>OX383904.1:5058960-10058960 GCA_947532125.1 Saturnia pavonia | reverse complement strand
TTTTCTTCTCCAGAGCTTTTAAAAGCTTTGGTACTAAAGTCACTTGTCTCGAAAAAAAGTCTAATTCGCAAATATTAAAAGTTGGGTACGGTGATTATCTTTGTTAATATCGATATCATGAGAATTTTAAATAATAAATCGTTTACCATGAAGATACAAATAAATGAGACAATGTATTCGACTACAACTATAAAATTGAAAAAAAAAAACATAAATATTCTTTTACCTTTCATATTTGTTGTCACATTGTATTCAAATGATTATGTCTTAATAGGAGCCATTTCTTAAACAGTGTTCACGACAACTATTTATCATTTACTTAAAAGCTTTTTCAGTTGAGCAAAACTCTCAGAACAGTGTAAATTTTCTCGTGATTCTCTTGACGATAACTTTGAAACAACTGCCTTTAGTCTTGAAAATCTATCTCACAGCTAGTGTAAGGAGAGCAGGTGTCAAAACTAAGAGACGTTAGGCTAATGTATGCAGATTGCATCTTTCGCTACTCTAGCTCAGCGCGTCGCGACTACCGCTGCCTCGAACCCAGACTACGTGGCATTATCGTGTTAGCTAGCTTCACTTTATTTAATGCTAAATGCACTCGCATTTAGCTTACAAGATAATTAAATTCGTAAGGAAATGAAAGTTTTAAATGTGTCTTTGCAACTAATAACTGTAATAATAAAACTTAATAATTTATCTAAAAAGCAAGACAACATATTATTTTGGCGTTCTAGGTTTTATTTATTCGACTAGGTATACCTTGCCCAAGTTCGGACTTGTCACTGAGTTCACTCCGGTAATAAAGTTTGGCGCAAGTTGTAACTATCAAAGATAATTATTAATAATATAAATTCATTAATTGGATTACAATAATGTTTATTTATACACCGTTAAGTTATTTATACACAATAAAAAAATCATTAAATGGATTTATATTATTATCATTGATAGCTAACTTCTGTCATACCGTACTTTCGTCTCATGATGCACGCGCAAAACACAACTTTATCGTCTACTAAACGAACCAAAAAAAAAATTACTCCACATCACAAATAACATAATGAAATATGCTTTTAATAATTCTCGGTAGAGTATAATTATGTATTTTCATAATACTTTAGCGACATCGCGATGCTCCCAGGCGTTTTGCGAAATATAATTAAATTAGTAACGTTTAACATACGCACACGTGTACCCATTATCTACGCATACACAGACTCTCACGGCTTTCGTAATAAATTAAATTGAAGATCCCCTCCGTCCCGAACAAAGGTGTAAGCGTAAATTCTGATATAAGTAACGTGAAATTCATTATGCTACACGTCCTAGTAGGTTTTTAATGATGCAAACTTCCAAATATGAAAATGATGTATGAAGGAAGTTATAAGATTCAAAAGTGGCTAAAGATTTTTAATAAATACAGTCTAACAACAGATGTTTATAATAAATACAGCGAATGACTAACACCACTGAAACCAATATGTTGAATAATTATTTAATGAAGTGAAAGTGACTTTGAGTGTTTAATTCAAAATATTATAATAAATTGAGAATATTGTTATTTTTATAAGCATTCTCATACAACGTGGCAATGAGGTCAGCCTTCTACAAGTTTCCTTCTGGCGGCGCATTGGATGGCACCCACAACTTTTAATTTTTGGTTATTATTTATTAAGTTAGAAAAGAACAACAAAAATTAAGGGATTAATTTTGGTAAATATATTTTTATGTTTTCTATGCACCTGTGAGTAAAATATTTTTTTATAATTGTTACTTATTTCTTTATGTCGTCATGTACATATTATAATGGAAAAGTTTCTCTGACAACGTAAAACTTGAGACCACTTATTTAATGTATGTGATTTTGTTATTATGACAATGTCTAAAGTGATATTAGTATACTAAAGATCGGTAATTAGATAATTTCATGAAAGCAAATCCGCCGCTACAACTATTTTACAATATAATAAATATGAATTAATGTAAATTAATATTAGTGACGAATTTTTTTTAGATTAGTTTCTTTTATATTTTTTAATTTAATAGTTTACTGAAAAAAATGTATAACGAACGCAATCGAAATGCGAACATTATTCACAGTGACATACTCTCAAAGTAATAATGTTATTTAATGAACCGAGTATCATTTTAAATGACTTATAATCAGAGTTAAATTCTAAACTGACGGCAACGTGATTGTTAATGTTGTTATAAATTCATTATATAATTTAAAATTAAAGTACTCTAAAATGTACACATATTTTATAATTATATGAAATGGGTTTTTATATTATGTAAAAATGTTTTATCATAATGTTGTTTAAAACATTTTCTTCAATTTATTGGATCTAGAAATAACCTGTTTAGAATTAAAGTTAAAAGTATATTCCTTAAAATTATTTTAAAAAAATTAAAGGGATTGATTCGATTAATGACTTACTTGTACTGTATTCTAGTGAAGTTAGGACTTGACAAATTTATATGTTACATGACTGAAAAGCATGAAAAGCATTAATCTTGATATAAATTTAATATTAGATAAATTAATATTTTCTGTTGTTTATTGCTTTGAATTTATAAAAATAGATATGATGAAACTCGTATAATTAGGTAAGGTACCTTCGCTATTCTCTCATAGACGCAATGTATATAAAATCGATCAGTTTTATACATTAAATCATTGGAGCTGCATAGTACCGACAAACGGACTTAACGTGTACTGTCCGTACAGCTACGGTCTGATTCTTAAAATACTTAAATGTAGGTAAATACATTTAGATATTTCACATTAAAGTTACGTGTACGACGATACACGAAAACCGTGTAGGAAGGTGTGTACCCTCGAAAGAAGAAGCGTCTCGATTGAAGTTCCTTTTTTAAATATTAATGAAAGCGACGAGGCACTTTTGGGACACTTTCTAAAGTAGAAACGGCGTACTGCATATTTAAAACTAAGGAGATGGAGTGTATACACCTCCTCTAGTAATATAGGTGTGAACGAAAACATAAGTAGGCTCTTGATAAATAAATATAACTACCTTTGAAAATTATGCTTACTTGCAACTAATGCCTAATGCCTCTTTCGCTGCTTTATATCATATCAGTTTTATAGGGCAACACTATATTAATTATACTATATTAATTAAACTGTTCACATTATATTCCAACAATGGACAACGTACAGCTTAAATTTTTGAAAATTCATCCTCTAAGGGGTTTAAATTGTGATGATGTTAATGAGAACACCCATCGAGCAAACGGCTAGTCAACTATAATTTACCAAGAACATGAAAAAGACTTGGATACTTTTTATTTACTTAGTTATTTCCAACTGGATATGTAAGAGTTGTACAAAGTTTTCTTCTTCAGCATCTTCTTTAACTTGATTTAAAAAGCTACTTTTTTTTTCGATCGTAAAATTACTCATTCATTAAATAGGAATCATTAAAACATCCATATCGTTGAACGTGACGTTTGAAGACAAGCAAATAAATAAACTATCGTAACTTTGTCATATTTTTCCTATACCTACAGTATTAGATCGTTTATATTAAGAAGACGGCTGAACTTAAATCTAAACGATTACCTAACTGAAAAGCAGATAAAATCATAGTTATTTTGTTCAACTGATATAAAGTTCACAATATAAAACCAGACTTTATTAGTTCCAATAATCCAAATTAGAATTATGATCTTGTATAACGTACATTATTAGTTCAGATTAGTGGTACAGATTTGAATTCACAACTAAATAAGTTTAAATTAAAGATATTCTTTTCAAAATATTAAATCAACTTCTTATTGAATATAAATATTTTTATTTTTATTGATTGGTTACTATGTTGATCCATAATAGAGAATATGCATGTAATTCAAGTAATCAAGTATTTTTATCTGGAATCTTTATTTCTGTAGAAATACACCTTGAATTTTTTTATGTATTCGCAGTATGTTTCACAGATTTACCATTAATAAAATCGTTGAAATAAAATGAATTAAACTCTTTACAGTATACATTATATCACTATTGTCACGGACACTGACGTCATTGTAACTCGGTGACAGCGCGCCAAAATCGCGGCGTTTAAATCACTCTAATCTCATTGCATTTTTATAATATTTAATTTTGATGCTAAAATGAAATATTTGTGGCAACTTAAAATGAAAGCTCCTAGTTATTAGTTATAATCCACTTTACTTGTGCACAATAACCAAACTACATCACTTAAAATGCCGTCAAATATACATAATATAGGGCCAAACAACATGATGAATTATGAATTGAAATATACCACTACATGAAAAATCAAGATCCCGCCAAAAACTCCTAAATAATTATTGTAAAGACGTAAAGTATACGAGTTGTAATGCAATGTCTACATGATGATGCGAAACAGGGCTCGTACAATTTATTTGGTGATAAATCCGACCACGCGTAAGACACCTGTCAGATAAGGAGACCGGCGCCGTCTCGTCTCGTCTCGTCTGCGAGGGCAGCTGGTATTAGCTCCGAGTAAATTAGAATATTTCTAACATAAATAAAGCGGTAATTAACGATCAAACAAACCAAGCTGAAGGGATGAATTTTGTCAACTTGTATTCTTGTGACTTAAGATTAGTCTTGTTTGGCAACCGACGAGGTGTTTTAATGGAACTTAGGGGCTTTTAATTAATAAAGGACAGATGATAAATAATTTTAAAAATAAAAATTATTAGATATTATTATTGCTATGTAATCTCTAGTTATAGTTGTAAGATAGATCTTTTATGTTAATCTATTATCTTTAATTTAGATATTATTTTCCGAAAGTATTTTATTAACTAGAAAATTAAAAAAAATGAAAATACCTTCTTTGACAGCTTTCAGGCGCCAGTAATATGAAACATACCCAAATTTGTAATTATTCATTTATATTTTATGAGTCATCATGACGGAGTTATCGTTAGGAAGGTTTAGGTGTGTAATTCATTTAAGTTTTATATAAATTGCCTGAAATATGACGACGATTGTTGAAAATGTCGGAAATAATCATGCCGATTTGGAGCTTTACTGGCGTGCGCCGCGTATACCAATAGAGTTATATGTATTACTCTGCTACCCATAAATTAATAAAAATATGCGGAGAGTGTACCTATGTACGCGTGTTAGAATTTATACTTCTGCGAATAGTCAGTGACTATGTGTTTTATGTGTAACAATAGCCTAAACTCGAGGGGTTTGCTAGTAAGCACTGAAGAGTTCCACTATCCACCTCCTGGCTCGATCACCAGATCATTATTACCAAGCCCAATCTATTGAACTTGTCAAAAATAACAATAAAACAAGAGATTTTAGCAAGCAACTTCATACTTTTTATTATAAAATGCGCGCACATCGTACAAATTTACTCTCATATTTTTTCATAACGCTTCTCACTTTAATATATTAGCTGTTAAATAATAATGTTTTTTTGTTTATCGTAAATCAGTGATACAATTAGCCAGTATAATATATTTTACCTAAAATTTTATATTAATTATAAATTAAATATACATAAATGCTAATTTCGGTTACACCACTGTAGTTCTTGAACATAAAAATAATTATTAAAATTGTCTATGTTATTTATTTTTGTAATACATGACCTTAAAATATAAATCGTTTTATTAGTTGTCGACAACTTGAACTAAACATACCGACTTGATTCTTATAGTTAACTTCAAATATTTGCCTTCATATGTATATATATATATATATTATATACATAGTATACTCAAGTGCCTTAATTTTTGTTATACATATTAATATACATATATAATGTTATATGATTACTCCAGTAATAATTAATTACTAGTATTTTAAATTGTAAGCAATGGAAATTAATTCATAAATTCAAAATAATTTAATTGGTCAAATTACAAATCGCCATACAAGCGGGGCTTTGCTTAACTCATATCTCTGGGGGTTACTCTTGAAACTGGTTCGAATTAGATTTTGATTCGAACTCGATCCTACAAACGTACTCTTGAACCAAACCGAATCGAAAATCAAAATAGAGTTTTGTTATCGTGTATTTTAACGTTTATTTTCGATTTAGCAACTGTAGTCATAGCTGTCAGATTGCATCAAGGGTACGCATTTTTGCATCCTAACGAAAAAAATCGATCGAAGTTAGTTCCGATTCGAGACACAGCACGATCGTGCGCTAGGTTTGATTTCAAGAGTGCCTAATTGCACCAAATCGAATTTTATTCGATTCAATTCAGAACTCGAACGCATTAAAAGTAAGGCGGCAGTATTGATAAAATATTTTTTTGAACTTGTATCGGATTCTTGATATCTTTAAGGTCAAATGTCAATGCTCCATGCGAAGTGAAGGAGTAAAAAAATTAAAAACATAAATATCAAGGATATTCTCTGTGTAGGTAAAAATATTATAATAGTTAGGTCACATTTACAGCACGAATAGCTCGTTACCACGTGTCGGGTTGCCGACTCGGGCATTGCAATTTGTCTTCAGATAAATCCGGCCACAGACAGATGTCGGCTGTACTATAGTTAGTCAGCTGCTCGGTTTTTACTCCATATAACATGCATTATTTATGTTGGTCATTTCCCCCATAATTCATAGATGAAAGAATCCATTGTTTACATTTTTCCATGTTTCATAGCACTTAGATTAGAACCAAAGAATTATTTCAACTTGAAAGTAATGTAGCGACTTAAATTAGTATTAGTAGTTTTACTATAGGAATATTTTTTGAAAATTACTTCTTAAAATTATTTTTCGTAATACGAATATTAAAATATATATTTTAAGTTCTAAGTGACGCGCCACTGTGTCTAAGGGTAAACTGAGTGGTACAATCCAAAAAACGACGGTGGTTAGCAAAAGATCGGCAAGTACATAAAATAATAATGAAATGTTAACTGAATGTTTTACTTATACCATACATTTATTACAAACAGCGCGTTGAATAATACCTCAAGCCATGGTATGCTCTGGGAGGTTTAATAGGGTGCCTTTAACGTAACTAAGTGTGAAAAAAAAAAAAAAATAATCCGTTTGCTGCTGTCATATTTTTATCGTTATAGGTTTGGCGTAGTGGCCACAATCTCACCTGATGTTAAGTGAAGATGTAGCCCAAGATGATAACACGCTAAACCTAGTGGAAGACTGGCTCTCAAGTGTAGATGCCGGAACACACCTATTGGTTATTGGTGACAGGTTTTCAACCTGAGAGTGGTAGCTAGCCAGGTGGGCTTTAGATAAAGCCCTACCACCATGCTATGGTTTCCTCATGATGTTTTCCTTCACTGAAAGCTCGGGCTCATTGCAGGGATTCGAACTCACGTCAATCGACGCGAAGTCGTACACGCTATCACTAAGCCATCATTGCTTCGAAATTGATTAATTGCTTCATGCTGGCCTGCAAACATCTCTACGGATGGATATAAACTGGCTAATCTCGAAACGCGACAAACCCAAATAGAGTCACTGTGACTTGTTTATCACTTCACTTTTCACTAGAAGCTTGCGAATGGGTACATGCCCCTTTTTAATTTTTTTGCGAACCCTACCATCTCTTTTGACTACTGGATATACTCCGGCTGATCCCGGAATGTCGCACACCTAATCGTGCCATTATCGTAGGTTTTACACCTGATGTGTTGTGGTCGTGATCCGTTATCCGATCGGCTCCTACCACCCAGCAAATTTGTTTAGAAAATCTAAACATGGATTTAAACTTGAACATAAAAAATCATGTTATGTAGTTATGATCATACCTTAAAACAAAAAAAAGTTTTATAGATATATAATAACAATTCATGAGTATTTAAAGCTTATTTGTTAACAATTGTTTCGTTCTTTGCAGGTAATAACTCCGACAATTCCTTTGACTGACATCGAAACAGCACGGTATTATTGGATCGTTCTACGTAATCGTCAGGCAGAGTTGATGTGTTGCTGTTTAAAATAGCTTTATGATGATTTTCTAACACTTCAAAGGGGGCCATTAAATGTCTGCTAACACTCGCACACATTTCGATTTCCGAGACATGGGTCGCATGCGAATACCACGCATCGGTAGTGGATACTCTCACTGTCAACATGCACTGCCAATTTGTATTCGATGTTGTGTAATTACTTGACAGCAGATTCCAAATTTAGATATTGTATGTATGATTTGTTTTGGTCATGATTTACGTAGGCCGATCCAGAGCGCATACGAAAATCCATCCTCATATCCCTATGTCGTTCTAACACAAGTGTATATACTATACTCTTTCTCTTTCGAGTTGCCGAAATGCTCAGCTATGAACTTATTCACAGTAATTTTAATTTTTTTACGTGTGGCATATCTTATTCATATGTAAACATACCATTATATGTGAAATGCTTCCAGTAAGATAATAGTCAATTCATAAGATAAATAAAATAAAATAAGTATTTACTATTAAACGTTTTTATAATCCTCATACTATTTCATGCATAATAACATAACAGAATAGAAATTGCAAACCGAATTTTATGAGTGCGATGTCAAACGCATGGTTAAATTGAATCAAGCCCTATGGACAGAAATATTGGATCAAAATATTTTCTAATTTATTGGTTATTTTATTGTACATTTCTCAAAAATACCTAATTGAAAATGAGACTAGTATGTCTGCGTTTTCTATATCAATTAATATATGATATGTTGTAAATATTTATGCCATTGTTCAAAGATATTTTTTATATGCATCTATTGTCTATTCTATATTATATATATTGTTTTATCATTATTATATATTATAAAACAGAGTCCAGCCGTCGCGTCTGTCTGTCTGTTTAACGCGATAAACTCAAAACCTAGTGAACAGATTTTCGTACGGTTTTCACCAATGGACGAAGTGATTAAAGTGTATTAAAGGTGATTAAAGGTAAAAATAGGGTTTCCAGAGCTCCTTGGGAAAGTGGGGTTCAAAGAGAAATAGGGCACATAGAAATTTCTCTCTACTTGGGGCAATCCGACTGGTGGAATACCTCCACCCAACAGAAGATCGCAACCAAATAATTTCGTGTTGTGTTCCTGCGGTAAGTAGGGTGTCCAGAGCTCCTTGGAGTAGGAGTATTCAAGTTCGGCAAGGCGCTAGTATAATAATATATAATCTATGGTATTCCAAGCGTTTATAGGCTATGGTAGCCGCTTATCATCAGACAATTTGGCTAACTTTTTCATGTCATATTTCCATCAGATGATGCATGCGTAGCTTTCCATTTTACGATCTACTAAACGCGATAAAGGAAATATCTATAACTTCAAAAATACAAAACAGCCCACATATAACCCAAATAAGACCACGTGGTTCTCGTGGTACATGAAAAGCATTTTCACGTAAAGGAAGACGGGACCACCAGGTAGTTGAAAATATAGTTAACACTGAACATATATATTTGGAATGTTATTATTAGTACCAATGACTTAGGACAGTAAAAAATATATTTGCATATATTTAACTAGACCCTGCATGTTCAAAAATATATGCAAACTAGTTAACAGAAAGGTTGGTATAGCGTTTTATAAGTATAGATATACTTGGATTCCTCCAATTATGTAACATAGCCGTGATATTTTAGACCGGGGTCTAAAGAGGTTACCTTTTCGATTCAATGCGACCACCGCTCGTAAAATAGGGGGTAGTATTCTCCAAGTCATGAATACGTTAGTTGGACAGGGTGGGATGGTTTAATAGTTAAATAGGTAGGTACGGAGCAAGGGATATTTTTAAATTTAAGACGACTTGGAAGAAAGTGTGAAGCGAAGACGCCTGTGACATTCGTTATCCCTTGACCCTGTCGAGATAAGTAGTGAGATGTACTTAGTTATATTTTTAGATACTTTTCAATGATTTTATATATCAAATTTGACTATTTGCGAAGTCATTTAGAGTGACGATATTTTGTGACAATTAATTATTGTTAGGAGAATTTAAGAGATTAAAGAGTCCGGAGCCATCATAATCTAAGTCGGAAACTAAGAATATCTTACTACTTACTAATAGATAAACAAAATTAATATAATGAATGTGGTCCGATTCCTCGCAGCGCTAAATTTCTTTAAAAATTTATGAGATACTTGAAAACCGTCGTGCCCCTTGGCATGTTTATTAGATACTTTTAACCATTTTGATGGTTATTTAGCATGTCCATTTTAATTCACAATGCCAGATGACAACCACCGCCGTTGAACTGGCAAAATATACGTCACTAACATGTCACGTTACGAAACGATCATAATTCTTAGTGGGTAATTGGCGATAAATCAATGAGGTATTATGTACTACCTACTAGAGCAGCTATTACAGCTATTCTGGAAGCATCCGATGTCGGATCTGCCAGAATGCTGTGATATACACCCACATCCCAAACATTAATCTGATACTTATTATTTAAAGATATCCTATAATTATAATTTCTGGAACACTCCGTCATAAAATGATGGACATCGTCTAGAATTAATTTTGTAATATATAAAAACAGCCCTTATTACAGATCCATAACTATCTACAATAATATTCCTGATAATCTTAAAGAAGAAGAAGAAAAATAAATTTACTTAATAATAAATCGTACTAAAGTCAAATGAATTTAAATCACTTTCTAAAAACCGTTTAAAACAGTATCATTGATAATAACTATAATTTTAATCGCTTTATTCAATGTTGTTATTACATATATGTATATTTAGAAAATCGTATCTCTAAAATCATGTAACCCCAACGCAAACCGGAATCCTTTTTTTTTGCTACTATTTGGTCTTGGGAATTTTAAAGGCAATTTTTGAAGACATTAAAAGCATACTAAGTATCTTTGAAACATTTCTATATATTAGAATACACACCATGAGGTTTTTTTTTGTCGAACTATATGTAATATCAATTCAATTCATGATTTCGATTAAACTCGGTAGTCAACATTATAAACCGTGATATGAAAACGCGTGAAAGGTCTTGGCAAACATACCCTTCTGGGAGCAATATCATACTGAAATCATATTTGAAGGGGCACGCAGACCTTTAATATATGAAGATTTCTTTCTTAACCTAATATTATAATTCTAAAGTAAATTAAACTTTGTTAATATTATATTAGAAACGTGAGTAGAAATATTTACTGTAGAAAAGCCCTGTATGGAAACCCTATTAATTCCTCGTTCTTTTGTAGAAATTTGATTATATTATTAGCTGTGTCTCATCTCACGGTTTTACCCGAGTTAAATTTATTCGACTAATTCTCGATCGCACCGCTGCGCCGCGCCGTCGTGGAACCCGTGTAACAACTGTTGTTACTTCCCGCACTTGCCTACAACTTTCCAGATTAATTGACGTTCATGATTACTGCTCCTAAGTAAAAGAAATTACTTTCGATTATTTACTATTTTTCATTGAAATTCAATACCACACCCTTACATATTTTATCTGATAACTATCTAAAATAATATTATAAAGCTCAAGAGATTTAATGTTTGTTTGTTTGAACGCGCTAATGTCTGGAACTACATTCACATTTGTAAAAATACTTTTGTATTATATAACCTATTTATTGAGTAAGGTCATACAATATATAGCTTCGTGCTCCGCTTCTAAGAGTCGTAGCTCTTGAGCTTTATAATATTATTTTAGATAGTTATCAGATAAAATATGTAAGGGTGTGGTATTGAATTTCAATGAAAAATAGTAAATAATCGAAAGTAATTTCTTTTACTTAAATTGTATATAGAAACGTTTAAGAGTCTCTCATTAAGAGTCGTATAATAGAAATAAGCTATAGCTATGTGTAAAACAATAATCTTTTAACCCATTTTAGAATTTCCAAAAATCACGTTAAAACGTTTGCATTTACTTATATATTTGCTTTATATAGATCTAACTAGTTGTGCCCCGCGGTTAAAAAAATTGCTGATTGATTATTTATAGTACTTCAATCTAGACAATGTTTTTATCGGACGGCCAGGGTTATGCGTCACACCCACACGGCTCGTTCGCGCCATTTTAACTTTCAATTATATCCCAAACTGTGTCCAAATTAAATGCTATAAAGGGCAAAGTTTATCTAAATCAAGTTGTCTTGATGATGAAGTGACGTTCGTTCGTAAGAATTAATATGCCATGCCCAATAATAATGCTCATATATCACTTTTCAATTTTCAATAAAACTTTGTCACAAAATACCGTATTGTAGCGTATGTATAAGAGATAGGCATATGGTATCGCGGACTTTTTTTTAAATGTACTAAGGAGCATTGATATTTGTATTTACGTATCACTAACCATTACGCCAGCGCACGTGGATAAAGCGGTTCGGGAACAATGTTGCTTCCGACCTACTTAACAAAAATCAATATTTAGCCGAGAGCCGAGAGGTGTAGGTAGCCTAATGTTAGATAGCCTATTGCTCGTGAATTTGTCTATCATACACAGTAATAATTTTTCGAATCCGACTGATAGTTCGAGAGATTAGCGTGTTTACACAAACAAAAAAACTCTTCCTCTATATTATATTAGTATAGACTTTATTATATGAGTATAGATAAGGGAAAAACCATTACCTATAGTGAGAATTCAAGAAACATTTTTACCTTTCAAAGATGTTTTAGCCCTTTTCATTTGATGGGCACTTTTTATTTCATATTGTATAGTTGAACAACCTTTCCTAGAGATATTGCCTCGATGTTTCCCCTTTTAAGAATACAGCATTTTATTCTTACATCCTTTTTTTTGTAATAAACATAGTATTTAATATTTCTCAGTCTTACGATTTTAATACGGCTTCAAATTGACTTCACTTTACCGTGATCGACTTAAAGATTGCAGATTCATCTCTTTATATGGACTAGCAAAATCATACTAATATTATAAATGTGAAAGTAGATTCGTTTTTTACGCTTTCACGCGAAAACTACTTAACCGATCATCATGAAACTTTGTACACATATTCTTGGAGGTATTAGAAGTAACATAGGATACTGTTTAATCCCGGTAACAACAATTTTTGTCGTCCACGCGAGCGAAGCCGCGGGTACAGCTAGTAGTAAATACAAAAGCGCCTTTGAGAGTGCAAATGCAATTCAAATCATTCTAATTATCAAGAAAGCCTTAATACACAACGGAAATACTATGGTATTGTATCCCCGTCTCCTTATCTCATTTATTACTTAGGATAATTGAGATGTCATTGCGGTTACGTAAAATTTTGTTGCGGTACAACGTTTTTATTGTTTGCTTATAATTCCCAAAAGTAGAATTTATTAATTTCTCATAGACGAGTTAATTATATACATTAATTTTGATTTTATTTTAAATTAATTATATATTATTTATATATGTAAGATATACCAGCCAATAATGGTAATTAATTTTAAGTAGGCAGATATAACAAGACCCAATATGTATTAAATTCATTTTCTGTTTATTAAACAGTGTTTACAAAATAGAACAAAATGATATGTTCTGTTTTCTATCAAATATAATTTCCATTTACCTACTTTCTTTAAAATAAAACATCAGTAGACTTAACTAATGAATGTATAAAAATCCTTTTTTCATTTTACGAAATCATCTTAACCTCTATACGTACTTAGACGTGAATTAATATTAAAGTCCTTTTAACACGCATCTAGGACAGGAGTGTGTCCCGCTAGGTAGATCCCATGTCGTGTGAATGACGATGCCGAGTGTTCCGCGTCGCGTTGTTAAAACTCAAGTCGTGTTGAGTCGCGCGCGCTAATTGTGCTCTAGGTAGAGCCAAAGTACCTACTCCCTTCCCCTCCCTGCTTCGCCATCATTTCATCATAAACAAAGTGAACAGTATGCACGTACCTTTTTTTTACCTATATCAATTTAACAATTAAATGACAATACTAAAAATATTGTAATGTGATTCATAAATTTGCTTTAATTAGCAATTTCAATCGTTTTAAAATTGTTTCCTTAGATTATTTGTAACCTAGGTCTTTCATAACTTTTTTTAAATTCTGTTTGAATCATGTACTTTTTGACATCGCTTAATAAGGAAAACTGAAAAATATAAAAAATTTAAGAAGATATTACAAGAAGTAGGTGATAGACACTATTTTTTTATTACATTGGGCAATAATCTTTGTTAAGTTACTATAAAGTAATTTTATCAGAAAATTCCATAAACGAAAGAATAACAAATACTGTTTGAATTAGAAACAAGGACAAAAAAACTGAGGCAATTTACAATGCCTGGCATGTAATTAAATATTAATTAAACCTCGTAAAAATAATATAACTGAATAAGGTCTGATAGTACTGATATGCTTTTTTAATTATTAATGATATGTATGCACTAATTGTAATTTATATTATGAAATAGCGGTAGCTCCTCATGCGGTTTTTACTTCGCGCAGTAATTATTTTCATCCCCCAGTAATTTTATTTTTACGCATATTAATGACTATTGTTTTGGCCTATCAATTGAGGAATTACATATACTTCCCTTGTACAAAATGTCATCAAAATCGGTTGAGAATTAATACAAATCTATTTTTGTATTTTTTTACATTTTCTAAAAGTATTATTGACAATTCTTATAGCCCATCAATTGAGGAACAACATATTATACTTCCCGTGTACACAATTTCATCAAAATCAGTTGAGAATTAATGCAAATCTATTATTGTATCTTTTTTTACATTTTCTAAAAGTATTATTGACAATTCATATATAAGAATTCATCATCTATCATGAACTTACTTATATTTCCCGTGTACACAATTGTACAAAATCTGTAAAGAAATAATAAAAATAAACATTTTTGGAAATATGTTTTCTACCGTTTCGAAAAGTATTATTGTAATTCTTATAGCCTATCAATTGACCAATGACATAAATTACCCGTGTAAAAAACTGCAAAGGAATCCGTGTTGAGTTAAATCCAGATATATAAACAGACAGACAGACAAAAAAAAAGGCGTATTCGTATTCAGTATCCTGGAAAATTACATGCAGATCTACAGACAGACCTACGGATTTATTAATATAGAAGACATATTATATAATATATTACTTCGTTGAATTCGTTAGGTGCTTAACAAATAAATATGTAATATCATACACTACTAATTCTTATGTAGTTACGTACTGCATCAACTCCTTGTTTCGGCGACTCATTGTATAGAGGAAAAACTTAATCACTGTTGACATTGGGAGCATGCACCAGCTACGTACGATTCAAAAGAGATATCTTTTTATTTAACTTTTTTTTTGCTTCATCTCGTCCAGAGCTTTTTTTAACTTGCTTTTCAATCACATGTACGCTGTCCCATGTTACTTAAACATTTAGAGAATTTCAATCTATGAAATATAATTTACCTTACTTGAATACAATATGGAACAACTTATAGCGCTTATTTTGATAATTATTATAACATAAAATTCACAATTAAATTTATGAAACTTATTCAATCATACTTTCGGTTTTTTTTTTTAATTAAAATTTAAATCGCTTCTAATCTATCTCAAAATTGTCTACAAGTGTAACTACCTGCCAGCTGATAAGTTGGTTGATAGATTTTGTTTTTGGCCAGTTAGAACTCGTTAGAAACTTTTTTCTAGATTTTTAACTACGTATTGCACTATTGCAAATCGTTCCCTGTAAAACTAATAAATGCCGAAGAGTATTGGGTAGTTTAATCGCAGCTGCACAAAACGAGGTGACAAAACCAACCTCGGCTCCCGGCCACAACAACCCTGCTGAAGTTTAATTCAATCGGTGTGCCCCACTGAGCGTTGTGGGATGAGAAACTCGGGGTAACATGTCGGTGTTAGGCGAGGGGTGGCGGCGGCTCGCGGGGGGAGTGTACGCGAAGCGGTGTTAATTACTACTCGTGTGGCAGACCACATATCGCGAAGTTTGGCGGCCAACGTTGTGCCTCCGACGCTGTATTATTTATCTTTCAATGTCAACCACGGTAGGGTAGTGTTATTTTAGATATTTCATTGTAATTCCGTAGAATCGTTTTAAAAAATTGGTCACCTAACAACAAGTTTTTTTTTCTAAACGTCATCGACACATACGCATTTTTTGTTTGTCTGTTTAAACGCGTTAATAATCGCTGGAACTACCAGTCTGATCGGAAAAAAATATTGTATATATGATAGCCACCAGATTCATGAGGAATAGGAATAGTTATAGTAGTTATAGTTATAGTAAGGAGATGCAATATCGCTTGGAAAATTTATAAAAAGTATCCATTAGGCTAAAATGTTTTAAATGATAAAAATGTTTCTTGAATTACCACTGTTGAGTAATCCCTTCTTATTAGAATTGTATAAAGAAAATATACGAATAAATGCGAACTTATCAACATGATTTTTTAGAAATCCTTAAATTGAATAATAGAATATTATTTTATCACTGCTACAGCCTATTCCTAATTCGTCTCTTAAACACAGACTCTTAAACATTTCTATAAGACAGTTTAAGTAAAAGAAATTATCTTCTGTTATTTACTTTTTGTCATTTGTCAATTCAATACCACAACCTAAGATGTTTTTTCTGATATCTATTTATACTAATTTTATAAGCTCAAGAGATTAATAGTTTATTTGAACGTGCTAATCTCTTGAAGTATCACTCAGATTTGAACAATGTTTTTATATTATATAGCCTATTTATTGAGGAAGGTTATATGCTGTATAACTTCACGTTGCGACCCTAAGGAGCAGAGCAGTAGCTATGAACGTCGAGCAATCGGGTAAGCTGTAGGCAAGTAGGGGAAGTGGAACAAAGATAGGGCTACACGGGAGCGTTTGCGACTTTGAATGGTTTGTCGATTAAATTTAATACGGATGAAACCGTGGGGCACAGTATATTATATAACTACTTCTTTGATGTGATCAAATTTATTTTTATTTACGTGTAATTATTATTTTTAAATAAAACAATAAAAAGGTTAGAACATATATAAAACAAAAAAAATGAATTTATTTCAACATTTGTAATTATTTCTAGATGACATTGTCACAGCCTTTTTGTAAACATTGGCTGTGACTAACTTCATCACCATAAAACAAGAGGTTTAACAAGCAACGACTGTCACCGTCTCTTTTGTTACAAAGTTTATTCTCATCAATTTTAGTCACATCGTGCCGAAAAATGTTTCACTTCAAAAATAATTTACTTATGTACATAGTTTAAACTTTATTTTAGATGATTAATTTATTTTCAATGTTCTATACATCTATAGGTATATACTTAACATACACTTACATATAACAAAATTGAAGTGCCTGCTTGTATTATCAAAATAACAAATGTTTACTAAATGCGTATGAAAGTATACACGCTAGTGTCTGTTTGTCTATTTGTTCCGGGTAATCTCAGAAACGGTTGGACCGATTTTGACGCGATTTTTACTGGCAGATGGCTGATGTTATAAGGAATAACTTACGCTACTTTTATTTTAGAAAAATATATAAGTTTTCGCACAAAAAATAAAAAAGGTTTTTAGTAGTCCACGCGAGCGATGCCGCGGGCACAGCTAGTCTAATTACTATGTACTGAAATTATTATGAACACTATGGAAACAAATTAACGCTCCCCGCGAATTGTTTTTTTTAAGATATGGAATTTAAGTATTGTTTAAATCACTTTTTACTAAGTTTTTCTTGTTAATTGCATTAATGCAGTATTTCAATATTAAAATAATTTTAAGAAATTAAATTAAGACATATTTTATGCAACAATCTAGCCTTACCTTACGAGTAAGTCCCCGCGATCCACATACTCGTACCTTACACATTACAATCCCTTGTTGGAGACATCGTTTCCGTGACGTGAACTGGTGGATCACGTCACGTCTACGTGGCCTTCTCATTGTGAATTTTCTTGATTTCGTTCCAAACTTTCAATGTAAGTTAAAATACGAAGTGTAAACCAATCAAGGTTATTTATTATCGATCTTGAAATCTTATAAATTCACAACAGATAGAAATATCAAAAACATTATTTTAACATACTCCTATATTATAACAGTGCGAAATGTACAAGAAGTTACAAAATAGACTATCGTAAGTATTAACTTGTAACATATTTAGGGTTTCTAATAAAATACATACTTTATGAGTTTAAGGTGCAAATAAAACTGGTAATACGACCCCAAAAGGCATTTTTATGTGTACATCTCTAGGCAATTTAGGCCTTTCTTCGCATCGTTCATGTGATATAAAATATATCATGGTTAACATAAAATGGTCGGTTTGAAAATTGAAACATTTATATGTGGCTGGCGGAACGATATCGACGGCGCGCGGCGAGCCGCCTCCGTGAGTCCATCGACGTAAATTCGTATTAGTGCCACCTCAGGTCGACTTTACGACTCTTCAGACGTACTTATTGCTTGGTCTAGGTATTTATCCGACCTGCTATATGCTATATGTTAACAAAGTGTCAACAAAACAACTTTAGACTTCTGTTTCTGATTATGAATTTATTTAAAACTAACCGTACACTCGATGGTATAGTAATACCATTTAAGAATAATCCTATTTTACCCTACTATTTAAACACCCCATAAAAAATAATTTTTTAAAATTATTTTTTTTGCTCACCTAAAATCTATAAAGAACTCCTGTACAAAATTTTATGCTTCTAAACTCCACGGATTAAAATGTGCGTTGTCTTGTCGTTCATTCTCTAGAATGTTATTAGAAATACTTAAATCGCCTCTTATTTAAAAGTTTAAATATTAAAAAATACTAAAAACCACAAACACATTAAATTCGATCTCCAATCGAAAATCAATTTAGTACCAGGCGTGTTAATTAATAGTCGAACGACTACAAAAATAAAATGAAAATTGCGTCGTCTTCATCTTCTTACATTTCCTGCTCAGCTATCGGAGTATAGCAGTGAACTTCCTTAAATCTCTTTCTTGATTTGTTATGAACAATCCAGTTGTCAAATCAAACATCTAAAGTTTAATATCTAAACACTAGAATGTTTGAAGTCACTAATCTCATAAACTACTAATTCTCTTTAACAAATAAGTTTTGAGTTGGAAAGTCCATTCATTGACAAAATCATATAATTTCACGCTTAAATCCTAGAAAACGGAGCAGACATTTAATGCAGTTAAAACCGCGGCGCACATCTAGTTAGGGAATAAATGACATTGATAGTTTCAGTTTCCTTCGTGTGTATATTTTTTTGTGTGTATATTTTTTTGTTTGTAAAATTTCCTCGAGACAAGTTTCACAAGCTTGATTCAGAAACGAGAAGTTAAATTTAAACAAGTTTAATCCAAACTTGAAGTTTTAAACGGAGGGACATCTTTGCGGGTGTTAAGAAGTTTATAAGAATCAATAGAGAACTCGAAGTGACTTGATTGAATATTTATGAGGGAAAGATGGAACAAAATAAAAATAAAATTTGTGTTAGGTTTTATAAATACCTAGGAGATGTTTTATGTTAATTCAAATTTAACTATTAGTTTTTCTTTTATCTTGATTACTACAAAGGAATTAATGAAGTTTTATTTCAATTACTTATTAAATCGTAAGAAAGGATTGAATGAATATATAGGTACTAAGCACGTTGTGCGATCATTTTATGACGCTTGTGTTATACGAGTATTATGTATCATCGAGAACGACCGTAAATTTTCTAGTGGAAAAAAATTAATGGTTTTAAAAGAAATGTACGTCTAAAATGTATAAAACTCATAGCTAAAACTTCACTAAACGCCAAATGTTTAAAATAGGTGCTAAATTTACTCTGCAAGCACTTTCAGCATTAAAATGTTACAATTCGTTAAAATTTATAGCTGCAAATAAGCTTTGAAGATAATTTTAATTTTCCGAAACGGAACCGACGAAATAGATTTTCCGACGAAAAACTATGAAATGAACAATTACGTACTTACAATTCTAATCCTTACTAATATGAGTATATTTGTTTGTTAATCAATCACGCAAAAACGGCTAAATGGATTTATATGAAATTTGGCACACAGACAGCTCATAACCCGGATTAATACATAGGATACTTTTTATCCTGGTAAATGCCCAATGCTGAAGTCCGCAGACGAAGTCACGGGCACAGCTAGTAACTAATAATATTTGAAGTAACAAACAGTTTTTGCAGTAGGTGCATACATTTTCCGCTTTTCCGAAGTTAACATTTTCCGTGTATTCTTTTCGCAGTTTTCACACAATTTTCACAGTTCATTACTTACTTTTAGTACAGAACTATTTATTTTTGCTGTAATGCAAAACGTTTAATAACAGAATGAGACAATAGAGGTAAAGCAAAAATTAGTCATGCTGATGCCCCTACCATATACCTCTGGTATACTTGATATTCAATAGACTCATATTAATCGAAATTAAATGTGGACGCAGAATAAATTTTATTGTATGATGAGTTCTTTTAGTATAAGGAGTAAGATCATATTCAATTAATTTTTTTAGTGATGCTAGTTTACTACTTTTTATTAACTGTTATATTTTATTCGTTATATATTCGTATATTTTATTAAGCTAAATATCTATATAAAATATTTAAATTAAAAGACAACAAAACTTACAAGTAACCAATGAACAATTCAATTGCAGGCAACTACAATTTTGGCGGCGAACTCATTTCTCACAACAATGAATATACATTTTTATTAATTATTTATTTTAATGACTTAGTTAAATTTGGACTTGCTCGTCGTCCGTCCAACCTTCGTGAGAGGAGTATATAGCAAGACATCGGTCGGCGCGGAAATTAAGTGAGTTTGTTGAGTGTAAACAGGGATAATCCTTGGCTTGACTATGATTAGCATATCGCGGGAGTCGGCGTTCGTTCCCGAGGGACATCTGCAATTTAAATCAGGGACTTGGTCGGGACGGGCCGGTTCCTTAGCTGCGTACTCGGAATTTGAGATTTACTACGATTGGATGATTTGGAGTTCGATTTTCTGGTTGTTTGAACTGATTGAATTTGCTTTTAAAATTGTCTTGTACGGTTCTTTCATATCTTATTACAAATGTTATATGATTTAAAACATACGATTTGAAGTTTTAAGGAATTAAATGGTACTTATTTGTTCCCATAAAATACTTTCATATCTAACTACTTTTGCTACATAATTATGGAATAAGTATAGATATTTTAAATTGCTCTTCGGAAAATACTTTTCTTAATACCTAGTAATTAAAGAAAAATCCACTTATGGTTTTTAGGGTGAAGTTTATTGGACAATATATTAGTTAGAAATGAATCTTGTCTAAAAAAATTTTTGTCTACTTATATCTAATTTTATTAATTATTTTTTTATATTTAAAGTAATATTTACAGCTAATAGAAATATTATATCGAATAATAAGGAAATTAAAATAGATATTCTGCCGTTGGCGTTAATTTGATAAATATAATAGTCAACAAGTCAGCCAGAATGTAATGACACTCGAAACATTCACTCCCTTGATACGAGACGGCCTACGATACAAAATCCCAAATAGGCTTTGGTAATTAATTATGTTTTTTAAAAATGTTAAAAATTCCATGATGGTGATTAAAGTCATCAATCAGATGGTCTAAAGTAGACGTGGAGATGTTTTAATGATATTAATGTTACCTGAATTTGAAAATGAATTTAACGTATACCCACGCGAAATAGTAATACTATTTCAAACATAGGTATTGTTTCAAACCTAAATAGTCGCTAACGTTCATTAATTTAGCAATTAACTCTGACTTTGATAAATTATAATATGTCTCTCTTTTCATCATTACTTGAAAAAGTTTTGCATGGTGGTAGGGCTTTTTCATCAAAGAGATTTCTCTTACTTCTCTACTTGAACCCCCTTCCCCAAGAACCTCTGGAAAGTCTACTCACGGAAGGTTATACGTTTTTTTTTATCTAAGATATAAACTCGCGTCGATTGAGCCTGAGCTTTCGGTGAAGGAAAACATCGTGAGGAAATCATAGCATGGTGGTAGGGCTTTTTCTAATACCCGCCTGGAAAATCTGTCGCCAAGCACCAATAGGTGTGTTCCGGTAGCTGCACTTGAGAGCCAGTCTTCCACTAGGTTTAGCGTGTTACCATCTGGAACCACATCTTCACTTATCACTTAACAATATTGTGGCAACTACGCCAAACCTATAAAAAATATATATTTAAACGAATGATGGTTAAATAAAGCTCGTTAAAATATTAATATCTCTTTAATATAGCTTCATAATGATCATCTCGATATGGTCGGCATTGTTATTGAAACGAACAGGGACGATTAATTATCCATTGAACATAATTTGGGCGGACCAGTGAACCAGTGCTGTGCGCGACTCGTCCGTCTGATTTGAATTGATATCGTTCGTTGTCTCTTTATCTCTCAACGTTTATTCTTTGACATATCTCTTACAACATTGTTTTGTTAAATTTTCGTTGCGATCGATTTAATGCTTAATGGATAAGAATTATGTATATAACAATAATGTTATATACTTTATTTTTTTATATATTTAATGAGACAAATACATAAGCGATATAGATTTACAAAGGTAAAGAGTAAATTCCTTTTGCCTTCCCCATTCAAGGTAACATATTTAAAATGGTAAATCTAAATTCATTACATTAAATATAAATTCATCGCAAAGTATTATAACCTTCTTGTTATTATTGTTAAATCGTATTTACAAAACAGATAGCGCTGTTGACATGAAATATTATTAATTTTAATTAATCCATAAAATGGCGTGTTTGAATGTCAGACACATTATTTATAACTCAACAGTACTTAGGTATATTGAACTGTTGATGCTACTCTCCTAAAACACCTTTGTTCCAAATACTGTTCAATACTGAAATTCATGTAATAAAATTAAAATTTAATTAAAATCAGTGCATTCCTTTAAAATTCTTCACTGTCAAAGGAAATAACAAAATTGTTTTCGTCGTCGCCCTACCAACAAATTTTGTCTGTTTCCAAGATGAAAGGCATCTTTATCGTTGTGAAACTTTTTCTTCCTTGTGCAGAGACTCGGATGGAGAACCCCTTTTAATGAAACTTAAACGGGCCGTCTGCAATTTAGATAAGTAGTTACCTTCCTCTTTCCTTTAAATTAAATAAAACTTCATTAAAATACTGTAATTGAGAATTTTTGATTGGTTCAAAAATCTTTTACCGAGGATAATATGTACTTTGTAAATGAGCAATAAAAAACTTTGTAATCATAATACATTAAAAATGTTTAATAGGCATAAATTGTAAAATAAAACAAACACCCTAAAGATTTAAACTTTACCAACTTCGGCACTTACCCGCTGTTTTTACTGTAAATTCTCGCCCTTCACTTGTTTCCCGAGATATTTATAATCGTCGACTTTCCCCAACTTACTGTCGCCAACGAAATATCCTTTTAATGGCCGCTGGAGTGTCGGGTCGTCTGCAATTTAGATTAGTCCTTTAATTAAATTAACATTATGATCCCTATCTCTGCGAGCCAGGTGGTTCACGTTATTGCTCCGATGTGACTTTCAAACTCTTTCTTTGCTTTCTTTCTCTTTAAGATTTATACACAACTCTGTTTTTTTAGGGCGTTTGATACTTAAATTAGAATTAAATGCAATATTGACAACCTAATCTTCAATATTTGTATATAATCTAATCGTTGGTACGTCTGTTAGTGATCGTGTAATTTCTGAAAGACAACTGATTGAGGTTGTATTCACACAATATAAATATTTGTTGCTCCGAGAATTTGGACATGGATTATTATATAGCGGTATTAAAATAAAAATTAATTGTATAGCGCACAAATTAATTTTTCTTATCACTGCTATTCCACATGTGATACGTGAAAAAAAATTTATGAGTTTTAAAAGGAAAGGTGTAGAACCTGACACCGTGTATCTGCGGTTGTATAGAAAAAAGTTTTACATTAATGTAGGACTCACCGAAGTTACTTCTTAAGAGACACTGTAAACGCCAACAAGTACCTAGTGTTAGTTTTTAATAAGATATATTCAAAATCTTTAGCATAATTGGACAAATATGTATATACATCATAGAAATATCTATTATTGTTCGCCATATCAGTATAATAAATATACGCAACACAAATTTCTTAAATTGCTAACCATAAAAGTAAATAACAAATTAATATGCGATAAGCGATCCCTAAGCATTAAAGTCAAATATTGGAAAACAAGAGTAAGTAGTTTTCCCGCGGGATCTGATAAAGTTTATATCCTTACGTAGGCTCAGGCGTGTTTCACTATTCCGTATGTATAACGTGAGTTGACTTCACCCATTCGCTATGTTTCTTGTAAGTAATCACTGGTACTCCGTCGATATTATTAATTATATTGGCTGAATAAATGTTTTTATTTTGTTAAAAATTGTATCCAGTGAAAACATAACGTTATAAGATAATGAACCGAAACAACACAAAGAACTAAATGAATAAGGATTGTTCCAGAAAAATTAAACATGTGAATGTTTAATTAAATACATAATTAGTTAGTTAAATTTTGTTTCTGGTATTTTGTGACAAATAATCTATTTAACGCTAATATATTGCTAGTATAGATAACTACATAATTTGTGGCATTTTGAAAATATGTTAAATAAAGTAAGCCGTATAGATAACAATTTGACAAGGGTCCCGTTACATTGCAGGTTTATTTTTTCTTATGCGGTTTTCTTACACGTTAATAATGCTTTTCTGACTGACCAAATGTTATGCTATTTGAGTGCGTTGGTTATTTTAAAATAAACGTTAAAATTAAATTTGTAGTGTTAGTTTCGTAAATAAGTATATATGATAATATAATAAAAAAGTTTTTGTTAAAATTTCTTAAGATTTTTTAGATTTCAGAATTATTAAATTCTCAATTTAATAAAAAGAAATGATGAAGTATCGAGATTTTTTCTTTACAAAAGATTGCGTTATTAATTAAGTCTTCAGAAACCAGAAAGTTCATTAATTGAATCAGAACTTAGTAATATTAAAAGTTGGAGTCTTTTAAAGTCAAATATTTGAAATTGATTTAATGATTTCAATTACAGTTTACAATCCGCTTGTTCGTTGAACGTCGCCTACCCTTTTTTGCTCCTTTTCCATTATTTGCGACCGTTTTATCTATTTTCCTAGTGCCACAGTCTCTTGACGGGCGCAGGTCAAGCGAAAAATTAGAAATATCTCTATCCGACGTAATCGTTTACGTTTAACCAAACATATTTCAATTTTGTTTCAATAAAACAGTATGTTATTTGGATGTCTTTCTGTCCGTCACGGACTAGCTATCTGTACACGATTGTTTTGTGATTATTGCTTTTGTATTGAAATAATTTACAGTATGAATTTATATCACAGAAATACGTTTAGATATTCTTTTCGCAAAAAAAATTGTAGTGTAAACTTTAATACATCGATTTAATATCGACCTACATGATTGATACAACTAATCTATATATGTAAGAGAAAACCTCGAACTCCTTTTTAAGGGTATTGCGCGCACGAAGGTATGTGATTTCTGGCATAGTTAAAGTTTATATGGAGAAGGAGTGCAGTAAGCTAAAATGTATATGTGATATGTGTTACAAATACATTAAATTTAAATAAAATAAAACTTTGTTTACATTCATACTGCCAATTTTAAACACATAAAGTCTGTCTTTGTGTACGTTCACACCGCGAATGTGAAATACGTAATAGTCTTGGATCACACAGTAAAAATTATCGTCAAAGTATTTTAAAATGTTGTCATGAAATAATTACTGATAATTGGCTGAATAAGTTTTGAACTGTGTGATTTCAACGTTGTATATCAACATCATCATATTTGACAAAAGAACCTCCATAACGTTCCCTCTTTAAAAAGTAATGAATTGCGGTCGAATATCGACTACTATTATAATTTTAAACGTCATAATTATTATAAATACTAGATGTTGTATTAAATATAATAAAATATATAAAAAACAACATTCAACGTTTGACTTACTGTATAAAAGTATTCAGAATACGCATGTAACCTTTCTGGTTTATAAATTCTTTAATACGAAGACCGAATTGGTGTATCCCTATACTGAAAAGTTCGATACACACCAACATCTATGAGGCCACGGAGAAAGTCGTGAAAGCCTCTGACATTGACGACCCGAAGAAAAATTGCTCTTCAAAGTTTGAGTACTTGCAAAGTTAGTTTTAGCATGAGTCGGATATTGGACAGTTCTGACGAGTTATTGAATTTTTTATTTAATGTCGCCTTACCGTGATATCGAATTTCATATATGGCATGGCGTCATTTTAAAATATTTACATATAAATGACTTTTTCCATCCCAGGGTAATCATGAATCAATTAAAATAATATGTATAATGAACTTAAAATTAAGAATAATATACTGTTAGAAAATTTCTCACTACTATTCACTAACTACGAATGGTACAACAGCTCGAGCGAGAATGAACCTTCAACTTTTTTTTCGAACTAACTACACTGTTAGCCGTAACGGCCCGAAGCCGTAGAAATTTTTTACAATTTCACCGGGCCTGGAAGCTTCTTTCCTATCGTGGTATGTTTATATAGTGCGTGCGGTCACAGAGCACACTTGCTATCGCACCCAGTCAGTAGCGCTGGTAACTATATAAGTCATTTTAAGTCATTAGTACGGACACCGACAAGTGTCTAACAATCCATATATAAGAAGTATGTCACTATAATTAATTTATTAATTCTGGGAAGATTATAACAGCTTCAGTTAACAAGGATAAGTAATTACAATTAGAGACACAGCTCTTCAGTGAAGGTTACAAAATAAACAAATGAAATTTATCTAGGACACTGAGTACACAACCACTGCACAACATACTATGTTATCATGATAAAAAAGAAAAGAAAAGAAGAAAAATGAACCAATAATTCAAGAAGATACAAATTACTCGTACATACTGACGTTAAATAATGTCAAATTTACTGCTCACAATCGCCATTATCAAAGAAATAAAGGGCTTAATAATTATTATTTTAAATATGATACATTATAAATGTTATTTTGACGAGAAGGATCCGTATCTGAGACTTAAGGTTTTCACTAAACAACAATTTAATTTTAATAAGCTTGCACTTATAGTTATCTAGATAACGAAAGTTTTTTGAAGAAAAACATTAAGTTTTAATATCAGTAAAACAATATTTATATACGTAGATACATACACGTTTTATGATCATAAATTTTCCCATAACAAACAACAACTACGTTACGAACGATAACAAAAGAATTAAAAAAAAACAGAACTATGAACCAAGTTAATGAAATTGATCGTCGTAGAACTTTTTTTTACATTACAAAAATACTCATTTATCCATCCAACATGATTTCTCCCAGCATCGACCATTTATTTTACTCTTCAGTAAACACAAGAGTACAGTTCATGTAAAATGAATCGACAAAGTTAATATTATATTACTCGTATAGCAAAGTAACGTCAACCATCAATATTAACTTGCCTGTAAATGCTAGGGTGCTTTAATGTCCTTGTGGTTTTACACTATGTGAATGTTTTTTTATATAACTAAGGTAGCAAACAAGCGTAAGGCCCGCCTGATGGTAAGCGGTTACCATAACCTGTGAATACCAAAAGTATGCACACTAGTGCGTTGCAGACCTTAAAATCGCCTTTGGCAACAAGTTCTGGAAACTCTACTCACAACACAACACAGGCTATGTGGCGACGATATTATGTAGCGTGAAGGTATTTCTACAGTCAGACTGTAGTCGGAGAGTAGAAAGAAATGTTCAAAGAGATTTCTCTTACTTCTCTACTTGAACCTCTGGAAAGCCTACTCACAGCAGGTTATACGATTTTTTTTTATCTAAGATATAAACTCGCGTCGATTTACGTGAGTTTGAATCCCTGCAATGAGCCTGTGCTTTCGGTGAAGGAAAACATCGTGAGGAAACCATAGCATGGTGGTAGGGCTTTTTCTAATGCCCGCCTGGCTAGCTACCACCCTCAAGTTGAAAATCTGTCGCCAAGCACCAATAGGTGTGTTCCGGCAGCTGCACTTGAGAGTCAGTCTTCCACTAGGTTTAGCGTGTTATCATCTTGGTCCACATCGTCTCTTAACATCAGGTGAGATTGTGGCCACTACGCCATACCTATAACAAAAAATAAAATCGTATTGATTAGCATTTTTAAGTCGTTTCGTACCATTGCTGAACTGAATGTAAATCTTTCCCAAGGCACGTCACTAGTGTCACTACTCTATATCTAGTATTGAAAATCCAATTATTTTGAGCTCTCAAATAGTGAAAATTCAATCCGTGGTTATTTGTTTTTAACATATGTTAGAATTATGAAATTAATTTCAGTTTCTCTTTGTGCGGCCGTGTTTTTCATTATTGTCTCCTTGTTTTGTAGTATGTAGAAACGATACGTCCACAGTCAGTAGGCACATGCCTGTACCAATTTGATTAACCTCTCTATGTTTGATGAAATTTGGTCGATTTTTTCTTTTCGATTTACCTTTCAATTGGATTTTGCCATGAGGTTACTCCCACTTGTATAGTTAAAGTGAATTATATAATATTTTATACTGTAATATATCGAGTCGAAGTATTTTAATAGCTGGATGGCTAAATAGATTACTTTAATAAATGTGTGTATATACTAATTTGAGGTTAAGTTGTATTTGTATTTATACATAACTAGCAACCCGCTTCGGCTTCGTACGGGTAGCATAGTAATACAATATAACTCTATTGGTTTACATGGCGTACGCCAGTTAAGCTCCTAGTCGACATATTTTTTTCCGACAATTTCAGCAATCGTTGTCATATTTCAGCCAATTTACACAAAACCTTAATGAATTATACACTTAAACCTTCCTAATTCACAGTCCGTCCTTTACGAAAACCGTATGAAAATTCTTGTAGGTAGTAGTTTGTGAGTTAATCGCGTCCAGACAGACAGACGCGACGGGGGCTCTGTTTTATAATGAAAATTCTCAAAAAGGTAACGAACAACCATTGTGCAGAATTTTCATTGGTATATGGTATGAAGATTTAAATAAGAAAAAAATATATGTTCGAGTCGACGGACGCCCACTTCGCTGTGGTATAGTTATTGTACATATAGAATTTCAGAACTATATTTTAAGAAGTTAAATAAATTACAAAATTAATATTTAATAGGTACTACAAGTAGTTACCCGGTGCAAATATTTCGCACATTATAGAAGTAAACAATACGAGTATAACAACTGTCATGACTGTCATGTTAGCTAATTAGCATCAACTGATAGCATTGCTAATGTAAAAAAGTATTAAATATTTTTAACGAAAACATATTAATTTTAAACTTATCGTTTATGTTTCGCCAATGGCGGGGAACATAAAATGATGTTTAAATCATAAATTTTAATAAAAAATTAACTGAGATATGACGTTGCCAGGAAAAACACCTTTGAGAAATACGAGTAATATGTATGATTACGAGTAGATATTTAGATAAAATGCGTACATTAAAGTTTAGATGTTTGACTATATGACAAATGTTATAAAATGAATAGTTGAGAAAAATGAGAAAATTGTGTATAATATTATTATTAATACCTGTAAAATTATAAATTCAACTAAACGAATTAGAGTATTACATTATCAGAAAAAATCTTTTGAGTATGTACAGTTAGGAGTTAAATTTAGTCTCTAGAGAGTCTAAAGTAAAATTCATAAAATGGAGTTAATCGATTTAGCAAGTCAAGCATTCCTTTTATGTCGATTGAACGAGTACATATTAATAGAGTCACAAGAGTTTAAGAGCTAGTTAAGAGGCGATTTCTGTTGTTATTATAGTTCTTTTTTTATTTAATTTACACAGGTTACACATCCCTCGATTTATTTAAAGCATCATTGTATTATCGATTATATATAGCTTTAAAAAAGAATCAATAATCGTTAAATCAATAGCCAATTTAAATTATGCTACATCTCTAAAATAAACATTTAACATTGTGTCATGCAAGCCTTCTTATAATGAACAAAGAATAACAACAAACAATCAAACAAAAAAATCTTCAGCTTTATTAAATTGGTATAGATATGCAAAAAAATATATTCATTATTGAGTTGTTGTAGAGTTATCTTAGATTCATCCTAAAAAATATAACTATAATCCATATTAATTAGTTAAAGAGTAGTTAATGTATATAACTATAACTAGTAATTACATAGTTCTGGCTCTGCTCTCGAGCTATCACGTATGTGGATAGGGTACGCAGTGGCGTATGATAAATTCGCTATACATTGCCCCGGGTGTTTCCGCTCCAATCGCTTCCGATGCACGTCCGTGCAATCGATGGAGTCAATATACTTTCGTTCCTTTCAACTTTTATTTATTTATATAACTAGCTATGCCCGCGGCTCCGCTCGCGTGTACTTCAGAATGCTGTCGGTCGAGCGCACGCGCGAATTGTGCTGCCTCAAAAATGCTTATTATGGGTGATCCTTAGAAGCAAGGACATTAATTTGATATATGTCGTATGGTTTACTCAGCGTAAACCATTTAATCGACAAATGCGTATTTTTTCAAAATTGATTCGCCATTATAGTCACTGCCTATTTCGTTTTTTGCTTTATCTTATAAAATATATTCTATAACCTGGCCAGATAACATAGCTATGAATTAAAATAAAAAACATGTAAATCGGATAAGTGGTTTCCGCGTGAAAAGAACATAAACGGACTGATAGATATAGAGACGATGAGGTTTATAATATGTACAGGTATACTTTAATCTCTTGGTATTTAATTCGTTTAGATAATTAAAAAGTACGCGTGCGTCAAACATTAATTTAATTCCCTATGTTGTCGTGATATCGAAACACCAAACGCCGCGGGAAGTAATTATAAACAACCACACAAACCCATGATCAACGGTGTTGAATTAATTTAAAGGAGCAGACGAACTCCCCAGTTACTGTATTATTGATTCATATGAGGTAATATTATTATGATATTTATTTTTACCTTTGTATTTATTAGATCTTGTTGTTTGTTGTATACGGTCCATTCAATCAGTATGCGGTAGGTAAGTTTATACTTATATTTTTATTGCAAGCACATACTCTTAAAGTATATAATATACTCATAGACATACAGTCATAGTCTCAAAGTGTGAGTATCTTACTACAGAGAACTGTATTTTAATAGTAATATCACATTTACTCTGTAGTAAAATTGACATTTTAAAAGATCTCATTCTTTTGGTATTAACGATATGTCAGAGATACAGCATTTTCCTCGATATCGTCATTAGCGATCACCGGTCTAGTGGAGGTCACCAGGGTTAGTTAATGCATGTACATAGCAAAGTATTCTCTTATCATTATTATCATCATTATCATTGTTATTAAGTTCGTGACAGACGGGAGTATACGATACATCATAGCGATAATTTTGATCGTTAATGAGGCAAAATAAAAAATTAAAAAAAAAAAACTTTATTCAATTTAGGTCCCAAGAAGGCATTTACGAACGTCAATACACCGGTACGAAAAACATTCCTGTCATCGAGATGAACTGGCAATTTGTCCAGAAATTTGACTGGGTTAAGATTTATATATGTATACTTAAATGTTAATTTTCATAGGTATTTTTATATTGTAATATGTCCAAGATGACAAAAAAAAGTATTTATTGCATGATATAATAACACATTTTGTGAACAAAAGTATTATTTTATTACTTTATTTACGATTTGAAGATAGTGCGAAACGCGACATCGACACGTCCGTCTTTTCTATAGAATATCGTTGCTGGCACAAGCTAGCAGAAGATCGTGACGCTTGGAAAAAGCCCGTCACTCTTCGTAGCAAAATTCATGATACCATCTGGCTTAAAAAACTATTTATTAAGATTTATTTATTTATTAAAAAGCGGATATTTTATTATTAATCGAATGAATTGGTTGATAACCCTGCACCATGCACCGTGCGCCGCGCTGAGTGTGTGTGTCTGTGTTGTGTCGCTAGACGTAACGACTCGCAATCCCGCTTTGATCGTTCGCTCGTGATCGGTCCGACACTCACGCGATGATCCGCGTATAATAAAAATTATGTGTTTCATAACGTGTAAGGTACTTAATATTTTATTTTTCCTCTTTGTCGTATTAATGTCATGGCGTAGATGGTATCAACCCTCCCTGGACAGATCAAATGCTCTCGCCGCTTTCTGAATCGCGAAAGCGTAAAATTGAGTTGAGCCTTAAAAATAGAACACTTCGCTGTGTTTTCTTTGTTCTTTGTGTATAAAAGCATACATGTACACTTTATCATTTTATATTTAAAAACCGGCTAAGTGCGTGTCGATCCACAAAAAGTGTAGGGGAACGTTACAATATACAAACTTAGAAGGGGGCTTTAAGTAATTTTTTACGAATTTGCTTTTTTTAGTTACTTCTCCAAGTACATCTTATAAGTTGGTCAACTATCACGTGTTAACTCGTAAAGCCTACTTAGCTGTTATAGTTTTCTTTTTATCTTCGTTATATCGAAAAACAATTATTTAGTTGGCGGGATTGACTCTAACAAAAATTAGCACTTCAAAGCTTAATATTTCGCAAACGGATCCGTGGATCGAAGAAATGGTTTTTACACACCCATGTTTTTAAATGACCTATCCAACGACACCACAAATCAAGGGACCCTTGCGAAAAATATTCATCACCACTTGTACAGGAGGTACACAATAAAATTTATTTTACCACTTTGTCGTCGTGATTACTATGTACACCCATGCCCAATTACAGCTTTCTAGTACTAAGAATCTCTGACCTAAGCAGTTGATAGACGGACATGACGAAACTATAAGGGTTCCCTGTTGACTACGAAACCGAAGAAAACTAATTTTAAAGAACATATAAATAAAGTTTTGTAACGATGACGGCCCAGTAATAGCGTAATCGGAAACCACGTTGAAGGAAACTGGGTTTACGGACGTAAGTTCGATTTAAAAGTAGTAGAACCTGTGCAAGGCTATTTTGCCAGTAAGCGGTAGTGTTCCTTAAGCGTTCAACTCAATCCTCAGAAGTAGGAAACTAATATGAATGACCTCAGAATTGCGGTCCTTTGGAGGTTGGTTGTATATCCTATAGGATACAGTGACCTCTTAACATCTTTTATAACCTGCTTGCTACTTCAGATACACGGGTATTCTGTGCATTTTCACAATTACTACTCAGGAAATCATACTTATTTAAAAACACTAGTAAATTTTACAGATACCTATTATTTAAGTTTTATTTTACATTTACACAAATAAAAATATTTATATTTACACCGATAAAATTTTTGATACGCACATCGGCTGTGATTGTGAGTGATGTGAGCGCAACGTAATTAAGAATACATTTTTGTTAAATCCAATTGACTACAGATTTAAAGCATATATGAATAGTGGAATGGAATTAAAGGTTATATGTACAGATAGCTTTAGTTACCTATATTGTTAGTTGGATTTGATTATTTTTCTCGATGCGAAAAGTTTTGCAAAGTGTTGGCGCATTTGATATAATATTCGTGATAGATAATGAACACTCAGTTGACATTAAATTCGTTAATATTTAACGTTATGTCATTATTATATTATTTCCATATTGTTAATTCTAATACTATGCCTAAATTATCTTTAAAAATAGAACGTTACTAAACTACCTCATTGTATAGGTTTATTTCTGCTATTTAAAATATGTTTCGTGTAAATAGCTACTCTCAAATAAGTGTGTTTACAGTAGATTTGACTACCTCGAGTAATTTCTATGTTTAAATGTATTTTTTTATATATTTTTACGTACAAACGTAAATACAACAATTTTGTTCATTGTTGTTCATTAGCTTCTCATTCTATTTGAGGCACTTGACGTATTGAGACTTGTATACATTTTGACCGTGTACACATTTTTACTATAAAAAATTAACATTACAATAAAACTTAAATAATATTCTGGTACAATTTCATATTTTTCATCGCAGCGTAATATGAAACATACATAACTCAATAGGGGTTTGGACGCAACCGAGTGTAAAATGGTCGACACGGAGAAGAGTTTTCAGACTGACCGGACACTGTAACCCTAGTCAAACCCTGTACGAAATACGTTATCGGTATTCGTTTTTCTCACCCTTTCTCACTTTTATAAACAATTTTATAATATATATATGTTTTCGAATACGAATAGATATAGATTTTTCTTATTGTCGTAATATTTATTTAAAAGATCTTAAGTAAAAAGCAAACAGAAAACTATAATTTTCTTCTACCATATGTTAAATCGAATATATTTATTAGATAATATTAACACTGAATTAAATACTGCATTAAAATTACATAATATCAAAGACGATTTCTCAAGGTATGCAATAATAGAAAAAAATATTAAAATCTCTACAATAACTTTATTTGTATCTATGACCATAATTTGTCATAATATAACAATTAACCTAAGTAGTAAGTAAGCAACAAGTAATCTTATATAATAAATAATTCCTTAACAAATGTGCGTTTGTAATACATAATAAAACACAACCGCTTAAACTGATACGTAATTTACGATGATAATAAGAAAAGCAATGTATTATATCAAGAAAGTAAATACTTTATGAAAAATTAAGAAAAATATTAATAAAACTCATAAAATTAAATGTGTAATATTAAAAATTGCCGCTGTAAAAAAAAACGTGGTATCTATGAAACTGAGAATTCCCGTGCATCAGAGCGGAAAATAGCCGACATAAAGGTCCGACGTTCTGGTACTGACCGGGGCAGCGACGCGACGGCGATAAAATATATATGAGAGGACCAACCTTATGCCGTGCCGCATCGCCATCACTGACTGAATTGATTAAACTATATGAATCAACCTTTGCTTTCAAGTATCGACTCAAGAATTTTATTTACGTTTCTTTTAGTTTAGCAGTGTGTTACGCTTTCTGAATCGAACGCAATTTCTTTTTACCACAAAATAACTGGTAATTTTATATTTTCCTTTTAGCATTATAAATTGTTCTCATCGCCTTTTTAGAGTAAATAAAGTACTACATGATAAAATAGGCAAGTAAGTCAAGGATGGAAACACCTTATATGCCATTTTGTACTACAACTAGTTAAGGTACGGGGAAAAATAGTTGTTATTTTAGTCCCTTTATAATTTGATTTCATCGATTTACATTAATTTGACTTTACGAAAATACCAGACTTTCGAGAATCCTCCTATAATATGATTAATGATTATATAATTTACCTAATGTGGGTATCAAATATTATTTATTTATTTTATTTAAATTTTAGCGCGCAGTTAATCTTATTAACGATTTCCATGCATGGCATTATGCCAATTTTACGCACATTTTGTGTGACGTTGGGAGCCAAAAGGTTAAGCACATCTCCACTTATATAATATTAGCTTTACCTGCATTAAATTTCTGTTTAATAATATCAGATCTCTAAAACGCTTATAATAGATCACAAATCTAAAAACGATTATAAAAGATCACATATCTAAAAACGTTTATAAAAGATCACATACAAACTTTATCGCTGTTTCATCTCTTTAGGGATATACAGAATTTTACGTTTCCTTAATTCAGAGGTTGCGAATTTCACTATAATAATTATATTATTATAATTTAAATTATGCCCACTTAATAAATTTAATAACAACATGGAGATATAATAACAACTCAAGAAGATGTCGTTGGCGAAGCAGTCGCTGGTGTTACCGGCCATTAATCTCCATTTCCTGCACGCACTAAATTGTTTTCGTGCTTTCATTAAATAGATCCTTCAAATTAGGCAATTAGAGAAATATATAACGTAGTATTAAAACAATATTTTTTTGCAATATTCGTGTTTCTTTTTGACGTTTGCAAAATATTTTTCAAGAAGCTTTTTAGTACTGCTGCATTGGAAGCAAACGTGGCAAAAATAGCAACAAGCTTATAAAGAAACTTTTATTTTATTATGACATATTGTATTTTTACAAAAATACGTAATTATATATAATTTAGCTCATACATATGTATTATATAACAAAGGTGGCAAACAAGCATACTGCCTACCTGATGGTAAGCGGCTACCGTAGCCTATGGACGCCTGTAATACGCCTAAGGTACCACTAGCACGTTACCAATCTTCAACCTCCTTACTCCAAAGAGCTCTGGAAACCCTACTCACCGCAGGAACACAACACTAGGTTATTTGGCTGCCACCTTCTGTAGGGTGGAGGTATTCCACAGCTGGACAGACCCAAGTCGAGAAAAATCTCCAAAGAAAATTTTCTGTGCCCTACCTCTCTTTATCGATGTTCAAATTCGTATTTGCTACATTTATATATTTTTTTACAAACTTTAGTTAAATATACGATTAGTGACGCCAAAGTTTTCTTAAAGTTGTACTTGTCTGAACTCTTACTGTTTCGTTTGTTATGGTGCATTTTTCGTATTGTGTAGGTCATTATTTATTTATTTAATTTTAATTTAATTCTGACCTAAATTAAGCGTTGTCAAAATAAGATCAGCAGCGTCAACTATCACACTGTACTCGCATATGAATTCAGACATTTAAGACTTTTTTTTAATATTTAAAAACCTTAGTCCTCATCTACCGATAAAGACTGATTTTTATTACTTATAGGTGCGGACGTTATTCGTGAGCGGGCTGCCTATGGACGCAAAGCCGCGGGAGTTGTATCTTCTCTTTCGAGCATACGAGGTAAATAGTTCCTTTTATTGTACTTAACAACTAATTCCTAGGATGAATATTGTCACATTCTTGTAGGATATCATTATATTTTTAAAGGGATTTTTTTTACATTAAACCAATGTCAAAAATTTTAATATCATCTCATTGGTTTTCACAATTTATATTGCACGGAATGGTCTCGACAAAAAATAATTCGCAGCAAACACGTGCTTACTCCGCAAATACACCTCTCGAAATGACATAGTTTTAGTGTGGCCAATAAAACAATCCGCGTTATTTAAAAAAAAAACGACCTTTAAAAAACTCACGGAAATTCAATATTTTTGAAGTTGGAGATAAAAAATATTATATGGATGAGAATATACTTCGTCATTTTTACAATGAAATACCGGATAAGATTTTGTATTAGACTACCACCATTTTTAAAGTTAAAAAAAATGTTTTGTTGTGATCGGTGTTGTCGTTAAAAACAAAAGTAACAGTTATACAATGAGTTTTTGAAAATTAGCCCTTAATCGGATAATAAATAGGAGGTTCGTGAATTTGATTATACAATAAGATAATTAAATTATATATATGGAATGAAAATAAAGCAGCATCGCTTACGTCACGCGATGCGACTAGGATCTCGATTCGGATTACTGCGCCGTAAATATCAAATGTCATGCCCCGATTCGTAATATTCGGATTGAATCGATTCTGTCTACCGATATGGGGGATTACACTCGATCCTCGGCTGGCACGGATGGCACCAAAAACATAAAGGTGGCTAAACCGAGGGTTAGTTTCAGATATCGCGTGATTCTACTGGCCGTACCTGGCACATAAACGTACCGTTTTTGGTAGCTTAACTGTATTTTATTTGAACACAATTCTGCCACGAAGTGAATGACACTGAAGTAATTTAGTAGTATGAAAGTAATGCGAGGTTGTTGTTAGGTTGTGTGTATATATATGTTTAAAAAATTACAGAAACCAGCTCGCTCGAGAGATTTCTTTTGACAACGTAGGTAGTTAAATAATCATTTTAAATTTGTTTGCTCAGGGCTACGAGGGTTCTCTACTAAAGGTTACGAGCAAGAATGGGAAAACAGCTTCGGTGAGTTTGTAGGAATATTGTATTTAATTTATTTTCACTAGATAAGTTTATAAATCATTTTATGTATACAGCTAGATGTACGTCTCTATGTGTACATTTTTCTTCTAAGCCTGTACGTAATCAATTACTACATCTACGAATAATTCTTTTATAGATTTTGATAGACATAATCTATTAAATTGATTGGTTTTGGTTACAGCCAGTGGGTTTTGTCACATTCCATACTCGTGCTGGTGCTGAAGCAGCTAAACAAGACCTTCAGGTTAGTATTGCAACCAATATACACAATAAGTATTTATTACAATATTTATTGAATTTGATCCAATTTCATGAGAGGCATACATAATATAAAAACTATGACACGCTATATATTGGTCTGGATCAAACACAGTAAATATCATTTAAGCGTACTCTAAAGAAAATACAAAACAGAACAGTAACTATGTACCCATATTTCCTACAATACGGAAAATACGCGAGTAATAATGAAATATGGAATTCACTAAACAATTCATATGGCTTCGTAACACAATATGTTGGTAACCACACCAACAGTACCTCTTTAAAAGACTGAGAGGTACTTGAATTAAATAAACCCATTACTATGCTGCTGTAAATACTAAAGATTACTACGCACGGTGTTACTAAAACCTCTTCTCATCACATGCCTAAACACAGCCAAACGAGCACTATAGTTAATAATTTCATTGTAGACTTTGGAATAACATTTTCCTGACTCGAGTAACCGCATCGTAAGTTATGCTAAACCTATGCACATCTGGAACAGATCGCGGCGGGATATTAAGTCGGTATTATCAGACGCCAGGTGTGACGCCAGGGCGTGCTCGATAACGTTACGTTGTAAATACGCAAATGCATGTCACTGTTTGACAGGTTTGATGTCACATCCCGAGCACTGTGTTCCGTCACTTAGAAGGCGCGGGCGCGGTTCATAAACCCTAAACATGATTCTCAAACGTTGAAGACTGATCGTGCTCTAATATTATTGTCATATCTCATACAAAGTAATCTATTGTTTCCATCTATTTATCGTTTGTTATATACTTGATGGAAGATATGCTGTTAAGATATTTAGCTGTTACAGCTTATAGTATATTAATGTCGTGTTCGCGATTGTTATCGACCTATTGTCCCACCCAATGTCGATCAGACGTATTAATTGGGTTGGGAAGACACGGCGACCGGCGACCGACCCTTCCGTCATTATATCGGAGCGCCGCACCGCTCGCGGCTGTTCACAGCAGGGCGTCCGGTTCGACCCCGACATGCCGCAAACGATCCGACTGGAGTTCGCTAAAAGCAACACGAAGGTCAGCAAGCCGAAGCCGGCAGTTGCCACAGCCGCGCCAGCTGCACACCCCGCATTGATGCACCCACTCACTGGACGTAAGTAAAGCCAACGCACACACCGCCCGGAGCTTGCTCGACCCCGCCCAGCCCCCACAACAATACCCTACCTATAAACAAACACACTAATGAATCCGCACCGACTTTGTTTACGCTCATCCTTACACAAAGATGCTCGTCCTTATATCCTAGCCACTATTTAGCTATGTGCGCCGGGGGTGTCGAGCAAACATAAACGAACAAGTACTTGTAATCGCTTACACATACCACGCAAGGCCTAGCTCCGCGGAGCTATTATCGATATTGATCTATCAGGTCTTTTACCACCGTTGTCAAGTTATACATGTTTTCATGATTACAAACACACAAAAAAAGTTTTACGATATACCTTTTGTATTGATTATTTCGTTTGTAGATTTATGGATTTTTTTTTTGTTAAAACCGTGAAGACATGATACAAGCACTTTGTAAATAATAATTCTCTATAGCCTTATATCCTAATTCACGATCTTAGTAAAATATATATCCGCTAGGTCTATTTACACACGATCGTAAAGTTATAATCTAAATAAAGTTCTAAATATTACTGGGTTAATGTATGCTATTCACTATGTGCTTTAATTATGGATGCGCAGACCTAGCGAGTCCGTTCTTTCCGGGGGGTGGCGCTGAGCTGTGGCATCACCCATTGGCATATGGAGGAGAACTGCAAACACTATCGCACGGCCTTGTGCATCCCGCCATCCATCCTCAGATGGCGCCGGTTCGCTCTTACCTCTGACTAGCTGCCACCGATAGGCCACCACACCACGTACGTATTTTAATATAAATTCTTTAAATTTTACTAGCCTATATTTTGCTTATTATTTACATCTAAACCCCAAATATCTCAAAATAAATGAATAGTGATTTATTTACTTTGCATATACTAATATTATTTACCTTCGTATTTATCTACTTTATATATTTATTTATGCTTTTTGTAATTTTAAAATAAAAACAGTTAATTACATATTTTAGATTAAGATTAAAATATATTTTGAGAAGTCGAACAACTCTCGCCAACGATAATATGATAGGTACGAACATTAGCATATCAATTATTATTTGTAATTTAAATATTTTCCTTGATAAGCTTTGATTTTTTGCTATAAATAATTTGATATTTTGCTATATAATATTATATTTAAACAAAACAGGCTGGAATATTAAATTAACACTAAAAAATTTGTCAATGTCGTAAGAATATAGTCACGGAAAAAGATTTCTGATACCACGATGGTTATACTACCCGCTAGCTACCACTAGCACCGTGGCTTCTAATGTACGAAGTCATATCTTATAAATGAACTTTGAATTTATATGAATATTAATGGAAATACTAAGAAAAAGTTTGGACTGGTAGCTTTGAATTTTGAACTTATGCTCATCAAAAATTCTCGGAGAAGAAGAAGTTAGGCTTAGTGGATATAGTGTCGAGATAGTAAGGTTGAAGCTTTACTTTCGCAAAACACTTGATGGTTTAACTTGTGTACTGATGCAGACCCCCTTGACACTGGGTGCATGCGTGCTGCCAGCACCGGCGCTGGGCTCGCCGGGCGCGGCTGTACCGCCGCATGGTCCCGCACCTTCCGGACACCCAGGTCATCCCGCGCCTCCCTGCTCTACGCTCTTTGTCGCAAACCTCGGGCAATTCGTTTCTGAGCATGAACTCAAGGAAATATTTAGCAGGTACTTTATTTCAACATTATTATCGTAGCTGCAGCTTAGGGTTTTCGACTGGAAATAATATTGTATATCGTAAATTAGACTACTTAGATCAAAACATAAAAAGAAAACTTTGCCTATTAATATTTATTACTCTTTCCATTCGAAAGCCGTAAACACAATGTCATGTGCATGATCAAGCACTCAACATAATGCATAAAAACTGTTAATAAAACAATCGAGGATGTTAATAAAGTATTATACTCTTTCACAGTGCATGTCGCACCGAATATCACAATGTCGTCCACGTTATAATACTGCTACGTTATTCTGTATTTATTTTTCTATTTTGTTTCTTGCGTTATTATCTCACACAAATATACCACCGTGTTAAATAAAGATTTGCGACTAAATTAATATTTCACTGTAATACATGTGATAAAGTTTGTGTGAGAACTAAAAGCCTGCACCCGTACCACCCTGAGCATGACAAAGTCACTTTCACACTCGCTACAACTTAGTCTTACGAGCACAATAACAACACACATAAGAACTGAGATTGTCACTTTTTGTGTCCAACGGTATCATGTTGCGTTTATTCACAATAGGAATTTCATTGAGTATAAAAAAGAAATTGGGAAGCATTAGATCTCCTTATGTCTGTGGTAGTATGGATTTTTAAAACCTAATTTATGAACTGCAAACACGTGGAAAATGCATTTGGCCTTAATCTCCTTTATGGAAAGCAATAATGAAATCAAAGCGCTTGCTTAACTATACAACGTAAATTCGTGACTATATAAGTAAATATATTATTCACTCTTCCCTGCAATCAATCTCTTTTATAAGGCAGTTAATAAATACCTATGTATTGAAGAAAATTTAGCTTCTAGAACCATATTCGTGATTGAAATTAAAACATACGTGATACACTAAAAACACCATTGTCTTAACTTTTAATTTCACATGAAGTATGCGTTGGTAAAAACGAAAGTTAAATCGTGAATATGCCTTTTTGAAGTTTTTCAAGGTATCTTATCGTCAATTCACTGTTTTATTTTTATCAAGTAATTTAAAATTATAAAAAAAAAACACATTGTCTCAACGGGGGTACGAGTACGGGCAAAACTGTGTACCATGGTTCGGGGTTCTCGAAACAGCTGTCCTGGGTTTTCACGACTTCGACTGCTGACCACCGGTGGCACTGGCGGCGCAAGCACTGGCCCTGTTGCCTTCGTGGACTTCGTTAGTCCAACGGACGCCGCCGCGGCCATGGCCCGTCTACAGGGAGCCCTGCTTCTCAGCTCTGAGGGAGCCATCCATCTCGAATACGCGAGGCATAAGATGGCACACAACGGCTGGATTCTCGCACATGAAGTATGCACGCGTGTAATGTTTAGACTAATCTCGGGTGTGACTTTTCTTTTGGGATAAATGCAACGTTAGCATTTATAAACTATTAAATTTCCTTCTTCTTATAATGTTTCGAAAGTCTTCCGTTTCATATAATTAGATAACATTAGCCAAAATATTAAGTATAAAAAATAAAAGTTGCAGTATCCTATCAGAAGAAAACGAAATATTTATTTATGCTTACTTAACAATCTCCGTTATCAGTACAATTAATTGCGTCATATCGTTATTAACCATGTCTAGATCCCATATCATTTACTAAGTATTTGTAAACTGACGCTTCAATATTACAGTTCAAGAATACAAAGTTTGTTTATTCCACGTCTCAGGAATAGGGACAGCAACTAATATAAAAATTTATCACCATGCACCAAGCACTATTAGTAATTACAATGCCTGCTTAAACTTGTTATACAATTTTATAAATTTGATAATGGTGTAATCTCTCGCTAAAGTAATATTACGTTTTACCAGGGAGCCAAAAGCGGAGAAGAGGGCGAACAGCATTAATTCGTTCGTGGCTCTCGGCACTTGACAACCAGCTAACTGAGGGACGCGAAATCTTGATCCGCTGAATCGCATCGGAACTACTATGGGAGATGGAGTATACACCTGCTGTCAAAACATATGTCAACACTACGGATAAAAACGGATCAAATATGTCGTCCTCGACAAACAGTTTATGGATAAACGTTAAATGCTCTATCTCTCCTCTTCTGTTATGTTATTCAGCGTCAGGGTAATTGTGGTGTTTTTCATTTATACCAAATTTAGCATGTTTTAATTATATTATTAACATTCCAGGTTGATTGTTTACCGTTCTAATAAAATTATTATTTAAATTTATTAATTTCATATAAATATAGTAAGTAATACGTTTGTTTATTGTAATATTACTTTATTGTGTAATATAAGATTTATTTACAACTAACTTATTGTACTGAAAAGTTTGTATATTTGTTTTTACTAGACCGATGTATACAACTGAGAGGACTTGTTATTAATATATTATATTATCAGAAATTAAACATTTTAGGATATATCTCATTCGAATAAGCTAAAAACCAAAGGTGCCCTTCATAGAAAGATTACGTTCTGTTAATAATATTTCAAGTTGAATGATTTAAATAAAGTTGTATGTAATAATAATAACGATATTTTTGTTTTAGCCTCGATAATGTTAGTGTATTTAAATGAATTTTTCATGAATATTTCAAATTATATTTACCTACTTTCTTAGTAATTTTTATAATGTTCATCACTCGTTAAAGCACTGGCACACTAGTGTTGGTCTTACGAATCCTTCTTTAAATGGAATTATTGCAATAAATGTAAAGATTTTACTAGAAATTTTGATGCGATCGGACCGAGAAGCGCCTCGGTACCGCTTGTTGTGAAGTGTTGTAATACATCACGGAACGCTCGTCGCGGACTCGTATCCTTTCTTATTATTTCACTAGACTTTATCTTCTTTAGATTGACGTACTATAACAATTTCTTGTGCCTTGCGAAAAAAAAAACCTAAATTTTCGATACTATTCCAATCTTTGTAACTGTAATTATCGAGTATTTCGTTGATGTTCCCAATGTTCCAATGATGATGTCACGAGTTCCCTAAACGTTGCGGGTTCGAGTGAATTGCGACGCAATCGAGATCGGTTCAGTCTTGTTGCGAGAATTTAGCCTTGGCCTTATGAGAGATAAAATAATTAAATGTAATCATTATATAATTAAATTATAGTTAATATTATTATAATTCGGCGACAAGTGCGCAGCGCCGACGCGACGCTGACTAGTGAAACAATTATTCTACTATCTGCATGCTTTGACGAGCTTTTCGGTATTAATCTAATTTAAAATTTTAGTAGTTACTTTTATTGTGTAATCATTAGGCGAATATTATAATATTAGATAAGGGTATTTATTGTAGAGAATCAGCATAGTTACATTACAATTAAAGGAAAGTTATTCATACATAATAATTAAACATTGTAATGAAATTTAAATTTACTAAAGTGTTAAGATTAATCAGATGAAACATTAATATATTTTTATTTTTAGGTAGTTGACTATCGCATACAGAATGAATACTTAGTTACCTTCTCGTTGATCTAAACGATAACGATTTAAGTACAGAATGCGGATTAGCAAAATACCAAAAATAAAGCTAAATTTTATTGTAGGTATCTAGAGGAGTATTGTGCTGATGTAAACATTTATAAATATACAAAAAAAAGTAAAAAAAAAATCCCTGCTTAGGCTATCTATAATAAGGTATCGAATGTTTTGGTTACAATATTGACGCGACAGAAGTCTATTGAGGTATTCAGACGATCGCCTTCGGTCGGAGAGAAGAAATACCGAATGTGAATTCGTATAAAAATCTCGTAGTCAATATATGATAGGAACTTTGTCAATTTTTTTGACTTAGCAAAATTTTATACGTCGTATTTCCACAAAGCAACCGTGAGTCGTGGCGTATAGACCAAAGAATAAAGGTTATAATACTATACATAATTTTAATACTAACCTCAAACCGTACCAAACTTGTATTTTATAGGGGAATCTTAATAGCAATGATATACTAAATCATAATAATTGGTCCTTTATTAACATTTTAATTATAATAACTGTAATTTCAGAATATAATATGTAATATGAAACGACTAACGAGTTACACCGAAATCAGTTTAAAATCTCAACTCTTGTTATACACTTTTTATTTTTATTAATCAAAAATTTATTAATCAATAAATAATATCAGAGTATAATGATCACATTGAATAAAACAATGATTTTTACTTTGCAAATCATGTTACTTATATTTGTTATTTTGTTATCTTAAAATCCGGAATCCCGAGGTATATAAAGATGTAATACTTGTAATTCATTATCAATTTTAATAATTAAGCTAAGTCGATGTTAATTTACTTATTTAAATCGATATAAAGGTAATTCGTATGTAAGTAATTGTGTAATATTGTAGTAGTGATCTCCCATACATTCGGCGTTCGGCGTCCCTTATTGCGAAACAAATATACAACGAAAATTTTGATATTTTTTTTCTGTTTAGGCTCTCGATGGCTTTGGAGTTCGATGTCATTACGAGATTATGCTCTCTATAATAATATAACGCCGACTTTGAAATATAAGGAAAAAGATATAAAGCCGTTGATTTATGTGCAATCACTGTTGTCAGATGCCGGTCTCGTTTTCTCTTCTTTACATTATTAAACGTCCTTTATATTATTTGATCACTTATGCGAAATACCTCCTGAATTCCCCTGCCTAATTTTCTTTGACCGAGTATATCATCCTGTGCATTTTGTCTCCTAAATTCCCTCTTGGTCCATTAAATCCCCTGAGTTTGAGGGGAACACCTTATCTGGCAACAGAGCATGCGTTCCGCTGTTTTGACGTGTGAAACGGTGGTGAGAGTGCGTGGTTGCGTGAGGGACGCCGATGCTGCTATGATTCCGTCCAACAGTAGATAGCGAGTAAGAGACGTCCAATGGCTGAGGACACGGCTACGTCACCTTTTGCGGGACTACTCGATACATATCATCATGTAATATTTTAATGTGTAATTAGAAATAAAGGAGCGGTTTCATAGAGACGTTTATTCTATATTCTTATCTACTGCAATGCAATCGGCTGTATGTCACGTTGAGTAACATTATTTTGACAATATCTTCGCTTGATTAAGGATTTTTTGTCCCTTCTATATATTACGTACCTATTTCAAATTTTAATTTCGGCTGTAAAAACAAAAACAAAAAAAAAAAAACAAACCGATTTTTTTAACGTTTACTGTGAAATCGAGTAGATGGTGTTTGGATCGTCGTCAAATATACGAGACGCGTGACATTAGCCCGCATGTGATAGGATAGAGTAGGGGTGTAGTGTCGCCTTCAAGTTAGGTTAAGTGAAACGGTATCACACAAACGCCGTGCATCGGAAACATATCAATTCTGTGCCCCTTAATAAAATTAGTTTAAAAAGTAAATAAATCTAAGAGATACAATATGGATAGTAATTAATGAAACAAAATAAACTATCGGATTATTCGAATACTTATTGTATTTTGTTTCCGTATTTGGAAGAAATAAATCATTATATTTATTTGTCTGTATATCTTGTCGCTTAGAGAACAAGTTTAGTAGTGTCGTGCAGCTAACGATTTAAATACTTATTGATTATATAAATAATATGTTATTGTTACTTTTAGCTTAAGGGATTATAATGGCTTAATTACCAAATTATTTTAACGTTTCGCTTCGTATTCAGTATTAAAATGACATTGTTTTTTTTATTAATGATAACATGTTAGTGCATTGCTGGAACTTATATTTGTAAATCGAGCAAAATAAACCATGCAAACTATATAGTTAGTAATTAATTGTTAGATCTGTGTGACTTGGATTATTTCACTGCTTTTAGAGCAATGGTATAGTGTTATTGTGGTATAAGAAAAAAAAAACATAATGACATTGTAAAAATAGTAATAAATTTAGCTTAATTATATATATTACGACTTTTATAGATGTTCATTAATTTCCTTTTTCTTACTTCATTAAGTATTGTGGCATTGGAGACGATATTGTTAATTCAAATAAATTTGAGCTCATCCTCAATCGAAGTTTTTATTCGTCTGCTTACCCCGTTCTGTATTATGACTGTCTCCAAATAAAAAAAAACTGAAACCATGGGTTACAAACAACCCATCGAAATAACATCAGTCTATTCTATTAACCTAATAAAATTTACCATTATAAAATGGTTTTAACTTCATCGTATTTGAATTATAATAAATGTTTTTTAAAACAATAATTATATTGATTATCTTGTGTCACTTTCTTATTATAATAACGATATATTTATAGGTGTTAGGATAGCGTAACTGGAATTAATGTTTAATAATATGACAGTTGAAGTTTATCTGCTTTGTAGACTAAATTGCTTTCATGGTCCTCATGTAAAACTAATTTACGACGATCTAGAAGAGAACTTAACATAAATAAAATAAATTGTTGATAGTCTTAATAAATTAGTTTTACATTGAAGACTTACAGTGGAAATCTTAAGTCTCAGAATATCAGTAACAATATTGCTGTGTTGTATTTATGTTATTATTATTAGTTATAAAGCGTTATAGGGTCCAAAGATTGGGAATAAACGTTATGTATTAAAAACTAAAATTCTTGTTTATTTTATTTTTTATTATAACGAAGTAATAAAATGTATAATCGAAAATGGAAAAAAACTTCAAACAAAACATTGTGGACTACTGTGAAAATAAGTATCAACGAAGCAACTTTTTAATTTCCATATTTAAATCCATTAAATATAAAAAAAATATTCTCCTAAGTTTTAACATTTCTTCTAAATAAAGCAATGTTTCGAAGCAATTCTAAATTTACTTTCGCCGCAATAGACACAAGTGTAGATTGTTTAATTCTGAGTAAGTCGCGACCAAGACCTTCTCAAGAATCTTGATTTACGTGTATTTTAAATGGAAAATATTATCACGCTCAGGGAAAGTACTTAAAATTAATATTAAGGGCTGCAATTTTCAGGGATTATTTTTCCGATATATACAAAAATATTTCGGATGAGGAAAAAAAAAAAGTCGAAAAAAAAGTCAACCTAATATTTACATTCTGGTTATAAAACCAACGTCTTGGCTGATTCTACTAAAATTGATTTAGAAATTAAAATAAAACAATACCTATACCTAAAATGCTGGACGACAGGGTTACAGTAACTGTTGCTGCCTCGATTATCTACTAGATGTGATAAATGGGGTTTGCTTACCCCAGTATTGTACGTAGATGTTTGAATTGAATGTGCAAGTTAGCACTCTCATCTATACTCCATATATCTATCTATCTATCTATACATCTATACTAACTCCCATTACTAAATTCTAATTTACAGTCATCTCAAAACGCTATCCTTATTATCTCACTATGCTAGATTACGGCACAGTATTTATTTAAAACTATAGTAATTTTGTTTAGTAATTTGATGAATGCCTAGCAGCAGAATTCAGAAAGTCGCACAGGTGAATTAGACATTATTTAGACAGTTAAAACTTAGAATGAACTTATTAAAAAAATATGATTATCACATTACGAATACAGTACGTCGCGGCGTCGTCGGAATTGCACAACCTAAAAATATTATTTCAAGCATTTTAGTACACTTATAAACTTTAGTAGGTAGGTCTTACATCTTTTCTCGAGGCGCCCATGAGGTGTCCAAACTAACGTGACAGTTTACTGGAATAACTACATAAATCATAAATGACAAATGACGTTCTTAACAAAACAATATTTATTTTTGTTAACATACATCACAGAATAATACAAAGAACACCTAACAAACCATCGACAGTAAACATAATTACGCGGTGTGCTTAATCCGTCCGGGATGATGACGCAATAAAAAAATATTTTTTTTTTCTCGAAATCCGAATAAGATCTAAGATATATGCGGCATAAGATCGTGGACGGGTTAAACATTAAAACTGCTATACAAAAAAAGAACTGGTACAATTTACGATTTACTAAATGAGAAATTAAACTGATTCTATCAAGATTCCGAGACGAGCCATGGCCTCCAAGATCATGTTAAAGCCCCTTAATTTTTTTGTGGAGTTACGTAACATTATATTATATAATAACGAGCCACAAACTTTCGAAGATCTAAAAATTAACATAACCGAGACAGAGAAAAAGTGATAGAAAATTGGATTTCTTATATTCACGCTACCATACGAAGCCGACTGAATGATGTAAGTATTCCATAAATAATGATTAAGAGTAAGCTTTTGAAAGAAGAAAATACAATATAAATGTTTATTTTATCCTATTAAAAACCCTTCGATCGGTACATTGTCATCTCTTTTGTCTGCTTAAGGCATATATTCACCAAAGTTGATTACGAGACTGACTATCCAAAATACTTAGTAAGATGCTATTGTCACTAATTACATATACTTTTTCAAGCGGATGTGAAAGAAAACATCGTTAAACCACAGCATGCCGGTAAGGCTTTTTTTAATGCCTGCTTGGCTAGCTACCACCATCAAGTTAAAAATCTGTCACAAAGCACCTATATGCGTGTTCCGGCAGCTGCACTTGAGAGCCAGTCCGCCCACACTAGGCTTAGCGTGTTACCCACCTTGCGCCACATCGTCACTTAAATGTGCTGAGATTGTGGCCAAAACGATAAATGTGGCTTACAATGAATAAGTTTCTTTTTAACTCGTGATGTCTAGAAGTGACTTCCACTCTGTATATCCACTAAAACAATATTACTATGTCGTCAAAAACAAAGAGTCCACGAGCACTACTCACCTTTTGCAGTTTAACGTGCTACAGATTGAGATACGAGTAGAGACAATTGAGGTAGGAGACATCCTGGCTGTACTCCCGCCACGCCGTCACGTACCTGTAACGTCACGTACCTACGTCACCCATGCTGAAGACGTGCTTCCGGTTAATTCCACATTCCAGCACGATAAGGATCCAAAGCATACCGCACGATCACGCATCAATCATTATTTTCACAGTAATAAAAAAAGGAATGATTGATAAAACCGATCGAGTTTCTTGTCGGCTTGTCTCGATGACTGAGATGTTTTACTAACCGGTGGTAGTGTTTTAATGTACATAAGTGCATTCATAAGGCTTAATTCGAATTATGTATTGTATAATATTGTTACCATAAAACAAGGAATAAAATATGAAAACATTAAAGTTCAACTAATGAACAGAGTATAGAATAATGCTACATTATTCTTAGAACGCCAATTCAAATTGTTACATTTAGAATGCCTCGAAACGAATTGTTTTCTTAATGTTCAACTTTGAACTTTCTTATATAAATTATGTGACTTGTTCCCGTTGTACCTCAGTTATGTTACTACTGGGAATCAACTTAAACTTGTTAAAATGCTTCGTACAAGCGCTTTTACTTTAATTGAGTTTAGTAAAATGTCATATGTATGTCCAGATTCTTATATATTTTGTATAAAAAATGCCTTTTATATAAAATTATTATCAAAAAGGTTGTCACGAAGAGTTTTCTTGACTCTAAAATTTAAATATATTTTTACATCATAAAATCGAAAAATATGTCTTTTTTCAAACATAATCTGCCAAGAAAATACATGACAGTCAGAAATTCGGCACGGTTGTATAAACGTCTTAGTGAATCTGAAAAAACCTGAAAACGGAAATGCTGATGCTGGATCATTTCTGCCTATCTCAGTAGACACTTGGTATGATGATAGACAACATACATTTTATATGGTGAGAAATAAAATGTGGTAAGTTTCGATACTGTCACTTAACTGAAACCCTGTCGACCCTTATTCCAAAGATTGATAGTGGTAACTTCTTCGTGTAATTTTGGCGCTGTTTTGTAACAAAATTATAATTTGTAAATGTTCGAAAACCCACCCGATACATTAACAATAAAGATATATCATACAGTGAAAATGACAATATTTATTTTTCTATTGAACCGTATAAAATACAAATCCTTCTTAATGATTTACTCACAATAGTGTGACCGAGAAAATTTAGTTTTGAAGTTAAAACTTCTTTAGCACCCTTGTGATTTGAAACTCGATGAAACGAAACAGCGACAGTAAAAAGGGAGAACCATATAAATCTATAAGATTAAGCCTACGAGAGAATGAGATACAATACACTGACATTATGCACGGTTAATGCAAGTCCTTATTTTCATAATTGTGATCGTCGTCGGATTGGCCTAGCGGTATGAGACGACCAGACTTTATACGCACGAGTGGTCGGTAGTTCTAATCCCACTAATTTAGGATATTCAATAAGATATTTTAAAGAACATATTTTCTTATTTTTATCTGAATGTTTCACTTATTTTTTTTATACTTAATTATTTATTTGTACATTTTTTTTATTGTCGTTTCGACTTACCTCTTTCGTTAACTTACGGAACTAACTTTCGATTCAACGCTGACTTATGGAGCAAAATATATTTATAATATTTAAGTAAATATAATTAAATTTAAAATTATTATAATAATAAAAAATATAGTAGTTTCTACTATATGTTTTTTAAATATAGTAGTTGTCGCCTAATATAGTAGGATACTTTATTATATAGTAGGGCTGGCAACCCTATTCTTAACTGAAATATTTTTGGCTCGGGTACAAAATATTTGGATCACGACTGTTTCAAATCAATGTGATTATCCTTGACGGTATACATTTGTATCAATTTTACATCAAAACAAGATTAAGAAGTTTGACATATACATCATGACGCATGGATTATACAGGCAATAGGTATAAAAATTATTTATTTGAAAATGTTAAGCTTTTGCAAAGACATGATATCCAGATATTAATAGCAAGTGATAGGTTAACACACTTTGATATAAGTCTTAGCGCTTTAGATATGTTGATGATACATTTCTATTAATTACTTTGAGGATGGAATGTATACTGTTTTGTTACTTCAATAAAATGTATACAATATAATTTATATGTAACATAATATGTCTTTAGCCTGTTTTTAATATTTATTACATAATATCTTTTAATACAAAATACATACATTTTGCACACAACACGCACAGGCGTGCACAAACAACACGCGGGTAAGCTTAAAACTTTATTTCATTAATTACTTTGTGTACATAGTATTAACTAATTATATATAATAGTATAGAAATTAAATAATAAAAATTTATAATGTTTTATTACTTACACCACGCTAATTAAAAAATATTAAAGCTGCGAATATTGTTTCCCTATACAAATAAATTATTCGTCAAACTCTCCACATTGCCGCCGCCAATGTGCCTTGTAGCCATTCCTATAGTTGTTATATTTACCGTACTTGCCTACAGCTTGCCAGATTGCTTGATGTTCATAGTTACTACTCCGCTCCTTACTGTTGTAGCATGAAGTTATATTATACAATATATATATACATATACAAAAATATTTTTTCTAATCCGACTGGTAGTTCTAGAGATTAGCGCGTTTAAACAAACAAACAAAAAACTTTTTAGCTTTATTATTTTATTATTATACTAGCTGTGTCTGCGGCTTCGCTAACGTGGACTACTGAAAAACCTTTTCTATTTTTTTGTGCGGAACCCTACTTATTTTTATGAAAGCTTAAGTTATTCATTATAACAACAGCTATCTTCCGGTGAAAGTCCCGTAAAAATCGGTCCAACCGCTTCGGAGAATACCTGAAACGAACAGACAGAAACAAATGGGTTTTTAGTTATAGGTACCGTATATACTTTCTATCATATACAATTAGTAAAAAGTTGTTATTTTGACATTACAAATCAGACACATCAAATTTTATTATATGTGTGTAGATATAATATTAGTATAGATTAGACAGAATACTTTAAGTATAATTCTTATTCTTAAAGTATAATTACTTTAAGTTCTAATTCTCAATATTCCATAATATAAAAACGTTTTAATATATAGTAACAACCAAAATGTTCATAAATTATGTCCAATGAAACCATGAAAGGTCATCATAATCATAACGTAAATCAATATGACATACACGTTACACGGTATATCGAACATATTCTGTTCACGACGAAAATATTACAGAGCAACATATTTTCTTAGCAATATTATATTTACTTATAAATGATATATTTAACCAGAACGTTGATCCATTAAATCGCGTATCATTTCCTCTCTTCGACACGTGTAAGACGTACCACAGATGTTTCTGAAAACGTTGCCACATGAAAGAAAACATCTTTTCCGCCGGATCGTTTCTTGAGATAATCTTATGAAAACTGTTTCAATTGACATGGGTTTCTTAACATCAAGTTTATTAATACTGTTTTATTGACATGTCTGATAGATTTTTGTTTTCTGTTTACCTTGAAAAATAGTTTTGAGTCCGGACTGAAAATAAGAAAGTGTCCCACAACATAATATAATCGTGTAATCTTTTTTTATATAACTAAGGTAGCAAACACGACACGCCTTATGGTAAGCGGTTACAGTAGCCCATGGCCTCTTGTAAGACCAGAGGTATCGCTAATGCATTGTCGACCTGGAACCACACTACCCCAACACAACACAACACAAGATTATTTGGCTAAGACTTTCTGTAGTATTTCACCAGTCGGGCTACCCCAGGTAAAGAGAAATCTCTAAAGAAATTCCAAATCAAATATCTATAATCGTAATCCAGATGCTAACATCCTACTATTCATATAATTTATTGATTGTGAGAAGGCAAAGAGTGATTGATTGATTCGTATAATATATTTTAAATTGTAATAGCATGAAGCTTTTTGCATTAAAATTTTATTAATACCAAAAACATTTATGTAGTCGTCCTTATATAAATATATAGTATGGAATTATATTAGATCTTTACCTATGAAATTGCCGTTTTATATTAAAAAAATCAAACTTTTTTAATTAAAAGTATTTATTTCATTAGTCGCAGTACTGGCCAATATTGTCGATGCACTATTACCATTTTAATGAAAATTCACTGATGCCTGCAGAGGCATGAACAGCAGTATAAGAATCCTGGAGACGGAAATCGATGAACTCTTTAGGCGTCTTAACGGCATCATCGGAATCCAATTTTTTCCCTGTAACTAAGTATCATAATTCGGAGAAAAATGGAAATCAGTTGAAGCAAGATTTGATGAATACGGTGGATGACGGAGAGCCTCCAGTTGTAACTCCTGTAGTTTTGAGACGGACTGTTGTGTGAGCGTTCTAGTGTATAAAGAGTGAACTTGAACAATTGACAAGTCTTGGTTGTTTGACAGCGAGTTTATCCATCATCATTTGCAATTCTTTACAGTACATCTCTGCAGTAATTGGTATGCCAGTTCTCAAGATGCTGTAATGAACAATGCCGGCACAGCTCGACCATATACTAAGAAGCAGCTTCTTTTGACACAATTTGCGTTTAAGACATTGTTTGGCTGTCTCTCCTGTGTTCAACCAGTGCGACTGACATTTTCGATAGTGTCATACAGGAAAAGTGATAATCTGATTCAAAATCCCCTCATTTGTGTGCCTATTCAACAAGTTAAAGCAATCTTCGCTGAGATTTTGTTGTTCAATGATTTCATACAGTACTCACTTTCCGAGCTTTTTTATCTTTCTAATTTGACGTAAATGAACCAGTATCGTTTTATTACTTACGTTAATCTGCTGCTGCTAAATCCGACGTGGTTTGAGATGAATCTGCTGCGACTACGGCTTCCAATTCATCGTTATCGACTTTCGTCTCCAGATAGCCACGGGGTTCATTGATATGATAAAAATTTCCAAAATGTAACGATTAAACCAAAAATGTATCGTGCGTTCACTTACCGTACCTGAACCGTACACGTCGTTGATATTGCTTGCCGTCTGTGCTGCGTTGGTGCCACGACGGAACTTGTATTCGAAAATTATGCAAAATTTGATTTTTCCTTAGACACAGGAACAGCGATATTAAAGAAAAATCGAAAGGCGGAAAATCAAATGAATAACTGAGCTTTAAAAAGAAGTGTCATAAATGAAGTTAAAAGGAAAATTATCTGAGGTAATTAGGCTTTACAAGTTAAATAGTTAATCAACTTATAAAATTTATTTGGAGAAGATTTTTCGTACAAATTCCTTTGAAAATTACTTAAAGACCCGCTACACCGGGCCGAGGGCGGGCAGGATCCTTTCCACCGTACCCGGCTGGGCACGAATCCGGCCCGGTGTAGCATGAATGACTTTATACAAAAGTATAGGTACTATAAATGTTTGACCGTGTACCGGCCGGCGCCCGGCCAGACTCCGGCCCGGTGATCCTTTAGTCTGCATATTGTGACAGGCAACTACGGAACCCTAGACTGCGCGTCGCACATTTTGCAAATTTTATTTATACAGATTGGAAAACCTAAATATATTTCAAAGGAATAGGAAAAAATCCCAACCAAAACTTAAATACATGTACATAAATATGCACACAAAAATATAACCTTTTAACTTTTCCCTCGAAACCGCCATGGGTTGTACCGAACTCACAAAATTTGCACATAAAAGTTACAAAGCAAGCAAATACATTTGCGACCAATACAAAGGACCGACTCCAGCTCTGTAATGTAATTAAAAGATTATTATTAACACGTAATTGGAAACCATGGTTATTTGATTTGTACGACTTGTATATTACAAATATCTATGATATTTTACTATTATCCTTTAGAGGGTTGCAAAAATGTTCAACTGCAACTCGTCTGTTTATATTATGATTATTTAAACCGAACCCGAACCGAATTAACTATGACTAATGTCTTTTAGTTTATACAAAGTCCCTGAATCAACATTACCGTAATTATTCCAGTAAGCACTAAATATTAGACAGCGTTTATTATCCATCTCTAAATAAACGAATTTAGTTGATTGTCGTGGACCTTTAATTTAAGAGTAAAAAAACTGTTTAAGAAGTTCTGGAGGATATCAAACAATGACACTTGTTAATATAACGTTTATTTTTATCTCAAATTATAACACAATCATTCTAGGGTTGTCTCGACTTGTTTGTATATCTTATCGTACGCGTGGGAGATTGCTCTCACTAAATTCAGAGGCGTTTAACTCCTGTAGGTTCGACTTCGTAAATCTTTATTTGCTTGTCTAAACAAGGACGGTCTAAAACGTTTCGGGTTGATTTAAAAGCTGTTAGACAAGTTTATATCTTAGAATTGAGAACTTCAGCAAATATTTGATCCAAATCTCTGGAAAGAACACAGTTACCTAATTCGAAGTTCAACCTTTTATAAGATTGAGTATGTATGTAGTTATTTTAAATCACTCATTACTAAGTACAGTATTTTAACATGGATATTGCAATTTTCGTAAATCTAGTACGTTGTGTAAAAATGATTCATGTCTATAAAGATCTACATTACAAAAACACTACATTTCTGTACTGTTTGGCCTAATGATTAAATTATTATATAATAACATTTTCAAAGAAAATAATGTTACCATTATCGAACAATTAAGCCGCGAACTGGTCGACAAAGCCTGGTGGCACGGCCGCGTTCTTTTATTCGCTACTAGCGCTTTTCCCGTGGCTACGCTCGCGCCATAATTGAGCTATACCCTATTTTTTTAACTTTCTAACTGAATTGCTAAATACCAATTTTCATAGCTCTATCGTTAGGAATGGCGGATTTTCATACAAACTTTCATCCCCCTTTTCACCACTTCAGGGGTGTTACAAAAATCCTTCCTCAGAGTTCATCTACACTATAAAAGTAATCTGCATGAAAATTTTCACGTTCCTAGCCCCAGCGCTTTGATCGATCATTCAGTCAGTCAGTCAGTCAGCCAGACATTAAGTCTGTACTTTTTTTTTTACTTTGTACATATATCGACAAAGTTAATAGATGTCATTGGAAGAAATCATTTTAATATGCATATATATATTAGGGTGGGCCAAAAAAAACTTTTAATTTTTTTTCTTAGCCACTACGAAAATATCGTTCAAGATGGCGAAAAAAAAAATCTGGTAAAGTTTCAGCCCTTAATATTAATATTAAGAATTGGCTTGTTGTGATTTTTGATTTCCCATTTAAATAACATAAGAATTTATTTCTTTTTTGTTTGGATTTTTGATGCACTCGAACGAATGAATGTCTAGTAAAAATAAAGAGATATTCTTGTAGCAAATTTGACGATCTACAAAAAAGGTCTGAAATTATTTTTCGCTAAGTTGACTCGTCTAAAAGTTATTCGAAGTCCAACCTCAAATAGTTGATGATAACTTTTACAATTTTTTATTCTCTATCACAAAATAATGACTCAAAAATATAAAATATCTTAGTTTTCGTAAATTTTATCGAGTATTTTTTAATTAAAAAACAAAATTTTTACAATATAACGATAATCATAAGAAAAATCGATATTTCCATACCTAATTAAAAAAAACTCGGGACTGTACTACCTGAGTAACCAAACAAAAATCACTGTGATAGGTTTAGTTGATTACTATGTGTATGGTGGTCGCGACCCCTAATACCTCACTTTTTACTAAGTATACACGGTATAAGTATATACGGTAACAGCGTGTCCGCGATGCCGTATGCACAGCATAGAGGCCCAGTGGCGCGGCGTACGCGCGGTGTGTCCGCGGCGCCGTCTACACTAGCCCTTAGCCACTGCTCGCACCGCTACGCCGTCGCCACCGCACGGCCGCCCGCTGTCATCCAGATGAGTATAATATAATATAAAATAGATTTTCTTATCGCAAAAGGATCAAATTTTGTAAAGTATTAGGTATATAGATTTATCGAACAGTTTGGGTAATGATGAAAATTCAAATTATTGTAAAATATGAAGGATAAGTATTTTATGACATATTTTGACAGTGTATCAAAATAATAAGAAATGTTCACAACATCGATCAGGATTAAGATATAAAAGCTGCGGCAAAATTAAAAACAACGAAAGAGAGTACTAAAGACACTTGTAAACATTAATGATCACCCAATTTATCACATCGTGGATACCAACGTGACCCAGATAAATTGAACTGTTTAAATAAATAGATAGAACACAGTGTGCAGTTGTTAACGTTTTAAATTATCACGGTGGTAGCGAGTAGGGACATCAAAAAGAATATGTTTCAAAGCGAATGACAACATGTCGTAAAACGAAATGTTAACAGGCAACTCTTCCGAGTTTACTAATATGCAAAGTAGCGAGTAATGCGTCACATGTGAAAATATAAACGAGCATTACACGTAATATAAATCAGGTCAACTTTGTAACACTAATGCCCAGCGTTTAGTAATTATGTTTACTGGAAAGTGTAATTAATTATTTGTTCACTTTTTGAAAATTGCATATCTAATAACGTTTTACTATTCGCATAGATGTTCCAGAAACAGTAACTACACAAATCTACTTCAAAGTAAAAAAAAACAATACAGAGTGCAGCCGCCAAAAATTGGGGTTAACTGGAAACCTTTGTTTATAAGTTTGTTCGTATTTTCGAATGGAGTATTGCGAATAACTGCAGCGGCTTGTTTTGATTATTCATGTTGTCTTACAAATCATTACGGAGCGATTTGATTTTGCGTTCAGCAATAGATACATTGTTTTCATTGGTTAGGATTATGTTTTTCTGCATTTTTTATATTATAATCAACTAGCTGTGCCCACGGTTTCATCCGTGTTAAATTTATTAGCCTACTGCTTTCTAGACTGCTTGACGTTATTATACGGTACTATTACGGTTATTACTCTGCTCTTTAGTGAAGTTATATAGCCAATAACCTTTCTCAATACATATGCTATAAAATGATCTTGAGGCTGTAGAATCTTTCCTCCCAAGGGGCAGAAACATGTATATATATATAGGTATATGTACACGTATATAGTTAGTTAGATCGAATTTTGCGGATAGGAAATTAGTCATATAGTGACTTATTTGCATGTACGGCAACAGCCCAAGCCGAGGTTCGGCCTCTTTAGCACCCTTGAGCTTGTTGCTTTGCTTTCACGGCTTAGTGCCTTCCGCGCTCTTCCCCAAGCCCGGAGAAGCTGTCAAAGCCTCTAATGGCTCCAGGGCCCTTGATGCTAACATTATAAATGTTTTGGATTAGACAATATTATCCATGCTTGTCAGGGGTTTGTAAGTATTCCACTTAACTTGTAGTGAGGAACAAATTCTGTTACCCATTCGATGGTAATGGGTGTAATGCGGATCGTGGGAACACGGCCGTAATAACGTAAAAAAAGATCCCATTTCTCAAACTAACACAATTACAACATTCAAGACTACACCAGAACAAACGAAATGAGAAGTATTTTTTTAATATGGCATTGTCGTCGTCATACACATAATGTGGAAAGAAATTCATGTCACCTACGTTCCAGAGGATATTTGAATTCAAGCCAAGTCAAGTTACTCGGTGAACACTTCTTCAGTAAGGAAACTATACGTCTAGAATAATATATTAAAGTCACTCATATCTGTTCGTGTAGGTGTTTCGTCAATATTTAATTAATAAGATTAAATAGTGTGCATTTGCCGAACATAAAACGAAGAACTAACTAATATATTAGAGGTTTCATATAATAATAATTTTCATATGTAATTAATAATTAATTGATTTAATTTATCTTATATGTAATGTATATTAACTATGTACTCCTAGCGTGCTTGTGTGGGTTGTGCTATAATGAAACAGAGATACTAATAACTGATCTGTTAATCATGAGTGATTTTGGTGGTCATTTCTTTCCTTTTTCCGTTTTTATTCTTTTATTCGCTTAGTTATTAGGTTATTTAGTATATACTAACATTTTATATAAGATTTTGTAAATTGTTTCGTGTTTGGTTCATAATAATGTATATGAACCAAACTAGCCAAACTATGGTTCATTTACCGTTTATAAAGAACGGTTTACAAGATACTGGTACATGCCTAGGTTGTGAGTCAGAGATACCACTTTTACGTTATTTCGGATCACACCATATATAATTTTCTGTGTTTATATAAGTCATTTGTTAAATCTTAAAATGTGTAATAAAAAAATCAATTAAATTTTAAATACAATTGTATGACTGGGATAGTAAGTAACAATAATATTGATAATACTGCTTTGCAGAAAAACGTATCACAAGTTTAAGTGCTTGATCCTTGGATCGAGCGATATTAGCTTGTGAACTAAGCTTATAGAATGAATAAGGTTTACATTCGCCAACCAATATAAAACACCTACGAATTGCTTAAACTTCAATCAAAGTGTAATCATTCGACTTAAACAGATACTTACTACCCAGAACACTCCTCTTAATACGGTAAGGAAGAAAAGATACAAGGTCAATAAAATACAACGTCTAATTCTATTACCAATGCATTAACGCAAACCTACACGTAGCAATTACATTTAGCATTGGTCTACTAGTAAAAAATGTTGGCAAGGCAAGAAAAGGGTACGTGAAATAACAAAATTCAGGATACTAACATCCTAAGAGCAGCCGGTACCAGGGTGAAATGTGGTGGGTTGCGCATACGAATATCAACTAGAAATAAATGCATAGGGCTGCCAAAGATCATATCGTCAAGTTTCTTTCTTATTCTCGTATCTATAAATAACCTGGACGTCAAAAGCAACCCTTAGCCTTAGAGGTGCATATAGATTTCTTTGGGAATAATTGAATTACATTTTACAAAGACTGATCAAATTTGAGGAAATCTATATTAATAAATATGTATTTTTGCTTTTTTCTTCCTTCAAACTTCCTGACAAACAGAAATTCTATATAAAGGACACTGATCTAATATTAATTACTTTTTTGTATGTCCGGATTTTACTCAAAAAAAGTTGAAAATTTTGTACGCGAGAAGCTTATGTCATTCCTCAAATGATAGGCTATATGAATTATCGATAATACTTTTAGAAATAGTAAAAAAAAAATAAAAAAAAGTTTTTTAATAGTTCTCATCTGATTTTGATGATATTTTGTAGACGGGTAGCATACGTCATTCCATAATTAAAAGATTGAAAGAATCATTGATAAACCTTAACAAATCATATAAAATAAATATGAATTCTCAACAGATTTAATGGAAATACGTACCTACGCGGGAATATTATATGGTATTCCTTTACTGATGGGATAAAAAGACTGTCATTAATATTACAAATACAAATAAAATTACTTGACGAAAATAATTACTGCGTAACAAAATCGTGCGAAGCCGCAGGGCACCGCTAGTATTTATGAAACTAGCTGTTACCCGCCCTCTTATTAGTGTTATATAAAGTATATGTCCTATATTCACGATAAACGAATTAGATACATCTATGCCTTTCAATAAAATCCTACGTGCTGTTTGTGCCTTTGGATAAACCCTATTACCTAAACCCTATATAAACCCTACCTATTTTATAAACATGCAATGTTTTTGTCTATGTTATCTTTTTATAGTCTATTAATTTTTAAATGACATATTCTTTTTGTGTACAAAATTTTGTTAAAAATGGTCAGGGCGTTTTTGTGTTAAATCCAGACAAACACACAATATTTTTTCATGTCAAATTTGAGATGTGTCCTATAAAATAGCTACGTAGCACAAATTTTGTAAAAAGATACATCTACTTACACACAGAACGGCAGATTTATTATCATGAAAATCAAACATACATAATTTTGAGATACAAAATGGAGAAGGTAAGACAAGATTGATGTGTAAACTTCCATTTTGCGATGTATGGAGGAGAAATGAGAATGTATTTTATTAGATACTTCTTAATAAATGATTAATACTTTGTTCAGTAAATATTAGGTCCTGACATATGAAATTGGCGTTTTGATGAACTGGCCACCTTGATTTGAAATACCTAGCGTTTGATCAGGAATTCCAAATTTAGGCTTGTGTATTTGTGTTTCGAATCAGTGATTCATTTGTTTTCACACAATTTGTTTTTTTTTTTCATGTAGCCTATCGCAGCATGCCAGATTCCTTTACCTTCATACTTACTGCTCCTTTACGTAGGGTCGTAGCGTGAACTTATATAGACTTCCAAAATAAATAAGCTTTCAGATACAAAAAATAACTTTTAAATTTGACTGGTGAATCCAGAGGTTAGAACGTTCAAACACACAAAGAAAAAATCTCTTGAGCCCTAATGTCTTTTTTTTAATATTCGAACTATCTACATCTTCGTATTATAAATCAAAACTATGTTGAGAATATAAACATTTTTATTGGAAATTTTAAAGTCTTAAAAATATTCTTGGTTGTAGCCATATCAACCCTAATAAAACGTCTTGCGCGGCACCGGAGTACGTCGGCTCTGCGCGGCGAGGCCTCACATCGCGTCACGTGGCATGCGGTGCACACAGAACTAGACGACTCGCTTGTAATACCGGGTGAACCATCACGTCCGGATATGCTACATCGACCTCATACTACATCATTAATTACATTAAACTTATTCCGAAACAAAACTTTCACTATCCTATACATACCGTACTCAGAAAAATAAAGTTTTTTAAAAGCTATGCTTCTTTTGGCGCGTTTAATAGATGGTACAATTAAGAGCTTTGTGCGCATCATGTGACGGAAGTGCGACATGATGATGTTAGCCGTCAGTGTTGTTAATACTGTGAATTAATTTTACTAACTTTTTTTATTCATTTAATTTAATTATAATAATGTTTATTCAGATAATTTTAATAGTTATTAATGATACTAGTGCGGTAAGTTGGTTTTTACGAGTTTTTTACGAGTGGACGAATTCGAGGGCTTACCATGATCACGAGTTTGTAAAAATCAATTTTCGCACGCGTGTTATACAACGTTTTTAAAAACATTTGTGAGAAGAGAGTACAATAGGTAATGAAGCAAACTTTTTCATTTCATTATTATAATTAATAAATAAAAAAAATAATTGTTAAGAATGCAATTTGTGCCTCATTAAAGATATCAGGTGGAGTAGATTCCATATTCGTCGCCTGAACTCATAAAATTATTTTGTTCATAAATATCAGTCGGAAAGTCATAACAATCTTTTACGTTTGCGTCATGTTCATGTTGTGATAATTAGAACTACATCTTTCGTCTCATTTTCTCTTTAGAATTAAAGTGAGACAAATGTATTGATAAAAAGTGCTTCCAAGGTTCGATAATTCGGCTTATTTATTCTCGTAATGTAAAACTCTTTTGTGGAATTCTTATATATTTTATGGCGCTATTACGCTCCGTTGTAAGGTGCGCAATTTTTAAGTTTCGAACAATGTATACATACAGTTTTCTTAAATTTATTGTTCGAGCAAATGTGTTTATGAAAAATGAATTTACATTATTATCATTGATGGCTAATTTCATCATAATGTTAACAAACACGATAAAAAATTTGACGTTTTTTTTACATACCGCAAAGTGACTTGTGTATCTGATGATAAACACTGTCCAATAAAACAAAACACCGGCAATCACTGAGAGAACGGCAAGCCATCGTCGGTCGTCACAACCTACACTGATTGATCTCGTAACGCGAAAAACTAAAAGAGACCCACCCCACTGATATGATAATGATGACAAATGATATTTCAAAATTGTATCTTATTTATAGTAATACGGTTTAATCTTTCTGATTTTTTTTAAAGTTAAAATTTCTTTAGCACCGTTGTGATTTGAAACTCGATGAAACGAAAAAGAGACAACCATATACATCTATAGGATTTAGCCTACGAGAGTATGAGATAGAATACATTTACATTGTGCACGGTTAATGCAAGTCCTGATTATCATAATTGTGATGTCATTGTCATGTGAATCATGTCGTCGGATTAGCCTAGTGGTATGAGGCGACCAGACTTCATACGAGTAGCCGATAATTCGAATCCCGCTGATTTACAATTATTTAAAATAATTTTTAAAGAACATTTTCTTCTGTAGGTTTCACTTCTGACACGTGAAAACTGCTGCATACATATTTTTGTAACATAACTCTAAACTTAATATTTCAACAGGTTTAGCGTGCTACCATCTTCGGCTAGACTTATAAAGATTAAATTACAAAAATATTGCATTTTTAAAATAATCATTTTAAGTTATATATTAAAAGGTATTAGTTTTTAACTTATAATAGATACATTAATTTATTTAGATGAATTGATTTAAAAATGTTGAGAAAACCATGGACGGGCAAAATAATAAATACAGTATACACTTGGTAGATACCCTCGGATAACGAGTTTGCTTTTCGTTTTATAAAACTTGCATTGGAAGCATTCTCCTCTGAGTAAAAACAATCCTTATTCAGTATTATTTTACGCTTTAACAATATTTAAACATTGTTATATCTATAGTGCAGATACTATAATTTCATAATAATCGTTTTAATCAATTATTTTGAATGATCGTAGGTAAATTCATGTTTCTTTAATCGTAGCACGGAAAATTGACAGCACTGCATTTTAATTTTATTAATTATTATTATTAGTGCTGCGCTTATGAGCATCACGTTTGGGTGGTAGGAGTTTTCTACCAGACTTGGTCGCGATCACCAGACACACGGTGAACAGCCTGTCACAGTTATTCGCTTATGCGGGTCGCGTTTCGGGATAAGCTGGTACATATCCAGTTTCTGACATGGCATTAGTACGGCTATTGGCGATGCATTATTGATCTGTCGATGGTCTCCACTCAAGATCAGATACAAAGCAGTCACACTGGCAAGCTACAATAAAAAAATATTACAGCTGTGTCTACGAATGATAAATTCACTAATCAAAATGTTATATTCACTGTTTCCACCTACAATCTCAAATACGTTGAATGCATAATTAAATATTCCAATTTCAAGTTAAAATAATTGTATATTTGCACTTTGACATTTAAAGGAGACGACTGGGAAACTGAAATCGGTAGGCAGATTCAAAAGATATCAAGTTTGCGACTTCTGTATCGGCAATAGGGACTATATTGCGGTAAAAACGATCTTTCCTACTCTATATAGCATGTTCTTGCTAATTCCAATTCGCGTGTGGCGATACTGGCGATGATGGCAACTTTTATTTTTTGGTACTTTGCTGTCGGGATAGTAGATTTAGAAACTGTTAGACCTTGACAAAAGTTATTTAGAAAACGATAGGTACTATCGTTCGTTTACATACAGGAAGTGTTAACATCGACGCAATAATAAATAATAACACTCTCGAACCATTTTTGTTGTCGCAATTCGCAGAAATGAGTGTACCTGATGGTTACAGTCGTTTATGTCATGCCGGCCTTCGGAAATGTCTTGTCACGTCTCTTTTGAAGGACCCAATATCATAGGAACGAGGGAACACATTGAGTGGGAGATTATTCCACATCAGCACGATACGGCAAAGATAAGAATTTTCATACTTCTTTGTTTGTGCCGTGATGAGCGCTACCACGTAACTGAGGCTTCGTAGGCAAGTTCGCGTAGTTCAATGAAGATACGTATAACCTTGAACCAACAAACCAACGGCGATTTTCGAAGAATGAGTTAATCAAGACAGTAGCCGATTTTTTGCTAACCTGTAAGTATTATGACGAAATTCTCTTGGCATCTAATTATATATTATTAGATAATCTTGAAAAACACTTGTATTGTTTTTCAACAATTACTATGGTGGTCGAGATCTATTCGGTAACGAGTGCTCTTGCACCCTGCATGATTTGATGAATGGTTTAGGACCACACACACCGTTATATATCTATGAATATATTTTATTATTTAATTGTCAACGAAATGAAATATTTACTGAAACATACGGGCAAAAACATTTATTATCAAGACTTTGTATTTTTTAATACATATTTATAACTAGTTGTGCCCGCGACTCCGTTCGCGTACACGTAGTACACTACAGAATGCTGCCTCAAAAATGCTTATTGTGAGTGATCCTTAGAAGATAGACATATACAATTGCTGACTTTTTGTAGGTATTTTTAAGATTGACAATCATCTGTATATTAATTAAAGGATATATATCTTATGGTTTACTCAGCGTCAGCCGTTTAATCGCCCTAAAAGTGATTTTTATACGAATTGATTCACCATTACGGAAACTGCTTATTTCATATAATGCTATATCTTACAAAATATATCCTATTACCTGGCCAGATAACATAGCTATGAATTAAAATAAAAAATATGTAAACCGGATAAGTGATTTTCGCATGAAAAGAACATAAAGGGACAGACGGACAGAGAGCCATTGAGTTTTATAATATGTATGTATGTATATAGAATAAGAGAGAAGATATGTATAGATGATGTGTACATAGATTAATGATTGGTCTCCGCTGCGTGAAGTATATAAATGCTTTTAAGAAAGCTTATCAAAAAATAAAGACACAACAGCTAGAAGTACAATCATATTTATTTATTTTAAATCATACATAATATTTGAAGATTTCTGTTCGTGTCTTATAGTTTCCTAAGTACACGGTCACTTTCCAGCACCGGCAGTGAGTTTTGCGCAATCGGCCCTGCCTAATTACCGCCAGTAAAAACTAATTGCGAACAACCGAGTGCCGCTCGGTACTGCCGTTCTTACACGCCCGCGTAATGTACTCTCGAATACTGTGATTAATACACTGTTAGCTAACTTTGTAAATTGGCTGGATTACTTTTAAATACGCTTCACTTTTAAGCAATTGTCTTGAAATTATTGCAATTACTTTCATCAATATTAGACATTTCACTAACGCAGACATAGTCTACTTACTGATCGTAAACGATACTCGTTTTTAAAAAGAGTTGAATTTGAATCTAAGGTTTATTTCTTTCTAGACAAATATAATTCATAGTAAAAAGACACCGCTCTTTTCAACAAAAAACTAATAGATTTTTTTAATTAAAAGATCGTACTTTAAGAAAACTTTGTATTAAGTAGGTAATATTAATATTACATTAATTGGATTTTGTTTAATTAATGTTTATTATTAGAATTAACATAATAGATTTGAAAACTCAAGACTATAGAATAATAATAATACCAGCTTGTAAGTGTCCCACTGCTGGGCAATGAAGTCTTTTCCCACAGCCCACGAAGTATTGGCGATTTCAAACGCCGAGAAATCAACATATCTATTTTTTTTCCACATACAGTGGTACTACAAGGTACAAGGTTTCCTTACAATGTTTTCCTTCACCGTTAGCCGATAGTGTTACCAATTTAAATTAGTAAATGTACGCGAATATCAGAAAGTTCATAGGTACATGCCGAGATCCGAACCTGCTGACATCGAATCGATTTTCCACCGTAGATCGGAGAACCACTCGACCACCAACGCACAAAGGGATACATTAACTAATTAAAACAGCCATAATATCGTCTTAAGGATTACATGGGGCAAATTTTGCAAATTAATGAAACTCTGTAATTTGTATATCAGAAACATAAATGTTGATCATGTTGAAATATTATACGGAACAACTTATTGTCATGATAATGTAAATTGACACCCGTGTTCGGAGTAATTTAATTTGGCTCAGTAATCCAGCAAACAAGAGCGGGTAATAGCCACCGCTGTAATTCATAATAATTCAAAACAGGTGGGTCGGCCATCATAACGAATGACTGTAGCAAGTCCGTTCATCCACTTCAAGAATTAATTAAATACTACATTGTATTACAGTAATTTTTTTTTGCTTGCTGGATTCTTATTTTGTATAATTTATACTTTTTTTATAGTTATAGGTTTTGGCGTAGTGGCCATAATCTCACCTGATGTTAAGTGACTATGTGGCCCAAGATGATAACACGCTAAACCTAGTGGGAGACTGACTCTCAAGTGCAGCTGCCGAAACACACCTATTGGTGATTGGCGACAGATTTTCAACTTGAGGGTGGTATATAGCCAGGCGGGCATTATAAATGCCCTACCACCATGCTATGGTTTCCTCACGATGTTCTCCTTCACCGAAAGCTCAGGCTCATTGCAGGGATTCGAACTCGGGTCCATCGACTCGAAGTCGTACACACTACCATTGAGCCATCATTGCTTCAAGCTATACTTCAAGCAGTATACAAATAAGAGAACTAATATGGTGAAAATTGCACCAGATAATATAATTTTTGTTTTCTGCCATCACTTATAAATAAAACAGTTGCCACTAAGTCTGTAATATGTTAACAATTATATTAAAATTGTGTTAAATTCTAAATGAAAATATTGGATAGTAAAGAGATATAATTAAATTAGAACTTTTTAATACAACTTTTTTAATTTTTTAGTCTTAACATCTGTTTTGTATGATTACAACTTGACTGCCGAACAAAGCTTGACTTATATTAAATTTATAATTGAATAAACTATAAAAGATAACCTGTTATGTAAAAATTAAAAATTAGAGGACAAAGTAAAATATTTTACGTCTCCCGTATAGTCGTAGTTTTATATTAAAAACGCCAGACATTTTTGCGAATCGTCACGTGCGACACTACAGCAGGCCAATGCTGTTGACAATTTCAGAATTTAATAATACACTTTCTGCCTCACATGAAATGTATAACTAATGTAGTGCTAATTCTGGTGCACATTTGGGGTTCCCTAAAGAGTTACGTTTCAATAAATGCTACATTGAATAGTTAAAATGAATAGATGAACGGTTTAACAAATAAAATAAAATTACAATAGTATTTTTGAATTTTTACGTTCAAATCGAGAGTCGTCATTGATGGAAGCTATTCGGATCATTTCAAAAATAACAGATTTTTGTTTTTCAATTCTTTATAAGATTGGCGTTTGTTCACGATCATCACATCTGACGTTAAGTAACGATGTGGCCCAAGATGGTGACATACTAAGGCTATTGGGGAGACTGGCTTACAAGTGCAGCTACCGGAACACACCTATAGGTTATTGGTGACAGATTTTTTACTTGAGGGTGGTAGCTAGCAAGGCGTGCCTTAGGAGACCAATTAATTAGCCAATTACCACCATGCTATTATTTCATCACGTTGTTTTTCTTTACTGAAAGCTCAGGCTCATTACAGGGATTCGAACTCACGTCATTGGAGGCGATGTCCGTATGTCCATTGCTTCGAAATAAATAGAACATATAGAAAAATTGAGCAAAGATACGATCGTTTTCAGGCATTAACTATACGACACATCGTATCGATTTTACGTGTATATGTATTATATTATACTAGCTGTGCACCCGGCTTTGCTCGCTTGTACTACAGAATGCTGACGGTCGAGCGCATGCGAATTTTGCTGCCTCAAAAATGCATATTGTGGGTGATCCTTAGAAGATAGACATATGCTATTAAAGATTTTTTTAAGTCTTTTTATGATCTACTATTATATGGTACATTAATTTAATATATCTCTTATGGTTTACTCAGTGCAAGCCATTTAAACCCCCCAAAAGCGTATTTTTCCGTACTTATTTACCATTATCATCATTGCTTTTTTCGTATATTACTTTATCTAACAAAATGTAACAAATATAACAAAATATATTCTATAACCTGGCCAGATAACATAGCTATGAATTAAAATAAAAAACATGTAAATCGGATAAGTGGTTTTCGCGTGAAAAGAACTTAAACAGACAGAGAGACGTTTACTTTTAGAATATGTATAGATATAGAAGATATATATATTGTATGTAGTACGCGTATATGTAATAGATAACGTTAAAAAATATACCCCGTTATTTATTTACCTTGAGTATTTTGTAAAAAAATATTTGAGCTTTATGTTTCAAGAACACAATTGAAATGTGAAACTTTAACCTTCCTGCCATTCAAACGATACGGAAGTCTGCGCCAGTCAACATTATCTTGACAAGTAGGTACAACGCGCGTAACTTGAGACATCTGCGAAATGTTCAAGTTAACTTTCAACCTTCGTATACAAACTCCAATTCGGTCATAAAATATTTATCATGTTTATTGTACCTTTAACCAAATACCTACTTCATTTTTATCGAAATAATCCATCGCCTCAACATATTTATATATATTTTTTATTATAAAGCAGGTTTATAGTCAAAAATAAACAAACTTAATAAATTTGTACATTTAGTGTCCTTAAAATAATTTTCATAAACTTCTATTTCTATTTATCTTATTATTAATTTACACAAATTTAAATTTACTTAAGCATACTGGTTTATATTATGTCACATAGTTTAGTCTGCAATCTTCTTGGAATGAATAAAAGGTATTTAAGAAAAAATATTAAAAATGGAATGCAGAAAGTATTTGCATTTAAAAAACTGCTTGTGTTTAACTTATTACCATATATAGTAAAATATAACCTCAAAAATTATAACCAAATATTTTACATTTTGCTATCCTATTAAAGCAAATGACTCCAAACTAATCATTGTTAACCAAAAAAATCGTGAATAATCTCCAAAAATTTAACCACTTGATATTTTTTATATCATACTTCTTCAATATTATTAGTATCTGGCGCTCGCCTGCCGCTGCCGCGGCTATCTCGTACTGTGTCTTATCACAAGTCAAACCTAATCTAACCCAGTCACATCGTTAAGAATTGGTTATCATTTACTATTTTTGATATTTAAATACAATTTAAAGTGCAATCTCATTAACCGTGTTCGTTTGAGTAATAAATTTATTTACATCGAAACAAATTAAATTACTTTTATAATTTAGAAAACCGATTTTTTGCTTCAAATATAAAGATTACGAAAAATTATTATTTATTTCATTTAAATTATTGTAAACAGAAATTAAATAAATCTGTCTCTTTTAGTCGCTTAGTTGAACAACCTTTGTCTGAAAATTAGAATGATTTTATATATAATTTACAATATTGCTTATAAAAAGAAAATACATTATTACTCTATACATTACATACTTGAGATTATTAATTTTCGCAAATAGTAGATTGACATTTTCCCCTTCACTAAAACTTAGAAATGTCTTGGGAGTTTAACAAAGTAAAGAAAACAAACAAGTGAACAGATTCGCTAAATGCTAAAATATTCCCAGAAGGTCACGTTCTAGACAACTTCAGATTCTCAATGTAATCCCTTGAGATGTAATTACTTTACGTTCGTGATGGCTTAGTGTTTTCATGTATCTCGAGCTAGACGTTAAAGACACATCTATAGACAAAGAAGGTATTAAATAGAAAAATATTTAGTCTGCAAAATCGAAAATGTTTCCTTTGAATTGCGACTATCTCACCTGCAAATAAATTCGATGGAAACACTAGAACAGCATCAAGAATATTTTATGAAACGAAAGAGGAGCGCACCGTACCAGGTCCTATCACGTATTCACCTCGCTACAAAATGCACAAAATAAAACACTAAACAAAGAATACGAAACCGGACTGCAATCGTAAAGCAGCCGCCTTCCGACCAATATGCAAATATACGGAATTAAAAATGAAATTGATTCATTTTGTTACGGAAATATTGAGGAAACTTTACTTTAACGGATATATAGGAGACAGTCGTATTGAATAAAGACATTCATTTTGTTAATTTTCCGAATAGTCACTTAACACTTTCAGCTGAGCATCAGGATATTGAAAAAATACTGACGATTTGTGACGTTCTGCTTTTTATGTAAGCAAGCGTACTACGAAATGTGACACAACCATCACTACACGTCGACGTGTATAGATTTGTGTCACGTGCACTGCCCCTATATGTATATAATTAAAGAACAGCGTCTAACAACGTCGACATCTATAAACAGGGGCGGTAGCAGCCCGAAAATTCCAGGGTTACCCTCTATATCTAATAGCAGCAGCCTCTATGTCTAGAGGTTACGACAACTCGGTTTAGTTCATCGTATATGTATCGCGGTACTCAGTATTAGTACTGGCTGACATAGTTCTTGGCTGTTCTGATCTTCTTGTATCAAAAATGCTTTCCGAACTTGTATCGTATTATGAAGCCTGGATCGATCTGGATCGATCGGTTGGTCGTAATCTTGATCGGACTCATACTCCCCATCATTACTGAAAAGGTCTGGTCTCATCTAGTTTTCCGTGACACCGAAGACTCTTTGAAAACTTTCATTGACCTCTGGTTAGTTTGTTTTCCATCCATCTAAAACAACAAGTAGCTTCCATTCTATCAATTACGATGATACTAACGATATATATATATATATATATATATATATATATATATATAGTATTTTCTATTTTACTATATATATATATATATATATAGTATATAGTATATAGTAAAATAGTTATTTTCGTCTGCCAATTATATTATAACACAGTTTCTTTATATATATATATATATATATATATATATATATATATATATAAAGAAACTGTGTTATAATATAATTGGCAGACGAAAATAACTATTTTAAGTAACTTCACTATAAATATCTATTCAGAACATCAATAAAATACTTACTTACTATGACGGAAAATTGTCAATGCAATTTCGAAACATCACGATCGACGACGCATCTCACCCCGTTCACGGTGCACAGGACGGCGTCGCTAACGTAAGCATTACAAAATATACGTGTATGCTTGACGCCTAAAACACGTCTACAAAAACTGACGTGAAGTGGCGCTAGCGAGCTGAGAGTTGAAATTGTTACGGCGCGGTGACGTAGCTAATAGGAATCAGCATAGGCTGAGGCCGTGAAAACACGTTCTTAACAAAAAAAACCTTTTTTCGACGTGATTAAACGTTGTGTCAATTAGTGATTATTCAATGTGACGTATTATAACATCGCTCAGGTGAAAGTGATAATATTAGAAAGCTCAAGAAATTGTTATATTTTTATTTGTTTGAACGCGCTAGTCTCTGGAACTACCAGTCAGATTTTATAGCTTATTTATAAAGGAAAGTTATATGTTATCTAACTTTACCTACGCTACGACCCTAAGGAGCGGAGCAGTAACCATGAACTACAAACATAAATATAAAATAAGCAAAAATAAATATTTGCAAGTGCCGAAATGCTGTCAGAGCTTACATTTAGTTTGTCGGCGAAATAAACATGTCAGAATCATCGCGGTATTCAAGGATGTTCCTGAAATATGCTATGCATGAAATTGAACAAGTTAAAAGAAAACAAAATGAACTATGTTCAGTGTAGTTTTAACACGTTCGATAGCGAATGCCTAGTGAAATATATTTACTATTTTCCTAGATACCGATAGATAGATATTAAAAACAACGTCCAAAAGATTTGCAAGTACCGAAATGCTGTCAGAGCTTAGATTTAGTTTGTCGGCGAAATAAACATGTCAGAATCATCGCGGTATTCAAGGATGTTCCTGAAATATGCTATGCATGAAATTGAACAAGTTAAAAGAAAACAAAATGAACTATGTTCAGTGTAGTTTTAACACGTTCGATAGCGAATGCCTAGTGAAATATATTAACTATTTTCCTAGATACCGATAGATAGATATTAAAAACAACGTCCATTGATCGATATATTGGAATGCGGATTACGAAATAACACCACACCGGTTTTCATTTGAGTTTAATTATATCAATATAATAACGAACGAATATTCGAAATATTACATTTGTTGTATTTCTCTACTAGCGTGAGTTTGTTTTTCATCGTTATTTTTTATAAGACCAGTCCATTTGTATACCTAAGTTACAACTGACTGATTTCTCGGCGCTTGACATCACCGATACGTAGTGGGCTGGCATGGTGATTAAGCCCGTGCCTTCCTTTTGAAGAGGCCTCATTGCCTAGCAGTGAGATATTTATAGGTTGAAGCAATGATGGCTCAGTGGTAGCGTGTACGACTTTGCGTCGATTGACGTGAGTTCGAATCCCTGCAATGAGCCTGAGCTTTCGGTGAAGGAAAACATCGCGAGGATACCATAGCATGGTGGTACGGTTTTTTCTAATGCCCACCTGGCTAGCTACCAGCCTCAAGTTGAAAATCTGTCGTCAAGCACCAATGGGTGTGTTCCGGCAGCTGCACTTGAGAGCCAGTCTTCCACTAGGTTTAGCGTGTTATCATCTTGGGCTACATCGTCAGGCGAGATTGTGGCCACTACGCCAAAACCTATAACGATAGTATTAATATTAACTAACTGTACCCCCGTGTGCTACACAATATTTTTTTATGAAGATGTCGTGTTTTTTTTATAATTAGTAAGTATCAGAGTAAAAAAATAATGATCAAAATCTATCCAGTAGGTTTTAAGTGATGCGCGCACAACAGCAATCCTCAATCATCTTTTATATATATAAAATCGAAATACCATTCATTACGAGATCTCCAAAACTATATATCCGATTGACTTGAAATTTAGAAAAAAAAATTTACAACCTTTCCCGATGTAGAAGCTTACTAAGAAAATTATATAAATTCAACCTCTAAGAGTGTAAAATAGGGTTTGAAAGTTTTTATGGGGTGAGTGAAAAGACATTGTCTTTAGAATTGAAATTTTGTACTTAAACTCTTTAATAAAATTAATAAAAGACAGTAACATTAATCAAATTAAGGGTGTAAAATTGGGGTTGAAAGTTTGCGTGGTAAAAATATTTTTTGTTTAACTATTGTCTTATAATTATGCACACATAATCTTATAACTACATATGTCTATTGAATTGAAATTTAGCACGCATACTCTTCAGTCTATAAAAAAATATCACTAATCATCACAAGAAAACTTTTGTCTATAGATTTGATGATAATTATTAAGCACACATGAACTACACATACTCTTTAATTATCTTTACCAACACGTCATCTATAATAATAAAACTCTAGTTCTGCTGAGCATGTATTTTTTTATCAAATTTCCCGCCAGACATCTCATATATGATCACGAATATCCGCTTAATATTTTTTCTGTTTGTATGTCGGGATTTAATAACGGCTTGACTGATTCTTATGAAGATTTGTACACGGGAAGCTTATGTCATTGGTCAAATGATAGGCTATAAGAAATTTCGACGACATTTTTAGAAATAGTAAAAAATAAAAACATTTTTATTAATCCTCAACCGATTCCGACCAAATTTTATAGACGGAAAGCATACGCTATTTCATAATTGATGTGCTATACGAATCGTCAATAATATATTTAGGAAACGCAATAAAAAAAACAAAGGTTATAATGAAAATTTGTACAGGGGAAGTATAATATGTAATTCCTCAATTGATAGACTGTATGAATTGTCAATAATATGAGTAAAAATAAAATTAAGGGATGAAAATAATTACTGCGTAACAAATGCGTGCAGAGCCGCGGGCGCGCCGCTTGATATATATAAGTTACCACTTTATAAATATATAAAGCACTTAAACAGCAGCGAATATCTGAGAATTCACTGTGGATCAGAATACCGGGATACAGTTTATGTTTTCGCTAAACATTTTGCGTTATAATTTTAATATTATTTAGCCATGGCGTTGCGTCGTAGCAATGTTATTGTATGCTACAAGTTGTAGTTGCTACGCGAGTAGGTACTTGTGCTACGCTAACCAAATGTTTTCTTTGTGAATACCGTTTATCCGCACTAAGCTTTTGTGAAAATATAGAGCTTATTTGTATTTAAATAATGTTACATCTATGAGTATATTATCTAATCTAATTCATTTTCTGAATATTCTTATTTATACAGTTGCATTTTCGTATATATAATATAATATAAACCTATATTTATATACTACAAAACAACAATGTTTGTTGGTATTTATTTGAAATACAAGTAGCTGTTAGTACAAGAAAGAACCCTAATGGGTATTGTATTATTAGTAAAAAAATTAACTAGTATAATCATGTTTTTTTCCAACTAACTGTTGCTGTTTGTTGGCTTGAAGGGCCTTCACAGTTTCACAGAGCTATGTAGCGAGCGCAGAAGACACTCAGTCCAAATGTCAACAAACGCAAAGGCTCCAAAATGACCGTTGCGTATAGCTAATTGTATAAAATATTTAATGTTTTTTTTATTCTTCATATATAGTATAATAATTGACATTAGTTAGGTAATTTGCAGGTAAAAATAAACCTACAAATTTGAAGTAAACTTCATGAAACTGAAGAATCCGTATCATAATGTTTAAATGTTATAAAAATAAAATGAATAATCATAAAAATTGTATCATTTGATGTATTTTACGTTATCTTACAAACAAAATAGTTACATGTACGGTTTAGCTCCGTGAGTTTAGTCTAAAAGATATTACGTAGCCAGCCAGTTTTACTGTCACGTAATAAAGTGGTAGTATTTGCAACAAGACACGAACCAGAAACTACACGATCCTACTTCATTTATCGATATCATGAATAAAACGTTAGAGTTTAATAGGAAAGTAATAAAATATAGATAAAATATCTGCACACGTTATAGCTACACAGGTGCACATTTTTCGGCCTTCACCAAAAACACGTGTATAAATAAAACATCCACCAAGTCTATGTATGTGTGTAAAAGCGTTGCAGGAGTCACGTTCAGGCAATATTTGCTGTATAAAATTCAGCAACTGAGTTGGCGCTGCGTTATGTATAGTCATCATATGTACGTCTTTTTTATGTTTTATCTCGAAATAGTAACGTGACTTACAAAATAAATGTCGTATTTTTTATTTATTCATATAAATGCTTACTATACTTTATGTATCAATACAATACGTCCTGCACATAAAGCTTGTATACAGTTGTCAAAGAAAGGAAATATTATGCTCTATATTTAAAAAAAAATTAGGAATAATACTGTAATCGAGTTTTTGGCGGGAACATGATCTGTTCTAGTTTTTATTGTAATTCATAAACTTTTGTTATATGCCCCTATGTTATCATTTATGTAACATTAGTGGCATTTATAACTCCGGACGCAAATAGAGGTGTGTTACAAGTTTAACGTGTCTGTGTGGCTGCTGTGGCATCGTAGCTCCCAAACGGCTAAATTTATTTAGATCTAATTTTGTTTGTTTGAAAGGCGACTTGATCGAGAGTGTTCTTAGCTATGATTCAAGAAAATCAGAAGATTATCAGCTCTTTTCTAGTTGATAAATGGATGTGAGCATCTTTTAAAGGTTTTATCGAGTCGAAATTTGGTATTCTGTTACTTCAATGATATTATAAAAAATTGGCAACATTGAGCTAATGCTGCAGCATTGAATCTGCGTGATAATTAACTCTTCACCGACTTACAGCTGAGATATCGAGTTTGAGCTCATTGTAATGGTTTCAATGAATAGATTACTTGGGTTTCTTAAATTTTCATTTGGACTTGTGCGTAATATAGTTTGGTTACTGTGTGTGAAGTGAAAGATGAAACAAGTGAAGTGATTTAAAAATAATAACTAAAAGCATGAATTTTGAGTTGTCACAAAAATTATCTGGGCTGTTTTAGCAGAGAGCCACCATTTTGTTAAAGCGCTGTTTGTACTCTGATTATTAGACAAATACTCTATCCACGTGACATTGGCATAATTGTGTATTTACAGACACGTTGCCATCTTGTCAAAATTTTGTCTATTGTTTATTTTATGTATTAATTAATTATTATTTTAAACTTAGGATACACTGGGGGCAAAGCTATTAAAAACATTAAGATTTTAAATTTTATAATATCTTATTCAATACACTTTAAGTTGTCATACTAATTAATCAACAATATTGAGGTATCCGGGACACCAATCAAAGTTTACTACTCTGACGAGATCGTACGTGATTACGTGAGATTGATATTTGATTAACACGGTAGCTAACTATATAATGATATTGGATTTGACGTTAGTAATTGAGATTGAAAATTAGTAAATAATATTATAGCGGTTAAAGTAATGTTGACGAATTTAGTAATATAGCTGTAATTATTACTGTACATGTAATTTTTGTTAAAAATTTGTACTAAACGGCTGCATTCACATACATTCTACCGTTAGATAAGAACGTTCATGAAAAACATTCGTTGAAATACTGGTAAGAGTTAGAACTAAAGTTCGCTGCTGTCATACATTAATTATTAGTTTCAGCTGACGCTTCAATTCGACACCGTCGACATGCTGCAAAAAATCAGCAATCTAAATGAAATCTGTATATTCGAGTCAGTGTATTCCAAGAACACTGTTACGTTGACATAAAGCGTATTTTATTACTTGATCCAAAGATAGGTAGATAGATAGACATATGTAGTGGAACTATATAAACACAATACTATAATTAATAAGAAAGTTGCATTAGTAAATGTTATATTAATTACCTAATACTTATTTATGTGTATTGTTTTCTATTAAACATAAATAATTAGTATGTATGTTTGACAACGTATATCTCGGGAACTACTAAACCGATTTTGATGAAACTTTTTACATGCAATATAGGCATTATTATTGTTAGCATTTTTTTTAATTATAACTTATTTAAGATTAGTATTTCTTTATACTAGTCAACACTTGAAACTTAGCTAACTCAGTAAAAATTTACAAAAATATTTTTGTTTATTAAGTATCGGTAGGTTTATTATTTTTCGATATACCGTATGTTATTTTTAAAGTTTCAAGTTACCACTTTATAAATATTCTCAAATTCGGTTCAGTGGTTTAGCCATAAAAACTTAACAGACAAATACTAATGCGTTTATAGTATTTAAAAAGAAACATTGTAGTCTTTATGTTCTTTTTCTTGTTTAGGCTTACTGTGGATCGTTACTTTGAACGTTGGATTCCTATAGTAAGTACTAAAGTGCTGCGGAATCATATGGCGCATACAAGCATTACTCTTCTAGGCCAGTTTTACTAATCATATTCAAATAAATTCAAGATAAAGGAGGTTGAATCGTAAAAAAATTATGTTTAAAAGACGAACTAGTTAACAAAATTAGCTGTCAAGATTTAAACATGAAATGGCAGATGAATATATTATATTGGAGTTTTTTTATCAACTGTTGTGTTGTATAATTGTGTGTTACATAGCAACGTATTCTTTTTTTTTTCAATGTAATAGCGTATTGAATAGGTTTTATTTGCCTTCATACACAAGTTGTGTGATTTTTTATTTCTCAAACCTCAACAATCATTGATGTATATTCTACTGATAGACAACAACGTTCAAGGAAACAATTTGTTCAGATATTGATAAACAAAACGGCTGTCGTTCCTATAGATTTTACATCGCATAAGAGACAAGGCCTAAAATGCTTAATTAGAATTCATACTCTATTTCAAAATGTATTAAAAGTTAAATAAACAATTTATTCGTCTTAACTAGACAAATCTTTGTGTACAAACATCTGAAAACACTTAACACAAAATGATGAATGTGAAATTCATGTATATAGGTACAGCAAAAGAGGTGTTCAAGTATAATCAATAAATGAAGCTTAGTTCTTTTGGCTTTAGAGCACATAGGTAAAGGTAGGCTTGATAATCATTACATATTATAAAACAAAGTCCCCCGCCGCATCTGTCTGAACGCGATAAACTCAAAAACTACCGAACGGGTTTTCATACGGTTTTCATCAAAGTACGAAGTGATTCACGATGTAAGATTAAGTGTATAATTCATTAAGGTTTAATTTAAACTGGCTGAAATATGATATTATATGGCTATTTATATGTATTACTCTGCTACCCATGCGAAACCAGGAGGGGGGGGGTGTTACTAGTATAACATACATTTTATACAAGAAGAAAGGTTGACGAAAATCCTTGTTTTATTAATGTTTATGCTATAGTCAGCTATCTCTAGCTCGTATATAACATCGTTATTAGAGAAATAGAACATCCGAGAACCGTAATCCATTACTTAGATGGGCTGCCTTAGGGATTAGTCAAATAGAAATCGCTGCGTAATAAAACTGAAACCATCATTAGACAAAATCAGTTTTTTAAACAAGAATTTTATTCAAAACAACAAGTTACAAAAATACTGATTACGTTGACGAGTATCAGAAAACTGAAAACTACAGTAATATTATTACGTATTAATAGTATAATTAATATTAATTAAGTAAGCAATTAGCACTGGAATTTTGTTAATATAAATAATCTCATACTTCAGATAACTTTAATAATTGTCATAATTTAGTTACTATATACGATAAGTCTGAATTTATAAAATGAAGTTATTAGTATGTACAACTATAAATATCTTTCATAAGTGTATCATATAACAAACCTATTTTATTTTAAAATACTTAAGATGTATACAAACATATATACAACAGTATCAATCTAGTATATATAAATTTATTAAGAAACCTTCTAAAATAATTGATGCTTAATTGAATGTTCGGTAAGTTATTTAATTTATTCGCAAGTTGCAACCGGACGTACCGGATAAGAGCGGGTCCTAATTTATTACCAGGTACTGGTGATTTAACTCGACTACGGTTATACGGTTTAAAAGAGTAATTTGAATATTAACCATCAACTATACCGATAGACGAATTATTTAAAAACTGGTTATTAATACTTAAATAAAAAATATTTATATAAAATTTTATGTCGCCGTAATTAATGGCAATTAATGAAATTGTTTAAATCATATGTGTTTTAATAACAGATAACTAAAAAATACATATATGTATCGTTAAATTATGAGCCTTAACGAAAAAGTAAAAATAAAAAATATAGGTATAAGGTAAAGTAAATATTCTTCTAAAAATACACTTAGGTACTAAAACTCCGTAGATATAACATAAACCTTTCATACCATAAGGAATTCTTGGAATTGTAGCCCTACTAGCGCCTATCATATAAAGAGTAATTTAATTCAGTAGAACGTTGTGAAACTTGGACAGACCCCGCCGTAACTCATACCCAGGTGGCCGGATTTACTTTCATACAATATGTTATAAAAATCCGACAGATTTTATTTTACGGACCTACATAATAGGGGATTTCATATCACATCGAGCCTATTATTCTTCAGGCATACAAAAAGTTGATAGTACGTAACATAGGTTTAAAATATTTTGAACAAAATAATTATATTATATTTATTCGTTTTATAAAGATAACATCAAAAATTCAATACAAGGTTTAATTAGTTATAGTAAAAATCAAATTCCGTAATATAAACTCAGATAATTTCAAGCATAATATTAGAAGCAACCACGATCCTACATTTTTGCACGTAATCTTTGTGTTCTGTTGTTTTATTTCGTATGGAATTACGAAATAATTCTAATGACTTGTTTTTATCTTTTTTTATGGTATGCCCTAGTAGAACGGCTTTGAATCCATCAAATTTTAAGTGTTCACTGCATCCTATAGCTCTACGTATATAACATCAGCCTGTAAGTGTCCCACTGCTGGGCAAAGGCCTTGTAGGCGACGCGCCATAAATGTATTTTATTTAATTATTTAATAAATGAAGGTACGCAACAGAGACGAACGCAAACGACACCGGAGGGGCGGAAGTGCTCGCGAAGTAAAAAATAGCTAGTCAGTCGTCTTGATAATCACTTGCGCGCGGACGTTGCGTTCGTCTCTGCCTTAAAAACAAAATTGTTAGTTATTATTTCTACACCCGCAACACTAATTGGTCTTCGAACCGGATCTCTGGATGTTCCACACACCACCTAAAATGGTCAAGACTAGAGATACTATAAGAAGAGAGGATATGCAAAAGGCAGCGCAAGAACAAAAAGACGGTCAACTTGTTCGAGATGAATATAAAGTTGAACACCCAGATGTATCGAAAGAAGCTGTAGGAACCAATGTACCCGGGAACAAGATGGAAGAAAACCAACCTGGACCGTCTACAGCACAAAGTGTTCAATTATCTATTCACAAAAAGTTATCAACTTCTTCGTCTACCTTGGCTAGAAAAAAAAGGCTGGAACTAGAAGCAGCTGAAGCAAAAGCTCGCATTACGATGGAGCTGAAATAAAAAACTTGAGGCAGACCTCGCAGAATTGGATGAAGCGGGTAGTTATCGTTCATCACAAGAAAACATACCGAGTGAGTATAATGACCGTGCAGTGGAAACATGGCTAAATTGTAGTCAGCAGGAGGTGAAAACTCAGTGCGTCACTCATCGTAATACAATTGACGACGTATTGTGTCCGGTACCGCAGGAATCGAACCTGCACCATATGGGGGCAACCGGCCCACAACCGCCTGCTACTGAAAATGCACTCGACGCACGCTCGCCACCACTAGCTCCTGGTGGCACTGATGGAACCGTGAAGGCCTTAGCGAGTGCACTGAAAGACCTGGCCGCTGTATCTGCTGCTGGTGCCAACCGTTGCAATGACAGAATGCTCAGCCGTTTATGTACCCCGAGAGACTTACCACCGTACTCTGGTGATCCGCTTGAATGGCTACAATTCAAGCAAGCATATGAAGAATCGTCTCAAGTCTGCAACTTCAGTGAACAAGAAAACCTATGGCGTCTGAGGAAGAGCCTTCAAGGGCCTGCCAAGGAAGCGGTAACAGCACTACTCATTGGTGCTACTTCCGCTGATGTTGTGATGTCAACCTTGGAACTTCAGTTTGGAAATCCCGAAGTAATAATTTCTAGAATTTTACAAGATATTACAAAGTTACGTCCGATAGCACAAGAATATCAAAAGGATATTATTCCCTTTTCAATAAAAGTAAGAAACTGTGTCGCAGCAGTTACTGCCATCGGCTGTGAAGATTATTTGAAAGGAATGAACATTGTATCTGTCATTATCTCAAAATTACCGATTGTTCTCATTTCCAAGTGGACGGATTATTGTTACACGTTTATCAATGACAAGAATAAACCAAAACTTCTAATCTTATCCGAGTTTCTAAATGAAGAAGCTGTAAAAATAACGAAAGCCTCAGTGAACTTATCCTACACACAAAGTTATAGTAAACAAAATTACAGTGAGAACTATAAAAATCGAACTTTATTTGTAAACAACGAACAAAGTGATAATCGTAATAATGATACGTGCCAGTACTGTCGTATTTCAAAACATCCATTGCACGCTTGTAAGAAGTTTAAAAAATCTCTGCGCAAAGACCGATGGGCCTATGTGAAGCGACACGGAATTTGCTATAAGTGTCTGACGTCACAACATAAACAGAACAGTTGTCCTGCTCCCGCTTGTGACGTTAATGAATGTGGATTATCGCATCATCGCCTGTTGCATTACACGGTGAATAAAAACTCCGTGCCGTACAATAGCGTAAATATTACTGACGTAACTCAAATAGAGACTAATATTGAAGCTGAATCGCAAGTGGAAACTATTAATCACCTAAAAGTGAACAACTGTAGGATTCTGTTAAAAACTGTACCGATAAACATACACGGGCCTAACGGTACATTCCGTTGCTACGCTTTACTCGATGATGGATCCTCAGTGACGTTAATAAGCGACGCGCTCGCGTCGAGAGTCGGTTTGCGCGGCAATAAACAATCTATGCGTGTGTGTGGTGCATGGGACAACAGCACATTAGTGTGCCAGACTCAAGTGCTTGACTTTGACTTATCTAATTATGAAGGGACAAAATTTACTATTCGTGCGCGTAGTGTAAAAAATATGAACTTACCTAAGCAAAATATGTCTGAAATAAATTTTAAAAATTATGTACTGTTGAAGCCAGAAATAAAAAGTTCAATTTGTGATGGACAATATAAACCGGAACTTTTAATAGGGCAAGATAATTATGATTTGATGTTACCTTTAGAAATAATTAAAGGTAAACCTACTGATCCCTTCTTCACCCGCACTCCATTAGGATGGTGCATGCATGGGCGCATGCGCACATCACTGCCGGCTGATGAAGAATCCAAGTTACATTCTACACTGTTGTTATCAGAAGAAGAAAGCACCAAATCTGAGCGTATATTACGAGAGATACAAGATGAGATGCGTCAGTTATTCGCGATTGAGTCTATAGGAGTTACCAGCAAACCCAGACAAAATATAGAAGATGTCAGGGCTTATCAACATCTAGAACGTACTGCCATATTGAAAAACGGTCGGTGGTACGTCGGGCTTCCGTGGAAAGATACAATCAGTAAAATGCCTGACTCATACAATAATGCTTTGTTCAGGTTAAAGGGTATCGAAAAGAAGATGAAATCGAATCCAGGCTTCGCAGTGCGCTACAAAGAACGAATTAATCACCTACTCAGCAATGACTATGCATCAGAATTCACTGAAACAAAAAACCCTGATAAAATTTGGTATCTTCCGCATTTCGGCGTTGACAACCCTAACAAACAAAAGCTACGGCTGGTATTTGACGCTGCTGCAAAAAATAAAGACTTATGTTTAAACGATTATATTCTGAAGGGGCCCGATCTTCTCACCTCACTCTATGGAATTATGTTGAGATTCCGCGAAAATAGAATAGCTGTAACTGGCGATATTCGAGATATGTTCCTAAGAATAAAAATATTGGAAGAAGATCGAGATGCTTTTCGATTTGTCTGGAGAGAATCACCTGAAAGACCTGTAAAGACTTTGGTTATGAGTAGTCTCATTTTTGGAGCAAACTGTTCGCCTTTTATTTCACAATTTATAAAGAACAAAAACGCCAATAAATTTGAGGCATCCATGCCTTCCGCAGTGCAAGCTATATGCAAACAACATTACATGGATGATTATATCGACAGCTTAAAAGATGAAGCGACAGCAACAAAACTTGTTAATGAAATCACTTACATTCATAAACAAGGCGGATTCGAAATAAGAAACTGGACTTCGAACGTTCAGGCCGTATTGCAAGATTTACCCAGCGAAAATTTAAGATCGACGGCTGTAACATTCAAAAATGGAGAACAATATGAAGGAGAACGCACCCTGGGTCTAATTTGGTTTCCTACCGACGACTACTTGGGCTTCGATGTATCATTCAAGCGAATTCATACCTCAATATTAACCGGACAGAGTAAACCTACCAAAAGAGATATTCTGCGTGTTTTAATGTCCGTTTTCGATGTGTACGGATTTTTATCACCAATCACTATTATAGGAAAAATAATATTGCAAGATACGTGGCTAGCTGGAATCGGTTGGGATGATATAATGCCTGAAAAAATACAAATAAAGTGGTTACATTGGTTGAATGCGACGAAAAATCTCGATCATGTTCGCTTGCCAAGGCACTACGCGTCGGCCACCAGAAATGTATGCCGCCCGGAGGTTACTCGAGAGAGCGAGATGCATGAATACAGTGCAAATGCACCGAACATCACCGCCGCACCGCCGCGGCCGCGGCCCCACGAAGTATACTATACAAACTTACAGCTGCATATATTTTGTGACGCATCAAGTCAAGCGATGTGCGCCGTCGCATATTGGCGTTGGATCAATGATGAATGTAAAATACAAGTTGCCTTTGTATCTAGTAAATGTCGAGTCGCGCCTGTTAAATACGTATCTATGCCGCGTTTGGAATTACAAGCTGCCGTGATGGCGGGAAGATTAGGTGATGTTATAAACAGTGAGCATAGAATAAAAGCCGTACGAAAATATTTCTGGTGTGACTCATCTACGGTGTTACACTGGATACGCAATAATACACGAAATTACAAACCGTACGTATCACACCGACTTGGCGAATTAGATGAATTAACAAAAAGTGAAGAATGGCAATACATACCTACAAAATTGAATGTAGCCGACATCGCCACACGAGAATCCTGTAAAATAAAAACATTAGAAAATGAGTGGTTATATGGGCCGTTATTTTTATATGAAAAAGAAAAATTATGGCCTAAAGAATCCGATATACAGCGACCAGATGTTCAGTATGTAGACCTGGAATGTATAAATAATATTTATGTCACAAATACGTACTTACCTGCTGTTCCAGAACCTGAAAGGTTTTCTTCCTGGCTTCGACTGCTGAGATCTACGAGTGTGGTACTAACCTTCATAGAAAGATGTAAAAAACTTACCAGTTGTGTAGATGGTGCGATGATAGAACGCGCTGAGAACATATTGTTGAAGTACTCCCAGATGAAGTCTTTCCCAGATGACCTGCACAACCTGAAAAATAATAAATGTTTAGACAAAAGAAGTAAATTATTTAGTTTGACACCAATACTTGACGATTATGGTATTATCCGATTGGGGGGCCGTATTGATGCTGAACATGAGGTACCTATCAATGTGAAACAGCCTGTGATTCTCGACGGCCGCTGCCATATCACTCACCTGATCGTGAAGTACTTCCACGTTAAAGCATGCCATGGTAATCAGGAAATGGTTGTTAATGAACTAAAACAAAAGTATTGGATAATTCGACTGCGGCCGACGGTAAAATATATTAGCTCGAAATGTATGTTCTGTCGAATAAAGAAGGCTCAGCCATGTCCACCAAGAATGGGTGACTTACCTGAAGCGCGGCTTGCTCATCATCAGCGCCCTTTTACTTTTACCGGAATTGATCTGTTCGCACCCCTGGAAGTAACAATCGGTCGTCGTCGAGAAAAGAGATATGGTGTTATATTTACCTGCCTTACAGTTAGAGCCATTCATATTGAAATAGTCAACCGACTCACCACGGATGTACTTATAATGGCTATTCGACGCATGGCAGCCAGGAGAGGTTGGCCACAAAACCTATACTCTGACAACGGTACGAATATGAGAGGCGCTGACGCGGAGCTGAAGAAATGTATACAAGAACACGACACGCGTCGCGCGTATTTCGTTGGGTGATGAGTGCTGTGCCAGCACTAGGGGGGGGAGTGTAGGCGACGCGCCATAAATGTATTTTATTTAATTATTTAATAAATGAAGGTACGCAACAGAGACGAACGCAAACGACACCGGAGGGGCGGAAGTGCTCGCGAAGTAAAAAATAGCTAGTCAGTCGTCTTGATAATCACTTGCGCGCGGACGTTGCGTTCGTCTCTGCCTTATAAACAAAATTGTTAGTTATTATTTCTACACCCGCAACAGGCCTCATCCCCTAGGTATAAGCTTAACCACCACTCCAGCCCACGACGCGACGTATTGGCGATTTCAAACACCGAGAAATCAATAGTTCTATATTTTTCCCACGTACAGTGGTACTGCAAGAACATTTATCAGGCGTTCAGCTTTCCTCACGATGTTTTCCAGCACTGTCAGAATTAGTAAAAGTACGCGAATTTTGAAAAATTTGTTGGTCCATGCCGGTGTTTGAACCTGCGTACATCGTATCGATATTCCGCCTGTCTAAACCACTAGACTACCCTGACTACGCTATACTATAGCTATGTATATCCAACTTCAAATGGACCGTAGTTCTGAGGCCAGCTATTCTGCAGGTACTATTTCTGAGGACTGAGCTGGAATGCCTCGTGTTCTAATGCGTACTGATGACCACACTCTTCCGACCGGGATTTTAGCAGCACGATCGCTAGTACTTTGCGGCATAATTAGATGTGGTAGTGATGCCACTGCCGTTGAACATTGGAAGTTTCTACCATATATCAAAATTGTTTTTAGCGTTTTGGCCACGATCTCACCTGATGTTAAGTGACGAAGTAACCCAAGATAGTTGAGTACAGCAGCCGCAGGTGCTTGGTGCCAGAACTCTAACTTGATAGTAGTTAGCCAGGCGGATATTAGAAAATTCCCTACCACTAGCTATGGTTTCATCATTACGTTTTCCTTCACCGAAAACTCAGCTTATTGTAGGTGGTGTGACTTGAACGGTTGTTTTGATTACCCGTAAGCCATTGACCAATATATTTAAGTAATAATCTGAAGTCTGGACTTGGTCCAATTGGGAGAAACGGATAGGAAAGGTTTGGTTATGAGCTTACCTCGGCCTTTGACCTATATCGCCTCGATCCTTGATTATGTTACAGTTTCCGGCTGTTTTATAGTTCACCACAGTACAATCACTGAATTTCACTTTGATGATAACTTCTTCATTAATTTGCCCGGAGCACAGCAAAACGCTCGCGAAGCCGTGTTACATTGATTGTTGACTAGCGCCACCGCACGCGACGCAAGATATCAGTTTTTATATCTTTTTAAAACCAACAGATGGCGGCACTGTTCTTTGCATTGGCCGAGGTGGGAGTAAGGGAAATATGGGAAGCCTTAACATACCCCCCCACGTGAAATCGCTTAAGGGATTTCATTAACAAAAATATTACAAGAAAATGGAAGCACAGCAAATGTGCCCGGACACATGGATGCAAGATCCATTTAGAATTTAAATAAATAAATAAATGTTAAAATGACATTGTGCTCAGATAAGTCTACTTAAATTTTAAGAATTATTATTAAATTTAAACTTACTAACTAGAGAGAATACCGCAAACGGCTAATCAGTTATAGGTAACGGACAAAGTTTTGAAACGGGTCGTCGAAAGAGACTCTTTTCGGTACGAAGTGTAACGACGCGTACTACACCGTCTTCGCCAGGGTGAAGTGCCGTTATCTTTCCTAAACGCCACTCTAACGGAGTAAGATTCTGCTCCATAATCATAACGACATCCCCGATTTGCAAATTAGCTTGACCGTTGAACCACTTGGCTCGCTGTTGTAGCGTATGTAGGTAGTCACGCTGCCAAACACACCAGAAACTTTGTGTTAGTTTCTGAATCAACCTCCATCTCTCACGCGGAGCTAGATACTCGTCTTTTAGTCGAGGTTCAGGCAAGGACACCAACTGGCCGCTAGTTAAAATATTCCCGGGTGACAGTACATCGACTTCATCAGGAGCTGTTGAAATGACGCAGAGTGGACGAGAATTAAGAACAGCCTCAATTTTGGTAGGCACTGTCGTTAACTCCTCATAGGTAAGGACCTGCAGACCCACTACGCGCTTAAGGTGATGTTTTATTGATTTTACTCCACTTTCGAAGATTCCACCGAAGTTGCTGCCGGTGGGAGGATTTAAGTGCCAAATTATCCCGCGCTTGGATAATTCCATATCAATTTCGGATTGGCGACTCAACAAAGATTGTTGAACCTCATTAAGGTAGCGTCGAGCCCCTACGAAATTCGTTCCACAATCGGAAATTACCTGCTTACAGAATCCGCGACGAGACACAATCCGATCGAGAGCCGCGATGAAGGCAGGTATTGATAATTCCATAATAACCTGAAGATGAATAGCCTTGACTGCTAAACAGATCATCACGCAAACGTACACCTTGGAAGTGTGCGCGTTTCGCCTACGGCTTTTCTTGACAATAAATGGACCCGCGAAATCTACGCCGATATTTTGAAAACATCTTGAAGGTTGAACTCTCGGCGAAGGTAACAAGTTACCCATCAAAGGTTGAAAAGATTTCGGGTTTACCTTAATGCACGTAACGCACCTGGACAAGTGAGAACTGATCGTATTACGAATACCTAAAATCGAAAATTTTCTCAGTACCAGGAAACGTAAAATCCGTGGCCTGCAAGGTAGATACATGTTATGAAAATAGTCGATTAACCATAGTGAGAAGCGAGAACTCTTAGGTAACAGTAAATAATTTATCGCACTTTGTGAGAGACAAGCGTTCTTCAGTCGTCTCCCTACTCGCAAGAGAACGGCTTCGTCTATGTACAGGTTTAATTTTTGTATAGCCCGACGACAAGTTTCCCTGCAGTTAATTGAGGTAATCTCGTCAGAGAACGACAAGGATTGTTCATGCTTCACTAACTGGGGAAGGATCGTATCCAGTTCTTTAGCGATCATTACAGATGTGTCGCGTTTTCTCATAGGCCTCCTTGAATTTTTTGGAAAACTCAAACACCAGACTGTAACACGCTGAACTCGAGAAAGTGATAAATGTCTGTTCAGTAACTGAATAATTACGCTTGATTCTTCAGGTTTAGCTACAGGGAACGATACACGAACGGCGGGCTTTAATTCTGAGATGATATCAAGTCGCAATGGTTCCTTTTGAATCGACCAGGTAGCAAGATAGGCAGACAACCATGTTAACCCGAACCACCAGGTTGAAGACTGAACCAGATGAGAACAGCTCAAGCCTCGACTACACAAATCAGCGTGACTGTCATGGGTAGAGCAACATGTCTCTACATGTTGCCAGTTTTTCACGCTAACTTCATCGGTTATCTTAGCTACGCGATATGACACAAAAGTGTTGAGCTTGTAAGGTGGAGTATTAAGCCAAGCCAAAATAGTACTGCTGTCTGTGAACCCAGTGATCCTCATGATGTGAAGTTTCGGGTGAAGCAGCTGAAGCATATGCTGAAGAACACGCGCCAGTAGCCCGGCGGCAATGAGTTCAAGACGAATGATTGTTAACAGCTTCAAGGGAGCTACTCTCGATTTTGCGATTAACAAATGTGAAGAGGCTACATCGTTGCCTGATGATTGTAGGTATATGCAGCATCCATGTGCCTTGGTAGAGCCATCGTAAATTCCGCACAGCTCGAAGAAAGTGGCGCTATCAAGTCTTAATACGCAAAGATGCGGTATAAGATTCATACTATTTTTAGATTTTTCGACCAACTGCATGTGACCCAAGCTGGAGTATTCCCGCATGCATTCAACATAGTCTTCATTTAATTTAGGCTGACGAAGAAGGCGCTTCTCAAAGTTAAACAACCGAGCCAATGAGGAATTATAGGATTCTCCAAGAACCCCGCAAGGCTCCTTGAGCAATATTGAAACGACATATCTGCTGTCAGGCTTCCGTTTCACTAAATTTAAATGTAACTGTTCACATTTCTCGTCATCTGTGTTTGAAATATTAACTGATGGCGGCTCTTCGAATTCCCAAGAACGCTTAGTTACTTTGTCAAGGGCAAGAGTAGACACTAATAGCGAAGAGGTCGTTTCTGGCGGTCGACAAAACGAGTCTAGCTTGCCTGTAATGACCCAACCGAACACGCTGTGTAACGCGGCAGGTAGACCCGGGCCCAAATCCAGACGTTTTCCATCATAAAACTCGTGGAACAATTCAGCACCCAGTAGAAGTTCAATGTTGTTAGGTTTATCGAAATCTTCGTCAGCAAGTACCAGGTGTTTACAGGCCTCCCGGACACCAGACGGAACGTCCACCGTGGGCATCGGATTTGTAATCGTATCCATAACAATAGGGCAGATATCAAAACGTGGGTTGTCAGAATCACGTGGTTGTATTGTGCATGACGTCATGCCCTTTATTTGATGTACAGTATGTTGGCCTAAACCTGCTACAGTAATATTACATCGCCGCAGAGGTAAGCCGAGACGCCGAGCGCAGGCGGTCGTCATAAAGCAATCCTGAGCCCCACTATCAATCAGTGCACGGATATTTATAAGGCCACTAGGACCACGCGCGCGAACAGTACAAGTACCAAGAAGAACTAGAGCGCGGCTGTTATTTACCTGTGCACTCATACTTGTAGAATTCATTGTAACCGCAGTATTCGTAGCAGGCACAGATTGTTCCAATTCAGGGTTGTTGTTACTACCCGGGACTATAACATTGCCTGGCTCATGCAACAAAGTGTGGTGTCTTGCGTTGCATTTTGTACAGTTCGATTTCGAGAAACATTTATCCGCGTTATGATTCGGGCGTAAACAATTAATACATAATTTTTTTGATTTAATAACATTTTGACGATCGTTTAAATTATAAGCGTGAAATAACGGACATTTGTAAATTCCATGATGCGAGAAGCCACAACAAGAACAATCGGGAAACTTATTCGCGTTATTATACGAAACTACGGCTGAGTACGTCCCTGTAGTCGTTTGCTCCTCTTGCGGATTCGATCCAAATTCTGAATACGGTCCTGAGTCCGAGTACGGCTCTGTACTCAAGTACGGTACTGGATTCAAGTGCATCCCTGAGTCCGAGTGCATACCTGATTCCGAGTACGGCCCTGTTTCTGAATCCAAGTACGGTCCTGTATTCGCGTACAGTACCGAATCCAAATGCGGTCCTGCTTGCGAGTTTGAACCTACGTTCACCTGTAATGACGCGGACCGATATGGTTGATTATTATTAATTTTGTTACGCATGTCCACGTTCCTATAAATTTGTGGCCGCGGCATAATTCTTGTTTGACTAGCCAAACGGGATGAAACGCACGGCTCGCTCGCCTCCAGAACTTTGACATAATTTTGTAAAAATTGTAACAAATTGTCGAAAGTTGGTATCGGCTCTTTGTTCTGAGTCTCAAAACGCTTACGTGTGTCAGAATCAAGATTACGAGATGCTAAATGAAAAAGTACAAATTCGCCTAGGTTATTAATTTTTATTGCCTTGAGGGCATTGACAGATTCGTACAACATACTTGTCATATTTCGCAACTCCATTAAACTACCATTTTTTAATGAAGGGTAAGTACAAATCTTATCTAAGTAGTTTGTAGCTAAAATGCGTTTATTTTGAAAACGATTAATAAGAGCATCGAAAACTACCATGTAATTATCCGCTGTCACTGGAACACCTTTTACCACCGAGAAAGCCGAGCCCGACAGACAAGACAACAAGTAGTGAAACTTTTCAATCGGCATCAAATTATTGTTCTCATGTATTAGTGATAAAAAAGTATCGTAAAATGTTTGCCATAGTTCTATGTTCCCGTCAAATTTAGGTAGTTCGATTTTTGGTAATCTAGCTTGTGCGCTAGGCTTTCGGTGAGCGACCGTTGCGTCGGCAGCGCCGACAGCGCCGGGAGCGGTGCTCGCGTCGGGTACGTACGGCGGGTACAAAATATCTTCGGCCGCGGCTTGTACGGTATAGTACAACGTATCAAAGGCTTCCACGGGCTGGTAGTCAATATTTTGTTTTGGATCGATCTTAAGTTTCAAAACATTTATCTCGTTCACTACCTCTATGTATTCCGATCGAATAGATTCAATACGTTTGTACCGACTCTTGAATGCACTAATCTTCGATTTATCTTTCGCGATATCTTTCGTCAAATCATACAATATTTGTATTTCACGGAAGATATATTCTTTGCGAGTATTAACAAGTCTTAACTGAGAACTATCGTCTACAACCATCTTTGCAAACTTTAACAAAAACTTATTTCAATGTACCGACCTACGTAAAAAAAAAGAAATAAATTCGATTTATCTGAGCACAAGAAGTAAGATACTTATTAAACAGTTGAAAAAACAATAAAAATATTCAAATTAAAATGAAAACTTGAGAATGCACTATATATTGGAGTTTTCTAATGAATTTGAACCCAATTTATCCATAGGAAATTCGCGCTCGAAGTGACCACTTTTTAATGGTGTGACTTGAACGGTTGTTTTGATTACCCGTAAGCCATTGACCAATATATTTAAGTAATAATCTGAAGTCTGGACTTGGTCCAATTGGGAGAAACGGATAGGAAAGGTTTGGTTATGAGCTTACCTCGGCCTTTGACCTATATCGCCTCGATCCTTGATTATGTTACAGTTTCCGGCTGTTTTATAGTTCACCACAGTACAATCACTGAATTTCACTTTGATGATAACTTCTTCATTAATTTGCCCGGAGCACAGCAAAACGCTCGCGAAGCCGTGTTACATTGATTGTTGACTAGCGCCACCGCACGCGACGCAAGATATCAGTTTTTATATCTTTTTAAAACCAACAGATGGCGGCACTGTTCTTTGCATTGGCCGAGGTGGGAGTAAGGGAAATATGGGAAGCCTTAACAGTAGGAATTTAAACAACTGAGTAAAAAACGCTTAATATAAGAATATAACAAGTTATTAAAATCAATGCGATAGCATTTTGTATAAATGAAAAACCGCCGGTGGCTATTGTTTACGTCGTATTTGCCATAGAAACAAAGTATTTATTAAAATGATAAATGGACTTTTTTGTCCTCTATTTGAAGAGAGCCTATTAATTTTTATATGCATATTTAGCGTATTAGTTTTAGCCTATTATAGATATTACTAGCTGTGCCCGCTGCTCCGCTCGCGTGGACTACTAAAAAATGTTTTTTTTTTATTTTGTACGCAACCTAATTGTTTTTCTAAAATAAAAGTAGCTTAAGTTACGCTCTATAACATCAGCTATCTGCCAGTGAAAGTCCCGTCAAAATCGTTTCAACCGTTTCGGAGATTACCCGGAACAAACAGACAGACAGACGAAAATTAAAAAATGGTTTATTCGTTATAGGTATCGTGTATACCTTCATATGCATTCAGTAAAAACACTTAAATTTTATTATGTATACATAAGTAAAAAATATGAACATATGCGAAAGAACACATGATTTATACAACCGCATTTCATATTGATCATTTAATAGATAATACAAATTCACAATCAATTCACTCGTACTAAAAATCCATGTTTTCATAAAGTTCAATTCACGTGACCGGTTGTGTTTGAACAAACATTTCAATCGAGAGGTTTCGATTGGCAGCAACCATTCGACCATGCGCGGCATATTCAACTCTTTTTCACGCATCGCTAGTTTCAGATGAATGGAGTGCGGTTGGAATATTAGAGCTCGACCACACGACCACATCACGGGATAATGAATGTGGTCCGAGCTGTTATATATATAGGCATATATATAATAAAATTCAAGTGTCTGTTTGTAATGTCAAAATAACAGCTTTTTACTAAATGCATATTAAAGTATACATGATATAAATAACGAAAAACCCATTTTCAAAATGTTTGCCTGTCTGTCTGTTTGTTCTGGTAATCTCCCAAACGGTTTGACAGGTCTTTCACTGGCAGATAGCTGATATTATAAGGAATAACATAGGATACTTTTATTTTAGAAAATTAATTAGAAAAAACAAGCAAAAAATTAAAAAGCCTTTTTTAGTTTTCTATGCCAGCAGAGCCGAAGGGCACATCTAGTTTGTAATAATAAAATAGTTTTAAACTTCAGATTAAACTCGTTAACCAAATTTTATAATACAAAAATATTTTGTATATGAATCAAGGATAACATAATCAAATATTAATAAAATCCGAAACTGCTCCTGTATCTGGGCACCTATAAGTGCGCAGTGAACTGAAGGAGAAGAAAACTACTGACAAATAGCAAATCGGTGACAAGCAAAATTAAAAATAAGTTTACTTTTTATATACTTTACTAGCTGTGCCCGCGGCTTCGCTCGCGTGACCTACACTCGGCGCCATCTGCCGGATGCAATTGCATCAAAATCGGTCCCACTATTTAGAAGGAGTTCAGTCACATACACACTTATAGAAGAATTATATATAAGTATAAAGATAGATAAAGAGGTTTAACGTGGATTCCGATCACGACCGCCGTCGGGAACGGACGTGTTTACGACCGCTCTCTGCCGCCTTTGTGAAGTTTTACGACCGACCGGCTTTGCTGCACACCTGCTTCGCACCTGCATCGCACCTGCGCCGCACCTGCATATCGTCGTCTCGCTCGCACCCATTGTGTCGCGTACTTTCAGTACGCTACACAATAACAAACTGCACTTTTAAGTGCAATTGTTTCTATTCGACGAAATCCACACTTTAGTGGTCGCTTGCCGGAAACCTCTCGGTGTCAACAGAAGGCAAGTGGGTGCGTGACCCAAGCGCCCCTCGGTTGCCTCCTTCAGAGGCAAACGATAGTACTTGGTCGGGCTCAGGAACCTTGGCCCTTGATAGAGTCATAGTCAAGCCCTGAGTGTCTCCTTCCCACCCTTCCGATCCTGCTACACATCCATCCCCGAGTGTCTGTTTGGGCGTAGCTAGGTATTTATACCGGCTGCGTTCTCTGCCTCGGGCTTGCTAGGGACTCCACGTAGGCCCGGTAGGTTCTCATTCCTGCGTGTCATTGCACCTCGACTCGCAGGTCACTTTGCCGGACTCGGGATAGTCCGTTAAATTTTATTTGGCGCGCCCCCCTGCCCCTCCGGCGGGGAGGTTTATATTTTGTTTCGAATTCGGAATTCGAATTTCAAATTTTTTCCCCAGTCCTCCACACGCCACCGGAATGGCCGATTCTGCAGAAGCCCTAGAGCTAAGGAGGCTCCGTACCTTTCTCAAGGAGAACATACCCGACGCCTTGGTTTCCTTTAATAGGAAGTACCCACGCGTCCGTCCCGCGCCGGCACAGACCCCCGCGGAGAAATGCCGCCCCGGCGCACACTTCGTACCCCTCACCGCCGCGTCAAACAGAGTACCCGCCGCGCCGCGCCCGCGCTCGCCGCGCTCCCCGCGCCCCCCGCATCCTGACACGCGTGCCCCGCGCTCGCGCTCGTCGATCTCACGGGCGCGTTCGAGCTCTAAGAGCTCTTCTCTCCCGCGTCCGCGGTCACGTTCGCCCGTAGTGCGAACTTTTATAAATACGGCGAATTCTTTCTCGCCTTTATCTCCGGATCCGGAGATCCAATCATTAATGCCGCCTTTCGCGCGGAAAAACGTAAATGTCCCCGCGATGGACACCGCGGTCCCCAACGAGACCATACTAAATGACGGTTTCATAACCGTCAAGTCCACCAAAAGGAAGGGGAGGGGCTCTCCGCCCTCTTCCCCTACACCCGAGGCCGCAGGAAAAGCACGCCGAACGAGCGAGAACACTCGCTCCAACCCCTCCTCCGCGCCCACTGCGGCCCCCGCACCCGCTGAAGGGAAAAAACCCCGCCGCCCGCCTCCAATCACTATCCAAGACAAAGCGTCTTGGACGAAAATCTCGGACAAGTGTAAGGAGCTCAAGCTCCACTACACCGGGGCCCGGAACACCCCTTCAGGGATCCAGGTCCAGGTGTCCACCTCCGATGACCACAGGAGGCTCACTTCCCTCCTGCGGTCGAACAGACTAGGTTACTTCACCTATGCCCTCGAGGAGGAGCGCCTCCTGCGAGTGGTTATCCGTCAGATCCCGGTCGAGATCACTCCCGACCAAATCTCAGTCTCCCTTAAGGAGCAGAACTTCCCAATTCGTGAGGTACACAGGATGTACAAACACACCACCAGGGCACCATACAATATGGTGCTTGTCTTTCTAGACAAGTCCCAGGAGGGCAAGTCGATTTTTAACCTCTCCGAGGTGTGCGGTCTCACCGGAATAACCGTTGAGCCGCCACACAAAAATAGAATCCCGTCGCAGTGTCACAACTGCCAGCTCTACGGACACTCTTCCCGTAACTGCTGTTTCCGCGCTAGGTGCGTCAAGTGCCTAGACGACCACGCCACGAAGGAGTGCCCTCGCACTCCTGGCACTCCCACCCCGCCCAGCTGCGTTCTCTGCCAGCAAACGGGACATACCGCAAATTATCGCGGGTGTCCCCGCGCCCCACGCACGAAACGCCCCCAGCCAGTCAGACAGGCCACCTTTCCCAAGGTACCTGTCGCTCGGCCTCATATCCAGCCTCTAATGTCTCTAGAGGCTTTCCCCAGCCTTCCAGGCACCTCACGAGCCCCAGTGGCACCAGCTCCCGCGCCTTTCGCACCCCTCCCACCCGTACTGGCCCCTCCGGCCTCACTAATCAAACCCAAGCCTGTCAAGGCCGTCCCGGCCCCGGCAGCCCCCGCCACCTCAGCCCTCGGTTTCTCGTTGGCTGGCAAGGAGTGGTTCACCCAGCTTCTTCTTGTGCATGAAGTGCAAGAAATCATCGCATTCAACGCGGTGATTAACTCCAATAAGGACTTAGGATTGCTCAACGCAATAACCCAATTCCCGGGCATAGCCGCCACTATTCAACGGCTTGTCCGCGCCTCACATAGTCAAAATTAAAATGGATCGGATCAAACCTAAGAGTTTGTGCCTTTCCTTTTTTAATGCGCGATCAATTAGACCTCAGCGTGATCTAGTTGCCGCCTTCCTCCGAGAGCACCAAATAGACGTGTTTCTAGTCCAAGAAACATTCCTAAAACCCAGCGCTCGCAATCCCCGAATCGCGAACTACAACATTATTAGGAACGACCGGGTCCACGCTAACGGCGGAGGCACCCTCATATACTATAAACGCTCTCTATACTGCATAGCAATAGAACCTCCCGAACTCTCCAGTATAGAGGTATCTGTTTGCAGACTCGGTATGACTGGCCACTCGTCAATCATAATCGTCTCTGCCTATCACACCCCGAACAAAAGGCTTCTCAGGTCAGATCTGGAGGCTCTTTTTGCACTAGGTAATTCAGTTATTATAGCGGGTGACCTCAATTGCGGGAATGTCATCTGGAACAACCCGACTACCTCCCCGAACGGGAGGATTCTGGAGGATCTATCTGCCATTCTCGACTTTGATGTCATCGCTCCTTTAGAGCCCACTCACTTTCAGGACGATTGTCGTCCATCTGTTTTAGATATAGCACTTTTAAAAAATGTCTCTCTCAATATAAGACTCGTACAAGTCGTACATGAGTTAGACTCCGACCACCGACCCGTAGTTCTCCACCTAGGTCAGCCTTCTGACCAGCATCCCTCCTCCGTCAAAGTGGTGGACTATGCGGAGCTAAACAGATACCTCTTGCACAATCCCTCATCCTCCAGTTTGGATAGGGTCCCAGACGAGTTGAAATCGACAGCCGATGCCGATCTAGCGATCGATTCCCTGGTCAGCCATCTCCAAAACGCCGTCAGTAAGGCCTCGAAAGAGGTGCAAGCGGCGAACGAACGCCGCTTTATACTTCCTGCCGACGTGAGAGCGCTGATCACGGAAAAGAACGCCGCGACTCGAGCACACGATTCATACCCGACTGCGGACAATCGTAGGCGGTTAAACTCACTTCGGAAAACGGTAAAAAGCCGCATTTCCGAAATCCGTAATGCCAGATGGGGGGCCCTACTCGAGGGTATCCAACCATCCCATCTGGCCTTCTGGAAATTAGCACGCACATTTAAATGTGACGATACAGTCCCCATGCCCCCCTTAGATCAAGGCCCCGGCAAACCTCCCGCTTTCGATAGCGCTGAAAAAGCAGAATGCCTTGCCGAGAGCCTTGAAAATCAATGCTCTCCGAACTGCGATAACATCGATCCCGAGTTCGTAGGCTCGATAGAATCAGCGGTAACTAATTCTCTCGCGGTCCCCCCGACAGACGATTTGGACTCGGTCACGCCTGAGGAAGTTCTGTCAACCATTAAAGGCCTTAAGCCTAGAAAATCCCCTGGTCCCGACGGTATCAGGAACGAAGTACTCAAACTTCTTCCTGATCACCTCATAGCTCTTTTGGTCTGCATCTTCAATGTAGCCATAGCCCACTGCCATTTTCCAGCCGTCTGGAAAAAGGCCATAGTAATAGGTATTCACAAGCCCGGCAAAAAAGCGTCGCTTCCCGACAGCTATCGCCCTATCAGTCTCCTTAACACGTTAGGAAAAGTCTATGAGCGGCTCCTTCTGAACCGGCTCCAGTCAGTAGTCACAGACAAAAATCTTTTACCACCTGAGCAGTTTGGTTTTCGTGCCAAACACTCTTGTACCCACCAAGTGCACCGCCTCACGGAGCACATTCTTCAAAATTTCAACCGCGACCCAAAACCTCGTCCTACACTTGCGGTCTTCTTCGACGTCGCCAAGGCCTTCGATAAGGTCTGGCACGCTGGTTTAGTCCACAAGCTTTTGGAACTTCAAATCCCGGATAGATTAGTTAAAATCATACACGCGTACCTCTCTGACCGGACCTTCTGCTACCGAGTAGAGGGTGCTCTCTCTGAGCCTCATCCCATACGCTCAGGTGTTCCCCAGGGTTCCATTCTGGCGCCCTCTCTATTCAACTTATATATCAGTGACCTCCCTCGCCTCATCGAGGTAGAGGTAGGTTCCTACGCTGATGACACAGTCCTGTTTAGTTCCTCGTGGAACAGACAAACCCTCAGGCTACGAGTCCAAAAAGCCGTAGATAAGCTAGGCGAATGGTTCCGTAGATGGCGCATAGGAATTAACCCCGATAAGAGTAGCGCTATCCTCTTTCATCCCACTCAGAGATTAGTTAAAATTCCCGCTATCAAACTATTTAATGTGGCTATCCCGTGGGCCAACCAGATCAAATATCTGGGTGTCACACTGGATAAACACCTAAATTTCAAGGCACATATCGATAGAGTGCGAAGGAAAGCCGGTATGGTCTCAAGCCGCCTGCACCCTCTCGTGTGCTCGAAGAGCAAAATGTCCCTCAGACATAAGCTCACGCTCTACAAGACTTGTATCAGACCGATCCTAACTTATAGTTCCCCAGTCTTTGCTCACATAAGTAAATTCACCCTCAATAAGTTACAAATAGTTCAGAACCGCTTTCTCAGAAGGGCGGTCGGTGCCCCTTGGTTCGCTCGGAACGTAGATCTCCATAAAGATATGGAAATACCTTCGATCGAATCATTTATAAAGTCCCTATCAAATAATTATTTTGAAAAAGCGTCGAACCATTCGAACCAGCTAGTAGTGGCAGCCGCATCTCATAACCCGAATCCAGACATCCGAATGTCTAACAAATATAGACGCCCGCGCGACATTTTATCTGACCCCGATGATAAAATCACGGAAGCGAACGCGATTTTCCCGCCCGTATCTAATAACCAAGCGTGTTTGCGCCCACGCCCGCGTAATCACCGCTCGCTCCGCAGGGGGCGGGCGGCAAACTTCGCTCCCGCACACATATCTCGACCGCCTTCTCCTGCAGCGACTTGAGCCTAGGTCCGTTCCCCCGCTAGGGAGCCCTCAAGCCAGCTGCTCGCGCGACACAGTGACACTGCAATCACTAGCTACCGACATACATTCACTACACTGCATGAACACACATGCACCACACTCAGGTACATAGGTCTTGTAAGGGACCTTTTTTTTTTCCTTTTTTTTTGTGGTTAGTTAGCCTCAGAAAATTTTTCTGATGACTAAATACATGTACGCGTGTCTCTTCCTCCCTCCCAGGAGGCAAGACACATGCATACATGTATAGTTAGTTAGCTCGAATTCGCGTAGGAATTTAGCTAGGTCGCGTATGTTGCAAATACGGCAACAGCTCAAGCCGAGGTTCGGCCACTTTGGCACCCTTGCGCATGTTGCCCAAAATTTCTCGGCTGAGTGCCTTAAGCGCTCGCCAACAAGTCCGGTGAAACTGTTAAGGCCCCCGGGCCAACAGCATAATCAGTTCGAAAAAAAAAAAAAAAAAAAAAAAAAAAAAAAAAAAAAAAAAAGAGGTTTAACGTTTGACCACAATATCACCCGATGTTAAGTAACGTTGTGGCCCGAGATGATGAAACGTTAAGCTTAATGAGGAAAATGGCTTTCGAGTGCAGCTACCATAACACACCTATAGGTGCTTGACGACAGATTTTTAAATTGAGGGTAGTACCAGACGGGTATTAAAACATACCCGACCACCGCTATGGTTTCATCACGATTTTCTCCTTCTTCGTAAGCTCAGGCTCACTGCAGGGTTTCGAGCTCACGTCGATTAACGCGTTGCTTCATATCATCATACATGTTCATTTTTTTATCCCTGTGGGCACAATCTTACCTGATGTCAACTGGCAATGTGGCCGAAGATGATAACACGCTAAGACTAGAGAGAGAGGCCCCGAAATGCAGCAGTTAAAACACCTATACATGTGTGGCGAAAGATATTCAAGTTAAGAGTAGTGGTAGCTTGTCAGGCTGGCGTTAGAAAATACACTACAACCAAGCTATTGTTATGTCACAATGCTTTCCTATACCGAAAGTTCTGGCATTGTAAAACTCGAAGCTACGTGTCTAAACACGCTACAACTGAACCATAAACGCTTCAAAATTTAGTCCTGAAAACTGAATATATGCACCTATTTAATTTTCATAATATAATCAAAAAAGTCATGGTGGTCGAGTAATTCCGACTGGAGGAATATCGATTCAATATCCGCAGAGTCAAATCCTGACATATGCCAACGAGTTTTGCGGAATACGCGTATTACATCTATTCAAATTGGTAAAGCTATCGGATGACGGTAAAGGGAAAACATCGAGAGGAAACTTAAATGCTTGGTAAATGTTCTTGTGTTACCACTGTATGTAGGAAATACCAATAACTGTTTATTTCTCGGTGTTTGAAATAGCCAATACTTCGTGGGCAGCAGTGGGACTTATGTAGGCTGATATTATTATTTATTATAATATCATTTTACACGATTGTTGATTGAGAAAACTTGTAACAGGTGAATAACAGCAATGGGATTAATAGCAATTTATTGTACAGAGAACGGCTCTAACCTGTACTACTGGCTACGCTGGGAGCAAAATACATTTTTCTTTTTTCGCTGCTGTCATGCCCGCCTGCGTAAATATCTCTACACGTTACGCTTGAAGGACCCGATGACATAAGGAGTGAACACATTGGCCGGAAGATGGGTCCTCAGTTCACGGTACGACAAAGATAAGACAGAGAACTTTTTAGATCGTGCCGAGATGGTGGTTACCGTAAAATTACAGAATTCCAAAACCCAGCGAGTGTGGTCCTGTTGTGGAAAGGAGAGGAGGGAATAAGATTGAACAGCTCTTCAGAACACTCAAATGATACAAACAAAAGAAAAAAAAGAAAGAAAGAAAAAACTACTCCAACGTATCTCTGCTTACCATGAACAGGACATTTATGGTTTATTTTATTTATTTATTTATTATGTATTTCAATAAGCAAATATACATTTAAAAATTACCTTAATAAATAGGTTTCAATTCGATCCGTTCATTATGGGCCTCGAGCTGAAATAACCTCAATTAAATATTTATATTTGCGAGTGCAGAACCGTGTCGGTGCATCGGGAAGCTCTCGCGTTGCTGTCACGACTCGCATTCAGTTTGTCGGCGAAATGAACATGTCTGGATCGTCGCGGTATTCCAGGAATAGCTTCGAACGGGACAGGTCAAACGGAAATAAAGCAGACTGCACTCAGCGAAGTTTGGACATGTCTGATAGGTTCAATGGCGGCTCTTGAATAAAATACACAGTAGTTGGTACTACATTTTTTATTCTCAGATGCATTATTGTGATTTTCAGTCCGAATAATCGCTTCTTGTTATAGCATATTTTTTTCTAAAAAAAATTGTTTTTGTTTACGCCGTTATATAGTTTTTATATTTTACATATGTTCACTTAAAATCCAAGGTGCCATTTAAGGAGACTGTATGAGCCATTCGGTACCTCGTCTCCTGAAATGGTCAGTGGATCGGATATTTCACTATGCAAGTTCTATCTTCTGCCGCTCCGTACTATTATCGCTCACTCACGCGCATGTGTGCGATATATGTCTGACATATTTTCAAATATTTAAAAAATGCATGTCTCAGTACATATACATGTCATTGAAGAAAAAACCCATTAATCACATGATTTTACGCATCTACGAGATAAACAATAAGAAATTGAAGATCTTGTAAAACCGCATCGCATCGTCTTATACATCGCATCACATAGTAAACCCTGCCATTCAGTAGTTCGAGTTGGCCGAATTGGTGAGTACGTATTTTTATTTGGTACCTAAGATTTCGTGTGAACGTATCTCCAGGGCAGGCGACCTGCGCTCTTTTTTCTTTTCCTTTTTTTAATTTTTTCACAATTAGTTTCGCATCCGCGTGTTCGAAGTGATCACGATCACAGTCGCAATTTTATTTATATTAATAACAATTCTTATAATCCATTAATTTTGAAATGGCGTGTTTTACACGTCATGAAATTTTATTACGATTTTTAAAAGTATTATTGGTGTTTTTATAGGTTATCAATTATGCGATAGTTCCCGTGTGCAAAATTCTAGCAGAATCGGTCGAGAATTAATAAAAAATAAATTTTTGGAATTATTATTTTACGATTGCTAAATGTATTTCTTATAATCCATCATTTCTGCAATTACTTAAACTTCCCGTGTACAAAATTTTAACAAAACCCATTAACATCTTATAAAAATGTATTCGGTTTTTCTTTTTAATATTTCTAAAAGTTATATTGGAAATTCTTACAGCCTCCAATTGACTAGTAACAAAAGCTTACGGTTTACAAAGTATGATAAGAATCGGTCAAGCCGTTTTTTAATTAAAGGCCTGAAGCTTCACGCGGCTTTTAGCTTCATCGAGCTTGGGGGCGGCGTTTAAGGCACTCAGCCACGGAAGCGAGGAAACAAGCTCTAAAGGTGCCAAAGAGGCCGAACCTCGGCTTCGACTGTTGCCATATTTGCAAATAACTCGCGAAATGGCTAATTCCATATCCTTAATTCAATCCAAAGTAATTATACATGTTTCCTTCCTCTGGAAGTAGGGAAGAAACATGCGTATATGTAGTATTTAGTACTTAGTAATCTGTCAATTATGGTCTACACTAACTAGCCAATAAAGAAAAAAAGAACCTATGTACCTGAGTGGTGTGCATATATGTACAAATGTAGTGTAATGAGTGTATGTTGGTAACTAGTGAATGCAATGTCACTGTATCGCACGAGCGGCTGCTTAGCTCAAGGGCTCCATGCCGAAGGATCGAACCTAGACTTAGTTGCCGCTGGAGAGGGTGGACGTGGCTGTGAGGAAGCAAAGTGAACCGCCCGTCCCCTGCGGAGAAAACGGTGGTTTCGCGGGCGTGGGCGCGAGCACGCTTGTTTAATAGGGACGGACGTGTAGTACGCGTTGGCTTTCTCGTCATCAGGGTCGTCTTCGGTCAGGCCGTCCATAGAACATCGCGAACTGCGCGTAGAGTATCTTGTATACCTACAAGTGCATTTATCCAATTTCTTTGCTTTCCGGCCACATTACAGAGAAGATCTGAACATCGCAGTGTTGGATTTATATTAAACTAGCTGGCCCGGTAGACGTTCTGTCCTTTCCGGTAGTTAATGGTTTGACTACAGCGCCACGTACTTGATGCTAATATAACTGTGCACCTTCGTCTCGATAAAAAAAAAATTAAGTGAATATGAGCTCAGTCGGTCAAGTCGTTCAGAATTTACACGATTACTAACATACGTATACAAGATTTATATAGGAATTTCAGTATAAAGTGATAATAGGAATTTCAATTAAAACTGTAAAAAACTGTATATAATTATTATTTTCAAAAGAAATTTTAAATCTATTTTGGTTCTAAAAAAAATCTGCTCTATTAGAGATTTCGTAACTAAATCCAAAACTGATTAAATGTTCGTTAAATATAATTAATATAAAAACGTGAGATTCGATAACATTTTTCAGCTAAAGATTAATTAATATTCACAAGAACTTTTTAAGGTCTACGAATATTTCAACATGATATTTTTATAAAGAAAATCAAAATAGTTGAAGAGTTTTGTTTGTTTGTTTAAACAGTTAGTCTGTCCTCCGGAAGTACCAGTCGGCTTTGAAAAATTATTATATAAATATAACCATGAAGAATAATATAGGTTATATAACTTCACACTACAACCATAAGGACCGGAGCAGTAACTATAGAGCTACACGGGCGCGTTGGCGGCGGTGCCCTGGAGAGTTTGTCGAATAAATTTGACACGGGTAAAACCGTGGGGCTCAGCTAGTGTTAAATATATGTTTAGGGTTTATTAAATCATCGAATGAAGTAGCCATTGTTGTTAAAATATATATTGTTTGTAAGGGTAATTGAATGTACGATAAGTAATTTAATTTATGCAATGATTCTCACCCGGAACGGCCGGACAAAAGTCGATCATAATTTATTATCAGGTGTTGGTGATTTAACGCTCGTTCGGTTATACAGTTCAAAAGAGCCATTTGAATATTATCTTTTACCGAGTAAGTGTGTTAAAAACAGGTCCCTCAGAGACGATAATACTTATTAGATCAACAATACAACTTACATCAATAATAATTAGGTATGAATTTATGATAAGCATAGTGAGATTAACAAATTATAATTATGAAATTATTGTATTGTCATTGATTGTTAATACGTGTGCAATATTTCAAGTTTTTTGGACATCTAGAAATAGTTGAAAATTGAATGCAAAGATTTCATTACATTCATACGTAGTTGGATATATACAGGTGAAGTTAATAAAGTATAATAATAGCGTGTTATAAATATACAGTCAAACCTGGGTAAGTGAGAACTGGATAAGCGAGAAAACTCTATAAGTGAGAGTAATAGCCAGGTCCCGTCATTTTAAGCTCCCAAAACCTCTATTAGCGAGAAACAGAAACCTCTGTAAGAGAGAGTCGTTTTTCCCTCATGGAGCTCCGTAAGTGAGACTGCTACTTATCTATACCTCTATAAGCGACAGTCGAGCTTTATTTATTTATATTATTCAGGAGGAACAAATGACAAAACAAATTACAAATTTAACATCTGCTATTTTATGACTCATTCTTAACTTTCGTGGAACTTCTACCATTGTTTTTGTAATGTTTTCTCGTCAATAAACCGAACAAACCGATGACAATATCGTTAAGAATTGTGTGAACACCTGTATTGCTGGAAATGACAGTGAAGACGAGGCACAGATTCCGGAAACAGAAATAAAGATAATTTCAATGATAGCTTTAAATGCGTTGGAGACGGTCCATCAGTACTTTGAATACGCGGCGGTTGTTGATCAAGCAATATTCGACAAAATTTATGAGTTAGAGAAAAACATTCAAAATACAAAAACAGAAAACCAAACGAAATTGACGGATTTTTAAAGTGTAAATAAGTTCTAAATAAAATAAAATTACATAGTGCATGAATTTTTGTTTTGTTTTCGTAAGCATGTTGATATCTACCCTTATAAAGTTGCTGTGACTTGTTATTGCTGCGTACCTCTATAAGAGAGAAACGCTACCCATGTACCTGCATTAGCGAGAAACTCGGGTTAGTGAGAAACCTCTATAAGCGAGAATGAGATTGTGCTCCCTTGAACTCTCGCTTATCCAGGTTTGACTGTATATAAAAGTTTCGGCTTGAACAGGGCGTTGGAATGAATAATAAAATATTAGGTGATAAGTACATTGATGAGGCGGCTAGTCTGTTCAAATAAATTGCTTCTTATTAACATTCTTATAAACATTATTTATGCTACGACGAAAGGATAATAAGGTTATGCTAGGATGCGCTGACATATGAGAATTGCATAAAAGCGCCCAGAATTTAAGAATTTAAAAAAGTAATGCTATGTAATGTAATATTTTTACCAGAGACAGATAAAGTAACGCAGGGCTTGCAGTAAATATTACTAGGAGGTTTGGTACCTGGGTTTTGGTTAAAATTAGTATATTATATTAAATTATTCAAAGTACTGGCCATTTTTGTCGATGCCTATTGAAGTTCATTGTTCATTGATGCCTCTGCTACAGGAATCCTAGCGATGGTAATCGATTAATTCTAAAAAGTAGTTTTTTGGCCTCATCGGATTTGAAATTTATCCCTGTATAAGATGGAAATGAGTTGGAGCACGGTAGAGTGAGTATAGTGGGTGACGGAGAGTTCCCAGTTGTAACTCGTGTGATTTTGAGATGGTCCGTTGTGCGGTTTTTTTTTATCGTTACAGATTTTGGCGTAGTGCCCACAACCTCACCTGATGTTAAGTGACGATTGGCCCAAGATGATGATATGCTAAACCTAGTGGAAGACTCGCTCTCAAGTGCAGCTGCCGGAACACACCTATTGGTGCTTGGCAACTTGAGAGTGGTAGGCGGGCATTACAAAAATCCCTACCACCATGCTATGGTTTCCTCACGATGTTTTCCTTCACCAAAAGCTCAGGCCCATTGCAGGGTTACGAACTCACGTCAATCGACGCGAAGTCGCACACACTACCACTGAGCCATCATTGCTTCATTGTTTGCATTTAGTTCCCGTAGAATTTACTTGTGGTACATAACGAATCTGGCTATTCTGAAAATATATTTTCATGAATTATAAACTGATTGTAAACATACGTTTAGCGTGTTGAAGCAGAGTTTCCTAGAGGTTCGACGTAGCTGCGAGCTCGTAGTGCGCCTACATTATGTAGAATAGAAATGCTACGTAATGAGTTTATAAACCAAGGCGGTGTTTATCTTGTCCGTGTAAGTTAATAGTAAGTTTGGATTTAGTCCGTGTACATTTTGGACGTTAGATACTTTTTATAGTGTGTACAGTGATGTGTGTATTACAATAGTTTAATTCATGATTAAGTTTTTACTTAATACTAGTTGGGCCCGCGTCTCGGCTAGCATGGACTACTAAAAAGACTTATTATTTTTTGAATGGCACCCTAATTATTTTTCTAAAATAAAAGTAGCCTAAGTTATTCCTTATAATATCAGCTATCTGCCAGTGAAAGTCCCGTCAAATTGGTCCAACCGTTGCGGAGATTACCTGGAACAAACCGACAGACATACAATAAATTTATAAATTGCTTTTTTGTTATAAGTATTGTGTGTGTATATGTATTTACTAAAAAGTAGTAATTTTGACATTACAAACAGACACTTCAATTTTATTATATGTATAGATTACTTAAATTCTTTTACTAAGTTTTTGCTAAACTCGAGTCATTTAACTGCGATAAATGGTCTCTGTTATATTTTAAAATATAAAGCATGCTTAAAAATATAGTAAAAATATGAACTTGCTATCCTACTAATATTATGAATGCGAAAGTTTCTATGTTTGGATGTCTGTTAATCAGTCACGCAAAAACGGCTGAACGAATTTGGATGAAATTTGGCTTACAGATCGTTTATAATTTAGATTAGCACATCATATACTTTTCATCCCGATAAAGGCCCAATTCTGAAGTCCACGCAGATGAATATACTAGTAAGAAATAAAGATACGTTAACATATATACAAAATTACCAAAAAAAAAATAACAACAAATAAACAAGCGACGTTGGAGCGCTAACGAGAAGTAAAGATAGGTATGAAGCGGTACTGTTCTTCAAAGTTCCCCGTCAATAAGCGTTTATCCATCCGGGAAAGACTGCATAATTCACATAATTTCCTGGTTACTGCGAATCGTATCTTTTTACAATTAAGTAACTAGCTAGCTCTTGATTACTTAATAAAGATTTTCTAAGAAAACAATCTCATTTTTCCACATTTTTATCTATTTTATTTTAAAAGATTTTGTGGAATGGCGTAGAATAAAAATAAGTTATAATTTTGTATACCTACTTTGACGTATCAGGTATATATTAATCATACAACAAAATGTATATTAATCATACAACAAAATGTACCAAATGAAATTCATAATTTAAAAGTTGTGTTATAATGAATTAGAGAAATATCAACTTTATGACCTAAGGGCTTTTTTTAAAGTTCCGAAGTCAACAAGAAACCCTTATAGTTTAGTTATATCCGTTTGTCTGTCCGCGGCTTAGCTCAGGGATTCTTAGTATTACAAAGTTGTAATTTGGTATGGGTATACATATTAATCACGCCGACAAAGTGGTAATATAAAATCTTGAAAAAATAATTGTTTAGGGTACCTCCTCTATAGGTAAAGTGGGAATAATTTTTTTTTTCTCGTCTATCACATCGTTGGATAGGTCGATTCAGGGATCCCTTTGCGAAATATTAAGCTTTAAAGTACTATTTTTTTGTTAGAGTCAAGTGTCCGCCCTGCCAATGGGTGTTTTTGGATATGTGAAAAAAAATTCGTAGTAATATATATATAATGAAGTTAAAAGGAAAAGTATCTGAGGTAAGTATACTTTACAAGTTAATGAGTAATAGTCAATCAAATTAATAAAATGTATATGGAGAAGTAATTTCGTCCAAATTCCATTGAAAAATTACTGAAAACGCCTTCTCTATGTCTGCATATTACGGAACTCTACATTGCTCGCGACCCAACACACACTTGGCAACTTTTGAAAATCTAATATCACCCCTTGTGGATGTGGATAAATTATTATTATTATATGTTGTAAGAAGTACAGCAATGAAATCAGGTAGGTATATACATTTGTAAGTGTATTAAAGATTTTATAAAAAATGCTTTATTTTTCTAACTCAGAAATAGTAATTACAATCGGACGAAGTAACTAATACACAAGCTAGTAAACATTAACATAAATGTATGTACAATTGTACACACACACACACACACATATTTATATATATATGTATATATATATAATTATTGTTTACTTATAAATTTATCTTAAAAATAATCAAGAGACAAATATATATAAATGATGATTTATATTAACATAAATTAGGATTTGTGCTTTTAAATGTTAACCACAAACTTTATAAAAAATTATATTTAATCATATATCAGCGGCGTCTCAACAAGTGGGATCAATGGTGAGGCGGCGGCGGGTGATGAGGCGGTGGTGGATCATGCGGACCAGGCGGGCCACGCGGCCCCGGTGGACCAGGCGGACCAGGCGGGTGGTGCGGTGGTGGGGGAGGCATTTCTACAAACTGAAATTAACAATAATATTTACACTAAAAAAGATTCTCGTTTTGCAACTTTACGCAAATGACTCAAATGACTGTCATTTGCGACTGAGTCATACAAGTTTATGTGAATACACGTTTATTTATATGAAGAACAGTCACAAATGAAAAATTATTTAATTTCATTGATAATTCATTGAGTCTGTCGTTAATACTTCGTGACGTGTGAGCTGTATTGCTGTTTTTTGTTTTGAAAAACAAATGAATGAATGGTTGAAATTATTCAAAAATAATGAGAAATTTATTTTCATGTTCCCAAAAATATTACTTTATCAAAGTCAAGTAAGAGGCTGGTAAACACATATATTGTAATAAATATATTTAAAAAAACAATACATAGTTAAATGATAACTTAGACTTAAATTTTAACAGGATTTCCAACCATTATCCGTCGGAACGTCAATATTATTTGTCAAATAAGGTTATCTGACGATTGAAAAATCGGCTCTTAATGGAATTTAAAGGCATTTGTATAAGTCAATATTTAAATGCGTTTATTTACTGCGAATCAATATATAATTATTTCCACAATTATCTCTTCCTATAAACGCTCGAAAAAACATTTCATTGATATTGAATTGAATTTTGTTTCTTGCTACCTATACGAAAATCTTGCCCTGACATCAACAACGAGTGAAGACGAAATTAAAACAAAAATGATAGATAGCTTCAAGGATAACTCAAAACGAAACGATGATCAACATATTATATTAAAACAAAAAGAAATAAAAATGCACCTTGATGATGGACGTAAATCTTTAGAAACTTTGGAATGGCGTATATTTTAACTTTTACAATTTTATTAATATTTTGTTTCGATACATCCGGTTATGTTTTCGCCAAGATTGTACAACGACGACACTAAATATATTATATATACCTATGTTATTTTGATTAATGGCAGTTCTATTTGAGAAAAGGTTTTATATAATAAATTCTAGTGAATTCTAGTTAGTTTTTTAAATAGTAGTTAAATAGTAAGTAAAAGTTAAATAGTAACTCGGCAGTAATCACGTATCAACCTGGTTCTACTTTTAAGAAAAACGCTGTTAGAGATACAAAACTCTAAGAGCAATTATCCATAGCGGCAACGCAATAGACATAAAATTGCCACCAAAAACATCAATAATGAGAAATTAACTCCCAGACTATTAATAATCGTTTTATATAATAAATTCTAGTTAGTTTTTTAAGACTAACAAATAGTAACTCGGCAGTAATCACGTATCAACCTGGTTCTACTTTTGAGAAAAACGCTGTTAGAGATACAAAACTCTAAGAGCAATTATCCATAGCGGCAACGCAATAGACATAAAATTGCCACCAAAAACATCAATAATGAGAAATTAACCCCCAGACTATTAATAATCGTTTTATATAATAAATTCTAGTTAGTTTTTTAAGACTAACAAATAGTAACTCGACAGTAATCACGTATCAACCTGGTTCTACTTTTGAGAAAAACGCTGTTAGAGATACAAAACTCTAAGAGCAATTATCCATAGCGGCAACGCAATAGACCTAAAATTGACAACAAAAAAAATCAATAATGAGAAATTAGCCTCCAGACAATTAATAATCTTTTTAACTTACTGAAAACGTCTGCCACTTTGTCATTTTGGTCATCAACGCTTAATATAGTCACAGTTCTAAACACAAGGTACAGGTGATCTATTAATAAATAAAAAATAATAATAATGGGGAGTAAGACACGAGTGTTATGACCGATTGGATCGCAACCACCATATGGTGATAAACCCAACACAGTGACTCTTTTTTGGGATCAGTTAGTGTATACCCAGATGTCGAGAGACATGACAGCGACGAACCGCGATGTATTGCCAATCTCCCGAGAGTTGGATTGTAGTGCTATATTTTTTTTTTATATATATAGGTTATAACAAAAAATAAGCAACAACACTTACTCGTTACTACTGGAGAAGTAATGACAACATTCTCTCTATTCCTATATAAATACTACAACTTTATCAACATACAATTTTAGTTCGTTTTATGACACATAATCATTGCTGACAAAATTCTGAGTACTAATAATTTAACCTATACGATAAATTGACATGTTGATAATGTTTTATAGCCCGGTACCTTATTGCACTGATGTTAGATATGACACATAACATTTTAATATCGATAGCAATATGTAAATAAATATATTACACTATACAACTACTATTGTAAAAAGTTTGTGTGTTTGCATTAATTAATTTGCGGAAATACTAATCAGATTCTAAAATTAATTCAATGATAGAAAGCTACTTTATCACTGAGTACTATTTTTTATTCTTATTGCTGCTACGTTCTCAATAAGACAAAATAGAAAGCAATCAATATTCTCGAAATCTCAAGAATCGTCTGGAATGAGTCTGAAATATCGTGTAATTATCATAGTGTACTCGTGTATCGTGTAGTCATAGGCTCGACGAAGCACACATATAAAGCCTTATCGCTTCAACTGGCACCAAATAATGGGACATAAATTAAACGTTCTCCTCTTTTTAAAGTTGTTTACAACATGTTGAGGGTTCCAGCGCCTTCCAGAGATTTCGTGATCATCTCATTTGGGTATATAAGCGAGCCCTATCGTGAGCCACGACAGTTCCAATTTCGAAAGCAAAATGGAAACAACAAGCTAAGAAAAAGAAGAACTACAAGACGAACATAGAGGTGATTCTGCAACTACATTCGACGAGCGATTTGTTACTTTGTTTTGTTCTTAATTTGTTTTTTTTTTTTTTGAGTAGGTACGAGTAAATTGTTTAAGTGAAATGGCATTTCACTACCCACGTATAATATTACTTTGATAATTAAATAATCACATTCAATCACATCTTTACATCAAATAATCACCCTGAACTAAATTACGAAGCGGTAAATATAGAGAAAACATTAAGAAAAGTCTTTAAATATTATTTAAAATAGTAATCTATATACTTTAGTAATGGACGAAATAAATCCTATAAATTTATATATATATATATATATATATATCTAAGCCACTTAACATAATTTTCACGGTCCTAACCCCAGTAGTTTGGGCTGTGCATTGATCGACAGTAAGCCAATCAGTTTCATACTTTATAAAGTAATATCATTAGTCAAAACTTAGTATAGTAACAAAATACATATTTTAGTATTTATTGTCTTCATTGAAATATTTAGTTTACGTTGATAATTTTACCTAATTTATTTAATTTCCTATTTAAATATTGTGACATTTTATCTCTGTTAACTGTTATTTGAATACAGTTGTCATTTTAAAACAACCCACCCCTTAATGGACTGAAATGTAGCAAGTGTAAACATAAACAGAAATAGCTATTATGAAACACGCTTTCCCAAAATCAATTGGGAATTCCACCCCTTGTATATCCCAACAGGAAAATTCCATTTTCCAAATACAAAACTGAGAACAGACGACACAAACCTAAATACCTTGTAAGTAAACGAGGCGCAATAAGTAAATAGCATTTTCTGCTTTGACGAAATTTGAAAACAAACGAGCGGTGAAAAGCACCGAACAACTTTTAAAAGAACATGTTTTATTTAAACCTCGTTATACATGATTTTATCCCAAATTATGCCTTATCTTTACCTAAGAGTAATCTGTAATACTGTCTGTACATATACTTTGTCTAAATTTCCAGCAGAATACTGATCACGAATATGTTGTAAAAATTTGTTGTCTGTCTGTTTGTATGTCGGGACTTAATCTCAAAAAGGGCTTGACGAATTTATACAAAATTTTGTACACGGGAATATCATTACTCAATAGATAGGCTATAATAATAGTCTACACTACTTTTACAAATCGTAAAAAAAACTATTTTGATACAAATTTACAGACGGGAAGTATACATAATTCCATAATTGACAGGCTGTGTAACAAGTGTTGATAATACTTTCAGAAATCGTAAAAAAAAAAAAAACAAAATAAAAAACAAAATGTGTTTTTAATAATATTTAACTGTTATGTTAAATTGTTATGTTTAATTACGAGACGAAAATAATGAACGCTTTTTTTTTTTTTTCGAACTGACTATACTGTTAGCCTTAGGGGCCCTGGAGCCGTTTCTGTATATATGTATAGTTAGTTTAGATCGAATGATAGGGATTTAGTCAGAATAATGACCGCGTAACAATCGCGTGCAGTGCGGCGGAGCACCTCTAGTTAATAATAAATATAAAAAAAGTTGTCAAATCAATCTTCTATTTTTAATTCTTGATAAATAGGTAATAAAACTTCGAAGAAAGTAAATAAGGTCCTATTCGAAATCTATGTTTTCTTATCCTCGATCCAAATTTAAGATTTCAAGAATTAACCGTATGCCTTCAATATTTGAAGCTATTTAAGGAATTTACAAATATCTTTTATGGAATTCTCATCTGCCTTGGTTTATGGCACTAGTGACAGCAAGCAGTTTTACATGCTATGAAGCAGGAGACGACATATAAACGAATTTTGTGTTGTGTAGTTTTTTTTGTAGTGTGTAGGTATAGCTTAGTAAGTAAGATACGGCTCAAAGGTTACACGCACAGTTTTTAACTGCTTCGTAGCCACAGTTTTATGATAACTTCCATTTCGGTACGTACTAAAAAGTTCCCTATGTCTTATCTTTATTGTACCGTGAAACTGTAGAATCATTTATCGGTCAATATTTTCTCTCCTTCTTACGACATCGGGTCCTTCATGCGTTACGTGAAGAGATATTTATGAAGGCCGGCATGACGGCGATGTTCGCCGTTAAATTACACATTTCTAGGTGGTGAGCGTTGTGTTTGGATTGTACTGTGCTTGCCATCAGGGATAGTGCTGTCAATTTGCCGAGCTAAGGTTCTCAATTCTCATCGCGCGCGCGATTAGATCACGTCATCGATTCCCGCATTTTATTGGATAACCATGAACCATTAATTCTGTATTTGAGCCATCCGGATGTGTCACAATTTTTTTTTTAGTACTGGCTTATGCCGGCGACTTCGTTCCCGTAGACTTCAAAATGAAACGACTCACAAGCCGCGTATTGTAAAGTAGTTGTACTAAAACAAAACCTTCTCGGATGTGCGCACAATAACTCGCCAAAGTTTCATCGCAATCAAATGAATGATTAACGGGAACGCACAGACGACAAAAAAACAAAAAAAACATTATTTTTTATATCATTACATATTATAAAATGAATGCCTGTCTGTCCGTTACTGTGTTTATAACTCGACAACCACAGACCTCATTAACATAAATATTTTTGTAGTGTATTCTCTTGCCAGGTTTTATTAAATTATGTAATATACAGAAACAAGTAATTATGGCAATAGTTAAATCAAGACGACAAAAATGACGTTTAATATATTTTATTGCAATACTTTATTAAATATTACTAACCAATACAATGCAGTCTACATCATACTTTACGTGATAAAGAAAATTGAAAATGTTTAACATGACATACAAAACATTAATTGTAGTCAAAGAAAATAGTTTCGTCGTAGTATTTTTTTTTTCTATCGTTCTAGGTTTGGTGTAATGGCCACAATCTCACCTGATGTTAAGTGATGATGTGGCCCAAGATTATAACACACTAAACCTAGTGAAAGACTGGCTCTCAAGTGCAGCTTCCGGAACACACCTATTGGTGCTTGGCGACAGATTTTCAGCTTGAGTGTTGTAGCTAGCCAGGCGGGCATTAGAAAAAGCCCTACCAAAATGCTTTGTATTTAGAGTTGGTGTGGTCAGTTAGGTCTCATGTTACATGCAAAATGAAATGAGTCTTCAAACAAACAAATAGAATGTTGTCAAATATATTTTATTATTATCATTCAATACATTATCGACAAACAAACCATCTCAGTTAATAATTTCTTTAGAATCCTCAAAGTCATTAGAATTTATACTCAGTGTTGTATTGCACATTATCTGAAATGAGGTGGTGGTGGTGGATGGTGATGTGGATGATGGTGCGGATGTGGGGGTCCAGGTGGTGGCGGGTGGTGTGGCGGGTGGTGGGGTCCCGGCGGTCCTGGTGGTGGCGGGTGATGGTGCCCCGGTGGATGGTGCGGGTGATGATGTGGGTGGTGATGCGGAGGCGGTGGTGGCGCCATTCCTGTAAAAAATAAAATAAAGAAAACGACATAATAATCATCTGCTTATTAGCATAGCAGGTGTTAATATTCTAATGTACAAGCGAATAGTACAAGCTAGCCATATCACTAACACCTGCTAGCTTGTACCATTCGCTTGTACATTTACGTCATAAAAAAATCTCTTGGTTATATTTAACAAATAATTGACCGAGCTTCAGAGGGGTTACGGAAAAGGTTATGTTCATGTTCAATACATGTTCAACAATAAAAGATATCGAAAAATAATAATTACTTTCAAGGACGACTCCTTCTAAAGCTTCTAACTTATTTAAAATTCATATTAAGGATATTTAAATTTCTCACATGTTCACAAACAACAACAACAATTACAAATAAAATGCTTCATTTATAATATCACCGATATCATTTTTAATATTAAAACAACAAACTTCTACTTATATTTTTCATTCAATTACAACAATAACAAAAATGTAGTTTTATTAAAACTAAGCTTACCTCTGATGTTATTTCCTATGATTAGGTATTAATTTGCAGTCTCAAGTTCAGCCCGAGCTCGTGTATCAGCTGTAACTGGGTGTTAAATGATATATCGATTATATTTATACTTTACTCCATTTCATTATCGGAACTGTATTTGTATAGATAAATATACTGAAGTAATATTTTGTCTAGGTAATAATTTCTGAAAATTGAAACTATCTGAGAAGAAAATTTAAAATTGAGTTATCCTGGGTTAAATTGCATTATCTTTTACTAAAATTAAAGAAAGGATACAGTTCTCATAGACTGAAAATCAAAGGTAGTTGCTCCGCATCTTACAATACACCTGGGTTTTCAATTAAGGAAAATATAGTTGATGCAACCACAGTTTAATACGATACTTTCTAAGCCTACTCGTTTGGCTAAAAAAAAGCCGTATTTTTATAGGTATATTGGGTGGCCAAAATCTCACCTGATGTTAAAATTACGATGTGGTCCGAGATGGTAACTTGTTAAGTCTAGATGCTTGGCGTCAGATTTTCAACGTGAGAAGAATGGCAGCTAGCCAGGCAGGCATTAGAATACGCCCTACCATCATAACTCAGGGATTGGAACTGACGTCGATCGACGTGGTGTCCGTACACGCTACCACCAAGTCATCATTGCTTTATAGATAAAAATATTGACGTTTTCTGGCAGATTGAGAGTTACTACGCTTTCTAGGCTTAACTTATCTTAACTATAACTTATCTTCACCACATCTTTACGTAGGATCGAGTTATTGTGAAGCTATATTTTACTCAAATTTTCTCTCATTATTTCCGTAAGGAAGTAACTTTTACGTTGTTTCGTATACTAAAGAATGGCTTAACAACTCTGAAATTGACGCTAACCTTTTTAACATGATTATTATTACACGTATTTCAAGTCGAAAAGTTTTTTACGAAAAATAACTACCTACTGGATCACATATGATTTATTACATTTTGAAAAGTTTACGAACCGAGCTGTTTGTACATAATACCTATATGCAAAGATATACTTAATTATTATTTTCCATTACCGGGTATATGTTGTTTATCAGATAAGCAGTATCTACTGATACCATGTTATCACATGATGCATAGTTAATGCTAAATAGCAGCTCATGCGAACTTATATGCTTTATGAAGCATATCCTTTCTGGAATACTCAAATGTCCGTAATATATATATATATATATATTACATTAACTTTATCATTTCAATAATTTCACTCATATTTTGACTCTAAATTAAGCTATTTATTGATAAAATAATTTTATACTAAAATTTATATTCAGTCACTGAGAGTTAAATGAAGATTTTTTAATTACTTTCTTAACCCCTTACAATAATCAATAGCAACACTTAAGAGCTCATTAGAGAACACGTGTCATTGTTTTATAATTTCCCTCGGTTTTTTTTTTCAAAGAACGGTGATAGTGATCGAATTTGAGGAAATATATTTACGCAACTCACTGGCGACGTATTAAAATTCTTCTTAGAGGGACCGGCGTCTTCGAGCCGCACGAGATTGAGTAATAACAGGTCTGTGATGCCCTTAGATGTCCTGTGCCGCTACACTGAAGGAATCAGCATGTTCTCCCTGGTCTAGACGCCCAGGCAACCCGTTGAAACTCCTTCGTGCTGGGGATTGGGGTTTGCAATTATCCCCCATAAACGAGGAATTCCTAGTAAGCGCGAGTCATCTTCAGAATTTACATACCTGATGTCATAGAAAAGCGATGGTTATCACATTTAAGGAAATATTTTTATAATTATTAGATATATTGAATCTAACAATATAGAATGTAAAAGATCTATATCATTTTTATACAAGATTGAAAAAGTAAGACGACAGTATATAGTAATGAAATGCTTATTATATTATATCATTAGTTAATAAAAAAAAAACAATTAGAAACAGAATCTATAATTAACTATCTAACATTAAAACGATATCAAATCCTTTGTATAGCTATATTGCTGTTAATCGTCACTAGTATGAATGTTCAAATACCTATTCGATTAATCACGAACATCACGTGTTTTGCATTATCATTTTAACCAAGGAACCACATAGATTGCGAACACTGCGATAAATACAAATATTCATCGATTCGTTATCAGTCACAGTTCTATCGACGAGCAATAAACAAGCGGATTCACCACAAAAGTTTATTGTCTTTAGTAAAAATTAAGTAAATTAAGGTAAGGACACGACGCGATTATCAAGAAGTTTGATCAGTTTACAGTTTTGTGGTTTATAAGTTTTATGGATCAAATTAGAAGCGTCAATCACAAAATTAATAATATCGTAGCAGCCATAAAAACAATAGGTATTTAATTCTAACCGTTTTCATAAGTACATTATTTTTAGTTAGGGCCGATTTTTCACTTAAGAGATAACTTTATTTGAGTAATAATTTTTAAATTTTTACAGGTTTTCCATACGTTATATCAAAAGTCAAAATTATTCCACGTATAAAATTATTTTATAATTATCTGACGATTGAAAAATCGGCCCTTACTGCTTTAAATAAAATATTTAGTAATTAGATAATAAGAAGTGTATATTTATGTGTACATTTGTAACATTAGTATGATGTATTAAATACAGTAAATTAATACCTTATTCGATTTGTGATTGTATTTGTTCATTACAAATTCATTTTCAACATATGAACTACTGTAAAAAAATTTTTTATCGTTGTAGGTCCGGCGTAGTTGCCACAATCTCACCTGATATTAAATGACGATGTGGCTCAAGATGATAATACGCTAAATCTAGTGGAAGACTGGCTCTCAAGTCCAGCTGCCGGAACACACCTATTGGTGCTTGGCGACAGATTTTCAAGTTGAAAATGTTAGCTAGCCAGGCGGGCATTAGAAAAAGCCCAATGCTATGGTTTCCTCACGATGTTTAACTATATTATAGAACTTCGATATTTTTATGTGAGATGCTAATTTTTAAGCATTTTTCAGCTATGCCACCTCCCCACGCTGTACCATGCGGCCCACACTGCGGCACTGGCTACTGCGCTCCGCACTGTTACTACCGCAGAACCATCATGGGTCCTCACCCGCCGCCTCACCATCACCATCCCCCGCCGCCACCACCTCCACACCATCACCCGCCGCCACCACCTCCACACCATCACCCGCCACCACCGCCGTTCCACCACCCACCACCGCCACCACACCATCACCATCCGCACCACCCGCACCACCCACACCACCCGCCGCCTCCTCATCACTACCCCGGACCGATGGATCACATGATGCGTTAATCAGAATTAACAAAAGGAATAAATACATTAATTTTATAGGCCCATAATTATTATCTCCGATGTTATATTGGGGACGATACTGTCACCTGAGACATTAAACCTAGGTCTGGTGACAGGGTTAAGCCATAATGAACGTACAGCGTACACTAAAATATTGTGAAAAATAAATTATTATTATATCTAGAAACAAATTCTTAAGCTGATCATGAATAGTCATTTTGTCGCCTTGTATTCCTACTGTATACATTTTTTTCTTTATTTTCCTAGTTATCTAAATAGTCTGTGTGAATTTTTAATTTAAGTAATCAATATTATTTCTCATAATTATTCTTTACGATTGTAAATATACATTGAAAACAAAAGACAACAACAAAAACATAGATCTTTAATTTGATTTTAATATTTTTACGTCGTAATCTCATTGTTCAATTTTTAACATATAATATTTTTATTAAGCAGATATCACATGTAAAGTGTTTTAATAAGCATTTAATAATAACTCAAGGACATATATATGTACTGCTTATCTATTCTACTTTAATCATAATCGTTTAAACGGAATTATTGTTATCGAAAAATCGTTATCATAAATAGTTTTATCGCTAAATTGTTTGTATTTAAAAGTTAAAACGATCCGTATAAACATTTATACAAATAAATACAATTTTCAAAATTATATACTGTTTTTTAGTATCACATATGTATAAAAAAATAAGCCTATGTTCTTTACACAGTTCTATTTGTATTTTTTTTAATGAGAATTACTAACTACATACAATTCACAACGCGCGTGGCATTGTTGGCGTGTCGAGTTTGAAGATCAACCAATGTATAATATTCACTGGATATCCAGTTGCTGAAAGGTTTTTTATACTACAAAGGTGGCAAACAAACGATCCGCCTGATTTTGGCTTCGATCTTCTATAAGGTGGAGACATGCCATCAGTCGGGCTGCCCCAAGTAGAAGGAAATCTCCTACGAAATTTCTCTGTGCCCTACCTCTTTTTGACAAGGAAAGCCGGCATGACAACGACGTCTGAGAATGAGTCGCCGATTATCGCCATTATCATTAGATTGTACTGTAGTTACCATTACATACAGTGCCGTCACTATACCGTACATCTATTTAAAAAAAAAACAACATCAACGCACCTAGTACCGAATATATAAGTACTATTGCTTATCAGGTATAGGTTTTAAAAACACAATAACTATAGCAAAATCAACTGTATTCACAAAACAATAAAAATACTTTTTGTTAACCATTTTATTTTTATTAATCTCTCACTCCAGTACTAAGTTGTTCCAAATATGTTCTACTAAACACCGCAACAACATAAGTAATAATTATATTACAGTTTCCCCTCACATACGATACAAGGCATTGGAAACCAAATAGCGTTCTTATTAAGAAAGTTTTTCTTTATAACAAGATCACGCACGCCAGATGTGTCGAATAGAGCTCCCTACAAATATTAGAGAAAGCTATACTTATATATTAAAAACTTTGGATTTTGTACAACGTGGAGATTTGTAGATAATGTCCAAAATCTTCCGATGAGTGTGTCAGAAACAGTAAAATTTTGATAAACATAATTAAGTTATTTGATTTTAATTAATTAGATATAGGTATGTTCCATAGAATTTTTAACACCCACCGCAAACAGTAGACATAGAAGTTAGCTAAATTAACTAGTTGTTTTCAGCGATAGAAAAATCAAAAGAAATGCTACGCGCAAACTGACCTCCGGCACTTAATTAAAAAACTTCACAACAGGTTGCTAACAGCTGGGTCTGTGAACACAACACAAAGGAAACAACGCCAATACATACACTTAATAAATGATATTTAAAATTTTACTTGCTTAAACCCGTTGAAATTTGTTAATATAATCCCAGTATTTTTCCTATTCTTAAATTTTAGAGGCTTTTATGCAATTCACATATACGTGGGGCACACTAAAAATTTCTCGGATTTCAGGTACTGCGTTTTTTTCTCAAAATATTCTCCCTTAGCTTCAATGCACTTTTTCATACGAATAAACTAATTTAGAAAACATTTATGCCACTCCTTTGTGGGAACCTCGGAAACATGCTTTGCTTAAAAAAACTAGCTGTGCCCGCGGCTCCGCTCGCGTGGACTACAGAATGCCATCGGTCGAGCGCACGCGCGAATCTTGCTGCCCCCGCTCAAAAGACGGAAGACATAAATGCTTATTCTGTATGATCCTTAGAAGATAAATACATACTATTCACTTTTTTGTAGGTTTTTTTAAGATCTACAATTATGTAGAACATTAATTTTATATATCTCGTATGATTTACTCAGCGTAAGCCACAAGTGCGTCTTTTTTCCGAATTGATTCGCACTTATAGTATATATGTAGTATAGTATGTTACTTTATCTTACAAAGTATATCCTATAACCTGGCTAGGTAACATAGGTATGAATTAAAAGAAAAAATGAAAATAGTTTAAGCGTGAATAGAACATAAATGGATTGACAGACAGTGATGTTGAGTTTTATAATATGTATATAGAAGTAGCAATCATCCGCTTAGCGGCAGACTGCACACTCGCCAATGGTTGATTACGGCTTTAACCAGGAGAGACCCAAACATCGATTGCTGATTAGTTTTGGGACCGTAGCTGTATATCCATGTTTCGTCACCTGTCACTATGTCTCATACCAAATTAGACGTCCCTTCGTTGAATCAGATAAGAATAGCACCAAGTGACGCGGTCCGTTTTTTGAGCCTCAGTTAAATTGTGAGTGATCCATCAGGAACACAGTTTTTCCCATCCAAATGTTTTTCTATGATTGATTGTATCTGACTCATGCCTGTGCCTACGAATGCCCGAAGCTCATGCCCGTCTATTCCGACCATACGGCATTGATGTTGTCGGTGTTCACAGCGGTAGACGGACGACCATCACGAAATTCGTCACTGAAATTAACAAGACCGCGTTAGAATTCTGCAAACCAGCTATAAACAGTCGACTTGCATGGTGCTTCATTGCCAAAAGCAATTTTAAGACAAGCGACACTCTACTGAGACTTTGAAGTACACTTAAAGTCGTAATAAATCGTACTACCTACGACGAGTTAATTTTCACGATTTAAATCCATGATAACGTCGACGCGCAATATTTAAAATGGAGCCAAAACGTAAAAACAAGTGAGAAATAGTTGAAATAAGATATTTAATGATTTGTAGGTATAATAAAACAACGTGCTTCAACTGTGACTTGCGAACGACTATTTTATTTAAATAAAAAGAACATAGACTAAACAATTGATCACAAGTTTGTCACAAGAAGGCGCAACTAGTATCTATATTTTGATATTTACAACACTCCCACTCAAAATATAGATCATATTAACCTTCAATACTTAACAAAAAACTTAAGTAAAACTATACTTTAACAATTCCTAAAGAATTCAAGTGTTAATAATGTTTTACAGCATTTAAACTTTTGGTGAGCAAATCTGCAGGCATATCTGATGTAGATAAATAATTAACACTAACAATGTTTTCATTTATCATTTCTCTGCTATAGTGATATCTGAAATCAATATGCTTAGTTTTATTATGGAATACAGGGCTTAGTAATAATTTCTGTGCACTCATACTATCATTATACAAGTTAATACAATACAATCTTTTAGTAAATTCATATTGTAAGTTTCTTAGATACACTGCCTCTTTGCAGGCATCTGTAATTGATACATATTCTGCTTCTGTACTAGAGAGTGCAATACATTTTTGTTTACTACAGCTCCAAGATATAACAGAACCTGATAATTTATAACAAAATCCTGAATATGATTTCCTATCATTAACATCATTGCTCCAGTCTGCATCAACATATCCTAAGTGTTGTATGTCGCACAACAGGAGAAAATGTTTCATTGTAGTCCACACCATATTTTTGAGAACACCCTTTAGCCACAAGCCTGGCTCGATAACGGACATTATTTTCAGCATCACACTTCTTCTTGAGAACCCATTTGCATTTTACAATATTGCCACTTACAGGAATATCAACAACTTCCCATGCATTGTTGTCTTCAAAGCTTTTTAGCTCTTCCTTGACAGCTTGTTCCCAATGCTCCTTCTCTGGTCCTTGCAGTGCTTCTTCTAATGACAGTTCATTGCTAAAATCTTTATAACACTCTTCTGTGCACATAAGTCCATACCTGTCTGGCTGATTTCTCTGCCGTTTTGGTAATGTCCTTACTATGGTATCTGATTGCAACTCTTCTTCAGATGTCAACTCCTCATCTGGTAAATAGGAGTCATCCTTATCACATTCCAAAGAAGTCAACGAATCCTCTCTACTGTGGTCTGAGAACTCTCCCACTGAAGACAGGTGTAGCCTGTTCTCTGTCGGTTTGTCATCTATCTCTTCTACTTCAATCAAATCTTCTTGATGAGATAATTTTTCTTTTATGATGATAACATCTCTACTAGTTGTGATAGCTTTCGTTGATGGATTATATAACCTATATCCTTTAACATCCTCAGGGTAGCCAACCACTATGCATTGTTCAGCTTTCTTGTCCCACTTATGTCTTTTTTCCTTGGGTATGTGCCTCATGACAGTACTACCAAAAATCCTTAAATGACTGAGGTTTGGTTTGGTCCCTGTCCATAACTCGTATGGTGTACGATTGTTCAAACTAGTTTTTACAATTCTATTCTGTAAATAAACAGCAGTGTTAATGGCTTCTGCCCAGAACTCCTTACCTAGTTTAGCATCAAACAAAAGACACCTGGCTTTTTCAATTAGCGTTCTGTTCATGCGCTCACTAAGCCCGTTTTGTTCAGGTGTGTAAGGATTTGACTTTTGATGAACTATACCTGCTTTCTTCAAATAACTATCAAAATCTCTATTACAGAACTCTCTGCCATTATCACTTCTCAAAATTCTAATTTTATTTGATGTTGAATTCTCAACTACTGCTTTATACTCTTTAAAACACTGTAAAATCTCATTTTTGTTTTTCAAAAAATAAACATATGTCATCCGGCTGTGATCATCAACGAAGATCAAGAAATACCTAGATCCTCCTAGCGATATATTCTCCATCGGGCCACAGATGTCGCTGTGTACCACTTCTAATAGCTTAGTGCTCCTGTTCCCTTCATGAGCAAAAGGCAAACGACTTTGCTTACCTTCACAGCACACTATGCAGTTAGATTTGTTGATTTTACCCGTCTCAATAAATTTGACTCCCTCCACAGCATCCTGCATTTTATTCATGTTATAACTGTTGACGTGTCCCAATCTACGATGCCAAACTTCTGGAGACTCTGCTACTGCTGCCGCCAAACAAGTAGTAGTGTTTAGTTTGTAAACTCCATTCACAAGCGATGCAGTAGCTACTAGAGTGTCTTTTTTGTTGAGTATTTCACATCCTTTGCCAGTGAAATGCACCTTGTTGCCCTGCCTTATTAACTGGCTCACTGACAATAAGTTAGTAGATAACTCGGGAACACATAAAACATTTTCAACAGTTATGTTAAAATCACATTCTTCAGTCGATGTTGTTATGTTTACGTTTCCACAACACAGCACTGGGATTTTATTCTGATTAGCAACCATGATTTCTTTGGTAAAGCCAGAATGACACGTGTCGATAATCCAATCTTTATTGCTTGTCAAATGCGAACTGGCTCCGGAGTCAACATACCAGTCACTCTTATCAAATATTCTGTTAAAAAACACGGCACTAAATGCATTACTTGTTTTTGACGATTTATTTTCTGAATTCTTAGAAGATTTGTCTTTGTTAGTGCATTGATTACGATAGTGACCATGTTGTTTACAATTGTAACATTTGACATTTGGTGTTCCTTTGACAGATGTCGACACTTCTTTTTTCCCACTATCTTTATTGGCCATAGTCTGTATATTCTTCCCATACTTTGAACGTTGAATATGATTCTTGCGGAAACATACGAATGCATTATTGACATCACTGTCTTCCGGTTCCATGTCCATCAATTTCCCTTTAATGGCGTCGGATGTAATTATGATGCCAGAATGTTCGATGGCCATTATCATGGGCATATATTTTTCACTTAGACCCGCCAGCATGATAGAGCCAATCCACTCGTCGGTTATTGCAAATCCCGTATCTTGTAATTTCTGACCAGCTTCAACAATTTGTGTTACATAGGACGTCATCGAAGTGCAATTTTCAAATCGAATAGATATTAAATTCCTCAGGAGACTAATTCTTCTAGTAAATCCCGAATCATCGAATAACATCTTCAATTTATCCCACAATTCTTTCGATGTTCTGACATTTTTTATATGAACATAAAGAGCCGGGTCGATTGTTAATATCAGCTTGGCTTTTGTTTTCGCATCATCTGCAGCTGCTGGAGGTTGATCAGGCTCAGGTTTTATACACCCAGCCATTCCTTCCAATACAAGGAAATTTTCTGCGGCGAAACACCATTCACTATAGTTCTCGCGCCCTTGTAATTTCGGTACGCTAATAAGATAGTTCGAACTGGACGCCATGACTGTCACGCACGTTACTACTGGGTTGAAAATAGCTAACTGATTACTTTACACACAAGACTGATGGTGAAAAGCACAGTCTATTGTTCATCACACTGATATTTCTAACAATAAACTCACAATATCTAGCTATTATACGGGTCTGGGCCCATAACCTATAATAAAACAACGTGCTTCAACTGTGACTTGCGAACGACTATTTTATTTAAATAAAAAGAACATAGACTAAACAATTGATCACAAGTTTGTCACAAGAAGGCGCAACTAGTATCTATATTTTGATATTTACAACAGTAGGCTATAAAAATTGTTAATAATTATTTTTACACATTTTTGTCAATAATGTAATTTTGTACACGGGAAGTGTATACTTCCATAATTCCATATCCATAATTCCTGTTTTATAAGAGCCGTCATAGTAATACATTTAGAAATAAAAAAAAATATTTTTATTAATTTACAACCGGTCTTAATGTAAATAACGAATTATTTTCTTTGGTTAGAATTAATTTTCAATAGAATTTTGCAAAACATTCCATTGCAAAGGATATACAAATACAAAAAACGAATAATACGAAAATAAAATATCTGTAGCCACGAAGTAGAATTTATTAACTTTGTAAGTAACGTAAAAGAGAAGCCGGTACGATATTACAACTCATTTCGATGCAAAATGCCGCTTTGTTGAGTTATGCGACAGCAAATGAAACCATAAATTCTGATAAATATGAAGCAACGAGAGAGCTACGTGTAATCTGATCCCACACCAACTGCAAGTATTGTCATCCAGCAAGTAGTCGAAATCTATATCACAACTTAACTATAACATACATGGCTATTATTTCGTTAACCATCCCAAGCCCGGGTGAAGCTGTAAAAGCCGTTCGAGGCTCCTGAACCTTATGACTAAAAGTATAGTAAGATCAAAAAATTTCGCCTACCATACAACACAATTATATAGTAAAAAAAGCACTTAACTGATTGAAATTTCGTCTTTCCTTTCGTTATGGTGATATTTTTACCAAATTTTATATATTTGTAACAAAGTAATCTACAATATTTTATATCTACCAGAATTAGCAATTACATATGTAGCGTCTTTTATTTATAGAACTTAATTTTATTTCGCTAGAATACCGAAGTGAATTTCTACTAAGGAATAATAATAAAACTTCAGGTAAATTTATTTGAATAACTTTTCAGAATTAGATAATAAAAAATTTTGTTTGTGAATTTATTAACCTTTGCTTATGAACGTAAACGATGTAGTTAATGATATCTAAAATATGGTTTTCAATTATTAAATATTCAATATCAGTAGTATAGTTTAGTAAAATCTTTAATTCAATGATGTATGTACATGTTCCTATAAAAAAAATAATGTCAATAAATTTTTTCTACTTGCACTATGCGAGTAGTTCGCGCACAGGAGCGGGAAAATCTAATAAACATTATTAAGTTTCTCTCAAAAGGAGCTGTGGTTAGAGCATTAAAATTTTATGAAAATAGTTTTTCGCAAGGAGTTTATCAAACGTCGCCAGTGGCGCCCTCAAACAGGCTGTGTCAATTTCTAGAATAATATTATGATATTATTCAGTTACCTATCTGATTTCTTTTTAATTATTACTAGAAGAAATTCAACTTATGAAATGAATATTAAAATAATAATTACACCAATTCTTTATAACCTACCGACACAAAGTAAGTACCTAATATATATTATTTCTTAGTAGTACAAATAAAAAAAAAATATATGAACATTTAGGAATAAGCCACACATTTCTGACCATCAAGCGTAAACTAACTCAAGACAATAAAAGTGTAAGAAAAGAGAAATATAAATCTTAATTTCACTTAAGAGAAGTCCGAACTATAATGGCAATAGTATATGTCTACTGCAATAAGCCACGTTAAATATAATAATATTTTAAGTAAACAGTTCACCAAATTTATATCATTTTAGAGGGCAACGTTCTATACGTTCTTCGCCAAAGGTTGATCGCTGCACTACAAATGCGAATCTAATACCGCCATAAATCGTAACCCCTTCTCGTGCGCATATCCCTCCCACTTTCCTGCCTTCCTTCCTTCCACTCCCAAAGCTTAATATTTGTACGTACTGTGAATTAGTATCGATTAGGAAAGAGGAACATCAATTTAACGTAGAGATGTGAAAGTTTCTATATGTTGTCATTTCTGCATAATTTATAGAATACTTTCAATAAGAATATTATACAATCATGCAATTTTAAATGAATGTGTTTTAAAAGTTAGAAAGATATTTAATTATGAATAAGTATAAAATTATTATGAACGAAGCAATTATGGCTCAATGAGCCTGAGCTTTCGGTGAAGTAAATCATCCTGATTAAACTATAGGATAATTGTTGGGCATTTTCTATTGCATATGCATTTCTAATTTTCAATTGCTGATGCATTTTGTATTTGTAATGCGTAAACGAATGATCATCAACTGCAGACTAAACTCAGGGACTGCTGGTTACGGGCTCCGCTCATCTTGTGCTACCAATGCCACCAACCATCTTTGATACTGTTACGCCCGTAGGTAGTGAAATGCCGTAGTGTTTCACGAAAACAATTTACTCGTACTCAAAGAAATACAAATCAAAACAAACTCACAAATCGCTCACCGTATGTACTTGCAGAATCATCTTGTATGTATTTACAGAATAAGCCGGGTATTTTCCTCTTGTAGTTCTTCTTTTAATTCGCTTATTGTTTCCACTTCGCTTTCGAAATGAACTAGCGTGACTCGCATTACAGCTCGCTTTTATACCCACATGAGACGATAACGAAATCTCTAGAAGATCCATGCACTCTTAACATGTTGTAAACAACGTACGTCATCCTTTCAAAATGAAGGGAACGTTTGATTTAAATCCCATTGTTTGTTAACAGGTGAAGCGATAAGGCTATGTTTGTGTGCGTCGTCGACCCTTTGACTACACGACACACGACTACACTATGACAAATACACGATATTTTGGGCACTTTCCAGACGATTCTTGAGATTTCGGGAATGGTGATATTTTTTTTTATTATTTTTCTCTTACTCAGGCCGTAACAATACTATGCCACTGGTAATCACTACATTTAAAGTATTTGACGATATTTTCGTCGCTCTTCCAGTTTAGATGCCTGGACTGATCCTGCCTAGTTTCACTTAAGAGCTGGAACTCAATTACGCGATGATGAATGAATGATGCTGTATTCGAGACGTTATGTAGGAGGACACAAGATTCTAATCGTGCGATGAGGTTTTGTTTTCAACATAGGAAAACTACATGGGAGGAGGGCACTTCCCAATGTCCACCTAAATAGCCATCACCCTTAAATTGATAATATGTCACTGAGCACCTACCGATGTGTGTAACTTGAGAGTATTTGTGTACACCTGAGATGTAGTTCAATTTCTAAGCATAGCGTGTCACCATCTTCGACTAGCTCGTCACGTAAAATTAGGTGGATTGGTATTTGTAAAGGTTTTTGTTTATAGTAGCGCGGCAAAATGATAGCACTGAGCGTGATGGTAAGCATAGTACAATCCAAAAACAGAGAAGACCACCGGAAAACCGTCAACCAATCACCGGGCACCGCTGTCATATATATATGTCATAATCGTCAATAATCGCCGATTGTGAAGCCATTACGTTGTTTCCAAGCAAAATATTGGTATTTGTAACTGTCATTCATACTACGAGATATATAAATTACGATCAAACCATTTGACTTCTATAATTAGAAATTAAAGGAAATATTTATTTACGTAATAAATATAATAACCTTAATAAATAATAAATTAACGTAAATATTTATTGACAATTAATATTTGCCAAGTAAGAAATCCCAAATCAAAGAAGTAACAAATTGTAAATGGATTGAAAAACGTATATTTCTACAGCTATAATTAAAGGAATTACTATGAAACTTGGCACTTTGCAGGTATGTCTCATGCATACCGGGCACCCGTTAGATCTCAGCTCTTTTATCGGTGACAACGACTACCCCGAACGTCGTTTCTACTAGGGTTGCCCGATACGATACGTTATATCGGAATATCGATACAGCACTATACGATATATTGATATTTAATACGATATTTTGGTCATGCGATACGCTTCGATATATCGTATTCCTATAAAAATATCGCATTAAATATGTTGTCACATCTGTCAAGACAGCATCCTCAAATTACCAACATAGCCTCAACTAATGAACAAAGACAAAGCCAACAAATAAGCGTAGAGACCTAACTGGATCATCTAGCCTGGTACAGTCTACTTAAAAATTACATAAAAAAAGACTATAACGTCACTAACGTCATTAACAAATTTGTGGAACTTCTTTGTGAAGTATATTTTTGATTACCTATACAATTATAAGAAAATAGTTACGTTACTCTATTGTGTAATAATAATTATTGCTTTCGTTTGTGTTGATTAATATTAAAAAAAATATGGATATTGTTATTATGTAATTATAGTAAGAATTTAATTTTATATATGAAAGATTCAAAATGAACACAATCTCCGGTTATTGAAAGCAACCGGAGAAAAAAAACCGGATAAATTTTTTTCCCCGGTGCAAACCTCTAGTCAACCATAATAATCCATATCCATATTTGCACATATTTAAAATTTCTGTATTTGATCATTATTGAGGCTTTTTTCCCGGTCTGGCTATACTGTTCGTAGGGGCCCAAACCGACCCCTACAGCTCCGCCCAGGCTTGGGGGCGGGCGCTTGGGGCGCTCAGTCGCAAACGCTCAGTTTTTTTTTTCGAACTTACTATACTGTCAGCCATAAGGGCTCTGGAGCCTTGAACGGCTTTCACAGCTTCACCCGGGCTTGGGGACGAGCGCTTAAGGCACTCAGCCACGAAAGCATGCAACAAGTTCCGAGGGTGCCAAAGTGGCCGACCTCGGCTCGGACTGTTGCAGTGATTGTAAACATATCGCGATCTATCTAATCCCCTAGCACTCCAACTAACTAACTATACATATATACTTGTCGCTATCCTCTGGGAGGAGGGTAAGAGACAAGTGTATATATATGTATTTAGTAATCTGAACGCTCAGAGTCGATATTCCAATCCTCATATAAATCGGGAAAACACAACGCTAGCGCGTCTAAATTAGCAAACGCCACCTATTGGTGAGCGGATGGAAACGCCGTAAATAAATGAGTATCATTAAGTTCAAGAACTATAATAGGTTAATTCGTGAAATTTTGGGTTCTAAGTGTTCAACAGAGGTTTATTAAACATACAAAAATTTCAAGTAAGTATCGACTAGCTTTTGACTTATGGAGGGGTCGAAAATAGCTTAAAATAGTTCGTGTAAATATACACACTGTCCGTTGTCGCCCGTTCCGAACTTGGCTGACACACTGCCATGTGTCTAGATAATCCGTTGTCTTCTACAATCTAGAAAAAGGCTGTCATGCTTAAGTTATTTTTTATTATTCAATGTAAATTTACATATGATTTTGAGCAAAGTAACAAATTTTTACATAAAATATAGCATAAATACAAATAGTGGTTTAAATATAGAAGTTGATTTATGGCAAAGCGGAATTCTTTTAATTGAGTACTTCTATTTTATACTATTATTCACTGCGTTAAATTGGTCAAATCTTAATTAATGGTTTAGGTAAAATGTTCAAGATACTGTTCACTCACAATAATTATGTTAATATAAGTAAATGTAATCCAAATTGCAAACGTGTATATTATGTTTGGATCTGAAGTATAAAACACAACAAAACATGTTTAAAATATGTCATGTACCTATACGTATGTACTCGTATGTATAATATATGTGTCAAATAGCACTTGCCTAATGGACGTCATTGACTAACAAAGAGTTCAGAATAATTGCATCTAATTATAACTATTATTTGTACAAGTTTATTTTTCCAACTACTATTAATAATTTATTATTATTAGTATTGATTGGCTTTGAAGCCACCGAATGGTAAACATTTGTAAAAGTGTCAATATACCCAAGTATATAAACACAACAACACTTATTATTCCACATATAAAAATATCACGTCCTTTTGTGAACTGTGTAACAATCGACTGATACGACATCAAAAATTACAATATGGTACTGTATATTATTCTAATAGTCACGGTTTTTGTAATTTTTTTCTGGTTGAAAAAAATGTATTATTGGAGAAGCAAAGGCATAAAAGGACCTCTACCTATTCCAATTTTTGGTAATTTTGCTAATGTATTTTTAGCGAAGCAAAGTAGTGATATGGTTAACAAAAACATATACGATAGATACCCTGATGAGAAATACGTCGGAGTTCACATTGGGAACAAAGCTGGACTACTTATAAGAGATCCGGATATAATAAAACAAATTATGATCACAGATTTCAGTTTTTTCCAATATCGAGGCTTAAAAGTAAGTGAAACTGGTGTTAGCGACAATTTATTTGTAGCTGAAGGTGATACATGGAAAACTTTAAGACCAAAACTGACAACAACTTTCACTACAAAAAAATTAAAAGAAATGTTTCCAACGATGAAAAAGAGCGTAGATAATCTTGTGCATTATATTGAAAACCTAATTGAAGAAAATGTTGATCATGAAATAAAGTATTTGTTGTCCAAATATACTTCAAGTGTGATAGGATCATGTATTTTTAACGTTGATTTCAACGTATACACCGAGCAAATGAAATTCCTTGCAGATATCGCGAATACAATTCTTACACCTTCAATGTACGAACGTTTGTACTACAATTTAGCTTACATAGCTCCCGGTATAATGGATTACCTGCCAACAGACTCCACTTCAGAATTGTTAAATTTTTTCATGAATATTGTAAATAGTGTATTTGATGATAGAAACGGGAATATATCATCCAATAAAGACTTTATGGATATTTTACTACAACTAAAAAAGGAAGGTAAAGCTACTAAAGCTGATAAAAATGGCCTAGTTGAAATTGAAATTAATGACAATATAATTGCAGCACAAGTATTTGTGTTCTTTATCGCCGGTTTTGAAACCTCTTCTGGCACGGTGTCGTTTTTACTTCACGAACTAGCACATAATGAAATAATTCAAAATCGTGCTTACGAAGAAATTTGTGATATTTCCAAAAAATACAATGGTGAAATTAATTATGAAGCCCTTGAAAATATGACTTATCTAAAAATGTTATTCGATGAAACACTGAGAAAATATCCTATAGTAGGAACAATAACAAGAAAATCAACAGCAGATTATATTTTACCTAAAAGCAACGTAAAGATAGAAAAAGGAACGTTAATCCTGATTCCCGTTATGGGCTTACACAGAGATTCCAAGTATTTTTCTGATCCAGATAAATTTGATCCAGAAAGATTTTCGAATGATTGCAAGACGAAACAATGTTTAGAAAATACTTATATGCCCTTTGGGGCTGGACCACGTAAATGTATAGGTAAGAGATCTTTTTTGGACAAAAATTATCTAACACATTTCATTTACAAAACCACATTTTTATAAATACTATTAAAAAAAACATTAATGGTTAAAATTTTTCAAAGCAATACGAGTCGTCATCATTATGGTATTTTACCAGAGGTAACATATAATCAGAAATATGACAATAGGATGGATAGGACGCTCTTGTTTAAGTGACCACTTTGTGTATATGCAGCTATCTATTACTATAATATTATAAATAGTAGTTAGTATTCAGGGTGGTTTATGTGGTCACTAAAACAGTTTCGATGGACCCTCATAATTTTCCTAACGTACATAAAAATATATTACTAGCCAATATCTGGTGACCTGTAGTTACTGTAAATGGATCTGGTTTTGTATTTGAAGTAATTAATATAGAACAACTTGTACAAACTAAATTAAATATTTCACACACCACACCCTCTGAAAGATTTTTTAAAATAAAAATTAAGAAGCGAAGAGACGCACAGTCTTCGTAATGTTATGTGGTCAGTAAAATTAATTGTTTCTTATAATTCGCTGACCTCTTGAAGGTCGCCATTGGTTCTGAATTATACTGTGCCACCATCATGCAAAATGCCTTAATTTTTTGTAAAAAAAAACACTTCAAACTGGAATAGATTTCTTTTCGGCAGAAATAGATGCTGTTGCATCAAGCCGTGTACAAATTGTACCAATTTAAATAATTATAAACATTCTTGTGGGGATTGAAAAATCTCTCCATAACTTTTTTTATTGTAACTTAATTCTCTTTGGTTCATCAATCAAGCTACTTTTTAGTTTATTTATTACGAATGGTTATTTTCTTTCAGTCCCATACTTATAATTTAAACCAAATGAAACAGCAGGTAAAAATTAGAATGGCTACAAGAATCTGTATATCTCTACATCGACAATAATATGAGAATCAACGTAAAATGAATATTTTACTTAACAGATTGTAATCGCGTTTCAGGTTTACGTTTTGGGAAATTACAGTCATTACTGGCAATCGCTACTTTGCTGAAAAATTTTAAAATAGAGACGTCCTCCAAAACCGTACGAGATTTTACTGACGATCCTAAAACTGCTACCTTGTCACAGTCAGGTGGAATATGGTTGAAAATATCGAAAAGAAAGATGTAATTCAAAATTTTTATAAAACTAATTGTAACCAAATTACTGTACTCTATTAAAATGGAATAATATTATTTGATCCTCTGAAATTTGATCGATCTATTGTAAGTTTACAGTAATTACAATGAACGAAGCCTTATAACTTTTTAATAAGTAATAATAATTTATTTGTGACCATAGTGTTTCACAAACAATTTACATTAAAGTACAGTTACATATGGGTTTTAGTAAACAAAACTTAAACCCTTGTACTGACATGCAATATTTTTTTTAAATCTCTTAATATATCGAGAGATACTATAACTATATTAGTAGATTTACCTACAGATTATGTTTAAATGAAATATATTCTAGATGACATATTTACTATATTTAAGCGTATTAAATTATTATTAGGTAGGTATTAAAAAAGTATTATTGGTAACTCGATTGGTAGCTCGATTCGTCAGTTCAGATGAGGTCAAACGCATTTTGAAAGAAGCAGAGCGAATAGAGAACGACTCTGAGGTGGAAATAACCGAGGTGGCGCAAAAGGCGAATTCTACAAGAGGTACTCTGCCCTGTAAAGGTCCCTACATCTGAGATACAACACCTTTTAGTGGCTGACTTGGGTGGTCCGAGGCCCTAGCCAAGTTGCCTTTTTACAATTGTTAGTGCTAACAGAAACTTAAAAATTTATTTAATTTGGCATATCTGATCTAAATAATGTGATATTGAGATAGGTTAATTCCATACATTTTTTCACCTTTTGTTAGCGTTAACTAATGTAGAAAGGCAACTTGTCTTGGGCCCCTGGTCAGAAACGACATTGCGCTATTCGCAATACGTATGACTATTCTGCCCTTATCTGGCGTCTCGAAAGGGCTTAAGAGCAATTGTTTGAGAACTCTGAAGGAAATCGTGCAATCGATAACAGAAACGGTGACGGTAATATTCAGTCTCACTTATTCAGAACAGATGGTATTATTCAGGTTGAGGTGGTGAAACTCCGTAAGAGCTCGTAGAAATAATAGTGCAGTTCAACAATTTCGCTTTCCGAAATCTGCTTCATAAGCTCCCGTAGTAACTTCTGTGGATGTTGCCACCAAACAAGAAGCTAACAGAAAGAGAAGAATTCCTCCTCTGTCGCCTTCAGATTTCTCAAATAGATTTTTTTGAGCTCTGTCGCGCTACAATTCGTGGGTGTCGTAGATGATTCGCCTTGCGGCTATAGATAATACATTTTTTTATTGTGTTTTTCTTTATCTTATTTCGCTGTATTTATTTTTGGGTGTGACTATTAATACTGTAACTGTACGACTAATATATTTTTTTGTTTTACTATTTTTGATTTTTATTTAAATTTTATAGCTGGATAAATAGCTTGAATACGGCCTACTTCAACATTTTGTGCCGTTTTGAGTGAAATATTTTAATTTTTTCGTAGCAGCGATAAAATTAGTTACTTTATGTTTGAACTGTGATCATATTGAAACAAATAAAAATCCGATGATAATTCATATACGAGTACAAGAAAGACATTATATCAAAAATAAAAAAAAAGCATTAAAACTAATCATTATCGCACTTTTTCCTTCATAGAAGAGTTACCTTTCACCATCCCACACCTTCCCTGCCCCTTCACATAATCAAATTCAGCGGTAGCAATTCAATAAACTGTAAGATTGTGCGACTACAACGATTATTTTTTTTTTAAAAAGAGATAACAAACGCAATTTTTTTTTTTCGAATATAGCGCCATTGTTATTTTTTTTAAGATTAAATACATCGTGTGATGGTCGTGTTTTTGGCGGAATCTCAAACTGTAATGTAGTGGTTTTTATTTTTTTTATTCATAAATTTGTGTTGTTTGAGCCTATATTGTGGAATACAGGTGGCGTTATGCATAATAAAGCTCGGCTATTGTGCCCAATCCACCTCGGATTGGAAATAATAACATGGATCATGAATTCTGAGATGCCACAAAAACTACCTAGAAAGTTCTAACAAGGGAGCCACTATCTTGTTAGGATTCTGAAATCGTCATAAGACTGAAAATATTCACCCGATAATGGCAGTAATGGTCTTCAATAAAGAGGACCGGTTGCCAAGTTAGAAAAAGAAGAAGATGGTCTAATAAATGTATATAACTAGTTGAGTAACTGGATAAATAAAAATATATTAGTCGTACAGTTACTGTATTCATAAGTATATCCTTTATTTTTTCCTTTGTCTATTAGTTATTATCTGTGTCAATAAATAATTTTCTTTCATACAACACTATGCTACCTTTTATAAGTATTTGTTGATGGATTTATTTAATAATTACTGGTATACAACAAGATTCCCATCTGAGCCCAATACTATTTAGATTATTATTTGATAACAATGATTTTAAATTGGGTTGAGCGTTGTGAGTACCTGTAATAGATACTTGTATTACCTAAATTATATTTAGAATCATTATAAAGTAAATAATGTATAAAATGCGGACAGTTGACGCTGCCTTTATTAAATAAATAAATAGGTTAATTAAGATGGTTTTGAATTTTACCGAAATAATTTATTTCATTAAAATTACATATTTTTATGACTAATTTATGTAAAACTTCATGTCCTTACTCATCACCACACAGCCTAGTGCGGAGCAGGGTGAAAAAGGGGAACGCATATTTAATTTTTTTACTTGTGTCTTGTACGCGCTTGAAATGAATGTAAAGCTTTTAGATGGTAATCCTAACTTCTGAAGTTTGAGATGTAAAAATGTGTTTGGCCTGTTTATTTGAAGGCAATGCAAATATTCTCGTTTTCCAATAATGTAACCTATGGCAATCAGATTAAGGACGAAGATTTTAGATGATAATCCCATTGACAAAATTCTATCACTTTAAAAAAATAAAGATAGGTATGTGCATTAATTGTTAAACTCACGTTATAAATAAATAAATACTTAACAAAGTGTTTCTGAGAAACCGGCTCAATGAAAATTATGTTAAAACTCAAGTTCTTTTTTTTTCGGAAATTAAGTTGTTATTAAGGAGAACTTACAATTAGCAAAAATGTATATACGTACCTATACTAAGATCGAAGACGTAAAAGTAATGAAATTCCTGTAATGGAATTCAAAATTGGTAACTTAAAATATGAAAAAATTGCAATGTCAGATTTATAATGTTAGTGACAGTGACTTGTATGTTATATTCAAAGATACCTAGCGTACGTAAATAGCGACCTTCAAGCAATAAGTCATTGCATTAATTTCAAGTAAAGAAAAGAATGGTTTCTTTATACAAGAACAATTTCTACGTCGGAATTTGAAAAAAAAAAACTATACGAGTATGTACGTTTAGTTTCCTTATAAGAATCATATATTTTAAAATAAAAGTGTATTTAAATTAAAAATAATACTATGAAGACTTCTTAGTATACCTATCTCTCTCCACCAGAATTATGTTAGTGCGAATTGTACTTTCAAAACTATATTGTGATGTTCGTGCCTCTGCTCTACAGCAAAATCTTTGGAAATTATTATAAAGTTTTCTTCCGTAGTAGAAGTCTTGTTGAATTACTAGCTATAAAACATAACAATTGCTGCCTTTATAAATTACTAAGTCCCAAATTGTTAGCCTGATTTAGACACAAGTAGTAACATAAAATAATTTAAAAGACATGGTGTTAGAATACGTAAATTTTTTACGTAAGTTATGACATGACTATCATGCGTCAACTCAAGCTAGTAATAATTATTTCATTAAAATCAGTTTATAAGGAATCATTGATAGCTGTCGTCTACTATAAATATTCTAAATCTCAACTTCTCTCTGTCTGTCTGTCCGTTTATGTTCTTTTCACGCGAAAACCACTAATCCGATTTACATGGTTTTTCTTTAATTCATAGATATGTTATCTGGCCAGGTTATAGAATATATTTTGTTACATAAAGTAATATAAGGAATAAGCAGTGACGATAATGTTGAATCGATTCGGAAAAAATACGCTTTTGGGGCGATTAAATAGTTTACGCTGAGTAAATAATAAAAATAATATCAAATTAAAGTTCCACATAATTGTAGGTCTTAAAAGGACTTACAATAAAGTCAGTGATAGCATATGTCTATCTTTTAAGGATCACCCACAATAAGCATTTTTGAGGCAGCACAATTCGCACTTGGGCCCCACCGACAGCATTCTACAGTCCACGCGAGCGGAGCCGCGGGCACAGCTAGCTATAATTAAATGCTAAATATCACTGCGAAAACACACTTTTAAAAAACATAATGATTTATCACATATTTGCTGATATAAATTGTTAATTTTATTTAAAAAAATGAACGTACTGATATATATTTATTTTATATTTGCACAGCCTTTTAAAACTATTAAAACACCGGTAAAATAACGTTATTATATTTCCAGAATAACAGGCTAAATTAAATATTCATATAGGAAAGTGCAAATCATTGTTGCTGCAGTCTCGCTACGTTTAGCCTGTCGCAACTGGACAGTTCGACTGACCAGTGAGCACACCCCCGCCTGCTCTTCAAATAGAATGTTTCAACCTTAGTCCATGAGCTGATAATCAATTGTTTAAATGTAAGAAATAAGTTTCGCAACTCTACGATACGATAAGAAAGTTAATGTTTTAAATATAAATTAATCCAAATAATCTTATAAATTATTAGCTGTGCTCGCGACTCCGCTCGCGTGGACTACTGAACGCTATCGGTCGAGCGCACGCGCGTATTATGCTGCCTCAAAAATGCTTATTATGGGTGATCATTAGAAGATAGGCATATGCTAGCGCTGATTTTTTATAGGTCTTTGATCTACATTAATTTGATATATATATATTTAAAAGCAGCGTAAGCCATTTAATCGCCCCAAAAGCGTCTTTTTTCCGAATTAATTCGCACGTATCGTCTCTGCTTATTTCGTATGTTACCTTATGTAACAAAATGTATGCTATAACCTGGCCAGATAACAAAGCTGTGAATTAAATTTAAACCTATGTAAATCGGATTAGTGGTTTTCGCGTGAAAAGAACATAAACGGACAGACAGTCAGAGAGACGTTGAGTTTTGTAATACAAATGTAATGTAAAAATTAAACACTAAGAATTTTCAAATGTTTAAGCCTTAATTATTATATTTGTTTATTTTAAAAAGCATGGTCATATAAAATTAATATTAACTATCCAAATAATAAAACAGGGACTCTTTTACTTAAAAAATGTGCTGTGTGAGATATACAAAGTCAGGCTATGTTTATATTTTATAGTCAGTAAATAAAAGTAATTAATATATCTATCAATCATTATTATTATTAATTTGAACAGGTGTACCTACATATATATGTATATTGTATACATATAGACATTATTTCTTTATTATTTAAATATATAAAAAAACCTTGAACAGTAGTACTAAGGTGAAAGCAACCTTAATGTATAAAATATCGAATCAGTAAAGAAATTATAAGGTGAACATTTATTATACCTAATGTTTTAAGGAGTCTTAGCTGAAAGGAAGACCGGCAAAAATGTATGGACCCCAGCCTATATGAGCAATAATGTTAAGCGATATGTCGTTGAAAAGATTTTATTATCTTCTATAACTTTTACTCATGCGGAAAGTCGAATAGGCGAATACCTGTGGAAAAGTTTTAGCCAAATAAAATAAAACTTAATATTAATGGTTATTATCAGATATTAAAATATATTTTAAATGTCCTAATTATATATTAATACATAGCATAATCTCGGCGATTATCTATTATAACATAAAACGGCTGTGTACGTCAGTCAGTCAGTGACACCTATCATACCTTTCCACGTTCTCGTCGCCGTCTCAACAGTTGCTCCCGCGTCGCGTATCTACGAAAGTCAAATAGGTCGTGTTTCAACTCGCGCTGTTTTCGTTGCGATAACTTTATTCCTAAAGCAATTCGTAACTTGCCACCATAGTAAACGTTTTAGAATATAAAAAAACTTTCTAACGACATATCGCTTAACGTTATTGATCATATAGGCTAAATTACCAGTCCTCCTTTAGACAAGTATTAAATATTAACCATATAATTAGAATATTATTAAAGAACAATTTACTTTTAAACGACAATGGAATTACAATCACTTCTGTCTATGCTTGAAATAAACTACAAAACTTAAACACCTATGGCCGAATAGAACATGACTTAAGAATGAATAAAATTAGGTACTATAGGTACTGTTAACCTTAACGGTCCTGAAGCCATTAAAGACTGACAGCTTCACCGGGCTTGGGGACGAGCGTGGAAGGCACTAAGCCGTGAAAACGAGGCAACAAGCTCAAAGAACCTATATGGCTGAGTGGTGTGCATGTGTGAAGTGCAGTCTCATGTGTGTATGCCCATAACTAGTAAATGCAGTGTTACCTTATCGCGCAAGCGGCTGCTGTCTCAAGGGCTCCATGCCGGAGGAACGGACCTAGGCTTGAGTTGCCGCAGGAAAGGATGGACGTGGCGGGTAAATGCCCAAATTACTACTGAAAGGAATGCCTGATGGACGCAGAACTCGAGGCATACCTGAATTTAAATAGTAAAATTATTTTCATATTGATTTCAAGATAATCGGTGTAAACAGCTACAAAAGCTGGAAATAAATCAATTTAACCATACTAATATAGTGCATCGAAGTCGAAGTCGAAAGCCTTCTCGTAATCAAGAAAGGAGCAAAGGTAATCCTGATACTTCTCCTTTCTCCCTCCTGGACTATCCATTTGATCACTCGGTTTATATTTAACAGTTGCATAATAAAATATCGCGAACTAAACTGAAAATAGAGTTCGCGAAAGGCGAAAATTGATTTTGACACATGACTCCTCTATATCTGAACTGAAACTCGGAGAGCTTTCTGTATAATGTAAAACCTATTTCCGGATTACAGCCACGTCGCTTCTCAAGCTACCTAAGTGGAATACTATTTCGGTTCAAAACATTTTTACTTACTTATCTGCAAATGTACATTTTACTGCGTTTTGAATAGCCAATTAATAATGAACCGTAACATCTCTATCGTCATTAAAAAAAATAGTTTATTTTTGTAGTATATTTTTTATGAATTATCTCTCATTGAAATAAATAATCATTATATGTGAATCTTTTTTATTTGAGTGATTTATAGAATAAAAATCGAGAACACCTTCTTGAGAGGTTTTTTTAATTTATATAACATTTTATTATAATCTTTTACTGATATTTATGCTACAGTATGCAAATACTCAAGGACAAATAAGTTAAATATTATATAATTTATAAAGATATTCCAAAAAATTTGGAATATGATTTTTATATACTTATTTGAGTCAAACCATGTTCTCCACTTCATACTTTATCCCTAAATCAATATTTAAACATTTTCATTCCCGTTCTGAGATCAACGTTCTGCATTAATTTGCGCTCTATATTGCATGGCTACCTAAAATCATTTTATTAAACGACCATTATTTCATTAAACGATCATCAATCAACCTAATTACAAAAATTCATCAATACCAAATTCCTTTATTTTATGTTTTCATTTATATTTTACTAGCTGTGCCCGCGGCTTCGCTCGCGTGTACATCAGATACATGGTAATTTCTTAAAATTTTAAAACTTTTTATGGAATGGAATACGGAATGGAATATTACGTTTTTTTTTTACCAACCAAGGAGTTAAGGAGTAAAACAGAACAAATTTGATCAAAATCTATCCATTAGTTTTTGCGTGATGCGCGCACAACGGCGAACCTCAATCATTGTATTTATATAAATATAATTAATTCCTACAAAAAATTTACCTATGTAATGAACATGGATTCCACGGCAAAAATTTTGTTATGAAATTGAAACGGGAGAGTTCACTAAGTAGGTATTCACAGACCAGATAAAAGTGGTCTATCATTATTGAACGTTCCCTACGCTCGTAACCTTCTCAGAGATCGTTCAACGAGCAAGTCCGATTTACATTGGTCCGTTGTATTTTACCACAGCTGACATGGCTTTGTAAACTTTCTTGTTTCTCCAATTTTAACTGATCAGGAATACTTCGTAATAAATGTATAGTTTTTAATATGTTATTTATCATACAAATGTAAATATAATTATTCAAACATATACGTAAACAGATTATATAGACATAAGTAAATACATATGTTATTTTTAATTATAAAAACAATAATAAGTATACTATACTTTCATTAATCACTTACTCATATTTTCACTTCATGATTCAGACGACAAACAAATTAATACTCCGTACGCACTATACTATACTACACTAATACAATACAATACTACACTATACTATACTAGGACTATACTGTTTATTAACTGCACAATAAATATTAATACATAAAGCATAAATTGTTCTAGGCTTTTTTGTAAAATAATTTAAGTTATGATACACACTTTTTTTTCAACTGACTATACAGTTAGCCTTAGGGGCTCTGGAGCCTTGACGGCTTTTACAGCTTTACCGGGCTTGAGGGCGAGCGCTTAAGGCACTCAGCCGCGAAAGCTTTGCAACAACATCCGAGGGTGCCAAAGTCGCCGAACCTCGGCTCGGACTTTTGCGCGTATGCAAATAAGTCGCGATCTGGCTAATTTCCTATCATTTGATCTAAGCTAACTCCCCCTGGGAGGAGGGAAGGAACATATGTATGTGTATTTAGTGGTCTGAAAATTTTTATCTAACTAGGCAAAAAAAGAAAAAAAATGGTCCTTTACAGAACCTATGTACCTATGTGTTATGAATAAATATAACATAACATATAAATGAAAATCCTTATTAGAACTTTTCGAAATAGGTAATCTCTTACAGGCATTAAATACACTGTAACTCAATCTTCTCCAGGTGATTTTTTCTCCCTTTAGTCCAATAAAATGTATTCAAGGTAGGAAATATATCTAGATACTTTATCTTTTTTTATAAATAAAATGTACTAATGTTTTTTTCGTAATTTTAAATATTATATGTTAGTATAGTAAAACCTACTATAAATTAGTAAAAAAACTGAACGTCACTCTGTCTGTCTGTCCGTTTATGTTCTTTTCACGCGAAAACCACTAATTCGATTAACATATTTTTTCATTTAATTCATAGATATTTTATCTAGCCAGGTTATATGATTATATTATGAAGCAGTGGCAATAAAGGTGAATTAATTCGGAAAAAGTCGCTTCTGGAGCGATTAGATGGCTTACGCTGAGTAAACCATAAGATATATATGAAATTAATGTACTATACAATTATAGATCTTTAAAAGTTTTACAAAAAAATCTGCGATAGGAGAAGATCTTCTAAGGATCACCCACAACAAGCAATTTTAAGGCTGCACAATTCGCCCGTGCGCTCAGCCGACAGCATTCTGTAGTCCACGCAAGCAGTTCCGCGGGCACAGCTAGTTATGAAGAAATCATTAACATAGGTTCAGATGTTCCATCTTAAAAGGAGCATAATAAAGGTTTATTATGTTTACTATAAGTTAGAAGGTCTATGAAATTACGCGATTAATTTCGGCAGTATAATGACCACCGCCAGCGTCCAGGTTATAGTGCCCCGGTGTCTCGTAAACAAAATGAGGGGCAAATAACATCTAACTGGATTTAGATGTTTTTCATTTTCCAGGAAAAATACAAAGGTAGTTCGTAGTTAATTATCAACATATGTTTTCATATTAGACTAGTGGAGTCAGACATGCCATATCTATACGATATTCATATTTTAAAATCTTACTGCATTATAAAACAAAGTCCCCCACCGCGTCTCTCTGTCTGAACGCGATAAAATTACCGAATTGATTTTCATACGGTTTTCATCAATGGGTGGAGTGGATTCACGAGAAAGGTTTAGGTGCAAAATTCATTAAGTTTTGTATAAATTGCCTGAAATATGACGATGATTGTTGAAGATATATGAAAAAATCATGCCGACTGGGAGCTTTAGTGGCGTGCGCCACGTAAACCGATAGAGTTATGTGTATTACTCTATTATCCGTGCGAATACGGGTCGGGTTGCTAGTATTATATATACCACAATATACACATACTATAAATAAACGATAATGAAAATTACGCCGAAATCATTCTACCACGTTAACATGTATCGTATTTTATTAAGGCTCCGATTTTTCAATCGTCAGATAATTTTATACGAGGAATAATTTTGACGTTTTGACAGATAATGTACGGAAAACCTGTCAAAAGTTAAAAAATATTCCTCAAATTCAATTATCTGTTAATTGAAAAATCAGCCCTAAATAACGCAAAGATATTGCTAGTATGCGTATTAGTGAACCTATGTAACATACTACCACAGATTTGAGAAAAAGGCTCAAGTCTGTGTATACTACAATAAATAAGAAAGATCACATACCATAAGTAAATATTATACATAGATTAATGATTAGTCTCTGCTGCGCATGTCTAAAAGGTACAAAGAAGTTTATATGTTAATAAAGGGTATTTTATCTATACCTTCTATATAAATAAATTGAATAAGATTTTCCGTTGTGCGCGCGTATCAAAAAAACTACTAGATAGATATTGATATTTTTTTTTGTTTTATTACTCAGATTCTTGATTCTTATCAAAAACTATATATATCATTCAATCCTCATAAATATATTGAACTTAAAGAATTGGAACCCTATTTAAAGATATATATTAAAATTCAAATATATCAACTATATAGCATGTTGAAGATAGAAATACTAATATATTATAACTAGCGGTGCGCCCCCGGATCCACTCGCGTTTATTACGCAGTAATTATTTTCATCCCGTAATTTTATTTTTACACATATTATTGACAATTCATACAGTCCATTTTTACAACTGAGACGCACAAGCCAACCTCACTTGGATATGGCTGGTAGGGCTGTTTTGTCCGACTGGAACGTGAACACCATGCACGTGGTGAAAAGTCAGTCATAGTGTCTCGCTTTTGCATGTCGCGTTTTGGGATTAGCCTGTGCATATCCAGTTATTTGTGCAGACTGGCAATGACAGCGGCGACCGCCGATGGATTACCGATCTCTCGGTGATCGCCGTTGAGTTTGGATTGTACTGTGCTTACCATCAGATACCTACAGTGCCGTCAATTTGCCGAGCTACTATAAAAAAAGATGTTTTATGACAAGGGATTTAAATAACTGCAGCTATAATTCTAACAACCCTCACTGTTCTTATTAAACAGTTTTATAATTATTTTCCCACTCGCTAAGTTATTCCTTATAACATCAACTATCTGTCAGTAAAAGTCCCGTCAAAATCGGTCCAACGTTGCGGAGATTACCCGGAACAAACAAACAGACAAACAAAAATTTTACAAATGTTTTTTATACGTACCGTATATACTTACATAAGCTTTTAGTAAAAAATATTGTGTGTTTTTATGAAACCACGATGCAAGTGAAACTTTAAAAATAAATAAAATAATAATAACTTCATCTTCGCCTCGAGTCTCACAGTTCCCCACTCTACGGCCAGCTGTAATGCGACATGCCATAGATAAATGAAAATTTTTAGGAATATAGAATAAAAGTTTCAATTTAAAACCTGCTATTTTGACATTACAAACAGACACTACAATTATATTATATGTAATAGATCAACATCTTGCAGATTGGTACTACTCTACTACTTGGTCTAACTCTGTGTTCACATTGGAGCAGAAATTAAAAGGTGACAAAGAGGAAACGAGCCGCAAGCAAATGGCAACGTGCTCTATCTACATCGTAACGAAATTAACTGGATACTTCCATTGTAACCTCTGTTACCTTGGTGCTTTGCAACCCCGACCGCCTTACGCAAACTGTGTAATTTACTTAAACAGTGTTTATTAGCAGTATGAATAATAGTTTATTTTTTTGGCTTATAATTAAATTTATTTTTACATCTTTCGAAACAATATTAATGTAACCCAACAATATCTATAACGCGTCCTCTAAGACACCGCTGTATGAAGATAAATGACGTTAGTAATATAGAATAAACATAGTTACTCATACAACGTAATCTGTTTATGCTCTTTCCGGACATGACGACATTCATTTATACTGATTATACATTAATCTTTAATCAAACTGAGTGCGACTTGTAATATTCTAGCTTAGAGAAATCGACTGGCCTGCTGGGAAATCAATGGCGCAACGACATGCGAACCAAGCCTAATTCTACTCGCCTACATGTATCTACAAGTACTTATTTTGCATGTATTTCGTTGGAGAAACCATAAGAAATGTTACTATTCAATTCCCACAAAAATTCAAAATGCAAGTGAAAGCTATAAACGATTCTAATATTTAAAAAAATTACATTTTCAGTTATTGTGACCTCGAAGTCTTTAACTTTTAACACCCGATACCGCTCCCTGTCCCCAAGACGATTTCTCTAAGAGCATCTGAAATATGAGATAACGCTGCGCTATGTATACTCAATTTTATGAGCGCCAATACAAGGAAAACTTTCAAATTACATTAGTGTAATTTGTTCGAAATGACATAAATATTGAGTTATATAGGTGCCTGAATTATAGCCAGACAAAGTGGCACCGGTAATTAACACCACTGCACTCCGAAATCCAAATTTACTGAAACACCTATGTTATTGTAAATTGTTGTATTTCTAAAATAATTGTCATTTATTTTATTATAAAGTTAGCTATTATTAATTGTCTATATTATTAAGTGTCTTGATTTATTGGCTAAAATCATGTTTCATGATGCTATATGGTTTAGAGACAGCAGCCGCTACTACAAATTATAATAAATGTTTCGTTCTCTAATAGTTCACACACTAAAAACAAGTGATCACACACATACCAAACACCATCCACACCTACACTGTAAGTATAGATATTATCAAACATCAAAAAATGTGTATGTGAGTTTGAATGGAGGAGGTAATTTTCGGAACTACTGATCCAGTTCTGAAAATTTTCGTTGATTTTAGTCTGTTATATTGTTGTTAAGTTTTATATTGTTATATCTTATGAAGTAGCGGATGGTTGCCAGTAGTAATATATGTACATATAACGATATAACGTTAGCATCAATCCATTCTAAAAATCTGACCGCAAATACTTAAGAATAGGTACATATATCACTTTTGAATATCTACAATGTTACATAATATTATTCTAATACCTAAATAATTATTTATACATGTTCTATGTTTATCGAAATCTATGTGGCCTGTCTTCCAAAACATCGTTATCACTAAACTAACTTATTATACTTGATTAAACTAATCATCAACTAAGTATCATACTTTCATGCTGTAATGAAAATTGTTAATTACGATTAAATAACTCTCTAAAACGTATTAAACAATTAGTTATCTACACCGTGTTTACAATTAAAATCATTGTGACATGGTAAGCAAGTCTTGTGCGAAATTTTGTGGTCACGCTTTAATGTTTCGCGAAGGGGACGACACAGTATACAAGATCATAACGCCGCGCGCCGCGGTGCCGCGGCTCTATTCTCCTAAACAACTCTGTTAAAACATAACACAGTTCAACTTTACACGGAGATAACTTTGTTTCATCGTATTACCAAAAATCATTCTTGTAATACATATACATTATTCAGTAATAACATACACTATAGTTAATAATATGTTTTACTCTACATAACCTATAGCTTGACCGCCATACGCGCGACCTTGCTAATGGTCTGCGGGAGGAGAACAAGACCGACCAATAAGCTAGTCTGTTGCCGGCCGCCGGCAGCAACAGACGTTTGAGGTATGGCCTTTCACGGTTTTATTTTTGTGACTGCTCCACGTGAGATTATTTTACCACGATGATATTAAGGACGCTGCTTTTAAAAAAACTATACAAACAATCTAAAGTAATGCTTTAGCGCGTTTCATTCAATTTTATTGAATAACATACATTATTCAATTAATTAAGTTTCATTTCGACTGCGTGTAAAGATTACACGGACAAGTTTTTTGATTAGCATTTTATTTTAATAAAGACAACAAAACTATATGTCTTAAATATATTATCATTAGATATCAGTACCAGTTGCAATAACATGCAAAACGACTTATTTTAATATATTAAGATATAGAGTATCATCCCAATACCGTGTATATCCGTGCACACCCGCCGCCCCGCGTCTCGTAAACCATCTGAAGGGTCGCGCTTACAGCGGTCGGCCTATAACTAATAAATTGCCAAAATTGTACAGTTGTACTGCCAGCAACGAAAACATAACATAAATATGTTATAAAATTTATTAAAAATAAAAAAATAATCATTTACTTTAGTTTATATTTTTGTTGGATTTCACACCTTATTTACTTTTACAAAATACACATTTACATTACACATTCTTTACAAAATAGAAATGCAATACAAACAATTCTTGTAAGTAAATCTAAGTAGGAACATTAACAACTCTAACGCACCTTACTACACAATTTATTTCTCTATTATTGTTTTTTATTTATTAATATTAATAAAAAATAATATATGTAAGCTTTAATTTTTATATATCATTTATTTAAAACTTTTATATATTTACTAAATTAATTAATATTTCTATAATAATTTTATGTTACATTTTTTTATTGTTATTGATTTAGCGTTGTGGCCACACTCTCACTTGATCTTAAGTGACGATGTAGCCCAAGATGGTAACACGCTAAGCCTAGTAGTGGGAGGACAGCCTCTCATGTGCAGCTGCCGGAACACATCTATTGGTGCTTAGCGACAGACTTTCATTTTGAGGTTGGAGCTAGCCAGGCGGGCATTAGAAAAGGCCCTACCACCATGCTATGGTTTCATCATGATATTTTCCTTCACCGAAAGCTCAGGCTCATTGCAGGGATTCGAACTCACGTCCATCAACGCGATGTCCCCGTACACGCTACCACTGAGCCTTCATTTCTTCCTTACATAACAACCTAAAAAAAATCTATTGAAAGAGATACATTTCGTATTAAATCTTGGTAAAGTTCTGTTTAAATATTAAAAAAAACTATTCATGAATATATTTTTAGGGTACCTATATTAATTATTAATAAAGGCTTTAACAAGATAGATTTTTACTAAATGCGTGACTTAGATTATTAATTATTTATTTCGACAATTGTTTTAAAAGCTCTGTATCGTATGATAATTAGGGAAATCAAAGTGGAGCGATTTAACTAACAACCCCTTTTAAGAGCGTGCGGTTTTAGTGAAAAGGCCCGAGTCCCCTAATAGCATTATTATAACTCTGCCGACCTAATGAGACCCTTTGTGACCCGTGTAAATGTCACATAAATACTAATAATATACAAAAATCTAAATCACAGCCGAATTCGGTAATCTATTGTATCCAGGTGAGATCATTTATTATCTTTTATATTATATACTTCGGAGTGGTTCGTATATAGATATGGAAATTCCCAGAAGCTAGAGAATCGTTCCAATTACATTGTTTGTTGTTGTCCAGGAGCTTTGAAAAGTTTCATAAAAATCTTGGACATTTTGGGGATATTTCCAAGGATTTTCTGGTTGAAAATCCCGTTGAAGAGGAAAGTATGCACAAGTTAGAAGAACAAATAATAAAAAACCTTGCACCACATCCAAGTAGCGTTTAGTTCCGTATTTTGTTTTCTTTATTTATTCGCTTTTTTAAATATATTTCCATGAATAAAAAGTGTTAAAATATGAGGGAAATTTTAAATAGTAAAACGCAACGCTATTCGAACGCAATGCAAATCGAATCGTGACGTCAAAGTACTTGTTCAATTTGTCCATAAATGCGAAGTTACTAAGTGCCTTTATAGATTTGTATTGAAGTTTTATCGTTATGTATTAATAATTAACAAGTAATTAGTGAAATATTGCATTCTTACAATGCAAATTGGGGTCCTCGGTCGAGTATATTCGGCCAGACAACCCTATGATAAGTGACTACCAAATAACTCTACTAAATACAACTGTAATATAAGACAATATATGCTTTTTTATAGTAGCACGACAAAGTGACAGGCTGACGACACTGTGCCTGATGATATGTACAGTAGAATCCAGAAACAATGGCGACCATCGTGAAAAGGGCAATCTATTGATGGCCGACGCAGTCATCCTGTAAGCAAATCGGCAGCTGGATATACATACACTGGCTAATTCCGTAACGCGACATACCAAAAGAGAGACACTGTGACGAATTTATCACCATGTGCATGGTGGTCCCAATCAAGTTAGGTACAGTGGATTATCAAATGGATAAATAATGGATTATTAAAAGTTTTATTCTTTTTCAATCAGTCAAAGTCTAAATTGCATCTAGCGGTACATGGAAATACACTTTATCAGGTGCATTTATTATGATATTTTTACAAATAGGTACAATACAGATCTTATAAAATGGTTTTTCTCTTCAATTTATATAATAATTAGTTATAAAACTATTTTTTTAAGATAAAACGAATAAAACACTGCGGTATACAAGATATATATTTTATTGCGTGCGCTGACGTCACCGATACTCGGTGACTGCGCGCCAGAATGGTGGCTTTTAAATCGCCCTAATCTCATTTCAGTTTTAAATTATTTATTTTGATGTTAAATTTGTATATTTTTATCATTGTTTTATTTTTTACGGTTATGTACCAATGTAAATAATTGATAAAAAATATAAAAATATTTCATGCATATTCCCTATTAGATAAGTAGCGTAACTGTTGTCTTTTTTTTCTTCTACTTATCTAATGGCAACTTTGTTTATCCATAATTCTGCCGACGTCACATGATTAGAATATTTTTTCAAATTATTCTTGCAATCTTCAAACGTAATTCTAAACAGATGGCGGCTCCTTTATTAAAACTAGAGATGCACTAACCGTGTAGCAAGTATTACTCGGTATTCTGTTTACCGAACCGAAAGCTCTACCGAGTGACTTGGTTTAATTTACGCATGTATTGGGCAAGAAAACAGGCTTAAACTTGCTCACGAAGTGCGTCTGAATAGCAAGCGGTACCTCACATCTCTAATTTTAGAAACCATTCGAAGAAGTGACGATGTCGTGTTTAAACAGTAGTGAATGTGATGAAAATGAAACTGCTTCTACTAGATCAATAATTTTACAAAATGCTTCAAATATTATGGAAGAATTTGCAAACTTTTTTTTTCGAACTGACTGTACTGTTAGCCTTAGAATTTGCAAGCTTTTGGGATTGCTACGAAGAACTAGCATCTAGGGCACCGCAACAGCGTAAAGATCCAAAAACTGCTATTTCTATAGAATTGTAAATTTATTACCACGAGATAAAATTCCGTACGATTGGTAAGTAAAAAATTCAACAAAATTCACACACTGTATATTTACCAAATGTATGTGAACCTGCAAGAACTGTCAACAATGAGCGCTTATTTCAGAAGCGGGTAACTTATACGAAGAGAAATGGGACATACTTCTACCAGATAGGGCAGAGTGTTTGGTTTTCCTGTATAATAACTTGCCATTGTTACGGACACTAATATAAAAGTTGATTCTACTAGGTACCTGATTCATACTAATAAAGATTGCTTATTTAATTAAATATTCTAGTTTTATGTACATGGTTTATCTGAAAGTGACTAGTTACACTAATATCGTAAAGAGGTAGGATTATAAGTTTTGAATTCTTTTTGAGTACCTTGGCAGTGAAAGCGAGTTATTCAGCCGATAACGAATACTAAAAAATGGCCGACTATGCCGAATACCGAATAATAAACGAGTACTCGGCGTATCTCTGATTAAATCTGTCTAGGGAGTTTTTGTGGCAAGTTAAAATGCAGGTTCCCAGTTATTATTTATCATCCACTTTACTTGAACACAATAACCAAACTACCTACATCATATAAATTACCGCAACATCACATGATAGCTTAAGATCCCGCCAAAAACTCTAAATCGATAGTACCTATAATAAAACATAATACATCTATACATATAATAAAATTGAAGTGTCTGTTTGTAATGTCAAAATAACAGGTTTATACTAAATGTATATGAAAGTATACACGGTACCAATAACAAAAAACCCATTTTTTTAAATTGTCTGTCTGTCTGTCTATTTGTTCCGGGTAATCTCCGAAACGGTTGGACCGATTTTGACGGGTCTTTCACTGGCAGATAGCTAATGTTATAAGGAATAACTTTAGCTAGAAAAATAATTAGGGTCTCGAAGAAAAAATAAAAAGCTTATTTTAGTAGCCCATGCGAGCGGAGCCGCGGGCACATCTTGTACATAATATATTTATACATATTATAAAACTCATGATCTCTCTGTCTATCCGTTAATGTTCTTTTCACGCAAAAACCACATATCCGATTTACATAGTTTTTTTTAATTTAATTCATTGTTATATTATCTGGCCTGGTTATTATAGGATACATTTTGTTTCATAAAGTAACATACGAAATAAGCATCGGCGATAATGGTAAATCAATTCAGAAAAAAGACGGTTTTGGGCGTCTCAATGGTTTACGCTGAATAAACCACTATGGCAGTCAACACAATTATTGTCGTGTCAAATAATAAGTATATTATGTACTTCCAATTCAAACAGCAAACGAACGAAGGTATTTCCAATAACAGATTACTGATATTACGAGAATTCGACACAATGAGTCATCAGTCACACAAAGTCGGTAATTCAAACAGGACAGGCTGTGAGGAGCAGCGCGGCCTTATCCGAAATATGTAGGTACTGTACGTGATATCTACTTGCTGACCAGTAATCACGGATAAGCCCTGAGCATTAAAACCGACGTACACGTAAATGAAACAGTTTTAATCTATCTTCCAATTTGAACGGATTACCACTCTCCTGTTTATATAATTAATAGTCGACAATTAAACTGGAGTTGTCAATTGAATCAGTAGAAATCGTTTTAATCCCGGACCGATGGTGGACATTTATTCATCAGTAGATATCTAAAACAAAGTGGAGTGATCCGAATTCCTACCCGTAATGAACGATTTTGCGGCTTCGGCGCTCTCCGTTCAAAACGTACCTAGACACCCTTATTTGCATTTCAATTACATTAATAAACTGTTACTGAATAATACTGACAAAGATCTCAACAAAGCTCTCCAGGTAATACAATAAAAAAATCCATTAAATTACAAATAATAAAAATAATAGGCCTGATCAAATATATACCTAGTTATGTTACAAATATTATAAAAATAGGTTCTCTCTTGAAATAGTTACCTACTAAACAATAATCGTAAATAGGCATTACGTGTATGTAGCATAATAATAATTTGGATTTCTAAACATTAGCCCCTAATGTACAATAATGCTTATTTAGTATTTACCGAAAAAGGGTACCGTAAAGGGACCCATAAAAGTATGGAACAGCTGTGTCAACCACAGACCTGTCGGTAAGAACCGACCGATCCCAATCACACTTTATTTAAGCGGATTACATCTCAAATAAACTTCAATTTTTGCTTTTATCTTCTTAGAGATAATCATGAAAAATTAATGCCTTTCCTTAATACTCAAAAAGGTAAACAGTAAAAGGTCCTGTTTCCATTTAAACCAATTTAACGCCTAATAGATATATAACAGCAAATACGTACAAAACATTAATAAACAATAATGATACTCTATTTAACATGACTCATCAACGAATACAATTTTATCCATCTTCGAAATTCGATAAAGATAAATATAGAATTACCTACTGTCTAGCCCTAGTTGGAAGCTTTCTTGGAAATAGCTTTAAAAATAGGTAAGTATTTCATTTCTGGAATTGTTTCAAGCCAGAAAGCGTCAAGTGACAGAGAAACTGATGTGTTCTCCTGCAAAACTGAAAAGGGTACATTTATTAAGCTGTCCGAGTTAAAAACGGACAAGTGAGATAAACTCATTGGAAAGGATGATATGGCTGTTAAATTAGGTCGTGTTTATTGCAATGGAAGGTCTTATGTTAATTCTAAAAATAAATAGGAACCTTAGTATTATAGTCGAAATAAAAAATATTTTAATTCATATTTCAGTTTATAATAAACTTAGATATACAACTATTATTTCATTTGTTTTTTTCGTATCGATTTTACCCAAGGTAACACACTAAGCTTAATGGGATGACTGGCTCACATAGGTGTTTGGCAATATATTTTCAACTTAACGGTGTTAGCTAGCCAGGCGGATATTAGAAAATGACCTACCACCATGCAAAAATGTTATTTATGCGGAATAAATAAATTATACTTTATTATTTTCTTAGTTTTTCTTTCATTTTTAATTAAATAACGAACTGTCAGAATTATTTAGAAACATCGGGATTTTACGGAGTTCAGGATTCAGGTTTCTATATAGTGAACTAAAATCGTTCAAAGATATGCTTTTTATGATTTGCCATATAAAATAGGCAGTAAAAATACCATATTTATGTCAACGAAGTATGACTGGGAAACACTCGATCATTAGTTTTATCTGCTATCATGACATGTGTATTTCTTAGGTTTTCACAATGTTATGACTAAGACTAGGATGAACCTATGTTCAGTTCAGCAAGTAACATATTATCAATCGACATGTAACATATATCATATAGCATTTAAGTACTTAAATTAAAAGTAGATTTATTCATTTATTTAGATATGAAATAAATCAGTATAGATTAGGTAATGAAAAGCGCTGAGCGTATCATGCTATAGATAATTGATTCGTGAATAGTTCACCTGAGTCACTAACAGTTTTATAGCACTGCAATAGATCACAACTTTATGAGTTTTCTCAACCAAATCTATACCCTACACTACATGCATGTTTTTATTTTGTAATTATATTATTTTAGACTTTTAGTCAGTTTTAAGCCACGAGGTTTTATATGATAGGTATATAAAAAAGTATAATCATGTGTTTGTGAAATTTTTCAAACGATTTTAAACTTTTTCATGAAATTATGACATGTGATAAATTAAATTATTAAATCGATTACAGCATTTGTACCGAACAGACAAACTGACAGTTAATATTACATTGTTACATGTTAACTCATAACTGGATAGTTATGAGTTATGTTTCAAGTCTATCAAGTCTTTAGCTCATCAAAATGAAAATCGATTGGAAAATTTGTTTTAGATGTACTAAGTAGCAATATTTTTGTAGAACATTTTATTTACGTATCACTAGCCATTTCGCCAGCGCACGCGATATAAGTAGTTAGCACTTCAAAGCTTAATATTTCACAAACAGATCCCTGAATCGAAAAATGGTTTTTACAGACCCACAATATCTCGGAACAACTTATCCAACGATGTGATATATGAGTAAAATGTTTTATTCCCACTTTACCTGTAGAGTAGGTACCTTAACAATTTTTTTTTCAAAAATTTTATATTACCACTGTCGGCGTGAATAATATGTAGGTATACCCATATTTTTTACAACTTTCTAGTAAGTACTAAGGATCTCTGAGCTCTGCCACGGACAGACAGACAGACATAGCGAAACTATAAGAGTGCCTTTTGACTTCGGAAACCTAAAAACGTGTTAAAATAATGTCGTATTTAGTATTACTAGAGTGCGTTACATGTTATTTAGAAAAGATAATGTTAATTTAAGGTGCGTATTAAGATGTCGTTATTTTTCTAATAATCCGTAATTTGAGTTAACGCTTTTAAGACGTACCAATATTATACAATAATTAATAGGTTATTAATATAGAAATTGCACTTAAAATGTCTTTCATTCGTAAAACCAGAGAAAAACTAATAAATTCAAAGTTGATAGTATCATTTAACTGCACTTTGGATATTGATCACAAAATTTTATGAATATAGTAAAAAACATAAACTATAGTATTGTAATAGTGTGATGTCGGTTTTATCTCTTTACTTTAATATTAACTTGTAGAACAAAGGGTTTCAATATCCATTATAACAGCTATCTGAGGCAGCTGTTTCAAATTAACCCCATCATTGTTTAATTAATTTTCATCCCACTATATTCACGACCGGAATATGTTAGTGGTCTATACATAATATTATTATTTTTTATAATATTGATTTATTACTTTATCAGTAGGATAAACTTCTAATTAAGCCGCTGGATGCGGGCAGCACAGAACAGGCGGAATAGGCGGTTCGCCTATGTCCAGCTGTGGACGTCTATCGGCTGAAATGATGATGATGAAACTTCTGCTATATATACTAAGAAAGAATGAACATTATTGTTTAAAATATACAAAATGTAATAAATGATGGAATAGGGCCATTCGAATGGCATGTATCAAAAGATAGTCAAAGTATAAATTCAGTTATATTTAATCAAGGACATAAAAGTAATTAAATTAATTTATCATCATCATGAACTATGTGATAACCTTTTTTGGTGAATATAAAAATAGCTGTAATTTATAATTTTACTTAAAATTAAATTGGTCAAGTGTTAGTTATTTTTTTTAGTTTTATATTCATGAAAGCACTTTAATGGTTCATTATTATGCCATTCACCCTACCTTTATTAACGTTACATACATTATACATATTACTGGTTTAATATTGTCTATATCAGACAATACGCCAGATAACAATATAAATGGTACAATTATACAAAGTCGAGAGTGACTATATCGATGCACATGAAATAGCCATTTATTTAACTCCTGTAGCGATACTGAGCCAAGCTACATTTTCCACTTTCCTGTTTTTATTACTTAAGAAATCTGATTTTATTCTCTTTGCAAATTAAGTGACATACTAAGTCATTCAAATTTTGAGGAGAAACAACTCAAATTTTCCCCTCAACTTTTTTTTTGAAGGCGAAAATTAGGTAGCTCTTAAGAGCCACGGGCGCCAACGCAAATCCGATTTGAGTAATGAAACGGTGTCTAATTAAAAAGTGTGGAGAAAAATGAGGGGAAATAAGTATTTTTCGAATAGATATTTATTTAATGAAGTCAAGAGTATTTTTTTGTAAATAAAACCGTAAATTAAAAAAAAACGTATGCGTAAAATTAACTTAGCATTTAATTTTTTCATTAAAGTTTTTTTTATTTATCAACATTAGAAGTGGAATATATTCACAAACTATAACAAAAAATATCGTTCCTTGAATGTCTTGTTTGAGTTATAGTTTAAATGGAGTTTTTTTTTTCGACCTGACTATACTGTTAGCCATAAGGGCCCTGAAGCCTCAAACTTTTACAGCTTCACCCGGTCTTGGTTTAAATGGAGTTACATTTTAAAATTATTTATGTCCTCCACAGTGGCTATTTACCCTAGGGTCATAGGGACGCACACTCAGCTTTGAGGCTTTCATGATAGTTACCTATTTTTTAATTTACCCTAAGGCTAGAGTTGCGCGCTTGATAGTTAGGTACCTAACTTTTATTTTAATACTTTTTGCCTTGCCTGAAATATAAAAAGAAAATAGTGCATGGTAAAAAACATTGTGCACGTATAGTAGTACGCAAGTAAGAACTTATTCTTCTTATACTTTATAGTAACAAAATAAAAATAACTTCCAAAAACTTTATCCCGCGTGCCAGCAACGTGATGGAGTTAGCCATCATTGATAATAATGTAAATTCATTACATGGACTTATATTATTTCGGATTTATTCCTTAACTTATGCTAAAAGACCTTTTTCGTGCTAAATTTCAAGACTACAGGTCCCAAGAAAGTACGCAATGTTTTGGTAATCGGTCAGTGAATAGAACTATGTATTAGTATGAAGAGTTGTATTTTTTTATTGTGTTCAACTAGAATATTCTTTTTTACATCTGTATGAAACCATAGACTAAATACAGTGGATTTCATTTATAACGACCTCGGTTGTAATCAATTTTTAATTATAGGATTATAAATAAATAAACCGGCGTCAGGAAGGCCTCGAGAGAGGTGCATTCGGCGAACGATCGTCGCTTTGTTCTCCCTGCCGACGTGCGAGCGTTTATCACGGAAAAGAACGCAACGACACGTGCACGGAACTCCTATCCGTCTAGGGATAACTGATTTCGATTATGCGCACTTCAGAGAGCGGTTAGGACCCGCATAGCCAGTTCTCTCCAAACTGCGACAATGTAGACACTGCAGATATCAACACTATCGAGTCCTCGGTTCAGGAATGTAGCTCGATGCCCCCTAAGGACACACTAACCCCGGTCACACTTGATGGGATCTGTTCAGTCATCAAAGCCTAGGTTTAGCGTGTTATCATCTTGGGTCACATCAGCACTTAACATCAGGTGAGATTGTGGATACTACGCCAAACTTATAACGATAAAAAAAGCCTAGAAAGTCCCCGGTCGCAACGGTCTAAGGAACGAAGTACTTCAACTTCTTCCCGATTATCTCATAGTTCTTTTGGACTGCATTTTCAATGTAGCCATAGCCCATTTCCCTTTTCCAGCCACCTGAAAAACGGCCATAGTGATAGGTATTTACAAGCCCGGCAAGAAAGCTTTTCAGACGAAAAGCTATCGGGAACGATAGCTATCGCCGGATCAGTCTCCTAAACAGTTAGGATACTTTACGAGCAGCTCCTTCCGAACCATCTCAAGACGATTAACGATAAAAACTTATATCCACCTGAGGAGTTCGGTTTCCGCGCCAAACACTCTTGCACACATCAAGTACACCGCCTCACGGAGTACATCACCTTTAATTTTAGTGAATTATATAAACCGCGTCGTACACTTGCGGTCTTTTTCGACGTTGCTAATGCCTTTGATAAGGTCTGACTAGTCCACAAGTTATGACAAATAGAAGTTCCAGATATATTACTTCACATTATCCACAACTATCTTACCGACCGCACCTTCCGCTATCGGATGGAAGGTGTACTCTCTACACCCCACTCCATACGCTCAGGTGGTCCGCAAGGCTAAATTTTAGCGCTTTGTCCCTTCAATCTGTATGTCAGCGATATTCCGCTTCCCCCCAATGTTCAGTTAGGTTTATACAAAGTTCAACTCAGAGCCCGCATCCAACGCGCCAAAACCATTCTCGGGAGATGGTTCCGTAAATGGCGCACAGCTCTAACTCCGATAAGAGTACCGCGATTCTCTTTAATCCTGTACATCTACGAAAGACATTCGAACCCTACCACCTTTTTGGTATCACAATCCCTTGGGCCAACCATAAAAATATATTTTGGTGTCACCCTCGATAATAGGCTTAACTTCAATGCACATGTCTATATAGTCTGGAACAGAGCCGCCATAGTCCGCGTCCTCTATTATGCTCGGTAAGCTTACACTATACAAGAAATATGGCCGCCCGATCCTAACATATAGCTGCGCTGCATACGCACATATGTCCAAGTATAACTTTAGTCAGCTCCAAAGAGTTCAAAACAGATTTTTACGTAAGCTTGTCGGTGCTGCATAGTTCGTTCGGAACGTAGACCTCCACAAGATATGGAACTTCCTTCGATCGAATCATATGTTAAATTAACGGTAGCCGCCGCGGATTACACCCCAATCCTAGATGCCCGAAGGCAAAATGCCGACCGCGAAATATCTTTACCAACCCCGATGACGAGATCGAGAAAACCAACGCGTACTACACATCCGTCCTTGTAAACCTAGCGTGCTCACGCTCACGACCGGTTAACACTCAGTTAACTTCGCTCACGCACACCCGCCCACCCTCTCCTGCGGCTACTCAAGCCTAGGTCCGTTTCTCCGACATGCCCTTGAGTCAGCAGCCGCTCGCGCGATACAGTGACACTGCATTCACTAGCTATCAAAATACACTCTTACACTGCAGATGTATATAAGTATAGTTATTTAGATCGAATTACGGTTAGGGAATTAGGCAGTTCGCGACTTTATTGCAACTAGGGCAACAGTACAAGCCGAGGTTCGGCCACTTTGGCACCCTTGGAACTTGTTTGTATCGCTTTCGCGGCTGAGCGCTTTAAGCGCTCTCCCCTAAGCCTGGTGAAGATGTAAAAGCCGCCTGAGGCTTCAAGGCCCTTTTGGGCTAACTATAGTCAGATCGAAAAAAGAGGTAAATAATCGCTATATCGACTTCGGATACAACGCCAATTTCATGTATAGCGACTAGTTTTAATGAACTATTTGTAACAAGTTTCTAGAAATCCTTTGCAGATATTGCGACCGTGTCTACACAAAGGTTCATTTTCTTATATTTTGTTTACATCAGATATCATCAGCAGTTGGAAAGTCTTTACATAAACAAAGTATAAAATTATGCGAGATTGATTATAATTAAAACAATAACATGAATTGATGAGTTTTTGGTGAGATCTTAAACTATCATGTAGTGGTTTTTTGATTCATAAATTTGTTATTTGACCCTATATTGTGTAATACAAGTGGCATTTTGCATAATCAAGTTTGATGATTGTGCACAAGTGAAGTGTATTGGAAATAATAACATGGACCATGAATTCTGAGATGCCACAAAAACTCCCTAGTAAGATCTAACAAGGGAGCCACCATCTTGTTAGGATCCTGAAATCGTCATAAGGCTAGAAACTATCTTCACTCGTTAATGGCAGTAATGGTCTTCAATAAAGAGGACCGGTTGCCAAGTTAGGAAACAGAACATTTTGACAGTATTTTAAAAAGAAACAACGTTGGAAGGGATAAATTTGTTTATTTATTAATTCACAGTTAATTTGGTGCTAAAATATTTCTAGACTTTTCCGACACACCATATAAAAATATTATATAGTTACAGACACAGATTTGAGAAAGAGGCAGATAGAGAGAGACGTCAAAAACACAAAAAAGTCGCCAACAATTTTATTGTAATGTCAATTTTGAAAGGAAACGCCATTCAATGTCAGTGTTTTAATATTATTATTATTCTTATTTTTCTTCCTAATTTGGCACCAAGTCCTCTTTATTGAAGACCATACGATGTCGTACGTGTCATACGATGATTTCAGTATTCTAACAAAATGGTGACTTTCTTTTTAGATTTTCCTAGAGAATTCATGGTCCATTTTATTATTTCCTATCCACTTGTGCGCAATAACCAAGCTTTATTATGCAAAATGCATGACAGCTTGACATTCCGCCAAAAATTCTTTTAATATTATATTAAAAAATATGCCGTCTTGTACGTGCGCAGTAAAAATTCTTTCCAAAAACGAAAATCATGAAGAGAACTAAGAAATATCCACTGATGATGATATATTAATGTGGCAGATATAACTTAAGTTAGTTTAATCCACTTGAAAGTTGGTATGTAAAGGTCATTGGAGTCATCTAAATCTAGTCAGGCTAAATGGACCTCCCACATTAGTTGTTCTGAAGGCTCAGTCTGCCTTTATCACAAATCTGCTGTTACAGAAATGTCACCAATCCATTACATCTGCTTGAAAAACAATATCAATCAATTTTGAATATAAAAAATATATTACATAATAAGTCTTTACACTTTTATTAATACTTTCAAATAAATATATTGACATGCATTTATTGTTTACATAAATTAGTCTTACAAGCAAAACATTAGAAATATGTTTCTTACACTATTGTATACGTCACAAAATGTTAAGATATATACACGTTAGTGTATTACGATGCTTATTTGTGTAAATGGCTAATGAGTTGATAACGATACGCAAACATACAATATTTCTTACAGATCTTAACTTCGAAATCTGATGAAACATTTTATAGTCGACAATAAATATTTACTAGACACTGATATTTTAATATTACTATCGTAGAATATTCTAGTAACAGAGTTATTTTCTGATCCATCAGCACTTAAATCAAACACTATTTATTATATAAGAAATTACAATTTTTTATTTAGATTCATCTCTCTATAAACATGTAATCCTCATAAATCTCATTCCGTACTTTGAACCTGTATAATAATATGTTTTTTTTTTGTATTTAATCTATAAGTAAGTAGATCTCTCTCCACAATCTCATTTCAAACAAGACACGTGACGATGCAACATTTACATAACATTTTAACGTATAGTCCTGCATTAACTAGTTTCATTCCGTTCCGTTTCCATTTCATTCCATTTAAATTAATTTCATTCCATTCCATTTCATTCATTTCCATTTCATTTTTGATAAGGGTCTTTAAACCCAGTTGTAACTTAGTAAACTTCAATGAACGCGTAAACCAGTGATTCTCAACCACTGTGCCGCGGCACTTTTGTGTGCCGCCAAATTTCAAAAGTGTGCCGCCAAATTTATTTATGCAGTGTGTTGTAGTAAGTAAATAATTTTTATCTTTTTCTTTGTGTGCCGCGGCACTTTTGTGTGCCGCCAAATTTCAAAAGTGTGCCGCCAAATTTAATTATGCAGTGTGTTGTAGTAAGTAAATAATTTTTATCTTTTTCTTTGTGTGCCGCCAAATTTTGAAATCGTTAAATATGTGCCGGAACAAAAAAAAGGTTGAGAATCACTGGCGTAAACATTCTCGGTACTCCGGTACATACGATAATAATTTTTCCAAGCAACACTTCTCACACTTACAGAGCGATGTTACTTGAAGAAGTTCCCTCGCATATCTCTGCAGTCTGATACTCAATTATATTTGTTTATTTACGTTAACTTTCTCAGATATCAACAATTGAAGTAAAAATGTTTTAATTACTTCCTGCTTTTCTAATTGCATTGTTATGTAGTACATTACAGCTGTACTACATACTTGCAATAATTTACAATGCATTCTTCATCGATCAAAGGTACCATCCGAACGATTTTGACATTTCAGTATTTATAAAAATCCCACAATGTTAAAAATATTATCATACAATTTTAGGATTTAAATCTTTTAAACCCTCGTTTGATAACAAACTTGCGATTCCAATTAAATACTCTGGCCATACTTATATCGTAACACAGACGTCATCGACTAAATCGTAAACATGTAGAAACCTACACGTATACAGTTCAGAAGCAATCATCACTTCGTTACGCATAAACATGTAGAGAACACATAAATTAGCGTAACATTCTGTACAAAGTTCACATAGACGTGGGCGACCATAGATTCATTTCGCGTAGCTCCGAAGGTTTCGGTAGCAAAGATTGCGCAGGTTTCATCACTTTAGCCTGTTGAGGTGCCTCAGAAGGCAATAACGTTGGTTCCTTGCCCTTCGGAGCAGGGCCCAAGCTTTCCACTGACTCTGCCAGTATTCCACCTAATAATAAAAACATTTACTTTATATAAAATTGTGACGTCATCCGACATGTTGATCTATCTCCGTACAATTGCTGCTTAAGCGGTCTAAACTCCAAACTTATAACTTAGAAGAATGATGAATTTTACATTATACACAGAACTATGTTATTCAAAACGAGAAAATATTTTAACGATCCACCAGTAGTACTCTTGTAATAAATAAATAATTTAAAAAAAATTGGACGATCGAACTTTGCTCTGTGTTTTGCAGAAAAATCCATCTAGCTAAACGTTGAAAGTAAAACTTTGACTAAATCAGAATGCCAACCAAATCATTAAAGTTATATCCAAGAAACCAATTACATATACCTAAGAGTACTTATATATACAAGAGTTGGACACTTGATAATATTATAAATAATACAATAATGTTATAAAACTAACCTTGCAATCTGACTTCAAGAGCATCTTCCTCCGCGAGAGTTGAAGTGGAGGCGCCGAGATCCTTCTTGAAACCTAACAGAGCTATAGACAACCAGGAACGGTTTCCAGAACTTTCTACTGGTTCAAACGGCGTTGTGAAAAATCTGGAACAAAAAATAGCATTACATTGATATGTCACATTGATACTTTAAGGCCCATGTATATATAAAATAGAAACGATACACCACAATTTATAAAATAATATGACGACAAAAATATATAACTACTTCACATTGATGTGACACAAAAAAAAACTAGCTTTTATTTTGTTTTATGTCACGATTTTCTATTTGAAAAAAAAAACTCGATATACATTCAATCAAAAACAGTATCGGGAATGGATGATTTGTTTATGATTCCAAAGTAATTTTTTTTTTTGTTGTTGTTGTTAGATTGGCACAACTGTTTTTCATTTTGGCGCGGTTTTAGATTAAACACAGTGCTGTTTTTAGTTAAATCATATCTAGAGTGTATTGCTAATTTCATAATGGACAAAAACATCGAACAAAGAGTTTGTCTTAAATTTTGCATCGCCAATGGAATTTCGTGTTCGGAGACACTGAAAATGTTACAGAAGGCTTACGGAGAATCGACTTTATCAAAAACACGTGCTTATGTGGTTCAAAGCGTTCAAGCGAAGACTGGCTCTCAAGTGCAGCTGCCGGAACACACTTATTGGTGCTTGGCGACAGATTTTCAAGTTGGGGGTGGTAGCTAGCCAGGCGGGCACTAGAATTAGCCCTACGATCGGAAAAAGCATTTGATTATTGGATTATTAGTTGGAGTAAATGTATCGTTTCTGAAGGAGCATACTTTGAAGGCGATAAAATAAATTTGGATGAATAACTAACAAATAACTTTTTTCTTGCTTTTATAGCCTTATGTAATATGTGAAATAACACAAATATAGCATTGTTAATAATTTAAATTGAGTAACCTCCGCTAACCTTGTTGTACGCAATAGTTAAAACTTCAAACCGCATTATAACGCAGGTGAAAGATTTCAAATTACCTTTACAAGAAAAAGGAATGATGGCTCAGTGGTAGCGTGTACGAACTTCGCGTCGATCGACTTACTCCGAATCCCTGCTTTAGGTGAAGGAAAACATCGTGAGGAAACCATAGCGCCAAGCACCTACAGGTGTGTTCCGGCTTCTGCACTTGAGAGCCAGTCTTCCACTAGGCTTAGCGTGCTACCATCTTGGTTCAGATCGTCACTTAAGATCAGGAGAAATTGTAACCAAAACGCCAAACCAATACAAAAAAAAAACAATTACTGTTCTATTGCATGCAAGGCAAATACAGTTGGTAGTTTTTCATTAAATTCATACAATATAACTTTTCTTTGAAATTACTAATCATTTTAGTAAACAGATCTAAATCAACTGTACTATTAAGGACGTTAAAGTTAAATGAAGTTCTTGGCGAGATCTATGTAATATCGGTAGTATTTTGCGTAATAATACAGTTTGATTATTTTTGCACAAGCGAAGTGAATCTCAATAATGAATACAGCTAGAAACAAGAATTTTGGGTTCTCGTAAAAACTTTTTTGGAAATTCTAGAAAGGGTGCCGCCAATTTGATATTGTTTGACTTTTTATGTTTAGTAAAACATTATATCCACGTGACATTGGCATAAATGTGTGTAACGCATTAATTAAAAAAAAAAACGAAACTAATAAAACAAACCTAATTAAAATAACGATAAAATCTAACAGTTAACATTTGCATAAAACTTACATAAATCAGATTATAAAATAGGATTCGTTAATAGTAAATAATGATTAATTTCGCTTACCGGTTGCCGTTCATTCTTCGTCGGCTGGTGGGACTCGAGTTCGGCGAGTGCGCCGGCGTAGCGGGCAGGCTCTTGCTGCCTCGTCGCGCCATTAGATTGTATTGCTGCATATCCGGGGCCGTTGCATCATCCTCTGGGGAGGCCAGTGTGAACCCTCTCGGTGACCGTGACGAAGATATCATTTGGTGAGCCACCTTAAACAAGAGATACTTCTTTATGTCTCTTGTTTTTAGATTATTGAAGATTCTGAACGGCACGTTGTATAAAACTATCACTCTTAGCGTAATAACTCTATGAATAAAATGCTGTTCATTGGTAAGCGCATCACTAGAGAACGGCATGATTGTTTTTTTTATTGGACTATAATTTAGTCTATGTATCGCGGTTTGGCCATATTATGTTGTCATAAAAACGGATAAACATGTGAGCCATAGTGATGAGGTTAACATCGGTAAAATATATTTTTAATATTAGTAAGAAATAAATAAATTATATTACATTATGTGATCTTTTAGTTGTTTCATTAGTAAACAACAAAATAGAACCTGGGAATGGGATAGTATTTGTTCCTTGTAATTTTTATCCTTATTTGGATGGCATTGTGCATAACTAATGTTTTTGGTTTATTTGCATAACTTTTTCGCCTATGCTTCTGTGTACTCGACGTAACATTATAAATTCACAAATTTTAAAATAAGTCTGTCTATGAGTTTTCCTCGTTTTACATTATAACTCGATTCTCAATTCTATTCGTTTCTCCTAGATACCTTTATATATGTAGAGCCGTTTTGATGTGTGACATCTTTCGGTTGCTGTTGATTTTGCGGTGGCAGAGAGATGGCTGTCAGACGGTGCCAAACCATTTTGCGTGAGGTTGGTACCACGACGTACTGTCGGCCAACATAGATATGCGTGTGTGTGACGAGAAAGAGAAAGGGAAATAGAGAAGGAGAACGCATCAGCTGTGCACTGATCTACAGTTATACAGTGTTGTATATAAAATCTCAGGTTATATTTATATGTGTAAACTATAATAATAATTATGTTTACTATTAAGAATATGACAAAGTTCATCATTCTTAAAAAAATCGAATAAGTAATATGGAAATATTCGAATAAATATTTTATTGCGGATCTTTTTTTTTCAGGATGCAAGTTACTATTGGGTATTTACCACGACAAGAATTTAACTTTCACGTGCAAGCGCGCGCCTTAATATAGAATTACATATATTACCATGCTTAGAATATATTCGACCAATGATATGACGAATAATTTGACTTCGCATATATTTCATATCAATTCCATAGTAGGATAACATGTCAGATGTTACACATCATATGCGACGCGACTACTGTAAGGCTAGTTTTATTTTTTATTCTAAAACTACTATTCATAAATTAAGTAGCACGAGCTTTTATAATCATATTTTTGCTGTCTTACTATTTTGTTGAACAGAATAGAAGATAATAATTATTATATCTTGTAAACGAGCCACTATTGGACAAAGGCCTCCTCCTGGTGAGAGTACGAGCTTATTCAGGCTATTTGAAATATCCATCAATCTATAGTTCTGTTTTATCACTTCATCGTGGTACTACGAGAACATCTGTCGAAGGGAATTAACGAAAGTCTTCATTTCTAATTCTTAGTCAATTCTGTGCAAAAATGGATGTTGGTATGATATGAGATTGGTAAACTTCAACACCGTTTGATCAATCTAGATGAAAGTTGGTAGATCTAAGCGTTTTTTCATGGATGTTCTTAATATCCCTGAACGCAATATATGGCGCTGTGGTCGAGTTAATAAATACTCGAAAGGGCAGAACAACGTCAGTTAGTACTATATATATTGCACCTGATCTCTTCTTTGTAAAGAAGTTTTTTTCTGTTCTTTGGGCCCTGATAATAGAATAGTTATCATTACGAATATGATATTACATATAATTGTCAACGCACGCGTTTGTTACGCAGTAATTATTTTCATCCTGAAATATTATTTTTACAAATATTATTGACTATTGATATAGTGACTATATGAGTACTATATTATTCTATTAGTCTATTAATTGAGAAATGACATGTACTTCCCGTGTACAGTTTACATCAATATCACTTTTTTGTTTGTAATTTGTAAAAGTATTATGAAGTTTTATACGATTTACGTAAAATCCGTTCTTAGTGAGCATCCGCGAAAAGAGTAGTTATGCTAAATTTCAAGTCAATGGGGCCTATCGTTTCGGAGATCTTGTTATGAGTGAGTGAGTAGTATTTCGCTTATATACGAATTATAGAATTATATACTTTACCTGATTGTAATCTTTAGAACTGACGGTGAATATATTTCATAAGTGACTCAACAAATCATTAGGTAACTAAAGAATTGTATATTTACTAGTCAAAATCAATAAACGAGTTGCGCCACTGACTCATGATAATTGTTGCGTCTAAGTTAACCTTTAAAAAACATTACATTACGCTTTAAGGTTATAAAGGTATTTAATATACACTCTTTGAGACACAATTTGAGAATACCTCTGAGACTGTACTATTTATAACGTAATACCGATGCATCTTGCATTGCATACATTCACGTTTCGCATATTTAGTATGTCAACTAACCTTGACAACCGAATTGCCGCAAGCTGCACCCTCCCCTTTGAAACCATCGTCGGTTCCCGCTGGTTTTGGTTTGGACATTATGGAATTGGCTGAAAATTGATTATTTCATATTTAAAATTACTTAAATAAGTACTAATTAGTACGACTTGATTTATAAGTAGCACGAAAAATTACCTGCACTGTGCCTGACTGTAAGCACAGTACAATCCAAAAGAAAAGACAGACCGGCTATCCATCGCCGGTCGTTGCTGTCATGCCAGCCTGCAAGACTCTCAACTGAATATACACTGACTGACATCAAATAGCGACAAACCAAAAGAGAGTCTTATCACCATGTGCAAAGGTTGCGACCCTGTCGAGTACAGATCCCTACTACCCCGCTTGATAACTGAATATACAGGCTGATCTCGCAACGTGACATGCGTAAAGCAACTATAGCGGGTGTCACAACAAAGGCAGTCTCTTAATGAGTAAAAAAAAGAACTATCATAACAAATGTAAAATTAACTTTAACTTTAACGTCTGTATCATGAGGAGTGTTCTGAAAAGCTGTTCAATCTAATTCCCTCCTCTCCTTTCCACAACAGAACCACACGCGCTGGGCTTCGGAATAACAGTTTTGCGGTAACTTCCATCTCGGCACGAACTAAAAAGTTCTCTTTGTCTTATCTTTGTCGTACCGTGAAACTGTGGAACGATCTCCCGGCCAATGTGTTCCCTCCTCCTTAAGACATCGGGTCCTTCAAGCGTAACATGAAGAGATATTTAAGCAGGCCGGCATGACAGCGGCGACCGCCGATGGATTTCGAACTCTCGGTGGTCGCCGTTGTATTTGGATTGTACTGTGCTTACTTACCATCAGGGACAATACAGTCAATGTGCCGAGCTATTATAAAAAAAGCAAAAAACTTCACAAAACAAATATATTATAAAATTATTTTTTGTCGTAAATATTTAAAATTTTTAAAAGTATTGACTTTTCTCTATAATAATATGTGTTTTTATAATAATGAAGTATGTACATAATCAATGTTTACTACTCGTATTATCATGCGAATAGTTATGATCTAAGTACATAGTAATATAAATATGTGCTGCAACGCTGAGAGGTATTATACTTAAGCATTTGCAGAACAATGACTGTTTAGCATTGTTAAAGAAACAAAGGTAATTATTCCATGGTTAGATATGGTGGGCGAGAAAGATTGGCAAAACTTTAAAAATATGGTTTGAATGAAGTTTATCTTGAACTTAAATTTCGGCTACATGATTATTTTATCACAGGTTACAGACAGGGTCATATCCAGGTAAGCGCGTGGTAACCGTGCTGATGTAGTATGCCCATGGTTATAGATATACTAAAATATGCCAGTATAATTAACGCCATATATTTTTTAAACAAGGAACTCTATAATACATACAATACACTTGCGTCAAATTCATTTTTTTTAAATGTTTTAATCAATGTAACACTATTTCTATTACTACTAAGACATTCTATTACTAATTACTTGACCTATCTATCTTAATCGTGCAAAAATTTTCCGTGTTATTCTTCCGTGTTTATTATGAATATTTATGAATAGTATCAGTATCCGTGTCTTATATACAGATATACTGTGTACTTATATGTATTCGTCATACATTAACGCGATATATCTGTAGTTTGTACCTCACGACGCAAACAAAAGCTTTGTTCTATGTTCCATATTATATTTACGATTTTAAAATAAACTTAAATACAAACCAGCTGTATTGATTGGCGCGATGCCGTGCAACACATCTTGGCAAGACTTCGTGTGTTTCGACCAATCCTTCTCTTTGACGATGTTGTAAGTGCTCGCTGCAGTGATTTCCTTGTTTTCACTAATCATTTGCGTTATATTATCCTGATTGTTATTCGATTTACCAAAAAGAACATCTGTTTTGGGATATCTGATGTAAAAGAAAGAATCTTCGGGAGCCGGCGGAGATGCGGTAAACGGTTCAAACTCCCTATAACGAACACATTTAAAACGGTTAATCCTTAATTATATAATCTATACAAATAATTTCATAATTTCCAGACCAGTAATAAAAAATAATTCATAATTTATCGAAACATTGACCAAATAATGACAGCATTAAAACCAACTCACGATTGTATAATGTTGTTAAATTGTGACATCATATTCCTTTTTCTAAACATAAGTAGGTAATACAAATCTATTAAACTAATGCAACCCAAATCCTACAAGTGCAGCTACGATATCTTTTTATTTATATCACAGTGGTTTCATTCCGCCGTTTGGATGACAACAGGAATCAATGCAAGCTTTTTGGGAGATCGTGCGAAGCGAAACACAAATGAAAACAACGCCAACTGAAAATTATCTCTTTGTGCTTTTGCGTTTTATACGTCTACAAGTCACGGTGAATATTATCTTATCAACCTAACAACTCCGAGTGTTATAATATTATAAAACAACGAAAATAACATTCAACTCGATGTGACGTCACCATCACGTCAACCAATGAGGTTCACACATTAGCACACTCCCTCGACGAGAAAGCACATGACACGATGATTGCGTCCGTTTCGGATTTCGAGGTTAAGCGCACGGTCGTTGAATATTCACGAGATTTTCGCATTTATCAGAACAAATTTATAACAAAAAGTAATCGTAAACCTTAATAAGGATGTTTACATTTACTTGTGTAAATATTTTTCAGGATGTAAACTAAAATGATACCAATGTAACATTCATGTATCCACTACTTTTAATAATAATATATCTACCTATTATAGTATGAAGTATGAATTTACATAACACTGTTATACTATCAGCAACTTGTTAGTATTTTTATTAAAATAATAATCTGAAATATTATCTTAAAAACTAAATAAAGTTATTAAAACAAAGACCGATAACACAGTACGTGTGGGGTGATGTATCGAGAGTTATACACTTATACCTATTGTACATAATACCTACACGAATGTAATGAATAATATTGACATTCAGATTATCATTGAGTGTTACTAAGGACAAACAATTTAAAAATATGTACGCCTGATAACAGTTTAAACACCTTAAGTATTCGAGAATAGTAACCTGTTGTGTGAAAGATTTCAATGACTCGATTTAAATTTTATTAAAAATTAGTAGTAACAATACTAATTAATTATGCCGGTTTCTGACACTGACACAACAGGTGAGGAACACCCGCCCTATAATTTAGTTATTGCGCAAGAGCAAAGCGATATCCGTAATGACTAAATATTGACTTCAAAATAGAAAATTCGCTTTATGTATCAGACATCATAGAATTTGGGACTGGTCGCGATTCTATTGCGCTATGACCAGCCGTAACGTACCAAACAATCTAAATTTGCCATATTAAAGCATATATTTAGCGATAAGTTACCAATTTAAAGAAACCGGTGGCCTTAGTTTTTTTTGCATCTTAATTTGAAAACTGTCGCAAATTGTAATCAATCTTTATTAATAAACCTGTATTCCTGACTGTACGTGTATTTTTTCCATATATTCCGCTAGACATCCTATGTAAAGGACACTGACCATGAATATACACTTAAAAAAAATCTATTTGTATATTCAGATTATTAAACTTAGAAAACGGCTTGACTGATTCTTATTATATTTTGTACACGGGAAGCATACGTCATTCCATAATTGATAGGCTACAAGAAATATCAATCATATTTATTGATGAAAATTGTACACGGGAAGTACATGTCATTCTTCAGTTAATATGCTATCAATAGTATCCTTGAAAATAAAATAACGGGATGAAAATAATTATTGCGTAAAAAACGGGAAAACCGCTACTTTGTACATATAACTATAAAAAGGATATGTGACATAATTGGGTATTATAAAAAAAAACTATTTTTTTATGTATTTTAAAGCTTCGTCATAATTATGATAATAGTCAATTGGAAAAACTCTTAAAACATTTTTTTTATTATTAAAAAACAATTGAAAATTGTAATATTTTAAAAAGAATCACATGTGAATACTAACGTGCCACGATTGATCGCCAGGTTTGCGACGTCATAATGTTAAAGGAATTTCATCGATTAAGAGTCAAAGCACTGTATCAGCTGTGTGCTATAATGAGTAGAAATTAAACATTATGACGTCACACGCGCTCGGATTTATTCGGGAACGATCAGTGCGTTTTTGGTACTGAATTGAAAAATCAATTTTTATTTTGAAATAACTTTTAAAATATTGCAAAAAAAAAATAAAGAAATAGTTTGTTATAAAACTTATATCGTTCCAATTATCACAAAAAAATATTCAAAAACCTAATTGCATGAAACCACAATGGCCTTTTTAAAGAAAAATGCTTACTATAGAAGATGCTTAGAAGATAGTTATATGCTATCCCTAACTTTTTTGTAGGTCTTTTTAAGATCTACAATTATGTAAAACATTATTTTGATATATCTCTTACAGTTTACTCAGCGTAAGTCCCAAAGACGTCTTTTTCCCGAATTCATTCACCATTAAAATAACTGCTTATTTCGTATATTACTTTATCTAACAAAATATATCCTATAACCTGGTCTGATAACATAGCTATGAATTAAAGGAAAAACTATGTAAATTGAATGTGGTTTTCGCTTGAAAAGAACATAAACGGACAGACAGACAGAGAAGAGACAATATGGAATACTGTAGTCCAGTATGAGGATTATGATAAAAGAAATAATATGTATGTAATTGAAAAATATGTATATAAGTAATTATGACGCAATGTGTTTACGACCGAAGGTGACGAAATTTTGCCTAAGATAATGACAAGCAAGATTATAAATATCGACTTAAAACAAGGTGGTTGTGCGGCAGAGATTGTTATTCTCGCTATAGACAACTAAATTCATAATTATAGCAATAAAAAAGGTATGAAAGAAAATATCATTCAACTCACCTTGAAATTAGGGTATGAAAAAGCAACAAGATATTATACTGTATATATCTATATATATTATCTATATATATCTATATATATATATATATCTATATATATATATATATTATAATCTATATGTTATAATATAAAAAGATAAACTATTTGACTGACTGTCATATCAACGCACGGCCCAAACTACTGGGGTTAGGGCCGTGAAAATTTTCATGAGGGTTCCGATTATACTGTAGGTGAGCACTAAAGAAGGATTTACACGAAGTTCAACCCCTAAGGTAGTGAAAAGAGGGATTGAAATGTGTATGAAAATCCAACATTTTAGAAAAACAATGAATTTTTTAATTACCAATTCAAATGGGACCTAAAAGCATAATGGGATATAACTCATCTATGACGCGAGCGAAGCCGCGGGAAAAGCGCTAGTATAACATACAGTAAAAATAAAGAAAGAAATACCAATTTCATGTGATCGTTTGTGATTGTGTCATTCCGCTAATTTTAGAGGCGATTGTACACAATCAGCCGATATTATATCACGATGATTGATCGTACCTATCAATCGCTTGTTTCCAAGTTCGACAAACAATAGTTTGATTGAAACTGGTTGTAAATACAAGTCAATGCAGAAAATTGTGATTACGTAAAAACACACTCTGGCAACCAAAACATGCACACACAAGAAAGTATTTTTTACCGGCAAACGCATCTCGAAAACCAAATATGATTTATCTGTCATAAACTACTTTCTTATATTTCAATCTCTTTCTCCATAATTTTTGGTTTCTTATCTAGTTTAATACCAATAATCTAACTGGATTAAAGTCTAATCTATACAGAATATTATAAATGTCAAGAGATTGTATTTATGTTTGTTTGTTTAAACGCGCTAATCTCTGGAACTACCAATCGGGATTCTTTTTGTATATGACGGCCAGATTCACGAGGAATTGTATAAGCTATATAGCTTCACGTTATGACCCTAAAGAGTGGAAAAGTTACTATGAACGTCAAGCAATCTGGCAAGCTGTAGGCAAGTACGAGATGTGGAACAATATGGCTGGGCTACACCGGCCCGTTGGTGGCACCGCGGCGCGCCGGGAAGTTTGTCCAATAAATTTAACACGGGTGAAGCCGTGGGACACATCTAGTCAGTAATAAAAGAAGCCAACGCGGGTTAGAGTGTAATATGCTATACATAAATAAAAATAACATACAAAGCCAGTTAGCTTGCATGGTTTCAAAGCTAATTCAATTCTTTCCAAATAATTTCTGTATTAAATAAATTACATTACAACATTACATGTAATAGGTATATCCCAATTTTACATAAAATGTTAACACTCGCAAAAATTTCAATTTTACGAAGCTAGATAATACTTTGAAGAAAATTCTGTAGATAATAATTGTCTGACAAAAATGTCAAGTTATTCTTGAGTTACGAAATTTACAATAGAAAACGTCAGAGTATGTCTTAGAAATTAGTCATGGAAGATATTAATCACTGGGCAGAGCCAGTCGACCTCGATAGTAGCTACTAAGTACCAGGTATACGCACGACACGATATATTGCAAAACTACTTATTACACCACAAGTTAGTGTATAAAGCTATCGCTTTGATTAAGTATTTGTCGTAATTTATAAAACATCTATACGTTTATCTATAGTAATATTATAAAGTTGGAGAGTTTTTTGTTTGTTTGTACGAACGCGAGAATCTTGAAAAAATGATGGCTCAGTGGTAGCATGTACGACTTCGCGTCGATCGACGTGATTTGGAATCCCTGCAATGAGCCTGAGCTTTCGGTGAAGGAAAACATCGTGAGGAAACCATAGCATGGTGGTAGGGCTTTTTCTAATGCCCGCCTGGCTAGCTACCACCCTCAAGTTGAAAATTTGTCGCCAAGCACCAATAGGTGAGTTCCGCCAGCTGCACTTGAGAGCCAGCCTTCCACTAGGTTTAGCGTGTTATAATCTTGGGCCGCAACGTCACTTAACATCAGGTTTTTTTTTGTAACATAAGTTTATTTATTGATAAAGGGTAAAGAGTCATAAATATATGTTACGACCCATGGGAGCGGAGCAGTAAACCATGAAAGTAAAATGTAAAGCAATCTGGCGTAGGCAAGTACTGGAAGTGAGTATAACGGGTGGACTGACGAAGATGCTATGGAGAGTTAGTCGAATAAGTTTAACATTAGTAAAACCGTAAACTAATAATTATATAAAACACTATTCCCCATATGATCGCTAATTGGTAGATTTTTACATTCACATCCCCATACATCGTTTAGTGAAAAGGCCATGAGATGCGGTATCAAATGATTAGATGTTCTATTTTTGTGGTCTGGTTAACTTAATTTTACACTTTTTCACTATTATATAATATTAAGCAATAATTTCAAATGCAAAACGATTAATTAAAAATATCTGTCAATATATTATTAAGGAAAAAAAAGTCCATAACTATCATAGCTACGAATACTTTTCCTGAATAGTTTGCTTTGTGACGTTATGTTAGCTTTGAAATAAGTATTTCATTTTTATTTGTACAACATAATGTTATTCAACATTGAGTAATAACATAGTAGCTATATCAAAGTTGTCGATAAGAAACACAAATAAACAGTACGTGACGTCACAACCAAGCCTCTTAACATCAACCGTACACAAAACATTTCAGTTGTGTAATAAAACTTGTTAATAAGTAAATCTATATTGATATTATAAAGTTGAAGAGTTTGTATGTTTAAACAAATTTCAGGTAGTATGAACCCGATTTGAAAAATTTTGACTCTAAGCTATATAACTTCACGCTACGTCCGAAAAGAGCGGAGTAGTAAATACATAGTTACGTTAGAGTGGTTCATAGTGAACGTCAACAAAACTGGCAACCTGTAGGCAAGTGCACATACATCACGTGTATGCATAATTTATCTTTAAGATGAAACCGCGGAACATAGCGAAATAAACGTTAAGGGCCCTTTTACATATTTTTAACCACAGAACAACACTTTGGCGTTTTCATTTTTATAACATAGAATAGTTAAGAAAATGTAGTACCCGTGAACCAGCTCTAAGGGACACCTTAACCTAAAGATGATTTCCAAACTAGTTACAGTACTCATAATGGTGAATGAAATACAATAAAAGAACAGCGGTCGGCAAGAGATGAATAGCATTCAACAATAGTTGTCAGCGTCTTTGCCAAATTATACAAACTCATTAGGCATATTTAACTCGATGCCATTTAGCAAATGAATATAAACAAGCAGATCTAAAAGCGGGTAAAGCGGAACCAAGTCGTTGACTGATGTTTACTCTGTGTATTATGATCGTAAACGACGTAAACCATTTACGTGTTTAAAAGTACTATAAATATATTCTATCGTCAATATTTCATCATCAATTTCTTTCTTTTTTTAAAACCTTTATACTACCCTCTCAAAAAGTACGGGAAAAGATCAATAATACACAAAATGTTAGTTTGCCTTCCAAGAATGTTCCATCAGAAACAATGCACTTACGCCAACGAATAATGCAATCATCAACACATTTTTATATTTGTATTATTTTCCATATTACATAAGGCTATAAAAGCAAGAAAAAAAAGTATTTTGTTAGTTATTCACCCAAATTTATTTTATCGCCTTCAAAGTATTCTCCTTCAGAAACGATACACACTCCAACTAATAATCCAATCATCAAAACATTTTTAAACGCTTTTTCCGGTTTTCTACTACTATACTATACTACTAACTATTTCTAATGCCCGCCTGGCTAGCTACCACTCCCAACTTGAAAATCTGTCGCCAAGCACGTATTCCGGCAGCTGCACTTGAGAGCCAGTCTTCCACTAGGTTTAGCGTGTTATCGTCTTGGGCCACAACGTCACTTAAGATCAGGTGAGATTGCGGTCACAATGCTAAACCTACAACGGTTAAAAAAATGAGTTTAGTTCTCGTCGCGAATTCTTCTTTATGTTTTCTACCGAATGAAAACGGGTCTCACGAAGTGGTAATTTGAGTTTAGGAATAGAAAGAAGACGGCTGGAGCCATATCTGGTGAATAAGGTGGTTGCTCGATGGTATTTGTTGAGTTTTTGGTCAACAATTCGTTCACAGTGATGGCCTTGTGGTGCAAATCCAAGAATTTTCTTTCCACTAACCTGGCCTTTTTCGTGAAATTTACTGTCTTAAACGCCGCATAACGCTCAAATAATATACTTAATTTACCATTTGACCTTCCGGTAAGAATTCCGAGTACACAACACCGCGATAATCAAAGAAAATAGTCAACATAACTTTGACTTTTGATTGACTATGGCGTGGTATTTTTGGTTTCGGTTCAGTTGGAAGGCGCCACTCCGAAGTTCTTGACTAGTTTGCATGTCAAACTCGTAAACCCACGTCTTGTCACCAGTAACAATACCCAAGCCCGGTAAAGCTGTAAAAGCCGTAAAGGCTCCAGGGCCCCTCAGGCTAACAGTGTAGTCAGTTCGAAAAAAAAAAAAAAAAAGTAACCATACGTTTTATGAATGTTGGGTCGGAATTGGCAAATATTCCGCATATCTCGACCGCTTTTGAACGCTTTGTACCACTCATAAGCACGTGGTTTTGATAAAGTAGATTCAATGTAAGCCTTCTCTAACATTTTCAATGTCACCGAACACGAAAATCCATTGGCGATGTAAAATTTAAGACAAACTCTTTGTTCGATGTTTTTGTCCATTATGAAATTCGCAATACTCACTATTATATTATCTAACCAAAATCAGCAATGTACTTAATCTAAATGACAGATGCAACTCAAACTCTGCGCCAAAATGAAAAAGAGTTGTGCCAATCTAACAACGAAAAGAAAAAAAAATTTGGAACCATAAACAAATCATCCATTTCCGATACTTTTTTGATTGAATGTATGTTTTGCGTTTAACCACAATCTGACCTAATACGCTAGAGTCACTACTCGTTTTTAGGAACACACTATGAATCATATTTTACTCATAGAAATCAGATATTTTAATTTTTAAAACTTAAAAAAATAAATAAAATCACATTCATGTTTTATCAAACCGAGTCTTATCTAATATGGTCAAGCACGCGTGTCCTTTGTTCTTTACAAGTTTACTCAATACACATTATTATCTTCAATTTAATTTATCATTGTTATAAACTGTAATTTTAATTTTATCTGTAATTATTGTAGGAAAATCTACGCACGTATTTATTTTAACTATTTATAAATATCCATTTATCATTAAAAAACACCTATCTAGATATCTAAATAATCCTGGAAAGTAAAACATGACGCACGGGGCCGTTCTACTATAAAAAATAAAAAAGTAAAAGATAGGTATGAAGGATGGAGGGTCGACCCAAAGTGAACTGACCTATACTTCTATATCTATACACATTATAAAACTCAACGTCTGTCTGTTTATGTTCTTTTCACGCGAAAACCACTAATCCGATTTACATGTTTACTTTAATTCATAGATATGTTATCTGACCAGGTTATATGATATATTTTGTTATATAAAGTAACATATGAAATAAGCAGTACCCATAATGGTGAATCAATTCAGAAAAAAGACGCTTTTGGAGGCGATTAAAGGGGCTTACGATGAGTAAACCATAAGAGGTGTATCAAATTAATGTACTACATAATTGTAGATCTTAAACAGACTTACAAAAAAATCACGGATAACATTTGTCTATCTTATAATAATCACCCACAATCAGCATTTTTAGGCAGCGCAATTCGCGCGTGCGCTCTACTGACAGCATTTTGTAGTCAACGCGAGTGGAGCCGCGGGCACAACTAGTAAAAATATAAATTCCACATTGGTTTGCACTCATACCTTACTCAATAGTAACGACTAAACACAACACGACACGTAGCGCATCGCGTTTCGAAATTACCCATTCTGTAACCAGTTACTTAGTACTTAAAGCCTTGGTAGGTATATACTTATGTACAGGCTAGAATGACAACAATGGCTCAATTTTTTTAAGGTTTAAAGTGTAAAAATTGCATGCACATGACATTAAGTGGTCACTGCAGCCTATAGCTATTTAAAACAATAAAACCAATCATAAAAAGGATTGGCGTAATAACTCAGGCCAGTCAAGTAATAGGTTGTTGTTATCCCTCAAAACCGTATTGGAACATCTTGTATACTAATGTGTGCTATAATCAACTCTTCACACCAAAACACAACTGTACGAAAACACTACATTGCGAGAAAAATAAGTGTAGCAATAGCACAACAATACACAAAATTCCACTATTCTTTGGACATTAATTTGTTACTAAATATTGGTTGTCTTTAAGCTTTTATTACTGAATTATAAGCTATATATAAGAGAACCGCTATGGTAAATGGCACCCGTGAGATCCCAGATCTTTTATAGGTAATACATATACATTTACTTATTAGTTAGTTTATTATATTCAACTGATTCCTGCCCCGGATGATTCTCAGCCACAACACACTTTGCGAAAATTTAAAAGATATGTTTAGCCAGCCAATGTCTATTGTAATGTTTTTAGCTAAACATAATTATCGGTGGGTTTAGTTATTTCCATCCTGCACTGTATTTGTGTTTTATGTGCATTAAAGAACCGCTAGTTGTAATGATTGTACGTACACTTGACACACTATTTTGGAATTTTCACTATGTGTATAGACATAATATATACCAGACTACAAGGAACATTGTTTCAACCGAACTTGACCCCTTATTTACATGTATGTTTTTGTTGGGATTTTATGAAAAAATACTATAAAGTACTACTATAAGATATTATAAAGAAACTTGATCTGGTATAACTCAACTATAGTGCTGCAATGTACCATACCAAATCAATGTTTATATAAATACAAATTTACACTTAGGTAATATTTAAATTTACATAACATAATTACTGCCTAATGAAAAAAAAAGAAAAGTATAATCCATATAAATAAAATGATTGGAGGTTTGACATTTTTCTATAACATTGCTTTGTATTTAAAAAATAATCTGTGATTATATTATTTGTTTAATTTTTTTTTTATATATTAGCTCTACAAATTGATGGTACTGTCCCTGATGGCAAGCACAGTACAATCAAAACAGAACGGTGACCAACACATAAATATACTATAGAATTAAAACTGGATTTGAACATGAACTATACATAGAGCAATTGAATATTCAACATACTTTATAAAATAAAAATATGCACTACCTTTCCTATGCACTCCTGGAAGACTAGTAGAGAATGCTTTTTAGCATTAAACAGTCCTTTAGCCCAGTAGTTGGCAATAAACTATTAAATAAATAAATAAAACTCACTTTGTAGGCTTGCTTTTCATCCATACAGGCAGGGTGAAACCATCCTTTAACTCAGGGTCACTAGAAGCCATTTTATTTATATAATATAAAAGATTAAATTAAATAAGTTCAAAATTGTATGTAACAAAACTAACAAGTACTCTGTTAAAAAATTCGAGACTTAATGATGTTTTATCTTGAGCATAAATGATAAGATTGCTTCAATTGGAAATATTAACAAATAACATTTAAATAAACCTTGTTAACATACACAAATATATATAAAGTATTGGGACACAAAAATTTTGAGGGTAAATTTTTATTAACTTATTTGTATTAAATATTGTGTGCAATTAAGTATGAATTATCAAGACACTCTTTGGGCTTCAATTGACTTCAAGCAAAGGCATGACGATGCCATCTGAAAGAAAATAAGTTTCATGGTATATTTTCACATTATATTATAGATATTTTTACAATACAACTAGCTTTTATACCTGCTTCTTCAGGTAGAGATATTAAGTGGGCACTTAAAACCTATTACTTATATATTTCTGTTATAAAAATAGCCAATATGGTTTATCATCTCTCTAAATGGACAAATTAGATTTTTATGTATGTATGTGTGTGAATTATTAATCTAGTGAAAATAAACTAAATTGATGTAACCTCCATGAAATTAAAATCACAAATATATTGTTCAATTTATGCCCTAAGAAAGCACTTATGAATGTTAAAACACTAACCAGGCTGATTTAGAAAATGTCCCAGTAAGTCAGATCCAGCAAGAAACTTTATTGAGATAATCAATACTTTCTTTTAACTGTGTAAAATATTGTGTAATTAATCATACTATTTTAGTGGATGTATAGGAGACCTAGTCATTTCCAGACATCACTATGATTAATGCTATGATCCAAATTCAATTGGCATATCAGTAATCTGAACAATCTTATCATAGTCTCCTCATAGCCATAGTCATAGCATACTCTATATTACCTGGTCTTACTGAATTTAAAACACGAGATGACCAATTTGTGTTTATTTCTAGTTTTAAAAGTATGCTGATGGCTTTCAAAATCTAGCTTATCTGAGTTTTAGAGAACATACATTAAATTATCAAAGATGTATCAGGAGGGTATGAACCACAAGCAAGTTGATATTAATTCCGGAACAGTTAAATCAAATGAACAAAAACTCTTTCTTTTTAGTTACTTATAGACAACCGTTGCCAAGAAAATACTGAAGGATTGCGCATACTATTTTTTTTTTTTGTTAAACAACAATAATTACTGATTCACGGTATGACTGAGTTAAATTGTATGTCCGAGTGCAGACATAGGTTACATCACGATTAAACAGCTTCAAATAGTTCCAGAGTAATAAAAAACATTTACAAGTAGACAAAGTTGCTGTTACCAACTATGGTGTAAAATAAACACATCTGGTCACGGGTTTAAATAGTGACGACTGATAACCACAAAAATATGTTTTTGTTTACTACCACTATATGGATTCCAGTCCACACTACAGAATTGTGTACCTATAAGTATTTATCAAATAACGAGTATAAAATCAGTATCTGTACATATTATCAATAAATTTTAATAGTTTCAATTACATGCACAAAAAAAAGCTGATAACATTTCCCAAAATTTCAAATTCACATATACAAATTATTTATTTCATTTTGCACTGAAAACAGAAATCAATAGCTACATATTACAGACATTATACTTTTGAGATTGTGTGATTTTAAAAACTTACGTTTTTGACAGTATTTTTTGAAAGTACGAAATACAACATCATAAGATTTATAAGAATAGCCTTAACAACTCGGTGACGAATATGAACACAGAGAATATGAATAAAATAAATTTATAATTTGATAACTTATAAATCAAGTAGCTATGGAAGCAGGGTTACCAACTCCTAAAAAAAAATAGCCCTAAAATCAACCACGGGCTTGAAAATTGCGGGAGCTGTTTGCAGTATGACTTAATTTTTAGCACTGTCGCACCAAGAGACGTAGGTAGCTTTTAATAGCTAACTTGGAATGGCTGCACTCTGCGTGCAACTACTGCAGTGTTTTCATTCTGTTTATGAAAACACTGCAGTTTTCATTCTGTTTATGCACCCAAAATGCATATTTCCGCTCTAAATTTGGGGCTAAAAGCCCTAAGTTGGCAAGCCTGTATGGTAGCGAGATATCCATAGATAATATAGTAATACCAGTAGCTATCTATACAGGGTTTCCAAGTCCTAAAAAAATATAGTCCTAAGATCAAAATAAAATAGCCTTAAATAACCCTAAATGCAATATTCGAAAGCCCAAAAAAAACCTGTATTGTGTATCTACTCAAAAGTATTGTTAAAATAAGTTTCCTGTTTTATTAAGGTAATAAAACTATAAAGGTATAAAGATAATAGGTAGGTATATATATAGAGGTATAAAGGTAATAGGGAAACTTGACCACAGACTAACAGTATTATTGCTTTTTTTACTCGTTTTGGTCAAACTACTAATGCATGAAATCGAGTTATTATGCTAAGAGTGATAGTTTCATACAACACAAACGCACGAATTATATAGCGAGGAATTGAAGTTTTTACCAAAAAATGGGGAATTTAAAGTATTCAGTAAGTGTTGGTCTCATTCATCTTATCGTCATTTAGATTAAATAATAAAGGCAACAACTGACATGGTTATTTATTGATATTGACAAACCAAAAGAAAATCTATAGTGATAACTATGTGTATGGTGGTCGTGATCACTACCACTCGCTTTATTACTGTATATATACAAGTTGATCCCGTAAAGCGAGAAAAAACAACAAATAATAAAAGGTGTGTGTGCGATTCACACACGATAGAAGTGAAACTTCATTTCAAAATATATTTTCTATTTTATTTAAACAGTGTGTAATATACATACACACCGACATTTGCTCTCTCGCTCTCGCTCACACAAAGCGGAGAGACCAATAATGTGCGTTAAATGTTGTACGTATAACGCTTAACGTTTAACGCGTTGGAAGTCGCATAAGAAGTTTCACTTCAAAAAGAGATTATCAAAAAGAGATTTACCACTATGTGTATGATATGGTAATTATTATTAATAACTATTGCTAGTACATACCTACATATATACCAATATCAATCTAAGATATATAATGTATAGCTATCTTCCCAGAAGCTAGTCCTAGGACTAGATAGCTAGTTTTCCTTTTCTCTACGTTATATCAACCAAATCAGATTTTATTGTCATTCTTTTTCGAAAATTGTTTCTTTAATTCTTTTATTTCATATTTGTCAAAGAGAGAGAGAGAGAGTGACATCAGAATATACTATCGAAGACACCAGTGTTTTGCTTGATATCATTCTTCATTACGGAATAATAAATCTTGTGGGCGAATCTGGGTTAAGTGCAAGCATTGTAGAGATGCACATGGTCCGATAATTCAAGTGATTATGATGTCTGTTTTATTTGGGGTTGCCCTCAGTGGCCTCCAACCTCCCCTGTACCCACCCCATGCCTCGCATATTTGATGTTATCGCTGCCCGTAGGTGACCTAGTAATAGATCTTGAACGTCCTCACGATCCAACAAGCTCCAGTCAGAATAATCTTCTCTTCTGGTTCGGACTTAGTAGGTGGTCACGAACAATTTTAGGATCCAATATTAGTGGAGATCTGCACGTTACGAGGGCTCGAGCTAGAACCATCCTTCAAGCCCATCGTTGTCTGCTTATGTGGTTGCGTGGATCACAGAGCACACCTGTTCGAGCGCGCGGCGTCATCTCTACTTTATTTCCATTTATTTTATGTACGCCGTATTTTTGAATACCTGACAGGGTCTGTTATCTCGTTACTATGAGACATGATTTCTTTTTAAATTATGACATAGACACGATTCTCCTACATATTCAATAAAATTATAACCTATTCGGAAAAGCAACAACGTAAACAAACGCTTTTTTGAAGTGAAACTTCTTATGCGACTTCCAACGCGTTAAACATTAAACGTTTTAATGCACATTATCGGTCTCTCCTCTTTGTGTGAGCTAGAGCGAGAGAGCAAATGTCGGTGTGTATGTATATTACACACTGTTTAAATAAAATATAAAATATCTCTTAAAATGAAGTTTCACTTCTATCGTGTTTGAATCGCACACACACCTTTTTTTAAAATGAAGTTTCACTTCTATCGTGTGTTAATTGCACACACACCTTTTTTTATATATTATTAAGATCCTTAGATAAACGTTCTTTAAACCCAACTACTTACTATTTTGTCTTCAAACATAGTTCTATCAATATAGCAGCCTCTTTGTTAATACTGTCCAGGGAGTTTATATAGCAACTTAAAATACATGTTCCTAGTTCACTTCATTCATTTCATTCTCAGTCATTTGTAATTCACTTGACTTGTGCATAATAACCAAACTACATCACGTGAAATTCCGCCAAAATTACAAAGTATAGGGCTAAATAGGGGTAAATAACATAAGTTTATGAATTTAATCAAAAACCACCACATAACACTTCAAGATCCCGCCAAAAACTCTAACCAAACGCTAGTGTTTGTGTTGCCTAGCTAAAACATAAATAAACACTATTGTGTGTGTGTTGTCCACTAAATAATCAATAGCACTATTTTTAACAATACCAAGCAATGTAGCACCCACCTGTGATATGGAGTTGGTAACCCTGCTCAACGTTGTCTGATATCCGTGATAATTTTATTATGATTTTTGAAAAATAAATAAATTACTGTTATAAATTTATATTCAAAAGCATTAAGATGTCTAATGAGCAGGAACCTTCAGATTTAGACTGGATACAGTTGCGCAAAGATATGGGCAATATACAACAAGTTGAGACCACAAAAGAAAAATTCTCCAGAAAATTCTTAGAAAATCCTTTTGTTCCTTTAGGTATGTTGGTATATAAAGTCGTTGATGTAGTTTAATAAATCTTTTATTTTTTACATTGATTATTAATACTTTAATGTTATTTCCAATAATTCTATGTTTCCAGGATTTCCAATAAAATTATGTAACTTAAAGTTCACAAAATTATTACATTTTGTCAAGGACTATTTTTCGATATTTTTTTGTTAAAGAGTAGTAGCTAAAAATTCCTGAATAGTATTGTGACTTTAATAAAGTTTTAATTTAATGGCTATGTACATATTGTATATAATTTGTGTTAGATTAAGAAGGTCAGCCAGTGATACATGTGAAATCTTAGAAGAAAGATAGACATGGCATATTATGTGTAACAGATAAGTCCTGATTATTATTTCTGTTTTAGGTTGTCTAGCAACTGCTACTGCACTATCATTTGGTTTGTGGAGTTTTAGAACTGGCAGACAAAAATTATCTCAGCAAATGATGCGTTTGAGAATAGTTGCTCAGGGATTTACTATAACTGCCCTTGTTGTTGGTGTTATGATGACTGCTGGAAAAAATGTAAAATAAAAAATTTAATTTTTATTTATTTCATTATATTACTACATTTTGTACAATAATAAAATAACCTGAATATTTTAATAGTTGCAACATGTGTATGTTACTTCTAAACAGGATTGAAATCTGAAATTATTCTATTGAATATTGTTTGAAACCACAACTTGGGTCTTATCCTTTGTCAAACCCGAAGATATTAAAAACATTGTAAAATAAATTCCTTAAAACAATATAGAACTGACAGTATTACGATTTAAAGTGTCATGACCTCATGACAGAGGTTGTAAACAAGCATATGTACCTTATGGTAAGCAGCTACTTGTAACCTATGGACACTTGTAATACCATAGGCATTACTTGCGCATGGCAACCTTGAAACCCCTTACCCCAAAGAGCTCTGGAAACCCTACTCACAGCTGAAACATAACACTATACTTGTAAATACTAGTAGGAAACTAATGCCTAAGCTGCACATATAACAAAACTTGTTTTCCCTGTTTAGGAGTAGTACCTATTCTGTGTTTGGTCTATTGCGAAGTGTATAGCCTCATACTTCCTGCAAGGATCCATCACAATTAAGTATGAAGATTTTATGCAGCATTGCTATTTTTCATATGAAATGAAAATAATTTGTCATATTGCCGGCATAATATTATGTTACCTAATTTTCAAAGTCAATAATAATTTGAAAAGCAACAAATAATTTCAAGTATATGTACGTAGGGTAAAATACCCAGTAGTCAGCCTTTTAGCGCGAATTGTTATTTGAAATCTTATTTATTCAGTTTTATAATAAAATAATCAAAAATAATAATTATCCACAATAATATAATAAACAACATTAAATAAAATGTGGTATGGCACTTTTTACCAGTAGTCGGCCACATTTGACCTGAAGTCAGCCTTTTTCAAACCTATAGCCAGTCAGCCTGATTCAGCCTCTTCTCCATTAGTCTTGAACATTTCATACATAAATTGTTTATTAAATATATTTTCATAAAGGTCTCCAGCAAACTGAGTACATTTAAAATGGTATCATGCAGGGCGTATGTCACATCCCATGTTCTTTAAATCATTTATTTCTGTGTCACACTATTGATTTCTTTGTAATAATTATTACATTTTATTTTATTTACTCTACAAGTAGTATTTTTCTTTCTTGTTTGAATATAATATATGGTTGTCTACAATCTTCCAGATTTAATTTATTGCAACTATTCTTGAATTATTTTGTACTTTTTCTTTTTTATCTTTTTCATCAGGATATAATTATATTTGTGCCCTCAAATTTCTTCTAATTGTTTCTAAAAAGGTCCACTCTTTTAAAAAAGTGGCCCCTAACTTCGTTTTAGAGACACTGGGCGAAATGATTTTCTTTTTAACACGCTTCATTATTTATTGGACATGATGCCTTTTTTTATTGCTCTAATGATCATTCAAGTTCAGTTGTATTCTATTTATCGTCGTCTTCGTCTCATTTCGTTATTTCTAAGTCGCAATATATATAAATATATATATTAAACTTTTCGACATTACGAAATCCTAAAACAAAAGCAATAGAAATATTACTACAACTACAAAAAGATAGTCCTTATAAAATGCATTACGGATCAATTTTCTGCAACAGAACTTACGGCTGACTACTGGGTTTATAGGCACAGGTTTATAGGTCTACTATTCGGCTACGTATGTTTGATCGCCGCCGAACACTGCTAAAATGAACTTTTACGTACTTGTACGTTTACCGTACGAGCATTACAAGATATAGTTTCTATGTTAAAATCGATCAGATATACGAAAATTACAATAAAACCAGTAGTCAGCCGTAAATGGCCGGCTATTGGATTTACTTTAAAAATTCGCAACCCTTTAATCGGCCACCCGAATAATAACGTTTTATATAAATAAAAAAAGGTGTGTGTGATTCACACACGATAGAAGTGAAACTTCATTTTAAAAGACATTTTCTATTTTATTTAAACAGTGTTAAACTTTAAGTAGTTAAACTTTTAACGTTTAACGCTTGGAAGTCGCATAAGAAGTTTCACTTCAAAAAGGTGTGTGTACGATTCACACACGATAGAAGTGAAACTTCATTTTAAAAGATATTTTATTTAAACAGTGTGCAATATACATACACACCGACATTTGCTCTCTCGCTCTGGCTCACACAAAGAGGAGAAACCGATAATATGCGTTAAACGTTTAACGTGTTGGAAGTCGCATAAGAAGTTTCACTTCAAAAAGTTCTTCAAACCTAAATAATCAGTAGACAAACAATTTATTGTAGGAACACATAATAATTTATAACAGAAATACTTACCGAAACATCGCCGTCGGCCGCGGTTTCTTACGAAAAAAATTGTAAGTAGTATTCGCGCGGATATGTTGCAAATGAACGATCATAGCTCGACATCCTGAGGTGCTATTAATTCGTAGCTGTGAATATTTAACAATAAAAGAGTAAGGATTCTGTCAAATATTGCCAATAACATTTAAACAAATGTTAACACTATATTTATAAGGAGATATTTGCTGTAAAGGTTGAGTTCTGGTGCAGGGCTAACTACTGGGTGTTTACCCTAGTAGTTCTAATTTAGTAATAAAAGGCTTTATTAACTAATTTAGTCGCTATTCTTGCACTGTTCTGTCGATCGGTCTACAACCAGGCTGCCTAAACCTATAATGGCCAAGATATTTGAAGCGATGATGGCTCAGTGGTAGCGTGTACGACTTCGCGTCGAGTGACGTGAGTTCGAATCCCTGCAATGAGCCTGAGCTTTCGGTGAAGGAATACATAGTGAGGAAACTATAGCATGGTGGTAGGGCTTTTTCTAATGCCCGCCTGGCTAGGTACCACACTCAAGTTGAAAATCTGTCGCCAAGCACCAATAGGTGTGTTCCGGCAGCTGCACTTGAGAGCCAGACTTCCACTAGGTTTAGCGTGTTACCATCTTGGGCTACATCGTCACTTAACATCAGGTGAGATTGTGGCGACTACGCAAAAACCTATAACGATAAAAAAAAATTAATACAGTGCAATGTGCATCCTCATTTATTTCACTGCTATGCAATTATATTAAAATATTATTTGTTTTATTACTTTTATAAGTTGTTAACGTCCAGCAAGCTTTTTTATTTAAATAGTAAAAATACAGTAAAAAAAGGTGTATGTGCGATGCACACACGATAGAAGTGAAACTTCATTTTAAAAGACATTTTCTATTTTATTTAAACATTGTGCAATATACGTACACAACGTTTAACGCTTAGAAGTCGCATAAGAAGTTTCACTTCAATGATAATGATTCACTGCCATATAATATTGGGTAGAGTTTCACAGACCACGGGCCGCATGGGGCCTACTATCGATGGCTATGCGGCCCGTCAACAAATAAAAAAGGTGGTAATAAATCTGAATATGCTGTTGAGACCACAGTTCTGTGCTGTGCAAACTTTATAGCTCAACGTAATTCCATAGTTCAAATTAAAAATTATAATGTCATGAAATTATTTGAAAACTTTTATTCGGTTATTTTTATTTTCACATTTCCACACATCACACAGCTTCAGAGCAGAAAAATGTGAAAAAAATATTTGTCTGTGGTGTAAACACAATTTTCGATGTTTTAGGCCTTCTAATATCGATTTAAAAATTCAATGTTTGTAATAAATACATCCCTACTATGTATCTAGGCATTGTAATTATTTGAATTTGACAGAATTGACTTCGATAGGAACAGATAGGAATTATAAAATAAAGAATGAATGGTTTTATAGCCGTGCATTGTGGTAAATATGATTCAATTTGTTTTAAAATACAAATTTTTATTATTTAAAACTGACTATTAACGTTAGGAATATAATGTTTTAGGAGCTGGTTATCATAGTGAATCCCTAAAGAAAGAGTATCAGAAAACATGTAAATCGGCCTGCAGAAAAGCTGCAATAGCTCTTGAAGAAGGTGGCAATGCCGTAGATGCTGTAGAAAAGGCTGTGATAGGTTTGTATACAAAACGAAAGGAAAACGATGAATGTTTTCTTACATAAAATATTTTGAGTAAACACAAAAAAATATATTTACAAACAAATGATAACAAAGCGTTATTAATTTCGGCTCAGCTTTGGAAACGCTACCGTCGGAATCACACTCGCACTCCTTTTTTACAGTTAGATCACTTTATAACTAGGCTTATTATAAAATTTTACACTCCGGAAATTTATAGTTTATGAGATAATCACAAGTTTATTTTTATTAATTAAATTTTAAAAATCGTATTTAAATTAGTAAATTTGACAATACAAATGTCAGATCAAGCTATTCTGAACGTATAGCACAGAGTACGTAATGTATAGACAAGAGAATTTCACTCATAGAGCCTAATTATCTTAAAGTTTCTGAACGTTTTTTTTGAACTTTTACAAAATTTTCGTATATTATTGCATATTATTATTAATAATTAATACATATTGTTATTAAAATACAAGCCTTTAGTTATATATATAATTTAATTTAAAATTTCGTATTTTTTTTCTTAACTTGTTTTTATTGGTTTTTGAACGATCAATGTTTTGTTTGTTTATTCTGTTTTGTTTGTTTATTCTGTTCTGAGTTTTTCGCGTCTGGGTTATTTTCTAAAAAAATGTTTTTATTTCATACTGTATTTATACAATTGGTTAGGTTAGGTTTGTATTGTGAACAAAACGCACGAGCCGAGCGAGCGAAGCGAGCGGGCCGCGGCAGCGGCCGGCGAGTGCCAGAACACTAATTACCTGTTGGGAATTTATATACAAGTCTCAGTAGGTAACATAATTTTGCTTATTGAATGACATAACCTCAAAATTTTCAAATATGATTTCTCGAAAACTACTTGTTTCCGCACTTTTTCTTTCACAGTGGAGTTCCCTTTCACCCTCCCGACCCTCCTCCGTCCCTTAGCGTCATCAAATTTAGCGGAGGTGACCTAATTTTGCTTAATAAATGACATAACCTCAAAATTTTAAAAAACTAATTTCTCGAAAACTATTAATTTCCGGAATTTTTCCTTTATAGGGGGATTATCTCTCACCCTCCCCCCCCTCCCCCACCCCCTTCCATATTCAAATTCAGCGGTAGCGTTTCCAAAGTCCAACCTTAATTTCAGAATTAGAAAACAGCCCTCTAACTAATGCAGGTTATGGGTCAAATTTAAGTTGGAATGGAATTGTTGAATGTGATGCATCACTAATGAATGGACAAACATTACATTTTGGAGCATGTGGTGCTGTATCAAATGTATGGAATCCAATATCATTAGCCAAACAACTTTGTTTAAAACAGTGTGACAATTTATCATTGGGCCGAGTACCGCCATGTATACTTACAGGCAAAGGAGCTTTTACTTGGGCACAGAGAATGGGACTAGATATAGTTGATGACCACAAAATGGTATCTGCTCGTGCATTTCGCAACTATAAACATAGTAAACGAAAATTAAAACGGTATTCCATTCAAAATGATGTGAAGTTTAGTCCTTTAGACACAGTGGGGGCAGTTTGTGTGGACTCTAATGGTGTTGTTGCATCAGCAGCAAGTTCTGGAGGCGTCTCATTGAAACATGAGGGAAGAGTAGGACAGGCAGCTTCATTTGGCAGTGGAGTATGGGCTGCAATGAGCAGAGATGGTGTAAAACCATCAGTAGCGGCTTGCACATCTGGGTGTGGTGAGCATCTGATACGCACACAGTTAGCAAAAAATACTGCTGAAAGTTTATTAGATTCATCCCCAGTTGTAGGTCTTGATAAATGTTTTAAAGAACATTTTCTAGAATCACCTTTCTTGTGGGATGTTCCGGAAAGACTTGGAGGAACATTAGCGCTCAGATATGATCCAAATTCAGGTGATGGTGAATTATTATGGGGTCACACTACAAAAACTATGTGTATTGGATTTATGTCTACTGAAAGTGTTAGACCAAAGGTATTTTATTTATTACTTTTTATTCTTAATAATATGAATCTAGAATTAAAAACTCTTGGCTAATAAATTGAAAGAGTATGATATCCTTATTATGCTGAATAGGGAATTAGTAAAATAGATTGTTATAAATTTCTCAAATATTTTTATGATTTGTTTTCTCGTATTTATGTCTTGAGCCCAGACTAATTGTTTTTATGTATTTGTTACCATTATTTTACAATTGGAAATAATGTAATTACTTTTTCTAATATGTTTCCACTAATTTTACACTCTGTGAATAACTGTTATTAATTTCAATGACAGTAAATAAATAATACTATAATATTTTTTACAGTGCATGATTTCATATCTGCCTCAAAAAGTTGAACCTGGTCGTAAAGCTGTTGTCTCTGGTTATCCATTCAAAGTTCCTTTGCAACCATGCCCAGTTTTACAGTGGGAGTTGAAGAACGAGCATAACAGTAATGGATCTCTGTAAGCAATTTGTTAAAATTATTGCAATATTTTCCCCTGAAGTATTCAGTTATAATATACATAAAATATGTGAGTATTAATTAAAAACGAGTGTTTTTGTTCTCTTAAATTCGTGTTACAATAGCATTTTCTGTGATCACTTTTGACATGCGAGTAATATGTAATTCAACTTGCAACTTGTTATTGTTCTAATATTATGGGTCTTATATTTTTTACTATATATAAACAATTATAACTATTTCAAAGCAAACAAAAATCTACATTGCAAGTAATTATTTGAATATAACTTCACTTGTACACAAATAAAAATTTGTACCAAAGTATATAATGTAAAATACTATCAGTTGTAGAACAGTGTAAAGTAACATAAGTTTATGAATTAAAAATTGCAGCACTTAACAAACCTGTGAGATGACCATGTTAGTTCTCACACAAATTCATATAAAACAAGAAAAATTCACCAATTTACAATTTGGCAATTTAAATATTCCAAAACAGTATCATTAGAATTCAAATTTCATTATTGCATATTATAAATTCATTTGTATTTTTATGTATGACCAGCTGGATGTAGTCATATAGATAATGTTGCCAAGTTATTTTATGAAACAAAATTAACTATATTATAATACTTTGCTGTAATTGTGTCTTAGTAGTAATATGTATAGTGAATGAATTGATAATGTGAATTGTGAGAATGTATTTCCTTCTACAAGTATCTCAATGAATTCATTGTGGAAATCATGTTGATAATGATTATTACTGTAAGTGTGGTCTTTGCCATCATTATGATCACTGTGTAGTGTGTTTAATAAATGATACAAAACCAATAATGTTTATTTATTTATTGAAATTGTGCACCATTAAACGGATACATTTGATAAAAATATAAATTCGGTGAGAGGCAATTATCAACTACAATATTCGCACAATAATTTTAGTCTATGATTACATAGTGCTTAGTTAAATGAAAAAGGATTTATTAAAATGTACTGTGTCCCAACTGAAAAATGTTTTTATAAATTTATGAGCAGATTTGTAGTATTATATTCACTAAATTCAAAATAAATGTTTCAGCACCATACATTTAAAGAACCAATTATGACCCTATCACATAAAACTCTCACTTTGAATACTGCTTTAAATAACTGAGCTTATATTAAGTTTAATTATAGAAGCACATACATAATGTGCCATTTATAAATTAATTATAATTCTCATAATTCATGAATAAAATTATTTCTCAAATTTTCTTTACCTGTTAGTAACAACAAAATTAAAAGCTATAATTCCATTGTAAATTAATTCTATAGCCCTTTGGCTCTCGACGTCATTCAAAATGCGCGTTAAATTGGCATTAATGCCATCAATGGGAGTCAAGTTATTAGTGAACAATAATAACTTAAATAAAAAAACGGTTTCAATACATATGAATATGTATGTATCATAATTTTTAACTGAAAGGACAATAATTAAAATAATATCTAGTATTACATTACAGTAATAGTCACTGTATTTTCGATTGTTAAACACTGTCATGATAGCTTAACTAAATTTAATAACTTTTGTTCATTAATATATTGATTTAATCCTACAGTTTAACTGAATTTGTCATGCGTATTTGTACTATTTGTTACAAAATCAAAATAAGAAATTGAGAAATTATCGAATTTGATATCCACACATGAGAATTAAACCAAAAAAGAAAGAAAAATGCACATAAAAAAATATTATAGTATATAAACCTCAATTTTAGGTCCTAAAACAATCATAAAATTATGTTTATTATCATTAAAACAATCAATGTTAGTTGTTAATATAGAAACAGTAAATTTATAACTATTATTTACAATCACAAGCTTGCTCTCGTGCTCACGGCGCCACACCTACACATATTATAATAGGTAAGTAGTGATTCAATGGCAAAGCTTCGCCTAATAGTCCTTGCCAAAATTTTTTTACAAAGTCGATAATTAATACTTGAACGTGTTTGATAAAATTATTCTCAATTTCTGATATGATGGATCTTCACTGAATTTCCTAGTCAGACTTACATATTATACTATGTCAAACCTTTAAGCTAATAAATAAGTATGCTTAATTACAATATGTGAATACTTGTAGCCTCGGTCATAACATCTAATGAATATCTATTATAAATCCTAAATATTTCTTTCACAGCTCGCTTCTAAAGTAAAAAAATGCTAAGGTCACATGACTTGCTAATTAATAAATTGTTTATTCAAAAAATATAAAGTGTATTTACATTTCAGTATATTTATGTAGATAATTTGTGTATTTTAGCAAAACACACGCTGTCAAATTAATACTGTTTTTTTTTTCTATATGAAATATCACACCTACGATTATTGCCAATTACATATAAAATATTGATATACCCATTACAATATTTTTTGTTCGGTTTTAGAAATATAAAAGGCATTTTTTCAGTCTCTCATTTTTTATCACACACAACCATATTCATACCAAATCGCTGATTCCTTTGCTTTATCCAGTTTTTCATTACGATTAACTGCCCTCTTCTCTTGTCTTAATTCCTCTCTTTCTTGTAAAGTTTCTTCCAGGCCAGATTGTTCAGATGAAGGTTGTTGCTGCTCAGATGTTGGTTGCTCGTTCAAACTTTGGCAAGCTCCGTCTCCAATCACGGTCGATATTCTGTTGTATACCAAGTATGTAGGATTTTCTTTAATTGGAGTACTTTGAGGTTTTGTATTCAGATTGACACTAGCTTCGTCATCAGCAACATAAACAGTACGTCGAGTGCCTGCAGTCCCGAACATTGGATTGGTTGTGGATGCTATAAAGAAATTTTTGAATGAAGATGAATGGAGTTTAATTATTTTTTGTTAATCATGCTTTTTAGTAACCTGTTTAGTATACCTCTATCAGCGATGCCTAGCCTTGCAAAATATATTGTGTTTCAATGTTTATTTGTTTAATCCATCAAATAATTCATTTGTTCAAGAACTTTTAATTCATTTATTATTCAAGCTTAATTCAAACACTCAAAATTTTATACAATTTTAGTATTAGTTGGGGATTGTAACCAGGAATCTAAATAGTTTATTTAATCTAAAATAATCCCAAACATATAAAAGTAGAAGGCGAGAGTCCTTACAATTAAGTACATATTTCAAAGAATGCTTCATATTATTTTTAATTATATGTCTAATGGTAAACTTACCAGCTGGTAGTCCTGTATCGCCTTCTAGGCCCTGGTAACTATTTCGATGAGATGGTGGAACTGCTTTATGAGGACGTCTTCTTAGAGAAGCGCGGATGAGAGCATCATCTCCACCTCCACTATGAATAGATGCTGTGGAAAGCCTTCTGACAAAATTACTTTCATTAGACAATCTTGCAGAGTCCAGACTTGGAATGGAAGAACAGAGTTCAGCATTTTCTGATTTTTTAAATGCTTTATCATCTAAACGTTTGTTAAAGCTCGAATCAGAACTATGCCTTGGGGATTCCACACTCAATATTGAAGATACTTGATCTTGATCAGATGATTTAGATATTTTTTCTAAATCTTGAATGCCTGGGTCTGATTCTCCTGATTCCGAACCTGCCAGAGTTAATTGCGATTTAGAACGACTGGCTTCCTCTAACCTTTTATTATTCCTTGAAGGAACCTTGTTTATGAGGTCAGTACCAGCTTTTCGAACTCTTTTAACGAAAGATGCACCAAAACCACGTCTTTTGGTGGTGCAATTATCCAATTTTTTATAATGCTCCATAATTTTTTCTTCAAGTTTCTCTTTCTGTCGACATAAGGCGTTAACCTTGTCTGCAAACATTTTTTCTTCTTCATGATAATGTTGTTTATCTTTCAAAGAATGAGCAAGCAATTCATGATACTGAGTTAGGAGTTGAGAGACATGATCCATAAGTGAACGCCGATCCGCATCTAAGCTCTTATTCATTTGAATTAGCATTTCACAATGTTGATTTGTTTTATTAATTTCTAATTCTAAACTAGTAATAATTTCTACTTTCGTATTAATTTCTCCAGAAATTTCAGTGTTTCTTAATTTTAATTGTGACACTTCACTTCTAATATTTCTATACTCTTCTTGCATATTTCTGTATTCATTTTTTAATCTGTCACTGGCTGTGAAGAGGTTTCTGAAGTCATCCTTTAATTTTGAGTGTTCAGCTCTCAGGTTAATCAAGTTCCTTGATTCTGTCTTTAAGTTTTCTCTTTCTTTCTCAAATTCTGAGATTCTTTTCTGATATATTTCCAATTTTTCCTTTAATTCTCTATTTTCAATCTTTAAATCTCTTATTACTACTTTAACTGGCTCTCGTTCGCTCAATAACATCTCATATTCAGTATTTAATTGTTCATGCAAAGTTTGTAATGCAACCTGATCTCTTAAAAGGTTGTCTTGTTTATCTTTCAAGACCTCAAGTTGTTTTATAATCTCTTCTTTTTCGGCAGCCAACTGACTATTGGCGAGTTGCAATGTCATCTGTTGTGATATCAAAGACCCATTTTGTGAATTTAAAGTTGCTATGTTGACTTGTAATTTAGCATTCTCAGCTTGACAATTTTCTAAAGAGGTCTGCAATGTTGTAAGATCTGCTGTAAGCTGTTCGATTTGGGGGTTTATGATTTCTTCGTCAGTTATCTTTTCTTCACTATGATTACAATCACATGGAACTATTTTTAACAAGTTTGCCTTAGCAGCAATTTCAGATATAAGAGATTCGTAATCAGTGTTACTTATTATTTTTTCTAACAAATCTTCAACATTTACATCTCTGGAAATTACATCAGAAGTATTTATACCAAGCTTTTCCATACAATTTCTTAACTTATCAAAGTTTACTTTTTCCGAAATTAAATCCTTTTGGAGAGTTTGGATAGTTTCAGTATCTATTTTCTTTTGAGACTTAAGTTCTCGAGTTTTCTGCTCTAAATCTTGAAGTTTATTAATTATATTTCGGTTTATTTCTTGTTCTCTAACAAGTCTTTCAATTTCTTTTTTCTTTAATTCTATTTCAGATGTTAATTTGTCTAGATTAACATCTTTCTCTTCAACTGATTCTCTTAATTTATTCACTTCCCTTTGAAGATTATGAGTATCTCTTTCACTATAAGTAAGCTTCGTTTTAAGCTCCTCTGTTTGAATGATAAGACTTGTTACTTTATCGGCCTCTGGCTTTAAAACATTAATTTCTTTAGTTTTTGCGTCTAATGATTTTTCAAGGTCGTCAGCTCTTCTCTGTATAGAATCACACAACATTTGTATTCGCTGCTTGTCTTTAGTAAGTGATTCTAAATGTCTTTCGAAGTCTTGTAGTTTATTTTTTTCGGAATCTCTATCAATGGATTGTCTATCTATGAATGTTTTTTGACTGTCCAGAGAATCCTGTAGTTTTCTATTTTCTTCCAATGCGTTTCTAAATACTTCTTCTAGGTCAGAGTTCTGTAGCATTAGCCTACTGCAATTTTCTTGCAATTGTTCACACTTTAATGTTAGCCTTTTTTTTTCTTTCTCCATTTCCAAAACTTTATCACTGCTCTCAAATAGCGATTGTTCACGTAAGTTATCGATTGTCGAAAGAAGCCTCTTATTTTCTAACTCTAGTTTCAAAGCCCTTGCTTGTGCATTACTTGTCAATTGTTCTGATAAACTGTTTTCTCCAGACTCAAGTGTGCTTTCACACTCATTATCTGTATCTAAGTTACTGTTATTACTTTCACTCATTATTGATTTAGTTATATACTGCAAGTGATTATTTTCTTCTATGAGTTCTTGTATCTTACGTTGGTCAGCATCCCTCTCCTTAAAAAAAAAAAAAAAACAAAATTACTCAAATATATGTGATTACTATTTTAACAGTACTAATAGGAAATTAAATACAACAAAAACTACCAGAGCAATGTCATTTGCTTCTCTCTTCAATTTAATCATAGCAGCTTCTAATGTTAGACATTGTTCAGCTCTTTTTCTAGCTCTTTGTAATTGTTCTTCTAGTGCATCTCTTGTCTCCATAAGTGCTTTATTATCTTCACGTAATTCCGAAACACGCGTTTTGTAGTACTCTGCATCTGCTAGTCTATCTCGATAACGCTGAATTTCTTGTTCAAGTCTGAAAGTACAGCAATATTAATTTATAAGTTACATGTCTTATTAAGACTGTCAAAACAACAAATATACCTGTCACAACGCTCCGCCTTTTCTCTCAAGGCATCAGCTTCATCTCTATACCCTGCTGCTTTTCTGGCTTCATTGAACCACTCTTGGCTATCCATGCGTAATTTAGTTAAAACTCCTTTTGTATGTTCTAATTCTTCCCGACATTCTGATAATTGTTCCGACTTTTCTTCTCTGAAATATATTTTATGTATATTAGTATTCAAGTCTATCTATTTATTTATGAAATGAAATCTTCATCATAAATTAGCACTGTTGTGATTTAAAACTAAATGAAACAAAAAAGCGGCATATATATACATCTATAGGATTTATCCTACGAGAAAATGAGATAGAATACATTTACATTATGCAGGGTTAATGCAAGCCCTGATTTTCATGATTGTGATCGTCGTCGGATTGGCCTAGGTGTGTAGGACGACCAGACTTCACACGCAGTACGCACGAGTGGTCGATAGTTCAAATGACGCTGATTTAGGATATTTAAAAATATTTTTTTAAGAACATAATGTTTTATTTTTTTCTGAAAGTTTCACTTCAGACAGGTGCACTGCTGCACACACATTTTTTTAATGATAAAAATGATAATTACTTACAACTCTTGTCTTTGCTTTCGTAATCTGGCCTTCCAGTCTGCCAGTTCAACAGCTAAATGTTGACTATCACCATTACCATTACTCTGGTTAACGTTTTGTGTGGACCTGCTTTTCGCATTTTTGTTATCACTATCGTTCTCGCATAACCCTTCGTGAAGAACTAAAGAAGCCCAATTCTGAAGATAATGGTCACGTTCTTTTGCTAGTCGACGCATGTGATTAAACATTGTTGGCGATTGGAAGAGATCTATCGCATCTGGTGTTAGTACCACAGTTTGCATATCTGTCACCTATAAACAAAGTTTAAACTCTGTTGACTTTTAAACCTAGGAATGTCAATAGAAGAAATTTGTATGATTTCTTAATATTATGATATAATTTATTTTAAGCATACACTTAAATGTTATTTTTTAAGAATATAAGTATAATGTACAAGTTTTTTATTTATTTACTAGTTATTACATATATTATAAAAAAAATGGGACCTGTGCAATTTTAAGGTCTCATAAAGCAATGTGATTCTAACACTACTTTGTGTGATATACAGACGGAATTCACCACCAAAATAGGTGCATAAACATTGAGTTGCTAAAACTTTGCCCGTGTAGACCTGTTACTAGATAGAATGAATTACTGAGAGCACATAGCATCAGCACCAAACCATTTAATGTCTGAAGGAATAGTTATAATATGTTGGACAACTGCATGGAGCCATACTGATCAAGTCTCAGTTGTTCCTAATTCATATGTGCTGTAAAATATGTTTCGCCAATCTGAGAACTCTTAAATTGAAATCAACTTGCTATTACACAGAACTACCAAAATCAAGACCAATCTATTGGAATAAAGCTAACACAAGAGATTGAGTTTTCAAAATAATAGAATACATATATATAAATATATATATATATAAATTTGTCAATTAGAAATGGTTGTACCTGTTTTATGCATTCCACAATGTTGTGCTGCAATTCTACATCGAGCTCTTTGATTCGAGTTATAAATATTTCTTTATTTGGGCACTGTACTGCAGCACCTAGCAGCAATAAGATCAACAGCTTCATATTTTCTAGGCCTTCTCTTGATTCAGGTGCTTTTCCTAAACATATACACTCTGGAACCACTAACAGTGTCATACCGAGTTCATCTTCATACAATCCTTTCACATTTTTTACTATTGCATCAAAATTTTTTATTCTTCCCAATATCAAAGCTTGGTCTTCGAGTCCGGCAAGTTTTGTAATATGACATGATGGTTCTGGATCTATTTGGAGATAAACTTGGTGTAATATATCTCCATCAAAAAGTGATGCAAATTCTGATATACTACCTGGATTAGCAATACATGATTTTAGCTGAAACAATAGGCAAAGAAAATTAATTTATTAAAATTACCTTGTACAACAAAGTATGCAGTATCATGTATACTGATTCATATAGCCAATATAACTTTAAGAAATATATGTAAAGTTAATTGCGATTTCAATTTAAATAAAGTGCTTCTTCAAATAAAGCACTTTAAAGCTTAATATTTCACAAATGGATCCCTGAATCGAAAAGAGGTTTTCACACACCATCAATCTTTTTGAACAACCTTTCCAAGGACATCCTATATACATAGGATCAATAAAAAAAAAAAATCCCATTTTATGTGTAAAGGACACCAAAAAAAAAATATTTTTCAGGATTTTATTTTACTACTTTTTCAACATGATTAATATGTATACCTTTGCAAAATTACAGCTTTCTAGTACTAAGAATCTCTGAGCTAAGCACGGACAAACAGAAGACAATGAAACTATAAGGGTTCCTTGTTGACTTGAGAACTGTAAAAAGCACTAATCTTTCAAGTTAAATATGATGTAGTTACCATTTTTTTCATAAGCAATAAAGATTTCACATTTTTGGTTATAGGATATAATTTATTTAATATAATATTTAGATTATAATAAAAGTCTTGCTCTTAGTGCATGATATGAAAATACAAAACATCTTGTAACAAAAGAGCACTATCTCTATTACTCTATTTATAGCCTAATGAAATATAATTTAAGAGAAATTGGCACAAATAAAGAGACAATACCAGATTACATTATATGTTGGTACAATAATATTTTCTTTTTAAAAGTAATTACTAAATACATAAATATTTTTTATGAATGATCAATATATCATAGTGGTAAAAATAAGGTTTTGTTGGATATCTAATAAGTTGACTAAAGTGAAAAAAACATATTATTTAAAAAAATCTATACAAGAAAATCCAAGTATATTTTTTATGACTTCATTAGCCACACCTCTTAGCAATGAATTAAAGCAGAGTTCAATTATGTGCATTATGTATTTATTTGATTAATAAACATCTAGTTATAGCACTTCATGATTAAGGCACTAACATATATAGTTTTTGTGCAATGTGATTACTTTGAGTGTTCACTGTTTCTGCTGGCTAGTATGCATGTTATTGTGTTTTTTATTATTAAGTGTGGGCAACACATTTCATTTTGGAGAACAATTTGTATCTAACAAAATATTCATATTTCTATATATAATTTGGCTACTGTTTTTAGACACCTTTTATACCTTTAATTGTGAGTTTTTTACTGTAAACATAAAACTGTTTAAGATTTACAGTAATTTTACAAAACCATCAATATAGACAACATTGAAGATATGCATTGAATTAAAAAAATGTTTAAAATAAATACATACATAACAATCATATACTTGTGGATGAGAGATATTTTAACGATTATCATAGCAAAAGAACTTTTAATGTTGTATTCAAATACACGTTCATTCACGCGGAACGGCTAAGTAATTTTGTCTCACGCTTACTTCATTTTAGCACAAAGTAATAAACAAGGGCACAGCTTGTGCACTCACCCACGAAACTAGGGGTCCATTCAAGAAGTCTTCGATTTCAGCCCCCGACGCGGCCATTCTTGCCGTACGTTAGGATGAATGAGTCCTACTTCTTTGTATTTGACCGGAACGCATGGCATCGAAGTATTGCCCAATATTGAAACGAGCAGCAAACGCAGTCAACATCTGTAGCACAATGCAAAAAACCACACAACCACTTTATGTACGACTCAGCCTCAATATTGAATTGACAATGACATATGACAGTCGGACAACGAGTTCACAGAGTAGGTAATAAATTACTTAGTGATGGGCGAATGCGAATGATTCATTCAAATGATAATTCGAAAGGGCGGTCGTTCGAACTATTCGATTGTAGAAAACAGCTATTCGAATTAAAAAGTTTTCGGCTTCAGCAATCTTAGGATAACGCAGATGTGGCGGCGCAGCACCACACCTATACAACAACCCGAGCACTGTACAGGGCCCGCAGTCGATAGCGCGGCGTGACGAATTACTCTTTACAGTACCAAGATGGAAACCGGGGAACCGCAAATCAAGGTGCGCTCTCTACAAGTATCTGCGTATCTGTGCCCCTGCTCACGCCCGAACCTACTAGGCGTGAAAAATGAAAATCACTATATGGTGCACACAGAGAGGGACGCCGGGTGTGGTGCTACGGGAGGTGTTGTGAGGAGGTACGATGCGCAGTATGGATGGACTGGGCGCTGGTAGGACGAATAACAACACATACATTCAAATTCAACCGTTATATTCTTCAAAGTCTTCACAATAACCTGCTTATACTAAATCCTTAGCCCTTAATTCCTATGATGATTCAGTGCTTCTTCGGAGGGGTTCTTCGACGAGAGTGTTTTCTTGAGTCTTCAGGAGTTTCTTTTGACGTTTGCGTATGACTGCGTTTGACACTGCGTGCCGGGTACGACTCCGGCGCTATATTTATAGGAGCGTGAGAGCACTAGCGGCCTCTCTCCTCGTCTGTATCTAAGCTTATGTATAATACACGATTTCTAGCCAAAATACTACTAGAATCATATTAAAATTACGTAATTCTTGTTAAAATCTAATTAGAATGATAAAAACTATCTTTATACACATCAATTATGCTTGAAGAACAACAAATAACACTAATATACGACATTAAAGTTCTCAACACAAAGAATTAATTGTTTAGTTTTTACAATCGATTGTGCTATAGTCTTAATAACTATCTAAGAACCGTGCGATAATTGATGTCATAGCAACACTAAGAAGCGCGCTAATTTAGAATTGCTTTTGTAAAGCGATCGATATTACGTGTAGACTGGTGCAAATAACATTTTAGGGATTATTTTTTCTAGACAAAATGGATAAAGCTCCTTATCATAAAGTGAAATTTCAGGATCAACAATTAGATGATTATATTCTTGAGGTAGGTATGTGAAAACAAATGTTCTTGTAGTTTCGTACTGAAATACTCGTCGTTATTTTTGAGATAAAGTAGGTACCGTTTTCTTCTTGTTGGTTAATATTTATAATAAACGAATTATAATTTTAAACAATATTATTAGGTTTACCTTTGTGAACGCATGACGTAAAAACTACTGGATTGATTTTGTTCCACTGCTTATAGGATCCTTATAAAAAAAAAACACAATATCTTCATAATTCTGTAGTCAACGCGATAGGAGCCGCAGGCACAACTGGTCTAAAATAAAATTGAATATTGTTTACCTACAAATTATAATTCAAATAATACTGATTATAATTCTAAATACAATTCTTGGAAAAATATTATTTCTTTAACTGAAATTATCTGAAGATTAAGGATAATATCTGAAATAATTTCATATCCATATCTGTAACTGAAACCAACTAAATACTCTTAAAATATCCATATCTAGATCCAAAATCTCATATCCATAACATCCCAACTTTTTACCTTAATATTGAATAAAACCTTCATTATTTCAGAATTCAGTACTGAGAAGTAAACTCCAAAGTAAAGTTGATGCTCTATCTATTATGAGCACGGAGTTAGACAAATGTAGTATGGAGCGAGACAGATATAAAGTTCTTGTTGAACAATTAAAGTGTAAAAATTTAGTACCAATCAAAAGACAGGACAATGATAATAGTATATACAAATTTACACCCATAAATACAATAAGCTGTAGTGATATTCTGGCTAAGACAAGAGATCATAATGACATGTTAAAATTAGAGGTATGTTGATACACCAAAATCGCTGCCTTTTTCAATAGATTTTAAAATAAAATCAATTTTAATGTGTTTTTACACACTATAAATCTATATAGCAAACAAAAAATGTGACTGATCCTCGAGTTAGCGTCATTATAGTAAACTTTTTTTTATACAACTATGGTGGCAAACAAACATACGGTCCGCCTCATGGTAAGCGGCTATCATAGTCTATGGACGCTTGTAAGTATAAGTATAAACTAGCACATTGCCGACCATGAACCCTTCTTTCCAAAAGGATCTCTGGAAATCCTACTCATCGCAGGAACACAACACAAGTTTATTTGGCTGCAATTTTATGTAGGGTGAAGGTATTCCACTAGTCAGGCTGCCCTAGGTAGCCAGAAACCTCCAATGAAATTTCTCTTTGCCCTATCTTTCACTTGTTGATACTTAATAGCTGTTTTCTGTACTGCATGTGCCAGGTTGAAATGCTGCGTAGCAATTTAGAAGAGGCTACAAGAGATATCATTGTTTTAAGGAACCAATTACAAAATAGAAATTCTTTGGAGTTATCCACTGATTGTAAAAATTTCGCTAATAAGTTTACTAACTCTAACAAGGACTATGAGCAATTGGTTCAAGATCTAGAAAAAATTAAAAAGAAGGTAAATAACGAAAATGTCACAGTATTAAAATCAGTTTTTTGCCTATGTAAAAGTGGTTTATAGAACTAGGTGGCAAATATCTTTAGATAAACAGCTTGTTGATGTAATATTAGTAAATGAAGGACCAATTCCAACCAATTTGTTATGTTTTTTGCTAAAATATGAAACAAAAAAGATTTAGTACTATGAGTACTAAACTAATATACTATTGCTATGTAAAGTTGTATGTGTAGACAGTTAAAATTAATTATAAATTAAAAGCAATTTAATTTAAAAATGCCCTGATTGTGTGTAATATTAATAAATAGTTACTAAATAGAGTTTTGTAGTACCAGCAATTACAACTTGACTACAGAGCAACACTGGATGAAAAAGAAGAATTAGTTTCTGACAGAGAATATTACAAAAGTAAAGTACAACGCTTAAATCATCAGATCAGCTACATATTAACAAACAGGGGAAAAGTTATACAAATAGATGATAATAAAGACCCACCCAAACCTATAGTTGATATTGATGCTTTGGTCACTGAAAACAAGTATCTACATGAGAGAGTAAGTCAGCTACAAATTGAAAAGGAAATCATTAAACGAACAATGAGTAAATATAAGGTATGTTTAATTCCTTTTTCAGCATGTAGCCAGTTTATTTATCGCGAATGGTATTGAACAGAGGATGTAACTGCCGCTGATAACTGTTTCGTATTTACAGGCACTTTTAGATAACAGAAATAAAAATTATCCAGCTCATTTAAAAAAGGGATTCAATGATGTCATGACTCAAAAACAAGGTGTGGCATTGCTTATTAGAATTACTATTTGTGTAGTACTTATTCTAAGTAAGTTTTATTTTTATAGTTCGTGAATTTTTTGAAAATAATATGAAAACTGGTTCAAAACATTCAGCAGTTGAATTAAAATCCCTATCGCTTGGTCTGTTCGAAGCTTTAAATGATAAATCTATAGCCCTACAACATCAAAGGAAGACAAATCAGTATGTATAAATAATTTCTTTTTTTCATAATTCTTCTGTGTATTATAATATCACTTAACTTCCTGTAATTAGTGCACTAATGGCTTTCAAGGAGACTTAGTTTTAATATTAATTTTGGAAATTTCTCTATATTATTTATAGAATTTTAGCGAATAGAATTACAGAATTGGAAAGGACTTTAGAGAGCTGGTGTAATGGTGAAAAATATATACCAATATTTCCATCGCAAATGTTGATAGACGAATTCTTGCCTGATAACGGATTTACTAAACATGAAGAATTAAAAGATAACTCAAACGAATCTCAGGATACTGCTGACAACAATATATGTAAAAATGATGGTTCTGATGAGGAAAACAATGATTTTGTTAACAAAAATAGAATGGAAACAAAAATAACTTTACCACAAGAGTTAGAAGAATTGGTGAAAGAAGCTCTCACTGAACTGAAAGTAGCGGAATAATTTATTATTATTATTTCAGCTATCAGGAATACAGGTAGTATCAAGAAATACTTACAACTATAACTTTATGTTTGAAATTTTATAAATTATTGGTAACAACTTTTGTATTTAATAAAATCAAGATTATAATGTTATAATTCTGTAATTAGATTTATATCAACATAGTAATTGTTATCTTTACAATACCTTTGATGTAACTTGTAAGTGATATAAAGTTTTTTTAATGATACTTGTCTAGATATCACTCCTCAATTTTAGTAGTAGATCGGAGGAAGTATATTCAACTAATAGAAACATGTCAAATCTAAATGAAATCTAATATGTTTAGGAACTTTGTATGTATATTATTTAATTTATTGATGTTTTGTGAAATAAAATACTTAGAAAATTTTTCTTCAATTATATTATGTCTCTGTACATAGCTATACATAATTTGTATGTAAATATGTGAAAAAAATACCAACTAAAAAAAAAACTATTTAATGTAAATAATACAAGCTATTTCATAAAAGCTGTATAGTTATTTCTATGTCGGTTATTGCATGACGAGTTTGATTTCATACATCATAAGGTATCATAATATCTCAATTTACAACTTGGACATATATATACTATGTTATCTGAGGAATATTTTTCTTATACTAAATTTTACACGATTGTATTCTCAGAGTTAGTTAGTTATAAACGAAATTTCTATTTGCAATATGCAACGTCATTTATCACACCGCATTTCAGTCTTCTACTAAAAATATATTTGTTTAACACAACCTATTGCTTTTTAAATTCACGCACAGTATTGTCCTTACAAATTGGTGCAAACATCACTTGTTGGTATTCTGTTTTTTTTAACTGCTTCATTTTTAATTATACTTATTACTAGCTGTGTCCGCGGCTCCGCTTGCGTGGATTACATAATCTAATATAAAAGTAGCCTAAGTTACTTCTTAAACATCAGTTATCTGCTAGTGAGAGTCTCGACAAAATCTGTTAAACCATCCCATAGATAAGCCAGAACAAAACATAGATTTTAAAAATTGCTTTTTTTTAAGTAAGCATTTAGTAAAAAAGCTGTTATTTTGACATTACAAACAGACACTTCAATTTTATTATTTGTATGTAGATTTGGTAAATTACATTTAATGAATTATTCTAGACTTTCGCTACCTGATTTGTTTACTTTTTAGTGATATAAGTTTTTATTTGAACGAATATCATACAACGTTATATTCCGAGAGCGCACTCCATGATATAATCCGTCTTTTAATCCCACGCAGTAAATTGACAATCACTAATGTCAAACTTAAAAATAATGTTGCCTCACTAATTTTTCTAGTGTTCTTGCTACCGTTTATTTTACTTGTCAATGATTTAAATTGTATGTTATTAAATAATGAACTGAGGGTTTAAATTTATAAGTTGAAATATGTTGTATAATTAAACATATCCGAAAATTAACTATTATCATTACACAATTTAAAAAAATATAAAATGCACATATTATTGCGAACTACTTAAAAAAAGAACGCTTCGTTTGGCCCATGACTTCACTGCGGAATCCTGAGCATGAACTCGATTCACACTTGCCAGATTTTTACTATTCTATTGTTTTACTTTGAGTCTACGCTATTATTAGATCAAGTTTCACCCTTGTATGTATTATCGTCTTTATGATAGACCAAAAAATAGAAATAAAGACCATTTAAGTCAACCCTTTGTGAAATATAGTATAAACGCTTTTAGTCATGATTCTACCTCGTATTCGCCCTTTTTTGAAGTAAAAGTTCTTTGGACATGGAATGGGTATAATTGTGTAACGTGACGTTACGTAAGGGCTCATTCACACATCGATGAATCTATATTTTTTCCAGATCATGATTTTATACCAATAGTCATTTTTGTTCATATCCTCTAAGATGATAATCACACGATTTACGGTACGTCCATTCCATCCGTTTAAATTCAAAAAAAGTTTAATTTCGACCGCATGTAAAGATTACACGCCCATTTTTTTGTTTGTTGTCTAGAAACTAATTTATTACTCGAAACGTCAGCATGCTTTGGCCTAACAATCATTACATAAGCTGTTAGGTTATTGTAGGTAACTAATACGTAACTAAAACAACAATTAGGTAACAGCAGCTTTAGGATTTTTTGATATGTGAGAGAATAGATTAAGATATAGTGGTGTAGTGTTCCAAGACGGCCGCAGTGTGATGGTGCAGGGCGGTAGCGTCGCTACGGAGGCGCGCAGTGCGCACCACGCGCCCGACCAACGGCCTGTGCTCCCGCTCCGAGTACCTGTCATATGACTCTAATCCTTCCTGTAGTTTAAGAATAAGACTATCGTAATTCTTCCGAACCACGTCTAGTATCTGAAAAACATTAATAGTTTATTGAAGAATCTCATTATCACCATAGTGACATAAGATCTTCAGTTGCAGCAGCGATTCCTTAACTTTTAAAACTAGGAAACACTCGAAATTTGTCTATGTTTTATGATATGGAACCCTTTATTAGAATTATTAAGTTATTTTACAACTAAAAAAACAATGATTCAATGACAAATGACACTGATGAACTCACTTTAGTAATCGTTGATTTAGAGATCAAGGTGTCGAACCAAACACGAAATTGCGGGTTCGATTCTCAGTAAATACTACATTTGTAGGTTGTTAGTTTTAAATAGACTTGACAAATTAATTTATTGGATGCCCGAGAATAATAAAGCTTCTACGAGAATGCAATGTGCCCTTTATAGTGAATATTTGACTGCATTTTTCTCAAAATGAGAAATAAAAACTTATTACGCATTTCAGAAGAGCAAAGCGATAGTAAAACATAGGTAAATATCGCCTTAAATATGGCAAATTCTTCATATATACTTAGCAATAACGTAACAATAATCACCTTTCGTTAATTTACGGCCAATTTAACAAACATGACTGCAGCCTACGCTTCTCGAAAATATTTAAATAAAAAGCAGTACACTGTTACCACTTTGAACAGTTTGTATATCACAGAACACGATTCAATGAAGTGGAGAGAGTTTGTTTCAATACATTTGTTCCTAGATGCATCACTAACCAGTTATGGGATATAAAATTAGTACTAACAAATACACAGAGGACGCACGTGGAATCAACACTGTAAAAATGTGTTTTTAACATCTATACTAATATAATAAAGCGGAAGGGTTTTTTTTTGTTTGATTGATTCTTCGTTTAAACATGCTAATCTCTGGAATTACCGTTCGGATTCGAAACTATCTTTTTGGAAATGATAGCCAGATTCATGAGGAATAGGCTATATAGCATTACGCTAGAATACCTCTCAGCTAGCCTTAAATATTGACTTTTGTTAAGTAAGTCGGAAGACATAGCGCTCCCTAACTGCTTCATCCGCGTGCGCTGGCGTAATGGTTAGTGATACGTAAATACAGTGTTCTACAAAAATATTGCTCCTTAGTATATCTAAAAGAAAATTCGCTATACCATATGCCTATCTCTTATACATAAGCCACAATAAGGTACTGTGAAAAAAATACCTTAGGCGACCATTATGCGCATGGTGGTAAACACTTTCTTTTGGTTATTCCTGTTACGGTATATCCAGCTGCCGAGAGGCCTTGTATGACGGTGGTAGCCGGCGATGGATTACGGATCTCTCGGTGGTGCCACTGTTTTTGGATTGTACTGTGCTTACCAGGGTTACTATGGATATCCGTATCCGTAACCGAAACTATCGGATATCCGAAATAAAAAATATATGTAACTGATTAAATACTGTTAAGATATCCGTAGCATCCCTAGTGCTTACCATCAGGCACAGTGCAGTCACTTTGCCAGGCTACAATAAATAAAAAGTTGCATTAATAGGAATCCTGACCTGATCTTCGGTAGGTGTGGACAGGTTCTGTGACGCGAGCCACGCTTCTATCTTTGGTGAGAAGTGTTGTATGATGGCACGGACATTCACTAAACAGTTCGCCAATCTTAATGCTTCTGCCTTGTATTCTCCATCGCCAGTAGAATAACGGAGTGCTGTATGGATATTATGCAAAGTTTTTAACATTATAAATAGGTGATAGTTCTTCTTTTTATTTCATAGCAACTGAGTCCATTGAAAATTCTGCCAACGTCACGTGAATAGAATATTTTTCTAAATATTCTTGTAATCTTTAAATGTAGCTCTAACAATATGGCGGATTCTTTTTTAAAAACTGGACAGCAAAATGGACCAAAAAGAAAAAAAAAACATTTTTTATACTTATTATGAAAGTATATTAATTTAACACGATTTAAGAATGCTCACCATAAATCAACTTGATTAAATAATTTTAAAGATATCCAAGATTTAAAAAAAAACAAGGCTAAATAATATATATTTTTTGGTTCACCCCTGAGTCTGATTTCTAACTTTATGGTTCCAGCCAATTTACGTAGATTGTGATCCAAGCAACATCTCACAGTCTCAACGACTTCATATCCGTCATGAAGGTGCTAGAATGGTGGATATAAAAAAACAATAGTAACAACATACTTTACCCATGTAAAAGAGATTGTCGAACACCTGATGCATCCTAATCAGTTCATAATACAGCTGGTCATATGAGGCGGGTGTAGGTAAAAACGTGTCACCAAAAGTTATAAACAGATTGAATATGTTCACCACCTAAAAAAAAATACTTTAGAATAGTTATAGTTATATATAGGTTACTAAAGATAAAGAAGTCCGCAAATTTGTATTTTTGTAGAACCGTAGAGATACGGAGTCGTCTCCCTTTACGAGGCATTTTAGAAAGCTAGCATGATTTGGACGAGTTTCGATTTAACCTGTCACCGGCAATCGCTGTTATTTTGAACTTTTTTAGTACCTCGTAGTAGTAGTTTTTTAATAAATAAACGTCACAAAAAAACTAAAAGGTTAGCGTGGTATGGGCATGTCAGGGATGATAAACAGTACTAGAAGAACAATAAGAATGAAGGCGGAAGATATAGGAGCAGAGGAAGAGCGAAGAAGTTATGGATGGTTTTTGTGAGGAATGATATATGTTGTACACCTTTATAAAAAGTCAGAAAACCTCTATCAAAGCTCATCACACTTTATATAGAGTAGTGTTAGTTGCAACACTCATGTACGGAAGGAAAGGTGAGTGTGGCAGAAAAAACATGAGAGTAGAATAATTTCACTGGGAAAGAGAGCGCTAAGAAGCATGTTAGTAGTGAAATTGAGTGACAGAATAAGAAATAGTGTAATAAGAGAATGTTGTGGTGTGAAAGAAAATATAGTGACATGGATTGAGAAAGAGATGCTTAGATGGTATGGGCATGTAGAGAGGATGAATGAAAGAAGATGACTAGACAGATTTTTGGAAGAGGAAGACCTAGACGAACGTCAGGTCAAGAGTACTCTAAACCGACGAGCATGCATAAAAAGATTGATGAATGTTGAAGAAGCGAATGATGTATGCAGGATCGTAGAAAGTGGAAGGATTTGGTCTCTGCCTGAAAAGACGGGAAAGTCCCGTGATTTATGTATGTATGTATGTATTTTTTTTTTTTTTTTTTTTTTTTTTTTTTTTTTTTTTTTTTTTAATTCTAAATTTTTAGAGGCTTTTATGCAATTCGCATATGTCAGCCTCATCGTAGCGTAACCCTAATATCTGGACATACGTAACATAATTATACATTTAATAATAATGAGCAATTGATTTGAACAGACTAGCCGCCTCCTCAGTGGACGTATCACCCAATATTATATTATACATGCCAACGTCTAGTTTGTTCAAACAAAAGGCATTCATTAAACTCTGCCTAACTGACTCGAACCTGACACACTCCATCAGAACATGATAAACGTCATCCACTTTTTGACATACGTCACAAAGTGGTGATTGTTTTAATTTTAACATATATTTATATTTGTTTGATGGAATATGTCCGGATCTCAACCAATTTGCAACAGAAATTAATTTCCTACCTAACTTTGTCGTAGCACACCAGGGTATACGAGGAGGCTCACACTGTAAAGTCCTATACCAGATTCCTTTCTCACATGATCTTACGTCAAAATATGTTTTCCAATCTCTAAAACAAATTTCTTTAAATTTTGGTAATAGTTCTGAATAATCTGGTAATATATTAATAATTTTTCCCCTTACAATACCTAATTTAGCAAGTTTATCTGCCTTTTCGTTACCCTGTAAACCAATATGTGCTGGTACCCATTGCAATTTCAGATCCACTCCGGGTATGTATGTATGATATGTGTATAAAAGATGTGAATATTGAGATGATAGTTATGCATTGCTTTTAAAAAAATGATAGTTGATAAAGGAAAGTGGAAAAGGAAAATATGTGTCGACCCTACTTAGGTTGATAAGGGCAAGACGAAGAAGACAAACTCTAGAGCCTCCTTCCTAGTAAGATTTGGTACAGACCCCTCGCTAACTTAATCCGACTCTGTTCAAACAATACTGTAATTATTTTATGTAAAATCAACAAAAACATATGAAAACTGACCTGTTGTGCCATAATGAAAATGTTATGTCTTCTAAGCAAAGTGCTCTCATTGGTAACTAGGAACTTCAAGAGGGCTATGAGTGCAGCCCACAGGGAGCGCCAGTCCCGAGCGAGTCTCACGCGACATCGCTTCTGGTAGCTGAGCAGTCTCAACAACACGCCTATACATAGTTGGTACAGCTCACCGGGGAACTTCTTCAATAGATGGCACATTATAAACTCGACTAGTAGATCTGTAAATAATGTCCACAATTTATATAAGACATTATTTTCTATCACATTGCATTTATTTACTAGCTGACCTTTGCGCATATTTCGCACATATAGAATTAAAAAAAATTATACAGTTTTTGTCAAACAGATTGTTAATAGATCCTCCTTCATGTTACTTGTAAATATTTTATGATTTATGAAAAACTTTTTAATTCGTTTTTCATAGAAAACATTAAATTTCATCAATAGGGGGAATAATAATCTTTAAAATGATGATTGAATAATTACAAAAAACACTTTTGAGTTAAGTAATATAATATGTTTATTATCTATAGTACTATTGTAAACAGGTTATGTTTCTAGGAGGTAAATTACTGGAACCTGATCCTAATGTAATCATTAAAACATTAATAGGAAGCCTTGCTATCACTAGGTTATATAGGCTATTTGTTATTATTATTATTAAATTTTCTATTGAAAGTCACAGCTGGTTGCTAGTGTTGAATAAACAATAAAAAAAAATAGGATCCTTTATATGAAAGTGAGACAGAGTAAAAATTGTGATTACCATTTTGTTTGTTTATTTTGGAGCATTTATAGATGATTCCTGTTATCTATACATGTTTGTAGAAGCATTTATAATATAATTTGAGATAATTTTAACTGATTTATATTTTGAAAATTTATATGTATATAATAAACAAAATAACTAATTATACAAATAAATTTATATATTAAAGTAAAAACAGACCTATTAAAGTAGAAGCAAGCGGCTGAGAAGGTGGTTCCTCTAAAACGATTTTTCTGTGCCGCATGGGAAGTCTATATAATTGTACCTGAAGTAAAATTTTAAATGTTTATTTCTAAATCTTATATTGGAATTGTAACTTAATTATACTGCTATTTTTTAAGTTTGTTTGTATGTTTGTGACGGTTTCGTCCAATACCTATTGATGCCCAAATCAAGTTGCATGAGTGGTACGTGGCGCCATTATGAATAATGCAGATGTCACTAGAACTTAGAACCGTTTCAACTACGAAGGGTCACAGCGTCGCAGACTATTTATATTGTCTTTTTTATGATAATTTTTCTGAAGAATTTTAAACCGGACTAGTTTTTGAAGCCATGGTCAAAAGTAACCTCTATTTTGACACAGATTAGAAGTTTACAAAGTATCTTTGTAGAACCTTGGAGATGTGAAGTCATCTCTCGACCAACGAGTTCCCTTATACTTATGATATTAGGGCCTTTACGAGGCAATTTAGAAAGTTAGCATGATTTGGACGAAATTCGATGCAATCTGTCACCGGTAATTTGAACTTTTTTAGTAACTCGTAGTGGTAGTTTTTTATAGTAGCTCGGCAAATAGAACTGTACTATTCTTACCATCAGGTCCTGTGCAGTAATTTTGTCGAGCTAGAATAGAAAACAAAATACTGGCAACAGATAGGTAGTTCTTAATAAATAATATTCATCATCATCATGTCAGTCGAAGGACGTCCACTGCTGGACATAGGCCTCCCCAAAGATCGCCAAAACGATAAGTCCTGTGCTGCCCGCATCCAGCAGCTTCCCGTAACCTTTACCAGGTCATCGGACCAACTTGTGGCGGGTCTGCCCACGCTGCGTCTTCTAGTACGTGGCCTCTACTCTTTGCCCCCATCGGCCATCCGATCTACGAGCTACGTGTTCCACCCACTGCCACTTAAGTCTAGCTATTCATAGGGCTATGTCGGTGACTTTGGTTCTCCTGCTTATCTCCTCATTTCTGATTCGATCACGCAATTGCCCTTTGAGTGACCTTGGGCTTTCTTAGTTAGCGAACTACGTTTCAGTACCATATGTAATCAGTGGCATTACACAATGTTCAAGGATTTTTGTCTTGAGACACTGCGGTATCTTGCAGTAGCTTCCCAAATGCTGTTCAGCCAAGTTGGATTCGAACATTGACATCTTTCTTGAAATTGGATCTACTTAACTGGATAGTTTTTCCCAGTAAATATAATCATCAATAATTCCAAGCCTTGATTATTAATAAATATCCCAATAGACTTGATTTTTACGTGATTTTATTTATTTTAATATAATGTATTTTGTTTTCAAAAAATGTATTCAAAACGAAATTTAATGTTAATACACAAGTTAATAATTTGATCAAAAAAAAAAAATACGATAAGGGAGCGTTCAAATATTACGTAACGCAGTTTTTGGAGATTTTTGACAATCGAGTCAAAAAATCGAGTTCATGTAATGGTGATGTACTGTAATGGTAAAAATAAATATGATTGTTTTAAAAGTAAGATTTGTGAAACCACCGCCATGGTAGAAACGAATTATGATAACCTTAAAAGTAAGAATTAAACTGGTGCTATGGTAGAAATAAGCTATTATTACCTTAAAAGTAAGATTTTGATCATGCATAATAGAATTAGCGAACTGTTCCTCTACAATACAAGTGAGCGTTATGAAACATAGACTGCATTTATTAGTACTCGCTTCACTCCGCGTGTCGGCCATTACGATAGAACTGAAAAATAACGATACATTGAACTGTGTATTTTATTATTTATACTTACTGGAATTCTTATTTTTACTTACCAGTATTGGAAAAACGTGACTAGCAAATTCGTGGGCTGTTCATTATCAAGAGCTTGAATCTGTGATAAATTAGGTGGAGTCTGTAAAGAAAACAATAATTCCAAGCGCGATATAATAAGTGTACAAGAAATTAAACAACAAGGACTGGGTCAGTATTAGACAAAGACAAGATGTGTTATTGATTACTTAATAATAAAATTATTTATATACATACACACTAAGTACTTAGTATTTTACAGAGAGTAATATTCTTATTATTTCAAGTAGGTACATTCACATACTTTAATCATAAACTAAACTGCATTAAAGAAGTTTTCATTTTCTCGAATATTATTTACTTGTAAAATATATATTTTCTTTTCATTTAAAGATATTTCCTCAAACTGACACATGATTTTCATGCGACTATTAATAGGAATAGGCTCATAGGCTGACTAGAATAATATTAACAACATACTTGTTGTGGTGGTAAAGTGGCAGGCGGCGAAGGCGGCGTGGAGGAAGCTGCTGCTGATGAGGAATGAGCTAACGTCGTCATGAAATTCCTATTTAGATGTGCTGCTTCATACAAGGCCAGTAACATTCCCTCTTCTCCCCCGGCAACTCTCTGTCCTCTTATAACCGGCTGTGTATCGTCGCTGGTTAGGAATATTCCCCCAACCATACTCGTTAGAGATGAAAGCCATCCACCACCACCGCTGCTTTGCATACCACCGAATGTAGATATGACATAATCATTAAGGGTTGCAGTTATCACTTGGCCGTAGCTGAAACAACCACGGTAAAATATATAACTAGATTTTTTTATACTACTAAGGTGGCAAAGACGCATACGTCCCGTCTGATGGTAAGCGGCTACCATAGCCTATGGACGTTTGTAATACCATAGGTATCACTAGCGTGTTGCTGACCTTGAATCCCCCTACCCCAAGGAGCTCTGAAAACCCTACTCAGGCAGGAATACAACACAAGGTTATTTAGCTGCAATCTTCTGTAGGGTGGAGGTACACCTATTATTAAGAATAAGCTATGTTAACATTAGGGACCATACATAAATTACGTCACACGTTAAGGAATAGGAGGGTATCAAAAAAAGTTTGACATCATGTGACAAGAGGGGGATGAGTCGTAAGCTTCGTGACGTCATATATATAAATCTTAATTACTAAAACTCTCAAACTTCAACTGTAACGAGAAACTTTAAAATATTACCGACTCATATTATTACAAGGCTTAAATGTTCGTGTCACTATTAGGCGCGTGGCAGCCACGCGAGTTCACGCTCGCTGTACCTACGCGGTTAAGGCGGCGCGCGTCCGGCCGCCTTTGACATACACCGACAAGCCAATTCCACCTTTGAGGCTTTAATTTAAGGAGCCGCTGTCGTTATTTCATCTACGTTTAATTGTTCATATCATTCATTAGACACTGATATTGATGATTTTGAGAACTGATGGGCATGTTTTTAGTTCGAATATTTTGCGATTCTCAATTTATGTAAGAAATAAAGAGTGAAAAAAAATCATTTAAGTAGTCTATACTAGACTGCATGCATGCATGCATAAATATTACAAATTTTATGCATTAAAATTTGTGTGCAACAGTTTACTTTCAATATCCTATATCAATAACATATCAATATCAATAACATTCTTTAAATATCCTAAATCAGCGGGATTCGAACTATCAAGCACTAGTGCGTAATGCGTATGAAGTCTGGTCGTCTCACACCACTAGACCTATCTGTCGACGATCACAATCATGAAAATCGGGACTTGCATTAAATGTGCGTAATGTAAATGAATTATATCTCATTATCTCGTAGGCTAAATCCTATTGATGTATATGGTTGTCACTTTTTACTTTCGCTTTTACGTTTCATCGGGTCTCAAATCACAACGAAGCTTAAGAACTTTTCATTTCAAAAAGAAAACTATGAATGCTACAAAAACAAGTTTAGTTATAACTTACCCATTCAAAGCCAGTTCATCGTCTAGTATTGAAAGTTTAACTACATAAGGATTGGCAGATTCCTGTTTTTTGTAATTTACTAAAAACATTAATAACATAACCACATCGTAACCTGAAAAAGAAAAGTATAATATTCAGTATATTTTTTACTGACGAATGCTTTACTTTGCGGAAATCCATTGTAAATTAAGGTAAAACCACCAGTAATTGACACTGCACCAATAGTTGACACTCTGACGAAGAAAATTAAATATTTGATACTAAATTGATTTGAAGTCTTGAGTTTGTTAACAGACTTTTTTAACTGACTGTACCTATATGTATTTATAACCTTAAAAATATATCAGTAATCAGTGATTTTGGCCATCTCGATCTTTGGCTTCCTTTTTTTCTTAATATTTAATTTTCTTCGTCAGAGTGTCAACTATTGGTGCAGTGTCAATTATTACTGGTGGTTTTACCTAACTTATCCGAAATTTCTTTGCTACTTTCGCCTGAAACCTAACAGTGTCATTATATTTGGATACATATTAGATATTGATTTACTAATATTCTTTACAGTCTTTATACAATTTTTTTAATAATTTACTGACAACATTTTCAACTTCTTTTAGTCATTTTATACATATATAATACACTCGTATATACTATATCTAGATATATGATACGTACTTTATTTGGATTAAATAATTTTACGTTAATTTATTTCTTGATTTAGTATTACAATTTGTAGTATTACAGTACTACATTAGTATTACATTTAATTTATTTAATTGCAGTCCGAAATTCTGTTTAATATTAATATGAAACATACAAGACAAATAACGAGAATTTTTGTTTCTGGTGACTCAATCACTTCATTAAAACTTATCACTAACCTATTTAAAAATTAGCCTTGAGTCTTTTGTAAGTATAGGTAAAAAGAATTCTTATCATTCAATTATAAAACATTGTAAGACCATTTTTCATGGAAAATGATAAAGTTCATTTGATAGTGATAGTCTGTACACATTTGTTTTATCTTTTAACGTATCTTTGAAGCGATGATGGCGCAGTGGTAGCGTGTACGACTTCGCGTCGATTGACGTGAGTTCGAATCCCTACAATGAGCCTGAGCTTTCGGTGAAGGAAAACATCGTGAGGAAACCATAGCATGGTGGTAGGGCATTTTCTAATGCCCGCCTGGTTAGCTACCACCCTCAAGTTGAAAATCTGCCGCCAAGCACCAATAGGTGTGTTCCGGCAGCTGCACTTGAGAGCCAGTCTTCCATTAGGTTTAGCGTGTTACCATCTTGGGCCACATCGTCACTTAACATCAGGTGAGATTGTGTCCACTACGCCAAACCTACAACGATAAAAAAAATCATGCAAATATTTATTTATGCGACCAAATCGAGTGATGACAGTAGTTGTTAATTTATTAACTAGAAATTGATAAATTGATAATATCAAAAGGATATCTCAGTGTTGTCACTTTAGTTAGATATTGAATATATTATAATAATTAGATATTGAATATATATATTATAATAATTAGAAAAATACAAATCTTATGAATTGAAAAACAATTTTTTTTAATTTTGATTGGTAGTTTGTTCTGGCTAATCTCCGAAACGGTTGGACCTATTTTGACGGGACTTTCACTGGTAAAGTGCTGGTGTTGGAGAGCCTAATTGTATTTTAGAAAATTGTTCCACACCAATAAAACAATATGCCTTTTTAGTAGTCGACGCGAGCGGAGGCGTGGGTACAACGAGTATATTATAAATAAAATCTATTTAAAAAATCGGTTTGAAAGATTGTTATAAAAATAATAATCAGATGATCAGAATATAAATGTACATGAAGTGGCAACAGTGATTTGGTCGAATTGAATATTTAAGTATCATCAAACATGATAAATACTATGTTAACAAAAAGCAATATTAAAATGCCTTCAACACACACATATACTTAATAAAATGCTTAAGGTTTAGTGACAGACAACGCACAGCTTAAACCGGTGGGTCTAGAATCAAGAAATTTTGCCCACAAGTTCCTTATATAACATAGTTCAACACTAAGAATTTCTTGAAAATTCATCCTCTAATAAGGTGGTTAAAATTAGGATGACTTCTCAAATGTTGCTGTTGGGAGTTCCCATCTGGCTCATGCTAGTTAAACTAAAATTAATTTTATAATGGAATATTGGGATCTATTAGTGAGTTATTGTTAAAAATGTTTCGTATATTAAGGAATAAAATATAGCACCAAATTTACCAAAATATATTTTTAGTCTGAATAAAATTGTTAGTCTAATATCTTACTTCTGCTAGTTACTTCTAAGCTGATAATATATCAGAAAATTGTATCATATTATATTAAATTTTTGTTACCATGCTGTTGTCTCTCTGTTGAAGTACTTAACAGCTGTACCATAGGTTCAAATAGTGAATTCTGCATGAAATATTCGACAAGAGGATTATCATCTATGTTTTCCAAACCTGTTACTATCACAAGTAGTATTTTTAAAACCATTGATTTCAAACTATCTGGCACATCACCTATAAAAAATAATCTTTTGTAATTACATTAAGAAATCATAAACACAATTATTATTAAGTTGTAAAAAAATATATTTACACATAATTAATACTACTGATAATGTGCTAATATTTTTATGTATATATAAATCCATTATTATACATAGGACCCATCAATATCGATAGGTCCCATCTATAAATGCCAAAGTGCTAAATCATAATTTTAAACAGGAGGATTACAAACTACATTTTGGTCAGTGCAGTGCAGTGCATTGCATTATTTTGGCAACTGTAGAAAAAAATAGTTTTTATATTAATATCTTTGTATTGTTTTATTATACTTAAAAAAAAGCATTTAAGGGTAAAAAGTGAATATGAATAAATTGTTAGTTTGGCACTTATACATAAGACCCATCAATATAATTACATTCCTGTTTATATCATTTTGATTTGTAAAGACCTTCAGCTTGTTCTACATAAAGTCTTTACAACTGTTTATTTAATTTTCATTATAATAAATTCCCTCCCTAAAGAAGAGGTCTTAGACCACTGGTGGATATCACAGTATGAATATTATTATTCAATTATTGAATATGGACTTCATGTAAAGATAAATATTTATTCTAAAAGGACATTCCAATTTTATAATTATTTTATACAGTGGAATTTTGAGCATATACCAATAAATTATTTACAAAGTTTATAATGAAACAAAAAAAAAATGTATTCACAATTCAATACTTCATCAATTCAATATTTATTTTATATGTGTTTACATTTTGTTGTTCTATGTACATTTAACTGGATAAGCAAATTACATGTTTAGTTCTTTAACAATAACAATGTACCCCAACTATATATACCAGTGATGTAACAATACTGATACAGATGTGATATATTGGTTTTGAGGAGGATTAGTTATCAACTGATATGTAACAATTTGAAAAAAGCACAAAACAAACATGTTACATGACATTGACGTCTTTACTAAGCATTGTTGGGAAGGTAATAGCCCCCACCCCTTTTCTACTACTGGAGAAGTGTTTTTTTTTCTTTTTTAATAAAAGGTAACTAAGTTATTACATGGAATTTTGGGTCATTGTCGCCTTAATAGGAAGAGCGGAGGATGAAGGGAGGAAGGGGAAGGCTGCATTTACCCCTCCTCTCTCCACTGGAGAAGTATACTTTAATTTTTAATAAAACATAGAGCTAAGGCAATTCAAATAACTTTACTAATGCTTTAACCTTCTAACCTAAATGACAGGTCTCAGATCCATCCTAACTAGTGAGTGGGGTAGAGGATTCTTGCCTGTTATAAAAAAAAATCAATTCTAACCTAATAACAAAATGACAGACTTTATGACAGAAGTTACCGGACAGAAAGATTTTAGTAAAAAAGGAACATGCACACATTAATACATAATATACACATTCTCATATGCTCTCGAGCAATGGAATAACCATAGATAATAATGGGAAAACTGTAAAATAGAGGGCTATCAGATGGTGGGTTTCACATTTCATTTCACATATTTTGGCAGCCGACATTTGCGAGTGTTTTCCTTTCATTTTATGTTATCCAGTAGCAAAAATTGTATTGGCATATCTTATACCAGTCCTCTTGACCTCCCTGTACTCACAGAATTATGAATTCACATGAGACTTGATACAAAATCCAACCCAATTATTTATAATATAAATGAAAACACATACCAGAAAGTATTGTGCTGCAGTGCTCAAAAAACTTTTGCATTTTACTGTCTGCATTTTCTTGTCCAATTAATAGAACTGTGATATTTAAATTGCAGTCTTGGCCACCAGCCCTTTGATAAATAGTCATTAATATTGTACTCAATGTCTGCAGGGCATAAACTAACCTGATCAAAATAATAAGATAAAGTTAGTTCTTATTGATCATTGTTATTATGTAGATAATTAGTAAAAAAGCTTATTAAAACAAAACTTTCACCTTATATGATGTTCTTGTCCTAACATTTCTATACATTGAGTCACCAATAGGTTCATACTTTCTTTCATGTTCATCAGTTGTTCTAGGGACAGCTTTTGAATTTCTGCTTCCAGTTGTGGTATTTTAGGTTTAAGAAGGAAGAACTCATCCCAGAATGTGGGATTTTCCGTAGTTAAATCCTCTCCTCTAAAGAACGACTCATAAATCTGTACTACTTTTTCTTTTAAATGTCTTTTAGATCCAGACCCACTTCTCTTTCTTGTAGCCATTTTTTACACTTTTTTCATTGAATAACTAACTCACAATATCACTTATTCGTATGAAATGTTTCTATTTATACACTTTGGTTATGTGTAACATATTTTCAATATTTTACTAAAATATAACCAATACATTTATATGACAAACAGGAAACATACTTTGCAAACAAAATCGTATTAATGAAACTAAAATATAATTAAATTTCGTTGTAAACTTGTAACATAATCTGAAACCCCAAAATAAGACAACTACTTTACTATTTACTGTAATACGAACTCGACAACGTTTCATTTGTTTGACATTGTCATTTTGTGATTTCAATTTGTCCAATTGTCAACTTCAAAATAGGGATAATCGATTTTATTAACTTATTTACCTATATTGAATTTAAAATCAACAAGTATTTTCAACTCGTTATTAGGTTGCCAAAAACTTCAGTGTATATCTATATTATGAAGAAAAACATTGAATTTTAATGTTTCCATATTTGGTTGTTGTAAATGGAGCTCGAGGCTCTGCATGTATAGTGCGAAAAGTATAACTTGGTATAAAGCAGCATCTTGAACGGTCAATTTGTGGTTGTTATTTTGATCCATTAACTTAGGTTCTTTGACCCTATATTATGTAATATTGGTTGCATTTTGCGTGATATAGTTTGGTTATTGTGCATTCGTGAAGTGGATTATAAATATAAACTGAAAACATGCATTTTGAGTAGTCACAAGGGAACCACCATCTTGTTAGACCAACTTTAAATGTTTAAAAAATACTACGAAGATTTAAACACATTGACACCGGCAAATGCTTTTCGCGACGCCAAATAAAGAAGAAGAAGAAGTATAACTTGGTGAGCCTGTAAGCCTATCTTGGAAGGGTTACTCACAATAAGTATTTTTGTCTTCAAAATAACTGGCGGGTGATCGCCGTGGGTGACGGTTGGAAGATGGGAGCTATTTATAAATATAAAAAACCAAACTCAACGCGAACAGAGCCACAGGCACAGCTAGTATAAATTAAACGTAGAACGTAAAAGTAGTCGGAACATACTTTATTATTATGCGAGTATATTAAAGTAAACTATGATGCTGTGTCACAAGCATTATAATTAACCGCTAACTAATATCAAACGTCACTGCATGCGTGAGCTGAGAACGCATACTAGTTAGATTCTATACCTCAAATTGAAACGCGTGAAAATGAGAGCAACTCCTTACCTAATTTGTATTTTATCTATAACTACATAGCCAGAGAAAGAGCGCCACAAAGAGCGGAACATTGGCGCTAACATGTGTAGGTGGCCCTAGGTTACAAAAATATATGATGAAAAGTGGGCATACATGTTGCGACGGTGCATAAACCTTCCGTCCTACGGACTTTGGTCTTATCCGACAGGTTTGTTTGAGTTGATAAGTCGTAAAACGGACAGTACAACCAAGAAATTGTACGAAATTCTCGTAGGTACACGGCCGAAGTCCGTAGGATTGTTTGTTCGACCTTCACAACGTGAATGCCACTTTTTACCAAACTCTGTGAGACGGAGTACTGATGGTTCTTACAACAGTCGCAACATGAATACCTGCCTTAAATTTGATATTATAGATCAATTGGACATAATACGATGATAAATATTATTATTTTTCGTTAAAATGAAATGGACAAGCACAGGCTTTTCTTTTATTTCTTTCGATTTATTTTATTTAGTATTATTATTCGGGTTATTAAAAAATGAATTTGACGTTAGGGTACCTGGCAACATTTTTGGTATCGGCCTTTATCCCACAGACTATTTTAGCCGTTTAGCGTGCGCTTAAGAGATTGTGTTAGAGATACCAAATCAATTATAAAAGTAACATGAAATCTAAAAAACGCCATCATCACACATCGTCAGAGGAGTCGGAAGAATCCGAATTAACCTTTAAAACCAGCAGTTCCTCCGGTAGTGAAAGTGATGGATCATCGGAATCCGAGCACAAACACAAAAAGAAAAGGAAACGTGCCGATTCTTCAGATTCAGAATCCGAATCTGATGATCAAAAGCGTGCTAAAAGGCGTAAGCATAAGAAAAAGAAAAAGAAACATACAAAAAAGAAGCGTCGTTCGGTTTCTGGTGATAGGGTGCCTTCGGAAGGAGGAGAAATTTCGTCAATCAGCGAAGGTGAAATAACATCAAAGAAGAAACGAAAACATAAACACAAACACGGCAGACGCTCTCGAAACAGCTCAGCTAGCGAAATAGGTGAATTAATTTTCGTTAAATATATATATTACGAGACAATATTATAATACAGTTGAAATAATGTCATGTTTATAGCAGAGGAACATGTACAACGGCGCATACACAGTGTGGTGAAAGAACGTCGAGGTTCTTCTGAAGAAGCGAATAATCCGCCACGTACTTATTACCAGTAAGATTTTTTTTTAATTAGATAGTTTAATTAGATAGTGTCCAATTTGAGATGCTTCATTGACTTCACTTTTTTTAGTAAAATATAATTATTGAAGTGCTTGTATGGAATGATCTTTGACACTATCAATTGTCTAATATATGCTGAGGATTTATAAATTTGTACTTGTTTTTGTTTAGGGATTTACTAATTAGTCTCCAGCATTTTTGTTTTGAGAATGATTTGTATGCCTAGTGGTGAGTTGTAAGAAGAGATAAGAGTAAAAAGAAGTTGTTCTAAATTTAAAATATAATATATTTAACATATTTGTAGAAAAGAATATAGAAGATCCGAGTCAGTTGACTATGAGAGGGAACGTGAAGTGCAGAGATTCTACCGTGGTTCCAGCAAGGATCGTAGGCAGGCATATCATGAACAGTTTAATAGGGAACCCAGTGACAGGTTATTTATCAATATCTATTCCTTAGATATTATTACAATATTAGATTATGATATAAAAAAAAAATCATATTGGTTAAAGTTTTTATAATATGTGAATGGAACTTAATGAGTGATATCATACAAAAAAATTTGAATGTTTTCTGTTTATACAGGTGATTACATGACGATTCGCTCACAATTTTTCAATATGTTTAAATATTAAGCAAACTATTTTACAAACAAGGCTTTGAATAAAACATCAGGCTATGGCATACTAAGACAAACCCCCAGAGCTTTAATAGGATGCCTATAACTAAATTATACATAAAAAATCTTATTAGTAAAAAAAATAATGAAATAATTGATTAATCAATTAAATAGTAAAATAATAAATGAAACGATCTATACTCAAATTCCGTCAGTACAATTTTAATATTCATAACTGATATGAGGGTAAATGGCTTTTTGAGTTTTAGGTAACAAAAAAATATTTAGTGAAAGTTGGTTATCTATTCTGCTATGGTATAGAATAAGTTAGCAGCATAATGAAATTAATTCAATAAATATTGCAGATATACCTCATATCAACAAGACAAATATGATAAGAATAGAGAGAGGTATGGTCAACATTCTCAGTACAATGCATCTGGTGAGAATCATGACAGGAGACCCAGAGATTACAATGAATACAAAAGGTACTTTGAATTTTGTTTATTGTGGTTATGCTACAGGTTATTTTATTTAAACCAAAGAAGACTAATATTTTGATTAACACAATCCACATTTGACCTTTCTGTATTCCAATGTATATACCAATTGTTTCGATTCTTTGTGTCAACTTTGTTTCTCCTAGGCTGTGTAAGTACCCATATTTTTGTAACAAAACTTAGTTCATTGTTTTATTGATGAGTTAGTATTGATGTAACTTCTTGAATGCACATGCATATGTACTAATCTTTGTACATACTTTACTGTTTTTATTTTAGGTACAAAGATTTGCTTGTCGTATTACAACTTCTGAAAACATGTATAATATAAACATTCCACGGCGCCAACATCAATGTGCCCATGTTCCCCTATCGTTATTCCACTTCCCATACTTGCCTACAACTTGTCAGATTGGTTGACATTCATGGATGCTGCTCCGCTTCTTAGGGTCATAGCTTGAAGTTATATACCCTTATGGATCTGGTTGTCATATACAAGACTAATTTTTCGAATCCAACTGGTAGTTCCAAAGATTAGTGTTTTTAAACAAACAAACAAAAAAACTTCTTTATTATATTAGTATAGATTTAGCTAGGTACTCTCACAATATCTTAACTATGCTACATATAAATATATATTTTTAAATATTATCTGTATGATTGATTACACTAACAGAATTGGGAAAAACCAAGATTTATTTTTTATTTTTTTGTTTTTCTTAATATTAAGTGTTGGTGACACACAAGAGATTGATGATAATTATGACTGTATAATGAGCATTATGTTTTGATTGTGTAATAATAAACCAAATAGTATTATTACAGAATAAAAGCAAATTAGATTTGATAGGTAATGATTTTGTGTTACTGAAGATTCGTATATCTAAATGTTTTTATAATAAACAGTAAAAATAACAACACATTAATATGTAAAGTTTTTGTTCAGTTTAAGCAGAAAGCTCTAATTTGGTGATTTATAAGATTAGAATTGAGATAATTTTTTTGAAATTCTTGATCAATAGATACAGTTTTAATGTTTTAAAAGTTTTGGAAGAATTTCTAAAAGCCATCTTTCCTATATATGGGCATTTTTTTTAAAATGGTACAACCCTAAATTTAGCCTGTCCCTCAACTTCATATTTTTTTATTGAGTTTATTTTACATTATAGTAGTAAATTTGGATGAGAATTAAATATTGTGGGTTTTTATCTACAATTCGTAAAATTTGTAATGATGAAATTAATTTACAAAAGAATGAAATTATGGAACACTACCCATAATTTTGGGCTGTCCCCAGGTAAAATTCGGCAATTTATGTAAACTTTTCGCAATTAATCCGTATGGCCCTCTCGTCACAATGAGTTTTTATATAAAATACAAAAACAATTTTACAGCTTAGTCAATTTTTATTGCAATTATTACCTTTTAACGATTTTTAAATTGAATTAAGATGTTGTCCCCTATTTTCGTAATTTCCGGACATGTCCAGTTTGTTACAGAATTTTTTAACATAATATTTTTCAATTTGCCTTTTATGTTTCTCAAAATGGCAATATTAAGTAGATATCAAGACGCAATCTTAAAAATATTTTTCCATTTTGGTTAGAAAGTGATTTGCGAGCAAACGTGTGATCGGGCTAGACTTGAATAAAAATTAATGTTCAGCTATGTTACTAAAAATTTTATACATAAGCTTTAAATTACATTGTTCGATAACTTTTAATGTCTGTTTTGGCTTTGAAAGAATAGATTGGTGCAAAATTAACATTAAACCATGAAATTGAATTGCTGTTAAAATTAGTTTAATCCAAGACGTAAGCGCTGCGTTACCTCGGTTTTTTTACTGTTGAGATGGTAACATATAGATTGACTGCAAAAGTAACAAAATGGACAACATAAAGCTGGGCATACATTATTTTTAAATTTATTTTAAGCTTTTTTATTATTATTTGGATAATAACATGATATTTAATGTACATCGAGTTAAATGCGTGTTTGCATATTATGCAAATTCATGTAACTATATTTAAAATGTTATTACCTAATTAAGTACTTTCTCAGTGGTCGTGTATAGTTACTAAATTATACTAAACGGTTTAGTGTATTTTTTCAATTTACCTTGTATGGTATCTATTCATTAAACGTGACTGAGACTATGATTACTTTTAAAGTTCAAACCAAATGCAATTAACCGCTAAAGAAGCTTAAAGAAGAACGTCCTTAAGAATATGATGCACAGAGGAAAAGAAATATAGAGCGTATTAAATAAATAAAAAATACTGAAATGACACCAACTGAGGCAGAAGCTAATAATTAAAAGTATAATGTGCCTAAGCTGATCATTAAACAAATTAAAACATTTTTTTTATATTACAAAAATACTTAATTTCAATTTAAACAAAGTGAATTATTTGCCTGCTTTATTTAAAACATGTACTGCCATGCAATATTTTCTTTTTTTTAATACTACTTAATCACTGGAATAAGCCCCGTGGTGTCTTGGAGTTTTACGAATATACAGTTTACCGACACAAAGTTCACCCACACTCAGCATGTTATATGAAGAGGTGAGGGTCCACCTTAACCACTACGAGACAAGAAACAAATTATTTGTATCCTACATTTACTCCCCTACTTACCTATTTTTATTACGTAATGTACACTCTGCTTTACAATTTTGTTACCGTCAATTTTGTTACTGTCCCTAAATCTTTGAGATGGTTTTAAGTATTTTCTTAGTAATTACTAAATGTAGTTACAATTAAGCAGTTTGAATTCATAAAAAAAGAATTGTACTTAAGTTTTTGCATAGCTGGAAATACTTTACTATTAACTTTCCTTTGATAGAATGAAAAACTATTTTTTCTCGGAACGAATAGTAACAAACCTGATAAAAAACGACCAATTTTATAATATGTGCAAACGTGTAGTATTATTTTGTTATTAAATCCTTAAAAAGATGTTATTATCTACTCAAAATGCATTGTACTTTGATATAATGATGTTATAAATTCATAAAGTTTCACTTTAACTTTGGTAACACAACGGAAAAGATTTCAAGACATGGTTGCTTATTTTCCTCTTTTTCTTTAAAAATAGCATTCGGACTAACTACATTAGTTTTAATAAATAAAAGAATAGTAAGAATAAAATCTTAAACAAACATAATTAAAATTATCAAGTTTAAATTTTAAGTCATATTTTGACCTGTTGTACCATTTTTGTGAAAATGCCCATATAACAGAAAGCAGAGCTGCCATTGAGATCCTTGTAAAAAAAACTAAACATATATATTTCTATACATTTAATTATTTCTTCTCAGAAATCCAAGATATGAAGAACATAGACCCCCTGATGAAGAATTTCAAAGAAGACAAAGAGAAGATGCTAACCATTCCAGACAAGAACCACGAGGTATGTTTGAACAAATTTAGCACAATATTTGTTCAGGCTGCAGCAAAATTGAACAATAACATAAGGTTCGGTTCTCGTGTACAAAATTTAATAAAAATCTGTCCAGCCGTTTTTCAGTTAAATACAGACATACAGACAGACAAAAAATAGTTAAATTATTAATACAGATTAACTTACTAAAATTTGCCCGTGACTTCGTTCGCTTTGATTATAAATAATATAAACTTTGTGAATGATATATATATTTGTGAATGATTAACAAGATAATGACTTCAGCATAGTTCTGAAATCTTTTTTATTACCAAACAATGACATGAAAATTTGTAATCCTTAAAAACTATGAATTTCTAGTAAAGAGTGGTTTTTGTATCTACATGGTTTTGAAATTCTAAAATTTGTAAAAACCACAATTTTTTCATACATTAGGTTTAACAATTAGCAACTTAGCTGTAATAAAACAAAATAAAATTGACTTTTAATGCATTTAGCACACCCACGCCAAGAACCACGGTAGGGGAACTCGGGTAAATCTACTACGCCATACAAAACGTATCTCTTTGTATCTTGTTCTATATGTTTGTAATTTCCTATTATATCATCTCTAAATTTCTCTCTGTAAATTTCTCTACTTGGGGTAGTCCGGCTGGTGGAATACCTCAACCCTACAGAAGATCGCAGCCAAATAAACTAGTGTTGTGTACCTGCGGTGAGTAGGATTTCCAGAGCTCTTTGGGGTAGGGGATTCAAGGTCAGCACCGCGCTACTGATACCTATGGTATTACAAGTGTCCATAGGCTACGGTAGCTGCTTACTATTAAGCAGGCCGTCTTTGTTGAAAAAAAGTATCGTTTTTACACTCGGTACTGGTTTTACACGGACGTCGTGGTAACTTATCATTCAAATTCAAGAATGTCCTGAATTATAAGCATTCAGATTTTAATAATACTTATAATTTTACACAAGTAATCAAATGCTTCAGGCTTAATTCTAAAGACTTTAGTTCTAAGCAAAACTTATTTTCTCCAAGCTTTCTCTTTTGATTAACCTGATGGACTTATTTTTCTTCAGACTGATAAAGAGACCAGTCCTACTCAGACAACATTTAAGTAGAACATGAAATAGCAAAATTTTGCGTTGTGAAAGCGTACCGCAAACATTTCGCCTTTTCGCTGTCATTTAGCGTGGTTTGCGGCGTTGCATCGGTGTGCGAAAGGCCTAAGTGCCCACTTAGGGCCTAAATTGAATAAAGTATTTTTGATTTTTATTTTAAATACAATCAAATAGTTTCGTACACAATTTTGTTCTTGTATATTATAATTAAACATTTAACAAGCTACAGATTTTCTTTATTGCTAAACCTGTTTATTCTAGACCTTTTTTAAATCATAACTTTGCATTAATAAGAATTTGTTTTCTAAGCAGTACATAGATACAACAATGCACTACAATAATCTCTGTGCTTATTAAAATTCTCTATATGACTTTAGCAATCCTTATACTTGGTTAATTATAAGAAGGCTTGCATGACACATGTTTGTTTTAGAGATGTAGCATAACTTAAATTGGAAGTCGTTTTTAAAATTATCGATTCTTTTTATGCTTCTTATTCTTTAATTATCTATTCTTATTAATACCCGGTCACAATATCTGTGCACCTGACCTCGTGACGTCATATCGGCGGTCTGGGTACGGTGTGAAGTTTTTTGTACGCACCGGGGAGTGCGCGGAGAGGTGACAGGGAGAAGCGCCGCATTCCAGCGAGGTGCACAGATATTCTGACCGAGCTGTATGCTCTTTTCATCAATTAAGGGATGTGTATTTAAGCTGTGGAAATGAAATAACAATAATAAACTATAAAAATAATTGAGATCGCAATATGGGAAACTCGAGTTATTATATGTCTGACGCCAAACAACAAGATTAATTCTTCAAGCCAATATTCTTCGTTGCGTGTTGCTTATGGTGGTTCAAACAATCTTTTTCTGCTGCATTTAGTAACAAAAAAAGGAAATTATTTAGGATATTGCCAAATGTTTTTATAACGTTTATCAGTATCATTTTTTTAAACGATAATTGATTGTCGAAATACACGTTTTTAGGTTATTTGTATAATTTGTATAATAGGTTATAGTTTGTATTGACTGCTTCAGGAATTAGTATATTGAAATTGAATTGTAAATTAATGGGTTATTTAATAACCCTACAACATTCACTATATGTTATGTTTTTTTATTACAGTATTCAACAGATACAATTTTTATGAGGAAAGGGGCCAAAAGAGACGAGATTATATTGACAATAGAGCAGAGCCTAGGGAAAGGTTAGTACTACTATTTGCTACACAATGCATTATATACCCAAAAAGTTGTTATTTATGTTTAGTGTATGTTTGTTTTACTCCCGAGTTTAGAACCAAGAGTTCAGTTCGCATGCTACGTTTTATATTTGCGTTCTCTGCATCATATCAATTTGTATCAAAAGCGGATCTATATAATAAAGATATGGCAGAAATATGTGTATTGCAAATCTTAAAATTGAAATTTTTTTTTAAATATTTCAATTTATCATAATCAGTTATCATAATTCAATTTTTATTAGGCGTGTTCCTTCTGATACTGACCGAATCCAGGAAAGGGAATATCTGGACAAGAAGGAGAGATTCCGCGAAGAACCCTTCTTATCTGGAAGGTACGTGGTCTACAATATAATTTTAATACTAATAATTATAACTCATGATAAACAAGTCAGTGCAATTATTATAATATACATATATATTTTATAAAAATAAACCAAACTTCACTGCACATATTAGTGTGTATTTATATAATATTGTTAGGATCGATAATTGCATGTGTGCACTGACTATGTAGTGTATCCGCGACCTTAAACAACTGTATTTATTTTTACAGTGACTACTCTACAGAAAAATGTCTTGATCGGAAAATGTCGGTGTTGCAAAGATATTTTATTATTTGCACGTTAAACAATAATCCCTATAGGAATTTGTGAAACTTGTTGTTAACTCAACAGAATACCGAGTGTAGACGAATTATTTGTCTTTTATTACGGAATATAATTGAGAACCAAAGGACACGGAGTGGACATCGCGTCCGTCTGAATACCGTTTTATCAATGTTTATAAATAATATTCCCATGAGGTATAATAAATTATAAAACAACATTCTATAGAAAATATTCATTAAATTGTCACAAATAATTACTACTGTGTATTATGTACAACAGACAATACTTAATACCAATGGAAAAAATTGCTTATATCATGATAATATACTCCAGAATACTTATTTGGTGCATTAAAGACTAATAAGAACTGTTTTTGTACACCTATAAATTATACAGATAGATTATATGAAAGATTTTACAGAAGTATATTCTTTTGAAGTTGGATTCTGTCATTATTGTATGATACTTTATTTATTATAATGGATTCATAAAACATGATATGCCAGGAAAATATTAACACTGTTGTGACAACAATCTAATTTCATGAATGACTGTTATATATATTAAAATCATGTGCAACAAGCTGAATACTATTATTCAGGTATAAAATATGAACCAAATAAAATGGTAAAAAGCCTCAACTTACTAATATGTAATTAATTACTTCAAGAGAAGACTACACCCAAGGTTTGGGATCCTCACAACATATTTTTCTGATGTGGTCAATTTAGATATGGTTACACAATCAAGTATTTACATAGAAACTGTGAAGATACATGAGAAAATGGACTGGTAAACAAAGATTTAGTAAAACAGATGTATTCTTGCAGCTTAATAAAAGTATTGTCACAATGAAAATTATAATAGCAAGAAAACATTCTGGATGTTTTAAGTAATTTCCGAATAAACTGACATATATTTATATAGAAACTGTTAAGATACATGAGAAATTGGACTGGTAAACAAAGATTTAGTAAAACAGATATGTTTCTTTTAGCTAAATAAACGTATTATCACAATGAAAATTATAATAGCAAGAAAAATTTTTTGGATGTTTTAAATCATTCCCGCACAAACTGACATATATTTTTTACATATAAACTGTGAAGATACATGAGAAATTGGACTGGTAAAACAAAGATTTAGTAAAACAGATATATTTCCTGCAGCTTAATAAAAGTATATTATCACAATGAAAAATATAATGGCAAGAAAAATCTTTTGGATGTTTTAAATCATTCTCGAAAAAAACTAAAATACATTAAAATGAGAAACTCGTTCTTTCTACAACACAACTTTATACTCTCGGAAATATTGATCAAGGTGCAGATTACAATGAATATATAACTAAAATATTTCTTCATTAAAGTAAACAAAAGACTGGAATTAAGGATCTCAATTGCTGATATATCTACAGGATTATACTGCTTGTCTATAAAAATTTACGAAATCAGAGAAATCACCATAAATTCTGCATTGGATCAGAGAATCTATAAGGACACCAGAATATAGTAAACTATATGGTGATACATAACTTGAATTATATCGCGATAAATCCACAATTGGATAACTTGCCGCTAGGTATTCTACCATCAAACCATCGTATGTGTCATAAGTAAGGGTAAGTGACCGATTTATAGGAGTGTCAAAGTAAATGGTTCTTCGTGCTGAAGACTACCTGAATGATTGCAATGAAATGCTGTTATAAAAATTAGGAACACGGAATCTAGCGTCAATTCTTTTATTTCGAGGTTAAATGGTAAAACAATTGTTAGATTTATAATGCGTTAATTAAATTATCGCATTATTAATTTATCCTTATTAAATTATTGAAGCATAGAACACACATAATTCGACCGCGGTGTTAAATAACATATTTATTATTAGAGTTCATCAAAGAGAATATCTTTACAATTGTAAAAAAGTTATTTCAAACAGTTAATATAATGATGTGTGCTGTATTTTTACATTATTTAAAGCTTGTCCGTTTGTGTTTAAAACGCGCATAAATAAGGGCATTCTTTCAAATGACGTGAATGACGTGTAAATTTGTAATTTTAGAAATAATCGTAAGTATTATCAATTACAGACCGCGTGAAGTGCGCCGCGATAGGCCTCCAATCAGACAAGAGAAGCCTCATGCGTCGCTCCATGGGTGTGTATAATAATTATATTATTGTGTTGATGAGATATTCATTTGAGTGGTGATTCGTGACGTATCGTATCGCTTGTGTGGTGACGTATCGTTTATATTAACTCGCTTTCTTGTCTGTCTGTTTATTTGCTTGATCTGTACAAATCTTGAAAACCGCAATCGCTTTTAAACTAACCTTCCAATGAGCTAGAGACTTGAAACTTTAAATAGAAACTGGTGACAATGCAATATTAATTTGCTTTCTCAAATATTAATCTGTTTGTTTACTTGCCTGACTGGTACAAACGCAATTGATTTTAAACTAATTTGTCACGTCTCTGTCATAATCTTATTAAGATGTTTAAACAATTTCACACACGCAAAACTAAAAAGCGGGAAATAATTATTTAAAATAAAACTTTCATTTTATTATATCATGTTTTTCAAACCAACTAAAATGTATAAAATATTTTAAATATAAATTCATTGAAGACTGGGATGCATACAGTCAGTAGGTACTGTAGACCTCCTACATTAAATAATTATTTTCTATTGGATATATTTCTCAAATATGCATCTTGTCTAGGTAGTGGTATTCATTAAGCTAATTGTACATTTAAAATATGATACTATCAATTTTGTAAAAAAATATCGTTTGTTTCTTAATACTGTATTTAACATCTAGGCGTCTGAGTATCTAAGGCGAAAAAAAAAGTTATTTGCGTAATCTCTTGAGATTTGTTGCAGTCAATTAAATTGTTTAACTTATTTTTAATAACCGGACTGCCATCGATGGCATTCATGCCAATTATACGCGCATTTTGTGAGACATTAAGAGCGGAAAAATTAAAATATGGCAAATTTGTACTACTTATCAATTGTTCGATAGTAAAAGTGAATATCGATTAATCGATAAACAATTGATGTTTAAAGAAAACTATATACTAGATAGTATATTTAACATACTTATTGGACAAATATAGAAATGTCAAAAGTTATTATGAGTGCAATAAAATTATGACAACAGCTTAATTTTGGAAATATAATACACTTGAATCCAACTTTTGTTTGCAAGTGTACTAATATTAAAAATACATTCAATAATTAAAAAAATTCGCTGCAATCTATTTGCTGTTAATTTATTCCCAAAAATATACTGATTATTATTTTGTACTCCAAGACATAACATATACAGATGGTATAACATTGTTTTAGAAACCCACCAAGACCTCGGAGTCCTGACGATCGCTTCAGGGATCGCAACAGAAGACCTCAACAGGAGCCCCGGGAGGAAAGAGAAGATCGCTATAGGGACGGTCGCGGGGACGAACGTAGGGGACCTCCTGTGAGGAGCGAGGACCGCAAGCCGGAACGGGCCCGAGACGATAGAGAGGACCCTCGTGCACGTGAGCGGAAGTCCAGGTGACTTTATTTATGTTCTATTGCTTTCAATTATTATCAGAGATGTTACGGATATGAGATTTCTGATCTGAATATGGACATCTTAAGAGTATTTAATCGGTTTTGGTTATGGATATAGATACCAATTACATACTTCAGATATCTGATTTAAAAAAAAAACAGCCTGTAGGTGTCCCACTGCTGAGCAAAGGCCTCTCCCAAGGAAAGGTACGGGCTTAATCACCACTCCAGCCCACGACGTATTAGCGATTTCAAACACCGAGAAATCAATAGGTCTATATTTTTCCCACGTACAGTGGTACTACAAGAACATTTCTCAGGCGTTCAGGCTTCCTCACTTGCCGTATTCGTTGCAGATTCACAGACGCAGACGACGGTAAAGATTATAAATGGGGAAAGACAGAAATTAAAAAAGAGGTCGACAATAATCAAGGTGATAAGGAAAAGCCAAACTTTGGTCTGTCCGGGAAACTGACTGCTGACGCGAACACTGTCAACGGCGTCGTTATTAAATACACTGAGCCAGATGACGCTAAACAACCGAAAAGGCGCTGGAGGTATTGTCGTTTGTATTTATATAATATACTAGCTGTGCCCGCGGCTCCGCTAGCGTGGACTATAGAATACGCTATAACACTGCGGTCGCCCGCCAGTTATTTTAAAGACAAAAATGCTTATTGTGGGTGATCCATAGAAGCTAGGACATATGCTATAGCAGACTTTTTTGTAGGTCTTTGAGGTTTACTATTATATAGTTCATTATTTTGATATATCTCTTATGGTTTATTCTTGAATTCTTACCGGAAGGTCAAACAATAAATAAAGTATATTATTTGAGCGTTATGCGTCGTTTAAGAGAGCAAATCCGACGAAAAAAGCCAGATTTATGGAAAAAAAATCTTGGATTTTGCTCCATGATAATGCGCCTTCGCACAAGGCCATCATTGTGCACGAATTTTTTTTTACCAAAAACTCAACAAATACCATCGAGCAACCACCTTATTCACCAGATATTTCCTAAACTCAAATTACTACTTCGTGGCACCCGTTTTCATTCGGTAGAAAACATAAAAGAGAATTCGCGACGAGAACTAAACGCGATTCCGGAATAAGTGTTTAAAAAATTTTTTGATGATTGGATCATTCGTTGGCGTAAGTGTATCGTTTCTGAAGGAGCATACTTTGAAGGCGATAAAATAAATTTGGATGAATAACTTAACATTTTATGTAGTATTGATCTTTTCCCGGTACTTTTTTGACAGAGTAATGCATGCTTTGATATTTGTATGGGCTAAATCACCACGACGTATTGGTGATTTCAAATGTTAAATAAACTAAAGTTTTATATTCTTCCAGTACATGATGATACTAAGCGAACATTTCTTAAGCGTTCAGGTTTTCTCACGATGGTTTCCTTCACCGTTCATATTGTTATCTCTATCAGTTAAATAATTTAAAGCGTGATGCGAACTATCAGACATCGTATTGAAATTTAAGTAGGCTAAATATTCGAACATCATAACTTATCCTTTATATAAATTAAATAAGCCTGTCGTTTTGGACATAATATTTTTCCAAATTTGGTGCTACATAGTTACTGGAAAGGGCAGAACTAGTCTGTTGGGCCAGGCTAGCGTATATAGTGAATGTGATATCTGTTGCAGATTTTATCCGTTCAAAGGTGATAAGGCGTTACCGATTCTGTATATCCATCGGCAGTCCGCGTTCCTTATTGGTCGCGACAAGAAAGTGGCGGATATAATGTTAGAGCACCCGTCGATAAGCAAGCAGCACGCGGCCCTGCAGTTCCGCGCGACGCCGTTCACCAGAGCAGACGGCACACAGGGCCGTCGCGTCAGACCCTATATTATTGATTTAGGTGAGTCCGTATATTACAGAAATAAAATACTGAATGCTCTCCTTTAAGGTAAAACCACCAGTAATTGACACTGCACCAATAGTTGACACTCTGACGCAGAAAATTAAATATTAAGAAAAAAAAGGAAGCCAAAGATCGAGATGGCCAAAATCACTGATCACTGATATATTTTTAATGTTATAAATACATATAGGTACAGTCAGTAACTCAAGACTTCAAATCAATTTAGTATCAAATATTTAATTTTCTTCGTCAGAGTGTCAACTATTGGTGCAGTGTCAATTACTAGTGGTTTTACCTTATATATGATAATAACTATCCTGTTAGTAAAGATGTAATTTCTGTTAATATTTCTCATGGTGGCTACAAAATAAGTAAAAGTTACTTTGGTCAATTATCGTCATTTTAAAGAAAAATTCATCATATTATTTTAATATATTTACAAGTAAGAGCTAGGTTCAACTAGCTCCTTGGGGAAGGGGGTGTTCAAAGAGATGTAGGGTACAGAGAAATTTCTGTATACTTGGGTCAGCCCGACTGATGGAATACCTCCACCCTACAGAAGATCGCAGCCATTTGGCTGACCTAATGTTGTGTTCCTGCGGTGAGTAGGATTTGCTCCTTAAGGCAGAGGGGTTCAAGGTCGGCAACTGCAGAAGTGTATTATGCCCAAAATGCTGAAACTAGTCCATTCTTTTTGTATAATATTTACTGGATGGTAGGACACGAATACTGTATCCGGCTGGACCGCGACCACCATACACCAGGTGTCTCATTTGTCATAGTGGCACGTTTAGGTGTGTCGCGTTCCGGGATCAGACGGTATATATACAGCAATCAAGGATAGCGGTAGAGGCCTATACCTGATAGAGACTTGAACCACATGTACATTATTCTTTTTCGGTTTGTTGCGTTTTGGGACCAGCCAGTGTATTAGCCAGGTGTTTGCAGGCTGGCAACGACAGCGGCAACCGTCGATGGATGACCGATCTATCGGTGGTCGCCGTTTTTGTTGGATTGTAGTGTGCTTACCGTCTGGTACAGTATTATAGTTTTGCCATGCCACTATTAAAAAAAAACTGCTCATTCAGTAGATTCACAGAATTGAAGCAATGATGGCTCAGTGGTAGCGTGGACACCGCGTCGAGCGACGTAGTTTCGAATCCCTGAAATGAGCTTTCGGTGAAGGAATACCCCGTGATGAAACCGCCTGGCTAGCTACACCACCCTCAAGTTGTAAGTCTGTCGCCAAGCATCAATAGGAGTGTTTTGACAGCTGCACTTGAGAACCAATTTCCCCACTTAGGCTTATCGTGTCATCCTCTTGGGCCACATAATAACTTATTATCACGTGAGATTGTGGTCATAACACTAATCCATAAATGATTAAAAAAAAGCTCGGAAGTGTTTCACTTACAAATTTTTACTAAATTAACGAACAGACTCAGCAAACGGTACGTTCGTAAACAATAAGAAGATTGAACCGCGCCGCTACGTCGAACTGCTGGAACGCGACGTGGTCAAGTACGGGTTCTCTCAGCGCGAGTACGTGCTGCTCCACGAGAACAGCAAGGACGACGCGCAGGACGACGACAACCAGGAGCAGCCGCTCGGCGCTGACGTCATCACCACCGACCAGATCAAACAGGAGAAGAGAATCAAACAGGAGACCGTCGCCGATGGGGAATAAACTGCTATTTCAAGTGTTAGTAATACTTTAGAATTTAGTTTCGTTTAAACTTAATATTATATCTAATAATAATAAGATTCATATTTAGTGTAGGATGTTTTGGATGTTTTAACAAATCTTGTGTCTGAAAAATAAAACAGATTACATGTTCGTATATTTATAATTTTCATTAATGCATAGTTAATTTTGATGATATCAAGATAAAAGATATCAAGACGTGTTACGGCGTCTTTAAAATAATATTGTTTAAATAAGGCAAAATATTCATTATCTGCTATTATTAATAAAACCACTCTTATATTGTATTCCATATGTTTTTCGTTTTTAAACATCAATTATTTTAACATTATGCTTAATAATAATTACTTATAAAACTCTTTTAATATTAATATGTACAATGTTTAAAAAAATATTTACAACTATCTAAAAATAAATAGTTTTAAACACATTTACAATTTAATTTTAAAATATTATCATCAATCGGTGGAGAAATTTACATATCGGTGAAAGAGATACCCTAGTAATATCACAGTTTAAAATGGAGTCTTGAATAGGTGAGTATCGAAGTCGATATCGATGTGGGGTCGATCTCGGAGTCGATATCGATTTGGGGTCGATCTCGCGACGAGCTCGGCAGGGACTCGCGGAACCAAGCCGAGCCGCGCGCCTCCTCGCATAGCGATGCGCGTTTCGCGATCCCATTCCGAAGTGGGATAATGGTCGCGTTCGGCGGACGCCCGTTGCTGCGTAGCGATAGGGTCCTGCAGAGCGGCGGCTTGATCAGTCTGTTGGGAGCGACGCCGACGATGCTGTGCCGCGAGAACGGGACGTACGTCGTCGGTGTCCGCGGCACTTCGTATCCGTCGCGTACGGTACCCTGGCCGCTAGTCGAGTCGCTGTCGTACATCAGCTCCAAGTACTTCGGTGCACGTTCCGGGAGCAAACGGGACGGCTCCATCTCATGCTCCGGGAAATCATCTGTCAAAATATATATTATATCATGTCTATCTAAAGAAAAGGCGTACTACTACTATACACCATTTTTTAATCCCACGGAGTAAACTGACAATCAACTAATGTCAAATATGAAAATAGTGTTGCCAGATTTATTTTCCTAGTGTTGTGGTACTGTTTATTTCACGTTCAAATTATTTGTGTCGTAAAAATTTAATATTGAATAAAGTGTTTTTAATTATTAATTTGAAATATTTTGTATTATTCCACGTACAGGATAACTTACTATTTAATTACATAACTTAGGAAACATTGAAATGTATTACATATGGTAAACTACTTAAAAAAAAACTACAAAAAAAAGGTCCGACAGACGCTATTTTTTCTACCTTATTCTGTCTTCACCTTTAGTGTGGGTTCAATGAATTTTTAGAAAAACTTAACAATAGGAATAATATCATATGGTTTCACGATTAGCCTCGATTGGTAGATATCACTATTTTTAAAATCCAATTAACTAGCAAACATGAATTGCCATTTTATTCCACAGAATTAAAAAAAATGGACACAAGACATTTTAATAGTTTAGAATATATTATGTTACAAGACGCACCTAAGCGAGCGTTAGCATTTTCGTCCAACAGGTAGCTGCGGTTGTCGACGGCGTCTAAACGTGCAAGTCATGCGTAAATAATGGAAAGTTAGTTAATATTATTCACATATAAATAATGTTGTAAAAGTTAACATGCTTTATTAGATTTGCAATCAGTTTAAATTAATTTGTAAAAAAAAGAATTAGAAGTAAGCAAAGGTTTATGAATAAAATTTACACGTTATTAATACGCATAACTTATGAATTGAAGTAAACTCACCATCTGGAAGTAACGTAAGATAATTAGGAGGAGGCACAGGCGTAGCGGTGAGCGTGACGTTGGGTGAGGTCTTGTCTCGCAACGCCAATACTAATTCAAGACAATGCCGGAACGTAGGGCGCGCCTCAGCACGGTAGTTCCAGCACTTTTGCAACAATTCGTACCTGTATATTAATTAGCACCGTTTCAAATAAAAGAAAATTCCCATTATGAACTAGATAGGTTTCTCATCACAGACAATAGTCGATACATTTTTTTTAATTTCTTTATTATAATATATACGCAATGGGTTGCTGTACACTATTATGTCCAATGTCCATAAGTTCAATTACTAACAAACAATCAGGAAATTATTATATACTAGCTGACCCGCCAGTCGCTTTTCTGCCCTTTCCAAGAATGAATAACTCGACATATCCCGATTTGTTCCCCTAAAAACTTTTCAGGACGATAACGTACAAAATAAAACAAGAATAATGCATATACATCTATCAAATCGAGTTATGGCCTTGAGATCATAAAAAAAACCAACAGAAAAAAGTAATTCCTGTTAACAAAAAAAAACGGGTAACTGTTTAAATGTTTCTTTCCTTAACTAGAATTAGTCAAATTCTCAGCCTGAGCCGTTCTCAAATAATGCGCATACCAATGAATAGATTTTTTTTTATTTATATAGATTACAACAACAAAACAGGGCATAAAAACATAGATTCACTGACCTGCATAATTAATATATTAAAGTTTGCTAAAAATTGAAATCTATACTACCTTTTTTATAGAGGAAAAGTCTGTGAATATTTTTATAGGAGGTAATCTATGGAACTACTAATCTGATTTTAAAAACCTATCACTGATAGAAATCTACTTTCAATCGGATGGTTATAGCTATTAAGTTTGATTGTAATTAACGTGTATGAAGTGACGGGAGGTTGCTAGTGCTAGTGTTATTATGTTTTACTCACAATACTGAAGGACAATTTGGTGGTCTGTCGGGTGTGCCTCCAGCTCGTACGTAAGCTAACACTTGACGGTTGGTGCGTGCGGGGTAGGGCTGCTGTCCCAGCGATAGTATCTACGTTCAATATTTATATTATTTTTATTCAAATATTGAAAACAATGTATAGTAATGACGCTTATCATCTTATAAATCTTGTGTCACACGCAGTTGCGGTTACCACACAATATCAAGGTAGTTTACAAGCAGAAAGAAACGTGCCCAACATTACACATTAAAAAGATAAATTAATGCTTCGATAATAAAATCGATTAATACCGTAAAATAAAACTTTGAGAAAATGAGAAAATAGTAGGTATATACCTATTGTTTTTTAATTATATGTATATATTTTTTTCATTTAGAAATATTTGTTTTGAATATATACAGTTAAGAATCAATGAAGTGTTTTGATATTACATTTGAATAAAATGTAGAAAGTGGGTTCAACCAATTTGACACATTTGGTGGTATATTAGAATTCAAAATAGTTTCATATACAAACCTCCCAACAAAGCACACCCCATGCCCACACATCAGATTGACATGAAAATACGCCGTCTACTAGACATTCTACAGCCATCCAACGAACGGGCAGTAAACCTAAAACAGTTCATAATTAGAAATATTTTTTAATTAAACGTATAATAGTAGTAATATTAAATAAAATACAACAGAAATATAAATAAAGTGTAAGAAAATTGAATTGATAAAAATTTTGTAATAAAAATTAAAAAATAGTTTTTGGAGTTTACTCCTTATGAAAAAGTGATATAAGGCACACGGTATGAAAAAAGTATTAGGAGTGAAATTTAAAGTGCAAAACATCACGCAAACAATTTTTAACATTATTTTCATTTAAATAAGGTTGGGATTTATTCAACTCTTTTTCGTTTGCCGAAAGCCGCCAGACGGGAATCGACCGTTCAAATAAGCGGGAACGCCGCGCAGAAGCAAATTGAATTTTTACTTTCATTCTATATCCTTATAGATGCCTTTATTTACTCTTCTTCCCAGTTGTATATATTCTAAATTCCAATATAGGTCTTGAGGAGTAAACTCCAGTCGCGCGTCGGAGTTGACACACACACTTTTTTTTTCGTTGCTGGCAATTTGCAAAGTAATTAGTGATGTTGGCGAGGACGCGATTATTTCCTTATTTGCAACGCATTTGCATATGTATACAATCTCTTTATCGGAAAACCTTTTAAAGTACTAAATTTTGTTGTAGAAAGAAAATTCGCAAATGTTCATCTGTCTGAATAATTTGTTTTAATTTAAGATACCTACCTTCTCCTTCTTTTCTATAGTAATCATTTTTGTAAATATCCCGCGCGAGCCCGAAATCACCAATTTTGACGACTCTGCCGTTCGCTCGATGCGCTACCAAACAGTTTCGACACGCGAGGTCGCGGTGAACAAAGTGCATCTCTTCAAGGTAACGACAACCCTTGGTCACATCCACGCACATGTTAAGCAGGTCCAGTAGCGTTAAAGACTCGGGTGTATACTGTAAGTAAACATATGCAGTATGTGAAAAAGATATCCATATCCATAAAACCATATCAGCTATATGGTTACATAATATGAACAAAGAATTTACTGTTTCTTGATTAATTGATAGAGAATCATTGAGATAAAAATTATAGAGTTGCAAAAAAGGAACAATTTTACCGCGCATAAATAATTATTTATCACAATTACCGAATTAGCTTGTTTTTTGGAGTTTTGACCACCAAGAATCATAACGTATTCAAGACATATTTAACAAAATATTGTTGTCAAGATGGTGAATAAGTAACGGAAATCTGGATTATATCTGCAGCCAAAAGTTACGTGGCTAAGATTTAAAATGTGGCAATTATTATTTTACAATACTCTTGTAATAATTATGTATAATTTTGAAGATATTTTAGCTTAGTGGCAGTTCTAAGTAACTGTCTTGGCTCAGTGATCCAAAAAATGGCTTGGCCTCCGAAACAAGAGCAGTATTATAGTAACAAAAGTTAATAACATTTAATTATTAATATAATTTACCAATGAAGCTCTTTTTCCTCTGAGGTAGCTCAACAAATCGCCTTCCTCCATAAGCTCCATTATTATGTAATTAGGGTCATTGTCAAGACATACACCGAGTAGTCGTAGTATATGTTCGTGCTTGAAGTTAGACATGAGGGCTGCTTCCTTTAAGAATTCGGTCTTTTCTTGTTCCTCGGCACCTTTTCGCAATGTCTGAAAAAGTCATATAAAATGGTAGGTTCGTTTAAGTATAATATTTTTTCACCTCTAGAAATAGTAACTTCTCAAGAGAGAAGCTTATTATTTTGGGTGTATGTGTGATGGTAAATACAGTAATGAAAAAAATTAAAAAAAAAACTGCTTTGTAGCTTACCTTCACCGCCACTTTAGTGTCAGTCGTGTTTCCATTAAGTTGCCTGGCAACACCTTCGAACACTTCTCCAAAAGCGCCAGATCCCAAGAATTTGGTAAGCGTTATCTGCTCGCGACGTATATGTGGTAGACTGGCTAGTTCCGCATCAGTTGGACAATGGACAACCTGTAAATTTATACTATCGTGCTGATTGTAGAGTCGGCATTTTAGGACTATTCCTTGGCTAGTTTTATTTTCTTTTTAACACTACATGATATTGAAGCAAACTAAGACCAAATGGGAAAAAATAACTTTATCAAAACGAATGACCCTAAAGGCCTTTCCAATGTAAGGGTATTTAAGGGCCCGTAACATAGTAAGAAAGAGGAGCAATGCACTGGTTAGAAGTTTATTTACACGTAGACTGAACTGGATAGTAAATACGAAAGCACTAGTGACCGCTATCGTCGCGCAAACTTAGAGATACCAATGCGAAAAATAGGTACTATATAGATAATTTAAATTACACTGTTTGATGCTACATGTTACACATTGGATGTATTCTGTTCGCTATTCTGCTCTCTAGCTCTGGCTCACACAAAGAGGAGAGACCGATAATATATTGCTCTCTCGCTCTGGCTCACACAAAGAGGAGAGACCGATAATGTGCGTGTTGGAAGTCGCATAAGAAGTTTCACTTCAAAATTAAATATAATCTTACTTGTACTGGATTGTAAAGTTTGTTTGTAGCATGCCTGATAGGCATTTGTCTCAGTGTCGCAAGTTCCATATCCGGGCCTCGTCTTGGCGAGCTCGTATGATTGTGATTTTCAATGCCCGTCTTTTTAGTTCGATGATTGTATGCTGCAATAAAATCATAAACGCTGTCAAACAAATTTAGAACATCAGTCTACTTTGTGGCGCATACTTCTTTATTTTTAGTACCTACTTCTTTATCTTTTATGTATTTATGATCTTAAAAGAACAAGGGTCGTAGATCAAAACCAATTAGTTCCAACCAGTTTTTATTCAATTATTATAATGTAGAAACTCTTTCTAGAAACAGTTTAAAAGCGGGAAAAGTTTGTAAAGTTTGTAACAATTCGGATTATGGTAACGGCTGTCGATGTTATCTGTCTTTCGGTGGTCTTTGTTTAGATACTACAATGTCTTCTTATCAACAAGTGCTTTTCAAATACAAAAAATATACATATTCGTGAGTAACCTACCGTAGAAAACAGCAGCAGTGATTGCTAATGCTAGAGCTAGCAATGCGGCCAGTGCGAGCGTAAGTGTGAGTATGGGCGGACGCACGGGCCTTAGTGCAGAAGCATCGAGATGCCGCGCTTCCGACAGCGGTCCCCAGCCGTGCTCGTTGCGCGCTTGTACGCGAGCTACGTACCCGCTAGCTACTTCACCGGCGCCGATCAACCAGTACGTCTCTGTTAACAATAAACTTTCGGTACATACGTAGGTACTTATTCTGCTACTTTTTATTTAATAACAACCATCGTCTACCACAATTCTGCCAACGTCACGTCAGTAGAATACTTTTCTAATTATTCTTCTTCTCTTCAAATATAGATCTAACAATATGCCGGCTTCCTTTTTAAAACTGTCCAGAGTTTTTGTGGCAACTTAAAATGCATGTTCCTAGTTATTATTTATAAACCACTTCACTTGTGTACAATAACCAAATTACATCACGTAAAATTTCGCCAATGTTACATAATATAGGGCCAAAGAACATAAGTTTATGAATTAAAATAAAAACTAAGATAGTAATGACAAATCGAGATCCCGCAAAAGTATATGCGATAATATGCCACTGAAATTTGTGTTCGGTGTTTTACAAGTTATTTTACTCCAAAGAGTATAAAGCTTTCTTTCTAATGATATTTCGATCTTGTGTATGTTTAGTTTGCTAATGCTCAGTACCAGAACTTATTAGTTGTCAAGGCAATTAAGTTCTGGGATTCACAACTGGATCGGTTTAACTCTGCGATAAAACTTAGTACTAAACTTAAATAAACTTTATTTAATTAATTAAACTTTAAATATTACTTTTATAAATGTGCCTAAATTAAGAAACGAAAATATTATTTGGATTAGATGAAATGAATACTGAAAAAATAATAATCTAATACGCCTAAGCATTTAGGCCGCACGATGTGCGCAATCACTAATCGGGTATGTAAAGCATCCAGTTATCACCAAATTTTTGTGCGTATTAAATCTGTTTTTTTTTTTAAGATTTCGTATTCGAATGTGTATTATAACATTTTTTCATTAAAGTTATAATAAAATAATTTTATTATTATAGCAGTTGGCCTTACATTATTTTTTTTTTTTTTTTTTTATAGAAAGTTATTCAGAACGTTATTAGGGCCAACAAATTAACAGTCTTTGATATTACCATATATTTAAACGTAATATTTACCTGTTCCATTGTGAAGCAATTCCAAACCCTCATGGATAATACGCATTTTCATTTTGTCATCTATGTCGGATGGCAGATCCGGTGGTAGTATTTCACTGAGATTTTTCGTGATACTTGTGTGTTTGGGTCTGAAAATTAACATTACAAAAAATATAATATGATGGTCCAGCGGTAGCGTGTTCGGACACCGCATCGATCGACGCCGGATCGAATTCAACCATGAGCCTAAGCTTCCGACGACAGAAAACACGTGATAAAACCATAGACAGTATGTTTTAGAGCATTTACTAATGCTCACTTTGCGAGCTGTAGTCCTCAAGTTGAAATTCTGTAACCAAGTACCTATAAGTGTATTTCAGAAGCTAGTAATTCTAGGCTTAGCTAACAAGCTAAAATATAGGTATTATAAAAAAGAAATTATTAGTTTAGTGTCTTATGTTAGTGAAGTTATGATCGATGATAGTTTTTACTATATTATGTAATATAAATTATAAGAAAGCTTTATAAAATAATTAATTACTATAATTACTAATAATATTGGAAAAGCATAATTATTAAATAACTGGCTAAATAACACGGTTTCACCCGTGTTAAAGTTATTCGACAAACTTTCTATGGCGTGGCGCCTTCGCTAACGGCGCCCATATATATACACTTATTGTTGTTCCCGTACTTGCCTATAGCTTGCCAAATTGCTTAACGTTCATAGTTAAGCTTCGCTCCTTAGGAGAGCGTGAATTTATATACATACATAAATCAGGCCACTTTCCCAACGGGGTAGGCAGAGACCACGTCCTTCCACTTGCTACGATCCTGATACACAACTTTTGCTTCTTCAACATTAATCAATTTTTCCATGCATGCTCGTCGGTTTAAAGTACTCTTGACCTGACCTTTCTTCAGAACGTCCCCGATTTGATCGTGGCAATATATATAGCCTCCAATAATCCTCATGAATTTGGCTATCATATACAAGGAATTTTTCGAATCCGACTGGTAACTCAAAGAATATCGCGTTTAAAAAATTACCAAAAAAGCTCTTCAGCTTTATTATATTAGTATAGATAGCTTATTGCATTTGATATTGAGATTGTTTTTGAGCTGTGTGTGAATTTACGAATGGATGTTACAGATTTTCTAACATGTCGAGAAAATAAAATAAAAATGTACAAAATTTATTAACTAAAATGAATGCGCGATAAAATGTTAAATATGTATGAATGTAAAGCTAATAAATAATAAAAAAAATTACCTATGGTTAGGACGAGAGCCCCAGACGCGATAGAAATTGACTGGAGAGCCTCGGGCGTCGGGTTCAGTCCACCAGGCGCGTGCAACCCGCTCGTTTACAGTCTCGACGTGCAGCGGTCCCGGAGTACCCGGCACATCGGCTGATCATCGCATTACAAAATTATATGATGTCTTAGATCAAACTTTTATTTTATTTTCAACCTTCAGTATGGCAACGATGCCTAGCATTATAGCACTATTACAAAAAAGGTGACTTTACTGACTTAGTCTGACGTGCACCGGAAGGATTCTTCTCATTTGCCAATACAAAAACTCTTGAGCGTGGTTACTAATACCAAATGACCAGTGGGACGCTATAAACTGCGCTTTAAAGATAAAGTGAGACGCTGTCACAAGTCGCGACGTCTGGAGGAAAAGGATTGCCGATGGCGTTGTCGTCCACGATCATACATGGTTCTACCTATTCTCCAATAGGCGCGAGCTACATTACCAATTTGCTGTGACCAATCCCCAGAACGTTTGAATTCAATATGTCCGTGTTGGATGCGGATGTAATTGTCGTTCTCGCATCGATTTGCGTAAGTGCCGCAATTAGTCAATGGATGGTATTTAGATTATGCAAGGATTCTGCTTCTATTTTTATAGTTTTCACCAAAATATAATTTAGCTTTGAATATGTATTTTTTTAATACATTAAAGTGCAAAACAGGCGATCGGTAATTAGCGTATTTTAATGTTAGGTGCCCTGGGTGCTAAAAACAAAACTTGGTCCGCTTGGGTGACCTACGATATTTTACGTTTCTGCTTTAGGCGTCCCCAAAAAGTGCCATTTGCTGCCCCTTTTCAGCTTGCCGTGCCTGGCTATAGTCCTAATGGCCACAGGAACCTCAAACAGGCGATCAGTTTCTTCAGAGGTCTGTCACGAATAATTTTCTACCTACTCCTATGTACCGAGTTGGAACTCCTCGTGTAAGTTGTCTATAGTTTAAGTTGGGAGAGGGTCATAGATTGAAGTTTTTCGAAGATTCGGTATGGAACACATCATAAAAAAGAAATAGATTTTTTTACGATAATTGAATTGAAAATTGTTTAGTTTTGGATCCGCTCCTGGTAAGTATGTTGTCAACTAGACCCTCGTGGTTTGCGTTAGGCATGAGTTTGATGATGATGCTGACCTGCTGACGCAGTCGAACCTTGCACAAGTTCTACCTCTCTTGTTACCGTATGTGGTCTAATTGTATAAGTATTGTATTGTACTATACAACATTTAACGTATTTAAAAGCGTTGAGCGTTGATACGAACTCTATACGCTAACATTTTTGAAGTTGTTTTGAACCACCTATACAACAGTTGTCGATGAATTATCAGAGTTTTTAAATAATGCGAATGTAGACACATGATCTGCAATAGGATGTACCACTCACCCAATGTTTCATATGTGAAGCGATCATCGTTCGGCCAGAGGTAAAAAGATCCGTTAGCGATGTACTGTAGTTCGAGTCGGAAACGATAGCGAGTTCGAGGTCTGAGATTTCTCGCCACCCACTCGTCGCGGCCCTCTCTGGTACTTTTCTTCCACGCTATATTGGAAGATGTTGTCTCAGTGTATTGCACGTTGATACTGAAAACGAAGTGAAAGCTTATAAACTACCTATTTATCTATGTATAACTAACTTTACTCCCACGGCTTCGCTCGCGTAGGCTGCAATATTTCTATTGTTTTTCGATTTTAATTAAATTAATACGTTGTTTTTTTATTGTTAATATATAAATAAAGAAATTTAATAAATAAGGCCTTTTCTATATTATAGATTTACTTAAATTTTATCGTAAGTAATGAAATAACATATCTGCATAAACGATTAAGACGGAACACGGAACAATTAAGACTTGCCAAGTTAAAAATCCCGCAACAAATTGTTTTGTAAATTATTTGAAGAATGTACATTTCTACAGCTATAATAAAAAGAACAGCTATGAAACTTGGCACTCGTTGACCACCCCGAAAGTCATTTCTACCGAACTTGGCCCTTTTTTCACATTTATGTTTTTGTTAGGTCTCCGTTATCTCATTTTAATTCAAAAGAAAACAGAAGAAATACTTTGTATTTCAAAAGAAGGGTTTAAAATTTATTTTGCCCAATAAATTTAATCACTGAATGAATACTTGTTTACAGTCATGGTAGATTCATATATGTATAAATAAATAGATATTCAAAATGAATAAAGTTTTTAGTTAAATATAGTTTAATAATAGTTGACGGGCAAATTTGAATGTTTTGGCGGCCCACTTTATGGACCGGGGTTTAAAGTAATCTACTCAATAGGTGTTTGTTATATACAGTGTCCTTTCACATGAAATACTGTTTAAATGAGTGTACCTATACGGCTTTTAATTGTATAATTTACCTTCGTAGATTGTAGGGAACAGGCGGTGGCCACTTGATGTGTATGGCATCAGGGGTTACTCGCGCAAGGGTTAACGGCTCAGGCGACGAAAATGTGTGCAACCGAAGCGGCAATGAATCCTTACTCTCTGCGCTATGAGCGGATCGCGTCCGCACCCATACAGTATATTGAGTATTCGGCGAAAGACGATTCAACATTGCCCTTCCACCTCCGGACATACTTGTATTATTGAATTCTGTACAAACCATAAAAACGATAATTTTAGTCACATAAAATGTTCTCCTATCCATTTCTTAATAACCATGTTTTCATTTAAATCCCTGCGTGATATTATAAAATAGTTTTCCTTTCTCTTCGTTAATGTGCTTATTAATTGGGGTTTTTTTTATATATAACATATATTTTGCATATAATTAATACAAAAATTACATTAACATAAGGGTTAATGAATAGACAGTAAGAGGAATAAATTTAGGAATCAAATTAGAAGAAAGTTTGTCTTCAACACTTTCTATTGCAATAGGCTATATTACTTATTTTTGATTCTATTTATTTCATTAAATTAGGAAATAATATTTACTTAACCATAGTTTACATATTTTTAATGTATTTAAAATAATATATTACAAAATTTAATAATACACCTTTTGAATTATGCGTTTGTGAAACTGAATCTTCTGTTTGCCAGTGCACTTCATATTGTAATCCTCGTTCCGGTGTCCATTCTACACAAGCCAATACTGGGCTCAAAACAATTCCCTTCACATCTTTAGGTGCCATCGGAGCTAAAATATGAAACTGCTTGATATATACGTACCTAATAGTTAAATAATGCCACATGATTTTTGTAACTATGAGGACAGATGCAAACAAATCAAGATACAACAAACATTTAATTAATACAATACTGTTTTAATTCAAAATTATACTTTTTCATAGGTTTAGCGTTTCGCCACAATCTCACCTGATGTTAAGTGACGATGTTGCCCGAAATCGTAACGCGCTAAGCCTAGTGGAAGGGACTGGCTCTCAAATGCAGCTGCAAGAATACACCCACAGGTGCTTGACGAGAGATATTCAACCTGAGGGACGTACCTAGCTAAATGGTTATTAGAAAATGCACTACAACCATGCTATGGCTTCATCACGATGTTTTCCTACACCGAAAGCCTCATTGCAGGGATTTGAACTCACGTCGATCGATGCGATATTCTTAAACTCTACCATTGAGCCATCATTGCTTTAAGATTGAGTACAATAACGAACTGGATTTGAATATTAAACTTAGTAATGTATTTTTACCTTCAGCAGCCGTTTGGAACACCAATGATAAACCATGCAATGGTTTAATTTCATGTAATTTTGCGTAATAATTAGTTGCTTCCAACATTACTGTGTAATTGGTAAAAGGTTTCAAATCATTTAAAACTACTTCCATGTTTGTTGTGGTGACGAATAAACACGATTCTTTATCGCATATCGCAGTATCATTTGATTGTTTAATTTTATACAATATCGTGTATTCTGTCAACGTCATTTCATATTCTAAACGCTTACAATTGTCGGCCTTTTGACTTGAAGGTAGTTTTAAAGTTATACTGTTTGCAGTGTTCGCTAGTACTTTCGGTTGTAAATTGTATAACTTAGGAAATAAACATTCTCTTGGTGGATACCTTTGATTACCAGGGTCTAAAGAGATAATCTTATAACCATAAGTAGCTTTTATATGTTCAATTTTAGACTTCTGATTTTTATTAGTATAATATATTTGTTCTTCTGTAGAGTTGAACCAGTAGATATATTTACTATCGACAGTGATGGACGTAGGAATGAAACCATGTTTTTTCATTTCTGTAGCATCAACTATCACTCGACATTTACATCCAATCATGTCAGTAGCAATTATTTTTTGTGTCCAAGGATCTATCCAATATAGTTCATTATCATCGTTAGTCATATCAATCACAAAAGTTCTTGCAATCTGAGGATTTTCTGGACAATTACAATCACTTTTAACGTCAATTTTTTCTTTGGCATCTTTGAAAAAGTTTCTGATATTTGAACCATTTAGATATGAAGTCATTAGTGTTCCTAATCCTAGGTAACTAATCTTACTTTCTTCATACCAAAATAATGACCTAAAATGTTAAAAGACAAATAAAGAAACAAATGTAATTTTCTATAAGTGTACATTACTATATTTAAAATTGAAATGTAACGATTTACCTTCGTAAAGGTGCAATTTGCATGTTGTACATCTGTCGTTTTCTACTAAATACTTTGGATATACGGGGTCGTGTGTTGATCAAACTAAGATCGGCTCTGTAAGTGACGTAAGTTTCAACGGAGTCACTGTCAAGTTGAGTCCAGTATACCGAGCGGCCTACCCAGTCCATACATAAACTAGTTGCAGAGCCGTTGATTGATGTTAACTAAGAAACAAATTTGGCAAGTAAAATAATTAATTGAAATGTATCATGATATTAGAATTATACGTAGGTATGTAGATGAAACTAGGTAAATCAATTATACTCACTTTGTAATGTCCACTGCCATTAATTCTAGAGGAGAAAATTTCCTCCATATTGTTGACCCAATACACTAAATTTTCTTCTATAGAGATAGCAAAATCAACTGGTGTGCCTGTACTTTTAGGGATAATTTCACTCTCCCCAGAATCTAAGTCAACAATTTTTATGAACTCTTGTAGAGATATTATCACTTTTGGTATCGGGTTTACGTTGTCAGATGAAGATGAGACAACCTCGGAGTATTGACCAAAACCAGCATCGGTGAACGCTCGAACCTAAAAAGTTGAAAAAAAAAAGGTTTTTGAAGTCAAAACTTCTTTAGCACCATTGTAATTTGAAACTCGATGAAATGAAAAAGCGACAGTAAAAAGAGAGAACCATATACATCTATAGGATTTAGCCTACGAGAGAATGAGACAGATTATATTTACGTTGTGCACTATTAATGCAAGGTCTGATTTTCATACTTTAATCGTCATCAGATTGGCCTAGTGGTGTGAAACACCAGACTTCATATGCAGTACGCAGAGTGGTCGATAGTTCAATACCGCTGATTTTGATATTAAAAAATAATTTTTGAAGAACATTTTTTTTTCTGAAGGTTTCCTTCACTTCTGCCACGTGTGAACTGCTGCACACATATTTTCTAATATGGGTATTATTAACGAATCAAATAATAGTGCCGTATATTTATGGTTTTAACATATCCATAATCAATTTTACTCATAGTCCAAAAAATTACACGTCAAAGTGACGGCGTTGTGTATGCTAGTAAACATAGAACAATGACGACCATCGAGAGATTGGTAACCCATCGACGGTCATTGTTGTGATACCAGCCTGCATGCCTCACAGCATCAGGATTTATACTGGCTATCCCGAAACGCGATAAACCACAAGAAAGTAACTGTCACGGGTTTATCACCCACAAGTTTTTTTGGATAAGTCAGTATTGGGTTAGGTAACAGTATTTTTTTATTAATTCCGACAGGAGTACATAATTGTGAACAAAATATAAGTAATATTAGCATATAACCTGGAAAAAGTACGTATAAGCGGGTAGTAAATCCTTGACTAGGAGTTGTGTATGCGTTGGCTCGAGCTTCTTGTCATGACATTGCGGAGGCTTCACTCGTGCTCTTCCTACACTGGTTGCCCAGCACTGTACCTCGTATCCGCGCACAACGCCGTTTGCACGAGCTGGACTGTTCCATCGGAATATCGCTGCTGGCGTACCTCCGCTGCCAGAATTGTCAAAACACATATGAGGAGTAATACTTAATTAAAAGCGTACGTACATACTATTTATAATGTATGTTTTTCGACTAATTTTTCTGTCATGTATATAATTGTTAGTTTTGTGTCTGTGTTTTAAATATCTATAACATAAGTAGCTGGTCCGGTAAACGTTGTTCTACCCTTTCTGGTTGTTGTTAATGGCTCGATAATAGCGCCACCTATCAGGTCCTAACATGTCTATAAACCATCGTCTCTATAAAACTATTATATAAATATATTATGTGAACATGAGTTCAGTCGATCAAATCGTTCAGAAGTTATAGATTCACTAAAAGAACCAAACAAGTTTTTTAAACATAAGATGATGTATAATAAATTAGCTATTTAGTTACCATAATACAAGCTTTGCATAGTTTGGAATTAATGGCCATATGTGAAATTGTGACCCATATTTAAAAAAAAAACATCTGTTTTGGACGCACTAAATAAAAACTGTTCCGTATTTTGATCATTATTAGGTATGCTTTTCTTTTAATAGATGTCATAAATCTCTAACCGTTACTTGAAGTAGATATACATAGGGTTACATTTTATTTGAGTAAATAAATTATACCGGTTGGTTATTAAACATAGGAAAAAGTACATTGTATCAAAATAAAATTTCGTAACATTCATACATATATCTGTGCTATGCTAGAAGAGTAAGTAGGAGTCCTCTTAAATATTATAATCAACTTTTTTGGTGTTAACGTAAAATGAAGCCTAGATAAATCAAAGTATCTGTACTTATATAATGTGAAATAAAGCGATTTCATTCATCTTATTGTTCACATAAAGTATAGAGTATAATTACCCGAAATAAAGTACAATACTTTATTATCCCTAGGTATAAAGTACTGGATAACGACTTTTTAATATCTGCCATTATGTAGAATATTGTTACGCCCATAGGTAGTAAAATTTCGTAGTGTTTCGTGAAAACAACATATTCGTACTCGAAGAAATACAAATTTTAACAAAACAAACACACAAATCGCCCACCGAATGAACTTGCAAAATCAGCCTGTATGTACTTACAGAATATGCCTGTATGTTCCTCTTATAGTTTTTATTTTGCTTATTATTTCTACTTAGCTTTCGAAATTAGAACTTCCGTGACGGCCGTTACCGGCTCGCTTTTATTCCCAAATGAGACGATCACGAAATCTCTCCCTGAACTCTTAACATGTTGTAAACAACTTACGTCATCGCTTCAAAAGGCAGTTGTAGCGATAAGGCTTTCTATGTGTACGTTGTCGAACCTATGATTACATGGCACGACTACACTATGATAAATACACGATATTCCGGACGATTCTTGAGATTTCGAGAATGGTGATTCTTTTTCTATTTTTCTTTTACTCAGACCGTAACAATATTAATTTTATAATCTCTTATGTTTTACACAGCGTAAGCCATTTAAATGCCCTAAATCATATTTTTACCGAATTGATTCATCATTATCGTCACTGCTTATATCGTTGTTTCTTTATCTTACAAAATACATTCTACAACCTGGTCGGATAACACAGCTTTGAATTAAAATAAAAAACTAGTAAACTGGTGTTCGCGTGAAAAGAACATAACGTCTCTCTAACGATCTCTCTGTCTGTCCAGAGAGACGTTGAGTTTTATAATATGTATAGAAGATAAATTCTTTTTCCCATACGGCTCTTTGTCTTCCGATATCTTTTCAACATCTTGAGAAAAGGTTATTTTGCTGATAACTTATTAATGGTGGTTGTCTAACCTAACAGTAGGTTGCACGTAGAGTCGTGAGGCAGGCGGTGCGTCTGGGGGAGCCTGTGGTGACCGCAACATGACACGCGCCGGGGTCGCACCGCCCCAGGGCGTGTGTGCGCGCACTGTCACCTCCACCGCACTGTACGGGGCCACCAGCCGCGAAACCACTTCCAGTCGCGACGATTCTACAGTTTTCTAGACGTAATTCAAACAGTTTTTATGAACATGGTATTACCATATTACTTTATTAAAATTAAATTAAATGTCTATGTACTTTACGTTAAGTAAAATTATAAATTACACAATTTTTTGAACTAACAGTATTTGTTTCCGTTTTTTTTTTTTTATAGATTTGGCGTAGTGGCCACAATCTTACCTGATATTCATTGACGATGTGGCCCAAGACGGTAACACGCTAAACCTATTGGAAGACTGGCTCTCAAGTGCAGCTGCCGGAACACACCTATTGGTGCTTGGCTACAGATTTTTAACTTGAGGGTAGAGATTTTCAACTAGCTAGCTATCACCAACCAGTTGAAAATCTACCGCCAAGCACCCATAGGTTCACCCACTATGCTTAACATGTCACCATCTTGGGTCAAATCATTACTTAAAAATAGGTGAAATTGTGACCGTAACACTAAAACCCAAAAAGAATTTTAAAAGGAGTAATAAATTTCGTTCGATAAATATACTTTTTTTACGGCATACATTGTAGAGTCAAAATAACAATAAACCTACCTATATACATAGCTACTTAATTACTAATACAATGAAATATTTTTATATATTTTTATTGAAGGGGACATATAAATTAAGGAAATGAATGTTGGTATAATAACAAACCTCAATCCTGTGTTGCCCGATGAAGTATAGGCTGACATCGTAATAAACACGACTGTTGTTTACATTGACACGTTGAACCGGTGACCAAGTAACGTGAAACCGATCCCAATCACCGGTTAACACTATTGACGAAGAGTTTACAGTTTCCGGTATGGCGATTAAAGATTCTGAAATGTATGTTGCAAATATTATTAACCGTTTATAAAGAACTCCAAACCGCTTGCGTCTTTTTACATGTTAATTACAATATAAAACTTATTAACAATAAAAGATAATATGGCACTCTGGTTAATGTAGTTTTTTATTACTGAGAGAATTTTAAAAATTGAATAAGTGGGATTTCGCGTGAAAAGAACATAAAAGGACAGACTGGCAGAGAGACGTTGAGTTTTATAATATGTATAGAAGAAAATATAGATATTTGAGACAATTAGAACACTATTTTATTTTTTAATTGTCTTCTTCTTCTTCTTATTAATTATGGCTCGGCACCATTCGTGCATTGGACCAGTGTCAAGTATTTTACGTTTTGTGAACAAAGCGAGGGAAATATTCTGTAATCATTAAACATCGCTCCAACAAGATGGCGACACCCTTGTTAAAACTTTCCATGGAGCCTTTGTAGCAACTCAAAATGCATGTTTCTAGTTATTTATTGTAATCCACTTAACTTGTGCACAACAACCACACTACATCACGTAAAATGCCGCCAAAATTACATAATATAGGGCCAAATGACATAAGTTTATGAATTAAAACAAAAACCACCACATGACACTTTAAGTTACCGCCAAAAACTCCTTTTTAATTGTCATTAAATACATAATTACATGTGGTGGATCCAGTCGGAAAAAGTCCCCAAGTCCAAAGTAAGGACAACAATTATTTGAAGGTAAAAATTGGACTGGAAATAATCTAATCAGGCTTAAAGTAGAAAATGATATTTCGCTGTATAGAATAAAAAGTATTTTTCTATTTTTAAATAAAGGTTGTACATACATAATTCAGACACGTTAATGCTATCACATCAACAAGTCTCTAAATGGACTTAAGGACTTTTGCAAATTGACCCTTCAATTTAGCTATAACTTAGGTACCACTACGAGTTCATAAAGTTGTATTATTTGCAATATTATTATTATTATGTAATTTTAGCGGCATTTTACGTGATGCACTTAGCTTGTTTATAGCGCACAAGTGAATTGATTATAAATAAAAACTAAGAGCATGCATTTACGTTGCCACAAAAACTGGACATTTTAAAAAGGGAGCCGCTATCTTGTTAGAGCTATATGTGAAGATTACAAAGATAGTTATCTAAGGATAAATGTTCTATTCACGTGATTTTGACAGAATTGTGGACGAACACGGTTTTCATTAAATTAATAATAATAAGAAGAAAACTTACCACTATTTGCATGTAACATGGGATCTCTGACAGCTATGACGTGTACTCTAGGTACAAGTTCCGCGGTGTATTTGCCTGTTAAGTCGGAGACAACCGCACGAGATGCGTCTTGTACCCATACTAGCCGACCACTAAAGTAGCATAGAGGACCAAGAGTAGCTGTACCAGCTAGACGAGTAATCAACGATCCAGAAACCTAAAATTAGAATAGAAAGCTGTGCCTCGTGGTTTCACCCGTGTTAAATTTGTTTAACTAACTCTCCACCGCACCGCTCCAACACATCCGTATCCGTATCCTATCATTGTCCTCACTTCCCATACAGCTTGCCAGATTGCTGAACATTCATGATCACTGCTCCGCTCCTTAGGATCGTAGCGTGAAGTTATATAGCCTAAAACCTTCCTCAGTAAATTTTTTTAAGTCTGAATGGTAGTTCCAGAGATTAGCGCGTTCAAAATAAAAACAATCTCTTGAGCATTATTATATTAGTAAACATTTATTTTCGGAAAGATTGTCGTGAAGTTTTGTACATCCAGTTATAAGCTCTGTTGCGCTATATACGATCTTCAATTGACCGTAAAAAAAACTATGGTCTATCCACAGGTTTGAGAAAAAGACAGATGGAAGCTGACAGAACAGGAAAATATCTCTAACGATTTTAGTATTAGTATTCAATTGTGTCAATTTTGAAAGAAAACGTCATGCAATGTCATCATCCGTATGTTTTAATATTATGTAAAAAATGTGCCGTCTTTTGTATAATCACACAGTAAAAGTTCTTCCTGAGGACAAAAAGGAAGAGCGAAAATCGTTACATTGGTAACAAAGCTTATTTTGATATTATTTTCCGTGTTAATTGTTACAAAACTGCAATAGTGTTGCTAGGTTACAATGAAATATTTTCCTGGAAGTTATAGTTATATGTATGTAGCGTTGGAAGATCATTTTATTTACAACCTAACTATCATGAAGGGTAATATACTTGTCACATATTAGTTTATTTGTTAAACAACTACCTACACTAAATGAGATGGCGTTATGGTTCCAAAGTAAAAATTATAGAGAACCCTGGACAATTTAGTGTACACGTAAAAATCTAAAATCCCAGATGGTAGCTAAAAATTTCAAATGCTTACGACAACGGAACCATTAGATATAGGTATGGAAAATAAAATAAAAGCATTTAAATAAAGAGAACCAAGAAATATTCATTGATAAGGAAAAAAATCAAGATGGCAGATATAAGTTTAGTTGAAAGCTGGGGTAGGTGGTGACCTTTAGTCCTAGGGGCCCTTCATTCAAGTATAAAATCAGTTTTTTTTATGACGGACGATTGATAAACGACTACACTATTGAAGTCGTAAAAAAAAACTACCCTGTCAACATTATTTACACTGCCGTATGTGTTATTATCTGGTTGCCAAGGACACACAGTTAAATGCATGTCCCACTTTTGTTGTTCGTAAAGGTCCATCTGCCTTTTTATCAAATCTGTGGGTATATCTATAAGCGACAAATAAAATATTTACCTCAGTAACACCGTGTGATATTTGGTCAGCCGTAAGGGCTCTATGTAATTCAGATCCATCGTAGCTCCTGACCAACCAATATAACCATTTCTTGTCGAGATCAGCAGTGAGACCCATGACTAAAATTATAAGTAAATTTTATAAAATGCACGTATCCTATTTTATTATTACATATAAATTCATATTTGTTAATATTTTGTTACCTTGTTTCCCACTAAATAGTTGCGCTGGATAGTAAATCGTTTTATTCTCGCCATTTAACCTGGCTGCTTCTACAGCGTGCCCAGTGTTCCAGTAAATGTAGGCACCTAATGAATCTATTGTTAACTCTTTGGCTACAGTCACTATTGGCACTGGTTCTCTGTTAGACCCATCAAAATTACCTCTAGTTATCTGTAAACGGTTTTTTGTACTAAATAATGTAGAAAACGAAGAAACTAAAAATAAACTCCAAATTACTCCGGCTATAATTAATAATTAGTTACTTCCTTTTCAATGAAACAAACCGTTCAACTTAATTTAGGTTTTGTATTGCATTAAAAAATAATGTAAATTCTTACCAACTGTTGCTTTGGGTTAGACCAGTAAATTTTCTTCCCGACCCAATCAACGGCTAAGCTTCCAACGTTTTCCATATTGGGCATCAATCCTTTTTCATGAGAAGTAGTGTTATACCACATCACAGTTGAGGTATTGGTTACTAAGTAAAGCTTATCACGATACCAGGATATGTCAGTGATATGAAAGTTTTTGAGATGAGCTCTGTTTAATAAAAGAAAAGAGATTATATAAAAAACTTAAGGTTATGTTAAGTTTATGAAATTTTATGTTATAATCATTTTATTAAAATTCAATTTAATTCCCTTCTCTCCTTTCCACAACAGAACAACACGCGCTGGGCTTCGAAGTCACAGTTGTACGGTAACCTCTATCTCAGCATGAACTAAAAAGTTCTCTATGTCTTATCTTTATTGTACCAAGAAACTCTAGAACCATCTTCCGGCCAATGTGTTCCCTCCTTCTTAAGACATCGGGTCCTTCAAGCGTAACGTGAAGAGATATTTATGCAGGCCGGCATGACAGCGGCGACCACCTATGAATAACCGATCTCTCGGTGGTCGTCGTTTTGTTTTCATTATACTGTGCTTACCAGCAGAGACAGTACCGTCTATTTGCCAAGCTAATATGAAAAAAAAATATCTAGAGAGAACTATTTAAAATAAAAAACTTATAACGATTTTCAAATACCTACCCATGTATTAGAGTTTGTAAATTCTCCCCAGTCAAATCTGTTTGTAACAGTCCATCTGGGCCTGACCACAATAGGGTACTTTGCAATGTTGTCGGGGAAGATGACAAAGTTCTACCAATAAATTCTGAAGACCAAGGTCCTGCAATATCCAAAATATTCTACATTTCAATATTGCTAATTGTAAAATGTATATTAATCTAGCTGTACCCCACGGTTTCACCCGTTTTATAATTACTCTGCACCGCACCGCCGCGCGGTCAACGCACACATGAAGCCTACAGTTCTTCTCACTTCCACTACTTACCTACAGCTTTTCATATTGCTAAACGTTAATGGTTACTGCTCCTGTCCTTGATGGCATAGCGTGGCGTTATATAGCATATAACCTTACCAATAAATACCTAAGCCATAAAACAAAAAAACGAATCTTTCAAATTTCACTGCTGGATCGAGAGATTAGCGTGTTTAAGCAAGCAAACAATCTCGTGAGATTTACAACGTTAATACAGGTACAATATAGGTGATTATCAATGATATTAAATATTGCATCGTAATTCATACCTGAACCAGATTCTGTTATAGCTGCAACTCTAATAACATACTCGGCATCTTGTTGCAGATTGTGTACTACGTACAAAGATTCACTTATATTCTTTCTGAAAATTAAATACTATTATTGCGTTATCCGGTACCATCATTTATTTTAAGATATAACGAAAAGTATATTTCACTAACATGTCGATTACGTCTCCGTTATTCGCATGTGTTAGTTGCAAGTGGAACGTCCATTGTTGCCAAGCACCGCTACCCTGATGACCCAGTAGATGAGGCGGCGACCACGAAACCTTGGCTCTATTAATCCCCATCACACTCTGAACCCCGAGAGGTGGATTCACAGGTACTGGGATAGGTTGACAACTCCTTAATGCTACCAAGACCTGCGTAGTTTTTATGATTTTCGTGTTGTAAGCCAAAGGATATTCATTATGAAAATAGCTATCACTACGAGCATGGTATTCCTCAGTTAGCATCTCCTTGCCGTTGGTCCAGTAAAACAGCCCGTTCACGTACGCTATCGAACGTGTCGATTGAAACATGGGTGTTTGAGTGTTAGTTCTAAAATCAGTTACTTCCCGCCTGAAACAATATTGAAATATAACATTAAAGATTAGTTTAATAATGATTTTTTTTGGTTCTCGATTTGTGGTTCGGGCTTAAGTCGTATTGTTGAGCACTGCGTGAGTTAGCCAAGTCCTTCTTGAGATACGTTGTTTCTATCGTATATCTATATACATATTATAAAACTCAACGGCTCTCTGTCTGTCCGTTTATGCTATTTTCACGCAAAAACCACTTATCCCATTTACATGGTTTTTCCATTAATTAATTAATATGTTATCTGGCCAGGTGATATGATATATTTTGTTACATAAAGTAACATACGAAATAACCAGTGACAATAATGGTGAATGAATACGGAAAAAATACTCTTTTGGGTTGTTAAAAGGCTTACGCTGAGAAAACCATAAGAGATATATCCAATAAATGTAACACATAATTGTAAGTCTTAAAACGACCTACACAAAATGTGCGATAGTATATGTATATGCGATAGTATGTACTATCTACTAAGGATCACCCACAATAAGCATTTTTGGGGCAACACAATTTTCATGTGCGCTTGATTGACAGCATTCTGTAGTCTACGTGAGCGGAGTGGCGGGCACAGCTAGTATTGAAATATAAAATCAAAGGTTGGTTCAATTATGATTTTTTTGGTTCTCGATTTGTAGTTTTGGCTTAAGGCGATACTATTGAGCACTGCGTAAGTTAGCTAAGTCCTTGTTGAGATACGTCGTTTCTATCGTATTATCAAGACTAAAAGAGCATAATATCAATTGTGAAGGTGCCTAATAATTAAAATTGAGAAATCTTACACTACGAATGTATATCAATGCAGTAGCTGGTGTTAACGCTCCGCAGCAAATTTTAATCAATGCCCCTTTAAGGGCAGCATATTTTAACAAAATTAAAATACTGGTTAAAAAGAGAAATCCAGTAGTTTACCCTTCTTTAAGACCAGATTGAATGCGTGAATTTTCATACATTTATAGATTAATCTAGTTATTAGTAATTGTAATGTACAAACGCACAGGGCATTCGTGGACGTTCGGATGATGGAGACAAGTTGGAGTTCCTTGATTAACATTTTTGATGTACTCGTATGTGTGAAAATTACTTTTGCATATCTCACATTATTTGTTGATCGCAAACAGTACATGTTTTTTTTTTTAATTTATTAGGTTTGTGTAACTAACTATATATTTCCATTGTATTTCGTTGTTGGTTAGTGCATTTTCAAGTTTTATAGCCTAATTATAATAGGAAAATACAGCGAGAAGCTAATAAACATTAAGACATACCCGTCTAACGAAACAGCCAATACAGTGTTACGTTTAAGATGTGCAATTAGTATTCTAAAGTCAGCATGATCCACGGTAAATGCCCCAAGATGTGCATCACGAACGATTATTTCCGGAGGTGCATCGTGACGAACTCCATTTGAAATATTCGCTAAATCTAGTCTGTACAGTCCACCCCGTTCCATGCCACGTAACGCCCAAAATAAATACCTGAAACAATCCCATTGTTTAATAAAATGAAATTTAAAATATTATTGAATATTTTGCAAAATATTCCTACTAATATTATAAAAGTGAAGGTTTGAATGTATTTTACTCAATCACGCAAAAACGTCTGAGCGGATTTGAATGAAACTTGGTATACATAAATTTAATAGGCAGGTACTATCAGTCGTTTTCTGTTGCGGTTGAAAATATCAACTAATAATCTGTTCCAGGCGGCAATAATAAAGTAAGATATGAAGAAATTAACTATATAAAAACACGAATTTCTTAACCTTTTTAAATTATAACCAAATTTTAAATTGACAAATGAGTGCATTCTTATTACGAATATATTATTAAAAAAAATGGCTAAGTACGGAACGAATTTGCGCCACGAGAGCTCCGCACCACAATATAAATAATTTTGTTATGTATTTAGAATAAAATAAGTAATTTTAAACTCACCCATTATAAGCATCAACTTCGAAATGTATTGGGCGCGAATTGAAACCGGACAATGCAACAATTTGATTCCTTCCATCAAAATCACACCGTATTATCTCCCAGTTTGAGAATAAAGTTGAATTTGATAAACTCTCCTTTGTGTAGTAAACTTCGCCGAGAACATACAAATGTCTGTTTAACCAATCTACAGACAAATCTAGCGGCTTGTAAAAAGTGTTATTTGGTGCGAGTATCGGTTCTGAGACGCTCATTTTTGATAATGAGCTACGATAGACGAACCCGTTAGAAACAGATGTAAAAAGAAAATTGCTCGATATATCCAATCCGACTCCTGTAACATATTGTAAATGTTCCATTAAGTACATAATAATTTTTATTTATCAAATAGATAAACGATCACTACAAGTTCGAATAACAATATTAATTTACATTTAAAAATGACAATCTAATGTTAAGTTTTCTTTCTTATATAATTACTCATAGATATAAGATAATAATATTTACAATTTTATGTGTACAAAAATATTAAATAAGTTATAATTAAAGCTCCATTGAGTTCACGCCGTTTCTTTTTAATGTCGGGGATGTCTACCGAACCGATTTCAACATTTACTGCTCGTATGAGCTTTCGCAGGGAGTAAATTCAATAAAGTTTGGTCTTGAATTATAATATAGGTACAGGAATTACGTACCGGTGATAATATGCTCAGTGTTGTATATTTCCACCGGATCAGAAAGCATGTCATTAGCTGAAGCAGCTAGAATGTTGTGTTCTCCACTCAGAATTAAAACGGGTTGCTGACTTGGAACAGCTAAAAAAAAGTTTTTTTTCTAAATTTTACTGTCTATATGTAGGATTATCTTATTTTGTTAATAACCACTAATTCAGGTTCAGTTGTTAGATTTAAAATTAATTAACCTTCACCTCAGACGTTTCTCAATATTTTAAAATTTTGTTTGTGTCGTTTATAAATTATGATAACTCTTTCCTTGGAAAGGGGATACCTCAAAGGTAGCATTTCATTCGGCATTGGACCTTCGACTTCAAAGATACACCAGGAAACTCCTCAAAATAACAGAAGTTAGTTTTCTTTTTTGTAAAAAATTGGCTTGTGTAGTATTAGAGATTTTCTTTGACTTACAATATTGTTTTGCCTATTTTTTATATTTCTACCTAAGCATATGTCCATATGTGATTATATAGGAGAAAATGTATGTATATTTTGCAAGTATCTATTTTTTTTTTATCACACCATGAAGCAATGACCGCACATTCCTTTAAAACAAGATTCCGATCTCGATCACAGCACTTTAGTATTCTATATCAGTATATTACTTTAGTTTTTGGTGTTCTGATTTATTTATTAAACATTGGTTTCTATTTAAATAAATATAATTTATTATTCTCATACTCACTCGAATATTTATAGAGTATCTTTTGAGCTTAGAATATAAAATATAGTTGTAAAATTTGAGCTTAACTTACATATTGGTAAAGAAGGAGTTGAAACTCTAACGTATGCTCTAGGACCCTCTCCCACAGCATTTCTCATAGACACTGATACTTCATACTCACGAGCTGGTGCTAAGTTTTGAAACATGTAGAACAATGTGTTATTTGACGCTGGCATATCCTGTAAAATATTTCATCTATATATTGTTACGGCTAGAACAAAAATAACATGGAAAAAATAATCTTTCTCGAAATTTCCTAGAGCGTCCGTAAAGATCGTGAATTTATCATAGTGCAGTCGTGTGACGTATAATCTTAGGTTCAACGACACACACATAGAAAGTCTTATTGCTAAAACTGTCAGCAAACAATGGGCTATAAATTAAACGTTCCCTTCGTTTTAAAAAGCGATGACGTAAGTTGTTTACAAGATTTTAAGAGTTCCGGGACCTTCCAGAGATTTCGGGATCGAGTCATTTAGATATATAAGGGAGCTGAGTTGCGAGACGCGGCAGTTATAAATTCGAAAGCGAAGCGACAACGAGAAGCGAAATAAGAGAGAAACAAACAGTGTTATTCTGCAAGTGCCTACAGGGTTATTCTGTGAGAATATTCGGTGGACGATTTATGCGTTTGTTTTGTACTGTTATTGTTTTTTTTATTTTAATTTGTATTAGCTGAGTACGAATAAATTACTTTTGAGTGTCACTACGACATCTTATTACCCATGGACGTAACAATATTATATCTCAATGGTAATGCCATATCTCCGTTAATCTATACATATTATAAAACTCAACGTCTCTCTGTCCGTCTGTCCGTTTATGTTCTTTCCACGGGAAAACCACTTATCTGATTTACATATTTTTATTTTAATTATTAGCTATGTTATCTGGCCGGGTTATACGATATATTTTTCAAGATAGTGACACACGAAATAAGCAGTGACGATAATGGTGAATCAATTGTGCATGAAATCAATCTGTGCCCTACCTCTCTTAAATATAGATAACATTAAATAGTTTTCAGATATTACTAAAATATACTTATATGTGTTTATGTTAAAATTTACATACCTCAAGTGCGTCATTAGTGTTAGGCTCCGTGTCAGTAAGTCTCAGGACATAGGATATCAAAGGGCCATTAGGAAATGGTCCAGGCTCCCAGGAAATTGCGACTCGGCTTGGATCCGGTGCAGCTGCTCTCAAAGCGGTCGGAGCTGAGCTGGGTTTGCCACTTTCTAGCGTTGAAATTACAACCGATGGTGCCGAGTACACAGGTTCCCCTGTACCGCCGTGACCAGATAAAAATATTGCCACTCGAAACTGAAATCCAAATTAAACATATTGCCAGTAAACTACCGTGCTTTTCCTTGTTTGCCATTGTAGTGGCCACTTAAAGTAAGGAGAACTGCATGCCTGTTTAAGGTAAAAATTAAAAAAGAAATATAATTTCTCTTTTGAAGAATTGTAATATATTATTACAAGCTTGTATTTAACTTGCCTTAGTAGCAACTTTAGCAACTAAATTTTGAAACCGTTATCCCCAACTAAAAGAGCTGAAATTTTGTAGGATAGGTACACGTTTAGTTTGGATGACTAACATGTGGTTAGCTAATTTGACGACAATCCTAAATCCAGTGTGGCCGACCAGTTATTTTTTTATAATGGGGATATCAAATGAAAGGGTTTGCTGAGAAGAATACGAAAATAAAATGACGTCACACTAAATTAAATATGGCGGACGGTTATCACTCTTTTCATTCTGGTGTAACTGTAATATTGAATGAAAGCCTATTTAAAAAAAGTTTTGAAAAGATTGGATTTTTTTACTATTAAGGAATATGTATTGCATGTTCATTTTAAATATGTGTTAGGAAATAATAATAAAACTCACCCTATATTTTGTATATGGCCTAAGGTTTTCAATATGTATTATTGTTCTATCCGAATGACTAGTATTCGAGTAATATTGCCAACTTCCTACTATTTCTTCGTATCGCCACTGTACTAAGTATGTTATATTGCTCAGATTTGGCGCTTCCCATACGAGTGATAAAGACGACGCTGTAAGGCTGTCGGCAACCAGAGCTGGCGCTGGTGGTGTTCCAATTAGCTCTACAAACATACACAATTATTAAGTATTATCATATAAATAACTATATTCTGTTACATTAAATACAACGGAAAAATTAATTACATAAAAGTATTTATTTAATGGTTATGGCGCGAGAGTTCGTTCCCGTTGTCTTGAAAATGATACGACTTGCAAGCCATCTGTTGTAAACTGATTGTACTAATACAGAAACCTTAGTGGACGTATATAGAACAATATACAAAAGTTATATCGGTATATAGGGTACAAAGTACAAGCAAGAAGCATTCATTTTTAGAGAACTTCTGCCTATCTTCATCTGAACTTCGTTTCAATTTTGGTGTTAAGAATGTGTTAAAAAATAATTATGATGCGTTTGTCATATCTCTTGCTCGTCTTTCACCCTTTTGTCCCTTCGACCCGTTGCTTCCTCAGACCCCAACACAGTCAACTTAATGATTTCTCGAGGTGATAATGGTCACACGGGATCTCCATATGCATTATCGGACCATCTCAGAAGTTCGGTTAGGTAAACCGAACTTTGGACCATCCCTATTCATTTTATATCAAGTTTAACTAAATTCAATATCGTGTAGTAGTTCGTAGTATAAAACATGGCTTTAGTAAGCAGAATCACTTAACGTAATGAACTAAATGGAATGATGCACTCTACTTGTAACTAAACAGAAAACACTGTTTGTTAATGTTTTTAACTTGTTGCAAAGCATCGTTCAAAATAAACATCTTTCGATGTAGTAAATGTTTTTTATAGATTACAAACCCTTTTATAAATATACTTTTAAAGTAATTGTACCTCTTAATTGTTGGAAGTAAGTATTTAATGCCTCATTGCAGCCCATAACGCAGTATAATTCTTTTGAAAACACAGTTTCTGAAGTTACATTCTGAAAACAAAATGTTTAGAATAAAAAAATACAAGCGTATTTTATGAACAAAAAGATTAATTTGTCATACTGAAATTTATCTTTTTAGTAATAATTATATTCTTCTTCGTGTCAGCAAAAATAAATAAAAACACGTTTGTGTCGTGGTGAAATGATTGGCCAGTCAGTGAAGTCGGACACAGGTCCAACTGTCCAGGGTGCGCTAAAGTACTCAGGTATCGCCACTCATGGGATAAGATTTTAACATTTTCTTGTTATATTTATATTAGTTAACATATGATATTTATCTTGTAGTTTTCGTCTATGAGAATTAAAATATATAAAAGATGATGTGAAAGCTACTTACACAAACATTTTGACATGAATTCTCTAAACCCTCTTGCCACAGGCTGCATCCCAACTTGCACTGTTAAATAAGAAATTACATTTATTCCGTTTATCAATTAAGAAAATCAATATAAGCATTTTATGTTTTATGTAGTATCAAATACTCTTGCAGTCCACTTGATGGCCTATCCGTAGAAAATTCGATGTAACTAGCTCTATATAGCTTTATTCTGCCTTCCGGGAGAAACCTGCATATATGCGTTTAGTAATCTTGCAATTTGGTTTAAAACTAAACAAGAACTAGCCAAGAAAAGAAAAAAAGGTCCCTTGCAGAATCTATGTACATGAGTGTGAAGTGCAGTCTCATGTATGTCGATAGCTAGTGAATGTATGGAGCTATGAGTGGAGCTTGGGGGACGTGGCGGTGTTCGTTGATGTATACGTAAGTATACGTATGTATACGACGTAAGAGTACCTATATACCACCTAGGTACTTGACGAATATTATCTAAATTATGATAATGTTCTTAAAGCAAAAAAATTATTATAGCATATTCATTATTAGTATAATTAATTGGGTATGTTATATGTAGAACTATTATCGTAAAATAGTAACCTGATAAAAAATAATCGTATTTTGTAACGGTTTTTCACGGTCTGACAGCGTCCTTTACGGATAGTGACTTGGATTGACCGGAAGACGCAGGTGCATGCCTTTTAAAATACACTAACGCCCTAAGACACATGAACGTCCGCAATTATTATAGCGTGTAATTTTCTATTTGAAGTAGAATGTATTAAATTTGAAGAAGTTTTTTTAAACGTTTATAGGTTTATCGTTATGGCCACAATCTCACCTGATGTTAAGTGACGATGTGGCCCAAGATGGTAACACACTAAGCTTAGTGGGAGGACTGTCTCTCAAGTGCAGCTGGCGGAACTCATCTATAGGTGTCTGGCGACTGATTTTCAACTTGAGGATGGTAGCTGTCCAGGCGGGTATTAGAAAAAGCCCTACCACCATGCTATGGTTTCATCATTATGTTTCCCTTCACCGAAAACTCAGGCTCATTGCAGGGATTCGAATTCACGTCGATTGACGCGGTGTCCGTACAGGCTACCAATGAGAAAACATAGTATTCTCGAAAAAAAAACGGTATATAATAACGGTATATGTATGAAATATATATTTGTATTATGTTTTTTCACAATTCCACTGTCCACAATTCAAATATAATCATTATATTTACATACGGCATATATCAATCAAAATTTATTTAAATGACAATGTTATTACACTAATTACTGTACTAATGTAACCTCAGTAAAAACCTTCAAACTAGGTAATATCTGATTTAGAAGGCCTAATAAAAAAATATATTACTTATGCAAATGTCTTAACCCGTGGAGTTCCAAAAAATTCATCACGCTTATATCATCATGTGATATGCAGTGTGCAAATTGCACGTGGAACTCTGGCAAACGGATGTGTTAGTTTTTTTGTATTTACATTTTCTGTAATATATTATTATATGTAGCTTCTGTTTAGGTACTCATTTGACAAAAATCTTGGTATATAAAAATATGCTTTTATTTAAGAATACAGCTTTATTGTAAGATTTCGTATATTGTATCGCTTTTATAAAATTGTATGGCAATATTTACCGGAATTTCAACAAGTTATTATGGTTTAATTATACATCAAACTTATGAATGTATTTAAAAAGTATGGGTGAATTAATCATTTTACTCTGTGTCGGACGGACTACTGTGATATATCTTCTTGTAAAGCACACGTGGTATGATTCATGATCCACTACACGGATTAGGTACAAATTCGTTTATCACAATAATGTCATAATGAGTTTGTAAATAATATGACGTCTACATGCACGTCGCTGTCCATTTGAGTCATACATAGTTTCATTCAAACGATACGACGAATGCGCGAAACAATTAAAACCCATGCATTGGGAGACGTGTGTGTGAGTGATCCGTGCTGTTTGTTTCGGCTCTGTAATTGTGGGTCGCGTCGTGGCCTCTGACACCGCATTCTCATCTCACAACTAGGACAATGGATTTAGAGGCATTAAAGCGCGAATCAAACTACTATCTAGTATGTTTATTTATAGATATTTATATTTATGTATTAAATGTAAATTTATTAAGCCTATAACATTAACTTGTATATTAAATACTACTGAGTATGGATTTTTACTAAGGAGAATGCTTCGTACTCAAATACTAGTATGTTAACTTATTTACACCCTACAGACGAATCAGGTAATAAATAGCCGATTGTTAGCTTCTATACTATGTAATTTTTATTTTTAATAAACCCCCGACACAAATAACTTTTTCATTAAGACCATTCCAATGAGCTTAGACACGATAACTATTCTGTAAGTTGTCGAGAAGTTAGGATTTCAGCAGATTCCAAATGATGCTCTCTATAGTATTAGTAATTATCATTGAATCAAACAGACCTATGGAATCTATTTATCAACAAGAAAAGAGCTGATTATCTTCAAACAGATTTTCATGTATCATAGGTAAGAACAGTATCGATTAAGTCACATTTCAAACAAAAAAAAAACTAGACCAAAATCGGTTGAGCCGTTTGGGAGCTACGATGCAACAGACAGACACACGGATACACACGTTAAACTTATAACACGTCTCTTTTTGCGTCGGGGGTTAAAAATGTATAGAAATGTATGTATATCAAACATAACAAAACTAAATAATAATATAAATACTATAATTATTAAATAACGATAGTACCTATAAAGTTAGCTTTGATGGCCAAATTCATGATTTGTTACTGTTGTTTTCTGTTGCTAACAGGATTCTTCCGCCATGCCTGTCACAACAAAACGCCCAGTCAGTCGCACCCTCCACGCTTAATTTGATATAAATATTACAGTTGTTTGACGTACGAATTTAAATGTACATTGTACAATAATCATCGAAACGATAAGAAAACCAAAAATGTTATAGATGTAGTATATACATTTTAAATACACATGTATTTTTTACCTTTAAAATAGTTATCAGTTAACCTTTTTTTTTCATAACATTAAGCTCTCAGCTTAATAGCCTATGCCTATATTAAATAACGATAAACTTATACAGAGTTAAAAAAGCAAGTAAGTAAATTAACGCCTAATTAGCCAGTTTCCTGTCTCGTGCCGTAATAATAACAAAACAATAACTACTCCCTTTTGTGTAATTAAAATCGTCGCGTTGGTTGGTTGTTGAGAGCGATTTCGGAAATGCTCTCGGAAGTCCAATTTGGAGCGTAGGCGCGTAGACGCACCGGACGCTCTCGGTGTTAACATACGGGTAAATTACTCATTAATTACATGTAACACTGTTTTGCTTAGATAAACATAGGAATTGATTAAGCTTTAACATTCGTTTCTTTCTATGCAGTATTGTTTTCTTGTACTCTGGTTTATTAGCACCTTTCACAGATTTGAAAAAAAAGACAAATTGAGAAATCAAAACCCGAAAAGGTCGCCAACAATTTTGATATTAGTATTAGACTCTTGTCAGTTTGAAAGGAAACGTCATGCAATGCCAACAACCCGTGTGTTTTAATATTATATGAAAAATCTTAATTACAATAGTTTTAATGATAGGTAGTTTAATAATGGTGCCTATATCGTGAGAGGATTTGCACCCCCGAGGACCGTGATTATCGGGTTATCCCACACCCCGTTACACTTCCGAGTTACGACGTTTATAAGTAGGATTGCCAAAAAATATGCTAGAGTAGAGTAGTGGACTTCTAAATGGCTGTGTGTTTCTAGTTTGTGATTACTTATATTTGTTAATTATAAGCTTTTAGTATTCCTAAAAATAAATAAATAATGAAAAAAATCTTAAGTTTAGTTTAGTCAGTTTAATACAATTGGGAATTGGTATATATTTATGTCATTGGGGTCCGTCATCATCATTACACTATGTAATCACAAATAAAACAAAGTCGCTATAATCTGTCCGTCCCTATGTATGCTTAAATCTTTAAAACTACGTAACGGATTTTGAAGCGGTTTGTACTAGATAGAGTGATTCAAGAGGAAGGTTTATATGTATAATACATACATAATATTGTAGAGAAACACTGGTAAATTTAGAGGTTTCTAAGTGATGTCGTAAATAAACACATTTTTTACGCTTACATTGCAAACACTGGCTGAACCCCACGAGATAAATCAAAACAATGTACTACAGTATTGTACACCTTAAAAAGGTCCGCGATGGTATATGTCTATCTCTTAAGGATAACCCACAATAATCATTTTTTATCATTTACATTTTACGGGAAAAAATTGCTTATTTACGAAGTGATTTTAAGCAATACAGCATTAATCCTTATCCAATTAAGTACCTTAAATACATTGTACATTTAATATAGATCAATATGGCCCTTTACAGCATGTAATTTAAATGAATATTTCCGAAGATATTACAGATTTAAAATGTAGGAAAGTGCGGCGGTACCGGCCCTATATACCAAGGTCAATTATACGTAGCTGTTTCAAGAGTAACCTCTAAACAAAACTTGTTTGTATTGTCTGATGACAAAAAAGCTGTAAACTTTGTTTATAAGGACATTCTGTAGTAGGTAGGTATATTTAGTATCAGCATTAGACCCGTGCGAAGCCGGGGCGGGTCGCTAGTTTCAAATATAATATGAAATTAGCGTTTTATATGGAGAAAGTAAAACGAAAAAAGTTTTATGAAATTATACATTCAATCAATCGAAGTATGTACCTTTATTATCTATGCACTTTCGCCATTTTATAGGAAGTTCATTGATACCATTGCTGAAAAAATTGTGGGAGCGAGAATCATTAACCTCTTTGAAAGCGGTTTGGATAGCCTCATCGGAATTGAATTGTTTTCCTTGCAAGAAATTGACCGAATTTCGAAAAAAGTGGTAATCTGTTGGAGCAAGTTCCAGGGAGTATGGAGGATGTCAGAGACATTACAATCGCAGTCCTCGAATTAAGCGACCGTCTGTCGTGAAGTATGGGGTCTAGAGTTGTCATGAAACAGCATTAGGCGAGAGAGATTTACCAGTCTCAATTGTTTAACGGCTAGCTTTTCCATCATGGTTTGCAATTATTGACAATACAGATCTGCCGTTATAGTCTGGCCAGATCTTAGGAAGGTGTAGAGTATGACACCAGAACTAGTCCACCAAACATTCACCATTACCTTTTTCTGAGTCAACTTTCGCTTGGGACAGGATTTGGCTGGTTCTTCTGGGTTCAAGCACTTTGATGAGCATTTCCGATTGTCGTAAAGGATCCATTTTTCGTCACAAGTAACAATAGGATTCAAAATTCCCTCGTTAACTTCCTACCAGGCATTTTAATGTAATTTTATTACAAATTATAACGCAATGAATGAAAAGCTCTTTGAGAATATCCAAGTATAAAGTTATTTTAAATTTTAACTCATATTATCTAGGGCTGACTAGTTCAATATAAAAATTAAAGGTTTTGCAATCCTTTCGAAAAAGCTAAGTCTGTTTAATAATGTTATTTTTATTATCCGTTAATATCCAGTGAATAATGAATTATTATTGTATGTCCGTTTTGCATAATTTAATAAATTAATCGATAGCGCAAAAAGAAAACACCAAAAAATGACGTCAATCGTAGAAATGTAGAACTATAAGCCGACATTTAAAAAATATCAGAGACATGATTAATGATTATACAAAATTAAAAACAATTTTAAATTCTATACAAAATGAATAAGATCAGCCTTAAATTATTAAAACATGGGCATACAGAAAATATACTTAAGTGTGAAAAATCAAGCCAAATTTGGTATAATTTTAATGCGAGGTAAAACTAACATATATTTTTTTTTAATAATATAATCTTATTATTAGCAACGTTCTTCTTTGTAATGTCTCAGAACATTTAAATGTAATAAACTAATCCGTATAACGCCATCTATGAATAATAATAAAAATACATATACGTATAAGTTTATTTATTATTTCTATTGAAAATTACTTAAATATATAATAATATAGGTTATTTCAAGATATCGTGATAATTTTTATTTTTGATAAGGACCTTAATCTAAGGAGTAAAACAAAGTATAAATAATTAAAGTCTGTCCAGTAGTTTTTGCGTGATACGCGCAGAACGGCAAATTTCAATCATTTTATTTATATAGATATATTACAGTGCATATGCATACATTACTTTTTATATGTAGGTACATAATTTAAACGCAATTTATATACCATACAAATATCCATACGTGTAAAAATGCATCCTAAATGTACCCACAGATTATAAACTACAATCACATCAAATTTCATCAAATTCGGTCCCGTAGTTTCTGCATAATTGGTGTACAATTTAACAGACAGACTGACAAAAGTTCAAAAACTATAGAAAAGTTTTCTGTTCACGTTTCTAAACACCTCCGTAGTATTTTCTCTCAAATATCTTTAATGTACAGATTTCGACTCTTTACTCTTTTATATACTTAAGTATAAGATATGTATGGATAATTTATGAAAGTTCAGAAAAAAATATTTTTTGACGACATTGTAAGCGCATATCGTTGTTTTTATATAATTAGACCTATCATAATTATAAGGTGATCCTTGACCCAACCTGACAGGTTATAGTTATTCAGAGTGAAAACAACTTTGTAATTTTTTATTTTATTTTATTTAATTAATAGCTTTCAGTTATCATATCAACTCATAACAGTAGGTAGCTATGATATACATACAGTAAATAGGCGCCATTTTAATAATAACATGTTGGTGTTTTTCTAATACGGCTCGTTGCTGACCCCAGATAAACTTGAAGATAGCATATTCCACTTTATTTCCCAAATTGTTTATAACAAACTTTGATTTAAGTGTATAAATGATAATTGTCCACGAGTTATTCAGCTGCTATTGCTGTGAAATGACTAGCGCTGGGAAATTCCTGATGTTAGGTAAATAAGGAATTGGTAGGTTTATACGTAAACAATATAGTTTATCGAAATTAATTGTGAATATGGTTTTAATGTTGGTGATCCTTTGATGATAGGCATATGCTATCACGACTTTTTGTGGGTCTGTGTAAGATCTACAATTATGTAGTATATTAATTTTACTTATCTCTTATGGTTTACTCAACTTAAGCTATTGAATCGTCCCAAAAAAGTATTTTTTCCGAATTGATTCGCCATTGCTTATTTCGTGTGACAGCATAGCTATGAATTATCAAAGTGGTTTTCTCGTGAAAAGAACATAAACAGACAGGCAGAGAGACGTTGAGTTTTATAATATGTATAGATTATAAGTTGCGATCATGCTACATACTTCAAACAAAAATGCTTACTAAATAGATTCAGTATAGTTTCGTAAAAACGACGGCCGCCAAAAAAAAAGGATTTATCAACAACTGCTTTCGTCACCCCCAAATACTACGACGAAAGCCACTGATCTAACAAGGCACTTGTATACAGAGTAGCTGATATCGAAATATAGCTAGTTAAAGAAAGTCTATAACGGGCTATTTAGGAATCCTTTCAGATAATATTCATCTACCATTCCTTCGTGTATTATTCAGCACGGTAGCGTGACTTGGTGAAGTTCGTTACAGTAACAGAGTTGCAAATCGAAACTTTTTAATAATACCAGACTGTAAATGTCCAACTACTGGGTAAAGGTTTCGTCCCTAGAGAATACACGAACTTAATTACCACAATATCCCATGACGTATTGGAAATTTTAAGCGATGAGAAATTTATATACAGCTCTGTATTTACTTACATAATATGGTGATACTACAAGAATATTTCTCAAACGTTCAGGTTTTCTTACGATGTTTTAACCGTAAGCCAATCTATACAAATATTGCTAATTGCTAGATTGTTTGTTTATACGCGCTAATCTCTGGAATTACAAGTCGAATTCGAAAAATTATTTATGTATACGATAGCTAGATTCATGAGGAATAGTATACGCTATATAACTTCACGCTATGACCCTAAGAAGCAGAGCAGTAACTGTCAACGTCAAGCATCCTGGCAAGCTGTAGACAAGTACGAGAAATGGAACAACGATAGGACGAACACGAACGCGTTGGCGCCGCGGCGGCGGCGTCGTGGAGAGTTTGTCTAATAAGAGAAACTGTAGGGCACAGCTAGTAGTATTATACATTCAACATATTTTTCTAGTAGTACGAAATAGTGACGGCACTGTACCTGATGATAAGCACAGCGCAATACAAAAACAACGGTGACTACTGAGACAGTACACACGCAGGTACAAATTACGGCAAAGATAGGTATAGGATAGCAAATTTCTTTATCGGTGACGAGATCTGAGGTTACCGTAAACCTAAATTTAGCTCTGGAACCAAACGCTGTGGTTCTGTAGTAAATTATTAGTAAATTTACACGGATTCCGAAAAATTCTCGAAATGACATATTGAAATTCCTACGGTCTAAACCACTATTAACCAATAAACCAAATTCGAATACCTAGAATCTTCTTAAATGTCTAAAATTTGTTATAAGTTTGTACTAAATTAAATTCATTATCCTGTATTTATGTTATCAATTTGTCACAAATACATATTATTGTTCACATTGTTTTCTTTAAGAAATATGTGTATCTAGTTTTAGGTATTCCGTGTCACGTGGGAGTACAGTCGGTCGCCGTATGATTTTACATGTGTGCAACTGTATAAGCATATACTATACGTATACTAGACCAGTGAATTCTATAAATGTAGATTTAGTGCATAGGCACATTACCGAGAAATTGTATGGAAGAACTTTAAAAATATTACAGTAAAATAAGTCGTATAATCTATACTATATAATATAATAAAGCGGAAGAGTTATTTTGTTTTTTTAAACACGCTAATCTCTGGAACAACCATTCGGATTCGAAAAATTCTTATTGTAAATGATAGCCAGATTCATGAGGAATAGTATAGGCTATATAGCATTACGCTATAACACCTCTCAGCTAGCCTTAAATACTGATTTTTGTTAAGTCGAAATAAACAGCGCTCCCGAACTGCTTTATCCGCGTGCGTTGGCGTAAAGGTTAGTGATACGTAAATACAGTGTTCTACAAAAAATATTGCTCCTTAGTATATCTAAAAAAAGTCCGCGATACCATATGCTTATCTCTCAATAAGGTATTGTGACAAAAATATTGAAAATTTAAGAGGGATTTATGAGCATTATTATTAGATATGGCATATTAATCTTTACGAAAGAAAGTTACTTCATTATCAAGACAATTTTATGAAGATAAACTTTGCACTTTATAGCATGTTATTTGGACGAATAATTTGGTTGATAATGTAAAATTAAAATAATTCAACACTCGGCCTGGGTCTATGCATATAGGTGTAGTGGCGTGAACGAGCCGTCTGAGTGTGACGCATAACCCTGGTCGCCCGATAAAAATATTGTCTATACTAAGGTATCATAAATCAACAATCAGCGATTTCTTTTAAATTATCTATATAATAGTGTAAAGCAACGAGAAATTGCCTGCGAAGTTCATTTCACAGCTCTCAGCTCTAACTACAACGTATCATAAAAAGAACACCACTATACATAGAGGTAATTGTCTACCTCAAGTACTTGTACATTTGATGGTATTAGCAAAAACATTATTCACTGAATGATACAATAATGTTATAATGTAACAGTGTTTTATGTCTGTTTTTCTTTTATAAAAATATCTGTTCACCTTCAAAATTTCCTATTGTATATTGTTAAATGACATAAATGTAATGAATTATACATTCAGAAATAAGTAATATATGTGTCTAAATACTTATTTTGTGGTAAAAGGATTCGAAATATCTTAGCAGGTCACGCGCTGGCCCACGCCAACCATTTGATTCTGGCAATTGGATAATGCTGAGGCAAATTGGGGCCCACCGGAGTGTTTCCCGCCTCGGCTACGTTCGAGAGCTCTTCTCTGCTCGTATCTAGTACCTAGCCGTTAGCCTTTATAAGTCCATTTAGATAACAGTTGCCTTTCAAATATTTGAATAAATTATTTGTTTTAGATTACTCGCACATAGGTAATACTTTTTTCTTCCCCAATAACATATTTGCTTTGTAATGTAAATCTACATGTGCAAAAATTAAATATAAGACTATGAAATAAAGATAATTTTATGATGAATTTATTCATTCATCCTTAAACTACATATATTTAGGTTACAAAAATATAAAGTTACAACAGCTGACGATTATCTTGATCGTGATGATGCAGATCGTTCTCAATCCAGTAACCGTTAAGTATCCAATAAAGGGTCAATAAATCAAAACAATTCGCAAAAGCAAAGAACACAATCGTCAATTTAGTTTAACAAGTTTCAAGGAAGACCCAAGAAGTGGTGACGGGGGCTGAAGGATAATGGACAATAGAGGTGAGGTGGGAGGCGATGTTGAACGCAGTGTGAGCTTGGCTCACAGGCCGGGTACGGACCATCTAATGAGGAAATAAGAATTAGCGGGCGATGAAGCTGAGCACAGTGAGTTCGATGTTAGAGAAGTTAAACGTTGTTTTATGATTTAAGTTTATAAAATATGATTTTAATATACCTACTTATTAGATGTCTTAAGTAGATTGTAAAAAAATTAGGAGTTTATTTAAAGAGGATCTATATATTTGTAACGTTTAACTTAAGATTAAAGCCATTTTAAATAGGTACAACTTTGAAAATCCAATTTGTATTATTAATATTTGAAATTATATTTTTTATTCAATTACATTATTTAATGCTAACCAACTGAAATTAGATATTACTGGTTATTTTTCGATTGTATTTTCATGCGTTTACCTGCAAATTTCACTTTTGCAAAATTGCAATGTAGCAATTTAAAAATTGTTGTTATTTAATGCGTATGTAATTTAAACTGTCTGGGTCTTAATTAAAGCTAGACACTGAGTCTGTTGCCTAGAAGGGTGAATAAGAGTTTCTACAATTAACATTTTCTAAAATTAGCTTACCGAGTGTTATGAAGCGAATTATATACACTTCCCTTGAAATCATTTACGTAACAGAAATTTTAACTGTGTATGATTGAGATAGCCTTTGTCTCCGAGTCCGAAACAACTACACGAGTTTGATTTGAAAAGGGAGCGACAAATAAGAAAAGTTAAGCGATGTTTATTAGGTAATAAAAGGGCTGAGCTGACTCCGTATTGCACATGTTTAAATTAATTGCTTGACAAATTGCATGCGTGTTGTATTCGTTTAGCGTTCTTTATATTCGAGATAATAATATTTTAAAATTTTTAAGTCTCAATTTAACGCGAAATTAATAATTAGCCCGTATTAAACGAAACCAAAGTTAAAAGTAACATATAATCTTTACGGCAATATTTCGTTTGAACAGTTGAAACTGTTAAAATGATCATGGAATATTCATGAATACACCTGACGCAAAACGAATGCACCGCTTGTCTAACAATGAGTTAAAATTATTGTTTTGATGTTTTTGCTCTACTGACTTTACGAATAAATTATTCAAATATCATATACATGTAACTCTGCATTAAACAGTAGATTTCCCACAGTGATAACTGTGAAATAAAAACGATCGGTTAAAGCTAAACTAAAATTTTAATAGCTTAACTAATTATTTTCTTTTTAATTCTTTTCTGTATATCCTTGGTAAATTAATTATACCCATTGTTTATAGCATGCAAAATACAATATTGTGGTATATTCTAACTAAATACATTGTATTAGCACGATTGACATATTTTATTATCGATATTTAGGAAAAATTTAGTAAAATATAACTTAAACTAGGTTGGCTACGGCGCGGGCTGATACAGTACGTGCTTCTCTCGCAATAGGCCATTGTCCAGCAAATTCTTAATAATTTTTTTCCAAAAAGAAATTGTTTAAAACTATTGAATATTAGTTTTTGTTTTACTTATAGTATCACAATAGAAACAATACTAAGAATTCAAGTTTGTATGTAAGATGTACTGACAGCAATCAAAAATCGTAGCACAAATGGCGCGTGGATAGTGTATTAGAATCAGGGGCTAAGTTGTCTACAATTGTTAAAGCTAACAGATATGTCACATCCATACATTTTTTCGGTTTCTATTAGCGTTAACGTTTGTAAAAAGGTGACTTGTCTGGAATTCCAGGTACGAAATCTTATTTATTCATTCAATCAAATATAATCTGTGTTCAATCATGGTTCACCTATAAATATAATAAAATTGAAGTGTCTCTTTATAATGTCAAAATAACAGCTTTTAACTAAATGCATATGAAAGTATACACGATACCTATAACAAAGGAACAATTTTTAATATTTTTGTCTGTTTGTTCCGGGTAATCTCCGAAACGGTTGTACCGATTTTTACGAGACTTTCACTGGCTGATAGCCGATGTTATAAGGAGTAACTTAGGATACTTTTATTTGAGAAAAAGAATTAGGGTTCCGCGCATATTAAACTAATTCGGAATAGCGAGCACGATTCACGCGTGTTCCCGATCGACGGCATTCTGTAGTCCACGCCGCCGCGGACACAGCTAGTAGACCATAACACGGTTTAAAAATGACTAAGGCAATGTGTCGTCTCTAGTACTTGTACATACATACTCTCTCTATGAATTCACGTTTAACTTTATGGCGATGGCGATACTAAATCATTTCGAAAGAAAATTGTAACAAACGATTACAATTATTTCATATTAGAAATGTCTGTTTGCATCAAAATGCACAACAATGACCTATCTCCGACTGGATCACGTCCACCATACATACACCAGGGTGAAACACTCGTTAGGATCCGTCAGTTTACATTCAGCTGCCGAGAGATTTGCAGGCTGGTGATGACAGCGGCGACCACCGATAGATTAATAAACCATAATAACATAGGTATAATTAATATCCAATTTATCAATAAAATTTCTAAACATCCAGACATCATTATCTGAATATCAAAAATACCTAATTTAGAAACACTTGTGTATATTATTCAGTAATAGTAAGCAACAAGCATATACAGAAACATTTATATTTGTAGTTTAACAAAAAATATAAATTTAACCTCACTTCCGACAACGATTGTTCATTTCCGAGCACAATTCATTGAAGCGCGTTTAAAGGACATACCTCTTACATAGGGTCACCAGTCAAATGACTAGCAATTCACGGTGCGTAGTTTTCGATTTATTTTTGTTTGTTGCACCCGTGATCGTTCTACCAGTACGTACGTAAAGTTTTCCAAAACCAAATTTACTATAAAAATATAAACATTAAATTATCATAAATGTTTAATTAGACACGAATTACATCATAATCAAGTTCCTTTCTGATTGCAAATCGCTCGGCCAGTATTTTATTATTCAGTAGTTAGTATCGTGGGGTAGCGGACGTAAAGATCTTCTGGCCTTGCATTTAGAGTTTTTTCTTTTTATTTACTTTTATATATCTACAACAGTCATGATATCAATTAAGTATTAATATCTATCATTAACGTGTTTCCATGTTCGGCTGTAGGTATCATCACTTGATAGCTTACAGAATAAACAACCTATTTAATACTGCATGGTACAAGTAAGTACATATAATAAGTGTCAGTGTAGGTAGAGCAAAAACTACGTATTATATATAGCAATGTGAAACTCTTCACTTTTGCATTGCTGATTAACTCGTTATTGAAGACAGTTTAATAAAAGGATAGAATAAAATGAATGAACTCTAAAATAGATTTGAGGGGAGCAGGCTGGCAACTAGCAGCTTCCTTCCTGCGTCCATCCGGCGTCGAGTCTCACGCGACCCCTGCACTGAGCCGAACCATGGCTCCGCACCCATCCACCATGGTGGATGACCACCACTTAACTACTATAACGGATATTATGCTTCTACATAATATAATTTGCTTGCCGCAAATACAGCTATCATTATTTGCAAAAAAATATGCCTTTTTAATATTTAACTCACTGATATTTAACACTAATAAGTTTTATTATCATTACTGGAATAAAATTTTAATAATGATTTTACTCAACCACATACTACATGTCATGTTTAATTAGATTTTTTTTTAAATTTCAATTTCGTATGCACAGATTTGTTTTTCTCATTCGTAGGCTTCTTTTTTGCGGTTTCGCGATGAGTCAGTAAATGTTATCGATAAGACCAGTACAGATGTCAGATGAGTTATAGTATTTTTTATACATATTTACAAAGAAGAACAGAAGTAACCATTAGTAACTATAATACTTGGAAATTTACTGAAACATGTTTATTAAAATGATAACAGAGAACCAGAATACCAAAACTCATTATTCTATTTTTTTAAAAATCAGTTTCCATTTTAACTTAAAGTGTTTGTTACAAAATATAAATAAACTCATCATTTTTTTGATAATGTCAAAATACAAATTTTTATGTTTCTGTCTTTAGACATTTCGAATTTCCATATAAAAATTTTGCTATATAGGTGATAACTACCAACACGTCACACATTCACTGTAATATTTTATACATAGATAATTTGTAATCAAAAATGTGCCAGTTTTCAAAAGCGGAAATATATTTCTCGGAATGTACATCTAAATATTTTTAACGTTAATTGCGTAGATGAGAGCACAAAGTGATAGGTGATTAAATAGAGGAACTTTAAAAACGTAAACAAGGGCACGAACAGACGTTACTAAACTGCCGAATAGAAGTAGAATGTTATAGTCGGTATGCGTGCACACTCCTGCATCACCTTTGCAACGTGACGAGCGATGTTAACCAAAGCAAAGCTTTCTTTATTCAAAACAACATTATTACAGGAACTGTAATATTATTAACAAACCAGGTAGGTGTCTTATTTGTTACTTTTTTGGAGAATATAAGGTTATTTAAAAACCTTCAGGACTAAAACATATAATTCTAATTAAATCGTAAACGTAAATAATGAATTTAAATATATATATGTACAACTAGCTGTGCCCGCAACTTCGCCCACGTGGACTACTAAAAAAGGTTTTTTTATATTTTGTACGGAATCCTAATTATTTTTCTAAAATAATAGTAGCCTACGCTATAACCTTATAACATTAGCTAATCTAGCTATCTGCCGGTGAAATCGGTCCAACCGTTTTAGAGATTACTCGGAACAAACTGACATACAGAAAGACAATAATTAAAAAAGGGGGTTTTTGTTATAGGTACTGTGATACTTTGATATACATTTAGTAAAAATGTTTTATTTTGACATTACAAACAGACACTTCAATTTTATTATATGTATAGACTACTAAAATTACCAGCGGTTCAGCCCTCGTAAAATTACCCAGGTACTAATGGTTTGTCCTACATTTAATGGTTTAGGCAGCTTGTTAAAAAAGAGCGCGCTGGTGTTTTTTTTTTAACTTGATGCTCTATTATCGATGCAGCTTCTTTCTTTTCTTAGACATAAATATAACTTTAAGATATATAAAACAACATTTTAATATTTTTGTGTACATATAATTAAATTGGGTATCCCGTAAATAGTTAAAGTGCTTCTCAACTAATAATGACAACAAGCGTACTAACGAACAGGCAGACAGAGATACCGTTTATATGTTATAATTTATATTATTTATTTACGTTTATATATTAATTATCTTTGGTAATTCGTAAAAAGGTATGTTTTTGAATACCTAAAAAAGTAGACGCCTACTATTTAATGTACTTACAATAGGTACTTTATTCAAATAAAATACTCATAAAAGTCATAATAATTTGTATACTCACTGCAAGCGAACGCATAAAGTAATAATAATATATGGTAACAAGTCAATTTACTTCATTTGACGGTCGACTAAAGCACAAGGGGTGCGCGCTTGCCGCCCTTCCATGATCCGTCCAACAATCTCTTGAATTTTTTTGCGCTGAACCGACCCGTAAATTGGGAGTAACTGATAATTTTGACATAAACCAGTAGTAACTGTCTGTGTTTGGCGGGTACATTTCGTTTTATGTCAGTTTTTGTGCAGGCAAATGATGGATAACACAAATTGCCGTTGTAAAGACATTTCACTTCGAATGAAGTCAGAACCTAACACAAAACAATAACGTTTAGATTTAATTTGTTAAGCATGTGTAGACTCGGAGTATTTTCTGTTTTCAAAAAAGTTATATAAACATGCAAATAAAATTTGAATGAACAGTTTATTTATACAAGAGCATCCGTTACGATATTTTTTTAATTATTATAAGCATAGAGCTTTAGATGTTTAGAAAATAATTTTCTGATAAATAGAATTCGCTTTGATTTACAAACTAATTAAACTATACTATAACCCAGCATTGCATTCCGTTACTTTGTTAAACGAATTTGCGATAATCAGTTATTTACAAATTAATATCTTAATGCAATGACTTTAGACTTTTTTAAATAAACTTTAAGTAAAAGTAAATTTTTATAATATAAGCAATGATTTATAACTTCTCTATGCACAAGTGTGATGTTAAAAACATTTATAATCTAAATGTCGGGCTATCAAATGTTATTAATACAGTATTCATTAAAGACATTATATCTCAAATATATTATACCTAGTGGAAATATTGTGATTAAGTTATCTGTAGGTAATTATTAACTCAATATAAATTATTTTCTTGTTATGACCAATATGTTGCAGAATTTAAAATAAAGATAGTAAGTAGGTACTCTAGATTATTAAGGCCAACTTAACGTTTAACCAAATTTTGTAACGATATAGTTAATAATTAAATAATATTAAAGTTTTGCCAATACTAAATGTATTGTATGTATGTGTAATACAAAATTCATTAAAAAAGGTAATAATAATTTGATATCTCAGTAAAATAGGTTAAACACATATTTAATGTCTGTATATTTCTTTTTCTAACTGAAAAGTTGATTCCTAGATAATCTGTAGAAAAAAAATTATATATAGATATGGTAAAATAGATATATCTACACTAAGATACAATATAATTATGTAGTATATAATCCATGTTGTGTACCAATTCATTTTTATATACTTATTCGCCTAGGTTGTAAAACAAAGTGCCTTGAAAGTCTATTAAGGAGGCTAGAAATAAATTATCCAGAATCGTTCTTTCTTTAACTGTAACGGAATAAACTACCTTCATCGTAAATGTTCGGTTGTAAACGACAGCTACGGTTTACAAACACTTGTCACATGTATAAAAAATATTTGTAAAAATAAAGATAACCGTGTGAATATAAACAAAATTAATGTTCTGGTATTTGAAAGAAGTGATGGAAGAAATGATTGTGATATAGTAATAACTAGATGTGAAAAATCAAGTCAAGGCTACCAAAATAAAGGCTGCACTGAGTTCAAATATAAAAAAGCACGTTTATCTCTGATTATAGTGATATTTGCACCTTCTTGTGCAGCAGTGTAGTTTCGCTTTGTCAAAGGAAATGTATCTTTTGTATAAATAAAATGATTGAGGTGGGCCGTTGTGCGCGCATCACGCAAAAACTAATGGATAAATTTTGTTAAAAAAATTTTACTCCTTAGATACTTGGTCCTTATAAAAAAAACACGATATCTTCATTCACTATTTTTTTCAAGAAACTACGATTTTCATAAGTACTACGCGTTCAGCGATGTGTTTTTTTGCCGTGCTTTTAATATAATAAGTACCACAGACGAAGTCGCTTGTATCTGCTAGTATGAAAAATTTGTACTTAAAAGATTTTTTACATAAAGTTTAGTTATAGCCATTCTATTAAATCTTAGATATTTAATAGGCATCTTATTAAATATCTGAATGCAAATGCAATCTTACTGATCCATATGTGGTACCTATATATTTGTGTGTTGAAGTAGACCTCGTAGACGAACGAAACTGACTATTTCGAATGAAATATAAAAATAAGCACTTGAAAATCACACATGCATGAACCTACGTAAAGATCTCTATCCTTACGAACATAATATTTTGCTTCCTGCAGACCTTCAGTTTTCTCTAAATGTGACGCTCCATTTTTTCTACCTACACCAATTGAGATATAACATGATTTTCGAAAAAATACATTTTACTTACGTCCCGCCCGTGCGGTTGAAGGTAAACAATGGAAGCAACTTACGGCGAAAAACCTATCTATGTGTTTTCTAATCAAAATTCCTGAAGGTAATTCAGTATACGCAAATTTTATAACGGACATGAATAAGTTTTTTTTAATAAAAGTGTTTTATTTATTGCTATTTTCTATTACACACGATAAAATACACCATGCCGCCTTGTTCTATAATAAAAAACAACTGCATGTGGCAAGTTATAGTTCATTTTAAATAGCGAAAGTTCACAAGTTAATGTGGTCTTCGGACGGGAATATTTTGCATGGAATGGATATTTTGTATAATGACTTTCAAATTTCATAGGAACAAAATATTTTTTGAAAACGTTTTTAATTTTTCCGTTGTGCCTATTAAATCTTAGATGTAATTGTGATATTACTTTGTGTATAACTATTATCAATATAGTACATAGATACTTATAACAATATGAGTATGCCAGGGACAGCAAAGTTTGGCTTACTTATTTAGCCACGGCCACATACGTAGGTATGTTGCTACGTAAGCTAAAGTAATATGCTTTTGTTCTAGATACAAGAGAGATCAAGGATTTATGTACGACTAGCTCCTGCCCGCGACTTCGTCTACGTAGACTTCAGAAGTGGATTCAGATATACCAGGATAAAAACTATCTTACAGTATGTTAAACCAGGTTATAAACTATATGTGTGCAAAATTTCATCTAAATTTGTTCAGCCGTTTTGATTAACAAACATCCAAACTTTCACATTTATTACATTAGGAGGACTGGTAGGACGGAGAAGAAGAAAATAATTTAATATAAAAATTTACATGATCATATTTTTTTATTTTATTTTTCATTTCTAATTAGTAACAATGAAAGATAAAGCAAATATACAAATATATAAACTTTCACATTTATTATATTATATATATATATATATATATATATATGTATATATATATATATATAGTAGGATAACTTGATTATAAAGTGGACAATGAAGCAGGACCTCATAATTTTAATATTTTTAACTCCTTGCTACCGGGAATAAATATCAAATTTCGTACTGGCCTTATGCGCCCCAATTTCCGTTATGGAATCGTAAAATCGTAACTTGCTCAATACTCTGTTAATATAAATGTACAATACATGGTTATCAGTTCATTGGTTTTTACGGCCATCGCTTGTTGCGTAGTTACGATTATGATTTGTTTAAAATTAAATTAGTAAATAACGCGTAATGATTATATATTTCTACTCGTGATAATTCTACACGTGGTTAGGCATAATTTTGAACAGTGGCATCTACTATACATATTATAAAATTCAACGTCTCTCTTTCTATCTGTTTATGTTCCTTACAGGCGAAAACTACTTATCCGATTTACATGAATTTATATTTTTATTCATAGCTATTTTATCTAGCCAGGTTATAGGATATATTTTGTAAGATAAAGTAACATACGAAATAAGCAGTGACCATAATGGTGAATCAATTTGGAAAATAGTCGCATTTGGGCCGTTAAAATGGCTTATGCTGAGTAAACCATACGAGATATAACAAATTAAACCTACAAAAAAGTCAGCCATAATATATATATCTGTCTTATAAGGATCATACACAATAAGCATTTTTGTCTTCCGGCTTTTGAGCGGAGGCAGCACGATTTGCGCTCGACTGAGAACATTCTGTAGTCCAGGCGAGCTGAACCGCGGTCACAGCTATTAATATTATATTAGCATTTTTTATCTTAACAAATACTATAAAAGTCAAGATAGAGATACAAAAATAAAAACCGAAAAGTAAAAACATATAGTATAAATAATTATTTTTTTCTTATGCCAGTATTTATATAATTTCTGTTTATCACTTTCCCGTTCAAAAACGACTGCTTTCGTTTAAGACGAAGAAGTGAGCTAAAAATCCGTTAAATCTAATCCTATTTACTTTCATAATCATCAATTGAAGCAATGAGTGCTCAGTGGTAGCGTGTACAGACATCGCGTTGGTGGGCGTGAATTCGAATCCCTGCAAGAGCCTGAGCTTTCGGTGAAGGAAAACATTGTGATGAAACCATATCATAGTGGTCGGGCTTTCTCTAAAGCCAGCCTGGCTAGCTACCACCCTCAATTGAAAATTTGGCATCAAACACCAATAGGTGTGTTACGGCAGCTGTAGGTACTCGAGAGCCAGTCCTCCCACTAGGCTTACTTACCATCTCGGGCCACATCGTCACTTAAGATCAGATGAGATTGTGGCCATAAAGCTAAACCAATAAACGATTAAAAAAAGACTTTGTCGTTTTACCTCATACATGAATACAAATATTATATTTATTCGGTAAATCCATGAAACTGTTTTCTTAAACATTTTTACAGTTTTAGTAGGCGCGTTGTTTTTGTTTTAATAATTATAATGAAGTATTTGATGAAATTTTCAGTAAAAATGTAAAGCGACTTACTTGTTGTACGCAACTCACGTCAAAATGTCCTTCACCCGTTCGATTCTGTGAAAAAATGTTATATGAATTAGAAAACTGAAAGAGAAACCTTATAGCTATAAAGTATCAGTACACCTTGATTATTATACAAGTAAATCTTCTTATAATCAATTTTATTGTCGATGACGTTTATCATGATCTGAAGGAGTGTGTCTGGTTCGAATGAATCATATAGGACTTAGTAGGTGCCTTTTGTTTTAACAGACTAGAGTTTGGATTGGATAATAAGGCTTGGTGTGCCCGCGGCTCCACTCGCGTTAAGTAAAGAATTATTGTTGTTTTTTATAAAGTATAATTTTACTTATGTATGTTAATGAGATCTATAGAAAATTATAGAAATATTTTAAGTTTTATAATACTTTTTTATATTTTTAGGTATTTAGGGGATTTTTCTTGTTTAACTCGATAACATAAAACGCAGGTTATTATAAAGATAAAAACTTTTATCGTGCGTGTTCCTTCGAAGATAGATATAATTCTGCTATCGGTGACTTTTTGTTGGTCCTTTTAAGATCTACACTTCTGCATTATCATCACTGCCTATTTCTTACGTTACTTTATCTTACAAAATATATCCTATAATCAGACCACATAACATAGCTATGAATTAAAAAAAAAACATGTAAATCAGATAAGTGGTTTTTGCGTGAAAAGAACATAAATGGAGGGACAGACAAAGAGACGTTCAGTGTTATACCCGATTTACATGTTTTTTATTTAAATTCATAACTTTGTTATTTGGCCAGGTTATGGGATATATTTTGTAAGCTAAAGTAACATACGAAATAATGATGACTAAATTCGGAAAAAGACGCATTTGGGGCGCATAAATGCCTTACGCTGAGTAAACCATACGAGATATATCAAAATAATATTGCACATAATTTAGCATATATTTATCTTCTAAGGATCATCCATAATAAACATATTTGTCTTCCGGCTTTTGAGCGAGGGCAGCAAGATTCGCGCATGCGCCGCGGGCACAGCTTTGTATTACATAATATAGAGCCAAATAGCTTAAGTTTATGAATTAAAATAAAAACCACAACACGAATGGTCAAGATCTCGCCAAAGACTCTGCATTGGTAGTTGTCCATCAAGAAAGTAGGTAATAGAATACTTTTCCCCTTGGGGCAAAAAGATTTTTGACTTGCAATAAGTGAAGTCTATTGGATAAATATATAGTGCAAATAAATAACAGTCTAGCCCGTCTGGCTAGCTCCCTCCACCCTCGATTTGAAAATCAGTAGTCAAGGACCTTAGGTGCATTTGAGAGCCATTAGGCTTAGCGTGTTACCATCTAGGGCTACATCGTCACTTGACATCAGGTGAGATTTAGCCAAACACTAAAGAATAATAAAAAAATATGTCCACATAAGTAGATCGCTTTTGAGAACAGGTTTCATCATGGTTCCCGTCCACCGGAGTCACAGTACTGATAACTTCCGGTGCCGGTCGACGCCTGAGCACGGGTGCACCCGAGCGTGTTAATCGGGAGCTACCTGCTTCAATTTAAACTATTATTCGAATCTGTGGATTTTCCATAATTAGATTTGATTCATTAGCTCTGCATTTAGTACGTATATGTACTATAAAACATAGTTTTATTTCTATATTGATTTACTATCAGTTTGCGTCAAAGAAAGTTCATTTCGTAACCAAATCAAATAATAGGTATGTTCATAATATTTTTTCACAAAATATAATATTCACAAGATGAGCTTCAATCTAATGTGCCTTTTTGTTGGCTCAATATAATTATACTACTCTTTACTATTGATCTTGGCTCAGATTTTTTTTAAAGTCTTTTAAATCTATATTTTAAAATAAATTACTCACAATAAAGTTCCCATACCCTTCTCTGGACTCCAAGTTTTTCTTCTTCGCATAGACATTAAATATTTAGTTTAACCGTAACAAACATTCATAGTATATTTGTAATAATACTACCTGTTCCCCGCGGTTTCATCTGAGAGTCATAACGTGAAATTATCTAGCCTAGACCTTCTTTCCTCGATAAACGGAATATCTAACACATTTTTTTATCATGCTGTTAGTTCCTAGTCGAGTAAAACACCATCTATCGCGTTCAGGAATAGCATAAAAATCTTCTCCATAAAAAAAAAACATTATAGATTTACCAATTGACATGGCTATTGGTCAAACGTTGGAGTTTATCATTCTCATATACATATATCAACATCCATTTAGAAGACTAGAACCTATATTATATTAATCTAATTATATAAAAAGCTTTCGGGAAAATATTTACATGCATTAATACTTGTATGATCCTGATGATGATGACGATCTTGATGATGATGTATGATAATTTCAATATGAGTTTAAGTGTATAAATCTTCATCATTTATCATTGTTCGAAGTAGCGTTTAGAAGTTAGGACTGTGACTATAAGTCGCGAGCGAAGGGGCGTAAAGAAAACGCTGCAGGAGCAGTTAGGTCACCGTAACAAAGCTCTACAATTTTAAAATGTATATATTTAATATATATAGCTAATACTATATGTAATAATATATGTAATGTAATTCGTTTCTCGGCTCTACTGATTTCAATGTATTTAGATAAGGCTTTACTTTCCAAGTTTATCTGGTTTTTTTATGATATCTAATGAATTTTGGTCTCATTTTTGCTGTCATAGCATTTTAAATAACATAATACTGATATTACAAGGTTTATAACATATTTATGTAATATATTTTATGGTTATTTGTTTGGTCAATAGAGAATACAGTTTTGTACCGATTCTAGAGAGATAGATAGTACACATTACATAAAACTACTGTTAGAGATCATACTGATACATGGTCACAGGACTAGTTCAGCAGCGTGGGACCGGATCCAGTCTGGTGAGTGGTCTCACTTTGTTGGCTTCTGAGTCGAAACATAATACGTGCGGTTTAGTTTTTTTGACATTTTGTGCTCTGTGCAGTGATACATTTGCCGCTTTTGCCAGAAACGGTTATTAAGAACATAATAATAAATATAGTAGTTTTTTTTAAACAATTCTCAATTAAAGGCCCCTGCCGATATTACAACTGATGTATTAAAAAAATGAGATTACTATCATATTATGAAGTTTATTTGTTATAGTTATTATCAAGGACAATATTTGACAGTCTCACAGATGTATGTCTGTACCACGATCGTAACGCCGAACTATATTTAGCGTGTTTGCGTTGATTACAATGGCTCGCTAATTGTCGACAATTACTTAGATGTGCGTTGAACCTGCAACGAACTCGACGCAAATAAACTAAACCACGATTATTCTGCCTTGTACACTAATCTATAATTATTAATGGATTATATCATTAATTTGTGTCGTTATTTTTATTATATTTTTATTTTTCGCCCATTGAAGTTTATCAGCTCTTTTCTATTTGACGAATGGATGTGAGGATATTCCACAGGTCTGATCGAGTAGAAATTTGGTTATTATGTTATTTTAAATTTTAATGATATTGAACTTGGTAAACTTGACCTGCCCAACTCCTCACCAAGCTACAAGTAGAGGAATAGGGTTTTGGCACAATGGAATGGTCTTATGAATAGGTTTCAATGTGTTGGGCGTTTTTAAATATTTTCAGTTTATCATATATCTATATTTACATCCAAAAATCATCGTGACTTCATTTCATTTTATTTCATTACTAGCTGTGCCCGCGGCTCTGCTCGCGTAGTCTACTAAAAAGGCTTATTTTGCGTGGCACCATAATTATTTTTCTAAAAACAAAGTAGCTAAGTTATTCCTTATAACGTATCCTAAAGTCCCGTCAAAATCGGTCCAACCGTTTCGGAGATTACCCGAACAAAAAGACACAAAAATTTTAAAATTGTTTTTTTGTTATAGGTACCTTTGTCGATTTTATCTTTCTGAATACAATCAATACAATTATGATTTTATATTATGTACCTAAATCTATATACATATAATAAAAATTAAGTGTCGGTTTGTATGGATGGACTGTGTGAAGAATGATATTCGTATAAAAGGGGTGAATACTGATATGATAGTTAATAGAGTAGAGTGGTAGAGAAAAACATGTTGTGACGACCCTACTTAAGTGGGATAATGGTAAGAAGAAGAAGTGTCTGTTTGTAATGTCAAAATAATAGCTTTTTACTAAATGCATATGAAAGTATAGGTAGTACCTATAACCATTTTGTAAATTTCGGTCTGTTGTTTGTTTCGAGTAATCTCCGTAACGGCTTGGCCGATTTTGACAGGATTTTCGCTGACAGATAGCTGATATTATAAGAAGTAACTTAGGGTACATTTATTTTAGAAAAAGTATTAGGTTTCCACGCAAAAAATAAACCTTTTTTAGTATTCAACGCGAGCGGAGCCGCGGGCATAGCTAGTGTAATAATAAGCCTGTAATAGGTTCGCATATCCTGTATTAGATTCAATACATAAAGAAATTATTAAATAAATAATGTATACTATATAATATAATAAAGCTGACGGGTTTTTTGTTTGTTTGTATGTTTAAACGCGCTAATCTCTTGAACTACCAGTCGGATTCGAAAAATTATTTTTATATATCATCAGGATTCAATCATTACATATCAATACATTTATATATTCAATCATGAGGATTTACAGAGCCAGGTAATCTGGCATGAGCCAGATTCATTGACGAATAGTATAGGCTATAACACTTCACGCTAAAACCCTAAAGAGCGCAGCAGTAACTATGATCGTCAAGCAATCTGGCAAGCTACAGGCAAGTACGGCAAGTAACACAACGATAGGGTACCTACCTACCTATACTTCCTAAGTTATTTCTCACAAGCTCTATTACAATGAACGAAATAAGATTTTGAAAATTTTAACTTTTTGTCACAGCTGAAAATTATGCTTTAGTTTTCCTTTATAAATGTATTTACTGAAAATTACATTATGAATAAATATTACCATGTCTTCGATTTTGTTCCTAAATAAAATTAAAACCATATACTACCTAATTAAATATCAAAATAATCAAGTGCATGTTACATTATTGCAATGCTTATTTCACTTACTAAAAAAGAAGTTTCTATTCTTAGGTATTGATATTATTACTATTACTTATGACTGATTTAGTTTATTTCTTTTAAATATTATTATTTATTAATACTTATTATATAATATGTATATTTAAATTAATAATTAATTGATATAAATTTATTATTTTATATATATATATATAATACTAGCGGACCGCCCCGGCTTCGCACGGGTGTTTAACAAAAACTTCAAAAATTATAAATTTTCATATGGACCCCTAACTTTTTATTCTATGGCCTATGTTCATCAGGGATAATGTAGGATTCTAATGGTGAAAGAATTTCTCAAATCGGTCCAGTAGTTTCAGAGCCTATTCAATGCAAACAAACAATCAAATCTTTCCGCTTTATAATATTAGTTTAGATATCTTAATTGTACTCGTATTCAAGTTCCATTTTAACATTTTACAATTATTATAATTTACGGTTTCTTGCTAAGAATAGTTGTTCAAAATTATATAACCATCTCAAATGTTAATAATTTTTATCAAAATAGGTTGTGATCATCTGTAAATATAATTAAAAATTAAAAAATATATTAATAATCACATAATTTTAAGCAATGGAGGTAATAAGGTTTTAAAGTAGTCTCGTTCGTACCGAACTGAATTACACTACACTAGTCATTTACATAAATATAAACTCTTTGGTTGATAATCTCAAATCTGCGAAAGTTCTTCACCGATTGCTTTGAAATTTTGACACAACGTTGCAATATAAAATGCGTGTTTTTTTTTAAAAAACAGACTACGTCACAGCAATGCATGGCTGGATATCATTGATTTAAAAAGAAATGTCAATGCTGGGTATAGTTAAAAAATAATAATATTACATTTTTCTTAGTTCATTTCCTTTTTTGCCTTGCCTTGCCTTTTAAATATAAAGTACAGAACAAATAGAAACTACAATAATAAATAAACACAATTTGTATGTTCGGCAAAAAAAAAAACAAGGAAACAAATTGGAGTTAACATTATAGGTATAAAAGTTTAAGTAAACAATAATATTATGCTTATCGAACCTGGAACGGACATTTTTCATTGCATCGAGCCACAGCTTCCGCTCCAAATTTCTCGGTGATGGAGCTGTAATCGCAGCCAATTGAGCGAGCGGACAAAGCCAATCCGAGTACCGACAACACTAGCCATTTGTGCCAATTCAGCGGCGCGCTCATTGTGCCAAACAGCAACGTCGTCGAAGCCACTGCGATACACCCTCACAACACATATATAATTCAAATATAACACAACGTTTATTATGTATAATTATACATAGTCTATAAAAATTACAATTACTTTTAAAGCTTCAGATATTCTAAAAAACGATATTAAATAATAATGGGAGAAGATGTCGTCTGCATATTGACATGACGATCGTATTTTGAAAAGCGCACCGAATTATCTACGTCGGATGACGTATGCGCGTACGCAGCAAAAGCTAGTGAAGGACTGAGCTGGCCTACCGCCTGGTATGAGCTGCGTGCATCCGCCCGCGAGAGCACGCGCTACGGTTTCGAGGACGCTACGGTCGCGGTTGGGCGCTACGCTATTATCTTAATTCTTTAGTGCCCAACTACAGTCACTAGAGTACCTATTTGTTACGATCACTTTGTTGTCCGTTTGTTTGTCCGTGTGTCAAGACATTTTTTCTCGAAGACAACTTAAGGTATAAAGATGAAATTAATATCATATACTAAGGGCTATGGCCCCATATTTCTGTAAAAAATAATAATTCTAAGTTAACGCATTAAAGAGATACTGCAATTCATAGTTAAGATACCACTTACGGACCGGTTATTAAAACCTATAGGGTTCTTCCAAGCTAAATACAGTTTTGAAACTACTCCTACAAATTATGCAATTAATGATATCCATAATAGTAAACAATGATCCAAGTCGCCTTTTTGAGAATACAGTTTGTAATTGTTAATTCACGTAAACATAACATAAAAATATTTTTGATACCTTTTGTAACATTAAAGTTCTTATTAGGGCTTAAATATTAAAATTAGTTTTATAAGGTGTAGCGGTTTTTTTTCGATCCTTCTAGTCTACACAAATGTCTAGTATATTGTACAAGAATATTTCTTAATCACCTATTTGTATTGTGTTTCTATTATCCTATATTCAATGGTTTCGGCAGCGTATACCAAGAAAGCGCCCTGGTAGTTGTTTTTCGGAGTTGATTTTCTATTATCTTCCTTGTTATATAACGCAACAAAAAAGCCTAAAACTTAGAAAAAACATATCTGTGAATTATTAAAAAAAATTCAATGAAATCGGTATAGTGGTTCTTATGTTATAAGCACACTAATACACAGAAAGGCAGACAGACGGATAGACCGAGGTACTTTGGAGAATGTTAGAATAATATATAAACTATATTTATAGATTAAAAGTCAGTGCAATAATGTACGGTACGTAATGTGAAGTAAGGTAGGTACGGAAACTCTCAGAACGCGAGTTCTACTTGATACTTGTCCGATTTTTTTACAGTAGCTGGGCAAATTCACAGCATTATCCCTGACAGTAAGCGCAGTACAATTCTAAAACAACGGTAACCACCGCCCAAGCCCGGTAAAGCTGTAAAAGCCATAAAGGCTCCAGGGCCCCTAAGGCTAACAGTAATGCCAAATTTCAAGTTTCAGAGTCACCCAGAAGTGGTCTAGATTTTTGATGAATGAGTGAGTCAGTGGAAATGGTTCGTGTAAATATACACACTGGCCGATATGGTGCCCGAACTTGGCTGACACACTGCCGTTTCTCTAGATTAAGGTATTGTTAGGCGACTGTTCAAACTACCAGACGATAGGTCACAATTTTCACAACTATATAAAACGTAGTGCTTTAATTTCAATTATAGCACAATTTTTTTTGAGAAATTATAACCTTATACAGTTTTTTTTCTCATACATTCACACAACTTTATCCAATTAACCTTGTTGACTTTAATTTCTAAAGTGTATTTTAGAACGCAATATATCAAAGTACTGAACAAGGTCGAACGATAGAACAGATTTATACAGGGCCGGATTTATTACAATGACGCCCTGGACCAACTTTCGAAATGCCATTTTTAGGTTTCATTTCCTATAAAACAAATCCTATAGCAAAGTCTATACTGCCCGTACTATCTTTAAATGGCAATAAAAAGAGATTAAATATAATGACCACAAAAATAACACATTTAGACCCTAAGAGTTTTAGTAATGACTGTACTTTAAATTGTATTCAAATATCAAATATAGTAAATGATCACCAATTCTTAGCGAGGCTGAGTTAGGTTAAGTCTGACTTTAGATACGAGTAAGAAATAGCTGCAGACGGCCGCGAGAGCGGCCGGCGAGAGTGAGATAATAACAATATTGAAGAAGTATACGTATCATACAAAAAATAATATGTGGTTAAAATTTACTATTTTCTCGTTATTAGTGATTAGTTTGGAATCATTTGCTTTAATAGGTTAACAAATTGTAACATTTTTGGTTATAATTTCACATTAAAATGAGATCTTAATTTTGATGGTCATTACTATTTTTGGAAGTAACAAGCGCTTTTTTGACTATTAAAATAGTTACATCATAGTTTTGAGAAATATTTATTTTGTTTCAACTTTTAGCATACTATTTGTATTTTTAAGTTATAGCATTTCTAATTGGTAACAGCGAAAAATAAAGTCCTAAAATTTGTTTTCACTGTCGAAGGGAAATTTTATGAATTACAAATTATTCCACATCCACATATTGGTAGCCTAACCAACGTTCTTTTCTTAAATTGCTTAAATCCCATCCTGGATTTGTATCGCGTTACACCGACTGTTCAATTAATTTAACTTTATATTTGACAGATATCTACGTTCATCCCACGCGTGGGTGTGGACAATATTTTACGTTTAGATTTAGAAATGCACTAAGGCTCGGAGGATAGTATAATTGCCCAGAAATGGTCAGACAACAATTTTAATGTTTCTGTACCTGTAAGTACCAAAACAAATAATACATTAAACAACCTTTTAAATAAGAAAAATACAATGCATAGAAAACTACTGGTAAGCGCACTGTTGTATGGCATTAAATTCTGTCATAAAACGTAAAAATAAACCGTTCTTTATTAATGTGAAAGTATGTAAAAGCAGGGACTGATAGAGACTAGATAAATATAAAGATTAAATGAAAATCCCGAAGATCACGAAAGAAGTTTGTAAGAGTAGGAAAAAATGGTGCATAATTATTTCTGCTTACTTTAGTGGAGCAACAGCGTGATGATAATAGGTCGATAAATAAGTATTTGCCTATAAACTTGTTTTATTTTCCTTCATCTTTGTAGTAACTGTTTTTTTTATTATTATTCTTTGTTTAAATTAATAAAGTCCTTATTCCTAAGCTGACCCCGGGTATTGGTTCTGATTCGGTTTCTGAAAAAAAAAAAACGTTCTTTTACTAGTAATAATAATAAAAATTATCATTGCAAACAGTGAATGCCATCTATAAATTTAGAAATGTAAAATGATGGTTGGTTATAAGTTTATTTGCATTCGTACAAAGTGCTTACGTCCGAAATCAATAGATGGCGCATTTACTGTTCAATTGGTATCAATTTTGAGTTTTGTTTATTTCACCAGATGTCACCACTTGTAATCAAGAAAAGAAAAAATCCCCTCAGAATGAACGTAATACGTGTTTATTACGTAATAAACCTATTAATTACGAATAAACGTAATAATAATCAAATACGTTTGCTCCTATTAATCGGGGAATATACGACCTAATTTATTTTTATTTACCGCCAATTTTCACTCAGTTTTCATTAGACAGACTACGTTCATAAGCATGATTCACTTTGAGATACGTCGAGAAGGTTCCACCCATAGATAATTGAATCTATGGTTCCACCCTTCTTTAAATATGAAAATGAATTAATACATGTTATGCGAGAAAATTGAATACGATTATACCAGTGATATCTGTTACTAGGAAGATTATGTAGGTACTTTGAATTTTTATTTCAAGGCAAAGTGACTGACTGTGCCTGATGATACTCACAGCACAGGTGATTATATGCATAGTACAATCCAAAAAAAGTGGCAAGAATTGACAGATTATCGTCAGTCGCCGCTATCATACGCTGTCTGCTTCGATCAATAATACTGCCTGCGTAAGTAAAATCTGGTTATGCACAGAGCCCTTCCGCCCCGCAATGTGTGGGTCAAGCCAGCTAAAGCTGTAAAAGCCGTAAAGGCTCCAGGGCCCCTAAGGCTAACAGTATATTCAGTTCAAAAAAAAAAACTCCCGCAGTGTGACCGATCTGCTGACAGAACCGTCAGTCGTTTAATTGTCCTGTATTTATCTGATAAGCAAATAAGACATATACAGACTTTTGGCTCCATAAATTGCATTTTAAGCATCCACGAACGTAGCAATATGTAATAACAAAGAATTCGGACAGACATATCAATTTTATTTAGTTGATGAATAATGAATTTGCAAAAACTCGTTTCGAACAGGATATCGATAAAACTCGATCTTTAAGTACCGCAAGATAAAACTGTCAAAAATAATTGTTTTTTATAATTTATTTCCTTATTTTTCTTTCGAACACATGGAACATATTGTTTTTGTGTATTTTAGAGAAAGTCTGAGATGGTTGTTTCAACAACACACTAGGTACTCGTATTCACTAAAAGTACCTACATAGTTATTTCTTCAACATTTTGTATTTTAATTCTGTACAGATTTCGTTTAGAGTCGAGCACAACATATAAACAAAAAAAAGTACCTAAGTAAATACTTATTAACAACAAAAATGATTTGCTTTTTTTTTGAACTGACTATACTCTTAGCCTTAGGGGCCCTGAAGCCTTTACGACTTTTACAGCTTCACCTGGCTTGGGAACGAGCGCTTAAGGCACTCAGCCGCGAAAGCAAGGCAACCAGTTCCGAGGGTGCCAAAATGACCGGACCTCGGCTCGGACTGTTGCGCGTATGCAAAGATGTCGCGATCTGACGAATTCCCTATCATTCAATCTAAACTAACTATACATATATAAACATGGTTCTTTCCACTAGGAGGAGAGAAGGAATATGTTTTTGTCTAAACAAAAAAGGAAAAAAGGTCCCTTACAGAACCTATGTACTGCATGTGTGTATGATGCAATATCATTAGTGTCTGTTGATAGCTAGTTAATGTAGAGTCACTGTATCGCGCGAGCGGCTGCTTAGTTCAAGGGCTCCATACCGATGGATCGGACCTAGACAACAAAATTTGAAAAACCCTATTTGTTTTAATTCATTTAAAGCTTGCAGGCCCGGATCTAGGAGGGGTGTATGTGCAAACCGGGGCACTCGCCCCGAACCCTTCTTTACAAAGCACCTAGCATCCATCACACGTTCTATCTATTATTCATTTGATTGTAAAACGCCCAGTTGGTTTTTTAACAAATCATAAGGGTTCAATCCGAAATGCGCAGCAGATTGTCGGCAACATCTAATTACGGGAATTTAAATTTATATAATTTATTAATTATATTAATAACTAGTTATGCCCACGGCTCCGCTCACGTGGACTACTAAAAAAGGTTTTTTATTTTTTGTGCGGAACCCTAATTATTAATCTAAAATCAAAGTAACCTCGGTAATTCCTTATAACATTAGCTATCTGCCAGTGAAAGTCCCGTAAAAATCGGTCCAACCGTTTCGGAGATTACCCGGAACTAACGGACAGACAGACAGACTAAGAAAAAATTTAAAAATGGATTTTTTTGTTATAGGCATAGTGTATACTTTCATATGCATTTAGTATAAAATCTGTTATTTTGACATTAACAAACGAAACTTCAATTTTATTAAGTACCTGTAGATAAATTGACTATAAAAAAAATTTACTAAAGGTTTTTTTTTTTTCAAAAATAAAAATTTATGGAAAAAATCTGTATAATCATCTAAAATGGCAATTTTATAGGATTGGATCTTCGCATATTAACTTTGAAAAGTCTAAAAATTCAAAATATTACTTTTGACCGCTCAAAAGATAGTGACTACTTTTTTCGATATTGTTGTATTTTTTTCATGTTACGCATGGGAAGTACAGATAAATTTAAAAAAAATTGCCAAGTGCATGTCGGGCCACGCGCAGTGTAGTGTTCCATAGTTGCCCGTGACAATATGCAGACTTAAGGATCCTTATGTTACACCGGGCGAGACATGGTCAAACATTTATAGTACACTTTTGTAAACTATTGAAAGATTGCATTGGTTACGTAATTTTAATTGCACCTACCTAATTAGCAGGGCGTAGCTACCGCCCTATCAATGACACAGAGTCCCTGAGCTACAAGGGTCCCGCGACGTGTGCAGTATTTTTGTTTATTGTGTTCCTATCCATTTGGTCTGCACCGCAATAGGATAAAAAGGTTCCGCAGACAATTTTAGTACGAACCCATTCAGGACTAGCTATGCCACTTTCAGGACTGGCTACGCCACTGCCCTCTAGATAAATATTTAAGCTTAATTTGTTGTGTTCATAATTGTCAAGACAAGGTAGGTATGAAATAATAATTTTGGAAAGTCCACTGGAAAAGTCTAAAATCTGGATGGTATTTTTGTTTCAAAATCCCTATATAAAAAAGGCAGCGATGCAAATTATAAAGGTCAGTTTTTACCATCATCATTTCAAAGTGTTTTCAATCGAACCTACTTCACTTGTGGAACAAATACACAATATGGCTGAAGACATTGCAGAGGACGTAGGTTCGATTCACGCACAGAATTGACTTCTGTGTGAAGAACATAACGTTATATATATAGCCGCCTCCACATGCTTGGCAAACAACGGCAAACAGCGAACACTAAACAACAAACACGATCGTGTGGATAGGTGTTTGCCAATTTTTGTTTGTGTTTGCCAGTGATCGGCGTCGGTGTCAGTTTTTGTGCAAAAATCAAAGGGTGTTAAGAAACGTGTTTGCAATGTATCCAAACGCTTGTTTAGTAAACCGTAGTACACGCGAACTTGCGCGCGGCGGACTTATAGTGGTTATTATTCATACTCTGCCTTTGGTATAGATAAGTTTTATTGGCTGTAAAACTCTATTTTGATACATTCACGGACATTACGAATCGTGACATTTTGTGTATCTTATGCTAATAAAATTGTAATTACCAACCTATTTCAGAAAAAAAATCTGATTGGTATGAGAACACAAAACTAATATTCATAGAGGCATATCAAAATGAATAATGAAATCCTTTGAAATCCAAAAGACGTTAACCATAAAAAAATGCCTTTTGTTTAAAATAAAAATAGGTCAACCCGAAAGTAATCGCTGCCATAAGCTCGTCGTCCGCCATGTTTGCCCATCCTTTTTTTTTTTTTCGTTATGACTATACTGTTAGCCTTAGGGGCCCTGGAGCCTTTACGGCTTTTACAGCTTTACTGGAAATATACTCGTACTCAGTGACGTAGCTAGGTAACCAAAGGCCCTGGTGCAAAATAACTATTGGGGCCCTATTTAAACTGATGAATATATATAAATATTTTAAAGATGGTATCCATATGTGGTTTAGATTCCTCCAATTCGTACTGAGTGTTTTGCTTCAACTTTTGTAATGCGGACGGCTAGGGTCTTTGTTTCCTGACAGGTACACCTGGGTGTCTTTAAGTCAAGAGTGAACAGGTATTTTCTAGGCAAGCATCTTTCATCGTCGGCCGCATCGTTGCTTACCATCAGGTGAGATCGCGGGCAAATGCTTGCTATCATGCATAAAAAAAACAGCTGTGAAGAGTTTAAGAACTGCCGGAACCGGAATGGAAGACGAAAGTAACGTAGTAGGTAGATAATTTAAAAAATAACGACATAGATTACAATTAATAATGTAGGTAATAGGTAATAAAATGAAGTAGAAAAGATGAAAGGGCTTATTAATGAACGTCTGATCTACCAGCTAATAATAAAATAAGCTATTGTTATAATCTTTTCTTATAATTTTTTGCAAAAGTATTAATGATTTCGGTTAAATCCAGACTTGATGTGGCTTGTTGTTTTCAATTGCTATTAGCGATAAATGTCGGAGTCGAGCTTGGCCCACACTATTTCTTCAATATGTCTTTATTATTTTTAATTTGCTAAATGATCTTTCAGCTGCTGCAGAAGTGACAGGAATTATATAGAATAATAACATTGCTGTAAATACTTCCGTAAGGTCACATTCTAGCACTCCATATTTGCGCATTATTTCCTTACATAATTGGTGAACAGTCCATGCCTGGGTTAATTCAGATAGAACTAGGTGGTAAATATTAAGAAATTATGGGGAAAAGTTGGGGCCTATTATATCTGAATATTTACTTTGGAACTGGTTACACTTTTTTAATAAAGTTGCTTCATCTACATCTAGTAAAAAAGTTGGTGTTAGAAAGTTGAATCTTTGACAGACTCCACTCATACCAGTAAAACGTGTATTTAATTGAGCTATTATTGTGTCTAGTACAGACCCAGAAAGAATGAATTCCCTACAAGTTAAGAATTTATTTCAACTGAGTTGCCATAATTAAACTCGTGTTGCTATCTGTTATATTTATATTCTTAGGATGGGAGAAATTTGAGAATGTTTGAGGTTTTGCTCGTTAGGGTCCGAGGGCCCCCTGAGCTTGAGGGCCCCGGTGCACGGCACCGCCTAGCCCTCCGATAGCTACGCCACTGCTCGTACTAGCACGTTCGCCAAGCCTGTGGATGCCGTGTTTGTATTGGGCTGTCGGGTGATTGTGGACCGTGTTTGGCACGTGTGGTGTTTGTGGTAAACACCAAGCATGTGGAGGCGGCTTATAGATTAATAATTGGTTGCCGCGGCGCTTCTAGACTATAACAGTCGCGTCGGCTTGCTATAAAATTACGGCAAGCAAAATTACGCCGAATCTCCGTACTCGAGTCAGTATCCTATCGACAATACTGTCACGTTGACAAGCTTCATTTCAAGTAAGTGCCAATACACACTACTGTATTAAATTGCCGTATTCTAGTGGTGTTTGTCTGTAGATAGTACGGTATCTATTAGTTGTAGCGCAGCGGAAACCAATCATTAATCTATAGTTATATAACTGAATAATATTTTTATAAGTTTATTTTTCATTCTGATGACCAAATCAACAATTTGTTGCGATAAATACATACAATTATTTTATAGTTTTATTTTGGTACCAATATAAACCTTAATCGGTTTTTATTTCATGCAATAAGAGGTATTATGTCAATTTATATAAATATTTTTGAATGTGATAGTATTCATATTTAGCTCATTCTCCAAAATTGTTGGGAAAGTATGTTACATCGAGAAGAACGTATATACAATTTAACATACGATACTGATTTTTTTTTTCGAGATAGTGTTAAAAGTCTTCTATTTTTGGCACTGAAAGAAAAACTGAAAATGATGTACTTGAAATGCCTGAAACAAACCAAACCCCCCAATTCACATAACCATGTACTGTCACAATGCATAGGTGAGTAGGAACTTCCTTGATGATTGTCTAAATATAGAGTGCTTTTAGTATTCATTTTTAACCGACCTCAAAAAAGAAGGAGGTTAGCAATTCTACTGTATGTTTTTTTTTAATGTTTGTTACGCGATTACTCCGACAATAAATTATGAATTAATATTAATGATTTTTTTTTGTTTGGTATGTCATACTTCAGAGGTGGTACATACCAATTTTATCGATATTGATTTAGCGCTTTTTGAAAAAAAAAATATAGACGTTGGACGTTCAATGTATTCTCGGTATCGGAATCATTCAGTGATGAAGTGAACATAGAACTAAAACACTCAGAACAGCAGTCGTTGCATACAGAGTGAAGCCATTTCAAGTTAGCCTTTAAAGAACGCGTCAGTGTTAAAAATGAAGTTATAGTGCAAAACTCCCGCAATTTCAAAGAATGTCACAGCTCATCACATAATCATCATAAACATTTAAATATATTATTCACGTAAAAGCACTATGTTCTTATAACAGAAGATATGAAGTTCTCTAATAATTCCCGAAGATATGATGGCTGTTTACCACGATTCTGCACCTTCATTATCTACGATTCAAAAGTGGTTAAGTGAATTTAAGAAAAGCAGGATGAGCATTGAAGACGTCATTCGCACGGGCGGCTCCGTAACTGCCACTACAAAAAATATTTTAATTAAAATATTAACAGAGATAACTAACCAATCCGCTGTTACCACAGGTACAATTCTTCACGATGGAAACTTATATTAGATCGTGCCTGCATAAAGCTTAAAATATTAGCAGAGACGACCAACCTATCTGTTGGTACCACACACACAATTCTTTACGGTGGAAATTGTATTGGAGGGTGCCCGAATATAGGTTAAAATATTAGCAGATATGGCCTAACACACACACAATTCTTGACGATCATCTTCACCTCTCAAAAATCGTTGCAAGGTAGGTGCCGCGAATGCTCACGGCGCATCAGGAACAAGTGCGAGTTGATTGCTGTATCGAGTTTTTGGAGTTCTGTGACGAAAATTTAACGAATTATCGACTGTATTTTTACTGGAGATGAAACGTGGGTTCATCACTATGACCCTGAAAGTAAACAGGAATCAGTGTAGTGGCATAAAAAGGGTGCGGACCCTCCTAAAAAAATTAAAGTCACTCCGTTTAAGCAGCGCGTTTTGTAGACCTATATATATTATATATAAACAAAATACACTTACTCTCCACAAAAAAATTAAAAATAAAGTTATTTTTTAGAAAAAACAAACACCGACTTCAAGTAAAAAGTAGAAAATCATATTGCCAGCCAAGAAGGACAGTTCAATCCTCCATTTGTCTTTTCGTCGATATTATGAAATCTGTCTCATTTTTTCTACATCGTCAGGGCTTCTCAAGTTCAATTTCTATGCTCTCGACTTCTAATGTAGGAGTTCATCATATAGAGTGTTTTCATAGTACCTACACACTTTGAAAATATGTCAATAAACCTTTCGATATAAATACTATAATATTTATATACTGATACTCTACTTCGGTGTAGTTCCAAGAATCACGTGTCTAGATAATGGCACACTTGGGGTGTCTTCTTATCTAATTGTACACTATATGTTTAGTGTTCTAAAGACAAGATTAAGCATAATACATCGGCACATAAAAGTGAATTAATTTATTATACAGCTGTCGAGAAGTTAAAACTACAATATACGGTTAAGAATAGTCGATTTTACAATATATATTTATTATTCTGAAGTCATTGCGGCAATTTAGTAATTTAGATAAAACTTGTTGTTGTTTAACGATTTAAACGATTAAACGTGATAAACGATTTTATTAAAAAGGCTCACGGAAAGGCGTCCACGGAGTAGCGTTTCAACTTTCATTTCATTCTCATGTTGACAGTGATACAGAGTGCCTTCAGGAGCTTTTGCTCCAAATCCAAAACGTCCGAAAGGATGGCCAACGACTTGGTACATGTTAAGGTAAGCGTTATTATGAAAATAGATTCAACAGTAACAACTAAGAAATGATAATGTTTGTATGTATGCACAAAGTATAACTTTCAATCTGATTTAACAGCATGTTTTATTTCACGAAAGCGGGTTGCTCTTAGCTTCGTGTATAGTGCACGTACACATTGTTTATGTGTGTATAGCTAAGTATCGATCACAAAGTACTTTCAGTACTTTATATTCATAAAACATGAATTTTGAGATGCCACAAAAACTCCCTAGAAAGTTCTAACAAGGGAGCCACCATCTTGATAGGATCCTGAAATCGTCATAAGACTGGAAATTCATTCGATAATGGCAGCAAATGTCTTCAGTAAAGAGGACCGGTTGCTAAGTTAGAATAAAAACATGAATTGACAGTATTTTAAAAAGAAGGTTGGAAGGGATAAATTTGTTTATTTATTAATTCACAGTTAATTTGGTGCTGATATATTTCTAGAGTTTTCCGAAACACCGTATAAAAATATTATATAGTTAAAGAGACAGATTTGAGAAAGAAGCAGATGGAGACGTCGGAAACACAAAAAGGTCGCCAACAATTTTGTTTGATATGTCAATTTTGAAAGGAAACGTCATGCAATGTCAGTGTTTTAATATTATTATTATTCTTTTTTTTCTTCCTAATTTGGCAACATGTCCTCTTTATTGAAGACCATATTGCTATTATTGAGTGAATATAGAGTGTCCTAGGATGATTTCAGTATTCTAACAAAATGGTTACTATTATATTTTGTGATGGTTTTCAATAAAGAGGACCGGTTGCCAAGTTAGGAAGAAGAAGAAGAAGAAAAAACAGTCATAATATTTTTAAAATTGACAAATGCCATTACAATCAAATGTTGCTAGTTATCGGAAATATATTTTACCCGATTTATTTGAAGTAAAACTTCTTAGACGGCGAATCGGTTATTGGACGATAATGATTGAGATTGAAATTTCAAGGACGCGTCAAGTTTAGGCACATTTCGTTACAATATTAATTACTATACTATACACATAGTGGTAACCCACCCAGTGGCAGATTTGCCTTCTTGGCCGCCCTAGGCCGTGTAGCACTAGCCGCCCCCTTCTCAGCTCATTATTTAATAAAACATTTCAAATTTGATGGTATTAAAGTACAGCTTTATGATGTCAATATTGTAATTCAAACTAAATTTTTATCCATGTTTGGAGTCTTAATATATACTTCATATTATGCTTTAGTGTACTGTTATTTATTGTTATCATATGTTTCCATTTGGTAGTATATTTTTGCCACGATTAGCCACCCCTAATATCTGGCCGCTCTAGGCCTGGGCCTAATTGGCCTTAAGGGAAATCCGCAACTGGACCCACCACTGATTTTCTTTTGATTTATCGTGTTCCGGGATCAGCGGGTATACAATATCAAATCAATGTTTTAACTATTATTTATTTGGTATATGGTTATTTAAAACAACGCCCGACAACAACGTGCAGGTTTATTGCCAGTAATATTGCCGATGTAGTTTTAAAGTAAACAATGCTTTACCTTATATCAATTTTATTACAAGTCACAACACACCTTTTTACTAAATGCATATGAAAGAATATACAATAGCTAAAACATGAAAAACAATTTTTAAAATTTTGTCTGTCTGTTTGTTCCGGGTAATCACCGAAACGGTTGGACTGATTTTGACGGGACTTTAGGATATGTTATAAGAATAACTTAGCTAATTTTATTGTAGAAAAATAACTACAGAAACGCGCAAAAAAAAAATTAGTAGTACACGCGAGCGGATCCGCGGGCACAGCTAGTGATAACATAAGATTTAACATTAAAGTATATTGTATTTTATACTAACGTAGTAGAACATATATTTATATTAAAGTCGTACATAGTGCAACTAAAGTTTTAGCAGAACTGGCGAGGACGTGAGATTTAACCAGATATGAAAAATTTGTTTTTCTGCTTCCCATTTGTGATCCATAAACAACATAGCGTGTTAAAAATAGTGAAAACACTAATACCTGTACATATCAAATAAAAGATTTTAGTCAGGTTTTAGTACAGAAAAATTAAATATTTATGTGCTGAAAAAGTTAAAAAAGGGTGGTAGGACACGACAATTGTGTATGACTACCATACGTCAGGTGAAACACCCACATTAGTGGCGTGGCTTAGGTGCGTCGTGTTCCGGGATAAGCTAGCGTACCTACACCCAGTAATCAAGCTGGGTGGTGTCGGAGATACCTGTATCTGACTGGGTCGCGACTTGTTGATAAACCCTTTACAGTGACACTCTTTTGTTTTGTCGCATTTTGGGATCGACCAGTGTATATCCTAGAGGCTTACAGGCCGGCATGACAGCGTCGACCAGCGATATATCTCACGGTGGTCGCCCTAGTTTTTGGATTATACTGTGCTTACCATCAAGTAATACGTAAAATAATAATGTATTAAAGAATTAATTTTGTATTATATTATTCTACTGTAAGAAAAATTTGGGTTCGACAGTATCTATAGTATATTATTTGCTGCAATATTATGAACATTTTCGTTCTAAACTGTAATAAAAATGGATGAAAATCAATGTCACCAATTAACACTGTAGGCTGTAGTTATAAAATATTATGTAATTGTATTAATATATAGATGCGTACATTTAATACATACATATTATGTAGGTATATGCAAAAAATATATTCGAAATCATGAGCGGGACAACTGGCAAAACAAACGTTTTTTTTTTAATTGCCAAATGCAATAAATAGTCTATACTATGTTCTAGGATAGAACTGTACATTTATACAAACTAGAATTATTTTAATTTTTAACGTGTTTTTAAATCCCGGCACAGAATACATTTCCAAATGTGTGAAATTACATTCATATATAACTTAATCTTTAATCGAAAACAATGGGAAGGTAACATTCAAGGTAAAAGATAAATTTTTTACTATGTTTAATTTGAGCCATAAAATTCATACTTTATTTTTTAATCCATTGTTATAAACGAGGCATTATGATATGCATCAACATACACAGATAAGGAATTATAACAATATAATTAACACGAAATCTTGTTTTTACCTTATGACTTTAGCGGAAATAATATTAAATACTGTTTCAAGGAAACCCCCATTTCCTTTAGCCACAAAACCTTTGGTCTGTTGTTTGCTCCAGTTTCAAAACGCTTTAGTTTGCAAATACCTAAACAAGATCAACAGTATGTATTTAAATAAATCATTATGAAATTTGATCACACCTAATTTTTTTACCAATACTTCTTTCGACTGTGACAAAATTATTATTATTTATTTAGATTTTCGATAAACGCTTCACTGTATGTTCATTATAATTTAATGGGGCCAGTCAATTTCAGCATAAATCAAATTATTATATTTAAAAAATTATCTATACTAATATTATAAAGTACAATAAATTTGTTTGTTTAAAAACTTTCGAATTTATTAGCTTTTTTTTAGGAATGTAGTATAACTATATAACTTCACGCTAGAACTCTAAGAAGCGGAGCAGTCGTGAACGTCAAACAATCTGGCAAGCTGTAGACAAATTATGGACGGTAGAGACCACAAGAACCATCTCTGTGTATAAACAAGTATCCGTTGAAAAGCCTCAAATTAGGGTGGCTACGGTAGCACCTGGGTAAATTTTAAAGACAGCGCCAAAATTATAATATTTTTTATTTTCATCCACTTGGACAACTTTTAAGTCCACAAACTATCTTGTTATTGTTGAATTATCTTTTTAAGTTTTTCAACAGTAAAAACTATAAAATCACGAAAGCGTATCATTCCTTCTTGCTACGCTAGCGCCATTTTGATGAGGTTTTCAATTATAATTTTACTGCTTACAGCAGTAACTTTTTCAACTTGTCCGTCATACAAGATGGTTCTCGAGAGTTTTTGGCGGGATCTCAGATTGTTATATCATGTCATGACATTACAAACAGACACTTCAATTTTATTATATGTATATATTTTAGAATATAACGATTGTATTGCCATTGTGCCTAAATGTAACAAATATACAATTAAATAGTTGTAGACCACGGTTTCACCCCTTCCCCGTGTTAAATTACGATGCTAAACTAACTACCGCAAACGCACCCGTGCAGCCTATGGTTGTTCTCACTTCCTATACTTGTCTTATGGCGAGGTAAGGAGAACCATCTTCTTCTTTTTTTCTTAACCGGTCCTCTTTATTGAAGACCATTACTGCCATTATCGAGTAAATATAGTTTCCAGTCTTATGAAGAATTCAGGATTCTAACAAGATGGTGGCTCTCTTGTAAGAACTTTCTAGGGAGTTTTTGTGGCATATCAGAATTCATGTTCTATGTTATTATTTCCAATCCATTTCACCTGTGTACAATAACCAAGCTTTATTATGCAAAATGCTACCTGTTTTACACAATATAGGGTCCAAAAACACAAATTTATCAATAAAAAACAAAAACCACTACATGACAGTCATGATCCCTCCATAAACTCAATTATAGTCTTAATAGCTGTACTATGGTTGTCATTTATTCTTTTAGTTTTAAAACATCCTCATAGACAGAAGTTACAAAACTAACGTACCTACAAGAGTATAAAATTACACCATAACAATTAGTTTTATAATGGAGTTGGCATATAAACCAATGTGCAGGATAAGTGTCAAATAATTCTTTAAAAACACTTAAAGCTGTAAAAAGTAAGTGATCGCATGCAAAATACAGCCTATATAAAGCTTTAATGATAAAACTAGCTTTAAGTGTGACATAACACTTATTTGTAGTAGAGTTATAATATTCTGTTAATACATCATAAGCTTGGCGGATCCCTTAATAAGAATTTTAAATAGCTTGAGCTGTTTAATAACTGATAAATCATCCTTAAAAGAATCAAAACATTTTCACAAAACACTCTTGTAAGTCTATAAAGAACTTCAAGTTCTAAATGGGCAGGTTTATTCATGTTGACAACGCTAACGTGCTGCTTTGGTATGTTTAAATTATTAAATGGCATACACTTCCCATGTACATGATTTCATCATAATCGGTTGAGAATTATTTTTTATTTATTATAAATTACTTTTTGTACCACTTTTTAAAATATTATTGATAATTCTTATAGCCTATCAATTATCAATTATGGCGTACCCTTCCTGTCTACAAAAGTAGGTTTCTAAAAGTATTATTGACAATTCTTAGAGCGTGCACAATGTAATAGTGTGCAAAATTTCATAACAATCCATCTAGCCGATTTTACGTTAAATCTGGATATACAACAGATATTTTTTTAAATGTCATATTCGTGATCTGTGTCCTTTGTAATAGATGTCTATCAGGAAGACAAAACGACAGTTACTGGGCTAATTAATGTCGGCGGGTATTATTAATTACCTTATCATACCTTGCTTGCATGAAATCAATTTATAAATCCTTCAGCCTTAACAAATGAGTCACAAGTATATGATATAAAGCTTTATTATTTTAAATTATTAGTTTAATCTATTGGGTAGATCCACACCCACTTTTTCTAAGAAATATGGATATATTAAGTATCTATTAATGTTGTATTTTAAGTTTCTCTATAAGTAATGTACTAACGTTTTAATAAACAATAATGTACATACTATATAATAAAAATACTTTATTCAAAGTAAGCGTTGAGAAGGCACTTGTGAATGAACTACACTACTACCGGTTCGGAAAATATCCCAGACAAAACGGCATGAACCGACAAAAAAATATATCGGTTTTATCTTTTTTCTACTGTGTTATTATTGTTTACAGTTGTTATTTACTTAATGATAATCTTGTTTCGGATGTAAAGAGAGGGGCGATATTTCCAGACATCCCTATCATTCATTTAGCTACTTAACCTTTTATATATTGTTCAGCTTTCGTGGACTACAGAATGCCGTAGGTCGACCGCACGCGCGAATCGTGTTGCCCCCGTGTGATCTTAGAAGATAGATAATATATGCCATCGTTTAACATTTATCAAGATCTACAACTACGTAAAACATTAATATGATATATCTCGTATGGTTTACTCAACGTAAGCCATTTAAGCGCCCCAAAAGCGTATTTTTTCAGAGTTGAGTCAGCATTATCGTCTCTGCTTATTTCGTATGTTAATTTATCTTACAAAATATATCCTATAACCTGGCCAGATAACATAGCTATGAATTAAAATAAATAAAATGTTAATCGGATAAGAAGTTTTCACGTGAAAATAACATAAACGGCCAGACAGACCGAAAGGCTTGAGTTTTATAATATGTATAGATTATGTTAGTATTATACGGTTAGTGACCTGCACGTTGAAATAGGTAAGTACTATAATATTCTGATACTGACACTGTCTTAACAATTGTTATAAAAAGTTAACAATAACCAGCGTTTAGGCTCTCCAAGTTCCAAGTTAAGTCGGCTATATTGTTGTATATCAATTAAGAGATAGGTCACTACTTTAGCGCCATTCTAAGTCGCTTTCCTTTTTTAATATTAATTATCATTTAAATGACGATTTCCTTAATGATACTTGAACGCGATAATTTTTTGTTGATAATTTACAATTTATAATAATTGTGTTATTTAGTATGTAGGTCTAGGTATCTATCTATATGGCAAAGAACAAAAGCATAGTAATTATCATAATAATGTTGATAATAACTTTTTTATGATTCGTTGTAATATGAACAAGCATAATTTAAATACGATTGACGTAATATTGTGAAATGTGAATGTAGAACTGTGGGAAACTCGTTATTATAAAACATTTATGTGCGCGTGCGTCGCCTCACGGAATGCAGATCGAAAGAGTATAAAAGTTTTGTACATGACTACATGCACGGGGGCACGTCACCGCGTCAAAGGCACGCCCGTGCCTGGGAGCACAGAATATGCCTCGGATGGCCTCGGACGACGCGGCGAGTTACGGCCGCGCGGCGGTGCGCGAACTTATTCGACATCCTTTCACAAGAAAATTTTAACGATACTACTACAAACATAATCAGGACCTTGACAGTATAATGTTGCTTAAATATGTGTCCATTGTTATAAATTTTGTTAATTAAAACATCGTAGCGTTTTATATTTCATTGAAATTCATGCAAATATTCTTCTTCTGATTTTATGTCAACGTTAAACACAAAACTGTCAATTTCACGTTGATAGAACATTTTTCTAATCTTTTATCATGTTTCGCCCTTTTTAGAACTGACCGGGGAATTTTTGTGGAAATTTTCTAGTTTAATTATTTTATAGTCCACTTCACTTGTGTACAGTAACTAAATTACACCATGTAAAATGCCACTATAGCCAATAGTATTATATAATATAGGGCTAAATAACATTTATGCTAAATACAAACCACATGACATATTAAGATCCCGCCAAAAACTCTATGTATTATCGGCACTTTTCCTTGACTTTCGAGCAATAAAAGTCGCCAATAAAGCATTACTCTTAATCCCCATTGTTAGTTCTCCACATTATCGTCCGCGGCGCGGCGTGGCAGTAAACTTTTAACAGTTTTTCAACCATCAGCAATAACTTTCAGTTATCAGATGTAGACCAACACAGTGTTTAACGATCAAGATATTTGATTTCAGATTATATCCTCCGAGTTGCGTGTTCTATTGCTTGAGTTAATTAAATATATATATAGAAAGTCTGGGTTGAGTAGAGTATATAGCATTATTAGTTATAAAAAACCATAAATCATAAAAAATATGAATTCTACTTTATTAGAAACATCGAATAGCTTACTAAAGTACATACCTATTTGATGAACGAATAAGAATATAACAAACTCGACTAATATAAAAAAAAAACTCCAAAATCAAGTTTAAAAGGTTGAGGAAAATCAGTTTCAAACCAGTCGCTTTAACATTAATTTTGTTAACCTTGACAATGATGATAGATTTTGTACCGTAACGTTCTACAGAGTCAAGCCAAAACATTAAATTTTTGCAAGCAGAATTGTGTCTCAATATTTTGTATTTACTTATATGAATTTTATAAATATGTTGTCATATTTTGTGACATTTTACTTTTAATGGCGTTCTTTTAAATTGTTTAAGTCAAAATAAATAACAACATGTCAACATTTGAAGTTGAATATAAGCTTATATGTTCTTCTCCAGATTTCTTCAGTCAGTAACGCAATAAAAATATCCTATCGCATGCTACGCTTTATAGGTTTCCTTCACCGAAAAGATCAGGCTCGTTGTAGGTTCGAACTGGTTCGAATTCACTCGACTGTCGCTTCCAAGCCTGCTGTCTAGTGCTAATAAAACATTAATTAAGCGATAGCACTATCCAATAATAGATTTTTGAAATAAACCGATAGTTGATTTCCAATACACTATACGGTGTATTTTTGTAACCTTTTTTTGCTCGTCCAGTTACTAAAGTTCACAATAAACAATTGATAGTTAATCGATTAACCGATGGTTTTTTTTTAATAAATTGTTTACTATCATTTGTCCAAAAAATCGATATTTTATCAACGCTACTGCTGCCTCTGAGCTAACATCGTTTCAAAATAATATATATACTATGTATATAAAAGTAGTTAATTTGCTTTTCTTCAAGATATGCTTTACAATTTCTCGTTTATAACCTTCGATCAATAATACACATTGATCGAAGTTTATAACAATATATTATTACAGTTGGACTACCATACGTCGCGGTACACTGGGACATATTATCTCGGTCTGAAGCGTTATTTAGCAGTTGGGTATTAAGTCAAATTTCCGTTTGGATAGTTCACTAAGGTATACTAAAATTATATATATTTTTAAACAAAACAGTCGATAATTATAAAATTGCTTTCACATAATTTTATAATTGGTACCTATGTGAAGGGTGATGGATGAAAAGTAGTTAAAGTTAAAACTTCAGAAAAACATAAATGAGCAATGAAACCTATAGCATCTAAGAGTAGCTTGATTCACTGCTTTTCAAAGTTTCTTTAATATATAATTACTATCTGTGCCCGCGGGTCCGCTCACGTGGACTACTGAACGCTGTCGGTCCAACGCACGCGCGAATTGGGCTGCCCCAAAAATGCTTATTGTGGGTGATCCTTAGAAGATAGGCATATGCTAGCGCTGATTTTTTGTAGGGCTTTTTAAGATCTACAATTATGTAGTACATTAATTTAATATATATCGTATGGTTTACTCAGCGAAAGCCATTTAATCGCCCCGAAAGCGTCTTTTTTTCCGAATTGATTCACAATTATCGCCACTCTTTATTTCGTAAGTTGCTTTATGTAACAAAATATATCCTATAACCAGATAACATAGCTATGAATTCAAAGAAAAGCCATGTAAATCAGATCAGTTGTTTTCGCGTGAAAAGAATATAAACAGACAGACAAACAGAGAGACGTTGAGTTTTATAATATGTATAGAAGATGAAGTTTATGAATTAACTCTAGTTTGGTTTCATTTCTATACCAGATGTCCTATTCCATGATCGGTCTTTCAGAATTTATGACAGGTCTATATTAACGATTGTTATTGCTAGAAATAAACATTATTTGTATCGAGTAGGAACATACTATTCTAAATCAATAGTAATATCAGAGACAAGGTAAGTAAAATTATAAAGCTAAAGAGTGTATTATTTTGTTTGTTTTTTTGAACTCGCTAATCTTTGGAATTAGCAATCAGATTTGAAATTATCTGTTTGCGTGTATAGTCCATTTATTGAGAAAAGTTATAGTTTATATAACTTCATGTTATGACCCTAAATAGCGGTGCAGCATCCATGAACATCAAACAATCTGGCAAGCTGTAGGCAAGTACGGAAAGTGAAAACAACGATACGCTTAACTGGTGCAATGGCAGCGCGGTGGTGCGGTGCAGTGTTAGTCAAATAAATTTAACACGGATGAAACCGTGGGGCATAGTTAGCAATTATATACACATGAGTATTACTGATGATTGCGCTATCTGATGATATATTGCGTGGTGTACGCGTCACGTGACAGACCGACTTGCTAAGTCATGCAGGGCAATCTAAGCGGGGCGCGGGTGAAGGGACAAGCGCTGTGACGTTGCGGCGCGGCGTGGCGGCGAAGCCGAGGGTGTGGTGCACATGCGCCGCCGCGCCGTGCCGCCCGCGTCGCGCGTTTCAAGGTGACCCTCAATTCGCCGAGCAAGTGTTTTACGTCGCGTCGTTGACGGCATTGTACGCCGTTCCTTTCACTTCTGCACAACACCGCGCTCACCAATATACCAGTATTCGCCTAAACGCGGATACAATTATTATTTTTATACCAGTGGAATTTATGACAGCACCCTGTGGACGCCAACGCTCCTCGTTCATCACTTTTTATCTCAGTCATCGCGACTGACAAGACAAATCGATATGCGTCAAGCACGAGACGTCGTGAGTACTTAAACAAATATTTGATCCAAATTTTCCTATAGTACAGTAGTTTTTGAAGCTTTGAAGTACTTTCCGTTTATGAAAAGTATTCTGTATCCATCTCTTAAATCAATGATATTATCTATTATAAAAGACAGTTTGGATCTAGTCGATTTATATTTAATTATTATTTTTAACACGGCATAATAATTTGCTCAAGAACAGTTTTTAATACATTAAATACCTCACTTACTCCCTTCTCGTGCCTATTTCGTTTTTGTGACTTGAAACAAAATACGGTTTCATAAATTATTATATTACGTATTGCTCATTGATTATATACGTACGAGTATAACCAATATTGTTTTTTTAAACAATAACAATACGTAAGAGAGTATTGAGATATTTCCTTCATATTATTGCGTACCTTTTGATAATGTTACCTGTATTAAGTATAATTAGTAGTAAGTATATTTTAGAATACATAGACAAGAAATTGGTAGACATTATGTACAAAGTCCTGTAAAGGTCACACAGCAAGGTCATTCAACTAATAACCAATACCAGTTCTTGTGGTCTCTGAGATTCAGATACCTACTGATATCAATTAATATATAAATACGGATTAGTTTATATAAAAAAAAAATTGCCAAGTGCGCGTCGGGCCATGCGCAGTGTAGGGTTTCGTAGTTTTCCGTCACAATATTCAGACATAACAGCATGCTACACCGGCATGGTGTAGCATGAATTACTTCCAAAAGTATACTATAAATAATTGACCCTGCCACAGCCGGCGCCCGGCCCGGTGTAGCATTTTTTTTTTCGAACTGACTATACTGTTAGCCTTAGGGGCCCTGGAGCCTTTGCGGCTTTTACAGCTTCACCGAGCTTGGGGGCGAGCACTTAAGGCACTCAGCCGCGAAAGCATTGCAACAAGATCCGAGGGTGCAAAAGAGGCCGGACCACGGCTCGGACTGTTGCGCGTATGCAAAGAAGTCGCGATCTGGCTAATTCCTTATCATTCGATCTAAACTAACTATACATATATACATGTTTCTGCCCCCTGGGAGGAGGGAAGGAACATGTGTATGTGTATTTAGTAATCTGTAAATTTTTGTCTAAACTAACTATAGGTAAAAAAGGTCCCTTACAGAGCCTATGTGGCGTGCATGTGTGTATGACGCAGTGTAATGTGTGTCTGTGATAGCTAGTGAATATAGAGTCACTGTATCGTTCGAGCGGCTGGCTGCTCGGCTCAAGGGCTCCATACCGATGGAACGGACCTAGGCATAGCATGAATTAGTTCAATCAAAAGTATACTGTAGATGTTTGACCGTGTCTCGGCCGGCGCGTTCTTGGTGTTACATGAATCATCTTTTAGAGAGGGGTCTTTAAATTTTTTTCAATGGAATTTGTACGAAATTACTTCTCCAAATACATTTTATAAGTTGATTGACTATTACTCGTTAACTTGTAAAGCCTACTTACCTCTGATATTTTTCCTTTTAATTTCATTATATATTCTATTAATCATTGTACCTATATACTACGAATTTTTCACACATCCAAAAACCATTTAGCTGGCAGTGGGGATGACACTTGACACTAACAAAAATTTGCACTTTAAAGCTTAATATTTCGCAAACGGATCCTTGAATCGAATAATGGTTTTCACAGATCCACAATATTTTTGAACGACCTATCCAACGCCAACCCATACGGTGTGATAGACGAGAAAAGAAGTCATTCCCATTTTATGTGTAGAGGAGAGCTAACAGTATAGTCAGTTCGAAAAAAAAAGGAGGTATCCTAAATACATTTTTTTCAAAATTTTATTTTACCATTTAACAGCATGATTAATATATAAACTCATACCAAATTACAGCTTTCTAGTACTATGAATCTCTGAGATAAGACGCGATCAAACAGACGGACATACCGAAACTATAAGGGTTCCTTTTGACTCCGAAACACTAATAAAAATGAAAACGAAACTCTTTATGAGTTGATTGGTTATCGCTCATAATTTTAAGGTATATATAAAATTAAAAAAAAATAAACTATGGTAATATACTTTTGTAAAATGTATTATTACATAATATATATTCTCGGTATAACAATACATAAATAGGTAATTTATATTTTATGTATAGGTCAATAGTGCTTGTAGAACTCAAAATCACTACAAATTTCAGTAAATATAAGACGTATCAATCAATCAATTTGTGAGAAAACCGACGAGTTTAAATATATAATGATGTTATTTATGTTACGTATTAGCATCCATCTATTAGCACACATGCTGGATAGATAAAACTAGTTATTGATCGTGTAGCAGCTCTCGAATAAACTGTGTAATGATAATTCCGGAGTCATGACTTCATGAACTTTATTCACGTCAATAAAGATTGTCGATTTTTCCTTCAAAATGTTTGAGATAATTATTACGTTCTAATTTATAACAACGCAATAATATGTGAGATTGTATAGAATAATATTTATTTTTTAGAAATAGAGAACCTGGATAAGTGAGAGTTCAAGGCACCGCAAACTCTTTTTCGCTTATGGAGGTTTCTCACTAACCCGAGTTTCTAGCTTATAGAGGTACAGAAATAGCCATTATCATTAGGTTTATAGAGTGTTTTGACTTAATAGTTTTATAATCGGTGGATTTTGGTAGACCAAACCCACTTTGAATTTCGTTACGCGATTTGCCACACTCAAACGCATTCACGATGTTAAGTTTTTCACTTAGAGATAACACTTGGATTTTTATTTTAGACATGACGTAGGCCCGAACCTTTCTTCGCTATTGATATTAATCAACTGCAGTAAGGTAGTAACATTGACTAATAATAAAAGTAAGGGCTAAATGTGCGTAAAGACAATGTAAGTAGATACCTAATTTCCTCGAAGTTTAAACAGTACAGTTCCTAATTATGACTCATTGTTAAGTTCAGAGAAATTTGTACATGCTCAACTGACGCTTATAGAGTTATAGATAAGTAGCAGTCTCAGTTATAGAGGTCCACGCACAAATATCTGAGGGTCTATTCTCTTATAGAGGCTACTATTTTTCATACATAGAGGTTTTAGAGGCTAAAAATGCCTGGCAATTGCTCTTCTTCTCGCTTACCCAGATTTCACTTACTCAGGTTTGACTGTAGTCCTAAAACAGCCAGTTCTCAATTGATCATAAATGAATATTGATTGTCGTTACTGACAGCAAAGGGGAGGCACTTAAAAAAACCAGTCCAAGTAAATCTAAACTAATATTATGAAGAGGAAAGATTTGATTGTTTGTTTGCATTGATTAGGCTCTGAAACTCCTGAACCGATTTGAAAATTCTTTCACCATTAGAATCCTTTATTATCACCGATGTATATAGACGATATAATATTTTAAAAAAAGTTAGGAATCCGTATGAAAACTTCGATAATGTAACCCAAGTTGTGAAAAAAAATACCAAAAAAAATCGTTATATCGCGTACGCTTCAGAAATTATTGACAATAGGGCAAAGTTATATACCACAATTTTATAGAGGACATCAATATCTACAAAAAAGTCCGGAATACCATATGTCTAACTATTACAGTTATGTTACTATAACTATTTTTTTATGTTAAAATATGCAATAGTAATGCCGTAGTAGTTTTGCAGATATGATCTTTTTACAAACATAAGAAATAAAAATAAAATAAATAAATATAAAAAAAAACATAAAAAAATCTCTATAATGTACTCTTTCTTAGTAATTCCCGACGCAAAAAGAAAGGTGTGTGGTGTGAGTGTGTGTGTTAAAATCTAGAATTTTTGAAATTTTTGTTAAATACCCGTGCGAAGCCGGGGCGGGCCGCTAGTCAATTATATAATATGTCATAGCTGTAATTAAGCTTGTAACATGTCTCAATCTTTAAATCTTAATCTTAAGGCAAAATTGATCAGTTTTAGTACATTTCCATTATTGATATGATAACGTAATTTTCATTAAACATTTGAACATCGCATAAGTCATAATTTCTTTGAAATGTTTGTGCTGTATTGTTTGAAAGTAAATTTTATCATTGAACAGCAATCGATAAAATATTTCCTGTGCTATCAGTAGATATAAAATATTTATCTGAAAGCTGATACCGCGTTTATCAGTCTACTTCATGCTAAATTGGCATGACTATGCAGTCTGGCACACCTCGATTAGATTTTTACAAGGGCACTAGCAGGTTATTCCCATGCAGTTTTTTTATATCTAATAAATAGAGTATTGTTTCTTATTTGCTAATTTTATATAGGTAAGCTTACCTTACATGTCACATGCATACAGCCTATATTTACGTCATGCCCAAACAAAAACAGTGATTTATGAGATGTTTTTTTTTTGTATCTGGCATAGCAACAAAATTTTGATGATAGAGTGTTTTAGGAGATATGAAATTTACGTAAATTTCTTTGTAATATAAATTAATAAGTCGTATATCTGTAGTGTCAACACTCAGACCAAATTCTTTTAGACTCTTTTAAAATAACCATCTTGTTACAAGTACCCGACACGTAAACAATATAGATAGAAATGCGACAATCTTCAAGTGTTTTGTTTTTTTTTAATTATTGTTTTTTTTTCGAACTGACTATACTGTTAGCCATAAGGGCTCAGGAGCCTCGAAAGGCTTTTACAGCTTCACTGGGCTTGGGTTAATTATTGTACATGTATTGTGTATACTTATAGAGATGAGGTGTACTGTAATCAACGTCAAACACTAGAAATTTGCGTATCGTCCACGAGTCGTGATACGACATTGCCGCGTCGCGGTCACGAGACTTTACTCCACAAGAATAAACAAAAAATTTGTATGATGAATAAACGCCAAGAAAGTTTTACGTGCGTTCGTTCAGATATACAAAACAAATAATTATTTATAGAGTACCTACCTATTCTACAAAATATTTTTCTTAAACAACTGAATAAAAAAAAAATCTTAGAACGCTGCAATGTATTACAATTTACGTGTCATGAAAGAGGTAAAGCATTCAAATGCTTATAGGAAGTAATCTCTTGAACTACTGATCGGTTCCTTAATTAGCTCGGTTCGCTAGCTTCAAAATGTCACATTCGTATTATGTAATGCCATAACGTAGGTACGATACACAATCTGAATTTGCCATATTTTAGCCGATATTTAGCAATTTCTGCTATCGCTTTGCTCTTGCCCAATACGTAAGTAGGGGGCCGATTCTAAAAATTATTTCGCTGACTATCCCTAACTGATATAGGTTATTTTTTATTCTTATTAATTTTTTTATTGTAGTTTCGAGCGATAGCTTGTATTCGTTTTGATTGTATAAAATCAAAGAGTATTCGATAAAACAGTTCAACATTTTTATATAAAAGTTTGGGCAGTGCAAAGTGCTTGCCTACCCATAGCAATAATATCACAGTATAATTATCTTTAGACTGACCCACTGAGGTAATAATCTAATTCCAAATCAATTGCTTTATAGTAGCTTATAAATTCTTTAGTACCTGTAGAAATCATTTGCTATTAAGCATCAGTGTTAGTTATAATTAATAACCCAACAAAAATATTGTGTAAGTGTCAAGTAAAGCTTGTGTTTTTCTAAATAATGCTTCGTGTTAGGTATCCAGGGATAAAATGAATAGACATCATACACAGTAGACGACCACAAATTTGCATACAACATTTTGCACAAGTAAACGCTATACCACTACATACAAAATGCGTTTATAAATATAGAAATCGAGGAATGCGTCTGACTGACGTCACAAGCGAGCCCACGCGTTAACCAATCAGATTCAGACACCCGGAGGCACGCCTTGGGATGTTCTGATAAGCAATGTTAATTTAGAAAGCTAATGTAGGGTAAAATATAGCATTTTTTCAAGTCGATTTAATTCATGTAAGACTCTAAAACACTTTCGTCATGCAATAATAATAATGTTAACAGCTATAAAAATTTACAATATTAAGCACTATTCTAACATACGCGGTTTTACTAAGTAGAAACGAGATGACCATACTATAATGTAATGAATGAACAGCGGTTTATCTGTGTGAGTTCGGCATTAGCAGTGGACGAAGTTCGCTCGTGTGGTAATAGTCGGACGTAGTCGAATGCCGTATTTCCACAATTCACATTATCTTGCTCGTTTGGTGAGACGTGCCGTAATATTTTAACCGCGCCAGCTGTGTAGTAATATTTATTAGTAATTTACATTTATATTGTGCATTATAAAATGGGTATAGTTATCAACAATTTACCTCTGGTGAGTATTATAATTATATTTAAAAAATAATTAAATAATTTAATAGAATTGGAAAGCAGCGGTAGTTTTGTAATGACCGCTTTGACCTTGTAAAACTCGCTTACGATAATGAATAAATCGCTTGTTTCGGTGGCTTGCAACTATAAAATTGCAAATGTTTTCTTAAAAATAGTTAATAATTATTGTAGATATAGTCCTTAAAAATGATATATGGGAATAATACATTTACTAACATTATTAATGTTTTTTTTTCATAATAAGTGAAGGTTTATATATTTTAAATTGTTTATTAAATGTTACCTTTTACCATGGTTCTTAATAAGTTAATATTACACGATGATATTACAATGTAATAAAAAATTTACATAATGCCCGCGTAAAAATTTAAAGAGCAAAAACGTCTAAAATTAGCATGTGTTTGTAAGAGCATTTCCTACGTACATTTTTAGTCATTGCAGTGGTAAGGTCTATATTTTTAAGTGTGATGTATTTATTTGCAGATTCGCGAGGAATGCGAAGTCCTTCATATATCAGATAGGCAACTCAGGGAGATCATGAAGCGACTCCACCAAGCCCTACTTGACGGCCTCGGCAAAGATACACACGAGAAATCCATAGTAAAATGTTGGTTAACTTATATTCAAGATTTACCTAACGGAAAAGGTGAATACGTGCTATTTTATACGTACTACTCGTAGACAGAACATACTATACATATAGGCAAGAACGTATATACTACATAACTCTGTCCCGTTCCCGGGTTTATGTTGGGATAGTAATTATGATTGAGCCATACAATACTGTAATGATACCTAGAACTCGGCAGGAGTTTTGAAAATTTTAATACTCGGGTGAGGGTGTATAGCCGGCATTAGAATCCATAAATAATACAGATTAAAATTATATATTGTAAAAAATCCTTTGATGATAAATTATTTGTTGTTAAAATTACTTTTTTCTTTTAGAGCGAGGCAAATTTTTGGCGTTAGATTTAGGAGGTACTAACTTCCGAGTATTGATAATTAATTTAGGAGAAAATCACTTTGATATGCAGTCGAAAATATATGCTATACCAAATCACATTATGACTGGCACTGGTATTGCTCTGTTTGACCATATAGCTGAATGCTTAGCCAACTTTATGAAGGTAAATTTAATTTCTCTTTGTAATATGCATATATTTTTTTTTATTATTCACTTTCCATAGTTTTATGAACATTACGAATATTATTATTTTTTAATTTAGGAACATAACGTTTATGAAGAACGGCTAGCTCTTGGATTCACGTTCAGCTTTCCGTTGAAGCAAATTGGTCTTACAAAAGGGATATTGGAACGCTGGACAAAGGGATTCTCGTGTTCTGGAGTAGTCGGCGAAGATGTTGTACAGGGACTCAAAGACGCTATCGCACGCCGAGGGGTAAGTTTATTAAAAAACGCTGCACTTTCTACCTATAAATAATTGAGAAGCCATTAATAGGCGCCGAACGTTAAAAAAATTAGTTTTAAAAAACAACTCTGTACAGGATATTGCAATAGATGTGATGGGCATCCTTAATGATGCTACTGGCACACTTATGTCTTGTTCACATAAGAACCATAATTGCCGAATAGCAATAATAATCGGTGAGTTGATGATGATAATCAGCTCTCTATTTTCATTGTAAGGCATGAACTTGGTATCAAAACGAGAGCCATGTAGAGGTTTTCAATTCGTATTACACTTAAAACTTCTATTATCTTTTAATTCAGGCCGTAAATATAAAATTACTACAAATATAATTCGCAAAGATACATATTTATTTGTAAGTCATTGGGGTAAAAATTATATTTTTATTTATATATATTTCATGTCCATTTGCAGACAAAAAAAAAGGTTATGCAATAGCTATAATTGTTATTTTTCCAACTGAAACTTGATTATATTGATAAAAAAAACTTCGCTTTGCATGAATTGCATGTTTAATATAGAAATTATTAGGCATATTCATTTGCACAGGTGTATTGTATACCTGTATAACGATGAATCGTTAAAATATAAAAAAAAAGGTGTAAACAGTTTACGAATTAGCAAAGTCTGCACGAAACTTTACCTTTTACATTTTTGGAATGTGTTACATGCTACGGTAAACGTCTCGGTCCCTATTGATGATCATTGAAATATTGAACACAATAAGTTTGAAAGCCTCTACATTCTACGATAAAGTCATCTTCAACACACGGAAATCTACTCGCTAAATTTCATGAACTCTCGGGTTTTCAACTACATTTACGCTGTCTCTCTATTATAATGCATGTTTTTCAATCTTATAGGACGTTCAGATTGACATATGTGCTATTTTAAATGATACGACTGGTACTTTGATGTCCTGCGCTTGGAAAAACCACAACTGCAAAATAGGACTAATTGTCGGTAGGTTTGACTTGATTATTGAAGTGTTTGTGTTTTTGCTTACAACACCCAACTCTCTTTCTGTGTCGCTGATTACAGCGGACTGAATATTAAACATGAGCTCTATTGTAAAACTATTGTTAATAAACTGCGCATTGTATGCTAAATCTTTCTCTGGACACATGGAGATTGGTAATAGCTTTGTTTTTATATATTTGGTTATTTACGCAAATTTATCATTTGATCGAATATTCTGAATAAGTTAACACTTTATATGAATGACGTCATATGTGGTTAATTTATACCTACCTACCATTACGAGTAAAACCTATATCTATACTATGTAAACATGGTTCATAAACGTGTGCATGCAAAACAAAACCATGAATACAAAGGGAATTAGAGTATGAAATAACATTGTTTTTTTTATTTATCCACATCAATACGTTAATTACATACGGTAGGATAAGGTGTTAAAATCTTGTATATTTCTAATTAACTATTAACTTAATTTAATTACTATTAAATTAAATTATATAAATAACTATACTGGCTTATCTATGTATTAATGTAAAATAATATTCTCCTTTCTAGTATGCTATAATTAATGTTGTATGATATTTTTAATGCAAGTAAACACTTATCAATATGTCTTGACTTATCGCCGTTACAGGTACTGGCAGTAATGCCTGTTATGTCGAAAAGACAGAAAACTGTGAACTATTCGACGGTGAGCCAGGCAAGGAAAATCTACTTATAAACACCGAATGGGGTGCGTTCGGCGACGATGGCGCTTTAGATTTCGTACGAACAGAATTTGATCATGAAGTCGACGCTAGCTCCATAAATCCTGGAAAACAAGTGTATGTTTGAAATTAACTACAATATCTAATCCCATTTGCACTTTAGTTGTCTCTGGGGTTTTAAATAGAGGCTCTATTTTCTATTATTTAGAGCTAGCGGTCCTATTATGTAGAGCTTAGGTAGGTGCTTCTGAACTCACAATAATATCTGGCGAATCTATCTTATCGACTTCGTTAATTCCCTATTTAATTATAGATAAAAATTCCCAGAAAATCGAAACTTTCCAATATTCGATTACAATATTTCTAAAAATATTGAAACATTCTGTATTTTATTTGAATTTAGAGAGTATTCCCTGGAAATTTCGTAGAAGTCACAAACATTCACAAAATAACATCTCCCAGGAAAACGATTTGAATGTTATTCCGGCTTTTTTCTTTTCGTTTCGTATGTCTGTTAGTTCTTGGCCATTTCAATTGTAATTTCATAATTATAATTTAACGTGTTAGGTGAACTGTGGTATAAATGATTATGGTGTTCACTTCAGGGCAGACTTCTAATCAACAAATACCTTTATTTGACGAATAATTTTTACATTTTCCCATACATTATCCGTCAAAATTATCCTTTAAATAAAATTATCTGACGATTGAAAAATAGCCACTACAGTGATATTTTAATAATATGATTTATTTATTTCATTTTTTGTAATAAATTATTGAATTTTTATGTTATATAATATTTCAAAATGTTTGCCAATCTGTTTTCTATATAATTAGATAGACAAAATTGAATATGAAAATATTAATTAACGTTTTCGTTCCGTTTATTAATTAATCTTCAGTATAGGAATAATGTTTCAAAATATGTTAGTCTTATTTAGCCGTGTTACAAAATGTCACAGGGTTTTCCTTAAGACTTTTGCTGAGTAATATGAAGTGGGAATTACCGACAGTGAACAGAACAACCGGTATATTAATATATAAAAATTATGGGTGGGGTTTGTTGCTACAATTTTATTTTCCTTATATTTTCTTGTATATTATCCTGTTACATATTATTTACGTACTAGCGGACCGCCCCGGCTTCGCACGGGTATTTAACAAAAAATTCAAAAATTATAAATTTTCATTTTTTTTTTTTTTTTTTTTTTTTTTTTTTTTTTTTTCGATCTGACTATACTGTTAGCCATAAGGGCCCAGGAGCCTCGAACGGCTTTTACAGCTTCACCGGACTTGGGGGCGAGCGCTTAAGGCACTCAGCCACGATAAATTTTCATACGGATCCCCAACTTTTTATTCTATGGCCTATGCTCACCAGGGATAATGTAGGATTCTAATGGTGAAAGAATTTTTCAAATCGGTCCAGTTGTTTCAGAGCCTATTCAATGCAAACAAACAATCAAATCTTTCCTCTTTATAATATTAGTTTATATATAAGAAGGTAAAACTAATTATTAATAAAATAGTCATCAATGAACTTGTTTCTACTTTGATACACGCGATAACATGTGATAAAAATAAACTACTATAATAATTTAGAAATTACACAGTTGTACATACTGTACTTAGGGGACGTACGATAATTACGTAAGGTTTTTTTTTTAATTTGACTTTGGCGGGAACGTTAATACTGACATACTCAATAGGAAAATCCCAGGCATTTACAATATTTAATATAAAATATTATCTATGCTATATTCTCTTTTGTCGTGAGATTTTTGTTGACTCATTTTGGTAACGTAATTAATGAACGCACCCTTATGTTATGGAATTAAATTATGTGATTGCGAATTACAACGTTGATTAGTTCCTTAAACAAAATGTCACTATGATTAATTAGCTCTTATAATTAAAATTCTAATGAATACACGGTCCTTAAGAATTCCAAATCAAAGAAAACTGTTAGCATTTACAATTCAAATTATTTTATTTTTATTACAGGCAGGAGAAAATGATATCAGGAATGTACATGGGAGAGTTAGTGCGACTGGCCTTGGTCAAGTTCACGAGGATGGGGTTGTTGTTCGGTGGTCAAGGATCAGACTTACTGTTCCAACGAGGCAGCTTTTACACTAAATACGTATCGGAAATCGAGTCCGACAAACAAGGCGATTACACCAGTTGCATGGAGGTTTTGGAAGAACTAGGTAATATTTCTTTGAAAATTTTAATTCATACCTAACCGTTTCTCAAATTATTCCAGTATGTCTTCCGATGTACTTATAAGTAGTATGACTTATAAAATGTATTGAAATTGTAAGATAATATTTATACTAGCATGCCCAATATTTTCACTTCGACGCCATAGTTACAATCCAAAGTTAAGCAATAAATGAGCGAGTCGTGGCGTCTTAAGGCGGGTATATTTGTCCAACTTAACACGTGTTCTTTCGCCTTTATGAACAATACCAAGCGATTGTAACGTACGTGTATCTAAACTTTTCTTAAACTTATATCAAAAACATAGCACATTCCACTCACTACTGTGTATAATTAATTATATACTATAATAAGAGTTAAAATTTACATAATATTATATTCTTCAAATTTCATTGTTTAACTCTACAAGATAATTTGACGTCAATGTACATTGTTGACCTTACTCTTTGTAAATATATTGTACATAAAATAATTTCTCCATCAATCATTACAGTGCAACAATATTTATCGTACAAAATACGTAATCGCATGGAATTTCCCAAGCTCGGTGAAGCTGTTCTGTGGCGCCGAGCCTAACAGTATAATCCAATCGAAAAGTCAAAATCAAAAAATACTTTATTCAGTTTAGGCCCTAAGAAGGCACTTATCAATGTCGAACACTACTACCGGTTCAGAAAATCGCAGAAAATCTCAGTCATCGTGAAAAACCGGCAAGAAAATCGATCGGGTTTATCTTTTTTTATATTTTTTTTTTCAAACTGTTTAAATAATATTTACAGTTAATGATTTAGTGAGCATGCATGCACAGAGAGGAAGTCAATTCCAGACACACCTATCATTCACATAATGATCCACCCTTTATAAAATGAACCTTTTGACAGTAAAACCTGCTTGACATGGTCCTTGAACTCATTGTCTGGCAAATCAGTAATGTGCGTCGGGATCTTATTATAGAACCTAATACTATTGCCAAAAAAAAAAAAATTAATCTTACTAAGTCTAAAACACGGTATGACTAATTTATGTCTATTTCTAGTATTAAAACTGGGCTGCTCTTTGACAAAATTTAGCTTGTCAAAATTTTTCCGAATATACATTATATTATCAAGAATGTATTGAGAGGGCAAAGTTAGGATATTAAATTCCTGGAACTTGTTCTTTAGTGATTCGCGAGGTCTTATGTTGTATATTGCTCGAATTGCTCGCTTTTGTAATATGAATATGGTGTCTACCTCAGCAGCTGAACCCCACAGCAAATTACCATAAGATATTAAGCTATGGAAGTAAGTGAAGTAGACTAACCTATCAGTGGCAATATCCGTTAACTGGCGAATCTTACGCACTGCGAATGCAGCAGAACTTAATCTTTCCGCCAAAGTTTTTATTTGTGGATCCCACTGTAATTTTGAATCAAGCGTATTACCCACGAAGACAGTATTATCGACTAAGCCAACTAAATTTCCTTCTATCTTGATACTACTATCAACATGCCGAACATTGGGCAAGGCGAATCTCATACATTTAGTTTCATTTGCATTTAGCAGTAAATTATTTAGAGCACACCATTCTGATATTTTAACTAAAGTATTATTTAATTGCCTAACCTCTGAATGAATCTATTTTTTTCTCTTTAAATATAAGTGAAGTGTCATCTGCAAAAAGAACCATGTCAGCACTGTTCTCAACCACTAGATGGAGATCACTTATATAGACGAGAAACTGCTATTACTGAAATCCCCGAAATTCTTTCAGTGTGTTTTAAATTTAATTTATTTAAAAGTCCTTATTATTTCACCTGCACTAACGGATGTAAAATAAAATTTATAATTTATAGGGTTTTATCAGATTGCCCAAAAGTGTTGCAGCACCATGAGTGATATACATTTTTTTGGACAACATGGGATTTTTTTATACAACTACTATTTATGTTGTAAAATAAATAAATAGAAAAAATATGAAACTTTTTAGTCTTATATTAACATCTCGTTATGAAGCCCAATCTATTTGACATGTAAAACTAATCATATGAGCCTAAACTCGAGGGGTTTGCTGGTAACTACTGAAGAGTTCCACTATCCACCTCCTGGCTCCATCATCAGATCAGCTCTAAGATAGCAAATCATAGTGTTCTCATCCGAACTACATATACATACAAAATTCCATTTCGATACGACAATTAGAAGTAGATTAAAATTGACTTCTAAAATTTTATTACATTGTTAGTTAGTTAGTTACTAGTGAAGCTAATATAAGCGTGTTAATAAGGAATATCATATCTTCAAATTAAAGCACATAAACTGTATAGTCGATAAATAAAATAAAAATAATCTATCGTCAAAGCGTTGAATCTCAGGACAAACATAAATCAAATAGAAGTACACTTGTAAGATTGTTTAATTGACCTTATAATATTACGATATCAACTACATAGATAACATGGACTATAAAAAATATGCTTTATGATTAAAATTAAAATGTCAACAACAATTATTAACTACTTCTTATTTAAATTTAAAATATTTACCAGCGTGGAGATATTACTTTATAGATATTGTGTTCAAAGAGCGTATTTTGTTAATTTGAGTTTTATGACCAAGTATCGATTTTAATTCAAGATGACTGGATATTTCTTTAACAACTTTTAGCCGATAATATTATTATTTTTTAAACTGGGAATACAGTATTAACCATAATTTTATGAAAAGTTCTTCATAGACTTATTGCAATTTAAAATACGTACATACCTACATGTTTTAACCGTTATCTTAATAGCATAGATATCAAGTTTCTTGAAAGGTCAACTAATTAATTACGTACCCTACTATCAATGTATGTATTTAAATGAAGTATGTAGGTGTATCCACGTTTTAATTTTTAATTGTAAATAGAATAGAATTTTATCTATATTAATAATTATGTAGTTCTGTCTGTTGATGTATTTTTTCCAAATATCCCGTTACACATGCTCATGCTAAGGACACTGATTATGAGTATGACAGTACAAACATTTTGCCTGTCTGTTTGTATGTCCGAGTTTAACTCAAAAATGGCTTGACCGATTGTTATGAAATTTTGTACACGGGAAGCTTATGTCATTGGTCAAATCATGACGTATAAGAATTTTCATTAATACTTTTATGATTCGAAAAAAAATAACCGATGTTTAAAATTAAAATTACGGAAGAAATTAATTACTGCGTTGTAAAAACCGGAGCCGCGGGCGCACCGTTTGTTGTTCTATAAATAGTTATATAGGTACTATATGTCCGAATGTATTTATCACCTGTGGCTAGATACCTAATAAATTATTATTAATAATGAATTTAACTAACCTTGCTTTTATTCATAATATTGATACAGAGATCAAAAGAACAGCTTCCTCATTGTGGCCTTGGTTTTATTTCAAACTAGCGTTCGGTTCCTTAAAACTTTCATCAAAATACATAAAGAAACATTATACTGTTTTTAAAACATTTCTCCGTTACTAATAAGCATGAATACTTTACAATGCTTTTCATACTTAGCATTATTTGTCAGTGAGACAAATGTTAAATAAGAATCGAAATTATTTGTCAAGCATGTGACTACCACATTTAATAATAGGTACCTAAACTTTCTGAAAATATGTTCTATTTATATTTGTAATGGAAATCTAATTATTTTTGTTAAATGTAATCGAATATTTTGGCTAATGACGTGATATTTTATAATAGGGTTGTCACATGCAACGGAAGCAGATATGGCGGCTGTGCGACACGTCTGTGAGTGCGTATCGAGGCGAGCGGCTCATCTCGTCTCAGCCGGTATCGCTACGCTCCTGAACAAAATGGACGAGCCCAAAGTGACCGTCGGCATCGACGGGTCAGTGTACCGTTTCCACCCACACTTCCACACGCTTATGTGTGAGAAAATCTCGCAGCTGGTACGGCCTGGTTTGCAGGTGAGTCAATATCTATTAATCATTATAATAAAATTGTTTTATATTTTATGTTACTGTGGCATGTGATCGATTCTTTTCCCCGGAGGACGACAACTTTTGCTATATAAATTTTGAAGTGTTGTGATATATCATAATACCGCTATTTTACAATGCGCAACATTATACATAATGTAAAGCACATTATAATAACATACAGTATTATAAGAAATGTTAACTTAAGTGTGTTCCGATTTTAGTGTCGATCGACGTGAACTCGAATCTCTATAATGAGCCTGAGATTTCGGTGAAGGAGAACATCGTCATGAAATCATAGTATGGTGGTTGGGTTTTTGCCAATAAAAAAACGCAGTTGTAAATAGTATATTTAGCTGTTAAGTTGGGGCTTAAACATACTATTTACGGTTCGCCTTTAGTTCACGAAGTTCTACGAATTATTTATTCATGTGCTAATAAGCCAATTGATTCATAGTTCTTTAGACTTTATAAGTAGTACAATACACTAGGACCGTTATCGACCATTTACCTGTGAATTGCTTGATGAACTCAATTAGTATAGTTACGAATATGAATACGTTATCTAATTTATACGAAAATGTGACCTTTTCGCGCCCAGTTAGTAAACCCATTTTACAAAGAACTTAATTGTACCCCATAGAAATGAATCAAACCTAGTTATTGTCTTACGAATAAAATTTAATTTAATTAAAAATTAATATGGCCGATGGATTGCGACCTCTCGGTGGTCGCGGTTGTATTTGGATTGTACTGTGCTTACAATGTAACAGTACAGACAATGTGCCGAGCTGTTATAAAAAAAAACTGTTGAATTCGATCATTTCTAATATTATTATGTGAGCAAATGTATATATTAATTTTATTGATTTCTCAAAAACGGCTCTATAGATTTGGATAAATATTTGTATTTGGTTGTTTTACTTTTTAAGTTTACCTAGATAGGTAGGTGTTTTTATTTATCTCATCAGGACACTGAACAAAGGTCTGTCGACCAGATATTAATGTTTTATACGAACATTGTTATTGAGTATTTGTGCGATAAGATTTCATAACATGTAGTTCTGCAACGATTTAATGAAAAGAAGTTAATACGAGTTCATACCGCGTCGTGTTGCATGATCATTATTCTCCTTGCGTTGTCACCATTATCAGTATTTGATATCTTCCAAAGAGTTAGGTAGTATGTTATTTAACCTATTGTAAATATTTTAATCTAGGTATCATATAGATTAGTAATGCATTACGCATATATTTAGAGAATTAAATCTTATTATTATTATTGTTATTAATCGACATTACCTGAAAATTAAGGTGAAAGCATATAAAGCCATTTTTAGACGATGGATCCGAGTGCAGAGCTATGAAAGAGACAAAAGATTACACGTGAGAGAGTTGCGAAAATTAAGTTTTTTTTAAACGGCTCGCCTGGTGTCATTTCGAAATGACGATCTTAAATTATTATCATAAAATTAAATATTATACGATAGCCTGTTATAGCTAATTCTCTTTACCTACGAATAGAATTAAAAACGCCTTGTTATACTATAAAGCTTTATTGTTATCCAAAGAAATACTGCGAATTACTCTGATCGTCTGAACTTTATATCTATTTAAAGATAACATTTATTATTATCGAATATTAAAGCCGAGCCCCTTTATGAACAAACAAATACAAAGTCGAATAGATAATTCTCTTGTTTTTATGACTGCTAACATTGTGTCAGAAACGGCGAATTTTACGTAATCATTCTACAAAGAACAGTTCTGCGCAGGGATCGAACCCGCGGCCTCTGGCTACCACTGATAAGTCAAATTAACTAAAATTTTGTTTTGTGCATAACGTAGTTATACTATGTATAACAGGCTAGGTTTTATACCTCTCTACATAACACTATACGAGGTTTATACTACCTATGCTCATTTCATTATTATCTTGCTATCCTGGTTGTAAAATAAGACAAAATAAGACTTTGTCTACCGGCCTAAAAAATAAATATGTATCTATTACACTAGCCGTGCCCCGCGGTTTCACCCGCGTATAATTTAAAAGAAATCACTGATTGATGACTTGTTATAATTCAGTATAAGCAATATTTTTATCGGGCTGCCAGGGTTATGCGTCACAACCTCACACGGCTCGTTCGCACCACTACACTTATAGTCATCTTAGACCAGAGCCGAGTGTTCAATTATTTTAATATTACATTATCTCCCAAACTATTCGTCCAAATAACATGCTATAAAAGGGCAAAGTTTATCCACATACAATTGTCTTGATGATAAGTAAGTTTCGTTCGTAAGGATTAATATGCCATGCCTAATAAAAATACACATAAATCAATTTTCAATAAAACTTTGTCACAAAATACCTTATTGCGGCTTATGTATAAGAGATAGGCTTATGATATCGCGGACTTTTTTTATATGTACTAAGGAGCAATATTTTTTTGGATCTTTTATATTTACGTATCACTAACCATTACGCCAGCCCACGCGGATAAAGCAATTAGGGTGCCCTATGTCTTCCGACTTACTTATCAAAAATCAATATTTAAGGCTAGCTGAGAGGTGTAGCCTAATGCTATATAGCCCATACTGTTCCGCGTAAATCAAGCTATCATACACAAAAATAATATTTGAACCTGACTCGTAGTTTCAAGATTAGCGTGTTTAAACAAACAAATAAAAAATATCTTGCGCTTTATTATATATCTTACAAAGATTTTAGCAAATTTTAAATAACAATATAATCACAATGACAGAAAATCAGAGTAAGCAATATGATAAGTTACATTAAACAAAGAAGGTATTATAATTTTATCGTAGTTTTAATACTACAATAGTTCGATGCGATATCTAATCGCGGTACAAAATTGACATATGAAATCGTTTATTATCTCCCTTTGACGTAAAATATACCATACCAAATATCACGAGACAAAATATTACATTAGTCATTGATTGCACAACAGGGTTCTATTATTCATAATCAATAATCTACATATTTTGTCACTTAAGATTTTTTACCTATTTTGCACATAGGTCACCAAAAAGTGTACAAAAGGTATAAAAAATTCGCAAAAGTGTAAAAAGTACCTACAAAAATATTTTCTTTCACATCTATCCATATCCATTTAAAAAAACTTTAAATTTGGCTTGTGTCATTGAATTTCTTTAATAAACAGTCTGGAAAATTCTTGTTAGAAGGCACGTAGTGTGAAAAATATTCGATCTAGGCGCTTTAGAAGTTATACCTACTTGTTTGTTATGTGACGCATAGCCTCAAGTGATGCAAGTGTGACTATGAGTTTCTTTTACAATGGGCGCGCGCATCGTAAAAAATCACTTTGAATTTTAACACTACTATACATTTTAGATCATAACATATTGTTCGTAACGTAACGTCTACAAATTTTATTATATAGGTATAATATACTTTATTAACAATTTATGTTTTGTTACAGTTCGATTTAATGTTATCTGAAGATGGCAGTGGTCGAGGAGCAGCGCTCGTAGCAGCAGTGGCTTGTCGTCAGAGCCAACAAGGCGTGTAGACAATTTATATTTGATAGCCAGCGATTTCTCCGCCAATATTTAGTGGCGACGCAGCCTAAAGCCTTTGTACGTTAAACTTTTCTTTAGAATAACATGTACTTACATAGGTACTATTAAGTTTAAAAATATATTTTTTGTTTTATCAAAGGATTCCATTTTATGATTAAATTATACCAGTGACTAAGCAATATTCAGTTCATTATATTTGTTTAGTTTAATTAGTATCAGAAGTAAATTTAAGAACACCTAAGGCTGGACCTTGTGTTTTATATTTTGTTGCTAAGAAAATTTGTTTTATTGTTCAGTAAAAAAAATATTTCTCGAGTCATAGTGAGCTTAAATATAAAGCAATAAGGCTTAGGGCTGTTTGAATAGCAAGACTACAGGATAGAACGAAATTAATATTCAAGCCGCTGTGTGCTTTAGGTTCAGCCGAAATAAAAACACGCTCTCTGTTTAAACACTATTCGTTACTTTCGTTTCAGTAATAAAAATTATGTAATTTGTTGATTTTAAATACTAATGTTTCGGCCGTGTTTCTGTAATAAGATTCATTCGTACTTATATTTTTAATCTAGTCACAAGCGTGTTTAGGACTACTTAAAACTTAAAAGTACTTATTTGATTAAAATTAATCGATATACCACTTAACACTATAAAGACTGAATGAATGGATAAAAATATCAATTGTACAAAGCTCAGTCTTAATTTATCAACTCTTAGCATCAGTAACAGTATAATAGGTAATTATAAACCTAAGCATGCAAGTGCCTATCTTAGCCAGCACACAGTTATCTGGCCCAAAATTATTTTCAACTACTATTTTTATAATTTTATCAATAAGTATGTATGTAGGTTAATAGTTGTTTATTTTACACCGGAGAGGAAGCTTTTAATATTGTTATTTAGGTATGCAAATTTGTTTTAGGTATATACATAAATACCTATATACAGTATAAAAATACACCTTTATGCGAATTAATTTATATGTATTGTTTATTTGTAATTAATATTTTATTCAGCAATACGTCAATTGTTTGTTGGTAATAAGTTATTATAGGTAATTACGTTTATTGTGTACAATAATTGTGAAGTTTCCTTCAACAAAAGATGACTGACTGCATACATGTAGAATTCTATTAATGAATCTCAGTATCAGTTGTTCTTTTATATTAAAATAAGAATAATCTACACGTAGTAAATCATTATTTTTATCATTCCATTAGTTGATCATGTATCAAAGCGAGTTTATTTATTTAAAATGGAATACAATAAAAAGTGTAGGCGTTTAGATATAATTAGCCGTATATAAATGATCAATCATTTGTAAATAATACTTACCTATAATTGCGGTTTCTAAAATCAACGGTTTAGTGAAAGGTTTTTAATTATTGGTAATCAAATATTTTCTTTATAAAAATATAATACAAATCGAACCGCGGTACGTATAAGCGTTAACTTTTATCTAATCTAAGGTTGTTATACTTACTGTACCTATTTTACTGCCTGTCCATGGTACAATTTAAATAAATTTATAATGGAGACTAACCCGATAGAAAGGGTCGGCTCATATGGCGAAGCGCAGCGCAGCGCATTTTTCACTGCCAAAGCATTCTCGTCTTTGTGTAAATTGAAATAATATCGAACAAACAATCTTTAGCCTCTATGCGATTACAAGAGTATGATAGCGCACAAGAACGCGCGCATTTAATTCGCATAATGTATGACGCATTTAGTATACTCGCGGCCATATATGCGCCGGCCCAGACAAACATAATCGTTTTGATATTTTACTGTGATAGAACTAGTACTATTTCTAAATAAATATTATATTATTCTTATTTACGTGGATTTCTTTCTTTACAACCTAAACCTTTTTAAAAAGTAAGTAATACGGAGAATCCGTATATTGCACACCTCTTGGCTTCATAGATGTAAACCGACGATGTAAATACAATGCTTGTGAATAAGTAATTATACCACACGTTGGAAATCCACTTGTAATTATTATTGTCAATATACTAAAATCACATCATATTGCTCCATTAGAATGATATTATAGTTCCTAGATTTATAAGATAGGTGCATTTTATTTTTAAGTATGTGTCTCTTAATACCTAATCTGTAGCTGCTAGCTGTCCGTTTCAAGTTTGGTGTTAATTCTCGACACGTTTTCCTGTATGCGTCTTACACGATACCCATCTAGTACCGACAAAACGTATTTTTTAAGTCGGTACCTAGTTTTTCTTTGATGATCGCTACTTATTGAATGTAATTTTTTTTCAATATTGTATGTATGAGGTATTATTGATATTTCTTGTATTGTCGTACTACAATGAACAAAATAAAGGATTTTTTTATTTAATACTTATTAAACTAACGTTTAGGTATATTATGATCTATATTATTAATTTATCTTGTTAAGCTTATTGATATACTTACTCATTTTTTGTAGACGGTACCGATACTTGCAATGTCATAGCGTTCGAAGACGGCAAACTTGAAGCGGAGAAGTTATATTAAATTTATAATTAAAAATTACATTAATCTTTTTAGATAAATATAATTTAGAAAATATATTTTGTTTTTTTTTTTTTCTTATGACATCAGAGTTGAAATTTATCAAAAAAGCACAAGCATAAATTGTATTTTCATAAAATTTCGAACAAGTGTTACTTACATTTATCACTTTAATAAAGTACTATAAATAATTATCGCATTCGATAAAGATATTAAAAAAAAATAGGTATATATATAATAAAATATTAAACATTTTTATATCGACTTAATATACTCGAAATCACTTTAATAATAGTGCAACGGTAGTTAGAATTTGTTTTTTAATTGTAACACTGGAAGGTGACGGCCCTTTCCCTAATAGTAACATATAAGCACAGTACAATTCAAAACCAACGGACCAACCAATTCATTGGCTGTCGCCGTTGTCATTGAACACATATTTTGCCATGAGACGGTTCCACAGCTTCACGTTACGGCAATAAGACACAAGAGAACTTTTTAATTCGTGCCCAGGTGGAGGTTACCGTAAACTGGCTCTGTAGCCTAGCTTGTGTGGTTCTGTTATGTATGGGAGAGGGAATTATATTTGAACAGTTCTTCATAGTACTCACCATGATACAGACTGTAGAATAGTGTGGAACATGCTCAGCGAGGCAATATCCCTGTGCAGCTGAAGCGACTTGATGTATTTAGTAACATCCGCATTATATGAAGAATGCGGATAGCCCGTCTCTGCAACCTGTCCAGAGCATCGAGAATGTATTTTGCGGATCCTAGAGATGCGAACAGTATACCATACATGGCCAAATGTGGCCAAACCTTTGTCTAAAACAATACCTAACCTTACGATATTTTATCGATGTTCTAAAACCTAATTACGAGTGACGTACCTTTAACAGAAAACAATATATAGGCTAATAATTATTGTATGCTTTTCTTCCCGTGATGTTGGCAGAATTGCGTACACACTACCAATGTACACCACGCGTTCAATTAAATTTAAGGATAACAAAATAAATAAAACATTTTGAGTTAATTTTTCATATGAACTTGGCAAAACGACCGCTATACCAAATACTATAATAACTAAATCAACTACGTTCCAAGTACGATAAACACAATAAAAGAGTTTATCAACTCTTGGCCGAATACCAAGATAAAAGCCCTATGTATTTAAATATACCTACATTTGCTAGTGCCAAATCGCAAGAGTATACCACCCCGCATACTATTACTAACACCCGCATATCTATAGAAAATGATAAGTTATTTAATATCTTATAGCCGTTTCACAATACGTGCGAAGCGCGGCACAAACTGTCTTAAATTGATTTTCACAAATAATATAGTTCGCGTTCTCGACGAAGTAGCTGTTGCGACCAGATGCACCCCGTGAAAAATGTCCATGAGTGTTCCCAAAAAAAAAAGAAAATGTCTTACCTACTACTATTTGTAAAGAAAATTAATTCGCTTGTCTTCTTTACGAGCGAAAATATTACTACTAATGTGTACTACTATGGCAGTAACACAGGAGCGCTGCTCCAGATTTGGTTAATCAAATCTTCAAAATTAGTTCATCTTGTATGTAATCCAGAAACGTTGAATTCTAATTCGTTAGATTAAATCATACTCATTTTAATACATAATATTATTGAGAAACGTGCGAGTATGAAGTCTAATCATGGCCGCGCCTGTTCACGCGTTCGCAGGGAACAAGGCGCGAACCTGGGGAGAATAAGCGAATCCACTCCACATTCACGTTTCACTCGTTGTTCCCACTTTCGCGCGCGAGTGCAGAGCGGTCATTATAAACAGTTATATCTTTTGATTTTTTTTTTTATCACGCCGATACCTAATCCAATGTAGTCCAATCCTCTAGGTGTAAAAAGCCCCATTTATTAAAAAATACCATATTATTGGATAATTGTAAGTACTATTATATCACTATTTAATGTAAAAATAATATAGATGAAATAAGTTTTTATTGCGGCTTACCAGGTGTTCCAGGGTAATATTGACAAGAATAAATAACAACAATTTACTTTATCACTGGAAACTAGCTGGAACTTGTATATAAAAAGAAATATGATTAAATCGTAGTTGTAGAAAGCGTGAATTTCAGGGTTTATAGAGTATACACTCACGACTTTGGTCCGAGGGTATAAATTATACCTGAGATTGCTGTTTTTCCCAGATTCGAGGTTATAAAATAGAAAACAAAGTCGATTGCTCAAATATTTAATAAAACATATTATATTAATTATCAAAGTCAGATCTTTATACTTTATAACATAAATGTGGGTTGTTTTTACGGTGAGAATGATAACCTTACAACTATTAACTATACATTAAGTGCTAGAGCGCATGAGTGGCTTTTATCACCGTGACAGTTTCGTCACCTTTGTCCAGTCCTATGGATATGTACGGAGGTGCGCGTAAGTTACCACGTGACAAAACAGTTTTATCCATAAAATTGACTAGGATGACGAAAAAGTCACCCGTGCGCGCGTACTGTAATTGTGTAAAAAAATGTCACACATTGTTCACTGACATGAAAAACAATCTTAACTAAATTGAAGAGATAAATTACAATTTTAAATGGACATTCTTAATATGCCACTGTCATGTTGCGTACTGTCCGACTGCAGCCCAGTGAAAACCAGATTGATCAGACGTTGACATCTGGATACTTCAATTTTAAGAAATTCTAATTTTAGTGTTTACTGGATATCGTTAATTTGATTTAAACCCATTGTTCGCATTCATTGCGTCGATCGTCGCGCACCCCACGTCATTAATTCAGTTTATAACAAAAAAAAATATGGATGTTAAATCTCAATCTATTTTTCCATTATTGTTTTTTATTTAATCAAATACATGCAAAATTTATGTCGTTCCTAAGGAATAATCGAAATAAAAAAATATATAGATAAGAAATGTTTAACTTAAACATCCTTCAGTAAATAATAACATTATTTTAGGTAATAAAATTTCAATAGTACTACTACCACGAATATTACCCAAGAGCACATTGTCATAATAAGCCTCATTATTTTATTAATTCTAAATTTAAAAATAAAGTAATAGTCCTTTTGCTTATAATATTTTGGATTAAAGTAATTCTACCTAGAGTAAAACAATTATAAAATAGATCACATTGAGGAAATATCTAAAACTATTTTTTTTTTCAAATAATGTTCAAGAGACATGTTAAACAGCTCCTTAGATGACAGTTAATCTTAAACACGACATGCACAGTCAGAAGGACTTCTGGCAGGTTTTTTAGGTGTACTTAACCTTTTCGATGTACCGGCACCATATTGTATTCCAGACCCTATTCTCTCTGGATCCAACTCTCCTGTCTCTATTTTAGCAAGGATCGTCTTAGAACATTTCAAAAATGCTTCTTCAACATTTTCTCCTGTTTTAGCACTGGTCTCAAGGAACATGAGTTCTGAAAATGTTAAAATGTTTAGAACTGGTTACCTACCTATTTAAAAATTGACTTCTATAATTTTATTACATTGTTTGTTAGTTATTACAAGTGAAGCTAATAAAAGCTTATTAATAAAACACTCTAACGATTTCATTTTCATTCATATTGTAAATATTACATTTTAAACAGAATTTTTTCTATAATATTTTTTGTAACAGTTTGCAGGTGTGTGACTATTTTATATAATTTTTGTTAGCCTCAACAGGAAGTCAAATCTTGATACAGAAAACAATGAAATTAACCCAGTAACACAATTATAATTTATGGGTTTCAAAAAAGTATGAATCTATCTATGTTCTATCATGCACAAATTTGAAGCATATTTTATAAAATTAAAAAAAAAAGCTACACTTATTCTATGTTAAGATTAACAAGAATATACTACCATTTTCCTGGGCAAACTCGCTAGCTTCTGTAAAGGTTACTTCTCGAGATTCTTCCATATCTTTTTTATTAGCCACAAGAAGAATAACAATGTTAGGGCTTGCAAGTGTCCGAGCATCTCTTAGCCAGTTTGAAAGAGCATTGAATGAATCTCTGGAAGTAAGATCATACACAAGCAGTGCTCCAGCAGCTCCACGATAATATGAACGAGTTACTGAACGAAACCTTTCTTGACCAGCTGTATCCCATACTTGAAGCTTTGTAGACTTCCCTCCTATATTAACAATCTTGGAACCAAATTCAACTCCAATAGTATGGCATCTGTCTTCTTTAACTATAATAAAATAAAATAAATGGTATAAATATATTTATTTCTACAGGGTTCCCTTTTCGTTCAACATAATTATGTAATTATAATCATTTTATAGTGACTATAAAAAAATATTGATAAAAGGTCAATAGAAATAACAATCAAAAAACATTATAAGACGTCAAAATGATTTCACATTCTCCTGAATATAAACACAAATTAGCTCAGAAGCGAGTGCTACTTAAATAATTTGTGTACTTACATTTATTACCAATGAAATTATTAAGTAAGCTCGACTTTCCAGTACCTGCACTCCCAATGACAAGAAATTTAAATAAGTATTCTGTAATGGATAAAAAATTGATACAATGTAAATCACAGAAGTGAAATATACCAATTTTGTACAAAAAAAAACAATGAAATTACCGTAAGATTCCGTCATGTTTAACAAAAATAGGTCAATTTATAGATTGATAGCTTTAAAAATCTATAAATATAAATATTACTATATAAACATTACTATTGTTATACCAATATTTGACAGGACGCCATAACTTGGTTTCAGTGCTGCCAAAGTAGATTTTTTACTTTTGACGAATGATCGGAAAATTTGTGTAATAATATTAATATAATATTATCTGAGTCAAAAGAATTAAAAGTTTACATCACATTATAGAACCAATCTCTGCTTATTATTTGCAAATAAAATAAGAACACATTTAAATTTTTTTCATGACAAATGATGAAAATTGACGATAATTTTTTAAAGCTTTATAAATAGTTTTCTTGCAGAAAAGTAGAACTATAGCTTCTATTTAAGCTTCTTGTACTGAGTACTGTTAGTGTTACCGATGTAACGACCTACTGTGTTTGTTCACACTATGAGCAGAGTCTTAAAAGAAACACAGTTTAGCTAGGAATCGCATGAATATTATATTGTTAATTATTTGTGGTTGTAACAGATAATTTACACTTTGGAATATGTAACAATATTAGAAAATTCTTCTATGATAATAGAAAATAGATATATATCTCACACAATACGTGTTTTTCACTTGATATCTCTAATCAAAGTTACATGTTCTATTTATAAAAAAAAACATACAATGATATGAAAAGAGATTATATTACTTTTATAGAGCAAAGTCTCTTAGCTTGAACAAGTACTGAGAGGATCTTGTCGATGGCACAGCACAGAGCAATATTATAGGGATGGCGATCTGAAATAGATTAATTCAAAAAATCTTTTTTTTAAATCGATATATAGTATTAAAACAAACCAGTGAATCGATTTTTCATCTTAGAAAATCAAGATTCAATTTTTCTTTTTTGATAAGAATCATAAAATTATTTACAATTTAGTTAAATGTAGGTACCCAAATGTAAAGAAATTACATTTTTTCACTTAAATTACTAAAAATCTGGCGAGATTGCTGTATTGGCTATGTGTTCAGATTTCTCTTCCTTTCCCTGTCCTTAATGGATAAAATAAATAATAAAAAAGTTACGTTTCTAATTAGAGGTGGTCATTATTACAACATCGAATAATGTAATTGATTATTTTGAGAACCCGTCAAAAAAATCTGGTCTATGCTCAGTACTGCTCTGTTATTAGGTATATGGTATAAAATCAAAAGTATCGATACTATACTCGGTTCTAACTTCTGTGGTTAACTTTTTTATGGTAGCTGCAGTAGAGCTGTAAATATTGACACCAATGAAAAGTATCGATACTGGGTTAAGTATTGAAACTAAAATATTAATTCCAAAAATACTTAGCATTGAAAGCAAAGTATTGATACCACTAAGGTATTGATACCGCATCCCTAAAACTGCGTCGTGTACGTTTATTTCTGTGGTTTATTGTGGTGGTTTATATATACTTTTCATCTACTTCGTCATTTCAATTCAATATGTTGTTTTCGTGCAATGTTTGTATATCATTTATTATAATTATTTATACAATATTCTAAAAAAATGTTTTCTTTGTAATAATACTCGTAACAAAATAATGCATGATTCTATACAAATTTGCAGAACGTTTTATCAATATCCAAGATGTTCAAACCAAGAATCTATCAAAAACGAACGTTTTGGGAATACGTTAATATGATGTTTAATAACCCCGATTCTGAAAGGATCAAACAACTCGGACCTGACAGAGCGTGCGCAGAGTGGGTCCTTAGAAATGGAGGAAAAATAGTATGGGCTGATGGGAAGAAATTGACCGACTATAACACTTTACCGTCTGAAGAACAAGGTGTCCCGAAAATAATGGAAATCGACGGATCAGACTCGTCTATTTCTCATTATGGATTTTCACACTTACGTAATGTATTTTACACATAATTTATAAATTTATATTGATATATCAAAGATCACCTACATAGTCTAGCCTAAAGGCAAATGTAACGACCGACTAGGATCAACTAAATTCATATTTAGTTGGTATGTTTGTAGCTAGGCAAATTGGTCTCTTGCATGCCTGATAAAAATACAGGAAGGCTTACTTGATTAAAGCCCAAGTTCATTTTATAGTCAGAAAAAGCTTAAAAAAAGTAACTACATCAATAAAATAATATAATAATCTTTGGATCAAATCAATCAACATTTCTTTCAGTTTTTGAAGTTTTAAATTCATAAAATTATAGTTACAATCTACACATGATTATTAAGCAGTTATTATTTTTGTCACTTAATTTTATTTTTACTCATTTCTAAAAGTATTATTTACAATTCTTTTAACCTATGAATTGAGGCCAAGAGAACCAGAGTTGTCTATATGATATTTTTCATTAAATTGATCTATTTTTACATCTTTATACATTTACTTTTGCCAAACCACATTGGCTTGAAGTTATTAAATTAATGCTATCATCTGTGTTAGTATCACATAAATAACTTTAGGCCATTGTGGTTTTGTAAAAGCTTATTTTTAGATAGTTAATATGTCAATATGGGTCAATTTTTCTAAATAAGTAGATTGACCACTCTGGTTCTCATGGCCTTAATTGAGAAATTACTTATACTTTTAGTAAAAAAAATTTAGTCAAGTTGAATTTGAGTGAAATCCAGACAGACAAGAAGTTTTTAATAACATATTCATGATCAGTGTTCCTCTATAATAGATGTCTATCATGAAAATTTGATTAAATAATATATGTAAAGATTGAATTACCGATTTATTGATATAGATACTGGTTTTAAAATTGATGTTTGGTCCCTGTTTAAAATAGATTCAATTAAAGAAAAAGCAGCTGGATTTACTAACACAGTTGAGACTCATCACAAAGTAGATGACTTATACTGTCTCTGTGCTTTCATGTTATTCTTAATATTGTTTATCTTTGATGCTGTTCAGTTTTACTTTTTTAGGTGGATGTACAATGCTGCAAAGGATTATTCTCCATAATAATAGTTACATTGATGACAGAGCAATGAAAGGTTTATCTTTTGCAAAAGACACACTCACATATGTCCAAGTATCTAAATGTGTTAATGTCACCGATAATGGGCTCAAAGAAATTCAGAGTTTAAACAAACTGAAAACTTTGGTGCTGTTTGATTTACACAGTGTGGAAAATTTAGATGAATGCAAGCAGTACTTACAAACACATCTTCCTAATTGTAAAATAGAAGGTAATTAGATTTTTAATAGTTGAGTTGCACAATTTTTATTACATTTTAAAAGATATCTATTAAAAAGGGTAAAAAATGAAAACCCGACTAAGGAAAAATTGTGCTTTGAAAAGGTCCATTTAATACTCAATTTTATGTCCTATAGAGGGCGCAGTAATGAGTTTAGTGTGACATCACGTAACCTGTACCTAGAGAACAATCAATACACTTCTAACTATACCTCATTTGTCAAATTATGGTATGTAGTTTAGAGAACAGATGAACAAACTTGTACCTTATTTATAAGGCTCAAGTTCGGCCATGCATGGAATATTATTTCGCATCTCTGAGACAGTTCCACCCAATACCTTCTCAATGCCTGGTATGTGTTATAGCAATGGTCTGTTTGCATTGTGAATGATAGAGGTGTCACTAAGTATTTAGAACTTATTCAGCTGCGAAGAAATATTGCCTCACTAAGAGTATTTAATAGTCTGTATCATGGTGAATCTTCTGAAGAATTTTGTGACCTTATTCCATCTCCCTTTCACTACAGAACCACAAGGTCTAGTCTACAGTGCCACATCTGCATCACCAATCATGGCTCAAACAAAGAAGTTTGACAATTCTTAGCTTTGCCGTACCGTGCAGATGTGGAATAGTCTCCTAGTCAGTATGTTCCCTCATTCCTTTCATATTGGGTCCTCCAAACGATGCGTGAAGAGGCATTACAACTGGCCTGAATGACATTAATGAGTGCTGATGAAATTTGTGTCACCAGTGTTCACCATACTTTGTGGACTATACTGTAATTACCATCAAATGCTGTACAGTTTTTTGGTGAGCTAGTATAAATAAAACATACATACATATCCTGCTGAAAGCATAACCCTATTTTTTGCTTCACCATATTTGGGTAAAAATGAAGCTTTAAATTATTATTATTTACTTGAACATCTTGTTCCATTTATTTCCAGGAAGTGGGGAGCAAGTTAATGATCAACTGCAATAATATTTATCAAAGTCCATAATTTAATGCTCATGAATATTCATTTTAACAAAAACAAATTAGTCATTATTTATATGTCATTTAACTCCTTTACCAACTGCTTCATTTACACTATTATAGCCATCATTTAAGAGAAACTCTGCTAATTCTTTTTTTATTTTTGAAACTACTGGTGGTCCATGGTATATTATTGCTGTGTATAGTTGGACTGCACTTGCTCCAGCTAATATTTTATCATATGCATCTTGTCCAGTGAACACTCCTCCAACACCTATTATGGGAATTTTGCCTGGAACAAAATTGTTTTTGTAATCCTCAAATGAAATTAAATGCATCATAAAATAGTATATTAGATTTAATACTAGCTATGCGCGCGACTTCGCTCGCGTGAATTACAGCATCGAAAATAAAAGTAGCCTAACTTACTCCTAACAACATCAGTTATCTGCCAGTGAAAGTCTTGTCAAAACGGTCCAACAGTTTTGGAGATTAGCCAGAACAAACACAGACAAAGATTAAAAAAAAATTGTGTTTGTGTATCATATATTGATACTTTCATATGCATTTAGTAAGCTGTTATTTTGACATTAAACTGACATTTCAATATTAATCTATGATATTTTGTCATGGGTATTATATATACTTTCATAATTATGCATTTAGTAAAAAGCTGTTATTTTACATTATATGTTTATAATGACATTTCAATTTTATTGTATGTATATAGAGTAAAAAGTATTTAGTATAATATATATGGTATTAGTGCAAGTGATTTTGGTAAGTCTGTTGATAGTAAGCCCTTTTATGTGCATTTTCATATTCTTCTTAATTACATATAGAATTATAGTCACTGAAAAAGATGCACTAAGAATTTTGATAAATTGTGTCACAAGATGCAAATATAATTGTAGAGCTTTGAAATTAACAAATGTAGATGTATGATTTTGACTTATATTACAAATCAAAGAAAATGTGATTGGATGATTATAAAAAATCCATAATAATATACTATTGGAGTCTACAAAAACGTCCATGTGTGTATTTTTAATATATAAATGGTTTGGAAATATTGACAACACTTGGCTAAATACATAGTCAAAATATTTTTTTTAAAATGTAACCCATTTGGATGAAGGTAAGTATATCTAAAAGCATACAGTAATTAAAGTATATACTAAACCTTTAGTTAATTTGTACATCTCCTTTATCATTTCTGTAGATTTCTTAGTTAATGGTTTCCCACTCAAACCACCAGTTTCATTCATAAACTGTTTGTTTACAAGAGAAGATCTATCTATAGTAGTATTTGAGATTATTAATCCATCTACACCACACTCTTTTTTAGATATAACAGTCACTACATCCTTCATTTCTTCAGAACTTAAATCTGGAGCAAGTTTTAGAAATAATGGTGGCTTTTTGTCAGTGTGTATTAATGCTCTTGCCTTATTTACCTCTGTCAAAAGAGCCTGTAATTCATCTTTATTCTGCAATGACCTTAGTCCTGGAGTATTTGGACTGAAAAAATAATCATTTATATAAATTTCTAAATTATAAGCTTTAAATAAGGTTTAGCTTTAAATAATCATACCTGCTTATATTTATAACAAAATAATCTGCTATGTTTGAGAATTTTTGTATTCCTAAAATATAATCTGTTTTAGCATCAATGGAGGTTTTATTTTTACCCAAATTTATACCCAATACTCCATTATTAAGATGAGTTTTTGCTACACTTTGGACTTTTTTTAATACTTCATCATGTCCTTCACTGTTGAAACCATATCTATTGATTACGGCTTTATCTTCAGGCAATCTGAAGACCCTTGGTTTTGGATTACCAGGTTGAGCTTCAGGTGTTATAGAACCAATTTCAACTATAGCAAAACCCAATTTTCTCAAGCCAATCACAGCATCACCATGTTTGTCAAAACCAGCTGCAATTCCAATAGGGTTACTAAGTTCATAATTAAGAAACTTTGTTTTCTGCAAAAAATAATATCATAATGTATAATAATTATACTTTCCAAATTTTATTATGCTAGATCACAGATTTGAAAAAAAGCAGATGGAGCCTTATGAACATTAAAACTGGGACATGCATTTAGCTGTGTGTCCTAGGCATCCAAATAACAACACGTACGACCCTGTGAATAATGTTGCCAGGGTAATAAACATATAAGTTTTACTGTTTTTTTACCACTTCAGTAGTGTAGTCGTTAATCCATCATCAAAAAACTGGTTTTGTACTTGAAATGAGGGCCCAAGGACCTTTACATACCAATTTACAACTAAACTTATATCTTGATTTTTTCCAAATCAATGAATAATTCTTGGTTCTCTTTATTTATTTACTTTTGTTTTTACTTACCATACCTATGTCTAATGGTTCCGATGTCGTAAGAATTTGAAATTTTTGGTGACCATATTGTATTTTAGATTTTTGACTGGTACACTAAATAGTCCAGGGTCCTCTATAATTTTTTACTTTGCAACCATAACGCTATCTATCTCTTTCAGTGTTATTATGTGACAGTGTTATTATGTTATTTCAGTGTTTAACTTATTATGTGACAAAGATTACATATTTTTTATATAATGTTAAAACATCTGGGATGTTGACATTGCATGAGGTTTTCTTTCAAAATTGACACAATTGCATACTACTACTTAAAATTGTTAGGGACATTTTCTGTTCTGTCAGGCAGTCAGGCTATCTGCCTTTTTCTCAAATATTTGTACTATATATACCATATTCATCAAGCCTTGAGACAAAATATAAACAAAGATTAAAAATAATATAATAATATTAAAATAATAATAGTAAAAAGCATTTTATGATTTTTAAATGTATTGTACAATAAGCATAACACTTTTTACTTCATATAGAATACTGTTTATATTTTTCACAAACATATATTGATAAATATCAATTATTCTTATTTCACATTCCATTTCTTACTAACGTGACAACCAAAAAAAGCCTCTTTAATGTTTTGTTTACATTTTGTCTCAATGCTTGATGAATATGGTATAGATATAATTTAAAAGGGTCAATGAGCAAAATTATTAATTTTAATTAACCAGCACCAATCAATGTATCTTCTTATTGGTGGCAGTAATGGCAATAGTTTCATGTATTACTTACTAGAACCTTGGGATCTTCATTGACCTCTGAAGGAAACATTCCATATTTAATAGCTGCTAAACAAAGTTTATGTGCCCACTCTGGATTCAAATATTGGCTAAAAGGCTGAAGAACTTTTTCAAAGTAACCATTAAAGTCCTTTTTAAAATAAACATATTGGTATGCTATGGAACCTCCAAGTGTTAAATAACATAAAGATTTTAGTTTTCTCTGAAAAAGGAAAAACATGTGTGTTACCTACAAAACCTATTTTACTTACTTATACAGAGTTAAATAATCACAAATTATTTACCAACGATTCTTTCTTGTGGCTCATTTTTGTTACCTAAGAGAACTATCTATATACCTATTTCTTTTATGTTATTGTATTTCAATTTCGACAAATAACCAATATCAAAAATTTACATCCTGTCACACATCCTGTTAGGCACCTGCGTCATTTTTACATCGCTATCACAAACGTATTTAGGGATGGTCAACTTGATTTGAGCTTAGATCGAGTTGAATTTTCCCTAACTCGAATTGCGCGTTTTCACTATGCGCGGATTAAAAAAATGCGACCCAATTCCCATATTCGCAGCTAAAGATTTCTTTATTTGCGGATCTAATCGGTACATAGATATGTATTTAAAAAGGATTCGGTATCCTTTTTAAACGCGTCGTCAAATGGTCTAATAAAAAAGTAAAATAGACCTTATTACAACGAAGCCTAAAGTATGTTGTTAAATGATATCGCCGCTGTATTGGTTTGGTTTTTCCTTTGACATAAGTTGCATTCGCCGCGGTCGATGTTATTAAGAATGTAAACAAACATAATGTTTAAGATAAGCAACCTTGTTACTTAATGAATAAAGTATATTGTTGAAGCAATGATGGCTCAGTGGTAGTTTGTACGACTTCGCGTTTATTGACGTGAGTTCGAATCTCTGCAATGAGCCTGAGCTTTCGGTGAAGGAAAACATCGTGAGGACACTATAGCATGGTGGTAGGGCCTTTTCTGATGCCCGCCTGGCTAGCTACCACCCTCAAGTTGACAATCTGTCGCCAAGCACCAATAGGTGCGTTCCGGCAGCTGCACTTGAAAGCCAGTCTTCCACTAGGTTTAGCGTGACATTATCTTGGGCCACATCGTCACTTAACTTCAGGTGAGATTATTACCACTACGCCAAAACCTATAACGAATTGTGATCGAGTAACCGGTGTTGATTGGTAATCTCAGATTATACATACTCTTTTGATGTCAACTCTGATCTGTTTGGTTTATGTATTAAGTTTGAATTACTTTAAATTTGGAATGTTAGTTTTATTTCTTCAGATAGAATTGTCATATCTGATTAATTCCGTGAAAATCTTTTGAGTAAGAAGCATGTCTAGTTATCTGACATAACTCTTGTATTTTATATATATTTCACAATGTTAACGTTTCATTTAAAATAAATTAAAAATGTTCAAGTTAAAATAAATAGTTTTCTAATCAGTCCTTAAACGTGTTTTTTGGTTTGAAAGTGATCCCACTAGTCACATCTACCATTTCAAGAGGTTATGGGCCCAGCAATATTTAGAAATATTTATAATTTTCCATTTTTTGAACAAAAGTGACAGCCGCGTAAAAATTTTCAAAGATGGACAAGCCCATCAAAGAATTGTTAGCAAAAGATTATAACTACCATAGCTGGAAACAAAAGATTACTTTGAAAATAAACGCTGCGGTTTTTATAAATATTTTGAAAAAAAAAGGAGCAGACTGCGACCAAGACGACAAGTGAGGAATTATTATCCATAAATAAAATGGAGGCATGGGAGACCTGGCCATTCTTCGGATAGATGTTTTAAAAGAAATAATAGAAGCAGTAATAATCAAAGCTGTAATAATCATAAACCAAAAAAAATTGTAAAGAAAGAAGAGGAAAAAATACTAGTAGCGCATATGAACAATTCAAAAGGAAACAATTGAAAAAGGAAGAATTCAAAAGGAAACACATGAAAAAAAGAAAAAGTTGAAGAAGAAGTAACAATTGGCGGTATTGGAGAAATTGGCAGTATAGGTGGTTTAGGAGCAATCGGTGGTGTAGGATGTGCTGGTGGTGTGGGTTATATAGGAGGCGGAGTAGGTATCGGAGGTGGAATAGAAATAGGTTGTATAGGAGGAGAAGGTGTTATAGGAGGATTAGGTGTTATAGGTGGAGAAGGTGTTATAGGAGGATTAGATGTTATAGAAGGAGTAGGTGGTATAGGCAGTATAGGAGGAGAAGATGTTATAGGAGGATTAGGTGTTATAGGTGGAGAAGGTGTTATAGGAGGATTAGGTGTTATAGGAGGATTAGGTTGTATAGGAGGAGGTGTTATAGGAGGTATTGGTGGAATAGGTGGCGAAGATGTTATAGGAGGTATTGGGAGGTACTTATAGGAGAAGTAGGTGGTATATTAGGTATTGGTGGAACAGGTGGCGAAGGTGTTATAGGAGGTATTGGTGGTTTAGGAGCTATCGGAGGGATAGGAGAAATTGTAGGGGGCTTAGTAGGTGTAGGAAATGTAGAAGATATTTATTCTAAACCTTTTAGTGTAGGTAGTGCTTAAAAACGGAATTCAAAACGGAATTCAAAACGGAATTTTTCAGAGAAAGTTTTTATAGAATTTTTGATATATCCTCTTCTTTTATAGTGTATTGTGTTTTTCTTATATTTTTTGGGTTTTCTGTACTTGTCTGGTGGTATGATGTATATCTGAGATTAAGGGGGTGTGTTGATTGGTAATCTCAGATTATACATACTCTTTTGATGTCAACTCTGATCTGTTTGGTTTATGTATTAAGTTTGAATTACTTTAAATTTGGAATGTTAGTTTTATTTCTTCAGATAGAATTGTCATATTTGATTAATTCCGTGAAAATCTTTTGAGTAAGAAGCATGTCTAGTTATCTGACATAACTCTTGTATTTTATATATATTTCACAATGTTAACGTTTCATTTAAAATAAATTAAAAATGTTCAAGTTAAAATAAATAGTTTTCTAATCAGTCCTTAAACGTGTTTTTTGGTTTGAAAGTGATCCCACTAGTCACATCTACCATTTCAAGAGGTTATGGGCCCAGCAATATTTAGAAATATTTATAATTTTCCATTTTTTGAACAAAAGTGACAGCCGCGTAAAAATTTTCAAAGATGGACAAGCCCATCAAAGAATTGTTAGCAAAAGATTATAACTACCATAGCTGGAAACAAAAGATTACTTTGAAAATAAACGCTGCGGTTTTTATAAATATTTTGAAAAAAAAAGGAGCAGACTGCGACCAAGACGACAAGTGAGGAATTATTATCCATAAATAAAATGGAGGCATGGGAGACCTGGCCATTCTTCGGATAGATGTTTTAAAAGAAATAATAGAAGCAGTAATAATCAAAGCTGTAATAATCATAAACCAAAAAAAATTGTAAAGAAAGAAGAGGAAAAAATACTAGTAGCGCATATGAACAATTCAAAAGGAAACAATTGAAAAAGGAAGAATTCAAAAGGAAACACATGAAAAAAAGAAAAAGTTGAAGAAGAAGTAACAATTGGCGGTATTGGAGAAATTGGCAGTATAGGTGGTTTAGGAGCAATCGGTGGTGTAGGATGTGCTGGTGGTGTGGGTTATATAGGAGGCGGAGTAGGTATCGGAGGTGGAATAGAAATAGGTTGTATAGGAGGAGAAGGTGTTATAGGAGGATTAGGTGTTATAGGTGGAGAAGGTGTTATAGGAGGATTAGATGTTATAGAAGGAGTAGGTGGTATAGGCAGTATAGGAGGAGAAGATGTTATAGGAGGATTAGGTGTTATAGGTGGAGAAGGTGTTATAGGAGGATTAGGTGTTATAGGAGGATTAGGTTGTATAGGAGGAGGTGTTATAGGAGGTATTGGTGGAATAGGTGGCGAAGATGTTATAGGAGGTATTGGGAGGTATAGGAGAAGTAGGTGGTATATTAGGTATTGGTGGAACAGGTGGCGAAGGTGTTATAGGAGGTATTGGTGGTTTAGGAGCTATCGGAGGGATAGGAGAAATTGTAGGGGGCTTAGTAGGTGTAGGAAATGTAGAAGATATTTATTCTAAACCTTTTAGTGTAGGTAGTGCTTAAAAACGGAATTCAAAACGGAATTTTTCAGAGAAAGTTTTTATAGAATTTTTGATATATCCTCTTCTTTTATAGTGTATTGTGTTTTTCTTATATTTTTTGGGTTTTCTGTACTTGTCTGGTGGTATGATGTATATCTGAGATTAAGGGGGTGTGTTGATTGGTAATCTCAGATTATACATACTCTTTTGATGTCAACTCTGATCTGTTTGGTTTATGTATTAAGTTTGAATTACTTTAAATTTGGAATGTTAGTTTTATTTCTTCAGATAGAATTGTCATATTTGATTAATTCCGTGAAAATCTTTTGAGTAAGAAGCATGTCTAGTTATCTGACATAACTCTTGTATTTTATATATATTTCACAATGTTAACGTTTCATTTAAAATAAATTAAAAATGTTCAAGTTAAAATAAATAGTTTTCTAATCAGTCCTTAAGCGTCTTTTTGGTTTGAAAGTGATCCCACTAGTCACATCTACCATTTCAAGAACCGGTTGTCTCTACCGGTGTCTTCCTAATTTATAATGTCGAGAAAAAAAAATGAAAAATGTTTCAACACAAAAAAATCAGTATTACCGCTTAAAGTGAAAATAGAAATGCTTCATCGTTTACGACTTAGAGAGTCGTTTGCATCCATAACACGCTCAGTAAATGTAACCGAATCAACTGTAAGATCGTTAAAAAAATCGATAAAATTGATCCGTCTACGGAACGAAGTGTTATTTTTAAGAGGCAAATTGATAATGCCACTTCTGAACATCAGTTTGAATAAATAGAGCTTTTAAAAACTGTCAAAGAAAAAAACACTAAATCTTTAACCATTGCCTAAGCCTGAAGATAATAATAAATCAATATGGTCAAAAACTTCAATTAAATTGTTTTTTTTTTTATATTTTTTTTGCCACCTAGGAACGTATTCCATATTCACGGTTTCTGTATTCGCGGCATATTTACGGAACATATACCCCGCGAATAAAGAGCTTATACTGTATATATAATTTACTATTGTGGTATGCGATTGACGTACTCACTCTGTTTCATTCTAATGCGCGTGCAGCGATCATTTGTTAAGTTACAGACAGATGTAAATGTCAGTAATCTTCAATGCAGATTTGCGGTTAACTCATTTAAATACAAAGGAAAAAGTCAGCATAGAGTATAAATAAGCTACGGCCAAAATAATCTTTGGGATATTTTGTGTGATAATTAAACAATTATTTAGCATAAGTAAGTATCTAATTAGCTACCTTTTAAAGTTAGAATACTTATTTATTAATATAAATAATTAGTTGTGCTACCAAGATTAAATTTAAAACAAAAATACATAAATAACTAAAAAATATTGTATACAATAGATTCCTGTTTTATTTAAATTGTACTTATTTTTATTACTTAAAATTATCTCAAAACATGTTTATTACGAATCAGTTCAATTTTTTTAATATTATCGCGTAACAGAGTCATTAAATAGGAAAAAACAAAACAAATCATTCATTCAGTTACATGAATTTCAACTTGATTTCAAAAATCACCGTAAGTTATATTTACTTTATTTGTTGATATTAGAAATTGTTCTTGCGTCAAATGAAAACTTTTGCTCAGCAGAATTTCGATTTATCTAAATTTACATGTAAGTAAAATGTGCATAGTGATATGTAAAATTTTCCCTGAGTATAAGCTACACGTTAAGTAGTATGCAGTCACATTAATAGCTAATAAATAAATTAAGTTTTTTTTTAGATCTGACTATACTGTTAGCTACAAGGGCCATGAAGCCTCAGATGGCTTTTACAGCTTCACCGGGCAGTTATTTCCATAGCATGCCATGTGTCGTTTCTCAAGGGTAAAAATGTTAAGAGGTGTGGTCTATTACTATTGAAAAGATCTATAAAACTTAAGAAAAATGAACTTATTTTATTTATTATAATGGGTCTTTGCTTATGAAATTGCCGTTCTATATAGAAAAAATAATTTTTTTATTTAATGAAGGTATATATTTCATTTGTCGTAGTATTGTCTATTATTATCGATGCACTTTTGCCATTTTAATCTAAGGTCACTGATGCCTCAGCTTTAAAATTCTTGGAGATGAGAATCGATGAACTCTTTTAAGGCGCTTTTAAAAACCTCATCAATTTTAATTTTTTCTCCTGCAACTTTGTCTGTCTTGTAAAAAAATATATATTTCGTATCTGACTGGTAGATCCAGAGATTAACGTGTTTAAACCAACAATAAAAAAATCTCTTATGCTTTATTATATTAATATAGACTAACTATTAGTCGTTAACTTATAAAGGTTATTTACCTCTGATAGTTTTCCTTTTAACTGCATTATATTTACTACTACTATGATTTTTTCATCACACATCTATTTCTTTTTAAATAAACGCTTAGTATCTTCCTATTTGTTATATTTTCTATTTGAAAAAATAACGGGGAAAATGTAAAACAAATTATTCTTGGGAAAAGAAAATATGAATATGGCGAAAATTCAGAAATTCCACTCACAGAGTTCATACTATTGATTCGAACTACCGTAGAACTCCCAATAATGCCTCATAGTTTAATTAATTGTGTATATAGGAGAAGTCTGTTCTGTCTTCTCTCAAGAGAGGTATCAGTCTGGGGATACTAGGAAATAAAGCCTTTTCTAAGGACTTTACGTGGCAAATAATGGTGGATATTGCTATCACACTTCCTCAGTGTGGTTTCTCTTTCTTGCCATACTTCCTTCAAGTGTCAGACATGTTCCCTGTCATAACTTCATTTCTTGCCGTGTGTTTTAAATGTAAATGCTTGTTTGATTGTGAATTTTAATCGTTTATGGTGTAAGTTCTCATCAAAATTAGTGACGGGTGATCAGAGGTGTACTTTGAATCAAAATGCCACCGAAAAGACAATTTACTACTTGTGAAACTCGAGCAAGTCGTTCGAATCATGAAAAATGATGTTTATGGCGAGATTTTCTTTAAATGAAGCCCGTTAAGCACTAAAATATGATACTTTGCAGCCATATTAATCAGTAAAGTAGAGCAGGCTAGGAACTAAGAAAATTAACAAAATTATCTCATTTAAATTGTGTCCTAGTGATGTACTGCAACTGTAATATCCACATATCGATAACATGGTTATTGTTTATAATTGAAAAAAAAAGAAAGAAATATAATGTTGCGTGAAAGAGTAGGGGCACAATATTTTACATTATTTGAATGGCATGTTACGTGGCGAATAACGTGTGCGGAGTACGCAAGAAAAACTTCGTAAGCTCTACGCATTATGTATTTGTGCCTCACACTCCTAATAACAACAAAGTGGCGATGATAAGCCCACAAAAATTGTTTGATCCGGACATTTGCGCGGAGCAAAGGTGCATCTATAAGTATTATAGTAATATTAATGTTTATGGTCACTCACCACTAAATTCACTTACCTACTTCGATCTTCGGTATCAATATTTATGATTTTAACCAAGAATATTGATTTAATTTTCATTAAAAAAAATCAGATGTAAACAGTGGGTCAAGTTTATGGGCAAATAAGATTCAATACATGTTCCTGTTGAAAAGTTGCATACAATAAAATATGTATTTAGAAACAACTTTCACAACAGAGCATTTAATAAAGAAAAAAATCGTCATAAAATTGTGCCATACTATCAAAAAAATTGAAGGCTGATCCACTTCCTGATGAAATGTTGCTTGAAATTCCCTGTCACATTTGTTAAAACATTGACGTTACAACGACAAATATCTCTCAAGGGATAAACTACAATGAAGCTTCATTATTCCAGGCTGGACCTAGTAACTCAGGTACAATCTCTTTTTCTCAATTTTATTTGGCAGCTTAACTTTTTAGAAGTTTAATATTAATAGGATTTTGGTTCTATTTTGATGTTGCAATTGTTTGATTTTGCTATAGAGCAAGATGAAGAAGGCTTATTTTTAAATTTTTAAGTTTATAAAGGAAAAGACTCATAAATACGGATACGATACTTACCTAAAATTAATACAAAATATTATTTAGTAGTAACCTCGGTTTCTACTCTGCATATTTCATCGTTATCGATAAGAAGCTATTTGTTAAGCACTATTTGTTTCGTTAGGTTGGTACTCCTGTTGTTTGACATTTTTGTGTTATCTGTTGGTATTGGAATGCCACCTAAATTGATTCTATTGGCTAGTATAGAAGTCCCGTCTCTTAAAAGCAGTGATTACATTATCTCTGAGAGCACTGAGAGGTACTATAATCGGGTTTGACTTTATGTATAACAAATGTACTCTGTGCGTAGAATCCTCTTATTAGTCTGTGGTTGACATGCTAACTATACAGTCACTATACAGTTTATTTTATAAACATCATAAAACAACAAACCAAAATGAAAGCAACGTTGATTTTTGATAGTGTAAATGATTTACTGTTTTCTAAATGGGATAATTCATTTATTGAACGCATGAAAAACTTCAATGGACTGGTGAGTTTTTTTAATCGGACTGAAAAATTGAATCACATCATTCGGGCCGAAACACAGTCCTTCTGCTTTATGGCAAAATGGTTATTAATTATAAAAGGTGGTTCTTTCATAGGTACTATTGTAAATAAAATACTCTACTAGAAAGGTATTAGATGTGTAGCAAAAGGTGTAAACTATCAGTAAAATTTTTAGCACTAATATATGTTTGGAAAACTTGCATTTTTCCGTGGCTAAACTTGTGTATGTGTTGTGGTAGAACCACAAGGAGCCTGTGCTCGGGTGCTTTGCAACTTTATGATAGCCATGTCTCCAGCATCCAAAACATAGTAATTCCCATACATACCCTAACTCTTAATTTTGAAAATTGATGTAATTGAGTCTATACAAGTGTTTTGAACCCTATTTTATCTTTTTATAAAATTTCTAATAATTAATTCCTAGTTTATCCTAACATTATTATTGTTGAACTCAGCATAATCACTTCCAACAGTCCAAGGGCATTCAACATTATAATATTGTTCTTTGATATTTCATATAAAAAATATGTTTTTGGCCTTTCTGATGTTAATTTTTAAGTGATAATATAAATTTACTATATCATCTATAATAATAATATATAACATTGGTGTAATTTTATTTTTCAATTTGGAAGTGGGTTTAGGTTGCACATATTTATAATAATAATTATAAATTATTTTCCAACAATAGATATGTAATATTGTTTATTATTTCATTCCAAAAGTAAACAGTTTAATTTAATGTTGCTGTTAAGGACTAAACAGAAAACAGTGTCACTTTTTTATATAAGGAAAATGAAGAAAATGTCCCAGATAATGTGAATGTATCACAACTTCTGGCACCGATTATAACATCTCAACGGGTTATGGCAGCACAATTTGGCAATACTTATTCATCACTTCAGTGCAAAGATAACACAAATATTGTATTTGATGAGGTGAGTAATTAAAATGTAACAAATAATTAGATATTATCTAAAAAATGCATTATTTTTGTAAATGTTGAACACTAAAATATTCTTCATTACAGTGGCTTGACCATGTATTTATGATTATAAGTAAGGATACTGTTGATGATGCACACAGAGAGCTTCTTGACTGTAAAACTATTGTGCAACACATATGTGGCCAGTACATTAGCCTGTAAGTGTTTTATATTGTTATACTCAAGTGTGATAAATTGTCATTTGTTTTCATGACAATAATTTATTCATACTCAACACGAAAAAGGTGATACAAACTCGCTCTTCAGGTGTTCTCAGTTGCAGTCCCTATATATGGGGAAAAAAATCTAGATTGATTTTTAGCATATGGAAATCATTTAAAGAAACGGGAAAATGTGCTATATTTATAAGCTGTTTATTACTATGTTTACATAGTACAAAATACATAGTAAATTCTACATTTTCTGGATATTACCTGAATAGTGAATTTGTAATATTTTAATATGTACCATAATAATGTTCTAATACATAGACATAGTCAATACTCAACACAAAAACAATTTTTATGTATTCTATCGTATGACTTTTAGTTAAGCGTGCATGTCTTAATTTTATGTGTGTGTAAAATGATGCAGTATTTTTATAACATTTTCAGTTTACATTCACCTCTCTATCGAGAGTGGCTCTCAGTTTTATTGGAATGCCGTAAAAAAGGTGATTCTATTCCCGGTGCCAATGGTGTAATTGGTGAAACAGGTGCTACAGTAGCAGCGCTAAATGCCCTAAAAACTGCATCAAAATCAATTAAAATATCACATCAACACTATCATCTCATGCTATTTGTTGGTGATAAATTGTTAGCACTCTACTCCAGGTTTGTTTGCTTAGTAACTTTTTTGTATTAAAATAGTGAGGAGCAAAATGGTTCCATGACTCCCTAAAAGATCGCACATTATAGTTTACATTTTATTAAACTTTCTTACAGTCGCGGGAGTGAAGATTTGTCTCCACCAGATTTAATTTTGTTAAGTGTTCAGTGCATTGCAGCACAAGAATATTGGAAAGAAATTAAAATAGATGACAAAACTGAAAATATTGTTCAATTGCCATGTAAGTTGAATTTAGAATTTTAATAATCTAAACTAATATAATAAAGGGGAAGAGTTTTTTGTTTGTTTGTTTAAACACGCTAATCTCTAAAATTACGAGTCGAATTCGAAAAATTATTTTTTACTATTGCCTGATTCACGTTGAATAGTATAGGCTATCTATAATTAGACAAGCCTTAAAAATTTATTTTTGATTTTTGTTAATTAACTCGGACGAAACCTATTTTATCCGCGTGCGCTGGCGTAATGGTTAGTGATACGTAAATATAATGTTCTACAAAAATATTGCTCCTTAGTACATCTAAAAAAAAGTTGGTAGCCATAATAAGTTATTTTGTAATTCTTTTTTATTGAAAATAGATTTATGAGCATTATGGTATATTAATCCTTACAAACAAAAGTTACTTCATCATCGAGATAATTTTATGTAGATAATCTTTGTCCTTTATAGCATGTTATTTGGATGAATGGTTTGAGAGATAATGTAAAATTTAAATAAGTCAATACTCTGCTTGGGTCTATGACTATAGATGTAGTGGTTGCAAACGAGCTGTGTGAGTTGTGACGCATAACTCTGGCCGGCCAATGAAAATATTGTCCATAGTGAAGTATTAGAAATGATCTATCAGCGATTCCTTTTATTTTATACGCAGGTGAAACCGCTCGCACAGCTAGTAATATATATTATGTAAAACTCAATCAACTAATTACTCTTACTAAATTACTAAGTACTCTTCAATATATATTTCTACCCAAATCTCTAGGCTTAATAAATTATAGTTTTTTATACATTGTTAACCATAATTAAATAAGGGTAACTGGGAGTATTAGATTTATAATATTGATAAAATTATGCACTATGTTTATTTATTTGCAATTATACTGTTGGGTTCGCGTCATTTCCCCTCGTTGGGTGAGGTGGTGACGAGTTCCCGGGTTGTACCGGAGATTTTTGTTACGCTGGATGCCCGTCTCGTGACACCCCTACTTGAATGCCGCCGAGCCTAGGTCTGGAGGTGGCGGTGAGGGGTCTGAGGAGGGTGCAATAATGCACGGCCCGTCTGATAGTGATGATCTTCAATAAAAACACCGAAGTCTTGAAACTGGAGCGTTCACAGGCCGACCACTTCTTATATTCGTATCTGCTATCTTGTGGATTGACATCTGTCGACTGAACGAATGTGATGCCTAGTACAATGGTCTCGAGTACCTAGAGGCGTTACCGTAATGAGAACCGCTGCTCTATGCAGCGTTATTCGGTCGTTTTCACTATGGTCGTCCAGTTTCCCGCTCTATATTTATTTATTCTCTTTATTTACACTAATGTATTATGTATCAAAATATTCCTAACTTGAGGCTCTATCAATTAAATATTAATATTTATTCAAATTCATTATCGTTTTATAATTATTCGCGAAAAACCCTACTTTCTACGGGCGAATCTGACGTTCGCTCCATGTGTTTTGGGCAATAACTGTAACACTATCTCATAATTATTTATTTGTTTTATGTTATCTTATTCTATTTGTATTACTCTTTATGATTAAACATAAATCTAATCTGTTATCGATCGTTTATAATAACTATAAAACACATATGTCGAGTAAAAAATTATATTGTTCGCTATACTACCGAATATGTAAACTGATTTTTATTAATATTATTATATAATACACATTTTCTACACTATCCTAACACGTTTTCTATTAAATATTTCTATTGTAACCTAAAACTAACAGAGACCTACTAATCATAAGCGTGCGTCGCCAACATGTACTTTATAAAAGCAAAAGTTCTCTTTTGTTTTTATCATAATATGTTTGATGCCGTTAGAAAACTTTTAGTATTATGGTACGTTTATAAAATGTTTTTTAAATTTCAAATTGCATAATTTAGTTTTTTGGAAGGCACTAAATAAGAAAATATTTTTTAGAATTACAATTTACATAATAATGACCACAGAATGTTTAGAGGTTAAGATTGATTTTTTGTTTTCTGTATTGCAGGGTTATCAAAACAAAATAGTGCCATAGTATTCCTTTGTGCTGGTGCTGCAAGCAACCCTTGCGCTCCTCACTCTATGCACATCGCAGAATTGGCACCTCGCATTACTTTAGCAGTTATTGTCGACATGGACTTAAGGTATATTAATCAAATTTTATATAATTGTAATAATGCTTTTGTTTATTACTTGTATAATATGTGGTTTTATCTTGGATCACGATATTCGTAATTTAAGCACAATATTTCTCATAAATATTGTGCGCTTATTAATATCAAAACATTGCAATCATTTTGATTCTTTTATTAATATTATAGATAGACATCTGCTTAAGGAGAATTTATACTAATAAAATATGCATTGTGTATTGAAAAACGCATTCTGTGCATATATGTTTGCGTTAAAAACTAATTTATCCATATAACTTTTTTATAAAGTTTATTTACACTGCTGAAGGACATATTTTTCTACTTAAAGTCGCAAATATTTAAAATAAAAAAGTTTTTCTAATACTTACAGATATAATTTTAAGACTTTTTAAAATGTTTTGTTATACTTTCTTTAGGAGTATGTCTTAGTTGAATGAAATATGTAATAATTATGTTTCTCTTTATTTCAGAGAAGTTGGAATTGCAGCTCATTGTTCATCTCAGATCCTCTCAAATTTGAGACGGTTATTGTTGCAAAGGAATTTAGACATGTTACCAAATATCCTTGATAACTTAGAAGCTGCTTTGAAAAAGGTACTTAATGTATTGATATACCCTGGTGGTTTCACGCCATTTTCATGAATATAATTTATTCGTACTCAAAAAAATATATAAAGAGAAAAGTAGAAAACTACAGAAGACAAAGTTAGAAAATACCGAGTGCGTGTTAGGCCACGCGTAGTGTAGGGTTCCGTAGTTGCTCGTCACAATATGCATACTTAAGGATGATTATGTTACACGGGGCGGGACATGGTCAAATATTTATAGTATACTTTTGTATCAAGTAATTAGAGAGGGGTCTTTATTTTCAATGGAATTTGACCAAATTACTTCTCCAAATACATTTTATAAGCTGATTGACTATTACTCGTTAATTTGTAAAGCCTACTTACATTTGATAGTTTTCCTTTTAATTTCATTATTTATAGTACTAATATGAATTTTGTCACATGTCCAAAACAACCATTTAGTTGGCGGGGGGACACTTGACTTAACGAGAATTAGCACTTTCAAGATTAATATTTCGCAAACGGACCCTTTAATTGAAAAATAGGTTTCACAGACTTATAATATTTTTGAAGGACCTATCCAACGACACCCCACGATGTGATAGATGTGGAAAAAAAATCAATTCTACTTTACGTCTAGGGAAGGTAGCCTAAACATTTTTTTTTTGAAGATTTTTTTTTACCAATTTGTCGGCGTGATTAATATGTATACTTATACCAAAATCCAGTTTTCTACTACAATGAATCTCTGAGTTAAGCCTCGAACAGGCAGACGGACATACTGAAACTATGAGGGTTCCTTTTATCTTCGGAACCCTAAAAATTGTCCGTAGAGTACTCTGTGCTAGTACTTACAGTATCTTTGATTTACACTACTCTGTGATTGCAGTCACCTTGTAGATTTCTTCCTTTTATCGCTTCTTGTATTAGCTTGGTTGCCCAAAACAGAATTTTCCTCCCTCGGAACACGGCTAATTTTGATATCCATTTAAAATGAGAAATCGAAATTCCTAGAGTGATTTTTAGTATGTACACGAGTATCGTTTAAAGGAAAACTATTTTTAAAAACAGTTTGTTTGCTTACGTAATCCTTCCGATAAGTTTTCAATATGTGTATGTTCCGATATGCCTTTTCATACCTACGAATACGTAATCACTGTTTGTACTGGATTTTGAAACGGTGCTTTTTTATACACATCGTAACCGTAACGTATACATGTTATTAAATTCAACTAACTTATTGTTTTAAACTTTCAATATTTGATCTTCCATGAAAACAGTTTTTAATGTCTTAAATTATTATTATCGTACAAAGATTCAGTTCGAATTTAAGAAATAAATATCAACGTTATCATTGTAGACAACAGACGCACTTCGTAAAAACAGAGTAAATGCAAACCTTTGTGCTCGTTTAACGAGTCGAATGTTGGAACTGCGTAAGTCGTGCGCGACCACCACACCTTTGACACCAGAAACAACAGCGACGGCGATGCACACCGCTCTCGAGGCTGTCATAGAACAATTAAAGCCGGATATACCGAGTCTCAACATGGAACAGCCCCTGAAGGATTTGAAAACAGTCTTGGCACCTTACGTAGAGTTTCTACGAGTCAAAGCGGCGAGATGCTTCAGTCAGGGATCATATCCTTTTGATAGTTTGGTTTTCATCTATGTATTGTCTTGGTAAAGCTTTTACGTATGTCTAGCTCATTTATTTATTGTATATAATTTTCGTATCTGATCTGTCATAATAGTTCCACAGAAAAACAATATTTGGTATTGTATGAATCTCACATTTTTAGGGATTAGACTTTACTACCTTTGAATCAATGATGGCTCAGAGGTAACGTGTACGGACATTGCGTCGATCAACTTGTTTTCGAAATCCATACAATGAGCCTAAATTTTTGGTGAAGGAAACATTGTGATGAAAACATAGTAGGATTGTAGGTCACTAGCCCGACTGGCTAGCTAAAAATTCAGGAACCAGTTTTTCCACTAGACTTACCGTGTCACTATCTTGAGCCCCATCAGTTTTTTTTTTTTGTTGTAGGTTTGGCGTAGTGACCACAATCTCACCTGATGTTAAGTGACGATGCGGCCCAAGATGATAACACGCTAAACCTAGTGGAAGTCTGGCTCTCAAGTGCAGCTGCCGGAACACACCTATTGGTGCTTGGCGGCAGATTTTCAACTTGAGGGTGGTAGCTAGCCAGGCGGGAATTAGAAAATGCCCTACCAACATGCTATGGTTTCCTCGCGATGTTTTCCTTCATCGAAAGCTCAGGCTCATTGTAGGGATTCGATTTTACGTCAATCGACGCGAAGTCGTACACGCTACCACTGCGCCATCATCGCTTCTGAATGCGCCATCAATGTGACAGACCATAACTCTAAAACCTAAAATGATTTTTAAAAGGGGTTGAATTTGTATAAAGTTCAACTCTGGTGGAACGACTGTCACATCTCGACTATCTCGATACGAAAAGAGCAGTCTCGCGTTATTTAGTTCTAGTCTGAAGAGTGTTGTTGGCAACATAAACTGGCATTAAAGGTGTTACCATTCATTCTTTACGGGAAGCAACCTACTATTAACTAACTATGAATAAATCAGTTATTTTATTTTATTATGTTTTATGAGTATGTGCTGAGCCAGATTTCACCTGATGATAATTTAAAATAAGGCAGACGATGGATCGAGCTTACCTATCAGATGCTTATTCGCTCTTCGCTTGAAGACTCCCCAAGTTATAAGTAGGCGGGAAGACTCGACTTTGGTACAGCTATACTTGCTTTACATACAAAATATATTTTAATGCTACATAGAGTTCGCTGCTTAGTGTGCATGGTACATTTATTTTTTGTTTAGCTTGGTTTGTAATCTGTCAACCCTAATAACTAATTTAAAATGTCTAGATGCACTATTAACTATAGGTACTAACTTACCTGTAATTTGTGTGACAAATGCCTGTTTTCACTTATCTCCAGAGCCACCTTTATCGGATGCTTAAATATTGAGAACAAGCATAGAACAAAAAAAATGTATAAGTGAATCCACTTATTTGGTGGTGGGGTAATGGTAGGCGATTAGAAAATTCGCTTTCGGGTATAGTCTACAAGTGATTCGACCTAGGACCACAAAATTCAATAAAATCTAGGACAAAATGCTAGAATCGCTGAATATAACCGATTTTTTTCTGAATTGTTAAATTTTTTTATTCATTCACAAATGAAGTGCCAAACGAAACCAGAGAAATGATTTAAAATACAAAATAACAACTTGAAAAATGTCATAAAGAATAAACAAATTACTTGATAAGAGATTTAGGATTACGTAGTAATAATAATCGATTGGTGGAACAGACATTTATCCTTTTTTTTTACATTACACGAAACTTGATTAAACTTCGACTTATTAAGCTCACCGATTTAAAAAAAAACATAAAATAATATTAATAAATAAAATATGTATATAATTAATATAATATAATATATAAAAAAAAACCACCAGCGCTCACAAGGTTTTATCGCCCACGTTGAGAAACGTGGCTGTAAAGTTTACAATCTCAAAATTGCTTCTTTTGTTAGACACATGGTATTGGCTAATGCAAGTTACTTGGATTTGTACTATTTAGACGACTTTAAACTTTATTCAAAACCTGTGAGGTAATTTTTCATCCCATTTTCATCAAAAAAATATTTATATTTGTGTATCAGTGGTTATGTTATCAATTATTTCGCTTAATTGTGGGCTGTATGTTATCGCACGGGAGAGACAGATGTGACTTGTTCCCTAACGCTGCACAAGTATGTGGAAGAGTTCCCCGGGTTGATACACTTCATTTATGTGGATCGGACTACCGGAAGATACATCGCTCCTGATATGGCCGATTGTGTTGACATGTTGTCCCCTGATATGGTATGTTTTCATTTTTAATATCTTAATCTACTTATAGTAAAATATAATATGAATGCCTCTTAATTAAAATGTATTGTTCCTTAATTATTGGCTCAAAGTGACTGACTATATATATAGTTTCGACTTAGACCGCGAGTGCTATACCGTGCCTTAGGTAGCTGCGCGATGAAACGCGGGGGCGGGCGCCATACGCACATGAGATAAAATATCCAAAGATGGGTTGTGCTTTATCTCGTGTTGTGAAAGCTTTCATTTATAATGTGGCGGAACGCCTTCGTAAAAGGAACGTATGTAAAGAAAACTTTGAAAACATAAATGACGTAAATATCAGTAAAATCGTGGCCAAGGCTAAGGGTAAGTGTAATAAAGAAAGGAAATTCATATCGTTTAAAATTTGCTTCGCCAAAAGATCAAAAGCCATAAGGATAAATCATCTTAATAATTTATTGATGAGTTCTTACATTTTAATTCTCTTTCTGGCTTTTCAAATATAAAATATTTTTTTAAGAAATTAAAATATACCTGTTTAAACTTTTGCTTTCGTTTTCCATTCTTCTTACTCAAGGCGCAGTACAGTGCTCGCGGTCAGTCTATAGTAAAAAGAGTATTTAAAATTATATTCATTTATATAATATGCATAATTATATAAAAAAACTATTCGCATATACAGAAAACGTGATCAGTATATTATGTATGTACTAATACAATTAATCTCTAGTACTTTAAGCTATGCTATCCGGATAAAAAACCATTCGATTGATTTTATTTATTTAGTTTAGCAAAAACGTTCGATTCTCTAAATCTTAGGGTTCTAATAAAAACTTTGTTTGAACGCAGTTTACTGTTATGAAATGAATTGTTTTGAAATAAAAGTTAGGTTTGTGAATGTCCCGCAATGGTGGATTGAAACATTTTCAATTCAGAATCCAGATAGTGTTGATAATAATTATACGCAGGTGGTGGGTACTATATCTCGAGGACTGAGTGTTATTCGCGAAGGGTACAGCGCTGCCACGTGGCGGTTAGGCGCGTTTCACGTCTGTGCCGTATTATGGTGGGAACGAAAGGGCACAGCTGTGCGACCTGCAAAACATCCACACCCAGCGGCCGTGCGCGCATTGCCACCGCCAGGAGATATCCTCGGGACTTTTTACAGGTTTACTACTTTCCTAAATTTGTTGGTTATGCTATAATAGCCAATTACATAATTGTGTTACAGAGAAACCATTCATTAAAAGTTATCTTACAATTAACTATTTTACTTCAAATTAGTCATATACTATTGGAATATGGTAATTATTAACTGATACCACGGAGCTTAGATATAAGGAGAACGATCATAATGTATTATAAATGTCTGCAAATTGTAGGACAGATCTTTCTCTACAAGAGTGCGTTAGTGTCGCTAATATATGTTTAAAATAGTAGCGGAAATGCAATAGACAATCTAAAAACATTATGCATCTAAGTATATAATAAAAAAGGAAATATTCGTTTTTTTTAATCTAAAACTACTCTTTAATAACTTATTCTTATCGTAATTTAGTAAATAAAGTAATGATAGGTATAATAAACAGACGCCATGAAACTGTCATAAGCATAGGCAGTGGCAAATAATTTATTCTCCGGTTTCCTGGACGCGTTTAATGTACAATCGTCATATGTCGATCGGTTTCCTTATATCTAGGTTCCATAAAAGATTAAATAGATCACAGATAAGAAATTATGTACACAACAGTAGGCCGACGAACACTCGATCATTAGAGGATTTCTTGACTAATAAATACAAGTATTTTTGACTGGTGCTGTTGGTGTGATGCAGTAGTGTTGTTTGTAATTAAAGAGCAGTGGGACGAGTTGATTAGTTCTGGAGTGCTGAGTAGAGGCAAGATGATAAGAGAGTAGTGGGGAGTTTTCGAAGTGGTATGATTAGTTTGTCAGGGGTTGGGGGCCATTTTTACTGTTGTGCATTTTGTGGAGTAATTTATTGTCATTTAAGCAAACTTTTGTTTTTGTTGTTTTCAGGCAGCTTCTTGAGCAAGCTTTTCCAAATGACAGTCAAGGAGTGAACATCAAGGAACTGATATGCATTCATTTAGGTCTCATACCGGCCTCGACTGCTGTACAACAAGCTCGTAGGCTAGCTCACTCTATACACGAGTTGGCAGGTCCCAATCCTACATTAGCAACTGATCTCTTATAAATTCGTAATCAAAATATTAGAGCTCAACATAATTTTAGGTACCATTTTTCCTTAAACTAGCCTGTTGTAGCCAATTATCCTTTTTTTTTCTTTTAATAATGAAAGTTTAATAGCAAACCGAAAATAGGTGAATTATTTTCGAGTCGAATATTCCCAAATACTCCAATGTAGAATACATTCAAAACAAAAACTTTTGAAAATTAATTTAACTCTAATTAAATGAATGCATTTTTTATTTGATTAATAATAATTTAAATCCAGAAACTAAAAATTCGGTATATCTACGGAAAGTGTGTGTTCTCTACACAAAGTAAATAATAGAAATATTATGCTGCTTCAATTAACTTTCCACTTTGTAGGATATATTTCTATTAGCTGAGAATAAAAGGCGTCTTGAATTTATTCTCATTCCATTCATCTCAAGTCTCAGTTTACGACATGATGTGACTTTACGAATTCCTAATAATAAAGTTATTTATTCAAATGCATTCCATTATCTATGTATGATAAAATTCTTAATAACTTAAATAGATTATTCAATTTGATTTACGTTTGGATATAATATCAATCATCATATATTATCTATAATGTACAATGTAGGTACATCCATATTCTTAAGACATAATAGTGTGCCATTTATTTAATATTAAACTAAAATGATAACATATTTATAAATTTGTTTCAATATATAAATGGTTACTTAAATGGTTTAGAGAAACTAGTGCAGATAGAGAAAAGGTAATTTTTATTACAAAAATTAATTAATTTCACATAAAAATACTTATTATTTAAATAAAAATATCCGATTTTAATATGGCTTTTAAATTTGTGGGTTTCGTTCTTTTAACATGGCAATTTGCCTATCGTAACTATAGTATTTCATTATATTTAGTAGGTACCCTCGTATAAAATATGTAGATGTTCCAAAAAGCAATAAAAGCGAAAGGGTTTTAAAGACTAAAGGCCGACTGTCCACAGAACAAAGTATTATTTTTGGTAAGGTCTCATCTCATATTTTTTAGGATATGAGACTAGAGGCCGACTGTCCACAGAACAAAGTATTATTTTTGGTAAGGTCTCAACTCATATTTTTTAGGATATGCCTCATATAAAATTTGTGAAAAAATTGCGTTCAATGCAAAGTTATAACCGGCAGGGATACAGATCTTACAATAATCAAATTAGATACATGTCAGTTTTCTTTAAAATTACGTCGTAATATTTTTTATACTTGGTAAATATTTGAAAACGGCGTTTTCTCAAAAATAAGCACTAAAAAATCTATATAGTAGGTATACTAGCGGCTCGCCCTGGCCTCGCATGGGTAGATAAATATTTTAAAGTTGTATTTTCATACGAACTTTCATCCCCTTTTTCACCACTTAGGGGTTGAATTTCTAAAAATCCTTCCTTAGTGCTCATCTACAGTGTAAATGAAACCAGCATGCAAATTTTCACAGTCCTAGCCCCAGTAGTTTGGGCTGTGCGTTGATCCGTCAGTCAGTTTCTTACTTTATATACATTCAGTCAAAAAAGTATCAGGAATAGATGGTTTGTTTATGGTTCCAATTTTTTTTTTTTTTGTTGTTTGATTGGCACTGCGGTTTTTCATTTTGGTGCGGGGTTTGAGTTGCATCTGTCTTTAGATTAAATACAGTGCTGTTTTTATTTAGATCATATCTAATGTGTATTGCTAATTTCATAATGGACAAAAACATCGAACAAAGAGTTTGTCTTACATTTTGCATCGCCAGTGGAATTTCTTGCGAATTGTGAAGCGAGTGGTAAAAAGCGTTCAAAGGCGGTCGAGATATGCTGGAAAATTTGCCTCGCCCTGGTAGGCCATCAACGTTTTCAACTGAAGTTAACATCGCTAACGTGAAGGAATTCGTGAACTTTCTGTGTCTCACGAGTCGATCCGTATCAATTTAAATAATCACTTTTGTATGAAACATGTTGCCGCTCGGCTAGGCCCAAAAGACCTGTGAATTTTCTCCAAAAACTCAATCGCATAAGAGTCACTGAGGACATGCTAGAACGAGTCAATTCCGGCTCAACATTCATGAAACGCATTGTTACTGGTGACGATGCGTGGGTTTACGAGTTTGACATGCAAACTAGTCAACAAGCTTCGGAGTGGCGCCTTTAACTGAACCGAAACCGAAAAAAACACGCCAAAGTCGATCAAAACTCAAAGTTCATGTTAATTGTTTTCTTTGATTATTGAGGTGTTATGCAGTCGGAATTCTTACCGGAAGGTCAATCGGTACATAAATAAAGTATATTATTTGAGCGTTATGCGGCGTTTAAGAGAGCAAATTCGACGAAAAAGGCCAGATTTGTGGAAAAATTCTTGGATTTTGCACCACAATAATGCGCCTTCGCACAAGGTCATCATTGTGTAGGATTTTTTGACCACAAACTCAACAAATACCATCGAGCAGCCATCTTATTCACCAGATATGGCTTCAAACGACTTCTTTCTTTTTCCTAAACTAAAATTACCACTTCGTGGAACCGCTTTCATTCAGTAGAAGACATAAAGAAGAATTTGCGAAGAGAACTAAACTCAATTCAAAAGCGTTCAAAAATGTTTTGATGATTGGATTATTCGTTGGCGTAAGTGTCTCGTGTCTGAGCATACTTTGAAGGCGAAATAATAAATTTGGATGAATAACTAACGTTTTGTGTATTATTGATCTTTTCCCAGTACTTTTTTGAGAGAGTTGTATATAAATAGACTAGCGGTCCTGACAAATGTTGTCCTAACCGATCGTTGTAAAGCCCGCATTAAAAAAAAATCCTAGAACTCGATCACAGTGTCACCTGCCGGGTCCAATTGTGAATCTGAACCATCCAGGGAATCATACAAGCACACACAAAAAATTTAACCCTTTAGCAGGAGTTAAGTCACAAACACATTTACAGATGAATTATATATACATATATATATAAAGACATATCTATAAATATAGATTACACCAATACCTACTACTAAGACATGCGATCTGTCAGTTCTTGTAATTAACACATTCGCCACCACTCGGTTTTTGCTGAGATCATATGCCATCTCGCAATACATATAATTAGTGAAACCCGCGACGTGGGTCACTGGCACGGAATGGGTTAATGACGTATTCATGGAAAAACGAAATAAACAATTACTATAAGGCTAATCTATATTTTCTAGTGCTATTGTTGAGAATAATTGCAACTCCATGTATTTCATTTGTAGTATTAATATTTGGGCTTTACCTATGAAATTGCGGATTTTTAATACTGACTAGTACGAATATCGATAATTCATTCTATACAAAATTCGAAAATTATATTAATGTTATATAGCTATGACATTTCTTTTTAAAAAGCCGTTGTATTTGATTTTTCACTGATATCGCCGTTTCTGTAACCAAATAAAAATCAAAATTCGCATTATTTTCGAATAAGAGTTCCGTCGCGTGATGGCACCAACGCAGCACAGACGACACGCAATATCAACGACGTGTATATGACCAGGTACCGTAAGTGAACGCACGATACGCTTTTGGTTTAATTGTAACACTTCCGTTTTGTAAATTTTGAACTCAACAATGATCCCGTGGCCATGCAACTGGAGGCGAAATTTGATAACGATAAATCGAAAGCCGTAGTGGCAGCAGATTTATCTCAAACCACGTCGGAATTAGCAGCAGCCTTCAACGTAAGGGATAAAACGATACTCATTAATTTAAAATATTTATTGACATGCTCGTACAAAGGACTATCTCAAAACTACAGCGAGTTACGACTGAAAGCTCTCCGTCACCCACCAAACCTTGCTCTGACATCAATTGTTTTCCAAATTAGGTAGTTTGTTACAGGCAAAAATTAAAATCAATGAGGTTGTATAAAAACGCCCTTAAAAAGTTCATCAAATCCCGTCACAAGGATTTCTAAAGCAGAAGCATCAGTGAACTTCCATTTAAATGGAAAAAGTGCATCGATAATAATGGTCATTACTACTGATTAAATATATAATTTCATTTTAAAAAAAGACATTTCTTTTTTTACATAACATTGCAATTTCATAGGTAAAGAAAGACCTGTTATAACAGAATTTAAAAGTGAACTTATATTTTGTGAATATTGGCATGTATATAATGTTTTAGTATTATTATTATTAAATATTAATTTACCCCTTTAAAACAAAAATAAATAAAATGTTAGTTCTGAATTGTACCCGCAACATTACAAGGTTGAGTAGCAGTTTTCTACAAATAAAAAAGGAAACTAACATAATATGCCAGAAACTGCATTTATATGCCAGTAGTAGTCAATTGGGAGTTTACGAAGTCCCTTAGCGGTAATGAAATAATGCTGATATCCACTTATTTGAATGATCATTATTTTGTTAAGGTTGGTATTATTTTTGATATTTTCCTTAATATCTAACAAATCAAAATAAAAATTTCATTGATTCTTACTATGTTATTAAAATAATAATAATATATGTAGTATCCTTTCTTTTGTAACAGGTATTTTTTTTAATAATATAATGTTAAGTACAGTTAGTGTTCAACATAATATTTATATTACATATTTCAAACATAAAATTACCCTTTGGAACAGTGATATTATAAATACAAATAAGTTTAATTAGTTATAATGATGTAACTAATATTACATTAACATTAATATTGTTTGGTTTTGAGTATTGTTATTGTAAAATAATGTAATAATATGGTAACTTAATCTGCAATTTAAAATAAAAAGGGTGTAACTAACATTTATTACATACCTATAAGAAATATTTTCCTCATATTTATTGTCTGTATATATTCTAAAAACAACATGTAGAACATAATTTTATTTTGTAAAATAAGTATGTACATTCCAAACATTTTTTAATAATGAGAAAAGAGGTGTAAACAAATAAAGTACTTTTTAGACCTAAGATGAAATTTGGTCACTCATTTCTATGAATTGTTTCAGATAATCTTTTTACCTTTGATGTTTAAAAACTTCAGTCATTTTTAAAATTGTATTCGTAATTATCAAATATACCCTTTTTTGACTTAAAGAGGCAGTACCAGAGATAATGTTTAACAAGGCACTTTAATATTCAGGTGAACTGTCACCTAAACACTTGTTATCTTCATTTACTAGAATTGTCTTTTTTATTCTCTTATCTTCCACATCAAATGTAATCAAATCTTCATTGAAGTTATTCGTTTTCTGCAATAAAATAAAAATATGCCTTGTTACATGATGTTCAAGGTAATTTTGTGAATGTTGTCAATTATCCTATACCAAAAATCCTTTGCAGTGGCGGATTTGCAGTCTTGGCCGCCCTAGGCCGTGTAGTACCGCCCCTTCTCAGCTCATTATTTAATAAAACATTTCAAATTTGATGGTATTAAAGTACAGCTTTAAGATGTCAATATTGTAATTCAAAGTAGATTTTTATCCATGTCTGGAGTCTTAATATATACTTCATATTATGCTTTAGTGTACTGTTATTTATTGTCATCATATGTTTGCATTTGGTAGTATATTTTTTGCCACAATTAGCCACCACTAATATCTGGTCGCCCTAGGCCTGGACTTAATTGGCCTTAAGGGAAATCAGCCACTGATCATTTTTAACTGTTAATTTATGTAGTTGTGAAATTCTTCTTCCCTACTATAATCCGTAATAAGTATTGTTAATGTATGGAGATAAAATAATTATAATTAAAACTACTACTTTAAAAAATATTAAAATAAGAAAATAATAATAAAAATAACGCATCTTTCCCAAAGCAACATGACATTTATCATTACTATGCATAGCATAAAGTAGCCCGTTTGCTATTTTAACTGTGCTTCAATTAAAATTAACCCCTCAAGTGTCATTTTTGAATAGGTTTTCAAAGGTTTCTATACAGTAATGTTTGTGAATACGGGTGTTAGTATATAAGGAGCAAAATAATTATATCTGATTTAATTGAAGAAAATGTAAACAAAAACATAATTAATTAAATTCTGAACATTTCAAAAAACAATCTCCAAATTCCTAGGTAAAGTTTAACACTTTCACTGTTAGAAGAAACAAGTAGATTTTATTTACACTATTTTTTTTTTATCTCTGATAATTTCAGTATTTTTAAGGGTCATGATTATTACGTATCTATGTGTATAAAATTAACAAAAGCCAAATACATATAAAGAATTATAAAATTCGCCTCAATTAATATAAAGTTTTAAACTATGGTCCAGAGTTTATGGTTAGTCGTAATACAGTGAAATTGTTCCCTAACATTTTATTGAAGTCAACACCTACACCTATACTAGGAAAAAAATTGAATGAAAACTGAGCACATTATGGTTAGTTGCAATTCCAGTTAATATATAAATGCTTTGGTTTTACTTACACTAGTGGATGCAATCTCTGAATTATTTTTTAGAGCGGCTGCATAACTTAAAACTGTTTTTGCTGAACTCGATGATATTACACTAGGACTGGAACTTCTGTTATTTATTTGATTTTCTATTGAATTATTTGCATTTTCACTGTTTGACATGTTATTACTTTTAATTGTTGCATTATTAATATTTAATATATCAACCCTTAAGGGTGTTTTCATTGCTTCAACACAAGCTTGAGCCATTTCCGTTTCTTCATTTATTAACTTTTCCTCAATCATTTTGTTATATGCTACATGTAATTCAGTTGAGTGTTTTTCTGATAAAATTGTACTCATTTGCTTGATTTCAGTCTCAAGTTCTCTAATTGTGCATTCATTTTTTGCAGCAATTTTAGCTTCCTTCAAGAGTCTTACGTCAACTGCTTCGTGTATGCGTAATATTGCATCATTTGTGTTACTATTCTGAACATTACTTTCCTTTAGAATCTTATTGAAAACACAATGTGGTAAAACTCTTTGTGCTCTTTTATATCCTGTTTGTTTTTCTCCCAAGTTGCCTGTCACATCATCAATATACTCATACATGTCGAAACAATTGATTTTACCAAATCTGTAAGTGTATGTGTGAGTAGAGCCAGTAGGAGAAGTTCTATTAGACAAAGTACATGTGATGAAGTTCTTTTTGCCATAATGTTTTTCAAAGTACTTTTGGAGTCCTTTTGCTATCAATTTGTCTCTGAACGTTGGTCTTATGTTGGTGTTCTTTCTGTATTTATACCAACCAATAACTTCATTGGCCGTGTTTGATAGCAATTCCTTAAGTATGTCTTCCTTTATTTTTCCAGTTGGGAAATAGAATAGGGACACTGACGGTAAAGGTAATACAGTCCTGATGACAATCTGAGTGTCAAGTCGAGCGTTATCACTATGAGAGTCTGATATATGATTAGTTATTTCGGAAGTCACATCACCAATGAGAAATCCTTCCTGAACGATAAATAAACAGTAAATATGTTATAGTACAGAAGAATAATACAATAATATTTAGATACTTTTTATTACCTGGCTATTCCCGGAATTTGTACATTCGTATAACAAAAAAGATAGAGCAGTCCCACTGAGTGACACTTTCTCTGTGTAGGCCATTATATTTATTCATTCGATCACCACGTTTCAGTAATATGTTTAACAATGGCAGCTATTTAAATTTTATAAAAAGTTAATTTAATGTTACGAATACAAATAGTAATTTCTAGTTTATCTCTCTGTAGAGAGTTGCATATTCTTGATGCAGCGCAATAAAATCTTACAGCAGATGACGACGATGACGTCTACGGTCTTCCACAGAGGTCTATTCATAATCACGTGACATTTTACCACAGAAGATAATAGTATAATTTACTTAGTGTTGAAACAGAGATTAATGAATAAGTTTTGGGACTATCGAACAATTTGATTAGAGCTAGCGTAGCAAGAGGCAAATTCGTGAAAGAAATCGATTTATGTAGAGTAAACAATATCGATATTTCAATATCTTTAACTCCAAAGCTTGATTACCTAAAAGTACTGTCAAAATATTCAAGAGTAAAAAAAAACACATCTGGCAGTTTTATTAGTTCTTGAAGTGAAAAATTCTTTAGCCGCATGGAGCACTTTTTGGTAGAAAAAAATCTTATGGGTTTACGTCACGGACATTTATTTATTTCTTCTTACACCAACATACAATATTAACAGCTACAAGGCCAAGACATATTATATTTATTTACAAGTACTTACTTGCTAATTTTAATTAATATTTAAACTAGCCCCTAATATATTTCTAAAGATTCTCTGAGTTTCGTCATGCTAATGTTTATTGAATATCTATATCTATTAGTATATATATCTATAGCACGTACTGCTCTGATATCAGACTAGCACATGCGCAGCGGCCTGTGTATATGAATACATATATATACGTATACACATTTAACACATCGTATATACCTAACCGTGTGCTGTGCGCGTTAGACGCTTTTTGGATGGGTGAAATCTTGTGAGTTCGCGTCACCGACATACGTAATAGCAGTATATCTGTAGCTATACTGGTGACGTATTGCGCAACATTAATGCTGTGTATATCTTTATAAGTAAAATTAAATTAAACAGTTTAATGTGTATATACTGTACTTTGTTCAAGTAGTGTTTGAGTTTGATTATTATCTTATTTGTTTTTTAATTGTAGGATTTCTTTGCTTTACAATAGTGAGTACTAAATAAATATATGTACTAACATTTTTAAATTGACAAATAAATAAATAAAACAGTATTTCTTTTTATTATTTTAAACAATCGTATTTATATTGGCGTTTGAAAATAATTCTAAGTTATAAGTTTTCACTTCTATCGGCAGGCCCTATGAATGCCAATTTTTTTACTACTTTATAATAGTTCGAACTGTCCTGTTGGAGTTTTTGTCAAGTTCTTAATTTGTTCTGTAATTAGTGGTTTTTATTTTTATTCATATACTTGCGTTATTATATCCTATTATGTAGTTGGCATCTTGCGTAACATAGTTTCATTGTTCGATTGTAGAGCGATGCCGCTATAATTAAATACAAAAATATTAAGAAGTTAGGCTTAAAGTCAATATTTAAATTGGTAGTTTTAGTGATGTTGGAATTGCTATAAAGTATCGATATACATATCAAATATATTTTATATATGTTATGTATATATTCGTTTATATCAGAAAAATATGTCTCATTTTATCATTTAGACTTTATAAGAATATCAGTTGCTTTAAGATCCTAGTCTGTTTTGCTTACAGTGTTATAAAATATATACAAACTACGAACATCATTTATGATAATTAAATGATAATGATACCAAATCTAAATCAAAACAATCGGTTGAAAAATAATATTCATTAATAAAATAGGTGCAGTCAATTAGGCAAACCAGTACTATATTGATCAGAAAGGAAAACTCCAGGTTTGGGAAATAACTACGTATTTATATTAAAAGAATTAATACGTATCTTTTAACGTTACATGTGAAACATAGGTACAGTACTTTTTTACCGCTCTAAATACCAAATTACCAATAGTAGTGACAAAGTTGTAACTGATGGAAAAAGTTTTTGATATGTTATCAATACTTCTAGACTTATATAGTTATCGACTTACTGTTGTATTTTATATCGAATGAGATATATCGATTTTATATTGAATTTTTTTAAGTGCAAACCTAGCAATTTTGTTGTGCTTTTGGTTCTGGTTGTGCTGCATAACTCAAATAAATACTCAAATTAACGCGTTTCTGCGGCACTTGCGGCAATATATAATGATTATACATCAGATTTGATTTTTTTTTATAAATAATGCAGTTTTAGAGAATAATAATATTTTTTCCTTATACTTAAGTATTTTCAGTTTGCTAAAATTAGGTGGTATTTGGCTCTGTTTAAAAACACGTAATCAAGGTGGGTTTTATCTTTTATCATTATTTATAATAGTGTATTTTGTAACTGATAAAAATAATGTGAACCTTTCGCTTCATTTAATAGGTAATGATTTTTCCTACATATTGCTTTGTAATATTATCACTAATAAGTATTTTGGAATATTAGAACGCTGGTATTTCCTTATCAATTTATTTTATCGTTTCCTTATTTCATTTTTTAAGAAACTAATATATAAAATGTAAGTATATAATATATTATCTTCTTTCATTTAAAAAATAATAATCATCTATTTGTATGACTCTCATTCAGATTAGGGCCTAGATACTCTTACAAATTTTTTTATACTTGTTAAATATAAAATAATAAATTGTCCACTTCTTTTTTGTAAAGTGTGTATAAAAATACATTATATTTTTAGCCATTTTCATTTTCTAATAATTATGAATATGATGTTATTGTAATTGGGAGTATGATACTTTGAAATAGTTTTAACACAAATGTACATTTCTATACATTTCAACTACATGTCTGTGTGTATTTGCCAACTTTGGTTAAATCTATGAATCATTACTTAGTACCTCAGGACTGAGTTTTGTCTCAAGTTTTAAAGTTAAATAGGCATTACTAAGTCAAAACTGTTCAGATTTTATCTATACTTTACCACCTATTACCAATAAATTACTGAATACCAAAACTTATGGCTTGAAAGTATTTTGACGACATCCTGTGTTCTGAAATTTCTTATTTCTGTAAATTTAAGTGTTGTTGTACTTGGTACAGATAATGTAGTCCATTGCCAATGAAAACAACTAAAATGTAAAGTTAAAATTGCATAAATATTATAAGAAATAATATTGTTATAATTTTTATTGTATGCATGCACAATAGCAATGCACAATGAGCTAAAAAGTCTGTAGAGCTTACGCATCATATACCTATACATAATTACATATTCAAAATTATTGCTTTCATTTTTCACTATTTTTTAAAATTAACCTGGGGGCTTCACAGACTTCAACAGCAAATCGCATGTAAGTGGAGGGCCACAATTTTTACAACTCTGGTGTATAACCTTGAAATTTTTCTATGGAATTATGTAAAAATAACAATTAACTTTGTGTACTTATTCACTAATGAAAATTATTGTCAAATGTAAAATTAATGTTAGTTTTATTGAGCTTTGAAAACTTTAAAATTTATTTTAGATCCCAAATAAACCAAATAAAACATTACAAGTGAATGTTCACATTGTCAAATATCAAGAAACTTCAGGGAAAACCTTTTTTTTTTCTGCAACATTTGATTGATTACAAAAAATTTTACAAGATGGAAAGTTGTCCTAACAAGGAGTGTTTGATAAAACCAGAAAATCCAATCTTGTCTAAGAAATATTATCGGCGTGTGGAACACAGGTAAGTTACATTTATATTTATTAATTTATTATCCAAAACTATTATTATTATTCTTATAAATTGCAATGAACAAAAATGCAAATTGTGAATAAGATGTGTCATAGTTGTATAAGAACCATGGGTATAGCCTGGATTTTAATTTGAAGTGTTTCTTATACTATATTTAGTACTATGACTCTACAGCACCTGACGATAAGTACAGTACAATCCAAAAACAAGAGTAGTCGCCGTCATACCGGCGAATATTTTTTGTCACCATAAAGACAGTTATATTCGCATCCCAAATATATTGAAAATAGATTTATGTTTGTCGTCTTGTATCATCATTTAGATTACTCAGTGTCTTAGGTTATCTCTTATCATTGTGTGGGGTCATTATTATCATAACTACCACATATTATACTTGCAATAATCGTGCCATACACATCAGTTCTTATTTGAAATTTGTAGTGTACAGTAAATTTTGAATATTTTTCTAAAATGCCTGACGCTTTTGAAAGTGCTTATCCTCTTTCCCCCTCGGTAAACCCGCAAGACATTCGCGCACGCGCTAACTCTTCATCGAAAAGTAAACGGCCAGTAATAAAATTTTTCGCTGGCGATGAAACCTTAGAAATACCTGACAAGTCTGAAGTCGGAATAGACAAGCCACTAGTTAGGGTCGATAGAAGCGAACTTGAACTGGACAGTTTTGCAGAATCGCTAATAACCATGCATAGTACATGGTTTGACAAAAGAGTACTTGAACACAGGTGTGTATTTATTTTGTATATTTCTTTATTCTTACACGCTGTATTTTTGTAATATTAATAGGTGTTTCAAAGAGGTTTTTTAACATTTAAAACTATATGTAAAAGGCATAAAATACATTACTATGTATTTTAAATGTTTTACTTTCAGTACACCCATAACGTAATAGTTCCTATTATCATTAGGTCTTTTAAAATCTAAAAATATTATTGAATCAGTATTCATTATAAAAAAATGTGCAGCCCTTACGTATATAATAAATATAATTATTATATTATAATATGCACAAAACGGAAACGATAGCTAAGTCTAAAACATCCATTTAGAAAGTAGGGTGATTTTAACTAAAACAACGGTTTCAATTTTCCAGGTTTGTTTTATAGTATTTTGTCCATCTAAATTTATGTTTGATTGGCTATCTGAGCTTGTATCTTTTAAACTCGATCAATTAAAACTAACGTGGCGTCCGCGTCACTGTGATTTATGATACTACTACGGGGTACGAAGACTAATCTCTAGTACGCGCTGTGTGCGCCTTGTTATCTATAACGTTATATACCAAAAATACACTGCCGTTTTATATGCAAAATATCTATGAGAAATACAAATTAGTATAAAAAAATCGCATAGTTTTAATAACGAAGAAATAAAACAAGTTTTTTATGACCTAATTTTAAGTGACGATGACTGCCAAGATGGTAACACGCAGCACGCTAAGCCTAGTGGGGGGACGGAAACTGGCTCAAGTGCAGCTGCCGGAGCACACCTATGGATGCTTGGAGACAGATTTTCAAGTTGAGCTAATGAAATATTGTATATCCACATCGAGGTTTCATAAGAGCAGCAGCATAGCAGACTAAAAATATATGACATACCCAGTCTGAGCGTCAGATTTACCACATAAACAGATGAGAGCTTCATCACACTAATGGAAGCTCTCTCATAATAATAAATGTCAAACAGACTAGAAGTCGGTCAACACAGTGGCTTATTGATATAAAACATACTGCCATGGCGTAGGAAAGAACAAAAATATGAGGTTTCATAACTACAAATCACAAATAACATTAGTAAACTTACACACGATAATGTTCTGAATTCACAAGGGTTACACACTTGCGGCATGATACAACAATCTAGGCACGATATACGCAGTGTGTCAGCCAAGTACGTAAAAGAAAAGGGCGACAGACCAGCCAGTGTGTCTTACTGTGTATATTTATACGAACCATTTCGATCTACGAACACCCAAATAAGTAAGATATAAGTCAAATACTATTCGACCTACACACTTTTATATGTTTAATAAACCTCCATTAAAATACCTAGAATCCCAAATTACACGCATATACCTATATAGTTCTTGAGTTATTAGGGTCTGGAAAGTAGCATTTTATCACTAATTGACTCATTCATTAAAAACTTGTAAACTGTAAATTCTAGGAAGAATACAAAGGAAAAAATCAGAAAAACTTTAAACAATGAAACGAAATAATACTCACAAAACGGCGTTTCCATCTTCTCACTAATAGATGGCGCTGTACCAACTTAGACGCTCTAGCGCTGTATTTTCCCGATGTATATGAGCATTAGAATATCGACGCTTTAATAATAATTAAATCAAAATTTAAATCATCAATGTGTTTTATCAAAACACATCGAAAAAGTGCTATTATTATTTGATTTACACGAAATAATACTCATACTCTCATACTCATACTCATATAATACTCATAAAAAGTAACGATATCGCAATAAAAACATAAATGTGAATAAGGGGCCAAGTTCGGTAGAAACGACGTTCGGGGTAGTCGTCATCGATAAAAGAGCTGAAATTTAACGGGTGCCAAGATTCCAAGCCCGGTGAAGCTGTAAACGCCGCAAAGGCTCCAGGGCCACTAAGGCTAACAGTATAGTAAGTTCTAAAAAAACGGGTGCCAAGTTCCGTCCTTTGTTCTGTTCCTTTAATTATAGCTGTAGGAATGCACGTTCTACAATTCATTTACAAATCTTTGTATGTACTCAAATTGTAAAATCCTGTCTTGAATTTATTTCAAAACTATGTTAATTATTTCATAATGTTGTGTTGTGTTTTCTAATACAATAAAAATAATTAAATAATGAAATCCTGACAAAAGTGGACTATTCTGATTGTAATCAGTTCAAATAATACACTCTCAGTCAAATTCAAAAGCCAGCAATGGGAATTAAAAGGGCCGGAAAAATACGAGCACTCTGAGAATCCAACAGCTTAGGTGAAAAGTTCAAAATTTATCTTTATCACCGACAATTTTGCTTAGACTGTACTTGTCCTTGTCATACTGAGTCGCGTTCTACCCAGTGGCGTATTTTATTATTTGGCAAATTGGCCTATAAGCTTTGTCGCCCCCATAAATTAACAATGACATATGGTAAATGTCACTAGCAGCCCACGTTTTATAAAGAATAATAAAAAAAGTTAGTCCAGCTGGAAGACCCACACATATTTTACTTTTCTGCTGTAGGCACTCGAAAAAGTGCGATTTGCTGCCCCGGACCATCGCCCTTATGACTCTTAGGGTAAATATAACCCCCTAGATCTACCTAACTTGATAGGTCACGTGGAGTGAAAAGCCTTTAGCCGAGAGTTTGCGAGTACAATCCCCTCAAAGGACACTGATTACTGATTTTGTGATTGAGTGTATAGTATCCATATATATATGTACTCTTGGTAAAAGTTGTTTTAATTATATTAAAACCGTAAAAAATCTATTTGATGCAATCAAAAAGATGACAGAAAACTTTTCAGCTCATAAATTAACCAATCGGATGTGAAATATACGTTTTTCTGATGTTTTGCCATCAATTTGTACAAAGAGAATATATGTTTAAAATAATACATATGACCTAAATAATCTTTGTTTAATTTAGTTCATTTCTGCCATTTTGTAAAATAATCAAGGTTTTTGTTATGCAACAAAATTTTTACTTACTTATTTATTTAGATTAACAATTCAGTTCTTTTGCTACTATTATTTGACAGAACAATTTCCACCCTATTTTTTTATTTCAATTATACCAGTTACCGGCGATATTGCGTAATCACTCTTTTTATAATTTCGCATAAAAATATACACTAACTTGTACACACAATTTAATCGATATGAAATTAAACTTACTATTTACATTCTTCGGCTACATCGTCACTGTTATGTTGTTTTACCTGATGTTAATCAGGTGAGATTGTGGCCTATGTATAAATCGATAAAAAAATGCTTTTGTTTTTCCTCAGGAAGTGGCAGTGTTTAGGTAATTGACCTAACAACGTATTTAATAGCTTTATCTATACTCTATACATATTATAAAATTGAAGTGTTTGTTTGTAATATCAAAGTAACAGCTTTTTACCAAATGCAAATGAAAATTTACATTGTACCTATAAAAGATAACCATTTTTTCAAATTTTTGTCTGTATGTCTGTTTGTCCGACAGATAGCTGATATTATAAGGAATGAGTTAGGTTACTTTTAATTTACAAAAATATTTAGAGTTCCGCACAAAAAACGGTGTTCACGCGAGCGGAGACGCGGGTACAGCTAGTTAGAAATTAAATTTATAGGACTTTGAGTTTTTAAGAGTCTTAAATATGGAAGAAAACTTTGTATAAGTAAGTGTACCGTCAATTTTAAAGATCAGAGAAGCTCTCAATAGGTAATATGGCATGTATTTCAAATATAGGGGAAGTATTTTTATTTGGAATCTTTATTACCGTAGAATTACACCTACGTTTTTTTATTTATAGATTTTCATTAATGAAAGGTGTTAATAATACGAGAGAAATTTAAACTCGCAAAACTCAACGCTATTGGTCAAATCGAAGTCCGCGTTCAGATTGTCCACAATGGCGAAGTTACTAGGTGTTTTAATACTTTTGTGTTTGTGTTTAAATTTTATCGTTGTTTATGAGTTTATTTAGTGGAAATATTGCATTCTTAGAATCCACACTAGGGATCGTCGGTCGAGTAAGTGTCGAAACGTTATTTTAAGTGTGACTATCTCCACCACAATAAATAATTCCCGATTCCCTCTTCTCCCTTTCATAACAGAACCACACGCGCTGGGCTCCGGAGCCACAGCTCTACGGTAACCTCCATCTTGTCTCGAACACAGAAATTTGCTACGTCGTATCTTTGCCGTACTGTGAAGCTGTGGAACTGTCTCCCGGCTAATATTTTCCCAGCTTCCTACCACATGAAGTTCTTCAAACATAACGTGATGAGATATTTGAGCAGGCTGGCATGACGGCGACGACTGTCGATGCATTATAAATCCGTCGGTATTCGCCGATATTATTGGACCGCACTGTGCTCACCATCAGGTACCGTGTAGTCACTTTGCCGTGCTTCGATAAAAAAAAAAAAAACAAAAAATTTTAGCCATATCGCCATCTCGAGTGATCGAAATCTATAGACTTGATGCGGTATTGAAACGTTTGAAGTCTAAAATTACTCTGAATACACTAATTACTTTTGAGCGAAGCAAAGGCTGAAATGCTGAATATGCTCTTTAGATTTCATACTAAAAATCTTCTTCATAATGTTGTATATTGGAACATCTATGGATTTAAATATTTTTAGTCGTTTTGTAACCGGCCAATATTTATAAAGTCTACAAATAGGATCTCTCGGAACATGGAAATACACTTTATCATGTCAAATCATGTGCAATTTTTACCATATTTTTACATATAGCTATAATACAGTATTTGTAAATGTTGTTTATGGTATTAAGAGAAGAAAAAATACTTTATAAACACCTGTATTTTAAAATCGATACTATAATATAATAAAATGGAAGAGTTTATTTGTTTAAACGCGCTAATCTCTGAAACTACCAGTCGGATTCGAATAATTATTTTTGTATATGATAGCTAGATTCACGAGGAATAGTATAGGCTATCTAGCATTAGGTTACACCTCTCAGCTAGCCTTAAATATAGATTTTTGTTAAGTCGGAATAAATAGCGCACCCTAACTGCTTTATCCTTATACGCTGGCGTAATAGTGATAGGTAAATACAATGTTCTACAAAAATATGGCTTCTTAGCACATTTAAAAAAAGTCCGCGATACCATATGCTTACCTCTTATAGGTACATTAAGGTATTTTGTGACAAAGTTTTATTGAAAATTGAAAAGTGATATATCATGTTATTGGGATGAATAGTTTGGGAGATAATTTAAAATTAAAATAATTTTCAACACTCGGCTCGGGTCTGTGATTATAGGTGTAGTGGCGCGAACGAACCGTGTAAGTTGTGACGCATAACCCTGGCCACCAGATAAGAATGTTGTTTATACTGAGTTATTATAAATTATACGCAAGTGAAACCGCGGGGCACAGCTAGTATACTATAGAAGGAAAAGACACGTATTTTATATAGGAAAATGAAACAAGTTACTATAATTAAATTTACACATGTAATATTTGAAACAACTTCTCTCTTCTATACGTGGCCAGTTATGATTATTTACAACAGTAAATTGGTTTTCCACTTTCATTCATATTGTAATCTTCTATTTATCTATACTAGTGGTCGCCCAGTGGTCGAAATTTGACCATAGTTAATTTAAATTATAAGTTTGAACATTATTAAGGTTATATTGTCAAAGACTACTTCTATTATATATCACAGATTTCGCCAAGGCTACACTGTTAATTTGCCAACAAAATCTTTGAACCAGCAATAACTAATATATATAATTTTACCTATATGATATTGCTACACAACTTTCTTTTTATATTGAGATTTATATATGTATATTGAGCGAGCAGTATTTCGCTAATAACTAATATATATTGTAATAATAAATGAATTTATTATGTTTGTTTGACATTCAGTAAGACTATAGACAAATAATATTAAAGACGAACAATATTAATCTATTCTCAATTTGACCACAGACTTTAACAATAAGTAAAAGAGTATATATGCATGTGTGCGTCAAATACATGGTAGTGTGTGTAGTATTATTTTTTATTGATTTAATGTATTTTATGCATAATTTTAAGATAATATTAGCATTCCGCACTCCTTTTGTATATAAACTATTAGTGTGGGAAATTTCATACTCCTCCGTCAGCGCAAATTTCGTAAAAAGGGGTACAAAGTTTTTGCTTCACGTATTAATATATATATATATATATAATGATTGAGGTTTCTTGTTGTGCGCGCATCACGAAAAATTACTGAATAGAATTTATAACATTTTTTGTTTTACTCCTAATTCTAGGTCCTTATCTAAAAAAAATATCATGATATATTCATAAACAATATTTTTGTAGTCCACGCGAGGCACAACTATTTATATGTAACTAGTTCTATGCATTCTATAACTTACTAATACACATACTCGTATATACTTTACGAGTATATCGACGGTAAATTTTTGCAAATTTCTTCTCATTGTATAAATTCAAGAAAAAAATCGATTTTGTTATACAGATAAACTATTTGAACCTTTGGACCAATATAATAATACATAAACAGCATACATGATGAATGATGTTATGAACATCGTGAGTCTGTCGAACTTGTAAATCAGCTGTTCGGGGCCGCGGGGGAAGTGATTGTATTGTGGCTTAAGCGTAGGACGACATAGGTAGACTATCGCCGCGCCGACGCCAAAACAGCGTCAGTACACGCGACGCGACGCTCCTGTCGCACCGTATTGTATGTTACCAGTCAGCTAATTCTAAAAGTTCTTTATCATCGCGGTTTTTGATACGCTAATTTTCTTTGCTGATAATAATAATTCAGTGCCGTAAATATTCTAGATAGACGTACGCGATATTTTGTTTTTATTGTTGTTTAAATGTTAATGAGTCATTGACTGTAACAAGGTTGTTTTGTAGGAGACTGCATCGTGATTCGTATGGTACTGTGTATGAAATTTTCTATAATTTGTTGTGCAAGCGATTAGTTACCTCTGGTTTAACAAATGTATTAAACCAGCACACAACTCGTAACTGTATTCATGGGATTATATTGTAACCTTCGTATTTGTATTAATTAAATTCCACATTGTATGCCATTGTCCACTCTAGTACATTTGTTGTGAACTTTAATTAGTATTCATTGTTAAGGTACCTACTGTTTTTGTTTTATCAGCATAGTTCTGAGCCGAACTCATTCGTACCATATGTTATCAATGTTGTCTTTGTTCTTGTGTTAATGTTTTTGTAAACTATTTACAAGAAATATGTACCTTATAAGAATCCAGGTACCCGTTATTCTTGGTTTCTACGTATTTGCTTTACTATATGTGCTATATATTAATATTACCTGTTACATCCATAATTATAATAAATATAATAATTTATGACGCATTTGCTATTGAAAGTCAAATAAACAGTTTTTTTCTCAGAAACTGCGAGTAATATAACTCTCCGAAAATTAAATGATATAAAGCTATGTCTAAATAGTTTATAATTTGAGTAGAGAGCGTTCGTTGTACAAGTAAATTTATATCGATTTGTCGACTGGTTTCCTGGCAGCCTTCCCCTCATGCGCTCCGCTGCATCCTACTCCAATGTATCTAATTTACTGATCATATACCCAATGTCAGTCTCCTCCTGGGCTCTTTATTTCATTTAATTTGAAAGTATCGTTGCCCGATTGTAAGTTTTTTTTTGTATACCATGACAATGGTAAACGACCGTGAGGTCTGCTTAATGGTTGCCGAAAAATTAAAAAAAAAACTAAATATGGTTTTCGATTAATACAAATTGTAATGAAAATCCTAATATCATTGAGATTGTATGAAATGGAAGGTAGAATAGAAATTTATAGTTTATATTTTCTTTTGCAATTCAATTTTGCACTTTGTTGTTAATATTATATAATCCTAGAATTTATTGTAGTTTAAATTAAGAGAAGCCTTTAAAATTTTATTAGAGATGACTAAATAAAAGGCTATCCTATCATATAATACATGATTGTTTAAGCATGACGTGTAATGAATCAAAGCACTCGTTTCGGCTAATTAGACTAAATCAATACTCTACTCTTTTTTTTTATTAGACTACTGTCGTTATTTTTCAGTTAACCTTTTTTTTTACGTGGAGAAACCCGTCATGTGTACACGGAGACAGTCCGATGCAACGGCACTTTCTCCCCGTCCGTCGAACCAGTGCAATGGGAAGACGGGCTCGCCGACCCATCTCCCCTTCGTTCGGGCTGGCAGTGGAAGGAGGCGGATGAACGCACCCCCTCCCCCACCAGTCCGACGTTGGTTTTTTATAGATCCTCCTCTGCCGTCGTTTGTTAACCCCTCCGTCCGTTGAATCCGACCTTGATTTTTTAACGAGGTGCTCATCTTCGATCCTCTATTAATTTTTTAACGAGGTTGTCTTCCTCGGTGATTTTTTAAGGTGATTGTCTTCCACCATCCCTCCATGGTTTTTTAAAGGGTGGTTCTCTCCACTGTCTATGTTAGTTCTTGATTTTTAAGTTTGTTTTCTCCACTGCTAACATCAATTTTTTATAGAGGTTATATCCTCTTAATTTTTACGGAGGTTTTCGTCGCCGCCATGAAGCGAGCCCACTCTGCCCTATCCCCTGTCTCCTCTGATAAGCAGAAACAGGTACAGGGGAGGGATGCCGTCGGTCTGGTATTAGCCACCAGTCATAAGGACTGACGATACCCTGGGCACACCACGAGGAGGTTCCAGACATAGTGCCCCTCAGATATCAGAATAACCTCTAACAAGGATATTAAATACATTATGCGTTATTGTTTTTCAAAAGGCGCTATTAGAATGTAGTTTATGTTTCAAATGGAATATTATTTTATTATAAATGGCAATAATAATTGAATTTAGGTGTAATTTATCATAGAAACTCCGATTTCCTTTTAATTTAAATTTCTATATGTAAAGTTCTATAAGGGGGTATAAACTTTTCTTAGGTACCTAGTTAGGATTGTCTAGATATATTTTAGTGCAATGTTAATCATATAAATTTATTCAGTAAAGACAATATGGTCTTTTAATCTTGTTACTGTCAATGATATCAACACTCATATTTCCTGCTTTTTGCTAATACGGTCGAGCTCACACCACCAGCGAGTAATTTGTTTATATAAGTGTTCTTATATAAACGAATTGTGACTTTAGTTTCTCAGTGTCTAACAAAGTGTTCATTCAAGTCGGTGACAATAACATATCTTACTAAGGTTTGCATACTAGAGAATGATGAAGGATAAAAAAATGGCAAACGGTACAGGGAACCATTTCGAAGGTTATATAAACAGCAACGGTTCATCTTACGGCAAAGGTGATAGATATACGGCTGCACCAAACGAGTAAGTTTTGGCCTTGATTATTATTCCTTGTTATTCCGTGTCGTTTTAGCACCAAACTAAGACGTCATGTACTATGCCGGTATGCGTACGATTTAATCATTAAAATGACGGGTTGTTGAATCCGTGTAGTGTGATATGTTGTATAATGTATATTTTAATCAACACTTATGTTCTCTTACTTTTTTTTCTCTTAAATTTAATGTGGAATATATTATGTAAAAAAAAAACTTGTTTAAGATCTATAACGTATGTTTTACTTTTAGTAATTGAAGTTTTTATGCATATTTATTGGCATTTAAAAATATTTGGGTGGTAGGGTTGATATTGAAATATAATAACATTATTAGGGATTTCATGGTCATCGGCCGAGGGTAGTAAATTATTGTTAAGTAAGCTTTAAACCTGGTAGTAATTGAAAGTATGAAAATATGAAAATCGAGTTGAAAAATCCTTCTAAGATTTCTATTTTGTTTTATAATTTATTGTGGGCATGAATAAATTTTTTTTAAATAGCGTTATAACGAAATGGTGGTCTATTTTAAGAACTTTCCAGAGTTTTTGTGACATCCCATAATTCGTGTTCCATGTTATTTCTGGTACATTTCTATTATGCGGGATAATCAAACTATATTACGCAAAATGCGAAATTGCATAATACAGGGACAAATAACTCAAGTTTAAACATAGCTACCTACACGTCAGACTAAGCTTCCGATAAAACCGCTTTAAAATACAACAAGTGGCATAGGTGTTACTACAAATTTAGGAAACCGGTGAAACATTGGGTAAACAAACGGTGGCCAAATGATGTTTTTGGTTTGCTATTTACTTTTCAATTTAAATACCTATGTTTTGTTACATAAGTTTACATCAATGTCACGAACGAGTTTTAATTCTTTTAATACGCGAGTTGTCTGTATGTTTAAAAATTAAGTTAAGTAAGTATTGTACTATATTGGCCTATTGATAAGAAAAGCCTAATGCAATACAAATCTGGAAAAAAAACGAAATATCTATTATATATATATATATTATATATATTCTAACAAAATATCTTATTGTGGCTTATCAGGACTTTTTTTTAGATGTACTAAGGAGCAATATTTTTGTATAACATTGTATTTACGTATCACTGACCATTAAGCCAGCGCACGTGGATAAAGCAGTTAGGGTACGCTCTTTATTTCGACTTACTTAACGTAAATCAATATTTAAGGCTAGCTGAGAGGTGTAGCCTAATTTGAATCCGACTGGTAGTTCCAGAGGTTACTTCCAGAGATTGGCGTGTTTACAAAAAAAAAAACAAAAAAACTCTTCTGCTTTATTATATTATAGTATATATTATCGTTATATCGTTATAATATAATAACTATAGTAGCAGTATAGTTTATTGTTTTTGTTTCACATTTGTAGCGAAATGTCTTGTGTTTTGCTAAGTTTTACTAACTAGGGTAATTAGTTTATTTGTTTTGTTGTTATTGAAGTTGATGTGTGTTATAAAAGATTAAACAGTTATTTCTAGAGCTAGATTAGGATTCTAAATGAAAGCAGTGTAAATAACATGACAACCTATATTCATTTTAACTTATCGATTTCTTTAGTAGACTTGTCAGTATGAAGTCTAGAGTTGTAGATTCCAAATATATCAAAATGTTTTTTTTTTACTTTATAAAGTTATGGGTAAATCTGAAACTTTAACATATTGTCACCAAATTGATAAATCAATTTATTTATTTGAATCAATTTGTTTATTAACTTATTTTTTGAACGTCTTCGTTTAAAATATATAAATTAAGAAAAAATGCATGCTTTAAATATTTTATAACAAAATTATGATATACACATACAGTGGAAATGATATCTACATAAATTACACCCTTACATTAGTCACAGTCACATTCACGAGTCACCCAAATTTCCTACATCTACAAACTGTATATTTTCTTTATCTGATTTAGAATTTACCAATAACAATTTAACTACATCTGGTAGCGGTTTATGGTGAAGGTGACTTACCTTGACTTATCTTATGTCTGATGCTGCACAGGATTGGGTCAAAAGTTATTAACAAACTATGGATCATATTCTCATTTGTTGCAATTCTACAAATTTTTCTCGAGTGGAAAGCTCTAAAATTTTTAAAATATTTATTGCGTACTTCAGGAGACTCTCAGAAAATTTATCGATTGGTATAAAATTATTATGCTCAATTATGTCTGCACTATGCATGAGTAATTTATGCACGCTAGAAGGCATATAATACCACTGATATAACTCGACATATTTATGAGCTGTTTTAAAACAATATTATTGGAACTTTTCCACATGAGAGTACCTGAAGAATCAACTTCTACATTAACACTAGTGATGTGCAGTTGTTTGAGGGTTTGAAAAAACCTTGCGGTGTTCCCATCTTTGGTCGTTCCCGCACCTTGTTTAACTGTATGTACAAGCAGCCCCATTTCATCTCGAAATTTTTCGTGAATAATCTTTTTAGGGTTCCGAAGTCCAAAGGAAAGTTTTGGCATGTCCGTCTGTCTGTCTGCGGCTTAGCTCAGAGATTTATAGCACTAGAAAGCTGTAATTTGGTATGAGTATACATATTAATCACGCCGACAAAGTGGTAAAATGAAATCTTGAAAAAATATATGTTTAGGGTTACATTCCTACACGTAAAGTGAGAATATTTTATTTCTCGTCTATCACATCGCATGGGGTGTCGTTGGATAGGTTGTTCAAAAATATTATGGGTCTGGCAAACCATTTTTTCGATTCAATTATCCGTTTGCGAAATATTAAAGTTTAAAGTGCTAATTTTTGTTAGAGTCAATTGTCCCCCTGCCTGCTTAATAGTTGTTTTTGGTTATGTGAAAAAATACATGGAAGTAGTAATTTCGGACAAATATCATTGAAAATCGGTGTCATACAAAATTATACTATAGATGATTTTTACAGTTGTAATCTATGTATGTATTATAAAAGTCAACGTCTCTGTCTGTCCGTTTTTGTTCTTTTCACGCGAAACCACTAATCCAATGTATATACCTATTTTTATTTTTATTTATAGCTATATTAATTTGTCTTTTGTCTGCACGATTCGCGTGTGCGCTCGAACGACGGCATTTTGTTAGTAGTCCACGCGAGCGGAGCCGCGGGCACAGCTAGTAATAAATAAATATTAATTGACCGGTATTATTTTAAATTATTATGTAATTAAAAATAATACCCGTAATAATGTATTACTAATATTATTATGGCTGTTCAATCTATTCGTGGATAATTCTGACAGATTTGAAAGAGAGTGTTTGTAGACTGAGAATGAATGAGTTACTCGTCAAATGTCTTCTTTACGCCGATGAGGAAGTATTACTTGCATCGTCGGCTAAAGATTTGCAATCGATGGTGACTATTATGAATGAAGCTTTGTAAAGAAAGGGAATGAAAGTGATCGCAAAGAAGAGTGTTTGAAAAGGAAGAGAGTATGTTAGAAGTATGTATCCGATTTGGTGGCGACAAACTAGAGCAAGTGAATGAATTTGTATATTTGGGCTCGATGTTTACAAGTGATGGAAAGTGTGAAAGTGATATTGAAAGGAGAGTTAAAGCTGGTAACTTGATGAATGGGGCTTTTCACACCATTATGAACAGCCAGAAAATCTCTTCTGGCTTCATGGCGTCATAAACGGAAGTGAAAGCTGGGTGTGGCAGAAAAAACATGAAAGTAGAATAAATGCAGAGAAATGAGAACGCTAAGAAATATGTTAGAAGTCAAATTGAGTGACAGGATAAGAAATAGTGTGGTAAGAGAACGTTGTGGTGTAAAAGAGGATATAGTGACACGGATTGAGAAAGGGATGCTTAGATGGTTTGAGCGAAAGGACGAATGAAAGAAGAATGACTAGAAAGATTTATAAAATGAGTGTGAATGGGAACGTTGGAAGAGGAAGGCCTAAACGAACGTCTTACGATCAAATCGAGGACGTTCTGAAGAAAGGTCAGGTCAAGAGTACTCTAAACCGACGAGCATGCATGCATGCATGCAAGAGATTGATGAATGTTGTAGAAGCGAAAGATGTATGTCAGGATCGTAACAAGTAGAAGAACGTGGTCTCCACCTACCCCGTTGGGAAAGAGTCGGGATTTATGTATGCATGTATTATTTTCAACATATAAAGTATTTAAAACAATTTTCTAAAAGTTATCTACTCCAGGATTGAGATTAGACAAAACTCTTAGTCAAATATTCAACGACTATTACGCTATTCAATATAATACTATTATTAAATTGAAATACTGTTTTTTTTTAAATAATTTATAACCTTTACGGCGGCCAGTATGTATCTACATTCTCCTAGTGTTATTGGATTCCTAAATGATGTAATCGTATTTTATGACTGAGTTTGAACGTCCACAAAACTGTTGATGTCGTACTAAATATAATTTGTTGACTGTTGTATCCTCGCTGCTTCGGTATAAAATATTTTAAATATAAATTTTCTGATGTAAACAGTATTATGGTCATTCATAAAAATATCATGAAAGACAGTATTGGAATGATTGAAATTAAATGAAAGTTTCGACCTTAGTTGTTGGCATGGCACTGGAATTCTTTCCAGAGAAAGTGTTACCCGCTTGTAGGTGGGCGCATACATTCTGTCATTGCTCGAATGCATTAATTTATTAACCTGAAGCTATAACCACAGACGCCAGAATTTAAATTTAGCTCATGGACGTATAATATTCGCGACATTGAAGTCAAATGTAAATTGTAATATTACTTCTTCATATGATGATCTTTGGAATCAAGAAAAATTACACGAAGAAGATGAATAATCTCAAATAAGGGTAGGCTATACTTATCATGTTTCTTTAAACAAGGAACTACGGCAAAATATAGTTTACTTTACACTTTTTTTAATAATTAGGTGTATGAACTAAACAGTAATAAATTAGAGAATATCACTTCACGTAACCGTTTTAATTATTGACAACGTTATAAGATGCTTTTTTTAGGGTTCAGAAGTCAATAAGGAATCCTTTTAGCTTCGCCTTGTCCATGTGTCTGTCTGCGGCTTAGCTCAGAGATTCTTAGTACTAGAAAGCTGTAATTTGGTATCGTTATACATATTAATCACGCAGACAAAGTGGTGAAATAAAATCCTTAAATTTAGGGTACCTCTTCTACATGCAAAGTGGGGATGTATTTTTTACCTCGTCTATCACATCGTCTGGAATGTCTTTGGATAGGTCTTTCAAAAATATTGTGGGTCTGTGAAAACAATTTTTGGATTCAAGGATCCGTTTGCGAAATATTAAGCTTTAAAGTGCTAATTTTTGTTAGAGTCAAGTTTCCAACCTCTGCCAGCTAAATGGTTGTTTTTTTGGATATGTGAAAAAACTCATGGTAGTAGTATATATAATGAAGTAAAAGGAAAACTAAAAGAAGTAGGTAGGCTTTACAAGTTAACAAATAATAGTTTCGTAAAAACATTGCTTAAAGCCCTCTTATTGTGACGAGCAACTGTGGAATCCTACACTGTGCGTGACCCGCGACACGCACTTGGCAATTTTTTCTCTTTATTGTCATACCATAATCTAATGACCTTTCATGTACCTGGTATCTACTTTAGTCCATGATATATTTAACTAATTCGTGTCTATATCTTGAAAGAGGTAAAGTGTACGGTATTAACATGTCATTTAAAAATTCCATTCAATAGAAACTTCTCATTTCGTCATGTTAGAACAATTTTCCGTTGCTATGTTGTTATCGGTGTGATTCATCAATTATTTCTACAGAAACGTATAATACCTCTGTCGCTGCGTCGCGTACGCACCGCTTAGCTCTCCGCGTATACCGATACTAAAGATGGCTACTTTATATACGGCTATGATGATTAATACATTATTTTAACTTTCGCTGGCTTTGCGTAACTCGTTATCTACTTTAACCTTCACAATTAGGTTGAACGCGTTGCTTACGTACTTACTTAAACACTAATAATTTATGTATCATCAATTTTGTAACTGACAATGTAAATTGATCTGAATGACCTATCAAACTTAGCAAGTCAATGGTCCGGTTATCCTTTAGATGCACGTATCCTAAGTCAAACATTCGAAATGTTATATAAACTGTCCTCGACCTTTAGTTGTGAAAACATGTTTTGGTACAGAAATAGGTTACTTATTTGCGCGTCACAATTGTGTACATGATAAATATTTCATCAGTATAATTTATTTCGTGATAATCTGAGGATCAGGCGTAATGTTTAACGGGTTATTTTATAACCTTGTCATTAATATTAAGAATCTATTGTGGTCCAATTAATAATAAATGAGGGGTACCTACCTACGCATTGAATGAAGCAATCAACTTTCGCTTTCTCTGAAGCATGTTTACACATATATATAGCAAATAATGGAAAGTCTAAAATGCTACAATATTATAACAGCAGAAAAAGTATTTTATACTCAAATAATCTAAATTGGGTGGGTTAGACGAGTTAGCTAAATAATATATCGATACAAGAATTCTCATGCTAAGTAGCACTATTAACGAATGATGACCATCTATGATTCTATATATAGAATATAAAAAACAAAAACTAGCCCAATATTTTTGCTGCACTTCTATAAAGTGCGTATTAGGAGGGGGGGGGGGTTTAGACATCATAATGTATATTGACGGCATTATGGATGTAATGGGTTGTATCACTTTTACCACCCGGTTCCAAAAAATTATGTTTGTATATGATTCATGAGGAATAGTATAGGCTATATAACCTCACGCTACGACCTTAAGGAGCAGATCAGTAACTATGAACGTCAAGCAATCTGGCAAGTTGTAGGCAAGTACGACAAATGGAACAACGATAGGGCTTACACGAACGAGTGCGGTGGCGGCACCGCGCCGCGCCGCGCCTCCACGGTGTTGTGGAGTTTGTTTAATAAATTTGACACGAATGAAACCTTGGGGTACAGCTAGTGTGTAATGTAACTAATTCTGATACAAGTTTCGACATGTACAAACTAATATAATGATATTTTCGTGATTATATACAAATACATATAAGCAAAATTAATCAATTATCTAACGATCAAATGTCTAATATCTAAAAAATTTAACAACAATCACATACGTAACATCAGTCCCACTATTAGATAGTAAGGATCGGTTATTCTGGTAAATTACAAATACATATAATATAATATATTGCGACTGTATAAAAAACATGATTTGAATTCGAATATTAAAGTAATATATGTTAATTTTTGATTTGTTCCAGAATTTTTGTAAACAGGTCGCTACATTTAGAGAATGTAAAATTTTATGGATTCGATATGGATTACACGTTGGCCGGTATGTAAATAAAATATGAGATCAGGGCACAAGTTGTAAGATTCTCGAATCTTCTTTTAATATTATTATAAATTATATTTCAGAATACAAATCGCCACAGTATGAAACGTTGGGTTTTAATTTAACAAAAGAGAGATTAGTAGCCAAAGGTTATCCAGAGGAAATATTGGAATTTGAATACGATCCTTCGTTTCCAGTGAGGTAAGTACACTCTTTCAAATAAACTACACGGACATTATTTCAATGACACTACATAGGTTGAATAATTATTACTACTACGACTATCTAAGGGGATCTTGTAACGGATTACTTTGACTGTTTTGTTATGTTACTTGGTTTTTATTAAGGATTATTTTATAGTAAGCCTGCTCTGATTTAAGACTTGATAGAAGTATAAAAAGATGGCATAAGCACGATTGAATTAGTCACGATTTATTAAATAAGTAGAATACTACTGAGCCGAGAGGTCGCGGTATCAATCTCCGTAAATGACTGTTGACTTTTGTGTGATGAGCATAATTGTCAGTTCAGTGTAGAGGGTTAAATATATATAATACTAGCTTTTAACCGCGACTTCGTTCTCGTTTTCTTCAAAGTGAAACGATTCGCGAACCACTTATCGTGTAAAGGTTGCATTCATTCAGAAACCTTTACGGTCATGCGTACAATAAATAACTCAACAAAATTTAATCGCAATTGGATGTACGGTATAGGAATTTAGGAATGCATAAAGGACAAACAAAGAAATATTCATTTTTATTTGTATTGATATGTAAGTATATCAGTATACTTACTTACACAGTTTGAAATCAGAAGGCTATGAGAGATTGTGCTCCATTAGCCCCATCCTTACTAATATTATAAATACGAAAGTGAGTTTATTTGTTTGTTACTCAATCACGCAAAAATGGCCGAACAGATTTGAATGAAATTTGGTACACAGATAGTTTATAACCAAGATCTGGGTAAAGACCTAATTCTGAAGTACACGCAGACGAAGTCGCGGGCAGAAGCTACTATTAAAATAAAGAGAAACTGTGAACATGAAAACTACACTATAAAAAAAAGAACATATTTTTAACCTCCGACGCAAAAAGAGGGGTGTTATAAGTTTAACGTGTGTATCTGTGTATCTTTCTTATGTTTGTCTGCGGCATTGTAGCTCCCAAATGGCTAAACCGATTTTTTTGTGTTTGGTAGGTGACTTAATCGAGAATGTTTTAGATATGATTCATGAGAATCTGTTCAGCCATTTGAAGATTATCAGCTCTTTTCTAGCTGATAAATTTATACGAGCATCTTCCACAGGTTCGATTGAGTCGAAATTTGGTATTCTGTTACTTATACGTATTAGAAGAAGGCAACATTGACCTAATGCTGAAGCATCATCTGGAATCTGCAGGATACCTAACTTCGCACCAACTTAGACTGCAGAGATATCGTGTTCAGAATCATTAGAATGATCTCACTGAATAGGTTACTTGTGTCGGGGAATTATGAATTTTTTTGTTTCACTTGTTCGGAAGAGGAACATACCTTGTTCCTTGTTTAATTATTACATTTAACTTACCTTTAGCATTTAAAAATATTTGTTTCTTAAAACATTTAAAGTACACGTAAATGTAGTAATTTTTTTATGTTATAACACATAATTTCCGAGTATGAATAAATTTAATATTTAGTGTTTTTCTATCACTTTATCTATGCTTGACCGTTTTCGTCAAGGAATTGGTTTTACACTATAAATAATTCATTTTGTATTTCAGGGGTTTGTGGTTCGATACATTATATGGAAATTTATTAAAAGTGGATGCTTATGGAAATATATTGGTATGTGTCCATGGATTTGAATTTTTAAAACAGTAAGTTGTTTTTAAAGTTATTTTGTTTGTTGTTCACTTATTCACTGAAAAAAAAGTTTTGTTAAGTATAGCTCAAATTTTACCTATTAGTTACAAAATTCGGGGGACCACTAAACTGAGACCTACTAGTAACCAAACTCTTAACTAGTTTGGAAAGTGCAACCAAACCAGTTTAGCTATTTTAACAAAAGTTTGGTTACTAAGAAGTAAATTTAAGCTATTTTCTGATTAGTCAAACAGTTCAGCTATTCATTTTTTTCAGTGTTATAATATTTACAATATATCAATTATATAATAATATCCTATACTATAATTTAGTTATGTATGATATCAACCTACATGTGTATGAATTATATTTAATTATTGTTATTTGCTTGCTATTATTAAATGTTGCAATAACATGCATAATGAATAATAATCTGAAGATTTAGAGTATTGAGATACTATGTATATCCGTGCACACCTGTCGTCTCGCGTACCGAAAACATCTGGAGGGTCGCGCTTACAGCGTTCGGACTATAGTGATCGTTCAGTCGATGAAATTCGACCGTAATTCATTAAAATTTTAGTTATGGACTTTATTTGGGTTTTTTTGTCAAAGAGTTCCTAAACCAACATTGAAATCACACTAAATTCACAGCACAAACCTCATTCTGTCAGTCTGTTAGTAATACATACATAAATATTTGTTGGCAACATTTTAAAGTACTCTTCACAGACTTTTATGAGTTTGACATTTGCAGTATGAACGTAAGCAAACTACAGAATTTTATTATGTGTTGGACATGGGCAGTATGAACGTAAACAATGAATGTAATGTTTATTTTAACTGTATATAAATGTTAGCTTTCTGCACTCCTTCTCCATAATATAATACAAACTTTGACTATGCCAAAACATACATTCCTCCGTGCGCACAATATGCTTAAAGAGGAGTCCGAAGTCGATCACACACAAAAGTAAAAACAACACATTACTAAGATACACATGAGCGGTGTATAAAATACAATGAATAAAGAACATGTCAGGTTTCCTCTGGATGCTTTCCTCAACCTTTCTTTCATACTCTACGAACAAGTTGATGACCTTGTTCATGGAAGACATACAAGTCTATACAAACAGTTTCAATCTATAATCTGAATATTGCTTCATAGAATACCTAAATATTTGCTAACAGTCTTTGTTCTATTAGACACACGATCGACCGAGTGGGTGTTTTTAATATATTAAACAAATATTTTGTACGACTATTTCAGCTCACAAGTATACGAATTGTATCCGAATAAATTTTTGACGCTGGACGAGTCGAGAGTTTACGTGTTGAACACGCTTTTCAACCTTCCAGAGACATATCTGATAGCGTGCTTAATAGATTTCTTTACAAACTCACCGCAGTATACAAGGTAAGTTTCAATTACAAATTAAATTGAGGAAGTCGTCTCGCATTCCTGCTGCTATTACAAAGAGATATAATTCGCGCTAAACTTTATTGCCGCTCTGAACACAGAGACGAAATTGCACATGATACATTAGAATAAATAAATAATACTTAGAACGTCGTAATAATTGCACCTAAACCTTTATTCTGCGTAAGCTAACACGCGGTCATAAAGTTTGTCGCGAGATTGTACAGTATTAATTCAGATCTTATAATTAGTAATTATCATTTGGTAAATATTTGAAATTATTTTTTTCTATCTATACACAGTTTACTTAAAGAAAGCGATTGAGCCGATAGGATCTTCGTTTGGCATTCCATACACTGTTAATTTTTTTTGTAAAATTACAATCGTTTTACAATCCAAAGCATGAGTAAAATAATAAAACAATGTTTTCTATACTACTATACGAGTAATTTTCCTGGACATGTGAAGAAACCTACAAAAATTGTTGTAATTTTGCAATGTTTATGTATAAACCGTACACAAAAACTTTTGTATTATTACAATACCCGATCTTAATGTTGGGCTAATGTTTTACCTATCGGTTACCATATTTTTTTTAAATTTAGCATTGAAACTTTTAACAGTTTAGACTAACAGATATAGGCAGATTGTACAGATTGCTGATAAAAAATTGTGCCGACTGAATAGTGGTCACCAAACACCGGGGGTAACACCCATCATAGTGGATAGCGACCATCATGCACATGGTGATAAACCCGTCACAGTAACTGTTTTTTGGCTTGTCGCTTTTCGGGATCAGCCAGTTTACATCCAGCTGACGAGAGGCTTTGTTACATCTGACATCGCAGCGGCGACCGGCGTTGGATTGCCGATCTCTGCTCGAGAGTCGCTATTGTGTTTGAATTGTACGGTGCTTACTATCACCGAAAGTGACCGCACTTTAGGGAACGTACCCATACTACGTGACCCATTTTTTGTGCCCCTCCCCCCTTCGGTGACCACCCGTAGTATATGCCAACATTACCCCTCCCCCTCTAGTTTTCAGGTAGTAATTCATAAATATGGTTTAAAAATCATATTTGCAGACAGAACGTGAGGAAAAAAATGGGTTCATATTTGTCATTATTAATACATTGTGAGTTTTAAAAGCGCTAAATGCTACGCGCTATATTTGAATATAGCTCAAAAAAGCACGAGATTTTCCTAGAAAATGTTGACTACGTGACGAAAAGCTAAGACCTCCCCACCCTGCCCCTGTGACCAATCGCGGTATTTTGTTGATCCCCCTCCCCGCTCAGACCTGGTCACTTAGTATGGATATGTTCCTTTACCATACCACTATAAAAAAATTCTTTTATTATGTAATCTTTCAGTTATTTAGTTTTGTGGTTTGTTGAATTTACGTCTTATCTACACAAATGATAAAAATATTGTTTTTGTTCCTAAATAATATTTATCACTTTGTAGTTTAAAAAATATCTCAATGTTGTTCCGTTCATACGTTAAGTTCTCAATATTTTACTCCATATTATAATATGGATACTTAATTATTAAGTATGTATATTGCTACCAAAATAAATCAATGATTATTAAATGTAATTTACGACTTACATTAGTTATCATTGTATGTAATTGTAATATCTGATCATATGTATATAAGCAACTCGTTAAAGTTAAACCGGTTTTATTATTTGAAGAAGGACATGATTATTTTTTAGTTTAAACTACATACCATACGCGCTTTTTATGTATTACGAGTATGTACTTAATATACCTTATTATGCCAAATTTGTTGAATAAACATTAGAAGTAAAATTTAATTATTTAGCACCTTGGAAAGTGAATGGAACTACATTCTATACTAAATTATTTGCATACCGGCAGTGATCTCCTTAGGAATGTAGTACATATTTGTACAAGTATTTGTGGTAAGAATTGATTTGTTTTTGCGTGACTGAGTAACAAACATCCAAACATACAAACTTTCACATTTATAATAATAGTGGGATACTGGCCAGGCATAGCCTCTATGTAACAGGATATATATCATAAATGAGTTGATACATATGAGTTACCTGAAAGTAAGTCACTGAAGGTAGCCGCAGTCCCTCCACAATGTTAGTATTGATCCAAAATGCCGTATTTTTTCGCTATATTTATTTCCTCACTTTTTATTTACGCGGATGGTACCGCGTACAACTGAGGCTCGCATGGGCCTCATAACTCTCTAGTAGGTATGTAATTTAATACCTTTTAGACTTGCAAATTTTTAATGAATAAAAGGTAAACCTGCGGACTTGGTGGAGTTTACAGTGTTATTAGTAGTATAGATGGTGATAACAGAAATTGTTGTTATATTTGTTCATATCTATTTCAGAAAAATATTTGATATACTAATTAGATATCTTTACGTTGTTGAAACAGAGGTGTCCATTATCACCTATTCTGTTAGTCAACGACTGGCCATGAGGCGTAAAGGGGTGTGTGATCCGCAATTTTCATTAACTATGCAAAAAAAAAAAAAATACTAGCTGGGCCTGCAGACGTTTTCCTGCCCTTTTCGGTAGATAATAGCACGACTACAGTGCCACCAATCGGATTCAAACATATCTATAAACCATCGTCTCGATAAAACAAATATATAATGAAAATATGAGCTTATAATCGGTCAAGTCGTTCAAAAGCTATAGAATCACTAACAGACGCACACAATGTTTTTGTATATAAGACTAGCTGTGCCCGCGGCTCCACTCGCGAGGACTACTGTATACCGCTGGTAGAGCACACGCGCGAATCGTTCTGCCTCAAAATGCTTATTGTGGGTGATCCTTAGAAGATATACGCTATCCTTGACTTTTTTGTAATTTTTTTTTAAGATCTACAATTATGTAAAACATTAATTTGATATATCTCTTATGGTTTCCTCAGCGTAAGCCATTTAATCGTTTCAGAAGCGCATTTTTTCTGAATTGATTCACCATTATCGTCACTGCTCATTTCGTATGTTATTTTATGTAACAAAATATATCCTATAACCTGTCCAGATAACATACCTATGAATTAAAGGAGAAGCCATTTAAATCGTTTTAGTGGTTTCCGCGTGAATATAACATACACGGATAGACAGACAGAGAGACATTGACTTTTATAATATGTATAGATATAGAAGATAAATAAACTTAGATCACCAGTATTATTATTTCACTAATTATTTTAATTTTAGTTCATATCACTAAGTACATTTATGAGATCATACGGATCGTATACATTTTATATTTTATGAGAGACATATCGGGTCGTTTGTAAATAGCGGTGTCAAAAGAAGATTAAATTTTAATAATTCAGCATTAATTTGTCATGTTAGTGTTATTTTAAATTCTCATTTCCTATGATATGTCGTAGAGTGAAGGCCGGAGTGCGATGCGGTGACCTAGCGATGTCATTCAAATCAATATTCCAAGACGTTAGAAGCGCAGTAGACTACGTCCATATACACGGTAATCTAAAGAAGAAAACTACTGAGAACCTAGACCTGTATTTGAAGAAGGATGAGAGGCTCCCGATGTTTTTGTCGAGGATACGAGAGAGCGGCGCCAAGCTATTCATACTGACAAACAGTGATTACAACTTCACCGATAAAATTATGAATTACCTATTTGATTTTCCACATGGTGCGAAGGTTTGTATTTTGTGTACAGATGTCTACTATAATTTAACTAGTTGTGCGTCATGGTTTCAATTGTGTTAAATTTATTCGGCTAAATCTCGCCCTTGAAGCCTATCGTTGTCCTCACATCCCGTGCTTACCATATTCTTTGAAGTTCATAGTTACGCTCTTTTAGAGTTGTAGCGAGGCTATAACAGAGTTTTTTTAAATATGACTGGCAGTTCCAGAATAGAGCTCGTTCAACAACAAAAAAATATCTCTCGAGCTTTATATACATGTCTATATAGCTAATTATAGCTATATAGAAAATTTAACTATGAATGTCAAACAATATGTTACCATATTGTAAGGAAATGTAATGGAATGTAAAAAACACGATAGGTTTCACGGGCGAGATATAGACGAATAAATTCAACACAAGTGAAACCATGGGGCACAGTTATATTAATATATATCCTTCCGGTTCAAGCTGGACATAAGCCTCCTTTTCAAGACTTTCAAGGCCCATTCTTCGGTGCTTCGCGTTCAGCTATTGCGTGGCTATTGACTACATTTAGCAGTATGCCCTACCAACTTGTAGGTTTCCCTAAACGCTGTCTACACTAAAGAACTTCTACACACCACGAGTTATCAGTACTCGGATAGACTGGACCAGAGTACTTCTGAAATAATTATGTAACATTAAGATTTCTACTTATATAACATTAGAATCTTCGGTGAAACCTGTGCCCACTTTCCTACTTTCTTTATTACAAATAAAAAAAAAAACAATTTTCATCCTTGATAAGCATGTTATTTTTTATTTTCTAGCCGGGAGAACCTCACAGGAACTGGAGGACGTACTTCGACTGGATCGTGGTAGACGCGAAGAAGCCACTCTTCTTTGGTGAAGGCACAACTCTTAGGCAGGTGGACACCCGCACCGGGGCACTGAAAATGGGACACCATGTCGGCCCACTGCATGAAGGGCTGGTTTATTCTGGAGGTAAATTACCTATGTATATAATCTATATTAATACATCTATAGTTCTGCCTGTACATAAAATTTATTTCCCAACAATTTTTAACATACTTCCATATTTGTAATATAATAAAGCTGAAGAGTTTTTTGTTTGTTTGTTTAAACGCGCTAATCTTTGGAACTACCAGTCGTATTGGAAGCCAGATTCGTGAGGAATAGTATAGGCTATATAACTCCACGCTACGACCCTAAGGAGCGGAGCAGTAACTATGAATGTCAAGAAATCTGACAAGCTGTAGCCAAGTATGGAAAGTGGTAAAACCATAGAGTTACACGGGCCGAGTTTGAGGCGTCGCGGTGCACAGTTTTATTCATGAACTCATCAAACTCTAAACACATGTGAAACCGTGGGGCACAGCTAGTCTATTATAAAGAACACTGATCACGAATATGACGTTAAGGATTTTCGTCTATACCTATGTCTGGCTTTAACTCAAAAACGGCATGACAGATTGTTTATGAAATTTCGTCCACGGGAACCTTGTCATTGGTCCATTAATAAGGCTATAAGAATTGTAAAAAATACTTTCCTTAATTTTTCCTTAATTCTTAGCCGATTTTAATGAAATTTTGTACACTGCAAATATAGGTCATTTCTCAGTTGTCACGCTATAAGATTTGTTAATGAGTAAAAAATAAATTTACTGCTAACTACTGCGTAAAAAAGGCTCGCGGAGCCGCGGGGTACCGCTAATATATCTATAAAAATTTGACGACTTACAAGCATATAAATAGTACAAAAAAGAGAAGGAGTAACCCACTCTACTAAGGCGTGGTAGACCTCTGGTTAGGTGAGCCAAAGAAGGAATAAAATAGAATTTAGAATAATAGGCATTCGATGCTTATAGTAAGGTGCCAGAACCCACTTGTTGGTGTTGCCGACATACATATTCTCAACCTGAGAGGCTTTAACTAACTTGTGAAGGCATATGGTTTGCTAGTATACAAAGCTAAGTATTCAGCTACTGCGGGATTTTGTATTTTGTTCCGGTGTGGGGGGGGGGGGGTGAAAACAAGGGAAAACTAGTAATATGCGTACCTCACTGAAGCAGTGCCTTCTCTGGAAACATTTAAAACTCCATTATTGATACTGTCATCAAGTTATTGGCTACACTTATAATTTTCCAACATGAGTGTAAACACGTAATAAGTACTACAAACAACGTTGCGTGTGAGTCAAGTTGCCCAGCACTAGGCTTAACCACACGGATACACCCTGCTAGAAGGGGACAGCACTCTTTCTGGCAGCGTTATAGCCAAAATCTCACCTGTTGTTAAGTGCCGATGTAGCCCAAGGTGGTGACACGTTTAGCATAGTGAAGGGTGGGGGGACTGACCCTCAGGTGGAGCTGCCGGAAGACACCTATGTAAGTGCCCTTCACCGTGCTATGGTTTCATCACGATAGTCCTCCTTCATTGAAAACTACGGTTCATCGTAGGGATTCCAACTAGCATCGATCGAGACGCTGTGTCCGTACACGCTGTCACTGAGTCATCACCAATCTAATTATATACGAAAAAATAATATACATAAACAAAACACTTACTAAGTATAATGCGTTTTTTTATTCCACGGAGTAAATCTAATGCTGAATTTTGTACATTCCTTTTTTTTTAAATTTAATAGGTAGGTGACGTAAGAAAAAAAAGTATTTTGTTATAAATGAGCTCTTTCCTTTTTTTGCTTTATGTCATGATTTCCCACAGTTTGATTCTTATTAGCGATACTATGGAATGGTGTAATAATATATATAGCATGTGTTTTTTTTCGGGTTCGATCAACCAGTTTTCATCAACATTGGGTTCGAGATTCCTTTGAGTATTTTCTGCTATTCTTCATAGTTTAGGATATGACCATCCACATCCACTTGAAAAATTCACCTGTATAGTGCCAACTACATACAAAACACTACAAATAAAAGAATGCTTCGGTTTGTCCACGACAGACGCGACCTTATTCGGCCTTCACCTTTGGAGGTTAACTGTTTTTTCGGAAAAACATACCAATAGGAATAATATCTCATAGATTCGGCTTTACGATTTGATCGGATTTACGGACATCACTATTTGTAAAATCAAGTCAATTAACTAGCAACATATGAAATGTCATTTTACTCAGTGCGATTAAAAAACGCACTGTAGTTATATATAAAAAAGGCCAAAATAATTTGAAAATTTGTTCCAATACTAATTTTCTGCAGTTGAATGTACTCACAAGTTGTTATTAAAATTCGTATTTAAATTTCGCAGGTTCATGTGATGTGTTTACTGAATTGATAGGCGCAAAAGGTAAAGACGTGTTATATATTGGTGATCACATATTCGGCGACATACTAAAGTCGAAGAAAATTGGTGGTTGGCGCACATTCCTGGTCGTGCCTGAACTGGTGCAAGAGTTACACGTATGGACTGACAAGTGTCAGCTATTCGCACAACTACAGAATCTCGATGTACAACTCGGAGATATGTACAAGTAAGATATTTACTGATATATATTTAAACTTCTTGAGATGCGACTCGAGAATGACTCGTATCTCTTTTCGGACGGAAAAAACGTTTCAGCAAATTGTATAAGTAGCCAAATATTCGTTTCTATTTATTTTCTTAATAAATAATAAAGAACTGTGGAACTATCGGTCCGTACTTTCTCTCTGGAAGAGTCCTTAGCCCAGCAGTGGTAAACATACATGCTGGTATTATTATTAACTTTGTTGAGGACAGATGAGCTTAGGTCGCCTCACAGTAAAATTGAATAGAGTTTTAATGTTTACAAGTTGTGAGGCATAGTTGTAATCCCTAAGAGTTTGTGCGTGTACACCCATGTTTTTTATTCATTGTCTTTTATTATAACTTATACAAGTCTTATATACGACTACACTATGATAAATACACGATATTTCGGGCATATTCCGGACGATTCTTGAGATTTCGAGAATGGTGATTCTTTTTCAATTTTTCTTTTACTCAGACCGTAATAATTTGGTGCCGAATTGTTCGAAATTAACAGTTCATGATCGGACTACGGTCCGACTCGATTGTAACGGCTAAGCTTCTCCAGAAATATACAGTCCATACAGACGTAACTTAACAAAAACCGTGGCAATATTAACCGGCTTCATGTACCTCTTTAGAGATTTAGACTCGAGCACAAAAGAGAAGCCGGATATATCGAAGCTGCGCCTGTCTATACGCGACGTCACTCACAAGATGGATCTCGCTTACGGAATGCTCGGCTCGCTCTTCAGATCTGGTTCTAGGCAAACGTTCTTCTCTTCACAGGTTTGTATTACACGTGTACACTATACTTGTGTACAATAACCAAGCTTTATAATGCAAACTGCCGCCTGTATTACACACTATAGGGTCAAACAACACAAATATGAATGAAAAACAAAACCCATTAATTACATGACAGTTTGAGATCCCGCCAAAAACTCCTTTTATGTACTTATGAATTTATAGCCACTGGCTTCTTAACAAATATATTATTTTAGGTTTTTTTTTTTAATTTTCTTATATACAGGTTTACTCGTGAACAGGTTTCACGAACGCTTATTATTTTGAAACTTGATTCTTCTATTTATACTTTTATTTGAATATATTTATTAGAGATGCCACGAATAGTGGTTTTTCCGAATACCAAATATTCGGCCACGCCCTTGGACGAAACGCCGAATGTTCGGCGCAGGTGACAGGTCATGACCTGTTTCATGGTAATTACCGTGCGGTGTCGGTGCAGGGGACGTATTTGTTTCATTGAGTTTATTTGATCGTTCATTGAATTTAGGAAGTCGCTACAGAAAATATTGAAAAAGATGGAGATGAGAAAAGAAAATCACCATTTCAAAGGAGATTGACAGTTATCTAAAAACTGTTTGCTTAGATCAGACAGCAGACCCTTACAAGTGGTGGTCAGCAAACGTACAACAGTATCCATATCTGACAAAATTCACAAAGGTTTACCTAAGGTTATCTATAATCGCCTGGTAATAGTGTCTACAGTGAGAGAGGCTATTTTCAAAATCGGTTGTAATTGATGAAGAAAAGCGCAATCGATTTCTATCAACAAATGCTGAAAGACACATTTTCATACATCACAACTTACCACTGATAAATTTTATGTATAATTTTAATATTTTGTTGGTTAAATGTATTCATTTTGGAGAAATATGTGTGATTTTTTTCTTGATTTGGTACTTGGCCGAATAGTTCGTAGTATTCGCCCGAATACCGTTTATTAAAAAGAGTAGCCGAATAGTAATCACATACTCGTGGCATCTCCAATATTTGTTATCCTGTCATCTTATATACATATTATAAAATTTAACGTCTCTCTGTCGGTCTGTCCGTTTATGTTCTTTTCACGCGAAAACCATTAATCTGATTTACATGCTTTTTCTTTCATTCATAGCTATGTTATCTGGCCAGGTTATTGGATATATTGTGTTAGATCAAATAATATACGGAATAAGCAATCACGATAATAATGAATTAATTCTGAAAAAAGACGCTTTCGGTGTGTTTAAATGATTTACACTGAGTAAACCATAAGAGATATATCAAATTAACGCAAGACATTATTGTTGATCTTAAAAAACCTACATAATAGTAAACGATAGCATATGTCTATCATCTAAGGATCACCCATAATATGCATTTTTGTCTTTAAAAAGACCGGCGGACGGCCGCTGTCAGAGAAAAGTGGGAGCGTGCCAGCAAGATTCATGCGTGCGCTTGATCGACGGCATTCGTAATTAACATACCTTAATGAAACTATACTATATATATATAAAAAAAAAAAACTAAACAATAATTATGTATTCCACGCGATCGGAGCTAGTCCTCAATAAATGCAGAAAGATGTTTTCAAATCTGACTGGTAGTTCCAGAGATTAGCGCGATCAAACAAATCCTTGATTTTTATAATATTTTAGTATATATAAATTATGCGTTTTTCAGGTAGTAAGGTATGCGGATCTGTATGCCGCCTCCTTCCTAAATCTGATGTACTATCCGTTCTGCTACATGTTCCGCGCCCCGGCGATGCTCATGCCGCACGAGTCCACCGTCGCGCACGAGCAACGGTTCACTGTCGACACTCCTACCATCGATCGGTAACTACCAAGCCCGGTAAAGCTGTAAAAGCCGTAAAGGCTCCAGGGCCCCTCAGGCTAACAGTGTAGTCAGTTCGAAAAAAAAAAAAAAAAAGATCGGTAACTTAATCTTCTATAAATAAACGATTCTATTTAATGCGTGATTCTACCGACTAATTCGATAAGAACGTCTAAACACGACAATACTTGAACGTATGACCTCCTTATCTACATATCAGTGTCTTGTAAATACCAAATGATGGCGATTTAGAGTTATTAAAATCGCAGGAAACAATGAAATAATATAAGATAGAATATTTCCTTTGATTATATATTTGTTATTTATTATCAGGACAAGGCATTCGAGCGCTCATCGTAGCTACGTGATGTGTGTCGCTGAAGACACGTCTGAAGAATGTGTTTCAGATGTTCCAGAAACTTCTACCACGGTAGACGCTAAGGTGCGTTTTGAACTGAATTAATATACTTTTTCAGGTACTACGGTAAAATATTTTTATTGTATACTAGCTGTGCCCGCGGGTTGTAGACCACAAATAATTTTAATTATGCTTTGAGATGTTTTTTAGACATTTTTTGTGAATGTGAAAATTACCTTACCAGAACGGGTGTTAAAAAAAACAAATCCTTATTTTAAGAGACTGCTGTTTCTCACCCCTACATCCGTTATATAATAGATTTGCTTAGATCTACTTTGGGTATATGAGTTTTTAACTTAATCGTGCTAGAAGAAATAGGAAAGATAAGCAAATTTCAGTGTGAACCAACGAACTTTAACAGGGTCTGATTTAGGGGTGAGTAACTGGGGCCTCCACAATATGAGCTTTAGTTTTTTTTATATGTAATTGTATAAACGGTGCATTTACCTGCAGAGTTCGGCGTCCGTTCCGCATGTGAGACCCGAAACCCCACAACGTTTAACACACACGCACGACGAGGATTGCTCAGATGATGAAGATGTCTCCAAGAATAACACACAAAAATAGCTCTGGGAAATATCACACGTATCTAAGTCATCATGTCACTGTGATTTTAATTGATCTAGATAGAAGATTTAAATACATAGAGCCCAGGTTCAAGGTTTCCTCAAAGGGATGATATTCCTGTCAGATGAAAATTATGCCCTAATTGCTTTTATGAGCGACTATGTTATTCTATAGTTGGCTTCTCTTATTCAATAATTCTATTTCTTGAGCATATAGCAGCATACCTTATTTACCAAGTAATAGAGAGGTTTATATAAAAATATTATTTCTAATACACTTTAAATAATGTGAAACAATAAAAACTATCTCTATATTTTATTTATATGATTGCCTTTATTAGACTGCATGTATATTATTTTAAGTGTGGATCTAAGGGGGTGGTCAGAGGATCATGACCAATCAATCGATTATCGTGGAAAAAATTATATATTTTTTAATTTATAAAACGTGTTCAATGTTGAATCTTCGTGAAACTTCAATCTATGACCCCCTCCAGACTTACACTCTTGATTCGTGCCTGTATTTTTGTGGTAAAATGCAGACCGATGATTGTTTTTATATGTACGAGCGGCGCACAAATAGTTTATTCATCCTTAATATGTACGCAATGTGTGTTAATATCTAAACGGTGTTATTTTTAATAAAAAAAGTGATTTTGTTCATTTTCTCACTTGTTGATTCTCAATTTTATATATTTAATAAGATTTTTGAGAGCGTTTTCATAGCAAGTGTGATTAAAAATGTATGCGATAGAGAATTTATGTTCCTTTGATTTGTCAAAAGAACATTTGAAAATATATAATTGTTATTAATTATTTAGAGGGTAGTTTTATTGTTGTACTTTGAGTTTTGATGCTTAAAATATGTGTGTTAATGATATATACTTTGTACTGTTTGAGGTTTCTTGTTTTAATGTTTTTATATGATATTATCATCATCTGTTAAGTTTTTTTCACTCTGAGAAATTTTACAGGGGTAACATTTTTCCTTCGTGCAAATGATACTTTTGGTTGTTTATACATTTTTATCCAAATTATCCCGTTTCCAATATTATTAAAATAAAAATATTGTTTTTTCTAAAACGTTTATTTCAATATTGCTATATGTATGTCAAATAATATCCTGATGACATTTATCAGAATCGCACAAATAAAAAATTAAAGTCATATTATTATGATTACCGTGATGGTTAATTGAAACCGTCAATGTGAAGGGGCATTGTTGGCATTTAATGTTGTTTTGTGCAATCCGACCGGGATGATGACGCAATAAAAAATAATTTTGCCTCCAAATTCGGCCAAATGAGATCGCGTACGGGTTAATTTTAGTCAAATATCACAGTATTGTCTCTTTAGTAGGCATATATATCCTAATTATTTAGACAATTCCATTACAAGACGGATTTTTAAAATTTACATATTTTTCATATATAAGGTTAAATTAATATCTATACATAGGGCGTTTTTTATTCCCACAGAGCAAAATGTCATATAATGTGTTGCTGGTTTATTGTGTTTTGTAATAGTGATGTCACCAATCGGAAAACCGTACGTGAAATTATACCTAGTGATAAGTTTTTCTGAAAACACCTTGAATCCTCCAAATGGGAAGGCCGAATAAGGCAGACAAAATGGCGTCTCTCGTGGGCCAACCGAAGCGTTCCTTTTTTAGTTTTTTTTTATGGTATTTATTCACTATATTTACATTTAATGGTTTTCTGAATTATGTAATTTCAGTAGTAAATTATCGGTATACAGTATATATAATAAATATTTTAATGACTTAATAAAAACCCTCAATTCGGTATTTAAACTCTTATGATTAAAATAATTGTTTCGTAAAATATTTGTAGCACAATACTATTAATTATTTTCAAGTTTGACATTAGTAATTGTCAAATTTACTCCGTGGGATTAAAAGACGTAATATGCACTACAAATCGTCGTCAATTCCTGGTCGTGGTAAGTGTTATACTTAAAAGGTTTCAATTGATCGTTTTCGGGGGTTATTATTCTTTGTGTAAGAAGACTCCACCCTTACGCGGCTCTATCACGACAGCTGTGTTAGGGACGAGTTGTGTAGTAATCTATGCATGTAATATTTGAATAATACTATATAGTTACCGAATACTTTTATGAATATATTTATAGGTATGTTATATATCAGTACAATAATTAGATTTTTTTACTTAACACAAGAGTAGAAATACAATAAAATTGAATAATAAATTATGGTGTTTTCTTTTATTTTTATAATTAAAAAACTGTTACAACAGTAAGTCTTCTAAATATTCCTCAAACTCTTCTTCGCGAGTCTTTTCCTCTGTTTCTTGGACACCTGAAAAAAATATTTCATTAACATTAAATTGTAACATCGGTAATATATTTCTGAGAATCTGGCCAAATTGTCTTCGAACATAGAAAGCGTAATTTGCAGAAACGGCCCAAGGTTTTATAAGTTACGACAAGTATTAATAGGTACCTGGGTAAAACACCAAAGCGCGCTATTTCATATGACAATAATTCTCTATAGAATTATATAGTAGACAACTGTATGTTATGAGGAACAATTAGTACCCTCAAGAACTTCGCGGGACGTCCTACAAATAAGATGTCATCAGAACGGTTGACTTAAGACTAACCAAACGTAACTCTGCGTCTTACATAAGCGATTTAACGCGATCGCGATGCGATCCGAGATTCGAGCGTTTTAACACGAAACCGTGCGACGCTGTCCTATGTGCGCGCCGACACGAGTCGATATAGTGCATTGATTATGGACGAGAGAATGAGATTTTTGATTGAAAATTCTAAGACGATAAGAATAAATATCTAAGACAACGGTGTAAAACTAATATTGTATATTTGGAAAGACATATTCATGGAGAATTTCACCACATTAAGACATTGTAGTTATAATAACCTCAACAAAAACGCATGCCGCGTCCAAATCGCACGAAAACATTCTAACCAATTGACCGCTTTCGCTTCGCCCATCTCGCGTTTGTTCTCGTAGACCACTTCAAGCGGTTGCGACTGTTTGAAATTTTCGTGTCGCTTACGTAGGACGATGCGTTAAATCCCAGGCGACATATTTACAGGTGGTAATTACCCAAATGTTGGGAACTAGAAAATTCCCTACCATTATAAAAGGTGGCCACGATAGTTTCCAACACCGAATTTCATTGTAGAGTTCAAAACCACCTAACGCTATATATGATACAAATCCAAGTACGCTACTACTCAGCTGTCAGAAATTAAATTACTAATTTAAAAAAAGAACGGAAAATTATTTCATCAAACGTAGATAAAATAAGTCTTTAATTTAAAACTACGACTTAGGCCATTAAATTCTATAGAAACTATATAAATGAACATAAAATATTACATTCCTATAACACTAAATAGTTAAAAAAAACTTTTTGTTTTTTGGCACGATTTTAATAGATGATCTAAAATATTTATAACTCTGCATTGTATTCAGATCTACCGTCAGCTTTTTTATATTATTATAGTATTATTTATCAACAACCTTTTTTCATAATTACGTGCACGTTTTAATACTATTCAATCAAAATTTATTGGCTATGAGTAGTTCAAAAAGGTGTTGTTTAAACAATCCGCAATGTTTTTTGCTGAATATATGGAGAATATATTTCCAAAGATTTCAGAAAAACTATTTCTGATATCGTCCAAACTGCTTATTCGGAGTAATTCGGAATGCCTCTGGACAAAATAGCGACCTGGGCTCTTCTTAATTCTGTTTGTAAATATTATGTGGAAAACTAGAGATTGTGGAAAAGTGTTTTTTTTTATGCTACAAAGGTGACAAACAAGCATATGACCCGCCTGATGGTAAGCGGCTACCGTAGCCTATGAACGCTTGGAATACCGTAGGTATCACTAGCGCGTTGGCGCCTTTAAACCCCCCAACCCCAAGAAACTCTGGAAACCATACTCACTGCATTTGGCTGCGATATTTTGTAGGGTGGAGGTATTCCACTAGTCCGGCTTCCCCAAGTAAAGAGAAATCATCAAAGAAATTTCTTTGTATTCTACGTCTCTTTGACCTCCCCCCTTCCCCAATAACCTTTGGAAACCCCACTCACCGCAGGAACACAACACTAAGTCATTTGGCTATGATCTTCTGTAGGGTTCCAGTCGGGCTGCCCCAAGTAGAAAGAAATTTCCAAAGAAATTTATCTGTGCCTATTTAAAGGAGTGCCTTTAAATTTAGAACCTCATCAACATTTTAAGGAGATGCTAAGAGTCACCTGTTGTTTTTGTAGTGTCAGAGTAAAGGGTATGAATTAAAAGAAATAGATAAAAATGGGAATATACAAAAGTTCTACATCTGTGCAACGTCCCGTGCAGCATTTATTTTATAGATGTTCCAGTTTCGTCATCTGAGGAAACATCTGAACTTTTAGTAGCAGATTATGTACAAGCAAGTTCATCAGAAAGTGATTCTGAATTCGAATGTTCTTTGGACGATATACCCAACGTTTTTATCAAAATTGATTGGACAATTTGTTAAGAGATTGAAGCCTTTCAAAATAAGTCTCAGATTCTACTCTATTGGCTTCAGGACATCTGTGACAAAGTAGACCAAGATGGTAACACACTAAGTCTAGTAGAAGACAGCTTTCAAGTGCAGCTGCCGGAACACACCTGGTGCTTGTCGATAGATTTTCAATTTGAGGGTGGTAGATAGCCAGGCGGGCTTTAGAAAAAGCCCTGCCACCATGCTATGGTCTTCTCATGATATTTTCCTTCACCAAAAGTTCAAGCTTATTGCAGGAATTGGAACTCACGTCGATCGACACGATTCTCGTACACGCTACCATTGAGCCATAATTTAATCCTATGAATTACTAGTTTATTTTTTACTAGCGACCCGCCCCGGCTTCGCACGGGTGCAATGTAGATACTAATATAGGGCAGTGTGAGATAAATATACCTATACCATCGCAGACTTTTTTATCGATATTTTTTAGATATACAATTCCATAGAACATTAATTTGATCTATCTCGTTAGGTTTACCCAGCGCTTGTGATTTAAGCGCACAAAGATATGTTTGTTACGACATCACATTACAAATCTTTGAATTTTTCGGCCTTTCTGTACTTATAATATGTATGTATTATACATATAAACCTTCTTCTTGAATCACTCCATCTATTGCTGAATGCTGCTTTAAAATCCGTTGAATAGTTTAAAAGTTCTAAGCGAACAGACAGCGGAAGCGACTTCATTTTATATTATGTAAAGATTGATAAAATTATAAGTACATTACAAAAACTACTAATAAAAATAACACGGAACCTTTACTCCACAAAGACTGCTCGCTGTTTATAGCTGTCTGTATTTCTTTGGTAGAACTTGAGGGTTCAATTATTAATTCTGGAGAAGGAGTTCGAAGATTTTTCTCTTCATCGATATCGCACCTTTGTTTATTTTTACTATTCTTCTTCTTTTGTGTTTTTTTCATTCTTTTTATTTCACGCTTTTTTGATTTATAATTCAATTTATTGGAACATTCGGGACATAATCCTGCGAAATAAACGCAGTCGTTTTGTATTCTAGATATATAACCTATAAGCATGAAATTAATATGGTTGTAAATAGAATTAATCACTTACGAACTTTAACGAGAGCATTTTTTTTCTCACCATCTTCGGTATAAGCGAAATTAACCTCCCAAGATTTGAGGTCTTTGTCGTTTATACAAAGTTTGTTTCCGCATTGAAATTGACCTTTACCTAGCACTACTTCTTTTTCAATACGCCATCGTAGAGCAACCTGAGTAAATCAAGTTAGCCAAAATGAAGAACGAAGAATGAACTAATAAAAATTAATTCGTTATTTCAGTTCTAGATATAAATTTCGTAGCAATTTGTAATCATAAGCATAACGGACCGTTTATCGCATTGATTCTTTACATAACAAAGGCAACGATACGGACAGATGTGCGTTACTGTATCAGTGCAGGGTGAACATGTAGTTCTATATTTAGCCTACAAAAGGCAGTACAACTATTGTTCCGCTCCCTATGCGTAATACACAAAGGAAGGTCTCTCAGGCAAAAAAGGCAATTGAGTTAAATAGGGGACCGTAAATTGTCCATATCTCAGTCTCAAAGTTAGGGAGAGCGCATACGCATTAATTATCTTCAATGCGGCCTTCGCCTTTATATTATACTAGCGATTCTGTAGGTAAACATTTGATAAAAGTTATGGTACTTCGGTTCTAGTTGACTCTAGATACGTAATTGCTTTAGTGGAGTATTAATTAAGGTGTATATTCCTTCCCTCCTCCCAGGGGGCAGAAACATGTATATATGTATAGTTAGTTTAGATCGAATTACGGATAGGGAATTAGTCAGATCGCGACTTAATTGCATACGCGCAACAGTCCGAGCCGAGGTTCGGCCACTTTGGCACCCTCGGATGTTGTTGCTTAGCTTTCGTGGCTGAGTGCCCTAAGCGCTCGCCCCCAAGCCCGGTAAAGCTGTAAAAGCCGTAAAGGCTCCAGGGCCCCTAAGGCTAACAGTATAGTCAGTTCGAAAAAAAAAAAAAAAAAAAAAAAAAAAAAAAAAAAAAAAAAAAAAAAAAGGTGTATATTATAATCTGTGTTTTTAAAATACTGATACTCGAATGGCACATAAAACATTTAGGTATCTATACAATTATGTTGCCTTTTGACTAAGTTCTAACTTACTTTATTCTCTTTGTATCTAGACAAATCACAAATACAATATTCTTTGAATAGTTTATCGTAATATTTTTTTGCTAATTGTTTTTCCCATGTGTCGACTGCTTCGTCATCTTCCCATAGGAATTTATGATGCTCCCTTATAACATCAAGGTCAGTTTTATCACTGGACGTGTTCCTTTTCAAGATAGCCGTGGAACCCACTTTATTGAGACAATATACGTTAACGAGATATTTATGTAATTCATAAGGATTAAGATTACGTAACCTTGAAGACATCTCAAGCGCAACCTAGAACAAATGGAAAAATAATTATTTCATTCAGAAATAAAAGATAAATTGCAACAAACAACTCTTTAATAAAATTGAAAATTATTATTACATTTTCCATAAAATATTCTATATAAACCAAACGGTTCTTAACTAATTGTCATGTTGAGTCTATAACAAGGTGCATTTTCCATAAATAGTACAAAATTGTATTGTAATTCACTGTGTCAATAAATAAAAGGTATATTGTCTCCTTTGTGCGCAAGTTAATATCTACTCTGAATATTATTGTCAGTCTTGTAGATTTTTTTTAATTTTCCACATTTGGCTCAATATCAAATTCTTAATCTACAAACAAGTCATGCAACTTAAATATATAAATCATTAAATATAATAAATAAAATATGATTATTGCCTACAATTCATTTAAACTAGACAATACATAGGCTAGATTGTTTTATTTACAATCAGTATACAACATTGTGGCACAATCAAAAATGTAGGAAAGCTTTGGTATGAACATATATCCAATTATAAACATTAAAGTAAATTATACTATCTTTGGGATTTTAGAATCATTTTTTGGTGTTTTTAGTATAGCTCTGTTTACAGCAGACAATACTAGAATTAACAAAGTTAGGTATTCTTCATAATAAATACGTGCACTTTTAAATATTTGTGATGATTTTCTATACAAACTTATATCTATTTAGTGTATAATTAAAATTGATCGAAATTACTAAACTTTTAAGAGAAAAGGATTTTTAGGTCTTCATTGAATGAATAGAAAACAAAATAAGTATCATCCTTTTCTATTATTCAACATATTATTATTAATTTAGGATATGTAAAAATGATGCAAATTTGTGAGTTTTTTTTTTTGTAGTACACCTAAAAACATTTATTACCACTTTATTCATGTTCATTAACACTAATATCTAAGTTATTTGGCAAATTTTTAATCTATGTTTATAGAATAGGCACATTATTAATAATGATATTGCTTTGGTTACAACACAGTAAAATTGTATGAAATACTTATCTAAAATTTGGCAATAGAACTCTTTACAACTGTAGTTTCCTAATTTGTAAAGATTTATAAAAATACAATATATTAAAGCTCATAAGTGAAGCAGGAACAAGTATAAAAATTTTGTGACTCGATATTTTTGTGGAGGCCTCTGTTTCACAATAGTAGTATAATTTCCTTATCTAATGTAAATGTGACATTAGGCTTATCAGAATCTTAGGATATTTGACCTATATATATCACACCACTATAATATCACTTTATCATATCATATCTAAAAGGCAACTTTGGATTGAGATATGTGTGACCCTAACATAGAGCACCTGTAAAGGCATTTTCATAAAATCTAACATTATCTCAAACATGCATAATGAAAAACTGCATAAATAACCCCTTATTTAAAAGAAGCAACTAGAACAGCACACTCGAGTGTAAATTCACTCACATAAACCATAAACACACCATAGTGACTAAATTATGAACTAGATCATAATGTTTTTTGATTTGGTACAAACAGAGTTTAATTAATTATAATAAAACTAAATATTTGGCAAATAGAGAATTAGAAATTAAGACTACATGAAAAGCATCACAATGTTGTAAAATATCTTTTTCAGAATTTATAAATTATTTAACAATGTCAATATATTAATATAATTATTTTCATTATACAGTTTTCAAGCTTTTTTTCAAGTGCACTATATTACATCTTGTAAATTTGTATTTGTTTTAGTCAATTAAGTTTTTAATATGGTACTGTGATGCAATTCTTTGACATAGCTTACATTTCCTACAGTTTAAACCTATCCATGAGTTTTTTCATGTTTCTTCATATTGTCTGAACGAGTAAAAGCTTTGTCACATACACCACAATAATAGGATTTTTGTTTTGTGTGGACAGTCATGTGACGGGATAATTCACTTTTAGTAACAAACTTCTTCTCACATACTGTGCATGCATGTTTGCGCACATTTAAGTGAAACTTCATATGTATTGAAAGTGAACTTGATTGTGAGAAAGCCTTGTGGCAGAGTTCACACACAAAAGGCCTCTCACCAGTATGTTTGCGTAGGTGATTCATAAATCCTGTCTTAGTATAATCCTTTTGACAGAGATGACAAAAACTAGATTTAGAGTCTAACATACCAGGAAAGTGACTGTTCATATGTTTCCTGAGCTCCCAGTAACTGGGAAATTTTTCTGCACACATACGACATGGGTACTTCCTTTCATCGGTGGGTTTCGCACTGCATTTATGCGAGTTGAGTGACTGTTCATTTGAAAACATTTGGTTACACTGACTGCAGACATGACTAGCTTCAGAGTCAGTAGACAGGGTGACCTCTAAATAATTTTCTATTGACAAAACGTTTCCATTTGAGTTGTCAGCATCGTCAACTTGCGTCATTGCATCCTTATCAGATATATCTTTGGCTTCAAGTTTCTCTACATACTCTCTGTAGTCTAATATTTCTTTACCCAAGTTATTATTGTCTGGTTCTACTAGATGTAATATGGGTGATTCACTCTGCTCCCTGTCCGGGGACGTTTTTTCGTTGTCAGAATTTTCAGGTCGTAGTGATACATTGTTATCCGACTCCCAGCCGTTTTCAACTATTTCCACATCCGAATCAGAATCTTCGGCGCTTGAAACCGTGTTATTGACTAAGTGAAATCCGATATCATCAAAACGCAGCACGTTTGGAGGAAGTTTAACCCCCACGATAGCTTGTATCGCCTGCCATGAAAGCTCCTGGGGGTTGTTCTGCATATTAGATAGCACTACTCTAACCTACAAACGAGCATTAAGCTATTACTGGTTTGAACCTTATGTACTGGAAAAATCATATAGATAAAAAAAATTACCTTTTGTCTCCACGAACAATAATAATTTTAGGGATAATTTGATGACACCTTTGATTCCTACATCTAAAAATATTATGCTATGCACTGGCACTGCTCTATATGGAATTATGAACTTTATGGATTATTTATGGCACAGATTATGGAAATGCGTCTTTCACGTTTGTTTATCTTGGTATCATCACTACAGAGTAAATTTTAACAGATTATCACGTTAACTATAAATTCAGACTGACAAGAATCTAACAAGGTTTTTTTAGCAAAACAAGCAATGTAATTAAACAATCGGCGAAGTTACGAACAAATCAGGTTGAGTGGGTAGGAACTAGGTAGGACTAGGAGTTAGGACATACAAGATTGGAATGTCAAGCTGAGTTCGATTAATTGAAGAATCGATTTTATAGGCCAAGATAATAGCTTTATTTTTAATTTATCCAATGCAGTGAAACGATGTTTTAATGTAGAACATCGAGATTTGATTGTTTCGCTATTGATAACGCTATAACATTATTGAAAATTTGTATTTTTTTTCCTCTGTCTATACTGTTAGTCTTAGGGGCCCTGGAGCCTTTACGGCTTTTACAGCTTCACCGGCTTACAATTTGTACAACACAAGGTGTACAACTTATACAAGTTGAATGTACTCTTGAATGTACTCATACACGTAAAAGAATTACACTTATTCACTTAATTACTCAAAAACTCACGAGATGGCTGTATTGACTGTATGCTCAATTTCCTTCGCCCCTCCCTAATGTATAAAAGAAATAATAAAAAAATACGTTTCTGATTAGAGGTGGTCATTATTACGACAACGAACGATGTAATGCATTACTACATCTAATGCCGTGGGTTAAACCGACTATTGGCGTGGCGACACATCGCCACGTCGTGCGTCACCACACTATAGGATAGTATGAAACTACTAATACGGCGCGATGAAGAGTCGCCATGCGCAAGTGTCTGTTTATTTTTGATTATGCTATATTTATTTCCTTTCATAAACTATCATTTTATACATAAAATATATTAGGTTCTTACATATGAAATTGGCGTTTTGAACGGGAGAAATATAAAGTCAATTTTTTTTATGTAAAATATATTTAATTAATCAAGGTATGCACCGTTCTTATCTATGCACTTTTGCCATCTCATAGGTATGTAGCAAACTTCTTATGCGACTACCAAGCGTTAAACGTTAAACGTTTGACGCACATTATCGGTCTCTCCTCTTTGTGTGAGCCAGAGCGAGAGAGTAAATGTCGGTGTGTATGTATAATGCATACTGTTTAAATAAAATAGATACCTAATGTCTTTTAAAATGAAATTTCACTTCTATCGTGTGTGAATCGCACACACACCTTTTTTGAAGTGAAACTTCTTATGCGACTTCCAAGCGTTAAACGTTGAATGTTAAACGTACATTATCGGTCTCTCCTCTTTGTGTGAGCCAGAGCGAGAAAGTAAATGTCGATGTATATGTATATTGCACACTGTTTAAATAAAATAGAAAATGCCTTTTAAAATGAAGTTTCACTTCTATCGTGTGCGAATCGCACACACACACCTTTTTTTATAAGTTTGTCCAACAAGATTGTGGCTCCCTTGTTATAACTATCTAGGGAGTTTTTGTGACATCTCAAAATGCATTTTTCCAGTTAATATTTATAATCCATTTCACGCATACACAATAACCAAACTATATCACAAAAAAAGCCACCATAATATAGGGTCAAAGAACCTAAGTTAATGAATAAAAAATAGTAAAAACCACAACATGACAACTCAAGATCCCGCTAAAAATTCGGCAAAAATGTTGAAAATAAGTGTCACAAGTAGACAAAACTTTTGGCAGTAACAGTCAACTTATTTATAATATACATTTGTAGATTTTGTATATTGTTTATATAGTTATTAGACTTTATTATTGGTTATTTAAAACTACCGAAATCGTAGGTAACTCGAAATAAGGTAATAATAATGATTATTTATACGGTGCACCAATAATTTTGTTTTTCAGTTGTTATCAAAATTAAAACAGCCATATGTATATCAAAAATTTATTTTTTTAAAGAATGAAGACGTTGCATGAATTAGAGGACGTTATCAAATCTAACAATAATTTCTCCAATTTTGTGAATTGTTCAGAGATTCCGCCTATTTGTAAGTTAGAACCATGTATGATCGGCGTTGACGAAGCTGGAAGAGGACCTGTTCTAGGTACGTTTATCTATACGTATATTAAAATATAAGTGTCGGTTTGTAATATTAAAATAACGGGTTTTTACTAAATACATATGAAAGTCCTATTACACCTATTACAAAAAACCCATTTTTAACATTTTTGTCTATCTGTCTGTTTGTTTCGGGTAATCTCCGAAACGGTTAGATCGATTTTGACGGGACTTTCACTGGCAAATAGCTGACGTTATAAGGAATACCTTAGGCTCTTTTAATGAAAAAAAATATTCCTGTAAAAAGGTTCCGCACGAAAAAAGCCTATTTAGTAGTACTTAAAATAAATCACAATATTCACAAAAAAATCACATAATTTGACATAAAGCAAAATTATGTAGAAATATATGCTTGGAATCGTAAACAGGATTATAGACTCTTAAACATTGAATTTATCTATAAAGTAGGTTCTATAAACATTGACATGAAATATTATGATTTCAGGACCCATGGTGTATGGAGTAGCATTTTGTCCATTAAGTAAAACAGACATTTTAGAAGGCTTGGGATGTGCCGATTCAAAGGCGCTGACAGAAGTTAAAAGAGATGAAATACTTACAAAAATGCTTAGTGAAGAAAACTCATTGAACAATATTGGATGGGCTGCAGAAGTTATCTCACCAAATTATATCTCTAATTCTATGTTCAAAAGAGCTAAGCGTTCCTTAAATGATGTAAGGTTTATAATATAATGTAGTAAATGTACACTATAAATGTTTGACTGCTGTGGCTGGATACCTCTTTCCCAGGGTTGGTCTGAGTTTCATCATCACTCCAGCCTATGAAAACTTTTGGCAAGCATTCAGGTTTCTTTATAATGTTTTCCTATAACATTGTCGCATAATGTTCATTTTGAAATTAATTTTAGAAGCCACTTATGTCGATTAATTTTATTTATAAATAAAATTATTAGACTTTTATTTTTAAAATGTATGGTATTAATGATAATATTCTATAGCAAAATAAAGTAAACCAAAGCCATACTAATTCAGGATTTTAATCTGTAAAAATATTGAAGTAATAAAATTAGTCAGTATCAAAATAATTATCTTTTATTAATCATAAAATTATCACTAAAATGGATACATTTTTATTAAGTAATTTTGGTTTCTAAGTTGTCCATAGTATGTTATTGTTGACAATCTTTTTTGTAGAGAAGGCATGAAAATACCCTTTGGTATAATTCTATAACTACTTACTACAATTTTTATAGAGGATCTGCTGCCAATAAAAGGTTTAGAGAATGGAGTATTGAATAATCTGATTCTTTGAAGGTTTCAATGGCTTCAGCAATAAATTTGATCAAGAAAGCAGCTGAGAGTGGTGTGAATATAGCTGAAGTGTATGTAGACACAGTGGGACCACCAGAGAAGTACCAAGCTAAGCTTACGGAAATATTTCCTACTTACAAAATCACTGTGAGTAATTTTTATAAACATTACAACAATGGTACTTTGGGGTCGTTCAAGTATTACTTAAGCAGGCAATTTTATTCTTACTTTTGCTGACAAAGGGAGTAAAGCCTAAGATATATTTTTTTCAATTAAACAATACAATTTTTGTTCTAAACCACATTTATAATTTCTATTATAATTCTATTCTTATTATTGATTACCACATTTTTTTTTAATTTCTTAATAAAAAGACATGAGTGGTCTAAGGGTCTGTTGTTTCATCAGTAGTTATAGTTAAAAACAGCTTGTTAAATTGACTATTTGTTAATTTTGACAAAAGTCTGTTGTTTGATAGCTAGTTACCCTAACAGGTAGTTATTTTTTTAACATTAGTCAAATAATTTTGACTACTGCCTTCTGGTGTAGTTAACTAATATGGCGGATAGTTAATGTTAATCTTGACAGCTGTATTGTTTCATTCAAACGTTGCTTCGCAATTTATGCATAAGTTTTATCTTTCTCGAATACTAATAAAAATGAATTTAAATATTCAAAGATTTTTGATTTGCACGACGATAGTTCATCGGAAAGCGACGACGAAATAATTGTAGAATATGTACTATTGCGGAAGCCAAAAACTATTAGGCCACGTTTTTCACAAATGGAAATATGGGACGATTGCTCGTTATTGAATGTCAAAGGAAAGTGTTACGTGGATTGTTAGTGAAATTGGCAGATACATTCGATTTCCTACATCTAGGTAAATGTTTATTACTAATATTATCTTGTTTGTTTATTACTTGTTTATATATTGTACATGTGCAAAAATCGACTAATATTTATATTACATACTTTTTTTGTAGAAATAACGCTGTTTTTCCGTTAGAGCAAATCCAATTAACCCTAAGATTCTATGCCACTGGAAATATTCAGCAATGTTCAGGAACCTATTTGGGTTGTATAAATCGACTGCATGTCGAATTATCCATAACGTTTCAAGAACAATATGTACAAAATTGAAACAATTTATATCAATACCTAGAGGAACAAGAGAAATCAGAGAAACAGTAAAAAAAACAATACAATGTGGCAAAATAACCAAGTGTTGTTGGAGCAATAGATTGCACACATGTCCCTATATACAGCCATCACCGAATAGATATCTTTGACAACTACGGCGGTGTTGCGATGAAAAAAACAATTGCTTATTTTAAAATAGCTTCCCGAGGGGTCATTTCAGTCTTTTACAATGGCAACATATTTGACAATTGTTAACTTTGACTATTGTTAAAAGTGATATAGAAAAACGTAATCTCTCTCTGTGTGATAGTTAACGCTCTAACCTCGGTCAACCAACAATAGTTAATTTAACTAACAATCTATTTTTGACTATGTTTCAAACAACAGACCCTAAGAATTGACTTAATTCTACACTAATAATTTAGTCTTTTAAATTTAAATTTTGATTATTTCTCTTATTACTTAGGAAAGGGGGAAATAACATTGTTTTTATTTTTACTTATGCAGTAGGAGTGGCGTCTAAAATCATTAAAGGTTTGTTGAATAATATTTGAATGCCTCTTTTCCAAATAATGTAACAGATTAATAGGCATGTCAGCTTTAAATTTAGGATGCATATTAACTTGTTGTAGGTGGCAAAGAAAGCTGACTCACTTTACCCCATAGTCTCTGCTGCTAGTATAGTGGCAAAAGTAACAAGGGATCATGCACTTAAAGTGTGGCAGTTTCATGAGGGTTTAGAAATGGACACTTCTGAATTTGGAAGCGGCTACCCTGGAGGTAATTATACTGCTACTATCTTGGACTGCCATTGTATTATAGGAAATTATGATAAACCAGTTTGATAAGATAAACCAAGTGTAACCATTTTGTAAATATTTGAATATTTCAGTTGTTTTATAATCCGAGTTGTAGACGACTTTTGTAAGGTGTTTTAAACACTTTATAAGTTGCAAATAATACCTGTGAATTAATGTTTATACATTATTTATTACACATTTTTAATTAAAATAAAACTATGCCACAAAAACACGGTATTATACGGTTTATGTCACTTCGCGTGATGTCATCATTCAATTAAAAAAACTAAGGTTAAAGGTATTATGTGTAAATATGAGATTATTAGAATTTCAGGTGAAACTTATGAAATTTCTTCAGTACCTACATAGTATTAAAGTTACTATTCCTTTATTTAGTAATAATTTTATAAACTTGCCACAAAATAACCTAATAAGAATAAATGATAGTTCACACTAGGTCGTAACAACAGTTTGTCGGGACGGTAAATGTGTCAGAGCACATATTGGCATATGTATTCCAATGGCATTGTTCACATTAGAGTAACAAGATAAAACTGTCGGCCAAGACACATTTATCGGACGTTCGGCCACGATGTGCCTACTTTTTTTTAATTTGACTACACTGTTAACCGAAAAGGCCCTGAAGCCTCAGACGGCGTTTACAGCTTCACCGGGCTTGGACCACGGCTGGCTTAGTGTCTAGTCGGATATTATTGGCATACACCTTTGTATTATGCTGTTCACACTTGTCGGGTCGAAGCGGCGTCTTGTTTGGCTTCAGTCGGGTATACGCAGTAATCAAACGTCATGGTACGGATTGCGACCACCGTACGCATAGTGATAAACCACAAGTAAACCAGAACGTCGCCGTCGTTCATTGTACGCGAAAAGCCGACTCATAACTGCTTTGTGACGAGCCGACTAACGATAAAAGTACGGTGGTGTGTTCATATTAGGTTGGACCGACAGATTGATCGTCAGTATAGTGTGAACACCAATAGTCGACAGCCGAACGACGGTAAAACTATCTGTCCTAGTGTGAACTGGCTCTTAACTCTCAACTGTATATGAATATTGTGTTATGACGTCACATTTTCTGATTGGAGTTTTGAATCAGATGACTCCCAGAACAACAAATCTCAATTTCCCCAAGAGAAAATTAAATAAATGAATTTTTTTTTTCCAGATTTGTGTATTTGGGTTTTTTATCAATAAACAAATATAAATAATTAACTGTAATTTTCCAACTTGCGAATTGCTACACTGCTATCATCTCAAGTCAGTCTAAGAATTTATATAAGCCATTACATTATAATTATCCACTGATTCTTTAAAGTTTTGTAGTAATTTTTATTATCTTTTTGTTGCTTTATATGGGTTATCATAAGCTCCTAGAGCTTGATTATCATATTATGCATTTAGGTTGACGATTGACGCCGCTTTATGCTGCAAATCTACATGATATAAAATGTTACATGACATTATTATTTATCTTCAGATCCGCTGACAAAGAAATTTATTCGTGAGCAAATAGACAACGTTTTTGGCTACCCTATTCTTGTGAGGTTTAGTTGGTCAACGGCTGAATTGATACTGCAAGACAAAACGGCTGCTTGTACCTTCGAGAATGTTGACGAAGATGGTGCCACAAAGAAACAGGCAAATGTAAAACCAATAAGTTCGTTTTTCGCACCAAAAACCGAAAGTTGTGGGAGAGCCAGAAAACGGCACAAGTTTTTCGAAGAGAGATATTTAAGTACAGAAAATGCGTTTGAATAATGTGTATTATTTGTGAAAAAATCTAAATAAAAATTCTACGACTCGCAAAATTTTGTTGTTACTTAAAATGAAATTTTGTAGTTTTTAGAACTGTCGATAATTGTATTAACCGTTAGTTTATAAACAATCTAGTGAGATTATAAACTGTCGGTAGATTTTGAACACATACTAATACTTTCGAGTGTTTATTAAATTTAATAAGCAAAATTTAAATTTTCAACGGCTAATTTGTGTATGATTTAAGACAACAGTTTCTACCTAACTAAACCAATCTAGTTAGTTCCTAAACCTACGATAATGTAACCGTTAGATTGCAAATTTTATATTACGTTCACAATCTAACGACAGTTTACCATCTCATTAGATTATTTATAAACTAACGGTTCAAACAATTATCCGGTGACGGAATAGAAAGATTAGAAGACTTTCCAAATGTAGATTGATTTTAACCAATATTAGATATGTTTTGTGAGGATACAAGCATACATTACTACTGTTGCGCTATGCTTAAAGTATTTAATTTATATTTGCAAGTGAAAATGATTCTGCAATGCATTGTTGATTAGTAGAAATCGACAACATTGTACAATAATTTATGCTTATCTCGTAATCTTTTCAATACGACGTGTATTTTATCATCTTGGCGTTTCTCCAAAACTTAAACATTTTGGAAACTTTTAAGAATATTTGCGCCTGTTTTGTTTACAAAATAATTTTCACTTTCGATCAGTCAGTTAAATATTGGCAGTTGGAATGACGAACGGTAACGAAGTACAAACTGTTATTGGGTCTGTTAAGGGTTTGTTATGGTAACATCGATACATGTGACTATGAAACTTTCACAGACAAATTACGGTCTATAAAGATTTCTTTATTGCGATGAAAGGTTCGGAGGCTCAGGGCGGTCCACCCAACAAGGTTAGGTCAGCGCGGGCACGTCGGACATTAGCATGCAAGTCATGATACTCGACCACCTACTTATCATGAGCAATGCGGAACGCACATGCCTCACTCAGAGAATTTAATTGTGTTCCATTATCATATTTAGGTTCTTATACAGTAAGTCAAAAGTGAAAACAGAATAGCAGTCAACGTCGCTTGTCATTCGACATTCGCGATCGATGGCGACAACTTCTTTCGGACGGTAGCACAAAGATTATAAAATGGCATTATTCCGGTATTGTTGTTTCATATTAACAGTTAGCACGTGTGTTTCCGCGATCGTCGGTCCCGCTGGAAACACCACTAAGTCTTCCTCGCAAAAGTCGGACTCTTACTTAGACGCTTATTCCAAGTCTCGTATTGAAGCAGAAAAAGCGAAACAAAGTGTGGTGATAGTAACAGCAAAGGACGGTGAGAAGAAAATATCAAATCGCGACGACAGCTTTAATGGATATGACTATAGTCCAAGCTATTCGGGCGACACCAGTTTCAGTTCCTCCGGATCGTCTGGACCTCCGAGTAGCTTCTCTGGCCCTTCGAATAGCTTTTCCGGATCTTCGAATAGTTACTCACCTTCACCAACATATGGATCGCCGATAAAATTTGAGTCTGATATCACTTATGATGCTCCACCGAACACATATGGTCCGCCATCAAATACTTACGGACCGCCGGCACAGACTTACGGACCTCCTGCTCAGTCATATGGACCGCCTGCTCAGACATATGGACCGCCTGCTCAAACATATGGACCGCCTGCTCAGACATACGGTCCACCGATACATAAACCATTGCCACCGGTTTATGGACCTCCATTAAAACCATCGTACGGTGTACCTTACGGTGCACCGGCGCTGGGATTTTTCGATAAACTAGCATTCAAGTTGGATATACTGACGATAGCAAAGTTACTTCTTAAATTTTTGATATTTAAGAAATTGGTTACAATGCTGGCCGTCGTATGCATGTTGCTGGTGATACCGAAACTGATAAGTTTTAAAAAGGATAAAGACACCAACAACGATGATGATGAACGCAAGTTTGGAAATAGGAATGGTGAGTTTATTATTAAGTTTTATTAGGTACTAACTGGCCGGGGATAAGTTGTTCTATTCTTCCCGGTTGTTAATGGCTCGAGCAAAGCTCCAATTATAGGATCATAACATAATGAACCATCATCTCGATAAAAAAATTATGTGTATATGAGCTCAATCGGTCAAGTCATTCAAAAGTTACACGATCAATAACAAATAACAGACGCACACAAGATTTTAATATATAAGAAGATTCTACAATAACGTAGAGACATGTAAAAAGAATTAGGTATTAATTTTTTTGTTGATAGATTGTTGATATGTGTCGTATAAGGTATTAATTCCTTCTTTGTTTGTCTGTTAGTTTGGTAACATTCATCACTTGTACGGTAAACCAATAAGGATACGAGATTGTCATATTTATTTACGAGTAGGAGATGGAAAGGACAGTAACCTCTTTAGTGTGGATGATCTTATATTATTTAAATTTACGTTTTTTTTTTTTTTTTTCGAACTGACTACACTGTTAGCCTGAGGGGCCCTGGAGCCTTTACGGCTTTTACAGCTTTACCGGGTAAATTTACGTGCGTGACGGCATTACGTTGAGGATTGGCTCTGGATTTGGATTGCAAATGAACTTACAGTCAGGTACACTGGAGATGTTTCGTTGAGCTATTAGTGTAAAAAAATTATATTACTTTATACCATTAATTATAAACAAGGATTATAGATATATTTCAGTGTTCAATAATAATGTATAAATTAATAGAAATGTACTTCTGTCTGTACATGTTTTTGTTTTGTTTTTTGATAGATAGTTTTTTTCTAGCCCACTGATCTCGAATTTTACATTTAATTCTTTTTTGTATATGTGGATTTAACTCAAAACCAGCGTGACCGATTGAAATGTTATGTTGCATACTGGAAATATATGTAATTACTCAACTGATAGGCTATAAAAATATCAATAATACTTTTTGGTAAATGTGTCTTATTCCTCAATATCTGAAACAGTGATTGAATTGACGTCCGTGCAGCAGTTGGTAGAACGGGCTATCTCGGTATATGGTATGCAGCAACGGTCTTGCGGCGTGTCGTGCCGAGTGCGCAGGGTTATTGATGACATATACGATTTTGAACCTTATATCAGGTGAGTCAATTATGAAGTACTTAATAGGTATTTATTGTGAGGACGTTGTGAATTTTACTGAATACAATTTTCCATTATTTGTAATGGTCTAATTCTTTTAATACTTTGCTTTTTTTTTGCTATATTCCATTGACAAATCATAATATTAAACAGTAACAATTTTGGTACTAAATTTTCCAACATACGTAATTTAATAATGCAATACCTATTAGGTTTTTTTTTTTTTTTTGTAAAGTTGAACAGTTTTGGTGTAATGAATTTAATATTTCTATTCATTTATCATGTAACTAAGAGCACCTCAATTCAATGTTTTTAATTTAAAGTATGGTATTAAAACTTGATTCTTTACTAAACGCTCAAATATATTTGAAAAAAAAAAACGAATCTTATTTTAATACTGTTTATTTTCAATAAAGTATTTAATTTTCATATAAAAGTTTTAAACTTTTTTCACCCCTTAGAGGTGGACTTGTTATAGGATTACTTTATCGGATCTTTACGTCACACGACGACACGACTCGACCACGATGCAAATTTACAAAATTCTAAACACAACTCTTTGAGATGTGCGTGGACAGTTAAATTGCTTAGAAGTACTACTTTACATTTATTCCGTAATCGTAGAATTATATCTCGATTATGCAATAGATACTACAAATTATAAGTATACTTAACGTTATATTTGTTAGTTAGTTTATAGTTAAGTACACTGTGATACATAATCCATTAGAATCAGTCGTCACTGTTGTGTATCTGCTTCAATAATAATATTGATTTACTGGTTTTTAATATATAAAGTAGCATACAGGCATGGATTCCACCTGATTTTAATTCACTGCAGCCTATAAATATGTATATGTAACTTTAAAAGGACCGCAGTTTTGAGGACAGTCAAAATACGAGTAGTTTGCTTGTTCTAAGGACTGAGTACCACAGACTGTGTGCGTGCAGATTGAGCACGAGCACTGCTGCTTTGCGGTAGGGAAAGGTGTGACAGTGGTGCTTTCACAGTAGAACCTATGTTCAACCCATAGATTTAGTATAGTATAGATTTAATAAGACGAAACCAAAAACGGAAAACACAAGTCTGTGAATTATTTTGTTGATTTTCTTTGTTTTACGAGTTACATCCAGGTGCAGTACACGTAACGACAATTAAACACATCTACTAAACATTAAATTACATTAAAAACCTTAGATTCTGCAAAAATGAACGCGATTTGTTTCGGTCACGATTTACGTATGCCGATAGCATATACCGAAAATGGTCTCGTATCCCTATCTCGTTCTAACACAAGCGTATTGTATGCTCTTTCTCTTCCTAGTTGCCGATCTATATTGTATTAAATCTATGGTTCTACCACTCTTAAACAAAATTACTTAGACAATTTACAATAAGCATAAAGAAAAAAAGGGTAAAAGTCTCACATTTGCTTAGCGAGCAAAGAAAATATCATCTCGTTTTTCATATTTTTTTATCGGTATAGGCACGAGCGTTGTTGCCATATTCTCACTGATCTTAAGTGACGATGTGGCCCAAGATGGTAACACGGTAAGTCTAGTGAAAGACTGGCTCTCAAGTGCAGCTGCGGGAACACACCTATTGGTGCTTGGCGACAGATTTTCAACTTGAGGGTGGTAGCTAGCCAGGCGGGCTTTAGAAAAAGCCCTACGGTTTACGGTTGTTTTTGGTGTTGCTGTTGAAGACAGGATCGCTTGATTATTATAAATATGTAATTTTTGATATTGTTTTTTTTACAACTATTATTCAATTAAGTTTTCTTTGAGCGCTAATTATGTTGCGCTATTAGTTATTTTGATCACATCAGCATTAAATGGGTTTACATTTACTGCTTAACCATACCTTAATATATTAATTTGTTTTCAGACGAGACGCAATTGGTAATCCATAGTTAGAAAATTTCCACACGACGATGAACAGTTAGATGCCATTGGAATAAGCCAGAACCGGGCGTACCTATTTATTTTACTGTTTATGTTATTTATTTAGATAGTTATTTATTATAGATAATAAAACGTTGTGAACTGAATATCATTTCGCTTTTAATTAATATTATATTCAAATAGCTTAAACCATGAATTTGTTGTTTTTTGTTTAAAATTTCGCACATTTAATAATAATAAGCTTATCTAACTACAAAAATGATTTTTTTTATAATTAACTTATTTAAAATACGCGAAAACAAATAAGAACAGTCCAACTGCATAGCAAACGAGCTACCTTCTCTTTTCTAAAAGATGTTCCTGACTGAACATTTTAATATAAAGAGTAAGAGTAAAAAGCTTTATTTTTTGTTTCTAATAAACTGTATTAGTTACCTTAAAACCCAGCTTGAAAAAAATTATTAATAAAGTAAATTATTTTTGAAAGATTACATATTATCTTATACATCTTTTATAATAATAAACGGCATTAATACGTGTTGTGTTGTAAAGTGTTTTAAATAGTACTAACTTGCATTTTTTATAATAAATTATATAAAGTCGCTGATTGGTTTTTAAACATTGTTTTCAAATGTGCAAATAATGCGGAGTATGTTTTAATATCCTTTGGAAGGGTATTCTATTGACAGTACTTTAAATTCATTCCAACTTCTGTAGCGTGTCCACGATTCTTTACACATAAAAATGTAGGTAGTCGGCGTCGAATTTGCAAAACTTTAAACGCAATTTCCCAACAGCTATGATTTTTGATTATAATTTTGAAGGTGCGATTTGATATTTAAATACCACTGATAGGTACACAATGACTTCAATTATAATGTTAAGTTTTAATGTATTTGACATTTTAGATTTTATTAATTGAATACTATTCATGATAACATGAATAGGAATTACGTACGTGGTGCTCATCATATCGTACAGTTTCACAATTTCGGTGAAATTATATTTTCTCCAAGTTAGCCCCGGATCAAAGACCGAGGTCTTGAATCCACAATGCTACACACGTTACCGTAAGTTACTTCAACTGCATACTAATTATACCAATGTCTTTGTTTTGTCTGAGTGCTGTCAATTAAAGAATTAGGTGACAAGTTATACTTAGCATGCAAGTATTAAGGCGCACGAGGACTCAAGAGAAAGTAATATGAAAGTATGTTGATTTCTGTTGATTTATATAAATGCAGTGAACATCGGGCTATGTAAATCATTGATGATACGATACAGTGATTGTTTCGGCAATTGATATTCGATTCTAAATACTAGATAGGCTATGTTTTATTAACAAGTAGGGTACAGAGCTTAATTTATAGTTAAGATCCTTTGCATATTAGGTCATTTTGTTTGTTAGGATAATATGTTCAATACGTTCACAAGTCGACTTGCATCAGAACTTAAAATTATTCAAATTTGGAATCTGGGTTGCCTAATGTATATGTTGAATAAATGAGTACGTCGATAGGTTTACTTATTTTTGGTACCTACATCGAACTAGTATTTTTTAAAGGGTTTTCAATAAAATGTAAACTTTAAAACAACCACCCTGAAAATTATGCATTTTTGACTTATTCACGCTTTGTGAGATTAGATACTACGTGTAGATACACGCTTAGATAAGTTCCTTCGTATTTTATTTATAACATATCGCTTGATGTCATTGGCTTATGAGAGACACTTGAAAAATTAGTGTCTCATCATCACATATGGAGTCTAATCGGCAGAGCTAGGCGAAATGTAATTGTCGATTACATTTACAAAATCTAATGTGATTACAATTACAAATTACTTGTAATTATTTGGAAAGTAATTGGTAATTGCAATTACTCATTTACTTTTCCATGTATGATTTGAGGTATTTTAAATAAAACAATTACTTAGATGTCAGCTCTGATTCTATTAATAGAGTTGATCATTATTACAACAACATTCAACAAGCGATAGGTGTGTAAGAGACAGCTTCACGTTGCACACAAAAATGTATGTTCCAAATTTACGATTATAATCCTTGAGTGCACGGCATGAAGTTCACTTATTTATATAATTAATTTGTATACTTATAGGCTCAAATACCTATCATATTTTGTTACGATATTGTCTCAAACGTAATAATGTCGATTGTAACATTAATGGAATGTTCTGGGCAATAATTTGTCGATTTTATTTTATTTTAGAAAACTGTTCGCTATGTCAGAATTAGATTTCTTTTTCAATAAGATATTATGTAATACAAAATTTTATTAGTGTAATAATCCCAGAATACTATTACCGGGGGGTAATAATTGACTATTGGCTTTAGTCTGTAGTCTGTATATTAATGGATGGGCCGAAGTTCGGTAATTATTCGTTTTAACCGTTACCGAAATATCACGCCTTCACTCTAATGTGTGATTTGGATATTGTAGCTGCTTAAACTCTTTTTTATGTTTACTTTGAGATGGTTCGATAATGCAGAAGTAGATCGAGTGCGACTATTATTTACGCCTCGAGAGTGTCGTAGTCTGAAGAAGTAACGAGCCGAGAGGAGAAGTGGGGAGAGGCGCACAAGAGAAAAGGAAAACGCAGCGTAAATAAACAAAGTTTGGCTTCGGTATAAACCACATTCGGCCCATCTCTGCTGTATATCTAAAACTAAATATTAGGTATTTCTTTTCGTCGATGCATTTGTTCAAATGTGAATTACACTGTTTATACAATTTGTTAATATATACGCATATATTTATTATAATAATAGAATTAAATCTAAAACAATATAATTATATATTATAATTATATAACAGTATAATATAGTTTACGCGAGTAAAGCTGTGGGCGAAAAGCTAGTATACAGTAAAAAGTAATTACGAATTAATGTAATTAGAATTACAATAATGCTAAATACAAATTACAATTGCATCTCACTGAATTAGTAATTAAATTACAAAAGTAATTAATTACACCCAACACTGTTACTCGCACGATGCAAGTGCAACGATTGTAGCAAGTTTATATGATAGTGAATTATATGTGCTAGTGAGTAGGTACCTAAGTGTCTTGTCCGAACGCTCCCTGAATAATACTTCATTTAGTAACGCATTCCCGCAGTTGCCTCGACTAAAAGAAAGATCAACTTAAAGAGGAAAAAACTTTTCAATTTAATATTAATTTGCCCATTAACGTTGATAACTTTAATTTGTCAATAAATAGATGAGAACTAAGTATTCAAAGTTTTCTAAGAAACCGTAATGCACGCAACGACTTTATCCTTATTATAACTAGCTAAGCATATATAAAGGACGCTTCGCAAAATAAAAATAAATTATAACGGGTGTTCCAATAGGGACAGTTGATAGTGGCCATATTGTTGAAGCTACATGTGTCGAATTGGCTGTCATTTATTCAGTCTGTTTTCCCAAATCACCATGGAAGGATATAGCGTTCAACAACACGTGCAAATTATAAAATTGTTTTATCAAAATGGGAGTTCTGTTCGGGCAACGTTTCGCGCACTTCGCCCATTTTACGTTTGCCATAATCGTCCTACCGAGAGGACTATTCGCAGTGTGGTGTATAAATTTGAGTCCACTGGTTCAGTAAACAATGAACCAAAACTCGTACGATGACGAAACGCAAGATCTGCCGAAAACATCGCCGCTGTCCGTGTGAGGTACTGAAGATAAATGTATGAATGAGCCCTGTAGGAGCTGGAAACTGACCCTAAATTTCATAAAGAGAGAGATTAACCAACTTCTTTTAGTCTGCATTGGATAATATGGACACCAACAACATGTGGTTTCAACAGGACGGCGCTACGTGACAAATTCAGATTGATTTATGTGCCAGTCATGGAAAATTTGATATTTCGGATACGCGCCACCCAGCGAAGCCGCGGCGAACATTTGCACGATGTTATATTCCATACATAATGGCATTGATAGGCCTTTCAAAAAATTTCGATGATATCTCGCACACTTTGTTTTATTTAAGTTTAAAGATAGGAAGCGCTGTTGAAGAAAGACCTGTACATAGTCTCTGCCGTTAATGATCTCTGTAGTCCTTTTCACATGCTTGATTAAACTCCTAAAGCCAAGTAGCCATAAGCCATATCATGATAACTGTGATGCAAACTCATATCACAACCTATCTGGTGTCATGTACTTCGATGGTGTCATACTTGTGCAAAGCGGTCGCAACTGATCACTCGCTTTACTTAAAAAGGGGGCTAGTTCTTTAGTACAACTGGAAACACATTAAATATTTAGGACAGAGTTTTTGGTAATCTGAGAATGGTAGGTAACCAGCTAACAAGAACTCTATAAAATGATTTACTACCATGCTATGATTACATCAATGTAAATGAAATGTTTTCTTTAACCGAAAAGGGTTATTTTTGGATGGGAAAACACGTTTTTCTACAACGAATCCGAATGAGCCAACATCAGCGCCGATTCCTCAATTTACATTTTAAACAACAAAATCTGATAGTAAATTTGAGTTTTTGATAAAACAAAATAAACATTGATTTGGATGAACTAACATCACATTCACGTTACGTATCTGTTGTACAAGTTAAAATTTACGATGACTTAAAATTTGTTTTATAACTTTTCACTTTATGAACAACCTGTATATACGACTAATTGAAACCAATTCAAGCAATTGAGCTATACCCGAGAGGACAGTACACCGTGGCCGTGGATATTGACTCCATATTTAGAAAGAAGTTCCTACCTAAGTAAAAGCTGACAATAATATTTATTTAGGAATAGACCAAGGTGTACGGACGCCAGTGTACAGGAATTCTGTAGCAATAACAGTGGGATAGGTTACATTACGTACGTACTAGCCTTTATCAAAGTGAGTTTGTTGAAGGAAAACATCGAGTAGAAAATTGGAAATTAAAGAAATGTTCTTGCAATTGTGTTGATCCACGGTTTTGCCAACGTTAGCCATAAGGGCCCTGGAGCCTCAGACAACTTTTACAACTTCACCCAGGCTTGGTGGTGATTAAGCTTGCGCCTTCCCTCAAAAAGAACTATGCCGAGATATTTAGATACAGGTATTAAGGTTAATAATGCAGTATAACTTGTAGGTTTGTATTTTTAGCACTATTCGAAACAAAACATATGAGTCAAATTCATATCAATTACCTATTGCTAAAGTTATTATTATCCTTATGCACATATTTAGTCTTGCAATTAATAATAGTTAGGTGTTTTATAAGTACATATTTTTTTATTTATGTTCACGTTGCACGGAAGAAAGAGCAAAAAAGAATAATTTGTCATAGGTATACTTATTACTAGTAGGTATGATTTTCTATGATCTTATTTCGTAGCATAGGTACCTTCAAATGGAATACAACTTCATTTTCTTTCAATCAAGTCACGTGCACCAAAACAATTTAGGAATTCTTACGCAATACCTTATCTTACCTTTAAGTTTGGAAGAAGTCATACATTGGAGTTTCACGAAGATTCAATATCTAAATCATTTAAAAAATAAATTTCTATGTTAAATGAGTATTATATTTAGTTGTGGGAGAGGGTACATAAGGTCATGATCGCTATGCCCCCCTTCTTGGAAACGCGTTTGTCTCAGCGGAAACTGAACTCGCGATCGCCATGATTTTATTTAAACACATTGGACATTGGTGTATTTACTGTATGTAGGGGGACACGTGTTAATAAAGAACACTGGTAAATCAACCTGGCGCGCAGATGTTTTATTGCCTTAGCTAGACGCATCGCGATTTAGCTATTAAAGTGTTTAATTATTTACTAAGAAGTGCCCTTGTTTATTTATCTCTATTTCCCACTTAATTATTGATATATATTTTAGGGACTTTCAAGTTTGTTTCCTATACTGTTTTCGCTGATGATTTGCAGCGTCCACTATCAAATCTGTATACATACTATATTTTTATAGCAAGTACACGAACAATAGTAGTAGTAGAGTAAACACTCATCAGAAGTTTTATTTGCAACATCGCGGCGTTATGTTGCTCCTTGCTGTGACGGAGGAAGTTTCCGGAGACAAACTTCACATAAATAATACTATAGTCAATTTTCCGTGTTTGTACACTGAAGATATAGCAATAAATTATAATTTATTAAAAAATAAAAAATAAAAATGCAGACTAAAATAAAAATATTTTTGGATAGTCAGTTTCTATTTTTTTCAACAGGTATCTCGTAAAAACTTCTAAAACCATTTAAATGTAATCTGTAAATTTGTAGTATGAAAACCGTTAATCGTAGAGGTGTGAAAATGCATATTATCACTTCTGCTAGAAATGAATGTTTAATGTTTTTAACACCTTTTCATAATATAAAATGTTTGAAAGTTTGTATATAATTGTCACCAGCTTTAAATTTTAAACGTTCCATTTAATACTACGACTAAAGGTATAATCATAATGTATTTGATAAAAAAAAGAATTACAAGTATAAATAGTGACTTTACTTTATTCCTCTTTTATCCTCATAGAAAAATTTGTTATTACATGCGTACTAATTACAGTAAAAGTACTTAAATAACTTTAATTAATAAGTACTCGTATAATGTGTGTGAGTATGTATCGCTCTAATTAATATTCACTTCCTTTGACCTGTGTGGATGAAATTTATTTTTAACTACTGTTATTATATTTAATAATAAATTTGACCTTGTAATTAATTAAGTGGTGACATGATAACGTATTTCATCGTACTGTGAGGTCTCGTTAAAATAAATTTAGCCTTAAATTAACTATATTAGTACTATGATAACTAATTAATTGAATATTTATCAGAGTCACTATTATCGCAATGTATATATTGTAATATTAGCTGTACTCGTGGCTTCGTTCGCCTGGATTTCGGAAATAAAATATATTGGTAGCATTCGTTAGGCCAAGTAATTTACTGGGATTGTTTCCTTCGTTAGCGAATAATGATTTAGGTACTTTTCTTTTTCGATTCTTTGTCGATTTCAGTTTAAAATCTACCTTCCAAGTGACAAATTTAGTAAGGTTTACTTTCTGTACATAAATCGGCACCCAGTATGAATATCACCGTAACTTTAATTACAATAAAATACAGTTGTATCTTACTATAATATTATAAATGTGACAGTTTGTATGTCTGATCTTTGGACGTTTGTTACTCAATCATACATAAACGGCTTAACGCATTTGGATTAAATTTGGCCCACATATAGCTTGTAACCTGGATTAACACATTGAATACACACTTATTAATTGGCTTAGCGAGTGTTATCAATTGATTTTGTTTCCGACATTCATGTGAAAGAAGTCTCAGCAGGTACAGGTACTAAACCTAAATTTACTGCATGTAATTTCCTTAAGCTCGGATGGTTTTTGCAAATAATACCTACCAAAAAGCCCACTTACTAAAAAGCACTCTGACATATTGTAGCTTTCCATTTTTGGATATTTTTTTAGTTTTATCTGTATGATCCAACTTTGAACACTAAAACCACAAAGGACTCATTGAGCTTTTTAGCGTGTAAGAGACTTATTAATAGTAAATAAGGACGGGGGTCACAGTGGAACAACATATCGGCGACATACTTGTATAACACGACAATGAACTCGCCGGAAGCTGTTGTCACGCCCGCAGCGACGAACAATGCCCTTTGCAATGTTAAGTTGCGCGATCATACCATTCCTAAGTAGAACAGTTAGCTACAAAATAGTAAGAATACATTCAATACCATAAAGAAATTGCTGATTGATGATTTATAATACTTCAGTATAGACAATATTTTTATCGGGCGGCCAGGGTTATGCGTCACAACTCTTCATTCGCGCCGCTACACGTATAGTCATAGACCCGAGCAGAGTGCTGAATTATTTTAATGTTACATTATCTCTCAAACTATTCGTCCAAATAATATGCTAGAAAGGGTATATCTCTCACCGCCCGATAAAAATATTGTCTATACTGAAGTATTATAAATCATCAATCAACGACTTCTTTTAAATTATACGCGGGTGAAACCGCGAGATTATACAATGTGCGTTATGCACCAATAAATATATACCTATAATAGGATTTTATGACAAACAAAAAACTACATAATCTACACTAATATAAATAGGTTTATAATATGGCTATGACATAATATTTCTTTTTAAAAATCGGTTGTTCATTCAATTATTTCACCTTTATTATTATTATTATAAGTACTAAAATAGACATACGATAATTCGCCATTACTCATTGAATATATATTAACAGTTAATAAATAATAAGGGTTACAGTATGAAATTTCATACTGAAATTGCATGAAATGAAATTACATACATATACAGTATATTTTTTTTAATGAAAAGTATGTATATCTTTACAAGTAAATAAAATTGATTGTAATGTAAAAATAACAACTTTTTACTATATGTATATGAATGTAGATATATACGGTACTTAAAACAAAAAAACATTTTTTGAAATTTTTGTCTATCTGTCTGTTTGTTCCGGATAATCTCCGAAACAGTTGGACCGATTTCGACGGGACTTTTACTGGCAGGTAGATAATGTTATAAGGAGTAACTTAAGCTACTTTTATTATCCATTCTGTAATCCACGTGAGCTGAGCCGCGGGCACAGCTAGTTTAATAATAAAATATCGAAATAAAGTTCCTACCTATTATTTCCTATTATTGTGCTTCATAAGATCATATTAAGTTCTTTTAGCGTTAACAGCGTAATCTAAAGATAAATAACATATATTATTTTATGGTGATTTCAATAATAGATTTGTTTCATTAAAATATACCCAATAATCGCAATCAAGCTACTCGTAATCAAGCTACTTTTGAATAATTTAGAAGAATCAATTTTTCCTTTTTTATGTTTATTAAAGAGTTCATTTTCATTGGTATTTTTATTTTAACTTGAAGCAAGGTTCACGTACATAGGCTCTATCTACTATACACAACTATACACAGACTGCTTGATGTCTTGAACCTTTGCAAACGTATAAAATGAAGGCGCCATGTAATAGACAATTTGAAAAATAATGTTACCCTTTAAATAGTTAAAGAATTAATTAAATCTAAAAAACCAGGACTTTTTAGAAAACACTAGGTTTTGTAGATGACGGTGCATTAATTTTACTTAGGGTACCTTGCTCAAGATATACCCATATCAATGCCTATAGGATTATCTCATATATAGATACACCGAAACAACGATAATATCTTAAATATAAAACTTACGAAATCTTTCTAATATACGTAACCATTGCAATCACCATTTTGAATACATGGTTGAATGTATGTACCATGTATGGCCTAATTAAACCATTGTAATATTTGTAACGCTGCAGGATGGGTAAAGTTGGTATCAAGTGTAGGATCATTCGGCTGGAACGCGCGGTGGCTCACTGTGGAATCTGCACGTGGACTCGGCACACGTCCGGCTGACGCACTGTTCCACGAGAATTTGCGTATACGTGCAAGTGTAATCGGTCCTTTAGTTGAATATCTTACAGTTTATGGAGAATGCGTGAAGTGCGGTGTACAGTGCTTAATAGAATAACTATAGATTATTCATCAACGTCAACATTAGAACGTGTAAGTCATACAGAGATTCTTTTGTTTATTTTTTTTTTACCAATTTTTATTATTAGATTATTAGTAGGAATTTTTCATACTGCAAAACTTCAGTGTCTTCAGTCGACTTTACACTATAACAAGTTTGAGGATCGTTAAACTTAAATGTTTATTACGGCGATGTTTAGATGTTTACATATTATAATTTGGTCCCCATGTTATGTTTTTATCAGAGCTCTTTAAAATTTACAAGTATGTTGATTTGACCATAGAATTTCGTAACACATGAGCCCTACATATTCACTCATTTAGAACTACACAATTACATAATTTAAACCTATAACAATGAGTATTAGGTTATGTTTTAGATGGCTTATAAAAAGACAATTAGTGGACAGTTTATTGAACTTTAGTCCTTTTTAATATCCTTACAATCATAGTCAATACATATAAGGAGGAAGAAGCATCAAAAACTAAAGTATAAGTTATTTTTTTATGAGAATATTTTATTAAATATGTATATATTAATAAAAAATACATATAAATCTTTGTAAAGTAATTTATAATAAGACATTTTTTAACAAAAAAGAAAACCAACTTCAATTGTTTTGAGGAGTTCCCTGGTGTATTTTCGAAGTGGAAGGTTCAATGCCAAAGAAAATAAAATGGGAGCACCCTTTTCAAAAAAAAAAGGAAATTGATTGATAAACAATAAGTTAAGTAACAAAAATACATTCGAATTGTGAACCTCCTTCTTTTTTGACGTCGGTTAAAATGAGAAATCGACGCGTTTAGGATGAAGCTGTTAATTTATCGTCATACTCCGAAAATCCAATCTATGATAATTTAAAAGTTTATTAGAACTGTTATGGAGAAGCAATCAAATATCAACAGTTGCGTATGTTGGAACACCAAAAACTCAGCAATGTTGTTGAGTTTTGCAACACATGTGTATGAGTAATTTTATCTCTGATCTTCAACACGTTATCTCTTATCGCATGGGTACTAACATAGTCTGCAAACATTGTTTACTCTAATATTCGATATTCATTTGAGGTTACATATTATATATACTGTTTAATTTATAGTGTGTTGTAAAAAATGTGAAGGGATATTCAAATAACTAAGTACATATACGTAAGTATCTCCTTATAAAATTGAGTTTAGATAATTTGTCTTTGATTATGTATGTGGCTGTGGAAATCATAAAAGTAGTTATATACAATTTTTTTTTTCATCAATGTTGTTAACGAGTTTTCTGTTTCCGTTGCGTTTTCCTTTGTACGTATGCATCTAAGTATTTAAACTTAAATATCTAATGATCGAAATTAGGATGTACCTAGAGGTCAGCTGTGTTGGGGCATTCGGAAATTATCTATGCTAGAAATCGGTAGTATTTCCTCTGCGATTACCTAAGCATAGCTAGGTTCTTTGATGATTATATAGTGGTCGTATGGCGTAACGTTGAGGCCTCATCCGCAAGGGCCGCGTTCCGTCCTGTGATAGTGATGTAGTAGATATTAATTACGAATGCATTATATTTGCGAGGTGACCCGACTGGGTTGTGGTCACCTTGCATAATTACAATGAAAATCTCGTCATATAGTTATTCGTTTATGTGCATTTCGGGCTTAGTCGATATGTATATCCAGTTTCTTATTCAGTTCTTCCAGTTTAGTTCTCCTTTCTAGTTTCATATCCAGTCGCGACTGGCAATGGATTGGTGACACTATTTTTGGATAATATTGTATATACCATCAGGTACAGTTCTGTCACTAAAACTAGCGTAATTTCCATAGGCATTGGCGCTCATCTGGTACGTATCTGGTATCATCTGGTACCAGAAATAAAGGGAGCTAGATAAAAAAAATTGTATACATAAATACCAGATAATAATTAAAATAATTTAAAAGACCTAATAAATAGGCTTGTTGCGTGAGGCCAGATATCTATGCAATATAGATTTATACAAATAAATAAAATACGTATCTGTTTGTAATGTCAAAATAACAGCTTTTTATTAAATGCATATGAAAGTATATATGGTACTTATAAGAAACGGTTTGACCGAGTTTGACAGGACTTTCACTGGCAGATAGATGATGTTATAAGAAGTAACTTAGGCTACTTATATTTTCGATTTCATAATCTACGCGAACAGAGCCGCAGGCACAGCTAGTAATATAATAATATAATTATATTGTATTAAATACGTGTAGGTAAAATATTACATTTATAACTTAATAATGTTTATAAAATAAATTTCTTATTCAAAGTCACAGCATTACAGTAATTTAGAAAGGATCACTGTTTCACATAGTAACTGTAATAATCTGAGATCTTCATTTAAATATAGTCTGATTTTGTAGAATATCTTACTACAGTAAAAGTAGCTACTTACGCATACATTAAAAGTTTTCTCGCAATTTAAGAAACTATAAAAAATACTCAGAGATTTCTGGTTATTTAAGCATAGTGCTTACGTTCGTTGTTAACCACGACATTGCTATTTGATCGCATTACGATCTTTTTTTTGTTTTGGATTTAGAGTAAGATAGGTTGTGGTAAACTAAGTGTAAATTAATGTAAATTTTATTTACTGGTTAGAAGGAGGAAAGGAGCTTATATCATAAAAATGGTATTGGAAAGTGGTGCCTTTCTATCTATACCAGTAGGAACATGGTATGATGATAGATTAGAAGGTATTACCAATGATTGATTATAGTAATGGTAGCTGCAGTATATTAAATAAAAAGAATAGGCACAAAAATCGAGCCCCGAGGAACCCCACTAAGAAAGCTTAACAGACAATTGAAATTTAGTCCCGACAGATTTCAAAATAATTTTGCCCATTTTGGAGATAACGGTAAAACCAGCGAATTAAATTGTTATTAAAACCAGTAGAAACAACATTGGATATGAGATTTTTATGCAATCAAAAGCGTGAGAAAAATCAGTTCACCACACTGTATTTGAAAATCTGCCGCTAATGGGCAATGACTAATCCGTATATTCCGAAAATTGCGCTTATAATAAAGTCCGTTTTCTAGAATTTGCTACCATCTTCAACCAAATAATATTTACTTAGTATAAAGGGTTATTGCGCTCAATTGCTAGCTTAAAACTATCGCCTAATATAAAAAGTAAAAAGCTTTATTTCGTTTTTTTAGTGAGAAACAGACTTCATTAAATTTTTTACGATGATATATTTTAAAACATTTCCACATATATATCTATATATAGACTTACTGTTCTGCTCAAGAAGCGTTTATTATCATTACATTTGGCACGCAGCCAGATACGATAGATTTGGTGAGTATTTTTCAACTTCCGGAATTTTTAGTGACGCCATTTGTGACGAAACGTCTAGTCTACTTTAGGTAAACTGATGTACCTAGTTGTATATTTTGATTTTATGTTTATGTAAAAGTTACAAGCTGATTGCTTTTTATTAAATCTAATGAAATATCAATAAGATACAAACTACACAAATATATTACAATTAAAGTAGATTAAGGTATTAAATATTAGTAAGATACAGAACTTCAAAAAATCTACAAGTAACTTTTAAAACAAAATTGATTTGACCAGACTCCGATAGGAGCCGGCACTGCTAAACGAAGAAACAATAGTAATATGATAATATAAATTTTTGCAATATTTTTCTCACGATGGATACTACAATTAGCAATTTAGGTAATACTAGCATGTTACCTATTTGTCTCTTATCGTTTATTTGACAGACTTTAAATCTCCCTACAAAATGTAGCATGAACTCAAAGGGTCACAATTAATCTTAATTAAGACATTAATTTGATAACATCAAAGGAAGGCACTTTGTAGTCGTGTATGTGCGCTAACTGTTACAATAGTTTATTACTGTGTTTTAGACAATTTCTTTTGTTACAGAAGGAGGTTACCTACATTCTTTATGTTAGACGATCCTGTGTGCCGGCTCTCTGTTATACCAAAGCAATTGCCAAATAATACTAAAAGTAGACTTTACTGTTATTGAACTCAGATAAATAAGAAAATGCCAGAATTAGGGCCAATGATGCGAGCGCTCGAACTGCAAAGACTCATCGAAGACAAAGTGTCAGAATGGCGCGAGAGGTCAGCCCGGGTCGCCGGCGCAACCGTGGCCGACTCTTATCAGCAACCTCTCAACTTTAAACGACACACACATAGACGCAAAAATAGCGCAGAAATAAACAGAATTATCGCAAAGTATTCAAGACCCTACAAGAGGACGGACGAGTCACGTTACGCAACTCGTACAACTTCGGAAAATCCCCCAACGCGGCCGCCAAGGAAGAAATCTGTGGCTAGTCTAAAAATACTATCTAAAAGTAAAGATAATTTAACCACAGTCGGCTTCATGGAAGTTCATCCCGAACCCACGGAAAAAGCGAGACCACAGTTCAGTGTGTCGAAATATAATGCTAAAAGCTGCGAAGACGTTACCGCTTTTGTTGATGTTAATATGAAAAGCAAGAATTTTGAACAACGCAGTATATTAAACGCCAAAGTAGTATCAAACAATACAAGACCTCTTCCCAACATTACTGAAGATGTACCAGATAACTCAAGCTTTCAGGATAGTGCTGTAGAATTGAGATTTAAATCCGATTTCGTTACTTCTACGCCATTGTCGTGCAGGAAGAAGCGTGCACAAATTGCATCTATGTCTGATTTGGGTTTTGAGAAATGCTTTAATTACTCCACAAGTGCTTGTGACATAAGAAAAGGTGTTTCAGAACCGGACATTTTAAGTGCAAATAATAAGGAATTATCTGATGACACAAAAAACAATGACTGGAGAAAGAGGTTGAAGCACTTGAAGCCACCGTTTAAGAAAGGGACATTTGACTGTTTACTTCGCTGGCGAGGGAACAAAACAAAACAGACGACAGATGCTTCCCATAGGTGAGTGATTACTGTTTACATAACACTGAATAAAATACTCCTTCTGAGAATAATTTATCATGTTTTTCCCTAAACTCTATTTTTTTTTAAGTGACCAAGAAATAAATTTATATCGTCAGTGTTTATTTTATTATATTATCAAATTCTTGTAATTATCATTATTAGTTGGTTTTATTTTATTTTATTCGTAGACGTTTAAGTACGTGTTTTAAATCGAAGGTCCTTTGTAAAATTTTTATATTATAATACCATGAATTAAATTCACATATGAATCAGAGTATCTTCTATTTTATCTATATCTATATCTAATATATAAAATTCTCGTGTCACGGTGTGCGTGATTGAACTGCTCCGAAACGGCTCGACCGATTTTCGTGAATCTTAGCGTGCATATCGGCCAGGGTGGAGAATCGGACAACATCTATTTTCATCCCCCAGAATGTTAAGGGTGGGGTCCACCCCTAAATTTTATTTTTATTTTTTAGACAAATTTTTTTGTTTTTATTTTTTTATGATACAGCATACAAAAATACATACAACCCTAAATTTTCACCCCTCTACGATCAACCCTGCAGGTGAAGCCGCGGGCACAGCTAGTCTTCTAATATATAAAATTCTCGAGTCACGGTGTGCGTGATTGAACTCCTCCAAAACGGCTCGACCAATTTTCGTGAATCTTAGCGTGCATATCGGCAAGGGTGGAGAATCGGACAACATCTATTTTTCATCCCCCTAAATGTTTTTTTATTTTATTTTAGACCACGCGAGCGTAGCCGCGGGCAGAGCTAGTATATTATAAAACTCAACGTTTCTGTCTGTCTGTCCGTTTATGTTATTTTCGAAAACCACTTATTCGATTTATATGGTTTGTTCTTTAATTCATAGATATGTTATCTGGCCAGGTTATAGAATATATTTTGTTACGTAAAGTAACACGCGAAATAAGCAGTGACGATAAAGATGAATAAATTCCGGAAAGAGACGCTTTTTGGGCGATTAAATAAACTTACGCTGAGTAAACCATACGAGATGTATCAAATTAATGTACTACTTAATTTTGGATCTTAAAAAGATCTACAAAAACTCAGCGATAGCATATGTCTATCTTCTAAGGATTATTGATAATAAATATTTTTGGGGGCAGCACCATTCGCGCGTGTGATCGACTGACAGCATTCGCGAGCGGAGTCGCGGGCACAGCTAGGTCCGATCCATCGGTATGGAGCCTTTGAGCCAAGCAGCCGCTCGCACGATACAGTGACTCTACATTCACTAGCTATCACAGACACATATGACACTGCATTATACACACATGCACGCCACATAGGTTCTGTAAGGGAACTTTTTTCTTTTTTTGCCTAGTTAGTTTAGACAAAAAAAATCAGATCACTAAATACACATACACATGTTCCTTCCCTCCTCCCAGGGGTAAGAAAAAAAAGCGTGCACAACTAGTATGTAAAATAATATAAATATCCTCGAACATATTGCATAATTGTTTTTAAATTAAATAAAAATGCATAATGATGTCAAGTATACATATCGTATATGAATAGCCATGTAGTAACAAATAATGATATTAATCTTTTTATGTGATTAGGTTATAAAGTTATTACAACCTCTTAATGAGATTAAACTCAGAAGTTCTTTAGATTACTGCGTTGAGTAATTCAGTCCAGCGATGAAGTTACTAACACAATCATTTAAACAATGAATCATGTGGTTAAAAAAATTCATATATTTCGCACATTCTTTATTAAAATGTAGAGTACCTATTTGATTTTTAGTACACGCGCTGTACTTAAATAGGTTACCTACATATGAATAAAGACTACTGTCTATAAATAATGATCATAGTCTGCATAATTGGGTAGATATTTAATAATTAATTCATCACACACACTTTATACTTTAAGTGTAATAAAAATTATGCTAAGATACATTTTATTATTATTTTCTTTGATTAGTTAAATATGCTTACATTATTGAAGTATCAATGATTGTAAGTCATATTATATCGTAAGTTAAATTATATTTCATTCCTATATAGGTACATTAGAGATAAATCGTTTTCCATAAGTCATGTAGAGAATTAGTTCACAAAACATAAATAATACATAGTAACAGAGACTAGTAAGCAATATAGTAGTTAGTATAAACCAGAAATAAATAAGAAGTAAAAAGCGCGCCACTACACAACGGCACTGTTAATTGTAAAGTTATTAACAACCAAAGTAAAATGTTCTATCATTGTCCAGTAGATGGCAATGTTATACATAAACAGACTTTTTTATTTTAAAAAAACCATTTGACAAGATACTTCAAGGTTACTCTGTTGTAATGTTATCTATGCTATATATATTCATACAAATTAGTCAATGCTTATATATATATATATGAAAGACAATCATGTTGTTCGTTGATAAGTGCATCACTTGAAAACGGCTCGGGCGATTTGCTTAATTTTTTTTTATATTTAGTAATGGCCCGAATAAAGATTTTAGGGAAAGAAAATCTCGAAAAGTTGCCCGGAAAATTATGAAAAAAAAGGTGTGTGTGCGAGCCACACACGATAGAAGTGAAACTTCATTTTAAAAGACATTTTATATTTTATTTAAACAGTGTTCAATATATATACACACCGACATTTACTCTCTCGCTCTGGCTCACACAAAGAGGAGAGACCGATAATGTGTGTTAAACGTTTAACATTCAACGTTCAACGTTAACATTTAACATTTAACGTTTGGAAGTCGCATAAGAAGTTTCACTTCAAAAACTGTCATTCCTTTGAAATTGAATTTCGTTATGAACTCAAGACCATAAGTCACGATCCGAACCATGGATATGCGTAATTCTAATTTTGTTATGATTAGGGTTGCCAACCTATAGTATCCTAGTATATGAGGCTTCCACTACTACATTTCTAAAAAAAATATAGTACTGTATTTTTATTGGATAAAACATTATTTAATCCCAAATTTTTAAGAACGCAGATGTTTTTGAGAACGCAGGCCGCAGCCTATATCTCTTTCTGAACTATACTTGGTAAGTCTTCTTCTTGATTTGGCGCCACAAAAAACACTTGCCAGTGTCAATGTGTTTTCTATGTGTGTCAAAGTCTTCGTAGTATTTTTTAAACATTCAGACAACAAAACATGGTGACTCTTTTGTTAGAACTATCTAGGGAGTTTTGTGGTAACTTAAAATGCATATTTCCAGTTTAGGAAATAAAATTTGGATAGGCGTTGTGGTCGAGTTATTGAGTATTGGAAATGGACAACGTCTGCGGGATATAGTCGTTTAATAAAAATCATTATACTTATAGGTAATTTACTTTAATTAAGTATTAAATTGGAAAATGAATTGGTAAAGTAAGACATTTACTTAAAAGTGACATGATACCTTATATAAACAAAAATAAATCTTAAAAAGTACCTATTCTACTGTGCTATAACCAAACATGTTTTTCATTTTTTTATTTGATAGATATATAATATAGGTAACCTAAAACTTTATAACGAATGTAATTTTAATATATAGAGATTTATAATCAAATACACGAATATGAATACAGGGTTGGTGCTCGTGCTGTCAAATTTTTTTTGTGCTATTTATCATTCAAGGCTTTTCTCTCATTTGATATCAAGTAGTTGCCGTTCGAAAAAAAAACACTATGAACTTTACAGGTTATTCGTTCGTAATACGTCTCGTTTTACTAACAAAAATACTTCCACCTGCTGGCTGACTAATACATGGCCATGAGTCTGTTCAACGACACAATCGCTTGTGGATGTAAGAGGTACCTACTTGTTACAATAGAGTGTGTAATATCGTAATCGCGCTGCGTTTGAGTAGTTCCACGTCGTTAGATCCCTTAGTAACAACTGATAGTAAATACACAGTATTTTTTATTAAAGGGATACATCCATCTGAAATATTGAACGAGTTCTTCTTGAGGGATAAGACATTATGTAAAATAAACAATTTTAGATAATATAATAAAAGTACAATTTTACAATTCAAGTTTTGAAGCAATTAGGGCTTTTTTTAGTTACATCGTTCGCCTGGTTTTCGTTCCTTTTACACTGTAGGTGAGCGCTAAGAAAGGATTTTTTGAAATTCAACCCCTAAGATGGTGAAAGGGGGAAGAAAGTTCTTATAAAAATCCATCATTTTTAAAGATACTTGAATAATTTTAACACTGATGAAACAGTGGCACATCCAGTGTCAAATAAAGTAAATACCTTTATACACTATGACTTAGTAAACTGTAAATGAATTAGTAAACAATTCATGCGACCCTATAAAACACCTTGCTTGCCCTAGCAACTTCCTTGGTCCGCTTGAAATAATTGAGAGCCTATGGTTTTTTTTTATGTTTAAAATGGTGGTACTCTAATGAAAAAGTCTCTAAAATCGATAGGAAAATTAGAAATGATTTTGTTATCGTTGGCGTTTATAAGATAGACATGTACCCACCCTAGGATGTTGAGTTACCAACCCAAAATTTTTCTTCTTTCTTCATCAGAAATTCTTCTTCATCAGCTATCGGTGTTCAGGGGCCAGTTCGCCCTGGGAAATAGCCCTAGATACGCCAATATTTGTTATCAATTTAGAAATCAAGATATTTGATTATTATTATTTTTTAATAACGTGAGCACATCGTATACTTGGTAGCTGGAAAAATACAGTTTCGGCGTAAGCCGTTAGTCGATGACAATAGGTAATATTATGCTTATTTAAATTTTTATATTAGTTATGCTTAATTACTTATATAATTGACAGTATTTCTTAACTTATTTTACTTCAAGTTATGTCCTAGCAACTGTATAATTAGAAAAAAAAAATGACAAAAAGTTTTGAAAACTGGTTAGTCTTCTACGTAATTGGTTCTTTTCGGTGACAGGGATGTTTTCCAATCGTTCATTAACCTTTAGTGTATTCTTTGATGAAAATTACAATTTCAACTTTATAAAGAACACATGTTACAATGATTTCATGCTGAGTATCTGGTGACGTCCATAAAGATGTCTAGGCGGCCGACAGCTCAGCTTTATTTACACGCTACACAAAAAGTCCCTTTTTAGGTTGCGTTGTTGAGATAGACACAGTTGCGGGGGTTTTGTTAACCGCGTTACTTGCGGTTTTCACGGCTTCAGACGTTACGTCATATGCCAATCACATTATATACAACTAATGTCATATAATATTTACAGTTTAATTAATACTAATAATCGCTCGATATTTCCTTCGCGTTAATAGTCTATTTAACAGTGTGAAAAACAATATCATATTTATAGATATCCGCACAGCTTACGGATTTTAAAAGCGTTTTGTATTATAAGTCAAAAATAATTGTGTATTTATCCAAAAACCCTAGAAGAAATATTTTATTATTTGAGCTTGGGACACGTGATCGAAAATATACTAGATTGGTCGAATCTATCATAACGTCACACGTTTGTCATTGATGCCGTTCCTTGGCATACCTTGGAATATCCGATTTTGATACCTCTATTATTATAATTTCGAGTAATATTAGTGATACTGATCAGTAGGTACTTATTTTAAAAGAATATATTCAAAACCATACACTACTCTTTTATTTAATAAAAGCCACTTTTAAAGCATTTTTTTGACACATGCAAATACAGTTTATCCGGCGATTTTATTGAGGTTTTGTGTACGCTAAAATTACACACCATTTACAACTAATTTTCTTTGGTAAAACACTCTAAAAATATCACAAACAGCAGAATACCCAATGCATTTATGATTTTGATGATTACTTACCATAGATAGAAAAATAAATACACAAACAAACTGAGTAACCGTCTGTTTTATTAAGAATAGTAATATAAAATGTATTACGTATTAAATTCATTATAGCGTATAGTAATGGTAAATGAATGCAATATAACATTTATAAACTAAGATACTATATTTATTGGAGGTGATAAATTAAAGTGGTATTAAATTGTGAGGTGGGACATTTTATATGGCGTTTTCACGTAGTAGTGGAAAAGACAGTAATAAGACTGATTCTATTAAGTTTTACCTCTACGTTATTAACAAACATGTGATGTCATTGAATCCAGTTTCACGTCATATTGTTAAAGAAAGCGTTTTTTGGCTTATTCAAATGGTAAAGTTTTATTTATTTATATTTGATGAAATACACAAAATAATTAAAAATACTTAAGTACTTATTTTGGGCTCAACAAACACCAATAAATAATCTGAGACTAAAAAATTGCCTATATAACCCAGGTTATAATTGTCAATCAGAGATTACCTCCAAACCTCCAAAACTTTATAATAGTGAAGTATAGATACATCCGCTAAATATTTTTTAATTATTTACGAGTAGGTTTAACGTTTAACGTATTTACGTGGTGACGAAAATATATTAATATGCTAAGCTTGAAGAGATTGGCTTTCAAGTGCATACATCTGCTGGAACACTGGTGTTTGATGGTGCTTGACGACTGATTTTCAAACCTAGGTATTATCTACTTCATTACAACATATTGTACATTCGTTTAAGGTTGATGCAAATTTATAAAAGTGAGAGAATAAAACCATTAGGTACTCCATATAGTTCGGTCTTAATTTGCAGGATTACAGGTATAGTCTAAATAAGATGAAGTAAAAGAAGCTTAGTTGTGTTAAAAATTATAATCTTAACACCAGTGGGTAATCTAATATCATAATTATTGTATAAATGTTTGAAATAAAAATATACTTATATTTTACTTATTTCAGAATTATTGTTTACTTTTTTTTATCTTATATTATTATATTATAAAACAAAGTCCCCCGCCGTGTCTGTCTGTCTGAACGCAATAAACTCAAAAACTATCGAATGGATTTTCATACGGTTTAATTAATCGATGAAGTGATTCATGAGCAAGGTTTAAATGTATTAATTCAGTAAGGTTTTCTGTAAATTGGCTGAAATATGACGATGATTGTTGAAGATGTCGGAAAAAATCATGTCGACTGGGAGCTTTACCGGCGTGCGCCAGTTATACGAGTATGTATTATTCTGCTACCCGTGCGAAGCCGGAACGGATTACTAGTTATAAATAAAGTATAATTTTACTTAGGTAAGCTAATTAGAGATAAATAAGACAAAATGCTTGTTGTGATGCTTGAAGATAAAAATATGCTATCGTTGACTTTTCTGTAGGTCTTTTTAAGATCAACAATTATATAGTACATCAACTTGATATATCTCTTATGGTTTACTCAGCGTATGCCATTGAATCACCCCAAAACCATCTTTTTTCTGAATTGATTCAACATTATCGTCGATGTCTATTACGTATGATTACCTTGTGTAACAAAATAAAAAAAAAAAAACATAATAAACCTGAACAGATATAATAGCTAAGAATTAAAATAAGAAACATATAAATCGTAAAGTGGTTCTCGCGTTAATTGCCGAATCATTCTGTAAGTACTTACAGAATAACCCCGTATGTTTCTCGTGTAGTTCTTTTAATCCGCTTATTGTTTCCACTTCGCTTTCGAAATTAGAACGGTCGTTTTTTTTTTCGAACTGACTATACTGTTAGCCATAAGGGCTCAGGAGCCTCGAACGGCTTTGACAGTTTCACCCGGGCTTAGGGGCGAGCGCTTAAGGCACTCAGCCACGAAAGCATGCAACAAGCTCCGAGGGTGCCAAAGTGGCCGAGAACGGTCGAACGAAGAGCTCGCTTTTATACCCAAATAAGACGATCACGAAATCTCTAGACGGTCCCTGAACTCTTAACATATTGTAAACAATTACGTCATCGCTTCAAAAGGAGGAGAACGTTTGATGTATAGCGCATTGTTTGTTGACAGTTGAAGCGATAAGGCTTTCTATGTGTGCGTCGTCGAGCCTACGACTACACGACACACGACTACACTATAATAAATACACGATATTTCGGGAACATTACAGACGATTGTTGAGATTTTGAGAATGGTGACTTTTTCAATTTTTCCCTTACTCAAACCGTAACATTAATATAAGATTGTATGATGGTGGAGGTGGAGTAGCTACGGTACTGTGTCATAGCTATGATCATTCCTTCCTATAATTGGAAGTAAATATACTTGTATAAAAATATACACAGATACACTTAGTCCGCAGTTCTTTATTACAAAACAATTACACGAGATTTAGATCAGGTTAGCTGTTTCTTGACAAACAGGACTGTCTACTCGCAAATACCTATAATTTGATCAATTAATGCTTTGAGATTAATTTTAAATTGACTTTTATAAACCAACTTACTAGCTTTAAATGATAGGTGCCTTGATTGATGTTTTGCCTTGTTACATTATTTCAAAATTTCAAACAGATTGGAGGTTTAGGAATCATTGTAATATAATTAATTTATATTATATCAAAAGCTTATAGCGGCACAGTTAAAGATAAGAATAAGGCATTTATCACTGTTAAAATTTAGGATAGACCCAAAATCGGCGTCAGTATTACAATCGTGGTTTTTGATAAACATAACTTTTATGCGAATTGTAAGAATTTTGAAAGTCGATTAATTAGAATGTTATAGACAGGGAATCCGTGTTATACCGCGTTGTAGTGTGGAAAGCAACCCCACACTGAATAAAAAAAAGTATCGTAGTAGTTTGGAAGTATCGTAGACGATAGATAATATAGGTTTAACTTAAAAAAAACTGAATTAAATATCGAATTAGTTACCAACACATTTAATAAGTATTCTTCTAGTTCTGGTATAACAATACGAAATAAAAGAAGTAATAAATGGCAGTAATGATATGTTTATTCTATGGGTATATACTTAGTTCTGAGTATATTTTTTTTGTTTCACTCACAGTGTGATCATCTGATCATACACTAAATACGTATTGTGTTTCTCAAATAAGAGACGTTCTCAAGACAGACGATGAAATCATAACAACTGCAATGCGGTTAAGCTAACGGCGTCTATTCACTAGGTTACTTTAGGTCAAACAAAACAAATGATTTTAGTCAGCGGTTTAATATCAAAATAATTATCTTCTTTCTTTTAATTTTGCTAATGTGAGCAGATGTAGGTTAATTATACATTTATATCGTGTTAATGATCTATGTACTATTAAGAATTCTAGTTTAAATTAACGTCTTAAAATGTTTTTCTTTTAATTAATATTTAATTTGTTCATTCAAAAAGGCCGTAAAATGCTTAACAAGCTGCGGCAACTGCCAAATCTTCAACGAACTAAATATTTATAAAGGAGTGGTGGTATTATGTAGAAATAAAATATTTCTACTCCTTACATGTTCTATTCAGAACTCTTTTTGAAATTATGACCTGACCTTGGCAATATGTTTATTTCCGTTTGTTAATCATTTATCAGGCGTGCAAGCTCTGTAGTTATGTCATCAGCCATGATATAAAATATATTTTCATTCGCGTATTTTAACTGTATCAGTTCTTTTGACTAGGTACATCTAATGGTTCAGGTGCCTGCAAACAGTGGGATTAAGAATTTCCGACAACACGTCAGCATTGTATGTGAGCTAGTGACGTGTCATATAATACTATTTGTTTGCTTTTATTACAGTTGGGTTCTGTCGTATTTTAACTTACTATTAATAGTTCAAATATTCAATTAGTTAGTTATGCACTCTAACGTTTTAAATATTTAATATGATATTGTATGATCTTGATCCTTTTCAAGCAAATGTGTTTTCGGCAAGAAGGTTATTAAGTCATATTTTTAATAATTAATTAACTGTTGTTTCTTCTATAGCATTTAGTTTCTCTTCATCATTACCACTAGTGACAGCAGGACTATAGATGTTCCCATTGTTTCATATCTTAATAGATTGTATAAATATGGTGACTTAATTGGGTAGCAATACATTTATCGTAGTCATCCATTTAATACATAAAATAACTAAGTATCTACATATATATACTGTCGATAGTTCCGGAAACAAATAATTCATAGCACAATATAAAATAATATTTAATTAATTTTGATTCCATCTAATTTAACTAGTTCCTTAATAATTATAAACATAATTTTATTTTTAAATTGTTGTTTTTGTTAAACATCGCTAATAAAATAAATAAGTGTGTGAAATGTTAATTATATGTTAGTTACACTTGGTAAACTTTAACAATGGGTGGTAGTAAAAAACGTTCCTTTAAACGAACCTTGGAACTCTAAAAAGTAGGAGTAGGAAAACCATGTACAAACAAAGCTTACTGTATCACAATTTTGTTCAGTAGAGCAGTAGCTGACATACAACACAGCAGCATGCGAGAAACTTACACTGTACTATGACAGTTTTATATAAAAATGGTCAATTATTTAATTTAATTATATTATCGTAAACAATATATAAAATAGTAACATTATAGTGTGAGTGAAACTGTCGTGAAAATGCAGAAAAGAAATCCGGATGATCCCTGGAAATTCGTATTTCAGAAATTACAGGAAAAAGAAATCATAAGTCGAAGAAAGTGAGTAATTTTTTTTCAAATATTCCTAGCTATTGAATATCGAAGAATTGTGGTTAATCTTTTGTATTGGGTAAATTCAATAATAATAATTAACTTTGCTTTAAAGTAATAATTTTTAATATAAACAATTAATTTTTAATCTAAAAAACAGGGAAGGGATATAGTATATTAGTGACAGTATGAAACGACTTAGATTATAATTATTATTAGAAGCAAAACATAATTTGATACGATATTGTATATAATAATATCTCGCTTGTACACTCAAGTTTCTATCTTGCAATTTTCAAAACTTCATTGGTAAACTTTGATGGATGTAGGTGTATTTGTTTAATTATAGTGGTTATATATCGTATAATATTTATGCATAATTAATTAATGAGTGATGTGGTGACGGTGTCTTATTAAACAACCAAAATAATCATAATAAATAAAACTTTTTAATGAATTAAATTTTAAACAGTTTAAAAATACGATTAATTTTACCAATCAGTTCGGTTTGGCAAACGATTATTATCTTACTTTATACTTTTATTCGTATTTCGGACTCAATTGTATTTAGTGATCGATTCTGAACATCATCAATAAATTAGATCAACGTCATTTTATAATTAATAATGGTTATAATATAATAATGGTTATAAATTAATAGGTTGTAAAATGGCGAAACAAATATACACCGTTTATCTCATGTTCTATTATAAAATGACATTGAATTGAGCAAGTAATATACGTAGTTAATTATTAATTATATGTATACATGAAATAATCTAAAATGGGTAAATCTCGCCTACATATAATGTAACATGAGTGTTTCATGCCAATTTTTGAAACGGGACATTATTTGCTTCTTTTTTTAATAAGTATACGCTGTATATATAAGTTTTAGAGCGAGTAATTATTTTTAGCTTAATTTCAGTGTATATGAAAAACTGTATAACAATTTTAATATTAATTACCTGTTGTGTGTGAGATGTGTGTTGCAAAGCAATTTAAGGAAAAGTTAAATTATCCTGGTTACAATCCAACTTTGAGAAATTTCATTGTAAGTTAATTATTACCTTAAGTTACAGTACTTTAGATCGGAAATCAAATAATATTTACTTATTTAATTAGATAAACGGGAGATTGGGCTTCAGTCGGCGTGAAAAAGAAAACCTATACAATGGGTATATAGGTAAAACTTGGAAAGTAAAACGTCTTCTATACATATTATAAAACTCAACGTTTCTTTGTCTGTCTATCTGTTTATGTTCTTTTCATGCGATAACCACTTCTTATCCTATTTATATGTTTTTTTATATTTCATAGCTATGTTATCAGGCCAGGTAATAGGAGGTATTTTGTTAAAACACGAAATAAGTAGTGACGGTAATGATGGATCAATTCGAAAAAAAGTCGCTTTTGGAATGCTTACAGAGCAGTGGCGGAAATAGGCTTGCTATTAGACAGATCGCGACTTCATTGCATACGCGGCAACAGTCCGAGCCGAGGTCCGGCCACTTTGGCACCCTCAGAACTTGTTGCCTCGCTTTCTCGGCTGAGTGCTTTAAGCGCTCCCCTGCAAGCCCGGTGAAGCCGTAAAAGCCGCAAAGGGTCCTGGGCCCTTAAGGCTAAAAGTATAATAAGTTCAGGTCAGGATACTTATTGAGTAGTTCATTTGCTTGATTTTTTAATTTATTTGTATGTATTTCAAATAAATTATCAAAAAAAAAACTTTAAATAAAGCTTTTTATATATGTTTTTACGCCTGGATAATTGGAAAATGAGGTAATAAATATTCGTACGAAAAATTTTTTGTCCAGAAATAAGCGCTCTTTCATTTACCACACATTATTTCATCTGATTTAAATTTTCTGGATTTTTTGCGACGAATATTATTGTTGGCGACATACGAATATGTAATTATTGAATAGAGACATACAAATAAGTTATTTTCATAGATATATTTGATATAATTATGTTAAGAATGTGTTAAGAAATAGAATATTGATATTTTGTTTACAATGTATGGAATATGTATAGGGTTGGTACTAGATAATACGATTTTCTTGAGATGTATGTTTCATCGGTTTAAGTAACCATTAATTATTGAAATATGTATTGAATTTGTGTTTAATATTATAGAATTATAGATACAGAATAGAATGCAACAAAGATAATAATAAGATTTATAATAGTTTAATAGTAATATATAAAATACATAAAGCGGACGGCGGGTTCGCCCATAGAAATTAAGGTTTTTTGTAAATTATTATAAAATGGTAATTTTTACGAATAAGATTTAATTTGCATTGTATAGAGCATAAAATAAGGAAAATAATGATGTATAATACATGTATGTAAGGATTATAAATAAAGAATTATAGAGCGGGAAATAGGCCGACCAAAGTGAAAATAGATAACAATAGTGAACCGAGCTCTCTAGGCGATAGGGGCTCTCTTTAAGGTAACGCCTCGGAGTACTTAAGCTCGCGAGTTTTGTACTGGGGCATGTGATTTAGCGTCTATAGATAGATGTCAATCCGACAGATGTCAATAGCAGCAATACGAAGATTGGTCGGCCTAAGAACGCTCCGCTACTAAGAAGATTTTGGTGTTTCATTGAAGAGTCTTCGCTTCGGGTGGATATTGAGGTGCAATATTGCACCCCCCCCCCTCTCCTCGGACCCTTCATCTCCGCCTCGAGGCTTCGAGTCGCCGGTACATTAGTAGGGGTGTCACGAGACGGGCATCCGGCACATACAAATTTCGCCCGTCCCCCTCCCGGGTACTCGTCACCCCCCCTCTCCTCAGTCGAGGGAAGTGACGCGGACCCAACAGTTTGGTCCTTCGAGCCGGATCCTCAACACCACTACGAGATGCCAGTCACAAGAAGCCAGAAGGGTTCATCGAGGGAACAGGCGCCTGAAAACACAGAAGCCATCGCGGCAGAGACTCAAACACGGCAGAGCGGCTCAGGAACTACGGAGTTCACTTCATACGAGACCACCATGACCGGCACGACGCGTGACACGACGACGACTTCCCAGGGTCATGAAGACAAAGAAGCATCCACCGTGAGGAGGAACCGCCCTGCATCAGTGAAGTCACAGAGAAGACGCAAGGAACTGGAAGCGCGCGCCGAGTTAGCCGAGAAGGAGCTTCGGGAAGCACAAGCAGCCACGGTAGCCGCCAGGCTGCGCTTAGAAGTCATACAAGCCGAAAATGAAGAGGATGAAGACTCAATTATAGAAGAGCCATTGGACCGGGTGGACCACGTCAGGGAATGGGTCCAGCAGTCTGCAGAAGGATTCTCCAAGAAGGGACACGAGGGGGAGGCATCCAAGGAGGGGTGCATAAGGATTCCCCCACCTTCCGCCGACAAGCCCGACACCAAGGCCGATATAGAGATGAGTCACAGAAACCTCGCAAGGGCTATTGCTGAAGAAATGAAGAGCGTTCACATCCAAGGTCAAGTGCTGCAACCGGACTACATGCATCAGCTGCCATTCTTCGATGGTGACTCAAGGGAGTGGATGGCATTCAAAGCCGTCTACGAGGACACAGCCCCACTCTTCTCCGACGTACAGAATATGGCAAGGTTAAGAAGAGCCTTGAAGGGGGAAGCAAGAGAAGGAGTTCGCAGTCAACTATACTCCGAGAGCACACCGGGGGAAGTGATGGAAGCCTTGAAGCGGTGTTATGGAAGAGCGGACGCGCTGGTTCTGGCAGAACTGGACAGAATAAGGAAGCTGCCACCGATCAGCGACAACCCGTACGACGTATGCCTGCTCGCAAGCAACGTGAACAACACCGTGGCGGCGATACGAGGACTGCGGAAGCCACAATACCTCCAGTCACCAGAAATACTGAGGAGCATCGCCGACAAGATGCCAGCCATATTGAAGTACCGCTGGTATGACTACGTCGCGGACAAGGCTGAAGGGGATCCTGACCTGAACCTGATGGCAAGGTTTCTGAACAGGATGGCGGACCGATGCGGACCACACGCCACACCAGAGGCTGCTACGAGGAAGCAGATACCAAGAAGGCAAGCTGCGCATACGACGACTGATCACATCAAAGAAGGGAGACCAGGAAGAGAGAAGCAGGGGATTGATCAAGGAGGAAGAGAGAAGACTGCATGTCCACATTGCCGCGAGGGACATTTCCTTCATGAATGTCCGAAGTTCCGTCAAGCACCTGTGAAGAACCGAAGGAATCGCGGTTATGCTACAAGTGCCTGAGCGGACGACATCAAAAGGAGACCTGCCGTCACCCTCCATGCCCAACCTGCAAACGTTGGCACCATAGCTTGCTGCATGAAGAAAGAAGAGAAGAAACGAAGCAAGAAAAAGAAGTGGCCAACAACGTGAGACTTCCTGTGAACTGCACCAGGTCATCGAGAGCGTACCTGAAGATGATTCCTGTCGAGGTTTATGGACCAGCAGGAGAAGCCAGGGTCTTGGCTCTGCTGGATGAGGGGTCAACGGTCACCCTATTGGACTCGACGGTAGCTGAGCAGGTCGGCCTCGAGGGACCCAAGGAGACGCTTCATTTGGAAACCGTGGGTGGGCAATCCATGGTGAAGAAGGATTCGATGAAGCTCAACATGCAGATAAGAGGACTGCACCAGTCAAAGAAGAGAACAGTCACCGGGGCACGCACCATTGACGACCTGCACCTGACGCCTCAACGACTGGAGAAGAGCACCATAGAGAACTGCGCTCACCTTAAGAAGCTGATGAAGCAACTGCACTACGAAGAGGGTTCTCCCAAGTTGCTGATAGGACAAGACAACTGGGAACTCATCATATCGAGAGCGACGCGCAAAGGAAAGAAGAACCAGCCAGTGGCATCCTTCACTCAGCTCGGATGGGTGCTGCATGGCTTCGATGGAGGTACGTCGCGACCAGTCAACTTCGTGACATGTGCACACGTGTCAGCCCGTGAAGAGGCATTGGAGAAGTTGATGAAGGATCACTTCGCGGTGGAGTCACTGGGGGTCCTGCCGAAGTTGCCAAGCACAGACCAGGACCAGAGAGCACTGGACATTCTGGAGAAGACCAGCCGGCGCTTGGAAGATGGACGTTTCGAAGTTGGACTCCTCTGGAAGAATGATGAAGAGGAACTGCCAGACAACTTCAAAGCCGCTGAAGTGAGATTACATGGAATTTTGAAGAAGCTGCACAGAGATCCGGAACTGAAGAAAGAATACGAAAATCAAATAGAAAACCTCGTGAAGAATGGATATGCAGAGGAAGCCAATCAAGATACAACCTCAAGACGGAAGTGGTATCTGCCACATTTTGCTGTCACGCATCCAACGAAGAAGAAGAAACGCCTGGTGTTCGACGCTGCAGCCAAAACAGGAGGGAAGAGTCTGAACGACCTGCTCTTGTCTGGGCCAGACCTGCTGCAATCGCTCTTCGGTGTCCTGCTACGGTTCCGGCAGAAACCAATCGCCGTGGTGGCTGACATTAAAGAGATGTTTCTGCAAATACGAATACGAGAAGAGGATCGTGATAGCTTGAGGTTCCTATGGAAGGGCGAGCAAGCTAGTGGACCCATCAAGGAATACAGGATGACATCAGTCATATTTGGGGCCGCTTGTTCTCCAAGTGCTGCGATCTTCGTCAAAAACAAGAACGCTGCAGAATATCAAGATCAGTTCCCGGAGGCCGCTCGTGCAGTGGAGCACAACCATTACATGGATGACTATTTACAGAGCTTCGATACAGACGACGAAGCAACCAAGATAGCCAACGAGGTGGACATCATCCACAAGAAGGCGAAATTTGAGCTGAGAGGATGGGCATCCAACAGTCCCTCCGTGTTAAGAAGCCTCACCAAGGAAACTGGGCAGATGGAGATCGACCTCGGACCGAAAGAGGAGAAGACCCTGGGCTTACGCTGGTACACGGAGGACGACGAATTGGGATTCAGGACGTGTCTAGGGAAATTTAAGGAAGATGTCCAGCAAAGAAGAGGACCTACCAAGAGGGAAGTGACGAGCGCCGTGATGGCCACCTTCGACCCTATGGGAGTGGCATCACCGGTTCTCATACAAGGGAAGGTTCTCATACAGAACATATGGAGAAGCGGCATTGACTGGGACGAGGAAGTCACCGCAAGTGATCAAGAAGCATGGAGGGAGTATCTCGCGAATGTTCAGGTGCTAGAGACTCTGCGCATTCCAAGATGCTTCACGCACTCAAGCGACGAGGGGGAGCTGCACACGTTTACCGACGCTAGCGAGACTGCCTACGCTTGCGCGGTATATTATAGAGTGCGCAAAGAAGATGGAGGCTACCATGTTGCACTGCTGGCAGCCAAAGCAAGAGTGACTCCCCTGAAGCCGGTATCCATCCCACGGCTAGAACTGCAGGCAGCGCTGTTGGGCACTCGGATGACACGGACGGTGGAAGAAGAACTGGACTTGAAGATCAAGAAACGGACGTATTGGACTGACTCAAGCACGGTCCTCTCATGGATCAAGTCGGATCCGAGGACCTTCAAACCGTTCGTAGCGCATCGGCTTGCAGAAATAGAGGATCTCTCGAAACCACAAGAATGGCGCTGGGTCCCGACTAGCCAAAACCCGGCGGACGACGCAACAAGAGGAGTGCCTCGAGACTTCGGGAAGGATCATCGGTGGTTCAATGGGCCCGCTTTCCTTCATCTAGAAGAGACCGGCTGGCCTGAACCTCGAACGTTCAAGACGGAGCCAACAGGGGAAGAGAAAGAGAAGCACACTGTCGCGGCTACAAGGACTCCAGAAGAGCAGCTACCTACACCAGAGCCTGATCGGTTCTCCAGCTGGACAAGATTATGGAGAGCGACAGCTAGAGTGCTTCAATTCATCAACCTGTGCCGTAAGCGGAAGGAGCTCACCTGCATATCCCGGAAGATGGAAAAGCGAGATCCGACCTGGAGAAGAGCGAAGAAGAAAAAAATCAAGAGTAACATGAAGCCTACGATGCTGAAACGAAAAGAGAAGTTCCTGCCTATAGACAAGACATACTTAGAGAGGGCAGAGAAGCTATTATTGAAGAGAAGCCAAGACGAAAGTTTTGGAAGTTCGACGACCTCCGATCGACAAGGAAGACTGAAGAAACTCGATATTATAGAGGAGGACGGATTATTGAGAGTAAAAGGAAGAATCGACGCAGCTACGTTTATGGAAAGAGCATATCGACGTCCCGTGATCCTGGATGGCAAGCATAAAATCACGAGGCTGCTCATACATCACTACCACGCAGCATTCAACCACGGAAACCACGCCACCGTGATTAATGAGGTGAGACAGCGATACTGGGTTCTCGGGCTGCGGTCAACGGTACGGACAGTGGCGCATCAGTGTCAGTGGTGCAAAGTATATCGAAGCGCACCACATACGCCACCTACTGGAAACCTTCCGAAGGAGCGGTTGAGATTCGGCGAGCCTCCGTTTACGTGCACTGCCGTCGACTACTTCGGCCCCATGACGGTCACGGTAGGACGACGCCACGAGAAGAGATGGGGAGCGTTGTTCACATGCCTCACAACAAGAGCCGTACATTTGGAACTGACGGCATCGCTATCGACCGACTCAATGATACTAGCTCTCCGGCGCATGGCGGCAAGGCGAGGAATGCCCAAGGTGATATACAGCGACAACGGTACCAACTTCGTCGGGAGCAACAAGGAATTAGAAGAAGCAGCCAAGGACCTGAGGACTGAAGATTTCGCTACAGCTGCGGGAAAGATAGGTGTCCAGTGGAAGTTCATACCACCTGGAGCACCAAACATGGGAGGAGCATGGGAACGCCTGGTCCGGTCAGTCAAGTCGGCCCTGGCCGTTACCCTGAAAGAGAGATGCCCACAAGAAGAGACACTACATACGCTTCTGCTAGAAGCAGAACACATAGTAAACTCAAGACCGCTCGTCGCCACGGAAGAAAATGAAAACGAAGAAGCCCTGACTCCAAATCACTTTCTCATCGGGAGATCCTGCGGGTCTCCAAGGATTGGGAGCTTCACAGACGAGGACCACGCCGGGCGACGGAGCTGGAGAATAGCACAACGCATGGCTGACCATTTCTGGAGCAGGTGGCTCAAGGAGTACCTACCCACCTTACTCACCAGGAGGGTCAATGGAGGGACTTCCAACAGGGACCTGCAGTGTGGAGACACCGTGCTGATCGTGGACTCCACGCTGCCACGAAACACGTGGCTCAGGGGTGTGGTAACCCAAACGCACCCTGGACCAGACGGCCGCATCCGAATAGTGGAAGTGCGCACCGCAGGCGGGATGCTGAAGAGACCGAGCTCCAAGGTGGTGCTACTGGTTCCAGCGACGAGCGACGAGCAACGTGACGCCGGTACCAGACAGCCTTCAGCAATGTCGCCATGACTGGAGTTGGTGCTGCGCACGAGGGGGAGGATGTTGGCGACATACGAATATGTAATTATTGAATAGAGACATACAAATAAGTTATTTTCATAGATATATTTGATATAATTATGTTAAGAATGTGTTAAGAAATAGAATATTGATATTTTGTTTACAATGTATGGAATATGTATAGGGTTGGTACTAGATAATACGATTTTCTTGAGATGTATGTTTCATCGGTTTAAGTAACCATTAATTATTGAAATATGTATTGAATTTGTGTTTAATATTATAGAATTATAGATACAGAATAGAATGCAACAAAGATAATAATAAGATTTATAATAGTTTAATAGTAATATATAAAATACATAAAGCGGACGGCGGGTTCGCCCATAGAAATTAAGGTTTTTTGTAAATTATTATAAAATGGTAATTTTTACGAATAAGATTTAATTTGCATTGTATAGAGCATAAAATAAGGAAAATAATGATGTATAATACATGTATGTAAGGATTATAAATAAAGAATTATAGAGCGGGAAATAGGCCGACCAAAGTGAAAATAGATAACAATAGTGAACCGAGCTCTCTAGGCGATAGGGGCTCTCTTTAAGGTAACGCCTCGGAGTACTTAAGCTCGCGAGTTTTGTACTGGGGCATGTGATTTAGCGTCTATAGATAGATGTCAATCCGACAGATGTCAATAGCAGCAATACGAAGATTGGTCGGCCTAAGAACGCTCCGCTACTAAGAAGATTTTGGTGTTTCATTGAAGAGTCTTCGCTTCGGGTGGATATTGAGGTGCAATATTGCACCCCCCCCCTCTCCTCGGACCCTTCATCTCCGCCTCGAGGCTTCGAGTCGCCGGTACATTAGTAGGGGTGTCACGAGACGGGCATCCGGCACATACAAATTTCGCCCGTCCCCCTCCCGGGTACTCGTCACCCCCCCTCTCCTCAGTCGAGGGAAGTGACGCGGACCCAACAATTATAATGATATTAATCTTCAATTACAGATAGCGCTTTGGTTCTTTATTCATACTCAGAAAATCGTTTAACTCTCATATCTTGAAGAAATGAAGCCAGAAAACTATAAATTTGAACAAGACGATGATAAATCAATTTATGATTCCTGGAGCTTCTTACTAACAAACAACATTAACTTGCTAACACGATCCAATCCAATCCAATAGTTCTAGATCGAGTAGTCGGTTTCTCGTCTCTAGTTCTCGCAATAAGGTCTAATGTATCACCACTCATTTTCGAAAGCATAACATGCCTCATGTCGAGCAGAACAACGAGTTTGAGAAAGACTTTTGAGTCTTAATTTTTGTACGCTGCACCAAGTTCTCCTAACATGTGTAGATATTATAAAGAAATTATGAAGTTCTTGCGAAGTAACGAAAAAATCGACTGCTTCAGGTACGGATTCAGTTGCACACTTGCACACAAGTCAATTTAAAGAATATGCAGCGCAAGGAACGTAGTCTGCTAAAGGATAATTGTTTATGTTGTGTCTAAAGTTCTAAATATATTCCTGGCATTATCACACGATTGACCTAAATTTACTATGTCCAGACCTTTTTTTTTCAAAGAGTTTGACACAGCATTTACAGTATCTTTAGCTTTATAACCAGTATTTGGTATAAATTCTATAAATTTTTCAACGATTTCACCATTTTCACGAACACATCTAAAATTATAAGCAAGTTGATCGACGTTTGCAATATTAGACATAGAATCTACAATGATACCAAAACACTTAGCAGATTGCACTTCAATAATACTTTATCTTGAAAATACTTTACATGTACTTAATGAAGAGAACAAGGGTCTGGATATCTGTACTTCACAGACCATTGTACTTTTTTCAGACTCCAGACCTCGGATTTATTGTTAGTTATTACAATATTTACTGTTTGATTTTGATTTATTTTGTAGAAGCTTTTGAATTACTTAAATATTCTGTAATTATCCAAAATGTGAGGTCAATAAAATTTATCATTATTATTATTTATATCATCCAAATCGTTACAGCTATTTCGGAGAAACCAATTACATACTTACATAGGAATGCTTTTCCCCACACTTTAAAATTAAACATAAAATGAAAAATAGCCTTCATGTCTTAAATGACATCGTACATGTTATGTATACAGTATTCACAATATTGTGTTTCTTATAGTTAAGTACAGACGGTCTATATCTAATATTTATGTTTACAATACATCAGTCCCCACTATCTGTGTTAACTTCATTTTATTTCGTATAGAATTTTATCTTTTGTTATTATTCCTTTCAGCTACTTTACCGGAAAATACGTGTTATTTTGTCAATTGTGCAATGTTAAGAAGTTTGATTAACCTTTTAAGGAAATTGGTATCAGTGAGGGTTTCAATACGTGCCGATAGGTTTGGGTAGATGTCAGTTTGAGTATGACCTTCACGAGGTCATAAGGGTTCATTACCAATTGCTTAACGATGTTCATACTAAATACGGTGTTAGGGGCTACCCAAGTAATGTTGTGGTGAAATTAATTTTAGATGACGTGAAAACGTAGTTTTGAGATTGTCAATAATCGTACTGCTTCTTATGTGCTTACGTAGTTGACGTTATCGTATATGTATAGCAGCGTTTCCCAAACTATATACATTCAGTCAAAAAAGTATCGGGAATGGATGATTTGTTTGCTTTTTTTTGTTAGATTGGCACAACTGTTTTTCAATTGGCGCGGAGTTTGAGATACATCTGTCATTTAGAGAGAGATATATATATATACAGAGTGTTTTTTAATACGCTTTTCTTAGCTTCATTACCTTTCATCAACTCCAAAACAATGTAATAAAATATCGGAATTTAATTTTAACCTACTTGTAATTGCTGTATCGTAATGAAACTTTTTATATACATTCAGTCTAAAAAGTATCGGGAGTAGATGATTAGTTTATGGTTCCAGCTTCAATGTTTTTTGTTGTTGTGAGATTGGCACAACTGTTTTTCATTTTCGCGCGGAGTTTGAGTTGCATCTGACATTTAGATTAAATACAGTGTTGTTTTTAGTTAGATCTATCTAGTGTGTGTTGCGAATTTCATAATGGACAAAAACATCGAACAAAGAGTTTGTCTTAAATTTTGCATCACCAATGGAATTTCGTGTTCGGAGACACTGAAAATGTTACAGAAGACTTACGGTGAATAGACTTTATCAAAAACACGTTCTTATGAGTGGTACGAAGTGTTCAAAAGCGGTCGAGATATGCTGGAAGATTTGCCTTGCCCTGGTAGGCCATCAACGTCTTCAACTGAAGTTAACATCGCAAAAGTGAAGGAAATAGTGACTGATAATCCTCATTCAAAAGTTTAAGAGAGATAACCGCTGAAATTTCTGTCTCACGAGTCGATCCGTATCATTTTAAATTATCACTTGGTTATGAAACGAATTTTTGACCAAAAACTTAACAAATACCATCGAGCAATCACCTTATTTACAAAATATGGCTCCAGCCGACTTCTTTCTTTTCCTAAACTCAAATGAACACTTCGTTTTCATTCCGTAGAAGACATAAAGGAGAATTCGCGACGAGAACTAAACTCAATTCCGGAAAAAGCGTTGAAAAAACGTTTTTATTATTGAACTATACGTTGGAGTAAGTGTATCGTTTCTGAAGGAGCATACTTTGAAAGCGATAAATACATTTGGATGAATAACTAACATTTTGTGTATTATTGATCATTTTCCCGGTGCTTTTTTGACAGAGTAATATTTACATGACCTGGTAATTTTTATGTTTTCACTTTATGACCCATTAAAACTTTTTAACTATTCTGATTTATATATAGGCAAAATAAATAGATTTGAATGTTCACATAAAATTCTGTAATAAAATAATTGAAGCCTTAATTTTTAACAATAATGTTATAATTAAATTGTAATGATATTGGTAATTTTTATGTTTTCACTTTATGACCCATTAAAACTTTTTAACTATTCTGATTTATATATAGGCAAAATAAATAGATTTGAATGTTCACATAAAATTCTGTAATAAAATAATTGAAGCCTTAATTTTTAACAATAATGTTATAATTAAATTGTAATGATATTGGTAATTTTTATGTTTTCACTTTATGACCCATTAAAACTTTTTAACTATTCTGATTTATATATAGGCAAAATAAATAGATTTGAATGTTCACATAAAATTCTGTAATAAAAAAATTGAAGCCTTAATTTTTAACAATAATGTTATAATTAAATTGTAATGATATTAGTTGACTATTATTAATCAGCTTGTATGAAGCTGTTTATCTTTAACTAACAATTCCATGTTTGGCGAAAAAGACGAGAACTTTATGATATCTGTTTTGACTTCGAATTGTATATTATTATTATTTTTCAAGAATACGAGTGTTGAAACCTCTGTTTCACATTTATAAGTCGTGACGAAAGGCAATATAAATTTTATTGCTTGTTCTGCTAATATGATATTTTGTATAAAACTTAGTCGATTATGTGTTTAAAAAAAAAATACGTTTTCGGAGCAGTGTTAATATTATGCGACCCAGTAACGCTAGGGCCCCGCGACCCACCATTTGGGAAACTAGAGTTATATAGCATGTACATACTGTTATGGTTATTCTTACATAATATGTTAAAGATGGTACCTATTCATTGTTTATTCCATAATAATTTATCCAATTTGGCATTGTTTATCCAAGACGACGTTCAAAAATTATATTACACTTTTGTGCCATACACATATATACATACATATAATTAACTTGAAGTGTCTGTTTGTAATGTTAAAATAACAGGTTTTTACTAAATGCATACGAAAGTATACACAATACATATAACGAAAAACCCATTTTTAAAATTTTTGTCTTTCTGTTTGTTTTTTTCGGGTAATCTCCAAAACGGTTGGACCGATTTTGACGGGCCTTTCACTGGCAGATAGCTGATGTTATAAGGTATAACTTAGGCTACTATTATTTTAGAAAAATAATTAGTGTTCTTCACAAAAAAATAAAAAGCCTTTTTAAGTAGACCATGCGGGCGGAGCCGCGGGTACTGCTAATCTTTAATACAAATATTTTATTTCGTCTTACCAACATACGTGATAATACATTCTAATAGGAAATTAAATGGATGACATAAAATGTTGTCAAATTATTAAAAACTAGCTTTGCCCGCGGCTTCCCTCGAGTGGACGACAGAAGAAAGCATAGTGCTTATAAAATCGTAGTTTCTTAAAACTTTAATAAAAGAAATTATTGAACGAAAATATCGTGTTTTTTTATAAGGACCAAGTATTTATATCATTACATATCAAGGTTTAAAACATAAAAATGGATCAAAATCTATCCAGTAGTTCTTGCGCACAACGACAACACTCAGTGATTTTATTTATTTAGATATTAATATAATGAGAGTCTTAAACGAATTATAAATTCGTTTTTTTTTCGTATCAAAGTTTTGTAACAATTATATTTTTTTTGTAATTGTCTAAGATTTTTATACAAAAAAGAAGTAGGTACTGTACATTTTTAAAGAATTCACTGCAAACATAATATGTAGACGAAGTATTAAATTAGTATTTATCTGCCACCTACATTATTTTAAAAAGATTTTAAATCGAAACCGTTTGTTTTCCTCATACCTGGCAAATATTTGATAATGCTGAGTTGAGGGGAAATATGTATGGTGATGTCACACCGGTGAATAAGTACACATGGCCAGTTTCATTGTTTCGTTGGAAATGGCACTCTGCAATTAGCACATAATTAGTTTTTAAAATGCTAAATGTTCTCTCAGTATGCGCATACTTATTGTACCAAATAATACTGTAATATACACTCATTGAGTTACTAATAATTTCCATAGACAATCTAATACATTAAAGGCAATTTTTTCGAACAAGTATGTACTGGCGCTTCTGTCCGTTTTAATTACCGTACCATATTGTATGTGAGTATTTCTGTGGCTCAGACCGAAATTATATTCTCTTGGTTATTTAAAGAAAAGGAAAAAATATACCACCAAAATAAAATATTATGAGTTTTGTTGTAAAGAGTATCTATAACACAATATGTAGTTGAAGTATGTCAAAATTTTAAATATTTAAGGTGATGAAAAAGGGGATGAAATTTTGTATGAAAATTGGTATTTAACTATTTAGTTAGAAAATAAATAGACATGTATCAATAATCATGTATCATATAAAACAATAAAATTCGTTTTTAGCACTTGCTTATAATATCGTTACTACTAGTAAGGGTTCATCATATTCAAAAAAGATCCGTCCGTATTAAATAGAACGTGCAAATAATAATACGTTTTTATTAAATCGAAGGTAAATTTTCCAATTAATCTGATTATCCGCATTTTTTGAGTGGATAATTAAATACGTTATTTACCATGTAATTAATATACTATGTTTACACTTCAATTTAAGCCACTCAACAATAAATTCAAATTACAACGCTATACTTTAGCGATGTAATGACTATAAATTTGTTTATGAAGGTTAACGAAATTTTGTGTACTGTGATACTAGATAATAGGTCTTTACCTATGAAATTGCAATTCTGCAGTACTGGCCATTTCAAATCAAAATAATTTTTGTTTGGCTAAGAATTCTAATTTCAAATTAATTTTATTTTAAAAACATGGAATTCTTTTTCCAAAAGTAGTCATTTGTTTATTGATTAGTGTTACATTTTCATCGCATTTAAATCTTTTTTGTCATCATGGATACGTTAAAAATTCGAGTAATTATGGAATATGAGTACCGTCGTGGCAGTAACGCGACACAAGCGGCACGCAACATCAACGACGTTTACGGAGCTAACACTACAAACCAACGCACCACCTGTTATTGGTTTGGTCGCTTCCTTTCCGGCTTCGTCCGGAATTTCGACCTGAAAAATGAACCTCGCGGTCGTCTGAAGACTTTGGTCGACAATGACGAATTAAAGGCGATTGTGGAAGCTGATGATACACAATCTACGGCTGAATTAGCAGCAGCTTTCGACTTTAGCGTCAAAACAATATTGGTCAATTTGCGTCAAATTGGCAAGGTAAAAAAGCTTGACAAATGGGTGCCCGACGAACTCCAATGATCGTCAGCGCGAAGTACGCGTCGAGATGTGCCTTGCACTGCTCAACAGACACACAAATGAAGGAATTTTGAACCGCATTGTTACCGGCGATGAAAAATGGATTCTGTTTGATAACCGCAAGCGCTCAGCAAGTTGGTTGGATCCTGGTTCAGCACCTAAACAATGCTCTAAACGAAAACTTACCCCTAGAAAAGTGATGGTCACTGTTTGATGGTCTAGCGCTGGTGTGATTCATCACAGCTTCTTAACAAACGGGGTGAGCATTACTGCAGATGTGTACTGTGAAGAACTGAACTAATGATGGAGAAGCTGGCACATCTCCAACCAGCATTGGTCAATCGCTCGTCTCCGCTGCTCCTGCACGACAACGCGCGACCTCATACTGCACAACAGACGGTCTCCAAGTGCAAGAACTGGGGTTGGAAGTTCTCAGTCATCCGCCCTACTCACCAGACCTTGCGCCTACAGACTACTACTTTTTCCAGAATTTGGATAACTCCTTGGCGGGAAAAAAAATCAATACCTGAGAGGCAGTACAAAATGCCTTTGAAGAATTTGTTGCCTCCCGTGCAGCTGATTTCTTTAAGAAGGGCATCAATAAACTGCCACTGCGCTGGCAAAGATGCATTCATTGCATGGGTGATTACTTCGATTAATACAAATAAAAAATACATGAAAAAACATCGTTTAAATTTTTTCATACAAAACGGCAATTTCATAGGTAAAAACCTCATATATATATATTTTTTTAAAGAACCAATAATTATACAAGGCTTAGACTGCCGTCACCTGACTTTTTGACGTCTGGCAATAATTTTAAAATCCCCAGATATTTTGGTACCTAAAAATCCGGTATATAAAAAAAAATTTGTAAACAAAAATGAGGTATTTTAATTTCCTTTTTATATTTAAACGCCTTATTTGTATTGTTTAATGTATTTGCTATTCTATAAATCGCATTTTACCTGGACGCAAAAGTGTCCACACCTTTAAAACCCATCCGCACGCTCCCCGGACGCCTTTCAAACTAGGACTAATCCGTGGAAACCCGGACGAATGGCAGCCCTATATTAATGATTAATGGTTAATCTCGGGGATATGGTTACTTGTTATATTTGAAACGACGTTTCGTGAAGGAAAACATCGTGATGAAACCATAGCATAGTAGTAGATCACTTTTTGTACTTTTCCTGCCTATCTTATAACCATGAGATATAATAAAATATAACAATGCACAAGTATAAGGAGGACAAGATGGCACTAGTGTCGAAGACATAAATAATAATAAGCCCGTTTGTTATAGCTATATATAGAGATATAATAATTTTATTACTGATTAAATATTTACAGTCTGACCGTATGACAGTAATGAATACAAAAGCTCGTGTCCAAATGGAAAGAGGTTAGTTTAGTTCAGTCACAGTGCTACACGGCGCGGCGCGACGCGGTGTGCGAAGAGTGCGCGTATAATAAAACCACCTTGAAATGTTTTGGATTACGTCAGCATGAGTCGATGTTAGTTTCAGAAACAAAAACAAACGATCATAGACATATTTACATTAAACATTATAAAGCAAGTGACAATAAATATCGAAAGAAAATTACATGGTAGGCCGGCGAAGATCATCGACCTATAAATGATTCGGATCTGTGTTCTCGCATTTATCGGTGCAACAGTGTTCAACTGTGTACCGTCTTGAGATTAACTTGTGGTGTTTACGTCATTAAATTTGAGCATATGACTCGTAGTCGTTTCGGTGATTCATTTCAACATTGATGACTGGAGGTATCTGTATATCTCTTTGTAGGCTTTATAATCATCGCGTGTTTGCTAAAGATAATAAAATAATTATTGTTATAAAGTTAAGAATAACCATAAAGGTTTCGAAGCAAAATGGATGAAGAATCAATGTGGAAAGGGTTTTATGAAAAACTTCAACAACAAAAATCTACGGAAGAAGAAGAGCATGAGAGCAAGTAAGTTTAATACCATCGTGCGTAATGTGATAGACGTCGAGAATGTAATATTATGAACGTAGATATTGTAAAACTACGAAGTAATAATGCCTATTTACGTATCTGCTTAATTTAATCACGCCAACCAATGTAACATTGTCGAGTGACTTCCACATTAAAATTAGCGGAACAATACGCAAATATTAATTCATTATCAATTCGTTCTTTTGTTCGAGATGGCATCTCAGCTTCAACTACCTTATGCGCCGTAACAAAAATTGTTATAATATGAATTGGATCGACGAGATTTAGAAATGTTTAATATGATCGTTTATATCTAGGATCTACATGTGGGTATTACTGTTGGCAAATTAGCTAGTTGATTCGTTATATTTGTTAATCAATTATTAGCTTTCTTTATTTTCGCTCATATTATTAATGACAATTCTTATATCCTATCAATTTTTGAATGACTTATTTTCCGTGTAAAAAATGTAATGAAGTCGGTTGAGAATTATTAAAAAAATATGTTTTTATTTTTAACGACTTCTTAAGTATTATTAACCATTTTTATGGCCTATCATATATGGAATGATTTATGTTTCCCGTAATTTTTTTATGAAAATCTAGATTAAAAATAAGATTTTTTAAGAGATCTAAAAGTGTTATAGACTTTTCTTATAGCCTATCGATCATAGAATTGGACTTTATTACCTACTCTATGCTAGTCATTAAGCAATGACATAAGCTTTCCGTATACAAAATTGCATAATAATCGATCAAGCCGTTTTTGACTTAAATTCAGACATAGAGGTACAAACTGACAGATAAGCAGTTTTAGACTTTTAACAGACAGATTTTCTGTTTTTAACTGACTATACTGTTAGGTTTAATGGCCCTGGTACCATTAGAGGCTTTGACCGGGATTGGATGCTAGCGCGGAAGGCACTCCGCAATTCCCTATCCGAAGAAAATTCAATCTAACTATACTTATATACATTTTTCTGCCTTTTGGGAGGAAGGAAGAAATATGCATATATATATTATACTATATATTTATATTATATTATATATACGCGTATATATATATATATATATATATATATATATATATATATATATATATATATATATATATATATATATGTATTCAGTAATCTGGCAATTTCGTCTAAGTCTAACGGCGTATTCGTGATCATTGCACCTTATAACATACTTCTATCGGGAAACTTGAAAAAAAAACATGTATAGACAGAATTACAGATTTATTAATATAACGGTGCCTCGTAGCTTCGCACGCGTTTATTACGTAGTAATTATGTTCATCTTGTAACTTTATTCATATTATTGACAATTCATATAACCCTCCTATTAAGGAATGACGTATACTTCCCGATCTCATCAAAGTCGGATTAGAATTAATAAATAAAATCTATAAGTATTATATTCGTATAGCGTATTAATTATAAAATAACATATTATATTTACCGTATATATTTTTTTCCAAAAACGATTGACAACTAATTAAAATTAAGGATTTCGATTAACTGCAAGTTACTAGTGAAAATAAAGAACAGCAATTTGCTCCTTCAAAATTTATACGAAATTTCATGAGCGGACATAAGTTAAATCCATTGAGTTATTTTGTACATTTTACATAGTACTTCAATGGTTAAAACGGCCATCATAGCGTGCCATTTATATAACAATGATAATAACTGTAAAAAATATTTAATATCTATATAGAGTAAAAAAAGGAATTAAAAAAAAGAGATAAACCCAATCGAGTTTTTGTCGACTTTTCTCGATTACTGGGGTCTGGGATGCTTTTCGAACCGGTAGTAACTTAGAGTGTTGACATTCATAGGGACTTAAATAAAATAAAATATTTTTGATTTTGCCCCAAATCATATTTCTAGAGAAGTCCCTACAAAATTCGGAAGCCCAGCTTCAAACCATTTTATGGTGATACTCTCGATACTCTTCGAAACTAAAAAAAGTTGTCCACCTGTGAGTTCCACACATATTTTACTTTCTGGCTGTGTTTTTACTAGATTTGTGTTAGGGACAGGGGGAAAGGTACACAGTCATCTGGCAACAGTGCTAGTGGCTTCAATTTAGTCACGCCCACAGAGTATTTTATAAGGTATAGTTTAAAGACAACTACGCCGCGACTCACTGTCATTCTTTGAATTTACATAAGTAGGTAGGTACATACTAATTTGGATTTTGTATTAATACAGTGTACTATAAAATGTCTCATTTAACATTTATCGTGCGTTATCAAACATATGTTTATATGATAATATCCGGTTACAGTCGTGACCAATCATAGGGTACATGACTATAAACAGGTTATAAATAACGCAAACGTTTTTTCTTCAATTGACATCGTAGAAACATTATTTTAAACTGTTATTTTAATGCAAGGAATATTTAATTACCCCAAAATTTACATTAAATATTGTTCCCTTTACAGTTTACCTTAATGATTGCTCTCCGCTGCGCAGAGATATATATAGATATATATATATGTATGTATATATATATAGCGGAGGATTACATAGTTAATTTAAGTCAATAAGCATCGGTGACACTGTAATATGTTCTATGCCAAAAGACTCGGCCTTAATATTATTCATATTGTTTTTTAGTTATTTTCACATAAGATCCACATACCGAATTTAATAAAAAAGCTTTAAAAATAAACCTACTTCGAAAACTATTAAAACTACCAAAAATTAATAAAAGAAAAACATTTTTGAAAAATTAAGCTGAACGCATTTCCATTTAAGCTATTGCAAGCGTTGAACAATAATAATGAAATAGAATAAAATAATAAACTGAAATAAGCTTTTATTAAGGAGTTTCACTAAAATCGGCTCAGTAATTCCCACTTGATATACGTTGTCATACATACATACCTACTAATAATATTTACATTTTAGTAGAACATACGAGTACACATGAATAAAAATATTACGTAATTTGATCAATATTACAGGAATACGCATTCGCAGAAATTCTCTGAATCGAATCGTACGCGCGCATTGCTGGATTGGCCTCAAATCGATGCACGTGGAGAAGCGGATGCGCGTCGACATATTTTTACAAGCTTGACAACACTTAGTAGTTTTTTACTTTTTTGATAGATTTATACCAATCAAATTGAAGTTTTAGTATGTCAAAATGCCTAAGTAGATTTTAGTATAGGTCGAAATACCTAATTATAAATTGGCTATATTGACATGATCAACATTAAAATATAATCGAAAATGACGATAAAGATACTTAAAAATAAATCCTTAGATACTTGTTTTGGTTGCTTAAAGTAATTAAAAGCAGTCAAAGTCATATGAATTTCATTTATTAAACTGTTGTTATATTAACATAACATTATAAACATAGTAGCAGTTTCAATAGGATGTTAGTGTTTAGTAGAAATCAGCTAATTTTTTGGTAGAAACTCGAAAAAATGTGGTCACGCTGCTTTTATTTCTATTATGTTTATGTCAAAATCGTAAATATGTATCGTTCAAAATGAAAGAAGAAATGTTGATATCTCTTGTCCAAAAATGTAAAGAATTGTATAATCACGAGGATCCACACTATCGCGATGATCAGCGTCGGATACGTCGGATAGCGGGAACTATGAATGGAATGAAAATATTGAAAAAAAATTACAGGGTCTTTTTCAAGGCTGGATTTAAATGATAAAATTCGCCGTAGGGATTTCTTTTAACATTTATGTCGTGTATTTTGGAGCACGCCGTTTCTTTTTTTTATATTCTTTTCTTCGTAATCAAAAAGTATTTGAAATAAAAAAAATCTTCATCCGAGCTGTCAGTCGCGCAAAAACCATTATACTTCGATGAAGAGTCGTGATTAATGAACGTTTCGATTCATCTGTGATGGACGCAGAGGAATAAATACGACTCGACTTGACTCGCTTCGATTCGAAGCGATTGGGCTATAGTCACCGCTAGGCTTTAAGAGTTCGTAGCTTTAAAATTTGAGAAATATTTTCTTATTTTATTTAATGTTTCATCTATTTACGACATTTAATTCACTTAGAATACAACGTGATCAATTTATGTGGTCGTCAATATAATCTCTAAATTTTGAAGCAACTTGAAATTCATGTATTGCTTGTAACGGTTTTAAATTTACATCATTTGTACATAATACCTAAATCATTAAAAAAAATATAATACTAGCTGTAACCACGGCTCTGCTCGCTTGGACTATACATAATTCCGTCGGTCGAACGTTGTTCAACCCCCATTTCAATAAAAAAACGGAACACAAAAAAAATGCTTATTGTGAGTGATCCTTTGAAAATAGATATATACTAACACTTACTTTTTTAGGTCTTTTTATGATTTACAATTATGTAGATCATTAATTTGATATACCTACCTCGCATGGTTTACTTGGCGTAAGCGGCCAAAATGCGCCTTTTTCCGAATTATTTCACCATTATCGTCTCTGCTTATTTTGCATGTTACTTTATATTACAAAATATACCCTAGCCAGATAACATAGTCATAAATTAAAATAAAATAAAAAAAGGTGTGTGTGCGATTCACACACGATAGAAGTGAAACTTTATTTTAAAATATATTTTATATTTTATTTAAACAGTGTGCAATATACATACACACCGACATTTGCTCTCTCGCTCTGGCTCACACATAGAAGGGAAACCGATAATATATTGCTCTCTCGCATTGGCTACAAAAAGAGGAGAGACTGATAATGTGCGTTAAACGTTTGACGTTTAACATTTAACGTTTAACGTGTTGGAAGTCGCATAAGAAGTTTCACTTCAAAAGCATGTAAAACGGATAAGTTGTGTTCGCGTGAAAAGAACATGGAGAGATAGACAGAGAAACATAAAGTTTTATAATATGTAGGTATAGAAGATGTAGATAATGAAAAATAACACAAGTTTATGGATTAAAAAATTAAAGTACTTTCCGACTACTTAAAAATGAATATAGTACTGCACGGAGTTTAGTTTCGAGAAATACGCGTTTAAAATTAAGAGTGCAAAAAAGGGTACGTTTTAAAAAGATATAGTTACTTTAAAAGTAAGGAATGCCATGATTTCTAGCTCAAAGAAACTCAAACCTACCTAAACTCTGCGTGGTACAGCCTACATGAGGAAATGGTATCAGTAGATAGTAGAGTTCTGTGATATCTGTCATATAATGCTTTTTATTTCTTTTTTCAATATCTTGCGTTCTTTCAATTTAAATTGTCTAATATTTGCGGCATTTTGAGTGATATACTTTGGTTGTTGTGCACAAGTGAATTGGATTAAAAATAATGACGTAGAATATGGATATTCAGTTATCAGAATAACTTCCTGAACAGTTGTAAGAAGGATCAATAACCATCTAGCTATAACGATGCTTAAAGATTAGAAAAATTGTACGAATTTAGGCTTAAAGGGTGGGTATCCAGTAGCTTTGATAATAAAAGTAATTATTTTACCACAGATAAATAATATCATGTTTTTTATTGGCGGTGCTGTCAAAGTTCAAATACTATTTTCAAAGTTGTATTTTTTTAGTGGCGTTATGTAGGTGAATATTGTAAAGTCTACACCATAAAGTTCCATACTAAACTCTTTGTTTTATTGTGTTGGAGATAGTTACACTCGAGTTTACGCATTACATAACAAAGAGTATGATTATAAAAAAAATATAACTTTTAACGCGCATTCTCTGTACTTTTTGTTTTACGTAAGTCAATAAAATTTGTTCCGTCAGAACTGAGGTTTCAAAACCTTGGTTAAATGAAGCAGGGTGATTATTCCGATGTCACAATGTAGTCTGTAGTTAATAATATCTTTTGGTACTAATTGCATTTGTTTGAGTACATTGGAGTAATTATTTAAGTATTATGTATGTTTTAGTGATAGTAATTGTTGGTTATTGATGGAAAGGAAAATGAAAAGTGAAGCTTAAAGATAAAGCTATTACTTTTTCATTAAACGTATTTTAAATGGTAGTAAATTTTTATTGAGATGCATAATTTCACATCATACCTAACATGAAAGTGAAGAAGTGAATTTTACCGGCTATAGACAGTTCTAAAGATGTTCACTGGAATAATGATTATTAAAAGTAATTTACTCTGGTACTGGTATTCTGTTAAGGATAGAAAATACTTTCGATTTTTTAAACCATGCGGTTTATTAACGTTATATTCTTTATAAATAGTAACAAAGATGTAATCGCGCAATTCAGTCAGCCATTCGATTATAATAAGGCTTTGGTAACACTGGTGTACACGGTGTTTACCACTGTTACCAACTCTACTGTTTTAACAGTAGATTTGCTGTTTTCACATTGATGCCCCTGTTTTCTATTTCATTCCTAATTTTTACTGTTTTTCAACTAGCGTTCTTCAGCGCCACCTATTACACTATGCAAACATTTTTTGATAACCACTACGTCCTACGTAATAAAATGCAATGACACTAGATGGCAGTATCTTCTCTTGTCGGGATTCGATTCTTCGATCTTCCATTGCAGATTTACATTATTTCTTCACAAAGATTTGTCCAAATAATATAACGGAACTGGATAGAGAATGGCGAATGTTAAGAAATGTCAATTTGTCTTTTGACCAAAACAAAATTCCCGATATTGTCGACTTTTGGAAACATGTACACGAATTAAGAAATAGAGACGAATCTCAAACATTCCCCACATTGTGTTAATTAGTAAAAAAACTTTTGTGCCTACTACATAGCAGTGCCACCGTGGAAAGGTTATTTTCTGCTATAAATATTATGAAAGCCAAATTACGCAACAGAATATGGACTACAACTATCAAAGGAGTATTACACACTAAATCCGAAATAACCGATTGCTATTCATTTGAAGCCACAGAAAGGCACATGAAGAAATTCGACAAAAATATGTTTGATTTAAAAAATAATAATGAGTGTGAAAATACTGTAGTTGAGGCAATTGAGAATGAAACTGAAAAATAATTTTACTTTGATTTTTGTTTTTTGTTGTTGCGATTATAACAATGTATGTGAGTTCTGGTATTAACTAAGAAAATTGTTTATTGTTTAATTATATGAGCAAAATTATGAAATCTGCCTTTTTGCTTTACCTACTGTTTCCTACTGTTTTTTATTTGGCGAGTTGTTGTTTTTTAGTTTTTTGGGGTTGGCAACATTGGTGTCAGTGGCAAGTGTCAATATTATCAGTGTCAACTGTCAATTCAATACGCTTCGTGAAAGGTCAATGCGGCGTATCAGTTTATAGCTTTCGTAATATACACATTTTTTTTTCAATAATTCAATGAAAGTGTAATAATAAGCAAAAGTTTGTGACATTTTTTAAGTTTATAACAACTTTATTAAAAACATATTAAGTGTTAGTTACATAAAATTTTTGAAATATCTACTCTTTTATAACATCGAATCCATATAGCAAACAGTGTTTATCTTGATCACAGGCGAACTTCTTCGAAAATGGTTATTTTACGAATTGGAATAACTAAAATTAATAATATAATATGCCCCATTCAGTTTAGGGGCATGCACTTATTGAAGAAGCAAGCTTACATAAATGGAGAATGGGTGAAAGCTCAAAGTAATGTAGTGTTTCCAGTTACCAATCCTGCTGATGATAGCGTTATAGCTGAAATTCCAGACATGGATGTTCAAGATACTAAAAATGCACTTCAAGCTGCCACTTGTGCTTTTAAAACCTGGAAAGATACAACTGCAAAAGAGCGCTCGAAAATATTACGAAAATGGTTTGACTTGTGTGAAAAAAATACAGATAATTTGGCAGAAGTCATAACAACAGAGTCGGGTAAACCATTATCAGAGGCCAAAGGTGAAGTTGCGTATGGTAATTCATTTCTCGAGTGGTTTGCTGATTGTGCTCGCCATATTAATGGTGAAATCATACCTAGCCCATGGCCAAATAAGCAAATACTTTTGAGTAGACAACCTATTGGAGTTGTTTCTGTAATCACACCATGGAACTTTCCTTTTGCTATGATTACTAGAAAAGTAGGTGCACTTATGGCTGCTGGATGCACTTGTGTAATTAAACCATCAGAAGATACTCCATTGTCTGCATTAGCGGCAGTTGAGTTAGCACAACAAGCTGGTGTTCCAAAAGGAGTTATAAATGTAGTAACAACTAGTAGGAAGAACGCACCAGCCGTTGGCAAAATATTGTGTGAAGATCATAGTGTTGGCTGTATATCTTTTACGGGGTCCACTGCTGTCGGAAAGATTTTATATGGCATGGCAGCTAATAACATTAAACGAGTTGGTTTAGAGTTAGGAGGTAATGCACCATTTATTGTTTTCCCAAGTGCTGATATTGAATATACGCTTGACCAGGCTATGCTAGCTAAATTTAGGAATAATGGACAAGCTTGCATAGGTGCAAACAGATTTCTCATACATGAAGATGTTTATGATAGTTTTGTTAAAGGTTTCAAGCTTAGAATTAGCAAAAAATGTATCCTTGGGCCAGGGCATAAAGAAGGAGTCACATGTGGACCCCTTGTAAATTTGGAACAAGCAAAAAAGGTTTCTAGTTTAGTAGAAGATGCTGTAAAAAAAGGAGCAAAATTATTAACAGGAGGAAAATTTGCCACAGAACTTGGTAATAAGTTCTACGAGTCAACGTTACTGATTAATGTCAAACCAGAAATGGAAATTTTTTCTCAAGAAATATTTGGACCAGTAGCCACATGTTTGAAGTTCAAAACTGAAGAGGAGGTCTTGAGAATGGCAAATAGCACAAGATCTGGCCTAGCCTCATATGTATTTACACGAGATCTGGGACAGGCATTCAGGATGTCAAAACAGTTGGAATTTGGTATGGTGGCAATAAATGATGGGATTTTATCAGCTGCTGAACCAGCTTTTGGGGGCATTAAAGAATCCGGAATAGGCAGGGAGGGTAGTTTACATGGTGCTGAAGAATATACTGATATTAAATACACACTCATATCTGGCTTAGATAAATAAGCTCATATATTTTTTTATAAAACATTTGTTAAATATTCAGTCTAGTAAATAAGTTGCATTTAATAATGGAGTTAATAAAAAATTAAAACAAATAATAATAATGCTTAATAGAACATTTAATATAGTGTATTGTATCAATCCATTCCAGTCTTCCAAGTAATTGTGATCATAGGGTGAAAATATAGTAGTACCATAATTATAAGTTGGTTATAAATTAATATCTTGTATCTACAGTTATAAATTTAAGGATCTTGTATAAATTTAAATATTTATGTTACCTTGCCAAAAATATTGTTATTACTATATAAATAGATAAATTTGTTTTATGAAGTTGGTTTTTAATTCCGTGAATTAATATTACTATAATTTTTATATTAAATGGTAGGTATATCATTATACTGTCTGTATCATTATACAGTTATTACTAAAAAAAATGATTAGTTATAATACTGATGTTATTTTTCACAGAATACAAGAAGTAGATGACAGTTTTTTCGAAAAATTTGGTTCAATATTGAAGCAAGCATCACAAAAAGCTGCATTGGAAGAATCAACACCATTAGCACCATTGAAAGAAGTTGAAGAACAAGATGGTGACCAGAAGGCTGAAATTACACGAGACACAGATAGTGGACATGAAACGTTGTTGGATACAGATTCTGAGCCTGATGAGCATGAGAAGATAGATCAATATGCAGAAGCTGTTGGATGGAATGTAAGTTTCATTGTACAATCTTATATTTGAAAAAACTTGAAATACTAAAAATCTTATATAACAATTAATGACATAATATTTTCAATTATATTATATTTATTTTAATATCATGTTTGTTTAATCTGAAAAAGAAAAAATTCTAGGATAATATAACTTAAAATATCTTATGAACTTTGTTTATTATGCTATATTTTTATAATATTATTGTTAGTATTTTCTGTTCATACAAGTTACATAGTAAATTTGTCACCTTTTTTTGAAAATCTTATAGGTTTTGATGTTTGGCTCCAATGACAGCTGATGTTAAAATCTAAATCTAACTAAGTAGGTACTACATATATTTATAATTACAGTTTAATTTTGTTAATTTTAATAAATTTCAACAAATATTCTACAACTATTGGGTTATTATTTACTAATATTAAAAGTGATATAAGATAGGACGGAATATACATGAGGGTAATGTCGCGTGGACAATTATATAGGTATAAATACCAGAAAATAAATATTTAAAGGTTATGGAATGAAATGCAAAATAGATTAATAAGTGTATTCCGAAGGCATTTGACAATAAGAGAGATATAGAAAAACAACAGAGTACTTTATTTATAGTCTATTAATTTTAATAAACCTTCACTAATATAGTTAGTCCACGTAATGCATATATATCCGGACCAGGGCGGCTTGTAAAATCCGTCTTGAGATGCTTGAGTGTATAAGAATTTGGCTAACAAGCATTAAGATATCCATTCCGCTCCCATTTGTATAGCTGCATCGCCATGCCAGCTTGAATGAATGCGTCCGCCAGGTTTTCCATTAGTTTCATAATAATTGTTGGCTCTTGACCATTTTAGGTGTATAGTATCAACTCCTTCGAATACCGATTACGATGCGAGGGATTTCTTGCAGTAGCAAAATAACTTTTTTGTATAGTCTCCAGATAGCTAGTGTCCACTACTCCAAATAAGAAAGTAGAATAAGAAATATAAATAAAATTATAAAAATATAATATATAAAAGACTGTATGTGTTTAGTCACAGACGTCTGAACGGTAAGTCATCTTGAATGCTGTCCCAATTCAATTATTTTTTCAGCCTTCTATATTTTAAATTTAAAAGATTCTTTCAGCCATAAGTGCAATCTTTGTATACGGACTACTTATTTAATATATATATCGTAAAAGAAGTTTGTATTACAATAAATATTAAAATACTAAATTACCTAAAGATAAGATGCCTTCAGAAAGCAACCGAAAACACAATAAATGAATAATGAGCAAACAACTAAGTTAAAATAAATAATTAAAAGATAAAAAATGATTGATAATACAATCATTACAGTAAGGCAACATAAAGGGAATATCGAGTTAGAGGTCAGCGAACAAATATATACTCAGGATATACATCCTCCAGACTGCATTCACACAGCGAATGATCTCTGATCCTTAATTTAGCAAGAAGGCGACAAACGATGGAAGTGAAGATTTTACTTACATTTCGGAATTTTAAGAATCATGGCTTTCGAGGTTATTCTAATTTGCAGAGAGCCGTACAGTTTTCCTTTTATTTTGCTAGAAGCATTCCACTCTTTTTGCCATGCTTCAAACAACTTAGATATAGACAAAATAGATCTTCCATATAAGGTTCCCTTGATCCGGATTGGGCAGAATTTTTTCACAGGAATCTACTGATTCAATACCTGATATACCACAGTGAACTCTTCCAGTGATCCAGGTCCTAACACTGTAGTAAGGCTGAAAGAGTGACACTCATACGATGATTTCCTAATTTTCAATATCACTGGGTGTCTATTTTTGGATCGAAATGGGTTGAAAAGGATTGACTGTAGGTAATAATTACTGTCAGTAAAAATAATTGTCTGCTCTAATCTGTGAGCCTTGACAAATAAGAGAGCTTCGCGGATAGCTGTAACTTCCCCAGTAAACACAGTGGTAACAGGTGGGCATTTATAGCTTAGAATAACCCTGTATTTTGGTACCTACACAGCAGCGTCAACATGCCCTACATCGGATGACTTTGAGGCATCAGTGAAAATAGGAGTCCATCTCATCCATTGTTTAGAAATCTTCTCATGGAGTACTCTGTCAGCCTCAATAGAGTCTTTGTGTATACCAAAGACCAAGATAATGATGGTTGGAAAATAAGAGTGCAATAATTAGAGTTATAAAAGGGGGGAGTAATTGTTTTAATAATAGGGCATGTGATACTAACAGTATCAGATTATAGAAATTATTATAGAATTATTATTAGAAAAATACTGGAGGATACAAGGCATCTCTTTTAAGCATTGATAACCAAGGGACATCATTACTTGTAAAAGGCATTGTAGTTGGGAATTAAGGGATGACTAGAGTTGCGGAAAATTTTGAAAAGGACAGGTTGTCTGCCGAGGTAGAATGGTGGATTAACACACTCTACTTGCAGTGCATTGATTGGAGAAGATTTCATCGCACCTATAATTATTCTGAGACATTTCGATTGTAGTTTATTTAATTTGCCTAAGGCAACTTTATTACATGGGTCCAGTAAAAAAAGTTCCATTACGATACTGATAATTGTATCCGAATGAGTTAATATTAGTACAGATAGTAGGGAATATGGATGTAGTTTAAATATGGGTCAAATATTTTTATTTCGAATCTTTATTACTCTAGAATTACACCTATAAAGTCTTCATTTATTTATTCACATTTGGTTTCTAATTTTAATTAATAAAAAGTGTTAAAAATACGAGGGAAATTTAAAATTGCAAAACGCAACGAACGTTATTGGTCAAATCGAATCGTGACATCAAGACCGAATTCAAATTGATATCTAATTATATATTCCAACATCTATGAATTATAACAATATGTTACACTATTTTTTAGTCCTTTTCCAGCCGACCAGTATTACTAAAGTCTAATTTATTGTACACTTTATCTTTTATCACTTTACTTTATACACTTTTCAATTGTATTTCTTAATATATTTTTACATATTGTTTTTTTTTTTTCGAACCGACTATACTGTTGGCCTGGAGCTCTTAACAGTTTCACCGGGCTTGTGGGCGAGCGCTTAAGGCACTCAACCGAATTTACACATTGTTACACTACAGTACCTATAAAATGGTTTTCCACTTCCACCTATATCGTAATTAGTTATAAAACATATCAATTTTCAGATAAAACGATTAAAGTACTCTTCAGTATACAATATATTTACTTTACTGCGTACGCTGACGTCACTGAAACTCGGTGACAGTGCGCCATAATGGACGCGTTTAAATCGCCCTAATCTCATTTCAGTTTAAAAATATTAATTTTTATGTTTATTTTTTTACGGATGTGTACCAACGCAAATAGTTGAATTAAAATATCAAAATTATCCATGCATATTCCCTATTGTGTATTTTGGTCACATATCACTATAAATAATTTAAAAAATCGCCCAATTCCGTGTCGGGCCACGCGCAGTGTATGGTTCTGCAGTTGCCAGTCACAATATGCACACTTAGAAGCGGGTAATTTTCTATGAAATATGTACGAAATTTACCTTTTTATTTACTTCTCGAAGTACATTTTATAAGTTGGTCGACTATTACTGTTTTAATTGTAAATCCTACAAAGCTGTGATAGTTTTTATAACTTCGTTATATATAATATTATTATTGGCGTGTATTTTTTCACATATCCAAAAACAACCATTTAGCTGGTAAAGCTTGGCTCTAAAAAAAATTAATACTTTAAAGCTTAATATTTCGCAAACTCATCTCTGAATAGAAAAATGGTTTTCACAAACCGCAATATTTTTGAACGACCTGCCAACGATAATCCTTGCCATGGGATAGATGAGAAAAATAAACATCTCTACTGTACGTTTAGGGCAGGTACACTTTTTTTTTTGTCATGTTGTTTTACTACTTGTCTGCATGATTCATATAAATACCAAAACCAAATTACAGCTTTCTAGTACTAAGAATTTGAGCTAAGGCGCGGACGTACATGGCGAAAATATAAGAGTTCGTCAAATATAATATTTAGTACAATGTCACGGTATTCAATATATGGTTCTTTTTGTGTACTTTATAAAATCATGCGACTAAATTCAGTTTTCTAGAGCTGAAAAAATTAACATGTAAAAAAGAAATAAAATAAAATACATATAAAACATAATTATCTCAGATTGCTGCTACAAAAACAGCTTTTTTCATTTATATCTTAAACAGTTTATTCTAACTTAGAAATGGCTTCAACCAGAATTGGAATCACCTTAAAATGTTTACGACTTATTACAACATCCCAGTATTTATAGACAAACACGTTACAACTAACTGTGTTTCGTTTTAAATGAACTAGACATTGAGATGAGCTCGGTTCATTTGGAGAGTAAGCTTATTTCGATATACATTATATTGACACTAACCTACAACGCCTACACGGCTACCGTTCTGTAGAGATAGCCAAATGGATGCTGAAGCACCCACATACCAGACTGTATTGATAAATTATTATGCGTCAATCTATTTATTATTCTGGTAACACACTAATACAACCAAATAATTACAAACTGCGTAGTATTTTGTATCTGTATTTCTACCTTTGCCACAGTGTTTAAGAAATTATTCAATGCTTCCAAGGCCTTTGATTATGACGTTTTGGGATGCATAGACGATTAGGTCAAGTAAAATGCCACTGTTGTATTTTATCTTGTCATGATGCCAAATTTTTTCAGCGTTCGGTTTTATTTTGTCAACTTCCTTGCCGAGGTTGTTCTCAATGAGTATCTTATTGGAATGTTTTGTTTCCGTCTGTTTCCTACACGGAGCGGAGTCGCTGTTTCCGAATGCCATTCCCCTTTGTTTGAAATTACCGATACCTATACTTAATACTCGAGGGCAGGACCATACAAAAATATTCAGCGCCGGTGGGATACCAGAAATAATGCGACCCTTTTATAATATTTTTATAGGATATTTTGGAATTTTTCATAAGAAGAGGTTATGCATACAAATGACTTTTTGTTTGTTTGTCCCCTATGCGTTACTAAATCCTTCATCCGATTGTGATGAAATATTGGTGAGTTGTTGTACGCACACCCGCCATGGTTCTGGATTAGTTAGTACAAACGGTTTACAACAGGTGGCGCGCAAGTCGTTTCATTTCGGAGACAACGGGAACGAATTCGCGAGCATAAGCTAGTAACTAATAATAACAAAGAATATAACTAATAAAAATTACAGCTCTCAATACGCTTGTGCCACAGGGCTATACCTATATAGCGAGGCGTATTTATAGGAACAGTTTAAAAGAACAGGTATTTATAAGTAACAATTTGGAACTGTTATCTGTAAATTGAAAAAGGTCTTACTAAGTACTAGGTACCTGCTCCACATACAGGTGTGTGACACAAAAGTAAACTGTTTCAGTTTGGAATATGGTCTTCTCTATTCAATCTTAAGGAACTTTTTTTTTGTTAGAGAGAGATACAAACAAATATGATTTGGAACAAGCTATTTATTGTTTTCAATTATAGTAATAGAAAGATATAGCATCATGTAACAGGATGTTATTTTGGAACAAGTTTTTGAAAGTGTTATTTCTCAGGAACAGGAACATGTGTCTTCAAATACCTGTTATAGCTCACCCCTAGGCTATCACAAAATTTAGCCATGTGGTTAAGATTCCCTTACTCACAGAGTGCTTACAAAGATAGGATTCAGATTCGAGCGTTTTGTGCTAGATAACAATACAGGAAACACAGTGTTTGATCTGAACTTTGAATTTTAAATGATGATATTAAACCGAGTTGTATAGGATACACATTACCAGAAACTACTTTACGTTTTCAGTGATAACATATATTAAAGCTAAACGTAGTTTAAAGATAATCCATCCGGATTGGATCTGGAAAATTTCACAATATATTTAGAAAATGAATTATAAGTACCTATGATTTGATCCATATAATACTACGTGATAAATGTTGAGTTGATTCTATTGAAGACATGAGTTTGCGCGAAGCACTAACAGTAACCAACTCTTCAATACTAACAATTATTTCCAATACATTTATACTACAAGTTCACTGATCAATGATATTATGAGTTATGAGATAAATTGAAATACCTATCACTGTAATAGAATATACATATATTCATAAAAATACATATAATAACTTCATTACAATATAAAATTTCATGAATAATGATTTTTAATATAGCTAAAATAACAGTAAATGAAGATTTATTATAAATCTCACTGTATCCATAATAAGAATGTTTTTCATTGTATAATTAGACTTCCTATTTAAAGGTATTACAAAATGAAACAACAAACACCGAAGATAGACTGAAACACGGTAATAAAAAGTTAATGTTTCTTGGATTAAACCGCAAAGCGTTGGAAGTTTTTGATCGTATTTTTAAAATTATTTATTCTGAAATTCTTCAAAATTGTTTGTTATAAAATAGTTTGTACAAGAACTTGTTATCATCCTCGATTTACACCTTTCAGTTTATTGACTGCACTAATGGCTTCCCATTAAATCCACAAATTCTATCCTTTGGTGACGTTTTTTTTTTAAATTATTGTTGTACTTGATCATCTTATTTTAATTTAACCAAACAAATGAAGTACAACTTTTGTGAAATGTATTTTTAATAACAAGTATTGGTGTAGATATTAAATTAAAAGTCGCAATTCATTGACACCTACATAACCGATGATAATATTTATTTCCATAATCTTTCTAGTGTTACACACATGATGAGCGTCTTTAGCCTTTTCGTGTCCTTTCGCCGTAAATCTGCTTTCCTACATAGATCGTTGCTCTTTCTCATGTTGGTAACTGTAATAGTGGTACAGCGTAACACGTATAGCTTCCATTTCAGACGAGTGTAAATGTATTTCGTAAATAAAATAAATAAATCGTTCAACGCGCTTGTTGCTCGGTTAACTAAAATGAGGGAACCTTGGTTTTTCCTGCCTACGTGCTAAAACACTTCAGTTTATGATAAACAATTTCTAAATTAGAGCACATCGCAACATCGTTTCTTGCATAAGAAGGTGCTCGTATAAGTAATTTAAATACTTTAAGAGTTAAGCTCACTCCAATGATATATATATAAGTATTTTTTTCATGAAATTATTACCTATGACTTTTTATTATGATCCATTCATTGAATGTATGCGACATTTGATTGACAAAAACAGTGTCTAAAGACATTATATATGGATGAGTTCGAAATATTCATTTTTATTTATTTTAGCAAGGTGGCTTGTATGTTTGTCGTTTATACTAAAATTTCCTGTTTATAAGTACATTATTTTTGTACAAGCGTTTAATTTTTATAGCCGTCCTTCAAATACCTATAAACGTTTTGATAATGTTCTGCTATACGTCCATTATGCTTTATATTTGAAGAGGATCATAAATCATAATACACCATTAGTAAATACATTGAAAATTACTCATATTCGTTTATGGTTTTTAAAACTATGTGAATAAATATTACTAGACCTTTAAATACAAATTTCCATGTAGTATTTTTACTTAATTAACTGTTTCAAATTTATATTGTGTTAGAAATTTCTCTACAGTTGAAACATACGTAGTGTTTTAAATACATAATTTTGGACAATTCTTTTTATTATTTAGATGGGTTAGTATTCGTCTTCGTTGGCCGCGCTTTGCAAAAATAGAATTTGGCGGCAGCGCGGCTTAAATCCCGAGTCCCGGTCAGACTCCCGTCAGTGCATCGTCTCTCTCCTACCACATATATTTATTTTTCTCACATCTCGTTATGCACCGTGTTTATTTTCTTTAAATTTCATTAACTTCCTGTGACCTTAATACAATGGAAGCCAATAAAGTTGATACGTGCTTACTGGCCAATAAATGTAGTATTATGTAAATTTTATAGTGTACGCTTTTAAAGAAACGGGTGTAAGTAGTGACAGAATAAAAATGAATGGCACTGGGACACTTCGGACTAAGTTCAGGGGCGTAAAGAAGGAGTTGTTGGAACGCCAGACTAGTATGATGATTCAATCTATGACAGTTTGTATATTTTGTTTTATTTAAATCTACTATTATCTAATGTTTTAATTGTCATCTTTATTTATTCTCTTCTTGAAGGTAAATTATACGATAATCATATTCTACTGAAGTATTATTAATATTTAAGGTCACGAGAGATCAATTATGTAACGATTTGTTTCAAATGTTCTATTAATTTTTGATATGATTGTGTTATTATAATGTTAGTACAACTTCATATGAAATAATATGTACTACTGTTGTTTAAAATCTATATTTTAAAAGTATATTACATTTGAACAGTCGTATATTATTGTAAATCAATACATACAGATAAAATTTTATAAAATAAAAAATTAGCGGTTTCCCCACATTTTTCAATTATAATTTTTTGCAGTTTCAAATATTTGAATTAACTTATGTCCATTATTTTCTGTAGATGACTAGCAATCCATATAATTGCATGATACTGTAAGTAAATAGAATCTTAAAATGAAGGATGTCTTCTAATGAAAACCTTACTAAAATTAATTTAGAATTTGCGTGATGTTAGTTTTAACATCACTGTCAGACAAATATTATTTAAAAAATCATTGCATTATTTTCTATTAGCTTTTTCGTGTATATTGAGTTCAGGATAGTAAAAAGTACAATTAATTTTCCTAACTTGCTAGGAATTTTAAAAATGTATGACAATGAATTTTGAGCTTCGAAAGATTTATTACGTGCAAGAATAAGTAGTCATCTCTTAAAATGTCAATAAAATATTCATATGATCTCATTAGTTATATGTTAATGCCATAAGCATTATCACCTCTGTTTACGTCCAGATTAGTCACGGATGTATTATTTTTAATGACATTCATTGCCTTATTGGAAATGCATGTTTGATTTGTCGAGATTCTCTATCCAATTTAGTATATATAAAAGATGTACTGATCATGACCAACCGTGCAACTAATAGAAACCACAACCATGCGATCAGATCGATATGGTTCCCACGACGGCGCACTAACCCGAACAGATTATATAGGCACTCTGCGGTAGTAGAGTATACTACTTTTGAAATAGCATTTGAATTTGGTCACATGTCTCCATGGTTTGTTCCGGTGGCCGGCACCCCATCATTCAGACCATGAATCATTCTGTGTCTATAGCTGCAGTGCAGTGGTTATCGTCCTCCTGTGTCATATTTACGGTGTTTTATGCAATTGCGATATTATTATGATTCTTCGGTATGTAGGTAGTATTAGGATAGTTACTAGTTATGTTTACACTTTATACGATAAGTTATTGTTGTAGAGTTGTCTAGAAAGATCATGGGACGCTCCATGTGGATATTTAATACTTTTTAATTATTTAGTTAACTAGATCTAGTAATTTGTTTGTTGCCTTCGTTTTTAAATTTCTCCTTATGTATGTTTTTTTTAAATAAATTCTATTTTTTTATTTTTACTCGCCTTCGACTAGTGTATACTAACATAGTATATGGTTAATTGTAATCCAATCTTATTTAAATATATTATCAAATGTATTCTAGTCTATGAATAGAATATAAATTCATCCGACTAGTCATAACAATTTTACGTGACTAAAATAATTTACATCAAAGTGTGTACATTCCTATTGCTACAATTTATCTATAGTTGTTATTCGGCAATCATTGACTAATATTATTCCATATATGTTTTCTTTTGTTAACCGACTTCAAAAATAGAGGAGGTTCTCAATTAGATTGTATATAGGTATTATAATTTTATATAGATGTTGAGGCATAACTTCTTTGTTTATGTTGTATATGAACCGATTTAGATAATTCTTTTTTCGTTGGAAAGGGAATACTTCGAAGTTGGTCCCATTTTAATTACATTGGCATTTGATCTTCGACTGCGAAGATACATCAGATAACTCCTCAAAATAATTAAAATTATTTTCTTTTTTATTAATAATTGTATTGTTTATTTATACACAAATTAGCAACGCATTATTTGATTAAAATGCAATAAAGGCCCGCACTCTTCCAACGGTTTTTATAAACTGCCCAATTTTGTTAACAGAATGTTTGAATGAACAATAAAAAAGGTTCATTAGCCTTTATTTATTCCTTAGTGCTTTATAATGTTGAACTAACTGTAGCCTGTCGTAAAATCAGACCCAGTTATGTTATACTTTATATAAGGCCGAAATATTTACATGAAATAAAGCACGTTATCGGTACAGAAATAATCTGTAATAAATATGTAGGGTAGCAGGGTAATAGGGTTTATGAAATAAGAACGGTTTTTTAAGGTTGTTGAATTAACACACTTGCTTACAGGTCGATGAACTTTATTTGGAAATACTGTATGAAATTCTTCACAATGTTGGGGGCTGTGACGTGAGTTGCGAAGTTGGACAACATGCCATGTTGTCATATGTCCAAGAAGCATTTAAAATGTACAACGATAAACACACCCAACTCCTTACGAAGGCTGAGGCGAAGGAACCGCCGGAGTTAATGTTGAATGTTGAAGTTGTTGAAGCCAAAGATCTCGTTCCTAAAGATCCTAATGGTCAAAGTGACCCATTTGTCACGATATACCTAATGTCAAACTCATCCCAACGGTACAACACATCAGTGAAATCATCCACGCTTAATCCCGTGTGGGAGGAACATTTTTCTTTGTAAGTACTTGTTTTTATAAGTTCACATACAACTAAGTTGGCAAAGAAGCGTACGTCCCGTATGATGGTAAGCAGTTACCGTAGCCTATAACATAGCGTTATTTGGCAGTGATCTTCTGTAGGGTATTTCACCAGTAGGACTGCTCCAGGTGGAGAGGAACTTTCAAAGAGATTTCTCTGTGTTTTGCCTCTCTTCTTGTACCCCTTCGCCAAGGAACCCTACTCAACAGAGTCACTACATTTAAATTGGGGTAAATTGCTTAAAATTTTGTAAAATAAATGATGAACGAGGAAACGAATGAATAAGGAAAGGTTTATTTGTTCATTGCTCATTATCGTAAAGATTGTGACCGTATGTAACTAGTAATGAAACAATGCCTTTTGTTCATAACGATATCTAAAGAAACATATATTCAGATGAACATTTATATTTCAAATACTCTTCGACAGTTTGACTAATAATTTAGTTATAAAACACTTGCTACAATAAATGCTGAAGGGTTTCTGGGAAGTTTATGAGCTGACTCAGCTGACGAATGAAAATACTTATTGAGCATAATGGTTTGTTATCATACTTAAGCTCTTTCGACTAGAAAATGATGATTTCAAATGTAAATTAATTATTGAGACAAAATTCGTGCTGTTAAGTTTATGCTTAAGCTATTATATCTTTTATACGGTAACAGTTATTGAAACTAGACGTATGTAAACGGGTGTGGAATGAAACTAAAGCCCCGATAATGTTTGTACGAAAGTGTAGCATGTAATGTAAATATATTTACTGCACGTATAAAATTTTACGATTTTACGTGTATCGCATTAGTGCAGAATGCAAGTTTGTGATCTTAGCAAATGTTTATATTTTTCATACGCGGTTTTTATCACTTTCTGCAGTGTCAGTTAACATAACACACAAGTCTTTTTGATTTTCTTGTCTGTTGTTGGTTGTGTATGGTTTTCTTTTTTTTCGTTTTTATGTAATTGTCAAATTTTTACTACCAATAGAAACTTGTAGAAATGAGACAAAGATTTTTTTTTTGAAGTAAGAGTTATTAAGAAATGCGTTTAGAAATTTAAATTTATTAAAAAGTATACTTACATAACATACCATTTATTATTATTTTGTTGATGATAATAAAAGGATATACAAAAAAACTACATACTGAAATAATAATGCTACGAAAAATATTGGGTATTTGAAAATCTGTCAAGTTTTAAAATTTTTATACTTCGCACTACCTTTATTACGTTGCTTTACAGTATACAAATAAAATTAATCCATTTATACTCGTATTTATTATTATAAATATATTCTTAACGTATAAATTAATTAAATATATATTCTGATAATGTTTATATTTCAGGCCGATGTCAGGTAACGTCCAAGAGGACTCATTATGCCTGGAAGTATGGTAAGTTTTAATTAAAAAAAATATATTATCATAGTTAATGTAACGTGTCCATTACTATTCCAGTAACCTTTCTCTACGTGATTGTGCGCACTTATAACCTGCGCTATCGTCTTTCCATTATAATTGTAAATATTTATAAGTAAATAGCTATATTGCATTTGCACCATCGTGGTTAATAATAAACACTTGATTCTATATCTTGATAGTCTTGACCCGGATCAAAGCTGTAATATATTATCTTAAACAGACGATCGAGTTAAGAAATTCATGTTAACTTACAAGTGAAATAAACGCTCCCTTACTTTAATGTGTGGGTAAAGTATTAAGCAATAAGTTTAAACTTAGTAATTCTTTGGCATATAAAGTGACATCATCAAAAAAATAATTTACTTAAATATTCCTACAGTCAAAGTCTCAGATGACAACAATATCGATTACACCATTTTTAGGGTTCCGAAGTCAACAAGGAACCCTTATAGCTTCGCTATGTTCGTCTCTCTGTCCGTGGCTTAGCTCAGAGATTATTAGTACTAGAAAGCTGTAATTTGTCTAACTGTATATTAATAACCGACATAGTGGTAAAATAAAATCTTGAAAACAAATAATGTTTATGGTATCTCCCTTACACGTAAAGTGGGAATGATTTTTTTTTCGTATGAGGTGTCGGTGGATGAGTCTTTCAAAAATAGTGTGAAAACCATTTTTTTCGATTCAGCGATCCGTTTTGAAAATATTATTCTTAAAAGTGCTAACTTTTGTTAGAGTCTAGTAACCCCCTGCCAGATAAATGGGCGATTTTGAATATGTGAAAACATTCATGGTAATAGTAATGTAATATATAATGAAGTTAAAATAAAAACTATCAGATGTAAGTAGGCTTTACAAGTTAACGAGTAATAGTCAATCAATTTAATCAAGAGTATTTTTAAGTCATTACCCGAATCGTTTTATTGTGGTACACTAAGCGCGGATTTTTCAATCGACAGATAATTTATGGAAAAACTGACAAAATTTAAAAATTATTTCTCAAATAAAGTTATCTGTTGATTGAAAAATCGGCCTTAATTCTTATAAAACTAATAGATCAGTAAAAACAGATTTCTATAAACAAATTATATTGTTAACAAAAGTAACGATTAATTTTAGGGATTTTGACCCTGCGGAAACGGTAAAGGAGAAAATGACTAAAATATTTGAAGTAAAAGGCGTTAAAGGCCTACGGAAGCTGATGAAAGAAATAGCCATCACAGCTTCGACTGGAAAGCACGATAATGAGCTCATCGGCACTTCCAACATACCACTCAAGGTGAATTATATTATAATCAGAAAGTTTAATTCACATTCATCGCTAAAATAAACGATGTATTTACGTTTAACCACGGTTCATTTTTGGTTCAACACGCAATAATTGTTATGTACTCATTCTGTATTACTATTTCGTGTTAATCGAGCACCGTATTAACAGGTTTCAGTGCTTTCTGAATCGCCTGGTGGTCAAGGTGTTAGGACTTAAGAAGGACCACGCGTTTTTTTTCGCGCATTATAAATAATTTCACGACAAATTAGGTGATGCGAAATACTATTTTTAGTTTAACGTATTTTAATAAATTTACTTAAAATTTTACATATTTTAATTATTTTAAGCTAATTTGCTCAGTAAATAAAGACTATAAATGAATTATTTTAAGCGAATTATCTTTTGCCCGGTAATTGTTCAGCGGTGCGTGTATGTAACATGCGTACAATATATTACAAAATTGCTGAAAATTTTTCGATCGGTTAAAATTTACTGTCACATCCTTTGAGTTTTGTAGAGTTCACACAAGTTAGCGATGAGGAATTATTTAATGGTTTGGTTAATACATTTTTATGGATTCATAAAGCACACCAGCAAGGGTAATGTTCTATGTTTTAACTAGTTTTTTTTTTTGGAAATGTGTGTTTGCTTACCTTTTTTAAGTATGTGTGACAACCATAGTCCGTTTTTTTTTTTTAATTTCGGTTTGTGGGACATTTTCTGATTACTAGTTCTGATAGATGTTATGATACTATGAAAAATTTTTAGTCGATTCCAGCGAGTGGAATGACAATGTGGTTCAGTTTGAGTAAGAAGAGTAAGCTGCGAAGACAGGGCGTGGTGAAGGTTCGTCTTAATTTCTCGTCAGAGAAAAATAGCCAAGTCGCCGCTCAAGAGCACAGGCATCTACTCAGAATTATATTGTTGCATGAACTCGAGAATTCAAAGGTCAGTTCTTAATTTTTTTTATTACTGGTATTTTTTCAAATCTTTGTTTTTTCATACTGTATTGTTGTACTAGAAATAAGTGGTAGTGTTTAATTATAATATAAACTTATAATAATTTATTAATAATATTAAGTAATAATATAGAATAATGTGAAAATAAGAAAATTTAAATCGAATAAAAAATTCGTTACTTAATAGCATATTACATATGTATGTATGTATATTTATGTACATTACATAAAGCTGTAAATATTACGTGGCCTGTATATAATATAGTAAATATTCCCAGTGTATAATATATACAGGGTATAGTGGCAGTGAAATCATTTGTAGACTTTGTATCTGTTTGAAGTTGGTAAAAAAAGTCCGTTTTTATCATGGTAAAAAATGACAAAAACATTTTCGATGTGGACGAAATCAGGCTCATCAGCCAGTACTTTTTTTTATAAGCCACGATAATGGCAAACAAGCATGCAGTCCGCCTAATCATAAGCTATTACCCATAGACGCTTACTACACCAGAAGCATCACAATGACATGTGCGTTGTTGCTTATTTAATATACTTAATAAACTATTTGAGAAGATTAACAACCAAAACTAGCCCTAATTTTGTTATTCTTATTTCAACTTGTTCATTATTCCTGTAATAAATGGAAGACAATATAAACGTTTAAAAAAGTTAAACGAGTCAAACAATATAGTTATAACTGGGTTACGTAATAAAACGATAAAAACTCAAAAACACATTTATCAGAATAGTGTTTGGCGAGATAATTAAAATATTATTACAGTCGTGTTGTTAAGTTGATAGTTATATTCATCTTAATTATATGTTTTATGTTATCAATAATTCTAGTTTTCAGTCCTTTATTGCTCATATTTCTCATGAAAAGTCTATATGATATTGAAAATTCCTTAATATTTATAGTTAACTGTATAATAAATATTGATTTATATGTGTTCTACGCGTTACTTTGCTTATTCATTTTTATTCACTCGACGGGAATAACGTGAATAAAATCGAGATAGGTAATAAAACCTTAAAACGCACGGACTCTCGCCACCGTGTGGCGCCGACGTAAACTTAACAACTTTATTTAGAGTAACCCACATGCGCATTTACGTCCATTTTATGAGCGTAATACTTTTATTTTTCAAATGATATCATCAGATTTTTTATAGTAGCAGAGACAACAACAAATTCAAATAACTTTCGAGTAATGTATTGTGTATGAGTTTAGTTATTATTAATAGACTAGCTGAACCTCATGGTTTCACCCGTGTTAATTTTCTTCCACAAACTGTCCATGGCGCTGCCCCCAACACCTATTTTTCTCACTTCCCGTATTTGCTTGAATACAGCTATCCAGATTGCCTGAAGTTTATAATTACTGCTTCGCTCCTCAAAGTCGTAGAATTAAGTCATATAGATAGATGCAAAGACATTTTTGAAATCTAACTGGTAGTCCAGAAACTAGCGCGTTTAAACAAACAAACAAAAAAATAAATCTATTGAGCTTTATAATATTAATGGATAAGATATTAAATCTATATAATTAAAATAATTTAAGTTTACCGTTGTGCGCGCATCACGCATAACCTATAGGATAGATTTTGATTAAAAAAATTATCGAAGTGTCTAGCCGTCCGCTAATCGGATGAATAAAATTAATTATTCCTCCACTAAACAGGTGAATAATAAAATTGGTTAAGGTTAGGTTTGAACTGTGATCATAAAATCGGACGAGTAATTAAATTTATTCATCGGCTTAGCGGACGACTAGCAACAGCAAAACAAATATTTACTACTTAGATAGTTTGTACTTATAAAAAAAATTATGTATCTGTTTGTAATGACAAAATAACAGCTTTTTACTAAATGCATATGAAAGTATATACGGTACTTATATTATAGAAATTGTCTGTCTGATTGTTTGGATAATCTCCGAAACAGTTGGACCGATTTTCCGATTTTTCACTGGAAGAAAGCTGATGTTATACGGAAAACTTAGGTTAGGAAAACGAGCACGATTGGCACGTGTGCCTGGTCGACGGCATTCTGTATTACACGCGAGCGTAGCCGCGGGCACAGATAGTTCTTAAATACATATTATGTGTCATTTTAGCCCAAAAACGTAGAAATCTAATATTTCGGTTGTCATTTAATAATACTAACTACAATGGACACATTATTGTTTAACACGATTCAAATATATTTAATAGGTAGCTCCCTACTGGTGGTGCGAGAACTTTAGCGCACCTGCGGAAGCGATATTAGCCCAACATGCGGCCCAGAGTGGGCTCACGCAACTTGATAACAACCTTGTGCAATGGTCAGTCTACTGCGCCGTCACCGTCGACCATCCCCTAAGTTTCACCCTCTTCAATACGCTACTAGATAAAATTAGTAAACCACTGCAGTCTGGTAAGTGATTTATATTTTTTGCCATGTATTTTCTGAAATATTTTTATTTTATTTTAATGTAGATATAATATCATTCACTATAAGAAACAGTAATTAAAATGTATTTTATATTGTCGATAAATTGACAATAATAGAAATACTAGGTCAAACAATTAATAATGATTTTAAATTTAAATTTTGCTCACTGGAGTTAAAATTAAACACTAAAATAAACATTACAAAAATAAAGATAAATAAAATAATTTGCGTCCATATAATATTTTATTTTAGATTAGTTATATTTTATTTACGATGAACGTTTATGTGGCTAACTATATAATATATAAAATTCTCGTGTCACGGTGTTCGTGATTGAACTCCTCCAAAACGGCTCGACCGATTTTCGTGAATCTTAGCGTGCATATCGGCCAGGGTGGAGAATCGGACAACATCTATTTTTCATCCCCCTAAATGTTAAGGGTGGGGTGGGGTCAACCCTAATTTATTTTTTATTTTTTGACATGTTTTTTTTTATGTTACAGCATACAAAAATACATACAACCCTATATTTTCACCCCTCTAGGATCAGCCCTGCGAGTGAAGCGCGGGCACAGCTAGTATTTTTATATAAATCTTTTATTATATTTTTATAGGATTGATCAACGAAGAGGACGTGAAACTCTTTTGGGACGGAGTTAAAAAGTTGCTCCCGACATGTTTCAGTCACATTAGAAAACTAAGAAAGAAGACAGCGGGAGAGAAAACCGTAATGAAAACTCTAAGAGAAGTCCTTAAGATTCTTTACAAAGTATCAATGTTGGACGTTCCTGAAACAGTAGATTTGTATCCCACGAATTTATATGGTTGGTTGAGAGCCGATGAAGGGAAATTGACAGTCTCGAAAGTATTAAACCAGGCTGTTATCCAGGGGGCTTCTGATTGGTTCGTTCATATTCTGAATAACAACGAGTGTAAGGACGATTCTGAAGAGGCTAGGCTTCAGCATTTGATCAGGGTGATACAGTTGGTGCGTTCTGACTTGCAGAGAGCCATTGAATATTACGACAGGGTATTTATTGAGTGAGTACACAATGTTTTACATTGGGATTTATTATCTGTACAGAGGAATTAATAATGTTATATTTATTTTTTAGCTAATGAAATATATGTTTTTATTCTTTTAGGGTTTTAAATTTTCCATACACAAAGGCTTTATATGGGTTATATGAAAGCAAGATCGCGTCTTTAGTTGAGCCGGAAGTCATAGCTGTTTGCAAGAGTCTCAAACGTTTGCAGTACAGCGATGGTTCTTCGACAAGTGTTCATTTAGCTGGGGGTATAAACGGTGAGACTGGTTTGGGAGCTCCTAATGTGGGCACAGAACCATTAGCTATGGGAACCGCTTTGTTTGAACTTTACTTAGCGCTACAGAGGTTTTTAATGTAAGCACAAATTATTTAATTTAACGATGTTTTGTGTAGTTTTTTTAATTAAATTGTTTTTTATTTAAAATATAATTTATCTTAATTTAAAAATAAATTAATTGAATTTATAAAATGTTTAAATGACAAAATATTTGACATTCATGAACGAAATAGTGCAAGTTTTACATAAAAATAAAACTTGTATTATTGAGCATTGACGATGCACAGCATCTGTGAGAGAGGGCGTTGTATACTTCCGCTTGTTTTCCACCAATCACAGCGCTATAAACTGATGACCTTGTGCTCTGCAGCGCCATCTACTGAGTTTAAGTCACAGGAGGCCGGTGGGGGCATTTAATCAGTCATAGCAGTCTCTCATCAGGAGCTTTGAAATGGATGCTGTGCATCGTCAATGCTCAATAATACAAGTTTTATTTTTATGTAAAACTTGCACTATTATCGGCATGTGACGATGCACAGCATCTGTGAGAGACGTGTTTATAACTCCTGGTGACGCGATAACGACGCTATGTGAAGTGGATGTAATTAGTATTATTAAGCTGTAATCACACAGAAATAATTTAAACTAGTCACACGATGACACTAGTAAAATAATTCTATTATAGTAAATATTATTGGTAATAAATCCAATACTTAAATTTATCATCGTAATAATAAGTTATACGAGATAAAAATAACCAACTACTTTTTAAATTATTGAATTTTTCTTAAGAGTTGTATTTTTGTTACACCAGCAACTATGGCTAAGAATATGAAATCCCGATACCATTTTAAAAAAGACAACCGATTCCAAAGTACTCAGTTAACTCAATCTCAACCCAGTTTTTATCCAGATACCAACAAGAGTTCACTAAGCAGCTTGTGTCTTAGCTTTCATAGTAATAAAAGACTAACTCGGCCAAGTTTGTGTGGCCATGATACCAGTTTCCACTGGCAGGATTCCGGAGAATATGAATATTATTTATTCTAAGATATTTAAACTCCATAGCCTCTGTCTAAGCCTTCGTCAGCTTTACATAGAGATGGGAATCAAAATGACAAGCATCGTTGTAGAGGTTTTAGAACGCCTCCAATAAAACTAGGCAGTGTAGTCGTCGGCCTGACGCCAAGAGCAGAATGCAAGCCTACATGACGCCTTATGTCCTTCGCGGTGGATTATCCTAAAACAACCTCAGACAACCATGGCACTTGGACACCAAATTGACAATTTCTCTGCTCTAAATTACGAAGGGAAATTGCTTTTACACTTGTTTAACTAAGAAATATTTGAATTAAGCTTTTGCTATTACGACTCTCCCGCGAGTACATAATGTTAAGCAAAAAATTTGAATTAAAGCTTTTGCCATTACGACTCTCCCGCGAGTATATAATGTTTTAAGCATTAAAAATAGATTGGTAAGATAATGTATCTTCTAGGAATTATAATGTTAAGAATCTAAAATTCGATTCCACAGCTTGACCTATCCCATCAATCCCATGAGGCTTTGTATGTTTTTAATATTCTATAACTTAAGTTTAAACGTTATTTGCGGGTTTGATCGGTTTGTAATGCCTTCACTCCGAGTAATAAGCCGACATCCTGGATGGGCTGTGTGACGTCGACTATCCTAACGTAATTTCTTCATAACTATTTGTATGGAAGCGAACGAATGTTTTCCGAGAATCCAAATAAAGAAATTTTGTCCTCGGCGCTGGCTACTCAGCTGCTTGCTTTCCTCGTGAGAATCTATCCGTGATGAGATAGTAGATATCAAAGAGATCATGTCAAGATGCTTGGGATTAGTGACAATGACCACCTTCTTTGCGAATATATAATACGGATTATTCCATTTGGGATTAGTGACGATGTCTGCCTTCTTTGCGAATATATAATACAGATTATTCCATTGACTGCCTAGAAAATCTGTCTCTGTCAAGTGACGATGTCCGCCTTCTTTGCGAATATATAATACGGATTATTCCATTGACTGCCTAGAAAATCTGTCTCTGTCAACGGTAGACTTTTCAGGCCCAATTATCTGCTGACCTAATTATCTGCTGACCTGGATTCAATACTGACTTCACGTGAATGACAGTACATCTCAATATATATACCAATATATACATTCACTCACTCCTTTACTTTGCATCTGGGCTTGAAATAACGAACATCACCAGTTAGATGAAAGTCGTCCTGAACTCATATTTCACACCTGAGCTTGAAGTAACGAGTGTGACCAGATAGACGAAAATCGTCCAGAACAGTAGCACTAGCTCAAAGTTCTTTGGAGTACAAAGCCAACGACGGGCCAGTCACCTTAGTAACACAAGGTGTGTTGACAGTATGTATGAAATAAATTGAGCTAAACGATCCACTCTGTCCTCCGAGGGAATTGAGGGATCTGAAAGTGCCCGATTAGTGTTGTATATCTTTGACCTGGTTCAGCAGGGTCTTAAAGAGCCAATGTTTTAGTCAAAAACATGTCATAAAGAAACTGTGCTTCGAGTTTCTGTCAGTCAGTAACCTCAAGAACATCATGTACTTAGAGTGTTCAGCAGGGTCTTAAAAAGCCAATGCTCTTGACAAAAATATGCTCGTAAAATGACTGGGCTCCGAGTTACTGCCAGTCGTCAACATCAGACTGGACTCCGAGTTGCTGCCCGTCGTCGACATCATCGTTCACACCATCGTTATTGGATTCTTATCTTTTGTGACATATCAGAGTCTGAGCAGTCTGCCGCTTTCCCCAATACGCTTTCGGAATGACTGTCGTAAAAGTTGAAGCTATTTACGATTATTAATTGGATGATGTTTCATTAAGCTGACACTTGGTTGAACTTGGAGGGTGAATGGCAGACACATTCCCAAGATAATCTTGAGAAGGGCCTACGGAGCCTACAGCGTCTGCCACTGTCCAGGATACGCTCGGGGACAGCCCTCGTAAGTTTTGTACTGAAGCCATTGCTTAATTCAATTGTCTCTGTTACTTAAGGTTGACTATAGAGGGTAAATAAACGCATTCTCGTAATAATCTCGAGAAAGGCCTATGGAGCCTACAGCGTCTGCCACTGTCCAGGATACTCTCGGGGACAGCCCTCGTGAAAATTTGAAACCGCTGATGGTAATTGATCAGACTGTTTCACAAGGCCAAACTTGAGGGCGAATGCAGACACATTCCCGTGAAAATTAGAAGGGCTTATGAGGCCTGCAGCTCTGCCACTGTTCCCGATACGCTCGGGTACAGTCCTCGTAAAATTCGGGTTGAAGCTGCTGATAAAGACCCATTTTAATTAGACTGTGTTTTAGAATGAGACGAGAAGCTTGGGCTTAGGCGGTGAATGGCAGGCGCATTCGCGTGATACGAGAAAGCCTGCAGGGTCTGCCACTGTCACCAATACTGCTCGCCCTCCCTTCTCTTCGCCAAGAAGAAAATACTGGCTTATAAACTTTGTTTGAGAATACATTTTTCAGTTTCAAACCACTGGATCCAACTATCTATTCCACCAGTATCAAGAGTGTAAGCTTCATACAATTTTCCCTTCGAACAAACATTTTATTTCATTGTGGCCCGATCCCGGTGGCACTGCCATGCCGGGACGACCCGTGACATGAAGTGGAGTAAGCCCCGAACATCTAGTCAGTTTGCAAAAATGTTAGTATAATATTCTGATGCCGCGACACAAGAACTTCAGATCGGAATCTAGAGCAGTAAAGCAATACTGTAAAGTAAAAGTAAAGCAATAGCGGCTTTTTGTCGAAGATAAAATTAAAACTTGCGCGGATTTTACGCAAATCCTCACACAAATCAATCAGGATACGCTCCTTGCGGTTTTAAAGGTGTTGTGACCGTATGTTACATATATGCGTTCATAATTCCGTACATAAATTTTACGCAAATCTTCACACAAATCGATCAGGATACGCTCCTTGCGGTTTTGAAGGTGTTGTGACCATATGTTACATATCGTGTGCATAATTCCGTACATAAAATAAATATGGGGTTTTTCTTCATATGCACACGCGACCATTTCATTCCAGTTAAGCATAACTTGTACGACGTTTAAAAACTAATATACACATATGCAAATATGGATGAAAGATTTCAGTACTAAATAAAATAAATATGGGTTAATTCCCCATATTTACACGACCACTTAATTCTAAACTAAACAGCGCTTGTACTATGGTTACTTGTATGTAAGTATGGTTGTTTGTACTGTGGTTAGTACTATGGTAATAACGGCTGATATACACATATGAGTGCATGATTTCATTACTAAAAGTATGGGCGTGTGTCCCCACATTTATAAACGACCACTTTAATTCTAAACTAAGTAAAAAGCTTTGGATGTACACATATATATTATATGGTATTTAACACCCAGACAACTAATAATTATGTTCAAATGTAAAGGTCATATGCGGGGATCGAACCCGCGACCTCTCGGCTCAATAGTAAAGCTTACTAACACTGCGCCATGAGAGGTCTGTGACTACTACGTGAAATTTCGAATAAGGTGAGAAATCTCAAATATACTCTTACCATAATAATACTGTTTTGGCGATAACATCGTACCAGAAGAAACATTACAGGTTAAAAGTTATTAAAAAATTTACTCCAGGTCTACGAAACCGAGTATTATTTTCAGTATCGGATACTGAATGTATATCCAAGATGGACCCGATATGCAATCATTCCAAACGCTTTGAGCGTTCAGGATCAAACAGAGGTATTCTAATGGCATGTACTCATGAATTAAAAGACGCGATTGTAAAGGAAGGGTCTCAATAGTAACTGCAGTAAGCCGCTTTTAACCCGGTGCCAGATGGCACGCGTATTGGAGACCCTCCGATTTTAAAGCGCATAAATTATTACACATTGTTTTTGTAATAAAATATCCTCGCCCCGTAATGAGGGTAAGTAAACTAGTAAATGAAACTAGACTCACCGCGTCTTCTCCATGTGTAAGTAAACTAGTGATTGAAACTAGACTCACCGCATCTTCTCCATGTTACCTCGCTATCCGAAAAATTTAGGAACAACGATGACCGAGTTAAGATGTACTTGACGAGCCCCGGCCGTCGCCTGTCGGGCGCGACAGTGCTAAACCGGTGTTAAAACGCTGCGTGCGCACTAACATTCATATCGCTTGTACTAAACACTCGTCACTTGCACTATTTTATTTAACTTTTTAAACGAACAACAAAAAAATATAACTCAAATTCACACAAAAAAAAAAAAACCCAAGTGGTTTTTAAACTTCGGCGAATATAGGACCGCGTAGGTCTGTAGACGTGTTGCTCGTTCGGGAAGTAACGACGCTATGACTGATTAAATGCCCCCACCGGCCTCCTGTGACTTAAACTCAGTAGATGGCGCTGCAGAGCACAAGGTCATCAGTTTAAAGCGTTGTGATTGGTGGAAAACAAGCGGAAGTATACAACGCCCTCTCTCACAGATGCTGTGCATCGTCACATGCCGATAATAAATTACTTTTTGTAGTTTTGTTCATATTGATAAAGTACTAGGACTGTTAAAAGTTTTCTTACATAAAACTTCAGTAATTTCTGTGTTAAAAAATACTCATACGTTAGTGGATGGTCAAGTTTTGTCATCACTAACCGGGAACGAATTTAAAACGTCTTTTATTTTTGTTGGATACTTAAAATTCTAGACTCCTGATACAGTCCATTTATGTATAAATATGAATGGACACCTATGAAAGATTATCTATACAGCATTTCGAAAAGTAAGTTAACCTTGCTCACTGCAATAAAAAAAATTACAGGTTAGGACAAGGATTAAATGAAACCGATTGGAGTTCCTACGCCATTTCGAAGTTCCATTGGTGGTTCTTCGGTGGCGTCGCCCAGTGGTTGGACATCGCTGCGTACAAAGCCCTTTCGCGTATCGAAAAGGCCGTCGATTTGGACAACTTAGTACCGGTCGACACGAACGTAAAGTACAGCAGTTCCGGCGTGGACACACTAGCGATCTTCTATCAGATCAAAATATTCTGGCAACAGTTGGCCTGGCCGGATGTCGAAGGCTGTTATACATTCGTTGCTAAGATTATAGATGTAAGTAACGTTTAGCAAAGTGAAATTATCATCAATTATGATAGGTTCGAAAGTTGCATAGCCTATGTGAGTCGTAGTTTTAGAACGGAAAATATCGTGTTGAATTTATAGCACTGTTATTGACATATCTCGGGCTATTTTACAAGGTGGGTTTGGCTCAGCCCAAAAGGACACCTGGACCTGGACCGGGACTTGTCAAAATACGCATCATTACGGGAATAATAGTGATGTCTGCAAATGACTCCCACTCGTTACGTGTACTAAAATATTATATTTATTAACTGTAAACATTATTTATACTTGAAAAAGAGAATAGGATAATTAGTAGAGAGTTTTTGCCAGCTCTTCACGATGATTGGAATGTTTAACTATTGTTTTAACGTTGCCTTTTTAGGACCCAATTTGAATAAAACATTTTTTACTTTAAATTTTGTAATTGTAATAAATGCCTTGTAGGATATTTGTCGTTGCTGTGTTTTCTATTCGGACAAGATGTCGAACCGCGTGGACAGTGTAGGCACTGTCACCACGGTGTTCGAGGAACGGTTCGAAGTGACCACTGAGTGGTGTGTCGCTATCAACAACATCGACTATGTGAGGCAGAGCTTGGAGCCGTTTGTCGAGGAGTTGGGAATGAATGAGATTATACAAAAGATGTGTGAAGCCAAGTCGCCTGTTGAAGCTCAGAGGTAGGTCTATACTATAACCTGCATTGTAATTTTTAATATATTTGGCTATAAAGTAAGATTTTGTAATGTTGGGTGTCACAGAGGCATATAAAGAACATACACAATTATCAATCTATTCAAACCAAAGTTGGATCGAAAGTACCATTTAAAAAGTAAGCGATAATTTAAACGGTAAATCATTTATCTTTTGCAACAAATAACCAATAATTTATTTATTTGTTATTATTATTTATTAAAAAAAATACAAGTTAACAAGTAGGTGAATAATAGAAAGAACTTAATTTTCTGAGTTTGAAGTAATGATGGCTCAGTGGTAGCTTGAATGGGAATCGCGTCGATCGTCGTGAGTTTTTTTCTCGAAATGACTATACTGTTAGCCTTAGGGGCTCTGGAGCCTTTGCGGCTTTTACAGCTTCACCGGGCTTGGGGGCGAGCGCGGAAGGCACTCAGCCGCGAAAGCTAGGCAACAAGCTCCAAGGGTGCCAAAGTGGCCGAACCTCGGCTTGGGCTGTTGCCGATCATGCGAAAAAGTCGCGATCTGACTAAATCCCTATCCATAGAAATTCGAGCTAACTAACTGTACAAATATACATGTTCCTGCCTTCTGAGAGGAACGAAGGAACATGTGTATATGTATTTAGTGATTAGGTAATTTTTGTCTAAACTAACTAGCCAAAAAAAGAACAAAAAAGGTCCCTTACAGAACCTATGTACGTGAGTGGTGTACATGTGTGAAGTGCAGTGTTATGTGTGTGTGTCGATAGCTAGTGAATGCAGTGTCACTGTATCGCGCGAGCGGCTGCTGGCTCAAGGGCTCCATGCCGGAGGAACGGACCTAGGCTTGAGTTGCCGCTGGAGAGGGTGGTCGTCGTGAGTTCGAATCCCTGCAATGTTCCTGAGCTATCGGTGAAAGAAAACATCGTGATGAAACCATAGCATGGTGGTAGTGCGTTTTCTTATGCCGCCTGGCTAGCTACCACCCTCAAGTTGAAAATCTGCCGCCAAGCACCATTAGGTGTGTTCCGGCAGCTGCACTTGAGACCCAGTCCTCCCATTAGGCTTAGCGTGCCAATATTTTGGATCACATTGTCACTTAACATAAGGTGAGATTGTGGCCATAACGCTAAACCTATGATCGTAGTAGCTGTAAGTTCATCATGTTAGTTTTATGTTAAAGAATTATGTAATAAAATCAACGTTAAAAAAGTTGTGAACCACGGTCTTAATTAGTGTTCATGTATAAAAAAAACAGTTATGTAGGATTAAGGGTATTCAACACTAGGATCTTAAGGAGCGGAGCAGTAACTATGAACATTAAGCAATCTGGCAAGTTGTGTGCAAGTACGGGAAGTGGAACAACGATAGAACTACACCGGCGTGTTTGCGCTGACGCAGCCGTGGAAAGTCTGTCGAATAAATTTCACACGGCCGAAACCATGAGGCACAGCTAATATTTAATAAAAAGTAAATAAGTTCGAACGCCCCTACACAATGCTTTATCTGCCATTAATAAAGTGATAAATTAAACACGTATACGTTTAACGTTATATTATAAACTTTTTAAATTAGTAATCTAAAATAATAAATTATTTTTTATTTATTTTCAGATGTAAAGAAACCTTACAAAATGTGATAGCGAATGCAATTGACACTGTTAAGAATAAAATTGTCGATTTGTTAATAGTTATGATAAGGAAGGTAAGATATTTCAAAGTCACATGTAAAATTGACACGTAGCGTCTAAGGTCCCGAAGCGATGAACTTAAGTCCTCTCTCTGGCAATGTTGCCTGATAATTCTTGCTTTCCCGCGAATCTTAAAAATCTATATCTATACATGTAATAAAATTGAAGTGTCTGTTTGTAATTTCGAAATAACAAGTTTTTACTAAATGCATATGAAAGTATAAACGATCCCAATAATAAATAAAACCATTTTTAAAATTTCTGGCTGTCTGTTTGTTCCGGGTAATCTCCGAAACGGTTGGACCGATTTTGACGGGTCTTTCACTGGCTGATAGCTGAAGTTATAATGAATTAGAAAAATAGGTTCCGCACAAAAAATAAAAAACCTTTTTTAGTAGTCCACGCGAGCGGAGCCGCGGGCACAGCTATTTTAAAATAAAAATAGAAAGTCAACGCTACGTGCGAAACTCTCAGTGCGACCTTCTTTTGTGTCACCTCTAGCACTGGGAATACAAAAAGTAAAATATAGTATAGAGTCTGGCGGATGAATTTATTTTGTAAAAAGTGTTGTTTTTTTAATATATTTTGCATGCTATCCTTACGTATGCCTTGAACTAGATAATGTTCATTACTGCCTCTAATTTCTGAAATTCTGGTTTTATTGAAAATAATGTGGTCCTTGAGGACCTCTAAATGTCGAATGGACTTCTGGACCCTCCTTACCTCTCCTTTTTATTGTGTTGCAGAGGATAAACTGATGTAAATTGATGTGTTTATTTTTAGATGATGCCGTCAATAACCCGTTTCCTAGTGGAAGGTGCGGAGTTACTGCATCAAGACTGTTCGAGTATGGATCGAGTAATGCGCTATTTGGAAGCGAATCTCGACACATTATACCAACATTTAAACAACGATAACTTCTCGAGAACTCTCGATATAGTTTGGGAGCAACTCGGAGAAGTTTTATTTGAATTAATTCAAGCTAATTTAGAGGTAAAGAAAGCATTTCATACTTTTGTTATGATTCATTTTAATCAATTGACAAGTTGTTAATTGTTACGTAGATTTCTTTAATATTTGGTTTGGTTATTAAATTTCTCGTCACACATTTTACTAATTTTATATTAATTTTTGGTAACTAATAATGATCAGTGAAAAACTCAAAATGATTTTATGTTAGTTTAAATGATATGAGTTCTTTAAACTAATATTCTGTTAGTTTTTCACTGTATCGATGTAGTGTTAATGTACTCATTAATTTACTAACTTAATTTATTTTCGTTTGTAGAAAGAAAAATTCATCACGCGCGTTCGCTTGATTAGGCGTAGATATTTTGGAAAAAATAAAGTATCCCCCTACTGTATGTTATTGCGGGTAATAGTTTTTTGTATCGCACGATATTGTAGTTACATATTACAAGTATAGTCTCAACACTAAATTTTATATAATTTGTTTTGTATTCAGAATACACTTAATTGGGAAGAATTTAAAAAATCATATTTTCGAGAGCAATTTATTTGAATGGGTTTTGTTCTTAAAAGTGCGTTGTGTTCGTACCCAAAGGCACTCAAATTATTCATCTTATTTGTTTTACCATCTAAACTGTGCAGATCACGTAATTGTCTGTTTTTATGATAGAGTACACGTAGAGCGAGTTTTATAATGTGTTGTTGTTGTTTAATAGCACCGAAGGGCAAAGGTAACTCGATATATCGACCCGAGACGCTTGAGCAGATCAGCTGCCGCCCGCTTAGCTTCGGTAATCTATACACGTTATAGAAAGCACCTTATATATGTTATGCCGTGATTGTGTTCAATTTTCTCTAGATTTATATGCAGCTTGTTCGGTATATGAAAAAAATCGACATATATCAAATTCTTTGCCATGTTATAACTCGATAACTAAAATGTACATGTAACGTACGGACAGTCAAGTGTTATTTATTTCAATCAAGACAATCAATTGTTATTTCTGCTATATCTCAGTCAATGTGTCTCGTGTTAAAGTCAGTTTATATAACCTCTTAAAAAAAATGCACCTAGGTATGAGTAACGTATCGTAAAAGAATGTTCTTATCGGCGAATAAAAATTCCAAAAAAAAACTAATAATAATTGAACCGTTTAGTTTTCAGTAAACCTACTTAATGTTTTTTACAACACTTAATAAAGTTGTCGAGCTATATACATGTTAATCTGTGAAATCTTGTTCTTTGGCTTCTTTGTCTTAGTATACTATATGTTTACCATTTGAATGTATATTATTTTTGTTGAATAAAAATCCTAGTTTATATACTTTTAACCTTACGAGAATGTGACATGTATAGTATTGTCTCAAACTTGCCCGTTAGTATTTATATGAATATAGCAGTCATTTAAACTAAACGAAAAACATATGCGGTAGGTATGTCAAGAAATTGCAATATTTATTATAAATCAGTCACTTTGGTTGCTTACAAAAGCTAAACATAATTAATAAGCTATAGTGTGAAGAACAATTGAAAAATAATTGGCATATATAAAGTCAAATAATAGAATTTGCAAAAAAAAAATATTTCGTATTTGTCGTGTGTGTCATAGACTTAGTTCAAATCATCGCATGATTCTTGCATGCTACAGTTATATCATTTGTATCCCTTTGGTTGTTACTCTGTGCACGGTGATGGATTAGCTAGTATCAGTATAGACTTGGCAAACTTGTAGTGTTACTTAAACATAGATTATTTGAAAATGTGATAGTGTTGTTTATTAAAAAAGACGGTTTATTAATCGATTAACTATCGATAATTTTTCTTAGTACCGTATTTTAATATCTAGGCGACATTGGCGAAAAAAAGGTAATTTGCGCGATCTCTTGGGTTTTGTTGCAGTCAAACAAACTGAACCTTCCTTTTCAAATATAGCAAATTTCACAAATAGCAATCATTTCCATTACTATTATCGATAGTTTGAGCCCGACTATAAATTGTTCAATTGTACAAATGACTATCAGTTAATCGATAGAAAATTAATGTTTAATGAACGCTACATATTTTTTCCTAAATGTTTGCATTGTGGTACTTAATGGTAATCCGTTTTTCCACGTTTTATATGTAGCTATATATTTTTAAATATATTTTAATTTAATAATATGTCCATCACAGAAACGTCGTCCACCGTCTTTCTTCTCGAACCTTCATGAATGCTTGAAGATAATGATACGATCGTTCCGCCAAGATAATAAAGAGATATCCTCGTCGGAAACTCTCAAACGGGTTGAATACCTGTTGAAATTACACGGTATGGAGACGAGGGAGTTAATACATCAGTACCACTTGGAAAGGTGGCAGGATCAACAAAACATTACAGAACCTAAAATGGGCATTTTGACTGTCAGAGCTCAGTTTATCGACGACAGTTTGAAAATTGAAATCATGAATGCGAGGAATTTAATAGCCACAGATTCTAACGGTGAGTGTATTTTAAAACACGCCATGTTTGTTAAATAGTTTTTGTTTGTTAATAATTGCAGTATACCTAATAAGTTGATATTATAGTTTAATATTCTAATACAGCCGCGTAGCCGTAGTCTTTATGTTACAGATAATCGATATTCATCGATGATTTGAAATCGGTATTTGGTTTCCTAAAACATTGATACTTTTGTTGATAAAACATCGATTAACATTTGATTAATTGATAGTTATTAGGACTATCGAATAATTGATTGTTTATATTCAATACATAATACTGGGTATTTTTGTGATTACAATGAAGATTTGCGCTAACGACCTTTTATTTTGCTTGTAAAGTTCTTACGGCCGGCTAACATGTCGTATATTCTGTACTGAAAAATTATCGATTATCCATCAATTAATCGATGGTATTTAGTAAACAGCCGATTACTTTTGATTGTCCGAAACACATGTTATGAACAAAAAAATCGAAATCCGGTGTTTGTCTTTTGTAAATGGAGTTCTAGAGTCCGTATGTAAGCAATAAATATTATAAACAGATACACAAGTTTTCATAAAAAATGGTCGCCCACTTATGTAGCACAAAAATATCAATGTATTCTAATATCGATGTTTTTATTTCGATGTTTATTGAACATCATTTCAAAATCAAAATCAAAAATGTTTTGTTTAATTTAGGCCCTAAAAAGGTACTCGAATGTCAAACATTACTACCGGTTTGGAAAATATCCCAGTTATCGAGAAGAACCGGCAAGAAACTCGATCAGGGTTATCAACATTTTTATTAAAATAACTTACAGTATTTTTATTGTTTACAATGATTATCATTTTTAATGAATTTTCTAAGAGAAAATCACTTCCAGACATCACCGTCATTAACGTAATGATCCACCCTAAAACAATACGACTTGGACAGTAAAACTTGCTTAACATGATTCTTGAACTACTTCTTGAATACGGCAAATCGGTAATGTACTTAGGAAGTTTATTGTGGAACCTAACACAATTACCTAAAAAAACATTTATTACTGTTACTAAGTCTAAAACATGGAATTACTATTTTATGTTTACTACTAGTATTAAAACTACTGTCAATTACAATTTTAAAAGTATGTAAATTTTATTCGAACATACTTTAAATTATCCTACATGTACTGGGAGGGCAAAGTTAAGATACTAAATTCTTGTCCTGCCTTGTACGGTATTAACATACCGTACGACATTAAACTGTAGAAGTAAGCGAAGTAGACTAACGTAGCAGTAGCAATATTTGTTAACCAGCGAATCGTACGCACTGCGAATGCAGCGGAGCTTAAATCGATATCAACATTATTATTTTTCTAATATCGCTTGTCCCTACTCCATGTTGGTCTTAAATGCTGTCACGGCAAAGCTTCTAAACATACCTCATAGTGTAATTCATGTTTTTTTTTATGATTAGGTTTATGTGATTCATACGTACGTGTTGGACTGATGCCGGAGGACTCTTTCGCTAACATCGTTAAACCTAAGACACAGACACACAATAAAAACTTGTTTCCTTTGTACGATGAAATGTTCCTCATGTAAGTTCTAGATTTTTTTCTTTGTATTTTTTAGTTTGTTTTAAAATAGGAGCTATGGTAGCGTGTTCAGGTAACACGTAAATCGACGGTCGAAGTCGATTTAAACTTTCGATGATGGAAACATCGTGATGAAACTTTAGCTTAGTTACCACCATTTTTAATGCCCGCCTGGCTAATGGCTAGCTACCCTTGACTTGAAAATCTGTCGCCAAACATATAAGTGTGTTCTGCACTTTAAAGCCAGCATCTCTAAGTTTAGCGTGTTACCATCTTAGACCACATCGTCATTAAACATCTGGTGAGATAGTAGCTTTTTTTTTGTTTTAATTGTAGCACGGTAAAGGTTTGGCGCTGTGCTTGATTGTAAGCACAGTACAATCCAAAAACAGCAACTCAACTGAGTTGCAAGATTAATATGGAGAGGTTACATAAACTGATGGAAGAGGTAAATACGAGCAAGATCGGCCCTGTTGGAATATATGGAAAAAATAGTAAAAGCCGCGAACAAGAGAAACAAGGAACCCCGCTTGATGTTGGATATACACCGACTAATCCCGGAATGCGATACGTCTAAGCCTGGCACCATGGGCTGTGTTACATCTAGCGATCCACTCAGACACAATTGAGATAAACCTATATAAAAAAATCATGTGTGCAGCAGTTAACACGTGTCGGAAGTGAAACCGAAAAAAAGAAATATGTTCTTTAAAAATTCTTTTTATTTTAAATATCCTAAATCAGCGGGATTCAAACTATCGACCACTCGTGCGTATCTACTGCGTATGAAGCCTGGTCGTATCACACCACTAGGCCAATCCGACGACGATCACAATCGTGAAAATCAACACTTGTTTTAACCGCGCATAATGTAAATGTATTTTATCTCATTTTCTCGTAGGCTAAATCCTATAGATGTATATGGTTATCTCTGTTTATTGTCGCTTTTTCGTTTTATCGAGTTTCAAATCACAACAGTGCTAATGAATGAAGTTTTTACTTTAAAAAGTTTCTACTAAAAGCGATTTATAAGTAAAATGGTATAAATTTAATTTCATTGCAGTCCCTTAACACACGAACAGCGTCGTATCGCTGACGGTCTGTTGCACTTCGTGGTGAAGGACAACGATATGTTTAGCATGAGCAATACATTCGTCGGCGAGGCCTATTTGCATTTCAGCGAGGTGCCTGATACTCCTGCTCCAATCGGCAGTTTGCCGCAGCAACTTCTACCGCTTTCCAGACCTAGCAATATTGGTAAGTATCTTTTTTCGAAGTAGCGATTGTAATGTGTCCCACGGTTTCACCCGTGTGAAATTTATTCGACTATCTGACTACCGCGCCGCCGGTTAATGCACCCGTGTAGCCTATCCTTGTTCTCGCCTCCTTCCTCACCTTGCATCTTTATTACATACTGTTTTAAATAGGCAACAAAATGTAAAATATAGATTTAAATAGGCTACAACATGTAAAAATATAGATTTCAAACGGCTACAACATATAAAAATATAAATTTAAATAGGCTACAACATGTAAAATATAGATCTAAATAGGCTACAACGTGTTAAAATATTTTTTCAAAATGAGACTGTGTAATTACTCGCAATGATTGTTATGTTTAATCTCTTTAACTATGTACCTATATAACTACGTTTCTCAACGTTTTTTGTGTCGCAGCTTGCAACCCTAGATTTCATATACATATATAGATCGGCAATTCGAAAGAGAAAGAGCATAGAACGTTGTGATAGAACGAAATAGGGACACGAGACCATTTTCGTATGCACGTAAACAAAACAAATCCCGTTTATTTTTGAAAAATCTAAGCCTTTAATGTTTAGTAGACATGTTTAATTGTGGTTACGTGTACTATACCTGGATGTAACTCGTATAACAAGGAAATCATCAAAATAATGCGCAACTAGTGTATATAGTCTTTAATGCGACAACCTTATGCTTGTACACAAGTCCTTTATGGGTTACGACCCCCAGGTTAAGAAACGATGGTAAATATGAAGGAACAAATTAACGATAAAATTTACGTTAAGTTTTTGGAAATTAGCCGTTTAACTGGTAAAATAATACTACAAATGGTTATTTCACGCGAGCGGGTGAAGAAATATTCCGATATTTGAAAAAAAATATATAAATAATTCGTTCTTACCTTCACAGATGGCGATGCTATCAAAGCGCTGGAATCCAGACAAGGTGATAAGCAAGCCAGGGACTTTGTTAAGAAGCAGAGGCAAAAAATACCCAGTAATAATAAGCAGTTCTTCTCCTTTGGTTAAAATACCATGGTTCCTAATGTTATGTTAAAAGATTCTAAAATTAATTTGTAGGCTGTGTACATCATATAATTTCAGTGGAAATTATGATTATAATGTAATGCAGCGATTTTCAAAATAGGTCCAGTAAAAGATTTCATAGCTTTAGAAGTTTAGGAATCGCTGGTGTAATGTAGAACAAAATCTAGTTCCAATACTTTTTACGTGAATATACTATTTATATGAACTTTATCCAATAAAGCAATGAATCTTTGTAAGGTAATCTAATAACACGAACTCTTTAAAAATGAGATTAAAAACTGGTAGTAAATATTCATTTTCATGGCCTATATTAGGTAATAGACATATGAGTACATGCAGGATCAGCCCTAAGGTAGAGCGAGATTGTCTTTCGGCGTACTTTAAATTATAATAATTATTTAAAAAAAAAACAATAATTATCAGTTTTATTGAATTTTACTTAGATTATTATTCGCATTTAAGCGCCCCTTGCCAATTTGTCGTCTAGAGCGATTGAGCGACAGTTCCTTTTGTTCTACCAATAGGCCGGAACTGTATAATACAAGAAATACAAGAAAAGTGGAACATATAGAACTGTATTATATCAGTTTATTATGCACGTAGGGAACAATACCTAAGGACTCATTCTCACATCGACGACTCTTTATTTATGCCCGATCGTGATTAGTGACGATTTTTTTAATTTCTTATTATACGGAGCCCCCTAGACCCTAGACGTTTACACACAATCACGAAGTGTGAAAAATCGTGAAAAGTGAAAAATCTTGAATACGTCAAATTAGTACGTCTATCGCTATTAATGTCGAATCGTCACTGACGGATGTATTAAGTATGTGTGAACGGAATTGTTTAAGGGTGTACTTCTTCTTCTTGTTTTGGTGCTGCAAAAAACACTTGCCAGTGTCAATATGTTTGTCGTCGTAGTATTTTTTATATTCAGATTTGGTCCAGCAAAATTGTGGCTCCCTTGTTAAAACTATCTCGGAGTTTTTGTGACATCTCAAAATGCATGTTTCCAGTTAATATTTATAATCCACTGCACGAATGTCCAATAACCAAACTATAGCAAGCATAATATCATCAATATTACATAACATAGGGTCAAAGAACCTAAATTAAGAAATTAAAATATAAACCACAACATGGCAGCTCAAGATGCCTCCAAAACTCCGTTTAAGAATGTATTAAAGAAATCTCTTATTGAAAAGTATCAATTGAGTCAATGGAAATCCTATACTCGATAGTAATATACTGACTGAAACGAATATTTAGGAGTAAATAAATTTTATATAATAGGAATCTCGAAATAAAATTTTGCATATCATTTGGCAATAATAAAAATGTAGGCTCAAAGGCTTTTTGTGTTAGTAACCGTAATTTATTACAAAGTAACGTATGATATTTTGGTCTTTTTTTGTCACGGTTATGAATATATTATTGTTATTATTAACTGGCGTACGCTTGAGCTCAATCACACCCGATGGAAAGATGGGACATTCTTCCCTTGAGGAACTTTATTTTGTTTGTACGTTAACGGAAAAGAGAGACGTAGGATCAATTCGTATTACTAATAAAATATCAAATCTCTCCGTGCAATAAAAGGCTCATTTTTAAATACTGTATGCATTGATTGTTAACAAGCATGGAAAATTTTATGCGTCATTGCTATTTTTCATAGGAAATGAAAAATTATTTGTCATATGATAATTATGAATTTGTGTGACAACTGTTTTTCAACAATTTGATATGTAATAATTGTGAATAAACTGTTATCACTGCTATTTTTCATATGGGATTAAATTATTTGGCTTGTTATAATTGTGAATTAATTTGTGTCACTGTTATTTTTGATATGGTATGAAAGATAATTAAGCGCACAAAAATATGAATAGATGAGGTTGAAGAACTAAAAAAGCTCGTTCAGACGGAAGCTTCTGTAGTTTGCTATTGCTATTTCTCTAGTCCAGACTTTTAAAATAAAAAAAGTCATTCGTAAAACTACTAGATACTTTTAGAAGTAAAATATAATGCAGCCATACTTTGTGATTTCTTCTTAACATATTATAGCAGATATTCACTTATCACATGTGAAATAGCAGTGCTAAAATGTAATTTAACTGTTATACAATTATATTAAAACAGCAATAATTTCCTAATTAAATGCCTTATTGTTATACTCTTTTATAAAACATAGTTTAAAATTATTTATATATTAGTCGAGTCGAATTCAATTACCTATTTGAATTTTACAAAGGAATGTTGTTTGTAAAATAAAAATATTTTTCTTTTACAATTAAATAATAGACAGTTTGTGTAACAAGTACAACACAATGTGGAGGTTATTGGAAATTTAAATATAATGTTTGCGTACTGTACAGTAAATCACAAATGAATTATTTATAAATACGAAAATATATTTTTTTATTAATCAAATCTATAGTATGTACCAAATGTTCATATACTAAAAATTAAACTTAGACGTTCTTTTGTAAGCGTTTTATGAGTGTATAATCATTTACAATGGGGAGCGTAGTCGGCACCATATTTATGATTCTTGTGGTAAATTCTCGTAAACATAAAAATTCTATAATAACCTCTTTGTAATGTTGTTTTGTATTGGCTATTAAAAGATAAAATTGTATATGCATTATTTATATTGTGTTACTGAAATTATTTTATATTTAGTAAATTTAATGTTACTTGTAAAGCTGAGCTACTAATTCGTTTACGTTAGGATATAGTAGAAGCTATGATTCTGTGATAAAGACTGGTGCCTTATTCTGTTATCCTACTGGGTCCCACATTTTGCCATTTTTTGAAATAAAACCTTTCATCAAATAAGATGTACTATGATTTTCTCAAATATTTTTGTTATCTCAACTTTTCGTAAGTTAACTAAGCTTTACTAAAGAGTACATGGAGATACTAGCATGATTTTTTTATTTACTACGTTTAGTTATTTAAGTCAATAAAATTATTTATATGTGAAATATCTTTTATTTATACTTACTAATAGTACTCAAAACTAGTATTAGTAGGAATATGGAATGATAACTGGAGTCAGGTCGGTAACGCACTGTCTTTATTTGTGACATACGTCATGTCTTTAAAGTCTTCACTACATTTTTACATAACTAGCTGTGCCCCACGGTTTTGACCCGTGTTAAATTCTCTACGGTGCCGCAGTGCCCCACCTAACGTGCCCGTGTAATTCTATCGTTTCATTTCCCGTACCTGCCTGCAGCTTGCCAGATGGTTTGACGTACATAGTTACTGCTCTGATCCTTAGGGTTGTAGCGAGAAGTAATATAGCCTCATGAATTTTGTTATCATATACAAAAACAATTTTTAGAATCCGACTCGTAGTTGCTAGCACGTTCAAATTCTTCAGCTTTATTTTTTAGTATAGAAGTATAGATTACACACGCGCACATACACAATATGGTAAAGTTGAAGGTTCAAAATGTTTGTAAAATTTGTAATTGCCTTCTAAGGCAGAGAAGACAAATAAAACTGCAATTCTTCTGCACAGATACTTTGAACTTAAAAGTTTCTTCCGTTACGTTCCGTTTGATTGTAATTCCTTGTAAATGTTATATTTTATTTTAATATTTTGTGAAAACTTACAGTTAAATACGGATTTAAATTACATGTGTAGATAGAATGTAGATATAGACATAATTTACAAGTTTCCAAAAATATTAGTCAAAGAAACAGGAATTTACAGGAAGTTTTAATTTCTGCACACTTGTATCGAATAAATCAATGTTCAGATCACTGACCAGTTTATTTGTACTGTTGCCTACTCGAATTAGGTAGGAATTTTGTCTGTACGTAGCTTTAACAACTGGGTTATAAAGTAACTAAGGTTTTCTACAAAATACGGCTGGTACGTGCAAGTTAATTTTACTCAGTAGGTATATCCGAACAGTCAATTAAGCCATTCAGTATTCACAAAAGATATGACATATAAGATAATGTTCTGCGTTTATACAGTCGGAGCATATGAAATTTTGTACTGTGCGATGTGTAATCGGATACGAGTGTTTTTGATTTAAATTGTAGGTAACGAAGAAACAGATTTTGTATTTGTTAAAAAAATCATTATTGGCTTGATGTAAATGAGATGTAAGAATGTAAATATAATACAATGTAGGTACATGGTCTTTATAAAAAAATGTCACGATAACTTATCATTACATAGTATAAAACAAAGTCGCGTCCCTATGTATGCTTAAATCTTTAAAACTACGTAACGGATTTTGAAGCGGTTTTTTTAATAGATAAAGTGATTCAAGAGGAAGGTTTATATCTATAATACATGCATAATATTGTAGAGAAACACTGATAAATTTAGAGGTTTCTAATGTGATGTCGTAAATAAACACATTTTTTCCGATTAGGTACATTGCAAACGCTGGCTGAACTCCACGAGATAAATCGAAATAATGTACTACAGTATTGTACACCTTAAAAAGATCAACAAAAAAGTCCACGATGGTATATGTCTATCTCTTAAGGATACTCCACAATAACCATTATTTATCCTTTACATTTTACGGGAAAAAATGGTTTATTTACGAAGTGATTTTAAGCAATAGCAATATATATCATGGTCAATTATATGTCGCTCTTTCAAGAGTAACCTCTAAACAAAACATGTTTGTATTGTCTAATAACAAAAAAGCTGTAAACGTTGTTTAAGGACATTCTGTAGTAGGTATATATTTAGTATCAGCATTGCACCCGTGCGAAGCCGGGGCGGGTCGCTAGTAAACAATAATTCAGTACTCCATACGAGCGTAGCTGCGGGCATAGCTAGTACAATATATATACAACTATTTTGGACCCTTAAGAATTATATTACCAAAAACACATATTTCTGAATTTGTGTGAAAATGTTATTAAGTACTGCTAATTTAAAAAGCACAAAGAGTAAAAAAGAGTAAAAAAGCACAAATATTTATATTATTTGAGTGTTGTAACTGAGGTCCATAACACTAATTTTCGTGTAAGAGACTTAACTTCGAATAATAGAGATCTTCATGCATAAAATGAATTCTATTTGACACCCTTAAAGTTTGTCATACGGAAAACGATCATTTAGATTTAAAATATTCATTTCTAACAAAGCGACTAAAAACCGATTTTCATGTTTCTACTTTTAACCCTAAATACTATTGCTTAACTCTTACGGAAAGTAGTCTAGACAGTACTAGGTACATTATAAGTCCTACACCTGAAAGTCCTCTTAAAATAATTTAAATTTTACGGAAATTAGTCTGGACAGAAAAACAAAGTTTTTTTAAATCGCTTGTATTCTTTGTGATTACGTGCAAATAACCATAATAACTTAAGATAACGTATTATTTAATTTCGATTTTAAATAATACAGACATTTAAATATTATTTATATCCAATTTACCTGTTCGTTCATCTTATGTCGTGGAACAATTCGTGATATGAAGACCTTTGTAATGTCTACCCGAATACGTGTCATTCAAAATTAAAATCAAATTAATTAAAATATCACTTAACAAAGGACCGATTACATATGAAGGTTTGAGGTTGAGGTGGGATGGAAGAGATTTATGAGGCAGGCATGTAATCAGTGTTATTCCCAATTGTTTATTATATATCTATACAAATAATAAAATTGAAGTGCCTGTTTATAATGTCAAAATAACAGCTTTTTATTAAATCATATGAAAGTATATACGGTATTAATAACAAACAACCAATTTTTAAAATGTTTGTCTGTCTCTATGTTCTGTGTAATCTCAAAAACGGTTGGACCGATTTTGACGGGACTTTCACTGGCAAATAGCTGATGTTATAAAGAGTACAACACAAGCTACTTTTATTTTAGAGAAAATAATTAGAGTCCCGCGCAAATAAAAATAATTCAGAAAAACGAGCACGATTCGCGCGTGTGCCCGATCGACGGCATGCATCCTGTAGTCCATGCGATCACAGGCGCGGGCACAGTTAGTTCATAATATATCAGATATCTGAAGCATAATATCGTTGCTAAGTTTACGGGATTAAGATATTTAATTACCTGAAAGGGGAAGCTTTTGTGTCTGAGGGTCCAAATAAATATCTTCTATACATATACTCATCGTCTCTCTGTCTGTCTGTCCGTTTATGTTCTTTTCACGCGGGAACTACTAATTCGATTCACATATTTTTATTAATTTAATTCATAGCTATATTATCTGGTCAGGTTATAGGATATATTTTGTACGATAAAGTAACATGCGAAGTAAGCGGTAAGAATAATGGCGAATCAATACGGAAAAACGACGCATTTGGGGCGCTTAAATAGCTTACGCTGAGTAAACCATACGAAAAATATCTAATTAATGTTCAACATAATTGTAGATCTTAAAGAATTACAAGAAAGTCAGCGATGGCATATATTTATCTAATAAGAAACGCCCACAATAAGCACTTTTGTCTTCCGTCCGCGGGTGCCATCGATCGACGGCATTCCGTACTCCACGCGAGCTGTTCCGCGGGCACAGGTATTACTAAATATGGAGATGTTGTATAATTCTAATACATATTATAAAGCTCAAACGATTGTAGTTTGTTTGTTTGTAAGTGATAATCTCTGGAACTACCAGTCAAATTTGAATTTTTTAATTGTTTTTGTTAAAAATTGTTACTATTTATTTATGTATAAAATATACTTTGATTTTTTTTATTATTATCTTCACTCGACGACTCTAAAGAGCGAAGCAGTAACCATGAACGTCCAGCTACATGGACAGGCTATAAGCAAGTATGGAAAGTGAGAACAACAGGGCCCAATAATAATGATACAGATGTCGCTAAAATTAATATTAAAAAAACCTGGTACACACTAGCAAATAGCAAATACCAGGGACTTAGTACCCGTTAGTTGCCCGCCGCCTGGAGTATCTTTTTTTATCTCGTTGGGGGACAACTTAAGCGTGCGTAAGGGGCGTTATTCCGTCTTGCGCCCCGTACTACCATACAACGTTTTCTTAGCTCCTCGGTGAACGACACACCAGTGGCCTTGAAAGATATTGAAAGTTGGAATTAATTACAGTGTAATCTCACTAATCCGGCACTATTAAAAACCGGATGGTGCCGGATTATTGGAATGTTCGGATTACTGGGTTATACTGAAAAAGTCATCGGTAATAAATAAAATAAAGCATTTCATAGAGAACATACCAGCATAATGTTTACCTGGTACATGTTAAAAGACCATGAATCCTGGTACTTGTACAAGGAACCTTCTACATTTATCACCCATGGAGAACAACGATATTGTGCTATACGGGTGCGTTAAAGGTGCGGTGAATAAATTTAACACGTGGGTGAAACCGAGAGGCACTACTAGGGGTTTCTATAAATACGTCCTTTACCGATATATTCCAGTTATTACATACTATACTTATATGCCTATACATACATACCTACTATAATAACGAAATATTATTTTGAAAGATATTTTTGTTTACTTACGAGGCTGCGGGGGTCCACATTCCCAGGCGTAAGGATATATTGTTGCTACGACTCTGTATTAAATGTAAGATCTCGCCGGTCGGCGGAGCTTTTCATGTTTCTTCCCTCGCTTTGATCGTGCCGCGCCGACAATCCGCCCGACTATTTATCGGTTTAGATTTATTGTAATTCGGACGGAGGCTGTGGACCTGGGGAATCGCGTACTTGCGAGACTATATTCGTCCATTCGTACTCCGCTTGCGTTACGATGCTTATTCATGTTCGGACTCGTGAACGCAAAAGTGTTATTGTACGGTTTTAAAACATAACCTATTTTTAGAGTTTACTCCTTAACAATCGATTTTCATATAGATATAGTACGCGGTACGTAAATTAGACGGCGAGCAACTAGTGTTAACAAAAAGTGAATTCGTTATGTTACCCCTTCGCACGACATCATATTTGCGCATCGTATATACTGAACGCGTTTATCGTGGACTACAGAATGCTGTCTGCCGAGCGCACGCGCGTATTGTGCTGCCCAAAAATGCTTATTGTAAGTGATCCTTAGAAAATAGACATATGTTATCACCGAATTTTTATAGGTCTTTTTAGATTTATTATCATTGAGTTGATATTTCCCTTATGGTTTACTTAGCGTAAGCCATTTAAACGCCACAAATGCGTCTTTTTTCCGAATTGATTTAGCATTATCGTCACTGCTTATTTCATATGTTACTTTATCTTAGAAATTATGTCCTATAACCTGGCCAGATAACATATCTATGAATTAAAGGAAAAAACATGTAAATTGGATTAGTGATTTTCGCGTAAAAAGAATATAAACGAACAGACAGGGAGACGTTGAATTTTACAATAGCTATGTATAGAATATATAGATATAGAACATACTCTACTTGTCTACGGAAGTAATAATATATGCAATATTTTAATAATTTTACTATGCCTATTGTATAATACATTGCAAGACAATCGTTCTTAAAGAATATACTCCAGTCGCGCGTCAAAGCTGATACGCATCATTTTTTACATAGGTACCTATTATCACAATATAAAATGTTTCTATACTCGGCACTAATTTAATAAAAAAACCATTAGTAATTAATTTTCTAAATAATTACCTAACCTATAGAAAATAATATATAAATATTAAAAAAAGTTTTACTTGTTTTATCTTGACTGGATAAAATAAAAACCGACATCTGATGGCAGGTATAGTGAAGAATACTGACTTTGCCAGGTTTTCCTAAACTTGAAATAACAGTTTGAATGACATATAAATATTATGGTAAACATTTGAAATGTTAAAATCATATTTAATAAACGATTTATGCGTATTACTCATATAAAACTATTGTGTTTTTATTAAATCACAATTACGCAGTCGAATGTACCTATTCGGCGTATAAGAGAATTGAGAGAGTGACCGTTGATTTTTTTTTATCCCCATCACTGCGGACCGCGGTAGCAACAGTGGAGCTTCTAAAAAAAAACGACACTATTACTGTTTCTACACTTGGTGACTGGTGTTTTATTTATTATTTTTGTCAGCTTTATTGCACGTTAATATTTTGCATCATGTTAAAGTCGCAGCTTGTATTTTTGATAGAGAATATTTACAATATAATACACACAATATTTTTTTTATTTTCGTATGTAAATGTTGATATTTTTAAAGAGATACTATAGTTTAATTATGCGTTAATCTCTTTGTAACATAGTACACTTGTAAAAAACAATACAATTTAGGACTGATTGAAAATTCAGATTTAATATCGGATGTTACAACTGAATGGATTGGATGCATGGCAGAAGATCCTATATAACTGTAGCGTTTCTTGGGAGAGGCCTATGTCCAGCAGTGGAGTTCAATACGGGTAGATGATGATAGGATTAATTTTGTAATACGTTAGTAGTTAAGTTATAAAACACTAGAAACAGTCTATTATATATAATATACATTACAATATCGTTTTTAAAAACTGGTAAATATTATTTTTAAGTATTTGAGTTATTTTATTCGTACTTAAGACCATTTCAGCTGTTATTAAAAAGTTTCGTAATAATGCTTAATATTAATACGGTCATTAACGGTTGAACATTATATATTTTCAAAGTTTAATTCACATTAAATGTGAATATTAAATTAATCCAAATCCAAATATTAAATTTTAATATTGGATATTTTAGAAGAACGTGAATTTCTAGGTTCTTTGTTGGCCGTATCTTAATATATTATAAAAAGGGTGCGTGTACGATTCACACACGATAGAAGTGTGAAACTTCATTTGAAAAAGATATTTTATATTTTATTTAAACAGTGTGCAATATACATACACACCTACATTTGCTCTCTCGCTCTGGTTCACACAAAGAGGAGAGATCGATAATATATTGCTCTCTTGCTCTGGCTCACACAAAGAGGAAAGACCGATAATGTGCGTTAAACGTTAAACGTTTAACAGGTTGGAAGTCGCATAAAAAGTTTCACTTCAAAAAGTCCCCCCGCCGCGTCTGTCTGACAGAACGCAATAAACTCAAAAACTACCGAACAGTTTACATCAATCGATGGAGTTATCCATGAGGAAGGTTTAAGTGTATAATTTATTAATGTTTTGCTTAAATTGGCTAAAATATGACAATGATTGTTGAAGATGTAGGAAAAAATAATGCCGACTAGGAGCCTTATAGGCGTGCGCCGCGTAAACCAATAGAGATATATGTATTACTCTGCTACCCGAGCGAAGACGCGGCGGGTTGCTAGTGTAGATATATATATATAGTTTTATGGAAATGTTGTTGATTTATAAGACCATTCTTTAAATCTGTCCATTGTATATTTTCACCATTGGATGTACTTATATTATGTTGTCTCTTAGCTGAAGAAATATATCGTATAGCATGTACAAACAAAGTTCACATAATGATTTACAAACAAATTTTGTTAGCACCGCATGAGGAATTCTAAAGGATCGTTTTATTGCTTGTATTAATGTAATAATCAAAGATTTAACGACTACAACGAACTAAAAAATATAATGTTCATTGTTATGGAAAATGGGCCGTATAATGGTCTCTATATTAAAAGCGCTTTCAAAGAGGCCGTCCCGCTAAGTTTTAATGGGATTGAATAATAAGCTAAAAGATTTTGAATGGTATTACTAAATGGTTTATTCTTTTCGTTTGTTAACGGTGGCAATGCGCACTCCTTTAAATGCCTTGATTTAGTGTCGGAGACGTAGATGCTGTACCGGGAGTCGATAAAATAAGTTTAATGAGACTGGGGTCGTATATCAGAGTCGGCATCATAAAGGTAGAGGTACCAACTGTCAAAGAACTCATTGTGGCGGCATCGCTTTCTGATGGCATTTTTACAAGCAGGTACAGGCTCTGAACGCTTGCCATGCCGCCCGCCAATTATATTGTACTTAACAGAATAACCTCACCTCAGCAAGTGACCTATGAATAATTATATTTCAAATTATATGCTAGCGCTTGTCCAAGCTTTTCAAAGTAAAGGAATAACAGTGGGCAACATGCCAAATAATCGAGAGGTTTTAAGAAATGTACAAAATTTAATTGTTTTTAAAATTATTCGTATACCTATTTTGCCTTTACATCTACACTCGTACATATTATAAAGCATAACGTCTTTCTGTTTGTCTGTATGTCCATTTATGTTCTTTTCACGCGAAAACCACTTATCCGATTTACATACTTTTTCCTTTAATACATAGGTATAATATCTGGCCAGGTTATAGGACATATTTTGTTAGATAAAATAATATACGAAATAAGCAGTGATGATAATGGTGAATCAAATCAGAAAACAGATGCTTTTGGGATTTACGCTGCGTAAACCATAAAAGATATATCAAAATAATGTTCTACGTAATTGTAGATCTCAAAAAGACCTACAAATAAGTCAGCGATAGCATATGTCTATCTTCTAAGGAGCATCCACAATAAGTATTTTGGTTTTTAAAAATACCGGCTTTTTTTTTCTTTTTTTTCGACCTGACTATACTGTTAGCCTTAGGGGCCCTGAAGCCTTTACGGCTTTTACAGCTTTACCGGGCTTGGATAATCTCCTTTCAATCATCTGCTCAATATACATCGTTCAGCAGATATTGAATTTATAAGATCATGTGCAGAAGATCAAGTACAGGAACTAGTACATAGCATCAATTTTCAACAAAAGAAAAAGACTGTTTAGAACTTTGTAAATATAGTTTTCTTACATAGATTCAGCATCATCTTGTTGTAAAAATAAATAATAATTCAAGAATGGCGATTACCGATTGACAATTAACTACTGACGTTATTCGAAATAAATTATTTAATGAATGTCGTTTGGCTCCCGTAATTAAGCTTAAAATATCTGCATGGTTGCGCAGTTCATCAATTTTCCCAAAATTCACACTAAAATACTAGGTGTGGTTCTTAAAGCAGACTAAAATGAGACCGACTGATCGTTTCGAACACTCTATATGATACCTAGGCTGATTTCATTCTATACTACTGTATAAGGTAAAATATATATCGGCAATTACTTGGACTCATTTAAGACTCAAGTTCAAACTCAGTTACAGAGAATCAATGTGTTCCGGCAGCTGCATTTGAGAGTCGTTCGTCGCTATGTTTCTATGCTTATTACATTGAGTTATTATGTAAGTACTAAATGAAACTATAGCTTACCGTGTTATAGGTTTTTCATTAATATTGCCGAGATTTTAGTCATAAATTAACCTACTTGTAACTTAAGGAATCCCAAGTTACGTAACATTCAGTGGTAGTTTGTTAGATGTTAATCTACTACAAGAAAATAACGGTCAAGACGTTGAAAGCAATCTTGAGTATTTGTATAATTCATGCATCATGTCACATCTGCCTAGTAAGGTTATGTTATAATTTGATTCGTGGAACATTTTCTATTCCAGGGATATGTTGCTTCATTTTCGTTGACAATCGCGATGTTGTGTAATTAAAGATTTTCTGCTTACAATAGTTTACGTCATTTGTAATTAAATGAAAATGCATGTTGTTAACTGATATGAATAGAAAATCTATTTAACTAGCATACTAACAAGGACCTCGAATAAATAAGGCAATGGATGTTTTAGTTCAAGTTTGATCTTGTTGGTTAACTTTTATTACACAGCATAAGGTGAAAATTAAACACTCACTATATTCAGTCAGACGTGTAAATGATCTTTAAAATTCTTTATTACTTTGTTTTGTTATAAACAAAATAGTCTCGATTCCATAGTAATATTTGATGGCTACATATAATATTTGCTAAATTCTATTAAAATGAGATATAGGTCATGCTCGTAAGTATCTAGTTCGTTAGTGATTTTGTGTGATGTGCCTATTAGTAGCGTGATGTAAATGTACAATACAAATAAAAGGTTCAGAGGCCCTGAGAGCTTGTTTGCAAGTTCTAAAATAAAATGCAAAAATATTTTTGAAATAAAGAGGTACTTGAAGTTAATAACGAGGGTGGAGATTCGCATGGTTGTATGTAGGGCCCGAAGGCGGTCGTTTTGTTCAGCTGATGACAGGTGAAGGGCGGCACAGGCATAGCGGGGAGGGGCAGCAGCCAGCGCGGCGCCCGCGCAGCTCGCGTGGCCCTCTCGCCTGAGTCACGCGCGCCTCGTAATGCTTGCATAATAATAATGACGGATGCCGATCGCGCGGCGGCTCCCTTGATCTCTGGCGCTTTTGATCTTGCCGTCGGAGCCGGTCCCGCCGCCCCTGCCGCATAAATGAGCCGTTGCGCTGCGCCGCGCCGCGCCTTAGCCGCCCGTTCACCTTTATTCGGGCCAACGCCGTGCGGCGAATCGTTAGGCCCTTCGCCCTCGCTCTAAATAGAGGCTTTATTTTGTAAACAGCGGGAGTGCTACTGTTTGCGGGGACGGGCCGGGCTACCGACGGCACTACGGCAGTGGTGCGCGCGCGCCTGCCAGTATGGGGTGTGCTCCGGAACCCTTCCCGCGCTCGCTGTCGCTTGCCGTACGCTGTCCAAAGCGATGACGCGCCACGGCGGCGTAAATTGCCGCAATACCTGGAATTGGATCACCTGGATACTTTGTGTACGCATTTTGTGTTATAATAATGTTTGAATAATATTCGTGCAAGTTTTACTACACGAGTGTTTGCAGTATTGTATTTTATAATTATTTATCGAAGAAAAATGATATACTGAAGTTAAGGCTTGTAATTTACCAGAGTTAATTATTTAATATTTGTATTATGGAGAGATTTTCATTTAAACATTAAGTTTAATATTTTAACGTTATTTGATGGTTGACTTTGAAAATAATTTTCTTAAATTTACTTAATTATGTTTTGTGTAATTATTATTTTAAACATTATGTTACATAGGTATATGGTAATATTTTTAAAATAAAACGCGACTTGCATATATATCACAAAATACTTATACTGGTTAAGTACCTATTTAGGTTATTAATTACGAAAAAGAATTTAACAAGACTTTCTTTGTATATATTGCTATTTAAATTATTTTATTAAGCTGTTTTACGAATTTGTGGGTTACAGGAAAAAGTAAATTTTGAAATTTAACACACACTTTACGTACACACTCTATAACTACCTATGTGACTTAAAGATATATCCGTTCTGTGTTTCACAATAAAGTAAATATAATCCTAAGTACCTCGAATAAATTGGAGGATTAAGTGTTTTATTATTATCATAAAGGATAGTAATAATTATTTGAAGTGTAATAAAACATAAACATCACATTTTATTTATTTACTTGTATATTATCTATATACGTAGGAACATAGAACTCGATCTTTTTTTTTAAATGCTATCGCTGAATTTACTGACGGACATGTTTTGTTACATTGTTGACATCAAGTCAATGTAACAAAACATTGTCTAGAACGTCACTAATAAAACTGTAACTTAATAGACTCAGGATACGCTATGCTATCTAAAATGAAAATAAATCTGTGAAGCCGTGTGCAGTTGCCGAAATATATACACGAAAATAATAATATATTTTAATTAAGGCCTCTCTTATTCAATAAGTTTTGGTCCCGTTTTTAAAATGTTACGTTTTGTGTTTGACAAAGTTGTAGTTTTAAAATAATCTAGTCTGTTTAGTTGAACGATAAATTTGGACTTTGCTACATTACCGCTTGACGTTTCATAAGATGTGACTTAAATAATTTAATAAAATGAAATTGAAATAAGGTAGCTAGGTGCCACGTACCTATCTCTAGCGGCTCTAGCTAAAACAATGTATTTGTAAGTACTTGTAAACAGATGATGTATTTCTAAAGTTGGTTAATTTTGAACGAATAAATAAGAGAAGAGAAACAACGATAGGTACTAAATGTTAGTAAAAATAGGAGAGGAAATCGAATAATCAATTGCACTTATATCATCTCTATAATTGCCAATTCCAATTTTCAGTCCACGCAAACTAATTAAAATTCAATTTAGTTAGTATTTAACGCGTAAATAACTCTTGTATTTTTGTAGTGTCTTTATAAATTGTCTAATAACGTAGAATTAAATTATTTAGGCCTTCGTAAATATATAATTCCTAAATAAACACGAATACTATTTTTTTATAAATACTCTAGGTAGGTAGAGTATATTGTATATTGATTCTTTTCATCTTTCCAATTCGATCACGATCGCACTAAAATCAAATGCTTATTATATACATGCATAATAGACCAGAGAGGTCTTAAACTCTATTGTTTTGAAACAAATCCACGAAATTATATATTGGTCAAAATTATTTTCTTATCAATAAAAAAAAAACTGAACGTTGCTGTATTAAATTTAGAGATAAATTCATTGATATAATTGTTACGTATGTATGTGTTAAATCTTTACATAAAGATAATAAGTAAATCTTCTTAATTCGTTTAAGACAAAAGAAGTGTTAAACTAAACCATACTTAAAGTTGGTACCTAGGGAACACATGACCTATATTTGACATCACCCTTACATCATATGTAAAAATTATGTAAATATAACAGATATGATGTGAATATGCTTTCAAACTAAGGTAACCTGTTCACTGGGTATTTGCAAACATTTTAGTTAGATCTTACTGTTTCTAGGTAGCCTTGACAACAGCTAGTGAGAGTGTGGCGCCACCTGATAGCTTGAAACTTGTTTGGCTCTCAAATACATCTCTCACTTGCAACGATGGAACCTCAGCTGGGTAAAATGAATTACTATTTATTATCACTTACTTGTAGCTTAGTAAATGTCATAACCAAAGTTTATTTACGTTTCAGATACTACTTTCGTCGAGGCACTAACAACGACCACTGGGTAATGTACTTGGAGGGCGGCGGCTACTGTTGGGACTCTTCGTCTTGCAAAGGCCGGTGGCGACGTCGTCCCGCACTCATGTCTTCTGCTAGGTGGCCGCGGGTGAGGCGCGCTCCTGCCTTACTCTCAGCTGAGCCTACTGCAAACCCGCTCTGGTATAATTCAAATCATGTATTACTCCCGTACTGCTCAAGTGACATGTGGGTGGGTACACGTGTCACTCCGCATCCGACATCCGGTTTCACCTTCTCGGGGCGTTTCATCGTTCGTGCCGTTCTTGCTGACCTCCTTCGTCTCGGGCTTGCGGGTCGCTTGTTACTCGTCGGTTCCAGCGCAGGTGGTACCGGTGTTATGCTCCACGCAGATGAAGCAAGAAGGGCTTTGCGCTCGAGGGGCATCCGTGTTGCTGCCATATCTGACTCTGGCTGGTTTTTAGATCGAGCATCACATGAGAGACGTCTGCCTGCTGCCACCGTGGCTCGATTAGGGCATTCACTGTGGCGCGGCAGTCCGCCTAGTGCTTGCACACGTGATCATCCTACTGAACCCTGGCTTTGTTATTTTGGATATCACTTGTATCCACACATGCGGACGCCGTTATTCGTGTTTCAATATCTGTTTGATTCCGCCCAGTTAGCAGCTGAAGGAGTGCGTACGCCACGGACACGAGTACAGTGGGATGCCGTACACGACACAGGTGCCGCTCTACGCGCGAGTCTCGGTCCGGTGCGTGCCACGTTCGCACCGGCATGTCTCGCACACGGTGCTCTCGCGCGGCCTGAATGGCTCGCGATCAATATTTCGGGGGTGTCGCTGCCGCGCGCACTGGCCTGTTGGGAGCGTCGGCTAGGGACTGGAAGGCATTCGCGAGGTGGATGTGCTCCTCGACGACTGATAGAGAGATGCTCATGGCCGCAATGTAATGGTTCATGTCCTCGATTACGGGATCCTCGAACTGGTGAAGAGGTGGCGCTAGCGGCGCTTCTGCAAAGCTTCGGGCTTGATGTTCGTGGTGCGGCGGCTGCTATGGGGCTTGACGCTCGCGCTCTCTCACGTATGAGTCGTGCGGAACTGCTGCCGTTGTTGGCGCCGCACACGTGAATGTGGACGTAATGAAAATGTTTGTGCTTATTGCACGGTGAATCTACCTCGTTTTTGTTGTACAAGTACAATTTATTTTTTAAGATATTTATTGTTAACCATATCGCTGTAATAATTACAATAAGAAAATATCAAACATTTCATAGGAGCCTTTTATTTATATTCATAAGATTTTTAATTAAAAAAGAAAAAAATAATAATATAGGCATAATTTTATTTATGTACAAATATGGCTCTATTTGTAGAACCAAAAGAGACTAGTGTGAAACTACATGATTGTTGTTAACCAAAGAATTAAATAATAATCTAAAAATAATATCTCACTAATATTTGCTGGAAAGCGCGGTGGTGACACAACGGATATCTATGATCAGAAGTTATCTACATAAATTGTCTGTATAAAGAGGGCCGGTGTGAAGTCAGTTCAGAGTGGTTTCGTTGTCGTGGGAGCCACGGTGCGCGACGAAGCGGGACAAAGATTACACGTTGTTTTGCCTTTACGTATAGTCCACCCCTGCGAGTCTGAATATGTTGACGTCATAACCGTGATGCGCGTTCTACACTAATCGCTATCGACATGTCAACAACGTCATTAGCTAGGAAAAAGTCTGTTGAGACGATGTTGGCCCGAGTTCGCCAGCGTGTAACAAGGCGAGCTGTCACGTTCCGGTTGACGGCGTCAGCGTTTTCACGTAATGACCCGCGCAATAGAAGAATATCTAGCACCGTGGGAGTAGTCTGCGCCATCGCCGAGTGCATCGGTGAACGTGCATTCGGCTGTGGCGATAAACTAATCGCCTGATCCAAATACCGAAATAGTTCGTTGGGGTTGTTCGTATTAGCCCACAAGTGCGGTAGTATCGGCCACAACCAGTTGTTTTCTGGAATTAAATTAATTCGTTGTAACTATATACCACAAAAAAGGTGTGTGTGCGATTCACACACGATAGAAGTGAAACTTCATTTTAAAAGTCATTTTCTATTTCATTTAAACAGTGTGCAATATACATACACACCGACATTTACTCTCTCGCCCTGGCTCACACAAAGAGGAGAGACCGATAATGTGCGTTAAACGGTTAACGTTTAACATTTAATGCTTGGAGGTCGCATAAGAAGTTTCATTTAAAAAATGGTCTGAGTAGAAAAGGTTAAATCAAGTCCAGATAGCGTTTACAACTTACCAGAAACAATGGCATTGTCTACATAACTGAAGATTAATCTTTTATCAGCATTTATGAAAGTTTGAAGCGTGGGCCCTCTGGTCCCGACGCCAGTAGCAAAATTTTGAGCTGCAGCTATATGAGGTCCTAACTCTCTTTGAACCATTTGGAGAAGTCCCGCATGTACATTTCTTATGGGCGCCCCATCCGCTTCGTAGAAGCCTAGCGGGAAGTGATGAGCATCAAGGAAAACCACCTGTAATATTGCTTTATTTTAAAACGAATTTCGCGTCTTTCTAGAATTCGAGTGGAATCTGGATTTTAAGTACAACATATTGATTAATCCTACGGGATAGATTTGCAATCGGAGCGATAACCAGAGAGCTAGCCAGGCTGGAATTAGAAATGTTCTATCACCTTAGCATCACTGTTTGTTTCACCGGCAGCATAAGCTTATTAAATTTGAAAACAGCTCCTGCGGAGTATTACTGTACTGCCTCAGTGTAAACACTGAGGTTATAGTAGCCTAGCTAGTAACTTGCTAGCACTAGGCCAATATAACTTCATCTATACTTAACATTATAAAGCTCAATTGATTGTTGATTTGTTTCAACGTGCTAATAACTGGAATCAGATATGACATTTTTTTTTGCATTGTATAAAATTGTGGAACAATTGTGGAAGGTTATATGCTATATAACTTCACGCTACGCTACGACCCTAAGGATTGGATTAGTAATCAGTTCAGTCAAGCATTCTAGCAAGTTGTAGGCAAATACGGGAAGTGAGAACAACGATCGGACGGCTCGGCGCGGTGGAATCTTGAACTGTTAAATTTAACGCGGGTGAAACTGTGCTGCACAGCTAGTACTTAATAATTAGCTCACGTCATATCGTAGTTCCTGGAAGCGAATTTTTAATGATCGTTGTGTTTTATAATAGTTATTGATTTAGTAGTTGTTTTATTAATACGGGGCGAGGTAGTGACTACACTTTACCTGATGTTATGTACCTACAGTATAATTTAAACAGAAGACAGTTGTCAAATCGAAAAGCTAACACTTTGAAGTAAGTAAGCCCATTATTTTACTAGGCGTACACTGGCTGATACTTTTGTTGGTTGATAAAACGTGAAAACTCATAAAAAGGTACTGTATTAAAAGAGTCCATAGGTATTCAGAAATATTTATTATTTTATTAATGTATCGTAACGTTATTTATTCATATACTAGCTGTGCCCGCGGCTACGCTCGGGTGGAGTACAGAATGCCGTCGGTCGCGCGCACGCGCGAATCGTACTTGCCCCGCTCAAAAGACGAATGACAATTCTTCCATAATTCTCACTGCTTATTTCGTATGTAACTTTATCTTACAAAATACATCCTATAACCTGGCCACATAACATAGCTTTGAATTAAAATAAAAAACATATATATTATAATATATATTACATTACCTCTTTTGTGCTGTCTAAAAATGTTCTTATTTCGCGCAACAAAGGAGCCAATGGCCGGATTCTTATTAGATTGTGATTCAACCAATATCTAAAAAATTACATGAAAACAATAACAAATTTCAATTGATATGTATTTGAAACTTAATGTGTAGGTTTGTTTAATAGCACTATAAAATAAACATAAAAATGAAAATACACAACACACAGTCATATGTAATAAAACTTTAATACGTCAATATTATAGTCACGCATATGCATAAATATTTGTAATAATTTTCTTATCTATAAGCTATTATAATATTAATGTAAAACCACCGTGGAAAGTCTTATTCATGTTTCAAACAATAGACCCACGACTGGCTACACACGAGCCACACGACTGTCTCTCGGAACTCATTTATATAAATTTCAGAGTAACTCGTATTTCAGCACACGCTTGCTAAGTTGAATTATTTTGATAATATAAGCTAGCTTCCTGACATTCGTGATTCGAGTGTAGGACATAATAAGAGAAATGTTGTAACGAGAAAATTTCTTCAGGAATAAATTATTTTAGCTATTTTAAACAATATTAGGCCTTGTAAAATAATCAAGTATACAATCTAGTCTATTTTGTTATAAAATGAGGGCGTAAATGACTGATAACATAAATATAAGGAAACCTTTGTACCATCATTGCATGGGATAAATATATAGGTATATGATATAGCTTCACGTAAGATATGATTGCTGGCTGTTGCGCTATCTACCCAAGAAGCTCGTTATCTTATACATTATTTTAATAATGGTTATGTCGTCGGCATATTGTTTTATTCGTCATTATATAAACTGCGTTGTCTGTTTGCAAACGCTTGCTGGATTGAAAAATGCTGAACGAAAATTGATGATTCCTCTAATCATATTAATTTTGCCAATAATCATATGTTAGAAGTTAGAGTAAGCCCGATTTATCAATAAATAAATCTACAAATTAGAAATTTTTCAATATTTATTATTGTATTATTACGAGTTATTATATTTTTCTACGAATGCAACTAATTCCGCAGTTATGTTCTAAATATGTTGATTATATGTCAATACAAATTATTATTATAATTTTCGGATTATAGTGTTAGGTTTCTGCCGAAGACTACAAACAAGACATACACACAAGTGAGCATATCGCGGCAGCGACCAGTTAGGGACATGTCCAAATCTTATTAATAATTAGTCCCAAAGAGTCCATTGATGTTTTTTAATTTAAATTTTAAGCTTGTTGTTGTGTATAACATAATATTAGCCTTTTTTAAACGCTGTTCCAATCGTCATTTGAGTTTCACACACTCTTGCAAAATTTTGCAAACTAGCGATTATTTGCAAACAAACGATGCCATTTGTATAATGACGAATTGTATAATATACCGATGACAGTTATACTTTGAAACATTTCTTCTTTTTTCATGCAAGTCATACTAAATGCGTATTTATGCTATATTTATTAGTTACCTGTCTTCTTCGTTATTATAGAAATCGTAGTAAGCGATTCTGAAATCAAAGTATCTGATGCCGTGAACGAGTTGCGCCCAGATGGAACGATCCTGACAAAGAACGAAATTGTCTCTGGCAACATTGCTGATTTCAGTGTTGAAACGCCATGCACCAGCGTTGTGTGTGCCTGCGATTGCAAGTTCGCCAATACGTAATTTGTTTATTGTGTGCCTGAAAGTGTAGTTGAAAAGGTAAATATTACACTGTCAAACAAAGAGCCTCGTTCCTAGGTAAGCTATAGGTTCTCCACAACGAACTAACTAGATTTGCTAGATGATAGTACCTACTAAGAGAAAATCCTTGGTTGCCAATATTTCCTTTCAATGTTTTCCCTCATTACTGTTACTAACAAAAATAAAAATTTGTGAACGTAGATTGGAAATTAGACCTTTCATTATTGCCATTTGTCCATAATTTTATTTAATGTTAGATGTAACATATTAAATGGAAAAGAAACTTTTGAAGTACGGTTGCCAGAACTCACTGATATAAAAGCTCGGCTATAGCTATGTAAGCTATTACTTAATCAACCTATCGACTGTATAATATATTGATGAGATACTGTTAAATAGTGATAGACCTCAAACAACATTTAATTACTTACGCGTTATCTTCCATCCAAGTAGGCTGTATTTTTAAGCAGTTAAATGCTTGTATCTGGCTGTCACCTGCTCCAACCCATGGCCAGAGGCAATGCGGGCCACGGAGACCGGCACCGCTCTCCCATCCGCCTGGCAACGTTCCTACCCCTAACGTCACATCTGTGATTATATACCCTTCAACAGCGAATATAGGGTATGTTCTTAAAGCGAAATTCCATGCTACTGGTCTACCGTTAAAAAGAGCAATCTGCAATTGAATTTATTAAAAATAAGTGTCAATGGATTACCTTTTCTATTTAAGGAAACTAATTATAAAAACATATATATCATATTGTGTATACATGTCTTATACTGGGATTGATGGATTGAACATGTGGAAATATACCAAATATCTTCATCATAATTTGTACGTTGGTAGCAAAGAGTTATGTTCGCATTGCTAACTTAAAATAAAAAATCTCTCGCAGAACATCAATTCATATGCTGCACTTGACAATTACCCTGCTTTCTAGGCTACGTTTGTTACTAAATTCGACCACATCGTTACTTAACTTCAGGTGAGATTGTAGTCAGAAGCAAGTCTACAACATAGTCATGATCTTTTGTCATGAATCATGTCATGATTCTGTCATGATGTTCTTTGCTGAGAGTTTTTGTTGGCTATTTCATGAAATGCGTAGGGCCGATCCTTTTCTTCTGGCCGTGTCAAAGAGCATAATATGACTAATCAAATAAAATTAATAAACAGTCTAATTAGATTGTTATAACAGCTACATAGGAGTTCTTTATTAGTTTTTAAACCATCTCCAGTGGCTTTAGAAGGTGGATAATAGATATCTATCTTTGTTTGAAAAAAAGGGGAAACAATGAACCTATCAGGAAAATAGGAAATAATCTGTAACAATAAATAAAATTAAAGTATTTGTTTGAAATTTTCAAACAAACGATTTCCCTTAATCTCATATTGTTAGTTGCTCAATACAAAAAACTCAAAAACGCTTTTTTTGCTTGTGTCACTCTGTTTACTTATCCAGGCTAATCTCCGAAAATGTTGGATAGATTTTGACGGGACTTTCATTGGCATGCAGAGGACTTTTCAAAGAGTAGCCTAGTATACATATCTATACGCTTTTCCATAAAAAAATCCTTTTAATGCAGTTAAGACAAGTAGTTCCCGTGGAACATCATATTTACGTGAACGAAGTCTTAGGCACAAAGTAGTTACTATTACTTACAGTCTTTTTGGAATGTGAAGAAAAATTATTATTGTAAATATTATTAATGTATGTAGTTATTGAAAACTGTTATTATTACTTTACGTTATCGTGGATATTTCCTGTTTGCTCACAGTTTGGTATGCAACGATTATGTTTAATGACGATTACTAGTAGTTCACAAGTAACAAGCCGTCAGCACATCCATTATTATTAGGTTTCGTAACTAATTGAATTTGTATACGCTTTTAAACGACTGTACAATGAATGTAGCGAATAAAGAACGTATAACTAGGTACTAGTCGAATGTCACGTCTGATATACGACACACATTGCGTTATGTAATAAATATAGGCCTATGATACGATTGCTTTGTGTTTGCTGGCTAAATCTGTACAAATGGATTGGGTTCAAATAAGGAAAGTTATTTACTGTTTAACTTGCAGCGGTTAGTCCATACAAACGTATTCCTCGTTTTATCCCTGGATAATGCCAAATGGAGCAAATGTTTTTATACAATCATTACATATTATAAAACGAAATCCCCTGCCACGTCTGTCTGTTTGTCGGTCTGAACGCGATAAACTGAAAAACTACCTAACGGATTTTCATACGGTTTTTATCAATGGACGGAGTAATTCATGAGGTAGGTTTAGGTGTATATTTAATTAAATTCATGATCGTTGCAGATGTCAGAACAAATCATGCCAACTGGGAGATTTACTGGCGTTACGGCATGCGTCGCGCAAACCAAGAGTTATATGTGTCATTTTGAAACTCGTTCGAAGCTGGGTGGGTTGCTAGTACAATATAATTATTTATATCCCAGCAATGTTCCTGTTTTGATTTTTTCGATAAGTTAATTATCATAAGTACTAGGAGTATCCTAAAATTACTAAAATTCCCCATTTTTAAATGAAAACATACAATCATAGTCAAAGTCCTTCGTATATATATTTAGACACGGCATTTATTAGTTACAATTTTATATAGGTATATGTAATCAGTTCAAGCCGCTGATGCCTTTCTCAAGCTCTTATTCGGCTGTTTAGGCTTAGCGCGACAGTAATATATTTCTGTTAAAAAGTATTCTTCAAATGTCTTGCCGACTGCGTTGCCTCTTAAAGTACAGAGAGACAGATAAGTGAGAGACAGATAAAATAATATTGGTTAAATGAGAAAGCTTAAATCAACTGAACTGAAAGAGTTAATGATAACTTTAAAAAATCTGTAGGGTAAGTAGACGTAAGGTAAGTGAAGTAGATATATTTTTAAATTTCATTCGACTTTATATGCCATGTCATGAAAAAAAATTAGACTAAAATTCCATTGCTTACTAAGTATAAAATAAAGCTGCTATAAACAAAAAAAACTGTACAGACAACTAAAGAAATCTATTTATCAGTACAATATGGGCGCAACGACTACACAGATTTATTAGGATCAATTTACTGGGACAGATTTAGTATCGAAAGTAGGGAACAAAGAGACGTGGTGAGGTCATTACCAAGGGTTTTAAATTGAGCTCTTGGTTAGAGTTGCGTAGCGTTTTGTGTCGTTTGGCTACTAAAAAATAAATGCATACTCATTCATAGTATCTAATTGAGTATTATCATATGTTATACATATACGAGAAATTATAATTTGTATAAAATACGTTTTGATCTAATAAGCTTTTAAAATATAACGCTAATAATAACACTTCAAATTTTTAGTAATATATATAAAATCCATTGTATGAACGTTTGAAAGGATTACATTAAAAATCTATTATCAGATTATACTTTTTTAAATGTATCATATTATTCACGAAGTTATATATAGTCTATGTATTCAAATTTGAAGTAAAATTTTGAGTTAATAATAATACTGCCCGAAATGTTGTATACGAAAAAATGTAATAATTAAAGAAACATAATAACAAGGGCAACGTCGGTTATTTGTGCTAGTTTAAAAAATAGATTTCTTTTAAGTGTTTAAGAAGAATCTATACTAATATAATCAAACGGAAGCGTTTTTTTGTTTGTTTAAACGCGCTAATCTCTGGTACTACTTGGCGGATTCGAAAAAGTAATTTTGTATATGATAGCCAGATTCACGTGGAATAGTATATGCTATATGACTTCACGCTACGAACCTAAGGAGCGGAGCAGTATCTATGTCAAGCAATCTATGTCTAAGTCAAGCAATCTGGCAAGCTGTAGGTAAGTACGTGAAGTGGAACAACGATATGGATTAATTGGCGCGTTAGCGGCGGCGCGGCGCCGCGCCGTGGCGAGTTTGACGAGTAAATTCAAACGGGTGAAACCGTGGGTCACAGCTAGTAAAAGTATACATTGACAGACTTATTTTGATGTTCATTGACACTATTAACATTGACCGTTTGTGCTTTGCCACCGCAAATAGATACAGTCTGTATCTTAAGGGCAGGATTCATTTAACACATTATTGTAGCAATAAGTTAAACTATATACATCTACACGACGAGAATAACTTCGTAAAAATGTTTGTAAAGATAATTGAAGTTCTAGCTGTCTGTAACAAATGATTGGCTAGCATAGTATATAGATTATACTTAGTTTTGGACCAAATTTACTTTTGTGAGATTCTCCGTTATAGTAATTTTAAAAAGTTTATACTTTATTACCATCACTTATCCACACCCTTAGGGGTTAAATTTTGAAAAACGCAGATGTTCGTGTTTTATTAATTTTATCGAAGAGTACCAATTTTTTAATACTTTCTATTTATTACAAGTTTCAAATAAATCTTAGCCGAAAAATATTATTTTCCATACAAACTTTGCCACCCATTTTTATACCCTTACGGGTTGTATTTCGAAAAATCCCTTCTTAGACGATTCCTACAATATAAAATCAAAACTCGGGCGGGCCAAATGTAATATTGTTAAGCAAACGGCTCAATCGGGACAAAGTCTTTTATATAATTATATAGATTGACTTCTCTTCTATTCTTATCTTCTCTTAAGAAGTAACTACATCTAAAAGACACAAAAATATTCTGGTGTTTCTTTTACAGTCTAATGTAAAAATGTAATACTCACTTGTCTAGGTACATTTGAACATCCAGTAAAGTCCCAATTGAGTTCTAAGGCATCGAGAATATTTCCACCAATACGACGGATTTCAGGAGAATGAACAGTAAGCCATACCCTGCCACATGTTGACCATTCCAGTTTTTGATTGTATGCTGTAAAACATATTGAAATTGTTGTATATAATATATATTTAACTAGCGGGTCCCACCATAGCGCCATCTATTGGACCCCAACATACCTATAATCCATCGTCTCGATAAAATAAATACATTATGTAAATATGAGCTCAATCGGCCAAGTCTTTCAGGAGTTGCAAAATCACTAACAGACGCAAACAAGGTTTTTTAAACTTTAGACTAATTTAGATATTATTATACAAATGTATGATAAGATAATTGAAAATATTTATCCTGAAAGTACATTTGGGTGCAATATTTTTGTTGGATGTATTTAGGAGGAAAAAGAGGAAAAAGTACAAATGTATGACAGGATAACTCCAAATATTGATATTAAAAGTACATTTGGGTGCAATGTTTTTGTTGGATGTACTTATATAAAATAAGAAGGTACAAACAAACAGAAATGTATGATAGGATAACTGAAAATATTTATTCTGAAAGTACATTTGGGTGCAATATTTTTGTTGGATGTATTTATAACAAGAAAGTACAAACCACTTGCAAATACATATAATATTTTAAAACAATCAAATCTATATTTGTTTGACAGTGTTTAAAATCTGTTAAAAGTTTTTAAAATAGTACTTAGTTAGGCATAAATGCTAAAATCAATTTTATATTACCTACTAGTGGATTTCTTAGTGAAAAGCTTTATAAAGTTGTCCAAATATTAGATTATAATTATTATTATTTGTTATTTTACTTTTAACTTTGAAAAGCCCGATGTTAAATTAAAAGAATAACTCTAAACATGCAATATGCTTCATGCATACCTTATACCCCAACCATGTTTAATATAGAATACTAAAGCCTATGTTACTATTTATTTCGCTTAATGCCTATTTTAGTAGTTTTTCATGCAAGATTTTTCGCTGTCCTCTCAGTTATCCTCTTCAAGCAGTTTGTATGTATACTTGTCTGAAGGTATTTTAGTTATTAGGCATGAAAAAAACAAGAATACAAAAACACATTCTAAACTATTGCGTTTTGTACATATATCTTATTGCTCGACATTTTAGCTTGGTTACATAGGACATGGTAAAGAGCAGACTCATGTGTTTAGAGTTAAAAGTTTGTAACTACGTCATCTGATTATTGTCACTAGAGATTTTTCACTTCACTCACTGTATGTAAAGTAACTTCTATCGATCGCATCTGAGGTTTAAGTTTTTCTATTACCGGTTTCCGTGCTGAAGTTAGTTTTAGTCCAGCATTCCGATTGTATTAGTATTGGGTTCAGCTGAAAACCAGCGCTTTGGCAATTTTCATAGCATATGCTAAGCTTGAGTCCTTTTTGATGTTGAATGCATTGCAATATTATAAATACTTCTACCTATTGTAATTTCATGTTTGTAATTTGTAATTATGTCAGTGTTTTCAAGAACGAATAAATGTATTTTCTTTATTCCTTTTAAATTCAAACGCTTCTCTTACTAGTCTATGATAGTAGAAGCTATTTGTGCAGAGGCTTTGGCTCATGTAATTTAGCTCACTAATTCGGACCCTCTTCCAGCATGTGTTTCACGATAGTCGATTTCTGTGTTTGTTGATTTTTAAATGTGAACTTTGATCCTTCCGTGTAACGTGTGTAACCAGGCTGAAAAGTTGAGCAACTAAAACATAAATGTATACGTGTTTAGACCCGAGTCAAAGAAATATTTATTAATAAGAATGCAAATTTCATTAGACTATATTAACTACCACCAGTTACCAAGTAAAACCTTTTTAACATAATTAAAACGCTTACTTGACACAATATAAATTATTATTTTGCAAGTGCGATTACAGTTTTATGTAAACAACGAGTACCACCAACACCCATAGGTGCCTCCAATATAAACCTTACAGTTTACGTACATACACGTTTAAGAGTTCTTAAAATGCGACTGGATTTAACGGGAGTATCTGGAGCTGGTGCCTGGGACGGTATGCGAGAAACTGAAACATCATCAATGAACTGAACGAATCAGTTTGTTATACAATTTGTCTATCACGTAGATAGGTGCCTAGTGGATAGCTTTATTTAATGTAGCATTCATTGTGATATCATTTATGACAGTTACACATTTATAGTATTAATTCCATTCCACTTATAATCTTCATTTTGGAAATTTAGTGCCAAGTACCATCAAGTATGTTTATCTGCACACGTTACTCCCTTTTTAGTACAATCTTCTTCGACCTCATCGCCACTTAACGCCCTAAAATGAGATTGTGGTCCAAGGCTAGTCGCGAATTAAGAGAACTATGAATAATAGTTACGAAGAAGATTGATATAAGCAACAATTTTTTTTTTCATGTAGAAGTAAAAGAAGTATTTTTGATTTTTTTGGGATTTTTGGATTTCGCGCAGTAAAAGAACTATGAATAATAGGTACGCAGTCATAGACTTCTAAAAAGAAGAAGACTGATAACAGGAGTGACATAGGCAACAAAATTATTTTTTCATGTAGAGCTGAAGTAATGAGAATAAAAACAGAGAAAGTTAAAAAAGAAGAAGTATTGTTGATTTTTTTGGATAGAAAAAGATAATTAATTTTTTATATTAGAAATTTGGCTGGTTCATATAAATTAATAAAAATAGTCGCTGAAATAACGATAGTAAAACAATAATAATTATAAAGCATAATATGTAATTGTATGACAAACAGAAGTCGAAAGTAAATACAATGTGAGTAATATAAAATAGTTTGACGAACGCAGTAGTGTAAATATTAATTTACAACATGCGATCCGATTCCGAACTTACATAACACACGCACAGCATACTACGTAAATCATACTAATACTTGCCTACTTTTCCTTTCCGTCTGACTATATTTGTGTTTCATGGTTAACCTCGTGTACAACTACTATCGTTTTGTTTAAAAAATACTTCTTCTTTTTAATTCAATGGCAACTGTGTTCAACCAAAATTCTGCCAACGTCACGTCAATGTCAGTTGTTTAGACTGCGCCCTAGGCCATTTCCAATGTCTCCTTTTTTCTTTAGAATATTAGTTACTTACTTAATTATGTTGTACACATTAATAATAAAAAAACAGTTTGATTTTTAAATTTAATCGTTTTTTAATTTTTATCCTGCTTTACTTTGGCCGTATTAGGCCTGACAAGCGGTCCCATAGGAATAATTTAACCTAAACTAATTCCATTTAACGTACCTACGATAAAAAAAAACAATGTCCACATCCACCATCCACCAATCGAATATTACGGATCGCTATGTATTGCGGATATTAATTTGGCTTTGACTGAATTCAATAAATAATAAATACAACGGGCTAATCACCTATAAAATTATAATACTTTTTAAATTACCATTTAATCTAATTAAATGCACTTATATGCATATTATTTCTCAAACTAATTTATAACAGTCTTTAATACCAACTATATTTATTTACTTTGAATGTTTGTCGATATATTTACGTGCAACTAGCGTTTCATGATTTCAATGCGACGTAACAATGACATAACAGTTGTCTGCAAATGCGTTTTATTTGTAAGTGGTTTAGTCTAATCGCGTGTTGGTTCTTTTGAGATTGGAAGTGGCACTGTTGTAACGTAACAAACGTTATTCATTCCTTTCTAAACTATTATATTTAGGGATAGCTCGTTTAATATAAAGATGAGTGATAAATGGGCTTCTTTTTAATTTGTCGATTGCTTTAAATATATACTTATTTCATACATATATGTAGCTGTGGTAGCTTAGTACTACCTAAATGATCGTGACCGGTACTTATCGTCTAATTATAATCTATACTTAATATAATAAAGCAAAAGAGTTTTTTGTTTGTTTGTTTAAACAAACTAATCTTTGGATTCAAAAAAATCTTTCTGTATTTGATAGCCAGATTCATGAGGAATAGGCGATATAACACTAAGACTCTAAGGAGCGGAGCAGTAACTATTAAAGCCAAGTAATCTGGCAAGTTGTACGCAAGTACGGGAAGTATAATAACGAAAAGCGGCGCATCCTCGTGCGCCTTCGTGAGATTGTCGAATAAATTTAACACGGGTAAAACCGTGGGGACAACTAGTTGCAATATAAAAAAAAAAAATTTTCTTATTTAAATATTTTTGAAGGATTTGTTCTTTAGACAAGTTTTGAAAAAAAATAAATAAGCAGTCAATCTTCCGATGCACAATAACAAAAAGTCTCAGTAATCATGAAGTTGTTTGAACTTTTATTTGAATGCAGTGAAGAAAGATAGATTTGAAATTTGCGTCACTTAACATCGAGTGTGATTATTCAAAGAAGTACTACTTCTAATGCGTACCTAAGTACTCGCATCCTCCATTTTTAATTACTCAATTTTTGAGTTGGTATAAAAGTAGAGTTGTTTTAACTTATGAGTTAATTATATTTAGAATAGAAACGCACACTTAATTATAATAATTATGTGGTCCTTATAGGTAGATTGGCTAAAAAACTTTCACTTTGTACACGTGAGAGCAACAAGTTTTGAATAATTAGAAATATGTTGGTCTTTAATTTTGTAAACAGCTGTGCATAGAAAAATTACTTGGTAGCTGGTTTATCAATCAGAGCATATTATAACCCACACAGAATTATTGTATATTGGTTTATTGCAAAACTCAAAAATTTTTCATCGCATTTATAAAGTATAGCATAGTAGTTTGCCTTAGCGGTAAAACCAGGTTATACCTAAATTTGAAATCTAGACCGCGAAGAAAAACAATAATAACAATATATTTTAAATATGATGTGTTATAATAAACGTACATAACTGTTCTTGATATATGATATAAACAATATGTGGAATTTTAGGAACAATTAAGATAAGAAATTAAATCACTGTTATAATCTATTTTCATAGATAATCATCATAAATATTTTTCAAAAAGATTTCAATCAAGTTTAATTCTTGATAACAAATATATCGTTATAAATACGTCACATAAATCATGAGCATTTAATAACATAAAATAATTTGTGAGTTTTTTATAATTAAGAACATAAAAGAATTCCTTTAACTTATTACATACAAACTGGAATACATATCTATACGTAAATATGCATATTTTATTCTTTAAGATATTATTATTACATTTAATTGTTTTTATTAAAATTTCGATTTCCTACGTTCCTTGTTAAAAATGATTATATTTTAATTTATAATATAATTAAATTATCCATACATAAACGTATAAGGTAAAGAGGACGTACTCCTAATTGCAAATTGCGAGTTCATACATAACAAATGTAATAGGTATTATAATTAATGGGTCTTTATTTTTGTGTTTTCAAGCTCCTTGGTGTTAACTAATCTTAACAGTTATAGTTATAGGTGAATTACAATGACAGACGATTTTTAATATATTTAATAAAATTTCGAAACTTTCTAAATGGTTTACTTTCAATTTTGACATACAAGTAAAATTAGTTAACTTAAGTAATAAGTTACCAACAACATTTTTTTTTATTTTTCTGTGTAAAGCATTTACTAAATTTATTTATGTTTTTGTTTACTGTAGATGAATTAAATTTTTTGAATTGAATATTATTTTTTAATTATCCTTGATTTTAATTTAAATATATATGTGAATTATTACATAATTACTATTTTATAACCGTTATATTATTTATATGCGTTTTTGATACCAGACTCTATGTAGTGTATATAAATGATAATAATGTAGGATATTTTATCATAAATGTAATTCCTTGATATAAGTATAACACAATTTTATAATTCTCCAACAAAATTGTTTGTAAGTTTAGGTACGTATTTGGAATTAAACATTTAATTTTATTCGATCAATTTGTTTAATAAGTTTTATTAATAAAATTTTAATTATGTTAATTTTAGTGAATCGAGTTGTTTATACTCAAGTGTGAAATAACAATATTTATGAAATAAATATTAATTAAATGTATTGTAATAATCAGTCTATTCGTTACTTTAGACAACGAATGTATTTTTGTTTTAAACAAAATGTTGATAATGATTTTTTTATATAAACTCACGCGCAATAGAAGCCCCGAGTGCAGTCGCAGCGAGCACCAGTACAGCGTACCACGGCACTGCCATCTCACTTCGTGGCTTTCGCGCCACTGAACTCACTGAATTGAATGAACTAGCAGATTTGGCGTTCAGTTACAATTGATTACCTTTTAAAAGATCAACATAAACATTGATTTATCTGTTTATAAAAAGTATGTTGCGGGATTACTTTCTGTTGTTGTCACTGGTTTACCAACATAGCAATCAATGTACATGGTTCATTGAGAATTATCATTACAAGTGCAAATGCTAACTCCTGAGTGATAATGGTAGTGCGGGCTTCCTACAGAACCCCATTTCCGATCGACGGTCGCGTGTTTTAGAGTTGTGTAGCACGTGTAGAACTATAAGTTACAATTTGTTTAATATTCGTTTCTGCTATATAATGACTACGTCTGTGTTGCAGAAGTGCTAAATACTTTTCAAGCCAATGTCGGGTGCAGTTTGAACCATACAGAAACCCATTTTTAAAATTCTTGTCTGTCTGTTCCGTGTTATCTCCGAAACGGTTATTGCCGATTGGGACAGGACTTTCTATGAAAGTTAGCTACTTTTATTTTAGAAAAATAATTAGGGTTCCGCACATAGAATAAAAAATGGTTTAGTAGCCCACATGGGCGGAGCCGCGGGCACAGTTAGTAAATAATATAATAAAAAATATATAAAAATCTTATACGTAGCAATGACTTTCCTCTATTTTACGTGTCGTATAATAATTATATTGCTAAACTTCTTGCTCTGTCTTTATATGAAACGTTTTTCCAAATTTTGTGATAAATATCTGTTATAAAGGCCTTTTATTTCTAACATGAAATGATTTCTGTCTGTCTATTAGTAGTTCTGGATTTAACTCAAAATCAGCTTGAACGATTTTTATGTAATTTTCTACATGTGAACTAGATGTCACATTGAAATATAAACACAGATAAGTAGACCTTATTAAAAATATTGCATATACAATGAAACAGTTTTTAGTTTTATGAAGTCGAGTTTTAGGCTTTGATTTCTTAACAAACGGCATGCATTATTTGCATTATGCACATGAAATTAAGTGGCCAGTAACAGTCCATCTATTACCAAATTCAAACTTAAGGTTAGTTCAGAGATCCTTGGGGAAGGGTGGGTTCAAAGAGAGGTAGGGCACAGATAAATTTCTTTGGAGATATCTCTACTTCAATCATCCCGACTGGTGGAACTGGTGGTGGTGGTCGGTACCTCCACCCTAAATAAAATCTCAAGCAAATGTCCTAGTGTTGTGTTCCTGCGGTGAGAAGGATTGAAGCAATGACTTCGCGTCGATTGACGTGAGTTCGAATCCCTGCAATGAATTTGAGCTTTTGGTGAAGGAAAACATCGTGAGGAAACCATAACAAGGTGTTAGGGCATTTTCTAATGAGGCTTATGAGTAGTACAAAGCGTTCAAAAGCGGTCGAGATATGCTGGAAGATTTGCCTCGCCCTGGTATGCCATTAACGTCTTCAACTGAAGTTAACATCGCAAAAGTGAAGGAAATAGTGACTGAACATCCTCATTCAAGTTTGAGACAGATATCCGCTGAACTTTCTGTGTCTTACGAGTCAATACGTATCATTTTAAACAATCACTTGGTATGAAACATGTTGCCGTTCGGCTAGTCCCAAAAGACCTGAATTTTCTCCAAAAACTCAATCACATAAGAGTCGCTGAGGACATGCTAGAACGAGTCAATTGCGACTCAACATTCATGAAACGCACAGTAACGCATTGTTACTGGTGACTAGACGTGGGTTTACAAGTTTGACATGCAACTGAACCGAAACCGAAAAAACCACGCCAAAGTTGATCAAAAGTCAAAGTCATGTTGACTGTTTTCTTTGACTATCGCGGTGTTGTGCACTCGGAATTCTTACCGGAAGATCAAACGGTAAATAAAGTATATTATTTGAGCAGCATTTAAAAAAGAGGCCAATCTAAGGCAGAAACTGATTGCGATGTGAGAAATTCCTTAACAATGCGTGCAGTATGCTTTGGATCATTGTCGTGCAGGAATGTCCAAATAACCGGAAGCATGTCTTCAGCATAAGGTAACATTGTTTCTTCTAGTATATTTTTGTATTGGAATTGCTCCATGTTCCCTTATAAAAGCTTTTGTGTGCTTAGGATCGAATGTTTTATTAGGAGGGAGTCGTACATATCGTTTATTTATCATAACATACGCTGTTTATTTTTGTCTCTTCAAAAAAATGAAAATTATTCCACTGTCTATCCAGTTTTCATACCTTCTTGCAGATGGAAGTCGGGCTTGCCTATGGCACCGTTTCAACATGGGTACCTTTCCTTGCTATACTTTCGTGTAACTTTATATCTACCAAACGCCTTCGAATAGGGCTGAATAATAGATTGCTGAAGGGTTGTTTTCACTAAAATATTCTTTTCTCAGCTCATTAGACCCCTTAAAACAATTCATCTTTTTTTTTATCGTAGCATGGCATAGTGACTACACTGTACCTGATGGTGAGCATAGTGCAATCCAATAACATCGGCGACTACCGTAGGATTTATAATACATCGATAGTCGTCGCTGTTATGCCGGAAAATCTCGGGAAGTTTTATTATTACTTTCCTTGTAGATTTCATTTCATATGAAGCAATTACCTTTAAGACTTTTACAGAGCTAAATGGTGCCAAAATTATACGAATAGTGATCTACAACCACAGAACCAGAGGGATCCATATTTAAATTTGAATAAAATAATAAACTATTGAACGTTCTTAATTATGTGACCTGCACTAAGTAGTAATACTAGGTTCGTCTAATGTATAAAGTGGACTAGTTATAGATTCCAAGAGAAATACAAAAAAAATACTCCATACGAGGCACAAAGAAACGAAGTTTCTTTAATCTGTTTTACGTATTTGTTGGTTAAAAAAAAAGTAAATTTTAAAATTTTACACACTATAAGTTTGAGTTTTGCGTGCAACGTTCGCACCGGCATGTCTCGCACACGGTGCCCTCGCGCGGCCCGAATGGCTCGCGTTCAATATTTCGGCAGTTTCACTGCCTCGCGCACTGGCCTGTTGGGAGCGTCGGCTAGGGACTGAAAGATATTTGCGAGGTGGATGTGCTCCTTGACGACTGATAGAGATATGCTCATGGCCGCAATGTAATGGCTCATTGTAATGCCTCGACTAAGGGATCCTCGTACTGGTGAAGAAGTGGGGCTAGATAGTTCGTAAATAAAAAATTTTATTAAAAAAAAAACAGTTTTATAAAAAGGCATAATTTTATTTATATACAAATATGGCTGTATTCGTAGAACCAAAAGAGACTAGTTTGAAACTACATGATTGTTAACCAAAGAATTAAATAATGATCTAAAAAAACATCTCACTAATGTTTGCCGGAAAGCGCGGTGGTGACACAACGGATATCTATGATCAGAAGTCATCTACATAAGTTGTATGTACAAAGACGGCCGGTGTGTAGTCAGAGTGGTTTCGTTGTCGTGGGAGCCACGGTGCGCCACGAAGCGGGACAAAGATTACACGTTGTTTTGCCTTCACGTGTAGTCCACCCGTGCGAGTCTGAATATGTTGACGTCATAACCGTGATGCGCGTTCCACACTAATCGCTATCGACATGTCAACAACGTCATTACCTAGGAAAAGTCTGTTGAGACGATGTTGGCCCGAGTTCGCCAGCGTGTAACAAGGCGAGCTGTCACGTGCCGGTTGACGGCGTCAGCGTTTTCACGTAATGATCCGCGCAATAGAAGAATATCTAAAGCCGTGGGAGTAGTCTGCGCCATCGCTGAGTGCATCGGTGAACGTGCATTCGGCTGTGGCGACGAACTAATCGCCTGATCTAAAAAGCGGAATAGTTCGTTGGGGTTGTTCGTATTAGCCCACAAGTGCGGTAGTCTCGGCCACAACCAGTTGTTTTCTGGAATTGAATGAATTCGTTGTTAGTTAATTCTATTAAGTTAATTATATCCCAAAAAAATAAACACAACAATATCTATTTTTATGTGTTACTTCTTGTTATGCCACTTCCTTTATTTTCTAAACTAGAGTGTAGTGTATAATATAGTTAACGTGTTATATAAAATTTTCTCCCTACATACTCGACTAAAACTCAATTCTTTTTGAGAATATCAATGCCAAAAGATAAAAATAAAAATGGTCTGAGTAGAAAAGGTTAAATCAAGTCCAGCTAGCGTTTATAACTTACCAGAAACAATGGCATTGTCTACATAACTGAAGATTAATCTTCTATTAGCATTTATTAAAGTTTGAAGCGTGGGCCCTCTGGTCCCCACGCCAGTAGCAAAATTCTGAGCTGCAGCTATATGAGGTCCTAACTCTCTTTGGATCATTTGGAGGAGACCCGCATGTACATTTCTTATGGGGGTCCCATTCGCTGCGTAGAAGCCAAGCGGGAAGTGATGAGCATCAAGGAAAACTACCTGTAATATTGCTTTATTTTAAATCGAATTTCGCGTCTTTCTAGAATTAGAGTGGAAGATGGCTTTTAAGTACAACATATTGATTAGTCCTATGTGACAGATTTGCAATCAGAGCGATAACCAGAGAGCTAGCCAGACTGGAATTAGAAAATGTAGCATCACTGTTTGTTTCACCGGCAGCATAAGCTTATTAAATTTGAAAACAGCTCCTGCGGAGTATTACTGTACTGCCTCAGTGCTTAGCCTAGCTAGTAACTTGCTAGCACTAGGCCAATATCGCTTCATCTATACTTAACATTATAAAGCTCAACTGATTGTTGATTTGTTTCAACGTGCTAATAACTGGAATCAGATTTGAATTTTGTTTTGCATATTTATTGCCTTTTTATTGAGGAAGGTTATATGCTATATAACTTCACGCTACTCTACGACTCTAAGGATTGGATTAGTAATCAGTTCAGTCAAGCATTCTAGCAATTTCTACAAAGTTGTAGGCAATTACGGGAAGTGAGAACAACGATCGGACGGCGCGGCGCGGGGCGGCGTGGCGCGGTGGAATCTAGAACTGTTAAATTTAACACGGGTGAAACTGTGCTGCACAGCTAGTACTTAATAATTAGCTCACGTCATATCGTAGTTCCTGGACGCTAATTATTAATTATTGTTGTGTTTTAAAATAGTCTAGCATTATTGTTTTAATACGAGGCAAGGTAGTGACTACACTGCACCTGATGGTACGTACCTACAGTATAATTATTAAAACCGACGACAGTGTCAAATCGAAAATCCATTATTTTCCTAGGCGTACACTGGCTGACACATTGGTTAGCCGATAAAAAGTGAAAACTCATAAAAAGGTACTTTCTTTAAAGAGTAAATAGGTATTCAGAAATATTTGTTTTGTTATTAATATATCGTCACGTAATTTATTGCTACATTACCTCTCTTGTTCTGTCTAAAAATGTTCTTATTTCGCGCAGTAAAGGAGCCAATGGCCGGATTCTTATTAGATTGTGATTCAACCAATATCTGAAAAATGACATAAAAACAGTCATTTAACAAAATAAAATTGATATGTATTTGAAACATTTGAATAGAGTTTAATTTGTAGGTTTGTATAATAGCACTATAAAATAAATATAAAAATGAAATACACAACACACAATCATATTTAACAAAAGTTTAATACGTTAATATTATAGTCACACATATGCATAAATATTTGTAATAATTTTCTTATGTATAAGTTATTGTAATATCAATGTAAAACCACCGTGGAAAGTCTTATTCATTTTTCAAACAATAGACCTACGACTGTCTCTCGTAGTAACTCGTATTTCAGTACACGCTGCTAAGTTGAATTATTTTGATAATATAAGCTAGCTTCCTGACATTCGTGATTCGAGTGTTGGACATAATAAGAGAAATGTTGTATCGAGAAAATCTCTTCAGGAATGAATTATTTTGCTATTTTAAACAGTATAAGGCCTCGTAAAATAAACAAGTATACAATTTGGTATATTTTGTTTTAAAATGAGGGCGTAAATTACTGATAACCTAATTATAAGAAAATATTTATACCATCATTGGATGAGAGTAAATATATAGGTATATGATATAGCTTCACGTAAGATATGATTGCAGGTTGTTGCGGTATCTACCCAAGAGACTCGTTATCTTATACATTATTTTAATAATGCTTATATCGTCGGCATATTGTTTTATTCGTCATTATATAAACTGCGTTGTCTGTTTGCAAACGCTTGCTGGCTTGCAAAATGCTGAACGAAAATTGATGATTCTTCTAATCATATTAATTTTGCCAAGAATCATATGTTAGTAGTTATAAATAATCCCGATTTATCAATAAATAAATAAGAATTTTTTCAAAATTTTTCAATCAAACCAATACAAATTATTATTATTATTTTCGGATTATGGTGTTAGGTTTCTCGCGAAGACTAGAAACAAGCACATACACACAAGTGAGCATATCGCGGCAATGACCAATTAGGGTCATGTCCAATATTATCACTAACTACTTCCCAGGAGTCCGTTGAATGTTTTTAATTTAAATTTTAAGTTTGTTGTTTTGTAGGTATAACATAACTGTAGCTTTTTTTAAACGCTGTTCCAATCGTCATTTGAGTTTCACACACTGTTGCAAAATGGCGATTACCAATTTACCAAAGCCATTTTTACCAATTACCTTTAAAATATTGCAAACCACCGAATATTTGCAAACAGACAATGCCGTTTGTATAATATACCGACGACAGTTTCTTATTTTTTCTTACAATGTATACTAAATGGGTATTTATGCTATTTTAATTAATTACCTGTCTTCTATGTTATTATAGAAATCGTAGTAAGCGATTCTAAAATCAAAGTATCTGATGCCGTGAACAAGTTGCGCCCAGATGGAACGATCCTGACAAAGAACGAAATTGTCTCGGGCAACATTGCTGATTTCAGTGTTGAAACGCCATGCACCAGAGTTGTGTGTGCCTGCGATTGCAAGTTCGCCAATACGTAATCTGTTTATTCTCTGTCTGAAAGTTTAGTTGTGAAGGTAAATATTAAAATTCAAAATAAAATCATCTTTTCCACAACGAACTATTTAACTACCTAGATTTGTTATATAATACGAGTAGTACCTATTAAGAGAAAATCCTTGGTTGCTAATATTTCCTGTCGATGTATTCTTTGATTACTGTTACTAACAAAAATAAAAATTTGTGACCGTAGATTCGAAATTAGACTTTTTATTATTGCCATTTGTCCACAATTTTATTTAATGTTAGATCTAACATATTAAATCGAAAAGGAACTTTTGAAGTACGGTTGCCAGAACACACTGATATAATAGCTTGGCTATAGATATGTAAACTCTTACTTATTCCATCTGTCGATTGATTGATTGATGAGATATTGTTAAATAATGATAGACCTCAAATAATATTTAAGTACTTACGCGTTATCTTGCATCCAAGTAGGTTGTATTTTTAAGCAGTTAAATGCTTGTATCTGGCTGTCACCTGCTCCAACCCATGGCCAGAGGCAATGCGGGCCACGGAGACCCGCACCGCTCTGCCAACCGCCTGGCAACGTTCCTACCCCTAACGTCACATCAGTGATTATATGCCCTATAACAGCGGATATACGGTATGTTCTTAAAGCGAAATTCCATGCTACTGGTCTACCGTTAAAAAGAGCAATCTGAAATTTAATTTATTAAGAATAAGTGTCAATGGATTACCTTGTCTATTTAAGGAAAGTGATTATACAAACATATATATCATATTGTGTATATATGTCTTATACTGGGATGGATGGATTCAACATGTGGAAATATACCAAATGTCTTGGTAACTATATTGATCATAATTTGTACGTTGGTAGCAATGGGTTCTAATGCTCGCATTGCTAACTTAAAGTAAAAAATCTGTCGCAGAACATTAATTCATATGCTGCAATTGACAATTACCCTCCTTTCTAGGCTACGTGTGTTATTAAATTCGACAACATCGTCACTTAACTTCAGGTGAGATTTTAGTCAAAAGCAAGTCTACAACATAGTAATGATCTTCTGTTGTCTACGAGGGTTTTTCTTGGCTATTTCATGAAATGCATAGGGCCGAATCCCTTTGTTCTGGCCGTGTCTAACAAAATAGTATGACTAATCAAATTAAATTAATAAACAGCTTAATTAGTTTTTTATAACAGTTATATAGGAGTTCTTTAACCATCGTGAAAACCATCTTCAGTGGCTTTGGAAGGCAGGAAGACAGCTATCTTTGTTTGAAAAAAAGGGGAAACAATGAACCTATCAGGAAAATAGGAAATAATCTATACCAATAAATAAGATTAAAGTATTTGTTTGTAATTTTTAAACAAAGTATTTCTTCATCACCTTTCACGCCCTTAGGGGATGAATTTTGAAAAATGCCGATGTTCTTGTTTTATTATTTTTGTCAAAGTGTACCTATTTATTAATACTTGCTATTTATAGTAAGTTTCAAATAAATGTAAGACGAAAAATATTATTTTCCATACAAACTTTGCCATCCACTTTTAGGGGTTGAATTTCAAAAAATCCCTTCTTAAACGATGCCTACAATATAAAATTAAAACTCGGGCGGGCCCAATGTAATATTTTTAACCAAACGGCTTAGCTGGGCTACAAAGCCTTTTATATAATTATATAGATTGACTTCTCTTCTATACTTATCTTCTCTTAAGAAGTAACTTCATCTAAAAGACACAAAAATATTCCGGTGCTTCTTTTACAGTCAAATGTAATACTCACTTGTCTAGGTACATTTGAACATCCAGTAAAGTCCCAATTGAGTTCTAAGGCATCGAGAATATTTCCACCAATACGACGGATTTCAGGAGAATGAACAGTAAGCCATACCCTGCCACATGTTGACCATTCTAGTTTTTGATTGTATGCTGTAAAACATATTGAAATTGTTGTATATAATATATATTTAACTAGCGGGTCCCACCATAGCGCCTATAAGCCATCGTCTCGATTAAATAAATACATTATGTAAATATGAGCTCAATCGGCCAAGTCGTTCAGGAGATTCAGAATCACTAACAGACGCATACGAGGTTTTTTTAAACTTTTAGATACAATACAAATGTATAATAGGATAATTGAAATTTTGATCTTGAAAGTACATTTTGGTGCAATATTTTTGTTGGATGTATTTATAACAGAGGAAAAAATACAAATGTATGACAGGATAATTCAAAATATTGATGTTGAAAGTACATTTGGGTAAATATTTTTGTTGGGTTTATTTATATCAAAGAAGAAAGTAAAAATTAACACAAATTTATGATAAGTTAATTGAAAATATTGATTCTGTAAGTACATTACAGTGCAAATACCTTTATTGACTGTATTTATAACAAAGGAGAAAGTACAAACAACTTGCAAATACATAATAATATTTTAAAACAATCAAAACGATATTTGTTTTTGTTTTCCAGTGTTTAAAATCTGTTAAAAGTTTTTAAAATAATCATTATGTAGTTAGGCTTAAATACTAAAATCTATTTTATATTTAGCTAATAGTGAAAAGCTTTAAAAAGTGGTTCAAATATTGGATTATTATTATAATTATTTGCTATTTTACATTTAAATTTAAAAAACTCGATGTTAAATTATAAGAATAACTCTAAACATGCAATATGCTTTATGCATAAGAAGCTAATAAGCTTTATGCATAACTTATGCCCCAACCATGTTTAATATTAATGCCTATTTTAGTAGTTTTTCATGCAGAGATTCTTCGTTGACCTCTCAGTTATCCTCTTCATTGCCGAGTGCAAGCAGTTTTTATGTATACTTGTCTGAAGGTATTTTAGTTATTAGGCATGCAAGAACATAAGAACACAGACACACTTTTAAAACTATTGCGTTTTGTACTAGTTGTTGCTCGACATTTCAGCCTGGTTACATAGGACATGGTAAAGAGCCGACTCATGTGTTTAGCGTTAATTGTTTGTAACTACGTCATCTGGTCATTGTCACTAGAAATTTTAGGGCACACTTCACTCACTTTATCTAAAGTAACTTTTGTCGATCGCATCTGAGTTTTAAGTTTTTCTATTACCGGTTTCCATGTTGAAGTTAGTTTTAGTGCGGCATAATAATTTAAGTAGTCGGCAGTATAATTTGTCATAGCATAAGCTAAGCTTGAGTCCTTTTTGATGTTGAATGCAGAATTTGTTTGACAACATTGCAATATTAAATATTAGTAAATATAATTGTAAATATTAGTAATACTCCTACCTATTGTAATTTTATGTTGGTAATTTGTAATTATGTCCGTGTTTTCAAGATTGAATAAATGTGTTTTCTTTATCTCTTTTAATTTCAAACGCTTCTCTTACTAGTCTAGCATAGTAGAAGCTATTTGTGCAGAGGGCTTTGGCTGATGTAATTTAATCCACTAATTGGGACCCTCTTCCAGCATGTGTTTCACGATAGTCGATTTCTGTGTTTGTTGATTTTTAACTGCAGCTATGTGAACTTTGATCCTTCCGTCTCTTACGAGATTATAATGTGTTTTGTGTATAAACGCGTACTTTTTCTGTACGCGTTTTAGACCCGTGTAAAATAAATATTTATTATTAAGAATGCAGATTTCATTACACTATATTAGCTACCACCAGTTACCAAGTATGCAGATACTTTTTTAATCTAACATTAATTAGAACGCTTACTTGACACAATTAAAATTATTATTTAGCAAGTGCGATTACAGTTTTATGTTAACAACGAATACCACCAACACCCATAAGTGCCTCAAATATAAGCCTTACAGTTTAAGTACATACACGTTTAAGAGTTCTCAAAATGCGACTCGATTTAACGGGAGTATCTGGAGCCGGTGCCTGGTACCGTATGCGAGAAACTGAAACATCATCAATGAACTGAACAAATCAGTTTGTTATACAATTTATGTATCACGTTGATAGGTGCGTAGTGGATGGCTTTATTTAATTTCACATTCATTGTGATAACATTTATGAGACTTACACGTTTATAGTACTAATGCCAGTTATAATCTTCATTTTGGACATTTAGTGCTAAGTACCATCAAGTATGTTATCTGCACACGAGAGTTACTCCCTTTTTTAGTACAATCTTCTTCGACCTCATCGCCACTTAATGCACGAAAATGAGATTGTGGTCCAAGGCTAGTCGCGCATTAAGAGAACTATGAATAATAGTTACGAAGAAGAGTGATATAAGCAACAATTTTTTTTTCATGTAGGGCCGAAGTAATGCGAATAAAACCAGAGAAAGTTATTGTTCTTAAATTCTAAAGTTGCTTGACCTATTGTGTTATTGCAGTGAAGATACTCAATGACATTTGATATTTGCGTCACTTAACATCGAGTGTGATTATTTAGAGAAGTACAACTTCTAATGCGTACATAAGTACACGCATCTAATTTTTTTTTGTAATATTATTTAATAATTTGATTTTTATTTAATAGGTCTTTACATATGAAATTGCCGTTCTGCAGTACTGGCCATTTCAAATCAAAATAATTTTTGTTTGGCTAAGAATTCTAATTTCAAATTAAATTTATTTTAAAAACATGGAATTCTTTTTCCAAGAGTAGTCATTTGTTTATTGATTAGTGTTACATTTTCATCGCATTTAAATCTTTTTTGTCATCATGGACACGTTAAAAATTCGAGTAATTATGGAATATGAGTACCGTCGTGGCAGTAACTCGGCACAAGCGGCACGCAACATCAACGACGTTTACGGAGCTAACACTACAAACCAACGCACCACCTGTTATTGGTTTGCTCGCTTCCATTCTGCGAATTTCGACCTGAAAAATGAACCTCGCGGTCGTCCGAAGACCTTGGTCGACAATGACGAATTAAAAGCGATTGTGGAAGCTGATGATACACAATCTACGGCTGAATTAGCAGCAGCTTTCGACGTAAGCGTCAAAACAATATTGGTCAATTTGCGTCAAATTGGCAAGGTAAAAGAAAGCTTGACAAATGGATGCCCCACGAACTTAATGATCGGCAGCGCGAAGTACGCGTCGAGAGTGCCTTGCACTGCTCAACAGACACACAAATGAAGGAATTTTGAACCGCATTGTTACCTGCGATGAAAAATGGATTCTGTTTGATAACCGCAAGCGCTCAGCAAGTTGGTTGGATCCTGGTTCAACACCTAAACAATGCCCTAAACGAAAACTTACCCCTAGAAAAGTGATGGTCACTGTTTGGTGGTCTAGCGCCGGTGTGATTCATCACAGCTTCTTAACAAACGGGGTGAGCATTACTGCAGATGTGTACTGTGAAGAACTGAATACAATGATGGAGAAGCTGGCACATTCCAACCAGCATTGGTCAATCGCTCGTCTCCGCTGCTCCTGCACGACAACGCGCGACCTCATACTGCACAACAGACGGTCTCCAAGTTGCAAGAACTGGGGTTGGAAGTTCTCCGTCATCCGCCCTACTCACCAGATCTGGCGCCTACATACTACTTTTTCCAGAATTTGGATAACTCCTTGGTGGGAAAAAATTCAATACCCGAGAGGCAGTACAAAATGCCTTTGAAGAATTTGTTGCCTCCCGTCCAGCTGATTTCTTTAAGAAGGCCATCAATAAACTGCCACTGCAAAGATTGCTTGGGGGATTACTTCGATTAATATAAATAAAAAATACATGAAAAAACATCGTTTAAATTTTTTCATACAAAACGGCAATTTCATAGGTAAAGACCTAATATTATTACCCAATTTTTTAGTTGGTTTAAAAGTAGAGTTGTTTTAACTTTTGAGTTAATTATACTTAGAATAGAAACACACACTTATTTGTAATAATTATGTGGTCCTCTTAGGCAGATTGGCTGATAAAAATTTCACAATGTAGAAGTGAGAGCAACAAGTTTTGAATAATAAGAAATATTTTGCATGCATTATAGAACAGAACATATAACCCCCACAGAATTATTGTATAATGGTTTATTGCAAAACTCAAATTTTTTTCATCGCATTTATAAAGTATAGCATAGTAATTGGCTTTAGCGGTAAAACCAGGTTATACCTAAATTTGAAATCTAGACTGCGGAGAAAAACAATAACAACAATATATCTAGTCAAACTTGGAGAAACCGCCGTAGCGTTTTTAAAAATACAAAATTAATTAATACGAATTGAATTTTAATTCGACTTAACTCTTAGGCGACTAATTACAGACTAACTTTCTTAAACTCTATCGATTAAACGTAACCTATGTACTATCATCTCACATCATACGATGTCCGGTGTGTGGGCGAACGGCGACATATCGTCAGCATAACAATCTCTGTTGTTATAATGGTAAGAATACAGGACGATCGGATGATGTGCCTGTCATAACTCCTCCCTCCGTAAGTTCGAGGTCACCCTCAGGATGGGGATGATCTCGATTCTCATCCTTTCTATATAATTCCTTAATTTTATTTTTACAGGCTAACATAATGATACAAGTAACCATAATGGTATAAAATATTAAATGTACTACGCTAACACTCTTATTATCTAAAACACCAATATATTGTTCACTTTTATCATCATAAATTTCACTTTTACTTTTCTGCACTAAATAATTGAGGAACTGAATATCGACAAGATCGATTCCATTGATGCTGATGGGTTTTCGCTGCATATCGGAAGGTTTAGGTGATATTTTAGGTAAATTAATTACCGGGAACTTCGTATAGGTGATATCGTTTCCTCGAGTTTGGTGTTTCTTTAGATTAAAATTCTTTATTTGGACTTGACAGTCGTCATCTATTGATAGCAGGTAAGTTCCACAGATGCTTTCTTGCGTTATTTCATTTTCACAATGTTTGGTAAGGAGTGTTTCAGTTTTTGCATAGACTATCCATTGATTGGGTTGAATCAGGTCAGCCTTCACATCTTCAATGATAATGGGGACCGGATGGCAACTTGTAACGTTTGTGGAGAATTGCATGAGTTCAATGATACAATTGTCTTCAACAAGTGGAGATGTGCTGTCCTCAAAACACAAAAAGCGGTCTTCATCAATCTCGCTGCATTGCTGGGAGAGCGGCTTGGTTTTTAGACCTTTCGTTAGGAGGTAAGGGTATTTGGGTAGGATGAGAGTGGTAAGATCATTGCTCATGTTATGGACGGGCAACGGAATTAATTTGTAATAATTAAAAACTTCATTTCTTATTAGGGGGATGTCCATAATAAATTTTATCTGATTTTGTTTAACATATGCTTTCATTTCTATACATTGTTCTATTTTTATAAGGTTATCTATATTTACAGGGTATACTAATTTATCGGTTTTCTCGATGTCTTTTAACAATGTCAGTAGTTCAACCGTGTCTACAATTGATTGGTGTAACAATCTTATTTTAGCGAAGGCAATAGCTGTTTCAATTTCATTCATACGGATATAAATTGTTTGAAAGTTATTTGTAAAAATATTAAAAAGATGAATTATTTTATTACCGATTTGAAATAGCCTTGTTTTATCCAAAGTTTGATGTATATCGTTGATACTTTCATTAATTTGAATGAAATTGTAACGCGTAGAGTTAGTTATATTTACAATGTTACCCACCATTTCAGTGACAATCGTCATTTTATTGTCTATCCTATCTTGTCTGTTTTTTAATTTGTGGATTAAATTTTCGTATCTTATGGCGTCATCGTTATCCAGGTTACCGGTAATAGTTTTAATTAGTGTTCCCAGAGGATTAAGTAAACCGCGCTTAGTTCTTACCAATGACGGAACAAGTTCCCTATACTTGTCTATAGTTATGTTCATAGCGTATTCGGTTTGTGATTGGACTTCAGAGTAATCGGAATCAAAGGCTTTGGTGTCAAAGCAACTATTAACATGTTGTTTCAATTTTAAATAATCATTTATACTTAATTCTAGCTGGTCGTAAATAAGTTTTAGATCTAAGATTTTAATAATAGTCCATTTATCGTGGCTGATGACAGCTTGTCCTTCCTTTACAGGTAAAAGTCCCGGGTTCTTGTTAATCGGCTGCAGTTGAAGGGCCTGGCCGTGGATCACGTATATCGCCAGAAGTACGAACCTGCGGAGGACGTTTGATGTCTTTAATGGGGACTTTGGTATTTCTATTTTGCGTAGTTACGGGCACAGTATTTTTCTGTAGCTTGCCTGTGACCTGAGCTTTTTGATAACGAGGCTTGTCCTTACTGCGTCTTGTGTTTACTCCTTTAATATACACCGTATCTCCTACATCTATGTCAAAGTCCGTTTCACCGCCATGCTTCTCTCTTACAGTCATCTTCTTATCAATCATCTTATCTGTTAGATACTCATACAAGTACTTTGTTTTCCTAACGTGTTCCTTTACCAGTTGTTGTGTGAACTGTTTGTTGAAGTCCACATGAAACGCGCAATTGGACTCGGTATGTCCGAAAACAACTTCAAATGGCGTAAGGCCGGTGGTCGAGTGGATTGTATGATTATATGACATTATGGCATGGGTCATTACAGATGCGGCGTCAGTTATTTTTCTTTCGTATTTCGCAATTCGGTAGATTTCTATAATAGTTGAATGGAACCTTTCGACAATTCCCATTGAATTGGGGTTATGTGGGGTACCGATATGAAGTTGGATTTTATAGAATTCTAATAATTCCTTTATTAGTGCGTTGTTAAATTCTACGCCAGGGTCACAGCTGATTCTACCTGGAGTACCATACATTGAGAAATACTTTAGGAGAGCTCTTACTACTTCCGGGGTGGATTTGGTATTAATTTCAATCGCTTGGCCTAATTTACTGAAGGCGTCCACAACTGTAAGGTAATGTTTCCCTTCAATTGAAAAAGTGTCGATGAATAGTTCCTGAAACGGCTTAGTTTGTGTTTGTGATAGTTGTAGCTCTGGTTTCATTGGTTTGCGGTCATACTTCATTTTCTTGCATGTTTCGCATGAATTAATAATACTAGCAACTATTTGTTCCATATTGTCCCAATAGAATACCCGTCTAAGATGTACTAGAGTTTCCTTGATTCCTCTATGACTATTTTTACATGTGTGATATTTAATCACAACGTCTCGTTGTTCGTTTTCGTCGTCTATAAAAACGATTCTCTTTGTGCATTCGTAAAACTTTACTGACCCTTTTTGGAAAAGCTTCATAGCAGCATCCGAAAACTGTTTGCGGTGTAATTCGTTTTCGAAATAAAAGAAATGTTTTATTTTAGGTCTTGTATATTCTTTTAGAAATCTTTTAACTAAATCCGGATTGTCTACAGGTAAGTGCACTTCCAATATCTTGTGTTTAGTTTTTGACAGATCTTTCACCGTTAATTCGTTTCTGTTCCAGGTATACACGAGTATTTGGTTTGGTTTTGTATCGATTGCTTCCTGAATAATAGGTATACCATCGGTATCCATGTCTCGAGCCGAGTGTACGGTACCTATACTTCCATCACTCGGTCCTTCAGATGCGGTTGCTGTGGTGCTGCCAATAGAGGGAATCGAATAAGGCGATCTTCGGCCATCACTTACCATCGATGAGACACTAACAGTTTTTTCTGAATCCGATGAGATTTCGATCACAGATGGCGTATTTTGACGTGATGTAGAGGCGTCGGAATTGTTATTTTCTCCTTTGCTTAGTCGTGTTATTTCTTTAGTTATATTAGTTAGATGGCGTTTGAGTCTCCGCTCTTTTTCATCTACGTTAACCTTCATTGACACGTCGTCATTCTCACCTAACATGTTAATCTTAATTCGGGATAATGCATCTGCATTACAATTTTGCTTTCCATTTTTGTATACAATGTTATAGTCAAATTCTTCTAAACGCAGTTTCCACCTTGTCAATTTACTATTTGGTTCCTTTATCGAGTTAAGCCAAGCTAGTGGTCTATGGTCCGTATAAATTGTAAACTTCTTCCCGTACAAATAGGGTCGAAAATGTTTTGTAGCCCAAACAATTGCTAAAAGCTCTTTTTCGATGGTGCTATAGCGTGTCTCAGCGTCGTTCAACGTGCGGCTTGCATAGGCTATAGGTTTATCGCTTCCAATAGGTCCTTGGGAAAGGACAGCTCCCAACGCGAAATTAGATGCATCCGTCGTAAGGACGAAAGGCTTGGAGAAGTCGGGGAATTGTAGGAGTGGGGCGTTAGTTAGCAGCTCTTTACACCTTTCAAATGCTTCGATGTATTCTGGTTTTGTATAGTCGATCTTATTTTTCTTTTTAAGACATGATGTCAGGGGTTGCGTCAATTTAGCAAAGTCTTTGATAAATTTACGGTAATAGCCCACAAGACCGAGAAAACTCTTGATTTCCGTGGTTGTTTTCGGCAACGGAAAGTCTAGGACGGCTTTAATTTTGTCATCGTTGGGCATAAGGCCATTTTTAGTAATTGTATGGCCTAAGTAAAGGACTTCTTTCCTTAAAAACTCACATTTGTCAAGTGTAACTTTCAGATTTGTTTTCCTAAGTCGGTCAAATATTTTACGAAGTTTATCAATGTGCTCCTGTAGGCTAGAAGAGTAAACTATGATGTCATCAAGATATACCAAGCAATGTATACCTTGAAGGCCTCGCAGCACACTATCCATTGCCCTTTGAAACGTTGCGGGCGCTGTTTTTAAGCCGAACGGCATCCTTTTGAACTCGTAATGTCCCGTTTGGGTCGTAAAGGCGGTTTTCGCTCTATCCGCTTCATTAACCTCTATTTGATGATACCCGCTGGCCAGGTCAATAGTACTGAAATATTGAGATTTGCCTAACTTATCGAAGAGGTCGGATATGTTCGGCAAGGGGTATTTATCGTCAATCGTGATCTCGTTGAGGCGTCGGTAGTCAATTACCATTCTATATTTTCGTTCCCCTGATGCGTCCAATTTTTTTGGGACCAGGTGTACCGGTGCGCTCCAGGGTGAGTACGACTCCTGTATGACATTATCTTCCAACAGTTTGTTTATTTGTTTTTCTATTTCTTCATTTTGGCAAGGGGGATGACGATAAGGTCGAATATAGATAGGGTCTTCATTAGTCGTCCTGATATTGTGTTTTATTTCGTTAGTGAAAGATAATGGTATCTTGTCACAATAAAATATGTCTCTGTATTCGTAGCATAGCTTTGATATACATTCGCGTTCTTCCTGATTCACATGATCAAGTCGTAATTTATTTAAATTTTCTTTCAGCAATTCATCAATCATACAGTCGTCTTTTACAACGTTTACCTCACAGTCTTCATTTTTGAATATTGTTACTTCAAACGGTTCCTTAAATATGATGTCTACCTTTTTGTCTGAGGTATTTTGTATAACTGTTTCCGCAAAGAAATTATCACACTTAATAAGGGCAGTAGGCATTCGCACCCCGTCCTGAAACTGTAAGAAATCCACGATTGCATCTCCGTGCTGTAGGTTCACTGGGATCTTAACTCGTGTCTCAGATCGTGGTGGTAGGTTTATTTCATATGGTGGATTATATATAATAGGAATCTGTGCATTATGCGTTAGTAAAACTTGGTTTCTCATGTCGATATTTGCCGCTAACTTTTTTAAAAGATCTGCTCCAATAAGTCCGTCATACCGACCGTCAACGTCGTAGACGTAAAATTTATGAGGGAGAGTACTCTTGAATGTTTTCAATAATGGAATGTAGATAACTTCGTTATGGAGGCTTTGAGCATGTGTGCTTACAACTGTAAATGGTTCATGATATTTAAATTCGTAAAAGAATTCATCAGCTTTTGCCGGGCTGATAAAAGATCGGCTACTTCCGGTATCGATGAGGAACTTCGAGTTTATCTCAGGGATTTCAATATGAGGTAATTTTAAGATACTGTCACAATAATTCAGATTTATTATCTCGCCAGATCTTTCGAGGCTGTATCCTGAAAATTTTCAGCTTCCTGAATTTCATTTCCATCGTGGTTTTCTACATAATAGCAATCTCCTTCTGATGGGTCATATTGTTGTTCTGTTTGTTCAATGTAATTATCATTAATATTATAACAAGTATCGTAGTTGTCATCGGGGCTGTAATCTTGGTAAGAGCTTGGTTCTCCCATATAGTATAGGTCGTTCGCGATCATATTTTGTCTTACAGGGGCTGTACGCATCGAAACGTCTGTGTCGCCTAATTGAGGCGCTTGCCGTTGATTGGGTATGCCAAATTTAAACTGATTGGGTATACCAAATTTAAACTGATTGGGGTGTGCATTATTTTGGTTTTGCATGTTGAACCTAGGACCTTGTTGAGGGATGCCAAATTTAAATCCACCATGTTGGAAAGGCGCGCGCGGCTGTCCGAAATTTGGTTGATTAAAATTACGTTGGTACTGATTTGGGGCTGGCTTATATTGAAAACCTTGGGGTTGTACAAATCTATTTGGTTGAACAAAATTAGGTCTAAACCCTTGATGTTGTGAGGTGCCTACCTGAAAATTATTCTGTGGAATACCAAACTTAAATTGAGGCATCATATTGTTGTTATTAAATGTAGGCTTGAAGCCTTGACCCAGGGGTGATGGTTTCAATGAATTTTGTATATTCTGTGGTTGCACTGTATTATGTTTACTCGTCTTATGTTTAGCATTATACTGAGCCTGGAAGTTTACTTCCTCCGTTACAATACTAAGAGCAGTTTCCAGGTTAGAACATCCTTTCAAACGTACTATACGAATTAATTCTTCGGGTAAATTGTATAAAAATATGTTTAATGCCGTGTTATTATATATTATCATTTTAGCTGCTTTTATTCCTTCATCGGTAAGTCTATTAACTTTTGCGAATAAAGAACTTCGCGTGTTTTGTATTCTATGGCAGAGCTGGATATACGATTCACCGTGATTAAGTTTAATCGACTCAAGTTCAAGCGCTATGCATTCTTCCGAACGCGGGTCACCGAAATGTTGAGTTAGCACGTCCTTTAAACGTTCCCAAGATAATATAGTAGGGTTGTCACTAAGTAAAGCAGCAGCTTTTCCGGTAAGCCTACTACTTATTATGTGAAATAAGTAAAGTTCTTGATTTAAATTTCCCTGAATTCTACTTGCACTAAGCACATACTCACATTTAGATATAAATAAATTTAATAATTTTTCGTCACCATCATATTTCGGAATTATACATAAGAATTCCTTTGAAACAATTCGAATAGTATCATTCTCTGCACGACGTCCTGCGGCCAAATTACCTTCCATTTTTATTCTATAATTACTTATAACTACACAAATTAATCGCGAGAATCAATAATTTACCGATATGTGTGTAAACAAAATCAGATAAACGCAATTAATAAGATCAACGATTTAGGTTGATGGAAAAATATGGAAAAGACTGGGAAAATGAAAAACGGAAGTGAAAAGGTCTACTCACCAACCGCTCGATCCCATGTCCTCCTGAGCCTGGTTAATCGCCTGTTCGCGTACGGTGTAGTTTCCCACAGGGAGACGAAATTTATTTGGTTCGTGTTTTCGCGTTCGCGTCACTACTTGTGAAACCGATTTCGGGGTTTCCGATAGTAGCGGTCGGAAAATTCGCGAAAAATCCACAAGGCTGCGCCAGTCAAACTTGGAGAAACCGCCGTAGCGTTTTTAAAAATACAAAATTAATTAATACGAATTGAATTTTAATTCGACTTAACTCTTAGGCGACTAATTACAGACTAACTTTCTTAAACTCTATCGATTAAACGTAACCTATGTACTATCATCTCACATCATACGATGTCCGGTGTGTGGGCGAACGGCGACATATCGTCAGCATAACAATCTCTGTTGTTATAATGGTAAGAATACAGGACGATCGGATGATGTGCCTGTCATAACTATCTATTCGTAATTATTTATTTATTTTAAATATGATTTCTTATAATAAACGTACATAACTGTTCTTGATATATGATTTAAATAATATGTGGAATTTTAGGAATAATTAAGATAAGAAATTAAATTATTGTTAATCTAATAATCTTAATGAATATTTTTCAAAAAGATTAAATGCACGTGCATTATAAATTAATCAAGTATTATCTTTAATAAAAAATATCTAAATATATTAAAAGTCATCTATCATCGTGATTTACCTATAATTATAACTGTCAAGATTAGTTAACACCAATGAACTTGAAACCACAAAAACAAAGACTCATTAATTATAGTACCAATTACATTTGTTATTTATTTACTCACATTGTGCAATTAGGAGTATGTCCTCTTTATCTTATACGTTTATGTATGGATAATTTTACTATATTATAAAGTAAAATATAATCACTTTTAACTAGGAACACAGGAAATTGAAAATTATCTAATATATAAAATATGATAAAAACTTTCACAAGTTATCCATATTATTTTATGTTATTAAATGGCCATGATTTATATTTTGGATAAATTATCTCATAAATCATGAATATTTAATAACATAAAATAATTTTGATAATTTGTGAGTTTTTTTGATAATTAGGAACATAAAAGAATTTCTTTAACTTATTACATACAAACTGGAATACATATCTATACGTAAAGATGCATATTTTATTGTTTAAGAATATTATTATTACATGTTAATAAAACTACTTTTTTGATGTCATTCGTTAGGATCAACGAAACTTTCTAAATAGTATACTTTCAATGTTGACATACAAGTAAAATTAGTTAACATAAGTAATCAGTTACCAACAACAAAGTATTTATTTTAGTGTGACATAACTTTTACTAAATTTATTTATGGTTTTGTTTACTGTAGAGAAATTAAAATATTTGAATTGCATATTTCTTTTCAACGTGTAACTTTAATTCTATCACCCCAAAATTTTTAATTATCCTTGATTTTAATTTAAATATATATGTGAATAATATTTTATAACAGTTATATTATTTCTATGCGTTTTTGATACCAGACTCTATGTGGTGTATCTATATTTTATCATAAATGTTGACTTGATAGAAGTATAAAACACTTTTATAATTCTTCAACAAAGTTATTGGTAAGTGTAGGATCACGTGTTTGGAATTAACGATTGATTAATTTATTTAATCATAATAATTAATTTAATTTTAATTAGTGAGTTAATTTTAGTGATTCGCGTTGTTTATACATAAGTGTGGAATACCAACATTTATAAAATAAATATTAGTTAAATGTATTTTAATAATCAGTCTTTTTGTTACTTCAGACAACGAATGTATTTTTGTTTTAATCAAAATGTTTATAATGATTTTTTTATATAAACTCACGCGCAATAGAAGCCCCGAGTGCAGTCGCAGCGAGCACCAGAACAGCGTACCAAGGCACTGCCATCTCACTTCGTGGCTTTCGCGCCACTGAACTCACTGAATTGAATGAACTTAGCAGATTTGGCGTTTACTTACAATTGATTACCTTTCAAGAGATCAACATAAACAACGATTTATCTCTTTATAAAAAGTATGTTGCGGGATACCTTGTATTGTTGTCACTGTTTTACCAACATAGCAATCAATGTACACGGTTCATTCAGAATTATCATTACAAGTGCAAATGCTAACTCCTGAGTGATAATGGTAGTGCGGGCTTCCTACAGAACCCCATTTCCAATCGACAGCCGTGTTTTAGAGTTGTGTAGAACTATAAGTGTGAAGTAGATGTTATCATCTAAAAATAAATACAGATAAATATACCTTATTAAAAAATATTGCATATACATAGATATAGTTTTTAGTTTTATGAATACAAGTTTTAGGCTCTAATTTCTTAGCAAACGGTATGCATTATGTGCATTATGCACATGAAATTAAATGGCCACTACCAGTCCATCTATTACCAAATTCAAACTTAAGGTTAGTCCAGAGATCTTTTGGTTAAGGTGGGTTCAAAGAAAGGTAGGGCACAGAGAAATTTCTTTGGAGATCTCTTTACTTCGAGCAGCCTGACTGGTGGAATACCTCCACCCTACAGAAGATTGCAACCAAATGTCCTAGTTTAGGATTTCCAGAGCACCTTGGGATAGGAGGTTCAAGGTCAGCACCGCGTACTAATACTTTGTAGTATAAAAAATCGCTGACAGTTTGGTAACCTGTGAGTTGGAACGTTTTGTTGGTCAGTGCGTGTTGCAAACCACATTATTTTTTTAATACCACGATGAGTTCAAGCTATCGTACGGTTCACTGAATGATAAGCGGTTATCGTAGGTTAGTAACGCCCTCATTACCCCTGAAGTATAAACATGACAACACGAGCATTGTGGCATTGAAATAAAAATACATATAGGGATGGATGGTGAGGTGGTACCGCAGTGGAACTTTGAATTTCTACCACTGTTGTAAGTAAATACATACAAAATTTCATCCAAATCGTTAGAACCGTTCCATATACCTATTTTATATTAGAATCATTAACTTAATAATACTAGATCGTATTAAAAATGTATGATTAATAAGCATGATTATATGATAGCATGGATTTCCCCAATATGCTTCCGGAATGGCTGTCGTAAAATTTGAAGCTTGACGATAATTCATAGGATCATGTTTTAATAAGCCGACACTAGTTTGAGCTTGGAAGGTGAATGACAGACGCATTCTCGTGCTAATCTCGAGAAAGTCGTACGGAGCCTACAGCATCTGCCACTGTCCAGGATACGCTCGGGGACAGCGCTCGTAAAAATTCGGACTGAAGCCGCTTACACAAGAATTTTTATTCCACTGTGTTTTATAAATAGCCGCGGAGCGTGATACTCACGATAAGACTTACAGCGTCTGATAATGTCACCGTGATCAGGTAGTTTAGAAAGTCTGATCCGAATATTTGCCCTACCTTCTTTACACTAAGACGAAAATGCTGGCTAATAAGCTTGGTTTAAGAATTCATTTTTCAGTTTCAAACTACTGGATCCAATCATCTACTCCACCAGTATCGAGCGTGTAAGCTTACAAGTAACCTTTCGAACAAGCATTTTATTTAAATGTGGCACGATTCCGGTGGCACTGACATTCCGGCCCTACCGGTGACATGGAGGGAAGTGAGCCCCAAACATCCAGTCAGCTTACAAAATGTTAGTAACTATAATATTCTGGTTACGTGAGAGTTGTTGCTCGTTCGGGAAGTAACGACGGTATGATGGATTAAATGCTCCCATTGGTTTCCTGTGACTTAAACTCGGTAGATGACGCTGCAGAGCAAAAAGGTCATCAGTTTAAAGCGCTGTGATTGGTGGAAAACAAGCGGAAGTATACAACGCCCTCTCACAGATGCTGTGCGTCGTCAATACTCAATATTATAAGTTTCATTTTTATGTAAAATTTGCACCATATTCTAAGACTCCACGTCAAAAGGTCACAAAAATTGCTACAAACATTTGCAAAAAAGTTTCAATGATAAGAACGGAAATCGGTTGAAGTGAAAAAGCCCCGGATTTACGATTTTTACGAACTTCACATTGGATCATCATATTTCCTTTAGAATTTTATATGTCTAGATGCGACGGTAATTCATCTAGCAGAAAATCACTCTCTCTACGCATGTTTAAAAATGAATTGAGAAAGCGCTCTAGAATCAAATGTATAATCGATAGAAATTATCATAAATGTTACTTCTCAAAGGTGTTTTTTCCTGGTAACGCCATATCTTCGTTAATCCTTCATGAAGGTTAATGAATTAAACATTACATACACATAACAACACGCTTATATTAGCTTCACTTGTAACTAACTAACTAACTATTATAACAATGTAATAAAATCTAAGAAGTCCATTTTAACCTACTTCTAATTGTCGTATCGAAATGAAACTTTGTATGTATATGTGTACCGATGACAACACTAAAATTTGGTATCTTGGAGTTGATCTTATGATGGAGCCAGGAGGTGGATAGTGGGTCACATCAGTGGCTACTAGTAAACACCTCGAGTTTGGGCTCATATGATTTGTTTTGACAAGTACAGTAGATTGGGCGTGGTAACGAGATGTTATTTAAGACTAAAATTTTTATAATTTTTAGTGCGTAGTTAAATCGTGTTTTTAGTTTTTTAAACTATTTCAACTTATTTAAAAGTTTATGTTCCTCGCTGTTTATAATGTTTTTGTTATAAAATAATACCCGTGTAAATAGTATGTAATTTAATTATTGTAATAATAATAACAAATTGAATACTTAATTTTAAAAATTAAGTTTATTTTTGTATGTATTTCGTAAGTATTTTAAGTAAGTAATATTTTTAGTAAGTATTTTTGTAAGTAAAGATTTGGTGCAATGCTAGTTAATAACACAATAAATATTTGAAATGGTTATTGAACTTCTTTTTCGAAACCGAGAAAGTTTTCAATGACCAAAGCTTGTTTCTCTATTCGTTCTTCATTCTCTGAATTGTTTGAGGAAGCTAAGGACGGTGCTCGGCTTGGATTACGGAGTACCGGTTTCTGTAGTTGAAAAAAATTCAATGATGCTTTGAGTTCCTTTACGATCACTTCTTTGTGGGTAACCTGCAATAAATTCCGTTAATATAAAAATAAATTTCTAATATTTATACTTCGATTTACCATTCGCTAAAATTTTTAATAGAAATCGGACTTAAAGTATAACTTTTCTGTATATGCAACTTTTATTGGAGAGCTACTAAAAGCTGGCCGTAGAGTAGGGAGTTGTGAGACTCAAGGCGAGGCGTGGAGTAAGGAACTGTGAGACTCGAGGCGAAGATGAAGTTTTTTTAAAGTTTCACTTCGTGGTTTCATAAAACCACACATTTTTTTTAAATGTGTGATTTTATTTGAGAAATTGGATTTACTGAAAGTATTTGTTTAAATAGAGAAAAAATCGCTGTATCAAATAAATATTTTTTTAAACCTATTGCTTCTTAATATATCACCGTGTTATCATTATAAACATAAATTATGCATAAAAGTATAATTTTGCAATAAGTTAAAAATAAACTTGTCTAACACAGTAGAAAATTGTAACGCACCTGTTCTCTAACAACGATGTTACGGACTTCGTTCAGGAATTCCGCTGCCGTTATAAACAAGCAGAATACAAGGCCCACTATAAGTACTAAAAATGCTCCGATTAAATTTTCCATCTCTAAGTCTCCCTCCGTGTCGTTGATATCGATCTTTACCTATAAAATTGTTAATAATACAATGTGTTATATGTACCTGATAGGGTAGACAATACGAAACCATGTATTCGTCTACACAATATCTTTAGTTGTATCCCTTTTTATTTTAAAAAGGGAGATAACAAACAGCGGAATGGTAAAATAAGATTTTGCGTGTTTTTAGTTCATAGTCAAACAATCAGGCATTCGTTAACGTCGAAATGGTAATCAGTAACACAGATTTTATCAGTAAACTAGGATAACATATAAGACATGCAGATGAAATATTAGCTCTGCGTCTTAAGGTAAGTGCTTTATAAGTATAGTTCATATCTTAGTTATATCATACAGCCAAGGATAGGTTCAAGCCATGGAATTTTAAAATATTAGATAGGTACTTAAAATGAATGAAAATAAAGTACTTGTAGGAAGAAGTTATTAAAATATAGTTACAATCATAAGTAATGCAAATGAAATCCATTTTTGGATACTCTTCTAAACTAAATATAGTTTAAATATAGTTATAATAGATGTGCCCCACGGTTTTACCCGTGTTAAATTTATTCGGCAAACTCTACACGGCTGCGTCGGTGCCAACACGCCTGTGTAGCCCTGTAGTTGTTTCCCTTCCCGTACTTGCCTACAGCTTGCTTGACGTTCATAGTAACTGCTTCGTTTCTTAGGGTCTTAGCGTGAAGTCTATATATAGCCTATACTATTCCACGTGAATCTGGTTATCATATACAAAAAAAACTTTTTGAATCCGACTGGTAGTTCCAGAGATTAGCGCGTTTAAACAAACAATCAAACAAAAAACTATTCAACTTTATTATATATATATATATATATATATATATATATATATATATATATATATATATAGTTTAGATAATATTTATGATTGAATTAACGCAACTACGTCGATAATTAATTGCGCAACAGAAATTGCAGAGACACACACGTGAACGAAGAAGTTGCGAATATTACAAACTTACTGGACACTCTTTCGCTCCGTACTTTTCGTTCCACCATTTCTTTTTTATGTTCTCCAATTTAGTTGATTCTTGTAGTTTTAAAATTGCTCGATTTATGTCACTTCTAAACGGAGAGTCTGAAATTATATTTTTTTTAAAACTATGACGATGACGAATAAGTTACAGGATAAATTAACGAATGGATTTTAAACTTTAGTAAAAATTGACATATTTTTGCAAACCAAAAAAAATTACTGTTTCTTCGTGAGATTATTTAGCTGATCATTATATGAAGACTGAACCTTATGTAAATACTTCATTATATAAAAAAAAACCAGTGTATAGGTAAAATCTTTTATTACTTTCGCTCCATTTTCATCTAACTTAGAACACATTAACTGGAATAGTAAGGAAAACCTCATTCTCAGTAGAATGCCTCGTATTAGTAGTTAGTGTTACCTAAACTTTCTCACTATGTATATTCAGTATGTTATTTGATTTCTGTTAAAAGGATTCAATAGTTTCTCCGATTTAATTGCATTACTTACTTGCTGGCATTGCAATACCATAATATTTACTATCTAATTCACCACCGACTTTCTTTAGATCGCAGTCTCTTTTCAATTTGTATTCAATAGCACATGATTCCATGAGGAAGGCGTATCTATTTTTCCCGTTGACAACCCTTTTTACACCTTCGTCGTTTGTGTTGACTAAAACTGCAGGGTTTGCCATCATATTTTCGTACATTCGTTGAAAGGTTTTGTCTTTGGAAGTCTAAAATAAGAAATAAACATGATTCCCTATGCTTTTTCTATATTGTGTTAGATTTTAATAACATCTTAAGCAATATTCATCATATAATTGACTAAGCTGACTTTGAAAGAAAATATGTAAACTTAAAAAAAAAATAGACTTCTTTGCAAGGAATATAAATCCAATTTGATTTCTCTAACTATACGTAAATCTACATTTACTATATGCTTAAGCTTAAATTACTGTTTAAGATACTTTAAAAGCTAAAGATAATATAAATAAAGTCCTACACGTTATACATATAGATACGTGTTGCTGATATATTAACTGTGCAATAATGTTAATTCACCCGAAAGAAATCAAGAGTAGATCCACCCTTTATAGCACCGTACAAAATTTTATTCTGCTTTGCTAAGTCTTCAACACTATTAATCGGTTCATTTTCTAACGCTGAAGTCATGGAAGCCGAGAGCTGGGCGATGTAAGTTTGACAAACGATCATCGCGAAGAACCACCACATTCCACAAACCCATCGAGTGCCTATAGCCCTGTAAACAAATATTAAAAGTAGTAAAAGAATCTACTTATCTCAAGCAAAGTTAAACGAAGGGATATTCATTGATGCCTGTTCAGAAATGGGCCTGCCTGTCGTATAAGTGTTGTGCTTTTTAAACTGAATTCTAAATAATTTACATTGAGCTAAGGGCTTTTTTAACAAACCGTAAGGGCTTGTGTAGACGGCGCTGCTAACGCGCCGCCGCCACTCCGCCATCGTACTTTCGCCGCTTTTGCCATATCACTGTGCATTTTTAGTAATACGCTGCTAGCTACGAATATTATATACATAGGCATAATGAACAAGTTGAGTATAACTTAATCAATACGCTTTTTACTAGATATATACTGGGTGCTCCTGAAAGGCGATAAACCAAACTCATTGTGTAAGGATTAGTTCATTACTATGTTTATGGTGGTCGCGACGCCTTATAACTCACTTTTTATTGAGTATACACTGGGTGATCCTAAAATGTGACAAACCAGACGAAAATCACCTTGTAATGATTAGTTTATTACTATGTGTATGGTGGTTACGATCTCTACCACATATAGTTGAATTTTGATATTTTACTCTATAAAAGAAACACGTATGATGTTCGTGGCTAGCAATGTATTACTAAACATGTACAATGATATTCCAATACATGCGGCGGTGGCGCATCCGCGGTGCATCCGCGGCGCCGTTTACACAAGCCCTTAGGCTTGTGTTTATTTATCGTTTAAATTAGAAAACAAATACAAAAGTGAAGTTTAATTACTGAATACATAAAATTTCATTTAAAATGAATTTGTAAAACTTTATATTACATACTTAGGCAAAATGTCACATCCTTGTGTCATAATTGATCCCATAGTTAACCATGCACAATTTTTGAACGTCCAAATGTTTTCCAATTCTTCTGGGTTCTTTTCACATGGTTCAGGATTTTCCCAATCAGCTGGTGATATCCTGATAACATATAATTGTCTGATAAGGTGTTATCTGATAATATACATATTTAATTATCATTAGTGAATGTCAAATACCTTGAACACACGAAAAGTACTATAGAAACAACACAGTAAGCTGTTGCGGTATACATCCATACGTCAACAGTATATGGGTAAAGAAAAGAAAATTTTCCAGGTGGTAATTTATGTTCCTGAGTATATAATATGCTTATACCGAGTGTCATAAATGGTACTGAAAAATCTACTACTTTCTTTCTTTCTTCTGTTATTGACACATCACCTATGGCTAAATCTGCTTTCTGAAATATAAAACAAAATATTTTATACTTGATGCTATAATCTAAAAAAAAAAATATGCTTTCTCAAGTTACAGAGAAACATACGGAACTATATCAAAGTGATCCTGTAAGGGTTTTTTGTTTTTTCATTATGATGTACAGAACTCTAAAAATTAATAGCGTTTTTTAATTTCACTATGGGTATGAATATCAGAGATTTGGAAAAAAAAGTGTTTTTATTATCAATTAATTTAAGTTAATTTTACTCACCTTGTCTAAAATATCTCCAATTAAATCTGTCCATTTCTTTGTTTCTTTATCATATGTGCCTGTTTTAATATAAACATTGTGAGAGAATTCGTAAGTGTAGTTCAGTTTTTCTTGTTTCAGTATATCGAATATTGCTTTAATTAAGTCCACCGAGAACCCTTCGTAAAACTCATCTGCGTCCTCTTCTTTACATTCTTTGTCATCTTTCTCACACTTTTGTTTATCAAAAAAGTAAGGCTTAGCTTTTACAGCTATCACCTAAAATAAATGACATTTTGATTTATTTTACTTCATTATGAAGCGTACTTGTGTAGGTATTGAATAAAACAAAAAAGTTTTGTATTATAATAATATTTTCTTATTTCTACGGCCTCGTAAAACTTGAATCAATATTTTTTTTATTATATTAGTACTATAGACTATAGAGAGTATAGTGTATATAATATATTATTTTGGTTGTAATAAAAAAGTAAATATATAATTACTTACAGTGAATTCTTTATTTTTTTTGTTCATAGTACCATTACTATTTTCTATAGTTTCAATAATAGCTGTACCGTTACTCGACTCCCATTTACCAACTGTTTGTCGATTTGAAAGATATATTTCATTCACGTAGAGAACATAGTTGGTTCTTTTTCCCCTTTCGTCAAATTCTATTTTTCCCGTAGTCCCAACTGTTTTTGTCTGGAACGTTTTAATTGTATATGGAATTATCCGCAAATTTAAGCAATAATTCACAAAAAAATTATTTATCAGGTAATTCTAATGGAATTCAAATTTAATTTCAGATTTGGGCTAAGGTTCCGGATTTCACTTACACGAAAAAAAGTATGGAATTGACATATCTCAACGTTAAATCACGTGATCAGCTATTTCAAATCCATACATTTTTTCGTTTTCTATTAGCGTTAGCGATTATAGAAAGGCAACTTGGCTAGAGGCTCTCAGGTTTATATTTGCATAAGCGATACATACTTCTTCTTTATTTGGCGCCGCAAATAGCACTTGCCAGTGACAAGGAGTTTAAGTCTTCGTAGTATTTTTAAACATTCAAAGTTGGTCCAACAAAATGGTGGACTTCCTTGTTAGAAATATCTAGGGAGTTTTTGTGACATCTCAAAATGCACGTTTCCAGTTTATATTTATAATCCACTACACGAATGCACAATAACCATACAAGGTCATACATACATACATTACATATATGGTCAAAGAATCTAGGTTAATGGATTAAAATAAAAACCACAAAACAAGATCCCACAAAAAACTTCATACGATAAATGATTAGTAATTATTTATCCGCTTGTCCAGATTGAACTGCAGAAAAAGCGAAATCATTTTTTTTGGTTACAAAGATTTTTCGTACGTAAATGTTTCATGATGATTCAGACTATTTTGTAACAATAACAAACTTATTTTTACAATCACAAATATTCCTATAATCTCCTACTATTATATATCCAAAATATTGCTTTCCTAGGGAAGGCTAGCCTTGTCTAACTAGTAGTGTTATATATAATATATACATTTATTCACAACATAGTATTTTTACATTATTATATAATAAATAGGCTTCATTAAATTTAATTTATCACAATACGAGTGCGTGTGTTCCAAGCAATGGCCGAAGATGTTAAAATTCAATTTAGCCAAGCTTATTAAATTAAAAATCTAAATGATACTGTATATATATGTTGTACTATTATCTTAAGTTATTATTCGAACTGCTAGATGCCCATCTTTAAACAATTATCCAGTGTATCAGCATAAATAAGCTTAAATTAATATATGTGAATATATGCGGTAGATTTGCTAGAAATGTGTGTTCTGTTTAATTATTAAAATCTACTGTACCTGCGGCTCCGCTCGCGTGAACTACAAAATGCCGTCGGTTGAGCGCACGCGCGAATCATGCTGCCCCCGCTCAAAAGACGGAAGACAAAAATGCTTATTGTGGATGATCCTTAGAAGATAGATATATGCTGTCGCTGACTATTTTGTAGATCTTTTTAAGATCTATAATTTGTAGAACATTCATTTAATATATCTCGTATAGTTTACTTAGCGTAAATCGTATATAGAAAAATTATGTAATCATATTTTCAAGGCTATTGATATTTTTAGGAGGGTTTTAGTATTGCCTAACAATAATGCCTATAATAAACAGCAGATGAACATTCACCTCTAATATGGCCTTTTGGAGCTGAGCTCCAAATTGCCACGGTTCTGTTTCTTCTTCGCAGACATGTTTATCTGGCTTCTGCACATCCGTTATAGTTTCCAACGCCTTCACAATATGATTGGCAATGTCGTCCATTATCAATTCATCCGTCTGCAAAAATAGTTGTACGTTTTAAACTTGTTTGCTTGCTAAGATTTATGTAAGTAGGAAATCCCTTCAGGTTTATTTAAGAGCTAATAGAACAGAAATACATATATATAAGTAAATATACAAAATATAAAAAGAGAGTTTACCTTCATTTTGATTACAGGAGTTGAATAATCCGGAGTAGGGCCTGTCCACCTCCCGACCCTTGTTGCAAGGTTATGTTTTGTATCGTTTAGTTTCTGATGCTCTGTTAAACTGAGCCAAGTTATATTTATTGGTAACTTAATTAGGTTTTCAGCGATCGTGGATGCATCCAATGTCGTTAGGATATAATGCTAGGAGAAAAAGTTAAAGACAAAAGATTAGAACGTAGGCGTGGAAACTTGGAAAATATTTGGAATATTCAAAATGACTCAGGACTCATTAGTTATCAGGTTACGCCATTTAGGGCATTTTCCACATGATTAATGTTATATAAATACAACCTAACATTATTTCTTTTTACGCAACCAGACGAAATTGTCTGCTGCAACAAAAAATCTTTATACTCGACACATATTCTTCAATATTACAAAAAGAAAAATATATTTCAGTAATGATTACTCTAAAATACTTCTAAATACTCTTAAATATACATACAATGTCATTAGAACCAGTACTTAGCGATTACGTTTTGATGCTAAGTCAATTTTGGAAAACGAACACTGTTCTACCAAATGTTGAAATTATCAAAAACTTTCAGTTTTTCCCTACAATTTTATTATACAATATTAGACATACCTGATAATGATCGAGCTTCTTAAAGTTGGTAGCTTCAGTCATGTAATTGCGTACACGATCCACATGGCAATCTAAAAGTATACGATCTTCACGATCCATATTTAATCGTTTAAATATCTGTGGAAGAATGCATGAATTATTTACGACTTCGTTCATGTGAAAATGCTATTGTGTTTCTATGGGAAGAAAGTGTTTTTAAACTTAAAGGAGTCTTTTATTGTTTCTAATTATAATTTTCATCTTTAAAGAGTCTTTTATTGTTTGTAATTGTAACTTTAACCCCCGACGCAAAATAAGGGGTGTTATAAGTTTAACTTGTGTATCTGTAAGTCTCTGTGTCTTCTGTCATCGTAGCTCCCAAAGGGCTAAACCCATTTTTATCTCGTTTTGTTTGAAAGGTGAATTGATCGAGAGTCTTCTTAGCTATGATCCAAGAAAATCTATTCAGCATTTTAAAGATTATTAGCTCTTTTCTAGGTGATAAATATACGTGAGCATCTTTCACGGGTCTGATAGAGTTGAAATTTTGTATTCTGTTATCTAAATGATATTAGAAGAACATGGCGACATTGAACTATAGGATACTTACCTCTTCACCAAATTACAGCAGATATATGGTGTTTGGGCTCATTGAAATGGTCTCAATGAATAGGTAATTTGTCGGGATTTCTTAAAATTTCAATTTACCTTGTATTATTACTGCTTGGTCCCTATAGAAAATTGTAATTGTATTGTTGCCTACAGCCTAGATCGTTCCTCTAGTTCAGTATTATATTTATATAATTAATATAAAAATCACATTAAAACTGGTTCAGAAGTTTTCAAGTTTAATGATGCGCATTCTAATAAGCATACAGCATATTTGACTTCATTACATAAAATCTGTTTACCGATTGCGTTCACGTAATCGACAATGAAATGCGATAATATATTTATAAAGTATGCAGACTTATACATAACTACCACTAAACAGTATGAGATACATTTATTTGTTGAAACAACTTGCGAGCCATCCCTATTGTGCAATGCTTGTATTTACTTAGAAACCCACGGGAAGGTGCATAGAACAGCTAAGTAAAATTTTATTGTAATCGAATAAATGGTATAGGAACGCACATACTAAGAAACGTTTCGTTTTATATAAAATACAGGAAATTTAGAATAGGCAGGAACAGTATTCGTGCAAATTATTAATTTAACTAAAAATTACAAGTATTTACTTACTTTTCGATTATCTCCGTCGGGGTCTAACCGATGAACAGTAACAGGATATTTATCTGTGTGTTCAGCTAGAATCTTTTGTACTCTTAATAGCCCTGTAAAATTTTAATTAAGAAATTTCTATAATTGAAATATAGTTGCTCCCGGTAAATCCTAGGTTTCGTAGGTAGTTTCGGTTGCTTTCGACGATTCATCAACATGACAAGATTTAATAATGCTCCAAAAAGAAATATCTACATATGCATTCATTTGTTGGGTGGTAGGAAATGACAATTATGCCCGTCTGGTTCGCAATCCCCGTAAGCAACATGCTTAAAAGAGATTATTTAACGGATCGACTCGTGAGACAAAGAAAGTTCAGCGGCTATCTCTCTCAAAATTGAATGAGGATTTTCAGTCAACATTTCCTTCACTTTTTCGATGTTAACTTCAGTTGAAGACATTGATGGCCTACCAGGGTGAGGAAAATCTTCCAGCATATCTCGATCGCTTTTGAACGCTTTGTACCACTCATGAGCACGTGTTTTTGATAAAGTCGATTCAAGCCGTAATTTTTTGTAACATTTTCAGTGTCTACGAACACGAAATTCCATTGGCGATACAAAATTTAAGACAAATTCTATGTTCATTGTTTTTGTCCATTATGAAATTTGCAATACACACTAGATATGATCTTACTAAAAACAGCACTAAACAAATTATCCATTCCCGATACTTTTTTGACTGAATGTGTATATAAAAAATCTGTTGTTTGATAATATAGTAAAATCTGCTTTAAATTTGGTATGAAATGGTGAGATTATCCTCCATATTATTAATATAGAGATACAACTGGTTTAAACTTGGCGATACTTAAAAAAGATAAGTATTAAGAAAAAGTATCTAAAATTACCGAAAGTATCTTCATAGAGAACTGCGAAATTTTTCCAATTATAAAATTTCAGAAGTTTACTATAGGCGATAGAAATCTCATCTGAATCTGGGTAATAGTTTATAGATATCTTCTTGAATGGAATTGTTTCTTCGTCTTGATTATCGTTTTCTGTATTTTCATCTATATTTATGGCTGGTTCTTCTTCGAAGTCTGGATCGAATGGCTGCCACGTGGCTTGTATATGCGGAATATTAGCTATAGCACATTGATCACGGATCGCACCATCTGATGGACTTTGTGGACCAAATATAGCGACTGGGCGCATAGCTTTATTCGCGCACACTAAAATTTTTAATTAATGATTAAAATCGTAATGTTTAGTTTTTTTTTACACAATCCTATTATATCTTTTTTTAATAATTTAAATAATAACGGATTTTACTGAGGGTTTAAATATAATGATCCAAATCGAAATAGATCTAAAATCAACTAAAGCAGGTCAAAAATCTAATCATACTCATAGTGGGTAACTTAAACCTTAAAAACGAATAAATGAATTAGTAAAATATAATATTACTTGTTTAGGTATAAGGTATTATACTAAGAACCATGTCATTAGTGTTACAGAACAAAAATAATGGAATATTAACTTACTGTCTCTCCACATAGAATAGCTATCGGTTCTTGAAGGTTGTATGATGATCGGATTCAGACGAACCGAAGTGCCATGGACGTAGTGCATGGTTTCATTGAAAGCGTACAATTGTGTGATAGCACTTCGCTCAAAAATACCCGCTGGAAACAAAACAAACTAAATAATGAGACAACTGGAGATAAAATTCATTTTCTAATAAAATTAGCATTGCATACATTTAGGTTTTGTGTACAACGTAAGCTAACAATTCATACAATTCATACTTGGAAAAAGTGATCGTAAATAGTATTGTTTTAATACAAAGTCTAATAATATAGTTATAATGGGATTTTAACGTACTTTCTACGTAACCTAAAGCTACGTCGTCTTGTACAGATTAATAATTAATATTTCATATTTGTCCTAATTGCAGCTTATGTCTATTTCTGTTAAATAAATAACAGATTTAGATACTATTAATAATCTTCATTGTATCTAGTAAAATTCATGAAAATACTTAATCAAATAATAATCAAACGGATATTCTCTACAGTGACAACTTTTACACATGTAATTATATTTTCCTATATACTTTATATTTAAAAAATAATTGATTGACTAATAAAGTTTCTAGTTAAAATAGCTGGTTGGTAGCCACGTTTTAGGAAGGATTTATAGATATCTACTGGAAATAATTTAAATAATGTAAAATATTGTTCGTAATATTGATAAAAAATATATAATCTTGCATGAATGCACAAGTAATCATAATAATCTTATTTATAATGAGCTGCAGTTTCCTATTGTTTGTATTAAAAATAGTGCTCATGAAATTTTGGTTATTTACTTGGTTACTATTTATGACACCTTTTTCTATTCTATTCTTCTTCTTTTCTATCTACACCATTTCCTATGATTTAATAAATTTTAATTGTATAAAAATAAACATTTCATGTGATTATATAACATCTAGCTTGAATTAGTAGCTTTAGATGGTTTTCTCCAGTGCGTATTAAGTGTTTAAGACTCACCAATTTGAAAAGCAATATCTGTCGTCTGAGTAACAATTATTTTTGCAGTAGATTTGTGTATGTACACAAAGAAAACAAACAAAAACCACCGCATTTTCCATAAGCTGTTCGACAACTGAATGCTAGTCTTTCGCTGATTGCGATTTTACTGACTTCTAGTCACAATATATAACAGAACGATCAGTCGGTAAGCCGTTCGCACAAATATAATTAAACTGTCATAGAACAAAAAAGAATGGATGTGATATTCGCTTCAAGTTCGTCTAGTAGGTAAACTGTAGTGGACTTTCAGAAACGAGTCTAATTTTTCCACTTAATTTATTAATTATAGAATTTCAAGTTTTTATCAGTAATATTTGTCAAGATATCGATTATCACTATACAAACAAAATTTCTAAAGTGACATTTGGACATTTGATATATTTGTAGAAAATCTTTCTGACTGTAGTACAATTATATTAATAATAATAGTCATTTTGTTCACTTTTTATTTATGTTGTTACTAGCTAGGCCACGCGGTTTCACCCACGTATTATTAAAAAATTGCTGATTGATCATTTAAAATACTTCAATATAGACAATATTTTTATCGGATAGCCAGGGTTATGCATCACACTCACACAGCTCGTTTGCGCCACTGCTGCCAAGTTATAGAGCCGAACCGAGTGTTGAATTATTTTCATTTTCTATTATCTCCCAAACTATGCGTACAAATAAAATGCTATAAAGGGCAACGTTTATCTAGATAAATTGTCTTGACGATGAAGTAACTTTCGTTCGTAAGGATTAATATGGAATGCCTAATAATAATGCTCATAAATCACTTTTCAATTTTCAACAAAACTTATTGTAGCGGGTGTATAACATATAGGCCTATAATATTGCGAACTTTCTTTTAGATGTACTAAGGAGTAATATTTTTGTAAAATATTGTATTTACGTATCACTAACTTTTACGCCAGCCCGCACGGATAAAACAGTTCGAGAATATGTTGCTTACGACTTACTTAAAAAAATCAATATTTAAGGCTAGCCGACAGGAATAGCCTAATGCTAGTTAGTCTATCTATTCCTCGTGAATCTGGCTATCATAAACAGAAAAAAAATTAGTTCCAGAGATTAGCGTGTTAAAACAACAAACAAACAAAAAAAAACTTCCGCTTTATTATATTAGTATAGATTATTTGCTGGTTAGAATTATTAATTATCAAAATATAAAGTTACATAAGTTATATGAATAGACCAAAATTTATTATATAAATATTAATATTAACTAAATAAAAAATATCATCCGAATCGTTAGAGCGGTATCAGAGTCACTTAATAGTATTGGATATTTATTCAATTGGGTCTATATAATTATAACAAGGGTACAAATAGAAACTGTTCAAATTTCTTGCTTTTATATTTGAAAGTGTTTCGGTAAATATTTCTCATACTGTAAATATTTCTGCTCCTTTGACGTGATATGCAACGTGCTAGCGACGCCACCGAATGTGACCTAAAATTGTTTTCCAAAAATAATTCAGACGGTGTTGAGGCGGCTACGTAGTCGCTTACTCGTCTAAACAGTGTCACTTTTTTTACTAAATAAATAACAATGATGTTAATAAGGTTACTTCTTTTACTTTTTATTAATTTCTTGAGCACTAATGCAGCACGGAGTGTCAGTTTTCCTGTCGGTATGTAATTAATATAATGCTTAGTTTATGCTAATAGAAACTAAATTTAATTTCAGTGTTTGTTTCCAGGAGGTTTGTTTAACAAATTAACTAGGAGGAGTTCTTTGAAAGTGTTTAAGAATATAATGGAAATGGGTGGGACGAAGGTTTATCACGGTCGAGCTTTAGATGCGCAGGTTGTGGACAGTTATTCTACTGCTTTAGAATGTGAGATTTATTTAAATATAATATACTGATGTGTTGACAATTATTGTAATGCTGTGTATAAACATTATTATAAATATAAAAACAATACTAAGGTAAAGATTCAAAACAAATGGCAGCAAGCTCAGCATATTGCTTGAGAGACTTTAAGCAGTCTAGGATATTAGTATATCGTAATTCCTCGTATACCTATGTATAGAAAAAGATGCTGTAAATTTCTATTTCTATCTAGAAAAAAATTAACATTTGACTAAAATTAACATTGGGACTAAATTTAACTACTCAAACAAATAATGCTTACTCTTATTTATTCATTTCAGTATGCGCTTATACTTCAGATGATAAAGGTATTGTAGCGTTGATAGATGCTCGACCGACTAATGGTATCTGCGATATTAGTTGCTTATTGTGCAATAAATATAACGTGAGTATGAAAATTAAGCCATTCAAGAAACGTTAAATGAAGTATGTGTACAATGATCCTGAAGTCAATTTTGGTATGGTTCAAATCAATTCAAGAGAGTTTTTTAAAAATTAGAACAGCCTGATCTATATGAATTTAGATGTTCTTTAAATATTTGTTCAGTGGTATCAGATCGTACACTACTAACACTACTTCGCTGTTCTTGCCTTCACTCTACTTGCTATCAAATGATGATAATTCATTTTACCGAGTTTTGATAAACAAAAGAGCAATATTTTTGTTTCCTATTTTTAGTGGTCTTACTATATATCCTACTGCTGAGAATGGACTTTTCTTATAGGGAGAACAGTTACTGCACACTTTTTGTTAGGCAACTAATTTAGATCGAAAATGTATATTCTTCAAAATAGGAAATGTAGGCTAATAACGTAATAATTTCACAGTATTTTTTTTAGATATCTCACATATCACTGGGCTGGGAGCCAACGGAGACGTTAGTCAAAGATGTATTCACATTTCAATATCACCCACCCCCAGACTTGATTTCTAAAGCCTACGCGGCTCTGATAAAGCTTTTACAGTGGGATAAATTTTCCATCCTTTATGAAGACGAAGGCAGTAAGTCCGTCTTTCTTTACATTTAATTTCCGGATCTAGTTGGATTAATTTGACTTTTTTCTTTATTTTTGTTCACAAAAGTAAGTTGTCGTAGCTTGGACTGCTTTAAGATGTCAGCACGATGTTGTACTTTTTATATTCAAATGCGTATTTAGGAATTAAAATTAAGTATCTAGTTTTTTAATAGATCCATAGTTATATAAGTTTTTACTGAACGTTGCAGGTTTTATACGTCTTGAAGATGTTATTAATTCATGGCCAAACTCAATGGAACCCATTTTATATAGAAAATTGAATCCTGATGGAGACAATAAGGAAATGTTTAAGCATATATTCAAAGTAACTCACACGAGCTACCATATATTAGATTGTCATGTTAGCAATGTTAAAAAATATATGAAAGAAATTGTTGAAGTAGATAATTCCACAGAATATCAGGTAATAATAATTGTTGTGTGGTGTTAGGTTCTATAGTAAGTTTAAATAGTAAAAAAAAACTAAAAACACCTATATATTACGCACTAAAATTATAAAACTTTTTAGTCTTATAATAACATCTCGTTACCAAACGTTGTATTTGCCTTTTCAAAACGAATCACATGAGCCTAACAATCGAAAAGTTTACTAGTAACCACTGAAGAGTTCCACTACTCATCTCTTGGCTCCATCATTAGATCAGCTCCAAGATACCAAATTATAGTGTTGTCATCCGAACTACATATGCATACAGTTTCATTTCGATACGACAATTAGAAGCAGGTTAAAATTAACTTCTAAGATTTTATTACATTGTTTGTTAGTTAGTTAACTACAAGTGAAGCTAATATAAGGATGTTAATAAGATCCCGACGCACATAACTGTTTTATCAGACAATAAGTTTAAGGACCATGTCGAGCAGGTTTTACTGTCAAAAGGTTATTATAGGGTGGATCATTATGTGAATGATAGTGATGTCTGGAAGTGACTCCCTCTCTACGCTTTCATTAAATTATTAACATGATTATTAACTGTAAATATTATTTAAACAGTTGGAAAAAAAGCCCGATCGAGTTCCTTGTGGACTCTTTCGATGACTGTGATGTTTTCCGATTCGTAGTAGTGTTTTGACGTTCATAAGAGTCTTCTTGGGGCCTAAATTGAATACAAGTATTTTTTTATTTACGAAGGCGTTACTTTGCGTTAATTTCGAATAATTATTATTTACAAAATTTTTTTATATCGTTTTTTATGTTTATAGGAAACTTTTTTGTTTACAAAGAAAGAAATTTGCCACTTTTGTCTTGTCAAGATGAATATTGATTTAAAGAATTATAATAAACGTTTAGAATTAGCTAAACATGAAAATTAGCGTATTTGTTTAGCGATTATATAAATATTTTGATTTTATCTCTATTCTCTATATATATATATATATATATATATATATATATATATATATATATCCCTTTTTTATAGAATTCATTTCTATTTTTTAGAGTTTTATATTGACTAGTCTTGACGCGTATTCTTTAAATTTGGGAGAAATACCAGATCTTATGGCAAATGTTTCAACACTTCATTTGACAACATCAGATGAGGTTCGATGGAGAGATCTGGGTATAGATACAAATAACGAAGTTATACTGGTAAGTGTTGACTTTCATTTTTATTGTCTAACACTAACCGAATCTATTTTTTTAATTCATGTTTGAATGAATGTGTCATGTATTTTAATGAAAAGTTTGTATACTGTCGTTATTACAATATAATTGGACTTATGTCAAAGTCAGAGACGACCCTATAAAAAACTCGTTAAAATCGTACTCTGTTATGTAAAGTTTGTTTGGAATGAAATATTTTAAAACTTGCATATTATGTACACTATATATTACTACTAGTAATGGCATTACCATTACATGATAATTTTCCAAATTTCTCTTGTGACTTTAACAGGCATGATGTAAGCGTAGGTTAAACCCCCATTAACTTACATTTAGGTAGTTCTGTGTAAATTAAATTAATACATATGAATTGCATAGGTTACATAATCTATTTATATATTATTTGGAATAATCCTTAGCTTCGTAATGAATAAATACTAACTATATAGTATATGTTTTTTTTTTTTCGAAATGACAATACTTTTAGTTGGGGCGATTGCAATTAAGTTGCAATCTAGCTAATTCCCTATTCGTAATTCGATCTAAACTAAATATACATATATACCTGTCTCTATTCTCTAGAAGTAGGGGGCGAGACAAGTGTATACGTATTTAGTAATCTCTCAAATTGTTAAATGTTAAATATTGTTTGTATATATAGTTGGAAACAGCATTGGTAGCTGATTCTTTGCGTCACATTGAAAAGGCGATTAGGAGCATACAGAGCGGTCCAGATGGATACTTAATGAAGTCATCAAATTTACCAACTCCTCCAGCTTTATGTTATCAAAATTCAAAAGAGGATTATGAAGCGTTCGCTTGGCCAATGGGAATCAATTTACGAGAAGCATTAATACAAGTAAATATTAACTATTATTTATTTATTATAAGGGAAACAAACAGTTACAATTTGGTTTTACTAATAAAAAAACATAAAGCACAAACTAAAAACAGTTTCCATTAAATCTGAATATAAACGATTTGCTAGTACTAAGCAACAATAACAGTTCAAATAATTTTACTTAAAAACAACCAAAATAGTAATAATAAATAAAAAAATCAGTAATAACAAATTATTAATATTAAAATGAGCTAAAAACGTACAAAAGAATACAAAACGAACAAACCCAAAAACAAACAAAAAACAAATTCATAAGATACTTTTTCGTATGATTTTTTTAATGTTGTATGTATTTTAATATAATATAATATTGATATTATGATATTATGTCTATCATCTGATTTAAATACAGGAACCATATGTGATCTCTTCCAAAAACAGGCATAACTCCAGGACTGAAGATTTATTAAACAAAATAGAAATCGGATAAGCGAAACTCCGATTTGAGAAATATTGGAGGCAATCCATGAGGATTAGAACCTTTACTTATATGTAAACGTTTTAAATACTTTAAAATTATATCATCTGAAAAGTTAACCGAATGTTAACCGAAAATTTGTGTCCTGTAGCAATGTTTTATTTTGAAATTGATATCAACACCAGTGACACTCTATAACTTATAAATAAAAGATTAGTGAAAACAATTATTAAATAAATAGCTTATTTTCTTAATATAGATGAAAACGAATCACCGTAATACATACTATCAGGTAAACAGCGGACTCCTTTTTTGGATTTCACAAACGACCAAAAATATTTATTTAATTTTCTTTACACTATCATTAATATACTTATAGTGTAACATTCAAGTTGAACATGCTTTTGACGCTCCCGTAAAGCACAGAATTCTGAAATTATTTTTATTAAAGATTTGGAATTCCAAATAGGATAGTTATCGAGAGTTTTGCTTTTCAGTTTTTACTGGTACATTTGAAGCAATATTTTTTTCTACAGATGTGTAAAAAAACCTTACAGCTTCTGAGATGTCTATGTTTAAGAACGTATTATCCTAATTTAGTTCGGATAGCTATCCATTAATGTCATTATAATTAGCAATATTAAATAATTTTACCATTCAAGAAACAGGATAGGTGTTGCATGTGTCAGAAATACACATCATTCACCAAAGGGAATTACGTTAAATTACGTTCTATGGACAGTACAAACAGTATTACCAAAGACTAAATCTAGTTGTCTGCCATTAGCAATAGAAACATAATTATATTTTACTGTTATATACATCTAATTTACTGTAAGAGCTAACCGTGGTCCAATTTACACGTGTAATATTAAAATCTCCTAATGTTAAACAAAAATCGTCTGGATGGCGTAAAATAACAAAATAAATCTCATCAAAGTAATGAACTAAACTAAACTAAACTGAACTAAACTTAATGTTCCACACGATAATATAATAATAATGTTTTATATATATATATATATATATATATATATATATATATATATATATATATATATCTTTTATTCGTCCCTTCATCAGTCATTAATTCAATCTCGAGTTGTCCATTACATTTCGTTCATATATATATAATTTAAAAAAGAATGCTACATACTTCTATCTTCTTAATTTAAATTCTTATTTCAGGTCAAATACAAAGGTTTCACTGGAAATATAGAGTTCGATGAGTTCGGAAGAAGAACGAATTTCAAACTACATTATTCTAAACTGAATAACGATAGTCAGTTTACTGATGCGGGAAACTGGGATTCTAGAACTAACATCATCACATCGAGGCCAGTCAGTGATCGATCTAAGGCATATAAATCAAACTCTAAAATAAGAGTAATATAACACTTTCTTCTGATTAATAAATATTTAGATAACTATCCAGGATAACTAATATTCAAAAAAAATAAATATATTTTTAGGTTGTCACGAGGAAGGGGCTTCCATACTTCGATGTTATAGAGAATGCAAACGGAACAGAATATAGAGGATATGCTGTGGATCTTATTAAAGCTATTTTTGAACGCATTAAGATAGAGAATAATTTAGATTTGGAATATGAATTTTATAGAGCTGCCGGTGACAAATATGGAAATCCTATTGCAGGAACGAAGAAATGGGATGGAATTATTGGCGATTTGATGGAACATGTAGGAACCTTGATGTATAAGTGCCGTGTGTGGATTAATTATGGATTTATACAAATAGTGATTTGTTTCAGAAAGCAGAACTTGGTGTTTGTGATTTATCTATTACATCAGAAAGAATAGCTGTTGTTGATTTTTCAACTCCGTTTATGGTATTAGGAATTAGTATGTTATTTAAACAGCCTGACTCTGATCCGCCAGACATGTTTTCTTTTATCAACCCTTTGGCTTTAGATGTCTGGCTGTATTTGGCAACTACTTACATAATAGTTTCTATTATATTACTTATCTGTGCAAGGTTAGTATATTTTATTTACATAAATATGTTTATTATCCAACAAAAAGTTGTAAAGTTATTTTTACAGGATGTGTCAGGATGATTGGGTGAACCCACACCCTTGCAATCAAAATCCGGAAAATCTTCAAAATATATGGAGCCTTTATAATTGTATGTGGTTAACAATGGGCTCAATTATGACCCAAGGGTGTGATATATTGCCAAGGTCAGTTAAGTATATAATATGGATTTTATTTATTGTTTTCATTATTAGTATTATGCGATTAGGGTTTCTAATTTCACTGCCTATTTCTTTCTTGAGACTTGAGTTTTCTCGACTTGTGATTCCCGGGAATTCTCGAACTTTCGAGAAATGACTAAAATTTTATAAAGTTGATAATTAAATGCAAAATACAATTTTGCATATGAATAAATAATCGTCAATATATTGAAATTTTGTAAACGGGAAGTGTGTATTGATCTATTGATAGACTGTAGAAATTGTTAATGAGTAAAAATAAGATTACGGAATGAAAATAATTAGATACTGCGTTGTAGACGCGTGTAGAGCCGAGGATGCACAAGGCTAGCACCAAAACGAAAGTGTGAAAGTGAATACCACTAAAGGATAGTTAATGCTGGTAATTTGATGAATGGGGCGATACACACCTTTTTTAACAGCTAGAAAATCTCTAGGAAAGCTCGCCTGGCTGTACATAGAGCAGTGTTAGTTCCAACACTCACGTACGGTAGTGAAAGCTTGGTGTGCAGAATAAACATGAAAGTAAAATAATTGGAGTAGAAATGAGAGTGCTAAGATGTATGTTAGGAGTGTAATTGAGTGACAGGATAAGAAATAGTGTGATAAGAGAACGTTGTGGTGTGAAAGAAGATATATAGTAACTAGGATTGAGAAAGGGATGCTTAGATAGTTTGGGCATGTAAGCTTATATGAAAGAAAAGGAAGGTACTGATTACGTGGTAAGGCTTATTATACACTTAATTTATGATACAACAGAGCAGCAGGATCTCGGTGGGTTACTGGAATGTGGTGGTTCTTTGCTATGATCGTTACTGCGTCGTACACCGCCAACATGTCAACGTTTTTAAGTAACAGTCGCCGAAGCAATGATATCACAGACATCAAAGCGCTCTCTGAACAAAATAAAGTGTCCTACGGTACTGTCAATAATGCATCTACGTATAAATTTTTTAAGGTAAGTTTTGCTCTAATAATTATTTATCAATAAAATATGTAAAACACTTTTAAAATTAGTTTTGATGTGGTTATACATTTCTTACTTTTTTTTACATATACAGTTGTGGTCATATAATTAAGAGCAATTTGTAGTTCCAGTTTTTTTTCATCTAAATCATGTCATGTGTTCCTTCTTAGAAATAACTAGTTATGTTATGAAATAGCCACATGAATTGTGCAAACGGGATTAGGGATATTGAATAAAATTGCTAACTTTTTTTTTAATTTTATTTGATCTCTGTAGTAACAAATTCAAATAGTAATGAAGCTTGATAAATAATTAAGAACGATTTATTAAAATGCTCGAGAGTTGTTTTATATGAAACATAGATTAAATAAATCACATTAATGTGAATGAAGTGTGTAAAGAAAAAAAGCAATTTAATACATTTTAAACTAAAATTAATAGTTAGTGGATTGTCCACGGCTTTTAATTACTGCTTTATACTGGTTTGAATTGAATTGAATCTATTATTTTTTGTCAAATCGCAAGAGAGACAGAGTTCCAATCATTACCACACTGTCTATTTAAAACCTTTTTCTTGATTTCGCACCAAAGATGCTCTATTGGGTTTAGATGTAGGCTGGTAGCTGGCCAATCTAAGGTAGAAACTGATTGCGATGTGAGAAATTCCTTAACGGTGCGTGCAGTATGCTTTGGATAATTGTCGTGCTGGTCGAATGTTATATTCGGTCGGAGTCGTACATATCGTTTTCCATCAGAACATAACCTGTTTATTTTTGTCTCGTGAAATAAAATAACATTTTCCACTCTCTCACTGTCCAGTTTTCATACCATCTTGCAAATGCAAGCCGGGCTTGCCTATGGTACCTTTTCAAGATGGGCACCTTCCTTGCTATCCTTCCGTGTAACTTTTAATCTACCAAATGCCTTGGAATAATGCGTGCTGAGATTGCTGAAGGGTTGCGCTTACCAAAAAAATTTTTTCTCTGCTCATTAGATGCTTTTGCCAAACGAAGGATATTTCGATCATCTCGACGAGATGTGTCTTTGTTTAGGTCCACCCAGAACATTTGAAGTAGTTTGATACGTGGCAAAATGCTTCACAACATGGAAAACCGTCGTTTTTGAGCATTGCAGATGGTCGGCTATCTTTTTATATGAAAAATTCATCTCGCGAAATTTTATTATGACTTTCCTTGTAGATTTCATTTCATATGAAGCAATCACCTTTAAGACTTTAATAGAGCTGGTGCCAAAATTTATAGGAATAGTGACCTACAACCACAGAACCATAGAGGGTTCTATATTTAAATTTGAATAAAATAGTAAACTATTAAGCGTTCTTAATTATGTGACCTGCCAGTAAGTAGTAATACTAGGTTTAGATCTAATATATCAAGGTTGTATTTTTATTTTTAGCCAATCATGTGTATCAACGAATGTACCGCAAGTATGAAAAAGTTTTGCGATACCAAGAGAAATACAAAAAATACATACAATTAGTTATACTTGTTAATTAGTTTATTAATGGTCTATGTAAATAGTTCAGCTAGCCGCCTTTGTCAGAATCTATACTATATATATACAACATATTATTATCATAAAAAGGGAAATATTATGATTTTGAATGTAGGAGGTAATCTCAAGAACCACTGATCCGATTCTAGAAAATCTTTCGCTGATAGAAATCTTCGTTCAGACTGATAGATTATAATAATTATTGTTATTATGTATTACACTAACTGTGACCGCGGCTTCGCTTGTGTGGTCTACAGAATGCTGTCGGTTGAACGCACGCGCGAATCTTGCTGCCTCAAATATATTTATTGTGGGTGATCCTAAGACAGACATATGCTATCGCTGACTTTTTTGCAGGTCTTTTTAAGATCTACAATTATTTCGTACATTAATTTGATATATTTCTTATGGTTTACTCAGCGTAAGCGATTTAATCGCCCCTAAAAGCGCCTTTTTTCAAATTGATCCATTAATATCGTCACTGCTTATTTAGTTTGTTACTTTATATAACAAAATATATCCTATAACCTGGCCAGATAACATATCTATGAATTAAAGGAAATACCATGTGAATTGAATTAGAGGCTTTCGCGTGAAAATAAAATAAACGGAAAGAAAGACAGAGAGACGTTGAGTTTTATAATAAGGATATATTATTGTATATACTGTAATTAAAGTGTGAATACTCGAGGGCGGTTGCTAGTATTGTATATTTCACGAATCGTAAGTCTCCATGCGTGGCCCAAAAAATAACGAAGTTTCTTTGCTTATTCGCGTGATGGGAAAACAGTAATGTTATATTGATTAATTTTTTAGAACTCAAATGACTCTGTGTATCAAAAAATTTGGACAGTTATGGAGTCGGCACGGCCTACAGTTTTTATGGATAGTAATGACGAGGGAAAGAATCGTGTTTTGAAGAGTAAAGGAAAATACGTATTTTTTATGGAGTCCACCGCTATCGAGTACTATATACAAAGGAATCATGATTTAAAAATGGTCGGCCAGAAGCTTGATTCTAAAGAGTACGGAATTGCTATGCCAAAAAGTAAGTTAATGTTTAGTCTGTTTAGGTGAATATTGATAGCGTGAGTCCAAAACATTTTTCTAGTGTTATTGATAAGTTTGCATTTAGAATTAGAATTATATACTTATTTAATTCTAAATTAGAAAATGACTAGTTTATAATTAGCCTCGACTGAATTGTTATAAACGATAATGACTGGTGATTGACCGAAAATATTATTTTAACAGATAATTAAATTTACTTTAATTTTTTGTAACTTCTTTTTTTTCAGATTATCCTCGGAAAGGACTTATAGACCATGCTATTTTATCATTAGAACAATTAGGTATACTGAGGAATTTAAAGATTAAATGGTGGGAAAAAGAAGATAACGCGGCGGATTGTAAGGTACATTATTACAAAATAAGGATAAGGAACTCAAAATATAGATGAGTTATTGGGGCGTCTGGGGGTGTATGTGGGTATTGAATAACATCTCAAGATATTCTAACCAACTTCACCTGCAATTGGATATCTGGTGAAAAACAAATGAGGAAATACCGAAAGCGGGACAGTAAAGAACTTATACTCGTCCAGATTGCGACTTAAATACATACACGGTGAAATCAGTCAAAGTGACTTTAGTTTAAAGGCGTGAATTTTATTGTTCGTTGTTTGTTGATGTTAACCCTGGAACTACTGTCCGATTTATACATTACAACTCAACTGATAAAAAAATATTTTTCTTCGTGTATTTTTTGAAGTGAAACTTCTTATGCGACTGTTTGAAAACGTGAAACGTATGAAACTGTATGAAACGTTTAACGCACATTATCGGTCTCTCCTCTTTGTGTGAGCCAGAGCGAGAGAGTAAATGTCGGTGTGTATGTATATTGTTACACTGTTTAAATAAAATAGAAAATGTCTTTTAAAATGAAGTTTCACTTCTATCGTATGTGAATCGCTCGCACACACACCTTTTTTTTACTTTTGTTTTCCCCAACTAATCACAGAAATATCAATTATGTGGTGTGGTAAGATGAAATATGTGGTATGATGGTAATTATAATCGGGCAGAGCCGCTGGTACAAGCTTTTTAAGTTTAATCAAGAAACATTTGGAAAGAATCATTGTTTCAAGTTTCAAGTGATATAATTTGAAAATAATTGCTTTGTTTTTTAGAAAAAAGAGGAAGTCGAAGATAATGGTTCTGTACAGATGGAAAACACAAGTGGTATATTTTTGGTGCTTGGCGTCGGAGGAATTTTAGGTCTTTTGGTTGCTGTTGTAGACTTTTTACTACACGCACGAAAAATTAGTGTTAAAGAAAGAGTAAGTAATCAGTAGTTATCATTTGTCACTTCAATAATTATTAAGTATCCTGGTAGTGTATAAATCGATTTTAAAATTTTATTTTATGGTTCATTTATAAACAAAAAATAGAATTATAATATCAAATATGGTTTTGTTGCAAATAATTTGATATGTTTTATATAAGATAGCAAAATAAGTATAATCGTTTACTAATGTTTGATAACATTTATATTTAATTCATTACTTTTAAACGTTATTTTAAATAGGCCTTCAAAATTTACCACATTCTGGATTATCTAATACATTTTAATTTAATGATTTTAAAATTTTAAGTAGATGTATTCACTCTTGATCTGCTGCTTGCTGGATAGTTGTTATCTATACATATTATAAAACTCAACATCTCTCTGTCTGTCTGTCCGTTTATGTTATGAAAACCACTTATCTGATTTACATAGTTTTTCCTTTAATTTATAGATATGTTATCTGACTAAGTTATAGGATATATTTTGAAAGATAAAGCAACAAACGAAATAAGCAGTCAAGATAATGGTGAATCAATTCGGAAACGAGACGCATTTGGGGCTCTTAAATGGCTTACGATGTGTAAACCATAAGAGATATATCAAATTAATGTACTACATAATTGTAGATCTAAAAAAGACCTACAACAAGATAGCGATAGCATATATCTATCTTCTAATGATCATCCACAATAAGCATTTTTGAAGCAGTACAATCCGCACGTACGCTCGACCGACAGCATTCTGTAGACTACGCGAGCAAAGCCGCGGGCATAGCTAGTTACAAATAAAGTGTAGCCATGACAATTTCTTATAAGAATCGTAGCGTCTTTTACTCATAAAAGGATTTATATTGTTCTAGATCTACGATTTGCTAACAAAACATAAACATTTTTTTGCAGATAACGTTCCAGGAAGCAATATTGAGTGAATGGCGGGCATCTCTCAATCCAAGACAATTACAGAAACCTGCGGCGCCACCTCGATCTGCACCGCCCTCTACTGCCACGCCTTCGCCTCAGCGCGAGAGGTCACAGTCCCGAGCTGTGTCCGTACTCAGAGCGGCTTCTTCATTTATAAATTTCGATGAGATCTACTAATCCCGCGATAATAAGATTTGTTTTCATCCAAGTTGCGTCACTGTCCTCCATCTTTGGTTTTAAGAATTCACTCGCTCCCAGTTATTTTCACAAATAAAGAGTAACAGAGTTTGCTTTAATCTATTTAAAAATCTATTTAAAAAAAAATATATTTGAATATTGTCATTCAATATATATTTTTGTTTATATTTTCAAATTTTATTAACAATTAACTGTAATATTTATAAGTTTGTAGAAAAATATAATAGTAATTTAGATATTTAAATATAAAATATGAATCAAATCTAAACAGAGACATATTCATCGCTAGTTAGATTTCTGTTAGAGCCAAATCCGCCAAATCCACGGCTCCGCTCGCGTAGACTACTAATAAAGCTTTTTTTTCACGGAACCCTAATTATTCTATATTTCTAAAATATAAGTGCCTTAACTTACAACTTATAACCTCATATATATGCCAGAGAAAGATCGGTCAAAATTGATCAAACCGTTTCGAATATTAGCCAGAATAAACACACAGATATTTTTTTTATAGGTAGCGTGTATACCTTCACTTCATTCACTTCAATTCAATATATATTTATATATATAGACTAGCTGTGTTCGCGGCTCCGTTCGCGTGGACTCCTAAAAAAGGTTTTTCATTTTTTGTGCGGAACCCTAATTATTTTACCGAAATCAAAATAGCCTAAGTTATGCCCTATAATATCAGCTATCTGCTAGTAAAAGTTCCGTCAATATCGGTCCAACCGTTTCGGAGATTACCCGAAACATCAAACAGACAGACAGACAAAAATTATTTCAATGTGTTTTTTATTATAGGTATCGTGTCTACTTTCATATGCATTTAGTAAAAATCTGTTATTTTGACATTACAAATAGACACTGCAATTTTATTGTATACATAGATATTTTTATCATGTCTAGGCAATTGATCTCGTACAAATCTAGTAAAAGTTGACGATTAACGATGGAATCGCATGGTTTATATGGTATGTAATGTGCCTTAATTTCAAATGCATTAATGCAAGCCTTAATTTCAAAATTTTAAGAGTGGTACAACTTTTGCAAGCTTTGTGTGCGTAAGGATTACTGACATACCCATTTCTGCTGTAAAGTAGCAATGCTCGCGTTACACACGAGGTGTTCCAGCTCAGTTCTCAAGACAAGCAACCTTTTATTAACTGGCCTCTGTTAGAAATGTGGTTCTTTTTGAGATTACTTTAAAAAGCATCTATGCTGCAGTGATCACTTAACATCAGGTGGATCGTAGGCTTATATGCTATTCTATGTACAGTATGAAAGTTTTGATGGACAATAAAGAAAAAAAATACACAATGTATTTAATTAATTTTTAGAGATCCATACCTCATTATTAAAAAAAAAAACAGAACACTTATAGGATCACTTTGTTGTCCATTGGTCTGCCTGTCCGTGTGTCAAGACCCTTTTTCTAGAAAACGACTTGAGCTATAAAAGCTTGATATTAATATACACACATATATATATTAATACTAGTGGACCCGACAGACGTTGTCCTGCCCGAACGTTGGCTTGGCTAAAATAAAAAACCTAGGCATCTAGCGGGTCCAATTGTTAATCTAAATCATTCTTGAATACCCCTGAACACGCACAAAAAATTTCATTAAAGTCGATCAAGCCGTTTATGAGGAGTTCAGTCACATAAGCACTTCCAGAAGAATTATACATCTTTATATATAAAGATAATTAACCTATCCTATAATTAATGATAATTATTATAAAGATAATCAATGATATCTTAGATCTATGGCCTCGTGATGTTCTAAAAAATTAGTTTATGTTAACGTATTAACGAGATACGTCACTTCATAGTTAAAATACCGTTTACAAACCGATTATCAAAACCTTTAGGGTACTCGCACTTTCCGCACGCTACGGTCTTTGAAACTTGGCACGAAGGAAGTTCTTTTAACAAAATTTATAGAAAACATCCGAAAATATTTTTTTTTTAATCCCGAGTGAAATTGTAATGCAAAAAAAATTTTCCTCGTAAAGGACATGTGGTATTAGTTTGAAAATAATATTGAATACTAAGATCTATAAGCTCATACTGGTGTAAAAAAAAAGTTTCTAGGTTTAAAAATATACAGACCTTCATACTAAAACTTTAAAAGTCACAGTTACTGATCGATTATCAAACATATGGGGTACTTTCAGGCTGTATATATATAGTTTTGAAACCTCTACTATAAGTTATGCATATAAAGCCGTATAATATTAAACATTGATTAGGATCGCCCTTTTGAGCCTAAAATTTATAGTATTTTGTAATTTCATGTAAATATAACATAAATATTTTTGACTACTTTTGTAACATTAAATTATCTATTGTGGCTTAGATATTAAAGTTAGCGGACCTTTTTTTTAAATCTTTGTAGTTTACAGAAACGTCTGGTATATTATACTATAAAAGATTTCTATATCATCAATTTGTATTGTATTTCTATTGTCCAAAATTTAACGGTTTTGGCATCGTATTCCAAGATGGCTGGCTATGAATGTTTTCCGAGTTGATTTTCTATCATCATATCCGCTCTTTCGTGTGTTTTGATACAACAACGTTGTTACACAAAGTTAACATTTTTTTTTGGAAATACGTGTATAAAATAATAAAAGGAAAAATCACCGGACAGACAGAAAGACATCCGCCTTTCGACCGAAAGACGTTGGAGAATATAAGGATAATTTACAAACAATATTTATATATGTCATTATTTATCATGTATTTTTGTATTCAACAATATATGGCATGTAATGTAAACAGTTCGGAACCCTTAAGACGCGAGTTCTACTCGCTACTTGTCCGATTATTTTTTTGCATGTATATTGTATAGTGTACATTTATATAACAAACCCACAACCACACAACTTACAGGATACACTTTTAAGAAAAAATAACAAACCTAAAGGTGCTTAGTGATATGGTGATAAAAAGTTTTTTAGTTTTGATAACATTATTATAAAAGATATTCAATAAAGTAAGTTTACTTGAAGGATCTATTTAAATAGCTCAAGGTGAAACAAATCAGCTGCAGAACGTAGTACCGATGATGCTCTTGATGCGACGTTTGAGTCTGATGCTGAAGATGAGGGACGCGAATGTTTTACAGGTTTTTCTGTCTCCCAGAAACTCAATGCAAAGATTAATTCCGCCCAGAAAGCTTCTCCTTGCGTCATCTACAAAAAATATTTTGTCTTTGAACGTTACCTATTATCACACCGTAAACTTACCTACAGAGACACACAGAATCGTGCTGTTTCCATGTTTTCTAACGGTTTCCCTAATCGCAGTATATTTTTTGCTTGACTTTTAGTTTGTCTATCGAATCGCAACTTGTAAATTTTATTTTATTTCAAATATATATATAAATCATATTATAAATTCACCTTTTGTTCTATGGCAACTTCTCTCACATGCCACAGGAATTCAGTTATACCCATAGCTGCAGCGATTCCGCATCCTATACCAAGTACGACAAACACTCCGCCGACGTTATCAACTCCCAACTCCGCTGCACTGGTGCCATCATCACCAGCTTCTTCAGTCTAATAATGTAACATAATATTTTTAACATTCAATTATGACAAATAAATTGCAACACAATAATTTTATTCAATACCAGAATCGATGAGGTTGATTGAATCTCGATGCACGAATTGACGACTGAACAGTTTTTTATTTTATTTTTCTGTATGACCTATATAAATTATACCTATTCTTGATTTAAGCGAATATTTTTAAGTTAATAGAAAAGTGGCAGGCATGACCATGAAATATGAAAAGTTAAAATTTTAGGAGTATTCGCATAAAATTATCTATAATAGTACTAATAATTGATAAAAATTTATCAACATCGAGCATGAAAAATAAATGTATGTATAATGTATATAACAGGTTACGATTGAAAATATAATATAGCTATAATTTCAGTAACAACTTACAACACAAGCTGACTCCTTGGGTGCTTTCCACCAACGGTTTTTGATTTCAACTAACATTCCACTCTCAGCTAATTTAAGCACAGCATTATCCACTGCTGTACGGTATGATGAATCTAAAATATTATGGAAAATTGTTTTTCTGTTATGTATTTTTATCACAATGTACTAGAAAAACTATCGGTGTGTTATTATAAAAAAATTATAAATACTTACAGAATGGCATAGCAATGCCATAACCTTTCGAATCAAGTAAACCACCAACTTGCATTAAATCACAATGGCGTTCCAGTTGATAGTCAATTGCAGTTGATTCCATTAAGTAAGCGTATGACCTTTTACTTTTCAAAACCCTATCAACTCCTTCGTCATTATTTTTAACAAATACAGAGGGCCGTGCTGTTTCCATAGCTGACCACATTCTTTGGTATGTTGATACATTAGAACGCTAAAATTTACGTAATATAAGTGTATGGAATTTCAAAGGATTTTGTGAGTAAATAAACCATTCTTACCAACCTTGAAAAATGAATAAGTAGATCCACCAAGTAAAGTACCATATTTAATTTTAGTTTGCATAGCCAAATCTTCAACATTCTTAATAGAGTCATCCATTGCTGCATTTGTTAAAAAAGCAGCAAGGTTTGCTGTGTATGAGGAACACATAATGAGTGCAAAAAACCACCACATGCCGCATACCCATCGTGTTGAATAGCCTCTAAAAGAAATTTAAACTCATAAAATATGTAGTGTATCCTATGTATGTTACAAAATAATGCTTTTGTACACGATGTTAACAACTTACTTCGGTAAAATATCAGAACCTTGTGTCATTATTGAACCCATCGTTAACCAGCATGAGTTTTTGATATGCCAAATATTTTCCAACTCCTCAGGGGATTTGTCACAAGGATGTGGATTTTCCCAGTCGTTTGGAGCTATTCTATTAAATAATATTAATTTATTGAATTGAGTATAACGACATTTTATTTTCGTATTTTCAGCTACTTCTTTCATCTGATATTCATATCATGGGAGTGCATAAAAATAACTGGTTCGCCAATTTTGGGAGTACGCCTTATTGAATTTAGAATGACGTCAGTTGGCTAACCATGCATTTTCACCCAAACTAAACGTGTATGCAAAATTTCAACTCAATCGCTTGTGGATATCTGTTTTAATATTCAGTTGCAATATTTGACCCATACTAAGAAGGCAAATTAAAAAGCCTGAAAAATAGAAATTTAGCAAAAACTACCAATATACTGTTTCATTCATAATATTATCTTACCTAGCCAAAATATGAAGTAACAAAGAAACCAGTAAATAGGCAGCCGCCATGTAAATCCATACATCAACAGAAAAAGGCTTGAGGAATGAAAACAGTTCTGGGTCGGGCGGAATTGCTTTTGTGTACAAGATACTGATACCTAAAGTCATGAATGGTGTAGTAAAGTCAACGGTTGATCTCCGCTCGTAGGTTATAGTTAAATCACAAATAGCTAAATCTGCTTTCTGAAACGAAATAAAGTCATAATTATTTAATGTACATGATGTTTTTATTAAACATTATTTCAACAATATAAAATGTTTTTAAATTTTAAGCATTTTAATTTTGTTTGGATTTTTTTCACTACTAATATCCTTATTGATCCGCAAGCAAAAATTTCTATCCATTCTTTGAACAATATTGTTATCCACACACAAAGAAATACTATGACGATAAGTAAAAGTGCCGAAAGAAATAATCTAAGATTATCCTGTAAATGAAAATAAAAAGTAAAGTGTGTTTTATAGTTTGTGTTCACTCTTTCTTGAGTCGACATTTCTTTCATATTGATAATTAGCATATATATCTATAAGATTTATTATATCTAATTTCAACTGGACTTATTGTACAGATATTTGATTATTTTGATCATATCATCAATGAATTCTCATATTTTTATATAAAGTAAAATGAAAGACAACTTGCCCTTTCTAAAAGATGTCCAATAAGACCGTCCCACTTCTTAGTGTCTTTATTATATGAACCATATCCGTTACCAGGTACAATTTCTATCTCATAGTTTAATTTTAAAGTTTCCTTGAGGATTTCGTGAATTAAATCCTTGGAATACCCTTCGTATCGGTCATTCCCAATTAACACTTCACCATTTTCAGCCTTTTTTTCCACTAAATAAGGGGCTCCGATGCGTGACACCACCTTAAAAGTTTTATTTTGCCACTTTTCTGCCAAACGTTCAGAGACCTCTGTAGGGGTTCTAGCATACACAAAATTAGTATCAGCATTCCATTTAGCAATACTATTAAATCCACTGTTAGACAGTTCTAGTATTTCAACATTAAAATTTGTTCGCTCACCAGTTTCATTGTTTAAAATTAATTTACCGGTTATTCCTTCTATAGGATTCTGGAAATGAAAAATGTTACACAAAGTTTTAAGGCATCATTAATTTTGATGATAAAATTTATAATATAATTTTCTTACAGTTAGTAAATGATTAATAAATTCTTCTCCGGTCTCCCATTTTTCTTCAGAACCACATTCAATTGCTTTTGCTTCTATTTTAAATTCTTCTGGAGCACTTTCTACTGCGTCAGTTATAAGTCTAGCTGCATCAGTAGCTAAAGCAGCCTCCAACTATAGAAAAAATCTCAATTAAACTTTTATTTAAATTAAATATGATTGTATTCATTTGTGATTATAAAATTTTATGACTCACAGTTATTTCATGCGTCTGTCGCGGTATTTTAACACCAGCCGATTGTCTCACTTTCCAGTCAGCCAAATAAGATCTCGTTATTGAATCCGAGTGATCGAAGATTCTCAAACATGTCACATTGGATAAACCATAACGTAATTCTTCAAGATCTAGTGTATGAGCATCAAGTGACATTAAAACGTAGCTCTGATAAATAAAAAAATAATATACATTGATTGTGCTTTATTATAGTTTTAATTTAAATAGGTAATTTTTTTACCATATAGTCTTCAAAAAATTTGACCTCATTAGCTTGTCGTAAGTAATCAAGTACTCTGTCTGCTGGACAATCAAGAATGACTCTCGTTTCTCCTTTAGCTTTAAGTGTTTTTAATAAGGAGCGATTATCTTCTCCAGGAACTAATCTTCTAACTAACCATTTGACATCAGAATCAGCATGTTTAAGTATTTCTTGCAACCTTATAAGCCCTGGAAAAGTAAAATTGATTATTGATTATTTATTTGAATTTATCTGATCTTCATATATAACAATAACATAGAAATTACCGTGATCGTCATCGTACAATAATGTATAACTTGCCCAATCGCTGTCCTTTATGAATAGCGCAACGGCTTTTGAAAGGGCAACAGATTCAGGATACAAATTTAAACTTGGTGGGCTAGGCCGTTCCAGCCCTCGGACTGGTGGAGGTTGCCAAACTGCCTGTAATATAAAACTGAAGTAATTCTAATACTAGTCGTGAATACGATTTTATAAAATAATAAAAATAAAAATTTTGTCTACAGAAAAAGATAGAGATGTTGTCGATAGAAGAAAGATGGCGATGAAGCTAAAAGGTGGCATCGGATGGCGTACGAGTAAGAGACTATGGAAAATAGTGTTTTAAGAATCAATATATATCATATTGTTTCTAATATTATTAGTGACATAGACAAGAGATTAATGGAGAGTCACAATTATAATACGTCCCTACGTACTAACGGCGTGCTAGACGGTGGTAGACAAGGAGAGCTATAAAGGGAGAGGACAAGAACTTCACAGGAAATTTTGATCCAAGTAAGTGAGACAATCAAGATTACCACAAAATAGTAATCATCTATAGAGAGAAATGGCAATCATGAGATATTGATGCTCTAAGAGTAAATTACTGCGAGCACAATAAAATAACATAACATAAATATATCAACATAATGTCTATTATATATAGAGTTTATTATATATAAATACGAATAACAAAATAACTCCAGCAAGTTGTCTTCTTGATACCATACTATTATCATTGGTTTGGCGACAATATATTTAACCTTTTATGAATACCGTTTTTTATATTTATTTAGCATACATTACAATAATATGAGTATAGGTTCAAAGGCTTCATTCACCTATGGTCAAAAAATGTTGTAATTACCGTTAAATGATTTTAGTATAGTTGAAACCTGTTATACGTCTCCCATGATTGTCATACTTTTATAATTGCCCTGTTTACACTGTCCACGTCGTATATATAACTAATAATTATTTCGATAATTTGATGCGTTTTAAATTTGATGACAACAAGCGTACGGCCCACCAGATGGTAAGCGGCTACCGTAGCATATAGGCAACACCATAGCGCAACTAGCGTATTGCCGACCTTGAACGTCTCTACCCCAAGGAGTTCTGGAAATCCTACTCACCGCAGGAACAGAACAAAAGGTTATTTGGCTGCGATCTTTTTAGTGTGAATGTATTCTACCAGTCGAGCAGGTTCAAGTACAGAGAAATCTCGAAAGTAATTTCTTTGTGCCTGGTAGGGAGGCACGAGAGGTATCTCTTGATGATGATTCAAAATATCTTGTTTACCTGTATATGAGGTATCATGGCAGCCCGACAGTGGGCTGCAACAGCGGTAGTAGAAACAGGGTCAGTGGGACCGAACACTGCGATAACACCGCCAGAAATAAGCTCGCAGGCTGTAAATAGATAAGAGTCGAAATTCATGCTTATAACTTACAATTTAAATTGAATGCAATATGTACTACTGTATTTGTAACCTAATGCGGTAAGTACCGCATACCGTTTTGCATTTTGTTGATGCGTTTAATGTTGATTATTTAGCAAAATATGAGATGAACGAAAGATAACTTACCGGCTTTAGAAGCTGCAAAACTGTCGCTATAAGGAGCGTATATAACTTTCGCAACGAAATGGTAACGTTCACTCTCCATTGATGCACGTGCAAGTGCCGACACAAACGAAACTTCTGTTACAGTATTCGGTGGGAATATTGCGCCTAGAATTAATAACAATAGTGTTTCTTGCTGATTTTTTTGCTAAGACGATTTCATTAACGTATGTCTTGGAATAAATCAGATGCGCACAACATATTTTAATGCAATGTCAGATCTGCTATCTCAGCCAGCTCTCCTTCAGTTTATTGTATGGAGACGACAGATGGAAAGCTGGATGCAGTATCTTTCCGAGTCCTATTGCCTATAAGTCTTCAATAATAGCTTGCTATCTCGTTAGAATAAATATTATACAATAATGACTTTGCAGATAGCAAATGTTCAAGATATTAAAATATGCTTCTATCAAGTAGTTCGTTATTAAGGCGGAAAATATATTTTTAATGAGGTTTTTAACTTTAAGTTCACTGTCCGCTATTATTGTTGCGTCGAGTTCGTCAAGAGATTGCAAATTTATTTTATTTTAATCATTAGTGTTGTTGTTTACTTTTCTATGGGATAAATAAAATTTCTAATGTAAATTATATAGGCATATGTATTCACCAATATTGATAATTGTCTTTAGTGATTCAAAGTTCCGAAACACCCCCTGAGCACTCCCGACGAGTAACATCAGTATGACGCTCACGTTCTTTCCTGTGAAGTGATAACATTTAGATGAAGAAACTTCGTCTTGTACAACTACCATTGAGAAAACTTATATCACAAATCACATAAACTACATATGTATGTAGGGACAATTAGTTTTACCAACGGTTCCGCACATGTTTATTACGCAGTAATTATTTTTGTCCTTTAATTTAATTCGTATTCATATTAATGACAGTTCTTATAGCCTATCAATATTTATAGCCTATCAATACGAGTGACTCGTGTAAAAAATTTCATGAAAATTGGTTGAGAATTATTTTAATTTTTTACATTTCCGAAAGTATTATTATCAATTCTTATAGCCTATTAATTTAGCAATAATACAAGCTACCTGTATCCAAAATTTTATAAGAAACGGTCATACCATTTTGAGTTAAATTCGGATATACAAAACAGACAAAGAAATTTTTGGTTTACGAAATTGGATATTTTTGTCCGTTTCATGTGTGATAGTGAATCAAATTAATGCAAGAATTTTTATTTTATAAGCCTACCTACCACCTACAATCTCCTATCAACGTAGAGACTTAAGGGAATAAATATTAGAGTAGGTATTTGGAATGCTCTTATTTTCCTTGTAGTATCAATATTATTTGGATTAAAAAAAAAAACGAGACTCACCAACGTGCAGCATCATTTTCGCTATGAGTTTTCGTTGAATAGAAGTAGTAAAATGGAACACTGAGATTCAGTATGGTCATCTGTCGCGATTTTGTACGGCATTTGTTTACTCAACACGTTGCAAACATAGCACATTTGGTGCCACTGTAGTACGGTTCGGGTCAAATCACGTTTTCGAGATACGACTCGCTTTGAGTAGTCGTACGTGTTTTGTTCTAGCTGTTGTGCCAAACTGTTCAGTTGTTATAAATAGATTTAGGTAACCTATAGGGACAGTATAATCAATGAACCAATAAAAGATAGTGGGGCAGAGTTAAATTACTATTAACTAAATCATTAAAGTCGATGTACAGCTGTGTAAAATTTCGTAAAAACTATTTTCGAAAATATTTCAAGTGTGTTGCTTTATATATAACAGTTCATTAATAATTATTATATTTCATCTTCCTGCCTATTATCTATGTTAATAAATATTTAGTTCTATCTATACCAACGTGTCATTTTTTCTTCAATTTCCTTATAGACATATAATATTACAAAGTGTAGTGATCACGAATACGATAAATGTTGTATGCCCGGATTTAACTAAGAAACGACTACACTACAAATTTTTATGAAAAGTAGAATATAGCACTCTTACAATAGATTACGTATATGACTTGTAAATAATAATTGAAATTAAAGAATGAAATTACCAGACGAAAATTCTTATTAACTGCGAATAGATACGAATATCGCAGGTCAGCGCTAGTTTATTCATCTGACTGTCTATCATTTAGTTTCTTAATCACTGACCTCATTTATGTGTTTATTTTCTTTTTCACTATCACGTTTGTACTCTTGCCAGGTTTTAGTACATATTTTATTAGATTAGTTAGCATAAGGAATATTCATTGACGATAATACTTACTGAAATAAGGCAGATTTTTTTTTTCATCAGTACCATAGTCGTATTTAAACAAATCTATAAACGTTTAAATACAAATACAAGATATATCAGTAATATTACTTTCGCAAAATTACATACTATTACTAGTAAAATCGCTGATAATATATTATGCTGAACATTTCATATAATTTAGAAATGTAACATACTCTATATTATATATTATTGATAGTATAATGAATTTACTGACTGCGTGCACCTGTAGGTGAACGTAATCCAGTTAGTCAGACGTTTTGCTTGGCTGCAATCCAGCCCTGTGACCCATTGCCGCTGCTTCTATTATCAACACTTCGCCTAAATATTCATGTCTAAAGATACACTTACACTTTATCTAATATGTATGTTATGATTATATATTCAAGTATCTCCAACTCGCTTGTTTGATAATCGATTTAGTGTAATTAATTTTAATACATGATATAATGTTTATTAAATTTATATCGGATCACTTTATCATATCAAAACACAGCATATGTTATTTTATCTTCGTTTAGTAATAATAATTATTCTTATGTATTACGTTATTTTATTGAAAAGGGTACAATTACCTACAGACAAAATTAATAATTTCACAAATAGTGAGACAGTATTGTAATATAATTCATCTGGTATCCTATTACAAAAATTGTAGGTACATCTTATTCACTCGGACATTTAAAACATAGCTTAATACGAGTAAGTAATTATAGTATAGTATAATGTTAATTTAGTACAAATATAAATCTATACTAATATAATAAGGCTGAAGAGTTTTTGTTTGATTTTTTGTTTGTTCGTTTAAACGTGCTAATCCTTGGAACTACCAGTCGAATTCGAAAAAGGATGTGTGTGTATGATAGCCAGAATCATGCAAAATAATATAGGCAATATAACTTCACGCTACCACCATAATGAGCAGAGCAGTAACCATGAATGTCAAGTAGTCTGGCAAGCTATAGGCAAGTACGGGAAGTGGAACAACGATTGGGCGCCGCGAAGTGTTTTTTGAATAAACTTAAACGGGTGAAACCGTGGAGCACAGCTAGTTTATAATATATATAGGAGTTATAATCAACCTGCAGAGACGAGCAAATTAGTTTATTAAAAGTATTCTAATTTAAAATGGAAAATAGGCACGAAACAAAATTTCAATAAAAGTATCTTGAATTTTGTAGATACAAAATAAGTATATTTTAAGTATTTTAAATAGATTTTCGAAAATATATATTCCAAATGCAAAATAAGAATAAGTTTTTTTTATATACACAAAGGTGGCAAGCGGCAAAGCGGCTATGGATGCTTGTAATACATAGGTATCACCAACGCTTTGCTTACCATGAACCCCAAGGTGTTCTGGAAACTTTACTCACCGCAGGAATACACAACACAATGTTATTTGGCTGCGATCTTCTGTAAGGTGGAGGAAATATCCAAAGAAATTTCTCTATACCCTACCTCTCTTATAATTATTGTGTTTGTATTTAAATACATGTAGTTCAAATGATACACATCCCTGTTCACTTGACGATTTCTTAAATATAACTAGAATCTCCATAATTTATAATTATTTTATCATGTACCATATATTAAAATATTATATAAAGTGTAATCATAATATTTCTTAATTGGTATTAATTTGAATTTTCATTCCGAACAATATACGGATTGGTACATATATCTTGAATTAATGTTGTAAACCAAGAGAGATGAGGGGAGGGTATCTTTTTCAAACTGTTAAGTCGATTGACATAACGATACTGTCACACCCTTCTTGGAATAAAACTATATGTGAAAAAGGCAAATTTACAAGAGCATCAAAAAACTATCCTACAAATTAAATTTAAAGTCCTAAGAATTCCTTGTAAATAGAAACGCTGTTATAATGAGCCAGAAACTACGTATATTATTTTATATTTATATGATCTTTGTACCTATCCACCTACCTTTGTACCTATACTTCTAGAAAATCTCCAAAAATGTCATTATTTGTTTATTAATTGAAACAGTAAAAATGCCTTTACTTGCAATTGAACCAGGATATTCTATTATTTACTACCTTTTACAAACTACATTTATTCAAAATCCACTGTTTAAAATAAGGGCTACTTATTTAACCATAACATGGAAATTACTTAACTATAATATTAATAATATTTCTGGTAATAATAATAATAGTTACACGAAAAGTGTCTGTAAAACTTGCGCGGAATAAATAAGTATCTGAACTACCCCAACGGGCCTTTTGAAATGGTAATGATCTCTTAGATCAGTTATTCAAGTATTTATAAGAATAAACCTTTTTATATGTTAATGTTTCGTACGTTAAATATTAATAATCTTTCATTTAATGGAAACATAAAAAAAACTTCTTTTAAAAAAAGAAAAACTATTCATTTTAATATTTTTACGTGAATTTGTGACTAGATGTATCTAGTGATGTGACTAGATATGACTAGATCATAGCGATGTATTTTCTAACGTTCTGTTCATAAATGGAATAAAAAAAAATGTACATGCATGTATTACTTATTTCTTTAATCCAAGAAAAGTGTGATATTTTTGATTAGTGTAAGTATAGATTAAATCTTGAAAAGACTTATTATCCGATCCTGAAAACATAGACAAATAAAAACCAATATATTATTCCAGAATATTTCTTCCTCAGACCTTCCTGTTCAACTCATTCCCACTATTTTGATATTCAATATGGATAACTCACATACTTACATGAAAGGACCAAACAAACAATTTCTTGCAAAATGGTTTATCTCATACTCGTCCCGATTGATACGATAGGACCCAGTTTGCTATCTTTTATTTCGACAAGATGTAGCAAATAAAGAAAACCCTTTATCAAATAAACAGTGCTGGACTTTGTACTTAAAGTTAACGATAGTTGTTGTAAATTTTCGTATTCAAGTATCAATGACTTTTCCAACGGACACGTAAATTTCGTCATGTTGAAAATGGATGATTTTCACTAGTTTCACTAGAATGCCAATTTTTTATGTAGAAGTTTTTATACAATGTATATATAAGCTCCATGTAACCCGGAACTTAATTTACAAATAAACGAATAAAAAAAAATTGTAAATCGTTCTACTAGCCGAACCCGCCGTCCCGCCGACATAGCCCGGTGACATTAATTTATAGAATTATATCGTCGGCTTGTACTCACATGGGGTGGGCTACCCGACTACATGTTGGCGGTTTGCACAGTCAATGCACTCAGTTGCCGGTGACATTTGACGTGTAGCAATGATGGCTCAGTGTTAGAGTATACGGGCTCCGCGTCGATCGACGTGAGTTCGAATACCTGCAATGATCCTAAGCTTTCAGTGAAAAAAATATCGTGATGAAACCATAGCGCATGGTGGTAGGGTATTTTCTAATGACACCAGCACTGGTCTACCAATGACTCACCATTACCTTTTTCTGAGTCAACTTTCGCTTGGGACAGGATTTGGCCGATTCTCCTGGGTTCAACCACTATGATGAGCGTTTCTGATTGTCGTGGAGGATCCATTTTTCGTCACAAGACACAATAAGATTCAGAAGTCCCTCCTTATTGTGACTGCTTAGTAATGTAACGCACCGCTCAATGAGTGTTTGTTGGTGTGCTTCAGTAAAATTTATGCGGTACCCATTTCTCGAGATATTTCACTTTTCCAATTTGTTTCGAGTGAATTATTATTGTTTTATCACTCACACCGAAGCCTGCCGTTATCTCTAACGTAGTTTGCGATGGATCCGCTTCCACGATCACCTTTAATTCTTCATTATCAACTAGGGTCTCCAGTCGTCCACGAAGTTTGTTTTGTAGGTAAAAATTTCCAGAATGAAAATTATGGAATCAAAAACGTAACGTGGTTTCGTTTAAAGTAGCTTTCATAAACGTCATTATTCCGTAGAGCTGTTTCTGCTACCATGATGCCACGGTGGAAGTCATATTCATAAATAATGCGATATTTTAAGTTTTCCATTTTGTGAAAAGAACGATTATAAAGAAAAATCAAATGGTGCGAAAGCAAATGAATCACTGAATTCGAAACACAAATACACAAGCCTAATTTTGAAATAAATTTGAATTTGGAATTTCTAACCAAACGCCAGATATTTTAAATCAAGGGAGCCAGTTAAAAAAACGCCAATTTCATATGTAAGGACCTAATAAGGACTTAATATTTTATTGTCCATGTTTAAATGTTGAACATTAATTACTGAATTATTCAAAGGACACAACGTATCTTCACTTTCGTCAGTCACTAATAGCTGAGACAAAGTTGTTCCTATCGTGTCACCGACATGTCGCCAATAAAGTTTTTCAACTTGCATCCATGTGAAATCACCGACTCACCCACCAATATATATGAGTGAGTTGATGGGTTTGATGTGTAAAGCGCTTAAAAATAACTAGACACAAACAAAAACCGAATACGTGTAACATAAAACTAATAACAAAATAATTCACTGATAACGAATCGTCAATATGAAGAGAACCATGGCCTCCTTACTATCAAAGAGTTGAAACACGAAATTATTTGAAAAAAGAAACATCATACAAGCCGTAAACCGTCAAACCCTCGGGTATGATATTTTTTAATAGCTGTTTACCTGTTGTTGTATTCACTGCAGCTTAATTAATGACTAACCTCAATTAGGACAACAATCCTAACTAGGGCAAGCTAATAATAAGTTGGAATGCCTCTTAAGTGAGTGCTTGTTACCAAGCATACCCTTCAGACCGGAATAAATCAGCGCGATTACTGCTGTGGCTGTTGGCTTCCATAATCGAATCTTACACAGCTTCTACCATTTAAGAATTTTACAGCACATTTGTTGAATTTTTCAAACAATGGAATATTATTTCTAAATGCCAATTATGAGGTACGATTCATATAACGATAGATCGTGTGTATGAATGATGTTTAAACAATTATTTCATTATTGCATTATTCAGTCTACAATAAGCTCAACTTTTGGAGTCATTATTTAGATCTTCTCGGAAAGGTATTTTATTAAATTGTTTAATTATTTAAGTATTCAATAATTTTATAGATTATATAATGGCGTAGTGCTTCTATTTAATCATCTAATTTAAAATAATTTCATTGTAATGATTAAATATTTGGAGTCAGTCAAACAGTTAGGGAACATATCGAATTTCCAAGGAGTGCTGGTGTGTATTGATTTGTAGATACTCGTAAGTTTGAACCAATACTGTTCCTCGGTGAAGTTGTTTTCACTCCGTTCCTATTTTTGTTATTATATTATATAATTATATGCACGCAGTAAAAACAATCGACGATGATAATTAAAACCAGACTTATTGTTAATTAGTAATACTTTTTATTTTTGCTTTATTTGATGTTGTTTTTAAGGTTAATTCGTAGTAGATGAGTTTAAAAAGGTAGCATGAATGATTTGTTGATAACAAGAGATAAGTTAACATATTTCCAAATAATTTTTATTAATCAAATTTATAAATCTCCTAAGAATTATAACAGTGAAAACTGGGGTCAGAGGATTGAACTAAAAGAAGGACCTAAAAGATGTTTGCAACCATAAAGTGAAATGATACATCGTCTTGTTGAGTTAGTACGCGTTGATAACTATGTTAATATAAAATGGTTTGGCATTCGGATTTTGCTGGAATCCAGACACAGGTATCAGACGTATTTTGTTTATTACCTGACCCAGATATTTAACCATAAAATTTTATAGAGCCAAATAAACTTAGCTTTGTGTAAGTTGGAATAATGGTCTTGGTTTGTAGTCAAAACATCTAAAAGCAAACTTGGAATTTCGTATAAGTACAAAACGTATTTTTGCGAAATGTTTTTGAAAAAAGTGAGTGCAAACAGGAAACTGAACTGTAGTAATCGCTCTGTATACAAACTACTTATATATGTATATACATATATATTTAATAGATGTGCCCTGCGGATAACCCGCGTAAAAAAATGCTGATTGATCATTTATATTACTTCAATATAGACAATATTTTTATCGGACAGCCTGTGTTACGGTTTAATTTTCTATTATCTCCCAATAAATGCTATAATTTATGCGTCTAAATAAAATGCTATAAATGGCAAAGTTTTTCTACATAAAATTGTCTTGATGATGAAGTAACTTTCGTTCGTAAGGAAAACTTTGTCACAAAATACCTTATTGTAGCGTATGTATAAGAGATAGTAGACATATGGTATCGCGGACTTTTTTTACGTACTAAGGGGTAGTTACGTCCTTAGTACTGGCGTACTAAGGAGCAAAATTTTGTAGAAAACATTGTATTTACGTATCACTAATTATTACGCCAGTGCACGCCGATAATGCAGTTAGAGTGTGCTATTTATTCCGACTTACTTAACAAAAATCAATATTTAAGGCTAGCTGTGAGTTGTAGCGTAATGCTAGATAGCCTATACTATTCCTCCTATAATATACAAAAAAAATTCGAATCCGACTGAATCTAATATGTTGACTTAACAAGGGCATGTATATGTATCTAAAGACAAAATTGATATAATCTGGTAATTAGTTTTAGTTTCTACTTTATTACTGGCAATAGACGTTATAAAATAAAACAGATAGTACGGGTGTAAATATTCTTCACAGTAGCATAATTTTGAGTGTATTTTTTTACTTTATAGGTTGATATATGTGTAATGTGTATATATGTGTTCATGTGAATATGATAGAATAATATTATATCAAAGTTTCACCTGATGTTAAGTGATGATGTGGCCCAAGATGGTAACACGCTAACCCTAGTAAGGAGACCGGCTCTCAAGCGCTGCGATGCTGCGATGCTGCCATGCTGGAACACACCTATTGGTGATTGGCGACAAATTTTCAACTGCAAGGGCATTAGAAAATGCTCTACCATCATGCTATGATTTCATCACGATGCTGGGCTCATTACAGGGATTCAAACCCACTTCACGTTCACGTCACGCTATCACTGAGCCGTCATTGCTTCAAATAGAATTTAAAGCTTCGAGAAAATATTGGAAATGGTGCGGTTACTTGTATTATAAACAAAAAATAAAGAGACACAATACCTACGATATTTTAAGTAGTTATTACTAATAATATTTTATTTAAATAGTACACAATTATGTAACTAAGTGCTATTCGTAAGTTCTAGAGAACTGTGCAACTGAGCACAATACAGTAAAAGACGCCGGATGGCTGCTAGTTGGAACGTTTCTTAACAGCTTCATTACTGTCTAGAAAGTTTCAACTCGAATCTGAATGAGAAACTGGCCAGCTGAGCCTGGGCATAGTTTTCTTTAGAATTTGGAAAATCGTTTGGAAAATGCGAGCTCTCGGGGTGTTATAAAATGAGATTTTTAAATTTAAATAGTTGGGAACAATGTAGAGAAGTTTTAGTGAAAAAGAAAATTGAAAAATCTAAAATGATTTTTGCATATTCACGCATAATATGCCCCAAAATATTCACTCTACCGTTCTTTTTATTCTTTCCTAGTCACCCGCCCCGGCTTCGCTCAGGTAGCAGTGTAATACATATAACTCTATTGGTTTACGCGGCCCATACCAGTAACATTTCTTCCGACATTTTCAAAAATCATCGTCTTATTTTAGCTAATTTACACAAAGCCATAGTAAATTATGAACCTAAACCTTCCTCATGAACCACCCTGTCTATTGATGAAAACAGTATGAAAACCCGTTCGCTAGTTTTTGAGTTTATCGCGTTCAGACAGACAAACGCGGCGGAGCGACTTTGTTTTATAATATGTTGTTAGGCTCCGCTCGCGTGGACTACAGGAATGCCGTCGATCGAGCGTACACACGAATCTTGCTGCCCGCACTCCCACCCAAGGCGGTCGCCCGCCGTTTATTTGAAATAGTTATTGTGGATGTTCCTTAGAAGATAGACATATGCTATCATTGCCTTTTTTGTAGGTCTTTTTAAGATCAACAATTCAGTGGTACATCAATTTCACATATATCTTTTATGGTATGTAAACACAACATAAACCATTTAAGCTTCCCAAAAGCGTCTTTTTTTGTTTCACCATTATCGTTACTGCATATGTTGTATATTACTTTATCTAACAAAATATATGCTATAACTTGATCACATAACATAACTATGAATTATTTAAAAAAAAACATGTAAATCGGATAAATGGTTTCCGCGTGAAAAGAACATATACAGGCAGACAAACGTTGAGTTTTTTAATATGTATAATATATAATATGTATAGATATTAACTGGGTGAGCTAAAAACCAAAACTGGCAAATTGTTTCAAAGCGATGAAGCACTTTGGGGCCAAATCCTCCTACGGATTAAAAACGAAAAGAAACCTTTAATTAAACCTAAGAGTCTCACCATCTCTTTCTTTAACGCGCGAAACCTCCTTCCACAACGGGACCTAGTATCCACCTTTCTTAGGGAACGGGAGATAGACGTATTTCTAGTACAAGAAACACTTCTAAAACCCAGTAGGCGCGACCCTAAGATAGCAAATTACAATATAGTCAGAAATGACCGTGCCACCCGAGGAGGCGGCACGCTCATCTACTACAAGCGTTCCCTCTATTGCATGCCAATAGACCCTCCCGCACTTACCAATATGGAAGTGTCCATCTGTAGAATAATATAGAATAATAATAGAATAATAATAGAATAGAATAAATAGAATAATAGAATAATAATAGAAAATTTTGTCTGTACGTAGCTTTAACAACTGGGTTATAAAGTAACTAAGGTTTTCTACAAAATACGGCTGGTACGTGCAAGTTAATTTTACTCAGTAGGTATATCCGAACAGTTAATTAAGCCATTCAGTATTCACAAAAGATATGACATATAAGATAATGTTCTGCGTTTATACAGTCGGAGCATATGAAATTTTGTACTGTGCGATGTGTAATCGGATACGAGTGTTTTTGATTTAAATTGTAGGTAACGAAGAAACAGATTTTGTATTTGTTAAAAAAATCATTATTGGCTTGATGTAAATGAGATGTAAGAATGTAAATATAATACAATGTAGGTACATGGTCTTTATAAAAAAATGTCACGATAACTTATCATTACATAGTATAAAACAAAGTCGCGTCGCTCTGTCCGTCCCTATGTATGCTTAAATCTTTAAAACTACGTAACGGATTTTGAAGCGGTTTTTTTAATAGATAAAGTGATTCAAGAGGAAGAGAGGAAGGAATATCTATAATACATGCATAATATTGTAGAGAAACACTGATAAATTTAGAGGTTTCTAATGTGATGTCGTAAATAAACACATTTTTTCCGATTAGTTACATTGCAAACGCTGGCTGAACTCCACGAGATAAATCGAAATAATGTACTACAGTATTGTACACCTTAAAAAGGTCAACAAAAAAGTCCACGATGGTATATGTCTATCTCTTAAGGATACTCCACAATAACCATTATTTATCCTTTACATTTTACGGGAAAAAAACTGTTTATTTACGAAGTGATTTTAAGCAATACAGCATTAATCCTTATCCAATTAAATACTTTAAATACATTGTCCATTTAATATAGATCAACATAGCCCTTTACAGCATGTAATTTAAATGAATATTTCGGAAGATATTACACATTTAAAATGTAGGGAAGTGCGGCTGTACCGGCCCTATATACCATGGTCAATTATATGTCGCTCTTTCAAGAGTAACCTCTAAACAAAACATGTTTGTATTGTCTAATAACAAGAAAGCTGTAAACGTTGTTTAAGGACATTCTGTAGTAGGTATATATTTAGTATCAGCATTGCACCCGTGCGAAGCCGGGGCGGGTCGCTAGTAAACAATAATTCAGTACTCCATACGAGCGTAGCTGCGGGCATAGCTATTTTCAAAACCGTTATAGATATTAAAAATCTATACCCTCCCGAACAGTTCGGTTTTCGCGCCCGACACTCGTGTACACATCAAGTGCACCGCCTCACGGAGCACATCACGAGCAACTTTGCCAAAAATAGTATCGCCCCCGCCCGTACGCTTGCGGTCTTTTTCGACGTAGCTAAGGCCTTCGATAAGGTCTGGCATGCCGGACTAGTCCACAAGCTACATCAATTAGAAGTCCCGGATAGGTTAGTTCATCTAGTTCACGATTTTCTACGCGACCGCACCTTCCACTACCGAGTGGAAGGAGTACTATCTACCGCCCACCCTATACGCTCAGGCGTCCCGCAAGGTTCCATTCTGGCGCCTTGCCTTTTCAATCTGTACGTCAGCGACCTCCCGAAGCCCCCCGGGGTCGAGGTAGGGCTCTACGCTGACGACACAGTCATATATGCGTCAAACAGACACAGAAAAAATCTCGCCTGCGCAGTCCAACGTGCCGTAACCACTCTCGGGGAGTGGTTTCGAACGTGGCGAATAGCTATTAATCCGGTAAAGAGTGCCGCGATAATGTTCGAACCGCATACATGCAAACTACCACGCACGGTAGGACCCCTCTCATTATTCGGTACGAATATCCCTTGGGCCACCAAGACTAAATATCTGGGTGTCACCCTCGACTCGAAGCTTAACTTCAACGCACACGTTACTATAGTCAGGAATAGGGCCATCTGGATCCTTTCCCGCTTGCGACCCTTGCTCAGTTCGGTAAGCAAAATGTCCTTAAGACATAAGCTCACACTGTACAAGATGTGCGTCCGTCCGATCTTGACATATAGCTGCGCCGCGTTCGCACATATGTCCAAACATAACTTTGCCCGCATGCAAAGAGTCCAAAATCGGTTTCTCCGTCGCCTGCTTGACCCTCCAGCCTTCGTTAGGAACATGGACCTGCACAGGGACATGAGGCTTCCCTCGATAGAAGGTTATGTGAAATTTCTCACCAGGAGATACTTCGATAGCGCTTCGAATCATCCCAACCCGCTCGTAAAATCCACCGTGAACTACGTCCCAGACAACTCGATCCCCGTTGCCAAACGTTATAAACGCCGTCCGCGAAATCTCTTTGTCGATCCCGATGACGACATCGAGAACGCTAACAATTTCTACACGTCCGCTCCCGCAACATATGCGTGCTCGCGCCCACGCCCGCGAAACCACCGTTCCCTCCGCAGGGGACGTACGGTTAACTTCGCTCCCGCACACCCGCCACGACCGCCCTCCTCTGCGGCAACTCAAGCCTAGGTCCGATCCATCGGCATGGAGCCCTTGAGCCAAGCAGCCGCTCGCGCGATACAAGTGACTCTACAATCACTAGCTTTCACAGCCATACATGACACTGCATTATACACACATGCACAACACACATAGGTACATAGGTTCTGTAAGGGACCTTTTTTTTTCTTTTTTTGCCTAGTTAGATTAGACAAAAATTTTCAGACCACTAAATACACATACACATGTTCCTTCCCTCCTCCCAGGGGGCAGAAACATGTATATATGTATAGTTAGTTTAGATCGAATTACGGATAGGGAATTAGTCAGATCGCGACTTAATTGCATACGCGCAACAGTCCGAGCCGAGGTTCGGCCACTTTGGCACCCTCGGATGTTGTTGCTTAGCTTTCGTGGCTGAGTGCCCTAAGCGCTCGCCCCCAAGCCCGGTAAAGCTGTAAAAGCCGTAAAGGCTCCAGGGCCCCTAAGGCTAACAGTATACTCAGTTCAAAAAAAAAAAAAAACCTTTATTTATCGCAAATTATATTAACATCTGTAATAGGTTTGGAGTAGTAACAACGTGTAAATAGTCCTAGTGTGGGGAGAGGTAAGTGCGCCAAGTATTTTGTTTGCAGGGCGGTGGAAATTAAATTAACACTGGAGTACGGTTAAAATGCGGTGAGAGTGCGGTTAAAATGAGCAACTATTATATGGTGAAAACACAAAGGCGAGCTGGATAACATAAAATCATTGTGACCAAAAATATATAATGAAACAATGTGTAATCACCAAGGCCGATGGCTAGTAATTGGCGTGCGGGCAATGGCGCTGGGAACGCGCGATCGCCGTTTGCAACATAGATCACGTGGCTGCTTTGTGCTCTCAACTTATACTTTTTTCCGCCATCTATAGGCGGCGGGCGGTAGCGGTTACTGAGCTTATGCGGTATAATTTAAACCAAACTTATAAGCGCTGTTTAATTATTTAACAACAATCCTCCTCAAGTTTTAACAGTTCATAATTATTCACGCGCTCAGCCAATATTTAAATTTAGAAGGTAAAATCAATTAATAGTGTAAAACTATTTGGGATTAATAAATACATTATTATGAGTTGTGTAGAATATTTTTTATGGAACAGTTTGTGAGCATTTCAAGGGTTAAATTACTTGTTCCATGTCAGGGCGTCGGGTGTTGGCAATACGCCAACCAACTCCAGGTATTCGACACGATCCACATACATCTCCGTCGTTCATGCACCTAACAATAAGCTTAAACCTGTTGAATAAACATCATCATAACACATTATTTATATTGGAAAAACTACAATTTATATTTTGTTTCCATGTTTAAGTAGTGGTGTCAAGTTGCTTTATACGCTTTTATAACGCAGTAATCATTTTCGTCACATAATTTTATTTTTACTTAAATGAAAATACACGTATAATATATAATATTGAAAACTCTTATAATAAATCAACTAAGCAATAACATATACCTACTAACCGTGTATAAAATTTTATGAAAATCAGTTGAGAATTAAAATTATTATTACGAGTTTTAAAAGTGTTTGAAGATTTTTATAACCTATTAATTATGGAATGTCGTATGCTTCCTGTTCACAAAATTTCATCGAAATTAGTTGAACGTATTTTTGAAAAACATTATTTACGTTTATTAAAAAGTAAAGTCTAAAGTTACATGTACGGAAGGAAGTCTAGATTTATTTATCTAGATTTCAGATTTATGTAACAGTTAATCACAGGGTTTGTTACATTCAACATAATTTTAACGAACTTAGTTCTTGTTAATTAATTTGTGCATTGAAGTAAAACACGGTAGAGCTCACGTTTTCCTAGAGGTAGTAACTAAGTAGAGCAATACCTATGTGAAAGGTCATGATTGCATTCGGCTTTAGAAGCGTAAATAAACCGGTGCAACTCAATTTCCTACTACTCAAACGGTGGGGCGTGGAAATGAAATGAGGGAACAACTAATTTCCTCATAATAAAACATTGCTTCAGGTATATTCATTTCTACGTGTATCTTGAGTGGCCCATGAATAATCCTAATGTACCTTGAGGTATTAGGTACATTAAGGTAAGGTATAATATATGCATCAAATATATGTATGTGAAAGAAAATATTAGAATATTAAAATACAGTAATTTCCTTAAATTTTTGTTTTTTTTTTCGGTTGTTTACGGTTACTATATACATACAAAAATCTGTGAATCTATCAAATTAGGTTTAAAAGTCATAATTAGTAATATATAATTAAAAAAAAATAATTAAATGTTTCTATCAAATGTTGGAGAAAGATTTCAATTACGACGTTCTCGTGGAATAATCGACAGCTTTTAATGAAATTTAAATCATTTAACGCTTTTCACAATAATTTCCGATTTTTACAGACATTTACGATGAAAGCCTCAGCCTCAGACTAGTCGTTTAGAGTATTCATTTTACGGTTTTCATAATTCAGAGTAGTTGGGAAGTAAAAATTTTATTATTGCATCTTAAAAAAATTCTTTACGAAATATAAAAAGAACTTGCTTGGAGCTGTAGCAGTTAAATAAATATAATTTTACTTTTCTGTACATATTGAATACAATGTATTATCTACGAGTAGGTATATTTTATAATATAAATGTAGTTATTTAACTAACAAATTATGACTAGCTTCTTGTAACTTTGAAAAACAAGTTGCTCTCTTAAATTATTGAGAAGATCAGTTATGTTTTTATGATTAAAGTCTTCGATTTGAATTCGATTTGCAAATCTAATAAAATCGCGATGATTGTAGGCATTTTCTCATGTAATGTAAAACCCATAACATTCCAAGTCAGTCTAGAGTAACTATACTAATAGTCATTTTCAGGCCTTAATCACCCATTACTTAGTATAGGCCTCTTTTCTTGTACGCCACTTATCCCAGCTATGAGCTCTGAGGTAATTTATCTAGGTTTGACCCGTGATTTTCAGAATATAGGCAGTAAATGGCATATAAACACACATTACTATTACATACGAAAAAAAGAAGCTATAAGCATATATCTTAAATATAAAACTCATTCAAATTGATAAACAACTGATCAGTCCCAGTTTTTTCTGTCTTCTGTTAAATTCATTACTCATATCTAAATATTAGGTCCTTACATATGAAATTGGCATTTTGTTGAACTGGTCACCTTGATCTCAAACCTGGCGTTTGGTTAGAAATAAATTCAAATTTATTTCAAATTTAGGCTTGTTTATTTGTATTTCGTATTTAGTGATTCATTTGTTTTCCCATCATTTGATTTTTCTTTGACATCGTCTTTTCACAAAATGGAAAACTTTAAATATCGCGTTATTTGTGAATATGAGTTCCACTCTAGCATCAGCGCTGCAGAAACAGCTCGAAGGAATAAAAGTGTATATGGGGAAGTTACTGTAAAAGAAAGCACGCTACAATTTTGGTACCAATGTTTTCGTTTCGTTTCGTTTTCATCACAGTGGATGAACCCAGGAAAACCGGCCAAATCCTGTCCAAAGCGAAAGTTGACTTAGAAAAAAGTACTAGTGAGTGTTTGGTGGACTAGTGCTGGTGTCATACACTACAGTGAAGGTTTTGCAAGGAAAAAAAACCGATGAGGCTGTCCAAACAGCCTTCAAAGATTTTATTGATTCTCGCTCCCATTATTTTTTTTAGCAATGAAATCAATGAACAACCTACAAAATGGCGAAAGTGCATAGATAATAATGGCATATACTTCGATTGATTAAATGTATAATTACATGATTTATTTTTTCGTTTTTCTATATAAAACGTTAACTTCATATGTAAGGAACTATTATTCCAGTACATAACGAACATTCGTACAAAATGAGAAGCGCTTCCAAATTTCATTAGGTATATCTACATAAAGTAATAGAAAAAGGTTTTAGCTTTTCCTTTGTATTAAAAATGTTGGTGTTTAAATAATTATACCAGATGTCTTTAGTAAAAGCACATTAGTTCGTGTTATAACAGCGAGATTGTTAAGCTTAATGTAATTTTAAATTTCAATGAATTTATTTCAATTTCTCACAATATTACAAATGCCTTGTTCTTAACATATCCTGTTGGAAAAGTTTCAACATCAATAATTCTGTTTAAATGTCTTAAAATGGGGAACTTTATGTACTTTAAAGAAATAATGAGAATCGAAGCCGTCATTTTCCATACTTTGTTTACCGCATACTAAAGTTGGAACCGCAATTATGGGATGTTGGTTCACAAAACCATAATGTGTTTTTGATGTGTGTAAAGTAAGTAATCGTCGTTCTAAGACTTGGTAAAGTAAGTAAACGTTGTAAATATTTAGTTTTATTATGTTATTTGCGGTTTTTCACGGTTCCACCCATGTTAAATTCAATTGACGTACCCGTGTAGCCTGTCGTTGTTTATAACTTCCGTACTTGCCTGCAGTTTGCCAGATTGCTTGAATTTCATTGCTACTGCTCTGCTCCTTAAGTTCATAGCGTAAAGTTATATAGCTTATAACCTTTCACAACAAATAAGTTATAACACGTTGAAAAAAAAACATCAATTCTGACTGATAGTTCCAGAGATTATCGCGTACAAACAAACAAACAATCTCTTGGGCTTTATACTATACTAGCGGTGTGCTCCCGGCTCTGCATGCGTTTGTTATGCAGTAATTTTGTCGTCCCGTAATTTTATTTTATATATGTTATTGACTAATCATATAGTCTATCAACTGAGAAACGTCATGCACTTCCCTCGTCAAATTTCCCTCAAAATCGACAGTAATTTAATAAAAATATATTTTTTATGATTCCTAAATGTATTATTATGACGGTTCGCTTTCGTATTTCGCTTTCATACCTATATAAAGATTTTATATTATGCCTCTGCGTGCATTGGATTTTATTGATATAGTGAATTGTATGTAAAAAGTCAAATTGTTTTTGACTCAGCTGTAGCCATTATAGTGATCGATACATATTTTGTATCAAAAAGCACCCAGCTAAGTATATTTAAATAACTTATCTCCTATCTTGCGTGCAATCTACATAATGTAAAGGGTTTTGACGCTTATGTATATAAGGTTTCAGCATGAATAACAATATGTAATAAATTTTCATCTAAATCATATTTGTCATTTTAGATTCAACGATGGTGGCATGATACCAACGCACATTTTTGGATGTTATTAAAATATTTTAAAAGGTTAAAGTATTCAACAAAGAATCGGATTCTTTTACATTTTTAGATATGATATACAGAAATACTAGGAGGGTTCAAAAAGTAGTGAGAACGTCATATTCCTTATTAAGAAAAAAAAAATACTGGCAGGCATAGCTCAGATACATATTTGTAATATTAATAAAGAAAAAAAATCATCGGTTCTCTTTTGTTTTTTTCTGAATGTAGTCATTTTTTTGCTTCGTGTCGGAACGTGTTCTCGAAAATGGAGAAAAACGAAGTGCGAGCCGTTATTAAATACCTCTGTTTAAAAAAGTTAACGACGCAAGAGATTCATTGCGATTTGGAAGCAACATTCGGAGAGTCTGCTCCGCCGTATTCCACTGTCGCAAGGTGGGCTTCTCAATTTCGAGTAGGGAGAATGAGCACGGAAGGACATCGTTGCGGCCGTCCATCGACGTCAGTCACCCAAGAAAATGTTGCGAAAGTCGAGAAAATTGTATTGAGCGATCGAAGAGTTACCATCCGATACTTAATTCAAGAAACGGGCATTTCATATGGAAGTATTCAATCCATATTGAAACAATCTTTGAATATGAGAAAAGTCTCCGCAAGATGGGTGCCGAGAATTTTAACCGACAGTCAGAAACAAAATCGACTTGACATTTCGAAGATATTGTTGGACAAGTTTCAAGAAGATTCTGAAAACTTTTTGTCTCGTTTCGTAACAATGGACTAAACATGGGTCCATCATTTTGATCCCGAGACAACAGCAATCTTCGCAATGGAAAGGGTCATCATCACCGACCCCGAAGAAGTTTCGTGTCGTGGCATCAGCTGGCAAGGACAAGGAAGACGATAACGAGGTGATGGATGCCGTGGAGAGCTTTTTGCAGGACCAAGACAAAACTTTTTTTGTGAAAGGGAATGAAGCCTTGGAAAAGCGCTGGACTCGGTGTGTAGAGAGACTAGTACACTATGTAGAAAATAAATTATTAAGTTATCAATAGTCATTATATTCTATCTCATTCTCACTACTTTTGGTCCCTCCTCGTAACATTACGATTTTCTATATTATAACAATAAATATTTTAGAAAGAATTTGATATGTAAGATTAACTTAATATAAAACACAGCTGGCCTCTAAGCATATTAGTATTTGTAATCTATACGACAAAAGTGAAGGCTTGGGGAAATCGGTTTGAAACATTATAATCTATTTTCTATAATTTAAATATAATGATAGAGGTTTACCGTTATGCACGCATCACGCAAAAACTACTAGATTGAATTTGTTTTTTTTTTATTTACTCATCATATACTTGTACACTGCCAAAAAAAATTTTTTACTATGTCTTCATCCAATAAAAAGTAATTAGAGTTTTAAGAAACTACAATTTTTATAAGCACTACGCGTTCTTCTGTCGTCCTCGCGAGCGCAGCCGCGGGCATAGTTAGTTAAGATACAAAATAAGTACACAGTTTTATTCATAGCAAATGTTTATCGTTACTTAAGTTCTCGTTTTTTTAACCTTATCATTATATCATGTTCATTATGTTACATATAAGCGCCGATGTTAATGTACTACGTATGTCGAATTCATTTATTTTTTAATTTTTGGAAATAATAATTTTATTCAATAATATATAACAGCTCTGTACCATTAGTTAGTTAACATTAAAGTAATAAATCATTTCAACTCCATTGGGTTTACACATATATCATTACTATGCTGTCCATACTAAAGTACCTAATAAAATAAATGTGAGTCTAGAAAGCGAAGTAAAATTTTGCTTTGGTAGGGCGTATAATACGGCACTTTAAATATCATGTGGATATATTGTGTATGATATAGTGAATTTTACTTTTAATAAACTAAGATCAAATATATAAAGCAGTTTGAAGATCCAGTAGACAGGTCACACATGGTTTAGGTCGTATGGAACTTGAACTACCAATAAACGGTACACTGCACGTAAGCGTATATCTACATATAAATATATAATCTAAACTACTGGAAGCTAGGATCGTGAAAATTTGTATGCGGGCTCCTTTTACACTTTTACTTTTTTTCTAGCACCAAGGAAAGATTTTTGAAAGTTCAACCCCTAAAGTGGTGAAAATGGGGATGAAAATAAGTATGAAAAACCGGCATGAAGATAGATCTAAGAAAATTGGAATTTAGCAATTCAATTACAAAATAAAAAGACGTGTTTCATAGTTTTTTTTTTAATTAAATACCTATGGGTGTAATAGATGAGGTGAAAATATGTATTATACAAGTAACGACATCTGTTAGGCAATGGCAGTATCGACGAATGCTTTCATAATAAATTAATTTATCATTTATAAAAAAAAAAAATGGTCATTAAAACTTTATCAGGAAAAAGAAACGGCTTTGTGGTCCAGTTATTAATTATTGACAGGGGCAGAACAACGTCTGCCGGGCCAGCTACTTCAAGATAAATCTAGAAATTCTAGGAGTTTTACAATAATTATCACACTGTAGTCTGTATAGTCTGTTTGCTGCAACGTAAGTTGCTGGGTGATAGGACGAGAATTGTATCCGACTGGATAGGGTCCACTATAAACCAAGTGTAACAGCCCCCTCGTCGTGGCATGCTTAAGCGTGTTGCGTTCAGGGTTAACAACCGTAAGATAATTATGGTACATGTACGACAATTTCATGCCTTTTCTTATGTTGTATGGTAGCATATTATTGCGTTAGTACCTACGATAATTTGAAAATTCTAAGAATTCATAAAAAGGATCTTACGAGCTGGAAGACGGAATTTTGTTCACCGACGAGCTAAAAAAGGTCCTCTGGAGCGGAACTCGGTAAAGTACGATAGTTATCGTACGAATATGCTTTCTTTATACTACACAGGTGGCAAACAATCATACGGCCCACTTGAAGCAAAGAGGGTATCACAAGTGCGCTGCCGACCTTGAACCCACCTACCCCAATGAGCTCTGGAAACTCTACTCACCGCAGGAACATAACACTAGGTCATTTGGCTGCGATCTTCTGCAGGGTGGAGTTATTCTTCCTGTCGGGCTTCATGTTGTGAACCATGGTCGTGTTTTAGGATCTGCCAGTGTAAGTGGCCTTTATTAACAAGGGAAAACATTTTTAGTGTTATTTTACTTTGGGACCCATTACTTTAAATTATAGCCCTCATTAAAGACCAATTTTTATTTGATTATGGGCTGATTTTTCAATTAATATATACGAGTAGCTTTATTTGAGGAATAATTTTTAAATTTTGATAGGTTTTCCATACATTATCTGTCAAAACGTCAAAATTATTCCTCATATAAAATTATCTGACAATTATCTGACGATTGAAAATAGGCCCTAAGTCTCTAATATGTTTTGAAAGGTTTTTGATTTTTTTATTAATCTGCACCCTACACTATTTGTTTATCATAGAAAGCTTACCATTTTCTCCCATAATTTGTTATTAAGCTGATTGTTATTCAATTGAAATCTCATTACGAAATACGTTTCCGTTATTCATTTTAGGTCTATTTATATTGTGTTGTATAAATTACAATCGAGGTAGGTTATATTATTTCTCCTGTTTTCTCGTGTGATGTGCTCATTCAAAGAGTTTCATTGAAAGTTTTCATTTGTAACAGAACTTATGCCCAGACTAAATGGACGTGTTTTATGATTCTATAGCGAGTATGTTGGGTGTAATTTCATTGTGCAAATGTACAAATATTTATAAATACGAGTTTAAAAAATATACATTTAACTATAGGTTTCTAAATAAGTACCTATTGAGATTGAGTTAATAAAAAAAAAACCTATTTGAGTTTGGCATCCGTGGATCTGACCACTTGGCTTGTAGCCAGATATACGAATTTTCCCATTTCACTAGAAGTTTTTGAACTGCCGTTCTATGTAAGCAAACAAACCCACAAAGCGGTATGTGCCCATAGTCGAGTACCTAGTAGATATATCTAGTTCCCACTGTCGTTGATGCAGTTGAAATATGTCTTTTATAAACGAGCTTTTATGCTATTTTTTTGAGAAGTAAGCTTTTGAAGTTTTCTTCTATTTTCATTTGAAAATGAAATAAATGTATTTATTTCACTTCGCCGGCTAAATGTTGTTGATTATTTCATAACCTATTTTAGTGGTATTTAGGTATAGATTAATAGGTATAAGAATGTTCTGCGTAAACATATTAAATGGAGTTATTATCAAAAACATAATTAGTCTAAAATATAGTTTGAATAGTAATTAGTCTCGGCTACACACGAAAGTCCCTTATAGGTATATTAATTAAATGATTACTATGCAGTTACATATAAAAGTCATATAACTTTATGAAGATAATAACAACATAATTTAACAATAACAAATTACAGCTATTCAATTTTATGTGGGTTCCGTTTAGGTCATTTTATGTATAGCGTGCGCTTCCACTGACGAAACACTTATTTAAAACATTGTTTTCGGACAGTACGAATATTATACTATATTATTTCTTTTTCTTTTTTATTTGGCGCCACAAAATGCACTTGCCAGTGTCAATGTGTTTAAGTCTTCGTAGTATTTTTTAAACATTCAAAGTTGGTCTAACAAGTTTGTGACTTGTTAAAACTATCTAGAGAGTTTTTGTGGCATATTAAAATGCACGTTTTCAGTTTATATTTATAATCTACTTCACGAATACACAATAACCAAACTATATCTGGCAAAATGCCACCAATATTACATAATACCTATAGGGTCAAATAACCTAAGTTAATGAATTAAAATAAAAACCACAACAAGGCAGTTCCCGCCAAAAACTCGTACATTATATTAAATATATTTTGAATTTCGCGCCATTTAACGCCAACTCACACGACATCTTACAAATATATTCTGTTCTCTCTGTTCCGAGACATAAAAGCGTATACTTGTAATTATTATACTAATCTATACATATTATAAAACTCAATGTCTTTCTGTCTGTCTGCCCGTTTATGTTCTTTTCACGTGAAAACCACTTCTCCGATTTACATGTTTTTTTATTGATGTCATAGCTATGGTTATAGGATATATTTTGTAAGACAAAGCAGCATACGAAATAAGTAATGACAATGGTGAATCAATTCGAAAAAAAGAGGCATTTAGGGCGCTTAGAACGCTTAGAACGTAAGCCACGTTGAGTAAACTACAAGGGATATATCAAATTAATACATACATAAATAAATCACGCCTCTTTCCCAACGCAAATTAATGTTCTACATAATTGTAGATCTTAAAAAGTCCTACAATAAAATTAGCGATAGTGAAATATTTATATTCAAAGGATCACCCACAATAAGCATTTTTGTCTTCCGTCTTTTGAGCGGGGGCAGCGTGAATCGCGCGTGCGCTCGACCGACGGCATTCTGTAGTCCATGCGAACGGAGCCGCAGGTACAGCTAGTATATTATAAAGGGCACTGATCGCGAATATGATATTCATATTTTTTGTCTCTCTGTTTGTATGTCCGGATTTAAATCAAAAACAGCTTTATCGATTTTTATGAAATTTTGTACACGGGAAGTATATGTCATTCTTCAGGTGTTAGCTCTAATAATAATAATAATAGTATAAGAATCATAAATAATGTGAGTAAAATAAAATCAGTAGACGAAACTAACTACTGCATAACAAACGCAGACGGAGCAACGGGGTACCGTTAGTGTACTAGAAAAAAATATTATAGTAAAAAGTTTTTAGGCCTTAGGGGAGGGGGGCCTGGAGCCTTTGCGGCTTTTACAGCTTCATCGGCCTTGGATACGAGCGCTTAAGGCACTCAGCCGCTGTAAAAAGAATCCAAATTCGGATACTATATTTGTATAGTAAATGCTGTGTTTGCGTAATCTCACCGGGCTCGCATTTTTTGCGGGATTTACATAATAATAATGTATCTATTACTATTAACGCCGACTTTTCAATTGTCAGATAATTGTCAAATAATTTTACACAAGCAATAATTTTGACGTTTTGTCAGATAATGCATGGAAAAACTGTCAAAAATTAAAAAAAAATATTCCTCAAATAAAGTTATCTGTTGATTGAAAAATAGGTCCTAAATGTAATAAAGCTGAAGAGTTTTTTTTCTATATTTAAACGTACTAATCTTTGGAACTACTATTCGGATTCAATTTTTTTTATATAATAGGCAGATTCATGAGGAATAGTAGATATTATATATATATATATATATATATAAATGACCCTAAGGAGTGGAGCAGTAACTATGAAAGTCAAGCAATCTGGCAAGCTGTAGACAAGTACGGCAAGTGGAACAACGATATGGGCTACACGGGCGCGTTGACGGCGACGTCATCGTGGAGAGTTTGTCAAATAAACTTAACACGGGTGAAATAATGGGGCATTACTCGTTATTATATAACATTGCTATTAAATTGTCTAAGAATAGCCCGGGTAATGCTGTAAAAGCCGTTTGAGGCTTCAAGAGCCTTTATGGCTAAAAGCAAAGTCAGTTCGAAAAAAAAAAAATGTCTAACTAATAATTTTAACTTGATAGGTCAGCCATGTGGGCTTATTCCAGACGCGATGAATTTAATACTAAAACTATTAAATGACCAATTCTCGGAAACGACTTTAATGATTTTGATACAATTTTGTATCTAGATTATGATTACTTTACAAGTTTTCTTAGATATATTTTTTTTAAGATACCGATTTAAGTTCTTTCGCCTAGATCGCCTAGATCGGCATTAATGTCGGAAACAATTTTTTTTCACTGCTGATAATGAACCTAGATTTTATATGAAGAAGAGAATTGTATACTGTAAGTATATAGTATGCAAAAATACTGTAAATATATATGTAAAACACCTTGACTGTTAAAGTGTGAAGCTAATCCTTCTAACACATATTATTTGATCCTCAACAACATGCGGGATCTAGAAAATGTTGGTGAATATAATTTCTAAATACATTTTATTAATCACTGAAATTTGTAGGTTATACAGAGAATACATTTTTTTGTTTTAATATCAAAACATGTACAGAATTAGTAAGGTCTAGCGGAAATTAAGTACGCGACCTACTTAATATTTTAAAACACATTTGTTATTGCTTCACAATACGTTTTGGAACCTTATCCAGTTGAAATGTAAAGTACGTGAAAATTATTTAAACCGCATAAAAATTTCGACATGTTTAAATTATTTGGAATAAATAGTTCAAGTTTCTATATAATACAAATGGCTGTTTTTTGTTTAGTAACTTGTGAACTGAACATATCTGAAAGTTAAGGACTCGTGGGACGAAAACCAGGGAAAGGTGTATATTTTATGCGAAATCTTTTTCGATACAATCTACCCCTAGCTCAAAAGAATAACCCTTTGGCTTTCTAAGTCACACAAAATGTTCCTCAAATTTACCTAAATGTCATCCATGGGAGCCAAGTTATTAAGTAAGAAGGTGTGTATCTATTTTATGAAGAATTATATTATGCGTATGAAAAGTGTGCGTGTGCAAATCTTATATTTTTTTTGTGATGGGTATATAAAAATATTCTTTAGTCATTGGTTGTTAGTGACGAAGTTTAATTTATAGCATGGACGACTATGAGGTTATATCGCTATTACCGCGATACGATCGCTCGTATCATACTAAAGGTCAGTTTGAGTGTAAATATTTCACACATAACGGTACTTAAACCGTTCAAGGAGAATGTCTCTCAGTCGAAATTGGTCTTCGGGTAGTATTGTAATACTACCGATAATACTACTAACGATAGTATGTATACTATCGTTACACTTGTTACAAAGTTTTTATTTTTTCTCTATTGCATCTTAAAAATCAGTTTTATTATAATATAATCTATACTAATATAATATAATAAAGCACAAGAGTTATTTTTTGTTTTCTTTGCTTAAACACACTAATCTCTGAAACTACCAGTCGGATTCGAAAAATTATTTTTGTAAATGATAGTCAAATTCACGAGGAATAGTATAGGCTATCTAACATTAGGCTACACGTCTCAGATAGCCTAAAATATTTATTTTTGTTAAGTAAGTCGGAATAAATGCTAAATGATATACCCGCGTGCGCTGGCGTAATGGTTAGTGAACAAAAATATTGCACCTTAATAAATCCACATATCCGCATATACATAAGCCACAATAAGGTGTGTTGTGACAAAGTTTTAGTCAAAAATTTAAAAGTGATTTATAAGCATTATTTTTAGGCATGACATATTAATCTTTACGAATTAAAGTTTCTTCATCATCAAGACAACTTAATTTAGATACACTTTGCCCTTTATAGCGTGTTATTTGGACGCATAGTTTGAGAGATAATGTAAAATTAAAATAATTCAACACTTGGCTCGGGTTTATGGCTATAGGTGTAGTGGCGCGAACGAATCGTGTGAGTTGTGAAGCACAACCCTGGCCGCCCGATAAAAATATTGCCTATATTGAAGTATTATAAATCATACATACTTCTATTTTTAATAATATTAATAAGAAAGGTCCAAAGAATACTAGCATAATAGGATGTCGGTTCCGCTAGTATACCGAGGAACATACCTACGTATAAGGAACATAACCCTAAACTAAAAAATTAAACAAATTCAGTTCATTGCATTCCCGACACATTCCACAAATAAATTTTCAGATGATTTGGAGAGGACTACATTTATATATTGTCGATGTTACTTCAATTAACTACAAAGGATTTGTTTCTTCAACTATTATGTGAGCAGCTAAGCAATGGGGTATACAGTTCGCGTTATTCTATCCAACGACTCTTCTATGTGCTACATCTACTAGCTTACATACATACTTAGCATTGGGAAAGGTTTGCTGTAAAGCGTTGTCTAGTTAACTATTAACGTTAGTGTTAGCAATAACGAGAGTCTTATCTTGCTCTATAACACCTTAGTCAGAAGTATTCTGGAATATGATTCTGTCATATGGTCGTCTCACTATTCCACCTACGAAGAGCTTATATAATCCATCCAAGCTCGTTTTGTTAGATACCTGAGCATAAGGAATAGTGTTCGTAAATCTATCCCTAATGATAATAGACTGAAACATTTTACATGTTAAAATGCCTAAAAAAGAGGCGAAATATGGCTGACTTACTCATACTTCACAAAATTGTAAATGGCTCTATAGATGCTTCCCTTGTTAAATACTTACTTTTATTTTCGATTTCATTCCCGTGCGGTGCGCAACCCACACATATTCGCCACTCCGACTACAACACTTAATACGGCATTTAATAGCCCTCTTGTGCGTATGGCAAGGTTGTATAACGAGAGATCCAACACGACGAAGAATTCCAGATATCTTTTTTCAATCTATTGGTTCATGCAAGCACTCCCTGTTTAAAAATAAAATATAACTTAATTTCAATTTTAATATGTATTGATTTTAAATGTAGTTAAAAAGTAGATTTAAATGTTTAATTTTATTCATTTACTCGTAGTTGTCCTTATATTAATATGTATTTAAATGTCATGCAGGCCTATTACCTGAGTGAATACAGTGTATTTTGATTTGTGTATTATATGTAATTTTACTGCTTTGTAATTGTTCTGTTGGCGTGCTAAATATATAAAAATGAAATTGAATTAAACAATAATTATTTTTAACTGTTCAGAATATTCTATAAGACACAGTTTATCAATCGTATAGAGATTTACCATTAGTGGAGTTCTTGTGATTAAACACAATTCTCAGAGGAATTAGCTTGGCACTGTAGCAGATTATTAATAAGAGTTTTCCCATTATCAATTGGACAATGAGATGTGAGTAAATGAATGTTCATAAAGAAATTATAGCTTAATTAATATTTTGTACTAGACGGAGGATGTAGTCATAAATAAGAACCCTGATTTACGTTGGGAACAAATAAAAAAGTAATATTTTGCACCACTTTAAATAAAATCCATAAAACAAGATGTTTCAAAAATTGTGGATAGCAATCTTAGTGTCATAATTAAAATATTATTAAGCTTCACTTTTCTAAAAATAACGAAAAATATTAAGTAAAAATTGTACTAAAGCGGGTTAATTAAAAGTGTTCCAAGAAAAATATCTCATATTTATCCACACGAGTTGAGCAACCGTACTATTACATATTACCGTATTACATATTCACTTTGTATTTGTACTCTACCATCCTTGAATCGTTCTTTGATAACTTAAATCCAGTGCTGTTTAAACCCTTACCATTAGAGAATCACAATTTACATGCAAAGTCACGTTTGAGGTCAGTGACTGTCAGTAACGTGAAATGAACTGTGTCATTTGAAGAATTGAAATCACCAAAAGCGCGGTTTAATCAGTTTCAGTTGTAATACAACATACATTTTAAATATATTTATGCGTACATTATTGCATTATTTACTAAAATCATTATTAGACTACGTTAGTCCACTACTAAAAATAATTGACACTGATTCAAACGGATTTTCTCTATATACATTTATTGTGGGTAATTTTGACAGATCCTTGGGTTTCTTTCACAGTCTATCCTTAGGCATAGAAAAGAGCTTACATGATAGTTCTCCACTGCATATGGGTATTTTTTTTTCGTGCAAAATTGGGTCTTTATTTGGTATAACCACATTAACTACAAATTTAGGTGGTTCAAACGGGAGTGGAACCCGTGACCTATGTAATTTTAATCAGACACCTTACTAGACAATTGAAGGCAGGTTGTTGCAATATACCCAGATAAAGAAATAAACTAATGCTAATGCGCTGTTCCCACTTAAAATGAACAAAAGAGAGGTACGTAGAGTGTCAGTCCATCCTTTTCTCACAGTGATCATAGTTGTATGCTGCATGTATGCATAGTTATTAAGGGCTTTTACATTCCAGCTACTGGAATTTCACAAACTCAACCTTAAATTTGAAACATCACGGCGCTACATGACGAATCATACAAGGATATTTTATCAAATTTTATGATGGTCACGAGTGTCATCACCGTACGTCGACAAAGACATTGTTTACATTTATTAAATGAAAAAATAATAATTATATTATTCAAATAAAACCTGATTATATAGTAGTAACAAAAACTCATAAGATGCTTATATTTAGGGCCCTGAATCCTCAGACGGCTTTTACAGTTTCACCAGGCTTGGCTCATAAGATGCCAAGTCACATCAAGTTAGATATATTACACAAAAAAACATTACATATTGTGTGAGTTCTTTAATGACTTTTTATTGGATCGGCATCCCTTTAAAAATATTTACCCTCTTTGCAACTGCTATGTGAGTATAATATGTAAGCGTCCATTGCAAGGTGACACTTTCGCCTCAACATGTTGGTTCTGATAGTACCGAGATAAAGCACGAACCCCTTTCTCGTTTGTTTAGTAGGTATCCAAAAACGTGACAACATTACTCCATTGTTAGAAATGTTTTTAAATACGAATTTACAATGTAAAATATAAAAAATGTAAGGGTTATTTACAAATTTTCTTGATCTTAAAAATAACATTAATTATTTTTTATTGTACTCACAAGCGTGAAAATACTCTTTTCTGAAAACACGTGAACGTTTATTACTATGACGGCAATTTTTTTATACTAAAGTAGTTCCATTTTTTGGTTTTTCAAAATATATTTTCACAGGTAAACAGTCACCACGATATAATAATTAAAATTAAGAGTAACTGGTTCTCAGTACATATTATTGAAAACATGGTTAATGAAAATAACACTGAATTAAATTGTATCAACCCGTTAAACTGGGATTATGAAAATAAATCCTCCTACGTATTTATTTCCTAAAACAACAAACTATCTTATTACTTCCTATATGATTTTTTTTCTTTTTATGTAACAATAATTGATAAAGAAAAGATTTGTATGTATATAGAGTTTTAAGGAATATTTGAGGTAGACTAATAATCTAAAACATCATGTAAATCAAATGATCTATTTTTTATAATTATAATCCTACTAGTATCTAAATCCAATCTAATGTAGATTATAAATGTGAATGTACGCTTATTTTCAAATCACGCGTAAACGGCAAGACGCTTTCTAATGAATTTGACATAGAAGTTGATTATCTCGTGGAATAAGATTAGGATTTTCATCAATTTAGGACTTTTATCGATTATTACTTAAGTTTATTTTAAACCCTGCGAAGTGTTTAGTAGCTCTGTTAGTATAAACCTATATTGTGCAATTAATTGATAACAGTTAATAACTGGGCTGGTTGTTACTGACAAAGGTTAGATCATAGTATTAGGATTATGCGGGTTTGACTCAAGGGAACAAGACGCGCATTAGCATCTCTTGAACTATAAATCAACGCGATCCCACTAGGCATATAGACAATATCACTCCCATGACCCTTCTCTTGATAAATTATGAACGTGTCATCCGTAACCTCTCGTATCATCGATGGTATGACGACTAAATTACATTCAATTTGCTCTGTGACACTACATGTCTTGAGAAGGGACGACATTTACATATATTAGGAAGAAAATCGTTTATGTTAGATAAACGTTTTATTAGAGTACTAGTTGAGCCCTACGGTTTCACCCTTGAGAAATTTAAGTTCTCCACGACATCACTGCCAACGCGTCCATGTAGCGCTATCTTTATTCCACTTCCCATACTTGTCTATAACTTGCCAGATTGCTTGACGTTCATAGTTAATGCCCGCTCCTTAGGGTCATAGCTTGAAGTTATATAGCCTATATTATTATTCCTCATGAAAATGGCAATGATATAAAAAAAAAATTTTTGATGCCGACTGGTAGTTCCAGAGATTAGCGTGTTAAAAGAAACTAAAAAATCTTTACGTATCACTAACAATTACGCCAGCGCACTCGGATAAAGCAGTTAGGGTGCGCTATTTCTTCCGACTTATTTAACAAAAATCAATATTTAAAGCTAGCAAAGAGGTGTAGCCTAATGCTAGGATAGCCTATACTATTTCTTGTGAATATGGCTGTCATATACAAAAATATTTTTTCGAATCTGACTGATAGTTTCAGAGATTAGTGTGTTAAACAAACAAAAAAACTCTTCCGCTTTATTATACTACTAGTAAAGATAGTATATATCGTGCGAGATTTAAGAATGGATTTAAATAAGTTGTGAAAAATATCAGAATTTTTAGTACCTACTACTGGAAGCCTATGATGGCTCAGTGGTTGCGTGTATGAACACGGCGACGATTGCCGCGAGTTCAAATCCCTACAAAGGACCTGAGCTTTCGGTGAAGGAAAACATGATGAACCATAGCATTTTGGTAGAGCATGTTCTAATGCACGCCTACCTATTACTCTCAAGTTAAAAATTTATCGCCAAGCACTTTTCGGCAGCTGTTCTTGATAGCCAGTCGGTATAACGTATGTATGTACGGTGTACGTAGGTATAAAGTGTTAGCATTTTGGATCACATCGCGTCACGCTGGTCATACGCTGGAACCTATAAAGAATTTCTGTTTTCATTTTTATTCTCATCATCAGCCCACATGGATCCACTTTTTAAGATAAGCCTCTTCCAAGGCACGTCGTTTTCATATTATATACTTCTCATTTAATTTTCACCAATAAAGCAAAAAACATATACATGCATTTGTTATTGTTATTTTCCACATATACGCGACTTCTTGGACAAGGCTTTTAATATGCTACCGTGTCCAAAAAGTAACCTGCGGCGAATTCAGCTGTTATGAAACAATCCTATATTTCTTTGAACCACATACACCCATAGGCGGTACCATTCAGTGGCTGAATTTGATTTTATACATTTGTATACATACGTATACTAGCTGGCCCCGCTCAAAAGTCGGAAGAGAAAAACGCTTATTGTGGGTGATCCTTAGAAGATAAAAATATACTAACGCTAACTCGCGTGTAGGTATTCTGAAGATGTACAATTATTAATTTGTAATATTTCGTATGGTTTACTAAGTGTAAGCCATTTAAGCACCCACAAAAAACGTCGTTTTTCCGAATTGATTCACCATTATCAAATGCCAAATTACGAATTGTAAAGAAACAATATTAAATATAAATAAAGTACACTTAATCCATCTACAGCTCTATAATAAATTGGCCCGTGTATTTGCAGCTTCGAATACTTTATTTTAATATAACGAAAGCCATTATAAAGATATATTGAGTTCGTATACGTAAAGTACATTGTACAATAACGTTCACGTTACTGTGATAATTTATGTTGTTTTTTTTTAACTGTCCTAGGGCTGCGCTTTTTTATATGAAGACGCAATAACATAATTTCATTTTATATACGGTAAAATACAACCATTTAACTACAATCTACAGAAGCTATGATACTAATTGTTTATTTTCTCTTTTATTTAAAAAATGCAAATAGAAATTACACATTAGGTACTAAATACTTTTTTTTTTATAAAGAAAATCATCCCGATACATAAATATAGTAAGAAAGTCTGAACGGAAAATATGTAGGAACGGTAAATTACTTTTTTTACCATTCTATATTTTATAGGCTTAGCGTTCGAAAACATTCCAGCTTAAGAGGGGTACACCTGTAGTTGCTTAGTGAAGGGTTTTTAACTTGAAAAGGTTAGGATAGCCAGTCAGGCATTAGAAAATCTCTACCACCATGCTATGGTTTCATCACAAAGTTTTCCATCACCAAAAACTCATTTATTGTAGAATTAGAACCTACGATGATCGATGCGGTGTCTGAACATGCTACCACTGAGTCCTCATCGGATCAAACAGAAAAAGTATGGATCGAGAGGAAAGAAAGAAGCACTTGAAACTAGTGATGGGTAATAGCGGCTTTTTTGGGAAACGAAACGAAACGATTTATTGAACAGTGATGACGGTTTCCAGAACTATCTATTTTAGTAGCTGGTTTTTGAGTTTTAAGAATGTCTATTGTAGTAACTTATATCGGCACGAAGTTATTTTCGCTGCAGTGTTTTGACTTTTAATAGAATTTATACGTTACGAAACTGTCATTGATACTATAATTATATTATAATATTATTTATGGTTTGGATTCGTAAAGGTAATCTTTTTGAAAATAGTGCTGCTGACCATGGCCAGTCTGATATACATGACCGTCCCTTCAATATGTACCCGTCCAGAACCATTTTGTCACCTAATCTAACCTAACCGTCAAGCATTACACTTGAAAAAACATCATTGTTTATAACTTACAATATACCTACTTATCAACTAATAGTTATTATTTCAAATGTACACCAAATTAAAGTAAGATTAAAGATTTAAAAATCAATATTAAATAGTTTTTTTTTATATTCATATTCACAATTAAAATCTTAAAGAACACGAATTCAAAACACGACAAACACCTTAATTTATATTGCACATTTTACAAAATATAAGTGCGGTTGTGTTGTTCAAGGCCACATTTCTATAAATAAGAGTCAACGCCGTCAAAAGACTAAATTCTTATGTGTTTGAACGAGACAAAAATGATATTCCCTTTCGATAACCACGTACAACGAACTTCGTCTCGATAGCGAAAATAGTGACGTAATTTCGTCACATAGAACATTTAGTGTTTGATTAACGACAGAAACCGCTACTAAGAAATAGATAGTTACGCTAAAGTTACGTTAAGTTACGGTACGGTACAATAACCTGCTATCCGCTATTGCAGCAACAATAACTGTTGCGCAACGACCAAGCCAAGCCAAAACCAGTGTGGACACGTGAATGTTTGAATTTGAGGCAACTTTAATATGCAAAGTATTTGCAAAGATAGACAAAATTAGTATTCCATCGGTTTAACCTACCCCATTAGGGATGTGAGGTGATATTTCGACGGCTCCCACGCATAAAGTCGAAACACATTTTTTGAGTAAATTGTATTTTTGTGTCATTAGAACCATAATTACCGTATTAAACATTCCTGAACCCTAATTACTGAATTCCTGAATACTAATATCTTCTATAAATTATGAGTTTTTGAATTACACAAATGAACTATATCAGTAACGTTTACAAAAATAGCTCTCCTGAAAATGATATCGTTTTTTGCCGTACGACCTTATGTGTAAGAGCCGTCGATTTGCACAGTCACTGATCAAATAATAGGCTATCAGAATTGTCAATAATACTTTACAAATCGAATATAAAAAATAAAAATAAAACTTTTTTATTATTTCTCAACGTCTAATGCAAAAAAAACATCCGATTTTGATGGAAAATTATAGAAGGAAAGCATATGTCATTCGATAATTAATATTATATAAGAATAATTTTGATTAATACGAATTAATTAATAAAAATAAATTATTGATTAATCCAAAAGAATGCAAATATATTTTTCTTAACTTTCAACAGATTTCGATGAAATTTTGTAACCGAGAAGTATAATATGTAATTTCTTTAATTGATAGTCTTGTCAATAATATGAGTAAAAATAAAACTTCGAGACGACAATAAAATCGCTGCGTAATTAACGCGTGCGGAGCCGCGGGGCATCGTTAGTATATTAATAAGGTTATTGGAATAATATATTTTACGGCGCATATAAGCACAGTGCAGGTGCGATGCAATGCGGTACACGATATGAATTTCTCTGCGATTTGCATTTCAAGTAGCTTTCGACGACAACTTTAAGCTGAGAAACCCTGGTTATTGCACTTGGCATGTTTTGGTAATTATAAGCACCAAAGTACAGTTAAATTTATTGTGGGTAAGAAACGCAAACATTTGATAAGACTATGAGTTTAAATGCATATAAGCTGAGCCTTTGTTTGCTGAATATCAATGTTAGTTGCTCCATCTGGATGTTTGACAACTAACAGCAGTTTGTAACAGGATAACAATTATTATGGACAATATAAAGTTACAATTTTAATTTTTTATTTTAATGACTCAGTTTTGATAAATCGTTTAAAAAGTTAATTTGTCATATTTATGTAAACAGTTTGTATGGAAGTCTTTTGACTGTTATAATCACAGATTTGAGAGAACGGGCCGTCCCCTTGATTTCATTAAAACAGTCTGTGTCAGTAGACGTTCATCGAAAGGGTAGTTTCACTAAGATTAAACTAGTTTTATTAAGCGGGTAAGTACTACGTAGTTTACGTACATTTATGTTCTGTTTAATTTTGTTTATGACTAGTTTAATTTTAACTCAACTTTTTTATGTCGTGTGGGTAAAACAGTTTACATCAAGAACGTAATAGCCACCTTTTTGTTACGAGATTGCTTTTCTTCACTCAAAATGAAACTGTATTCTTATTTACCTTTGATAAATTGCAGTTGTTAGTAGTAAAATTAATGTAATTATTAAACTTTATGATTAGGATATTGAATGATCTATATACATATAATAAAATTGAAGTGTCTGTTTGTAATGTCAAACAAAACAGGGTTTTACTAAATGCATACGAAAGTATACACAATACCTATAACAATAAACTCATTTTTTAAATATTTGTCTGTTTGTTCCAGGTAATCGCCGAAACGGTAGGACCAATTTTTGACGGGAATTTTCACTGGCAGATAGCTGATGTTATAGGGAATAACTTAGACTACTTTTAATTTAGAAAAAAAAATGGGTTTCGCACACAAACTAAAAAAAAAATTTGTAGACCCAAGCGAGCGGAGCCGCGGACACAGCTAGTTTTTTATACAAAATGACCACAATCTCCGGAGAATCTCCGGTTATTCAAAATAACCAGAGAAAAAACACCGGATACATTTTTTTCTCCGTTCCAAATCACTAGTACATGTATACGAATAACAAAAATTTTGTTGGTTCAATTAATTAGATGCTAGCTAGCTCGAATTTGCGGACAAATTTAGAAATGTAGTAAATCTTGTGTATAAAATTAGTAGGCGTGAATTGAGTTATTTCCTTATTGAAACTGCGCGTCGAAATCGGCTTGAATACACTTTCGTTATACTTTATGTTTGCAGACTGAAAAAATAGTTATTCATTGTTAAAAACTTAACTTTAAAATGATATGTACCTACTTTATTATTAGTTATTATTTTCATTTAGCTACATAAATGTTAATTTTCATTTTACGTAACAGAGGTTTGCTAATTTGTTTATGAGCATTGTTCCCATTTAGCAGTGCAGTTGTAATGTAATACGTCACGGTAAATATGCGTGTGCTTATTGTTCAAGCGAACTAATAATATACTGCGACAAACGTGATAGTCACATTCGTGATTGAATTGAATTCATTAGTTCGTTCGAAGTAAAGAGGTACCTATATGCTTTGTTGTTACACTTGTGAATCACAAACTCACAAACAGTTCCAAGATATGTTATTTTTAAAATATATAAAAAAACATGAATATATGCTATTTAAGCTGTTTATATCTGCAGTTATAATTTATTCATAAAAATATACATAATATATATTATTCGACTTTTCTCGTGTTAAAGTATTTTGGGTAAACGGTTCTGTCAATGTCCACTTTTTTACCCCTTTGTCGAGGTGAGGGGTTATATATTTTTAACTCCCTATTTCATCTCCTTAAGGGATAAATATTAAAATATTCTGTCTTAATACTCATCTTTATACGTGTTGTACTTCTGTACAAAAAATTCATACTTCTAGAGTCCACATTGTTAAATATGTTTTTGGGTTTTCCATCCTTTGTTAAAACATGAAGATTTTGAGCGCTCGATACCCGTGAGCACGCCCTATACAGTTGCCGATGGGAAAATTGTATATTTTTAAATGTATACCTTCTACTTTAAGTGTTTGTCCGTGAGCTTTCTTTATTATCATCGCGAATGCTTGTTTCAGGGGAAACAATCGTTCGAAAATTTTGGAATACGGCGAATTAAAACCTTCATAGAAACTTTTGTTTCCAATTTCACCTCTTCAAGTTTTATTTTTGCAACAAAAGGTAGCCTATGTCCTTCTTCAATCTATCTTTATAGAAAAACTCTTCAAAATTGGTTTAGCGGTCTAGGCGTGAAAACGTAACAGACAGAGTTACTTTCGCATTTATAATATTAGAGTATATATAGTATAGTATAAGTATATAATATAGTTTTTTTTTTTCGTACTGACTATACTGTTAGCCTTAGGGGCCCTGGAGCCTTTACGACTTTAACAGCTTTACCGGGCTTGGGAGCGAGCGCTTAAGGCACTCAGCCACGAAAGCTTAGCAACAACATCGGAGGGTGCCAAAGTGGCCGGATCTCGGCTCGGACTGTTGCGCGTATGCAATTAAGTCGCGATCTGACTAATTCCCTATCTTCGATCTAAACTAACTATACAAGTATACATGTTTCTTCTCCCTGGGAAGAGGGAAGTATAGTATGGGTTTATTTAGGTTATAGGCGATAGGATAGGATAAGAGCGGAGTACTAACCATGAACGATTTGGCAAGTATAGGAAGAGAAAATAATTATAGGCTATATGGGTTGAAGCCGGCGCAGTGGAGAGTTGGTTAAACAATTTAAGACGGGTGAAAACGTGGGGCATAGCTAGTATCTTTTATACATATTATAAAGCTCAACGTCTCTCTGTCTGTCTGTCCGTTTATGTTCTTTTCCCGTGAAACCACTTATCCGATGTACCTGTTTTTATTTTAATTCATAGCTATGTTATCTGGTCAGGTTATAGGATACATTTTGTTACATAAAGAAACGTACAAAATAAGTAGTGACGATAATGGTGAATCAATTCGGAAAAAATACGTTTTTGGGGCGCTTTAATGACTAACGCTGAGTAAACCATAAGGGATAAATCAAATTAATGTACCACATAGTTGTAGCTTTTAAAAAGATCTACATAATTGAAATTAATTTGTATAACATTTCGAAAAATGTACAAATATGTAAAAATAAGCGGTACGAAAACAAGTTTATCGTAAAACACGGGCCCAAAAACATAGAACCATTTTGCTTTGGTTAATTAAAGCTGAACGGTCCCGGTTCCCTAGGGATAATGTCTACGCGTACAACAAAATATGGAACGATGTTTTGTTCATTTAATTTTGAAATGTACGGCTTATAGAAGCGACAACAAATAAACGAGAATGCGCGATTCTTATTGAACGTCGATGCTAATAATAAACAAAATAAATATAAAAGATTATCGTCCAATTCAAGTAATATATTATAAGCGAGATGTGATGTCGAAATAAATACCGGAGTTTTTAAACATTTATGCAACTTATTATATTATAGCTTTAGCTTTATGAATTGATTACAATATCAAATATACTCGTATATTTGCTACAAATTAAACAATTATGTAAATAGATTATCTTGCAATAATATGATATTAATTAATGAACGACCTCAAGAAAGAACAATTAAGACCTTACGTAGGAAAAACTTAAAACGAGTTTTTCTTAAAAACTCTGCTTTCTATCATAATAAGAAATGTATTTAAAAGTGAATTGAGAACAGTGACCATGATTCTAAAAATATAAGATATTTTTTTATATCATCGCTGTGTTATCTATTTAGAAAGTTTAATTATGTTGAAGAATACATCTAGTAAACAATTGTTTACATTATCTTATATTATGTAGTTTCGTACGGATTCTTCACATCTCGTCATAATTTAATTTTATAGCATTAATATTTTTATTTTTTATAGTTATAGTTTTGGCGTATTGGCCGCAATCTCACCTCATGTTAAGTGACGATGTGGCCCAAGATGATAACATGCTAAACCTAGTGGAAGACTGGCTCTCAAGTGCAGCTGCCGGAACACACCTATTGGTTAGAAAATGCCCTACCACCATGCTATGGTTTCCTCACGATGTTTTCCTTCACCGAAAGTTCAGGCTCATTGCAGGGATTCAAACTCACGTCAATCGAAGCGAAGTCGTACACGCTACCACTGAGCCATCATTGCCTCAAAATAATTGCTTCATAATGTTTCATTCATTTGCATATATGATTGCGTTTTATAATTATACTATAAATTATTTGAAATAAGATCCCTTTAATAAAGCAATGAAAAATATGTACAAGTACGTTCAGTAGCAATAGATTTTATACCATCAGCTAAACGAGTGTAGTATATATAATGGTAGATAAATTTAAATACAAATAATTATAGAAACGTCGAAATCGTGTTGTTCTGAAGAAACCATGAAAAACATCTACATAATTGGACATATTACATTGACTGAGTATGAGAATCCTTAACGTGACACTATTATGAATTTTTAAAATATCTCCTTGTATTCAATAGTCATATTAGATAGAACTATTCAAGATCTAGTCGAACATGAGTCATCTACCACTGCGTAAGTTAATATCATCATTTAGCTATCACATTTCGTTAGGTATGAAAATAATCACTCATTACGTCATCGAGAATACTCCTGCCGTTTACGATAAGTCATATAAATAAGAAGCTGATTTAGCTTGCCTGCCCCGTAATGAAATACGTATAAAATGAAAGTAATAAAAACGCAGTGAACCTTAACTTATTTGTTTTCGGATATCATCTATTAGTAATATTACAAGTTTTCCAGATTTACTTTGATGAATTCGGTTGTGTAAAAGTATGTGAAAGTTTGAATTTCTTTATCCAGAGGAGAACTTATTTGATTTCAGTGTACGTGTAGTCCAACTATTTGTCAAACCATTTGCCAAACCATTTTCTTGTCTTGAACGTATTATCCGGACTTGAGCGAGATTAATTGGCCTACTTACATAATATTGTTCACTTAGATAAGTACACCGAAGCTTTTGAGACACTACACTAACGATGCCTATTTTGTCAAAAATGTAGCAATAATTACGAGGCATTTTGATTTGCCCCAATAACTCCCTGGAGAGTTTTAAAAAGAAAGCCTCCATCATCTTAGAGCTATGTTTGAATATTACAGGAATAATTAGAAAAATATTCTATTCTGATCATTCTGATTCATCAGAACTGTTGATGATCACAGTTGCCATTAAATAAAAAGGAGAAAAAGAATGAATTTCTAACAATCAAAACATCAAAACAAGATTGTTATTAAAACGATTTATTCATTTGAATTTCATATTATATAAATATTTTACAAAATAACTAATAATCAAGGAAATAGATCGAAGATTTTTGACACGTATTGAGCCATTACATTGGTTGACTTACGAATACTGATACAATGAGCTTAATTTAACGACAATTCTAATTAATTTTAGTCAATTGTAACGTTTTGTATAACGATTAAAACTACTATTAATACTTCAGTTACAATTTAAACATGCGAGAACAACTTTTCCAATTAAACCAGTTGGAAATATAACATATCACTAAATTCGCAAAGTTTTTTTTGGAAGTAATTATTTACTGTATTAATATTTTTCCGTTATAATTATTCAATATCTGTTAAGATACATAGTTACAAAATAATATCTATTTATTTATGCAATTTATTGTTCTAGATATATATATATATATATATATATATGTATATATACAAAGTCACTGTCATTTTGTATGGCATAAGATGTATTATTAATGTTGGCACATAATTCCTATTAGGCGATTTTAAGTTGCTAATTCATAAAATTTCATGGACCATATTAAGTATATTAAACACAACAAATTTTAAAAATCTACAATGATTTTTTATTGTGAAAACACTGTTTATAACTATGGAATAAGATATGAATAAATTATTTACAGCATATCAATATTTACTTAACTAATGTATGCTTTATAAACACGTAGGTACGTTTACGCGTCATTTTAGCAAAGAGGGCAAGATATTTCATATTGAGCTAATTAAACGTATTGCTCAATATAATTAGTTTAATATGTTTCGTATGTCTCTTATCTTATCTTATTACACTGAACAATATAATGTGTAGCGGCGCGTTATTACTTATTACACTGACGAAAATAAAACACGTGAATTTATTGGAAAATGACATTGGCATTCTTCTTCACAAGTGCAAAGAAAACAATAAAAACGGAAAACACCATAAACTCACTTTTGGAAAAAATAAAACACAGTATAACAATTTCGTCCACAGTAAATTTCCATTAAAATATAATTTCTTTCAAGAAATTCCAATATTTGTCTCTCTCAGACAAACACTTTTACCACATTTAGTTCCGTATTATGACGTCGCCGTCGCCTATACATCGCTGGGAGGAGAGGCGGCGGGCTGCGGCCGCTAGTGAAGCTGACTTTTAGTGCTAAACCCGTAGTGAAGATAGGGAGAGCCAGCTCCATCTCGTGCACCAGCATTCCCTCCCCCGGCGCTAGCACTTCCAGGGCATTTTAAAGCCGAACGGAGCTCCGAAGCCATCTCGGAACAAAGTGATGCCTGGTAAAAATTTTGCACAATAGGACTTGTTTAAACATTTCAAATTTGATTATTATTGGTGCATTAACACATTCAATAGAAATGTTGCTTTTAGCTTTTTATGCACAAATGCAGCTGACATTTTTTATACTACAAAGGTGGCAAACAAGTATACAGTCCGCCTGATGGTTAGCGGCTAGCGTAACCTATGGAGGTTTATAATGTATCAATCACTAGCTCGTTGCTGACCTTGAACTCCCCTTCCCCAAGGAGCTCTGGAAACCCTACTCACCGCAGGAACACAACACTAGGTCATCACTGGAATCTTCGGTAGGGTGGAGGTATTTTACCAATCGGACTACCCCAAGTAGAGAGAAATCTCCAAAGAAATTTCTCTGTGCCCTACCTCTCTTAGTTACAGTCCACGATAAGGAAACTGGTCTGTGTCGCGCATCGATAGCAACAACAACTTTGGGTTTAAACTTCGACTGAAATCGAAATTATATAGCTTACTGAGTGATAAGACACAATTGTGTCCGATCGGATCGCACCAGGTGCAAGTGCAGTTGCAGTTGTAGTTGCAGGTGGTGTAAACCTCGCCATTGTTGCACGTTTAAGCGTATCGGCTTCCTGAATCAGTTGGTTTATATTCAGTAATCAAACGGAGTGGTAGAGATGGTACTTCTTGGTAAAACCGTCACCGTTTATTTACAAATAAATGAGGAATATTGTGATAAAATTTGTATTCATAAACTATTTCAATTTTTTATTTATTTAAGTATTGCAAAACATGGACCTTACTAGGCGCGCATACCTTATAACTCTTGGAATCTCAGTTTTCTTCTAATGAAATTGCGTGTCTCAATATGCAGCTGGATATTATACATGTCTGAATAAGAATAATTGCATTGTGTTCTTATACTTTACGAACACGGTTTTATACGCTTCTTGATAATATTAAATTATTCTCACCTCTTCCTTCTGTGCTCATCCCGGATACGTTAAAGCATGTAAAAATTTATGATATTTGTTACAGAGTTAACAAAGCTTCCGATCATATTAGCAGTCAAAATATATTTAAATAATAAACTAGCGGCAAATTAAAACACTTTTTAATTATATTATATTATTTGTACACTACAACTAGCTTATATTTTAAAATATCACACAAAGAACACACAGTAAACTTTACCCAGTTTTAAAAATAAACCTAGAACAAAGCAAAACATCAATTAGTTTTTGTTTATAGGAGTAATCTCTTGATCTAGTGACCTGATTTTAAAAATTCTCATTGTTGCTGAGAGCTAAAGGCTAATTTTTATTTATATTGTAATTAAGGAGAACGAAGGTTCAGACGGTTGCTTTAAAGTATTTTAAAATTATTATATATCTTAAATTACTTTGGAAAAGGCAAAATTTAAATTAAGTTCTTTTAAGTTATTACAATATAAGCGACTTATTATTATATATACTTATACAGGTCTATTAACCTTCCATTTGAGATATTCGTTACATTCTCAAATTTGTATTAATAATAAATCAATTTCTAATACCTACCTCCAGTTTATGGAAACAATAAAGAGTGAGATAAAACAAGCGTTATAAATAACTATTTATAATTTCATATTCATTTCTATTCATAACAAAAACACATAGGTAATTATTTGTTAAAATTAATTAAAAAGTATGTATAAGTAAGAAATTACGAATGAATGGGATAAGGAATATCTCAGTTTGCCTAAGATTTCGCATCCATTAACTACTTTAACCGTTAAATAAATACTGTATCGAAAACGATAACAGTTGTTTTCTCTCCTAAAAATATTTTTTTTTAATTCTCAGGCATTTTATATTTTCCCTTCACCTAGAAGTTTTTTTTTTTTTTAATTTTTTTTTTTTTTTTTTTTTAATTCTAAATTTTTAGAGGCTTTTATGCAATTCGCATATGTCAGCCTCATCGTAGCGTAACCCTAATATCTGGACATACGTAACATAATTATACATTTAATAATAATGAGCAATTGATTTGAACAGACTAGCCGCCTCCTCAGTGGACGTATCACCCAATATTTTATTATACATGCCAACGTCTAGTTTGTTCAAGCAAAAGGCATTCATTAAACTCTGCCTAACTGACTCGAACCTGACACACTCCATCAGAAAATGATAAACGTCATCCACTTTTTGACATACGTCACAAAGTGGTGATTGTTTTAATTTTAACATATATTTATATTTGTTTGATGGAATATGTCCGGATCTCAACCAATGTGCAACAGAAATTAATTTCCTACCTAACTTTGTCGTAGCACACCAGGGTATACGAGGAGGCTCACACTGTAAAGTCCTATACCAGATTCCTTTCTCACATGATCTTACGTCAAAATATGTTTTCCAATCACTAAAACAAATTTCTTTAAATTTTGGTAATAGTTCTGAATAATCTGGTAATATATTAATAATTTTTCCCCTTACAATACCTAATTTAGCAAGTTTATCTGCCTTTTCGTTACCCTGTAAACCAATATGTGCTGGTACCCATTGCAATTTCAGATCCACTCCGGTACAAAGTAAATCATCTATTTTACTTAGTAAGCTGTAAGCTACCGAAATACCTCTGAGGCCAGAGGCGCATCGAGCTAAATGATGTAGTGCGCTTTTACTGTCACTACAAATAACAACTTTTCTAAGATTTAATTTTTTAATAAATGAGAGTGCTTCTGAAATTGCAATAAGTTCAAGAGACATAATACAAAAATAACTACAATTAATTTTAAAGCACTCCTGATATGCTGAAATTCCTGGCTTACCAGGAAAAAAGAAGGCAGCTCCGGATCCATAAGCACTCTTTGACGCATCAGTATAAACAACATTACATTCAGAGTATTTTTCTTGTAATTCTATTATAATATCATATCTTAATAAATTTAGTTCATATTTATTTTTTGCTTTCTGAATAGAATTTAAATCGGTTCTAATAACATCAATAATATTCATATTAGTTTTACAAGTTCTTAAAGTAAACATCTGTAATGGAAGAGAAGAAGCAATACATTCACCTTTGAGATCATTGTAAACCTCAATAAGTAAAGGATGTCCTCTTCTACCCCAGTAACTGTTGTGACAGAGAGTGCTTAGGCTAGCCCACAGTTCTACAATTTCACTGTTGGACCAAGACATCGTTTTTAAACAAAATTTTATCGCTAAATATTTTCTACGAAAGCTCAGAGGAGGTAGGCAGAGTTCACTCTGCATGACATGGATTGGCGTTGTTTTTATGAAACCCCCTATAATTCTTAATGCTTGATTTTGGACTTTTTCTAATTTATATAAATTTGATTTGGCACTATCACTATAATGGAAACAAAAGTTTTTTTTTTTTTTTTCTGAGCAATAATACATTTTCATGCATTTATGGGTTAAGCAGGAAAAACTTCAATGCAAGTTAGAAGAGTGTAATATAATCAATGTAACTGATTACTCACTCGCTCGTCGACGGCGACCTTCCGGGATTTCCACACGAACTCGCAAACGGCGATAACGCACGCCACCCCCATCCCTCCCATTAGAACGACGAACACGCCGCCCACGTTCGCGAGACCCAACTCGTTTGCCGTCGAAGACGATTTCGACGTTTCATCCTATTTATTGGGAAAATCCTCAGCGTAAGCAAGTCTTAAGAGAGCGACATTTATTACCCTGCCATCGTACGCTTGCATCCAGTGTATCGTGCTCGAAATTTAGATTTGTGTAACGTGATTTTGCCTTTTTCATGCTTAATTGATTCTAAAGCTATGACTTTTGTAGAAGATATATTTTTAAATCTGATTGAACTTTTACTGTCATAATTAAAATGAAAATGATATCAGAATATTTCATTTCAGACGGGCTCATAAGTACCGCTTATTTATGAATGTGAAGTGTTAAAAAAGTGAGTCAATAGTATATAATATTTTGTTGTTTATAAAAATAGTGATTATGTGTTTTGTATGTTATTCATTATCTACACAAATAAAATGTTTTTTTTTCGTTGTGCGCGCTTCTCGCAAAAATACTGGAAAGATTTTTTTTTTTTTGTGTTACTATTTAGATCCAAGGTACTTATAAAAAGAATATCACGATATCTTCATAAACAATAATTCTGTAGAGCACGCGAGCGGAGCCGCGGGCACAGCTAGTTATTTTATAAAAATATTGAAAAGCACCCTCGAGCAAAATGTTCATTGACAGTAGAGATTACTTTTAAAAATATAGAATTGTGAAGAAACAAAACTTTTAAGTAGATATATAGCTATTATGTTACGTTAAACGATGGAGAAAAAACAAAATAAAAACAAATAGATATAGTACATTTGTAAAAAATCATAATATACAAAAACGAAAGCTACAGAAGCTAACGATCTCGTTTCCGTTTACTTACCCTACAAGAACCTCCGCCGCGTTTTTCCTTCCACCATTTAGTTTTTAGAATGTGCAATTTTCCTTCTTCTTGTAATTTCAAAACAGCCCCACTTATTGCAGTGCGATACGGTGAATCTTTAAAATCAGTCAATTTTTATTTATATCTTTGCCTGTTTGACAAATCTGTTAGCCTTATCAGCTTCTTCGCCTTACTTAATTTATTGCTATTTAATTATTTTATTTATTAATTGGTTAATTATTTAATACTAATATTCATAATTTAATACTAATTATAATAAAACTAAAGCTTTTTTAATCCATCTCCAATTTTAAAAAGAAAAATATAGAATTGTGAATTTATAAACTCTCCTTTATATATAAAAAAAAAAAAACTAGAACATACTTGGTGGCATAGCTATCCCATATCCTTTAGAATCGAGCATTCCTCCGACTTGTGTTAGATCGCAGTTTCTCTCGACAACGTATTCAATTGTTGTAGATTCCATCAAGTACGCATAAGCGCCTTTGCCTCTTACGACGCGTTCCTCGCCTTCCTTATTACTTGTAGCGAATACAGATGGTCGTGCGGATTCCATAAACGACCACATCCGTTGATACGTGGAGAAGTTTGAATCCTATGTAGGGCCAACATCCGTGTCAGAAATGGGGTTATATTTGAAAATAATTAATCACTTTAGAGATTTTGTTATTTTTAAAATAGGTATGTCGATCGCTAATAAAATTAATAAAAAAAAAACATGAAAAGAGTTTATTAGTAGCTTTATTAGCTCTCTTAAAATAATCGGAAATATTTAAAAAGGACTGGCAACAATAAAATCTTTTTGAGTGAATGAAAAAAAGTTATGTACGAATATAATTGAATTTTTTTCTCTCTAAAGTATATGTGCAGGCCACTAATAAAATTTATAAGAAACTGGCTGGCCTTGAGACACCACGTATGCCCTTTCTGGTAGTCAATGACTCGAGCATTGCACCATCTATTGTATCCTAACATATGTAATGAACCTTCACCTGGATGAAACAAATTTATTATGTGAATATGAACTTAATCGGTAACGCCGTTCAGAAGTACACGATCATCACTAACAGATGCACACAAGATTTCATATATATATAGATTCATCGACACATTCACTAATTACCAATGTAGTTACTATCGGTTTGACATAAAATAAAATAGAATACTTTTATGAGTACACACTGTACACGGTAAGGCACGAGGTACGAGTGAGCTATAAAATCTCAGGATGGTAAAAAAAATTTAGCGTTTTTTTATAAATTAGAATGTTTTTAAATTACATCATTTGTTTTACGTAGTATCTATATAAACCTATATAAGTAATATTATCTTATATAAGTAAATACACGATGTGGTTTTTGATACATAATTTCTTAGAAATAATAATTTAATTTATTAAATGAATAAATACTATTCTTTCACAAAAAAAAAGTGTTTGGAAAAACTTACCCGGAAAAAAGCAGCTGTCGAACCTCCTTTCAATGCCCCGTATTTGATCTTAGTTTGTTTTGCGAGATCTTCAGCGCTTTCGATGGGCGAGTCCATTCGTTCGACAGTAAGGAACGCCGCTAAGTTAGCGGTGTACGAAGATATCATGATCAACGTGAAAAACCACCACATTCCTGCTACCATACGAGTTGACACCGCTCTGGTTTGTTAATTAAGACCATTATTACATATTATTATCATTCCTTAAGAAATCTTAAAACCTTTTTAAATTTTCAATATATATTTTTTTCTACCAAAAACATATAATGATTTTATTATGAAGTAATGTTTGATATTAAACTACATGTTTGGTTTTTAAAGAGGTTTTATTTAATATGATATTAAACTATATGTTTACTATTAAAAAGGTTTTATTTAATCATTATAATTAGCAAACATTATTTTTATATTTGCACGTATTGCCAACGAAATAGTAGCTTACATAAAATTATTTATTAAATAAAATTTACAAGAACTACATTTGTTATGACATATTAGTAACCAATAATAATATTTTTCCTAGCACATCTTTAGTGTATGGTATCTAATCTGCCTTGTCTGGGCATACTTTTGAAAAAATGTGCTTATTTATTTGAAGTGCTATTTTTACAGTGTTCTGTAATTTCTTGTACTAGACTAAACTTAACTGAATATTGTTAGATGTAATTTTTAGTTCTTATTAATTGCTTTATAAAAAGTTTTTAAGTACTTTTAAATTAACTAAACATGCATTACAATACTAAAGCACTACCGAAAATTATTGCTAAAATATAAAATCTATTTATATCGAATGTAATCTTGAATACTTTGATGCAGCAAGCCACAGATACAACACGCGCTTATTATAAGTGAGGTGTTAGTGCACGGTAGTGAAACTTTTTCGCTACTAATAGTTCCAATTAGCAAGTGAATCACGATCTCGTTGGCTAGATATACTGCCACGGGAACTAATGTTAATTGAAATTTCTAACACGTATGTGTTTAAAACGGACGAACCAAGCGAATACCGATGTTGGAAATTCTCAAAGGGCTGTGGTCGCTTTGAAACTAATTAGTGGATGGGAGTTCTTCGTCTACACTCTGCAACTGAAGGCTACATTTCCATATCGATATTAAGGAAATAGCTATATTATTAGATCTGAGATAATTAAAAGTAGTTTTATCTAGACAAATATTTTCTTAATTAAGCCATGCTGGAATTGTAGCCCTCAGAGCTATAATTGGGACTTACTTCGGCGCGATATCCGAACCTTGCTGCATCAAGGATCCGATAGTGAACCACAGCGAGTTCAACAAAGTGAACTGATTCTCCAGCACCTGTGGCTCGTCAAGACAGTTCCTGGGACTGTCCCACTCGTACGGACTGAACCTGTGTTCAAACATGCCCGGTCATTCATGAATTCAAAACCGAACATTTCCCCGATAATTTAAAGGGTTCGGAACGAAATCCAGGAATCCGAAATTCAAATTCCTTTTTCAAGTTTTTGGTGCTATGTATTATCTATTTTTGTTTTAATTAAAATTATCATTGTTTTGTAATAAGTAGTTTTCAATGAGTAATAGATGCTTCTAATACTTAGATATCATTAGTATTAGTTAGCATTTACATTCCTAAATGGTTAACAATTATCCCACAAATTAAAGTTCACAGTAGCTTAAATTTTTATTCCTGGATTTTGGACCAGAACATTCTGGGAAATAATTCGATGATCATTTTGGTGTTTGTTCTTCTTGTAAATTTCGCTGAGTTCACTATAAAGTTCCAGAAATGAAAATCATATATAATTTATCACACTTATTAGTTACTCATAATAATAATTAAGGACTAAGACTGTACCTATTTAAATTTACAGAATTACAAATGATTTTATATTATTCTTATTTCTTGTTTTTTTCATTTCTAGAACACGAATCCTAGGAAGATATTTTACAACACTTTCATAAATGGGTCGGTTTCTCTTACTTGGGCAAAAAGTCACAGCTTTGTTGCATGAGAGATCCGATAGCAAACCATAAACAGTTTGCCAGAGAAAAAATATTCTCCATTTTATCGCCTTCCGATGAATGTATTGGATGCCATTCGTATGGAGTAAACCTATTAAATGAATTTATTTATCTTTCAAGTATATGATTTTGTCACCCATAACAATTTTTAAGGAATGTTTCGTAAAACAAGCAGGTATTAATAAGCTGTGCTTTCACTAAGTACCAATTTTCGTTATATGAGTAGATAATTTAAAACGAAATTTCACCTATTTCAAAACCGACTTATATTTAACAATACTATAAATGTTAACATTAAATGATAGGGCAGTTAATCTCTTATCTCTGATCTTTCCAATTTCTTGAGGTTTATACATAAACGCCAAATCAGTATCCTACTCGCTCAAAATAATTTAAATAATTTAAATCACATATAAAGTAGTTATATGTGATTTAACGACTTACCTGGCAAGAATAAAAAGAAGAACGGATACACCCAAGTATGCTGTGGCCATGTAAATCCAAACATCCAATGAAAGTGGAGAAAGGAAGGAAAATAAATTCGGCGGTTGTTTGATCGGCTTGCGATATAGCACGGAGATACCGAGATTCATAAACGGCATTGTAAAGTCAACCACTTGCTCTCTGTTTAGACATAAAGGAGAATAAACCATTTAACTCTACTAGGTAAACATGAAACAAAATAAAAAATAACAAACATAGCACTTGTATATCAGTTCGAGGAGAAAGCAGCAAAGAAATATTAAATAAACTATTTACGATGAATTTCCGCAAGGTAACGCCTTCTACTAAATAAAATATTAAAAAGTGTACATTTTGAAAAATGAATAATGAATGGTATACTATTTTGAAAACGTTGAATTTAAGACATCGACAAATATTTGTTTATATATTTACCTGTCATACGTAATAGTGAGATCGGCTATAGCAAGATCAGCACGTTGTTCCAACAATTCTCTTATCATTCCATCCCACTCTTTAGTCTCACGGTTGTACGACCCGTATCGACCGTCAGGAGCCAGCTTGAATGTATAATTGAAGCCCAGAATTTTAGATATCTCATGAATTAGATCAATGGCATAACCCTCGAATTGTGCGTTGCCCGTAAGTTTTTCACTGGCTTCCTTTCGCATACAATACGGAGCACTCTGGAGAATTAAGCGATTTATGTACATATCCAAACATGTTAAAAGGATCATGAGAACAAAGGGATCCTATGTAAAAATATTTATGATACGAATTCGTAAAAATGTTTGAAAGCTTTTTAGATAAACACTCGGCTTTGCGTACCTTTCTTTAAAGAGCTTCGTCTATGATATTCAGTTATAAATACATATAAGTTTCGTGTATATATTTCTCTCAAAGAAAATTATATTTTGTGTGTTTTGGTTGATATAATGAATCCCACTATCATAAAAGTGATATTTTATTCACAAATATTCTTACTAAATATTGAGCTAAATACTAATACTAATAAACTACTAAATACTAAAAAATCTTCTTGATGAGAATAAAAAAAATGATTCCCATTTTAATTTAATAAACCTGATTGTTTTATCATGTACTTACTAAAATTGTTGTTACTATAAGAGTTTTATTTTGTAATATTTCAACAATTTGCTTTTGATTTTCACCATATGACCTCGTATAATTGACACCTTCTGAGGAATTCCAGATTCCAGCTTTCTGCAGGCCGTCTCTTGTTAATTCAATTATGTCCAATGTAAAATCGCTTCGGAATCCTTGATGGTCAAATTTTATTACTCCGGTTAAACCTTTCATTTCTACCTGTATAATAATACAATAAGTTGATATTTCTCGAACAAACTGAATATTAACGTGTAATTTCTTTATTGTCTCTAGGTGACCATAATCACTGTTGGGTTGTCAGACTTATCCTTTGGTATTTTTGTATTGTCAGTTAATAACATCGAAAAAGCCTTTGCGGTCAAATGGTTAAGACTGAAAGGGCATCATTCCAATGTCTGCTGATTCGAGGCCCGGCATGTGGTTATGATCTTTTTCGGAATTTGAGTACATTTATGTACAAATTTGAATTTAGAACTATTAGCTAAAGGCGAAAAAAAACCTCGTGAAATTTCCTGAATACTCGAAGATAAAAATTATAAATTAAGGCATATAAAGTAATCACCAATACGTCTTGGTCCCAATTACCATTAAGATTTAAGTCCGCACCTTTTATATTGCTCAGCGGTAATCAAATATAAAATAAACTTTATTCTTGCTTATTCTGATATGAACGACTACTTCTTGTTTCGGGAAACATCCCTAGTTAATTAATAAAACAACTTGTAACATTAGTAATTAAGACTTCACTTACGATTTTCATATAATTTATCAAACTGTACCCATGTGGCCAAGTATCTTCAGCTTCGCAGGACAGTGGTCTCACATCGATTTGTTGTGATGTATCAAGATCATGCAAAGCTTTTGCAAACAAATGCACTGCGTCATACATCAAAGCTGTTTCAGTCTATGTACAAAGGATAATGAATTAATGTTACTACACATTTTCATTAAATGTTCAATAGGGGTAAGATATAGTAATATCTGATATCATATTCGTATTGCTATTAAATATTGTTTTGGTTTGGTAAAACAATTTTCTTTGAATGTTAAGTTGAATTGTGCGACTATATTCTAATGTATAAAGTTCCTCTTACCTTTATGAATGTCATATTTTCCTGTAAATTAAGCAGTAATAGTTAATTTATCAAGAGAAGAAACATTCTACTTATAGGAATACACATAGGAATAGTTACTTTAGTGGTTGTGTGTCCTAACTGAAACTTTCGGCCTTTTCTTGCTTCATCGTACACCCAGTCACGAACAACTCTTTGTACATCAGTTCTTTCAGGATCGAGTAATCTAAGTGCTGTTATATTGGTTCCTCCGTATTTGAATTCTTCTAAATCAACGCTATGTAGATCCTGCCAAAAGTTATTATAGGAAATGTATTCTAGCTAAGGAATAAAGTTTAATGTTGTAACTTTTCTACAATCTTACCAATGAAGTGATAAGATAGCTGTGGTAATCCGACATCATGCCAATTTGTTGCGCTTGTTGGAGCACATCTCTTATTCGTTCAGTAGTACAATCGAGAACAATATGTGATTCAGCAGAGTTTTTTATTTGTTTCAATAGCGGCCTGAGAAGAAAAGGAAATGTTATTTATTTCGTAGCTCTGAAATAGAAAAATAACTTGAAAACAATGCCATGAAAATTTATTACTCCAAGTTACAACGACTTCTTATAATACTTTTTCTTAGATTCGTTATTATATTAAGTGTAAATAATGTATAAATAAAGAATGCTAGGAATTATGGAACGAAATAGCATAAAACTTATTTTCCAAAATGATAATTTTGATATGAAAATTTATTAAATGTTAGAAAATTAGGTTTTTATGTAAATTTCAATACCTGTAGTCATGAGAATCGGGTAGTTGCCTCACTGCCACAGGTAATTCTGATGGACCATGTGCTTTGAGTAATTCTTGCAAGCGAACTAAGCCATCGCTATTTTCGTATACTATTGTAAATGACCTCCAACCCCAAGCTCTTACGAGGTCTACATACGCCTTTAAATACCAAAATACATTTGTAAAATACAATCGTGGATTTTGTACCTTCCTAGTAATAATTTTAATGATTGATAATTTATTATGAAATAATGTTCTTTACGGGATGCCTTTTGTATTTTTTTACATTCTTATATACATATTTCCTTATATTTATTTATATTAAATTATTACATGTGCAAGCTCCTCTGTCGGTTAACTTATATATTGTACAAAGTATTTAATAGATACCAATGTAATAACTATATTATTTTAGAACAATGAAATGCAATAGCGTTTTCTATGTTAACTGTCTTTCAATATGGTCTATATAAATTGGAAATAATTTATATAGGACAGTTCTGTAAACTTATAAGAAAAAAATATTCATCGAGAAAGTTCGTAGATTATTTATACTATCTTCATCATTTCTTTTCTGTGGCGAAACTTTTGTATATAAGTGATATTGTAAGAACAAATGAGCCGATCGGTCAGATTGCGGATGTTCAATCTTCCGGTTAGGTTCACAATTTCATTTTATCTCTGATATATAGAATTATTTCACACATTTTAGTTACATAGCTTAAGAACAAGTAACATTATGTACATAAGTAGTTTGGTGTATTTTTCTTGTGCTGTGAAAATGTAGTTTTTTTCTGTTTATAGTAACTCGGCAAAATGCCGGTACTTTTCCTGATAGTAAGCACAGTACAATCCAAATACAATGGCGACCACCGAGAGATCGGCGACAGTTATCTATAAATAATAATAAAACCGCAGATCCCAAAAAGAATGAATTCGCGCACAAAATTGTAATTTATTTAACAAAAATATTTAACCATAAGACTAAACACATTTATACTATATAGAACATTGTTTTATCTTATTATCAACGTCGTTTTCTGAGGTTAAATGCTAAAGCTCCAGAAATGGCATATGTTCTCTGTCTGGGAAGAAAATGATTGTATGTAGAACGATGTCCAACACGGAAGATGCCTTATTCTGCTTTGAAAATTTGATATATCTATATTAATAAATAATTTTCTTCTAGATGGCTTATTTATATATAGGTCACTGATCTCGAATTTGACATTTACCTTTTTTATCTGTCTGTCCGTTGGTACTTATAGCTAGATTTATCTCAGAAATGGTCTGTTCGATTTTAATGAACTTTTATATAATAGTATACGTGACTCCGAAAAATGTCTCGAAAATCTTTCAATTATACTTTCAAAAATCATGATATATGATTAAAAATAAAATTAGGAGATGTAAAATTTCTACGTAATATATGTATGTGGAGCCACGGGCACAGGTAGTCGAGAAATAAAACTTTAGCTTATTGAGGTATCAAATTATCATATCATAAAAAATCATTTGTAATATTGAAAAACATCAAAACTAAATAGTTAAGTAATACTCAGAAAGAATTAGTTACGAGTAAGTGGAAACTTATTAGCTTAGTATTATTTTGTTAACCTTACTCGACTAAGCGCTGCAGGGTGTGGATAAAGATTTACAAGACACGATTCCCGGCGCGTGCGGTAATCCCATCTGGTCTCTAAATGAGGTAATTCCATTGTATCGCATATTGACTGAACATGTGCGGCTGCAGGGGCTGACTGAGGACCAAATATGGCCGCTACGCCGCTACGTAGCAGGTGACACACTAGGTAACAAAAATTCCATTTTACTTACACATAATATACCGCATTTCAGATCTATCGCTAAGCTTCCTTATTAATATTATTAATTTAAAAATATAACAGGACATTTTTTAACAAAAAAGAAAACTAACTTCAAGAATGTTGAGGTTCCCTAGTGTATCTTTGAAGGCGAAGGTCCATTAAATTAAAATGAGACCAACCTTCAGGTAACCCCTTTCCAACGAGAAAGAATTATCTAAATCGGTTCATAACAAAGAAGCTGTGGCTGAACATCCATGCAAAAATACAATCGAATTGAGAACCTCCTCCTTTTGAAGTCGATCGTCTTTCACTGAGGATTATTAGAGAACTAGTAATCATAATAATATAACATTTTCTATATATGTATTCAGTTAGTGTAATTATTTAATTATGTTCCTAAATTATTTACTTCATTACCTAATTTATCCCGACACCGAGAATACATTGAACACCCATCGTTCAATGTACTTTTTTTTCAAAAAGCGCTGAATCAATTTCGATAAAATTTACACAGGACTACTTTTAAGGTATGACCTACCGAAAAAAATATAATTGGCGGAGCGAACTTACAAAAAACCATAAAGTCGAATTGAGAACCTGCTCCTTTTTTTGAAGTCTGATAAAATACTAGCTGAACTGTGCGAATATTTCGCACATTATAGAATATGAACAATCTATCTAACAGCTGTCATGTTAGTTTAGTAGATTGTTAATAGATGGCGCCTTGAGTATATTTTCATTATAGAAATCCTATGAAAACTTTATTAACGAAAATTAATGTTTTTGAACTATTTTTCTGTTTCCTCAATACCGATATATATATGCTTTAAAGTAATTTTTAAATAATTACTCTTGGTAAAAATAAGCAGAGCTATGGCGTAACCAGGAAATAACAGCTTTTATTTGATTCCCAATGAAAAAGCTATGAAATCTCTTTAACATTTATTGAATTTTAAACTGTTTTTCTATGTCTCCTCAATACCGAGGAATATAAGCTTCAATTTGATTTTTAAATCATTAATTTTGATGAAAAATGAACAGAGCTATGACATAAACAGGAAATAACAGCTTTGATTTTATCATATAAAATATGAAAATAAAACAAACCTCGTTTAGACGCATGAAAACTATCTTGAGGCGATATAGTCTCAACTTGAGCCAATAACTTTGCTCGTGGCAATATAACCCGGTCCGCGTTAACTCTTTCCACTGCGTATCGAAATGCGACCTCTTGTTTATCATCTTCTGGATGGAAGAGACCACCTATAGGATATTTTATATTAGGTTATCTATACAACAAAAAAGTTCGTTATTAATTTTTTTAGTGAAAACCCTCATTCAAACTAGAAAACCACATTTTTTAAATAACTGTTGCTCAATAAATTTTCTTCTCATATACATAGTAAATAAGAGAGGTAGGGCACAGAGAAATTTCTTTGGAGATTTCTCTCTACTTGGGGCAGCCCGACTGATGGAATACCTCCACCTTACAGAAGATCGCAGCCAATTGACCAAGTGTTGTGTTTCTGCGATGAGTAGGGTTTTCAGAGCTCATTGGGGTAGGTGGGTTCAAGGTCGGCAACGCGCTTGTTTTGGTATTGCAGGCGTTCATAGGCTACGGTAGCCGCTTACCATCAGGCGGGCCGTATGCCTGTTTGCCACCTTAGTAGAATTAAAAAAAAGCGCATGAGAGGAAACAATTCATCGACATACGGTGTTATCTTATCGGCCAGTCTATATACCTACGAGTACTTTATTGATCCTTTGCTAGTAATGCTTACAATTTTATGACACAAAAATAAAGGAATCAATGTAGATAAAAATAATAATAAACAAATCAAAGAACGTAAAAGGCATTAACTTATATAAAATGAAATTTCCATGTGGGTGGTAAACAGTTACCACATTAAGAGTTCTTAGTTTTCTACTTACATAAATAATATCTACAGGTTAATATGCTAGTAAGTTAGACAGATTAAATTAGTCCTAACGTATATCTTTCTTGTAACATGCTCAAAACTTTTACAACACTATCTGACATTTGTTCGTTTGTATAAAAATCTTTTCATATTGTAGAAAGTAGTTAATTCTTAATAAAGCTTTTAAAAAGTTATTCTGCATCAAAACATTATTAAGGAAAGCAAATTTATGATTAAGAACTAATTACTTTTAAATTGCGGTACCTGTAATCAATTATGTTATCAACTTAAATTAAACCAGGATTAAATGTCAATTTTCTCTAAATTGATCCTCATCTCTTCTTTTGAGATAAAGTTTTCAGATATATTTGACTTAGTAGTTTAATCTTATATTTTAATTCTACACAATTTTTATTTGAATTCTATACGTTAATTATTATCTTTATCATCTATATTAGTGTATAATAAATATAGTATGAGTTTGTATGTAGGTATGTTTGAGCGGATTTAACTTAAAATCTATTTGACTGATTTTGATTAAACTTTATTTCACAAATTCCTAATGCTATGGTATATTTATTTAAAGAAAAACTAATTGCGCCCAGGAAAGCGGGTGGGCGCTAGCTATTAGATTAATATATTTGACACCCGCAAGGTATATATTAATTATTATTTTTATTTATACCTACTTCTTAAGGCGCGATATAAATTTGATGAGAGCGTTTTTTAACACATTGTAACAAAAAGTTTATACTATTTAATAGCTTGCCAATCCTCTTATTTTATTGTGGTAAAGATAGTCAAACTCGATGTGATTATTTTTAAATGCATTAATCTTTAAATAAATTACAAATGATTCAATCAATTCGTTTTTGTTTCAAACCTTTTATTATTTTATTTCAATAATTTAATTTCGTGTAAATTCAAAATGATTTGACCTCGTCAAAGAACTGTTACTTCTGAAACGCGTAAAAAAGTATGCGTATCTACTTTTTATATAAATAAACTTTATTTTTTATATATGTATCGAGTTGAAATTCGGTATTAGAAGAACATAGCAACATAGAGCTGATGCTGCAGCATCATCCGGAATCTGCAGGATACCTAACTCTTCACCAACTTAAAGTAGAGATATCGTGTTTGGGCTCATTGGAACGGTCACAATGAACAGGTTGTATCGGGGTTCCTTAAATTGTTAATTTATTTTGTAATTTGTATTTTTATTTTGTATTTTGTAATAACATAATCTGCTGAAGGCCAATTATTATTATTTTTATGTCATTAACATACATGTATCCGAATAATGTTTTACACTAAAAACTGTAATATGTATAATTACAATTAAAATATATGATGTAAATAAAAATAATTATTACTTACCTATTCGAATGGTATCTGGGAGAGCTGATAGTTGACCGATAAACAGTATAAAGATAATCACATTGGATCCACACATTCTGAAACAAAATAAGCTGAAAAATAACATAATATTATCATGTAACATTATATTGTACACTAAGAAAGAATTCATGACTATCCTAAATACAGTGAAAATTCAATACCTACATACATAATTACGTTCTCAAAGAAATATACGAAAATTCGAATCAGTAATATTAGAAAAGTTGGTATAATAATTATTCAAAAATATTGTCTCTTACATTGTAATAAATAACATCAGTAGTTCCTTTGTACAAAGAACAATGAAGTTAATATTTTCGAGTGTAGCAAATTGCCACTCTTACGGGCCGAGAAGGGGCTCATTTGAACATTTGTTTGTAATAGCAGAGAATGCCTGTAATAGTTATTTGCCATGTGCCTATTATTCCTATGTCACAAAATTCTATCCTATGATATTTTGTTTTATAATTTCGGTTGGCCTTGTCTCATATTAAAAATAGAGTATAGATACTGTAATTACAAAGTTCAATAATGATGGATATTAAAGATCTAATGAAGTTAAAAAACCTGCAGTCAAAAAAACCAACAACAAAGTTAAAAAAATAGATTTTCATAAATAATGAATGATATGTAATAGACTGATTTGATAAATATATTTGTTGACATAAAATTCCAGAAGCTCGCCTTTAATCGGAATATGAATCCACGCTATTATTATAAATGCGAATGTAATTCTGTCTGTCTATTTGTCACCTTTGTATGACTAAACTGATCGCAATAAAATTTGTCATAAAAGAGGTAGCCTGGGACCTGGAGTAGGATACAGTACAAAAACACGCAGTCGAAGTCGCTACAAACTTCTATACAGGAATATTTGGAGTGCCAATCTATTTTCATTTATGTAATAATTAAGGATCAATTTCTTTATATTCATCTTAATTAACTAAAATTTTATGCAAGTAAATTATAACTTAATGTGGCTTGAGTGCCACAATATAGTACTAAATTATAAGAATAGTATTTAAACTTCCTGGGGAGACTGTGAAGTAATTCCAAATTCACATTATTATTATTAAAATAATAGAATATCATTTTAAAGAGGCCAAATTTACAAATTGTAATGAAAGCTTAGCTGGCAAGATCCCGCCAAAAAACTACATGTTGTTATTTTTTATGTATGTTACACAAACAATGAGAATTTTGTAAACATTCATATTGATCTCCATTTCCATAACAAATAACGTTTACAGAAAATCGTCAAACACGAAAGAGTGATGAGTAATTAAATATTAATAATATTGTCGTAAACATACGATGTAAGATTTCATCGCTAAAACCACACGAGAACCTTTTAGAAGCTCCATGAAAACGTACTACGACGAGCGTGACATCCGAAACATGTTCACCAAGTATTTGTTAATCCTCGTTCGGCTAATTATACTTATCAGTTATCTTAAGACCCGTGAAAATGATTGTACAGTTTGAATAAAAAATTATATTTGTCGGTCAATACATACTTATACTTTTGTAAACAATAAAAAAAAATATGTGGGTAATTAGAGGTATAACCAATTTTTTTTGTACATTATTTATAGTATAAACATTTATAATTAAGTATTCATCCTTAGGCTTGAATCAAATTTATATAAAACTTTTAGACATTGTAAAATACGCACCTGCTAGATACAATGGAATCGCATTTACATTAATATATATGTGTGTATAGTTCACAAATTAACTTATTAGGTACTTCAATCACTCACATCATTCACTAGCACTAAGTTCAGTATCTCATTTTTAATGACCCGTCAAAACAAAACCGCGAATGTTGTTGACAGCTTCGTATGTTTTAAATCATTGTTATTATATTGGTTATTTTTGGCACGTGATTTGTCTTGATAAATCAAGGGTATCGATTCGTATTCAAGTATTAAACGGTGTTGTTAGGCCGTGAGCTAAGGGCGGCCGCCACCGCGTGTTGCGTCGGCAAGCTGACGCTCGCAGGGTTTGAGCGCAGAAGCCTTAGCGCGCATGCGTGCCGACACCCTGCCGGATAGTTTAACATCCATGCACATAGCATTGTCAAGCTTCGTGACATCTTACCGAAGGATTAAAAAATAACTACTTATTTTGGTCATAAAACTGACGAAAACTATGTTCCATATTGTTCATCAATCACTTAGAAACTTTAATCACTAAATGTATTCTTAGGTTAAAATATTTATAGGAATAGTTATACTTCACTAATTCAGGAAAAAAAAATTATTTCGCGTTACTAAAACATTATAATATGTATGTCCTACACTCTACCCTATAGGTACATACTATACCCTATACCACAACCTACCCTATAAAAAGCGTCCAAATCAATGACATGGTTGCATGTTTGCATAATTTTCTATACAATTTCATCAAATTATTATGATTTGTTGTTGTTTTTTATATCACGATGATGGCAAAAAACCTGCGGTCCGCCTGAAGGTAGGCTGTCACCGCAGCCTTTGGACGCTTGCAACATCAAAAGCATCACATGCACGTTGCCGTACCTTTAAAAACCTATACACTCTCTTTTTGAAGAACCCCATACTGTTGTCCCCTGAAAAAACCTCAGCAGGGAGCTCATTCTACATCCAGAGCGTTCGCGGAAGGAAACTCCTCTGAAACCGGATTGCCCGCAACCATTTAGTTTCCAAAGTGTGAGGATGAACTCTCTGCCAATGGCGAGGTATACGATGGTGGAAAGTAGCTGTATCTTAATTGTTTTATTTTAATTTATTCATTAACTTTGGTTTCCTTATATTATGTAATAATGGTGACATTTTACGTGATGTAGTTTGGTTATTGAGCGCAAGTGAAGTGGATTATAAATAATAGCTATATAGGAACATGTATTTTAAGCGACCACAAAACTCCCTGGTCTATTCTTTAAAGGGAGCCACCATTATGTTAGCGCGTTGTTTGATTTTTGAAGATTATAACAATATTTTATCCACGTGACATTTGCAGAATGGTGTTGCAATTAAAAAAAGAAGAACGATTATGGTAGATTATTTGTATTATAAAATAATTATAGTTATAATCTATTATTATATAAATAAACCCTGACCAAAAAGATGAGTCGAAATATCAAAAGCATGTAACTACCGTAAGAGTAGTTACTTGGTCGTATAAGGAAGGGGTTTAAAAATCACTTGTAACAGAGTTAATTCTACAATTTTTGGATTATAAATCTTTAGTACCCGTACGCACAGGTTTTTATCCAATGAGCGTTTGGAAAACATTCTAATAAAACTATGACAATTCATATAATAACTATCTGTTCAAACGTAAACGCTTCTTACATGAGTTTTTTTAATGCATTTTTAAAGCGCAATTGCGGTACGGAGCCTTAAAGCGTATTATGGTTCAATGAATTAACGGCTTATAAGGTCAGTTCGCGTAAGTGAAACTGCTAATACAAATAAATGATTTATATTACGCCGTGTGTATATATCAAGTTAATTTACAATGACTCAAAAATAAACTTTGTGTCGAAAGTAGCTTGAATGAATGGTTAGCTGGCTGGCCTGTAAATCACGACACTGCCTTCGTGTACGGAACTAGATGTTCGTTGAACTTTGACGAGAACTCGCATCGTCAACGCAAATTGTCTTTTCATTATTCACGCCACGATTATTTCACCCTCCGACTCTAAACAATGAAAACCCATATTAAATGAAAACATACGTCTTCTTTGAAGAAATCATACGTTGATTTGCTTCTTTTTCTTTCATTTCTTTTGTTTCCTTTTGTTTCATATAAATTTGTAAATGAATTTTACAAGCCATCATGTGGCAAGATAATGTTACTGAAAAGGGATCAGATTTTTTTTGCATATTTAATTTGAAATAGATTAATTTCTAAATTTATATCATTCATTTTTGGGTATAGGCACTAGTTCGTTGTAATGTGAAACATGTAAAAATGTACCAATGACGTATAACAGTTTTAAGTATAAAGTATGTAGGTATTTATATATAATTCATACGCGTATGATACATATACTGTTGGTTGTTAAATATTATGTATAATAAGAGTCAAATGTGTCTTTATAAAATAACTAGCAATTACACGAGACCCCATTTACTTGGCCTGCGCAAAAATAAAAATGAATTTTTTCAATTATTTCAATGATCGCTTCAATGTAGCCGAAATTACTTTCTAAAAAGTCCTCTTAGTCTAAATTACTATCTGAAAAGACTTCTCAAAATCGGTTCAACCGTTTAATAGATAAACCCTGACAAACAAACTCGCAAACAAAAGTTTGAAAAACGTGTGTTTCGGTTTTGGTTACGCTCAAATATCCACGTGACTTAAATAATCATGCTTTTATTTCGAAATAACAGACAGAACCTTCAAATTTATTTTGTCAATAAAATAATATAAATAAAATATTAAATTGATAAAACACAACAAACGATTCAACAACTGAGTTGCGTTGAAACCTTACTTATTAAACATGTGACGAAATTTTTTCTTATCTCAGCGCGATATTTTATAATGAAAGTACAAAAAATAATTTATCAACAATAAATTAATCGTGTTTATTTATCAATAATAAGTTAAACGTAGATTCTTAAACCTTTTCATTACCATAATTTAATTATTAAGTGATATAAAAAGTATTTTAATATATTTTAATATTTGTTGATTTATCAAAACTGCCAGCTATTTATATGTGCTTGTGGAGTTTAAAAACAGAGTATTTGGCGTAATGTAGTGGATTTTATATTATATACATAAATTTCAGCCTTTTGACTCTATATTACTTAATTTGGGTGGCATTTTGCATAATAAAGCTTCCTTATTATGCACGAATGAATTGGATTGGAAATAATATAATAGAAAATGAATTATGAGATGTAACAAAAACACCCTACAATGATCTAACAAGGGAGTCACCATTTAGAAAGGGAGTTAGAATAATGAAATCATCACAGGACACTCTACTCGTATAATTAATCACTTGATAAGGGCAGTAATGTTCATTAATAATGGGAACCATTTGTCAAGTTAGGAAAAAAATCTAAAAAAAATATTGTTGTATAAAAAAACATGAATAAAAAGCGATCAACACGAGTCGCATCGACGTCATTGCCATGTTGGATGGAAGCCAGTGTCGATAAAATTACCGACAACATTCGTAACGAAAACATTTTCTTAAATTGAAAGAATAGAAACTTCCCTTTATAAAGTTATAGAGGAAAATCAATTACATTCAAATATTTAAGTGTGAAATATCTACATAATTATAGTTACATAATTAATATACCCATATCCAATATGAATAACAGTGTAACTCATTTAGCGATGATTTTCACAAGAGCCGTTTAAAAAACGATTAAATTCAAGATTTTTAAGGCATCATAATTCTAAGGCAAATTCCATAATACCCGTTTTTAAAGCTCTTTCGACTCAATATTTGTGAAATGTAATTAATTAATTGATTAACGATGATAGTATTTCATGAAAGTCTCTCTTTTTTAGGGTTTCGTAGTCAACAACGACATTCTGTCATGCTCTCTTCCTTTTCAAACACCATAACTTTAGTCTTCTTTACGTTCACTTTCATTCCCTTTCTTTGCAAAGCATAATTCATAATAGTCACCATCGATTGTAAATCTTTAGCCGACGATGCAAGTAATATTTGATCATCGGCGTAAAGAAGACATTTGAGAAGTAACTCATTCACTCTCAGTCCACAGTCACTCTCTTTCAAATCTGTCAGACAATTATCCATGAATAAGTTGAACAGCCATGGAGACGCTACACATCTCTGTCTAACACCCTTTTGGATATTAAGCCATTCTGTGTACGCTCCGTTTATTCTGACACAAGCACTGGATTCCCTATAGAGGGATTACAATGCCTGTATCAGACTACTGCTCACCCCATGCAAAGATAATGCTGCCCACAACTCATTCCTCACCACTTCGTCATAGGCCTTTTCTAAATCTACGAATGCACAATAGACTTTTTGGTTTGTGTCCAAAAATTTTCTAGTAATGCACCGTAAGGAAAAGATCACGACACGTACTTGTCAATTTTTATTTCATTTACATACATCATTTTAATCAAGTAAAAATAGATCTATTATTCGTAAAGATGTTTCGAAATCGTTCGAAACATCAAATATAGAATTTTTTCTGTAATTGCATAGCGTATAATTGTTTTTTATTGTAATTAAAGTTACGATGTTAATTATGTTAGTTGTTGATATATTTTAACGCAAGCGTCTTTACGAATACAGTGTAGTGTTTGACGCACCTTGGATTCTTAATTACCTGGGTACTACAATATATTCCCGAGTAACCAATACTTTAGTGAAAAAAGACGGTTATTTTGTTTGACTTTGTTAGTAATGAATACATTATGTAACCATATTGTGTAGTTTATTTTTACGAAACATATGTATCACAATAATAAAGAAATGTATTTTGTGATTGAAATCCATAAGGTAATTAAGATTAGGTAAGCATATAGAACAGAAGAGAAAAACTTGTAAGATCGTATTTTTTTATTTTTGTGTGAAAAAACTTTTCAATAGTACTGCGAGTGGCACTAACTAAACTTGCACGAGAAGTCGAGTACCAATCCTGTTCTGGCTTCAATCCAAGAGATAAAAGTCAAGACACAGCCACAGACATACGTCGTTTTATCAATTCTTCTCCCACAATTCGTCTGTTAAGTCTAAGTAATTCATTTAGTAAAGTCTAAGTCCAGACATTGAATAAATATGTACGTCTTCATTTAGGTATTCTAAATTGTTTTACGGTAACAGCCTATATAAGTTTATTAAGTTTGCTTTTATTCACAAAGTTTAAAGATAATGTTCATATTAATATTTTGAATAACTTTATTTTGTGTAATGTAAATATTTTTTCCTTTATAATTAGTAGACTTGGGCAAATAGGTTCTCTACGAGTACTATGAAAGACATACTTAATAATATAGAGCTCAAGATATTGTTTGTTTGAATGCGCTAATCTCTGGAACTACTAGTCAGATTCGGAAAATTCTATAAACATTTTATAGCCTATTTGTCGAGGAAGGTTATAGACTATATAACTTCAAGCTACAGTTCTAAGGAGTGAAGCAGTAACTATGAACGTGAAGCAATCTGTAAAGGTGTAGGGTAGTAGGCTGTAGGGGTAGGCTAGTAGGGGAAGTAACAAGAACAAACAGCTAGACGAGTGCGTTGATGGTGGCGGTGTATATTTTTGTTGAATAAATTTAACAAGGGAAAAGTCGTAGGGCACTGCTAGTTTTTAAATAATTCGATTCTGATTCGATATTGTTGTCACTGAATTGGAAAAAAAAATGTTTTATTTCTGGTCATTTAACATTTTTGGTAATCAATAAGGATACAACAATCTTAGATAATTATCATAGTATGTACATTGTACATATATTGTATATTACATCAGTTTATTCTAAGTTATTATTCGCGGTCTGTATTTTCATACCGTAGAAGTTTGAAATTGTTTATTTTTCTTTTACAATCACCAAAGTCGAGCTGCAAAGTTTCGTCGAGGCTTTAAATAACACAAAAACGACTGCAAAATGTGAAAAGTTATGTTTATAGAAGCTCTAATGATTCGAAAACGGATTTTGTTTATTTATAGAATTATTACTAGTTTTTTTCATTTATTATGTTACTGATAAAAAATCTTGCTTTTTGGATTTTTGTAGAGAACCAAAATATTTAAATCTGCTTAGAGCTAAGCTTTTTTATGTTGGCATCGTTCTACGAGAACATAGAAGGCCGTAGAAATGTATCACCCGGATAACTTTCAAGTAAATGTGGTATTTTATTTTTACAGAAACGGCAATTACTGCATTTTTAGAATTTGCTGACTTATTATATAGGTAAGCAGAGTCGTGAATTATACTAAAATTACCGATTAATACTTATCAATATTTTGTTCAAAAATAAATTAAGAGGTAGGGCTCAGTGAAATTTCATTGGAAATTTGTCTCTGCTTGGAGCAGCCCGACTGGTGGAATACCTCGTACAGAAGATCGCAGCCAGATAACCTAATGTTGTGTTCCTGCGGTGAGTAGGGTTTCCAGAGCTCCTTGGGATAGGGGGTTTCACGGTCGGCAACGCGCTAGTGATACCTATGGCGTTACAAGCGTCGATAGGCTATGGTAGCCGCTTACAATCAGGCGGGCCATATTCCTGTGTGCCACTTTAGTAGTATAAAAATAATAACTAAGCCCTGAATTCAGCAACGCCACGAATTGGGCGGCTTCTGTGGGCGAGGTATCCATATTTGTTAAGAGAAAAATCTCTTGGGTACGATGTAACAAAGCTTTGTTCCCAATAACTATTAGAAAAACGATATTTATATTTATTTATAAATGTGATTAAATGCAAAAAATCAGACGGAATACACATTGAAAACATTCTACACATTGAGCTTTATATTCATTTATTCGATGAATATTCGAAAATTTAAATTCAAATTTGAGATTGTGGAGACTAAACTGCCAGCGGAGTATTTTTTAATGATATCTAACCTTTTTTTAATTTAAATTCCGCCTGAATAATCATAAGACTCTTTCAAAACCAAACTTCAGGGAAGTTTCGATTTTTTTAATGAGTAGTGTATAAATAAAATATTACAAGAGACAGAAAAACAATTTCATACAATATTTCAGCGTTTATGGACACTGATAGAGCTATCTATCGGCAGTTCTCAATATCAATCGTGTAACAAAGATTAAAACGGAAAAGTCTAAAACAAAGTAAAAACTTTCCTATTTTTTTTTGCGTATGCAGATTACAGTTTTTTTTAACTTTTTTGCTTATTTGTCTACTGAGTCTACTGGTTTATGATGTACTGTTTTTTTTGTTCGTACATAATTATAATAATTTATTTTCCAAGCTATAAAACCACACCGCATCAACAGGATTTTATTTATTCTAATAATAATAAAACCCTTTTCAACTTCTAGTTTTAAGTTTTAGCTTTATGAATTGTTATACCTTAGTCTTGTATACTTTTATCTTATTACAAACATAAACATTACCGAGGCCTACGACTGTGGTAAATATCATATTAAAAAGGCGAGTTTATCGTAATTAAGTAATTCGTATTAATTAAGTAATCGTATTAATTAAGTAATAACGAGGAAAGTGGTTTGAACACTAGATAAATGTTTATGCGTATGAAATATGATACAAACAACTACAAATACCAGACGGCACAATTTCTACCGCACGTAAATTCGCAGTCTCTGAATGTAGACTTAATATGAGTTTTCAAATTACACCGTAGAAACGATGCGCCGTTCTTGAGGTTATGAATAAATAACACGTCTTGTGATATATTAAATTTGAATGTGTTTTTCTTGTAATATATGAATAATTTACCAATTGTATGTTTTCATATTGTTACGGTCTGAGTAAGAGAAATATAGAAAAAGAATCACCATTCTCGAAATCTCAAGAATCGTCCGGAATGTACCCGAAATATCATGTATTTATTAGTATAGTCGTATGTCGTGTAGTCGTAGGTTCGACGACGTACACATAGAAAGCTTTATCGCTGCTACAAATGTCAACAAACAATGGGCTTATAGCCTATAATTCCCTCATAAACAAAATCGGTTAAGTGATCTTTGAGTTATAAGTGCACTAACTGATAAAATCGACATAAAAATACTTTATTCAATTTAGGCCCCAAGATGGCACTGAACTTCAAACACGAACGTTAAACACTACTACTGGTTCGGAAAATATCCCAATCATCAAGAAGAACCAACTGTACAAAAAATATTTACAGTTAATAATCGTATTAATAATTGAATTGATGCACAGAAAGGGAGCCATTTCCAAACATCACTATCATTCACATAATGATCCACTCTATAATAACCTTTTAACCAACAACAGACAGAATAATAACAGACAGACGTATACACCGAGACATTGGAGAATATAAGGATAATATACAAAAAATATTTATATAAAAGACGGTACAATATTGTACAGTATGTAATGTAAACAGTATGGAACCCTGGAGCGTGAGTTTTACTTGCTACTTGCCCGACTTTTAATTGCTATTTTAAAAGTAAAGTAAAGCTTTCTATTCATTGTTACCTGGCAGCGCTTAGTATTTATTAAAGATTTAAGTAGAATTTCTCTTCAGAAGTAAAAGAAAATGGGAACCTTTTAATAGACACACTTATTCAGGTCTTCGCAGATTTCTTTGTTTGTAATGGCGTTGAAGCTTATGTTATTAACTTGTATACGTAATGGATTTATTTATGTAATATCAATAATTAACATAATAAAAAAGTAGTCTAATATACATCTTATACGTAAGACAACGCTTTCTTTCATGTATTGATATTTTATGTTTTATACATGAAAATTGAAATTTTTAAAAATTATATTGATAAAAAAATTGCTGGACCATCAACTTGTTTGTACACTTATTTTACAAAAATACGGCGATGTTTGTAATATTTTTAACATAGGTATATGATTTATCTACACAATCTCATAAATTGCGTTATGATTTAAATTTTCTTTGATAATTTTAGATGGATTTGGAAGTTTCGATTTGCATAATCTTGTAAGAAACCACTAATTAATATATTTACATACAAAACCAAAAATCAATTTCACAAAATTATTACATATATATTTCAGTAAACAAATAGTCCTCAATCTTTATTTAAAAAATAATGAACGGTATTTATAAAGGATTGTAAAATACGATTAAAACTTTCTTCAGCATGTCTCGCGTCTAACGTTCTTCTAAAGGCCTTTTGTATTATTTTTCTTTGTTCTCGTTTCACTTTAAGTGATTTTGCGTTCATTTTTTATTGTCAGACAAAGACGTTTGAACGGAACGTAATTGAAACAGAAAAAATACTGCCTAATAGATTAATGTAGGCATTATTTGTGCGATCATAAAGCCTACTATTTTTACGGTTTATATATATACCTATGTATATGTATATATCATAAGAAAGTATATATATACACAGACGAGAGGACATCCCAGAGACAATGTTGTGCAGTGATAGTGATAGTTGCAGTGTTGTAAAATGGAATGGAACCAAAGCTAATGACTTATTATCTGCATTAATGAGATTCCATTTAAAAATTTCTTAACGAATCACTGTAACAGATTCTTCGCTGGTTCCCTGCCTTTTCAGATATAGAAATATATGGCTATTAAACCATGGAGCAGAATAAATAATAAAGTTGTTAGGCAGTTAAACTTGAGGCAATAAATATACTTAACAAGTTTTATAAAACATTGCATTTCATATATATGCCTACAACAGTGCTTCTCAGCCTTTTTTTGTTCCCGTACCCCTTAATAAAACTTTTAATTTTTAGTATTCTACCACTGAGAACTCCATACCCATTCCTGAAAATGTGTCACGTTTCTTTTATTCTTTCTTTTCCTTAATATTTTAAACATAATTAATCAATAATCAGACCAATTTTGTAGAAATTAATTGCAAAACGTTGTAACTACAAAATAATAACAATAACTAAACAAATATATTACAGTATAATCCTTACTGAAGTTCAGAAAAAAAAAAGTAAAAGTAGATACGAAATAAAGTATCTATCGCAACCATCCTATTCCTACTAATATTATAAATGTGAATGTAAGTTTGTTTGTTACGCATTCACGCGAAAACTGCTTTGTACACATATTCTTGGAGGTATTAGAAGTAACATAGAATACTTTTTATCCCGGTAACAACAATTTTTGTAGTTCACGCGAGCAGAACTGCGGGCAGAAGCTATTTGCTATATAAAGCGTAAACTATGTTAATAAAATAAATTTATTATTATTTATTTATTTATAAAAAATCCTTTTCGTACATTAGGTTATAGGATATATTTTGTAAAACAAAGTAACATATTAAATAAGCAGTGACGATAATAGTAAATCAATTCAAATTCAAAATTCAAAATTCAAAAAAGAAGCATTTGGGGCGCTTAAATGGCTTACGCTGCGTAAACCATACCAGATATAACTAATTAATGTTCTATATAATTGTAGACATAAAAAAAAACCTACAAAAAATTTAGGAATAGAATATATATATATATATATATATATATATATATATATATATATATATATATATATATATATATATATATATATATATATATATATATATATATATATATATATATATCCTTCCTATCTTCTAAGGATCACCAACAATAAGCCTTTTGTTCTTTTCAATGTTCTGAGCGAGCCAGCACGATTCGCCCGCGTGCTCGACTAACGGTATTCTGTAGTCCACGCGAGCGGAGCCTCGGGCACGTCTAATATTGTATATTAAGCAAAAATAATAGATTTTTTAAAGTTAGATTTCAAATAATAAGGTAACCTGTAAATTTTCATTTTTATAATAAGTTTCATATTAAAGTAGGTTGCAATCAAAAAGTTATGTCGTACAAGTTTAGTGTCTGTAAAAACTAAAGAGAGAATATTAATTTTACCAGACCATTTATTTACACAAAAGAATGGTAAATAAGTTGTCTTTTCGGTGTTCATTCGTTTGTGTTATTATTAAAAACATATTTTTTAAAGTTCTACAGATTAAGAAAGATTACGTCCCTTGAAAATGAAATGAAAGATTAAAAAACCAACAATAAAATGTTCAAATTGTAACATACGTATACATACCCTTCACAACGTATGTACAATATGCAGTCACCTTGTATAATTGATTATAGTCTGAACTCTTATTTGTATAGAATTGGAATTATTGAAGTGTCATGATTAGTAGATAAACCTACCACTCTGATCGGCTTAGTAACCTCGCACATCATGATTACGAATCAATATCGTCGTAACGCGTGATCGATCGTACTCTGTCGTGTAAATGAATTCCTCCAAGACTATTTCAATTGATGGAATTCGAAAGCTTTAAATAAAATTTTCTGTCTCAAGGTCTCAGTTGACACTTTCTGTACAAAGTTACATATTTAATTAAAGACTACCTACGTCTTCTACTATTGCCGAGGTAGTCGTTACAATTTATAAAGACGCCTTACTTACTAAGTACTACAAAATAAGTAAATTTTGCGATCCAATAGAGAATTCTGTATTATTCTGTTTAATGCAAACATATTTAACAAGGTTTCTCAGAAACGGCTCTATCGATTAGGATGAAATTTTGCATTTAGATAATGTTTTACTTTAAGTGTGTTTCGTTTGGTGTTAATTTTTTTCAAGCCACAGAGCAAGGGTAGGTCGCCCAGATATTAAATATATTGATCACCTAAAATATAACTGTTATATTGAATACGTCACCTCTAGGCTCATTAATAGAAATTACTACCACTGCACCACGAAGTCTTTCACAATCATTTGAATTTTAATAAATAAAAGATACTCACTTCAGCGCACTCTAGTTGTATCGCTAGTATCTTTTGGTCAACCGCTGTAAGCGTGACCCTCCTAATGATTAGCGGGACGCGGGGCGGCGGGTGTACATGGATATACATGGTATTGAGATGATACTCTATATCTTAAGATCAATAGTTTATACATGATAATGCAACTGGGACAGATACCTAATAATAAATAATATATATATAAAACACATAATATTATTGTCTTTATAAAAGGCAAATCAAGAAACTACTATAATTAAAATATTAATTGTTTGTAACTTTTACATGCCGTAGAAAGTTAAAATTCATTTTAATTTTATAGTATATATTGATAATATACGTTAAAACATTACTTTCGCTTTATTGTAAATTCACAACATTAGATATCTCAACGCCAGAAATTGAGGGAAAGTCATGCATTCAACTTTAAACCCTCATCAAAAACAAAATGAAATTCTGCAAGAAGAATTATTTAGCGTTAAAAGTGAATACACGAGTACTTACTTACGCTATTATATGTTATGTCAAATATTATGATCCTATACAAGACATGATATCAAATGTTACGTAAAAGTTTACGCAAGATTTCTACATAAAGGACAAATGGCTGAAACTTCGTTGACGTTATTCTCGTACCCTGTTGTGTCATAAAATTTACATATTTTATAATGATGAATGTAGCGTATACATTAATAATTCATTTTAAATGCCACCTCGACTATAATAGATTTAAGGAATCATATATGAAATATTTATATTGTTACACCCGTGGGTAATAAATAAAATGCCGTTTTAAGTAATAGCATTTATTCGTACCAAAAAATGCAATGTAGAACAAACTCACTATTACCGGTGTTTTCAGTCGCAGTCGTAGTCCACAAAAATTGTTATACATTAGTACTTAGTGGTTTTAGTCCTCTTGTGATTTCTTCCTCTTGCAGTTTCTTGTATTTTTTTATACTAAAAAGGTATTATAAAATTGTATTTGCTTTCATGTCCAAGATAGAATTGTCATCGATTCTTTATTTTTTCTAACTGATTACCTTGTTAGTCATAAGGGTCCTGGAGCCATTAGAAGCTTTAACAGCTTTACCGAGCTTGGGGGCAAAGCGCAAAGTGCACCATTTTGACTTTTTGGCTATAGATTGTAAGCTGCAATTAATAACATCAAGCAAGATTGATCGAATGATTTCAAATTTAGACATAAGTCATGATTACTCTGACTTAGACAATGAAGCCTCCACATCAACTGGACATCAAAACATCAAATATCACAATCTAAAAATGCTATATGTGTGGAATTAAAAGTGTATTCTTTTTTAATTTATATTCTCTGTCAAAGACTATACTTTGTTAATAATTTGATCTCTGTTCGTCTATTGACCTCATAAATCGTAAGTGATACGACTATCAAAAGTATTAGTTATAAAGCAATTTTTATGTCATTTAAACATTCTTATAATTATGGTAATAACTGTAGATTTTAGGTAAAAGTTATTCCTAAAAGTACCTCAAAGATATTTGTCCCTTTCATAATCACCAATGTCCCGTCTAATTCTAGATGAATGGAACATTTGTCAATAAAAATAAATATTCATGTTTAGGTTCTACGGAGATAGTTATACGACAACGTTTAAAAGAAGGGGGGAATTGTTTTTATGCTTACGTGACAAGACCGATAAGGTTCATCGTGTGCGTGTTCCTTGCGACCGCAATGCGTTATTTTATTCTATGCGTTAATACTAGATGTTTGTAGTAATTCTATACTTTTCCAGATGTTTAAAGTTCAAAAATATTGAATTTTTATATAGATCATTAATAATATGTATGCTGAGATATACTGTGAATGCTACAATAATTTCAAAAATATATCTTAGTAATTAAAACAACTGGAACTCTGTGAAGATTTATTCATCAGGGCTTACTTGTACGAATATAAAAATATTTTAAAATACCTCGGCACGAAAACTTAATATTCATGAAAGAATTAAGACTTTAAAAGAAGCCAAATAGGTTTGTAAAGATTACGAAGTACAACATTTTATTTTTTAAACCTATCTTAGTAAATAATATACATACATACAGTGTGACGATAGATCAATGTACTGTCTAGATAAAGTTTTCAATAATCATTTAAATACCAATAGGTACCATATAAGATTATTTAAAAATTAGTTTTTCTTTTTAACGTTTACCAGTGTAGTGTATTTCACAAAAATACTAGATATAAATAATCTTGTTTTTTTACCGTTATAGGGTTCATTAGAGTGTTATATTTTATCCGTTATGATATTGCAAATGGAAATATTGTAGAAGGAATATAATAAATTTTAAAATATTGCACACAAAGTAATTAGGAAGTACATACCTACGGCTATGAAGAATATTTATTTTAATTTAATTTTCTCTTACGCCTTACGATACTCGATAAAAACAATTACTACGTAAATGAAATTACTAACATATACTAAATAAATGAAAATGTTCATTTGAAAAGCTATATAAAATTCCATTTTCGTGTAGATAGAATTGCGACTTAATCCTTGGATTTCTCAATGAGTGAGAACTAATGAAAAGGTACTTCATCTCTCTAATTATCTTTACGAATAGATGGAGTTTATCTTATCGCTTTAAGTTAGTTTTATTATATTATTTATTAAATATATGATATCGTTATCTTCATTCAGTTATAGTTTGTATCCGATCATAATTTTATTAAAATTAAAAGTCATAACGAACTTTCTTTATATTCTTTATAAGTTTAGCGTTATGACTATAATCTCGCCTGATGTTAAGTGACGATGTGGCTCAAGATAAGTAACACGTTAGGCCTAGTGGGGAGACTGGCTCTCAAGAGCATTTGCCAAAGTTGCCACATATAGCTGCTTGGCAGCAGATTTTCGAGTTGAGGGTGGGCATTAGAAAATTCCCTTCTACCATGCTTACTTTCATCACGATTTTCCTCTTTTCCGAAGGTCAGACTCATTGCAGGGATTCAAACGACGCAGGGATCGACGCTATAACCGCTACCACAGAATTCCATGACTGCTTCTAATTTTTTTTAATTATTTTTGGTAAAACAACCAGAATTAATATTAATCGTACATAGTTATTTAAAGTATGTTGCCTTTTGTAAAATATCTTTTGCTGTTAACTCTTGTGAATACGTAATTTTAGTAAAGGCTGAAATATTTATTATATACGTTTAGTTTATATGATACAACATTCTATGTTTTTTTTTAATGTACTAGCGTTAATGTTATAAGGTCAGTTTTGTTCTCATAGTAAAACTGTGCTGCAATGTCTCTTATATATATAATTGGGCTTTAATAATAAATTTTCACCACATGAATGATGATGATGATATAAAGCTCGTCAAATTGTAGGAGATGAAACTTAAAATTTATGTTACATAAAGTGTTGCTTTATTAATATGGAATTCAAAGCACTTATATAAGTTAAAATAAAATGTTATTCTCTAATCTCATTTATTTCTAGAATTTTAATTGTAATCGTCCAAAAAATTAAAAACAAATAATATTTATAATTATGTTTAATAAAAAAAAATGTGTATGATTTTAACTATCGCCAAATAAATGCACGTTCAATGACCTAATTAATAACATTTTTCCCTTAATTAATAAATGTGTCACCAGGAACGAATCACCAAATAATATCAAAACGCTTACCTAAAATTTCTTTAATATTATAAGTATCTGGTTCTAGCCGGCGGCTGACGGCTGGTGACGAATATAAAGCTTGACTACTAAAAAAATACTGTTGCCAATTTTTATTGTGAATAGACTTAACTATCAGCATTTTTTTTTTCATTTTACGGAATTAATCTAATATATAATTTCGTTTAATGTCAAGTGACGATATAGACAAAGATGCAGTTCCTGCTGTGAGTAGGGCTTGCATGGCACGTTGGGGTAGATGGGTTTAAGGGCGGCAACGCGCTAGTGATATCTATAGTGTTACAAGGGTTCATGGGCTACGGTAGCCGCTTACCATCAGGCGGGCCGTATGTTTGTTTACCACTTTTGTTATATATTAAAAAAAGATGGTAGCACGATACGTCTAGATACGAAATAAAGGATATAGGTAGATAATTATACTTCTTGAGGAAACTGGATGCTTGAGAAACGTTCTTTTAGTATCACTGTATGAGGGAATCATATAGAACTGTGGATTTCTCGGCGTTTAAAATCACCAAAACGTCGTGGACTGTCGTAGTTATTAAGCACTTGGCATCCTTTGGGAAGAATTCTTTGCCCATCACTGGGACATTTACTAGCTAGTATTATTATTACTACTTTATAAAAACACGGTTAATTCCACGATTCGAGACAAACATAATGACCGGAAGACCGCAAAAGAAATTTATTAAAACTATTTTATCTCAAAAGCCAAAAGTTAGGACGCGGTTCATGCCGGTATTAATTAAACACAAGGGTTGATGCCTAATCCCTTGGCCCTTATCTTACAAACCACGGGGACTGGTTCACCGGAAGTTCGGGGAAGTGAACACAACGGCCAACTTTCAAACACTGTACATTAATGATCGTATTATAACACTTAAATACTTTAAACTGTTGTATCTATATCTTCTATACATATTATAAAACTTAACGACTCTCTGTCTGTCTGTCCGTTTATGTTCTATTCACGCGAAAACCACTTACACGATTTAATTTTTTATTTTAATTAAATTTTATTTCATAGTTATATTATCTGGCCAGGTTATAGGGTATATTTTGTAAGATAAAGTATTAGGATTATACATGACGATAATGGTGAATCAATTCGGAAAAAAGACGCATTTAGGCCGCTTAAATGGCTTACGTTGAGTAAACCATACGAAATATATCAAATTAATGTTGTACATAATTGTAGATCATAAAATAAGCTACAAAAAAGTTAGTGATAGAATATATGTCTTCTAAGGATCACCCACAATAAGAATTCTGAGAGGGGACAGCACGATTCGCTCCAGCGCTCCAACGATGGTATTCTGTAGTCCACGCGAGCGGAGCCGCGGGCACAGCTAGTCTACTATACAATTTGAATATGTGAAAAAGGCGCGTATCCGCCATTATGATAAATATGTATAGTAAAATTAAAAAAAAATAAAGACATGCATGTAGTTAAGCTTTACTATTAGGTTTTTTATGTCGATAAAAATGGCAATGTACCCCTGAACTAAGTCTTCAAAAAAACTGTGAATACCAAGCGATCAAGATTTCATGATCAGATGTAAGTAGTTGTCATGCCGGATAGCATATATATTTCTGTTCACGATACATTTAAAAGTCCCGATGTTATATGTAGGAGGGAAAACACACCACTTCGCGTTTTTCGTACTTGGATGAGACCTCTTGTTTTTATTTCAACAACAATTTATGCTAACCATCTGATATATTTGGGCCCAAACGTCCAACCGAAGGACATTTATATGTAAATCGATACCAGCATCTGTTCAGACTTTCTACTTGACCCAAATTTTTTTTCCAACAACAAATGCTGTAGGTACTCAATGTACATTAAATTTTTTAAACAAAATCAAAATAATTCTTTATTCAATTTACGCTTTAAGAAGACACTCATGAACATTAGAAAACTACTACCGGTTCGGAAACATCCCAGTTATCGAGAAGAACCGGCAAGAAACTCGATCGGGTTTATCAGTCACTATTTTTATTTACTGTGTAAATATTATTACATACATAAATCACGCCTCTTTCCCAACGGGGTAGGCAGAGACCACGTCCTTCCACTTGCTACGATCCTGACATACAACTATCGCTTCCTCAACATTCATCAATCTTTTCATTCATGCTCGTCGGTTTAGAGTACTCTGGACCTGACCTTTTTTCAAAACGTCCCCGATTTGATCGTGCAACGTTCGTCTAGGCCTTCCTCTTCCAACGTTCCCAATTACACTCATCTTATAAATCTGTCTAGTGAATCTTCTTTCATTCATCCTCTCTACATGCCCAAACCATCTAAGCATCCCTTTCTTAATAACTTAAAATAATATTAACAGCTAATAACTGTATTATTTTAGTGGATGTACAGGGAGGGAGTCATTTCCAGATAACACTGTTACTCACGTAATGAATCACGTTATAATAACCTTTTGACGGTAAATCTGACTTGACATGGTCATTGAACCTGTTGTCCGGCAAATCTAAAAATAAGTGGTATCCCATTAAGTAGCTGACATCATGATTTACTTCGGTATACAGGTTCGTAAGAAGCGCTAAGTACCTAATTACTGTTGTATTATTTAAAAATTACTAAGTTACATTAGTGCACTGGTGCCAAGAGTTGAATGTATATCTTCAATGGTCGTCTTCCTCCTGGCTCGCGAATATAATACTATATGTATATACCTATATCCTACCTTACATTATGTATATACCACACAAAATTATCTTCTCAATCAAACTTGAAGAACCTAAGACTTTGGTAGAGATTTATAATACCTATTTGTTGTTGTTGTTATAGTCGGGCACAAATTGTCGAGCTCATAGTGGATCACCACTTCGTATTACAGGCTAATAGGAACATATGTTTTTTTTTAATCTAGGTAACTAGTTATGACAGGAACAATATAATGAATAAAAAAACCATAATAAATTGCAAAGCCGTAGGTTTCAAAACATAGGCGTTAACTTTGCATGTTTTTTCATTGTTAAGATTTTATATTAATTTGTATAAATTGTATGATAACATTTGATTTTCGATAGACTTCAGTTTTGCTAAAAAAAAACGATGTAACTTAAATTTATACAAAAATGATGCAGATTTTGGTTTTGCTTTATAGCGACATCTAGTTGACAATGCTTGCTTTACTTCTGCTATGGCCTACTATATATAAATGAAAAACCTATTTCGAACTTTGGTATAGTATACACATAAAAATATAGATGACGCTAATTCAGATTAATGCTTTGTCATATATCGTTAATACTAGTTGCGTCATAGTAATTTAAGATGTCCTTGTTCTTATAGATTTAAAAAAAAAACAATGAATATTTCACTGTCATTGAATTAATTACTTAACTGAAATGTTACTGCAATTCAGTTAGTCTGTAAGCGAGCATAATTCACCAAGGTCTTGATGTAGCCTTGATGATTATGACGAATCAGTTCACGTTTTTCTTTTAATCCTGACAAAAAGGTTGCGAATTATTAATCTATAGCATATTTTCTATGAAAAGGGCATATTGATCATTCGTTTCATTATTTAGAATTCTTAATTTTGAGAATAGTCTCTGTATAGCTTAGCTTAGCTTAAAAAAGAAAGATGATAATGTATCACCATTATCATACATAATAATTTAATGTTTTGAACTGTAATTTATTTGATATTATTAAATACACAATAAATTCTAATGCATGTGAGTTGCAATACAGCGCGTAGCTGCTAAATTTAGATTAGTACTTAGTTATTAGAACGAATAAGACTTCGATTAGATTTGGAACAAGAGAAGGTATTTAGGGCGACAAACACTTACTGTTATAGCGTTGCAAAATTAATTTAGTTATCCATCTCACTTCGAGCGTTATATTGTGGAAGTAACTTAGTTACGTATTTATAATGGCTAATTTTGTTTTATTTCCAAAATTCATCTTGTTTTTTTATTCCATAGTGAATGTATACAGTGATCGTAATATTGGTAAGTACTTGAATGGTTGTTAAAACTCATACATGACCATGATTCATACATGACATGATTAACCTTACTGATACTTTACGTTTACCTTGAATTAGTTACCATAATATAAATATATTTTAATTAATTGTTAAATATAGTTCACTATTTACCTATTATTATACCTACAATAAATATTTTATATCTATCTTCACTTTAGAGCTCTAAGGCTATTATTACTTTTAATGAAATGGAATCTACTTAATAAAATTCTTAAAACTGACTGATAGACAGCGATTAGCTTTAACCGCAATAGTTTCTGATATAATAAAGTGATTACTATGAAAGTTTTTTTGAATTTATCTTCTGAAGCCGTGGTTCCGGACCCCTTTTTGGAACAGGGACCACTTGTTATTCACAGGTTTTAACATATGATCACTTGCCGTAGCCCCCCAGATTTCCGCAACTACTCAACTACATACCAGTGCATAATAAGGGATATCATAACATAAGCATTATATAACTTTATATGGGATTTATATTACAAAACGAATAAAAATTTGAGATGTTTTTTTTTGGTACCATAAATATTGTTTTTTTTTTTTTCGAAATGACTATACTGTTATCCTTAGGGGCCCTGGAGCCTTTACGGCTTTTACAGCTTTACCGGGGTTAAAGATAGGATAGTTCTTGAGATTTTGCCAATGGTAATTCCCATCGGGCACATGGCAAGTTTCTTATAATTAATGTCTGGAAACAAAATTTGATGAAAATTTTGTTACTAAATTGTAAAACTTCTAATGCGAGTTCTTTCAGGTGCAATATTCGACGATGGTACGTTTTTATTAGAAGCTGTTTTCAACGTTGCTCTTGCGGTGGCATCAGAAGGTCAAGATAATCCATTTATTGGGAATGTAGTTAAGACATCTCCTGGAGACATATTAGAAGCGGAAAGCGCCATTTGTTCCTTACTGGAGGTATATATACTATTAATTTGACGAAAACGCAATTTAATAACATTTTACGATCTTAGAGATTTATTTTTTTAGAAAAATGTCTTGGGAGTATTTGGCCCAACGAAAAAAGGTCCGTTGCAACATTTACAATCTATAGCTGATTTTCTTGAAATTCCTCAAATAATAACACAGCCAATTGAAACGCAAAATCGTAATTGGTCCGCCGTAAATCTGTACCCCAATCACATTACATATTCCCAGGTAATTCTTTAAGTAAATAAATATCAGGTAGAACACCGGCGACTGAAAGTGCTATGAACAAAGTTTTAACGTTTGCTCAGGTTTTCGCTGATATTATAGAAGTGAAAGATTGGAAGGAATTTACAATAATTTATGAAGGCGCTGAACTTTTACCATTTTTGGATAATATACTCACGATGCAAGACTTAGATACTGGACAAAAGATTTTGATTAACGTCGTTCAATTACCTGATGGAGATGACTACAGGTACAAATATTGTAATAAAATCTTAAGAAGAAAAAGTAATACGCTAAGTAAAATTGTTTTAAATACTGTGATGTGTGAGATGTATAATTGTTTTAAGAACAACTAATTACTTTTCCTTAATAAAATGATTTTAGACCGCAATTAAAAACTGTTAAAAGTTCTGGTTCTGTAAACTATTTAATCGACTGCAGCGTGGGAATTTTACCTCGTCTGTTGGAACAAGCACAACAAGTCGGCATAATGTCAGATGACCATAGCTACCTTGTTATGACTCCAGATTTTCAGACAATTGATATAGAGCCTTATAAACACGGAGGTTCCAATATAACAGGTAATTGTTAGCATAACATCTATGAGATGCACTGATAAGATGAATTTGATTAAAATAATATTTATTTATTATGTTTACACGATAAAAAAGTCAAATTAATTCACATTATTGTCATTAATGACTAACTTGTTATCATGTTGTTAACAGGCACATGGCATAAAATATTTGGAGAAATTTTGTTTTGTTAGGTCAAAGAATTACAACATCTTACGTGAATACATAAATACCTACATTTTTTATAAATTTTAATTTGCACTTTTGAATTAATAATGATAGTAAAATACTATTTTAATTATAATATTATTTTGGTTATTCTTTCGTTAACAAGCAGTTTTGTAAAGTTACCTTATAAAGCTTCCACTTAGGCTACACTATTTCACCTGTTTCTGCCGTAATACAGCAGCGCACGCCCTGTTCTTTTTCGAGCTAAAGGGTGTGTTTACTAAGTCGCTCTGAGAAATGAGTCATTCCAACTGGACTGAGGGGAAGCAATATATCAACGACTGACGATTGTGGTAAAACTTGAGGTTGTTTGTAGATAGCTATAGACTACAGTTATCATATGCTTCTCATAAAAATTTGTAAAGCAGAAGTGATATTAAATGCTCTCTCTCTCTTTAACTTAGTTTTTTTATTTTATTTTAAGGATTATCTATTAAGCTGCCTGTTATTATTATATTGTGACGTTAGTTGTGGCAGGTAATTACTTGGAAAAAATAAAATTGTCCGTAATATTATATTACAGTGTTCACATTAGACAACATACAACCCAAATTATCGTCAAAATAATCATTAAATTAATTACAGGTATACGATTTTTCGATCCCAGTTTAGAGTCTATTCAAACCGTCATTAAGTCCGTAAATGAGAAAGTAGTCGAATTGTCCGAGGGTCGTATAGAGAACGCAATCACAGAAAATGCTTTGACTTTCGATTTGGCTTTAATTTACGACGCTGTTATTTTATACACCTCGGCCTTAAACGCTATGAAACTTGAAGAAGGTGGTAATATGACATGCGAAAAAGACGAAAGCTGGGAATTTGGATCTAGTCTCGTAAATTATATAAGAACTGTGAGTAACCCTCATGAGTACAATTTTTATTCTATTGTACCTATATGTAATATTTGTTGTCTCTAATTTTGATGAAATCTGGTATTTATTACTTTTACAAAATGACAAATCTTTTAATATTACTTGCTTCTAGTGTAACTTGTGAAATGCTTAGGCCTACACAATTGACATAGACTAACTAATACTTAGCCCGATTCTAACGCTTTCAATAGTAAATTTCATTTGTAATTGAACTCATTTTTAAAATTGCCATAAAAAAAGGAAAATGTCCATTCGCGATTCCAAAATTTCTCTTGCGCATATATTAAGGTATTATAGTAATACTATTCATATTTTTTATGACCTTTTTGTCTATGAAATTTTGGTTATCTAAGTAGGGACATTCTTTAATGTTTAAAATGTAATATAACTGTTACTGCGCAATAAGTATTTCCGTAGGCATTGCGTTCCATTACTTACCCTATTACATTATTAATCTTTACTTTGCACATTTTACTAAGATCATGATACTTTTACACAAAAGTCATATAAATAATAATACTTACATAACACAATATTTCATTGTAAATAACTAGACGATTAAAATAGTTTAACAGAATTAATAGATAATTTAGTACAATTGCACCTCCACAATCAAACTTTATATTAGTTTTCTATTACCTCATTTTATTTCAATAACTGTATCAGTAAAACTGTGTATCGATGCATCCCTAGTTTTTATGTTATGTTTTAATTTACAAAATATCTTCGGAAAATATTTGCGAGTGCTATATAATACACACAAAATTTTGAATATTATTAACAAAAGTTGATTTTGACGCAATATGAGACGAGATTCCATATATCCATGGGCATTGATTGTCCTTTACGGGAAATAAGTAAATAGACATTATTTAATTATAGATTGAAGTTGATGGATTGACCGGTCTAGTAAAATTTGATGATGACGGTTTACGCTGTGATTTTGAAGTTGACGTGTTAGAACTAATGGCTCATGGGTTTGAAAAGGTACAAATTTAAGTAAAAGCATATATAAAGAAATATTTTCACTAAAGTGTTTATTTTACATATTAATAACCATTTTTTATGGAAATCTAAAACAGGTTGGCACATGGGATTTTGAAGACGGTTTTACGGAAACAAGAGTAGTAATACCACCGGTGGAACAAGAAGGGTCAGAATCCATGAAAGGCAAACATTTTATTATTCTTACTGCATTAGTGGGTAAAAGTTTATATTATCTTTATGTAAAATCAATCTAATTATAGATTAATTGAAACAATGTTTTCAGAGCGCTCCTTATGGAATGCTAAAGGAATCTTCAAAAAAACTTGAAGGAAATGATCGCTATGAAGGTTTCGGTATCGAACTGATTGAAGAACTAGCAAAAATGAATGAATTCAATTACACATTTGAGATACAAGCTGATGGAGTATACGGTTCTTATAACTCAAAGACCAAAAAATGGAGCGGCATGATGGAAAAAATAATGGATGGAGTAACTATCCCTTACATTAGTTTGGACGATTTTCTCAAAGTTTATTGCACTTTATTTACTGGTATATTAATAGTGGATTACCATAATTTGGATGTTTGAAATGTCATTAAATGTTATATTTTCTTATTTAAATATTACAGAGAGTAGATTTTGCGATAACAGATTTAACAATAACAGCAGCTCGACAGAAAGCCGTTGATTTTACCAGTCCTTTTATGAACTTGGGTATAACAATATTATATAAAAAACCAACGAAAGAACCACCAAATTTGTTTTCTTTTATATCACCGTTTTCTTCTGGGGTATGTTTATATAAATACGTTGTGTATTATTGTTTATATTCTCGATGTTTTTTTAATAAGGTATACCAATGCGATGCTTTTTAGGTCTGGAGTTGGCTAGCAGGGGCATACGTCGGTGTATCAGTTTTATTATTTGTTTTGGGAAGATTGGCACCAGAGGAATGGCAAAACCCTTATCCATGTATAGAAGAGCCTGAGACATTAGATAATCAATTTACATTAGCAAATTCGTTTTGGTTTACACTCGGAAGCGTACTCACACAAGGATCTGAGATTGCACCTATGTATTATTTTATGTTTTAACTATTTAAAAATATTCAATGTTATTTTATTTCATCATACTATTATTGATTCATTAATTACAGTGCTGTATCAACACGTATGGCTGGTAGTATGTGGTGGTTCTTCACTTTGATTATGGTATCTTCTTATACAGCTAATCTTGCTGCCTTCCTTACGGTTGAATCAAAGTTTTATGCTATAAAAAGTGTGCAAGATTTAGCTAATAATCCGTACGGAGTTACATACGGAGCTAAGAAAGGAGGCGCTACGTTCAGTTTTTTTAAGGTAAAAGTAATTTAATATTAAAAGATTTCCTTGTTGTTTAATTAACATGATTTATTATTTATTTAGGAATCAGATAACTTAGTTTACCAGAAAATGTACCATTATATGGAAGAACACCCGGAATATCAGACTGCGACTAATGATGAGGGCCTTGAAAGGTATACTAACAAAAGAAAGAATACAAAAGTATATTATAATTGTAAAAGTTCCTTTTTTAATAGATAATTTAACTTTAACTACTTGATTCCTTTTGATAATCTAGAGTAAAATCAGAGGAGGAAAACTATGCATTTCTAATGGAGTCAACATCGATTGAATACATGGTTGAGAGGAACTGTGATGTAGCACAAGTTGGCGGATTATTGGATAGCAAAGGATATGGCATAGCTATGAAAAAAAGTACGTATATGTTACTAAACATTACTATAATTTGTTAAATTTAATAATTACTATAATACATTATTGGTGTATTACAGATTCACATTACCGACAACCAATGAGTGAATCTATTCTGCAGCTACAAGAGGAAGGCAAACTAACAAGAATGAAAGATAAATGGTGGAAAGAAAAAAGAGGAGGAGGCATTTGTACGGTTCGTTACTAGGAATATATAAAACAACTGGCCGTGCACCGCGGCTTCACCCGCGTATAATTTAAAAGAAATCGCTGAGATGATTTATAATACTTCAGTATAGACAATATATTTAACGGTCAGCCAGGTTTATGCGTCACAACTCACACGGCTCGTACGCTCCACTATACCTATAGTCATAGACCCGAGCCGAGTGTTGAATTATTTTATTTTTCCATTATTTCCCAAACTATTCGTCCAAATTACATGCTATAAAGGGCAAAGTTTATCTACATAAAATTGTCTTGATGATGTAGTAACTTCATCAATATAATATATATTTAATTAATATCTGAGCGACGGAACTTCTCTCGGGGTGTTGCAAAAAAAGAAACATCTATGTGTCTAGGTAAACTTAGAATGTAAAACATTATCTGAATGCAATATTTTATACAAATCGTTGGAGCCCTTTTCGATAAAACACTTACATATTTACAAAAATAAATGTAAATGTTGGTACAATATAAATATAAATACAGAAATGTAAATACGTAATAGCTTGTAAACAACACATGACTATGTTTTTCATTCCCTTTTCGTATATATTGCATTAAAAATATAATATCTACATATTACTGAATGCTCATTTTTATAATTATAAAGTGCTTTATTTGAAATACAATTTTAAATTTTCCATAAATAACGCTTGTTGGCTAGACGAAAATGCCTGGTGACATCTTAGTGTACGAACCAAACTAAAAAACCTAAATTAAAAAAAAATGTGATTTTATGAAAACACGATGCAATTGAAACTTAAAAAAAAAACAATGTATCGTTGTCAACTTCAATTATTCTAACAATAACTTCATGTTCGCCTCGAGTCTCACAGTTCCCTACTCCACGGCAAAGTGTAATGCGACATGCGATAGATGAACGAAAAATTTTAAGGCGAGAGAATAAAATTTTCACTTTAAAAATACTTTATTCAACCAAAGAATGTAATAAAGTATTCATTCATTGATTCGTTCATTCAGGACGATGACACAAGCAGCGGAGATGCACAGCCTTTGGTTCTAGCAAACGTGGGTGGAGTGTTCATTGTCCTTGTTGCGGGCTCTGCGATGGCTGTCATTTGTGCTTTTATAGAGATGCTGTTTGATGTCTGGATGGTGTCACACAAAAAGAAGGTAAAGCTTATCCCTGTCTCAAAATCACCATAGACCAGCATTGTATTTAGTGGAAAAATATATATGTTGGTTTATTTTACTGCTTGCAAACCTCATATAGAAATCTAAGAATGTAATTGAAGGGTGCAATTGCAGAAGTCCTTAAGGTCTGAATTATGTAAGTACAATTTTTATTTAATTATAAAAAATATTGTTGTTCTCTATATATCTAATATTCATTTTCTTCTCTAAAAATTTTTGCAACTGGACTCTTAAATTGTGTTTGAAGTATTTAATATTATTCTTCCAACAATCTGAGATTTTAACCAAAACAGTTTGCACATTATGTAAATACTTGCTCTGCCCCATCGGATCATACGGTACCTGTCACTTTGCAGTGAAAAAAAAAAACAAAAAGGAAAAAATCGAAATATAGCTATTAAACTACGAAATACAAGTATTAAATCGTTTCTTTTTTTAATTATTTCAGCTGTCATTCAGAGAAGAACTACTCGCCGAGTTGAAATTTGTCTTCAGCTTTAACGGTGATACAAAGCCGGTCCGTCATAGAGAATCTACGAGAAGTGGATCCAGCAGTAAAGAAGAAAACAAGAAGGAGGAAGATGTAGGATCTATTATTGATGAGAATCAACTTGACCCGGCACCGACACCACGGTCTAACCGTTCGTCTCATTCTCATCACATTCTACACAGTAGAAGGCAAAGTAACGCCATACAGATGGCTAGAATGCGTAAATACAGCACTAGAAGTGGAATATATTGATTAGCATAAGCCAATGCAAACTTATCCTGTACCCTTAAAGTTTTAATATATTTTGAAGTTTGACCATGGAATTATTATTTAATTCACAAATTACACAATTCCGAAGAAATTTAACAAACTTTCAAGTTTATGTTACTTAAAAATATTAATTACATTATTATTCTTTAACCTTTTTACAAGTTCGTATGTAACATCAAAATTTGCAAACCATTTGTCAACCACTTCCTGGTATCCCATTGAGATGAAATTTGGCATATGTATGTAAGTTCCATGACAATGCACTATCCTGGCACCATAAAGCTGATCTGTTGATGAAGTCGACATGTAGGGACTGGAACTCCTTAATGCCAGTCGAATTTGAGCTAGTTTGTTTTGTTGCCATGAGTACTTTCTTATTACACATGATGACGAGGGGCTGAAGATGAAGCCGGACTATAGTTACTGGAATTCCTTGATGAAAATTACAAAGATAGTCGGGTTTGGGCTCGTTTGTTTTGTTCTCATGAGTACCTTTCATTACACATGATGATATGGGTCTGAAGATGGAGATCGACCCTAGATCTTCTTGATGAAAAATGACCTTAATCCATTAAGAACTGCTGTGTATAGGCCAGGCCTGTATTTCATTTGGGTTGTATCGAGGTGTAAGGGTTTCAAATCAGCATCGTTAGGATCCAAGCCAAATAAGATTGCACCTTTGAGTTAAAACCTCTTTGTCTCGGCAAGAACTACATCTCTAGATGTTGACTAAAATCTCTCTATGTTGGAAACTCTATGTCCAGACTTCTGCTATGGTTTTTCCGCTAAAATAGTCATTTTTGTTTCATTTAATCTGTCTTTTACTTTTTCTTCATTTTAGTTTGTCGCTCTAGAGATATTTTGTTTCAAAATATTAGAGTCCACGATCCGTCTCACAAAATTAAAGTACTCTATAAATTTTACGCTGGACCCGGGAAGTGATCGTTCTAAATTGTCACGGGAAAAAGCCTGCAATAAAGATGCTCTAGAGGAAATAAAAAGAATGAGAAATATTACCCAAAACAAATTAGCGATCAATAAATACAATTGAATTAATTGCGAATATTTTGCATATTATATAATATACAAATTGAAATCGTTGTCATGTTAGTTAGTTTGTTAATAGATGACGTACCTACATGTTAGTTTCAAACCATTTATCATCTGTTTTGTCAAAAGCGTGCAATATAAGCTTTAAAATCTCTTTTAAAGCGGTTCAACAAGAATAATCTTTTTTTTTAAATAATACGTTACTATAACAAATCCTAAAAAAGTAAGAAAATAAAATTAATTACCTTCAACAATATTTTTAAGTCGCTATTAATCAATTTCAAAGATATTGCGTGACCCTGCAAACAACTGACAGCCCTGTTGTATGTTAGAAAGTGGTGAATCCTTAGTTAAGTTAGTCAGATCGCGACTTTTTCGCATGATCGGCAACAGCCCAAGCCAAGAGGTTCGGCCACTTTGGCACCCTTGGAGCTTGTTGCCTAGCTTTCGCGGCTGAGTGCCTTCCACGCTCGGCCCCAAGCCCGGTGAAGCTGTAAAAGCCGCAAAGGCTCCAGGGCCCCTAAGGCTAACAGTATAGTCAGTTCAAAAAAAAAAAAACCTTAGTTAACACAAATATATGGCTACATGACAGTACCGACTAACTAATATGGAATCAATTTATAATTAATATGCCCTATACTTATTTCATCGTCTTTAGTACTTTAGTGGTCAATTACTGGTACATGGTCAAGTACTAGTGTTCTTCCCTTAATAATAGTAAATTAATTGTAAATGTAACCTTTTTCTCTTCACCGTCTTTTATTTTTATTTATAGATTAGAATCAATAACTACTTTTACGTAACTTAATTTATTTTGGTCGATCTTTACTATTCTTAGAAGTGAGACTAATAAAATGTATTACCACTTATGTATTTTATTTATATGATGTGAAATTTATTTGCTCAAGAAAGAAATAGTGCATAAGCGTAAATATTAAAGGTAAATACTAAAAGCCTATTATAGACATTGTACCTCGTAATGGAGTTGATTACATTTCGAAGACTAGGCCACAGAAAGGGGCCGATAAAAAATTACGTTGAAGTTAGGGTGTACATTTTTTGTGTGATTTTACCTATTTTGATTAAAAAAAATCGTATTTTCCGAGTCTGGTCACGATAAACCCTGGACTGCAAAACCGTAAGATTTACCATAACGCACCTAACTGGTTAACTACTAAGCAATCTAATTATTATAGTTCTAAAGTGTCATGAATTATTATGCGTTATATCGACTACAGGACCATTAAATACACTATGATAAAGGATGCCATCAACGGTTGGCAAGCGGTTAATTAGTAAGTGGTTTGAGAAATGTGAGGGACGTCACTGCTCATGTGTCTAACTTGATGAGGGTCTAGTTACGACGGCAGACTGATTGAAGAGGCCAACACTAGTTTCTTGGAGGTCATTCTCTGTAATTGTCATTTTAAAAACACATAAAGCAATGTCTATGTTCCTAGGAGCGCTAATTTGCGACTTGTGTGGTATACGGACACCGTGTCGAACAACGTGGGTTCGTATCCTTTCAATGGGCCTGAGTTTTTGGTGAAGTAAAACATCGTGATGATACCATAGTCTGGTGGTAAGATATTTTCTAATGCCCGCCTGGCTAGCTGCCATCTTCAAGTTGAAAATCTATCGCCAAGTATCTATAGGCGTATTATGGCAGCTGCACTTGAGAGGCAGTCCCACTTTGGGCTTAGCGTGTTACCATCTTAGGCCTCATCGTCACTTAATAAGGTAAGACTGAGGCCAAATTTAATTCAATTCGTGTCAGAAGTTATATCTGCATTCTAGTTAAATTCTTTTTAAATAACCTATCAGCGGGATTCGAACTATCTACCACTTGTGCCTACTGCGTATGAAGTCTGGTCGTCTCACACCACTAGACCAATACGACGACTATCACGATCATGAAAATCAGGATTTGCATTAACCGTGCACAATATAAATGTATTCTATCCCATTCTATCGTAGGCTAAATTCTATATAAGTTATACGGTTGTCTCGTTTTACTGTCGCTTTTTCGTTTCATCGAGTGTCAAGTCACATCGGTGCTAAAAAAGTTTTCACTTCAAAAAATCATATTTTCAATACACCAGCATCCCACAGAAATGTACAGTTTCATTATAACAGTACCATATGAATTTGTGAAATAAAATATCGATTTTATTTATTTAAACATTAACTACTCCGAGCGTTGTGCAAAATTGTCTTAGTTCGGAATACTCAACACGAAAAGTATAACGAATTTCGCGTGTGTAATGATACGTGACAATCTAATAAAAATCTTTCTCGAGTAAAGAAAATAAATAAAAGAGAAAATAGATAAAATCCTTTTTTGTGGTTGTCATATTGGATAAGCAACTGAATTGGTTAAGTTAGGTTAGGCGTAGCGGGCGGCTAGTTCCAGAAACAAATTAGCCTAATCACTTAATAACGATTTTGCTTATTTAATAGATATACTGAGACACAGTTTTACAGTTTTCCAAACTAATTCAGTTGTTAATGTACACTGAATATTGTAAACCTGCTTTTATGTTCTAATAAAAAAAGGTTCTAAAAACCTCAAAAAATTATTATACTAGTTCATAATACGAAGGCTTGCGGGATATATCCACAGAACGTAAATTGTTACGCCTTGCAAATTATAACATAATCTAAAAATATGCATTTTAACTATCAATTATTATTTAAAAATAAACTTACAAACGTTATAATAAAATCATTTTGCACGACAAAATCCTAAATAACTTCCCGAGTATAATGATTTTTGTAAATTTTCATATATTTTTTTTAGTCAGGCATTCAATAATTCAAGTGTTTAGATTGGATTTTCAATTGTTCATATAGTTTATTTTTGTTATTTAACTTACACATCCCTCAATTGATATAAAGCATAATCGTATTATCGATTATATTTAGCTCTCAAAAATAATTGACGATCGTAAAATTAACTTTCAATTTAATTTATGCTACATCTCTAAAATAAATATTTGACATGTGTCATGCAAGCCTTCTAACGATGAACGAGGTGTAGTGTCCGTTAACAATGTACCGACAGTTTACAATCTTAACAAACTTGCAGTGTACAACTTACTGGCGATTGTCAAATAAGTTATATTAGGTACTGAGTTATAGATAGTAGAGAATGGGCAACGTCCGAATAGTTAAATTATATTTTCAAGTTTCATTGTAAAACATCTTACATTAATTTCGTGCACAGTACATTTAGTACATCGTCGAATACATTTGTCCTTTCTCTCCTTAACAATGTTTTTTATTTTATGTAAAAAGCTTTTGGCCGAGACTTCTTTCACATTGTATTCGAAATGAAACAATTCGCGTGCCAATTAGTGTAAAGTGATTGCAGTAATTCAGAAACATTTACGAAAAATTAGGCACATTTTCATTCGTTTTTAATCAAAATCTAAAATATTTGATTCAATTTAGCCACTTAGAAGGTACTTGCGAACGTGAAAATCGTATATTTGAACCACTACTGCATGTTAGGAAAACATCGAGAGGAGTCGGTAAAAAACTCGATCAAGATTATCAATATTTTTTTTTGCTTTGTAAATAATGTTTACAGTTATGACATGACATTCACGTAATGATCACCCTATAATAAACTTGTGACACTAAAACCTGCTTGACATGACCCTTGAACTTATTGTTCGGCAAACCGATAATATTACTAAAAAATACCTATAAAATAAAGCAACTACACATATATTTAACATAACTAACTTCAGAGCTAACGGTTTGTACCATAAAAGTTGTGCATTGTAACATCACACTTGAAGACTCTCAATTGACTTGCGGCACGTGACGTCAAACGATTGCTCGCGGTACAACGGCCGCGCGAGTCCGACGGCAATGTGGTGGCCGCTATTCTTATAAAGCATTGAAAACGTTCTACTTGTAGAGTTGTTTTGTGCCGTTACGCTGCCAGTTCACTGCTGGGCCAATATTTGCGTCTGTGTAAAGTAAATTTAACGACTAAGTCAAGATCATAGTTACGCTGTCTTAACACTCTTCAACACCGCAGGTTAGAAGTTTTTAAAGCAATGCAGATGTAAAATAAAGTACCCTTGGCATTTATCTAAAAGTTTAATCCGCTAATGAAATCGTAAAATAAACATCAAGTAAAACATCCTGAGGCTTACTAGATAAACAAACTTGAAGATAAAGTTTATGTTACATCCTGTTGTGTTACAGCGGGACACTTAACAAAGTTACAAGTTTTTTGTCGGGCAATTTGTTAAGATAATGGAAGGCTCATGAAACATTGTGGTCACAAAGGCCGGTATCCGTTTCGCAGCAGACGTTGGAGTAATTGCATAAGGACTACGTAAATTATAAACTAGGCTATGTATGAAAAATACGATAATAAAAACTATGTGGAATTTTGCAATCATATTTAAATAAATATCTGAACAAAGTAATATTATGTTATTTTAACTAATACAGGTATTCAGACAGGAATATGAAACGGCAAGACAAATTTTATCGAATAGAATATTAAAAAGAAATCTTTAATAAATTATTCTCACGACTTGGGATCCAGGTTTGTGTTATTTGATGTGAAAATGTACCGAAAAAAGTAATATAAAACTATACAAACTGAAAATGTAAAACAATGTAATAATTTTTAAAATTTATCAATAATTTGCTTTCATAGACAGAATCATAATTTCAATATAAAAAACTAAATGATTTTTTATTAAAAATAACATTACTAAATAACATTAATAACATTACTACATTAATAATTATTACAAATAACTTAATAATATAATAAGGAAAATTTGTTTAAAATTATGTTATCATATTGATGAAAAATTAATCAAATTGATAATTTAAAGTTCAAGGATGATGAAGCAATTTTTGAAGATATATTTTTCCTTTCTGGGCTCTTACCTTGAAAACTTTAAATCAAGTTCTAATCGTTGCTCTCAAATAGCTGAAATTTCCTATCGGTCCATTGCAAAATTTGATAATTTACCAAAACTTGAAATGGCATATTTTGACCCTAATTAATGAAATTTTACTTCACAGTAAGCATTTTTCATTTTCCTTAATTGATAATGAAGAAATTGTTTAAATTTCATTAATAGAACTACAAGGCCACAAAATTATTAGCTCGAATTAAACAAACTAAGGAATATATTTATTTACATACTCTTGGGAAGTGAAAATGTCGTTAGATTTTACATAATAATTTATTAGTACTTAATAAAACAAAAATTAAACCAACTCACTATTCAAATGTTTACTACACTGTGGTCGTATTTACCTTTTCTCTTGTTTAAACTACTCTGTGGTTCTCTTTTAGATTTGTTCCCGTTATGTTGTTTCCACTTGGTTCTCCAAAACAAACTGTTCTGGCTCTTTTTTCCACTCTGACTACACTGTTAGCCATAAGGACTCTGAAGCCTTAGACGGCTTTTACATTTTCACCGTGCTTGGAGGCGAGTGCTAAAGACACTCAGCCGCGAAAGCGACCTACCTAACAAGCTCCAAGGGTGCCAAAGTGGCCGAATCTTGGCTTGGGCTCGTGCCGATCATGCGAAAAAGTCGCAATCTGACTAATATTCTGGCTCGGAACACGGCTCACTTATAGGATACCAAATAAAACGAGATTCGAAATTACTAAAACAGCCTTAAACTATACGACCTCGTTTAAAAGAAGGTGTTCTAATTTATAAAAGCTTTCATTTAACTTGCCTTGTTAGTGTGTTCAAATATTGCAACGGAATTTTAAAACATTTATCCCTAACCGATTGAGCTGAAATTTTGCATACACGTTTAGTTTGGACGGCAATGCATGGTTAGCTTAGTGACGTCTATCTAAATTCAATATGGCGAACTCGCAAAGATAACGGACCAGTTATTTTTGATGAGTATCAAATGAAAAGGTTTGCTGAAAAAAATACGAAAATAAAATGAAGTCATACTAAATTCAATATATATTTATATAAATTTATATTTTTATTTATAAAAAAACTTTTGAAAAACAAACTTTTTTCCACTGTTTCACTTGTACCTTCGTTGTTCTTCATTATTGTACCTACTATTATGAAAATGGGTGTGCTGAATGTTATTTATGTAGGTGTCAGTTTATATTCTCTTATATAAATAGCATTCAGAACAGCCCTGACATAAAATAATTATTTTCATTATATATCAACAATATAAAACAAAAACTAGTTAAAAAAAACTGAAATTTATAATTCTTCTTTTGACCATTATTTTGCATCATCCACTTTACCACCGTTTTTCACCATCAGAAGATTACGTAATGGGATCGATAAACTTTGAATGTGTATGTAAACGGTGATGTCTTTTCGCACATACGAATACATACTCGATATTTCAAGTAGATTCTAGACGTTTCCAGATATTTCGTCAATTTTCGTTTTTTTTTTCTATTTTTATTCAGACCGTAACAGTATATGTATGTCTATGAAATAATATAATATATTTTCATTAGACTCGATAATCTTAGTTATTAACATAATGAATTTGTAATTTATGAATTATTTAATAACAATATTAATATCTTCTCGGAACAATAATATATTGCGTACATGTTGAATTGGAATATTACAGTGAGAAAATGTCACCATTGTAAACAATAGCTGATATATTTTGGAAGATCGGAAGGATTATCTTACTAGAGATATTCCTTTCATCCAGTTGTATAATGCTTTTCTAAGAGTGGATATATTTATTCCAAGAAGAGGGATAAAACTATATTCGACTTGAAACAAGCATATTATTTTGTAAATATTGAAAACTGAGTCCAACTAATAAATGTGTATTTACCTAAATTTTACAAGTTTGGTAGTGGATTCATCAAGTCGATGCCACTATTTGTAGAATTCTTCTTGAAAGTACAAAATACTAAGCTTATTTAAATAAAATCATTCATTAAGTTATGAAACAAATTTAATAAATTAAAAATACAGTTTAGTAAGTTATATGACAATGTGATTTGAATGTTTATTGTGTATTTATTCTCTGTTTACATGAATTTCCTAAGTTAATTTTATAACAATGGATAATGCAATTAAGTTAATTTTATATGTAGCATGAAGTCCTACATTAAGTGAAATGTCATACATTGTTTTAATAAAATTATTTACAATTTTGACATAGATTTTTCTACTACTGACAAAATTTTGCAAGAATAGGATTACATTTTAAATTATAGTGTGACCACGAATACTATACCGCGCCTTAGGTAGCTGCGCGGCGAGACGCGAGGGCAAGACACCATACGCACATGAGATAAAATATCCGAAGATGGGTCGTGACGTGGAAGCTGTTATTTAAAATGTGGCCGAATACGTCATAAAAGGAAAGCAGATAACGAAAACTTTGAAAACAAATCTAACGCAAAAATTAGCAAAATCGTAACCGAAGCTACGGGTGTGATAATAATGATATAATAATGAAAAACTCTAAAATGTTATAAAGTAACAGAAAATTGTTTAAAATTTACTTTGCCAAAAAGCCATTAAGAGCAATCGTGTTGTTGATAATTTAGTGATGAGTTCCTATATATTAATTGCCTTTCTGGTTTTTCGAAATTCAAAATATTTTTAAAGGAATTAAAATATACCTGTCTCACGTCTGAACTTACGCCTTATTTAATAAATCCAAGTAGATATCATAAATATAACAACAATTAAAATACTCGAAAGCAATACCTTGCGCTATCCTTTGTAGTATCGATCTCATGTAAGCTTGTGCCTTTGTTTTCCATTCTCCCGCACATAATTTCCTACCTAAGGCGTGGTAAAAAACTCGCGGTTAGTCTATAGATAATAGGAAAATTATGTCTAATAGCGTTAATTGTTTTTGTGTCAAACAAGGTCAGCTGTACTTTTTTGTTAACTATATTCTCGCCTCTTAGCAAATGCTACGCTCAAACTCCTAGAAGAGTGTCTGGAGCTGTGTGAATGGTGAGTCCGGTGCGTGTCTGTAGATCTAGCCGTACGGATCGATCGAAGTGATTTGACTTCGTCTTTACCTTCAGCTTCTGCCAAGACTTCAGAGCTGCCATATTGTTTCGGATCTCGTTTCACTGGCTTCACGTTCCCACTGAACTTGAGAGCGAATTTCAACTCCTCAATAAGCTCGAACTTGAAGGTTGTCTAAAAATATACATACACGGCACGGGAATATACGTGAGATAATATATCAAAACTTATATAATACTAGCTATGCCCGTGGCTCCACTCGCGTGGACTACAGAATGCTGTCGGGTTAGGGCACGCTCGAATTATGCTGTCTCAAAAATTATTTTTGTGAGTAATCATTAAGAGATGGGCATATGCTATGGCTGACGTTTTGTGTGTCTTTTTAGGATCTACAATGATGTAGAACATTCTTTTGATATATCACTTATGGTTTATTCAACGTAAGCCGTATAAGCGCCCCAAAAGTGTATTTTTTCCGTATTGATTCACTATTATCGTTACTGCTTATTTCGTAAGTTACTTTATGTAACAAAATATATCATTAGAACCTGGCCAGATATCATATTCATGAATTACAAGATATACAATGTAAATCGGAATAGTGGTTTTCGCGTGAAAATAACTTAAACGGACAGACAGACAGAGAGACGTTGAGTTTTATAATATGTGGATAACACGGCTTGAGCATAACACTTAGATTTCTCCACTAAACTAGGACTTTAGAAGTTTAAGAGTAACATTATTAATTCTCATATCATCTTAAAAGAACAAAACTCAGCAGCGCTTCTTAAGGTCAAATATAAAATACTTACACCATATTTAACAGAACGTTTAAACACTCCCCATAACATATCGAGAATGGAAATGAACAGGCCGATTAAACTTCCGACGCCGAGTACTACGAAGGCACCTAACATGTTCTTCATTCCCAATTGTTTTTGTTCCTCATCACTTTTCTCCTGTAATAGGCGACAACATGAGTACAGTACCTACAACTGTTGTAGTAAGGATTTGCGATACGATTAGAAATTATTTTTGGTTGTTGACTCTGGGCAGGTTTCCAAAGTAGAGAAATTCAGACTATTACAATTAAGTATGGTGTAAATCGGCGAATATACCTTAGGTATACCTTAGATAGATAAAACGCCAAAAAATTTAGAAAGAGATAGTGGAAATTGGAAAAATGTATTATAATAAATTTTAATACTTTAAATGCTTCAGGTTAAAAAGCTTTTTCGCATTTCATTTCATGCATCTCAAAATGTAATACTCTTATATTAAACTAAACATATATTGTCAAGTTAAACATGTAATTTTCACTTTTAGCTAAAAATAATTTCGAATTGGTATAGAAGATATTGTTTACTACGAAAAAAGTTTTTTTTTTATTCGTATTAAAGCCTAAAGACAAAAGATTAATATCTGCAAGATGTTTAAATTAAAACCAGATCCATTATTTACATGCAACCTTTGAATTATTTGCTCATTAGATGCAGTGCATTTATTGGTCTGTGTTTCATGGTAACTCTTCTGCGAGTAATTTTTACAGACATCCTTTGACAGAATTTGTGGGATGGAAAGTATTTAATCTATTATTTTTATTTTGAACAATAGAAAATTATAACGTCACACTCCATTACTGTTTCGTTTGTTTTTAACATTATTATTAACAATAAAATAGATTTTACATGAATTTTAGATAATTAATAACTCACTCCACACTTCCCACCGCCCCTTTTCTCTTTCCACCAAGTATCCTTCAGTTTTTGGATTACGCCTGTCTCTTTAAGATTTAGCAATGCATCGTCTATATATCTTTTGTATGGTGAATCTACAAATATAAATAAATTTAAATAAACAAGTATTTTGTATTCTGAAATAAAATTTATTTTATTAATGCAAATTAAATAGAATATGGTAAATAGTTTTACGTTTTTTCATTCCGATCCCGTAACTTTTGGAGTCGAGCAAATCACCCACTTGAAGTAAATCACAATGTCTTTCTTTGTAATATTCTAGGGTTGTTGATTCGATGAAAAAAGCATAAGTTGAATTCTCGGCACTGAAAGAATATTTCATTATAATCATTAATCTTAATAGAGAAAACACCCAAAACATTGTATGTAGATTAAATATGAACACTTTTGTATACTAACACTGCAACTCCAATATCATTGTCTTTGACTAGCCATTTTTTACTGAGCATTTTTTGATACATCTTTTTATAGATTTCATTCTCTGAATTCTAGAAAACACAACAATACATTTTAATACTTATTACTTTTCGCATACCTACTACATTCACTCATCATCGGAATAAAGGTACCTTGAAAAAATCAATTGTAGAGCCCTTTTCTTTGGCTCCATATGCGATTGACTGCTGATCGTAAAGTTCTTCCGCTTTTTGAAAAGGTATAACGTTTTTTTCAACAGTGAGAAAAGCTACTAATGTTCCGGTATACGAGGCAACCATTACCATGGTGAAAAACCACCAAATACTTGTTATCATACGAGGGGCTAACGCACTGAAATGTAAAATATAATATCAGTTTTAAAATATAAGATACGTATTTAGATGCCGTCAGTTTGCTTTCATTTGCTTGATGGGGAAATTTAACTATTCACATGTAAATCAAATTGTAAAAACTGCTCTGTAAAGACGTAGGATTTATCATTTAGTAAAATTTTATTTGTTATAATTTACGAGTTCATTAATTTGTGGAATAAAAGTTTCTTCTTGATATTTCTGATAACAATTTTAACCGTTGTTAACTATGAAAATTAAACTTTATACAGCCGTGGAATATGTATTAATAGTTTTTATATGTTATTTTGGAAAGCATGTTGTACTTTTCTAGTGTTCTTGATTAACTTTCATAATAAATTACCAATATTTTCTATCACTGTAAGTAGATACAATTATAATGGCTGGATAAAATATAAAGTTCGTCTACATTTTAGCAGCTAATTAAATTTAAGAATACTCTATTTATAGATAGTATTTAAATTTCAATTATAATTTAGTTAAAATTGTTGTTAATAAAACAAATTAATTAATTTAACTTAAATAACAATTAAATAGAGTCCTTAGTTGAATAAGCAATTAGTCGACAACATACATTGGGGCTATTTCAGATCCTTGCTGCATCACGGAGCCAATAATTAACCATAATGAATTGGCAAAGCTGAACTGGTTGGTTAATTCCTCGGGCTGTTCAATGCACGGTACAGGATTTTGCCACTCTTTATTAGAGATTCTACCAACAAATATCATGATAGCGCCCAATCCTAGCTGGATTAGCATCATATAGTACCATACCTGTAAGGCGTATTACATGTAGTACCTTGCTTAATTAAATCTATAACAAAGATATCCTGTTTTATAGGTGTATCATTACTATTAATTTAAAAAGTAGAAAACGTTAAAATTGGATATGATAGATGGGTCCTATGTATAAGGGCCTAAATAACAATTTCGTCGTTTTGTCTTTTTCAGGGGAAATGCTTTCTTTCGTAAATTGTCACTAAACAGAAATAAAATAATATTTTTTGACCACCTATTCATATGCGGTTTAATGAAGTTATTACTTATGAATATATTAAAAATATGAATATATAATATATTTCACATGATTGTGAAGATACACCATGATTTCGACATACTCGAATATAGAATAACAACAATGAATAAAACCATTACCGAAGTTCTTTTTAGAACTAAGAACCTTCAATGATAAAAATTACTGATTCAGTTATCTGTACTAGTGTAATAAAGTGGAAGAGTTTTTTTGTTCATTTGTTTAAACACGTCAATCTCAGCTAGCCTTAAATATTGATTTTTGTTAAGTAAATCGGATAAATAGCACATCCTAAGGGCTTTATCCGCGTGCGCTTGCGTAATGATTAATGATACGTAAATAAAATTTTCTACAAAAACATAGCTCCTTAGTAAATCTAAAAAAAAACACCATTCCATATGCCTATCTCTTATACATAGGCAACAACAAGGTATTTTGTGACAAAGTTTTATTGAAAATTGATTTAAGAACATTATTATTAGGCACGGCATATTAATCCTCACGAAAGAAAATACTTCATCATCAACAAGAGAAACTTTACTCTTTATAGCATTTTATTTGGACGAATAGTTTGAGAGATAATGTAAAATTAAAATAATTCAACACTCGGCTCGGGTCTATGACTATAGTGTAGTGGCGCTAACGAGCCGTGTGAGTTGTGACGCATAACCCTGGCCGCCCGATAAAAATATTGTCTAGACTGAAGAGACTAAGACTGATTGTAAATCATAAATCAGCGATTTCTTTTAAATTAAACGTGGTTGAAACCACAATGCACAGCTAGTTGAATATAAAACGAGAACCCTTCAGACAAAATCGTTAGTAGGTTCATCAAGATTGTACGTTACTATAGGCTCTGCATGATTTTGGTGGAATAAAAAAGCCCATTTGGCACTTTGGAAACTACAATGTATCTAAAAAAATTGTTAAGAAGGCAAGTAGAGTTTATCAACATACGGTTATGAAGTTTATATTCTTAGAAGATACTATACGCGTAGTGAAAGTAACAAATTAGACCTTTAGGCTTCAAAGTATATTATAAGTGGAACAGTAATGTACAAAAGCTTTATAAAAATTGAATTATATTAAAGTTTATTACCTCTTTAGAAAACACAGCCATGAATGAAAACATTTCTGGTGGTTGCTTACTAGGTTCTTTATAAAGAATACCGATACCAAGTGTCATAAATGGTTGAGAGAAATCTATTCCTGATTGTCTTTGTGCCGTCATGGTTAAGTCACAAATTGCCAAATCTGCTTTCTGGAATGTAAATTCAAAAGTTTGCTTAATGCATTAAGGGCCGAATTCAATCGTCAGATAATTTTATTGAATTATTTTGACAGAAAATGTATGGAAAATCTGTTAAATTTGAAAAACTATTCCTCAAAATTATCTGTTGATTGAAAAATCTCCCATAGCCAAACTTATATTTAAGCTTTATTATTTACGTCTTCTCTTAGTTGTAGGACCATTCCAGTCCATTTTCCAGTATCTGGGTTTATATTACCATAATCTTCTTCTATATCAAATTCGTAGTTAAAACCAAGTATTTCTGACAATTTTTCAATTAAATCAATAGTGAATCCTTCATAACGGTCGTTCCCTTCTAATTCGTTGGCCGATTCTTTTACAAATCCGTATGGAGGAGCCTACAAAAAATGTGGACAGGATTATATCGAATAAGTTGAAATTTTATCGGTTTCAATTTTCGACTAAGAATAGTAATTTACCTTTGAAATTAGAACCCTTAAGGTTTTGTTTCTTAATATCGACTCTTCACCAATTTCTGCGTCAGGTAATAGCAGCCTTGTGATGGTCAAATTATTATTTTTCCATGTAGCCATCTGCAAAAATATAGAAATAAAATGACTATTGACTATAAAATAGTTTTATTACATTTATGACTTATGCGTATCATCTATTACGTCTAAGAAAGACTGTTTTCCTTGACTGGATCGAGTGCCGATGAAGGTTGTTTAAATCCTCTTTTAAATTATATACACATACTTACTATCGGATGCGCCAGTTAGCTATATTGTTCCTTTTTTCATTTATATTAATAATGAATTCTTTAAATTCGTTGTAAAAGCAACAAACCAAGTTTGTTTATTTGGAAAATTTCTTAACCGTGAGTTGGCAACATGACTATATTGTGAAAGAAGTCTAGGCACAAAGAAGTTCAGAAAAGTCTTACCTACATCAGAAGTCACTTTTTCATTAATTACTCAAGCGATAATATTCTACACAAGTATAAAATATTCTGCAATAAATTGTCATAGCGTGAACTTTATAAATAGCGTCCAGTCAACAGGCAAAACTTTTAGTTCCAGTGCAGTATTCCTGGTTGACAATTCTTGAAGTTACAACCTCACAATCTCCGGGATATAAACCAGAACGTTTGGGTACAAACTTTCTGCCCGTCTTTATTACTTTGCCCGTCCCTGTTATCTGAATCGGCATCCTATATACGCCACTTACCTACCACTATCTTGACAAACTACAATCCTCCTTTTAAGTTCAACGCTTGTTTTTTTTATTGCATGTAGAGAAGCTCACGTATGAATAGTATTTAATGCAATGTTTTAAATTTGCAATCATACATTTTTGCAATATAGACATGGTCATCCTTCTCTTGTATGTCTTATAATGCTTTTAAATACTTAACAGCTTACTGATTTATGTTTATCCATTTACTAATGCAACTAATATAACGATATTTCAACAATTAATCTCAAATCATTTCATCATCATTTCAGTATCTATATTATCTCTATAATAATCTCTATCTATAATCTCTATCTCTATCTATAAGTAAAATAAAAATAAAAAACTTACTTTTTGATGTCCAGCTGAAGTCAATTCTAAGAGATCAAAAATTACATCTGTTCTTTGTCCAAACCCGTCAAACATTAAAGTTCTTGTAATACCTTCAATTTTATTCTAAAAATAAATAAGCAAATATTATTATGATAGGCTAGCGAAAATTATTCAAATATTTCTAAACATAATAAAATTTTAAAATATTGATAAAATGCCAATGAAATTTCCATTAAATTAAATAGTCATGTATGAATGAACTGTTAAACACACTATATTACTGATCAACATAAGTATTACTTTCAACATTTTGAACGATAAAAAAATTACCGTTTTCATAAAATTTAAAAGCGTCGATCCGTAAAACCATGAATCATAGTTTTCGCAGCTAAGTTGTGACGGTACTACATTTTTCACTTTCTTCATAGCTGCTTTGAAAACAAGAACTGCGTCATGTATTAATAGTATTTCTGTTTTAATCTGGTCTGGTTCAAGGTCTTGTCCGGTACCTTCGTTGAATTTCGCCGTAAATTCACTAAGTTTCTCGTTATTTGCCAGCTGTAGTAAGCGAAAACCTAAAATGTCAATATTTTTTAAAGTCGGTTTTGTTCTATTAATGATTTTAAGTTATGAGTCTTAAGACGCGTTATGAAATAATGATGAGTCAGTTTTTGCGATGCGCACACATATTTTCCATTTAAACAAAAAAAAATACAAATAAAAGTACTATGAAGTTGCTTGCTAAACCTCTTATTTTAGCCCGGTGAATGTAGGTAGTCACACTCGATGTTATGCGTTATATAAGTACACGCCTCCACTTTTTTCGTAGTATAGTTTAGCGTTTGACAACTTACTAACAGATGTTGAGTGATCATACAAAGCTTATCGTTTTCAAATGGAAAGAAGGGCAGTAAAGCTCGACTAGATCATTTGCAACAGATTTTTAACGTGAAGTATCTGTAACTAGTCGAGTATTAGAAAATGCCCTACCACCAGATTCTATTAAATCACGGTGATTTTTTATCCGAGAGTTCTACGATTTTCATCGTTCTTAAAGATATGTATTTATAACAATAAAGAAACTAAATTATTTGATTTATTTTTAATCGAACCATAACTAGCTATTTGTTAGCACTAAATCCAAATTTCGTCGCAAGTATATTAAAAAAAGTATAAAACAAATTTTTCTGTGAGATGATATTGAATAAATACATAAATCACTAAGTATAAACTTTGAGGCATTATTGTCCAGTGGTAGCGCACTGAGCCTGAGCTTACTGTAAAGGAAAACATCATGAAGAAACCATAGCATGGTGTTAGGCCATTTTATAATGCCCGCCTGGCTAGCTACCACCCAAGTAGAAAATCAAGTTGAAAATCTGTCGCCAAGCACCAACAGGTGTGTTCCGGCAGCTGCACTTGAGAGCCAGTCTTCCACTAGGTTTAGCGTGTTACCATCTTGGGCCACATCGTCACTTAACATCAGGTGAGATTGTGGTCACTAGGTACGCTAAATCCTATAACGACAAAAAAACACAATAATATAAAAATATTTTTCAAATGAAAACTTCTTTAGCACCGTGATTTGAAACGCGATGAAACTAAAAAGCGACAGTTAAAAGAGACATCTTGAATGTTGAAAATCTGTCGCCAAGCCCCTATGAGTGTGTTATGGCCAAACGCAAAAAAAACTAAAATAATATATGAAATTTGATTAATGAAGACGCTTACCAGTCATATTAACTCCGCCGTATCTATATCTGTCCATATCCAACGTGAATAAATCCGGTGATACGAATATATAAGAATGTTCTTCCGCAATCAAAGCGACTTGTTGAGCGTGACGTAACAATTGTTCCAGATAATGTGACGGGCAGTCTACCACGAAGTTGACGCAGCCGTTTTCCTTGGCTTTAATTAGAACGTCCCTGGATTTTTTTTTATTACTTGGTCAATTTTGTCCAAAGGAAAACGAATTTGAAAAACTACGTGTGAACAATCTCGTTTATCTTTTGGTATACAAGCGGTGACCCGGGGCTAATACACATGAAACTATAATACAAAACTACAATACACAGTAATTTTGTTAGTACCGTACTTTTATTTTTAATCATATTTTAACAATTTATATATCCTATTGATTGAGGAAACACATATATTTCCCATGTACAAAATTTCATCGAGATCAGTTGTGAATTTTATTATTTTTTCAATTTTTATGTCTATTATTGACAGTCTTAATAGCTTTTCAGTAATCATCATAATGAAAATCTGTTAAGATTTAATAAAAAAAAATAACTTTTTGCCAAGATGGTGACACGCTAAGCATAGTAAGATAATTGGCTCACAAATGCAGATGTCGGAACACATGGTGACAGATTTTCAACTTGAGGGTGGTAGCTAGCCAGGCGGGCATAAGCAAAAACCCCTACCACCATGCTATGGTTTCATCACGATGTTTTCTTTAACTTAAAACTCAGGGTCAATGTAGGAATTGAAACTTACGTCAATGACGCGGTGCTCGTACACGCTATCACTATGCCATTATTGTTATCGGGGGCCGAGAACAAGTTCGCCGCCCGAGGAGAACCAAAAACATGAAACACGAGTGAAACCGTGGAACAAAACTAGTTATTCAACGGCTTAAAGTATTCCATATGAAAAATACACAGTAACATAAGACGCCGTTTAAATCGGAATAAAGAAACCCACGCAGTTTTTCAACTACAAAGACTGCGGCGATTTAAAATCAAAGCGGTGTTAGGAAACTGTTACCGTATTTCCATTTTAATAAACGAGTATGTATCTTACAAACATCTGGAGGCGTATCGCTATAATGCCCGCGCAGTTTATTTGAGAACAGAAAACAAGAAATATTAACTTATATTCTGTTCATACACTTTATGAAATATTGAATACAAAATCGTTGTAGGCGTACAAATAGTTCATGAATAAAAAAAAAAGAACAGAATAACTTTTTATAGCCTTGATTCGAATAAAAATTGAGATTGTACCTTGATAAGAGTTTAAAACTTTTGATTTAGTATTTAGTACTCGATTATAGTACTTTTAGTATCTATAGATAAATCGTTAATACGTGAATATAAAACTTTGTAATCCTTTTTAAGCACGTTGCGCGCATGTACGAGTGCGAGATTTGACATCATTACAGTTAATATATAGAAGGAGTACAGAAGGCTAAAATTTATATATTACTTTATGTACTACTATGTACTTATATCCTACTATATGTGTTACAAATAAATTTAATTAGATTAATTATTTATTCTTTACGTTCATACTGCAAGTATCAAACACTATTGTGCTTGATATTTTCTATGGTCAAACAGTCGCACAGAGTAGAGATTGTCGACAAACAATTTTAAAATGTTATTTATCGCAATAGAAAAAGGATCAAAAATCATATACAATGATATATTGATTTTACTCTTTGGCAAAATAACTTTAGAAACGTTTTTTTTTATATCACGATGATGGCAAATAAGCATACGGCTCGCTTGATGAAAGCGGTTACCGCAGCCTATGGGCGATTGCAACACTAGCAGTACCACATGCGCGTTGCCGACTCTTTTAAAACCTATTCTCTCCACTTTTGAAGTAACCCATACTATAGTCCCCTGGAAAAACCTCAGCAGGGAGCTCATTCTATATCCGGAACATTCGCGGAAGAAAACCACTCTAAAACCGGACTATCCGCGACCACTTAGGTTCAAACCTTCAAACGTAATGAACAAATTAATGAATTACGGTCGAATTTCAACCACTGGACGAACGCTAGTTTCTGTTTTATGTTTTTACTGTTGAAAATACGCAGAGTATAGTTAGAATTTCAATTCTGATTTTGTGTTACATTACCTCAGAACTATTCCTTACTATTTAAGTCACGATAGAAATTCAGCAACTTAATTCTAAAAAGATTACCAATTAAAAAGATACCCTATTGCCAAAGAACCAATTCCATGATCTCCAAAACCAAATTTCCTGAACAATGAAAAGCTAACATATACTTTATGAGTACAAAGATATCAACTAAGCAAATCAATTATTCAGATTCAATCGTCAGTCAAACTGTCACAAACAGATCTGTTCCTATAAGAAATGTCTGCCAAAACCAGATTTAGATTGGAATTTCGTATTCATTGAATGTATGAACTGTTTGGGCGTATATGTCATGTATTAAGTTTGAACATTATTTATTGTTACGTTACTACTTAATTACAAGAAAAATTTCAATTCAACATTAGCAAAAAGTTATTTAAGGAATTGGTAATTATATATCTATACTGATATTATAAAGATTAATAGTTTTTTTGAACGAGCTAATCTTTGGGACAAGGACGAATATCTGAATTAAGTATTTTATATGGGTTCTATCTAATTGTGCGCTGAAACAGTTTTATTGCTGCTGCCCCGCAGGCGGCCTAGTAAATTATCTGTAAAACTACCTGAATTTTGCAACTGCTCTGATATACTGTACTAGAACTACACAGAAGTAGAACTCGCTGCCCCGCAGGCGGCCTGAAAGTAACTGATAACTGAAATGGTTAAAATCTGAAGTAGTTAACCTACACCGATAGTTAACATCTGAAGCAGTTTCTGGTTACCGACTGACCATCCGGTCACCTGAAACGTCCGGTCAATTGAACCATCCGGTCAACTAAACCATCAAGTTTTTCCTTATAACATCTATCTGCCAGTGAAAGTCTCGTCAAAATCGGTCCAAACGTTTCGGATATTATTTCGACAGACAGACAGACAACATTTCAAAAGAATATTTTTTTGTTATAGGTACCGTACTTTCATGTACATTTAGTAAAAACCTGTTATTTTGACATTATAAATAGACACATTTATTATATGTATATAATAGATACAGCATTAAGCTGAAAACTCACCTATAGTCATCTCCGCTAAGTTCTGTAATAGTTACCGTATGTTTGTCAGTACTATTGCCCATTCTCATCAGGTCGCTTACACGTAAAATACTATATCCTTTCACATAGAGAATAGTAAAGTTCGTCCAGTCTTTATATTCAATCAAACTTTTTAGAACCTGTAACCAATAAAATTAGTACTTAGTCAATTAAATTACACTGTTAGTGTAAAACTTTTTGGTATATCTATAATACTATTTAACACAACAAACATGATTTTTCTTTTTGGGCTAATATGGGATACATTAGGGGCAACTGGTTATTATTTGGATACGAAAGTAGCAAAACTTTTGAAAAATTGTATTAAACGCTTTATATGTTGGAAAGAATAGCTGTGAAAGTAATATAGAAGTCTTATTTTAATGCGTTTTTTAATAGGTGAAAAATTTCATGGTAAACTTAAAAGGATAACTATCAGAGGTAAGTAGGCTTTACATGTTAACGAGTAATAGTCAATCAACTTATAAAATGTACTTGTACAAGGAATTTTCTACAAATTCCATTGAAAATTATTTAAAGCCCCCTCTCTAAATCTGCATATTGTGACAAGCAACTACGTAACCATACAGTGCACGTGGCCCTACACACACTTGGATTTTTTGTAAATAAAGTCATAATACCTTAATTATATCAACTAAAATGAATGGTTACAATTCCTAATTAATTTCTTACTATTTTGAAGTCATTTTCTGTTACATTAAAATCAGTGATTCTTAATGACTACCGACTTCAGTAACAGTACTCATAGTAAAAATATAATTCCTTTATCTGACAATATTACGTGAAAACAAAACAGAGGTGTCGTTTGGATGTCATAATATAGGGAGATAAGCTTTGTATAAATGTCGTAATAAAGTGTTCCGTTGCGCTGAACTGCTACGGTCCTGGATAATATTTATCTCCCCGTTTTAAAATTCCACTTTTAAAATACTCACCATATTGTAGGCGGTAGGGCTCGGAAATAAATTCAATAGAGACCAATTCCGTGCGTATACATCGTTATGTTGTACCGCGACGTGAGGTAGTTCCAGCATATCAGTTATTGCTTGGATATGTTCACTCGCCCGACCGCCGATGCCGTCTATTATACCCAGAACACCTTCCTGAAGAAATAAGATACTTTTTAGAGTTGCTATTTGTCGACCACCATACACCAGGTGTAACTCCCGTCATTAACGGCGTGGTAGGGTATCTATCTGTACCCGACTGGGTCGCAACTACCGCACACATGTTACTTAATAAACACGTCACTATTTCTCTTTTTTGGTTTGAAGGTTTCGAGATCAGTTAGTGTATATCCAGCAGCCGAACGGCTTTCAAACTGGAATGACAGCGGCGACTTGCCGATTTCTCGGTGTTGGACTGGTGTTTTTGGATTGAAACTCTGCTCACCATCATTATCACCAGGCAAAGTGCCTGATGCAGATATCGCTGTGCTATTAATAAAAAAAATCGAATAGAGTAAATATTTAATTTACTTCAAGAATGTACTACAAAAACGCTTTCAAGCTTCCTTTACACTCATTACAGATGGCGTTCTTATGATTATGCTAGCGATTTAATTTAAATAACTCTGCGACTGTTCACAGCATTTGATACGTGAATGCTAGTTGAGTGAATTAATCTATTTTATACAAATTACATTAGAGTTAAAGAAAAACTGAAACTTGAAAAAACACAAACATATGAATTATTAACATTAAAGAAACGAATTGTTTTAATAATGGAAATTAAGAGAAAGAATCTATATTTGCTTCAAATTAGTCATTAAAATACCTTATTATAGTTTCATTATTATAATTATCAAAACAAAATAGAATAAAGTATTTACATTAACATGATCTACCAAACAAAAATTTATGACGTTTCTGGAATTATGATTTTCTCCATTTTATTTATTGTTTGACTAATATATTGGAAACTAGTATAACATTATGATAATAGTTGTTTTTTTTTAATATTGTTACTAAAGTATTCGTTTAAAGTATAAATGTTACCTCTGCAAGCTCGCATACTAATTTTCTTATTTCTAGATACGCTCCTCTTCTCTGAACTTCTTTTATTGAAGTGTTAAAATTATTCATCTCTGCGCTTATATTTAAAGCCACCATCATATCCTCAGAACCCTGGTAGAATATAGCGCCTGAAATGACAGGTTAGTTTTTTTTAAATTAAATCAATAGATAAATGTTTGCTTTTAAATTGTGGTAGTATTATTATAATTAGAAGTAATTTATTTGGACTATAATCATTTGTTGAAGAGAATGCGACAGTAGAGAGATGATTTAAATATCGTCTAGTTAAAATATTTTCGCTATACCTGCAATGACAACAATTTCTTTCATATACTACTAAAATACTTATATTTAGCAGCTGTGCCCCACGGTTTCACCCGTTTTTAATTTATTCGACAAACTCCACGGCACAACTGCCAACGCGCCCGTGTAGCCTTATACATTCTTGTTACATTTTCAGTACTTGCCTACAGCTTGCCAGATTGCTTGACGTTCATAGTTATTGCTCCGCTCCTTAGGGTCGTAGCGTGAAGCTATTTAGCTAATATTATTTCTCATGAATCTGGCATATTTTTTCGAAGCGGACCGTTTCTTCCAGAGATGAGCGCGTTTAAACAAACATACAAAAACAATCAAAGAAAGAAATCCTTAAGCTTTATTATATTAGTATTCTATTTAGATATTACAGATAAAATCTACGGTTAATTTGGCATAAAAGAACAAATATTTGGAAACAATAATTACAAAATAATAAATAAAATATGGATTTAATTAATAATTTATAATAACTAACCAATTAAACGATCTTCTAATAATACACATTTCGATGTAATCACTAATATCAGTAAAGTTATCACAGACATGTTTGGTTTAAAGATCTTAATAAATAACTGTCAAACAATTACACTTGTAAACCAGCTCACGAAGGACGCTAGAACCGTTCTTGATATCTTACAATTAACATCACATTTCCCCGAACACATGAAAAAGTTAATGCCTATAAATATTAATGAGTTTATACTTCGTAGTGAACATTGTAATTATGTTGAACATTAGAGTTAATGTTTTAAAACAGTGGCGTTATAAACGTTTAGAGCTTAAGTCGACTGTCCGTAATATGTTTAGATTGGTATCGGGAGTACGGCGCACGCGACACGACGCGTCAAAAATAATCCACCGACTATATTTAGGACAAGTTTTACACAAAACGACATACTTTGTCTCAATGCCGTCTGAATCGTTGAAATTACGAGAGAACGATTTACTAAAACGAACTATAATCACTTCTTCAGTATGATTAAGTTCCTATTGGTCGGTCGAAAGTTCGAAATTCTTTCGTGCTGGAGACGTTAAAAAACTAAATATGGGAGACGCCATAAAATATATCCCTACTAAGCGTCTGAGATTGAGACAGTTGTCCCACTTACAAAATCCCCAATTGTTTCCCAAGCGGTGTTCGTTTGTATAGAGAATTAAATAACTAATAAAACAGCTGAGATTATTTTCAACTTTTATTGCATAGTATTTTACATTATGAAAAATATCTTAAAAAATAATGTTGTTCACAGTATAAAACATTTAGTTCATATTAATTTTGATACAAATGTAGGGTTGAATTTTAAAATCAAAACGCATACATACGCCTCATGAATATTGGTATTCAAATACATCTGTGCGAATACAGTACAGAATAAATTGAACCTATAATATGGTAATTCAAACACTAAACATTTATATGTGTACAGTTTTTTAACTTTGAAAATGCTCTGCAGTAACTATCTACGCATCCAATAGATTGAAATTATTCTTCTGAGCCATACTACTAAGGCTAATGAATACAAGATTCTTAAAACAAGCAATCAACGCAAGATTACATTCAGTCAAAAACGTACCGGGAATGGATGATTTGTTAATGGTTCCAAATATTATTATTTTTTGTTGTTATATTGGCACAACTGTTTTTCATTTTGGCGCGGAGTTAGAGTTGTATCTGACAATTAGTTTAAATACATTGCTGTTTTTAGTTAGATCTTATCTAGTGTGTATTGCGAATTTCATAATGAACAAAAACATCGAACAAAGAGTTTGTCTTAAATTTTGCATCACCAATGGAATTTCATGTTCGGAGACACTGAAAATGTTACAAAAATCTTACGGTGAATCGATTTTTACGAAAACACGTGCTTATGAATGGTACAAAGCATTCAAAAGCGGTCGAGATATGATGGAAGATTTGCCTTGCACTGGTAGGCCATTAACATCTTCAACTGAAGTTAACATCGCAAAAGTGAAGGAAATAGTAACTGAAAATCCTCATTCAAGTTTGAGAGAGATATCAGCTGAACTATCTGTGTCTTACGTGTCGATCCGTATCATTTTAAATAATCACTTGGGTATGAAACTTGTTGCCGCTCGGCTAGTCCTAAAAGACCTGAATACCATCAGCTTCAATGCACTTTTTCATACGAGTAAACCAATTTTGAAAATATTTTTGCCACTCACTCACACAAAATAATATATGTGAGTGATTTATGAGTAATCAGGAATCTGACTTTGACCGGTCACTTAGACTGTTCTATATTTCGCAAACATTATTAGTATGCCCAGCAATAACGTCAGGCGTTGACTCATTGGATGTGCTGAACATAATTTGAGTGATCACAGACTTGCGAAGTTGCGATTCCAATATTGTATTAATGGTTGTACGTATAGTCGTCCCGCTTTAAAAATATAACTCATAACATAACATAATTCTATGGATAAATAAATACAATAGTAATTCAAAAAATAAAGAGTTTTATTGTAGTTTATTACTCGCCTTTACTTTTAGGAAATTTCTTAAAACTCTACTCTCTGATTGCCAAAATCCACATAATTTTCGGTATTTGCTTAGTTTTCTATTAATTGACTTTATTTTCATCTTTTTACACCCAGACCTAAGATTGTATGAAACAGTATCCATCTTCTTTACAATATGTGCAAGTATTTTTTTTTTTTTGATGTTCGATGACCATGTAGCCGAAGAACATATTGTTAAAGTGTGAAATTGCCGTTCCGTAATGAAAATTTAAAATTTTTTTTTTGTTTTATAGGATGAAATATATTTATTTAATCAAAGTAACTAACCTCATTGTCTATATATTTCTACCATCTACTAGGAATATCATAAATATTTTTGATAAAACTCTGTGAACGTATCTGGACTCCACAAACTGTGTGAAGGCATTTTGTACTGCTTCTGGTGAAGACAACTTTTTACCTTGGAAAAAAGCCACATCGTGGAAAATGTGGTAGTCGGTTGGGGTAGGCGAACTTGTGGTGAAGTAAGGAGGTTGACGGATGGTTTCTAACTGCAGTTGAGGTAATGTTAAAACTGTTTCACGAGCCCTGTGAGGTCTGAGGTTATCAAAAAATAATAATGGTGAAGACCCATCGACGAGTCCGGACTATTTTACTGCGAGTTTAGCCATCAATGGTCGGAGTTCGGAGCTTGATTGCATCAGAGGAAGCTGTAGTAAATAACGCTCTGAAGTGACCACCAAACAGTTACCACCATTTTCTGTGAGTAAGCTTCGCTTTAAGGCATTGTTTTGACATTTCACCTGGGGTCTGCCATTACGTTGTTCGTTTATGATTATCATAAAGGATCCACTTTTTGTCGTATGTTACAATTCGATCCAAAATACCTTTATTTCTGTACCGGTTTAACAAGGTACTGGCACACGCGGCGTTCCAACTCAGTTCACAGTAACAACCTATTATCACTGGCCTCAAATTGCGGTCCTTTTTGAGGTTGACTATAAATAGCTATAGACTGCATGCAGTACGAATTAACATAAGGTGGACTGCATGAGTGTTTGCTAAATCGTACCATAAAAAGGAGCTGACTCTCAAATACAGATTGCTGAAACACTGGTACTTTTCTTATTTAATTACTTTTTTAATTTGTATAGCGATATATTTTCTAATTATTAACTATCAAGGCGAGTATCAGAGAATGTCATGCCTTCACGCTATGATTTTTAAATTGTAATGTTTTCCCTTCTGAAAGCTCAGGGTGAAAGAAACTTGAACTTACGTCGATCGACACGGTGTCGAAGCGTACTACGATTGATCACTCGTTAGTTCACAAAGTAAAATTTAAGTACATTTTTTGAAGTACGTTAGGTTAGTAATCAAAACTGATAATCGTTCTCAAATACTGCAATTTAAATAGCTATTGAGGCAATTGTGGTTCAGCTGTTGCGTGGACGGACAAATTGTCAATCGACGTGTGTTCGAATCCTTCATTATTGAGCTTGAGTTTTCGATGAAAGAAATCAGCGTGATGAAAGCATAGCATGGTGATAAGACATTTTCTAATTTTCTAGGCTAGATACCACACTCAGGTTGAAAATCTGTCACCACGCTTATAGATCACGGGCAGCTGCACTTGAGAACCCGTCCTCCTACTAAATTTAGCGTGTTTTCATCCTGGGTCACATTATCACTTAACATCAGGTGAGATTGTACCTAAACGCTATACCCATAGAGAATAATTTTACTTTTCTACGTTCATGAATTTTCACGCAAACTAACATCTACCGTACGCTCTATGTACATATTATGGTCCTAACACAGTTGTGTATAAATTAAACCTCATGATTATACAAGCTGTTTTCTAGGCCAAATTAGTATTCATTGACACGAATAGTTCGAGAACTAGATCCTAAGTAAATTTTATTAAAATGTTTACAATACGATCTTCAATAAATTAACAAAACAATAATCGGACTATAAAGTCGCCCGTGTGAGATTAATGTAAGAGCTAAATGGAAATTTTACAATGCTGAATCGATGAAGAGCAATAAAATGTTTACGATCTAGGCTTGGAAAGTTTTGTTTATGAGCGCCGAGTGCCCCATTTTTTAGCTATTTACGGAAGTTTATATATAATAATTTAATAATTTTGAAACTTGTGTTATTAAGTATTTATTTTGCACATAAAAATATAGTTGGATATTTTTTATCTCTATAATTTTTATTTTATTTTTATATTGGACTAGCTGTGTCCACGGCTTCGCTCGCGTGGACTACAAAAAGTTTTTTTTTGTGCGTAACCCTAATTATTTTTCTAAAATAAAAGTAGCCTAAGCAATTATTTATAACATCAGCTATCTGTTAGTAAAAGTATTGTCAAAATCGGTCAATCGTTACGGAGATTACCCGGAACAAACAGACAGACAGACATAAATGTAAAAAATTGTACTGTGCATACTTTCATAGGCATTTAGTAAAAAGCGGTTATTTTGACTTTACAAACAGACACTTCGATTTTATTGTATGTATAGATCGGTTTAAGCACTCCCGTCTCTAAATCTCTCTCTCTTCCTGGCTATATGCCCCACGTGGTGGTGGGTTCAGTATTTTGTATTTTCCTCCTCAACTTCGCTCTGTCGTTGATATCGTCTTCGGAAACTTTTCACTCCCCTTACTTATTAGTAACATACTTTTCCAGTTTATTTTACCTGCTTCTGGATCTCTCAAAAGGGAAAGTCGTAAAGCCAAATACCCTAGATAAATTGGTGGCTTCCTATGCACGTGACCATACCAATTTTATCTCTCAATTTCTACTATCTCAATAATGATACATACATTAAAAAACGAGAATAACATCGAATTCTGAGAGACGAGTGTCCATCAGTATCGTTGTTGTTAATTTGTCACTAAGAAAAATAAGTCACTAGAGATTAATTGGTTTACATTGCAGTCCACAATACCATAACTTCTATTTCTTTATTTGTAGTTCAGCAAGATGTCCTGCTGGGAGTGAGGCCGATTTAGGTGTCTGCGATATTATGCTACACATTATTAATATAATTCTATTCTAATATGTGTATGCATAATAAAACATATTGCAATTTTATTATTGTAACTTCAACTAATATTCCTATCGTATTTATCTTAGTGCGATCACATAAAAATATAATTACGAGTATACTATAATCTATATTAATAACTCTGTAGTTTCTCTGACAAAATATTTTTATACAAATCACCCGATAGACATCCTATATAAAGGATACTAAAAACGAATCTGCTCTTTTTTAATATTACTAAGGTTGCAAAAAAGCATACGGTCCGTCTGATGGTAAGTGGCTACCATGGCCTATGAATATGTTTAAGGCCATAGGTATTAACAAGCGCGTTGTCGATCTTGAATCCCCCTGCCCCAAGGAGCTCTGGAAACTCTAATTAACACTGGAACACAACAAAAGTATATTTGGCTGCGATCTTTTGTAAGGTGAAGGTATTCCACCAGTCGGGTTACTCCAAGTAGAGAGAAATCTCCAAAGAAATTTCTCTATGCCCTACCTCTCTTTCTGTCTGTCTGTTTGTATGTCAAGATTTAACTCAAAAACGGCTTGATTGTCTATCATGAAATTTATACACGGGAAGCTTAAGGCATTGACCAATTGATAGGCTAAAGATTTTGATGAAATTTGGTACACGCGCGGAAAGTATGTCATTCCATAAAAATCGTCCTAATACTTTTAGAAATAATAAAAAAATAATATATTTACAACCAATTTTGTTGAAAAAAGTACACGGGAAGTACACGTCATTCCTCATTTGATAGACTGTATGAATTGTCAATAATCATTTTGTTATAAATTAGATTACAAATAAAATTACGGGGTATAAGTAATTATTGTTTAACAAACGCTGTGCGAAACCGCGGGCACAACACTAGTTATATAATATACCTATGGCTAATAGCATTATTACAGAACAAATCATTACATTCAAATTTTATTTAAATACTATATTTTATCGAGATTGCTTATATTATTATTCAATATTATTAAAAAATATTATGTTATTTATTATATGCATAGTATATTTTGATATTTCATACATTTATAATATATTCTTGTATAAAGAAATCCTTGGCGCATTTAAAAACGATTTGTCATATTTATTAATATTTTTCTTCCACAGAAAACTGGGGTAAGGTATTTATTTTTCAATAAAGAAGGCTCAATTTCTTGAGTAAACAAGTCGTCCTGTTGCTGATAGATATTTATGTCTATTTTATATTAAAAAATGAAATAGCTTAGAAAATGTTTACGAAAATTATCATTGAAAATTTTACGGAGTGAAAAATATTATATAAAAAATTATTACAATTACAAAAGGTTGCATTTTAGCACTTGACGGTAAGTCCATACTGTCCACTAACAACAACGACCGTCGGTGACACTAATTTCATCGGAAGTCGTCAATGTCATACTGGCTATATGCCTCATTTGAAGAATCCAATATCATAGGAAGGATGGAACACGTTGCCTGGGAGACTATTCCACATATGCAGAGTACGGCAATGGTAAGTGGCAGTCCGCGTTGTTCTATAGTAGAAGGGAGATTACGGGATAAGATCAAACAATTCTTTAGGACATTCACAATAATACCGACGATAAAACATACTTAACGAGAGAATTTCGCTTCGCAGCTGAAGTTGTTCTAAATACTTAATGACGTCTGTATCGTTCACATTGCGGACAGCAACCTGTCCAATACCTTGGGCGGATCCGTCTCAGAGATGCGAATAATATTCTGTGCACGGCTAAACTTGAGCCTTATAAAGTCTCCTGGATTTTGTGGGCATAACTCTCACACCGGATATCCGGATATACTGAGGCTGTCACACTTTGCGAGTGTGAGTATATTATTGAAATTCATTAAATAATTTAGTGAGTGAAGAAATTAAATAAAATAAATATATTTAAGAATGACATTATGAAAATGAACAAAGACGTAGGTGTATTTAATTTCAGAGAGCTGTTTATTTTATATATTATTAATTTCTTTTTTCGAGATTAGACAGTGACTAATTTGGTTAATTGGACAAAAATGAAATATAATTAACTTTCGAAATTGTATCAAGGTAATAAAAACTGAGCATCCATTGCAACGTTAAAACATCCAGTTTTACTTGCAAGTGAAGCACATTACAGTATTAAGGTCAGAGTACCTAGCTCTTTCAGTCTAGCGTGACATAGTTCAATTCAATTTATCGAGAAGAGTTGAATACAAGTTAAAAGGTTGCGGTGTCGAGATCCTATCATTTAAGTAATTTTTTGTATAAGTGTTTATTAAGTCTTCACAAATATTTTAGATACAAATAATTTTAATAATAAACTTTACATTCTAATTACGAGTTTTGATATTTATTCAATAAAATTTAATATTATATAATATTTACATAAATTTATTTCCGCGTTTCCACTAGGAAAATTGTTTGTTTATTTTTAAGGAAAAAAAGTTTAAGTTTAATTAAATAATATACCAACGGAATAAGTAATAAAACAGTAACATTTTTTATAAGCGAATAAATAATTCAATAGTCTAGGTATGAACCTAGACTGATATCCTGTCTTTTGGTGTTTTGTTACAAGTATTTAAACAGGAGAAAGGTTAATTCTATATTTAAAAAAATAAGATAATAATCTTAATTCTTGAATAAACTGAATACAAAATTATTTTTCGACAAAACAATTAGGTATATACACACATTAATTATTCATAGACTCGCTCAACATAAAAAAAATATGTCGTACCTACCCATGATGGAAGACGAAAATTTACAATTTTAATAGCGGTATTTTTTTCTTTCCGGCTTACATACGGCCAATCAAAATGATTAATCTCAAAAATACCTTGTAAATGTAAATTAATTTATGAAGTGATATTACTATTACATATTAAAATTTTAAAATAAAACATCATGTTTCCTTTAATTAAAAAATTGAATAATGTTAAATTATTATAATTAAATTAGATAGAACAATTATTATCACAATGTTTAATATTTATCTTTGATTGATGATTGGTCTCCTCTGCGCTTCAACTAGATACCGCCCTACTTAAAGACAATAGACACAATTGGGCAACTTAATATTGTAGTATGTACTGACCATTTGAAATGACGCTTGGTGCATAACAAAACAGTGTTGTGAATTTGTAAACTTTACCTTATTCATGGGAAAATATATTTTATAGAAACCAATAATTAAATTAAAATTTTGAATGTATCTTCAAAATACAAAATTTTCGAACAATACATGATCGGCAAATATATAAATATATTGTGTATATGATGTGTACGTTGATTATCTATAAATAGTAAACCGTCTAACTAACTAAACTAAGTAACTAATTAACCAAGTAACTTAGTCAGTCTGTTTCTCCACTTCTTCTAAAACCGCGTAACGGTTTTCATCATTTAGAGATTTTTTAAAGGAAGCTTAGTATATACAATACATTCTAATATTTTTTATATAGTAGCGAAAACTAAGTGTTTTTTAATGAAGTCATCATTAAGACCATTTTGTGCGCTCACACATACTATACCTTATAAGATACATCCAAATACTTTACAAAAGAATTGTAGTACTTCAAAAAGCTAGAGAAAAGTTCGAGATGGCATATGTCTAGTTCCTAAGGTTTACTCCCAGATTCACACCATATTTTATTTTATTTTTAAAATATTGATTAAATATCTTAGGTTATTTGTGAAGCTATTTATTCTAATTCGGCATTAATCCTTATCCAGATCCAACACGACTGATGGAATATCTCCACCCTACAGAAGATCGCAACCGAATGACATAGTATTGTGTTCCTGCTGTGAGACGGTTTCCAGAGCTCCTTGGGGTAGGGGGTTCAAGATCGGCAACACGTTAGCGATACCTATAGTATTATAAGCGTCCATAGGCTACGGTTGCATCTTACCATCAGATGGTCCGTATGCTTGTTTGCAACCTTTGTAGTATAAAAAAAATACGTGGAACCAAAAAATCACTCGCAGCGAAACGGCTCTCCGGCATTCCGCGCTGCGGCCTACATACAGAAGTAAATAGCGAGTCGCGAGCTAAACGCACTTTTTGTAACGATAAAATATCAAATCGATAAACTCTACATCAATCGAACTTAATTTTTTAAAGAAAAATGACGCCACAGTATAAAATTACACCCATTCCAAAAAGGGGCGGGTCCCTAGTTATATATATAAAAAAACTTAATCATTAATTTAAACACTTTTATTACTATTTAAATATCAATTATATATAATAATTAATAATAATTATAGCTTTATTTATACATTGCATCAGTACGTGAATGATTAAAGTTTGATAAAAAGGTAATTCGAACTGAATTCGATAAAAATTGTAAGGTGGTAGATTAAAATTCTAGAAAGAACATACGCAGCATCAAAAATTAATAATAATAATGTTTTTATTTTGTATTAAGCTTATCCAATTTCCAAGCCGGAGAATTCGCAAGCGTTTACTAGTATAATGTTACGATAAAATTTTAAAATTACAACAACTACAACAAAAAACTTAAACAATAATAAATTCTACTCAAACGTAAAAAGTTTCATAAAATTCGGTTCAGTAGTTCTCGAAAATGACGTTGACAAACATACATAGTAATAATATGTATAATTAATAGAACAATACGCATAAATAAGTGTTAAGTATTTTGAAGAATATAACAAAGATATGTACTGAATGCAGAACCTCCCTTTGTTCTGAAATTGGTTAAAAAATATATTAATCAACCTTTTATTTTTATTTGCGCGGTAACACTGAATGCCGTCATTTTGATATATTTAAGTTCATGTTTCTTGACGTTGACATTAAGCCACTATATAATACTTGCTGGAGATATATGATCCCAGTGTCTTTCATCCGGATTTTTTTTATTGCTTAATTAAACACACAGCTTGTCAACATGACAGAGTAGTTGAAATGACACTGACCCGAATACGAAGAGTTCGGCGTAGTTAGTGGTTGGTGATAAAGATATTATATCAACTTTAAGGAATTAATTGGTTATTTATTATAATAAACCTATTTAAAAGTGTTTCACCAATTTTTGTATAAGTACAAAAATAATCGGTGTAAAGTCAGTCGGTTGCAAAAATAAGAGCACCAATAGATCCGTGTCATGGTGGAATGGAACCGACGGCTAAAACGGCACAGTTTTGGCGTGGCAACCAAAGAGACCATAAGGAGACGGTATGGCACTCTCGCCTTTCAACAATCTCACTCGATGTTAAGTGACAATGTGGCTCAAGACGGTAACACGCTAAGCATAGTGGGAGGAGTCCGGCTCTCAAGTGCAGATGCCGGAGAACACCTATTAGTGCTTGACGATAGATTTTCAACTTGAGGGTGATACCATGCTATGGTTTCATCACGATGTTTTCACACCGAAAGCATGGATTCGAACTCACGTCCATCGACGGGATGTCCGTACACGCTACAACTGAGCCATCATTAATAATAATTAGTTTTTATTTGACCTCACAATTTACACATTATACAGACTGAACTAATACTCAATAATCCAAAAGTTTATAAAACACAAATTGATAAAAAAGAAGAAATAATAAATGTGAGGTCTGGAGTCAGAAAAAGATATAATGACCTGAACTACAGTTCTTCAGACCCTCGTTCAAGTATAAGTACATGTCGTACAATATTATATTCATAAAATAAACACATCAATAATAATTTTTATCCTATGCTCACCTCCATAATAATATGAAAATAAACAAAGATATATTTAAGGACTGTGTTATAAATAATACATTAAATAAAAAAACATAAAGCCGAAAAAAAAAATATAATACCAATAATAATAAATATAAAAGAATAAAAGCAATATCATTGCTTCAAGACTGTACCAGGTTACCATAATTGTGGTTGCAAATTGAATAATACGAAGCCGTTGCTGTTTGCTGGCCGCGTCGCGACATGATAGAAGTTCTCGACTCCTTCGCTTTCGTCCGTGGTCGTCGATGCTGCGAACAAGTAATGCTAGCGAAAACTACTATTGCGTCTTGTAATTAATGTTATACTAAATAGAATGCCATTTGCATAATATTTTCAATATTGAAATACATTTTATATACATTATTTGTGAAAAAATATAGTTTTTTTACTATATACAGTAACCGGGTCAACTACTAGTCGGTGTTTTGTAATTAAACCTTTTATGCAACCGACAACAATCATATGTGACACACAGTCCATTGTTCTTGACAGCATTTTTATTCTAGTGATATTTTTCAGAGGTTTACTTTTAAAAATTCTTTGAAAATATGCTGATGTTTCTTCATTTTTATTACATCTATATAGTATGCCTTTTTGATCACAGTCACTTTCAGAACAAATAAATATGTGTAAATGTTAATATTTTCATAATAAAAAAGCTACTAAAATCAGAACAATATGTTTGAATGACAAGTTAATTTGGCTGTACTCACTTTTTGTCCAAATATTCATAAACCTTAATCATGACTCCACCCTACAAAAGATCGCAGCTAATTAACCTTGTGTTGTGTTACTGCGATGAGTAGGGTTTCCAGAGTACTTTGGGTAGGGGGGTTGAAAATCGGAAACGCGCTAGTGATACCTTCGGTATTACAAGCGTCCATTGGCTACGATAGCAGCTTATCATCAGGCGGGCCGTATGCTTGTTTGCCGCCTTTGTAGTATATAAAAAAGACTAGATATTATAAGGAAATACAGTCTCTAAATATGGTTGTAATCTCTGGAACTACTGATCTGATATAATAGACAGAAGAAGATTGTCAGTAGATGTAGAAAGTTTAAATGTATTTCAAGAATGTATGTAAAATAAATTAGTTTAATAAAGGCATTTAAAACTCCTCGTCTGTATGTACGTATACGCAAGAGCAATACTGACCCCGGAGTGGAGTTAATATGCCCGCCAGGTCTTGCGTGCTCCGTCCTATCATAGTTTTCCACCAACCCCTAAGTATTTACCCTATGGTTTTAATTTAGTTTAGAAAATACATAAAGAAACATTTCATTAAGTCATGTTGTGATTTGAACTATTATTATGAAGGGAACGAATTATTATTTTTAATCTCGGTTTCTTAAAATATCGGTATATCGGTATAATATGGTAAATCGGTTTCTTATCGAGTGTTAGATTTATTTTATAATCGAGCGGAATATTAGGTACAAATAGTCTTGAGCGTTTCATTGAACTGTATCAAAAATAAAAATAACTCACGAATATCCCTATGGAATTAAAAAAGAACTTATTTAACTTCAAGCAAGTTTATAACGGACCTTTCAACATAAGAAACAACTTGAGATTACTTTCATGCTTTTTTCTGTTATAATAATTGTAAAACTCTATAAGATTCGAAAATTATATACCTACATATTTTAATATGTAATTATATAGTCATAATTATATATTAATAATGAGTATCACGTATATATTGAAACATATATACACATTGTATATTTGTTACTCAATCACGCAAAAACGGCTGAACAGATTTGGATGAAATTTGGGACACAAATAGTTTGTAACCTGGATTAACGCATAGGATATTGTTTATAACGGCAAAGACCTAATTCTGTAGTGGACGCAAAGTCGCAGGCAGAAGCTAGTAGTATAATAGTTACATACCATGTACAGATCTATTACTATGCTGTTTACTTTGCTGAATTTTTTTGCATATTTTTTTGTATATTGTTTGCTGGTATATAAACGTAAACGATTATTAAAATAATATAAATAATATTATAAGATGCATAATTTCAATATATCATCTGTCACAATGGATTTATTATTTAAATAAGTTGTTTTTTGAACAGACACGATATAAATTGAATGGTTATGGGAGTCTTGACTTTCAATGAAGGCATAAATTTTACGAGGAGCTTGCAAATATCAATAGTGCATCATGAGGGATAATCCATTTCACTATACGATCATGCAAATCCAAATCTATGATAGATAGAAATAAATTGTTCATAAAATATTGAGGAGATGAACTTAAATTTAAAGCTTTCAGACAAACATGAACAAATTTAAGAGTCGTTAAATGGGATATTGAAAGTGAACTAAAATTATTATTTTATTTTAAAATGTGTTCTAAAGTCGTTTCGTTTGACAGTGATTATTAATAATGAATTCTAGAAAAAAAATACTCACGTATTGAATACTATTAAGTTAGTAAAACTTGGATACTAGCTGTGCCCCACGGTTTCACCTTTTTTTTTTAACGTGGAGGAACCCTTCATGGGTACACACCTGTCCCGGGGGGAACGGGTGGTTATGTGAGAATCCTACTCACTAAACCTCCACGGTGTACCATCCGCCGCCTTAACGGAGCGACGCGGGATTCGCACTTGGCATTCGTTGCCGCGTCGCCCCAGCGGCAGGCCCAGCAGCTTGCTGGGCCTCCGGCATTAATGGGAGACAGTTCGGTACACCCTAACTGTGTCCCCCCATCCGCCGGACCTGTGCAATGGCAAGACGGGCCCCCCGACCCGTCCCCCCCGACCCGTCCCCCCCGACCCGTCCCCCCTGGTGCGGCTATGGTGGCAGCAGGAGGCGCGCGAAGCGCCTCCTTCGGCCGCCCGTTCTTCTTTGGCGGAGAGGACCGCTTAGAGGATCCTCCTCGCGAGCCCTCTCCGCCGTCTCCTTCTGCCCTCCTGTGTTAAGTTTAGACGACCGACTCACCGGCTGTAAAAGCCGTAAAGGCTCCAGGGCCCCTAAGGCTAACAGTATAGTCAGTTCGAAAAAAAAAACAATACCTACTTGCCTACAGCTTCCCAGATTGCTTGACGTTCATACTTACTGCTCTGCTTCTTAGAGTCGTTGCGTAAAGTTATATATCCTATAACCTTCCTTAATAAATAAGCTATAAAAAGACAAAAACATATTCATTATATTAGCATACTTATATATAAATGTAATCAGTTTCTCTAAAACGGTTCTAACGATTTGGATGACATTTTGTATTCAGATAATGTTTTATTCTGCTGATTTACCTAAAAAGGTGTGTTTTTTTACAAGCCATCAAACATAGCTCTATCGTATATTTATGTATGATGCACATATATAACGAACTGCGTTTATTTTATCATAATTCCTCCTTCATTTCTATACGACATAGTTTTGATTTGCGGTAATTTAACATGAAGATAATTGCATTATTAATCGTGTTTTGCTTAAATCAATCATTTTTTATTTAAAATTGCTTGTATTTTCATTGTGTATGCATAATCGCATAAGTATACAGTAGACAATATAAAATGAGCAACCTTCTAAAATAATGTAATGAGGATTACGTGAAATTCTTAAGTATGTTTATTAAGATTTCTGATACATTCAGAAAAATAAATAATTAAGCTAATTGCATGCATGTAGGGCGAGATAGAATTAGAAATGGCTCGATGTTCAATGCTATGCAAAGCAGTAGGTGTATCTATTGCATCGCCTGCTAATTAATGGATTACCTTGGAGCCTCACAACACACGCTCAACTCGAAAATATTAACCTAGATTAAAATTTCTAGAGAAATCCTGCATATTCAATTAATCTATACTTATAATAAAACAGTGATCTGTATCATAACCTGTACATTAATGATATTTAAGAAAAAATACTATTTGGTAGAATCATGGACAGAAACATTTAGGCAATTTTTTTAAATTTTCGTTTTTTTGTCTGTGCGTTTGGTGTACAACCAACACCAATCACGCAGAAACTACTGCACCAAATTTAGTTTGCTTAATATGGATATTCGTAGCGTGTATAGATTGTAAGTTATGTACCTATATATAAAAAAATAATGTTTATAGGTATATGTAATACTGTAATATATTTTAAATGTATAGTGAAATAAAGTGAAATTCTACGAAATGAATCCCTATTATTTTACCTTTTACATAATTTTCAATAGCAATAAACTGGTTTGATTTTTCTATTTTGTTCTAAAATTCTACAATAGATATCATTGTTTGGAGTTTTATGCGCTATCAATATTTTTATTAAAGTATACTAAAACAGAAACTATAATGCGCCATTATTCACTGAATATTAATGATAGATAAATATATAATGTTATTTTTAAATAAACTTAACTTTTCCTAATGCATTGCAAAACCTCACATTTAATATTGAACTACTCAGCTCTTACTCTTTTCTTCATAATGTCGATTAATATTTTTTTTTATTTGGGTATTCTCAAAGATCTCCTGATTATTTGAGTTATGAAATGTACTTAAACTGAGGTTTGCAATTTAACTACTGACTTTATAACCTGTGGACTGTATTGCATTGGGGTAAAATACATAGTAGACACTGGTTGGAATTTTCTCAGTATTCCATTGCTATAAAAAAGTGTTAGTTCCGTTCGTTCACAGGAAACTCTAAAGTGAGACTTGCCCCTAAACGAGATATATAATATATCTATATAGCTACTAAAAATATATGATCCAGAAACATCTAGGGAAAGGAATTTTAGGTTAAATTCAGAGTGTAGACGTATGTCAAAATATTGATTGATGGAAATTAGTGAAGAGCGTTAGGCACGGCTAACTGCTAACATTTAGGCACAGATAGTATACGATATGATTATCAATAACTGTTATGTTATTGTATGAATATCGTTGATTGATGATCTTTGTTCATAAATGTTTATAATATGTATTTATTTACATCAAACACTAGCTGTTTCACCAGTCTTAAATTTATTCGAGTAACTCTTCACCGCGCTGCCGATTGTCGTTGTTCTAGCTTTCTGTGCTTGCCTACAGCTTTCCATATTGCTTGAAGTTTATGTTTACTGCTCCATTGCTTAAGATAGACGCGTAAACTTATATATCATTTAATCTTCATAAATAACTGGGTTATAAAATGTATTATTTTTTTAAATCTGAGTGTAGTTCTAGAGATTAGCGCTTTCAAACTACCAAGCTTTATAATATTTAATAGTTAGTATACTAACTATCTATAAGTAAGTAAGTAATAATAATTCATAAGTTAGATTGTCATTAATTAGTGTTAAGTCCATAAAAAAAACAGCAAATGTAATGGTTTAAAATGTCAACATTTTATGAAATATGATAAATTACAGTTCGATATTTCTTTTTCTGTTGTATTTAGTGTGTTTTAAAAAATAAATAAAAATGTGATGATTATCCGTATCAACAGACCGATTTTTTTGTTATAAAAGTGACATGTTCTTCGAGTGCCGTTGATGGCTGTGTCTAGACATCCTTGAGACCTCTTAAAAGCATATTTCAATGTTTTGCTACAGCAAAATTTCGTTTCTTTTAACATTTAGTAAGCTGTTATGTATTTTCCAATGATCCCTTCACATTCTACGAAGACATTGGAGAAATTTGGAAGGTTTTTGAAGTATTATCGTAAAAAATAAAAACGTCTGCCAATAATCCAAACTGTATTATTTGGTTTGTTCAAATTACATACATTACTATAAAGATAAGCGTCTTATTTCCAACTCTATAGAGGTTATTAAGTTGAATTGGAAATAGCAGGTCACCTCCGATGTGATCTTGTTTTTGAAGTCATGTCATAACGCACAGCATTACTGGACTCTTGAGCAATTTCACTTCGACAGAAGTACCTACTAGAATATCTTTACAGTAGATAACCCTCGAAAATCTATCATTTGGTTTATGTTTTCGGTTTGCGATTCGCGTTCAGACGATTTAAGTGCTATTCAATTTACGATCACAATAAAAACAAAATACACATCTCAGTCTATCATATACTTGAAACTGAATATCGTCTACAATATTATAAGTATATAATTTACGCCTTAGATTTAAAACAAATTGGTTGTTATTATTCAAGCAAAGGTCCGCCCATTACGGGAATGTGTACTGTATTCTAAAAATGTGTTCTAATATGTAGATTATATAAATACATAATCTACATATATATCTGTACATAAATATATACAGTTCAAACACGAATATATTTGCCAAATATCTCAGGAAATTCTTTGTGTATAAAAACTTATTCAATCCTTACAAACTTACATCCTTGACAATTTGATATATGTTCACGAAAACTTAGCTAAGCTAGATTTTGTAAATGACCGGCAAAATGTATACTACCAGAAATAAACACAGATTGGTCGTCTCATGTTTTAGTCTTAGAATGACCAATAAAATATTTTTAACTTATTCCGTTAGGTTCTATAATAAAACCTCTAAGCACATTACCGATTTGCCGGTCAAGTTCAATATCAGGCCGGTTTACGTGAATAATAGTGATGCTTGGAAATGACTTCCTCTTTGTACATCCACTAAATACTTATCATTATTAATTGTAAACAATGATTACACAATTTATACAAAAATTGATAAACCACTGAATCAGTTTCTTGCTGGCATTTCTCTATGACTGGGATGTTATTCGAAACGGTTCCGCCGTAGTAGTGTTTTAGCGGGACCTTAGCCAACTTTAACTTAACTTTACCATAAGGTGGTTTTTATTTCAATTCATAGACGCATTGGACCCTCTATTAAGTAATTTTGGTGGCATTTTAAGTGATGTAGTTAGATTATTGTGCACAAGTGAAGTTAATGATAAATCATAACTAGGAACGTGCATTTTTAAGTTACTACAAAAACGTCCTGGATAATTTTAATATGGGAGTCGCCATATTATTAGAGGTATGTCTAAACGTTACAAGTATAATTAGAAAAATATCTTATATTCTTGTAACGTTGGCAGAATTGCGGAAAAATACATTTTGCCACTTATAATAACAAGAAGTGAAAGCCGAACGTTATTCATATAGTCGTCGGCTGCTTTAAAACTAAAATATCATTTAATATGCGAAAATTATCACCTTTAGGTAACATTAATAACGCGATATGTTTTGAATTTGAGTGAAAACTGTTTTATACTCATTGACCAATGATAAATGTGTCCTCGTGCCTACACATGGAATCTGCCTACCATTAATGACCTATTTTTATTTGGGTCGTTGAAAGCTAAAACCATGCATAGTAATAAACGCGTGTAGTGTAGTAGGAACTAGGAAGAGGATTTACAGAGTACATTTTATATTATTTACTATTTTTTTTTATCAATTATGCATGTCTTAGAAGTAAAAGAAGTTGAAAGTATATAAGAAGTTAATAGTTATGTGGATGTGTGTGTATCATAAACACAAAGTATGAGAAGTCATTATTTTAACTTTGTGAATACTGAGGATTCTGATTCTGTTGAACTATGATTTTGATGGTAAATTTCAGTTCTCACACATTCTGAGTCGGTTTATTTTGAAAAGGTTGGAAACTAAAATTTTTACTGTAGTACGGAAAATTGACCTTGTATCTGATGAGGAGCACAGTGCAATCCGATAACATCGGCTACCACCGTGGGATTTAAAATTCCACGGTCACTCGTCGCTGTCATGCCGGTCTGTTCAATGTCTCTTCACGTTATATTTGTAGGACTCCATATTGTAGGAAGGAGTGACACACTGGCCGGCAGACAGTTCCACAGCTTCACAGTACGGCAAAGATGTAACAACGTTCTTTGTTGGCGTTGTTGTTTGTTGGCGAATTTCTTTGTTCGTGCCGATATGGAGGTTACCGTAAAGCTGTGACTCTGGAGCTCAGCGCATGTGGTTCTGTTATGAAAGGGAGAAGAGGGAATTAGTTTGAACAGCTCTTCAGAACACTGGCAATGATACAGACGGTAGAACACGCTCAACGAGGCGCAAAGTTTTCCCGCAAACGCGGTGAGAATATGTTATTAATGTAAAATTTTCTCAATAATGTTATAGAAAATAATTAGATCGGTGTATATTGCATATTTTTGATTATATGCCTATTGTATATTTATGGAGGGTAAGGGGTGAGTCCTGTTTCCTGCAAATGTATCCTAGCTGATTTGGGGGAAATAAAGTATTATGTTAGGTAAAACTGTTACAGAAATGTCGTGTTATCTGACTAAGTGCTATAGTGCAAATAAGTAAAAAATAAATTATAATAATCATATGATTCTAATATGCTAAACCGTGTATATAAGTAGGTCTAAAAGATTGACGACACAAATGAATTGTAATATAACGTACATAATATGTATGTAATGTACATAACTACTAGCGATATGTCTACCTGTCTACTCGACCATATAACAAGACACCTCATTTTCATAACAAAATGAAATTTTCTCATATAACTCTCTGAATTATTCAGTAAAAATCGAATTTGAAGGGATACTAAAACATGTCGCAATGTGTCGAGACAATGCACGAATTATAATAAAATATTGAATTTTTCGCATATCAACGAATTGCTCTGCGGTCGAGACAAACGGGGAACATTAAAATTCAGTTTATCCCTTTCTTTCGTTAAAAGAAATTTTTTTATACTAAATTCAACATTTTGTAAAAGAATTGGTGTTATTCATTTTGTAAGCATGTTTTTAGTTACTTTATCATATGGTAAAAAATTTTTTTTTTAACTTTAACTTGTAAAACATTTTATTGTATTTTGGAATAAGTCATTACAAACAACGGAAATCTTTTATATCATACAAGGAAACCTGACAACGCGTGTCAGAAATGAAACCTACAGAAAAAAAAATGTTCTTTAACAATTCTTTTTAAATATCCTACTAAATGGGCAGGATTCGAACTATCGACCACTCGTGCGTACTGCGTATGAAATCTGGTCGTCTCACGCCACTAGATCAAACCGACGACGATCACAATCATGAAAATCAGGACTTGCATTAACCGTACATAATGTAAATGTATTCTATCTCATTCTCTCGTCGGCTAAATCCTTTAGCTGTATATGGTTACCTCTTTTTACTGTCGCTTTTTCGTTTCATCGAGTTTCAATTCAAGGTGCTAAAGAAGTTTACACTTCAAATTTTTTTTTATGTTTTGTGTCAACGATAGCTCCGTAATATATAAAATTATATCCAAACACGACAGCGACAATAACCTCGTGTCGACAAACCAGATAGTTAAGATACAATAGATAATTTAAAAAAAAGAAAAGCAGCAAGTTAAATATATAGTTTCGGAAACCGCTTTCAGCGTTCAAAATATAGTTTCGCTTCGTTTCCCAAAAAAGCCGCTATTACCCTACTACCTTGAGTGTTGGACTCATTCATCTTATGGTCATTTGGATAAAAGTAATAAAGGATATAATCTATACATACTATAAAACGCAACGTCTCTCTGTCTGTCTGTCCGTTTATGTTCTGTTCACGCGAAAGCCACTAATCCGATTTATATGGTTTTTCCTTTAATACATAGATATATTATCTGGCCAAGTTATAAGATATATTTTGTTACATAAAGTAATATACATAATAAGCAGTGAAGAATCAATCAATTCGGAAAAAGAAGGTTTCGGGGCTTACGTTGAGTAAACCATAAGAGATATATCAAGTTAATGTACTACTGAATTGTTGATTTTAAAAAGACCTACAAAAAGTTAGCAATAGCATATGTCTATCTTCTAAAGATCACCCACATAAGCATTTTTGGGTCAGCACAATTCGCGCATGCGCTCGATTGACAACATTCTGAAGTCCACGCGGGCGGAGCCGCGGGCACAGCTAGTATTTTAAAAGTTAGATACGGTACTGAAAACCTTAAAATTAAATTGCGATTTGGAGGTAACTGCCTCGAGTCGAGCTCACTTTATGGGGCACGGTATGGCAACAAATCCGCACCCTCTTTTTACTGTCGCTTTTTCGTTTCATGGAGTTTCAAATCACAAAGGTGCTAAAGAAGTTTTCACTTCAAAAATAACAAAGGAGAAGAATATTGCCTATCTATTAATTGATATATGTTATTGTGTTTATAATCTCTGTTTCCTTTTTTTATTATTGTTTTAATCCCAAATATGTCAGACATCATTAATTAATTGCTATACAATGAAATATAATATAATAGTTGTGGCTCCGTTCGCGTGGACTATTAAAAATACTTATTAAATTTATTGCGTGGAACCGAATTTCTTTTTCTTGGATGTAATTAGCCTAACTTGTTCCTTATAACAGCAGCTATCTGTCAGTGAAAGACACCTCAAAATCGGTCCAACCGTTTCGGAGACTACCCGGAATAAACAGACAGACGGCAGACAGATAGATTAAAATTAAATAAGATGCAATTTTTTATAGGTATCTTGTATACTTTCATCTGCATTTAGTAAAAAGCTGTTATTTTGTCATTGCAAATAGACACTTCAATTTTATTATATGTATAGAAGATAGAGGTTACTTTATCTTAAAAAAAAATATTCTATAACCTGGCCAGAAAAAATAGCTATGAATTAAATAAAAAAATATGTGTACCTGATTTTCGCCTGAAAAGAACATAAACGGACAGACCGACAGAGAGACGTCGAGTTTTATAATATTTATAGATATACATAATATAAAATTATTACAAATTAATAAGTAAATATTCAGCGGGATTGGATTTAACAACAATTTTAAGAACTACAAACTTGCATCATAATAAATATTTACTTCATTATAAACTGCAGGAGATAATTACATTCATTTGGTTAAAAAATGTGAACCTAAAACAAGATTTCGTTAAATTAATGGTCGCACGGTATTTATTTACTGTAATTTTTCGATCGAAACATTAATTCGTTTCTTTATTTTATTTTTACTTAATTATGAAGTGACCCGAATCATTTTACTCGGGCATAACGGGTACATTACTCTCGACCGAACTGGTGTAAGTTGTAAGTAATTACGACATTCTTATTATCAATAATAAAGTTCAAGAGATTGATTTTTTGTTTGTTTGTTTGAATTGTATCTACCAGTCAGATTAAAAATTTTGTTTTGGCATTTTGTAGCCTATTTATTGAAAAAGATTATGGGCTATAAATCTTTACGCTACGACCCTAAGAAGAGGAGCAGTAACCGTGAACATAACGAAATTTGATAAGCTGAAGTCAAGTGAAAATGACGGTATGAAGTAGGCATGTACACAATCCAGCTTTATTCTAAGTGGAGTAGACAAAGATCTGTTAGTTTGTGAGGAAGAAAATTCAAGCGCTAACAATTCGATTCTCAGATATGATCTTTAATGAAGACATTTCCTTTTATATAAGTTATTGTGACATAACTAATTAAACAGATACTCATTCAATCATAATTTGCCTATCCATATAAATTGCTTTTTGTTTAGAAAACCCAGAACATTCTATATCGACACAATAGATTTGTGTACCAGGCAATTTTAATACCTTCTGCAACAATGTACTTAATTGTACAATGCACATAATATTAGCAGCATTGCCAGGTGGTTACAGTTTGTACATTTCACGTAACAATTCTCGTAACTTTTGTGGAATTAAGTTTTTTTTTTTATTGAATTAACTTTGATAATGTGGTGTACATTACGAACGCATCCAAATTAGTTACTAGTGAAGTCGGTTACAATGGCTTTTTTTTTTTTTTTTTTAATTTACACTGTTAGCCTGAGGGGCCCTGGAGCCTTTACGGCTTTTACAGCTTTACCGCGCTTGGGTTACAATGGCGAATATGCCTCAATATTAAGAATGTTTTTAGTACATTTTTTTTTACAATTAATATACAACTTTTGAGGAAACTAAACGTAACTTTCGATTCAAGGGCTAGAGCAGCACTGAATATTAGCCGGGTGGAAAGGCACAATTATTATGTGTGACTGGATCAAGCCGTAACTCCATGACAGCCACCGCCGTAGTACGCTTAAGTGTATCTAGTATTCAAGCGGGTGGTAGGGATACGTACCAAACTGGTTCGCGTACACCATACACATAGTGATAAGCCCGTCACTGTGACTCTCTTATGAATTATCCCGTGTCAGGATCAGCCAGAGAGATCAGAAGCTTGCAGTGATGGACTTCCAATCTCCTAGTGATCACCGTTGTTTTCAGGTTGTACTGTGTTCAGCATTATTTGCCAATTAAAAAAAAAGGAAACTTAGTGAGTAGAGCTGGCTCCCTGAGAGCTTCGTACTGATTACACTACATATTACCGAGTGCGACTTTTAGACTTTTATTATGAAGGGCCTGTATCTGTTTATTATGTTAACCTAGAAACTTGATATTTTTACAGCAGTACAAGGTCACAGATTTTATTATTCGAGATTAATTTCAACTTTATACCTCAAGTCGTTTTCGAGAAATAAGGTCTCGAAACACGGACGTACAGACAGACAACAAAGTGAAACAAAGACACAAAGTCACCCAGACATGTTGGTTTGTTTTTTTTTTTTTTTAATAGTTTAAAATATATATTATTATGTTAACTATTGAAAGTATAATTGAAGTCTATTTGTGTAGATAAGACATCTATAAAGTAAGCATCATGATAAAATTCCCTTAGAGAAATTATTAAAATGTACATAAAAATATGTAAACGATAAATACGATTCAAGATATTATTAGTAGTCTTAAAATATATAATTTAGTAAGACTATTAATTTGTCAGTAAGATAAAATCTCGGTGGAAAATTGGAGTGGCATTTCGGAGTTTATTTAACAAAATAATTTAATTTTTATAATTATCATTCGATTTTTTAATTATCGTATACATAGTCAAGGATTTTAATAAATCTTGTATCAATGCCGCTTGAATTGCTTATATTCACGAAATTCTCGAACTTAATAATCATTATCCACAGTCTGTAAGTTTCATATGTTGCGCAATTAATCTATAGAGATTCTTTAATCGTCATGCTTTAGATAAACACAAACAATTAAGAGTTCTATAGAAGGTTAAAGAGAAATCGGAACATTAAAGATATTTGAGAAAAGTACTAGTGTGGTGCTTAGAATCATAGGCAAAAAACATTTCGTCAGTTCGTCGGAAAAATCATGCTAACTCTCAGGCATGCGCCTCGTAAACCAAAGAGTTATATTATGTATTACTAGCTGTGCCCGCGGCTACGCTCGCGTGAACTACTAAAAAAAGGTTTTTTTGTATAAGTCCCGTGTATACTTTTATATGCATTTAGTAAAAATGTGTAATTTTGACATTACAAACAGACACTTCAATTTTATTATGTGTATAGATCAGCTACCCGTGCGAAGCCGGGGCGGGTTGCTAGTGTATATATAAAAAGGAATGCATGTATATAGCATACTGTAATATATGTTAACATTATATTTATATACTTTAATGAAGTGAAATGATACGAAATGAACCCAAAATTATTAAGAATGTCTTATGTTACTTATTAATTTAACAATTCGGTCTATTTTGTTCTCAAGTTCTGTAATAGATGGCGTTGCTTGGTGTTTATGCGCTATCAAGATTTTTATTTAATTATAATAAAACATACGTACTATAATACGCCATTATTTACTGCATATTAACGGTTAATACATTTAAAAATATTACATAAACTTAGCTTACCCTAAAGGATTGTAAAACCTTACATTTTTATATCGAACACATTTTTACTAAACGTGTATGAAAGTGATGAAAGAATGTGTATGAAAGGTGCTACCTATAACAAAAAAACAAATTTTAACATTTTTGTCTGTCTAGCTGTCATTCTGTTTGTTTCGGGTAATCTCCGAAACGGTTGGACTGATTTTGGATTTGCTGAGTGCTAGGTGATTAACAGATAGCTGCTGTTATAAGGAATAACTTAGGCTATTTTAATTTTAGAAAAAAATTAGGGTTCCGTAAAAAAAATTAATAAGGCGAAGCCGCTGGCACAACTAGTATCTAATATTGTTTTAATGGGGTATTCCCAAAGGACTTATGATGCATTGCCTTACAATTTGGATGTAAACTAAACTTTGCGATTGAACAACTGATTTTAAATGGGTAAAATGTTTGGTAAAAAGTGGACGGGATTTTCTCAGTATTCCATTACTCAAAAAAAGAATGAGAGCCGTTCGTTCTCAGGAAACTGGGAAATACCGTCTGGTGAGACCTGCTGCTGAACGAAAATTTACGCGCCCAGAACTTATAAGGAAGGATTTTTTAGGTTAAATTCACTGCGTAGACGCATGGCCGAGTATCTATTAATCCAAAGTAGTGAGAGTGTGAGGCAAAACTGACTAGTAACCGTGAGTGTCACGCCGTGTCCGGGATTCAACATTCACATAGTGTGAAACAAAGCTGACTGCTAACCAGGAATCTGAGACATTTAAAAAGCACGATTAAATTGCAACAGCAACAATAGCAAATCACGATGTTTTAGTTAAAACATACAATAAATTATTGAATTACCATTAAACTTACATTAAGCTATAAGTTGTATATCATAAATACTCCCAATATAGTAATATATACCTATACTGAACGATTTAATTTGAACTGAGATACACTTCGCCACCTTAAAATGTTGCACTATAATTCACGACCCACTGAACACCAACAGTGTTTTCTGTTATTAAACTTGACTGGCTTTTACCCTTGAGAGAAAAACATAGAATTACATTAATATCCGATACAAAAGTTTGTTCTCGACCCTTTATGACAATATAGACACATACATAGCAATGAATATAAACTGCTAATTTGTTACCCAAATCAAGTAAATTAAGCCGGTTAAAACAAAACAAGGGACTAGTTAGAGAAAAGTGTTTTCACATAATTAATTCAATACTATACTTATATAAGTACATTACACCATAGATTATATTTAAAAAATTAACATCAAATAATGTTATAAAGCTCAAGAAGTAGTTTGTTTGTTTATTTGACCGAGCTTAACTCTGGAATTACCAGTCTGATTTGAAAAATTCTTTCTGCATTTTATAGCCTAATTATTGAGAAAAGTTGTACGTTCTATAAATTCACGCTACGGCTCTAAGTAGCAGAGCAGTAACTATAAACGTCAAGCAATCGGGAAAGCTGTTGGCACGTACGGGAAATGACCAATGCTGCCTTCGTTGGCGGCGATGCTGTGATGAGTTGGCCAATTAAACTTTACACGAGTGATACCGAGGGGCGTAGCGAGTTGCATTATAATCCGTATTCGATCAACACCCTGTGAAATATTATTCTTTTCAAGATTTATTTGTCCAGATATTCGGATTACCGCATCCTTTCTCTGTCAGTCATTTTTCCTCGAACGGCGTTTGATCTTGTATATTTTTTTGGAGATATTTATATACGATTACGTTATCTTTTGATCACAATCTCCCATGATTTTAAGCGTCGATATGATAGAAGGTAAGATACGCTTTATTTAGAAATTAAACTAGCTAGCTGAACTTACTGGACGAACTGTTCACCGAGGCACGGGATATTTTTATTTAAAATACGACTTGTACGTAGAACAAAGGAAGAAAAAGTAAAGAAATCACGTTATCATTCGTTTACGATTTTTGGGCAATATATAACAGTTTGGCTATTCTTACATTGTAGGTACATCTAGACATACGGCAGTGTGTCAGCAAAGTTCGGGCTTCACACCGACCATTGTTTATCACACGAACCATTTCAAGCTACTTTCGACTTCCGACCGAAAACCATAAACCAAAAACTATCTGACCTACACACTTGAAATTTTGTATGCTTAAACCTCCCTTGAATACCCAATCCCAAATTTCACGAATAAACTTATATATAGTTCTTGAGTTCTGAAAAATATCATTTTTATCAATGACTCACTCACTCATTGAAAACCTAGAACACTTCTAGGTGATTAAGAATCAGCAAAAAAAAAAAACAATAATTGATTTTAAAAGAAATAATACTTACCTATATTGAGCATTAACTACAACGGCGTTTCTACCTGTTGACCAGATGGCGTTGTGCAGTAAAAAAAATCAAATGTGAAAAGGGGCCATGTTTTGTAGAAACGACGTTCGTGTTGGTCGTTGTCACCGATAATAGAGCTGAAGATCTAATAAGTACCAAATTCCATTTTGTTCCTTTAATTATAGCTGTAGGAATACACATTCTTCAATTCATTTACAAAAGAATTTGTTTCTTTGATAAAGGATTTCTTAGTTATCAGTTTTTATCATGTCTAATCAAGAATTTGAAAAACTAAAACGTAAAGAAAAACTAAAACGTAATTACTGATTTATTAACATAGATGATAGATTACTTACGTAGTTTCGTTATTGAACTTTATAATAATAACCTTAATAAATCCATTAAATTAGAACATGATTATAGAATTAAATGGTTCACATGCGTACAGATGAATGCAAACATTTAGATGTTTACATTTAGAAACTAATTACGGCAATGAATTATTCAAAGCTGAGTATTACGTGGAATAAAGTACGAAATATTGTCAAAATGAATTTTACGAATCAGTTTGGTTAATTTTGGTTATATTCAAATATCTTCCAATTCAACTGACTTGATGATTTTATTTATATATAACTTAATGAACCACTTTCTAGTGGCAATATGCAACGTAGTATTTATATTTATTTTTACGAACTTGTATTCATCTTTTTATTTACTATATACAAACTTCAGAGATCATTTTTTGACAATTCTAATAAATTTGAATATGATTTTAAGTGCATGCGCATGTGCGCATGTGCGTTTGTTTGTGTGAGTGTGTGAGAGAGAGAGGGAGTGAATGAGAGTCTTAATCTTACGGTATTGTTCGGAAAATAGTACTAAGTTCCTAAAAAGTAGTTCCTAAGAAGCACTAGGGTTATGAAATGCCACAAAGTAATTAAATTGCTTTTCGGTTTGTTGTTAACAAGTTAGAGTGCATTATATTACAATTATCAGTGAAAATGACTTAATTTTACTAAGGCATAATCGAATATACTGTATTATACATATTATAGTAATAACGTAACGTGAGGTATTTTTTTTACCTTCCTCTCTCACACGTGAGAATTATCCTATAATTTTTCAATAATCAAATTTAGTTCGTTCATTCAAATTACTTTAAATATCAATTTCAATTTTTCATAAAAGTGAATGATAATATATTTTTTTTAATTTAAATAGTGTACTATAAAATTATACAAAATCGTAGACTTTGATTACCTAAAAGGTAACACAATAGGAATTGGTTAATATGAACCCTGTTATTTATATTGATATTGCAATTTTTATATCCATAATAGTGTCTTTTTTTAGAATCCTCAATCTTCTTTATATAAATATCCTCGATATCAATAAAAACAGAATCCTCAGGCGTCCAACCGCAAGTTTTAGTGTTATTTTAAACTACAAACTTTTTGAACTCCCGCCAACTTAGAAGACAATACACATTTGTTGCATAGATAGCGGAAGTTATTGACCTACATGCTGTGTACTGAGCTGATCTATCCGATATATTTTAGGGTATGGTTTATAACCTGGCAGCCATCTTGTAAGCTATTCACGCATAATAAAGTTATATTTGTGTACTCAACGTGTGAAATTATATCGATGTTATAAAATAGGGCAAATGTGATTTGAAAACGAATATGAATGTAAAACCAATGTGCCTATAACTTCAAAGGAAATGTCCTTTTCATAAGAAATTAATATGAAACTAAAATGTTTTAAATTATAATATATTATTTTTATTATGAAGTACAGTGGGATGTAGTCATTTACTATTTGGGATAACAGTATTATTGAGTTACTATTTACGATCAGTCATACCATCAAATTACGTATACTTTAGGTAAATTTTTCAATCATCAGATAATAAAGTATTTGAGGAATAATTATGACGTTTTGACGAATAATGTATGAAACACCTGCAAAGTTTAAAAAAATATTCCTCAAATAATGTTATCTGTTGATTTAAAACTAATTAATAGAATATATTATATGTATACAGAAAAGAGACAAATATAAGATGTAAAATACAACATTAAAAATAATAGATAAAAGTTTCGAAAAAATGACATTTATGAATTAACATTTTATATAAATAATTGTATATGTATTATGATACTTAGTTATAAATTTAAACAATAAAACCATATTAACTAATGTTTTTGTAAAGAGTTTAAGGTTTATTACATTTGTAACGTGCATCTTAATACTAAGTTTATAGAATGGGATTATACCTAACTTTATAAACCTTAAATAGGTACGTAGATTCGAACAACTTAATAAGTTCTACTTGCAATTTACTAGATATATTTAATTATACAAATCTAATAAATTAGGCAAAGTTAGCAAGAATGTTTTACGTAGGGAAGATGGAAATTTGTTTCTTTGAGTTCTGTTCTTGTCTCTTAATTAACTATCATTGTTAACAATTTATTTTAGAGAAACATAGAAATAAGAAAAATATAAGGGCAACAACATACAAGTGAACCAAATCTCTATACTTTTGTCAGTAATGATCAGAACAGTGATAATAAGCAACACTTGGGGGTTTGAAGTGTAGTACAGTGGCTTCTCGTACAAATTGAACACATACGTGTTTAGTTCCGCTCACTTAAATAAAAATTATCAAGGTATTATTGTTAGGGCCGATTTTTCAATAAAATTAAATTTTGACAGGTTTCCATACATTACCTGTCAAAACGTCAAAATTACTCCTCACATAAAATTATCTGACGATTGAAAAATCGGCCCTTAGTAATAACATATTATAAAGATTTGGGTTATAACATAAAAATATACTTAATTCAATCCGAAAAAAAACCTGTTTTTAAAGAGGGTAAAATTTTAAGAGAAACACTGTCCAGCGTGCTACTCTACACTTGAAAAGACAACCTCTGAACAAAACAAATATTATGCCACTAATAAGTCCATACATTATCTTTCAAAACGTCATAATTATTCCTCGAAAAAAATTATGTGACGATTGGAAAATCGTCTATTAACATGTACATCATATAGTATATTTTTTTAATGAATTCGGTACAGTTTATTGTATACCAACATATATAACATAAAAATTAATGTTTTTTTAATGTAATAGTTAACTGGCATGCAGCCTACCTGATGTTAAATGGGCCTCCATCCTAACGCTTTGTATAGCTAACCTGAAGGGACCGCAGTCCTAAGACACAGGCACAGAGGAATTTCTGTGGAGATTTCTCTCTAGTTGGAGTAGCCCGACTGGTGGAATACCTCTACCCTACAGAAGATCGCAGCCAAATAACCTAGTGTTGTGTTCCGGCGGGGAGTAGAGTTTCCAGAGCTCTTTGTGGTAGGGGGTTCAAGGTCGTGAACGCGCTATTGATACCTGTGTATAGGTATTACAAGTGTCGATAGGCTACGGTAGCTGCCTACCATCAGGCAGGCCGTACGCTTGTTTACTAAGCATTCTTTACTATTATCCTTAGGCTGCGAACTGGACATCAGCATGGCGCGACACGGCGTGGTGGACTGTTCTTGGCGCTAGCGAAATGGCTCGGTTTGCGGTGTTGAAGTGACGTGCGGGCGGTGAGCGATCGTTTTGTATTTCCTACCATAATTGCCTTTTATTTTTATGGTTATTATGTTTGCTGGTGGCAATATAGGTGATAGGTGTAGGTAACCAACAGGAGGTTACTATGATTATTCCAACGCGCATCCACTGCTTGATAGGAGCGCGACGCTCGTGTTCCACCGCCTGCACAGCTGTCGTCGACAACAGCTTCAAACAAACCTATGTATTTTATCAATTCGCGCATGCCGCCGCGCCATGCCGCGTAGCCGCGCCGCGTGGCCGCGCCGCCCGCTATCGCGTTTGTCCAGTGTGCGGCCTTATACCTATTAGTCAAGTCAACAAGTTCAAAATGATGTTAATTCGAGATAAAGCTAAAAATATAAGCGATAGGTCATTGTGGATTCAGAATTACATTTAGAACAATGTATCTTGGGAATGTGTTAGCACATAAAAAACTGCAATTATTATTAACAAAATAAGATGAAAAAAAATCCTTAAATAGGAGGAAACTTCCCACTTTATATCCGACTTTGATGAAGACAAAAATAATACTGTCATACTTCACTTTCCTTCTACTTTACATTTACGATTATAGTAAAACCACTGTGGTAAAACCGTGTAAAAATCTTTTACGATAAATATACCTCATCTTGGGATCATGAGTATTTTTCTGTTTATTTGTTACCTATAGGTACTAATAATTGTGATTGTAAAAACAGATGTGCACTTTCTCTGCGATTGGCCCTGTATATGCAATAAAATATTTTCGTAAGTAGGCGTGTCATGTATTGAATACAAACTAGCTGGTTTCATAACGCTAACGTCCTTATAAAATGCACTAACGCGGAGCTATGAACTGCTCAGAAGTTACATTAATTTCGCACCTCGTATTCCATTGCAGTACATAAATTTCCGATAGAATAAATTGTTTGAAATTTGAGCACTTTCCAATAACTTTTTTTTTTAAACTTAATATTATAAAGAGGAAAGATTTGATTGTTTGTTTGCATTGAATAGGCTCTGAAACTACTGGACCGATTTGAAAAATTCTTTCACCATTAGAATCCTACATTATCCCTGATGAACATAGGCGATAGGATAAAAAGTTAGGGATCCGTATGAAAATTTATAATTTTTGAATTTTTTGTTAAATACCCGTGCGAAGCCGGGGCGGTCCGCTAGTTTTAAATAATTGTAAACATCAATACTAACAAAAGTATGTTGTATTGCTTAAATATCACGTTTTACGTTTTCGTTATCTTTATTGAACCATATACACCAGTTCATTTGCGATAAAAGAGGAAACTAAACCAAATTCGTTCAGTTTTAACTACTTAATATCAAGTAAAAATTTCTAAACAATTCGTTTTGGAAAAGTATTTGCTAGGTATCGTTTCTGTTTCGTACAACTGTGGTTTCATTTCAAAGCTATGAAAATGTAATTTTACACATTTCCACAGCCTAATTAACAAAGTGTAGAATAAAAACTAGCAAAGGATTTTACATGTTAAAGGTTATGTGTTTATTAAGATCCGTATTGATCATTACAGTAATTATTAAAATAAGTATCGCATTATTTAAAAGTATATTTTATATTGGTTTTTCTTTGTGCTAAATTATACATAAGAATAACAATTTAACATTTAATCCTTCTGGGACGATTATCGAAAAATAATAAACAATTTATCTATATAAATTAAAATTATATTAAAATGATTGAGGTTTGCCGTTGTGCGCGCATCACGCAAAAACTACTAGATAGATTTTGATCTTTTTTTTTGTTATAAAATATCTATAATAGTTATAATATATCTCGATATCTTCATTCAACAAAACGATTTTTATAAGCACTATGCGTTCTTCTGTCGTCCGCGCGAACGGAGCCGCGGGCACAGCTAGTTGAAAATAAAACTTATCTTGGTAGATGCGCTAGATATCAATCGTTGATGGTTACAATTAGAATTAATCATAAGTACTTAAGTATATTATTATTGTTTTTTTATCTGGTATAATATTTATTTATTTATTCATTTGAGGGCTGTCAACATTGTTGCAATAACTTTTATCACAATAATAATAAATAATTAGTATGTATATAATAATAATATAGTATAATTAGCGATTAAAGATAATCGCTCAATTATTTATAGACCGCAACAACATAACATAATAATAAGATAATTACATAAAATAACATAATATCTTAACAGTTATACACGACACTTAAGTATAGTTAAAAGCAAAATTAAATATAAAACTTAAATTACAAAAAATTATTTAAAATTATTCTAGCACAATAGAACAGTATAAAGAAATTAAAGTTAGTTAAGAAAATTAAATTTAAAAACTTAATTTAGTAGATTATATTTCAATTACCAAATTTTTTATGTGTCAGAAACTATTTTTGTAATAACTATTACTTCTTAGCACAAAGATGCTAATGTTACCAACATTGTAACAATACATTGTAACAACTTTGTAACAATATTAACATGTTCTAGTCACTCTAAAATGTGATTCGCAGTTTTCATAATGATTTTATAGTTCATTCATTTTTATACCAATTCTTTTTTCTGCTGATAAACAAAATGACTGATATACCTAGAGCTACCGAAATAAGAAATTAATATTCGAATGTATTTAGATCTTTTTTTTGCTTAAGATGATAAAGTTAGGTGAGGGTCATCACTTGACTTGAATATACTTACACTCTGGAGACGTTAGATAAAGTTTTTCCGAAAAATAAAAGGTTACTTTCCGTATATTCTGATCAAACGGCACCTTCGCGTCCATGCGTCTGAAGGCAAACACAATGGAAGCTACTTTCGGTGAAAAAACCATCCGTGTTTTCTGTCAAAATTCCTGAAGGTAACTCCGTATATGCATTTTGTAAGGGACCCTAATAACAATTTATTTTCGTAAAAGGGTTGTTCCTTATTACTATTTTGTATTACACACGATAAATAATATTATGTCGTTTTGTTTTATAATAAAAATTAACCGTAAGTGAAGAAAATTTGCCGCAGGCATGGAACAAAAATGTGGTGGTACTCTTCTTCAAAAAGGGTGACAATACCCTATTGAAGAACTAGGCCCATCTCACTTTTGAGCCATGTTTATAAGCTGTTTTCGAGAGTTATTACGAACCGTCTCGCTCGCAAGTTTGACGACTTCCAGCCTCCCGAACAAGCCGGTTTCCGAAAAGGCTTCAGTACCGTAGACCACATACACGCATTACGGCAGGTTATACAGAAGACCGAAGAGTATAACCTACCTCTTTGTTTAGCGTTTGTGGACTACGAGAAAGCCTTCGATTCGATTGAGACCTGGGCTGTACTACAGTCTCTCCAGCGGTGCCAAGTTGACTACCGGTACATCGAAGTGTTGAAGTGTTTGTATGAAAACGCCACTATGTCAGTTCGACTCCAGGATCAGAACTCGAAACTTATCCTGCTGCGGCGGGGAGTCAGACAAGGAGATGTTATCTCTCCTAAACTATTCACCGCTGCACTGGAAGATGTTTTCAAGGTTCTGGACTGGGAAGGACTAGGCATCAACATAAACGGCGAGTACATCACCCACCTTCGGTTTGCCGACGACATAGTAGTCTTGGCTGAGACCATGGAGGACCTACGTGCGATGCTCGATGACCTCAGTAAAGCCTCTGAACGAGTTGGTCTTAGAATGAACATGGACAAGACGAAGATTATGTCGAACGTCCATGTAGCGCCAACTCCCGTGAAGATCAGAGACTATACGCTTGAAATTGTTGAAGATTATGTTTACCTGGGACACACAATCCAGTTAGGTAGATCCAATTTCGAGAAAGAGGTCAATCGTCGAATCCGACTCGGCTGGGCAGCGTTCGGGAAGCTACGTAAAATATTCTCGTCCAAGATACCGCAGTATCTCAAGACGAAAGTCTTTGACCAGTGTGTGTTGCCAGTGATTACATATGGTGCTGAGACGTGGTCGCTAACTATGGGCCTCATAAGAAAGCTCAAAGTCACTCAAAGGGCAATGGAGAGGGCTATGCTCGGAGTTTCTCTGCGTGATCGAATCAGAAATGAGGAGATCCGCAGGAGAACCAATGTCACCGACATAGCCCGAAGAATAGCTACACTTAAGTGGCAGTGGGCTGGCCACGTAGCTCGTAGAGCGGATGGCCGATGGGGTCAAAGAGTTCTCGAGTGGCGGCCACGTACCGGAAGACGCAGCGTGGGCAGACCCGCCACAAGGTGGTCCGACGACCTGGTAAAGGTTGCGGGAAGCCGCTGGATGCGGGCAGCACAAGACCGGTCGTTGTGGCGATCTTTGGGAGAGGCCTATGTCCAGCAGTGGACGTCTTTCGGCTGAAATGATGATGATGATGATGAAGAAAATTTTGTATGGAACGAATATTTTGTATATTTAGTATATAAATTGCATAGAAAAAAAAATTGAATGAAACGTAATCAAGGTTCCCGTTGGGCCTAATAATTTTAGCTACAATTGTGATATTACTTTCATATATGACTATTATTAATTCGTTCATATTTATAATAATATGTCAGAGACAACAGTGTGAGTAAAATGGTTGATTGACCCATCTATGTATAATATAAATAAATCAAAGAATAGGAGAAAAAATATTTAGAAAATACAAGCAAAAAAAAATCTTTTAAAATTAACTTTTAATTTTTATAATGTTTTATAACGATTGTATTCCGTGGGAAGCAGACCTGATTGTACTTTAAGAACAATATGAATGTTATAATATTACCTACATTTATATATACATATAAAAGTAATTGTTTATTGGCCTCAATAAAGAGAAAAGAGATACAGCGAAATTACCGCACTGGACCTGATGATACCTAAGTGTAATCTCAGAATAACGGTGGCTGACAAGAGTGGAATATCCACCAACAGCCAATTGAGACACTTTGACAGGCGTTTTTTACCATGTTACAATCAGGTTACAATTACCCATTTTGACCAAATGCGGTACACCAAGTCATTTAAAAGTTTAATTCTATGTAAATTGCAATGAATGATATTTCAGCAAAAGTAAATAAACATGTCGAAAAAAGTAAATTATGAACAAAATCAGTAAGTTAATTATCTTTTCTTGGAATCAGTATTGACGCAAAATAAATGTGTGTTCGATTAAACATACACCTGTTATAAAAAGTAAATGTACTTTTTATAACAGGCTTTTTATAAAAAGCAAAACGATGGAAAAAAATCATTATCTAATCTTTTTCTATAAGTGAATTTACGTATTTTCACGTCGAGTATAATAGGTGCTTCTGTAAAGGGGGACTAAGAGATCCGTACTACGATGTAACTTACATAAATATTTGTTCGGTGACTTTGTAAAAGCCATAGAGGTAATGGTATGTTAAGAAAACACAGTCCGTTTTTAGTGTAAGGGTGTCCAATTACATGTCACGGCTCCCGAGTTTCCCATTACAGAGTGGCGTGTTTTGGTCCGTCGCGTTTCATATTTTATAAAATAGAAAATCATAATCCATATGCAGTTTCCAATTGTCAAATGCACATAAATTTTCTTAATAATAAGCGGAAAAGTAAAAACGTCTGTAAGCGGACTTACCTTTCTCCGTACCTATATGTATTAAATTTCTAATAAAATTCTGCAATAAATGGATTGAAGGGGCAATGTTTAAAGGAAAATCTTATTAATAGCTCCTCTATATACTCTAATTTGTTTGTTGCGTAATCATTTGCTGAACTAGGATAAATAAATAAAGTGTTATAGTATAGAAACGCACATATGATGAAACTACTTGTCGCATTTTATTATTATTTTTTCTATTATTTACATTTTTACAGGATACTCTAAACTTAAAGAATGTTATGCTGGACAAGGAACTTACTAATTTTATCTGTTTCGAAAATAAAATCTAAGTCCGGTGAAGCTGTCAAAGCTTCTAATGGCTCCAGGGCCTGTAAAACTAAAAATATAATCGGTTCGATAAAACAATTGGAATTCTATATAAAATGTATGTTTATCATAAATATTAAGGTTTAAACATTTATTGCTAAAACTAAGCTTCGTAATCATGAACACGACGGATTAGTAAAGTGAAATAATGTTTATATTAATGTGTATTATAAAATAGGCACATCTCATAACACTACTGGCAGAGGCATATTCAAAATAACTTAGACCTCTCAGACTGATAGATGTGGAAATATTAATCTTCCGCTGGGTGCGCGAACTGTGTAAAGCATATACGTAAATGCTTAAAATTATAATACCATGATTCAATTATGAAGTAGGTACCTATAATCAGTCGAGATTACACTTGCGACCTGTCATTTATTATTAAATAATATTACATTGATACACTGAAATTATAAGTCTGACCGGTAATAATGTTTATTAATTATATAATAATTTTCCATATTTCATGCTTTCTTCTGACTGTTTTATAAAAATAACGATTCTTGCTTCATTATATTCCCTAGACAAAATAAGCACCTGATTTATACTGGATACAAACAATAGCGCAAATCGTCGAGCGACGAGGATTTATTGATGGTAGCCGTCACATTGTCAGGCTTTTAACAAGCTACCTTACACTTGCTTCGTGCACAATGCACATTCATCTCTTCAACCACTTAGAGTACAGTACTACTGAGTTATTCTGATTCCAACAGCTTTTGTATTCGGTTAACAAATCACGTAACTTTAAACTGAAACAGCTTTTACTTTAGCATAATCCAGGCTTATACTTTTGATATTGAAAAATGAAATGAATGAAACCTCTAAAATATGCCACACCTAGGCCTTAACCTTGACCTTGATTAAAGTATGTTGCCAGACAGAGTAATGGCAAGTAAGCTAAAACGTTGCCACTTAAAGGTAAACGAGACGTTGGGCGCCCACAAGCTCGTCCGGTTGACGATATTGTAAAAATCACGAGTCATATTAGCTCAGGACTGCGGTGAGCGGCGTACAAGGAGAGAGATCTATACTAAGCAGTGAGCGATTACAGGCTGAAAATAATGTTTTTTTATATATTGTAATACCACCGTGCTGCCACCGGAAGTGCTGCCATAGCCAATTAAGCTGCGTCACTATCCCACCCGCCAATAGCGGCCACGCCAGTAGCGCCACCTATTCAAGGCTCGTGGTAGGGAGTGGCAGCCAGACATAAAAATGACATGCGAGCTTCACTTCAGGTCTAGGGAATTAGCTAGATCGCGACTTATTTGCAATCACTGCAACAGTCCGAGCAGAGGTTCGGCCACTTTGACACCCTTGGAACTTGTTACATTGCTTTCGTGGCTGAGTGCCTTAAGCGCTCGCCCTGTAAAAGCCTTTACCCTTAAGCTGTAAAAGCCGTTTGAGGCTTCAGGGCGCGTATAGTATGGTATAATCAGTTCGAAAAAAAAAACACTTGAATGTGGAAACTCTGGTCATCAAGAATTGTGTTCTGTGATTGTGTTAAAGTATATTGATAAAAAGTACAAAATCACAAAATAAGTGTTTAATCTCTTCATTTTACCATATATACAACGAAGGTGGCAAACAAGCGTACGGCCCGCCTGATGGTAAGCGGCTACCGTAGACTAAGGACGCTTGTAATACCATAACACTAACGCGTTGCCAACCTTGAAGCCCCCTTTCCCAAAGAGCTCTAGAAACTATACACACCACAGGAACACAACTTAAGGTTATTTGGCTCCGATCTTCTGTAGGCTGGAGGTATTTCACCAGTCGGGTTGCTCCAAGTAGAGAAAAATCTCCAAAGAGATTATAAAGAATAGATCATAAACCTTTGAGATCCAAGACCGTTTCAAGGTATATTCGCATATTTCTTAACTCAGAGAAACCAAATAATCACTCTTTATGTTAAAGAAATTAAAACAGTTTAGATAGATGTACTTGAAATAATCGGCATCAGTGAAATGCCCAAAAGGTCTATTTGGCGTAAACAGAATGTACTGATGCGTTCTAATCGATTTAACCACGACTCATTTACAATTTTTGCCTAATCTAAAAGGAAAGGTTGTTTGCAGAGCATTAAAAATAATTATCTTTGGTCGTGAAGAACTAATATTTATCTTTTAGCACTTACAATTTCCACCCGAATTAAGCAACAAAATGGTCCTGTTATTCAAAGTTTATGGGTGATTTGGGTATTGGCTTTTAAATAATGAAAGTCTCTTCAATTTTATTTCAATTTAAGTAGGCTTACTGTCACCGTAAGTGAACAATTTGTGAAAATGAATTTTTCGATTATCAATATAACATAAACTATATTTCTTATATTTTCCATTGAACTGAACATATCAAGTTTTAGTAAGCAGAATTCATCTGTGACACATTAAATTTCGTAAATCTTTAGATTCTTTAAATGTTTGAATACACAATTTTGTTATGAACAAAATGTCATTAAATGTGAAACCTAAATTAAAAAACTTGTCTACTACTAATGAAAGTATGAGTTCGTAATTCATAATATGTACGTTTTGTAGAATTATGAGAAGCCAAAAGTAATTTCAACCTTAGAAAGTGAATTTACTCTCTACCTACCTTTAATAAAACAAATGAATTGCGTCATCTTCGTAAACAGCTATATTTATATGATCATTACAAGTTTTATCCGGCCCGACTAACTATTACAGTAGTCGAAGTAGTACTTTTCTATACTTTAATTGATATTCGAAATCGTGTTTAATTAAAGTACATTATTGAAATGTGTTTAAATTATATATTATTAAACATACTTCTTTATATTTGATTTTCATAAACAAACTTCGTCATCGAAGTAATTGTACTTGGTACTTAACTACATAATTATATCCACCTTAAATAAGAAAAACACATTATATTTTTACTGTAGAATAACTTTTCTTATGTATATAAATTGTGAACTCTATCTAACTGCGACTGCTTATTTATGGTTGTTTATTAAATAACACGGGATTCGTTAATTAAGATCGATTACACCCTCAATACGTTGTTCAATTTTCTTTGCTTCAAGTAAAGATGACTTATAACGTTAATAAACAAGATTGCTGATTTACCAGCTTTTGAATATGTTTATTAAACTGATGAAACAAATGAATTTATATGTTATTATAATAATATGTCACATTAATTAAGTTACACTTAAATTTTCAGTGTAATGCAATCGACCTCTATCAGTGCGTTTTATGTTTTATCAGAGGTGTCAGCGTCACGCGAGGCAGTGTCAAACCGCCTCCGGTATGGGGCGCACGTACCGCCTGAGGGCCGATCGCGTTAACCGCTTCGTTGTGCGCCCGATCGAATGTTATAACTTTTGTTAATACATGGTAAGTTCACATACTGCATAAGTATTTTAATTATAGGACAATATATTTCTCTAATTGCTTTTAAAACTGGATAGAAAATTCAAATATAGATTTAAAATGTGTGTTGGTAATTTATTTTAAAGTTCAAACTTTTTCATTTTGGGGTTTATAATTAAGGATATATTAAGATTTATTCTTAAAGAAATAAACTATACTCGCTCGTTTTAGATTATAATACTATACAACGTATTTATGCCGGCCTAAGGCGGTCTGGCCAATCATGTGGGTAAAATGAAAGTAAAATAAAAAAAATAAACGTGTAAAAATATTATTGTATGAACCTTCAGCAACAAAAAAAGGGATCTATTGAAGTATGTACGTACCTACTTTATTAAATTGTGTGCTCATTAAATTTAAATAATATTCCTAATTGAGCGAAACTTCTGCTATTAAGTAGGGAATTGGAACTTCTGTTTTTAATTTAGTAATGATTTTCTACCATCTGCCGTGTCGATTTAGGAAATTGTTTTTTTGTCTGTTTTTATTTTGTCGAACATTATCAGTATCAGCACCTATCACTATTGTATTCTTTTTATTATCATTGTATCTTCTATTCATATTATAAAACTCAATGTCTCTCTATCTGTCCGTCTGTTTATGTTCTTTTTACTCGAAAACCACCATGTTTTTTTTATTTTAATTTATAGCTATTATATCTGACCAGATAACAGGATATATTTTGTAAGATAAAGTAAAATGCGAAATAAATAGTGACGAAAAGTAGATAATGACCTTTTTATGAAATCGGGTCCTTCAAGCGTAACGTGAAGACATACTTATGCAGGCCGGCATGACAGCGGCAACCGCCGATGGATTTCGATCCCTCGGTCTTGCCGTTGTATTTGGATTGTACTGTGCTTACCATCAGGGATAGTACAGTCAATGAGCCAATTATTATTAAAAAAAATGAATATAAAAAAAATACACATAAATTTGGGGCGCTTAAATGACTTACGCTAAGTAAACCATACGATATATTAAATGAATGTTCTACATAATTATAGATCTTAAAAATAGCTTAAAGACAAGAAAGTCAGCGACAGCATGTATCTATCTTCAAAGGATCATTCACAGTAGCATTTTTGTCTTCCATCTTTTGTGCGGGGGCAGCACGATTCGCGCGAGCGCTCAACCGATGTCATTCTGTAACTCCACGCGAGCGGAACCGGGCGCACAGCTAGTTTTCATATACAATGAATACTACATATAATTGTACGATCAATTACATTTTGCAAATGCACTTATAGATTTGACTAAGTCTAGTAGTTACTGACAAACTAGTTTCCCATTGAACTTGATTTAAAGAGATGACGGTTCAGTGATAGCGAGTTAACCACGGTAATTTATGTGGGTTCGACGAATACTGTAGTAACCCTGGACATAGGTATAAAGAGGATTTTGCCTAGAAAAGTGTTCAGACAAGGGAAAAGTTCTATTCTTTGGTCTGAGGGGAAAACCAATGTAATTTTATTTTTTATACTAGCTTGTCAAAGTTATTTACTCTGTCTTTCGGGAGCACTCCGAGCCAGTGCTTACCAACACTTTGCTAGAGGGGCAGCTGTTCCCCCTTCCCGTACCTACGCCCATAACCCCGGGACTTTCGGCAACGAAAAATCTCGAAATGAAATCGAAATATATTAAGGCACTTTTTATTCCCTTCAACTATAACTATAGTATTAAAATATGTCAGCAGATCAGTCGCGAAACACATATCAGTGCGTTTCATCATCTGCATTTACGAGCTAGTCTTCTTCTGCATTTTCTGTTTCCTCATCTTTGTACATTGTCACTTAACATCAGGTATAATCAATCGTCGTCAAAAGAGTAAACAAAGACGAATCAAATCCAAAATACTTTATTCAATTTTGTACCTAAGTAGGCTCTTATGAACGTGTTTATTGGACGTGGAAATTACTATCGTGTCAACTATTTCGTTTAACATACTGTTACATATTGGCTCTATTACGTTTTTTATTTTGGTATAATTTACATCAAGGTTTCTGTTTCTGTAAATACTACCTAAGAAAATTGGTTTTATTTCTTCATCCTGTTTTTCATTGATTATATGAATCTTGGATGTTAAATTTGGATATTCATTAGTTTCGGAAACATTGTCTTTTCTGCTACATACCAGAGAAATTCTCTTATTGGCTGCTTCTGATCTGTGAATTATGTTTTCCAGTAGTGTTCTTGGTGTTTTTATTTCAGATTCTATGGGCAGACCTCGGACCTGTGTCGATCTGTTTGACGAAGACTTGTGTCGGATTCCTTCTAATCTATCTTGAAGACGTACCTCTGAAATATTTCACGAATTATTCTAAGAATATTCATTACTAAAATTATAAATAGTAAATTAGTTTGTGCCATTCCATCGTTAGTTTTGTCGATTGTTTTTTTTTTTAATTTTATTATCTAGTATTAGTAAATTTGCTGCCGTTGATCATTGTTTAAAGTTATTTATTATTAGTAGTATACTCACTCACCATTTACGAGTTTGACGAAGTAGTTAAGTGCCAAGCAGCTTAAGAATCCGGTGATACCTAATGTAAGGTATCCCCCCCCACCATTCCAGATTAAAAGACTACGGAATATTTAATATCAGTTGATTATTTTCTGTGAAACCTTAACTAGATTATATAGGTACATCTTATCATGTAGAGCAGATTAAGGGCCCGATTTTTAAATCAAAAGAAAACTTTATTCGAGGAATAATTTTTAAATATTGATAGGTTTTCCATACATTATCCGTTAAAACGTCAAAGTTATCCCTCAAATAAAGTTAGCTAGCGATTGAAAAATCAAGTAAATACTATAAAACTAAAATAATTGGAAATATTGGAATTTTTACTCAAAACTGCAATATTTATTTCTAGTATTTCCGGGCACTTTAAAACTAACGCCGGTTCGGAAAACATGCCAGTCATCGAGAAGTACCGGCAAGAAACTCGAACGGGTTTATAAAACATCTATTTTTTTACTATGAGTATTGTTACGGTTATTGTGAATATCATAAAATAACATTTTATAATATAAAGATAATCATTGCCATTCTACGACAACTTCAGAAAAGCAGTCGGTAGGTAATTGGTTGATTCCATTCTAAATGTGATTTTGTATGTCTCATTCTGTTTGTGTTAATACCGTGTCCTGTTTTTTTACTAGGATTTGCCTTCAAATTGGTTATATTTTTTGTCACAATGAAGACTTTAAAAATGTTACAATACAAGTCATAAATAAATGTTCTAAAGAATGCCTATCAAATTTATTTTATGGCAGTACCGTGGATAAATGACAGTCTATACCATGGCACGAAATAGTTGAAATTATATCCCATTTTCGGTTTCTTCTAGATGCAGCTAAATTATTATTAGCTTTTATTATTAGGTACTGTAAAATAAAATGAAAATATGCATGAAAAAATTGCCAAGTAGGGTACCGTAGTTGCTCGTCACAACTTAAGGATGCTTATGTTACACCGGCCCGGTGTAGTGTGAATTACTTCATACAAAAGTATACTATAAATATTTGACCGTGTCCCGGCCCGGCCGGCGCCCAGCTTGGTGTAACGTGAATCATTCTTTAAAGAGGGTTCTTTAAGTTGTTTTCAAAGGAATTTGTACGAATACTTCTACAAATACATTTTAAAAGTTGATTGACTATTACTCGTTAACTTGTAAAGCTTACTTGAAACTTATACTTTTCCTTTTAACTTCATTATATATATTACTACATTGATTTTTTTCACATATCCAAGAACATCCATTTAACTGGCGGGGGCGGGGGACACTTGACTCTAACAAAAATTAGCATTTTAAAGCCTAATATTTCACTAACGGATCCTTGAATCGAAAAATGGTTTTCACAGGTTTTAATGACCTATCCAAAGAGAATCCTTACTATATGATACACGACAAAAAAATCATTTCCACTTTACGTGTAGGGGAGGTACGATAAACAATTATATTTTTCAATAATTTATTTTATTACTTTGTCGGCGTAATTAATATGTATACCCATACCAAATTACAGCTTTCTAGTACTATGAATCTGTGATCTAAGCCGCGGAAAGACAGACGGACATATCGAAACTGTAAGGGTTCCTTTTGACCTTTTGACTTCGGAAGCCTCAAAAATGTGAAAGTTCGCTTACTAATTGAAAACAATTTTAGTCAAAAAAGTAACAATTAGAACAGAATTACTCAAATATCGATAAAATAAAATAACAAATAAGATACTTAATGTAAAGATAAAATTTTGTAAATTATAGTCGTACTCCAGTATACATTAATTAATTAAATCCAAATGTATAACAAAATATTTTTGAGTCGGATTTATTTATGGAAAGACCTTCTATTTATATAAAAGCATTTCTATTTCATTAGACTCGGCAATCGAATTAGTCACAATAGTATCTCATTTAAATGTTGTTTTTATAAGACTGAAATGAACTGACTTTATATCTATTGCAGAAAATTTACCCAACTTTTGAGTTCATTTTAACTCTGCAATGGGTAATAAATATGTTTAATTAAACTTGTGACTATTTAATACTTCTATATAATATCTTGTTTTTGGTGATAGTTGAAAATTAGATATAACTAGCTGTGCCCGTGGCTCCGCTCTCGTGGAGTACAGAATGCCGTCGGTTAAGCACGATCGTCAGTTATGTATTTTTAAGATCTACAATTATGCCATACATTAATCTGATATATCTCTACGATATATGGTTTAATCAGCGTAAGCGCCCTAAAAGCGTCTTTTTCCGATTTGAGAATTGATGAAATTCCGAATTTCATCATCGTCATTGCTTATTTCGTATGTTACTTTATCTTACAAAATATATCCTATAACCTGGTCAGATAACATAGTTATGAATTAAAATAAATAACATGTAAATCGGATTAGTGGTTCTCGCATGAAAAGAACGTAAACGGACAGACAGACAGGGAGACGTTGAGTTTTATAATATGTATAGCTTGAGATAACCTGGCCATATGGCATAGCTGTGAATATAAATAAAATCATGTAAATGGTATAAGTAGTTTTCGCGTGAAAAGAATATAAACGGACAGACAGACAGAGAGACGTTGAGTTTTATAATATGTATATAGATGTACAGACTTCGACTCTTTACTATTTTATTATAAGTATACATTATATAACATGTATTTATGAAATAACTAACAAATCAAAAGAATGGAAATAAAAATGTTTCTCAACTTATTAGTAGAAAAAAAAAACTCTCATCTGATTAATTTATCTATAAGACCTGAACCCATACTCGCCCCAGTGCACCGTCAGTACTCTACGGCTTTTAAAAAAATATGATCTTATACTTTAGTTCATTATCCCCCAAATACGTATCATTAATTAGACAAAAAAAAAAAATCAAATATATATCACTAAGGGCCGATATTTCAATCAACAGAAAAACTATATTTTTTAATTTTTCAGTGATTTTTCATACATTACATGTCAAAACGCCAAATTATTCCACAAATAAAGTTACCTGTTGTTTGAAAAATCCGCCCTAAATGTTTATAAAGTTGAAATGTGCAATGTTATCAAATGAACCAATCAGACATGGCAACATTATAAAAAGTAACATAACATAACTTATATATAACATTATATAAGTATCTTTATATATATAAAAGCTTAGAATAAATAGGATATTAGTTATATTAAAAGCCTACTCACTCTCTTCAACAAAATTATCATACTTTAGAGGTCACCTACTCTATGTTAGCCTGGAACAACCTGGTGCCTAGGGACAATCATATGCCGTTATACACACTATAATTAAAGTGCAAATTTCTAATAACAATGCGTTTTTTAAGTACACCGGTGAAGTTTGTTTAAATGAGATTATACGAACTAACTGTGCCCCACGGTTTCACTCGTGTAAAACGTATCCAAGCAACTTTTCACCGTAACACTCACTGCCAATATCACCCGTGTATCCTATGTATCCGTGTATACTTCTTGTACTTATCTACAACTTCCGATTGCTTGTCGTTCATGATTGCTGCTCCGCTTCTTAAAGTGTTAGCGTAAAGTTATATAACTTCCTAAATAAAACGGTTGTACAAGGTAAATTGATAATACAAATCAAGGAACCCTCGACACAAATAACCTATTCATTAAGACCATTCCAATGAGACCAAAAGGATATCTCTACTGTAAGTTGGTGAAGAGTTACGTATCCTGCAGATTCCAAATGAAGCTGCAGCATGAGCTCAATGTTGCCATGTTCTTCTAATATAAATGAAGTAAGAAAATACCATACGTCGACTCCATCAGACCTGTGAAAGATGATCACATCCATTTATCAACTAGAAAAGAGCTGATAATCTTGAAATGGCTGGACAAATTTTCTTAACTCATAGCAAAGAACACTCTCGATCAAGTCACCTTTCAAACAAAACTACTAGATCAAAATCGGTTCAGCCGTAAGGGAGCTAGAATGCCACAAACCGTATACACATGCACACAAATACACGCGTTAAACTTATAACACTCCTCTTTTAACTTCGAAGGTTAAAAATAAGAGATATTTCTTCATAAATAATTTAAAGTTTTAGTTTACCTGTAAAATTATTATTGATCTGTGAAATAATTGATGATCAAATATAATAAGAAAATTATTGAATTGAAAGGACGTTGCTTAAAAATTCCCCGAAGCGATATTTTCTATAAAAGCAAGGTGGCTGAGACTGCGTGAAGTGTTTCACTAGGCACGGTGCTCCGACTCGAAACAAAGTAACCACGCCGGCGCCTTCCATTTGTGACGTGACCAAAATGATTACATTTCCGATATCTGTTTCGTATTTTCTTGTTAGCTCAGCTACCTCATCTTTAATATAATATGCATTGGTGTACCATGTCACCTGCCCAGATCACTTTTACAACACATGTTCTACATCTACGAGTAGGTTTATCTATAGTTTATAAAAGTAAAGTTAGAAAATAACCAACTGTTTTGTAAATGAAATGTACATTCCTGCAGCTATAATTAAAGGAACAGCTATAGAACTTGACACCCGTTAGATCTCAGATCTTTTATCAGTGACTACTACCCCGAACGTCATTTCTACCGAACTTGGCCCGCTTTTCAGATATACATTTTTGTTGGAATATCATTACTTTTTGAAAAGCTTTACAACACTATCTATTGGTGAGTAGGTGGAAACGCCTTTGTAGTTTTGCACAATATGAATATTATTTCGTTTAACATCAATAATTTTACTTTTTTGTTGTGTTTAGTATTTTACCCTTTGTATATGCTTAATTATAATTATATTATGTAAATTGATGTCAAATTTCAAGATCCTGAGTCATCTAGAAGTGGTCTAGGATTTTGATGAGTGAGTGAATCAGTGGAAATAATTTGTGTAAATGGCAAACTTGATTGACACACTGCTGTGTATCTAGATTTCCTTACATTGACACTTTGATTTGTGTTTATTTAAATACTAGCTGTACTCGCGGCTCTGCTCGCGTGGACGACAGAAGAATGCGCAGTGCTTATAAAAATCGTAATTTTCTTAAAACTTTGATAACTTTTAATTGAATGAAGAAATTGTGTTTTTATTTCATTGATCAAAATCTATCCAGTAATTTTTGCGTGATGAAAACTTAAATCATTTTATTTATATAGATATAAGATAAGAAACGTTTTATACTATAAAACTAAAATGAGATAATTTAACTTCACGGCTAGTCACCGAATAACTAGTGGTAATAGTTCAAACAAGATAACCAAAAATCCAATTACTGTGAAGATGAATTAACATTCAGACTAATATATACGTTAGATTTCTCAAGCAATGTACCTCGGCCGGTATCGACCAGTCGTTTGGAAGGACACTGCAATTATACTGTAATGCCGGGATGATGGCATAGGTGTACCGATAATTACACACGTACGTAATATTTAATTAATTCACAATGTCTATACTGACTTAAACTCTTCAAAGTCTACAAATATATTTTTATTATTACAAACGATTACGTCCGAAATACATTTCTCAACCTTTTTACTTCTTTTTTTTAATGGCAAATGGTTTCCTCCACAATTCTACCAACGTCACGTGAGCACAATTTTTTCTAATTATTTTTGTGCTCTTTATACATAGCCCTAACAAGATGGCAGATCCGCTGTTAAAACTGTCCAGGTAGTTTTTGTGGTAAGTTAAAATGCATGGGCCTAATTATTTTTTTTATAATCCCCTTTCCCTTGTGCACAATAACCAAACTATATCACATAAAATCTCGCCAAAATCACATAATATAGGGTCAGAAACATAATTTAAATTAAAAACCACCACAACAACAAGATGTTGCCAAAAACTCCACGTGGCTTTTCCATTTCTCAATCGTTATATAAAAATACTGACTAGTTATAAAATAAATAAGCATAAAATGATTCACCAAAAAATAAGCATTTGTACTATCTATTTTTATTTGTAAAATAAAAGTTAAGTACGTGGAAAACCCGTGCTTTCAGTAGATTTCCGAATGAGAACGATTTGCAAACATTGGTGTAAAGTGTATGAAAAGTTTGTGGATAGTTTAAGAGGTCACCCGGAAAAACACTGAAAAACTGCTGCTTTAAAAAGTTTGCGAGACAAATTATAGCCATCTTAGTTAAAGGTGATGAGTTTCTAAGTCCAGTCTACTCGTATAATTCAAATAGTTAAATATAGTATTTTATTTATTATTTACGAATTATTTAGGAACTAATTACGAAGGTCAGAGCCGGAGGATCCAAAAAACCAAAATTACTTTAAACTTAATTTATTTTAAGAAGATGTGAAGATGTGACTGCTGCCGATGCTAGTCTCACAGTGCGGTTTAATAATTATTAAAAACATAATGAGGAGTCGGGATGCCGAACGTTTCTACTGAAATTGCTGACTCGATCTCAGGTGCACCGTGGAACTGGGAACTTGGACTCCATATTCACTCTCGGTCAGCAATTATGATGCGTTGCGATGGCGTAACAAACTTATACCTATATAATTATAATTCGCTTATTTTTTTCAGTAAGAAAATGTTAATCTTGAGATGTTAGTTATTGTTATAATATGGTGCCATAACCTTGTCGAAATAGTATAGAATATTGTTTTGAAATAGTCAATATTACCAAATTTATTGTACTAAATCGTAAAGTAATTTATTAAATATAAATTTACTTAAATCCGCAAATTAGTTTATATTATTATTATGGTTGAGACAGTATTGGGACACTGTTAAAAATATCAATGGTAATTTTACAAAAAAATAATTGGAAACTGATAGGCAAAACATTTAGCCAAAATTCAAATCGGGTATTGTAATATTTTTTCTGTGTATATGTTTTATATTAATATGTAATGAGTATAGTAATAAGTATAGTATATAAAATTACGATTTCGTAAAATTACGATTTGTGTAGGGTTTATGCGTAAAGATTTAAACTTACGACACTTTTTTGTAGGTATTTTCACGTGTATAGGAAAATTACTCGTATAGTATTATAATTTTGGACCAGTATTCATTGTTTTGCGATTTTACTCATACTTTGGTATGTAAAACAGTTGTAATTTACAAAAAAATAATTAACAGTGTATATTAAAAATTTCCCTTTATTCGATAGTTAAAAAACTGAGAGTAATAAAATAACAAAATTTATAATTTTATTATTCATATTTGTCAATTTATCATATTTGAAAAGAAGATTGTTGAAAAAATATATATCACACACTAGTTATAATTGATTACGATCTGAATATCTTCGATATTCTAAGTATTATTGGAAATCGATACGCACATAATTATAAAAAAATATAGAAGATATTTTACCATATTCTACTGCGTATTTATTTAAAAAAAAAAAAATTAAAAAAGTCACAATATGTAAACTTGTTAAGGGCTACATTTAAAATTATGTTACCTAAGAAGTTTGTAAAACGTTGTGATTTGTAGCACTGATACTTTTATTAAGTATCACATTTACGAAATATTAAAAAATATAAAACATTTTATCTATTCTTCTATTACTTAAGTCTTTATACTGAAAAACGAGTAACTTATCATTACAGATTACAAAATAATATTAATGTTCATTCTCGTATCAACATGAGAACTACCGTATATTCTAACTACTTTACTAACTAATGCAGCTGACTTCTATGTAAATGAAGTCATAACGGCAATCGAGAAGAACTAGAATAATTCCAATATTAACCTCTTTGTAGATATAATCCATAATTACTTTAAGAACGCTATAATTGTGCATGCTGAAGTAACACTCGCAGTCCACAATACTCAACTTTTTAAGTACTTATATTTTATACTAGCTGAGCCCGCGGCTTCGCTCGCGTGGATTACAGAATTATTGTTTCTGAAGGTATCGTGATAATTTTTCTTTTTAGTAAGAAATAAGTGTCCAGTGAGTAAATAAAAATAAAATATCAAAATCTATACAGTATTGCGTTATGAGCGCACAACGGCAAACCTTAACCATTTTATTCAAGACCTAAACAAGATAGGCAGACAAACATTTTTTGAAGGGCATATTCGTGATCAGATCCCTTTATATAGTATGACTATCAGAAAATGTGAAAAAAATACATATACAAACAAACTCCAAATGTATTAATATAGATAGGAATTGTTCTATGTCTATTGTAAATATATCGATAAAAGTTTTAATATTAAAACCCAATGCAATTCCGTGGGATGATTGGAATTTGTATGCTTATTTACATTGTCACCAGCTGCACACTAGTTGAGTTTAACTTGTTGTTCGATGTTAATCTAATTGCATAAGAACAAGTTTCCTCACAGAGCGAATCACTTGATGAGATATTTATTTATAGCAAGAACACTGTTTAAGTGGGTTGAGTGGGCTGCTACACTTTAGCGACAGTTTTCCTCTCGTGGAAAGTCCCTGCTTTTTTAAGTTCGCAATATTTTCATTGCGCAGTATTAGCCATAGATAAAATTATAATTAAAGACTATTAAAAAAAAGCGTTTATTTTTGTGCATAGTTTAAACATTAGTATTATTTATAAATGTGTTGTTATACTTACGTTAAGTTTATACAAAAAGAAAATAAACAAAATATATTTATATTCAAGTATTCAAAATGTCTTCAATTATTCAAGTATCGTCACATATAAAACCAGACTAATTTTTACTTTCACGGAAAATATGTCCTTCATAAATCAATGAAATTCCTAAGTGTAGCATGCGAGCCGATGCGGGCCGTGATTGACCTTTTGTTACATAACTTAATCTTTTTTCATTTCCATTCTTTATAAATTTAGCGTTACGTGACGATATGACCCAAGATGATGTTATGCTAAGCGTAGTTGGGTGACTAGCACTCAAAAGCAGTTGCCAGAAAATAGGTAGTGCTTGGCGACAGATTTTCAACTTGAGAGTGGTAGCTAGTACTACTAGTACTAGTACTACTAGTAGTACTTACTACTGTAAGTAATTAGAAAATGCCTCTAACGCTCAGGCTTATTCTAGAGATTCGAACTCACGTCGATCGACGCGATGTCCGTACACGCTATCACTGAGCGAATAAATGAAGATTAATTAACCCTTAAAAAACTGCATTTACTACTAATTATTAGCAGAGATATACATTTTTAACCGACTTCAAAAAAGGAGGAGGTTCTCGATTCGGATGGTTTTTTTTTTGTGAATGTTCAGCCATAAAACTTCTTTGCTTATGAACCGATTTAGATGACTCTGTTTTCGTTAGAAAGGATGGTTCCATTTTAATTTCATTGGCATTGGACCTTCGACTTCGATTATACACCAGGGAATGCGCCAAAATAATTGAAGTTGGTTTACTTAAAAAAAATATGTCTTGTATAGATAGGTATTTTATTTATAAATTGAAGGATATATATAAAATGTATAAGTGGACGCGCGTCACCAGGCTCTCATAAATGTGAAGGTGCTTCATTAGAGCAGAATGTCCAGTTTGCTCTACTTTCATTTCATATTGTCTGAGTACGTATATCAGGAAATATTTAAACGCGCAAACTATTAACGTCATATTTTATATCATATAAGTTCGAGTAAAATTTCTAACAAGTCAATTTTACTTTTAAATTTCAGGATATATATATTTGATGATTTAAAAAATATTTAAAAGCTTATTTCGAACAAAAACTTCAAAAGTATTTCCCGACCGCCAGAGAATCTCATTTTTCTCGTGACATTCCAAGCACTCATTTAGTGACAACCAAAACACGAGGAATACGTATGTAACTGACAAAGCTTTGTTGTGGAATTGCTAATTTTAGAACAATATTAATTATTTTAATGGATTGTACGCAAATAAGCACTGAAATATTCAGATAAAATTTTGTGAATTCTCCAATGAGCTATCCAATTTCATAACGTCTTTCACGTTTATTAAGATTAACTAATATTAACTTATTATTTTTTTATTAAATTTGTTAAATATTTACTGTAAGTGTTTTTGTTATTTTTTTATTTACTTCTCCAAATATATTTTATAAGTTATTCGACTATTACTAGTTAACTTGTAAAGCATACTTAGCTGTTATAGTTTGCTTTTTAACTTCATTATATATATATATACTACGTCGTAAAATTTTTCACATAACTAAAAACAACCATTTAGCTTCAATAAAAATTAGAGCTAAATATTTTGCAAACTGATCCCAGAATCGAAAAATGGTATTCACACATCCCGTAATAATTTTTAACGACCTATCCAAAGACACTCCACACCATAGGATAGACGAGAGAAAAAACATCCTCACTTAACGTGTAGGGGAGGATAATAATTTTTTTCCATATTTTTTTTAGCATTTTGTCGGCGTGGCTGGAATGTATACCTCTAGTACTAAGAATATCTGAAAAAAACCGCGAACGAACAGATGGACGGATATGGCGTAGCTATAAGGGTTGACTATGCAACCCTAAAAAATTAATATTAAATAATAAATCTTATATTTTATGACACATAAAGTCGAGCTAGCTTAGATTAAGATTATTTTATAATTGTTCATAAAGACTGAGGATTTCACTTATGCTGACTTGAAACAAAAATAAAAACCAATGAGAATTATAACTTACATAAAGAAACCTCTCGACAAGCATTTGTGCCATTAACTCCCCTAAATAATAGTAATTATAATAATAATAATTTATTTCAATTATAAAATTCATAATATTATATTACTTTTACATAGGTAATTAAATTAAAGATTACATGTCTTAATAATATAATTGACGTTGGTGTCTGTACTAGTCGTGAGACTGTATCACAGATACCCTTCTGTACACAGAATAAACGGTTCGTATCAATAAATATGCTGTTTATCGGCGAAACATTTGATATTTGGTGGAACTGCCGTAACTGTCGAATCCTTACATTTTTATGTTGAACACCGCTGTATACGTTTGAAACATTAGATGAGAAAATTTTACCATACTATCATTTATCATATAGTTATAATAGGGTGATGGAGATACAGATAAGTAAGTATCTATAGCCCACTCACCTTTAGATCCAATTTCAAGTAAGAAGTCAATCGTTGAATCCTACTCGGCTGGGCAGCGTTTGGGAAGCTACTTAACATCTTCTCGTCCAAGATACCGCATTATCTCAAGACGAAAGACTTTGACCAGTGTGTGTTGCCAGTGATTACATATGGTGCTGAGACGTGGTCGCTAACTATGGGCCTCATAAGAAAGCTCAAGGTCACTCAAAGGGCAATGGAGAGGGCTATGCTCAGAGTTTCTCTGCGTGATCGAATGAGGGGATCTGCAGGGGAATCAAACATAGCCCAAAGAACAGCTAGACTTAAGTGGCAGTGGTCGGGCCACGTAGCTCATAGAACGGATGGCCGATGGGGCCAGAGTTCTCGAGTGGCGGCCACGTACCGAAAGACGCAGCGTGGGCAAACCTGCCACAAGGTGGTCCGACGAACTGGTAAAGGTTGTAGAAAGCCGCTGGATGCGGGCAGCACAGGACCGGTCGTTGTGACGATCTTTCAGGGTGGCCTATGTCCAGCAATGGGTGTCTTTCGGCTGAAATGATGAATAATAATGATAACCCACTCACCTTGTTAATGCACATTTTTCCAAACGCAACGCAATATTGGTATTGATTGCGAATAGTGATTTGTAACACTTATTAAGTACATTATCTTATATGATTTGGCAAAACCTGTTACAACAATTAATGTTAGCATAGAAGCGTGTAAATTGGAGCGGTTCTGTGTGAAACTAATGTGTTCTGATTCGACTCAATTGTGCGAACCAAATATTAAATGGAAAAATTAATGGGCATATTTCTTTTGTTTCCTGCAATATCAATCATAATAGTATATTAATTGTTCGTTGCTCGAAATTTCATATATGCAAATTCGAATTTGATACCACAAAGTATTTAGTGAAAATTGACCAAGGTTATTATGAAATATTAGAGAGAAGAAGGAGAGAAAAACATTTATTTGACAATAACACCACACAACATACACAAATATAACAAAACAAATTGAAACAATAACTGAAGTGTTGCATGGGTCTATTATAGCTACAAGCACTGCAGCGCTGATATTCTGACAGGGTCTGTAGGTATGCAACCTCACGAGCGAATTAACACAAACACACACAATTTTATTATAATTAAACTAAATAATCGTATTACATAAGACATGCGACATGTATGCTGTAATATATTTTCTTAACTGTATTCTGCATATATACCATAATCAGATCCCAAACCTCCGAGACAGACCGCGCATCACTTGATCCAACCTAACAATAAACAGTAATGTTACAATTTTCTTGAGGAAAATTAAACATTATTAATATTCATTTTCCTATATGGCAAATGTAACGAACACAGATATTTGTATAATTAGGTATACTACATTACATAATTATACTATGCTTTAGAATTGAATTAATATTTCTAGTTAAAATAGTATTAATATTATTGCTTATATATACTAGTTAAATGTATAATTTACAACTATCTTACGATTATGCTTTACCGCTATACCTACTAACAATTCTGTAGAATCCTTATCGATTGTTTCTATTGTAGGTAACAAGAATCAGATCTCGAGTTTATTTTTTATGATATGACTATTGCCATGGATATTGTAGTACGGCAACAAACTCGTTTAATTTAATGGAACTGCGAAGGTGCATTGTATATTTTATATAGATAGAGAACGATGTAGGTTGAGGGTAACAATGTTTATTATTTTATTCTTAGTCAAGGAGTTTATTTAATTCTTTTTTTGCGAGTATTGGAACTGTATTTGCTTTTAGCCTCAATCGATAGCATTCCTAAATATCAACTAATCTATAAGAATAAAATATATTTTTCTTCGTTTAAATTCTATAGGTGTTGTCACAGCATTTTGACGGAACCTTGTTCGGATGATGCCAAAATGTTGTATGACCAAGTAATATCTAATCAGCGACTCATCTGATTTGATCCTAGAATGGATCTATATTCTACACAATAAAAGTCCCTAAAACAAGAGAAAGAAGAACGAAACTTTAGACGTTTATTAAAGAATTATTTTTAACTATATGATATGAACACAAAATAAAATTTATGTAACTAACTATAAATCAGTATACAACATAAAAATTATTACGTTCTTTAGTAACTGTCATTAATGATTTTCGGAGAAAAACTTTTATTGCTATGTAATACTGATGACTGACATATAATTAACTATATAGCTATACCATAAGGTTTCATCAGTTTTAAATTTATTCGACGACCTCTCTATCGCGTTGTCGCCTATATGTTGTTCTCACTTGCCATATAGCTTGCCAATTGCTTTCATAGTAACTGCTCCACTCATTAGGGTCGTAGCATGTATTTAGTTATATAGTCTATAAAGTGCCTTAATAAATCTTATATATAACAATACAGCTTCCGTATATTTGTGTTAGCTACACTCGAAAAGTAGTTGAAGGATTGACTTGAAATTTTTACACAACGTTGCATTTCTTCAGAAGAGTATCTATGTATATTTTATCCCGTGGGAACGGGAATTGGCAAGCGTTTCGCGAGATTAAAAAAAAAACAGTTATATCTAACAAATGATTATATGTATGACATTTTTTAATTTAAAATAGTCAAACAACTATGATTTCAACCCATTTCTCAAATCTGTGATTACAATAGACATAAAATAAGATAAATAAAATAAAAAAATACGGTCCGTGCGGCGTTCTTACTGACGATCGTCATTGGTGAACAGCTTCCTTCAACGTTTTACTTTTTACATGCTTTATAAACTTTCATAGCCACAGCAACCTAAAGTTAGTAGGGTATTAAAATGAATAATATGTTTCCCGGTTAACCTATGCTCAATAAAATTATTTTATTTACTTCCTTAATATATACTATCTATATAATACGATAAAGCGGAAGAGATTTTTGTTTGATTGTTTGTTTAAAAACGCTAATCTCTGAAACTACCAGTCGGATTCGATTTTTATATGATAGCCAGATTCACGAGAAATAGTATAGGTTAGCATTGGACTACACCACTCAGCTAGCCTTATATATTGATTTTTGTTAAGTAAGTCGGAAGGAAGAGCGCACCCGAACTGCTCTATCCTCGTGCGCTGGTTTATAAATCATCAATCATCGATTACTTTTCAATTATACGCGGGTGAAACCGCGGGCCACAGCTATTAATTAATATCAGGCTGAACCACAGCGAAGCGTGGCTAAGTTTACCTGGTATGCTATAAAATCATTAAATATTTTTTCAAATTTACAGAAATTAGGACGTTCAAACATATAAAATCTAATGAAATCAAAAATATTTTGTTCAATTTGGGCCCTAAGAAGGCACTTATGATTATCAATACACTACCATAACCGCACCGGTTCGGAAAATATTCCAATCATCGAGGCCGGCAAGACACTCGATTTGTTTTATCAACTTTTTATTTTTATTTTTCATCTATTTACATATTATAAAACTCAACGTCTCTCTGTCTGTCTGTCCGTTTATGTTATTTTCATGCAAAACCACTAATCCGATTTACATGGTTTTTCCTTTAGTTCATAGATATGTTATCTGGTCAGGTTATCGGATATATTTTGTACAAATTAATAATATTAATTTGTAAAAAAGATGGTTTTTGCCGGTTAAATGGCTTATCCTGAGTAAATCATAAGAGATATTTTAAATTTATGTTCTACATAATTGTAGATCTTAGAAAGGCCTACAATAATGTCAGCGATGGCATATGCCACTATTATCGTCACTGCTTATTTCGTATGTCACTTTATAATAGGGGAGCCCTCGATGCTAAGTGGGGATTTACTCGAGCGTCATAGAAACTTATTAGGTTGCAAAGCTTAAGTAATAAGAAGAAAAAAATGTTACCTAATGTACCTAACCTTTCGGGGAGCGGCTATAGATTTTCAAATATGTAAAAAAATACTGTTGCATGGACATACTCGAGCGCGTCAGATATTGATAGCATCAATGTCCTACGTATTTTTAATAATGTACGTATGTTAATCTGATCGTTTGCATGATGGGGGTTGTCGTACGTAAGGGTTGAAAATGAAAAAAAAAAATCGAGCGCGTCAGATTTTCTAAGGGTAGGTATGTAAGGGTAGGCATATGCCTATCTTCTTAGGATCACCCACAATAAGCATTTTTGAGGCAGCACAACAGCGTGTGCTCGACTGACAGCATTCTGTAGTCCATGCTAGCAAAACCGCGGGAATAGCTATTTACTCATATTGTTCATAGTACAATAATTTTCAGTGGATGCACAGAAATTTGCATGAGTGGATGAGTTGAGTGAATTCACTTCCAGACGTCACCGTCATTCACGTAATAATAATCCACCACCCAATAATATCTTTTCGAAAAAAACTTGCTTAACATGATTCTTGATGTTATTGTCTGACAAATCTGTAATGTGCTTAGGTAGTTTATGATAGAACATAACACAATTAACTAATAAAACATTTATTCGTGTTACTAAGTCTGAAAAATGGAATGACTATTTTATATTCTTTTCTAGTATTGACATTTACAAGTTGTTTTTTTTTTTTCTAAAAATACTTTTTCCATTGGAAGGGTAAAGTTACGATACGAAATTCCTCAGTTCCTTGTTCCTCAGTGAAAACACAAAATGACAAACAATCTCTTGAGCTTTATAAAATAAGAATTAAACTATTAAATTACATTAATATTCTGGGATACCTGGAAAACTTATAATAGGCAAACTGATAATTTATACATATATGCTTCCAAAAATATGTATGTATGGACACAGTACCTAACGATGAGTAAATGAGATATAAATACGTTCTAGCAAAATCTATTTTCGAATATATTTTTGTTATTAAAAATAGAACCATAAGAAGCCTTTCCATTTGTATCTTCATTTCTTATTATTTAAAAAGGGCGTTTACATCGAGCTCTATTTTTATTCGTGTTTGTTTTATTGAGTTACTGTATATGTTTTTGAAAGGCTACATTCACTACGCATATTTATTTTAATATTTAATAGCAATTATTAAGAACTATTTTTAATGGATTAGGTAGATAACCATTTTATTTTCAGTTCTTTAAGCATCTGCTTGTGGTGCGTTAATCCTTCTCATTCTGATCATTACTATTTTATATCAATACGAACAATTTGCCAAACTAAAGGTTTAAGGACAAAATAGACTAACTGTAAACTTAATTATCGCTAATTCGTTTAGCGCTAAATAATCATCTTTACAGGAAATCGAAGCAGAGCAGCGATATGTATTATGCCTACCCTATAACTAATATAATAATCACACACTGGGCGGACAGTCTAGGCTGGGCGACGTTCAAAAAACAAAATTTAATTATTTCTCAGGGATGACCTCTATCTAGATATACTTGAAAAGTACATCACTATCTAAATTATTTATTTATAGAATCTAGTTTATTTTATTGTAATAGGAAAACTTACAGCTAATATAAGTAGTAGAATAAATATTCGAAATAGAAGACCATTACAAGTTTTCACAAATAGGTAAGATAATTATAAGATAAGCCACGAAAAGAAACACTAAAATTAACACACACTAAAAGCTGTCCAAACCGCCTTCAAAGATTTTATTGATTCTCGCTCGCACAATTTTTTCATCAATGGAACCAATGAACTACCTATAAAATGGCCAAAGCGCATAGATAATAACATACACTTCGATTGATTAAATATATAATTTCATTTAAAAAAATCGTTTTACTTTTTCCTTACAAACGCTAATTTCATATTATTCTATTAGCTCTTGATAATAAAATATTCTTGTACGTGTAATTTTGTTTCATTGGATCGGGTTTGCGTGTGAAAGAACAAACGTAGCACTTCAACACGTTACACACATACATACATAAATCACGCCTCTTTCCCAACGGGGTAGGCAGAGACCACGTCCTTCCACTTGCTACGATCCTGACATACAACTTTCGCTTCCTCGACATTCATCAATCTTTTCATGCATGCTCGTCGGTTTAGAGTACTCTGGACCTGACCTTTCTTCAAAACGTCCCCGATTTGATCGTGGAACGTTCGTCTAGGCCTTCCTCTTCCAACGTTCCCAATTACACTCATCTTATAAATCTGTCTAGTCAATCTTCTTTCATTCATCCTCTCTACATGCCCAACATCTTCTTTCACACCACAACGTTCTCTTATTACACTATTTCTTATCCTGTCACTCAATTTCACTACTGTCATACTTCTTAGCGCTCTCATTTCTACTGCATTTATACTACTTTCATGTTTTTTCTGCCACACCCAGCTTTCACTTCCGTACATGAGTGTTGGAACTAACACTGCTCCATGTACAGCCAGATGAGCTTTTCTAGAAATTTTCTGGCTGTTCATAAAGGCGTGCAACGCCCCATTCATCTTATTACCCGCATTAACTCTCCTTTCAATATCACTTTCCATCACTAGTAAACATTGATCCCAAATAAACAAATTCATTCACTTGCTCTAGTTTATCACTACTACTAATCCGGATACATACTTCTGTCATGCTCTCTTCCTTTTCAAATACCATAACTTTAGTCTTTTTTGCGTTCACTTTCATTCCCTTTCTTTCCAACACGTTAGGTTTATGTTTTTTCACGGTGGAACTTTGGAAAATATCTAGATCTTGTTGCAAGCCAATTTCGTCGTCTTGCGTAGTTATTGGGTATAATATTTTCATGTCATCAGCATAAAGTAAAAGAAAAGAGTGAACAAAATACGTTGTAATATCAATTACAAAGTAGTGAAAAGAATAGGTTCCAACAAGAATTTTTGCGGAACGCCTGAAAGGATTTTGACAGGATCAAAGGCATAACTACCGAGAACTACGGTTTGTCTCCTTTTCTTTACATACGAGGAATACCATCTGAACAAGTCACCATGAATTTCCAGAGATAATAATTTGCGTAATAGAATTACATGTACAATGCTATTAAATGCTGTGTGGATAACATCAATTTGGGAAGGCTCACACATAATTCGAGTTAAGTATTCACTACATAGTACTAAGTAAGTGTAAGTACAACTGTAAGTACAACTCTTTCAGTAATAGATATTTTAAATAAAATTGAAATCGGAGCAATAAAGCTTTTAGCACAGTTAACAATGGAATGAGGTGGAATATCATCTCGATCTGTAGATTTACTCAAATTTGGTGACAGAAATAGAACTCTCTTTCATTTATCTCAATGCAGGAAGCATTGATGTCACAGGGAATTTTACACGGTAGTTCACAAGCAATAATTTGTGATTCGTCATTAACTTGTGCTTTCAGGAAAGTTGACTGCAAGAATTTGCTAAACATGTTAGAGATATCTTCACCTCTACTCAATGATTGTAAGTTATATTTCATTACCGATAGACAAGAATAGTACCGTATCTTATTTTTCACATAATTCTAGAAAGCTTTGGGACGTTTTGTAATATTTAATTCTTTATGAGTGATTTAATAACTATTAAACCAAAACAGCTTCGACTAATTTAGTTCTTTCTCTTAGGGTAATAAATGAGTTGTCGTCTGCCATATTTCCTTGTTTTTGAAATTTGTAATGAGATTTATTATTTTTCTTTTATCTTTATCTGCCAAGTGGTTTTGATACATATTCTATTAGGGTACAATAAAAAGTATTCTAAGAAAAATAGGACCTGTTAAATTCCTACACAATTCTTTTGTTTCTTAAGTTAAAAAATCTTAAATTTGATAATTAATATAACTTTCTCCTTAGATAAATTTCGAACTAGTAGAATTAAATTCCTACTATACATATACTACTAGCTGTTCCCCGTGGTCTCACACACATATAAGTTAAAATAAATCACTGATTGATGATTTATAATACTGCAGTATAGACAATTTTTTTGTTGAGAGGCCAGGGTTATGTGTCACAACTCACACGGCTCAATCGCGCCACTACCTCTATAGTCATAAACCCGAGCCGAGTGTTGAATTATTTTAATTTTCCATTATCTCCCAAACTATGTGTCCAAATAACACGATATAAAAGGCAAAGTTTATCTTCATTAAATTGTCTTGATGATGAAGTAAATTTCGTTAGTAAGGAGTAATATGCTTAATCCTTAAGCTAATAATAATACTAATAATATGATATTAATTATAATAAAACTCATAAATCACATTATTGTGGCTTATGTATAAGAGTTAGGTATATAGTACCACGGACTTGTTTAGATGTATTAAGGAGCAATATTTTTGTAAAACATTGTATTTACGTATCACTAATCATTACGCCAGAGCACGTGGATAAATCAGTTCGGGTGCGCTGTTTCTTTCGTTTTACTTACCAAAAAACAATATTTAAAACTAGCTGAGAGGTTTAATTTAATTCTAGATGTACATCTACATGTACTATTCCTCATGAATCTGGCTATCATATAAAAAAATAATTTTTCTAATCCGTTGGTAGTTCCAGAGATTGGAATGTATAAAAAAATAAACAATCAAACAAAAAAAACTCTTCTGATTTATTATAGGTGGTAAATTATATAATTATATATACTATTTATCTTTCCAATACGTTGATCAGTTACCGAGTTACAAAATTACGAAGCTTGATAAACAATTCACAGTCTATTTGTATGAGAAATACAAAATTGCGATATGCTATTTCGAACATTTACCAAATATTTTTTGTAACAAAAAGAAAATATTTTGACAAACTAATATAAGAAAAAGAATTGCTGACTAATAGTATCAGATTCGTACCTAGTAGCCAATAATAATGTTCATTATACGAAAGTTCGTCGTCTGCTGAAATTCTCGAAATATGCGAATCCGCTATCTCTGGGTTCAATAGAAAAGCAATTACCATTATAGTACTTACTCAGTCTGTCATAAAACCCTAACTGAAATTAATGCCCAAAATATATTTCATTTACAAATTGTTGTAACAATCGCATATCTCATGAAACAATAGCAAAGCGTTGTTATTAAAATTTATGTTTAAACCTTTATCATCCTTTGTTTATTTTCATTTGAACGTTAGTGTTTATTCGAATAACCAAGAACTATCAGTAGAAGAATACTAAGTTTTGTATGTTGTTTACACACCCGCGTTTATCGTACAACATACTTTGCTTCCGCTTAGAGAAAACCTGCGTATCTGACAACAACAGTTTTCCACGAGGAATCAAATTCCAACAATAAAGAATTCAAGATTCATTGTAAACTTCCTCAATCAAAGCGAAATATTGGAATCGCATTCGAAATCGTAAAATCTTGTAATCGAGATCTTAGAATTCTTTCAAAAGTTCCTTTTCATTAAATTCATTACGAAAGAGTCTTATTTAGTTTGATTATCTTTTTTACATTAATAATCATTTTACTACTTACCTTATCTAAATATACAATCTCTTTTTAAAGCTATCTGCTTAGTCTTACTTTCTGCATATTTTAATAACTATGAACACGTTTTGCTGATTTTAGTTACTTTTATAATAATACTACGAATTATTATTAATAAACTTTGCCATACTTTGAGACAATTTGAATCATAATAATTACAATACTTGAAGAAACTGGAAATCAAAAGAGTAGTAGAAAAGGAAATATTGTTTTAACATTGGAAAAACCTTTAAAATATCAGTATTAACCAATTTTTTTTTTTTTTATCTATATCTACTTTATTGATAGATTTTTTTACTTTAGCCTTATATTCATTTTTTTTATTTTAGATAATGAATATGAATATATAATATAGAGTTATATGTATTTTACATAATTTTAGAATAAATTTAAGTAGTTAATATAACAAATCAAGAAAAAATATTGTTCCATTCGTTTTTTTTTCATTTATTACGTAGTAATTATTTTCATCTGGTAATTTTATTTTTACACATATTAATGGCAATACTTATAGCCTATTAACTGAAGAATGACACATACTGCACGTGTACAAAATTTCATTAAAATCGGTTGATAATTAATAAAAACATAATTAAAAACATTGTCTTAAATTACATTTATTATTTTATATGAATTCTATAAGTATTGTTGACAATATTTATATCCTATAAATCTTTGAGTAAAATTCGGACATACAAACAGACAGATAGACAGACAAAACAGTATTTAATGGCATATTCATGATCAGTGTCCTTCTTGTAGGTTATAGGATGTCTATCAGGAAAGGAAAAAAAAACAGTCTTATTTATACGGATTTATCCAGTTGTAATAGTTAATATAACATTTGTTTATGATCATAATGATGACAATCAGTAAAGATAATACATTGAATAACATTTTTACAAATAAAAGTATATTGTTATAGCCGAAACACAGATGCGTTAAAGGAGCGTTTCGGTAAATTGGGGTCTATAGCAAAAATGGCAAACATATCGTAGAACAACACATCCTTTCGACTATAGATACACAACTTGCATTATTTTCTATTACATAGCTTTTTTTACATGCACTGCATGACTTTGTCGTCATTTATTAGGTTCACACTGTATAACCAAATGTCGTCCAAAATTGATTTTTTAACCCCCAACGCAAAAAGAGGGGTGTTATACGTTTAATGTGTGTATCTGTGTGTCTGTATATTTGTGAATCTCTGTATCTGTGTGTCTATCTGTCGCATAGTAGCTCCCAAATGACTGAACCGAATTTGATCTAGTTTGTTTTGTTTGAAAGGTGAATTGATCGAGAGTGTTCGTAACTATGATTCAAAAAACTCTGTTCAGCTGTTTGAAGATTATCAGCTCTTTTCTAGTTGATAATTAAATGGGATCATCTTTTACAGGTCTGATTGAGTCAAATTTGGTATTCTGCTACTTCAATGATAAGAAGAACATGGCAACATTGAGCTGATGCTGCAGTATCGTCTGGAATCCGCAGGATACCTAACTCTTCACCAATTTACTGCAGAGACATCGTAATTCGGCTCATTCGAATGGTCTCAATGAATAGGTGAATTGTTTCGAAGGTTTATTAATTTTGCATCTTACCTTGTGTAATCAGTAATAAGTTCTGTTAAGTTAATAATATGTAAGAACTAGACGTTGGAATGTAAAATTAAGATATTAGGGCATACGCCCGCAGATGAGGCGACTAGTCTGCTCAAACTAATTACATGCGATTACTAAATATATAGACATTATTTATGCTAAGCTACTAGGATTATGCTACAATGACGCTGACATCTGTGAATTGCACAAAGGTATTATTAACTAGCTATTCCCCACGGTTTTACCCTTATAAAATTTATTGAGCCAAGTCTCCACCGCTCCGCCTGCGGTAGCCTATCATTATTTTCACTTTCTGTAATTTCCTATAGCTTTCCAGATTGCTTGGTGTTCATGGTCACTGCTCCGCTCTTCAGGGTCGTACCGTGAAGTTATATAGCTCAATAAGTATGCTTCTTTAATTCCTCAGTAAATAGGCTTAAAATACATTAAGATTTTTTTCAAATCTGACCGCCAGTTTCAGAGTTTCGCGCGTTCAAAGAAACAAACATTTTATTGAGCTTTATAATATTAGTACATATTACTCAAATTTATTGTGATATTGTTATTACCGGTATTTATGCAGCAACAGAACGATACCAACAAAGCACCTATAATCACGTGACCTAATTCAGAGTCACAACTTATTACAAGGTAATGGACGTCATTTTAAATCCATAACACGTCCCCGCTACCCTTTTATAATGTAAGAATAAATTATTAAGGGCTATTTTTATTACATTGATTTTTTTATTGTTATAGTTTTAGCGATGTGGCTACAATCTCACCTGATCTTAAGTGACGACGCTGCCCAAGATGGTAACACGCTAAGCCTAGTGGGAGGACTGGCTCTAAAGTGCAGCTGCCGGAATTAGTAGCTAGCCAGGCGGGCATTAGAAAAAGCCCTACCACCATGCTATGATTTCATCATGATATTTTCCTTCACTGAAAGCTCAGTCTCATTGCAGGGATCGAACTCACGTCCACCGACGCGAGCCGTCATTGCCTCATTCTTTTTTTTACAAATTCAATCTACTAGACGCCCATAAGTGTTTTCATCGAGCTATTTTTGTTTTTGTTTTAATGCTTTGTTTACAAATTACTATAACATCTACACGATTTTGTGTCAAAATGTTATAATGAAAAAATGATGGCGCAGTGGTAGCGTGTACGACTTCGCGTCGATTGACGTGAGTTCGAATCTCTACAATGAGCCTGAGCTTTCGGTGAAGGAAAACATCGTGAGGAAACCATAGCATGGTGGTAGGGCATTTTCTAATGCTCGCCTGGCTAGCTACCACCCTCAAGTTGAAAATCTGCCGCCAAGCACCAATAGGTGTGTTCCGGCAGCTGCACTTGACAGCCAGCCTTCCACTAGGTTTAGCGTGTTACCATCTTGGGCCACATCGTCACTTAACATCATGTGAGATTGTGGCCACTACGCCAAAACCTAAAACAATAAAAAAAGTATTATAATATTGACAATGGCAATCATCAGCGACTGTACGTTGTGAGCGATTGATGATGAATGATAATGAAGAGTTAATGATGTTAATGAAAATGAAATATGATATCAGAATACAATGATATTCTTATAGCCATGGCAGATACACAAAAAATGGTACAAAATTATACATAATGTTACATAATTGTACAGAAATAGAACAATGGAACGAGTTTGTAAAAACGATCTAAATTCTATTAAAGCCTTTCAAGTTGCTGATAATCGAGTTTGTTAATTTGATATGAGGATATCAAGTAGACTCGTTACTCATAAGGTTCTTTTATTGCAGGGCGATACCCCGAGGACTTCATTTCACGAAGGATCTCATGATCCAACCAAATTAAATTAAAACGCATACTATTATATAGCTATACTATATAGCTATACTAGTTATTGGTTTCGTCTCGTAAATTTATTGTTACTCTTATTATTGACAATTTTTATAGCTTATCAATTAAGGAGTGGCATAATTTTCTTGTGTACAAATTGTCATCAAAATCGATTGAGGATTTTTTTTAAATATTTTTCAACTTCTGTAAGTATTATTGACAACTATGAAATGATAAATAGTTTCCGTGTACAAAATTTCATCAAAATTAACAATGAATTAAAAAACATCCGATTTCTAAACTATTTTTTAAATTTTTATAGCCTCAAAATTGAGCAAAGCCACAAGTTTCCCGTGCACAGAGTTTTGTAAAAAATATGTCAAGCTGTTTTTGAGTTAAATCAGTATATACAAGCAGACAGACAGACAAAAAAAAATTAATAGCATATTTGTGATCAGTGTCCTTTATATAGGACGTCTATTAGGAAATTTGAAAAAAAAAAACTTTTACAGACATAACTACATATTTATTAATATAGATATACCAAATTATATATATCGAGTATTTTACTGTATTTTTAAAACATACGACTTATTTATTATTCTCATACAGACAACAATACAAAATTTCCTCACAAACGTAGTGCGAATAATTTGATTTTCTCCAATATGTACGAACGAATATCCTTCTTCATTCATAACGTGACCTGAAAAGGAGTGAATTTCACTTCCCGTGTCAATTTTCCTATGGTTACTGCAAGTTACTTTACGCGAAGGTTGAATCAAGTTTTCCTTGGGAATCGAGTTCCGTGTTGACACTAAAAATTGTTCTGTGAAGTGTAAATGAAATTTAAATTGAATAGGGAAAGAATAATAGAAATATTAGAAAGGACTTATCTATATAAATAAGTCTGTAGTTTGTCTGGACACTGTAAAAGAATATAACATAAAAAATTGTCTCTCTGACTGTATATCAGGTTTAACTCAAAAACCACATTATATAATTTTGTATTCAAGAATCCCTCAATTTATAGTCTATAAGAATCATCAAGAATACTTGAAGAAAAAAAGTATCAATTCCCAAACAATTTTGTTAAAATTTTATAGACAAGAAGCGTACGTCATTCCATAAATAATTGATAGACTTTAAGAATTGATAATAATAGTGTGCATTTAGTAAACATATATATATTATTAATCAAAAGGTATTTCTAAATTAAAAAGACACGGGAATAATTTAATGTAAAGATATAACGTATAATAAAAGACATACGTAGCCATATTGCCTTTGAAATTGCCTTTTCTCTCCGTCCTTGAACTTCAGCCGCAGTGTGTAATAATGATTAGTTCGCTATATAAATAAACTTCGGAGATTGACGTAATTCGACAACATACGCGAAATTTCCCGGAAAAATTACTTCAAGTTACGCACGTGTTTAACTATTTTTAGAGAAACATGAAGCAACACATCACATCTAAACGATAACGACCGAACTTAACGTAAAGAAGCAATTATAAATTTGTTATTAGGTTCCTTTAATACCTTAAATTTGTTGTATTGTATAAATTATTGGCAATTTTATAGAATCTAGTTATTATAATTAAAACAAACTAAATTTCTTCCTTAATTTTTAATATATATAATGTATTTTATGAATTTTTGAGATATAGAACTTTATATTCTTTTAACATATAATTACAGATGTATGCATTGAAAATTTCATTGCATTGTTTAAGTAATTTATGAGCGTAGACAAATAGTTCAATTAATGTTAGCGTAATTAGTTCAATCGGTAATAAATTAAATAATATATATAATATAATAAATTCAATCAGTAATTATTTAAATACTTGTTACAGTTGGTTCCAGCAAGACTTAAATTGGCAATCACTTTTAAGTATAGGTACCTTCATAATTATAGTGTTTGAATTATATACTTAAAAGGATATACTATAACTTATTTTTAAACAATACTTACGGGGCGGCAGCTTTTTAATTGCTTTTACATACATACATAAATCACTCCTATTTCCCAACGGTCCAGACAAGAGACCAGGTCCTTCCACTTGCTACGATTCTGACATTCATCTTTCGCTTCTTCAAAATTCAATAATCTTTTCATGCATGCTCGTCGGTTTAGAGTACTCTTGACCTGACATTTCTTCAGAATGTCCCCTTTGATTGGTTGATTTAAACACTGGAAGACTTTAAAATTGATATATTAAATAAAAAATGTTCATAGTAACAATGATAATGAGTGCGTTCGGCTTCGCTCGGTCTCAATGATTTTTACTTTTTTTTTCGAACTGACTATACTGTTAGCCTTAAGAGCCCTGGAGGCATTAGAGGCTTTGACAGCTTCACCAGGCTTGACAAAAAGGATGCCCAATACAATTAAAATAGATAAAGATACTCGCTATAGCCTGTCCGCTTCGCTTGGGATATAAAAGTATCCTTTGCCCTAATCCACGTCATAATTGACTTTCATGCCATATTTCATTAGAATAATATAAAATTAAATAAGAAAAAACCTACATATACCGGTATAAACATTATATATACATTATACCTATTAGGCGTTTTCATGATAACGCCACATCTCCATTAATACTTCAATTCAAGCATTATTTTAAAGCTTTTTTTTTATCGTTTATAGTTTTGGCGTAATGTCTACAATCTCACCTGATGTTAAGTGACGATGTGGCCCAAGATGATAACACGCTAAACCTAGTGGAAGACTGGCTTTCAAGTGCAACTGCCGGAACATACCTATTGGTGCTTTGCGACAGATTTTCTACTTGAGGGTAGCAAGCCAAGCGGGCATTAGAAAATTCCCTACCACCATCCTATGGTTTCCTCACGATGTTATATATATATATATATATATAGATAGATTTTTTACATTTTATAATTTGCGAATTATTAAAGAATTTTAGGAATCGGTTCAGTAGTTCTAGAGATGAATCTCTTACAAAAATACAAACTTTACCTCTTTAGAGAGAGACCATAACAGCAATATAGACTAACCGGTACCCACTCGCTTCGCTGTTTTTTTTTTATATCGTTATAAAAATCAAGTTCTATGCCAAATTTTAGTAGAATCCGTCTAGACGTTCAAGCGTGACTGATAGGCGAACATTCAAACACAATGAACACGATGAAATGACGAATTCCGTAAATGTTAATGTTAATAAAACGTACATAGGCATTTTAATATAAAACAACCTTTTAGCTTTAAAGCTAAACAAACTTACTGTTGTTTGAACAAGCAATTGATTTCTCTCCAAACAAGTTTCCCGGCTGATGGATCTTTTACATAACAAACATTATTATTTAGACTGAATTACATTTTAATTGTTGGTACCTAAATCTAAAACTTATTATAATACTTGTATGTGAAGCATTTTAAATTACCTAATTATTTTTATGCCTTCTGTGCGCCATCTAAAACGAGTTTTCTTTAGAATAGGACTCTAATACATTTTATGTCAATGGTTAAAGGTGAATTCTTCTAATACTAAGCTTCACGTGGGACTCTCTATACTCATATGGGAGTAATAATCCTCTATACTGAGACGTTGTCTATTTTTAGATGGTAGACTTTTCCCGGGCATTCATGAGACAAATTGTCTAATACCGTTTCTCGAGCCAAACTACAATTTAACAAGAATCACAATCGAAGTGAAGTGATGGTTGTTTTTTATAATAGCTCGACACATTTAATGTACTGTCCCTGATGGTAAGCACAGTACAATCCAAATACAACGGCGACCACCAAGAAATCAAAATGCATCGGCGGTCGCCACTGTCATGTCGGCCTCTTTGGGTGGCCGACCTAATAGGGAGTATTTATATTAATAAATAAGTAGTTCTGTCAGTACATGTATTTTTTTAAATTTCTCTATAGATACCCTATCTAAAAGACACAGATCATGAATATGCCCATAAAATTTTGTTGTTTATCTGTTTGTATGTCCGAATTTAACTCAACAACGGCTGGACCGATTCTTATGATTTGGGATGCTTATAATAGTTGGGCAGTTGATAAATTTATTTTTGAACCAATTTTGATGAAATTTTGTACACGGAAAGTATATGTCATTCCATATATGAATTATAATTGTCAACAATACTGTTAGAAATCGTAAAACAATTACAAAAGAAATGTATTAATTCTCTTAACCATTTTGCAAAAATTTTTACACTCGAAGTAGGTACATACCATTATTTAAATAATGGGCTACATAAATTGCTAATAATACGAGTAAAAATAAAAATACGGGATGTAAATTATCAGTGCGTAGTAACAAACGCGAACGGAGCCGTGGGGGACTTCTAGATTGATAACAAATGTATTTATTGATTTATGAACTTATTTTTATTTACAAAAATATTTAATGTTCCATTGATTAAAATCGAATATATATATAGGAACTGAGTATAAACCATGTTTGATAATTAAAAAAAGTTAGTTTTATTAAGGTTGTTCATCGGATGATCGTTATTGATAAAATGAAAGATTTACACTTCTTCCCGCTGGCCTACGTGCCTCTTTCTTTCATTATTAATTGTAACGCCACTCAAATGAAAAAATATCTACGTTCGTTCTCGATTACAAAAATTTGTTACTTAATTGACACGTTTAAATCTTCTTTTTCTTACCCATATCCCACTTACTAGGGTCGGCAGAATATGTTGTCCTCCTCAACTTTTATATTCTTCTACGTTCATACTGAATATTTTTCTATTTATTGACTTTTATCCCAGTTAAAAGTTAAAATCCCCCAAAAATTAAAATTTAAAATCCCAGTTAAAATCCAATTTAAAAGATATTTTTTAATTGAATTGTAACAGTAAATATAAAGAATAATAGCAAAAGTCTTATTTTTTAATTCAATTTTAAAAGTAAATATAAAGTATAATAGTAAAAGTCTTATTTTTTAATTCAATCGTAACAGTAAATATAATAGTAAGTCTTCAAAAAATTGGCAAGAGAGTGTTTTTCACAAAAAATTTGAATACCAAAATTAATCACATCCGCAATGTCACTGAGAAAAACAGCTCATCTCTTCGGAATAAATACATTTCACGCTTGAGATGGATTAGCAGTGATTTCATTATCATTAGGCATCTCTTTTCACTTTACTGAATAAGTGATTGATGGTAGACTTCTGTTATAAAAAGTGACAAAAGAACAAAATCCATTGAAATTTTTGGAACTTATAATATTCAATAATATCTGGGCGACCGAATTAAGTTTGGTTTCTTTGTAAAAAACAACACATATCTAAATAAACTTGAATAGAAACAAACTTGAAAAGAAATACAAAACTTAAATCAAATCGTGAACAACGTTTCCGAAAAACCAATTATACAGGTACTATCTATTCTATACATATTACAAAACTCAACGTCTCTCTGTCTGTGTGTTCTTTTATGTTGTTTTTACGCGAAAACGACTTATCTGATTTACATTTTTTTTATTTAATTTTAATTTAATAGCTCTTTAATTTTTTCCGTGGGAAAAATGACCAAATCGCGGAAAAATTGGTAGTCGGTTGGGGCAAGATCCTGCGAGTATTGAAGATGACGGAAGGTTTCTAATAGCAACTCTTGTAGTGGTAAAACTGTTTAATGAATAGTGTGAGGTGTGGCGTTACCATGGATCAATAATGGTGAAGACCGATTGTCAAGTAGAGGCTGTTTTGCTGCGAGGTTCACAATCACTGTTCAGAGTTCTGCACAGTAGACATCTGCTGTTATTGCTTGATCGGATCTGAGGAAGCTGTAGTTAACCACACCCTGAAGTGACCACCAAACAGTTTGTATTTGTGTATAAGCTTCGCTTTAGGACATTGTTTTGATGTTTCATCTGGGGTCAGCCATTGCGTTGCTTAGTGCGATTATCGGAAAGAATCCACTTTTCGTCACATGTCACAATTCGATCCAAAATCACTTCATTTCTGTACCGGTTCAACAAGATAAGGAAAGCTTCAACGCGCGCTGCTCTCTGCATATCAGTCAAACAATGAGGCATCCATTTGTCAAGTTTTTAATTTTTTTCGATTTGCTGCAAATGAGTCAATATTGTGGGTATGCTAACGTCAAACCATGCCGCTAATTCTTTGGTATGCTGACACGGAACGGCTTCCACCATACCTTCAATTCATCGCTATTTACCTTAGCGAGTAATCCTCCTCGTGATTCAATCTTCGGGTCAAAATTTCCCCTATGAAAGCGGTTTAACCTTTAACGCCCGGTGTGTTCGTTAGCCGTATTCACTCCAAACACAGCATTGACATTACGAGCAATTTCTGCTGCGTTTAGTCTCGCGTCGGAACTTGTATTCGATTATTACTCTGATATTCGCTGTATCCATCTTCATTTTAAAAGCTAAATGTAAAACTATTGAAAATCGAACATCAAAACCCATATATTTTTTTAATTTAGATTATTATAGTTTTCATGTGAATAAAGTTTCACTCTGAAATCTGACACCATAGACCGATAACGAAAGGATCTGACACTATGCAGGTTTAATTGGCAGGTTTAATGGCCAGTGCGTTAAAACGACTATTTTATATTTAAATCCCTATTATTATATTTCTAGAAGATTTCGAGTTAAACGCGGCCGGCGTTTAGCACAGAATTGATTTTGAATTATGAGCAGGATTTTATTGTAAGTAATTCTTGATAATAAAAAGGCTTCATTTTCAATGTATTATCGTTTTCTACTATATCTATATATATTATAAAACTCGTCATCTCACTGTCCGTCTGTCCGTTTATGTTCTTTTCACGCAAAAACCACTTATCCGATTTACACGTTTTTTTTCACGTTTTTAATTCGTAGCTATATTATCTGACCAGGTCCTAGGATATATTTTGTAAGATAAAGTAACATACGAAATAAGTAGTAACGATAGTCGTGAATCAATTCGGATAAAACACGCTTTTGGGACGCTTCAATGGCTCACGATGAGTAAATCATAAGAGATATATGTATAAAATTAATGTTCGTTATAATTGTAGATCTTAAAAAGACATACAAAAAGTCAGTGATAGCATCACCTTCTAAGTAGCTTCTAAGGATCACCAACAATAAGCGTTATGGTCTTTAAAATAAACGGTGGGCGACCTCCGTGTAATAAGCGTGGGCAGCATGATTCGCACGTACGCTCAACTGACGGTATTCCGTCGTCCACGCGAGCGGAGCCGCGGGCACAGTTAGTGATAATAAAAATAGTAAATTTCTATAATCCACCAGATTCATATTTCTAGAGATATGCACTCGTTTATTGTAGCCATATAAGCATCTGTTACTGTACCTATATAATAAAACTAGCTGTTCGTCACGATCATCCGTGTTCAATTTATTGGCCCAACTGACGCTAGCACACCCGTGTAACTTCTCATTGTTCAATTCTTGTAATTGCCTACAGTTTGCCAGATTGCTTGACGTTGTTGGTTACTGCTCCAGTCCTCAGGGTCGTAGCGTAAAGTTATATTGTCTATTAACTTAATAATAACCTATAAAATGCAAAACATAATTATTTAAATCTGACTGTTGGAGTTTCAGAGATAAACGCGTTGAAACAAACAGAGAAAACAATGTCTTGAGCTTTATTATACTACTATAAATTGAAACGTAAGCTGTGAAAATAAATGGTATCGATTATACAAATTTACAGTACCTATGTTTAATCTGTTTAACGTCAGATGAAAATAAATCCTATATATCTATGTGCTCGAAGATTTGTAAATGTTAGATAATGTTATTGTTTTAAGGCAAAGATCTCACGATCCAACTATTAATATTTCTGACTAAAATCGACAAGGTGACTGGTTCGTTTCCAGCTATATTAGACCAGACCTTTTAGTGTAGTCTGGTTATGTTTAGGCATTTCGGTTTCTGTAAGCTCGAAAAAAAGTTGACCATTTACTAATACACTACTTATGTTATTTAGTAAACTATGAAATAACTAAGGCCCACACTATTTTGATTACGAGAAGGACTGCTATGTCCAACAATGAAATGCGGAAGAACGACTACTTCTTATTCTGTAACATTCGATATGAAAACATTACTTAGTATACTTTAACATTTCTCTGATGACACTTATTTCGTTGCAGTTAAATTAATACTTCATATTTATATTAGTGACGGTCTGAGGACCGAACCTTATATCGACACACGAAATACATAAATTGACCGTAATTTTAATTAAAATAAAAAATAACTAGACGCTAATCAAATACAGAAAGAAACACTTCATATTTGAATTTCACGGTCTTATTTCTTCGACTAATAGATCAATTTTTACTTGACTAAAATTATCATTGTAAATTAAATAAATAAGAAAACCATTTATTTTGTAATATCACCGTTCAGTAATTAATTAATTATTTAAGTTAATTAATTAATTATGAAAGTTGTAAGAACTTTAAAAATTGATTTCGTCCAATTTAAATTAGTATCATGATGCCAATGGAAACATGTTATTCATATTGGGTATCGATATATTTTCCAAAGACTTAAACAACTCCGATTATTTTTATTGTCAAAGATAAATATTTCAAATATACGACAAAATTAGATACCGTATTTCCTGTCATGTTATGTTATAAAAAGCTTCAGCTAATAATTTTAGTGGTATAGGAACGTAAGAAAACCAAATTTCGTCTTTAAAGCATCAATTAAAAGAAGAGATACGACCTTCTCAAGCAAGCAGTACGACATCTTTCACTTAATAACATAATTAAGCTGATCACTATCAGGGTATCCAGTTAGATATCGTAAAATTGTACATTACAGTAGAATTTGAGAAGGCACTAACGTTTTACGATGAAAAACATGTGTATTCTCTTAACAACTTCGTTTCAATTTACTGTGTAATATTCATATTTTCTTAACGTTCACAAGACAAAGCATTATCTAAGTCTAACCACTATTAATTTTGTAATCTGTGGTTATAACCTAAAACAATTAAATCAAGCAGTATTACATAGTTTATGAGCAGTATGTTTTTTAATTTACACAAAAAAAAAAGAATTAATCACACGTATACAACCTTTTATGGATACGATACTTACAAACAAATCACAGAATAATTAAACAAATACGACTTCTCATTAGAAGCATTAGGACTTTAATAGGCTAATAATTTATACCAATTACGTTATATTTTTAACCCCTGCGGCAAAAAGATGGGTGTTGTAAGTTTAGTATTTGTATCTGGGTATCTGTATATCTGTCTGTGGCATCGTAGCTCCCAAACGGCTGAACCGATTAGGATCTAGTTTTGTTTTTGTCTGAAAGGTGACTTGATCGAGATTGTTCCTAGCTATGATTCAAGAAAATCTGTTCAACCGTTTGAACATCATCAGGCTAGTTGATAAATGTATGTGAGCATCTTTTACAGGTCTAATCGAGTCGAAATTTGGTATTCTGTTACTTCAGTGAAATAAGAGGAACATTGCAACAATGCGCTGATGCTGCAGCATCGTCTAGAATCTGCAGGATACGTAACTCTTCACCAACTTACAGCAGATATATCGTGTTTGGGCTCATTGGAATAGTCTCAATGATTACTTGTGTCGGGGATTTATTAAATTTTAAATTTATCTTTTTAAGGTGAATAATATGCCTAGGAAAAAATTGATTTTTTTTAAATAAAGCCACAAAAGGGATATTGTGTGTATTATTTCCAAAATGAAAATATTTGTCAGTCATCTTGTCAACGCATGCGATCCACTGCCCCAGGCAACCGCGGGGATTGCTGTGTGGTTGCGAGAGAAGTTGGCAACGCGTGGGACCGAGATCTGCGCAGGCGCCGCGCCGTACTCGTTGTACAAGGACTGCATGCCACACCGAATATTTATTCTCAAGCAATTGTAACAATTTAGTCAATATACATCTATATGTAACACGGGTTTTAATTTCAAACTCGCGTGTCAGCTTAGACAGTTGTTATAAAAGTTGTTGCACCAAAGCTGACAAGTCTAAAATAAATAAATAGAAACTTCAATTAACATTTACATTGAAATTTATTTTAAATTCAGTGATACTTTTCTTAGCATTTATGTACAAAACTAAACACATTTGAAAAAATGAATTTTTATTTTTAAACTTAACTTGAAAAACATTATACGCTCAAGTGAAAAGCATTTACCATTAAAAGCTCTGATAGAAGTGAGTTTAGGGATCATCTCTATGTACAAAAAAAATAATTTTGAAATTAAATTGTCTGCAAAGGCGAAAGCAACAAAAGAATCCGTGCATGTAATTACAAAGTGTGATGGGGGGAGGGAAAATGAAATTATGTCTGAAAACTTCGGCGTCTTATTATTGTTCATATCATAAGTAGTTTGAGTTCCATTCTAATTTTTCATTATTTTATATTTCATATTTATTCATTAACTAGCTGCCCGGACAGACTTCGTTCTGTCAAAAGTTAATAGTAAAAATTAAACAAATATAACGTATTTCCGAGTGAAACTTTATTTATGCCTGAACAATAAACGACGATTACTTACAAAAATAGGTTTTTTATTTCGTAGACTGCAATACTTTATAAATTTGATGAAATTCATTCTAAGGCTTTATGGTATACACTATTTTTTGTTTGGATACTTGGCGCGTAAACAAATAAAGCTGACGGTTTCCCAACGTGGGAACAGGCAACATACAACTGTCCATGAGAGAAGCATGGGTTTTCAAGATAAGGCCGCAAATACTTAAAGACTGACCCTGTGATTTATTTATTGTCATTGCGAAAACACTAGCCGCACTAAAAATTGCAGTCGTTTAAATTCAAATGGTACGTCAGTTGGTATCATTGGGATGCTGAACATTTAATGAATGAATGAAACATGCTGAGTATATTAGGTAACATACGAAAAAAAATTAGCTGTATTGGTCGAGCCGTTCTCGAGGTTTGTGCTTAGTAACATTCATTTTTATTTATATTGATTAATATGGTTTTCTTGTGTATTTAATTAATTAAACCTTTATTGAAATTAAGCCCGGAACCATAACTGAACACAGACTTGTCAATCCTTTGATTTGATCACACTTGACAATGGCGTAATTGTCTACATAGGCAGAAGCTATATAAAAAATGAGCCGCATATGATGTGTAAAATCTGGCATGTTATCCTACTATGAAATGAGATGAGATATATGTGAAGTCAATTTATTCGTCATATTATTGGTCGAATATATTCTAAGCATGGAAATATATGTAATTCTATATTAAGGCGCGCGCTTGCTCGTGCAAGGTTAATTCTAGTCGTGGTAAATACGCAATAAGTAACTTAAATCCTGAAAAAAAGATTCGCACTAAAATATTTATTCGAATAATGCCATATTACTTACTCGCATCTTTTTAAGAGTGATGAACTTTGTCAGACGCTTAATAGTACAGATAATTATTAATATAGTTTACACATATAAATATAACCTATAAAATATAACCTAGATTTTATACACAAAACTTTATAACTGTAGATTAATGCACAGCTGATGCGTTCGCCTTCTCTATTTCCCTTTCTCTTTCTAGTCACACACACTCATACACTATGTTGGCCGACAGTACGTCGTGGTACCAACCTCACGCAAAATGGGTTGGCACTATCTCTCCGCCACCGCGCGCGCTCATTGGTCAAATCAGATAGCGCGCGCTTCCCCGGTTTCCTGTTACACATTTCCGTCCCTTTTCCAAAATCAGTCCCACAAAAAATATCCAGTAACCGAGAGGAAAGATGTTACACATCAAAAGAAATGTAATATTTTGAGTGTCAGACTATAATTGAAGGATAATTGCTTAGTTTTAGTTTCTAGTGACGCGAATACTGCTAACGTTACACAAATTGTTATATACCTATGCGTAAAATATTTGTATAATGTAAAATTGTAAAACAACATTTAAGTACACCTACGTACTAAGCTTTAGCAGTATAAAGAAATTTATGGAATAACTTGAAATTAAAATGGAATTTTAGGTACTTCTAAAACAAATTTCTAGTGTTCCTAAAAGATGACAGGTTTTATAAAGTTTGACCGCAGTAGCTCGGGGCGGTGCGGTGAGGTGGCTTGTCTTTTTTTTGTAACAATCGACTTTAATATTGAAAAATTTAATGAAAGATCCAGGTCGTTAATATTGTTCTGAAGATGAAAACAAAAAAAAAACATTTTAGTAAATTTGATAATATTGTAGCGATTAGTAATATAAAGGACACTAATCACGATAATGCCTTTTTTATTTGCCTGTGTGTCCGTTTGTATATCCGGATTTAACTGTAATAAGGCTTGACCAATTTTTATGAAATTTTTCACACAGGAAGGTTATGTCATTCCTCAATTGATAGGCAATAAGAATGACCAATAGTACTGGAAATCGAAAAATACAAAAAATTAAATTTATATTTATTCTCGATCGATTTTGATGTACACGGAAAGTATAAGTGATTCCATTAATAGGTATATAAATGAATTATCATTAATACGTGTTAAAATTAAATTAACTGCGCAATTAAACGCGTGCGGAGCCATATGGTACTGATAGTTATAAATAAAAATTCTTATATAGTGATCGACTATACGAAACTACTTTGAAGACCTGATATAAGTGTCGACAAGTATCCAACAGAAGCAATGATCACTGACAGACAGTGAGATTGACAGTTCCTTGCTTCAAAATATTGAACATTGTAGCCTAAATTACGGATTTATTTCTCGCGATAAAAATAGCGCTCCGCTTTCCTATTCTTAGATTTCTATCAGCTTAACATGCTGGCCAAAAAAATACCGCATGTCAAAAGATAAACCTACTTAAGGCAACAAAGAATTTTAAATAAAACTAGAACAAGACTTGGCCTAAAACGAAAAACCAGGATACAAAATTGCTTACTTGATTAGGTTACGTTCCAATTCTGTATCGCTGCAAGTATTGGATTGCGATGTGAAATTAATTTGAACCAAAATCTCCAAATTTACCGCATAAATCATAGCTACAATTAAAGATTTTTATTAAGTTTTGTGGCCTAACTTCTAGGATTATAAATGTTTATCAAGTTTTGTAGCTTAACTTTGATCAACGTATTGTGAAGAAGATTTCCAAGGCTTGAAATTTTTATTTATTTTATGGATAATAAGTCAAAGATTCAAAACAATGGTTGCCTTAGTAATTTTTAAACTATATCTCCAACATTGGTTTTTAGGTATAAAAATGTTTAATATTTGTAAATTAGGTATGTTGATTGGGCATTTTTTTTGAAACCCATAGATATAAATAAAAGTAAGCTATGCTCTAATATAAGAATTTGATGCTCGTTGTTTTAAATACAAAACAAAACCGGATACACGTTAACTTCGAAAACGTTCCCTTAGTGTCTTCAGTTCGTGGCAAGTAAAGCAACCTTATAATCTTTCTAAAATTTACATCGTTCGAGTTTGTTCAAACTCATCGGTTTTCACAAAATGAGTACATTTTGGGTCGATGCGATCAGGTTCTACTTTTAAGGTGCTGCGCAAACGTAGACACTTTTAGTTGCTGGCAAAGGGCACCGTCACAGGATACCGTGGTTTCCGTATCCAGTATCGGCAACTGGACACGGTCGACGGTTGCTACTTTTGGACACTAGTAACAGTTGAATACTGTTCACTTTTCACTTCACCCAACGTGACAACAAAGCGTGACTGGAATGAGTTCGGCCCCCGGCCCGGTGTAAATGTCCTATGTGCGATATAGGTGACTGTTGGGTGTAACTTATATAACGGTATTAAAATTTATTAATGTTACTTGTGTCTTGACTTGACAATATCAGTTTCTAGTTACTTACACAGAACATTTTTTGATTGGCAATTAGTGTTTACGTCTGCGACGGTAATAGTTGATTTCGTATTGATTTTTGAAAAAAAAAAAAAATATTCACTGGTAGACTGTATCCGATGCAAAACAAAAAAGTGTCTACGTTTGCACAACGCCTAAAGGACAGAGTGGAACCCTCTGTCACCGTTAAAAATAAATTACCGACTTAAATAATAAATATTTAATTATTTCGAATATCTCTACCTGCATATCGGCCGGCATAAAGGTGACGGCTAGTGATCGAAATTTTTGAATTGCACCGTACTTACCATTAAGATAAAAGAAGGATAACAAAAATACGCAATAAGTGGAAACACTAATAAAATTCACGATGACCACACTTTGAGGTTACATTTTATATTTAAAATAATAAGTGACTCACTCGGCTTTAAAGCATTTCAGATGTGTATATACACAAAGACACCTAAAATATGTCTTGACATACACACATTTAAAATTAAACACTAAATAAACGTATTCATGTAATTAACGCATTAAATCATGTCGAAGCCTGTATATTAAATTGTTAAAATATGTAATGTTTGTGGATTTCTTCGTTCGTATTGAAGGATCAATGTTTGCGGCCTTAATTTTCCCAAATCTCTCTATTTACATAACTCTTAGCAAAATTTATGAATATTTCATAGGAACATTAAATGCATAGAAATGCCGTGTTATTTTGGTCAAATATTATGTTTACTATGTTTGTAGGATTTCGTAATTGTTATATATTTTTAAAATTATTTTGAGATATTTCACAATATTTATTTATGCGCTAACCTTTATGTGATGATGAATGTCTATTTCAATGCAATTTGTAAGAAATTTCTTCTCCAAGTACTTTTTGTAAATCGGTCGACTATTATTCGTTAACTTGTAAAGCCTACTTTAGCTGTGATAGTTTTCCTTTTACTTTCGTTATATATACTACTGCCGTGAATTTTTTCACATATCCAATAACAACCCTTTTTTTTTTTTTTTTCGAACTTACTAAAATGTTAGCCTTAGGGGCCCTGGAGCCTTTACGGCTTTTACAGCTTTACCGGGCTTGGGTAACAACCCTTTAGCTAGCGGCGGGAGGGGACACACACTTAACTCTAACATAAATTAGCACTTTAAATGTTAATAAAAAAATCCTAGCTTTACATGTAGGGGAGGTACCCTAGAAAATTATTTTTGGAGTTTATTCCTTAAGAAAAAATATAAGACGCACGGTATGAAAAAGTATGAGGAGTGGAATTAAAAGGGAAAAATCACGCAACATATGTAAAATATCACTAGGAGATGTTTCGATAGCGCGATGAATCATCCGAATCAGTTAGTTAGAGACGCCGCGAATTACACACCGAATGTAGTCGCAGATATTAAATTCCGGTATAAACGACGACCGCGAAACATCTTTATCGATCCCGATGACGATATCGAGAAAGCTAACGAGTTTTACGCACCCGCTCCTACACAACAAGCGTGTTTGCGCCCACGCCCGCGAAACTACCGTTCCCTTCGTCGGGGACGGACGGTAAACTTCACGCGCACACCCGCCACGTCCAACTTCTCCTGCGGCCACTCAAGCCTAGGTCCAATCCTCCGGCATGGACCCTTGAGTCTAGCGGCCGCTCGCGCGATACAGTGACACTGTATTCACTAGCTACTAACATACATTCATTACACTCTATTATGTACATACATGCATTACACCTGAGTGTAATACCTATCTATGTACCTGAGTACATAGGGCCCTTTTTTCTTAGGATAGTTAGTCTAAACAAAATTAACAGATTACTAAATACATATACACTTGTCTCTTCCCCTCCTCCCAGAGGATAGAGACAGGTATATATGTGTAGTTAGTTTATATTGAATGATAGGGAATTAGTCAGTTCGCGACTTAATTGCAATCGCTGCACAAGTGCGAGCCGAGGTTCAGCCACTTTAGGACCCTCGGAACTAGTTACATAGCTTTCGTGGCTGAGTGCCTTAAGCGCTCGCCCCCAAAGCGGTGAAGCTGTAAAAGCCGTTTGAGGCTTCAGGGCCCTTATGGCTAACAGTTTAGTCAGTTCGTAAAAAAAAAGTTAAAATATTATTTTTATATTCTTCTTCTTTGGCGTTACACTCTTGCCAGAGTGGTCGTGGCCGTCACGTCGAGGTTTTGTAGCCTGATTAACAATACGACGCTACTCTTCGCGAATTGCCGCTCTCCTTGTGCATTCGTGCAGAGGACGTCGACGACACTTTTTATTTGGTCCGTCGTCCTCATGGACGATCTCCGGCGTGGTCGGGTGCCTTCAACTTTGCCCTGCACTACCAGGCGTTCAATGGATTCGCCTCCGCGCCGTGATACGTGTCCAAAGAAAGTGAGGATGCGAACCTGCACTGTGTTTGATAGCCTCTGCTTGATGTCCAGCTCTCGAAGAATAGACTCATTGGTTCGGAATTCCGTCCACGATATACCGAGCATTCTTCTCCAGCACCACATCTTATATTAACACGCTTTAATTAGCTTCACTTGTAACTAACTAACAATAATATAATAAAATTTTAGAAATCAATTTTAACCTACTTGTCGTATCGAAATGTAACTTTGTATGTATATGTAGTTCGGATGACAACACTATAATTTGGTATCTTGGAGCTGATCTGATGATGGAGCCTGAAGGTGGATAGTGGAACTTTTCAGTGACTACTAGTAAATCCCCCGAGCTTGGGCTCAAATGATTTGTTTTGACAAGTCCAATAGGTTGGGCTTGGTAACGACGGTGTGGTGATGGAGCCAGGAGGTGGATAATGGAAATCTTCAGTGCCTACTAGTAAATCCCTCGAGTTTAGATTCATATGATTTGTTTTGAAGAGTCCAATAGATTAGGCTTGGAAATGACGGTGTGGTGATGGAGCCAGGAGGTGGATAATGGAACTCTTTAGTGGCTACTAGAAGCTAGTAGCTAGTAGTAGTTAGTACTACAAACCCCTCGAGTTTGGGCTCATATGATTTCTTGAGGAGTAAACTCCAGTCACGTGTCGGATTTGACACACACATTTTTATTTTACGACTAGTTGGTATGGTTAATATGTATACACATACAAAATTACAGCTTTCTAGTAATAAGAATCTCTGTAAACGGCAAACCGCATACATATTATTTATATAAACTATAGATATAGATATAGTGGAAATTGTTTAAATAAGTTATAAGTTGGTATTCAAGTTAAAATTGCTTAGCTTTAGAGTTATAGTCCTAGTATTACTTCATAAATTATTATTCAAAAGTCAAATAATTAAATTGGAATAGCATTTTCTTAAGAAGTCTCTTTGATGCAATGATCCGCGTCGATCGACGTGAGTTTGAATCCCTGCAATGAGCCTGAGCATGGTGGTAGGGCGTTATAAAGCCTAAAAGCCTTCTTTGATACGCTCTCCTTTCACTAAAGGAGTGTACTGTTATTTAAAGCATGTCCCACAAAAGCATTGTGATATATGTAGTTATTTAATCCCGAGTCCTAATAAATATCCTATGTGACTCTACATATTTCTCTAGTAAGTCCCTGTATTAGATTTATAGTTTACTAAGGCATGAAACAAGAGCTGTGAGCTGAGCCCAGTGTACTTAAAAAATAACAAATAATAGATTTATTGGCTTTTTAATTGATTTTTTTCTTGCAAAATATTAAACATTATTTGTTATAATTTATCCGATTTTTTTTGTGTCATCCGCCTGAAGCAGATTAACAACTATTACGTCTTTGTGCAACAAACAGTACAGTTAATAATTATTTAGCCGATGGAACTTAGGTTGGTGTTTTATCAAAAAATTAAACACCGATCTAGATAAACTTTGAATTTAAAGCATTATTAAATACAAAATTTCATGTAATTAATTAGAGCCGCTTCCGAGAAACAGACTACATTATATTGTAATGTTAGATAAATGTGTTATATCATGTTTCTTTATAATAATCATATAACTGCCTTGTTTCAGATGATGTTAAACATAGCCATTGCATTTGTGTGAATTTGATTGGAAACAATATTATAACAAAAATGCGACCAAAAAATCGCAATGACAATGACGCTCCGCCGGTCTGACAGCTTACCCACGCAACTCAGGGTGGTGCCAGTCCCGGCCGACTCCGAACTTACATCACCGCAAACAAAAGGGATTGCCGATTCTAACACCGTACCCAATTTTTACAAAGTTCCTGCACGTGAGGATATTATAGCTACTTGGAAGTCTTTACATACCGACGTTAAGAACATACAAAATGGGATTACTAATAAAAATAAAACAGAGATTACCTCTGAAAAGAGGCCCATTACTCCAAATTTGGGGTCAACTATCACGTGTAATGACAGAGATAATCGTAAAAAGATCACATACGGTAATATTGAGCAAAAAGTACAAGTGGATTGGAATATCTCATCTCCCTTGGAAACAGTTCAAGCGAAGACCATTAAGAAAGGAAGCAATTCATTACGACGGCGGACTTTACTCCAACGGCTGCTTTCTTGGCGAGCTTCTGAATGCGACTGTCGTGAAAGCTATGAACCAAATCTTCAATCAAAGTCCCGACTTCGAGCGGAGGATTTGCTGTGCACTTGTGGCGCTAGTGGTAATCTTATCAACCCACCCGGAGTTTTGGATAAAGTGAATAAGAATACAGAGCGAGGGCGTTCGAAAAGCTTGGGATATGAAGCCGCGCGTGAAGTGACTCGGTTCCGTCGGTTAGTGGCGTGTATTGTGAGTTTAGTGAATACGGGGGTTTATTAACCCCTGTTAATACGATGTTTTGTTTGATGTATTGTGATGTGCTAGGTGTGCGAGTGCGGGTGCTACGGTGGGCGCCGAGACAGCGGCCGCATTGCGAGCTCGTGCCGCGCTCACACTCGCTCGCCGTTACTATCCTGAAGGCGGTTGGGGCTGGACCATCACCATTGTGGGAACCATCGTGCAAATACTCTCACACGGGCTGCAGCTCGGAGGTGGAGCCGGAGCTATAGCTTGCACGGCTGCCATCAAATATCGTGTTCCGCCTCTTTATACTCATGGTAAGTCTTTTAAATTATTATAATTATATAAACATCATATTATATTTCTAACATTCAGGGTTTTACGTCAGATTATTTCTCAAATCTACTCTAGTTGAAAGCTATAAGACTTATTATGAAACTTCGTCTGATATTACTTCGGTTTATATTTAAATCATACCTTTCTCAGTTTATTTGACACTTAATAAAGTTCTAAATGTATATTACTACAATAAAAAGAAAGCACACATAAAAGTTTAAATCGTATATTTTAGTAACATATTATTCTCCTTTATTAAATAACTTTAATTTTTGTAAGTCGTAAACCCGAAATACCTCCTTAATGTTGAGAAACAAAGTGACACCAAATAAGAAATAATAGATTCCATCTAAATCAATTTAAGTACAAAAATAAATTTATATCATAAATAACTGTTTATCCATAATGACGTTTTTCAATATTCAAAATAAGAATATGAAAAATTTGTCCCGTAATTCTCACTAAATGACAGGAAATTTTACCAGGTTAATTACAAAATGATACGTCAAATTACATTAAAAGATTAATGAGCTCGGGTGTTAATTTATCATGTAGCTCTCTTCAAGAGGCTCTCTTTCACAAGACTTTTCCGTTATCGGCCGCCGCGTGACGTGCGCAACGCGGGCCGTACATCTTACTTTCCATCTGACACTGCAGATTGCGCGATTTTTACCCAAATCCATTTATTCGCGTGGATATAAAACATTTGTAATGCGAAACAAGATGATATTTGATTATATAATGTTTTGTGTTCTACTTCATTGTAAAAGTTGATAGATGTATGTGAAATATATTATTTTAATTATGAAGAACTGGTAGTCATAACAGTCAAATCAATCCTAACTAGTCATTGAGTTTAAAAAGTGCTAGAACTACGCATTAAGAAGCAAAAATTAAGAAACTTCGATTGTCTTTGTTTCTTTGTATATAAGTGAATACTTGATATATTTTTGTTTTTTAATATTTTTTATATTATACTTAATGCTAGTTCATTTTCAGAAGCAACTTATGATACTTCTAAAGACACAACCTTTCATATGTTAAATTAAATAATCCCGACCGAGTATTTAGACCTGACGCCAGTTTAGTTCCATATGTAGAGTGAAATTAACTCGCTAACCTAGTCCGAAGCTCTTCATTACTAATATCGAGGCTGTAGCTAACTTAATTTCACTTATATTAGTAACACAGTGTACATCACAGTCATGAAATTAATATTTTGTTCTTTTCCATTATCTTTTGTCTCTGGCAACAACATAGATTGCTTTCAGTATAAATAATTCATTACGTTTTTCATTAGAATGACCAAATTTCCATTGAATCACGTAAATTAAGGCGAACAGATTATCTTCTGTCTGCTTCATTCGAAAAATTAATGGTGAAACAAACAAAAATATATTCATAGTTTATATGTCCGTTTGAAATTCAATTTCCATACAATACGTCGTTCATAATGCTATCTGCAAAAGAGCTTCATATTCGGCTTGAATATTATTGACGAATACAAACTACTGTTGCATTTGATTTTGTCAGTGACACGATATATATAACAAAAGTTAATAATTAAAAAATAGTTAAAAAAATTATAACTACGAAAACATTTTTAATAATGTGATATGAAATAAATACATTAACCGATATGCACTCTATTACAATCTGTCCACTACATTAACAAATTGTCAAACAGTTTACAAGTAATACCTACATTGCTGTAATTTATCTCCCGTTTTTATAGTATGAGTATAAAGAATCAGGCTGAACTAAACCCGCGTGTCCCGCCATCCGAAAAAATTTACGTTTTGAATATTACATGAAAATCTCCAGGCTTTTATTTTTACGTCATATTTTAAGCCGAACTAATTTATTTCTTTTGAGCATTGTTTCATGGCTTATTTTGTATATGTTTAATTTATTTATTTACTGTAATTAAAATTAAACCTGGGCCGGATTGGTTTTGTACCCACTGTACTTTGTACCCACCCGAAAATGTAGGGAACTAATTACCAACTCCTAATAAGCTTTAAAACTATTCTTACTTAAGCATGATTCATGTTACACCGGGTCTTGTCCCGGCCGGTGTCAAAAATCTATAGTTTACTTTTGTATGAAGTAATTCATGTTACACCTCGCCAGGGCCAGGCCGGATCCATTTAGCTTTAGTGTAGCATGAATTAATTCATACAAAAGGATACTATAAATATTTGACGGTGTCCCGGCCGATGCCCGGCCCGGTGTAACAAGAATCATCTTTTACTCTTATAATATAAGTCAATGCTTATGATATATAGTTATATTTTTATATCATAATAAATTATTACACCATGTACGTCTTTATGCAATAATAACGGCAAGATAGTTAGCTCGTATCAAATTGCGGTCACCTCTGTCTCCCCCTATCTTGTTTATTCAAAATATATCAGTGTTAGAAAATACACAAAAATAAACCCTAATAAGGCTATAACAATTACAATTTTGGATATCTCTGACAGGAATCTCATTCGTTTACTCTATAGTTCTAAGCTCCGAGTCTACAAGTATTTGGAAATGAGAAACCTGTGTAATGTTCGACTGCCAAACCACCAACCGACATACCTACCTCTACTGCAAAATAACTGAACTCGCGCTTTTGGATGAAAGATGTGATAAGTAACATGCATAGTTTTCCAAATTAGTCCTCAAGATTAATTACCTATCTACGAGTATGTTAGACTTTTGAGAATGGTTAAAGATAACCATGGGCAACGGTTACCACTTATCACCAGATGGATTCCATGCCAATAAAAGAAATACATTACGATAAAAGAAAACCACGAAGGCTGTTATCATATGAAAAATATAACAAAAACACAATATTGACCATAACATTTGTTCAAATAATATATTAAGAACGTGACACGAATAGTTCACGCATCGAAAGAGAAAAACGTAAATATAATACTTATAAAGTATTATAGAATGACGTGTATACGAGTATAATACTTTCTGACCCGTGCGAATATTTCGAAAATGGTACAGAATGTAAAGAATCTAACAGCTGTTACTCGTACGTTAGTTAAACAGATCTATACATATTATAAAACTCAACGTCTCAGTCTGTCAGTCCGGTTATGTTCTTTTCACGCAAAAACCACTAATCTGATTTACATAGGTTTTTATTAATTCATAGCTATACTGTCTCGCCAGATTATAGGATATTTTTTGTTACATAAAGTTACGTACGAAATAAGCAGTGACGATAATGATAAACCAATTCGGAGGAAAGAAGCTTTTGGAGCTTACGCTGAGTAAACCATAAGAGATTTATCAAATTGATGTATGACATAATTGTAGACTTATAAAAAAGTCAGCAATGGCACATCTCTATCTTTTAAGGATCACCTACACTAAGCATATTTGTCTTTAAAATAACCGGCGAGAGACCGCCGTAAATTGGAGCGGGGGCAGCACGACTCGCGCTTGCGCTCAACTGACGACATTCAGTAGACTACGCGAGCGGAATCGAGGGCATTGCTAGTTGTTAATAAATGACGTCTCCTACTGTATGTTAGTTCATAACTTAAATGGCATTAATGCCAATTTTGTGTGACATTGAGAGTTGAAGGCTTAAATATATCTTAATATTTTTTCTTCAATCCCCTTTGAGAAATAATATATAGAGTTAGGAATCCAATTCAATAAGATTTTTTTAATCACTTTAATTAACGAAAAAATATTTAAATTATTTGTATATGTATTGTCAATAGCGAGGAACAACAGTTTTAAAACTATGTTTGAATCATTAATTTTGTAGAAGAATTAATGGAGATATGGCGAAGCCAGAAAAAGAAACATCTTTGAGAAATAATATGTACGATGATATTTTAGTAATAATAATTAAATTACCAATTGACACTGAATTATTAAAAGGACATTTAATATTCAATATATAAAAACATTCAAAAAATCATAATAATATATATGTCAAATTTTTGAAGTAGGTATATTAAAAATAGCTTTCTTTTTTTAATGAAGGACTTCCTTGATTCTGATAAATTGAAAGATACATTTTGTAATGCATATAGTCAAATATTTTGTTATTATTAAATGTATGATTTGGAAAGGTTTGGTTTATCATCATCATCAACCTGTATCAGTCCCCTGTTGGACATAGGCTTGCCTCAAGGATCGTTACTGGACCATCTTGAGGGTCCTCCGTGTCTTGTCAAATCTAGCCACCTTGTGCAGATTGTCTCTCATTATTATTCCTTAAAATTATACCCTTAAAATTATTCATTTTCATTTATACAAATTATCAGTGAATAAGCCTTTTTTTCAAAGTAGTAATGTAGTTAAATATAACCTGTAGATATTTTTGGCTTTTCATACTCAAATAGTTAGAATAAACGTTAGGTACGTCTAGGCTTAAATATTATTAAAAAGAATAAAACCAATCCTGTCACCTATAAGGGTGGACATTAAACTTAATTTAGCAACTCAATATTTTTTTACATATTCACAATCTTATTTAATACACGTATGTATATAGAAGCATCAATTTCTAATTTTTTTTATACTTTGATCACTGTCTCACTTGATGTTAAGTAATGATTTGGCCCAAAACAGTGACACATTAAGCTTAGTGGGGGAACTGGCTCTCAAGTGCAGCTAACGGAACACACTATAGATGCTTAGAGACAAATTTTCAACTTCAGGGTCTACTACTCTCTAGCCAAGCGGGCATTAGGAAATACCCTACCAATGTTATGATTTCATCATGATATTTTCCATCACCGAAAGCTCAGATTTTAACTCACGTCGACCGACGCAGTGTCCGTACATGCTACCACTGAGCCATCATTGCTTTAAATTAACCCCCAATTGTATACAGAGATATTAACATAGACTGGTCTATTCCAGAGAGTCAGTGAAGCAACGCGTTAGTAAAATATTTTAATATCGTACTTCAAAAGTGTTTGAAGATTTTGGGTAAATAAATAGAATAAATAAATTGCGTAAATTCATGGTCCTATCGGGAATCACACCATCACAGGCCATTTACCTTAGCCGAGATATGTGCCAAAATGCTTAAAGCGGTAACGATCTATATATAGGCAAGTAGTAAATCAAATTGACTTATGTTTTGGCCCGTAAATGTTAAGAAATGAGAAATGTAATAGAGGTACCCTTAGAAATCATTGCTTAATAGTTATGTAAAATGCAAATAGTTCTTTTTTACCATTATTACATAAAATGAGCTGCAATGAGACGCCTGGTAAATATGAAACCTCAAGCATGGATTATTATTAAAAGACATACCAACAAAAGAATATAATAAAGGATTTTTTTAATTTTTAAGATTTTTTCTTTCACATATCGCATGTCGCATTACATTACATTGTCGCAAATAAAATTGAATTTTATGCCATGCAGTCATGGATTATAATCATAAGTTCGGAACATTGTATATGTTAATGTGCGTTATTAAAGAATGTATGTCAGTCACATGTCTTCAATAATTTGTAGTTTTTTTTTTAAGTTTCACTTGCATCATGGTTTCATGAAACCACACAATATTATTTTTAAATAAATAAATCTTTAACGTATATACGAGTAGTAGGTAACCGTCAATGTTTTACTGGCATACCAGGCTACGTATAAAATTGGTTTCATAACGAAAAGAGACGTATAAGTGGTAAGGTCAAATCCACCTCATAATTAATTAATTACGATGAATGGATTTCGATCTCTCGGTGGTCGCTGTTGTATCTGGATTGTACTGGCTGTGCTTACCATCAGGGGCAGTGACGTCAAATTGCCGAGATACACTTTCTTTTTATTTTATTTTTTTCGAAAAATTGGTATTAATTTTATGATGTTTTTATAACAAATTAGCTGATAACATACAACATTTAAGACATGTATTGCTAACAATATAGTTCAAAGAATTGACGTATAGATGGTACTTAAAACAAAGTTGACCATTACGGATTGTTACGTGACAAGATGTACAATTGATTTTTACCCCTAACTGCTCCATTCAATATTTCACATCAGTATAATTGTGAATATTAAGGGTTAACAACAATTTATGTAACCCCGTTAGGCTGGTTTTCTTCACACACTGACCGGTCGGCGCTGAGGAGTGTCAGCGCTGAGCCGTACACGTCGCGCGTCATCGTCTCCCGATCAACGAAACCGACGCGCCTCCATAGCCAGAGAAATTTTCGTTTCGCACTGAACGCACGCGTATAGTACACGGCAATTATATGCGGCAAAGTATATCGCAGCGAACAGTGCGAACGACTCAAAACTAAAAACGACTCAAGCTGAGTGCTGAGTATCGGCGTGAGAAGAAAACCTTATAGTGGTTCGGTTTAGTATGTTACGTTTGTTTATAGCCCGTATTGTATTTACCATCCAGGTGCAATTATTTTACCGAAATAGATACAAAGAAGTTTTTTTTTAATTTTCTTTTTTTTTTACAATAATAGAAAAAACAAATAAAGCTATAATAGCTACATTAAATTTAAATATTTTGAGTTTTTAAATATTTCTAGCCATGTACAAATGCTAGCCAGTAAAATGTCATGATGTCAATAAATATATATTTGTTTTATTCGGAAGCAGTTAAAAGACGTAAGCAGTTAAAGAAGTAATTCTCTAAATTTGTATATTTCTATAATAAGAATTGTCATAACAGTACCTAAGTGGAAAATATGTTTTAATGCCTTTACTGTCTTAGTTTTTAAATACCTGCTAATTAGAGCATTTTTTTTAAATTTCGGCATGCATTTAATTTGTAAAAGCAGATGTAAAGAAACTTATAAATCGTTTAAATATGTATAATATTTTACCGATTTATACCTATGTAGTTTAGTCAGACAACAGTCTACTTAAATCTTTCCCAATAGGTACTGATCAATATTACCAAATAAATTGGCTGTCTATTTGTATATGGTGCTATTACCATTACATTATACCGTTTTTTTGTTAATAGAATGTATATTTTCTTTGTAGCCGTGTTCACTTCACATGCATTTTATAGCAACACAGTCCTTCTTTTGCAAATATTAAATAACAACCTGTTATTTTATTTCCATTGTAATATTTTTAAATTCCATCGGACTTTATTTATAAGATGGTTACATGATTTTTTTTTTAATTTTAATTCATATTAATACATGAGACTATGTCCTCTTCAAACGATTGAAACCCACATACAAGACTCAAATTTAAGGTTACGTTTTTTTTAACTAGTTATATATATGATTCTATTAACTTCATAAAATATATATATTTATATTTGTATAAAATATTTAGGACGAGACGTAAAACTTATCCTAGATAATCGAGGTTTATATTTAGTTCTAAAGCAATGATACGCAAAATACGTATGATTTATGAATAGTCGATAAAAAGTTTCGTATTATCTCCGCTCAAGTACAATATAGATCAGTTTATAATAAGCTTTAGTAATGTGATCCTGATGGTTATTTTAGGGTTACCAGAATTGTTTTACTCTAAATAACTAGATCAAATGAAATCATAAAATTACTAAGATATTGAACAAGTCGACGGATTTTGGCAATTTCTCTGTTCAGTAAATGCCAGAGTGTACATAAATAGCTTGTAAACATAATTTTAACACAGTCAGTTCTGTGATTAAAAGTAAATAAATTTATCATTTTAGTATAAAAAATATAGCTTTAATTAAATTAAAAAATAGTCTCATTAAAATACGATCAATAAGTATACAAGTAATATTTAACGAATGTTTAAAGATAACAAAAAAATGACATCGTCTACTGACATTCGTAAATATACGCTTCATGATATCTCTTCTCAAATTTACACAAGTATTTGTCAATTCGCCAAGAACTTGATCTCCTCATTCAAAGTTTATAGGAATGGAGAACAAACCTTTTATTATAATAGACAAATGGGATAAGTCAACGCACTTGACCAGTAAAGCGTGCTATACGAAGGTATATGTTTAATAATGCTTACTTCGTTACATACACTAATATCTTTACCTTCAGTGTCAAGAGTACCAGATGCGAACATTCGCTAGAGACATTATTTCGGAACAGACAACTTTTGACTTTATTCTCGATATTTAGCTGGTTTCACCCACTCCATAATTATATCCCTGATATATATAATTATATGTCTTATATGTTTAGTTTATAAACAATGTACTTAAACTGTAAACTGATATCTTGGAACAGGCAACATTTGAATTTATTCTCGATAGTTAAAGTAGCTGGTTTTACGAGGTATTATGAACGGGCACTAATAATTTTGAATTTTTGAGGTTATTCTTATTAAATAAGCAAAATCATGATACTAGGACTTAAAAAGTTGAATTTTCAACGAACTCTAATTTGAATTCAAACTGTTATTATGTATAACAAAACTATTTTTTATTAATTTGGCGAAGTAACAGCACTGTGCCTAATAGTAAGCACGGTACAAACCAAAAACAACGGCGATCACCGAGAGAGATCACCTATCCATCAGCGGTACTTGTGTTACACGGCCCGGCTTCCTTTATCAACACGTCATATTAAATAAGATACTATTTAATATATGTTAAATTCGTACAATGACTATACTATTGACCCCCACGCTATTGGCTGGATGCAATAGCAACAGATGTGCTTTATGACCGCACCGCACGCACTTTATAAGTAGGCAACAACCAGGTTGAAGTGACTCTAGCTCGAGCTATGTGCAGAGCATTCTGACACAGTTGTGCACACACGGAAAATATTTCTATATGATGATATTTTAGTACTAAGCTACTTAATAATAATGTATAGTAATTCTGTATGGATTCAAACTCGAGTTGTTCCTTAATGGCTTCCCACAATCTTTATTTCACTGAAACCAAAAATGATTTATAGTTAAGGCCGGATTGCTAATGTGTGCCTCATAAATAACTTACTAAAACGTTTTTGCGAGTAATTTTTTTTTCGTCCATTGTTCTATTTATTCTGAACTAGCTGAGCCCGTGGCTGCGTTCTTATGAACTACACAATGCCGTCGATCGAGCACACGCGCGAATCGTACTGCCTCCGCTCAAAAGAGGGAAGACACAAATGATTATTATGGGTGATCCTTAAAAGATAGAAATATGCTATCGCGCTCTCTTTTGTAGACCTTTTTAAGGCCTACAATTATGTACAACGTTAATTTGATATATCTCGTATGGATTACTCAGCGCCCTGAATGCGTCTTTTTCCGAGTTGATTCACCATTATCGTCACTACTTATTCACTACTTCATCTTAAAAAATATATCCTATAACCTGACCAGATAACATAGCTATGAATTAAAATAAAAAACGTGTAAATCGAATTAAGTAGTGGTTTTCGACTGAATACAACATAAACGGACAGACAGGCAGACAGACGTTGAGTTTTATAATATGTATAGAAGAAGAAGTATAACTTAAATCAGCTGAGTACACTCTTTCAGTAGAAGTTCCTTTTTGATCATTCAACAGTACCAAATTATCAATTAATAACTTTTCAGAACAACGAACGTCGTTTGTACAAATATGGAATAGTACTTGAATTATCACAATGGTCTTTAAAGGTCACTTTACGGTTTTCACGATTACGAAAAATAGTTAAAGAAAATATCTAGTATAACAAAATCATTACATTGTTTTACACAATTTAACACATAGCCTTTAAATTACAATTTAAGCAAGGCTTGTATTATGATAACTACACACTGACACATAACTAACAATTATGCTCATTACACACAAGTCAGTCATGATTGGTGCTCGAACCTGCGACCTCTTGGCTCAATAGTAGGGCTTACTCCTGCTGCACCACGAGGTGTCTCATCATTGAGGCAAGGCCCAATACAAACCTTGTTTATTGTCATTGACAGAGTACTAAATATAATTAATCAAATTACACGTAATTTAATTTAAATTATACTTTTTAATAAGATCTATTAAAAATAAGGTAGCCCCCCTTAATACCTACTTACTTAAATCAAACCGTATACATATAAGCATATCGTTGTAAAGCTGCTACCTTCTTTCAAGTTTTTTGACTTGGTTGCTCAATTTACAGTTTTGATTTTTTTATTAATCTTAAATTACACTTTAAACATTTTCCATCGTTCTATAACCTCAACATTAATTATTGTTCTGGTGTATACTTGTAATGACTTCTGAAGATTTCTAGAGTTTTAAAAAAAGCCGTGGTCGCGTGCCACTTTGCCTTACTTAACATTTTAAGGGTATCATTTAGAAGAACAATAATTTGAAATATACATATACGAGTATAATATGTCGAGCGTAATAATCCGTAATAGCAAAAATATACTCGCGAGGTTGAAGATTGACATTTAAGGTTTAATGAAACCTTAAAATGTATTTTCAAGTAAAAAATCTTTGAGAGAGAAGAAAGACTTATTTATTAGGTTTGGAAAAAAGAAAAAGTGTTTCGCTTAAAAGATGGCGTTTAGATCTTTTTCGACGTCGTCTATCCCAAAGGACATATGTTACATATTTAAATAAAAAGTATACATATAGAAACTGACTATCCATCACGTTTATTATAGTCTAAACTAACTCTGATACGTGATTTTATAAAATAAATCGTACATATCATTCATCACATGATGCGCGCAGAACTATCAATTTAAACCCTTTAACCAAATGCGCCAAAAAAGATAAAACTTCAATAAAATATTAAATAATTTACTTGCAACGTAGAATTGAAGACATTCCTTCGATTAAATCGTTAAGTTCATCTCTTAGAGACATTACCTTCACATGGTTGCCCATTATGGTTGCATATGATCACAGAACCCTATCGAGTACTACATTATCAAGCAGCCATAATCACCACATATGGTATTTCCTCGGCTTTTTAAGTGTTTTAATACCTTAAATGTAAATTATTAAAGCTTAGTTTATGTACCACTGACAATTGGATAAATAATGATATGGTTATACGAGTAAAGGCAATCAAAGAGTTTTTACATTAAAATCGTTCACATGCTTGATTTAATTAAAATTGATGTTCGCTAGATTCTTAGTACCTTACTGCATATTAAACGTTCTTTCTTAGAAATTAAAATTTTTAAACAAGTATATCTGCGATATTGGTTGCGTTGTAACATTATTGTAATTCGTTGTTTCTGAAATTTCAATATAAATACATTTAAATAGGAGTTGCCTTTGGAAATTACATTTATCTATCTAATTCATGTGAATAAAAATCTTGTGTGTGTTAGTGATTGAACGACTTGACCGATTGAGGTCATATTGCCATAATATGTTTGGTTTATCGAGACGATAGATTATATTATATTAGGATCCGATAGGTGGCTCTGTGGTCGAGCTATTAACTACCAGAAAAGGCAATATATCTATAGAACAAATTTATAACGATATGAATACTTCTTCACTATTAAAAAATAGAAAATTCAGAGTAGTATATATATATATATATATATATATATATATATATATATATATATATATATATATATATATATATATATATATATATATATACGTAAATAAACCTTATTTTAAAAAATGGCAAAAAAGTTATAATTACGTTAAAAATTTAATTAATATCATTTTGGAAGGTATTAAAAGGTGAGTACAATAAAATGATAATAATAGTTACCTGTAAGTGTCACATTGCGTGCAAAGCCTCAGAATATGTCTCAGAACATTTAAGACTAATAAACTACTTAATCCGTTGGAGTTTTTGGCGGGATCTAAAACTGTCGTGTAATGGTTTTTATTTTTTATTCATAAATTTATTTTATTTTACCCTATATTGTGTAATACAGGTGGCGTTTTGGATAATAAAACTTTGTTATTGTGGACAAGTTAAGTGGATTGGAAATAATAATATGGATCATGAATTCTAACAATGAGAAATATTTTATAAATAATAAATAAACGTTATTGTTTATAATTTCTATTGAAAATTATGTAAATATAAAAGAAAATGGATTAATTTCGTGTAATTTCACGGTATTTTTAAAATATATTACAGTATTCCACATTCCACATACATACATTTCTTGTTTATATGTGCATAACTTAAATGCAATATATAGCCTATATAAAACCTAAATGTACCTACTACAGATATGTACTATATGTACTACTAATATACCTACAGACTATAAGCTACAATTGCACCAAATTTCATCAAATTCGGTCCAGTAGTTTCTGCGCGATTGATGTACAAACTGACAGACAAAAATATCAAAAACTGTGGAAATGTTTTCTGTCCGTCATTCTAAAACCCCTGTAGTATTTTTTCTCAAATATCTTTAATGTACAGATATCGGCTCACTGTTTTATTGTAAATACAAATTAATTACATTACGTAGATTAAATTAAAGTAATTAATTTTTCTAATTTAGTGTAGCTAATACCGTGAACTTAATTTGATTATCTGTTCTAATAAAAAGTATTATTATTTATTATCGTCATGCTTTGTTTCTACAGGCATGTTTCTCTGGCCTGATGTACATTTTTCATATTCTCCAAATTCATACAATCTTATCGGTGAGGACTATTTACTAATCCTGCATTCAGAACTTTGTTAATTTATTCCACACAGGTCAGTCTTGGTCAATAATATCAACATGAAAGCATACTAGACGTTTAATTATTATTTGTTACGCTGTGGTTGCTAATGCGGTAGTTCCGTCAACCTACAGAATTTATTATTCTAGTGTTTTAGTTTCGAAAAAGAACGACAAACATGAAACTTCATTTTATAACATATGTTACATTTTAAACATGTTCCAATTTACAGTTACTATATTATATTTTATTTATATAGACGAATATAAAAAGTGTTAATTGTAAAAACAATAATTCACTACCTACTACTCAAACCTTTTGTTAATCAGACCATCAAACCATCGGAGAAGATTCTATTAAATTAGCAACAAATTATGAAAGATTCCATTAGTCTTCCCTATTCCAATTCCTTCCAATTCCCTACGAAATTGGGTCTGATATTCGCGATGAGAATTTATTTATCATTCAATACATTTCAATATCTACTAAGGGGATAGGAATTCTGTAATCTGCGATGCCTGAATGACTGGTGAACGTTGATGGATGGTTTAGGTTAGCGATTAGAGTTATTCTAAAATGGATAATGGCAACATGATTAAGCAAAAGCGCATGTTTAACAATCAAAGAAAATTTAACATACGTTGTAGAGTAGTGTCATTTTCCTACAAATAGATACCTAATAAAATTATACCTTACCTAAAAACATTATATTGTCAAAACATTTGATGGTTTCCATACTACAAATTTTAGTAATTAAGATACTATACTCTTATAAAGTTTTTAGTGTAGTTAAAAATACAGTAGTTAATACAACTGTATTTAATATTTAAATTCTATTCAATACTGAACATAAAAGTAAATAAATCAAACAGATTTGACAAAAAACAGTAACTTTAAATCGGAGATTAGGTTTAATTTTATAAAAAAAAAAGTTTTAAAATTATAACATTCAGTAGAATAATCTTCTTGACAACATTCTGTTTATTTGCTTTATGATTGTTTTGTAAAATACAAATTAGCGAAGTATATTTATGAATTAATTACGCGTAAACTGATTATAATTATTTTCCTTTTTCTCTTTTACAACTAATATTTTTGTTTGGGGAATTAAGTATATAACAATGTATTTTCTCTTGGTCTCAGGAGTACCTTATATAAGAAACAAAGTAATTAACTTTCCGCCGAAACTTCCCTTAGGAACTTCTTTTATGATTTAGGACTTAGGATTTAGACTAGCGATATACATATGACATAGCCTGTTTCATACATATGATAACTACTTGCATTGCTAGATTGGTTGACGTTTATGTCCATACTCCTCTCCTAAGGATTGTAGCGTGATGTTAGACTGCTTATAATCTAACTCGGTAAATAGACAAAATTAAATTGACTCCAGTTAATGTATCAAAAAAAATGTCCTATCAAATGAATCATATCTCAATGCTTTTATAAGTTTTTTTAAAGTATTTATATATTACCAGATTTTTTATAACGACCAGCTAGCGCTTTTTAATTTAATTCATTCAGCTCGCCGTCATATTATCTTCCGATACACCGGGAACTTATTCATTAATTCTAGAAATTAATTAATTTGCTCTTCCTCAAAGGCAATTTTTTATTTATATATGTAAATGTTTACCTAGTTAAGTATAAGAGACTTCAAACTTTACCTAATTCCAATCTCAGGATAAGTTTTATTGCCTAGATAGTTGGTAGAACAGTTTAGAGCTCACTTGAAAACGTGAGATAAAAGTGCTACTTAACGCTGTGAAACAATGTAATGATTTCCACCAAAGCTATGCGAGGCGCTAACGCGACACGAGAATTCGTAGCGAAGCTGTGAAAAGATGTGTAACTGAGTGGTGCGAGGATGCGTAGCGGACTCTTTTTAACTGTACGTTGCATCGTTTTACACACATTCCTCGCTTGCATCTCTCGCACACATTCCTCGCTTACGTCACTCGCACACATTCTTCGCTCGCATCCTGCGCTCACATCTCTCGCTTTAACTGCAAACTACGTATATAACTATATTTTTATGTAAATTTGCGACAGTGTGTATTTTTTAACATTTGATTCAAACATGGAATAAAAATATTACAAGTATTACTTCCTTATTAAAGAAAGGTTCGTTATATACGAGACTGAATTAGTAGATGCATTGTTATGATTTTTTTTAGCATTCGATCATTCCAAAGCTTAACATTAGCTTTCTTGTCAAACTATTAATTCTAAGGACCATTATCAATAATAACATTCTTATCCAATATTAACTTTGCTTTAATTAAAGATCAAAGGATTTTTTTTGTTCTTTTCAAAGATCTATGTCCTACAAAATAATTTATATAATATAACGCGTCTAAAAACTATTTTTATATTCAAGCTTATTTTCTTATTTCTTTCAAGCGTAACGTGAAGAGATATCTATGTAGGCCGGCATGATAGTGGCCACCGCCGATGGATTACGATATCTCGCTTTTTATCAAAGACAGTACCGTCAATTTGCCGAGCAACTAATAAAATAAAAGTGATCTATAAGATTTTAGCCAAAGATAAATAACACTAAATATTACTGAGTTACACAAGCGCCTACGCTGTTTACGTGTCGTATTGACACCGGAGATATCCCTAAGACCTCTATAAATTAATCCTTTTCAGTGGTAAGAAAAAAGCGGATTTATTTTTCAGCCCGACCAATATGACATCCGACATTTGCGTTCATATATCTTCGCCAGGAGTTCTTTGTACTTGAGCGGTATTTAAATATAATATGTATTATGTAGAATAATATTTTATCCTCCGAAAAGTTTGAAAAAGTATTTTTGATTGTTGTGATGTATCGATAAAAACAGGGGCAACAGGGCCAAATGAACGTGTAATTTTGTTTCTATTCTTTATTTTATGATGGTGAAATATTTGAATGTAATTACATGTAGGCCCTTTTTGGTATGAGAAGGAAAATTGTATTTTTTTTACTTTTTTTAAAGACCGTAGAATTATGATCTTGACTTGGTCAATTTTATTATACAGAAATATTAAACGAACTGTTTATTGCTTTCCACTTTACATAATTACCAAATATCCTGGCAGAGTAACGTGTTTATACAAAACTATAACTAGAATGCTCTTCATCCCTCGGCTCCCTGTGCTTGACAGGAGCACCGGCGCCACACATGTCACATGCCACGCCACGTCCACATCCGATAGTGGCGTCATCGTCTACAAAAGTCAGTTGAGAGTCTTCTAATGTGTGGTGTTACAATCTAGATGCACGGCCGCGGCATTGTGGCAGCCAAGTCCGGAAAAGAAAAGGGCGATATATCGGCCAGTATGTATATTTACACGAACGATTTCCGAGTTCGACCCCTCCATAAGTCAAAAGCTAACTCAACTTACACGCTTAAAATTTTGTGCGTTTAATAAACTTCCCTTGTACACCTAGAATCCTCAATTTTACGAATAAACCTGTTATAGACATTGAGTTATTAGGGTCTGAAAAGTAGAATTTTTGTCACTCACTGACTCACTCATAAAAAACATAGACCACTTCTAGATGACTTAAAACTTAAATTTGTCATCAAAGAAGAAAAAAAATACAAAACATTAGGTACAATAAATACAATACATACCACAAAAAAGAAAAACAAAAAACTTAAAAAAAGGTGTGTGTGCGATTCACACACGATAGAAGTGAAACTACATTTTAAAAGATATTTTATTTAAACAGTGTGCAATATACATACCCACCGACATTTGCTCTCTCGCTCTGGCTCACACAAAGAGGAGAAACCGATAATATATTGCTGTCTCGCTCTGGCTCACACAAAGAGGTGAGACCGATAATGTGCGTTAAACGTTTAACGTGTTGGAAGTCGCATAAGAAGTTTCACTTCAAAAATCAATTTGAAACGAAATAATACTCGTAAAGCGGCGTTTCCAGCCACTCACTAACAGACGGCGTTGTGCCAACTTAGAACCCGATTTAAGTGGACATTAGAATAACGACGCTTTAATAATAATTAAATCAAAACACTAAAAGAAAGTATAATTATTAGTTGATTTTAAACGAAATAATAGTCGAAATTAACATCAACTACAACGGCGTTTCCATCTTCTCATCAATAGATGGTGCTGTGTAGCTTTCAAAAAGAATGATTATTTTTAATACGCTTTTATTACATAGCTTGACTTGTAACTAATTAACTAACAAACTATGTACTAAAATCTTAGAATTTAAATCTAGTTCTAATTGTCGTACCGAAATGAAACTTTGTATTTATATGTAGTCCGGATGACATCAATATAATTTGATATCTTGGAGCTGATCTGATGATGAATCCAGGAGGTGGATAGTGGAACACTTCAGTGGTTACTAGCAAACCCCGCGAGTTTAGGCTCATATGATTCGTTTTAACAAGTCAAATAGGTTGGGCTTGGTAACGAGATGTTATTATAAGACTAAAAAATTTATAATTTTTAATGCGTAATAAAAACAAGTTTTTTGTTTTTTAAACTTATTATTATTATTTCTCAACCGATTTTTATAAAATTTTGTACACGGGACGTATGTATATATGTCTTTTATGAAATTATAGGCTATAAGAATTGACAAAAATATGAGTAGAAATACAATTACTAGACGATTATAATAAAATTATAATATATCTGTAATGATACTAAGTCTTTTTTTAATGTTTATGTATAAGCTTCAATAAATTATATGAATATTGAACAGTAATCTCCTTAAGTCTTGCTTTAAGCATATTCGGAAAAATCATAAGTTTTACTGTCGAGAATGTTAATCTTAACATTGTGACCTAAAGCGATGATTCGCCCCTAAGAGCTACGCCGAATTTACGACTTGTAAATACTATTTACAGAAATTTCGTTTTGTTCATGTACCGAGGCGATTAGATTTTTAGTTTTTTTTTTAGACAACTACATGTGCATTTTAATTTCTAGTTTACGTAGATAATAACATAAATATATGTTTTGTTATTATTAAAATCCAATTTAAAAAAATCAGTTTAGGCCATAGGATGGCACTTATTTATGAACGTCATAACACTATTACCGATTCGGAAAATATCCCAGTCATCGAGCAGAACCGGCAAGAATTTTTTTTTCAATATTTATTATATATATATGTGTTGTATATATATATGTCATATCCCCGAAACTGTTCACGAACGCATTGGAAGATGTATTTAAAACGCTGGATTGTAAAGGTAAGGGTATAAACATAAACGGCAACTACATTTCACACCTGCGATTCGCTGATGACATAGTCTTAATGGCGGAGTCGCTAGAGGAGCTAACCCGGATGCTGGACGGCCTAGCTTCAGCCTCGCGACGTATCGGTCTTGGCATGAATTTTGATAAAACAAAGTCATGATCAATGGCCACATTGACCCAGGGCCGGTCGTCGCAGGCAGATGCTGGATGCAGCAAGCTGAAGACAGGGCACTATGGCGATCATTAGGGGAGGCCTATGTCCAGCATTGGACTGCTATAGGTTGATTATGATGAAACGAATGCTTCCCTTCTCTTCTACAGTAGTCACAATAGTGCTTCTAACATATTATAAAACTCAACGTCTCTCTGTCTGTCTATCCGTTTATGTTCTTTTCACGCGGAAACCACTAATCCGATTTACATTGTTTTTATTTTAATCTATAGCTATGTTATTTGGCCAGGTTACAGGATATATTTTGTAAGATAAAAATAATATACGTAATAAGCAGTGACGATAATAGTGAATCAATTCGGATAAAAGGCGTTTTTTGGGCGATTAAATGGCTTACGCTGAGTAAACCATTAGAGATATATCAAATTAATGTTCTACACAATTGTAGATCTGAAAAATATTTACAAAAAAGTCATAAATAGCATATGTTTATCTTCTAAGGATCACCCAAAATAAGTATTTTTGAGGCAGCACAATTCGCACGTGAGCTCGAATTCTACTAAAACTTATCGATTATGACGAAACTTTATACAGAATAAAATATTTATTATTGTTTAATCTACCATAAAACATATCAATATTAACTTATATTTTTTGAATATGTCTAGATTTCCATATTGTTTTATTATGTTTAATTCTTAGTAGCTCAGTTTTGACTTCCGATATTTAAGAGGAAATATCGTTTATTAGTCAGTTGAGTAAATGTTTAGTTTTTAGGTCCCATAAGAAAGGACAGGCATGAGGCAGTCAGCATTGAGCTACGAAGTAAGCTTGTTGTGCTAACAAAAGAAAGTGCTTTTTAATGGAAAAACTTATACTTACTTAACTTACAGAGTTATTGAAATATAAACAAAATTTTAAAAAATAAGTATTCTCGTGGGATTCATAAACTATGTTCATGTCAAAAGCTGTACAGCAAGTAGGCTTAAATTAAAGACTAAAATACATTCATCTCAGGTAAAATGCGTCACCAATACAAATGTGGGAGGGAAAATAACTTTATACTTCGAATGAAAATCAACCATGTTATAGGGTTGCCCAATAGAGGAAATTATAATAAAAATGCTTTTTTTCCGTACAACCGAACTGCAACCAATCCACATCAACTAGAAATTTAGTTAGCCATGACGACAGAGCCCTACAATTTTTTTTATCTATACTTTTTTGTATTTATATTCATTTTATTAATTAGTGATATTAGACTGAGGATAGTATAAAATTATTTTTTTTTACGAACTCCTCCTTATGGAAGAAAACAGACTTGCTAAAATTTCAAACAGTTAATGCTTCCAATTTCAAATTTTTGCAGTGTAATATATATATATATATATATATATATATATATATACCTAGAATGTAATACAAAGGTAAAACATACGTGTAATAGTTATTTATGATACTAGTGCGGTAAGTTGGTTTTTACAAACGAGTAGACGAATGTAAGCCCGAAACAAAGTGGAGTGCTTGACTAATATGGTCAAGACTTTGTAAAAACCAATTTCCGCACGCGTGTCATACAACGTTTTTCTACCCATTGGCGAGAAAACACTACAATAGGTAACGAAACAAACTTTTTAAATAGATTATTTTTAATAACAAATAAGTAATTATACAGATAAGTCTCTACACTTGAAAATTTTACCTGCAATTTGCGCCTCGTTCAAGATATCAGGTGGAGTAGATTCCATATCCATATCGGATTCCACAGTTGAACTCATATTATTATTTTGTTTATAAATATCAGTCGTGTCACGTCCTCGTGGTAAAAACTACCACTTTCGTCTCATTTTCTCTTTAGTATTAAAGTGAAAACAAATGTATTGATCAAAAACGCTTCAAAGGAGGTTCGATCATTCAGCTTATTTATTCTCGTAATATGAAACTCCTTGGTGGAATTCTTATATAAATATTTATATGAAAATTAAAAAAAAACGTAAAGGATACGCACGACGCTATAAAAAACAGGTATTTAGGTGAGAGTACCTATTTTACCTCACATTTCGTTGTTTGGTGCGTAATTTTTTGTACAATGTGTACAGGCTTCGTAAATGCATTTTTTGAGCAAATTGGTTGAAAAATAATATTACATGCAAAACGGCAATATCACAACCCTAAAACTAACTTTTAATACATTTACGACAAACTTCCTGTTTCACCTTCCCTACAATATGTACGATATCAAGCATAAAATATGTAGGTTGAACGATGTACCAGGTCAGCCTATTCAAGAGTAAGTATTGTAAGATCTTTATATTTCATCATCATCATCATTTCAGCCGAAAGACGTCCACTGCTGGACATAGGCCTCCCCCAAAGATCGCCACAACGACCGGTCCTGTGCTGCCCACATCCAGCGGCTTCCCGCAACCTTTACCAGGTCGTCGGACCACCTTGTGGCGGGTCTGCCTACGCTGCGTCTTCCGGTACGTGGCCGCCACTCGAGAACTCTTTGACCCCATCGGCCATCCGTTCTACGAGCTACGTGGCCAGCCCACTGCCACTTAAGTCTAGCTATTCTTCGGGCTATGTCGGTGACTTAGGTTCTCCTGCGGATCTCCTCATTTCTGATTCGATCACGCAGAGAAACTCCGAGCATAGCCCTCTCCATTGCCCTTTGAGTGACTTTGAGCTTTCTTATAAGGCCCATAGTAAGCGACCACGTCTCAGCACCATATGTAATCACTGGCAACACACACAGGTCAAAGACTTTCGTCTTGAGACACTGCGGTATCTTGGACGAGAATATGTTACGTAGCTTCCCAAACGCAGCCCAGCCGAGTTGGATTCGACGATTGACCTCTTTCTCGAAATTGGATCTACCTAACTGGATAGTATGTCCCAGGTAAACATAATCTTCAACAATTTCAAGCGTATAGTCCCTGATCTTCACGGGAGTTGGCGCTACATGGACGTTCGACATAATCTTCGTCTTGTCCATGTTCATTCTAAGACCAACTCGTTCAGAGGCTTTACTGAGGTCATCGAGCATCGCACGGAGGTCCTCCATGGTCTCAGCCAAGACTACTATGTCGTCGGCAAACCGAAGGTGGGTGATGTACTCGCCGTTTATGTTGATGCCTAGTCCTTCCCAGTCCAGAACCTTGAAAACATCTTCCAGTGCAGCGGTGAACAGTTTAGGAGAGATAACATCTCCTTGTCTGACTCCCCGTCGCAACAGGATTTATATTTGTTAAATAGAAAATATTTTAACTTAACTTGTTAACAGTGGGTGTATACACGTCATACTTTCATAATTCAGCACAGAACACAATTAAGACACCCACGAGCTCACATAACATTTTCAAAGTATCGAGTATTCCTCCTATTTATTTAGTTTTATACCTCGTTAAAAGTTAATCATCAACATGAATTCCAAAGTTACTATATAAATCTAACGGTATAATGATTATTTTATCAAATTTCGTAGCAATACTTTTGCAAAATTAATTATCAATCCATGTGAATATCATTCGGACCATTAGCTATGAACACGTGGGAACGAGATGGAGCGAGAGAGATGAGGATCTAAACTGAACTAAGTTCTAACATTACCGGGCGTAAGTCATAAATTCATTTAAATCATATAGGAGATTAGCTGTTTGCAAACTGTTTTTCTTGTAGACTAGATAGACTGCCGAGTCAAACAGCTTATCGTAGCGCGGCAAATTAACTGTAGTGCACTGTACCTGACACATTGTTTTCTCATTGTGAAGTTCAAGCAACAATTACCGCGGGGAAACAAGTCGCAATCGCAGCAGAGAAAACAAACGCTATGATAGTCCGAAACACGACACGACGCGACGTAGCGAGCCAGTATGACTGAGTTTTCATTAAGCAAGTTTATTTTGTTTAGGGAAAAATAACAGGTTTTGACTAAATGCATATGAAAATATACAAGATACCTATAACAAAACACCCATTTTTTTTATTTTTGTTTGTCTGTCTGTTGGTCTGAATCTCCGAAACGGTTGGACCGATTAGGCTACTTTTGTTTTAGAAAAATAATTAGGATCCCGCACAAAAAAATAAGAAACCTTTTTTTAGAAATCCACGCTAGCGGAGCCGCGTGCACAGCTAGTAAAATATATAGTCATATCACAAAACCTTGTTATAAATGTATTCGTATTTGAATAATCATGTCCACTATTTTATAGTTGAAGTTATTTATTAATTATTAAGTTATTAATTAAAAGTATACTATAAATGTTTGGCCGTGTCTCGGCTGGCAAGCGGCCCGACTCCGTCCCGGTGTCACATGAATAATCCTTAAATCTGCATATTGTGATGGGCAACTACGGAACCCTACAATGTGCGTCACAAACTTGTTTTTTTTTTTTTAATTATATATGTGACGTGGAAGGAGTAAAAACAGGCATTTTAGTAGACAGATAGAAATAACTTTCGATAAAACCTGTCTTTCAGCGTTTGGCTATTATTATAAAAACTATACAAACTTTTTAACGAAATAGGTTTCACAGGAATACACTTATTATAGTTTTGAATAGATCAATATTTCCATCGTAATAAAAATCACTGAAAGTTGAAGTAAGTAACAATGTAATAAGCAATAACTTATAACACAATAATCGCTCTACACCCGTATATTACTTCTGCACGGTGCGACTTATATCCGCACTCTCATCGTATTTCACTGTTATTTCTTCGTATAAAAATCTCAATATGAAAACTACTGTTTGTACCAGCGAGTCGTAGTAGATACTCGACAGTGTAAAACGGAATCAGAAGTGCATTCTGCAGATAATAACAGAACTTAAGTCCAATTTTTTTTACTTGATAATTACGTGTCATCTTTTAACAAACGAAGTTTAATTTTCTATTGAATTCGATTATTTAATAAGAATGAAAAAGAAATGTATTAATAACAGGTAGATAACAGGTACATAGTAAATTGCAGGTAGGTACTACCTATGTAATATTTAGTTTTCTTTGGATACTACCAGTTTTAATACACCAGTGTTTCCGTATGTACGGCGAGGAAACGTCTTTAAATTATCACAACTCTTACTGAACCCTGTAAAACAAGAGAGATTTTTTGTTATAATAATTACTGTCTATTTTCGAAGTGAAACTTTTATTGGTATGGTAGGGAAAAATGTATTTCCTTATCTTATCTCATGGATTTTGGTCTGGGTTGGAGGGGCGGTGAGGGTGTTTAAGCAAGAGGATGCTAATATTATATTATTTTTAAGGGAGACACGAAGGCTTGCCGTCCTATTTAAAGTTAGTTAAAAATAATAAAATAGTATAGGCTGTAATGATCACTTAACATGAATGTGTATGTGAACCGGTCAATATATGGCGCACTTACTCTAACAATTGTTTAGTGATAGTACAACAGTAGCTAAATACGTAGTGTAAGTTATAATATTATTTAATGTTAGTTTTGTTGCTGCTCCTAATTAGATACATAGAAGGTACTTACTAGCCTAAATAGCCTTACGGTTTAATATATTTATTTCCATAAGAACTTTACAATCATTTTACAGATAAGCTTAAGGCTATATTTAACTAGCTTAGATAGATTAGCTTAGCTTAAATTTAACTTTACTAGTGCACATTCATTTATTTTTCAAGTAGGTAGATCGAGGTAATTATACAAACAATATAACAAATAACAATGGGAATGTAACAATAGGCTTTACAAACTGATCACCGCCATTTTTGATAACAATACATAATTTTCCAATCCGCATTAAGGCTTCATATTGATTTGCAGTTTCGGTGTGCTTCGTCTATGTATATGTCAATATATTACAATATACAGGTCAGCGCCCAGGGATCTAATATACAGATCTGGAATTACGGTGTGATTTTCAAGTCAGCAAAAATAGGCTGGAAAATTAACAATTTTCTAATTTAAATTTGTACCTATTCAAAATTGAGACAAATTGCAATAATAATATACAACCCAATAAAAAATAGTACTGCTATATTATAACCACGCATACATCCTTTATTATTATTATTTTTTAAATACAATAATAATCTTTTTTTGAAAACTGTACTATACCGCCATCTAGTAGACATTAGTAGAACAGTATTACGTTTACATGAAAGATGAAGGATTTACTTACGTATACTGTTTGATTCGTTGTTTCTATGTCTACACATAGATAGCGCTTAAATCAGAAACTACGTTAGAAATTTTGAATTATACTTAGGTCCTGATTAATAATTATTATTGTACTATAATATGTTTTTTTTTTCAATGTTGTGTACATTGAAATAATGGACACATTAGAAATAAAGTTATTAAGATAATCTCATTTTGTAAAACTATTTTGATGTCACAATTACATCATCACATTACAATTACATTATCATTTCAATATAAATAATAATAATGGTTTTAATGAATTTCTGATTACAATGGTAATGATTAAAAAATATATATATATATATAACATAGAAGCAGAGACTAGTATAACACGGAAGTAATAAATTAAAACTAAAATACATTGTTCATAATATAAAATTATAATAACTAAAACTGGTAGGTAATAATCACATCACTGTAATTTCATCAAACTACCAATCAAATAAATTCATGAAACAAAAAAGTAGGGCCATAACTATTGTCGTGAAAATTTGAATTTTGTAAATAAAGGTTATTTATCTTTTGTCGTAGCGTTCATTGATTTGCTAACACTTGCGAAATCTATTTTTTTTCTATTTTAAGAAGGTTTTGTATTTCATACTAATTTTTTTTATATAAAGGTAATCATTCATACGGCCCGCCTGATGGTAAGTGGCTACCGAAACCTATGGACGCTTGTAATACCATAAGTATCATTAGCGCGTTGGCGACCTTGAACTCCTACCCCAAGGAGCTCTGGAAACCCTACTTACCGCACACACAACACAACCCTACTCACAACACAAGGTTATTTGGCTGCGATCTTCTGTAGATATGGATGTATTCTACCAGTCGAACTGCTCCAAGTAGAGAGAACTCTCCAAAGAAAACTGGGAGCGCTGAGGAGACTAATAATTAATCCGTGGTTTGTTCAGAAATGATGTAAAGCTAAAAGCATCGCATAAAATATGACGTTTAATTTTTTTCTTATTTTAAAATAATTAGTTATAAAATAAAACATAACAAAAACACGTATGCAATTCACACGCGGTTGAAGTGAAACCTTCAAAAACTAAACAGGAAATACTGTATAATGTATTCTATCTCATTCTCTCGCAGTCTAAATCTTATAGATGTACGTATTTGTCTTTTTTTATACGTATTTGTCTCTTTTTAGTATCGCTTTTCGTTTTATCGCGTTTCAAATCACAATGATACTAAAGAAGTTTTCACTTCAAAAATCAGCCAGCAATGCTATAAAAGTTTTTACTTTCGCTAAATTTACCGGTTTGTGTAGGGCGTAAGTGTATGTTGTAACCCAAAGATATCTACAATATAGGTAAAGTAAACATGTAAACAGGACAGAAAATATGTAATATGTAAATATTACTAATAATATTATTAATATTTGTAATGAAAATATGTAAATGTAATATGATTTTAATAAAAATCATGTTAACCTGTAGCAGCTTATTTGATCAGTAATACATGTTGCAGTTTTTAATCGTAGCACGTTCTTTAGCGTTTTCAACGCCGAATTAACCATGCATAATGATATCTTAGTATTTACTTAAGCTTACTTATACATTAATTTTAATAATAAAAAACTATATTTTTATAAAGAAACAAACCCTAAAAGTACAATAATAAATTTTCTAAATTTATACAATTTTCAGTGATGAAATATGTGCAATATTCGACTTGGGAATTACCATCGCCAAATCAATTTCTACTGCAGAGTAGTAGTACCCACGATGTTGTGTTTCGGCTTAAAAGGTGTGGTTGAAAACTCCTGGTCTCAAATAGGACTGAGGTTATACTAGGTAGCTGTGGGCTATACTTGGGTTACCAAACGTCCTTCAATTTAAAGGAAGTCCCGATTTTCATGCTTAAAAATAAATCTTGTCACACGTTTTGAAATCAATAATAGAGGACAACACTTCGTTCTTTATTATAGAAAAAAATAAACATCCATACGTCCAGTAGGTATTGGATTAAATTAACGAGTACGATACGTTGTGCATTAAACTAGTTATTTATACTAACACATGCCGCTACTGATATCATAATAGAACATTTTATTGAAAATAACATGCTATCCCCACTTTTATTTTTGGACCTTTATTTAACCCTCTTAATCACAAAACATGAGCTGGCAAGCCTAGCTGTATTAACCACTTTATATGAGGCCACAATATTGTGCATGGAGTTTTTGACGGGATCATAATCTATCGTGTATTAGTTTTATTAATAAACTAGCTGTGCTCCACGGTTTCACTCAGGTTAAATTTATTCAACAAACTCTCCAAGCGCGCCGCGGCGCAGCGCTACCGCCAACGCGTCAGTGTGGCCCAGCCCCTACAGTTGTTCCACTTACCTATAGCTTGCCAGTTTGCTAGACGTTCATAGTTACTGCTACACTCCTTACGGTCGTAGCCTCCTGAATCTGTGTATCATATACAAAAAGAATTTTTAGTATTCGACTGGTAGTTTCAGAGATTAGCTTGTTTAACATAAACAAAAAATAATCAATCAAAAATCTGTTCAGCTTTATTATTTTAGTATAGAGTTGTGTTGATTGACCATATATTGTGTGGGTTATATCGATAGCATTTTTCATAATATAGCTTGGTTATTGCGAATGGATTGGAAATAATGGCATGAACCATGAATTCTGCGATGCCACAAAAACACCTTGAACGGTCTTACAAGGAGGCCACCATTTTGTTAGGCAAGCAGTATGCAATTAATGATCTTCAATAATAATACTGATAGTCAAGTTAGGAAAAGGTAGAAGAAGAATATTGTGCTAGCGCTAAATTGCACATCAATATAAATATTACAACATTAAATAATATCAATAAGACATAAAAATATACACGAGCTACTTTCGCTTCATAAAATTCTCCACCGACAACAAACATGGAAACTGGAAGCAATAAAACGGACTAAAAGTACAATTTTCGTTTCCTGTCGCAATACTAGCACCCCTCTCGGTCACTCGAACACTGGTTTTAATACGGGTCAGACAAATAGCCCCGTAACTCCTTATAGTGATTTATAGTTTTACTGGTTATTTATCAAATAAGCGAGGCGGACGACGCGCTGTAAGGGCGACGGCCGCCCTCGCATTTTTTAATAAAGTTTTCGTAGTTTTTATGCTGTCACACAGATCCGTATTCGGGAGATTAGCTAATGTTTGAGATTTTTTTTAAACCTTACTGTAAAATCCATAATGCTCTATGAATACAGTTTTCTTAATATAAGTTATCGGCAATGATGTTCAAAAGATGTTTTTTTTCATGTATAAATATTTTTACCTTTAACCCTGCGGTTTACGTCGGCCTAGTATTTGCACAGATTTTATATTTTAAATTACTTTATTGTCAGGTTTTGACAATATAGCATAGAAACATGCAAATATTTAACGTTATCGCATTTTGAACATTTCTGTATCAGCCGAACCGAAATGATTTGTTAAATAGATATTGAAAATTTATAGTAGGTACTCTAGTATTTCCCATAAATACCCAATAGTTCTCTTGCCGGTAATAGCACATCGAAGCACTATTATTTTCCGGCATTTATATCGTTAAATCATGAATGGAATTATGGAATATTGCTCTCCTACTTTAACTAATTGAACAGAATTGCAATAAAAATTGACTCTTTCTAGCCACGTTGCCATGATATCACTCTTAACTTACTTTTTTTTACATGCAGTAATCAATCATGTATTACATGTATACCCTCTTGCCTCGAGTAGCAAGAGGGTAAGGTGTACCGTCGGCTGCCTATATGGGGCGACACGTGAATGGCGTTAACGTAATTATAACAGCGATGCTGAGCGGCCAACACAGCGAAAACGCCTAGCAGCCGCGCTTATGGAGATAGTCTAATACACGCCCTCACTCACTTTTGAACCAGTGCATTGGAAGATAGACTCCCTTCCTGGACTCATCTCCTCTGCTCAACCAGGCTGGAGGAAGGAAATGAATGAAAGCCAAATCATACAACCCAACCGCCCGTAATTAAAAAATACTTTCTCCATGCGTGACCATTGAACTCACCCTGGCCACTTTAAAGATCAGAGAGAAATTGGAAATCGGTCTGGTATCAGCAGGCAGCCATAATGGCCGATGTTACCCGGAGTGCTGCACCACGCGCCAGTTCCTGACATCGTACCTCATTCCTAACTGACTTCGCCCATTGTTTTTATAATTATTTTTGGTTCTGTCTTTTAAAACTACTATACTTGACTTATTCTAGTGGCAACTTATAGATTTCCTTCATGTAAATATTTATACATACTACATTATAATGAAATAATAATTAGTGTATATCTATATTAATAAATCTCTAGTTCTGTCTGTACAAGTATTTATTTTTCTATCTTCCTGATAGACGTCTATTATAAAAAAGGATACTCATCAAGAATGTAACAAAAAAAATTGTCTGACTGGTCGTTTGTATATCCGGATTTAACTCAGAAATGGCTTGACCAGATTAGATGAATTTTGTACACTGGAAGTATATATCATTCCTCAAATTGATGGTCTATAAGAATTGTCATTAATGTAAGTACAGTGAAACCTGGGTAAGTGAGAACTGGATAAGTGAGAAAACTCTATAAGAGAGAGTAATAGCCAGGATCCATCATTTTAAGCTCCCAAAACCTCTATTAGTGAGAAACAGAAACCTTTGTAAGAGAGAGTCGTTTTTCCCTCATGGACCTCCTTAAGTGAGACTGCTACTTATCTATACCTCTATAAGCGACAGTCGAGCTTTATTTATTTATATTATTTAGGAGGAACAAATGACAAAACAAATTACAAATTTAACTACCGCCGGAGAACAAACCGACGACGATATCGTTAAAAATTGTGTGAACACCTGTACTGCTGGAAATGACAGTGAAGACGGGGCACAGATTCCGGTAACAGAAATAAAGATCATTCCAATGAAGCTAGCTTTAAATGCGTTGAATACGCGGCGGTTGTTGATCAAGCAATATTCGACAAAATTTATGAGTTAAAGAAAAACATTCAAAATACAAAAACAGAAACCCAAACGAAATTGACGGATTTTTTCAAGAGTAAATAAGTTCTAAATAAAATAAAATTTCATAGTGCATGAATTTTTGTTTTGTTTTCGTAAGCATCTTGATACCTACCCCTATAAAGTTGCTGTGACTTGTTATTGCTGCGTACCTCTATAAGAGAGAAACGCTACCCATGTACCTGTATTAGTGAGAAACTCGGGTTAGTGAGAAACCTCTATAAGCGAGAATGAGATTGTGCTCCCTTGCACTCTCGCTTATCCAGGTTTGACTGTACAAATAAAATTACTTAAATACTAATACCCATTGTAAGGTTTGGAGTGCAGGAACACAGAATAAATGTATGTATGTTGTATACAATTTTTAATACATCAGCTTCAACATTAGGTGTTTTTTGTTGTTACATCCGTGCCATTTTGGAATGTTTAATACATCGAGCGCTGATTCCCCATTTCGACGCTTCTATTAGATATTTGCAGATAGAACACGAGTATATCTCAGCATTTTACGTATATTGTTTCGCAGAAATGAGGTTAAGTATAATAAAATTATACGAACGCAACGTTCAAACGCAGAGCGCAGTTTTATTTTAGACACTAGGTTCTAAACGTTTTTGAAACATGCTTATTTTGTTATGAGAAGACGTTGGTACATGAAACTTTAAAATACATCAATAATTTTTCAAGATATACTTCTTATGACGTGTTTAGTAAAAGATAAAATTGAGAGCTGGACACGCATCAGTGACGACAGTGCGACATGATGAAGTCAGCCATGAATTATAATAATATGAATTCATTTTGCTGACATTGTGACGAGAATACGTCTTTAAATTTCCTTCCATAGTGGGAGGCAGTTGAAAAACTGATAATAACTAAATTGGGGGAAACAGTTTGGCATTGCTGTCCCTGTCCCTGATAGTAAGCACAGTACAATCCAAATACAACGGCGACCACCGAGAGATCGAAGTCTATCGGCGGTCACCGCTGTCATGCCGGCCTGCATAAGTATCTCTTCACGTTACGCTTGTCATAAGGAGGGAACACATTGGCCGGGAGATGCTTCCACAGTTTCACGGTACGACAAATATAGGACATGGAGAACTTTTTAGTTCGTGCCAACATGGAGAATTCCTTAAAACTGTGATTCCGAAGCCCAGCGCGTTTGGTTCTGAAGTGGAAAAGAGAGGAGGGTATTAGATTGAACAGCTCTTCAGAACACTGACCATGATACAGACGGTAGAACATGTTCAGCGATGCGATGTTCCTACATCCAAAATTTAATTACATCATCGATATCTAAAGGGTCAAAGAGTTTGTTACGTAGAGTGAGGAATGTGACGCAACAATCGCGGGGGAGAGGATACGTCGCTGTTTTAAGTTCGTTTCGCAGCGTCACACGACGCTCATTTTAGTTTCAATCGACAGCTCTCATCAAGATTTATTAACTTACTATACCTACTATAATTGACAAAAATGTAAGAACATTCCCACAATTACAGAGAATATAATGACCTAATTAAAGGAAATTATTCACATGGATAATCTATGTAATTAATCTAGATATTCAGTACATGAAATATAAAATATACAGGCAAACAAATTATATAACTTTTCATAATAGGTATATCGCATACATTCATATATGGTCGCACGAATAAATACAGTTTCGAAGAAAATATTTTCATTACAAAGCGCCAAATTAACACACTTGACGACCATTAACTGAATTAATATCGTAATATAAACAAGAAAAAAATACTAATATATATCTAATATGACATTTTTGCCTCATGTATGACTGTATTTTTATATTATCATCAAAAATATGTCGTACACGTGTTCATAGTACACTACTAGGAAGTAGGAATTAGGAATTGATTAAATAAAATACAACAGGACACCGAAGTATACAGAATAATATAATTTGTTGTCAAAACTGTATAGTGAAGATGCAATAATTCTCTTTCTGACTGATAAGTCGTGATTAGTGAATCTATTTTTTTAATTCTAACCTATACTTTATACGGTACTTGCTTTACCTTCTAAGGGTCTAGGGGATATATAACCTATAATCTTCCTCAATAAACAATCTAACTAATAATTTAGTTCTTAATTTGGTTAAATTACTTAAGTTGGTAATCTGACTGGCACTTTCAGATATTATTAGCACATTCAAACAAACTGTTAAGCTTTAATATATTATAGCGATTTATCTTTTCTTTTTGCCGCTGTTCTGGCCCTTTCTGTTGTTAATGGCTCGATCACAGCGCCACCTATCGGATCCTAAAATGAACAATCGTCTCGATAACACGAATAATTATTATATTATGTGAATATGAGCTTAATTGGTCAACTTGTGTCTCTTGCCTCGCAGCGCAGTGGTAGTAAGCGCTACTATTGATCCGAGATCCGGGTTCGATCCCCGCACATGCAAATTTTATTAGCACGATGAGCCTAATTATCAGTTGTGGCTCTGGGAGTTTTAAATATGCATAGTATATCAGCTGTTTAGTTACCAAAATACAAGCTATGCTTAGTTGGAATTAAAAGGCCCTGTGTGAAAATGTGTCCCAATATTTTAATTTTTTTTTTTAAATACACGATTACTAATAGACGCACACGATTTTTATATATAATGTTTTTAATTTCTTTTATTTTGTTGTATTATTTGTTTAAGTAAATTAAGTAGTGTAACGCTAAATGTACATAGGTATTCTTTGAACGGATGGCCCGAGCCGGCGTTTCTATCTATCTACGAACTTTACGAAAATTTTATACCGAAGTAACTACTAGAATACATTAAATAATTAACTCAGAATTGAGATCAAACTATACCTATACTAGCTGTGAAGATAAGTGTTAGGTAATGACCCTAATGACTAAGGTTGGGATATGGGGTGGAACACCGTATGATATCCGCAAATAAATCATTCAACGCTGTTAATGCTTGTTATATAGTGAGACATTATGTACCCTAAAATTGTAACTACAGTCACAATATCACTGAATCGATATTCCGTAACCCAGTATTAGAATAGCGAAATGTCAGACCAGATGAGATGAACCGTGATATTGGAGAAAATAGTTACTATATAATAATAATAATCTATTTTTAATATTTTTTTTTAAATTGTGATAGTACTATTGTAGAAGGATATAGTATATAAGCAAATGCAAATGTATAATTCCAAAAAATTTGTATGCTGGTCTTTCATTAATGTAATTATATTATTTAGATTCTAAATGATTTATATGTATTCTTATAGACAAGAAATGAAGCGTCTTTATTGTAAAACGTATTTTCCATAATTTAAAAATCTAAACGATTAAATACTTTATTACTTTCGAACTAGAGAACTTTGAAATGAGTAACATAGTTAGTATAAAAACAAATATTGTTTCAATGAAAATATTCCTTGAACTATAAAATCATGTATCATATATTATGACAATTAAATTCACAATAAATATATACGCATATAAGAATGTACATTGAGTTATTATTATAATGTGAAATGGGAAGTCCTGCCTACGAATAAAAAGAAAATTTATAGCCGCTTAAAGCGACGAAAATAAAATATATTTCCTGCATACTTCGTTGTAATGCCACCTACAAATTACAAGAACAGGAAATCTATATAGTTTTTTCCCTTGAAGTGTAGGCGGTGCTTAGTGATCTGTGCAGAAAAACTTAACTGCAAATAATTATCTATCAAAGCGCAGTTCATTGCTGTTGCATTTAGTAGGTTTCGTAATTTTGTGTATCTATGATATACATCTATAGATCTGTGTGCCTGATATAAATATAAAATATCTAGCATACTAAGCTAGATTGGACGCTAGAATCTAGGAGCTAGAAGGACTAATGAGAAATGAGATTAGAAGAAATGTAAAATCAGACTAAATTTAAAATATATAAATGTTTATCATGTATTATGGATGAAAGGTGTAATTGAGTAGTAGGAATAATGAAACGGAATAACATGTATCAGTATAGGATAATATAAGAGAATGTATTAGAATAGAAATTATTTAAAATGGGGAATGCTTAAAATGTCAGGAAAACAGTTTGAAAATGACTGAGGAGAGATTATTGTAAATAGGGAAGTATAATGTCAGAGTTTACATTAATAAATAAAAATGACATATCACTACTTACTCTGGTTTGCAATAGGAGTACAAGGACTTAAAAAAGGTAGATTAGTGTGTCTTATATATTTCTAACTTAAAAATAAAATCTAGCAATATAAGATAGAACCTTATGCCTGATATAAAAATAAACTATTTAGCAATCAGTACTAAATTTATTTATTAACGTATTTATAACAGATTGACAAACAGTAACTCAATAAAAAATGCATATTTATTTTAGAAGTAAATTGAGTTAACAGTATTATTGAATCGCTAATTACAATCAAACCGCAGCTGTGTTGATCCCACTTCTGAGATGTAGTACGTAGCGGGATGGGCAACGAGACGGCACTTAGAAACAGTGTTTTTTGTAGTCGAGTATTAACTGAGGTTTTCATCGTTTGACTGATCACCATTAAATTTGTTAGATCTAAGTTTTTTTTATAAGTATGCTAAGGTTTTTTTGCTATCCCAGAACGTGGCGGTCTGATGGAATTATTGAATACGGGAAAGGAAAAAATATCCAATAACCTGGACAGATAGCTATGAATTAAAATAAGAAACATGTAAATCGGATAAGTGGTTTTCGCGTGAAAAGAACATAAACGGACAGACAGACAGACAAAGACACATTGAGTTTTATAATATGTATAGAATGTTATTAATTTGATACTACAAGTAGAAAACTTGCTACTACAGAGCTGCTTCACGCAAGCGGGAATTTAAGTGTGGTTTGAGATATTTTAATTATCATGCCACTGTACGATGCATTGGAATACGCTTGGAAAACAACAGTTGTATATTTTCAATCTGTAAGTAAAGCTCTGCTGAATGAAATTTCCTGACTGTTCAGACGTACTCAATATATATTCTCCGCTGTTAGCCAACGAAATAATGTTGATAATCGTTAATATTTACATTTTCGAGGCGATTCGTCTGTCCTTTCGGTGAAACCAATAGGGTAGGGCAATTTCTAATATCCGCCTAACTACCACCCTCAACTTGGAAAAAGCTTATAAGCTTAGCGTATTACCATATAAGGCCACATCGCCACTTAACATCAGATGAGTTCGTCGTCAAATACTAAACCTATAATATAAAATATTTCCATAGGCATATCGGACCACGTGCAGTGTAGGGTTCCGTAGTTGCCTGTCACAATATATAAACTTAGAAGGGGGCTTTAAGTAATTTTCAATGGAATTTGTACGAAATTATTTCTCCAAGTACATTTTATAAGTTCATCATCATTTCAGCCGAAAGACGTAAACTGCTGGACATAGGCCTCCCCAAAGATCGCCACAACGACCGATCCTGTGCTGCCCGCATCCAGCAGCTTCCCGCAACCTTTACCAGATCGTCGGATCACCTTGTGGCGGGTCTGCCCACGCTGCGTCTTCTGGTACGTGGCCGCCACTCGAGAACTCTTTGACCCCATCGGCCATCCGTTCTACGAGCCACGTGGCCCGCCCACTGCCACTTAAGTGTAGCTATTCGTCGGGCTATGTCGGTGACTTTGGTTCTCCTGCGGATCTCCTCATTTCTGATTCGATCACGCAGAGAAACTCCGAACATAGCCCTCTCCATTGCCCTTTGAGTGAATTTGAGCTTTCTTATGAGTCCCATAGTTAGCGACCACGTCTCAGCACCATATGTAATCACTGGCAACACACACTGGTCAAAGATTTTCGTCTTGAGACACTGCGGTATCTTGGACGAGAATATGTTACGTAGCTTTCCGAACGCTGCCCAGCCGAGTTGGATTCGATGGCACCGCTGGAGAGACTGTAGTACAGCCCAGGTCTCAATCGAATCGAAGGCTTTCTCGTAGTCCACAAACGCTAAACAAAGGGGCTCTTCGGTCTTCTGTATAATCTGCCGTAATGCGTGTATGTGGTCTACGGTACTGAAACCCTTTCGGAAACCGGCTTGTTCGGGGGGCTGGAAGTCGTCGAACCTTGCGAGCGAGACGGTTCGTAATAACTCTCGAAAACAGCTTATAAACATGGCTCAAAAGTGAGATGGGCCTATAATTCTTCAATAGGGTATTGTCACCCTTTTTTGAAGAAGAGTACCACCACACTTTTGTTCCATGCCTGCGGCGTTTTATCTTCATGGATGATGGAATTGAACAATGTCTGAAGGGCCCTCAGTACTGGTTTACCACCCGCCTTCAATAGTTCGGCTGTGATTCCATCATCTCCGGGAGCTTTGTTATTTTTAAGCTGTTTGAGAGCCATACCAATCTCGTACAAGCTGACGTTCGGGATGTCTTCTGTGTAGTGTCGGGTCAATCTAGCTCTTGGGTCTTTAGCTAGATTCGTAACGAGTTTCTGTGTTGATGTGTATAACTGGTTTATAAGTTGGTCGACTATTACTCGTTAACTTGCAAAGCCTACTTAGTTGTGATAGTTTTCTTATTAAAGCTTAATATTTCACAAACGAATCTCTGAATCGAAAAATGGTTTTCGCACACCCGCAATATTTTAGAACAAGTTATCCAACGAAATCCCTCATCATAGGATAAACGAGAAAAAAAACAACGTCACTTTAAGTGTAAGTGATGTAAATGAAATTTTATTTTACCACTTTTGTCGGCGTGATTAATAGATATATATATATACTCACACTGAATTATAGCTTTCTAGTACTAAAAATCTCTGAGCTAAGCTTCTGCCAGACAGACGGACATGGCGAAATTATAATTGTTCCTTGTTGACTTCGGAACCTCAAAAAAAAAGATTTAAGGTTAAATAAAACAGGTTGATTATTCACGTAAGTTTATATGTCATGCTCATATTATTAATAAAGTAATCGCAGTACAAAGGTAACACCCATCGAGCACTTGGCAAACCAAGATGAAAGTGAATCGATATAAATTCACTTCACTGTAACTTGACATTCTTATCTTAAACGCAAATGACAGCTTGAAGTGTCCAAGACAGGTAATTAAAATAACTCAAGACACAGATATTTGCATACGAATGAAGTGAAAAATGCTGTTTCTGTCAATCGAAAGGACACGTAACCGTGTATGGTTAAAGCGTTCGAGTTTATTTTTTTCAATATGATTCCGTATTTATTATTCTCTGATGCCATGATGAAGTGAAGTATTATTATTCATGACTTTAATTCCAATAAAGCGATACTTTTTCTTGTAAAAGAGTCAACTTATATTAAGTGTAAACGAAAAGAAACAAAACATAAGCAATAATTCACACAATAAGCGATCAGTCCTAATAAATACATTTAAACATTACGTGCGTTGGTGGTGTAATGGTCAGCATAGTTGCCTTCCAAGCAGTTGATCCGGGTTCGATTCCCGGCCAACGCACTTTCTTTTTTTAAATCATTTATTTAGATTACTTGAAGTTTAATTACAATTTATTGTTGTGCAGATTTTATAGAATATATTATGTCTGAAATGTTTTTAAATCGCCTCAATAAAAAAAAATTAACATTTTTATTAAAAAAAATTTTAATGATAATTAGAGAGAAGTTTATCATACTTTTTTATGTATAAATATTGTATTTAATAATCTACTTAACAACTATAATTCCTTATGTACTTTATATTTTAAAAATATATAATAGTTTATAATCTCAATATTACAGTTTTTTATTTATATAAAGTCACACGAAAACTATAACAAGTGCTAATTAAAAATTAAGTTAAAAGTACGTCTATTTAAACTATCATATTATAATAAGCTTAAATGGTTGAATCTAGCTAGAGGCAACAATTATGTACAGAATGTTTTTTTAAATCACCCCTAAGGGGATTAAATGGGTTTTAAGATATGATGATTCATGAGATATTGTCTATTGGAAATCCTATCAGGCACACGGCTTGTCGTATCATAAAATCCTTGATTTACTTATATACTGAATTAAATTATAATAAGATATGACGTATAAGGCAGAAATTCGGCCTTATATGAAATACTGTTCGCACCTTTGGAACGGATCCACATAATACCTCCTCGTAAATGATGCAGACCTTACTAAGTTCATTGAGCCGCTTCAGAAGCGAAGGGACATTGCCTCGCTAAGCATGTGCTTCGCAACGAAAATAATTGTATGATTATATTAAATTTCAATCGCGGTTTTTCCCCGTTTCAGACAATTTCACACGATCAATCTACAATCTGAATCTCTGTTATAATATTTATCATCATGAAAGTTAATAGATCACAGTGTTTTTTCATGGATAAGGTTTTTATACAATCGCGATAGGTGGCGTCGTCGTCGGTCGTCGAGTTATTCACTACCGGAAAACGCAGAAAACGACTGCTAGGCCAGCTTGTAACAATATAAAGTTCATGTGTGTTAAACAATTTCAGATAAAAATATACAATGAATAGACTTATTAGCGGCCCGCCCCGGCTTCGCATGGATAGAAAAATATTTTAAAGACAGATTTTCATAAAACCTTTCATTCCCCATAGAATTATGAATATAGTATACAGCTAGCGGACTTTATTACACTATGTCATTCCCTTTTTCACCACCTTATGAGTTGAAATTCCATCCAGTATATATGGAACCCGCATGCAAATTTTTACGGTCCTAGCCCCAGTAGTTTGGGCTGTGCGTTGATCGATCAGTCAGCAAGTGAATCAGACAGCCAGTCAGTTTCTTACTTTATATATATATATATATATATATAAATATAGATTTAAACATGGTATCAGAAATTCTTTTCACTATAATACTTGAGATGTTTTTGATTTGGAAACAAAAACAATTATTATTGCTTGCCGACAGAATAGGTCGTTGAAATTAATCACTCAAGGAATGTACATAAAATATTGTCAGTATTGAATAAATAAGCATTGACTAACAAAATAACTTTTATGTTACGCAACGTTCAGCAAAATAGTCTCAGTCGACTACATTACGGACGGGTTCAGTGACCTCTCCCGTGGTTATCAGCTATCCTTTCGTTCCGTCTTCTATATCTGTCTCATTGTAAAATATATTTGCGTTGTGTATCGCCTTAATGGCCTTATCCGAATTCTCTTTCATGGCGCACAGTTTACCTCCATTAGTGCTACTGATATTCAATCCCTGAACGTCGCAATAAATTTCACGTCGATATATATTTTTTTGTCGGTCCAAATAACTTATTTCAATTGTAATATTGAGTATTTGGCTAGTTAAGTTATTTACCGCTGCTACACATATTTAGACTGGAAATGGTCGATGTAAGAGTTTCTATGTTGAGATTGGAAGCCTGTATTTAGAAACCACGTATTGGCACACGGAGGGTGAAGGAGATAGAAGTGCAGTGTGTAAATTAAAACAGAAAATACTGTTTTCAATTTAGGCAAGAAAGCACTTATGAACGTCAAAACACTACGGTTTGAAAAATATCCCAGTCATTGAGCAAATCTGGTAAGAAACTCGATGGTTTTTTTTTTACTGTGTAATTAATGTTTACAGTTATGTAATCAACATGTGTGCATGATGAGTGAACTATAGATTAATGTTTGTTTTTCGCGCTGCTTCAACTAAATACCGTAGGTGTAGGTACTATAAAAAAGCGGCAATCAGAACTACACCGATTCGGCGTACATACAGACCGACAATACTGTCACGTTGACAAGCTTAATTTCAAATAGTCATTACATACTACGATATTAAGTTATCGTATTCTATGTAGCGCGATTAAGAGAGGTAGGGCATAGAGAAATTTCTTTGGAGTATTCTCTCTACTTGGGGCAGCCCGACTGGTGGAATCGGCCTACCTACCGACCCTACAGAAGATCGCAGCCAAATAACCTAGTGTTGTGTTTCTGCGATGAGTAGGGTTTCCAGAGCTCCTATGGGGTAGGGGGTTCAAGGTCGGCATCGCGCTTGTGATACCTATGGTATTGCAAGCGTTCATAGGCTACGGTAGCTGTTTACCATCAGGCGAGCCGTATGCCTGTTTGCCACCTTTGTTGTAGTATAAAAAAAATCTAGTAGCGCAGCGGAGACCATTCATTAATATATGATTTGAAACACAAGATTTATGACAACAGATAATAATCATGACAAAAAAGTTTTGAGACAATCAATGTCAGTCACCCGCAGTTTATTAAGATTCTAGGAACTTCATGCTCATCGCTACAGATGTGCACACTATTCCAGAAAATATTGAAATACGGTTAATATTATAAATATACACACATTTACCCACGTCATATTATAAATATACATGCAATAACAAGTCCGAAATTAAAACAAATCAACGGGGACTACATAATGCTCAAGGTGCGAATATAAATATGGATAGTGGGATATTTTTGTGGCGTACTAAGGATTCTTTAAATGTAAATACATTTGTCAAAAATTGATCAATTTATCATTTTCAGTTAATCAATAACTATTGAGTGGTAAAGTAGAATCAAAGTTTATATAGAAGTACCGTCAACATTAAAATTAGAAGAAGAAAATGGTATAACATTACATAGTATATACGTGTTACGTGAGACTTTAGCTGTAGAAGTTACAACAAATTAAACTTAGTATTTGATCGTAAATGTTTTTAAAATAAAACTTCTTGTGCGACTTAACAGTAACTTTGTCCTTTTAAAACCGTTCAGTAAAGTCTGTAGTTAACGTTTCTATTTATTTTTGTATATTCAATACTAATAATAATATACATTTTATTATTAATTATTTTATCAACACATTCAATTCTTAATTAATCAATAATAATAATAAAAATTGCTCATGTAAATATTTTTAAAGACAAATTAAATTAACTTATTTTTGTATTGCTTTGTATTCTTGTTGTAAATTCTAAAATAGCTTATTTAGTTGTGCTACAGGGTTAAATAAGTTTTACAACAAACGCGCGAAAACCACGCACATTTTTTTTAATATTTAACAGCAATACTTTCGAGAAGTTAAAAGCTATTGAAACAAGCTAAATAATGTTACATTAAAGTTCTAATATAGTATATGCAAACTGGAAGATAAATTTACAGCTCCGTTTAAGAAAACATTTAATACAACAAACTGAGAAAGATTTATGAACTGTTCTGACACACGGCCGCAGCTTGTAAAACCTGTCCATCAATCTTAATTGTCGAGCACCACCTACTCGGATTCCATCTACTATTATCACTAGCTATATCAATAAGCGTGTGGTTAAATCTCAAACGAAATGATATTTATCAGGGTAATAACAGTAACGCGCCAAGTTTTAAAACGTGGTCTTAAAATTCCGTTCGATCGCTCCCATTTATAACAGACATACATTATCTGATCATAAATGAAAAAAAAAACTATTGTGCTAGGGCTGGCGCAATATTTAACAGATAAGTATCGCTTGAATTAAAAATTGATAATTCATAATAAAAAGTTCCCGTAAACTCTTTTTGCTAAAAATATAATCACGTGACGTATTGCTTCTGTCAGTGACACCCGAAGAACTTTCATTGTGTATATATATATATATATATTAGAATGCTATATTTTAGAAGATTTTACAGTCAATAATTCGAACACAGCGCCATTTATACCGATTGTTTTCCTAAAAACCCTTCTAGCACCATAACTAACAAAACAAAAGAAGAATTATACATATCGATGTAGTAAAATATTGAGTTCATAAAATATTCAATAGGAAAAACAATATCATTTTTTTCCAATAATCTGGGTAATTTTTCTTTCCCTAATAACCCTATTCGGACTACACGAACATTTTAAAACAACATACTACAGCAAAATCGTTCCAGCCGTTCTCAAGTGATTCGCTTATTTTTACTTATATACATACATTACTGTTATCAAAAATGCTTTTAATTAACAATTTTGATATCTCTATAGACATAGCTTGATGTAATTTATAAATTTTGTGGCTATTGACTTTGTATTGGATATTATAGATTTTATGCAATTGCTGGTGTGAAAACCCTAAAGGAATAAAAGTAAAAATTAAGAAAGATTAAGTGGACTATCAAATAAAACAAACTACATGAAACCTCTTTGAACAAAAACAAGTGATATTCTTTTCTCGAACGTAATATTTTATGAACATAATTTTATTTAAAAAGTTAGTCATAAAATTAATATTATTATTATAAAGTCATGGTCGAGAATAAGCTTTTGTGTTTATAATACAATCTTATGTGGGTTTTAAAGTGTTAAGCTGTGTAATACATCGAAATTACCAACTGGTGCCCATCAGCTTCGCTGAGCATTTTTTTTTAAATATGTATGAAGTATCCCGTGTAGCCTGTGTCCTATTTCAAGACATAATCGACTTCTATGCCGTATTTCATTAAAATCCGTCTAGCCGTTTAGCTGCCAACAGAAAGTTTCTTTTTTTTTGTTATGTTTTGTTTTTGGAACTTTTATTCTACCGACTATATCAGTCCCATTGGACCCCATCCTTTATAACATCACATCAGGAGAGTAGCTGATGAGTTAGCACTACAAGGTCATACAACATCTTGGCATCATCTGAATAGGGTTCTGCGAAAATGCTGTGAAAAACACCTATATCTTGACAGTTTAAATTAATGCTATTCACCAGCGACTCCCTTTCGATCTTGTTCTTGGCATACTCCATCAGTAAGTGATGCACATCATCAATCTTTCCACATGTATTATAATTGGGTGAGCTAATTCCTAACAGAAAGTTAGAATTCAATAACGTACATTTCTTTATATTATACCACATTGCGTTGTACTGTTTAGTGCTAAAATCCAACATACAACGTAATATCAAAAAAAAACAACTTTCTACTAAATGCATAATATATGAAAAAAATAAAAATATATAATTAAAATAAATATATAATATTAATAATAAATATATAATATAATATTATAATAAATATATATTAAAAATATATCCGTCTGCTTGTTCCGGCTAATCTCCGGTTGGACCGATTTCGACGGGACTTTCACTGGCAGGTAGCTGATGTTATAAGGAGTAACTTAGGCTACTTTTTGATTCGGTTTTTGGCTTTTAGAATCTGTAATTCAGGCGAGTGGAGCCGCGGGAACAGCTAGTGTGTTATAAGTATATGTGTCAATCTCTATAATTCCTTATTTTTGTTTAGCCTATCCCGTTGGCGATGTAACTACCAAGTTACTTGCAGTACTTGTTTTTTTTTTTTAATTTTATATTGGCTTGATATTGGGAAAATATTAGGATGTAACCCCAGGTGTCTGTAATGACATTTTCTATTTCTCTTCATACTAGATATATTTTTAAGCAATACTGTTATATATACCGCCTAATTATATATACTTTTATATCTCTGAAGTTAGAAATTAGATGTTAGAAATACAATTTCAGCCATATTGATAAACACAAAAGTATTTTAAATGATATGTGCCCCGCGGATTCACCCATGTAAAATTTTGATTAAACATTTCTATGTTGTACATAGTTATGGTACCTACTTGCCTAAAGATTGCCAGATTGGTTGACGTTTAGGTAACTCCTCCATTCCTAAAGGTCGCAGCGTAATGTTAATAAATAGGCTCTTGAATAAATGGAATGATGTGGCCTGAGCTCTCTGCTGAGGTTTTTCCAGGGGACTACAGTATGGAGTCCTTCAAAAAGAGAGTAAATAGGTTTTCAAAGGGTCGGCAACGCGTATGTGATTCTTGTGGTGTTGCAAGCGTCCATAGGCTGAGATAACCGCTTACCATCAGGCGGACCGCATGCTTGCTTGCCACCATCTTGGTATAAATAAGGGCTATAATACTCACATATTTTTTTTTCAAATCCGACTGTTAGTTCGTGAGATTAGCGAGTTTAAGCCAACAAACAATCTCGTGAGCTTTATAATATTAGCACAGATGACATCAATTCAAACAATCCAAATAACTTTAATAAAATAAATAGCTAACGAAGCTTAGAGATATGACATGAATAATAGTTAACCAAACATAGAACCAGAAACATCAACCTATTTATGTGAGTACATGTGTATTATGAACGTTAAATATCTTTCAAAGTAAAACGAGGCCAAGTGAAACATTCAGACTTTCTTTATAAAAGCTATGAAACACGAAACGACCACGAAGCATTTCAATGGAGTCACCGGGCATAAAGTAACACTGCTACGGAAGCAATTGACAGTTAAATCGGAGGACTGCAACCGGACTCTCGATTTCCAAAGAACTTCTAACTAGAAAAGTTGGCGAGAAATAATCTTATAAGTACATTTCCCGACTTCTGTGTTTATTCTTAACATTTAGTAATTAAATCATTCTTAACTTAAAGTTTTACAAGACAAAATCAGAGCATAAAAAGAATCAAGGAATCACGATGTTAATGTTTATGTATAATTATATAAAAAGGAAATACCACTCATCACGAGATCTCCGAAACTCTAGATTAACTTGAAATTTAGCATAGTTACTCCTTTCGCGATGTAGACTCTCACTAAAAACGGGTTGTGTGAAATTCAACCTCTAAAGGTGTAAAATATGGGGTTGAAAGTTTATATAGGATGGTCGAAAAAACATTGCTTTTTGACATTAAATTTTGTACCCAGAGTCTTTAATAAAAATAATGAAACAGGTACATATATCCAAATGTATTAAATTTCATCGGTAAAGTGTGTATAAATAGGGGTTGAAAGTTTGTTTGGTGAAAACACATTCTAAATATAACTCAAAAACGGCTAGATCGATTCTTATAAAATTCTTATAAAGTCACTGGTCAATTGATAGACTATAAGAATTACCACTAGTATTTTTAGAAATCGTACAAAAAAGAAATCCAAAAAAATAATTTGTATCAATTCTCAATCAAAATTTCTAAAATTTTGTACATGGAAAGTATATGTTATTCTATAACTGATAGGCCATATAAATTGAAAATAATACTTATAAAAATTGTAAACAAATAAAATATGTAAAAAGTACTTAATTCTCAATCAATTTTGATGAAATTTTGTAAATGGGAAATATATGTCAATATACTATATGAACTGAGAGTAATATAAGTAAAAATAAAATTACGGAATGTAAGTAACTACTGCGAAATAAACGCGAGCGAAGCCGCAGGGGCACCGCTAGTAATATTATATTACTAGAAAGAAAAATGAAGATATCTTTTTTTTTTGTTATGATCACGTATCTAGTAGGAAAAGAAATCTAAATAAATCCAGTAGTTTTTGCGTGATGCGCGCACAATGGCAAACCTCAGTCATTTTATTTATATAGGTAAATTAATGGTAATTTCGGCATCGCTGGTCGCAGCTGTCACGCCGGCCTGTAAGCCTTCCGGCAGCTGGATATACACTGGCTGACCTTAAAACGTGACAGACCAAAAGTAAGTCACTGTTATGGATTTATCACCATGTGTATGGTGGCCGCGAAACAGTCTGGTACAGCTCCACTACCACTTGATTACTGGATATACGTACTTACACCGGATGAGTAGTTTATACACATTATAAAACTCAACGTCTCTCTGTCTGTCTGTCCGTTTATGTTGTTTCACGCGAAAACCACTTATCTGATGTACATGCTATTTAGTTTAATTCCTAGCTATGTTATCTGGCCAGGATATAGGTTATGATTTGTTAATCAATTCGGAAAAAACACGCATTTGGGGCGATTAAATGGCTTACGCTGAGTACGCTCTTACCATAAGAGATATATCAAATTAATGTGCTACATAAATGTAGATCTTAAAAAAACCTAATAAAAAGGCAGCGATAGCATATGTTTATCTTCTAAAGATCACTCACTATGAGCATTTTTGTAGCAGCACATTTCGTGCGTGCGTTCGACCGACAGCATTCTATAGTACACGCGAGCGAAGCCGCGGGCTCAGCTAGTGTATAATATACTTAAACATAGTAATGCATTAGACATATTGCCAATATCTGTATTTACTTCCTATTTGTGAACATGGATCTGCCTGCATTAATCTCAGGATCGGAAATGTTTATATTTTTCACCAACGAACGTTCGATGTCAACCTATATGTCTGGTTTGTTGATCGTGGTTGAAAACTTGACTTGTTTTTAGTCAAACTCCTTGATCTGTAGCGTCTGTGTGAGATGTAGGGGGTTCTGATATCTTCTTTTATATAAATAAAATGATTGCGGTATGCTGTTGTGCGCATATCACGTAAAAATTGCTGGATAGATTTTGATCATTTTTTTTTTGTTTTACTCATAAGTCAATGGACTTTATTAAAAAAAAAATCCCGTTCTCTTCGTTCGATAAAATGTTATAAAAGTTTTAAGAAATTATGATTTTTATAATCACTACGCGTTCTTCTGTCGTTCACGCAATTGTAGTCGTACCTAGTAGTAGTAGTAGTACCTATTAAAAATGCATGAATATTTTTTTTTATGTAACATTAGCTGCGCCCGCTTAACTTTTTATGTTTTGTACGGAAACTTATTACTTTTCTAAAATAAAAGTAGTTAGACTATTTTAGCGTCGCTAACTATGGGCCTCATAAGAAAGCTCAAAGTCACTCAAAGGGAAATGGAGAGGGCTATGCTCGGAGTTTCTCTGCGTGATCGAATCAGAAATGAGGAGATCCGCAGGAGAACCAAAGTCACCGACATAGCCCGAAGAATAGCTAGACTTAAGTGGCAGTGGGCTGGCCACGTAGCTCGTAGAACGGATGGCCGATGGGGTCAAAGAGTTCTCGAGTGGCGGCCACGTACCGGAAGACGCAGCGTGGGCAGACCCGCCACAAGGTGGTCCGACGACCTGGTAAAGCACAGGACCGGTCGTTGTGGCGATCTTTGGGGGAGGCCTATGTCCAGCAGTGGACGTCTTTCGGCTGAGATGATGATGATGAGACTATTTTACTCTTTATAAAATCAGCTATCTGCCAGTGAAAGTCCCGTCAAAATCGGCCCAACCGCTTCGGAGATTACCCGGAACAAATAGATAGACAGACAGACAGACAAAAATTTAAAAAAGGAGATTTTTATTATAGTTACCGTGTATAATTTCATATGCATTTAGTAAGCAGCTGTTATTTTGACATTGCAAACAGACGCTTCAATTTTATTATATTTATATATAAACATTTAGATTACCTTGTGAAAAGCGATAAAGTAGTCTACTGTGCTATAAAGATTAAGAAGCTTATTCGTTGAACCATTGCGAACTTACTAAAAAAAATAAGCTACTTAAAAAATTAGCAGTCGTCAGCTTCGCCTTAATCAGTTAAATAAAGAAAAAAATGAAAGCGATTAAGAACATTGAGTGGCAGTGTACTTGGTCGAATATTACAGATAAAAACACGATAGCGCCATAATAGGTTTCGGTTGTTCATCAGATTAAATACAGTCATGGAGGTATTAGAGCATAAAGAATTTATTGCTTGAAAATTACATGGTAAATGCGCCAACGCGTTTCAAACACATTACCTGATGTTGAGTGTGTGTTCCGAAATTTTTATCTATGACTAGCTGTTTCCGCGGTTTCACCCGCGTATAATTTATAAGAAATCGCTGTTTGATGATTTATCATACCTCAGTATAGACAATATTTTTATCCGACGGCCAGGGTTATGCTTCACAACTCGCACAGCTCGTACGCATCACTACATCTATCCACATTTGTATTATTTAATTACATAAATAAATTATTATAAATGAGATATTTACTCTGTCTGTCTATTTGTTACCTTATCACGACTAAACCTCTGAACCGATCGCAATGAAATTTGACATAGAGGTAGCTTGGGACCTGAAGGAAGACAGACATTTTTCATCCTGAATATTAAATGAGTGAATATTATGGACTAATTTTTAAGGTTTCGTACCTCAAAAGGAAAAGAGAAACCCTTATAGGATCACCGTTGTCTGTCTATCTCTCTATCTGTCTGTCACGACCCTTTTTCTCAGGAACGCGTGGAGTTTTAAGATGAATGCAATCCCTTGGAGCTGTGAAAAAATCTAACTTCTATGGCAACATATTCAAAAGTTACGGCCGTTTATGTCGCACAATATTTTGACATTCGCAAGCGAATCAAAACTTACAGGGTTGAGCTATAATCATGAAGTTTTGCAAGAATCAATGTCTTATAGGACAAGAAAAGGGAACACCCGAAAACCGTAAATTTGTAGTTACATCACATTTTTTTTGCGATTATAAACTTATTTTGTCATCAGCTGGTAAGCTGATTGCGACCTATGTACAACAGTTGTATGTGCAACCTACGGGGACAATAGTTTTCTAACGGCAAAGTTAAATTTGCCCCTCAATCCAGTTTGTGTTCTCGTTAGAATATTTTCATCCCTACAACTTTGTGTACCATTGGTGCTCGAGCCCGACTCGCACTTGGCCGTATTTTTTATCAACCAAGATGAAAAAAACTACTACTTCCCGTGCTCTGGCTAAAGTCTTAAAAACACTAATAAGATAATAAATATGAAAAACACACAGATGTAGTCATAGCAAAAAACTAGTTTCTTTATAATTTTAAAACAATAGGATTATTGAAACATATTTGAACAGATTCTTACGAAAATTTCACACTTATATGTTTATATTTTTAGAACAAACAAAATTATTGATACGCATTTTTTAAAGACTACACATGTACTTTATTAGAATTTTTGTTTTGTACAGTTTAACATTATCATTTGAGGGTTAACATTAATAAATATTAATGAATCTTCGACAATAGACTAAATCTTGATTCTGCAGAATGGTTTTTTATATATTTATTACTAGATGTCTAAATATCATTCAAAAATAGTTTTTATATAGTACGAGCTGTGCGTGCGGCTGCGTACGCGTGGACTACAAAATCCCGTCGATCGATCACACGCACGAATCATGCTAGTTTTTCTGAATTATTTTTATTTACGTTGAACTCTAATTCTTTTTCTATAATAAAATCCTACCTAAATTACTCTTTATAACATCAGTTATCTGCCAGTGAAAGTCCCGTAAAAATCGGTTAAACCGGGGAAAACCCGGAACAAAATGACTGGCAGAAAAATTAAAAATTGTTTTTATTAAAAAGCAATTATGTTGACATTACAAACAGACACTTCCATTTTATTAACTTGTATAGAAAAAAGTCGTGCGTTTTTTTATAAAAATTTTGTAGTGCGTATTAATTATATTAAGGCATTTAGGGCAGTACAAATAACACAATAAATTTTATCAGATTTATGTTGTACACACCTCTAACACCCGTAATATATTACCGACATCTTGTTTTGATTCACCGCACATAAAAGAAAACAACGTATATTTTGGTATCAATTTCAGAAAATAGTTTACATTTACATGAACGGCGTGGTATACCTACTTTCTTTTTAAATAATATCAAATCTATATAAATAAAAAATAAAAAATTAGATGTTGTAGGTATGTAGGTGTATAAGATTGATAAACACCAAAACCGTTTACGATCACCATGAAAATTGGTAGACCTACGTGTTTTTCACAGAAAAGGTGTTCGTGCTACCCCTGAAAGCGATTGGTGACGTTATGGTTCAGTTATTCACTACTGGAAAAAGCAGAAAATCGTTAGTAGTGCATACAAAAACTTTTCATGAAAATTTAAGTTAAATATGCAGAAATTATGTTTGAAATTACGTATTTATATAGTGCTGCAACGATCCAAAAGGCAATTTTAACCTTTAGCTTAGTTATATGGGCACTGGTAGACATCAACGTTTTGAACACAGAGCACGTCTCCCACGAGACTGTCCTACCTATTCTACCTGAAACTGTCTATCTAAACTTAGGGTCACTGGGTATGATGCAGTTGGTAAAAGTTTTAATGAAAATAGTATTTTTTATATGTTACTAGCTGTGTCCCACGGTTTCACTCGTGTTATTTTTGTTATACAATTTGCATAAAATACGTTCTTAGTGAGCGTCTACCACGTGAAAGGAGTAATAATTATGTTTATAATAATATGTATATAATAAATGTAATAATCGAGTTTCAAGTCAATCGGACCTATAGTTTCCGATATCTCGTGATGAGCGAATGGTATTTCGGTTATATAGGTACTATACAGAATGCATTTTTGGAGTGGGACAGTAAAGTCAGGTTAACCGATTTGTAGGTACAAAAAAAATCTTCACTTAACTTTTTGAGACATTTTGACCTGCATTGACAGTTTTTTATTAAATTGTACAGTCGATAAGAAAATGGGCAATTTAAACAAAAAAGTCCTGTCAATCGATCCTGTTTCTTATAAAGATCAATAAACTCAGTGGGACCAACTGAGGTTGGAGTACCTACTAAAATGACAGAAATCCTAATAAACTTTTCTCATACATTTCGTAGAAAATCATCTTGGCTTCGATAACTTTTTGCAAGAAAATAGACTCTAATTTATTTTTATCCTTTAATTAAATTTTTTGTTATGGATCCAGTCAGAGTGCAATAGAATATAAATTATTATTTAAAAAAGTGTAGACAATGTAATATATCTACTACAACTGTCATCAAAATTATTACTAATTTTATCCAACTACTAAAATTAATATACTTACTAAATTTAACCTATTATTGACAGAAAATATAAAAAGTTTATTATATAAAAATATTTGAAAAGTTTATATAAAAAAAGATCGGTTAAATTCTGGTACCTGCATTTGAGATACAGGGAGTTCATTCTCAGACCTTGGAACCTAAATTGTCACAGACAACTCCGGATGTGGAATGAGGTTTTGTCAGAGGACTACAGTATGGGGTACTTCAAAAATTTAATTTGATGAAATAATTTTTTCCGGACATATTACTTACCAATCAAAACAAGTGAATAATCTCGATTTGAGTTTAAGTTATTCTATTTTTATGGACATAAAAATAAAATATAAGTATACTAGCGACTTCGCAATAATAAATTAGTAAATATAAATACAATAAAATTTACCTATAATAGCAGTCAGGGTTAGTGTAGTTTCCAATTAATGAAAGAATTTTCAGAACCAAATTAGTAATTTCGGTGCAAACATATTATGTAACTTTACAATATTACTAGCTATGCGCAACGGTTCCATTCGTGTTAAAGGAGACTGATATTCTTTCATACAATATTGGGCCTGGATAAAAGGAGAGATGTAACAATATGAAAATGGTGTCAATTAATAGGTATTATCAAACAATCACCGAAAGTTCTACGGATTTATGCAATCTGCAAATTTGCATTTATGCAAATTTGAATGTCACTACTGAGTGCATATAAATAGGTTTGATAAACGATCAATCAATGCCGTCTATAAAAGTAATCTTAAGAAATATAACCTCCAATGAGGATAATCAAAAATATGTACAATATATTTTACGCGAGAGTAGCGTAGGCTAATAAATCACAGACGGCTCCTTCTCACACCACCTTATATCAAGGAACATTTTTTATCGAGTCATTTTTTGTGTTTAACAAGCGTTTCACCAAAATCTCAATTGATATCAAGTGTTATGTGTGTTGGGTCCGCGTCACTTCCCTCGACTGAGGAGAGGGGGGGTGACGAGTACCCGGGAGGGGGACGGGCGAAATTTGTATGTGCCGGATGCCCGTCTCGTGACACCCCTACTAATGTGCTGGCGACTCGAAGCCTCGAAGCGGATATGAAGGGTCCGAGGAGAGGAGGGGGGGGGGTGCAATATTGCACGGTCCACCCGAAGCGACTACTCTTCAATAAAACGCCGAAATCTTCTTAGTAGCGAAGCGTTCTTAGGCCGACCAATCTTCGTATTGCTGCTATTGACATCTGTTGGATTGACATCTATCTATAGACGCTAAATCACATGCCCCAGTACAAAACTCGCGAGCTTAAGTACTCCGAGGCGTTACCTTAAAGAGAGCCCCTATCGCCTAGAGAGCTCGGTTCACTATTGTTATCTATTTTCACTTTGGTCGGCCTATTTCCCGCTCTATAATTCTTTATTTATAAACTTTACATATATGTATTACATATCGTTATTTTCCTTATTCTATGCTCTATATAATGCAAATTAAATCTTATTCGTAAAATTTACCATTTTATAATAATTTACAAAAAACCTTAATTTCTATGGGCGAACCCGCCGTCCGGTCTATGTATTTTATATATTACTATTAAACTATTATAAATCTTATTATTATCTTTGTAGCATTCTATTCTGTATCTATAATTCTATAATATTAAACACAAACTCAATACATATTTCAATAATTAATGGTTACTTAAACCGATGAAACATACATCTCAAGAAAATCGTATTATCTAGTACCAACCCTATACATATTCCATACATTGTAAACAAAATATCAATATTCTATTTCGAAATACATTCTTAACATAATTATATCAAATATATCTATAATAATAACTTATTCGTATGTCTCTATTCAATAATTACATATTCGCATGTCGCCAACATCCTCCCCCTCGTGCGCAGCACCAACTCCAGTCATGGCGACATTGCTGAAGGCTGTCCGGAACCGGCGTCACGTTGCTCGTCGCTCGTTGCTGGAACCAGCAGCACCACCTTGGAGCTCGGTCTCTTCAGCGTCCCGCCTGCGGTGCGCACTTCCACTATCCGGATGCGGCCGTCTGGTCCAGTGTGCGTTTTGGTTACCACACCCCTGGGCCACGTGTTTCGTGGCAGCGTGGAGTCTACGATCAGCACTGTGTCCCCACACTGCAGGTCCCTGTTGTAAGTCCCTCTATTGACCCTCCTGGTGAGTAAGGTGGGTAGGTACTCCTTGAGCCACCTGCTCCAGAAATGGTCAACCATGCGTTGTGCTATTCTCCAAGTTCGCCGCCCGGCGAGGTCCTCATCAGTGAAGCTCCCAATCCTTGGAGACCCGCAGGATCTCCCGATGAGAAAGTGATTTGGAGTCAGGGCTTCTTCGTTTTCATTTTCTTCTGTAGCGACGAGCGGTCTTGAGTTCACTATGTGTTCTGCTTCTAGCAGAAGCGTATGTAGTGTCTCTTCTTGTGGGCATCTCTCTTTCAGGGTAACGGCCAGGGCCGACTTGACTGACCGGACCAGGCGTTCCCATGCTCCTCCCATGTTTGGTGCTCCAGGTGGTATGAACTTCCACTGGACACCTATCTTTCCCGCAGGTGTAGCGAAATCTTCAGTCCTCAGGTCCTTGGCTGCTTCTTCTAATTCCTTGTTGCTCCCGACGAAGTTGGTACCGTTGTCGCTGTATATCACCTTGGGCATTCCTCGCCTTGCCGCCATGCGCCGGAGAGCTAGTATCATTGAGTCGGTCGATAGCGATGCCGTCAGTTCCAAATGTACGGCTCTTGTTGTGAGGCATGTGAACAACGCTCCCCATCTCTTCTCGTGGCGTCGTCCTACCGTGACCGTCATGGGGCCGAAGTAGTCGACGGCAGTGCACGTAAACGGAGGCTCGCCGAATCTCAACCGCTCTTTCGGAAGGTTTCCAGTAGGTGGCGTATGTGGTGCGCTTCGATATACTTTGCACCACTGACACTGATGCGCCACTGTCCGTACCGTTGATCGCAGCCCGAGAACCCAGTATCGCTGTCTCACCTCATTAATCACGGTGGCATGGTTTCCGTGGTTGAATGCTGCGTGGTAGTGATGTATGAGCAGCCTCGTGATTTTATGCTTGCCATCCAGGATCACGGGACGTCGATATGCTCTTTCCATAAACGTAGCTGCGTCGATTCTTCCTTTTACTCTCAATAATCCGTCCTCCTCTATAATATCGAGTTTCTTCAGTCTTCCTTGTCGATCGGAGGTCGTCGAACTTCCAAAACTTTCGTCTTGGCTTCTCTTCAATAATAGCTTCTCTGCCCTCTCTAAGTATATCTTGTCTATAGGCAGGAACTTCTCTCTTTGTTTCGGTGTCGTAGGCTTCACAATGCTCTTGAGTTTTTTCTTCTTCGCTCTTCTCCAGGTCGGATCTTGTTTTTCCATCTTCCGGGATATGCAGATGAGCTCCTTCCGCTTACGGCACAGGTCGATGATTTGAAGCACTCTAGCTGTCGCCCTCCATAATCTTGTCCAGCTGGAGAACCGATCAGGTTCTGGTGTAGGTAGCTGCTCTTCTGGAGTCCTTGTAGCCGCGACAGTGTGCTTCTCTTTCTCTTCCCCTGTTGGCTCCGTCTTGAACGTTCGAGGTTCAGGCCAGCCGGTCTCTTCTAGATGAAGGAAAGCGGGCCCATTGAACCACCGATGATCCTTCCCGAAGTCTCGAGGCACTCCTCTTGTTGCGTCGTCCGCCGGGTTTTGGCTAGTCGGGACCCAGCGCCATTCTTGTGGTTTCGAGAGGTCCTCTATTTCTGCAAGCCGATGCGCTACGAACGGTTTGAAGGTCCTCGGATCCGACTTGATCCATGAGAGGACCGTGCTTGAGTCAGTCCAATACGTCCGTTTCTTGATCTTCAAGTCCAGTTCTTCTTCCACCGTCCGTGTCATCCGAGTGCCCAACAGCGTTGCCTGCAGTTCTAGCCGTGGGATGGATACCGGCTTCAGGGGAGTCACTCTTGCTTTGGCTGCCAGCAGTGCAACATAGTAGCCTCCATCTTCTTTGCGCACTCTATAATATACCGCGCAAGCGTAGGCAGTCTCGCTAGCGTCGGTAAACGTGTGCAGCTCCCCCTCGTCGCTTGAGTGCGTGAAGCATCTTGGAATGCGCAGAGTCTCTAGCACCTGAACATTCGCGAGATACTCCCTCCATGCTTCTTGATCACTTGCGGTGACTTCCTCGTCCCAGTCAATGCCGCTTCTCCATATGTTCTGTATGAGAACCTTCCCTTGTATGAGAACCGGTGATGCCACTCCCATAGGGTCGAAGGTGGCCATCACGGCGCTCGTCACTTCCCTCTTGGTAGGTCCTCTTCTTTGCTGGACATCTTCCTTAAATTTCCCTAGGCACGTCCTGAATCCCAATTCGTCGTCCTCCGTGTACCAGCGTAAGCCCAGGGTCTTCTCCTCTTTCGGTCCAAGGTCGATCTCCATCTGCCCGGTTTCCTTGGTGAGGCTTCTTAACACGGAGGGACTATTGGATGCCCATCCTCTCAGCTCGAATTTCGCCTTCTTGTGGATGACGTCGACTTCTCTGGCTATCTTGGTTGCTTCGTCCTCTGTATCGAAGCTCTGCAAGTAGTCATCCATGTAATGGTTGTGCTCTACTGCACGAGCGGCCTCCGGGAACTGATCTTGATATTCAGCAGCGTTCTTGTTCTTGACGAAGATCGCAGCACTTGGAGAACAAGCGGCCCCAAATATGACTGATGTCATCCTGTATTCCTTGATGGGTCCACTCGCTTGCTCGCCCTTCCATAAGAACCTCAAGCTATCACGATCTTCTTCTCGTATTCGTATTTGAAGAAACATCTCTTTGATGTCAGCCACCACGGCGATTGGTTTCTGCCGGAACCGTAGCAGGACACCGAAGAGTGATTGCAGCAGGTCTGGCCCAGACAAGAGCAGGTCGTTCAGACTCTTCCCTCCTGTTTTGGCTGCAGCGTCGAACACCAGGCGTTTCTTCTTCTTTGTGGGATGCGTGACAGCAAAATGTGGCAGATACCACTTCCGTCTTGAGGTTGTATCTTGATTGGCTTCCTCTGCATATCCATTCTTCACGAGGTTTTCTATTTGACTTTCGTATTCTTTCTTCAGTTCCGGATCTCTGTGCAGCTTCTTCAAAATTCCATTCAGTCTCACTTCAGCGGCTTTGAAGTTGTCTGGTAGTTCCTCTTCATCATTCTTCCAGAGGAGTCCAACTTCGAAGCGTCCATCTTCCAAGCGCCGGCTGGTCTTCTCCAGAATGTCCAGTGCTCTCTGGTCCTGATCGGTGCTTGGCAACTTCGGCAGGACCCCCAGTGACTCCACCGCGAAGTGATCCTTCATCAACTTCTCCAATGCCTCTTCACGGGCTGACACGTGTGCACATGTCACGAAGTTGACTGGTCGCGACGTGCCTCCATCGAAGCCATGCAACACCCATCCGAGCTGAGTGAAGGATGCCACTGGCTGGTTCTTCTTTCCTTTGCGCGTCGCTCTCGATATGATGAGTTCCCAGTTGTCCTGTCCTATCAGCAACTTGGGAGAACCCTCTTCGTAGTGCAGTTGCTTCATCAGCTTCTTAAGGTGAGCGCAGTTCTCTATGGTGCTCTTCTCCAGTCGCTGAGGCGTCAAGTGCAAGTTGTCAATGGTGCGTGCCCCGGTGACTGTTCTCTTCTTTGACTGGTGCAGTCCTCTTATCTGCATGTTGAGCTTCATTGAATCCTTCTTCACCATGGATTGACCACCCACGGTTTCCAAATGAAGCGTCTCCTTGGGTCCCTCGAGGCCGACCTGCTCAGCTACCGTCGAGTCCAATAGGGTGACCGTTGACCCCTCATCCAGCAGAGCTAAGACCCTGGCTTCTCCTGCTGGTCCATAAACCTCGACGGGAATCATCTTCAGGTACGCTCTCGATGACCTGGTGCAGTTCACAGGAAGTCTCACGTTGTTGGCCACTTCTTTTTCTTGCTTCGTTTCTTCTCTTCTTTCTTCATGCAGCAAGCTATGGTGCCAACGTTTGCAGGTTGGGCATGGAGGGTGACGGCAGGTCTCCTTTCGATGTCGTCCGCTCAGGCACTTGTAGCATAACCGCGATTCCTTCGCGATATTCCATCGGTTCTTCACAGGTGCTTGACGGAACTTGGGACATTCATGTAGAAAATGTCCCTCGCGGCAATGTGGACATGCAGTCTTCTCTCTTCCTCCTTGATCAATCCCCTGCTTCTCTATTCCTGGTCTCTCTTCTTTGATGTGATCAGTCGTCGTATGCGCAGCTTGCCTTCTTGGTATCTGCTTCCTCGTAGCAGCCTCTGGTGTGGCGTGTGGTCCGCATCGGTCCGCCATCCTGTTCAGGAACCTTGCCATCAGGTTCAGGTCAGGATCCCCTTCAGCCTTTTCCGCGACGTAGTCATACCATCGGTACTTCAGTATGGCTGGCATCTTGTCGGCGATGCTCCTCAGTATTTCTGGTGACTGGAGGTATTGTGGCTTCCGCAGTCCTCGTATCGCCGCCACGGTGTTGTTCACGTTGCTTGCGAGCAGGCACACGTCGTACGGGTTGTCGCTGATCGGTGGCAGCTTCCTTATTCTGTCCAGTTCTGCCAGAACCAGCGCGTCCGCTCTTCCATAACACCGCTTCAAGGCTTCCATCACTTCCCCCGGTGTGCTCTCGGAGTATAGTTGACTGCGAACTCCTTCTCTTGCTTCCCCCTTCAAGGCTTTTCTTAACCTTGCCATATTCTGTACGTCGGAGAAGAGTGGGGCTGTGTCCTCGTAGACGGCTTTGAATGCCATCCACTCCCTTGAGTCACCATCGAAGAATGGCAGCTGATGCATGTAGTCCGGTTGCAGCACTTGACCTTGGATGTGAACGCTCTTCATTTCTTCAGCAATAGCCCTTGCGAGGTTCCTGTGACTCGTGTCCATATCTGCCTTGGTGTCGGGCTTGTCGGCGGAAGGTGGGGGAATCCTTATGCACCCCTCCTTGGATGCCTCCCCCTCGTGTCCCTTCTTGGAGAATCCTTCTGCAGACTGCTGGACCCATTCCCTGACGTGGTCCACCCGGTCCAATGGCTCTTCTATAATTGAGTCTTCATCCTCTTCATTTTCGGCTTGTATGACTTCTAAGCGCAGCCTGGCGGCTACCGTGGCTGCTTGTGCTTCCCGAAGCTCCTTCTCGGCTAACTCGGCGCGGGCCTCCAGTTCCTTGCGTCTTCTTTGTGACTTCACTGATGCAGGGCGGTTCCTCCTCACGGTGGATGCTTCCTTGTCTTCATGACCCTGGGAAGTCGTCGTCGTGTCACGCGTCGTGCCGGTCATGGTGGTCTCGTATGAAGTGAACTCCGTAGTTCGTGAGCCGCTCTGCCGTGTTTGAGTCTCTGCCGCGATGGCTTCTGTGTTTTCAGGCGCCTGTTCCCTCGATGAACCCTTCTGGCTTCTTGTGACTGGCATCTCGTAGTGGTGTTGAGGATCCGGCTCGAAGGACCAACTGTTGGGTCCGCGTCACTTCCCTCGACTGAGGAGAGGGGGGGTGACGAGTACCCGGGAGGGGGACGGGCGAAATTTGTATGTGCCGGATGCCCGTCTCGTGACACCCCTACTAATGTGCTGGCGACTCGAAGCCTCGAAGCGGATATGAAGGGTCCGAGGAGAGGAGGGGGGGGGGTGCAATATTGCACGGTCCACCCGAAGCGACTACTCTTCAATAAAACGCCGAAATCTTCTTAGTAGCGAAGCGTTCTTAGGCCGACCAATCTTCGTATTGCTGCTATTGACATCTGTTGGATTGACATCTATCTATAGACGCTAAATCACATGCCCCAGTACAAAACTCGCGAGCTTAAGTACTCCGAGGCGTTACCTTAAAGAGAGCCCCTATCGCCTAGAGAGCTCGGTTCACTATTGTTATCTATTTTCACTTTGGTCGGCCTATTTCCCGCTCTATAATTCTTTATTTATAAACTTTACATATATGTATTACATATCGTTATTTTCCTTATTCTATGCTCTATATAATGCAAATTAAATCTTATTCGTAAAATTTACCATTTTATAATAATTTACAAAAAACCTTAATTTCTATGGGCGAACCCGCCGTCCGGTCTATGTATTTTATATATTACTATTAAACTATTATAAATCTTATTATTATCTTTGTAGCATTCTATTCTGTATCTATAATTCTATAATATTAAACACAAACTCAATACATATTTCAATAATTAATGGTTACTTAAACCGATGAAACATACATCTCAAGAAAATCGTATTATCTAGTACCAACCCTATACATATTCCATACATTGTAAACAAAATATCAATATTCTATTTCGAAATACATTCTTAACATAATTATATCAAATATATCTATAATAATAACTTATTCGTATGTCTCTATTCAATAATTACATATTCGCATGTCGCCAACAATGTGGGTATAACAAGTGAGACAATAACGGTAGACGGATAGATTTTTATATTGAATCTAATAAATTCTCTAATATCATGTTATTGTTTTAAAATTGCTCCTCCAAACTATGTCAAACACAAAAGGTATAAGTAATTTAATTGATATTACCTTCTGTCATGTTTTCTCCAGTCATTTATTGCATACTTGCAATGGAAATATAATATTTATTTAATATACAACACACAGAAAAATTTTATATATTGAAATAATTTAAAAAGGCGCATTAAAAACTCTGTCTTGTAAAACTGATGCTAATAGTACATACATATGATATATAGTTCAAAACGGTTGACGAACTTTTCGCATGAATAAAATAAAATTAATAAATTTATGATAAATAAATTGGCAAATTTATAAAGTCCTTGTGGGCCTTTATAACATCACAGAACAAGCTACGTTCCACTGTATCACTTGTTAATGGACAAACTACAGAAGCTGTTGTGCAAAAGGCTGCCTAGGCGTATTTTCACCTTATAGGAATGCATTGTATTTAAAATAAAATGATACATGCAAATATATTTTTAACCGTTATAAATCATCTTCTTTTTCTATATCCTCCTAACTAGTTTATTAGAAAAAACAATGTGTACCTACATATTGTATGCATATTCTACATTGTTTGGTGTAAAAAATCATTTATATGAATAATGGAAGTACCAACACATACCATACATTTTCTTGCTAAGTCTTTCGCAGTTCAGGCTACAAGGCTATGGAATATACTATCTGTTTCTGTAAAACGCGCACAATCGCTAAGCATATTTAAAAAATATGTCAAAGATTATTATTTGTAAATTACATTTTGTTTGTATTATATTTGTAATAAGGCCGCAATAAGGCCGCCCTTTGTACTTATTATATAATTTTAATGTTCGATTGGATCTGTAATTAACGGTATACAATAAATATTTTAATAAATAAATAAAATTAATGTCAACTAAAACCAAAAATTACTTAAAAATACTACTGTACACTGTAAAATATTATAATAAAAAAGAATAGCAGCCTGTAGGTGACCCATTGCTGGGCTAAGGCCTCTTCCCAAGGGAACCTGTATGAGTTTAATCACCACGCCATGCCCGCCCACGACGTATTGGTGATTTCAAACGCTGAGAAAATAATAGTTCTATATTTTGTAAATTATTACATATATAATTTCCTTTTACGTAATTTTATAGTTTTTTATTTTATCATCGTTCTTCAATTGCGCCAATGAATTCAGTTGAGTTCTTAACACACAACCGTGTGTAGGTAAATGTCATCCGTTTATATACGGAATATTATATAGTTAATTTTGTACCATTCCAAGGTATGTATTAATAATAAGAACTCATGTCATATCTTATCCATTCCGTTTCCGCAAAACGCTGTTTGGATTTACCGAATAAAAAAATATTAATGGAAATAAAGACAGAAGTTCAGAATGTCATATCATCAAGTACTTGATAAACGGTTTGATTATGTTCTTTCCTTAAAATAAATAAGAATTACTGCAACAATTTTCGAAAGTCCAGGCATTTTTGTAGGTAAGTAACACACGACAAGGTCGTCTGCGATGGCGCCAGTGATTTAATAAGATTTTAAAATTAATAATAAACCAAACAACATGATACCATAAACACGGAGGGCACACTTACATTGTGTTGATTGCAAGCACGCGTGCATTTGGCAATAAGATTAATTGTTTATTGCCATATAAGTCCCACAATGTCCCTTCATTGAATTATTATAAGGATGAGCCTGCAAATTTTTTGTATTCGTGACATCCCCACATTACATAGGTACATTGGGCCGTAGTATCTCAAAGTTAGCAATATAATATGCACCTTATACAAACAATATAAATCTTACCAGCGACGCGATGTTTTAAGAATAAAAATGTTCGTGTACTGAATAACTTTGTGTTGAATAAAGTTATGATATTTACAGAGTAGGGTAACGGAATCAATTTTTCCTCGGGAACACTTATTGTGGATTTGTTTTTCTTGTGAGGTTCGAGGAGAAAAATATAACACGGTAAATAAGAACAAGGTTTAATACAAATATCGATAATATTTCTATGTTATAATTGTATTAAATAAAGTATAATTTATTTATAGGTATAAATAGGAACGTTAATAAAACATCTAAATTCAGTATTCTCAAGATATACATTTTTCGCCTGTGGTTATAGCAAATTTGAGTGTTAAACCTACAAATAAGTTTAAATTATTGTTTAATAATCGAAACAGTAGACTAATTTTGTATTAAACTTTATAGTTATAAGTTAATGAAATACATTATGTAATAATGTTTCAGCCCAGATAAAAAATATACCATTGGTCAAAATAATCTGTCACCACAACTCAACAAATGTCCATTATTTCTAGCTTAATTTTGTGTTTAAATCTTTTTTTAGATGAATATTGTAAATAAGACAGTTCTGATATCCTTAGAATAGAAATGGCACCTATAAGTCTTCTGGCACATATGTCACGTATATTGTTATTGAACCGGGAACATCAAACAACAATATAATAAACTTATATTATGCCAGGAAGCCAGTAACTAAATAACTACTGGCAAAAAGTCTCGACGATGTTTTGTCATAACTGTAATTTGGACGATATATTAGGATTTTTATGGCTTATAAGGAAAAAGTAAAGTCTAGCTTTCATGGATGAGCGAATATAATAGGCAATAGAAGATATTGCCGGTGTTAGAACTAACCTGTGTTACAACTTACTTGTCTCAACTGCAAATGATAATTTTACGGTAACATTAATTCTCAACTTAATTGTGAGTAGTATCACAAGGGTTGTCTTGCAATTATTTTTCAGAACAGTTCATTAATAAAAAGGCACTTTAAGTGTTTTGGTTTCGAAGCACGTTATTAAGTTAAACACTTTTTACTTTTAAATGAAATTGCTATTAGCGTAGTTTGCACACATTTTTAGTTCAAAGCCTTTTCTCGTTCGTAACGCTGTAAAGTTCGATAAGACCAACATATTATTAGCTATTTTTACTATGTGTGCTTGCGACTTCGACGGCGTGGAATTTCGTGTATAAAACAACGATTTAAAACAAGATATGTAAGTGCTCTAAAAACATCGGCGATTTAACAATGTTTCAAGCTTTGTGAATGTCTCAGATTCCTGAGACGCGGATTCCTCACGGTTAGCAGTCAGCATAGCCTCACATTCACTACTTTCGATCGACCGATATTCCACCATAGGTCTACCTAATGCCTCATCACCTACTTCTGATATATCGTCATAATATTTAATACGTCATTCTCTACAGGTTTCTGGAGCGCGTTAACTATTTCTTAGTATCGCGTACATCAGAAAATCTCATTTGACGGTGTTTCCCATTTTCCTGTGAACGAACGGATCTCACTCTTTTTTAGAGCAATATAATACTCAGAATTTAAATTTAATTTTTCTCCAAATCGCAAATAATCTAAAGTCTTTAAGAATAATACAGTAAAACAATTTTAAATATTAACCCATATTATCCAGAAGACATAATGGTTGAATAGTCCAATATAAAAATTTGAAGTGTTGTAGTCCTTTTGAAAAAGCTTAGTTTATTTCATATTTTATCCAGTGAATAACGAAGCATTATAGTATGTCAGTTTATAAGAAATTCATAAAAAATTCGATGGCGTAAATAGATGCCAAAGAATGACATCTATCGTAAAAATTTAGAATTAAATAGACCGAACTGTAAAATGAATAAAAATATCGGAGACCTTAATAATATTGCAAATTTAAAGACAATATTAAAATTTACAAAATGAATAAGATCAGCCTTAAATTATTAATACACGCGCTTACAGAAAATATTCTTATAATTTTTTTATTTTAATACGGGATAAATCTACATATAAATTATTTTATAATTTTATAGTGATATTATTATCAGCATTCTTTCTTGTAAAATATCAGGACATTTAAAGCTAATAACCTAATCCGTATCGCGCCATCTATGAATAATAATTAAAAATACCAATCAAATACCTTTTTATGTATAATTTCACTTCATTTCAAATATAGAGATATATGAAATATATTATAGTATTACATATACATACATTATTTTTACTATGTACATAACTTAAACGAAATTTATATACCATACATATGTCCATACGTGTAAAAATGCAAACTAAAACTATGAACTACAATCATGCCAAATTTCATCAAATTCGGTCCAGTAGTTTCTGCGTGATTGGTATACAAATTAACAGACAGACAAAAATTTTGAAAACTAAAATATTTTGTATCCATTATTCATTAGGTAGTATTTTTTCTCCAATATTTTAATACATACAGATTTCGACTCTTTACTTTTTTATTATAAGTATAGATAAGAAGAGTGGTATTTTTAACTAACTAACTATTTTGACTCATTGATCAGTAAAGGATCTGTTTTGCATCCGAAACGAGAGCAAGCCACTTGTCTCCGATCTTGTGTAGATTCTTGTTAATTGTCGGCTTGAAACTGATGCAGATCCGCCTCCATCATGTCACACCAGTAACACCTGGGCCTGCCAACCGGACTCCGACCAGTTCTTTGTGCCAAGTATGCTTTTTTAACTTCCTTTCTCCAGTCTCTATTTTTGCCTGAGCTAGCAAAGTCTATGAGATATTCTTTAACCGAGGATGTTGGACTCAACCACGAACTTCTCAATCTCCGCATTCCTTCAAGTTCTCCAAATGACATGGTCTTTCTTGAGCGGTCTCGTGATTTTACGACGTACTTTTCAAATTACAGGATTCCTCTACATCATCATGTTTATTAATTTCATAAACTATGCTTAAACATTTAACTGTGATGTTCGCTAGTCATTTTACTCGTATGCCTTCTGATTGAGGCCTAATAAAAGATATTAAAGTAATTGTTTACACTTTTCTTAATTCAGATCAGTATTTTTATTAATATTTTCTTTCGACTCTTAATTCATATCGGTATTTTTATTTCTTTTTTACGCCCTAAATGCTCAATTCATTTCTTGCTATTAGATTATCAATAATTAGTATTACTTTTTAATCAAAATAAGAGTGTGTTTGACTTTTTCAATGTGTATAATGTATTTGAAGTTTAATGTTGATTATGTTTAATATTAAATCAATCTGCTCGACATATATATCACTAACCATTCCTAGTAAATTTACTTATAAAATCAAAGAGTAAGAAACTTTTCAATAAGCAACCTATGAACTAAATATAACCTGTCAACAATTAATAGCAGTAAATATCTTTGAACCGTTTAGACAACGATATATTGCACAATAGCGGAAAACTATTTTTGTAAATATTTTCTGCTTCAGTATTTATTGTCCGTCAATTTAAATATTTTACTAAATTTTATATTATTTAATTCACTCTGTAATTTCCTTTATACTTAAATTGAAATAAATATGTAACTAACTAATATGAATTACTGCCTAATTAATTACAAATAAATAAATAAAAAATATTTTAGTAAATAAATATGTTTTACAAAAAATAAATCACCAACAGCCAAACAACACGTGAAATATAAATATACAAATAGTTAAAATAACTGAAAGTAATAATGAAATGGAACATCTTAACAAATACGCGGTACGAAAAAGTTCACGTCTATTTTCAAACTTATATAGATAAGTTGTTGTTTGTAGTATGTATGATTTTTTTCTTATTCTTGTGACCTGTTTATACTGTAGCTTTAACTACACCTAACATATTACATTCCGCTAATAAAATTGGCAATAGATCTGAAAAGTGATAAAAAAAAATTGCCGCTAGTAAAATACGGCAGTGCTCGTTTTATTCATTCGTCAATTTTGAAACTTCAACATATCCATTGCGAATCTTGAAAATCTATTAAAAACTGCAGTCCAGCACGGTGCACTGGCGACGACACCACGTATTCATATTCAAAACGCGTGAACGACAAATATAACTTTATTATTATTGTCGGAGATGTGATTTTGCGGGTCATTGTTTATATTGTTATCGCTATACTTAAAAGTTATTACTTAATGTGATTGTGATTTGCCATTTTCTTTTATAATAAGATATTTTCTTGTTTCTTTTGATATATTATGGCACCTACCTTATTATTATCACATATCTAATGGAAACATGAAAATCGTAAACGTATTAAAACATATTTAGTATAATATTTCGACACTTCGGATTACACAGGGCGTAAAGGACAACAGACAATTTTTTAGTAAAAACAAAAACTAAAATTTAAAATGTTTTTAGCTAATTTGGTTTCAGTTTTTAGTTAAATTTTACTTCAAATATATTTATTCGCTGTAAAAATAAAAATTGTGTGTACTTATGTAGGTACGCACATAAGAAACAATACAAATAAAACTCAAAAAATTTTATATTTTTATATAAATATATATTATACATACTATTAATTACTATATATATTTTTATTATACTATGTTTTTTCGAGGGTGTAAGAGACATGTAAAAATGTTTATGCGCCTTAAACCCGTGTTTCATGTTGTGCAGTCTTATCTTACGGATACCTTACGACCAAGACGTGTTTTGAAATGCTTTTCTCCTACGCCCGTTTTTTTTTTCTATATTTACAGAGTGTCTTTTATGTCCTATTAATTTCAAAATTCACATTTGAGTTAAAAAATAAACGTTGTCGGTATGTGACATTTTTAGCAAATATCGCAACGGGTATAAGGCAGATCAAAAGAGTGTAAAAAACTAAGTATGATACCAGCAGTGATTGAATAGTAACTAATGATTGAAGAAATGATGGCTTAGTGGTAACTTGTGCGGACATCGTGTCGATTTCGTATCCCTGCAATGAGCCTCAATATTCGGTGAAGGAAAACATCGTGAGGAAACCATATCATAGTGGTAGGGCTTTTTCTAAAGCTCGCCTACCACCCTCTAGTTGAAAATCTGTCGCCAAGCACCAATAGGTGCGTTCCGGCAGATGCACTTGAGAGCCAGTCTTCCACTAGGCTTAACGTGTTACTTGGGTCACATCGTCACTTAAGAACAGGTGAGATCGTGACCACAACGCTTATCCTATAACGATAAAAAAAAAACAATTAATAAAAGCATTTCCGCTAAAAAAAATTATACGCCCTTTGTATCTAAAGTGTCAATTTATTAGGCTGACTATACGAACAAGTTATATTTTGCAAAATAGATTTAATAGATATTCATTAAAAAAACAATAAAAATAATAGCTACAGTTACCATAAAATACATAGCTGTGATAGTGCAAGTTTAAGCAAAGTACCAAGAATAATTTAAGCCCGAGGAACATCAGTGGCCCAGTAACCGAACAAACTATGTTTTGAAATTAAATAGAGACCTCTCGCCTGTTGTAATCACAAAAAATAACATCCAATTTTCGTAACCGCACATTTATTTGCTAATGAAACGACTGTAATTTGTTACAACAAATGTCTTTGTCTCTTTTGCTGACTTTGCTCTTCTGGACTCCACTATGCATTCGCGTACAACCATTTTTCAGAGAAACGTGATTGAAATACCCGCTTAACTATTAAGTTTTCCCCCGTCTGCCGTTTATTTTTATATAATGCTATAGCAATTTAATTTGATAGGTAAAAATTTTAAAAAGAACACGGGATAGCTTTAAAAGGCATATCAAAATAATTGGCTAATATTATTAAAACATTGCGGACTATTATATTATATTATATTATATAAAAATTAATGCGCTTATGTAAATAAACCCTAAAAAAAGTGTTCATTTCAAAAAGATTTAAAGTTTTATCAGTAAATTTGCTTAGTTTACGACTTTTGATGTTAAAATTAAGTTACGAGCGTTCGCTTACTTGTTTCAAAGAAGTTTTCTTATCTCCTGTTATTTATTTCGGTAAACAAAATCTAGACTATTGACTAAAACACTATTTTCTACGTTCAATTTCAGTAAATCCAATAAATAGGTTTATTTATATTTAGTATCGGCATGTCTTATTTGTCTTGCTTATCAACCGATGCATCTCTTTCAATTGTTGATGCGAGTTATGTTTATTTTGTATTGTAAATAATTCGATTTACTTAGCACTAATTCAACGCCCCTTTATTAAAAATAAAACATAGTATTCTTATGAAAAAATTTTTTTGCCATCCCACTATTGGTGTTAGCTTTTTTACACATAATTCATTCATAATCTACAGATGAGTTTTGGTTTCAAAAAAACAATTTTCCAAACTCTCAACTATATAAGACCGACTGACTTTAAACCGATCGAGGATCTAACGCCCCCACTTTCTAGTTACTAAATAATTACAAAATTCACAATGAAAAGGTCACCGATATTTTGAAACGTTGTTGACTAATTGGCAGCACGCTTGGACAACGCGTTAATTGATGCGGTTTCGAATACAACAATAAGTTTGAGCTTTCGGTAAAGGAAGTATCGTTTCGAAGCCATAGTATAATGGTAGAGTATTTATTAGTACTTACTTGCCAAGTTAGATGCCATCCTTAAGTTGAAAATCTTTATCCAAACACCAAAATATTCATATACAGTACTGGTACGACAGGCAGCTGCATTTGAGACCCAATCCCACTGCTAAGCTTATAATTTTATCTTCATATACTTAACGTCATTTAACATCAGCCGAAATTGTGGTAATAGTTTAATATTTAAAGGGTATCAAAACGGAATTACAAGTCTTTACACCGCACATTACACCGACTGGACGCCGACTCCACTCTAATTCGACTCACAGTGAAGCATTGAAATGTAAGCCCATGTCGTACTTCGTATGGTGAAAAAAGTTTGAAAATATAATTAGAAGAAGTGTAGGTACGACGCGTGAACCACGCGTGGTCTACGCGTCGTTCGCATATGGCCATATCCGAATTCCGACTTGTTACTCATTCGTTGAATCTGCGTTGCTCACTCATCGTTCCTGCATCGACAACGCGCTTACTACTGGCGGGCAACGCGTTGCCGATACACTCGTCTGTCCCTCCTTCAATCTTGAAAGAGCACTGCCAAGTTGCTGCCAGTTGACGCCGAGTTCATATATACTAGATGAGAAAACCTTGTTGACGATGCGATTTTCATTAGTTGACGATATGTTGCCCACTCATTGACGACATGTTATACACTGGTGACCGTCGTTAGTGGCTTAGTTGACGGCTCGTTGATGCTTAACCGAAAGATGGAGTTGGAACGGTGTGGATTGGTGTCGAGTTTGTGTAATGTGCCTTTATTATTGTATAATAGTAATAGGGCACAGAGAAATGGGAATTTATCTCTGCTTGGGGCAGCCGATTGGTTAAATGGGAGGTATTTAACCAATCGGCTACCCTACCAACCACCCTACAAAAGATCGCGGGTAAATAACCTTGTGTTGTGTTCCTGCGGTAAGTAGGGTTTCCAGACTTCCTTGGAAAAGATCGGCTACGCTCTTATGATATCTCTAGTTTTAAAAGCGACCATGGGCCCAACACTTGTTTACACCTTGGTCTATAAAATCTACTAGGACAATATCTACGACACAACCAGAAATGTAATAAAACCGTGGTGGTTAATGTGTAATATTAGTTTGAAGCTCCACTTTGAAGCCTCACTGCGGTCTGCCATAAGCCCATAATCCTCAAATAATTAGTTCCAACGGAATGAAAATTTTCTATTGATACGTGTTGAAAAAGTTTTCTGCCTAATAACGCCGTACTGATGATCACTAAGGATATCGTTAAGCTCTAGGTATGCCAAAAACTGCTTAATACCTTACTTATCTTTTAAATTTTTTTTACTTATGCCATACTTTACAGAAAAGGGAGGTTATGGCCATTAGACGATAGTTGGAGGGATGGGCTTGGTTCCCCTTTATTTTGGATCTGATTGAACGTTCGCAAGTTTCCAAGACTTTGCAACAATGCCGGAATGCCGGATTCCCGAGAGAAGCGGAACAGGTGTGTCAGGATAGGACCCAAACTCAGATGGTATATTTTAAGTACCCTTAATGGAATGCCATCGAGTCACTAGCTAGATTTAGAAGCACTCTTCGTACGTCTTTGGTGCGGATTTAATTGCCTCTTACATTTTTCTAACATTACATTTATGAATAATGCTAATAATTTTCCATGAAGATATTTAATATACTTACTTGTATTAGGTATCACTAACTTAAGATCGTCATCACACGGTATCATATTAAATTATAAAAACGATATAGCATGTTAAACTTTCAAAGACAAAGAGTTTTTTAATAAAAAGATTTCATCATACTTTTTGCTCTTCTATAGACGTCTGAACTTTGTCTTTGTTATATATATTATATTGTACTATCTGCACTATAGACTCTACAGTTTTAAAATAATTTATTAAATCAGATGTACAAAGTAGAATAACTATTAAATTACAATATCATATGACACATGACACTACACTATTTTGAGACCCTAAATAATACATAAGGATGTCCATCTCACAAATGTTATGCATTTAAACTTACCGACCTTTGTTTACGCCGGGACCTCGACTTTCTTTATTTACTTGAGATAGTCAATTACTCAGCTGTTTGGATTTATATCATCTACTTTATTGATAACACATCGGTAGAATCCTAAAAATAGAAACGAGGCAGTTACGATAGCAGGATGTTGGAGCTTCTGACTAAACTACCGCTATACACACGGAGTTACGTCGTCAGAGATTATTTTCTTATATTACTTTCCACGATCAGAAGGCTTAAAACAACTGGGAAACAGAAAGAACATTTCAGAAATGTTCAAAATTAACATTTTAGCCGTCAGTCAGACTTCTTTTATGTGGCCAATATGTTATCACAATATCCCTTTACGCGTGAAAGGTAATTTGAAGATTACCCTATATTGCAAAAAAAAATTCAGCGTAACATACTTAAGTAGTTTGAATACATACCTAAATAATCTCATCAGATCTTTATTTAAATTGCTCTACTATACAAGTATTTTAAAACGAATTGATTAAAACAATAAAATCAGTTGAGTTATAATAAAAACAAACGGTGTTTGTTTTGTCGACAATTTTATGTGCCTGCTGATCGCTTTATTGGTATTTTATCGCAATTATTTATTTTTCAATATACTGGATTTTGTAAAATTGTTCTTAAATTTTGATTATTTTTTCACAGTGAATGAAAAGAGCTTGCTATATTCATTATTAATCCAGTATTAAACAAAACATTACATTCCATTTAAAATAAGTTTTAAAAACCAAAACTATCAAAATGTGATAAATGCAAGAAAAGCGATCTACTAGGTCCCTTTTAGTGAACGATACCCATTACTAGAAGAGTGAGGTTATCAAGAAACACGCAGAACCTTTACCTTTTACCGAGAATGCTCTTATTAATAATTACATAAATGAAATGTTAACTAATTCAATGTAAAAGTTTATTATATTGGCTATTTTAACAACTTCCAATAACTTTAAATCATATTTAATATCTGATACCTCTATATTATTAGCAGCTATAGAACTTTTACTGTTTTGTTTACTTTGGTTTATCCGGTATTGGGATGCACAGTAATTCTACTGGAATGAACTTTACAATACGTTAGATTTTTTTTAGAAAAAGCGAGAATGCCAGAATTGGAATAATTGAATGCAAATGACTAAATTTCAAAGTGTCAGCGAACAAAGCAAGATAGACTCCACAGTACTTTTGAAAGATTAATGAAATTTTAAATTCTCTTATTCTCTTTACCAACTGTATTGATCACGTCGCGTAGTCACCAATTTATCATTCGTAAATATTAATGATGCGAAGTTTGCAATCATTAGATCAGGGATTAATGATACGCCCACAGATTTGTACTCTCACATACCATGTGTTTGATTGGCAGCTGTTCATTAGCAACTGCTAAACTAAATCCATTCACTATAGGAACAGCATTAACAGTTAATATTTCAATGGGAATTTGATTCATTTCATATTCGTTAGGATGATATCTAATCCAAATATAACTCAACGTTTCCGACTACTGTGACATCATTTTATACGTGACAGATACAAAATGCCAACGAATTAATCGACATGTTAAAACGACAGTTTGTTTGACATAACGCAGTGGAGTTTTACACATAATGCGTTCAAATCACAACATAATATTTTATTAAGGATTAAATTGTTATCATTACTAATGATACAGGTTTTGTTTGTTTACCCAAAACACGTTATTTATGATGCCACGTTATTTATACTGGGTGGTAGGGCACGAAAATTATGTCCAAGTGGATTCCGAACACCATACTCCAGGTGTTACATATGGCGTGTCACGTTAGGGGATCAACCGTTGTTTATACAGTAATTAAGCGAGGTTATGGTGTGTCTGTACCCGACTGTTTCGCGGCCACCATAAACATGATAATAAACTCGTCACACTTCACTTCACACGTCACTCGTCACACTCGTCTCTCTTTTTGTTCATCGCGTCACGGAATCGGCCTCGCAGACCGACATGAGAGCGAAGACCAGCGATCGATTGCCGATCTCTTGGTGGTCACCGTTGTTTTTGGATTGTCATGTACATAGCGCCGACACATTGCGGTGCTAATATAAAAATAATGTCAGAAATAATTTGATTTTAATTTGCAATTCATTTTTGTGTTTAGTGAGAAGTAACAAATTATAGTATACACTTTGAGCTTGTATATTTGTTGCACAAATAATAGCAATCTCATGGGACGAAAATTATTATATTTCATAAAATTTTGCTGTGACCGCGACTTTGCTCGCGTGGACTACAGAATTATTGTTTTTGAAGATATCGTGATTTTTGATAAGAACCTAGTATCTAAGGAGTAAAAAAAGGAGTAAATTTTTTATCAAAATCTATCCAGTAGTGTTTGCGTGATGCGCGCGCAACGACAAACATCAATCATTTTATATATGAATAAATTATTACGGCACTAGAATTAAAAATAAATTAACCTTTATACTTCTTGAGAAGTGTTAACTGTTACTAAAGTTTATCAATTCTAATTAAATAGAAAATTAAGGAAATTATTATGTTACCAATAAGTAGCACATTAAATAATACTACATAAATAAATATTATATTAATATGTTCTACTCTATAATTGTTTAATAATCGCAAACATAGAGTTGTCAAAGCCGAGAGACTAAACTTCATTTGCACTGTGCCAATTACGTTATTATTGTAACTAATAAGAGCGAGTATTGGTTGTTCGGCACACATTGCGAAATCGTTATAGTACGTAACTGTAGCGGACACGTAGCCGGCAGGCGAGTCGGGTAATCCAACCAGTTGTAGAAGTTAACTTGCTGTCAATTGACACTACTTCTCGGATATTTTGAAGAATCTCATAGACGCGGAATATATTTGTGAATCTAATATAGGGTTAACACTACTCAATCAGCGCAGTATTATCTTACTATATTAGAAACTAGATGTGTCCGCAGCTCCGCTCGCAAGAACTACAGAATGCTGTCGGTCGAGCGAACGCGTGAATTATGCTGACGCAAAAATGCTTATTGTGTCTATCCTTAGACGATAGACATATACTATCGGTGACTTTTTATAGGTCTTTTTAAGATCTACAATTATGTAGCATATTAATTAGACATATCTCTATGGTTCACTCAGCGTAAGCTATTTAATCGCGGCAAAAGCGCATTTTTTAAGAATTGAGTAATCATTATCGTCATTATTATTTCGTATATCACTTTATGTAACAAAATATATCCCATAACCTGGCCAGATAACATATTTATGAATTAAAGGAAGATACATGTAAATCGGATAAGTGGTTTTCGCGTGAAAATAACATAAACTGATAGACAGACAGAAAGACGTTGAGTTTTATAATATGTATAGATAGATATAGAAGAGAGTTTCGATTATTGTGCACAAGTGTGTTGCGTTCAAATAATAACTAGCAACCATCTGGGTACATTTACTTCAATGTTAGAAATATACATTGTAAGTTGCCACAAAAACTCCCTAAAATTAACTAACACCCTAAAACTGCCTAGTTAGTTCTAAACAAGGAACCACGATCTTGCTATAGCGTTGTCTGAACTTTGAACTTTAAAAAGATATTCTATCCAAGTGACATAGGCAAAATTTTGTATAAACATATGTTGCCACTAAATCAAAAGAACTTAATAAAATATACGATATCTCCATTCTGCGAATACTCAGACACACTGCACCAATTAGATAAGTTACTTTTACTAATTATCAATAATTTTTCTATACCGTAGTTATTAGTTATTACGCTGTTAGTAACCCTAATCTTGGGGCGAACCGCGTATCACACCGGTCGTCGAATGTGGAGCACGCGGCGGCAAACGGCGATGCCTGATGCCTCCGGGCTCCAACAAAAAATCAGTGTAAGCTCTACACCAAGGCGTTGCGGTCGCGCGCTCGCTCTACCACGGCCGGCATTGTTCGGTAGCGCGTCAATCCCGCCGCAATAACTCCCGACTTCAGCCAACTTACTTCTAAACTTTCGTAGAGCATCGGCTTTCTGTATATTTAATTATCACTTATATTTAAATTAAAGAAGTCGTTATTTAAAGTGAAAAGTGTCATATTGCCGATCGGTGTGTAAGTTAACAACATATGGCCGTGGCCCGAGGTCCGTTTGGTCGTGACGCCGCGCCGCGCCGCGCCGATAGAATCACGAGCGAGCACGTATGTGCCTATTGCTGTCTGGAGGCTCACCATTCACTTCACCTATTTTGTCCTCATACACTTACATTGAACTTAAATCTTTTCGAAAGTATAAACATTATTTATATTAGTCATCACACCTGATCAGGTGTCGATGTAACCTAATTTATCGTAGATAAACCACGCACAAACATAAGATTTTGTTTTGATAGTGTAGGAACATTATGAACACATTATAATTCTGTATTTGTATTGAGATAGTGTTGTTGATTTCACTGACAACAACTTATAAAAAAATCTACAATTTAACCTACGGATAAATTTTAATTTAATTTTTAAATTACTTTAAAAACTACAAAAGCTAGTATAAGTAGGAGTATCTAGAATATTTTTTAAGTTACTCCCTCAAAAACAATCATTATTAATCGTTTGATTAAAATAACTTAAAAAAAAACTTATAATCTTTATATAAAAATGAACAAAAATATTGAAACTGTAATTACAAATTATATCCCTCTATACCTTACTCTAAAAATGATATATTTCACATGATAGAGTCATCAAAATGTACAAAGAAAAACGTCGTTAATAATTCTTCACATTATTTATACCTATTTACGAGTATGTTAAAACTAAATTGTTTTCATTTTAAACACTCTTATTTTTATCTTGTTATTTCAATGAACAAATAAATAGATTTCTACTAAAATTTGCATGTCAAGCGGCATCATCACCTAAACCTCTAATCTCATCTATTTAACTGTGTTAGTATAAATTCAATTTACACCGCTCGAGGATACCTAGTACGTACCTGAACTACGTTATTTTTAAATTGGCTCATTCATTCTTCAAGTATTCTAACTAGTTATCCCTATATACAGTTCAAAATGAAAAGAGATACACGGAATTATTTATAAAAATACAAAATCGTTGAACACAAAACAATAAATTAACGTTTTAGATTGGAAATTGCAAAACAATTCTAAAAGTAACTTATTACAATAAATCATCTATCTAAGTGTTTAATATTATTTTTAATGATATAATATAAGAAATTATTTTTAAGTTAAAAATGGGCTTATCTAACCGCAATGCGTGATTACTTTAGATAGAATTTTCTACGAATAGGAACTTAGACAGATCACATAGTAAACACGTCGGAGGTAGTTATAAAGTTGCGAACACCACAGACATAGTAATAGAAAGTAGCTTTCGTTAGTATGGCTACGTAATGAGATGTCCTGAAAGCTACGTGGTTCGCGAACAAGAAAAGAGGAAGACCCCAAGTCACATGGTGGTCTGCAGTAACCCGCGACTTGGAACGAACCTAACTTACAGGACAGACAAAAGAGATCATCTTGGCGCATCGAACGAGGAGAGCCGCTGCCAAATAATGTGATGAGGCAAAGAGAAAGAGAGAGAGAGGGCCTTAGTCAGATCTCGGTTAATTTGCAATGACGGCAACAGCCCAAACCGAGTTTCAGCCGCTTTTGCACCCTTGAGCTTGTTGCCTCGCTTTCCGCCTTCCGCGCTCGCATCCTAGCCCGATGAAGATGCCTCTAATGGCTCTATGGCCCTTCAGGCCAACAGTATAGACCGTTCAATAAAATGTAATTTATAAAAGGCGTATATACACGGTGTATATTCCACTTCATTATTACCATATAGAATCAAACATAATCGTAAATCAAAACTAAAAGCTGTTTAGCAAGTATTACTTACTTATGAAGTTTAAACTAATTACATATTACTAGGTCAATTTATTTCCGTTCTCATCTCACGACGTATACGTAGAGATAAAAACCGTGTGTGTGTCGAGCCACGCGCAGTTTAGGGTTCCGTAGTTGCCCGTCTCAATATACAGTCTTAGAAGGAGGCTTAAAATAATTATCAATTTTTTATTTACTTCCCCAAGTACATTGTATAAGTAGGTTTACTATTACTGATTTACTTGTAAAGACTACTTAGCTGTGATAGTTTTCTTTGAATGAAGTTCATATATATACTTCTTACTTCTTAATTCTAACAAAAATTTGAACTTTAAAGCTTAATATATCTCAAACGATTCCCTAAACCAAAAAATGGTTTTCACACCCACAATATATTTTTTCAAAGACCTATCCAACGAAATCCCACAGCGTGGTTTAGTCGAGAAAAAAAACATCCCCACTTTACGTGTAAAAAATTTGTTAAAAATGTTATTCTAGACAACCTTACTGTCGTCAACAGAAGTAATTTATAAAGTTAGCTAAATGTTTAGTTAAATATGTTTTATTTTCAAACATTCCAACATATTTCGGGTAATGAAATATACGAATGGTACGTTAAATATAATCTTTTCGATCCTTAATAAAGCCATATTAGCGATCGCAACTTGAGGCATATTGTACGGAAAGCCTCAAGATGATAGCTTCTCTTGTGTCTGCCATATTTAAACTACAATGATTCTAATATATTACGATTGTCAATATTTTTAAATGTTGTAAATACAATTTCTATCATTAAAAACTATTTGTGCCCCGCAGACTTACCCGCGTTAAATTTGGATTATACATTCTTGTTTTACACATAACATAATTTTTCAAGTCTGACTGGTATAGTTGCAGACATTAGTGCGTCAAACCCACAACAAAAAAAAAAACAATATTTTGAGCTTTAATGATATAGACAAACATATAAATTTTTAGATGTTATCTTTAATGAGAAACAGAATTACCGTACGAATTCATATCTAAGCGCGTTGATAAAACATAAATATATTTAGAAAATAAACGCTCGGCTTTAAAAACAGTTGACGATGAAAGATTACCTTCTCTGTAAAGTCTAATTAGTGGTTTGACATAAGTCGCCTCTTCGAAACAAAGAGTTTGTTATATATTCGTTCCTTTGAAGAAATTGTTGTGAGACTTCCTCTTGACGCAAATATTAAAGAATCTAAAGAATACGTAGATAATAACTATATTTTTATTTTCATTTCGAATAAGGTTTCAATATTTAAAACAGCATTATATCTTAGCTTTTCTGTAATGTAAAGCTTCAAAAGTTTATCAGCACTCACTAACCAACCACATTGCGAAAACCTTGTCTTCATATTATACTGTCATGAACAGGCAAATCGAACTATTTCCGATCACGTATTCACTCCGTTGGGCTTTCAGTAAACGTCATGAGGCATGACAAACAAACCCTAATTTTGTTATACCTACTTCTCTTAGTTCTCCAGAAATGAACATTCAATAATATTTAGACATACGCCTTTACGATTATATCAGGAATGTTATTATTTCAAGAATATTTTAATAACCTTTTGTAATTTTAGCCAAGCAATTTTATACAAACACAATCATTTAAACTAAAATCGATTCCAATGTGAAATTTATATTCTGCACCATATTGCTCGACATGCGGCTGACAAGTTAAAGGACCATCTTGTTTCATATTCCTGTCTAAATATTCCAAAGTACCCAAAAATAAACTTATGTATCCCGGTTTTTGTTGACGCCTCTCAATTTTGAAAACCTATAATAATGTCGATTTTTGTATGCTTTTTATTGTTTCATCAAATAGGATTACATTAAATAAACTAAGACATGATCAATCAGGAAATCTAACAGCAGCCTCTTTATGCTGTAAACATTAATAGGATCTAAAATCTTCAAAACAATTGATTTAAATTTTTCAAGAGGTGTGCTCCTGTCAATTGATGAAAATGAAAACTTCTTGAACTAGATATGTTGACCCTAGAATAGAGACGATTAGTTGCAGATTTGATGCTCGGGTATAATATAATAATTAATGAAATAGACTGTTCAAGTCTGGTGGCTCACATAGTGCTGATAGTTACTTCGAAACGTACCCATAAACCGCAGCTTTTTTAAGAAATTGGAGCTAACCCTAATTATGCATATATCTCAGTAATGACAAGATGCGCTCACTTGTACAACGTAAAAGCAACTAACAGACATAGATATTTAGTGTAGCGGAGCCTTTAAAAATAAAGTGATATAAAATATTATTCGACCTATTCAGATATATTTTTATATATATTATATTATATATGTATATATATATATATATATATAGATACACTTTTTATGTTACTTTTTTTGTATACATTTAATACTATTATTATTCTTAGCATCTGTTTATTTACTTTTTTCAATTATGTATTACATTTATATATTAATTTAAAAGTTGAAGACTTTTTACATAGAATTTTTTTTTCTTTATATTTTCTGTAATATATTTGGGTCAGCTTTGGTAATTAATTCTGCTATACCTATACATAAATGTGAAATCATTATTGACAAATCTAATACTTTTAAGTATTTTTTGTACATAATAATTTAAAGTTGTTGTTTTCTTTCAATAAGTAAAATAAAAGATAGTGTTATGGAAACCAACTGTGCGACATAGATTAAGTATTTTACCACACGTACTGAAAAAGTGTCCAAAAAGTAACAGACAATTGCCTTAACTTCAAACAGCAACTGACACGTACTTGCCTAGAAAGCTTCTCTGCGTTATGACATGTCATAGCCACGTCGATATAAAAAAAATAGTTCAAATTTCGTGTAATTCAAAATAATCTTAGATAAATCTATACATATAATAAAATTGAAGTGTGTGTTTGTAATGTCAAAATAACATATTTTTACTAAATGCATATGTGAAAGTATACCTATAAAAAAAATATTGTCTGTTGTTTCGGGTAATCTTCGAAAGGGTTGGAGCGATTTTGATGGGCCTTTCCCTGGCAGATAGCTGATGTTATAAGGTATAACTTAGGCTACTTTTATTTCTGAAAATAATTAGGGTACCCCACAAAAAATTCAAAAGCTTTTTTAGTAGTCCACACGAGTGGAGCTGCGGGCACAGCTAGTAATAACATAAAAATACATTATGTTGTCATGCTTACTACAACTTAATTTTAGGCAAGTAACTAATTTATTTAATATTTACTTATACAATGATCTTATCTAACCCTTATTACACTTAAATAGAGTCGGTACAACATATATCCTCTTCTATTATCCTCAATCAAATGTCATCTCAGTATTCACAACTTTCATACGTATAGCATTCCTCACACGATCCATCCATACCTTCTTCGGTCTTCCCCTATTTCTATATCCACTCACCTTCATAATTAACTTTCATCCCTCCTTCATGACATGCCTATACTACGATATTGAGCTTAGACTATGAAATGAATTTACTTTAGGTACATTCATAATTCAAGTAATAATTGTAGTAGTGATAGCCGTGGAAATATATCTTTACTAAGTTAACGACTAATATCATATTATTTTTAAATCAATTTTATAATATATTCATTCTATTGCAGTTACAATATTATCAGTATGATCACGTAGATTACAATCCCTTTTACGTCAACTGACTCTCAATATTCGACCTCTTAATGCTACACGTTGTTTTGTTCTAGTTGTTATACCACGTTATAGATAAACTTTACGCGGTTTAAAAAAACATAAAATTTATATCATGTAATATATTCGAAAAATAAATATATACCAAACTAGTTGTGCCCGCGGCTCCGCTCGCGAGGACTGCAAAAGAATGCGTAGTACTTATAAAACTCGTAGTTTTTTTTTTAACTTTAATAACTAACTTTAATAATTTAATGAATAAAGATATCGTGGTTTTTTTTAAGGACCAAGTGTCTAAGGAGTAAAACAAAACAAATTTTTTATCATAATCTATCTAGTAGTTTTTGCTTGATGCGCGCACAACGGCAAACCTCAATCATTTTATTTATATAGTTAGATACTGACTATTTTTATAAAGTGAAACCTACTACTCTGTTAAAAAGTTCAGAAACGATACACTTACGCCAACGAATAATCCAATCACTAACATTTTTTAAATGCTTTTTTCGGAATTGAGTTTAGTTCTCGTCGCGAATTCTCCTAGTAGAAGACATAACTACCGAATGAAAACGGTTATTATTTAAAATGATACAGATCGACTCGTGAGACACAGAAAGTTCGGCGACTATCTCTCTCAAACTTGAATGAGGATTTTCAGTCACTATTTCCTTCACTTTTGCGATGTTAACTTCAGTTGAAGACGTAGATGGCCTACCAGGGCGAGGCAAATCTTCCAGCATATCTCGACCGCTTTTGAACGCTTTGTACCACTCATAAACACGTGTTTTTAATAAAGTCCATTCACCTTAAGCCTTCTGTGACATTTTCAGTGTCTCCGAACACAAAATTCCACTGAAGATGCAAAATTTTGTTTTTGTTAAAACTTGTTTTTGTCCATTATGCAATTTGCAATACACACTAGATATGATCTAAAAACATCACTGTATTTAATTTAAATGACAGATGCAACTCAAACTCCGCAACAAAATGGAAAACAGTTGTATCAATCTAACAACAAAAAAACAGTTTTTGGCGGTTTCCCAAAATATAATGTAATAGTTTTGGTTTTTATTCATAAATATTTGACCCTATATTGTGTAATACAGGTGGCGTTGTGCATAATAAAGTTTGGTTATTGTGCACAAGTGAAGTGGCTTGGAAATGATGCCGAGATGCCACAAAAACTCCCTAGAAAATCCTAACAAGGGAGCCACCATCTTGTTAGGATCCTGAAATCTTCATAAAACTGAAATGATATTCACTCGATAATGACAGTAATGGTCTTCAATAAAGAGGACCGGTTGCCAAGTTAGGAAAAAGAAAAAGAACAAAAACCAAAAAAAAATTAGAACAATAGACAAATCATCCATTGCCGATACTTTTTTAGACTAAATGTATACTTGATTGATACTGAATATATCAAATCCTACTTTAGACAATGTTAATATAACTGAATTAATTATACAATAACATAAAGCTATTTCCTTAAACTGTTGTCTATACGTACTAAGACATCACGTGGCGTCCTCTGAATTTCCTTTAACGGTCACCATTTGCTTATATAAATTATTCAAAGTGTGCAGTTTTGATGAAATTTTGTACACGGAATGTATATGACATTCCTTAAATGATAATATATATAAATAGTCAATGTAATGAGTAAAAATACAAAGAAAAAAATAAAAATATTAACCACGCATGCGGGACCGCAGACACCGCTAGTACATTATATTTGCATAAACTGACAATTCTTACTAATTAACATTTATTATACAGTGTGTTACCCACTGATTTAAAAAGAGAAGGTCACCGTATTTTCTTTAAAAATAACAACTTTGCACAATATTTTATTGAAAAGATCTATAAACAAACAAACTTCAAACGATAATTAAAGTCAAACTTAAAAAGAAACAAAGTAGACAATTTTATAAGTAAAACCGACTGCATGTTAATTTTTTTAATTCTAATATTTGAATGATTGGTTTGTGGGTAACATAGATAATTTTGGAAGAGATGGCTTCATTGTACTACAGTATTATAACATAATACTTAAACATTTAGAAAAAAACAAACATTTTTTACCAAAAGCCATCACGTTAGTATTGAAATATTCACGAAATTATGATATAACATAAAAATGACTTAAAAATTCGATATGACTCGTAAATGGTAAATCAACGAAAGAACATACTACACATTTAAGAATCGAAAAGGGCAATAGAAAAAAATACATATGAATATAGAGAACCAAATAAATGAGTAAAAAATATGTATAGAAAAAGTAAAACAATAATCACCGATACACTCATGAGTTATGACTCCTTTATCAGCAATTTCTCTGTTTCATCGTAACCATACGCACTGTACATTATTCTGTTTAATCATATTTTTATGTAACAAACAACGTGAACTATAATAGTTGTATTTCTGGAATTTGTATGGATTTAGTGCAGTATAGTTTTGAAATTAAAAAAAATAACGAAAGTGTTATTTGTATTCTTAATTATAAAATATAGAATTCGTAATTTAGGATTTTTCATAATACATACTAGCTGTGTACCACGGTTTCACCCGTGTTCAAATTATTCAACCAACTCTCAACTGCGCCGCCGCGAACGAACCCCTGTAGCCTATTTTCATTTCTCGTATTTTACTACAGCAAGCCAGATTGCTTGACATTCATGCTTATTGCTCCGCTCTTTAGGGTTGTAGCGTGAAGATATATATAGCTTATTACCTTCCTCAATAAAAAAAGTCCTGGTAGTTCCAAAAATTAACAAGTTCAAACAAAAAATCAATCTCTTGAACTTTATAATATTAGTATAGATATGATTCTGACAACATTAAATAGAACAGTTATTGTCAGAAGCTATAATATTACCTAATTTTATGAAAAAAATATCTCATGCTCTCTTTTTAATAATGTAAAACAAAACATGTAGGCACGAGTAAGTCCCATTATGGGGTCGTACGTACGAATATGAATCACTTTACACTGACGAACTTTGGACGTTTAAGAGCTTTGTGATTAATGATCCCGTGTGGACTGATTTGAAATGTTATTTGAAAGTCGCCTTATCTGACATAAGATTTCGCTACAAATTCCCATTTTAATTCGTAAATCTGCAAACACAGCGCCGTCAACCTGTCGCTGTGTGGTAAAGTGGATTAACCCCTGATTGATAGAAACTTTCTTTGGTGTCTTAATGCCATGGTATCTTGACGAGTCAAATTGAGAAGAATAACCATTTTTATATGTATTGATCTTGATTTTTTATAGAAAAATATTCACAAATTTAAATAATACAGGTTTAGCTCAATTAATAATCATTATTACGCACGATGATTTCAGTTAAGTCATGATCGATCCAGCTAAATAATTTCTTATTAAAAATTGTTTTCAACATAAGTATCATAAAAATGAGTCTTTATTAAAAATAATCATGTGTTTTATAGCACAACTTGTTTAAGAACGTCATATATTAGGGAGAAAATCTGGAAGTGAATTTGCTTTCTATTTAATGTTTCTATTTAATCTGTGTTCATCTAGAATTCTGCCAACGTCACGTAAATAAATTATTTTTCTACTTATACTTATAAATCTTCAAACATAAGTCTAACAAGATGGCGGCTCCCTTTTTAAAACTGTCAAATTACAATGAAAATGCATGCATTATTTATAATTCACTTCACTTGTGTACCATAAACAAACTAGATAACATCAAATTACATTACATTACATAAAATATAAAAATATAGGGCAAAATAAAAAAGTTTATGAATTAAAATAAAACCACCACAAGGTCTCTATAAAAAACCCCAATAAATAGTCCTTTTACGAAGCACTGGATTTCGGTAGTTGTATGATGATATAAAGTAACGTGGTGTTAGATAATTGTACAACTATAGTTTAATGTAGGTATATTCATATATTTAATTTGATTTTGTTTTGAATCGAAGTCGCCCATTAATTTATTAGTCATAGTTTACTTTTATTTAATAAAACATTTATTATTATTATTATTATTAATAATTAATAAAGTATCACATTCAGGAACAATTCTGTCTCAAACGAACAAAATTGGTCTTAAACTTTTTTTTATATTTGCTCGATTATTGGCCTCAATCACATCAGAGATGTAACTCTGTGAGATGTACATCACTGATGTAAAAGGTGAGGCCGATGATGGTATGCGCTCGTTCAATAAAAATTAATCAATATTTATACATAATAAAGCAATGGGCAGCTCTATCTAAAAATATTAAAAAAAAGTACAAATTTCCATAAAATTAACTTCAATAGTTGAGCTGTCACCTGTCAAGTTGTCAGTGCGCGCTGCGGTGTGGTGTAACGGAGAGACTGCACCGACCCAGTTGCATGTGTTAGAGCCGCGCGTACCTAACAATCAAATGTCGTATCGGATGAATTAATTCGCTTGTAGTACGCTGTGGCGTAAATTGTTGCAATATTTTACTCGCCAGTGTTATTATTTATCTACGGGTATATAATTAATATAAAGTTCAATATCCTTTACTGACTCATCATCGCACCTCTAAGTCCCAAGGATAGAAACTTGAAATTTGAGGAGAACGATGATATTTGAATTTTTTGCTTCACGCGGTTTATCATTATATAACCACAAAAAAATATTTTACCATTTACTGGTTTAATTTATTTATTCACAGGTGAAAAAGATATTAAAGTCATTTAAAAAAAATGTGTTCCCTGAAAAATAGAATTATCCTTACAAACTTTATCACCTAATTTCATCCCCTTAGAGTGTAATCAATTATTTTTGGGTCATATTTAATGGAACTTGATATTAATACTCTTGAACCTAATTAATGATATACGTAATTCTATGTTCCTTTTTTAAATTCAACTAAACTAATTCGCACAGTTCATTGATATATATATATATAGGTAACATACATGTACATAACAACATAAAATCTATATGAATAAAAATGAAATGCTGTTCGTTGGTAAGCGCTACACTTGAGAACGGCTCCACCAATTTGGCCGATTAGTTCTTATTCGGTTTTTATGGATAGAAAAATGGGAAAATTTTCCTAATCGGGAAAAAATTGACTTCCTTTTTTCTATCGGTTTTTGTATGAACTTAAGACTATAACTCACAATTGAAAGGATTACATATGTGTAATTTTATTTATTTAGTTCGTTTATGCCCTAGACATGTTTTCATTAAAATAAAAACAGGATATGTCGTGTTCTGGTTGAGTTTTTGACTTTTAGAAACGACAGAACATTAGCCAGTCCATCTAGTTTTATATAAAGTAAACGTATAAAGCTTATAGTCTACGCGAACGAAGCCGCGGGGAATGCTAGTGGCTAGATAAAACGGGAATAATATAGATTTATCAGAGAAATACGCACCGCACAGGGTTTAAAGCACATTTATATAAAATAATGTAAATATTCTTAAACGGTTCATAACTGGATTACGTGATTGTGTAAAAGTAAACTATTTGTCCAGTATATTTTTTAAAGGTTACAAACATATTTTTATTATTGGTTTATATACATAATAATTATTAATAAAATTATTATTATTACCCTCTAGTTACTCTAAACTCGTACCTAAAGATGTTTATATTTAAATAATTTTATTGTTTGTGATGTGTGTGATTGTTTGTGTTGTGATGTTTATATAATTTTGTTTCTGTCCGAAAATATACAAAACATTGGAATCAATTGAAGAAATTTTAACAGCAACTAATAATCGCACTGATATCGCTTATTATATATAAAATCCTCTAACTTGTCGGAAACAATGTTTCCTGAATGAAAAATTATACCTATCATGTACTATTTATATATATATGTACCAGTTTTTCTAGAATGATCCCATATATAGTGGCGCGTTGATAAATAGGCTTCAAAATAATTTGTGTGGTGACATTTAGGTTTTAATTATCAGCATTTTCTCTTTGAACTCACACTGACCACTTTTATTAGCGATTGGAACGTAAGTAAACTACGTTCTTATTTGCAATTTTAATCGTAATTTGAGTGACTTGTGTTAAATCATTACGACCTTTCTTAATAAATAAACAGCATGAAAACGTAATAAAATAAATCATTAAACTAGGTACCTACATCATAAAATGTAGATAATTTGGTACGGATTGCCAATCTTACATATAATAAATGGTAAAGGTTTTTACTACTCGCGTGAAAGTAACAAGTATCTAAGGAATATAAACAAAAAAAATGATCATATTCTATCTGGTAGTTTTTGCGCGATGCGCGCACAAACGCAAACCTCAGTCATTTTATTTATATAGATATACATACAAGAATTGCTCACTTTTAGATAAGTCATTCACAATTTTTTCCTAATCAAATGTAAACAAAAAAAACTAACCAATAGATTACCTCCCCGTGCATCGCGCCGCCATCAATAAAGCACAAAAAATAAATCATGTATCATCCATTATAATATACAGTTTCCGCGTCTTAATCACAAGATTTAACATCAGAAAGTTATGTATCTGAAACATTCTATTTTACCTTTAATGTACTCTTCAAAGTTATACCACGATTATTTCTTTTTAAATTTCATATATGAACATGTTATAAATTAATATTCTACAAAGTACGCCATAATTCATCCAGTTAAACAAATATAAACCAAACATCCCATCTTTGTTCTAAATTTATTTTAAAGTTCTGTAAACCATTGGAATGAATTATGTTATGTGTAAAAGTGACGTTTATGGGTAGTTAAATCGCGGTGTTAATTAAATACGTAGTTCGTTAAGTTGTCATCAAACTGTAATAGAAATTTGTTAAAATCAATGATACACAAGAACTTAATTTATTAATAGCTGTGCCCGCGGCACCACTCGCGTGGACTTCAAAAAAAGCTTTTTAATTTTTCTGCGGACCCCTATTTTTTTTCTAAAATGAAAATTATCTAAGTCATTGTTTATAATATCAGCCATCTGCCAGTGAAAGTCCCGTCAAAATCGGACCTACCGTTTCGGAGATTACCCGGAACAAACAGACAGACGGACGGGCAGACAGACATTTTTATTGTTATTGGTAACGTGTATACTTTCATATGTATTTAGTAAAAATGTGTTATCTTGACATTACAAACAAACACTTGATTAAAATGTTTATAAAATATTAGTAAGTACCTATTGAGTATGTATACAAAACAATTTCTTTTAATTTTTACTTCACCCAACGGCTTTTTTCTCATACTTGCTGATAAATGATCGTCACTCTTCATGTAATAGACTAGACCAATAACATTTTTTATCTTCAGTAGACTTTTTAACATTCTAAATCCATTGAAACGGACCTTGTTTATTTTATTTTTTATAGTAAATAGCATGGGAGATTGAATGCACTGTGACGGATGGTAAGCACAGTATAATCCGAAAACAGTGGCGACCACCTAAATCAACAATTAATCGCCAGTCGCTGCTACTGCCGGCTTGCGTAAATAGGAACTGGATATGCACCAACTGATAACGAATCACGACGTGCATAAGCGAATCACTATGACGGGCAATCACAATATGCATAGTGGTCTAGACGAAATAGAGCTGTAGAGCTGTATATATATACTATCCCACAAATTAAAATATTTTAAAATGTGTGGTTGAAGCAATGATGGCTCAGTGATAGCGTGTACGACTTCGCGTCGATTGACGTAAGTTCGAATCCCTACAATGAGCTTGAGCTTTCGGTGAAGGAAAAACATCGTCAGGAAACCATAGCATGGTGTTAGAGCATTTTTCTAATGCCCACCTGGCTAGCTACCACCCTCAAGTTGAAAATCTGTCGCCAAGCACCAATAGGTGTGTTCCGGCAGCTGCACTTGAGAGCCAGTCTTCCACTAGGTTTAGCGTGTTATCATATTGGGCCACATCGTCACTTATCATCAGGTGAGATTGTGGTCAATACGCCAAACCTATACGATAAAAAAATAAAATAAAATTTGATTACATTGTTACGATATCATGGCGACTTAAATATTCCTCACCAGAACATGCTAAAGACTTAGATTTCGTAAATTGATAAAAAATTAAAGCGTTTACGATATCTATAATAACGTCTGAATAATTTATCAATAAAAATACAATAAAAAAACCAAAGTCATAAATTTCATCATTCGATGTCCTTTTTTATCAATAATAAATTAATATAAGGAAAGTTTACATATAATATATTAAAAGATCTTTATCACTTTTATTAACGTCTTAGAATTATCGCGTAACTTAAAGTAATTATAAAATCGTGACACAAAAATGTTGTTCCCTGTAATATTATATCCTTGTGTCGTGCAAACATTTTATAGTACGTCATGAAACTTAATAAGCGACACTGATTTATTTCAATGCCTCTTTAATTACACCTTTAAACCCGATTTATAAAATAAAAGCCATTAAATCATGAGCACGAGTATATTTAACATACCAATGTTAAAAACATGAATCAACAACTTACCGAAAGATCTCTTAATAAGGGTCAGTAACAAACAGATATAAATATTTTAAAGTTACAAATGAAGTTCTTCTTGTTACTGTTGGAAAAAAGTGATATTAAACTGTCACAAGCATCATAACTGCGAACTTTTTAAATGCCAAATATTTCGCAATTGTCCTAAGTATTTATTCACATTTTATTCGTCGTGAGGTGAGAAAAAATGACATTACATTTCATCTGTATTACCTTCTTAAGGTTCATTATTTAAGCGAAATAAAGACATTTAAGAACGTTGCTACTATCTACTAAATTATAAAAAAAAAAAATCATTCATCATTCAACTATAAATACGCGGATTGTTTTCCATTTATACAAATCACAGTCCGAAAACCTAAATTTGATCTAATCGATTCGTAATATTTGTAGTACCAGTATAGTATAATATTTCGAGTTACACGAGGGCTTTGCAAATAGATCTTCCAACCGCTCAATAAACAAAGGAAGGTATGTAATCCCTCTAGCTGCAATTGACGCAAATAGATCTTCGACTAAAATGTTCGCATTGTCTATTATGTTTTTTTTTATCGTTATAGATTTGGCGTAGTGGCCACGATCTCACCTGATGTAAAGTGACGATGTGGCCCAAGATAGTAACATGCTAAACCTAGTGGAAGACTGGCTCTCAAGTGCAGCTGCCGGAACACACCAATTGGTGCTTGGCGGCAGATTTTCAACTTGAGGGTGGTAGCTAGCCTGGCATTAGAAAATGGTTTTCTCACGATGTTTATTTCACCGAAAGCTCAGGCTCATTGTAGGGATTCGAACTCACGTCAATCGACGCGAAGTCGTACACGCTACCACTGCGCCATCATCGCTTAAATTTGTTCGCATTATGTTGCTAAAAGTAAAAAACCACAAAATCATAAGTTCGAAATCTAATTTATGATAAGTACATATAATCGAATTTTTATTGTCAAAATGAAAAATAGGGACTACTGTTTGTAATTAGAACATTTTTAATTTATGCGAGAATCCCACCTCAACGTTTTGTAGTTGTTCGAATGATATGTAGGTAATAAAAGTGACGTTAATGGACGTTTTGGGACGTTTCGTTAATTAATTCCAGCATAAAAATATCACCTCACTGGACAAATCACATGTATTCGAAGGCGATATAATTCTTTATGTTTTATATAAATAAAGAATTGTTAACGTCGAATTTAACGTAATAAATAAAAATTTGTTAAGTATTTTAAGAGACTATAATATAGTAAAGAGAGTAAAGAGAGTAAATATAGTAAGAGAGATAAACAAATATAGTAAACGGAGCGTTGTTCCTAGCGTTACCAATATTTTAATAATGATGGAAGCATTACAGGAACCCAAAATCCTCTTTAGCCTAAGCAACACTGGTTTTTTTTTTTGTAAAATTACAATCGTTTTAAATTAAAATTACAAAACAATGTATTCCAGTCCACGCTTTTTCTAATGCCCGGCTGGCTAGTTTCAACCCTCAAGTTGAAAATCTGTTGCCAAGCACCTATAGACGTGTTCCGGCAGCTGCACATGAGAGCCAGTGTCCCCACTAGGCTTAGCGTGTCATCAACTTGGGTCACCTAACATCAGGTGAGATTGTGGCCCTAACACTAAGCCTATAAACGATAAAAAATACCCGATTAGACCTGATAGACTTTCTAACATTAAACAATAAATACTTCTTATTTTTTAATTTCTTATTTTCTTATTTTTTAATACTGCAAATCACTAGGGCTCGTAGCTCTCACTTTAAAGGCTTTTTGTCTTGCTAAAGTGACCTCCTGTTCAGGTTTAGTTTGTCATTTATTTTCTCCTATATAATGGTTTGAATGAATACCATTGAAATATTTTTTCTCATAATGTGGCTGACATTTTTTTTTTCACCATGGTATTTTTCATTCTCTCCGCTCCATGAAATGTTGAACATCCGTCTATATGTCTATATATACACTTTCATCGTTTTTCATGAGTACTGTCACAATTCATAATTTTTCGCCATACATGAGTAGAAACAAAAAAAAATCGTCATGCTACTAAACACTCTCATGCTACTAAATCGTTTTAGTATTTACTGTAGCAAAGATTTATGTATTTGATTATATGCAGATTATTAGTTTCTATTATAAAATATTTATTTTTATCCCGTCCTAAGTACTGTCTAATCTAATAGTACCTTTAATGACCTTGTCCCTGACTAACACTGAAGTTAGACATAGGATCCGTTATTGTAAAAAATACGTCCAAAAATGTATTCAAATATAAAAAGAAATCAAAAATATATATCAATTAAGTATTTGAGTCTACTTATAAAACGTATGTACAATGTGCGTTTTAAGTATTTTGTAAATATTCCAAAAATTATGTACATTGTACATATGTTAGGAATAAAATACAAAATTGAATAATTGAGGGCCCGAAGGTCTTCAATGTGAGACAGTCATACCCTTGTCAGGAAATATAACAAGCTCATGTTTTACGAGCATGTTTATCCGAATCTGACTAACATAAACTTATATATAGATATTTCAATATCACTGACATTTAGTGTTTGGAGGTCAATCACCAATTCACTTGTAAAAATGATTTCATAATTGTAAATATTACCTATCTATTTATATTTTACTGCCAAAAGTAAATAATGGTACAAATGAGATTTTCCTGTATAAGACACACCTGTAAAATGTTTTATGAATGGCGAACTTTCTACTTACAAATAATCTGCTTAAAAAGTTTTCCATTGAATTTTTATTTATAGTCTAAGACGGTTTCGCGAAAATGAAAAGTTTTCATGAAATACCTTCTATTTAATATTAGTTATAATAATAACAAATACCTATTATGTATACTTTATCATCAACGTATACAAATGAAGTTAACATCCCAAAAGTGAAGGATCTGAAAATCCTCATTCAAGTTTGAGAGAGATAGGTACTGAACTTTCTGTGTCTCACGAGTCGATCCGTGTCATTTTAAATAATCGCTTGGGTATGAAACATGTTGCCGCTCGGCTATTTTCAAAAGACGTGAATTTTCTCCAAAAACTCAATCGTATAAGAGTTGCCGACGACATGCTAGAACGAGTCAATTCCGACCTAACATTCACAAAACGCATTGTTACTGGTGATGAGACCTAGGTTTACGTGTTTGACGTACAAACTAGTCAACAAGCTTCGGAATGGCGCCTTCCAACTGAACTGAAACCGAAAAAACTACGCCAAAATCGATCAAAGTCAAAGTCATGTTGACTGACTGTTTTCTTTGACTATCGCGGTGCTGTGCGCTCGGTATTATTACCGGAAGGTCAAACGGTAAATAACGTATATTATTTGAGCGTTATGCGGCGTTCAAGAGTGCTAATTCGTCGAAAAATACCAGATTTGTGGAATGAAAATTCTTGGATTTAGCACCACGATAATGCGCCTTCGCACAAGGCCTTCATTCTGAACGAATTTTTGACCAAAACCTCAACAAATACCATCGAGCAACCACCTTATTTGCCAGATATGGCTCCAGCCGATTTCTCTCTTTTTCCTAAACTCAAATTACAACTTCGTGGCATCCGTTTTCATTCGGTAGAAGTCATAAAGGACCATACGCGACGAAAACTAAACTCAATTCCGGAAAAAGCGTTTAAAAAACGTTTTAGTGTTTGGATTGGATTGTAAGTATATCGTTTCTGAAGGTGCATACTTTGAAGGCGATAGAATAAATTTGGATGAATAACGAACATTTTGTGTATATCTTTTCCCGGTACTTTTTTGACAGAGTAGTATCTTCTAATTTTTCAACTGTCTTAATTAATGACTATAGTTTGTTATGAAATTTCCCATATGTATTCGTTAATGTAAAAGGCATATTTTTATCTAAAAAAACTATACTATTGATGTATCTTAAAAACAAAAAAACTATGAAGCAATAAGATTTCAGTAATTAAAACGTAGATTGAAGTTGTTACTTAGCTACTTTAGCTATATAAATACAACATTTCGCAATAAATCGTAAACAACAAACAAGTTCCCTATCTGCCCTAACCGCAGCCTCGATGGTAGATCTGGGCCGCAGCTAGCGCCTATCGTACATCTTTTCACAGTTTCCAACTCATTTAACAGGCCATTACATCAACATGGTACTCATTAACAACAACAACATAATCTTCTCGAGAATTCTTAACGGCTAAGTTTATTAACGAATCAGTTTTTTTTTTGTTTAATCTTTAGCTTAACCTATTTATTCCATTAGGTTTAAAAGTCTAGTATATGGTAAGGTACGACTGTTGTGTCCGACTGAATCGTGATTACCTTAAACCAGACGGAACACCCGACCTAGCCATCATACTAAACTGATCTCTACAGAGCCGCGTTGCCACTACTAAGAACCAGTCATTTGGACAATTCAAAATTTTTACTCCGGTATGATTAGGTCGAATAACGGGCAGGGCGTCCGAGTCATTATTAAAAGCATAAGTTTTATGTGGTAGACTTAATAATACTGCCGGGTGATGGGATATGACAATTATGTCTGACTAAATCGCGACCACCATAACCCAGGTTATAACGCACGCCATAGAGACACCATTATATCCAGCTGCCAAGATGTCACCAGGTCAGCATGTCAGCTATGACCAACTATAAATTGCCGGTGTTTTTGGACTGTACTGTGCTTAAGACCAGTTTTCAGTACCTATTCGTATCCAAAATACTTAATAATAGTGTATTTGCGTTCAGTTTGTTTACGAACCACGCTCAAGGTTCACATGGTAGTTCACGTGATAGCTTGTGTCGATGCATCACGTTTCGAGATTAGTCAGTGTACATCAAGTTATATTTTTGCTCGTGTTATTTGCATGCCGGTATAGTGAAACAACGATACCCATAAATTGAAATTTAGTCTCTCTATAAACACCGTTATCATTGGATTTTAGAGAATAATCAGAACGATAAGGATAACAACGATAGACAATACACGAGACGATAGACAATATGTTTTATGGAGTAAAAATAAAAACAATATTTGGCTACATTAATTTCTATTGAGGATTAATAGCATGTATTCGTATTATTGATCCATCCTTGATAATTTAATGTATGTTTGCAAGCTAGATTTTGTCAATGACCGGCATAGTTTTAATACAAGAAATAAAGATAAATTCCGTGTTTTAGGCTTAGTAACACTAATAAAGGATGAGAGGATAAGAGAGTGTTAGATTACGTTACTGATTTGCCGGACACCTAAGTTCAAGGAACATGTCAAAAGGTTATTTATTATAGTGTGGAACATAATATGAAAGATAGTGAATGAAGACTATAGAAGTGTAGAAGTGACGCCTTCTCCAATACCGTATTATAAGATTATATTATATTCCAGGATTCCGTTTTATAAGAGTACCTAATTATAACTATACACAAACATTAAAAAATCGCCTAATGAACAAAATTATAATTAACTACCCATAAAGACATATACATAATATATCGTAACTATCTAAATGTTTAAATGCATAATTACAAAAGGACTGAAAAAATAAAAAACGAAATGTATTTGGGCAGGCAAAAACAGGGCTTAATAAATGTTATAATTAATATGGCCAAAATTGTAAATATAATTTAATTTAATAAAAAACATCGAATATAGAAGGTAATAATTGAATCACGGCATCGCTCACGGGGATGCAAACGATCGATACATTGATGTTTTTAGAAACATAATGTCTCCTATTAAAAACGATTTTATTTTGAACGATGTTTTATGACCATGTTTTATTTGAAATACAGTGCCCTCTTTTTTAAGACTGACAAATTCGGTGAAGTAATCTAGTATTTGTTTTACCAATAGCTCCGAATATAATACATTGGCACTAGGTACTTAATCTATTCACCTAATCGTTCGAAGATTGTAAGAACAAAGGAATGAATGAACTGCCGTACCAGATGACTAGTGAATGACTGAATAATTTAAATTCAAATCTTTTCGTTATTCAATTGTCTTTCACAAATAATGTTCACTTGTTTCCTAGCTGTTACACTTATTTGTGAACTTGGTCAGCTATAAAAATAAGACTACGATATTTTAATTTATTAACATTGACTGTTCGTTAATTTGTCAAAACTGTGTATGACAAGTTTAACTTTAACATAAGTAGAAACATGGATTCTGATAATTTCTGCTCGCATTAAACACTTGAAAAATATCGATTTTTTTTTCATAACATCGATTATAAATGTTTGCGTACCTATTCAGTCCAGCCTCGGGCAGATGTGTCTGCGCAGAGAACGCGAATGCATGCTCCGGTGACAGCTTAATAATGAATACTTAAAGAAAATTACAACGTGTTTATTTATTTTTAATTCTCACATAAATTATATACGTAAAATTATATAGCTGTTATATTAATTACAATAAATTTTAAATATAATATAAAATTATTTTCTACAATTTCACACAGTATTTTTACTGTGGCGAAATTTTATAAAGTGCAGTGAATGCTATTAACATACTTTATTTTATTTAACATTGTCTTTATTTATTCCTTATATATATGAGATTAAAATCATAATATGAAATGTATTAAACGTAATAGTCATCTGATATACGAATATATATGTAACTTTAAATGACAAACGACTGATATACATTCTAGGGTACATTTTCTCAGTCTTACAAAGTCTGAAATAAATTTGCTCTGGTACCGAACAATAACCTTACTAATGCAGGGATCGTTTGTGAAGATTTAGTACGTACAGGACACTGACACTCCAGTCCAATGAGATTTATGTCTGAGCTGCCAGACATCGGCTTCTCAAGATATCGGCTATGTGTTCGAGAGACATGTCAATATAAAGCCAATAGGCTTGTATTCCTGCCCTTGTATTGTCCTTTTGTATTTTTATCAGAGGTTTTATTACGTGGTTACATTACACGTTTTACGATTCTCAGACAAAATTATATTACTGTTGTAGATGATAAGAAGGCAATAATAAAATACATAGATACTTACTTTTGTTTCTTCAAATTCAAGTTAAAGTGGTGAGCCTTTATACGAGATTATACAAAAGCAATAAAAATGATTTGAATTAACGTTCGATTATACGATTGTGTTTATCGATTTTGCGAGAACTTGTGATGTGTAAGCGGACATGAGAGAGAGTGGCGACGTGTGTGCATAGCGACGGTAATGCAGGCGGCACATGATGCACGCGCGCATTGATGGAAGAGTCATGGTCGTCGGGTGGCGCGCCGCTGCTGCGCACCAGATCTCTACCTCTGGTGCTGGAAGCGGCAAGTGGAGCGCCCGCGCGGCAGGCCAAACTCGACCCTCGACAACTGCTCACACTCACACGTCATTACTACCCGGAAGGTGGATGGGGGTGGGGAGTAGCCGCTGCGGCTACTTTAGTACAGCTGCTAGCACACGGCTTACACCAAGCCGCAGCCGTGCTCATAGTCGAGGCTGTGAGACGCTTCGGTCCAGAAGTACGGATGCAAGCAGGTAATCATAAATCTTTCAAAATCTGCTTACCTCGTTGCTACTCGACTGCTATCATTCTATGTTAATCAGTTATCAAAAAGTATGCTAATTAAAATCGTAACGGCATAGGAATTTAGCACATATTCCTTTAAAAAACTAATTTGAAATCAATTACATGATATATAAAAACATTAAAGTTAAATATGTGTAATATTTAGTAGGAATAGGTGAAATTTTAAAATTGAGAAATTGTATATACTTACGCTGAACTATATTGCTGTCTTGGGACAATGAAACATCACTTAGGTATTCAGTACAGACAATATGTGAAACGAACTGCCACATAATTGGAATTTTCGACTACAAGAGTGAGAGAAAATATATAAAAAAGGATTAAAAGACACCATAATATATACAATTCCTATTGGTCAAAAATTAGCAACGCTCTTCTAACAACTCGCTCTTCTATTTTATTCGTAGATAGTCGTAAAGATTTATATCAAAACTTTCGTGATTTGATGGTTACCTGGAATTTGCTGGATAACACTAAATCTTTATAGAATTTCATGTAACAATTTCTGTGATGTAATATATCTGCGTAGATTGAATAAGATGATCCTGTTTATCTGTTTATTTATTTCAATAAACATAATATAGATAAAAACTTAATAGTGTTGTTTAAACTTTTTAGTTTTTTTTTTTTTTACACATAGTTAATTTATTAAATATACAACCCTTGATATTTTAGATTAATGTGTGACACTACAATTAGCAGATAATCTATATCTATCTATACAAATAAATAAAATTGAAGTGTCTGTTTGTAGTATCAAAATAACAGCTATTTACTAAATGCATATGAAAGTACTATATACGGTACTTATAACAAAAAAAAGTTAAAATGTTTGTCTGTTTTTTTGTTCCTGGTAATCTCCGAAACGGTAGGACCGATTTTGACGACGTTTTCACTGCCAGATAGGAGTGTTACGCTACTTTTATATAAGAAGAAGAATTAGGGCTCCGCGCAAATAAAAATAATTCGGAAAAATTACTATTTTGGGGCGCTTGAATGGCTTACGCTGATTAAATCAAGACATATCTAACAAATTAACGTAGTACATAATGGTACATCTCAAAAATATCTACCAAAAAGTCAGCGAGAGAATATGTCAATCTTCTAAAGATTAACCATTATAAGCCTTTTTGTCTTTAAAATAGCCATTCACATTATTCGTGCGGGTGCCCGATCGACAGCATTCTATAATCCACAAAGGCCCAGCCGCGGGCACAGCTAATGAAAAAATAAAATTGCCAGCAGGTAAACTTTAAAAAGAACAAAAATTGTGCGGTTATAGGTAGGTAAGTAAATATAGGTACATTGGAAAAAAAATTAATCACCTTAAATATGAATTATAAAAAAACGAAATTTTCGACAAGATCTACAGGAGTTAGTTAGTATGAGTAATCCTAAAAATGTGAAATACATATTAATATTTTCTTCATTTGTTAAAGAGTATCTTTAATTTTTTTTTTAATAGTAAACAAATTTTGGCCGCGGTATTACCTTTACAAATTCAATTAAACACAATAAAAAAAATACTTTTTCGTAACGTGCTTTTCAAAAATTAACAGATTTAAATTTTATTGAAAAAAACGAATTGTGTTCTTGAACACTTTGGCATAGCAAACGAAGAAAATTGAATTTATTTATAAATAAATACGCTTCTCATAACTTACTAAAAATTAACTAATTACAAATATACTTTGTTTTACTGTTTTAAGACATGGGGTAGGCATATTAATTGACAATTTAATCACTAAAATTATTGTTGGCTGAGCTTCTAATTAGGCTACTGATGCCATCTGTCGAGGTTTTTGAGACATCGGAAACAAATTTTAACAATTTGAAAAAATTCAAAGTATTGTATGTATACGTTTCAAATTTTCTCTTATCTGTAATTCAAATGAATACTTTAACTTTTAGTCATCTTTTGTTATCGGTATATCTTAATACTGCCAGAAATGGGATTTTATATTATATTTATTATTCACGATTCTTTGTGGTATAGTGTAGTTACAGTTGAAATTTATTTAATGAAACTAAACACAAAGGTTATTGCCATCACGATTGTTACTTTTAAAATAGTATTCCGTCAAATTTATTTAACAAGTTTTCGGTTTGAATTAAACTCTTGATTATAAGTAATGCGTCCGATCACCCTAATAAACTTTGAAAATTGTCCAGCATTCAAAAACTTTCGAGCAAAGGTGGAAAACTTTAGTTTGTGTTCAAGACTTCTTTGAATAATAGACTAATTTGTTTACGGAGTCTGATTTCTGAACGTCCCTTATTCAGTTCAACGCTCCACCGTATAAATGCTTCTCTAATTATATTCGGTCAGATATTTTTCTTTTCTCGTGTAAACAGTAAATACACTTACTAATTCACGAGGCCTCTCAAACTTTGACAACAGACGGATCATTTTACTTGTAAATAAATAAGAATATCTTTCAACTTTGCGTATTTGTACTAAAATGGTCTTTTACATCGTACCTACTATAAACTGTAAGAAAATACTAAATAGATTTTCTTGTCTTTGTTCATTGATGTGGTATTAAATATATCAGTAATTTTTGTTTTATTATAAGCGGTTTCTTTAACCTATAGACGTTTGTAACCCCTTTAGATATCATAAGCGCAAACAGTGAAAAAGTCGTCAAAATCCTTTCATACAGTTTCACCTGGGTGCAACATCCGCCACATGCTTAGGTGTGTAGAGTTCGAGATCAACTGGTGTAGTAGGTATATCCAATAATCAGAAAGTTTGGTAGGGTACCTGACAAGATTGCGAACACCATGCACATAATGACTCTCTCTTGATTTATGGACTTTATCAAGATTCTCGATCGGCCAGTGCAGTGTATATCCAGCTGCCGAGAGGTGTATAGGCCGACTTGACAGCGACGATCACCAAAGTTCAGATCTCTCGCTGGTCACCGTTATTCTTGGATTGCGCTGTGCTTACAATGGGGCACATTAACTTCACTTTGCTGTCTTACTATAAAAAATATTATGAATCAGAATTAAATACATTTTCTAAAATACACTGACACTAACATCAAAAATAAAAAATATTATTAGGTGCTTTGATTATATACTCGTCATAAAGCTAAATATATAAAAAGCTAACTGACTGAATGACTGACAACACACAGGCCAAACTACTGGAGCTAGGACCGTGAAAATGTGCGTGCGGATTCCTTTTAAACTGTAGGTGAGAACTAAAGAATAATTTGTGGAAATTCAATCACTAAGGTGGGGAAAAAGGGGATGACAGTATGTATGAAAATCCGTCATTTTTGAAGATAGATAGAATGATGATGAATCATCAATCATACATATGAATATTGGTATTTACCAATTCATAAGGTAAAAAATATGGGACATAACTATGACACGAGCGAATCAGCGAGAAAAACACTAGTAATATATTATATAACGTGTATATATTTAAAAAATAGGTTATTTATTTAAACAAAATTACACAAAGAGTATGTGTAGGTAAATGAACATAATATAAAACTTAAGGCTAACTTTATTAAATATATAAAAATATTGTTTAATTATAAATTTTCTTACTCATTATTTAAGCATAATAACGAACTAGCTTACTTTTATTAAGTGTTAATTCTAGTTAACACCGCGAAGCCGGAAAAACTATACGGTTATCAACCCACACTATCTGAGAAAGGAGATAATTGAATAGAAGAAATGTTAGCTATTTTAGCAGACAGACACTTAATTCCCCTTAAGTAATACGATTTTATTTGACCTTATTTCCCAGTGATTTTCATTTAATTTGGGTTTTATTTTATAACAAACCTAAAAATAAGTTATCCTTTAAACCCAGCGTTGTAATACGTCTCGTGTACTGTCAACGCATCTCATTATCAAAATCCCGTATTTGCTCCTTTTTGTCCCGTTTTTCATAAAAACCCAAAATTCTTAATCATGTAACATCTACGTCAAAATATGACCACAATTAATTGAAGAATATATCTTTTGTTGTGATATTTTATATGTTTTTATTATAACCATTACTACCCGTTTTTAAGTTTACTCTATGCTAGCGTCCTTGTTCCCAACAATTTTGGTAACCCTATTTAAAAAAATTGTTAAGGCTGTACAGCACTACCACACCCGCTAACGCCATTTCCTCGTTCGTTAATCAGCAAGGTAAACCATTATCATTCTGCAGGTGAGGTTGGCTTGGGAATCTCAAGCCTTACAGCTCATTTACACTCACGCCTCGCGGCTCGTCTTGTGTCTCGGCCGCAGCTTGTTCGCTCCTCAAGTTAATCAATTTATGTTCACACTCTCGCAGCGCGTTCAGTTGTTTTCGATCTATCAACTATGAGCACCTTTGACTCGTGCCCAAAAAACCACTTCCGACGCGAGCGCTGCGAATGGCGAGGCGAGCCACGAGGACACCGATTACATACGCTTTTCGTGATTCGCCTCGCGGCTCGTGTCGCTGCTCGCGCGAGAGTGTAAATGAGGTATAAAGATATTATTGGCCTCCCTAGCACCCACTCATTTTTGTTAAACGAACATATGGAGAATTATTAATAAATAGTATATTATGACATACCTCACAGCACAGGCACAGTATTGTTAAGTAACTAGTAACTAGCCCTATTGTTAAGCCATGAGAAAGAATTTTGTGTGACGAACAGAAATGAATTCTTTGCGAATGTTTGATATCAATATCCATTTGGTTGCTATAAACCTAGAAAGAAGTATGTATTTTTCGCCGGTAATTTGCCAAGTAATGTTCTGATAATGTTTTATTTTCGAGAACTTATGTTTTTCGAGTAATTGATATTTCGGTAGGATTAATATAATTTGGTCAAGAAGCTCATTTGTAGTGAAATGAAACAAAGTGTATAATGCCACTTGATACTTTTCAAGCGAGTAACATAAACTCTATTAATGATTTAGCCTAATTACCGTCGTTTTAAACATTCATAATTAGATATAATACTCTACATAAGCAACAATTCGCTGCTTGACTGCCCTACAGTAATAACTAGTCAAAGGCATTGGTGACTTAAGAGGAATTTTAGAGTTTTAGATTTTAATTTTCCATTTATAATAATAAAACGTATATTTAACTCAAATTGTAAATCAACCTCGCGCTAAAAATAACTTCTTAACTACCAGACTGAATATAATTGTATGATATATCCAAGTAACTATGATCGACACCCACCCTTAAATGTCAATCATTGCCAATCGTTTATTAGGTATGACGCCTAGCCTGAAATATAAACTAATACTCAGAGATGGAGCGAGAAACTTTTCTATTGTGTTGTTTTTAAATAACTTGATCGATGAAAATTTAAATGAAAAGTGTTTTAATTATATCGACATATCTATATAAATAAAATGATCGAGGTTTGCCGTTGTGCGCGCATCACGCAAAAACTACCAGATAGATTTTGATCAATTTTTGTTTGTTTTACTCCTTAGACTCTTGGTCCTTGTAAAAAAATCACGATGATATCTTCATAAAAAATAATAAAATTCTGTAATCAACGCGAGCGGAGTCGTGGACATAGTTAGTATTTAATAAAAGATTTTGCCCTGATTGACTTATTATCGCCCAGCCTACTAAGGACGAAAATGTGATATTCGGAGAAGGTGTTGGTTTTATATTGTAGTCATCGCTTAAGAAGGGATTTCCCAAAATTCAACACCATTCAAGGGTGTGAAAGTTGGTGTCACAAATTTGTATAGGAAATTTAATATTTTTCGACTCGGATTTCTTTTAAATTTGGGATTAGTATTCGACAAAATTAATGAAACACTAGTATCCGAGTTTCCGAAATTCACCTAGTCAATTCATTAATTAGTTCATTGTTTAATTTAAATTACTACGGAAACTTTTTAATTTCAATATCAATAGCCAAGATACGGCTATAAGAAACCCATAGTAATCAGTATTTCATTTTTTTTAATATCTCAATTTTGTTCTTTTATGATATATTATGATATATATTTAGGATTCCGATCCCCCGAAAACATAAACGAATTCCTCTCTTGGTACTGTTGCTACCCTTGATATATGTAACGCCGACCTCATCGTACATTTATCATCGCAAAGGACGTTTAATATATTTTGGTTTAGTGACAGGCCCAGTGATAACGTGACGGATTTTGCCGCGATGACGAGCGATTATAGCATGGAATATTTTTACTCTTTTTTTTCTGGTGTAAAAAATGGAAGTAAATTAATGTACATGATGACTACAAGGTTTCAAAAATATATACATCGTGAAAGCACATCGTTGTGAGCTTAATTTTAATATTTATTTTACAGCCATAAGAAAACAACACAAGTTAATTCTCAAAACCTCCTTATCTATTCGCTTATTACTTCTCGCCGATTACATACAATTAAAATATATCACAATGTATAAAGCAAAGTGAAATGGTTAAATAGTAGAAATATATATATTACACACCTCTTTGTTTTGTTCGTTGCTTTTATTTTTTTCTAGGCGTTATATTTTGTACAGCTGCCCTATTTGCACCATTTGGCAGTTTCATAAAACACAGTGAAACATGAAACTCAGTCCGTAAACTGCAGGTACTGTCAGAGCCGTATATGTTCTGTATCACAAAGTTCTGCAGTATTGCTCTTGATTCATATTCAACTCATACTATGAAAAATCCGACAAAGTTTAAGTATCTACCTATTATTCGGAGTACAAATAAACATATCTAATACAGGTTCATCTGTGCCGTTAATTGAATGATAAGTTTTTGTTCGAACGTATTATTTTATGATTGCATATTGAGCTTAAAAACTTATAACGTAACTTAAAATTAAAGTTTAATTAGACTATGGTACTTACAGCAAAATATAGCTAACGAATCATCTTTACCAGTTCAGTGCTGGGAGTTGTCCTTTTCTAAAGCGCTTCACTGATACTGTGAAACTATATGTAACAAAATTCATTATATTAATATTTGAATAAGTATCGATGACTCGGCTCCGTGGTAGCTTGTTCGGACACCGCATCGATTGACGTAGATTTGAATCATACAATCATTTTGAGCTTTCGGTGAAGGAAAACATAGGAATAAAATATTGATGATAAGGTTTTTTTACCACCCTTGAAAAACAGTCGCCAAGTACCTGCAGGTGTGTTCAGGCAGCTGCACTTGAGAGTCACTCTAGGCTTAGCGTTTTACTGTCTCAGACCACATCGTCACTTAACATCAAGAGAGATTGTGATCAAACGACAAAATCTATAAAGTATGAAAAAAGTAGGTTAACCTGGGTTATTTTGGTCTATATAACCAGGTGTCCAAATGTCTTTTTCCATATTACAAACCGGCACGATTACAGCGACTTCTGTTGGTACTTTAGATACTAGACTTGAAGTCAGTAATCACTTTTATATTTATTGTAGTAGATTTTTTTAATATACAACTAAAGTGTCAAACAAGCGTACCGCTCGCCTGGTGGCAAGCGCTTACCGTAGCCTATGGGCACTTGTAACACCAGAGGTATCACTAATTTATAAGCGCGTTGCCGATCTTGAACCCCCATTCCCCAAGGAGCTCTGGAAACCCTACTCACGACAGGAACACAACACAACGTTATTTGAGTGCGATTTTCTCTAGTCTCCAGTTGGGCTATTCAAGTGGTGAGAAATATCTTAAGATGTTTACTTTACTTTGTATTATAATACTATGTACCCTACCTACTTACCGTTAAGTGCACAATGCACTACAGTACAAAAACATATCAGTTTTCTAAATAAGACAGTAGAATATAAATGAAATGATATTAAATATTTTTGATTCAAAAGAACATCTAAACTTAAATCTTATAATGGTAATTGAGTAAATAAAATATCCTATAATAGGGTTGGAGACACGTTTCAATTTATTTTTATTGAAAGTGATAGTGCTACAGTCTCAGCCGATAGTGGCCGATATGACTCAATATAAAGTTAAAGACAGACAATTGAGACAATTCGCCAGTTTATTTACAAGACCATGATGCAGCACAATTTTTTATTTCGATTCTATTGAGACTAGCAGCGAGCATTCAATTTAAATGCTTCACTATATTGTTACGGTTTCAGAATAACTCTAATTCTATTTTATTATTACGACAGTTTCTTAGTTTGTTTTTAGTGTTTATGCAGTGTCTGAATAGAAGATCATTCTCGTTCAAGCCGTCGGACCGTGAAGACGTCAGAGATGAGTTACCCGGTTTAATCTAGCGAGAAGTGGCTATAAAGGAAGGTTGTATGCCTTTGGGGTTACCCCAAAAGACATTCTTACTTGGACCGTCGGACTGTTCACATCTCTATCGATATACCGTTACTATGAGAGAATACTTTGCTTTGTCCCTGCATTTAACCCGGATAACGCCCAAAAGACCTGTGATCGCTAATGACGATATAGAGGAAAATAATATCTCCGAGATATATAGTACTAGCAACACGCCCCGGCTTCGCATGGGTAACAGAATAATACATAAAACTCCATAGATTTACGCGGCGCACGCCTATAAAGCTCCCAGTCGGCATGATTATTTCTGAAATGTTCTACCATAATAGTCATATTTCAGCCAATTTACTTACATAAAACTGTAATGAATTATACACCTAAACCTTCCTCATGATTTACTCCGTCCATTGATGAAAACCGTATTAAAATCCGTTCGGTAGTTTTTGAATTTATCGCGTTCAGGCAGACAGACTAACAAACAGACGAGGCGGGGACTTTATTTTATAATATATATATATATAAGACAATATACGATATTAATTAAAATATACTCAACTTACGTTTATATACGTTACATAATATTTGTATCGCAATTAGTAAAACCATTTTGCAACCAGTGTGGTAAGATTAACGATATCCATAATTTCTTAATGGAGTGTTAGTGAGGATATCTATTACGAATAAGTATAAAATTAATGTGTCGGACATTATGGATCGGATGCTTCCAGAATATTGTGTATTTCTTTCAAGTTCTCTTTTTAATTTTAGTTTTCTTGTCGTGAAATTGGTATAGTCTTTTTAATCGCTTATTTTATCATTTATAATGGTAAATAGTAGGTATAAGTTATGATGGGGCTGGCATGTCATTGGCGATGAAAACCCCTAAATAAAAATAAGATTATAAAAAGGTACACAAATAGCATATTATTTTGGAACAGAAAGTTTAATTGACTACCCATTAATCTATCTACTCTAGACTCATCTAATGCCTTTGATGTGTAGCAGATGACAATGCTTATTAAAATGTCAACGAACCTAGGTTAGGGTTCTGCTCGGCTTAAACATTTTTATTAGATGAATTTGTTTGATTTCATTCGACTTCGGGCGTCTTTTTGTTGTATTATAAACGATTACATCTTTTGAATATAAAAATAGTTATTAGTTGAATATATGATTATGATATCGTACACAATAAATACATAATATAATATAATTTTATTTAAACATTATTGAAGTTTATTTAATGCAGAAGCTGATGAGTGGTAGGACACGGCAATTGCCTGACGGGATCCCGAGTACCATACACCAGGTACCTATAACAACCGCAACGTTAGCACACTTAGGAATTTCGCGTTTCGTGATCAGCTGATGTATGTTGCAAGTAGGGTAGGAATCTATACCCGACAAGGTCGCGACGACTATACACGTGGTGATAAACCCGTCATTGTGACTCTCTTTTGGTTTGTTGCGTTTCGGGATCAGCCAGTGTATATCCAGCTACCGAAAGGCTTGCAACCGGCATGACGTAACGACTGGCGTGCATTACAGATCTCTCTGTAGTCGCCATTGTTTGTGAATTTGTGTTGACCATCAGACACAGGGCCGATACTTTGCCATGATACTAGAAAAGCTAGATCCTGTCGATAATAATAACCCTATAATCATTAACTAGATATTTCTGATAACATATATTTTATGGAAGTATTAAGACATCAAAAAAATTGTAAGGATTGATAGAAAAGATACGTAATAATAAAGGTTTAAAAGTTTTATTTCATTATCTTACAAAACATTTTTCCGATTGAAGTGATAAATTAATCCATGTAATTATTGCATACAGGGATGGATTCTCATTAATGGATCAAGAATCTGATCTTTCTCTCCATCATTAGCTTCAGTGTGTTTACTATTATTCATTTTATAATAGAATATGGAATTAATCTTGTCAATAAAATAAATAATACCTGCTTTACAGTGTGGTTTCTCGTTGTTTAAATATTGTTAAAATGTTAAAAAAATAGATTTCTTTAAATTAAAAAGAGAATCAATTTAGCGCGACTTTATCAATTGACCAAACCAGAGTTTTTTACAAGTGCTAATGTTAGAAAAACTGTTTAAGTACTTTATTATAACTATATTATTATACTCGTAACAATTTATATGATATATGTTTTTAAATTAAATATTCTCCGTTATAACGTAAATATTTTAATATTAAAATCTAAAGTGAAAAGTTTAAAACAAGTTATCCGATTGCAACGAAAGTCAACGGTGCGACGAAAGTGCGGTTTGAAATCTTGGATAAACTGAATTGTAGAAAATTCGTATTTATTTGTTGAAATTCACAACTTCACTTCATAGTCAAATACTTCGGAGAATACATGGAACTATTTTTAATATAGTACTGTTATCTAAGTCCGTTTCATAGTTTCAAAAATTCGTTATTTTATGTCTATTACATAACTAAATCGCTTTTTTTATTTTTTATTTATAGCACAATTTTACAAACATTAATAGGCACCGAAGTATAATATCTATTTATAATTTATATTACAACTGGGTTCGGTTTTAACTTGTATTCTATAATCTTCTGAAGATGATTTCTAAACGATAGTTAAATATTTACTTACGATGATAATCGTTTATGTTAATTGCCTCTGCATACTAATAATGCACCTTATACGTGAATAATCTTCATTCAACTGACACGTCAAGTGTCACATAAAATATTATCATTGCCACGAAACGATATGGTAATAGGGTTGCTACCTCGCGGCGTACAACGATGTAATAAAATGAAAATTTATTGAAACATTCCTTCCGAGTCTTTTTAAGTACAGATTACCAGTAAAAATTCAGAATAAAGATATTTGGAGTAAATCCTCATTTCATAGTTACCATAAATAACACAACCTTAAACATGAAATACATTATTGTATTCGTTGAAAATTATTTTCTCTTGTAATTAAGAATTTGGTTGGTACTCACTTTTTAGGTAAGGTACTACCTATTTAGGTATGTCAATTTTTTTTTCAAAATTTTTGGTATAAAAAATATATTTCCAAATAAAACTTCAGAGGGAACTGCATACTTTGTTTCTAATATTGCGAACTAATTGAAGAGAAACTACTTTTGAGATGGTGTGAATTGAATTTTATGAAACGAAAAAGTATAAAGTAAACGAGACAACTAGAAATGTATATTGTATGCACAGTATGAGTGGTCGAATTGTAAACTTCGAATCCCACTGAAATAATTTACAGAAGATATTTTTATGTTTTCTGAAGGTTTCACTTCTACCGCGTGTGAACTACACACAAAATTTTATTAAGTAATAGTTTGCTTATATAAATGAAAATCGGCCAATGCCAAATCTGAATTCAATATTTAAGAATCACGTAGCGTTAATGACATGATACTCGTAAAAAAGGCAAAAGAAATTAGATCGAAATACCAATTGGCACAACATCACGTATTAAATTAGCCGCTAACCCTGTTCAATTCACGTCTTTACAAGTAAGTACGTACAATAAACATTACTCTTGTTGTTCCCTATTTTTCGCAGAAGGATATAATCGCGTCGTAATAGACTTCGAACTTAAATATACTATATACCTGGTAAATATTTATTTTTGGTGGTTACGTAATTTTTTTATAAATTGTAGTATTTTATTGATTTTTACGGATATGGAATTATTTCAGATATCCAATGGTTTCGGATAATTTCAAACATGGATAACTACATTTTCGTATAATTTCAAAGCATTGCAATAAAATAGATATTATAACTAAGCTAATTAGAACAATTGTAGGTGAAAAATATTGCTTTATTTTAAATAATTTAAGTCATTTTGGTATTCGACTCCGTCCTTATCCGAAAATATTCGTAGTTAGTTCCGTTTCGATAGTTTCGGTTACGGAGTTACATAAACCCCTGATTTTTTTTATTGATTGAAATTTGAAATCTGTACCCAAGAAACCGTCAGTGTGACCGGCAACTTGAGATCTACTCCTTTCAAGCCCGGTAAAGCTGTAAAAGCCGTAAAGGCTCCAGGGCCCCTAAGGCTAACAGTATAGTCAGATCGAAAAAAAAAAAGATCTACTCCTCCCCTTAGTGTGTTTTAATTACAAGCTTTTATTGTCTTGCTATATGTCATTGTTGTCAGTCAATAGCCATAATGAAATAAATGAATATAAATTTAATAAAATGCATTCAATTGACAAATTTTTTCATTATTCTCTATATTAGAAAAATTATACCTACCATTCATTTTGAACTCTGGAGACGGGCCCAACGAGGCTATTGCCGTATCATTGTATGTATATATATTTATTTAATTTCAGGATGTCTGGGTGCGCTCTCAGCGGGAGTATCTCTAGCTTTATCACCAGTGACCGTAGCGCTGTGTGTACGCAAGTCGACCCGCGTGACTGCAGTGCTAGGTGGACTCGTTGCAGCTCTAGGATGCTTGTTCACTTCTTTTGCTACTCAATTTCACCAGCTGTTTTTCAGTTACGGTGAGTATCGTTCAAGTACACAGTATAAAAAGCAGACAGAATGGGAAATATATAAAAAAGAGTATCGTGTACAGTATAATAAAATAAGGACAATTTAACACGACCATTTAATTCCAAACTAAGCAAAGATTGTATTATGGTATATTAATAGATGATACATAGATGGACAGTCGTGCTCAAAAGTAATCTATGGGTGGGAATCAAAACCACGTCCTACCGGATTAATAGCTTACTGCCACTGCACGACAAGGCCTGAAAAAATAATATCAGTATAAAGTATCACATTTAATTAATTGAAAAAAGAAAAAGGTTGTACCTTTTATGAAAGAGATGTGCAAGATATTTCAGTTCTACACTAATGTAATGAAGAGACAATTATAATAATACGTTAATTTACCGTATATCTATATCTACTTACTTTAAGATTATTGATTGGGGAAAAAATAATTTGGTACCTAATATAAAAGATCATGTGAAATGTATTTAATATACAAAAAGTTAAATCTTACAATGCATTTATTTATTGTCAATTTAATTTATTTCACGAGATTCGTATCAGAAGATTGATTTATTTAATATCAGAGGCATCCGCTAATTGGCGTTGGGCGTGGAAACGGATATCTTTGTAAAGATATTCATATGATGTTCACAGCGGTGGTAAAATTAAGGAACCAATTAGGAACTTCATCCAATTTAAATATAGAACTTTACCCAACAGTAAAGATGACTAAAGCATTTCCTTAGCTTATTTACTAAACCTTAATATTTTGTTTAAAAAATATATTTAATTCAACAGTATTTTTAATAAATACATACATTCACGTATACACCTATAAGAACATAGATACAAATTAACTTCGAATTAACACGACAGCGGACGCGTTTTGGCATGAACGTACTTAACCGAATATAATTAATCATCCTTAAATTGGACAAAATTGAGACGAGTTTCATAATTGAACAAGCTAATTTATTTAATACACAAAAATGTGTTACAATAAATATAAGATTATACTGAAAAAGTTTCGGAAAGTGTCATTTAAAATCTGTACTATAATATATATATCTTTTTAATGCGCTAATCTCTGGATCTACCAGTCGGCTTTGAAAAACTTTTTTTTTTTTATATCCCATATATTAAGGAAGGTTATAGGCTAACCTTGGCATGACTTTACGCTATGACTATAAGGAGCGAGGCAGTAAGTAAGCTCTAGACAAGTACTGGAAATTAGAACAACGTTATAAGCCCAGATCTACCCAATAGAGCATCTTTGTCGTGAAGTCAAGAAAAAGGTTTCATATCGTATTGTGGCAATTTAAGAGAGCTGTACGACGTTTTCTTGGAAGAATAGAACTTTATCTCTCTTGCGATTTCTAATGAAGTTCACGAATAGACAAAAAAATAAACTTGATGTTGTAGATATATAAATGCGTTCGGCAAGCTCTATACCCAAGTAAGTGAGGATAATGCGGTGGCTGGAAACGATATTTGCATATAAGTCGCTATATTATAAAGGTATATCTTGCTTTTTAAATATACGAATATATTTAAATTGATATTTTGCTTTTATATATCTGACTGTGAGAGTCCTCTAGTCACACTGCATTTTTGTATTAGCTCACAGTATACTGTAGTGAATCATTACATTGTAGAAAATTATTTTATTCTTTGTATTTATTTATAAGTTTAGCGTTATGGCTACAATCTCACCTGATGTTTAGTGACGATGGGGCCCGAGATGGTTTTAGTGGGGAGACTAGCTCTCAAGTGCAGCTGCCGCAACATACGTATACTGCTTCGTGACAGATTTGTAGCTAATGAAAACTCCCTAATTTCAAGAAATCTCTACATAACTTTAAGGATTTTTTTCAAAGAACAACAATCGCAATGTTACTGCAAAATTATATTTTTACCAACCTGTCTGAAAATGTAGGTTCACAATAAATGTAACAACGTGCCACTAAGCCGATATTATTATCGATATCCGTGCTTGCGGATAGGACGCGCTATGATCATCGCTAACTGTAGTAGGTGCTTAATATAAACTGCACTTTGCGGAATTGCTAAAACTTTATAACAATATTTTGAAACTTGTGGATACGTTTAGAAACAAAGATTTTATGGCAGAACAAGTTTTTAAAAATAAACATATACCTACATGTTTAATGAGAAAACCTACTTAAATAAAATAAAAAAAGTTTTATTATAAAAGTGCGTAAACTAAGAAAACCTTTAGGAAGAATGGGTAAAAAAAAGGCACAGAAAATTCTGTTTGGAGATTTCTCCCTACTTAAAGTAGCCTGACTGGTGAAATATCTCCACCCAACAAAAGATCGCAGCCACATAACCTTGTATTATCCATAGCAGGCCGGCATGACAGCGGCGACCACCGATGGATTGCGATCTCTTGGTGGTCGTTGTTGTGTTTGGATTGTAGTGTGCTTACCATCAGGTACAGTACAGTCAATGTGCCGAGCTATTATAAAAAAAAAAAAAAAAGTATTGTATTCCTGTGGTGAGTAGCGTTTCCAGAGCTCCTTGGGGTAGGGGAGTTCAAGGTCGGCAACGCGCTAGTAATATTTATGGTATTACAAGCGTTCATAGGCTACTTTAGCCGCCTGCCATCAGGCTGTCCGTATGCCTGTTTGCCACCTTCGTAGTATAAAACAAATTAAATTTCTTGTTTTGTTCGTATTTAAAAGCCTCAGTATAAAAAGTTTATATGCCCTAATAAAACAGTCGACATAAATTCAATAACTTCTACAACGGTAACTATAAAAGAAACAATATTCCTAGTAAAATAATAAACAAAAATCTTAATCGACTTATTGGAAAGAAAATATATTAAATAATATTATTGCCGCTATCCGATAGGGATTTATCCAGCACAGACCAATGCTAAATAAACATGACTGCAACGTCTAATACCCGCCGACTGTCGCACAGCTACTGCATAAAACAATAAGAAGAGTTAAAAGCTATCGCTTTCGTTATCTTAGCTAAGCTAGGATTCATAGCTGAGAATGTTTAAGAATAACTGCCAGTAACAGTTTTTGCCTCTTCGTGTTGAAAACTATACTTACTTATCTTTATAAGTATGATGTATTACAAGAGTTAAATTTAATTGTTCCTAGAAAGGTTCCAAGATGTCGAACTGAAAGAACCTTTTCTAAAACACATGTCAGAACTAACATATGTTCATCTCTGAATCGTCTTCAAGAATTATACAACGAAGTTAATAATAATGATGCCGATATTGATATCTTTAATTGCTCATTATTGAATTTACGTTCTAAGTTATAATAATTATACGCTCTTTAATTTGTCGCGAACTTGAGTTTTTAACTTAATTTTTGAAAGTGTTAGTTAGTCATTTAATTTAAAATTTGTAATTTGTTTTTGTTGTTGTCGTTGTGCTGCGGCATATAATAATAAGATGTGCACATCTGTAAAGATACACTTCACACAGTTCGTATCTTGTGAATGATTAATTGTTAATTCGATATTTTGTAAATGTGTCGTTGATGTGACAATAAATAAATAAAATAAGTAAAATAATTATGAACATGTTGTGTTTGTCTGTTAGTGATCCTTTAACTTCTGAACGACTTCACTGATTGAGCTCATATTCACATATTACTTTGTTTTATCGAGACTATGGTCCATAGGTATGTTAAGATCCGATAGATGGCGCATTGGTCGAACCATTAACTACCGGAAAGTGCAGAACATCGTTCCAGCCGTGCCAGCTAGGAAAAGTTTGTATGTTGGATGTTTGTTACTCGATCACACACTGAACCGTTTAGGATGAAATTAAGCAAACAGATAGGTTACCTTTGGATCCCAGTAAACGAGATATTTTTCATTTCTTTTTTGGACCCAATTCTGAAGACCACACAGACGTAGTATTATGTATTTCACAAAAAACGAAGTCTTCAAAAATACTAAATTATTATTACTAAATACAATAAATTGGGGTCAATATACGAATAGAAAGTGTTTTTTATTGAAAAACAGAGACAAAAGATTAAAATGTCTAACATTGAATATCAAATAGCCTGTGATTTGTCGAATGCCAAACCTGAGCTCCCTCTGTGAATTTTGATAAGTGGTTAAATCCTGCGAGGTCACAGCCCCCATGCACGCTGCAGTTCTCTCACAATTATTTTATAAGAATTTACGATAAATAAACCAGTTAACACATCACAAACTACTACCTGATTTTATTTTCGCTCTTTTTTATATTTAGGAACAGTAGTGGGTGTCGGTGTTGGTCTGACAAGAGATTGCTCTACGCTAATGGTCGCGCAATACTTCAAGCGAAGACGGGAGCTCGTCGAGATTTTCATTGTCAGCGGGAGTGGTCTCGGGATAGCTGTTATGTCCACTTTCATCAAAGGTGCCATCAGGTACAACGCCTTTATAAACACGCTTTTATTACTTCACCTGTATGTATTTTCAAATAATATTGATTGACAAAAAATACCTTTAGGGTCATTATAGACGATCTGCATTTAGGCTGCATGTTACAGTTGACATAACTACATTCTAACTGAACTAAAAGCTAAGTTAGAACTGCATCGCAAACGTGCAGTTAGTAAGCAGACAGCGTGCAGTCGTCATGTTAACTGCAGCAAAACAGCACCCAAACTACAATTATACAGCTACCTTGCAGCCCACATACAAATCGTCTATAATGACCATTACTGTCAAAAAATGTGGAGTGTTGTCTAGTTATATTTTAATAATAACATTACCTTTATAGATATATATAAATCTATCAAGATTAAAACAATAATTATATCAAACACCCCACGATTTATTAAGGTATTTTTTTTTTGTTGTAGAACACATTGCTTCCTAATAAAATGTATATATGTTACTATTCATTTTTTAGTTCATAATGCTATAAAAGCGAGTATTAAATTAAATTAAAAATAAAATAGCTATGATCTAAAAATATATTTACGATTATCTCATATCAGTTTGAAATTGTTAAATATTTAGAATCAACGTTGTTTAGGTAAACTGTAAGTATTGTGCCAGATAAAAACGACAAGCAAATTAGAAAACCGTCAATAGTGAAAACATAATTTAAAATTTTTTCAGAGCAATCGGCTGGCGCTTAGGACTACAAGCCGTGACAGGAGTGGTTTTTGTTACGTTTATTCTGGGTACATTTTATCGATCAGCTTCTCTATACCATCCACAGCGTCGAGCTATTCTGCATCTTAAAAACCAAAACAAAATCAAGCGGAAAATGAAGGACAGGAATAAAGCTGACGAAAAGCAACCATTTTTTGATTTTTCGACACTGAAGTCGAAAACAGTCAGAATTTTATTAATGTCTACTGGAATATCAGCGTTTGGGATTAATACACCAATATTTTATTTGGCTTATCATGCAGAGGAGGAAGGTACGTAAACTTGAAAATTTTAGGACTACATTACGACTAAATAAAACACATGTAGGTATTCCAAATTTACATGTATATTGTACTATTGAGCTAACTCAAATGATAGTTGATTGAGTGGAATTCTTATGCTTTGATAACCGAGCACCGACGGTATGCAGCCTACTCGGCCAAAATCGAGTAAGATCTGAGATCTGAAAGATCAACTAGTGAAAAACAAGAGGAAATATATAATATATTCATTCAATAGATTTATAACTGCTCTGAATCAAAAATTATAAAGTAGCAAATTGCAAATCTTAAGTTAGATACTGAATTACGACAAAATCAGACTATACGACGTGAGGGCTCGCTCTAATAAAATATTCGACAAGGCAAGGCGGATAATACAACGTTCATAAGAACAAATGGCTTAATAAACAGTGTTTCGAATACAGACAGCCACTGAATGCGGAACGTCGAGCGTTGCTTCGGTCGCCGCGCCGAGCGCAATTTCAACCGACTTTATGTTTAACAGCATAATACAGTTTATAAATTAGAAATTATCTATCTACAATATTTTATATTAATAAATCTGTAGTTCTGTCTGAACATGTAATGTTTTTTTTTTCAAATTCCACGATGTACAACTGTAGGTGTTTATGTATGTGTGCGTGCTTAGGTGAAACAATATAAAAAAAAATTACGCGGCTGCAGCTATAATAAAGGTTATTAATCCCAAACATGACATTAAAAATAATTTTATCTGTCTGTTTGTATGTCTGGAATTGCTCAAAAATGGCTGAATCGAATTTTATGAAATTTTGTACACAGGAAGCTTATGTCATTCCTCAATTGATAGAATATAAGAAGATTCAATTATACTTTTATAAATTGTAAAATAGTTTTTTTTATTAAGTCTATAAATTATAGAATATAACAAGTTTTAGTTATACTTAAATAAAACGTAAAAAATACGATATTTTTTTTTAATAATTCTATATGTTATGATGATTTGCAGACGGCAAATAAGTATATGTCACATTCCTCAAATTATAGGACATATGAGTAAAACTAGAGACAAAATTAATTACTGCGTAATAAACGCATGCGGAGCCGCAGGGCATCGCATGTAAATTTCAAGCTTCGCACAACGCTTTGTGACTGCGTTAAACTGAACCCAACCAATAGAACAACTTTTTTGTTTTAGTCCACATTTTATGATTATAGGTCTGGGAGACACCGCAGAATTGCTTCAAGCGTATCTCGGACTGGCCTGGGCGGTAGGCTGTGCTGCGTTTGGTTTGTTAGTCAGGCAAAATTCGGCTGAATGTCGTATAGCTCGGCAATATCTGACTCAAGCAGCGGTATTCGTATGCGGACTTGCAACTATGGCTCTAACGGCTGTTGAGGGTTCCTATAGAGGATATGTAATGTTTGCGTGGATTTATGGTAAATCATTTTATTTTTTACTTTGATTAAGACATGGCGCCTTAAAACCTTAAATTACTTTTGTGTCAGTTAATTTATCGTGAAAATCAAAGGTTTGTAATTATTTTTTCCGATCGGACTATATTTTTGGACTTAAAGGCCCGAAAGCCTCAGAAGGCTTTTACAGCTTCACCTGGTTTGGGGGCGAGCGCTGAAGGCCCTCAGCCGCGAAAGCAAGGCAACAAGCTCCAAGGGTGCCAAACAGCCCGAACCCAGGCTTGGGCTGTCGCCTTAGTTGCAATTAAGTCGCGAATTGACTAATTCCCTATGAGTAAAATTTCGATCTAACTAACGATACATATTTCTGCCTTCTGGCAATTTGGTCTTAAACTAACTAACCTAAAAAGAAAAAAGGTCCCTTACAGAACCTATGTACCTGAGTGGTAAGCATGTATAATAAAGATATGACTAAAGATAAACAATTAATAGTTATTGTAACGACTGTGGAAAGGCTTATTGACTAACGTGCATTCTTCTACATCTTAAAGCGTTAGTTAATTAGCCTTTCAACAATCGATATGTAATTTTAGGTATATTTTGCGGAGGCTACCACTACTCTTTGAAGATGTATACATACGAACGTGTCAGATCACGTAATTTCGCACGTACTTGGGGATTCGTGCAATGTTCACAAGCAGTGCCCATCGCCATCGGTGTACCGTTGTCAGGTAACTATTTACCCCACTAAGTAATAAGGGATTTAAGAATTAGTCGAGGATTAATGTTTACCAGTATTATATTATACTACAGATATAAGTAGTCTCCTTTATAGAGTTCCGTAGTCTACTTACATGAATATCATACAAAAAGTCTTCTAAGTCTGCACATTGTGATGGGCAACTACGGAACCTTACAATGCGTATGGCCCGACGCGCACTTGGCCGGTTTTTTAGACTGCGTGTTCGATACAACTTTGGACCATTTCATTTCTCATTTTAGTTTGTGGCCTAACGCTAGATTAATAATTGCATAAAAACAATAGGGTAAAGACATTGGTCAAGGTTGATATTGATATACATATATTATTTACAAATGATAATAAAATAATTATTCTAGTAAGTAAGGGATGATTCATGTTACACCGGCCCGGCCTCGGCCTATTCAAACCTGCTAATCTTTAGAACTACCAGCACATAACTAATCAGATTTCAAGAATTCGATTGGTTTTTATAGCCAATTATTATTAAAGCTACACGTTACGACCCTAAGGAACAGAGCAGTAACATGATTACTAATGAAATAATCTAGCTATTAATAATTGCGATATTTTTTTGTTTTAAATTACAGGTTATATAAATATCGGCTGCGGGGGCAAAGCGGGCTACTACTTCAGTTCAACGTGTTCACTCATTGGATCTCTTTCGCTTTTCTGCATAGATCTACATCGGCGGAGCGTCTCAAACAAGAACTCAAAGTAGAATACCGTCAAAATTTATTTAATTAATTATTAAGATGGACGATAGTAATAACTGACTACCTACATGCGCATAAGATATACAGATTTTCTGTTTTGTTAACGTCACGGTCTCTGATTTCGATGTAGGTAACTAAAGAAATATAAATGGGTATAAAAGCAAAAACAAGCCACTGGCCACTTTTATAAAATATACCATATTAAAAAATCATTATTAGAATTCATATTACCAAACTAATATTAAGTATATCAACCGATTTCTCTCAGCAGTATTTTTGTTTTATGATACCAGTCACTCATAATCGCTTTATTAGTTTAATGGCACGGAAATAAATATTTCTAGTTTGGCCTACCTGCATACTTACATCAGTGATATATTTGCTTTTAAACCCGCGAAATAAGGGTTCTCAAGTATAACTCATAAAGAGAAAGTACTCAGTGAAAGACTCTGAACTTTAGGTAGCTGACAAGTCAACGCCAGACGACCACTAGGATTGCATAAATGTCCTACCACCATACATGGTTACATCAGGATGTTTTCCTTCAACAAAATCTCAAACAGCATGGCGGGCTTCGAAACCACGTCCTTCCTCACATCACCCGACGCGCTACCACTAAGCTGCGAATAAATATATGTATAGGTATATATTTTATACCTTATAAATATGTATCAAAAGTTCAGGAAGTACTTACACCCCATAGTATTTTTTATCTATCTTTAAAGTACAGATTTCCACTCTTTACTGCTTTAAGACATAAAATTAGTCAAGCCTGACTATACCTATTATACAGCCTCAGCAGTTTTTGTTATGGGAGGTTTTCTTTTTATAACATATTAGAAATTTAGGTCTTTGTATTATTTCATCTTAAGCAGAGGCGGCTTGTCCTAAAGAGCGCTGGTACAGTGATCTTCCACAAAAATTACCAATGTTTTGCGCTTTCTTCTCACCTGTACTTACGTATTTTAGGTATATAGATTAACCCTTTATACATTGCAATACAGCACTTCTCTAAAAACAATTAGGTACGTACAGTAACGTGAAACAAAAGATTTTTTATCAGAAATTAACCCAATCTGTAGCAGCCCTTCTCCTCTACTGCCAGCTAGACAGTTTACGCGCGAATGCTACGGTTTTGCTTGCATTTAATTAAGTATGTTTGTTAGAACTCGTATGTATAGTATATGTGTTTAGTTAATATTTATTATCTAGTTAAAAATAAGTTAACATTTCTAACATAGAAGATTATTAAAACGTTAACACAAAATATTTTAAGAACTTCGCTTTAGAATCTGTCTTATGAATTTTAGAAAATTTTATATACTATTCCTATCACTTCGCAGTAGAAATTGAGTGCTATTTGTACACGTTAAACAAAATCAAAACTTTTACGCGTAAAACAGACGTATCACCGCCTGACTGAAAAACAATTAATTAATTCCATCTCCGACTTTCAAGAGAAAGTAATAGATATTTTCGCTCGTCAAAAAGACAAGCGAATTAATTTTCTTTACAAATAAAACGGTACGTTAGATATTTTCTCCTTTTTAATGAACACACATGAAAAGCTTTCACGAACCGCGTCGCCTCTATCTTAACTAAACTTCCGTAAACGATACTTTGTTAAAAACATCACGATATTCTTACTCTGGATTTTTTAGATTGAGCATAAGCCTTTAGAACTCGAATTTCATCCAACTGTTGTAAGATACATGTGTACCTATATGATTTCAGAGTTAACGGTGGTGCATCAACATGTGATCCGGTTTGCGGTCCAGGACGACGAAGTAGGAACCGCGAACTCGAGCAGCGCACAGCTGTTGGCGCTGCCACCGCTTTAGGTACCTACCATATTTTTAACAAATGTACCTAGCGTACTAAATCTATGGTAACTACTTATCAAGTATAAGGGAAGTATTAGCTCTATGATATTTATTACACAGTGCTACCATCGTATTTATAATTAAGAAACGCCTTTGCTAGATATATTTTTTTATCTCGGCAAAATGACTATACTGCACATACCTACTGTGAGGGCCGTAATTTTTTTAACGATACTTTCACTTTCGTTTAAGCAAATATGACATTTAAAGCTCTTTCATCAGGTATTCAGAGTCGAATTGTCTGAACTCTTCTTACAACAGCATCTTACTAGCCCTTCTATCGTTATCTTCTCATGAAGGCTTGTCCAAAATAATTAGCGTAATTCTACTATTGCGGAGTTTTTAAATTATATGCCTATTTGTGTATACTTTATCTGTCGATAATATTGTATGAAACACAAAACCTCGACCAAAACAAACTTGATAAATACAGTTTTAGGAGCAGAGTTAGTAGTACCGGATCGAGCAGGACGTGACTTACTGTTAGACAGCTTTGGACCTGGCAGCTTGGGTTCGCCGCCGGCCAACGTGCCGCCTGAGCTCACTTGTATCAGCGAAGAGGGCGGCCTCGACCTCGACCTAGATCTGGAGTTACCAGAACACCTCTTGGATGACCTGGACTGTGCCGGTGATTGTATCACTAGTTGCAACAAGGTATAAATCACATCGATAATACTTTCTAAAAATAGCGCCAAAATAATGATTCATATACTCAAAAAAAAAAAAATTGTTTATTACTAACATTTATTATTTTTGCATGAGGACTTTAATATAAAACTATGAGACTCAGACTGGTTAATAGTTCTTCATATTTTAAGATTATAATTCAACTTTTACTCTACCGTTATAATTTTCTAGGTCGAGAACTACCTTATGCTCAGTGAGTACGAGAATAATCTGATAGCCGAGTTACCAAATTTAAATGAACGACGCGGAAGACGCTGGTCGATAGTTGTAGCTAATTCGTCTCCGCAAGCGTCCACCGTTCAAGAACAGCCCAATTCACCGGAGATTCACGCCAAAAACTCGATAAAATGGAAGAAACAGTGCCATAATACAAATAATAGACTGATAACAGTGATCAATGAGGCGTCACTATAAATTTCTAGTGAATTAATATCGAGACAATAAATAGAACATAAATTTTGTGTACGACCTGTTTAACCTCATTATTTATTTGATGTGTGTGAATAGTAGCATTTGTGTAATTGTATTAGGTACTTAATTTATTAAATCATTATTACATATTTGTCTTTGGAATTAATTATTTTTTAAGAAGGTAAATATTGCCTAACCTAACTAACTACATAACAAGACCGGAACCGCTCAAAAACTGAAATTATTAAAAGTTACTATTATAACATATTAAATAATGAAAACAGTTGTTGTTACAAAGTAATTAAATAGTATATTACGATTGACATTTTTACGTATACAATAATAATTACAATTAATAAATACAGCATAAAAATAGAAAAGGAACAAAATATTTAACTACTATCTTTGTGGAACTACAATATCTTCTAAAAACTGAGCGAAACAGCGCATCGCTTGCAATAAGGCGGCAAGAAGTATTGACAGCGATAAACTGAGCAACTTCTGACTCTCAGTGTGCACGAGTTCTTTGTTCGCAACAGGAACAATACTTCGGCATGAATCTACACTACTATCTACGTCTGAATAACCACAATTAATATTAAATTCGTTTGTACCAGCGACTATTTCTTTTGTGTCATTCAACTCACAATCATTGTCGACATTACATGTCAGATCTATCACAATAAATTCAGAAACGTTATTTTCTACAATAATAACATCAGAGTCACCCAAGAGGGGTCCAGATTTTTTGCTATCAATATCAAAGTTTACATTGTTATAGTTAGTTGAACAACTAGGAATCTCATTCCATTGCTCAGCACACTGAGATTCGACAGTTAGGCACTTTATTTCACATTTGTCCTCTAAACTTGAACATAAATGTTTGCTTACATTATCATTATTTGTAGAACTTATGTTAATTTTTATAGAGTCATCATTTTCTTCAGATGACATTCCACTGTCATTATCTTCACCCACATTCCGTAGTTGTTCATTATTGCTGTTCTCTTTATTATTTACTAATTTTATATTCGTATGACCGAAACTACCGTAGGCAGGAGAAAGTAGTTCTCGGTTAGTCGTTTGCGGTAACGTGCCCGAGTCGGGCACGGCCTCGGGTCAAGATGTCTTTGCACAGCTTATATGACCCTTTATAGTGATTGTTCCTGAAGTAAAATCTTGGCCCTCGAGTATACTATTGACATCTGATAATGATTCATCGTTCAAAGAACAATTATCATCTATCAGTAATTCTGATCGCAAACCCTAAAATATAAATTTTAATTAATAAACTACACATATTTGGCAGAAAGATAAACAATTAAATCAATAATACATACCTCGGCAAAATATTTATAATCTTTCTCAAATGATAATATGAATAAGCAAAATATTGCGGCCAACATATTACTACATAAAGAAGTAATTATGAAACAGAAGTAAAAACCACTCGAGCCTCCTGAAATTTGTTATTTTTTTAAATCGTATAAAATTAACAACATGGAATTATATAAATACAATTTTAATAAATTGTTATTACCCATGGGTAAAAAGGAAGCGACTGTCCCAAATATTGTCATTATAATTAAAATTAGGAAGCTCACGTTGGCAAGGTATTGCCGTATCATTAATAAATATCTATCATAAAAGAGTGTTGAGATGTATGTAGTTATGATGCACTGAAAAGATATTACATTTAAAATTAATTAAGGTTAAAATAAACACAACTCTATTAAAAACATTCAAATTAATTTGGTAACGTGTACTTGATCTCACTATAATATATGCACATTATTATTATGAAAGCATGTGAAATTCTTTTTGTGATTTTTATTGGTTTAGCTTGAACAAAGTAATATAATAACAAAAACTAACACTGTTGTTATTTGTTTGGGTTTCACGACATCTCACTTAATACTGCAGTGTGGTAGAAAATCATAGTTCACACTTAGCCTGGACTAGCTTTTAAGTGAACTTGAAATTGGATGCTAGTGAGGTAAGTACAATAAAATAACCCATTACAATGTCTCATGATAATAACATAATATTTTCTTTACCAAAAGTTCAAGCTGAATATTATTATTAGGTTCTTTGTCCACATAACATTCGAACCCACATGCTTAGCAGCATTAGCAGAATTTAAATATCCACACAGGTAGTTCTTTAAATTAAGATAATGAAACACTTAAAAATATTCTACTATCTATCGGATGCATGTTATCTACAACACAGATAGTCGTTTTAAGGATAATGGTATTTTTTTTAATTGTATAATAATTTTAAGTATAAATAAAGACTATTTAAATATAGGAGAATCAAGTACAATATATTAATTATCATACCTGCATCCATATGTATAAAGTACCAAATCCATATATAAGAATGTTTAGTGCTGTTAGGCAATTATTATTTATCTGTAAACAGTAAATAGTCATAAAATACCTATTAACAATAAGATTTATTGATGATAGTTAAATATTATTACGATAAGTATAGTTTTTTTTCACTTTAATGAATATTAATATGTTATTGAAACATGAAAACAATTAACCAGTTATAAATTTAAAAAGAAAACAAGGCATGCAATTATTTATGTTATGTTGACATAACAGAATACCAGCAAATTTGATTATAGCTGTCAATTATTCTTTGTGGTATCACATTACTAAATTACTAATAGTAAAAAAAGAAATATCATTAGTATAATAGAGCTAAAATACTATTCAATGTTTATCATTGTGTGATAATTGAATCTGTACTAACAATCTACTGTTCATACTATTGATTTTACTATGGATTCACACTATTTCTGGGTGTGCTATTGTCAGGTGTGATCTGTGACCACTGTGACATTATATAACCAGGCAAGATGAGTTTATAGGAACATTCTCACTCCAACTATCAGATGATTCATAGTTATATGATTTGTAGAAATTTAATCATAGTACATTATTCATAGCCTAACAATATTTATAAACCTATGTACTCCTTCTATAACTACATCTTTCTTATGACCCATGTAATTGTAAATTTGTAAATGAAGAAGAGACAAACACTGTTTTTGTCCCACTAATTGTATGTGAGCTGGAGAATAGGATAGTTCATTGATGTAACATCACCTACGCACAATTTGGCAATATCACCTATAATTAAATATTATTTAAATTAATGATACAAAATAACTTCACATAATTATATTGGTGTCATTTTAACACTATACAAAAATGAGCCATTTTCATATTCAATATTTTTTTACATCATTGTCCCTGTATGTTAGTGACATTATCAAGCTAAATCAAAAACATACTTAAACTTAACTGATGCAACATGTCATACATCTTTTTGCTCTACTTTCTTTTTTATTTATTTACGTAACTTGATTACATTCTTACCTTAAACAAAAACAGAAAGAAATATACCAGGAAGCCCAAAAACAGGAATGAGGCTGAGAAGGAAGCTATCCTATTTGTGAAGGAAGTCACATTTGGGTTTGGTGTTAGTGAACCAAGTATATGTATTTGCTGGTATCTGTCATAGATGATTTTGCCAGCTGTAAAACAAAATTATTTTACACAGCTAGCACATAGTTAGTAATTTTTATTTTATTTAGATATTTTTTAATAACATTGTCATAATGAAGAGTTCATGTCATAGGTCATGATGATAATAATAAGAATATTTTAGATAAGTATACAACATTTAGTCATGCTATCATGACACAACAGACTGTATATTTGCATGCATATGAAATCATTGCCAATAAGAATTCTCCAACAATATAAAAAATTCCTATTGTCTAATGAATTATATTATAATTAGCATAAATAATGTTCAGCTTAAATCCATGATAAGTATTTAGAATTGTTTAAACATTAATGTTAGAAATTATCCCATGTTTTAAACTTATAATTATTTTGTCTCCAAGCAATGAAAAAAGTTATATAAATATGAGATATTATTTATTAAAATGAAGTGTAATTGAATAATAAGCAATACATTTTTAAATCTTAGAAATTTATTGGACACATATATTTGTAAAACATTTTAATAAATCATAACAAACTTGTGTCTACTTAATGTTGATATAATTGTTTTAATGATTATTCTATTAACATTATGAAAGAAAGTTAAGAAGGTACATATTCATATTTGGCAGCAACTTCTTTTTACAATAGAACTTAGTTTTTAGATTAAAATCGAAAATTAAATATGTGACAACACTGCAATATGTCGATTTCACATTCTGTTTACATAACAAAGTATTAAATCCCACTCACCTGTGACTCCGCTGGCAATGTACAAAAAAGCAAGGCCAGTGTCCAAGGAATTTGTTTCTTTTACAATTTGAAAGCAAAGCCTAAAAATACACGAAACATATGTACATACTTTTATTGTAATGAATTACAAGTTCCTACTAACATTTGAAATGTGAAAGTGTAAAGATTTAAAATTTCATGATGTTTTACTTCGACAATTATAGCTATAAATTAAAGTATGAAATATTACACAATCTCTTTTATTTTTTACTTTCGTTGATTGAAGAAAGTACACAATAACATATATATACCTTTTTTTTTAATAAGCTGAGTACAATTTCTACACTGTTTTATAATAAATACAATACTTACGATACAATATACGTAGATGTTAAAATAATTAATGCACACTTAAACATGAACATATTTTATTGGGACCAACACAATACAAAAATGACAATGTTAACCAAAATACCAATCATTTCATCTGCACAGGTACACACAACAAAAGCAAATATTTTGAAATATATGTATAATAGTTTTTTGTATACAATACAGGTACAGTAACTACTAACAGGCACAGGTGACAGCTGTGAATAGGGTTCATAGCGTAAAGCAAAGAGATTGTAATAACCAGAGACAAATATCGCTTCTTCATCTTCTTGTTTTAGCGCCGCATAAAGCACGTGCCAGTGTCAATGAGTTTTCTTGGAAATATTTTCTATATACAAGGTTTCTTTTTCCTAACTTGGCAACCAGTCTTCTTTATTGAAGACAATTACTGTCATTATCGAGTGTATAGTTTCCATTCTTATAACTATTTCAGGATCCTAACAAGACGGTGGCTTCTTTGTTAGAACTTCATGATCTTTGCCAGCATTCATGATCCTGTTATTATTTCCAACTCACTTTACTCGCACACAATAACCAAGCTTTATTATGCAAAACGCCATCTATATTACACAACATAGAGTCAAATAACATAATTTAATGAATAAAAAATAAAAACCTCTACATGACAGTTTGAGATCCCGCCAAAAACTCATACAAAGTTAGTACAAAAAGATGGTGGCTCTCTTTTTAGAACTTAGTCAGATCGCGACTTAATTGCATACGCGCAACAGTCCGAGCCGAGGTCCGGCCACTTTGGCACCCTCGGATGTTGTTGCTTAGCTTTCGTGGCTGAGTGCCCTAAGCGCGGTAAAGCTGTAAAAGCCGTAAAGGCTCCAGGGCCCCTCAGGCTAACAGTGTAGTCAGTTCGAAAAAAAAAAAAAACTTTTTAGAACTTTCTAGGGAGTTTTTGTGACATCTCAAAATGCGTGTTTCCAGTTAATATTTATAGTCCACTTCGCGAATGTACAGTAACCAAACTATATCACGTAAAATGCCACCGATATTACATAATATAGGGTCAAAGAACCTAAGATAATGAACTAAAAATAAAGACCACAATATGGCAGCTCGAGATCCCGCCAAAACTCTAAATATCACTACGTGAGTAATCATCGATAGGGTTGCCAACTTTTTTATATCATATACGATATTTTTGAGGCTATTACCCGAAAAAAATAGATGGCAAAAAAAAAGTAGGTTTCAAATAAATATTTCATTTTTTAAAGGAATATTTTTACTGCTTGATAGACAGATAATGGTGATAATGAAAATAATCAAATTGATAATGATATCATAACACGGAGTTTTTGGCATGATCTCTAAACTGTCTTTATTTATTGTAACTGTACTTTGTTTTTTATTCATTAATTTGTGTTATTTGACCCTCTATTGTGTAATACAGGTAGCGTTCTGCATAATAAAGCTTGGTTATTGTGCACAAGTGAAGTTGATTGGAAATAATAACATGGATCATTGTTTTATTAATAAAGTCATATATTTTGCAATTCACAATAACTGTATATCGAAAAAAAGTAATTTTTTGGTCAAAATAACGATTATTCGCTTAATCTATCTCAAATCGCCACTATACTATCTACAATATAAAGTCTCAATATAAATAATATTTAATATCTTTTGTATCTAAAATTCTAAATAGGGTTATATTGTGTTCTGTGGACCAGAGACAAATAAAAATTCTGAGGACTATGCACGCTATGATATAAATCCCTCTACGTACTCTGAGTATAAATCCGTCTGTGTATAAATCAACATATAACCCGTTATGGTTCTGTGGTAAATTCTGTGGTATAAATCCCTGCCAGTTGGCAACCCTGTTTACGCGCCTATTTTCGTTTTTTATAGATGATAATTTTTGTAGGGCTTGTAAATGTTAAGTAAAAAAGGATTTTGTTTTGCAACCAGCGGAATAAAAAAAAAAATTAATAGCTATGTCTTCACTGCAACCAATTAACGCTTTGAATCTTGGTAAGAGCTTCATGTACTTTGGTTTTAAAAACTACTTATTGTCCGCAAAATAACTATTATAAATACTTTAACTAATTATTTTCCAAATTTTTGCTTTTGTACTTGTTTTTGGGGTATGTATTGACACCCACACTTACATATATATGCATTTAATATACAGATTGTACCAAGTGGAATGATAGTACGTACACTCATAACATTTCAAAATTTTCTTAACAAACTATAAGAAATATACATATTACATATAAGTGTTTTAAATATACCTAAATCTTATATATTTATAATTAACAGACTCATTAAATTACTATAGCTTTCTTAAAAGTATTATAATTTTTATTATTGTTAAATTTATCTTTAATGTTTACAAAATTCTAAACCCTCTTTAAAAAAACATTTACTGCAATCTCTCTAGCTTTATGTACATATCTGTACTAATATAATAAAGCAAAAGAGTTTTAATATTAGGCTCCACCTCTCAGCTAGCCTTAAATATAGATTTTTGTTAAGTAAGTCGGAATTAATAGCACACCCTAACTGCTTTATCTATGTGCCCTGGGGTAATGATTAGTGATACGTAAATACAATGTTTTACAAAAATATTGCTCCTTAGTACATCTAAAAAAAAGTCTGCAATACCATATGCCTAATAAACTTTGCCCTTTATAGTATGTTATTTGGATAAATAGTTTGTGAGATGATGTAAAATTAAAATAATTCAACACTCAGCGAGGGTCTATGACTATAGGTGTAATGATGCATATCCCTGGCCGCCCGATAAAAATGTTGTCAATACTGAAATATTATAAATCATGAATCAGAGTTTTCTTTTAAATTATACCTGGCTGAAACTGCAGGGCACAGCTAGTTGTATATATAATTGTCTTCACTGTACTGGCTAGTTTTGCAGAGGTCTATTTGATAACTCAAATAATTATTTGTAGATAATAAACAAAGTATAATATCTAAAAGTCTACTTTTGATGATGCACATTTAACTACTCAATTTGAAATCCAGTATTGGTTAATAATTTAATTTATGTATAGTTCCATTACTCTCATGTGAGATGCATGGGGGTAATTTTTTGTCATTTTTAAAGAGCCAGGTAACTTGTGTTGGGCATTGTAATATGGTGAGTATCTGCATCCATTTTTCATTCACATTTTGCACAAACAACCTTCATATTATGGTCATAAAGATAAATTTACTTATAAATAAAAGTAGTAATTTCCTTGAAATCATACTTCAGTACTTTTTTCCATAACATCTTTAAGGATAAAATTTATCATATCACATCATTTGAAATTATTAATTTCACCTAGATTTACCACATTAATCAATGCAGTTTCTAAATTGTGATTTATATTGTTTAATTGATTTTCATCAATAAAGTGTTAAAATTTAAAATTGGAAAACACTATGCTATTGGTAAATTCGAATCGTGAAATGAAAGTTCGCATTCAGTTTGTTCTCAAAGGCGAAATTGCTGGGTTTCTTTATAGTTTTATATTTGAAGTTTAAATCCACGTCCACCCTCTCCTATGGAAACTCAAGCCTCAAGCCTAGGTCTGTTCCTCCGGCATGGAGCTCTTGAGCCAAGCAGCGGATAGTGCAATACAGTGACACTGCATTCACTAGCTACCAACATACAATCATTACACTGCATCTCACATACACCATTCAGGTACATAGGTTCTCTAAGAAAAGTTTTTTTTTTTCTTTTTTTGGCTAGTTAGTTTAATCCGAAATTGATAGATCACTAAATGCATATACGCATGTTTCTCCCCTCCTCTCAGAGGAAAGAAATGTGTATTTACGTTTAGTCAGTTCAGATTGAATTACGTATGGGGAATTAGCCAGTTCGCGACTTAATTGCAACTATGGCAACAACTTAAACTGAGGTTCGGCCACTTTGGAGCTTACTTCAGCGTTGGCCCCCAAGCCCGGTGAAGCTGTAAAAGCCGTCTGAGACTTCAGGGTCCTTATGGCTAACAGTATAGCCAAATCGAAAAAAAAAAACCATGTAAGTTTTAGATCTATGTACCATACAAAATAACTGATAAATTATTAAATTATTGAATGCAAGACCACCCACAATGGCCCTTGCCAAACGTGTAACTTTTTTGTGCAATATTTCGGCGACGGTCTTTTTTTTTCGATCTAACTATACTGTTAGAGCCATAAGGGCCCTGAAGCCTCAGACGGCTATGTATAGGGTTACCAACTTTTTTCATATCAAATAAATTTACTGCTTGACAGATAAATAATAATGGGAATGAGAAATAATAAAATTGACAATGACATACCAAGTCTCCGTCAGAAAGGATATATTATACTTACTCCAAGAGATAAAGGCTGCAGCTTGGGTTCCGTTTTACACTTAAACATTTTGGAGTAAATAATTTTGCCAATTTTTTTTATCCAATAATAATATAGTAATTTCGCCTACTATATATATATATATATTAGAGATATAGTAGTCGGACGCCTAATATAGTAGGATACTATATTATATAATAAGATTGGCAACCCTAGCTATGTATATGAGGCAATCAACTAATACACTCACACTTTAGAGAGGATAAAGAACTTTTTTCTAGAAAATTTTTTTTTTGTTCATTTACATCAAAGGTCACCGTCGCGTCGCGCCCGTGCGATTGACGGCAAACAGAATGGAAGCTACTTACGACGAAAAAAGCCATCTATGTGTTTTTTTTCAAAAATTGTTTTGCGTTAATGCTATTTTGTATTACACACGATAAACTATATGATGCTTCATGCCTTCTTGTTCTATATTATAAAAATTAACCACAAGTGACAAGTAAAAATTTATTTATAATTAGCTTCTGTAATAAAGTATCCTATGTGTCAATCCAGGTTATAAACTATCTGTGTGCCAAATTTTATCGAACTCCGTTCAGCCGCTTTTATGTGATTGAGTAACAAACAAACTTACTTTCGCCTTTATAATATTATTAGGATTAAATTTCAGAAGTTCATATGGTTTTTATTCATTTCATTGAATGTAATCAAATTTCTCGTTGTGCCTAATAATCTTAGATACAATTGTGATAATACTTTTGTTTGTAGATATTAACACTAAGTAGGTACTTATTATATATGACAGGAACAGCAAAGTTTAGGTAAAATCGTTGATTGACCCAAGTGTATTTGTTGAAAGAAGTACAACAAAAACTCAAATATGTGGTTTTATTTACATAATAATGATATGTGTATAATGTAATAATATACGATTTTTTGAAAATAGGAGTCTGGAGTCTTTATTAGACTTTGCAAGTTTCTGTAGAGTTAATAAACATTAATGGTAATCAGGATAAATAAAGAGTGTAAATTCAGAGGCTTGGAAATAAGTATAAAAATTTATATCTTACTCATAATAGGCTCTACTTATTATTAAAAATAATTAATAAATAACATAAAAGGTTAGGTAGAAATTACTTTATCAATATTTGAATGTAATTTTCTGTCAGTATTACCTTTCATCTTTCGATTTTTAAGTAAGATAGTGTTATTTATTCAGCATTAAGAGTAATAAGTTGTTTAGTATATAATTAACTAGCTTTGGCCGCGACTCCGCTCGCGTGGACTACAGAATATTTTTTATTTTTTTTTATGCGGAACCCTAATTATTTTTCAAAAATGAAAGTAGCCTAAGTTTTTTCCTTATAACATCAGCTATCTGCCAGTGAAAGTACTGTCTAATTCGGTGCATTACCCGGAACAAACAGTCAGACAAAAATGTTTAAAATGGGTTTTTGTTATAGATACCATGTATACTTTCATATGCACTTAGTAAAAACCTGTTATTTTGACATTACAAACAGATAATATAAACAGACATAATTTTATTACATGTATAGATTATTGCTATTTATCTTAAATTGAAGCGATGATGGCTCAGTGGTAGTGTGTACGAATTCGCAACGTGAGTTCGAATCCCTGCAATGATCCTGATCTTTCGGTGAAGGAAATCATCGTGAGGAAAACAGCATGGTGGTAGGGCTTTTTCTGATGCACGCCTGGCTAGCTACCACCCTCAAGTTGAAAATCTGTCGCCAAGCAACAATAGGTGTGTTCCGGCAGCTGCACTTGAGAGCCAATCTTCCACTATGTTTAGCGTGTTATCGTCTTGGGCCACATCGTCACTTAACATCAGGTGAGATTGTGGCCACTTCGCCAAACCTACAAAGATTTAAAAAAATAACCTCTGATCCTCAACTAGTGGTCCGTAAGAACTAAAATATATTCCAGAAAAGTAAAAATTTTAAATTAATTGCCACATATTTGAGAAACTGGCAGACGGAGCCTAACAGAACACGAAAATGTTCCTAACAATTTTAGTCTTACTATTCAATTGTGTATATTTTGAAAGAAATTGTCATGCAATGTCAGCACCCCGTATGTTTTAATATTATTTAAAAAATATGCCGTCTTGTGTGTAATAACAAAGTAAAAGTTCTTTCCAAAAACAATAAAGGAAGAGTGAAAATCGTTTCATAGGTAACAAAGCTTATTTTGATATTATTTTCCTTGTTTTTGTTACTAATTACGAAATTGCAGCAGTGTTGCAAGGTTACAATGAAATATTTTCCTGGAAGTTATAGTAAAATGTATGTATGTAGCGTTGGAAGATAATTTTATTTACAACCTAACTGAAATGAATGAATGAAATGAAATGAAAATGAATGAAACTAAGGGTAGAGTAATATTTGTCACGTAATAGTTTGTTTGTTTGACAATGACCTACAAACAATGAAAGATGATAGAGAACCCTGGATAATTTAGTGTACCAGTCATAAATCTAAAATCCAAGATGCTCGCCAAAAATTTAACCACCATGGCTACATTATTAACAAGGTCATACATGTTGTTATCTGGTTGCCAAGGACACACAGCTAAATGCTTGTCTCCCACCTTTGTTGTTCGTAAGGCTCCATCTGCCTTTTTCTCAAATCTATGTTATTTCCGTATAACGCGGTCGTACCAGTATGTATTGGCGGTCTTGTTGTGGTTCCTTCTAAGAAATAAAAGGGATTCGTGTACCAAAAAGGTTGGAAACCACTGATCTAAACCATCAATTATTTACCTACGTTTTATATATTATTTTTAAATGTATTCTTTTTGTTCACAGATTCAGTACAACAGCAAGCATTTATTAAATACTTTAATGCTCTTCCAGAGGTAGGTTCTTAAAAAATATCTTTTGATATTATTTTGGAATGTATGTTTAATAATATCCTATACACTCAAGCTAGACTTATCTGCATGTGTTTCACTTTATTGAATAGCAAATGAGGAACTATAATACTGGGGTGTAGGATTATTGGGTTTGAAATGATCATATCATGACCATCTTGGTGAAAAATCCATCATAATACCTCAAATTAAAGGTAAAAATACTAGTCACTTTATTATACTTAAATACTTAACATTATAAAAATATACGCAATAAATTTATATAAACAAATAAATAAAAATTGTGTTGATGACTGAATTACAAGCATCAAGTCTTATAGAAACTAACTTCCCTGAAACCATGAAAAAACTTTTTTTTTTGCATTAACAAATTTATCTCCTACATTTTTCCAAAACCCACTTTTTTCGGTTGAAACTTCTAGTGGCACATCAGTGCTATTTATTATAGTTGAGATTTCACTTTCAGAACTTTGGTGAATATCATTTTCTGAATATTTATTTTCATCATAGTAAGTTCTCTGTTTAGCTTCATTTAAAGGTAAGACCTCTAAGTTATCTACTTTTTGTTGGTTGTTTCCATAACTTTCATTATTTGATCGAATGTTTTTAAATTGTTGTTCTGTATTTTGTTGCACTAAAGTTGGTCTTTGTTGTCCAAATTTTTCAGATTGATCTCTATTTTGGTGTACTAAAGGTTGATTTTGTTGTCCAAAAATTTCGAATTGTTGTTCTGCGGTCGGTTCTGCAAGTTGCTCTTCTAGGGTCCGTTGTAAATTTTGTTGATCTAACGTCGAGCTTTCTTGGTCAATATTTCCAAATTGTTGTTCTGTATTTTGTTGCACTAAGGTTGGTCTTTGTTTTCCAAAAAATTCGAATTGTTGTTCTGCAAATTGTTCTTCTAAGGTAGGTTCTGCATTTTGATGTTCGAAGGTCGAACTTTGTTGATCAGTATTTTCAAATTGTTTTTCTGTATTTTGGTGACCCAAAGGCTGATTTTGTTGTCCAAAAATTTCGAATTGTTGTTCTGCATTTGCTTGTTCTGCAAATTGTTCTTCTAAGGTTGGTTTTATATTTTGTTGTTCTAAAGTCGAGCTTTGTTGATCAGTATTTTCAAATTGTTGTTCTGTATTTTGGTTACCCAAAGGCTGATATTGTTGTCCAAAAATTTCGAATTGTTGTTCTCCATTTGGTTGTTCTGCAGTCGGTTCTGCAAATTTTTCTTCTAAGGTTTGTTGTAAATTTTGTTGTTCTAAGGTTGAGCTTTGTTGGTCAATATTTTCGAATTGTTGTTCTGTATTTTGTTGCACTAAGGTTGGTCTTTGTTGTCCAAAATTTTCAGATTGATCTGTATTTTGTTGCCCCAAAGGTAGATTTTGTTGTCCAAAAATCTCGAACTTTTGTTCTGTATTTTGTTGCTCCAAAGGTTGATTTTGTTGTCCAAAAATCTCGAACTTTTGTTCTGTATTTTGTTGCTCCAAAGGTTGATTTTGTTGTCCAAAAATTTCGAAGTTTTGTTCACTATTTTGTTGTTCCAAGGTTGAGCTTTGTTGGTCAAAATTTTCAAAATGTTGTTCTGTATTTTGTTGTTCTAAAGCTGAGCTTTGTTGGTCAGTGTTTTCAAATGGTTTTTCTGTGTTTTGTTGCACTATGGTTGGTCTTTGTTGTCCAAATTTTTCAGATTGTTCTGTAATTTGTTGCCCCAAAGGTAGATTTTGTTGTCCAAAAATCTCGAACTTTTGTTCTGTATTTTGTTGCTCCAAAGGTTGATTTTGTTGTCCAAAAATTTCGAAGTTTTGTTCTGTATTTTGTTGTTCCAAGGTTGAGCTTTGTTGGTCAGTATTTTCAAATTGTTTTTCTGCGTTTTGTTGCCCCAAAGGTTGATTTTGTTGTCCAAAAATCTCGAACTTTTGTTCTGTATTTTGTAGCTCCATAGTTTGATTTTGTTGTCCAAAAATTTCGAAGTTTTGTTCTGTCTTTTGTTGTTCCAAGGTTGAGCTTTGTTGGTCAAAATTTTCTAATTGTTGCCCTGTATTTTGTTGTTCTAATATTGAGCTTTGTTGGTCAGTGTTTTCAAATTGTTGTTCTGTATTTTGTTGCTCCAAGGTTTTGCTCTGTTGGTCAAAATGTTGGAATTGTTGTTCTGTGTGATTTTGTGTTTTATTTGTATCAAGAGTTTGGCTAAGCAATTCAATTTCTGCTGGCGTTTTGTATGATTTAGGTTGTAATGTGTTAGTTTTATATTCGTTACCGGACCCTTTTAATATTTTTTCTGTTGAAGTACTTATTTGGCCTAACTGTGCTTCTGGGCCAATATCACCTCGTCCTATATCTGTTGATAAACTTTTGTCGTTGTTACTATTAAACTGATTATTTTCCTCTTCAGATGTGTCTTTCACAAACGTGTGCCAATGATCTGTATAAGGTGATCCGTAAGGCTTATCTGAGTTGTACTCTACCTCTTTAGTTTGTGTATCCGTTAAACTAGGTTGACTATCATTATTACTTGAGAGCTGCTTCTCAATAGTATCGATTTTGTTCCACAAATTTGATAAAGCAGGTGCGCTGTGTATATTTTGTGTGTTGAATTTGTCCTCAGTGTGTTCAAAACTGACCTGGTTTGGCCAATCACTTTGTCTGTGAGGTTGCCCGTAGGAGTTCCAGTTGTTACCATGATTTTGAGAATGTTGATTGAAGTAGGTGTGTTGTTGTTCATTGCTCCAGGTTTGGAATTGAGAATAGAAAGTGTTATCTAATTGAGAAGGTAAATTAGGAAGTATGGGGACGTTATATGCAGATGGTGGTAAATAAGGCCTATTATTAAACTGCATATCATAGTTATCGCCAACAAAATTTATCTTAGGCTTAGTTATATCTTCTGAGATTTTAGGATCACCACTATCAGGGCTGTTAGTATTACCAGCTGTTGAAAAAGGTGCGTTAGGTACGTTTAATTTGTTAAAGTCTTTATTGTGATGAAAGTCAATACCACGGGGTACGAATACATCAGTTACTTCCTGTTTTGAAGGTTTGTTAATATCCCAATTACTTTGTGGTTTTTGGTCATCTTGAATTTCAATGTTTGATTGACCTATCCATGTATTTTGTGTTTGGTAGTTAAGGTCATGTGTCATTGGAACTTCTGATTGAGTCAACCACGTATTTTGTGTTTGCTGATTAGCGTCAGGTTGTACTGCAGAATATGGTTGAACTTCCCATGTATTTTGAGTTTCTTGTTCCACGTCTTCTGCTGCTGGAGAACCTCAAATTAATATTTTATTGTGTTTTAAGCTAATTATTTAATATGTTGTTTATATTACGTTATATTATATATTAACTTATATACGGCTATCTGTATATTTGCGTTGAATAGAAAATGGGTTACACATTAACCGAGTATTAGTTCAGTCAGAGCAAAACGAATTAAAACATAAAATACAAGGCAGTGTAAAGCTAAGCATTTCTCGACTCTCCGGTTCAATGACACTTAAATATATATACGCTAACAGATTAATTATCAAAATAAAAAAAACCTTTGACTAAAAAAACAACTATGCAACACGTGCATATTATCTAATTAAATACGCAAAAATTGAAACAATGAAACATCTTTAAATTTCCTAAACGTTTAGATTATGTACATAATAAAATATTTCACTATTGATACAAAGATAGAAATAAAACGTATTTAATTTACGTAAGAAACATAAAGATAAATGTTAAAAATTGTACTGAATGACGAAAAGTTGTGACAAAGCAGTTATAGTAGTGAATTAAAAAAAGTTTTAGTAGGCATTAATTAATGTGTGATAGTTAAATAGTGTTTTTTTTTTTTGTAGTCAATTAATGAAATAATGTTATACGAAGTTACTATTTATTGTTAATGACTAATTTACCACGATGAAGACCACAAAATACATATTTCTATACATTAAATTTATAACTGAATGGTTACTGATTTATATACTTCAAGCCTTCAATAATGCGACTTACGTCGTAATTCTTCCCGAATAGTATTCCATTGGTTCTGCGTCTGCTGGCCTAAGTCTTCTAATTTTTGAGTTTGTTGTCCAGCGTCTTCTAATTTGCCCCATTGATTTTGTGTCTGCTGGCCTAAATCTTCTAATTTTTGAGTTTGTTGTCCAGCATCTTGTAATTTGCCCCATTGATTTTGTGTCTGTTGACCTAAATCTTCTAAATTTTCCCACTTATTTTGTGTCTGTTGAACTAAATTTTGTGCCTGTTGACCAGTTTCTTCTTCATCATAATACACTGTTTGTTGATGTTGGTTATTGTTATAAGACCGTGCAACGCGTTTATGTGAATCTTCTTCACAATCACAATCTTCTGCGTTTAAATAATATTGCCTATTTTTTTGTAAACGAGAACCATATTGGTGTGTTGACCAACTACCTTGATTTCCGGATGCAGCGATTAGCTTTTGAGATTCTTGTGCGCCATTCACACCGCTTACGGGTTTTATTATATAGGGATCACCTTGTCGTTCCCATGACTTATGGTAAGAATATGAGGATTGGTAACTTTTAGGTTTGCTATCTACATTTTCAATTTGATTATTTACATCAGTATTAAGACCCGAGTTATAACCAGCGTACGTATTTGTCTTGGAATTTGAAGCAGAAGCCAATTTGTTTTCGTTTTCATTAGAATTGTATTGATGCTGATATTGATTAACTGAAGTAGACATCGCGTTAGTATTATATCCGCCGTAAGCATTACTTAAATGTGAATTTTGAGAATCTAATGAAGTAGAATCATATTGTTGTCCAGATAAGTGCGCTTGTGAATCTTCGTATAGTTCACTGTTTTTAGGGAAGGGATTTTCTGTAGGGGCAACAGGTTTTGTATCATGCTTTTCCCATTCCTTGTGGTAACTGTACGCTGACTCATAGTGTTTGGCTTGTCCAGCAGGTTTATGTACCTTGTAGTGGTTTAGGTTATTCAAAATTTCAGTATCGCTATTTACTGAATTTTGATCATAAGCAGCACCAGTATATGCTGTATTAAGACTCTCAGCAGCGATTGGTATGGGCACTTTTGTTCCAGGACGTATTACAACCTTAACTGGCATAGCAGTAATACGCCTGCTTTGAGAGTTTACTCCGTAATCATTGGATGAGTGTGAGTGTGTATTGCTATGATCATATACGCTTTGTCCATGATAACCCGATTGCGAGTAATGACCACTGGCTTCTTGTCCACCATAATCGTATCGTCTTACTGCACGTGTGTTATCTAATTCTTGTAAGTTTCCAACTTGTCCCGTATTTCCTAGAGATTGGCCATAACTATCATAAGTTTGTCCTGAATGTCTCGACGATTGTCCTGAATATCCATTGAATCCACTATGATACCTTGAGCTTTGAGAATCACTGGTGCTATGGGCTCTGCTGTTACTTGACGCAGACGATTGCACATTATAACCAGCATGAGATGATAGAGAAGAAAGGGCTTGCGAGTCATCAAAAGAGACTCCTTCTTGGAAGTTGCGACCTTCTAGGTTGCTGAGATCATAGTTGCCCGACCCGTAAACGCCTTTAGAATTGGCAGCAGTAAATACACTACCAGTTCTAGTTTTTGACCCTTCGCCTAATTCTCCTTGTACTTGCCTTACTAATCCGCTCATTTGATTCTGTGCTAGGCCATCCATGTTGTGCGCACGTTCAAAGTTACCTCCCATATTTCCTCTTTGTGCACCGTAAAATCCTGATTTACTTCCTTCGTCTGAGGAACTTCTAGAATATTTAAAATCTTCTTTTTCTCTATACAGTTCAGGTTTTGCCACAGCTAAAGCCGATACCACGGCTATGAGCAGAAAGCGCTTCATGGCCGCGCTTTTTATAAGTCTGTAAATTGAAATAATATTATTGGACACAATTCATGACTTTTAGTCAAATTATATCTGAAATATTATTAGCATTATATATATATATATATATATATATATATATATATATATATATATATATATATATATATATATATATATATATATATTTGCTTTTACGGTGTATAAATGGATATAAAATATGTTATAAATGTGACAGTTTGTGTGTTTGTTACTCAATCACGCTTGTTGATCAATCAATGTATGAAATTTGGCACACAGATAGTTTATAACATGGATTAATACATAGATATTATATTCATTTTCCCGGTTACGACCCAATTTTGAAGTCCTCGCAGACGAAGTTGCGGGCAAAGGCTTGTGATAAATATACAACTAAAATAATATATAAATTAATAAGAGCCAAAAAAAAATCACTAGATGTTAATCTTGGCGTCTAGGTAATAATATAAACTATACAATATCACGCTATTCCTTTATGAACTAAACAGTAAGAATAAAAATAAAAATTTTAAATTTAATCAAAATAACGTTTTCGTTTGATGTTAGCTTGAGATCGAATACTTGCAACAATAATAAAAAACTAATATAGCATAATCGTACTTTTTTTAAATTATAGCACGACAAAATGACGGCATTGTACTTGATGGTTATAGCACAGTGAAAATTAAAAACAACGTCGACCACCGAGAGGTCTATTAAACAGTCGTCGCGGTCAAGTCAGCCTGCTTAAATTTCTGTTCACTTTATTTTTGACGGACGCAATGTTGTAAAACACACACTGGCCGGGAGACTACAATAGCTTACCAGTATGGTATCTTTTTCCAAGCCCGGTGAAGCTGTAAAAGCCGTAAAGGCTCCAGGGCCACTAAGGCTAACAGTATAGTCAGTATAGTCAGTTCGAAAAAAAATGGTATCTTCAAATGTATATGCTTATTGGAATTATATAATCTAATTATTATGTAGTAATGTTTATTTTAACCCCAGTTTTTCCCGTAAGGGTTGTATTTCACTATGTACATATTATCTTATCAGGTGCCTACTTAACTCCAGTAATTCTCGTGAAGAATTTGTATTATCTATATTACTATTATGAAGAGGTAAAGTTTGTGAGTTTGCAGGAGGTTAATCTCCGGAAATACTGATCCGATTCAAAAAATTAAGATCAACAAGAGCATTTTCAGGTGAACGAATTTCAAGCACCAGCTAGTACTAATCGAGAAGTTGAAACTACTCAATTCATTAGGCAAAAAATAGAAATTTTATATGTAAATAAAACGATATTTTGTTGCTTTACTAGTTAGTACTGTTTTTCTTCTGCTCGACCATTGTATGCACTTAATTCATACAGTCTTTTTTTTATATTTTTTACGTATGTCAAAACTACGTAGGTAATTATAGACGTATAATAAAATAGAACAATTTAAAATATACATTGTACTTACAGTTCAATAAAACACAAATGGTTAACAGAACAATCGTTAGTCGTGTACTGAGATTGCTCGATCAGGGCGCGCCAATTTATTGAGCTTTAATTTTCTATCTGAAGTAAGATAACCTCCTGGCCGGTCATGAGTTATATTTTATTCCGAGAACTACTGATGTGCAAAATACTGTAGAACAGCTTATATTAGTTCGAAATATCTTGACCTTGACTGACCACAAAACTTATTTATGTTAGTGATCATAGATTGTTTTGTGAACTTTAAAATGATTCAGCTACATGACTTCATTCATAATGTCACCAACGTATAAGAATTAGATACATAGAAAATAATGCTAGCCTGTATGCTTACGTTATTAATAAAATATGAAGTACTAGCAACCCGCCCCGGCTTCGCACGGGTAGCAGAGTAATACATATAACTCTATTGGTTTACGCGGCGCACGACAATGGGAGATTTTCCCAGTCGGCGTGATTTTCTCCAACATCTTCAACACAATCATCGTCATATTTTAACCAATTTACACAAAACTTCAAGGATTATACACCTAAACCTCCCTTATGAATCACTCCGTCCACTGATGAAAACCGTATGAAAATCCGTTCGGTAATTTTTGAGTTTATTGCGCTCAGACAGACAGACGCGCCGCGGCGGAGGGACGTTGTTTTTTAATATGTAATGATTAATGATATATTTCTAAATAATAATATCTCCGATCAGAAATCTGATTTAATAATATGCCATGTGTTGGCTATCTTCAGTGATGGGTTACAGTGTAAATACCAAGGTTCCAGATAAAAATTCTCAAGAATAATTCCAAAGTTTCCAAACATTTCAAGAGAATCGCCGTAAACATTGTATTAAAGTTTCCGGAAACATCGCAAATAAACACTGTTAAGTTATAAAAATTTCTGACAATGTTCATCTTTAGTCAAAGCCAATTTCAACAATTTGATTCCAAATTCAACTAATAAATTGGCACAATAATATTATGTATTTTTTTAACCGATTTTGGCTCAGTGGTCGTTTTCGGATACCGTGACTTATCGACGTGGGTTTATGTCTTAAAACAAGCCTGAGCATTCAGCGAATGAAACCATACGATGATGTTAGAGCATTCCACCTTCTTGGCCTAACGTACTACTAACTCACGAACTACCGGCAGATCGTAATTTATCATCAATGTATATATGTAAAAAATGTATAAAAAAATTTCATAAATAAGTAAAATTTATAAGTTTTATTATTATTTCATTCATTAGGAGCAATGTCAATGACTACAAATTGTAAGCGATGATGTGTAGGCGTTAGTAAAGATGAAATAAATATGTAGGTACATAATATATGTGCTATGATTTTGTGACTTAATTTTAGTCAAATAAAGTTAGAACTGCGATTTAAAATTATGCTTTTTTACTACATTTTGTACTACTCTTTTGTACATTGTACATAAGATTATAATACATTCCATTGGTAATTTAACCAATAGCTAGACAAGTAGGACGCAAAGAAATGTTTTTGGAGATTTCTCTCTACAGGTGGAATACATCCAGCCTACAGAAGATCGCAGCCAAATAACCTTGAGTTTTGTTCCTGTTCTGAGTAGGGTTTCCAGAGCTCGTTGGGGTAGAGAGGTTCAATTGAGGTCGGTAACGCGTTAGTGATACTTACGGTATTACACGAGTCCATAGGTCACGGTAAACGCCTACCATCTGGCGGGCCGAATGCTTGTTTGCCACCTCAGTGGTATAAAAAAAACTACATGAATGAGAGTTTCTAGCTAGAATTTTATTGAATCGTACTCATACCTATAATGCTTTTATTTTCTTTTCGCAATATTGTGTTTCTTGGTTACCTTATTTTCCTTGATTTTGGTGACAATTCTCGTGATATAGCTAGGTTAGCGTTGTTAAAGTGCACAAATGAAATGGATTTGAGATAAAATTTGGAAATTTAAATTTCTAGTAGCATTAAAATTTATCTAAAAGACTTCATTACAATAACGTTACTTAGGTACATTGTATAAAAAAGGCAGGCTTTATAGATGTTAAATTGGATGGCACTCAAAATTAATATTGACGTAAAATTCAAAGCTCCCATTCAGATGTAATGCGCGTTAACGCGCGATAGATTTTCGAAGCTGTTCAGTCGACTAGCGTTAACTAGAGATATTTTTTCTAAGCGCAGCGAAAGCGCGGCGAGCGGTGACGCACGTTCATGTGAACGGTTTGTATTAATATATAGAAAAGAGACGCGCGTTTTCTAAACTTGACTTCATCAGGGTCTTGTGGTTTTCGTTTTTTGTAGTCTTTTAGCTCAGGAGTTTTTAAGATCGGACCTAAGTCCCATCTATCTTTTATTGTGTACATCAATGATGAATTAATATAATTATTGTTAGTATTCACTTGTGCAATTACAATATAAGCGTAAACTTCATAATGCTATTCATTTACATCGAATGTTTGAAAAACCGATAGTATCGATCGAAAAAGACTATCGAATGACTATCACTGCTTATTAAGAAAAGGCGATAAAAAGGTAATTCGCGGGAATATTGCAAAAGAATTGTGTACCCCTTTGAAAGGATAGCAAATTTGTATAAGCCCGACTATCGACTGTAAAATAATGCAAATGACTACCGATTAATTTATAGACAATCGATGTTTAAAAAACAATAGCTCTTCATACTCTCCGATTTTCATCAAAGTTAAGCAATATCGGTTTAAGCTTGTATATTTAAATTGAATGTACCTGAAGTATAAACCCATAGAAAGGTTATCCGACGTATTAAAAAAGTATGTGATATAAGGAAAATTCCTGGTGTTGACTCAAAACGTGCTGCTGCTAATATCATGAGTCATGTTAATCTGTTCGAGCCAAATAAAAGTCCAAGGCCCTTTTTAATTTAATGAAAGTAAGTAAGTATTAAAGTGGTCACTGCAGCTCATAATAATTTGCAATAAAACTCAAATGACCTCAGACGGGACCGCAGTCCTTTGCATAATCTGATGGGTCGCTAATTGTGTCGACTAAGTTGGAACGCAGACTAAATTATTAATTTCGAAAAATTTAATCCAAAAAGGGCGATCAGTACCGAAAGATGAGGGTTCACCAGTCCATCGACCATCAGTGTCGTCTTTACAGCAACTGCGAAAGCCATTGCGAAACACGACGTGCTGAGGGAATCATCATTCTTCAATATATTTATAAGTATATGATATATGGTGGCCGTTATCGGTTCGGGCACGGGTGAAGAACTTCCTCACAGAGATCATTCCACTCTTGCAGTTTGCTTGTTTGTTCAACAGTACACTTTGCAGAAAAAACACTGGCTAGGAGATGCCTGGGAATGTCTTCTTCTTCTTTCCTAACTTGACAACTTGTCCTCTTTATTGAAGACCATTACTGTCATTATCGAGTAAATATAGAGTGTTCCGTCTTATGATGATTTCAGTTTCCTCACAACAAGATAGTGGCTCCCTTGTTAGAATTTTCTAGTGAGTTTTCGTGGCATCTCAGAATTCATAGTCCATATTATTATTTCTAATCCGCTTCACTTGTGCACAATAACCAAGCTTTATAATGCAAAATGCCACATGTATTATACAATACAGGGTCAAACAACAACACAAATTTATGAATAATAAAATCCAAAACAGTTTGGGATCCCGCCAAAAACTCATCTGCGTGTTTATTTATATTACAAAAACTAAAAAAAAAGTATTCAACATAATGTAATTTTATAATAATTAATTTGGTTGATGACGGCAACAAGTTCTTAGAAATGTATTGTTTATACTAAATAATCTCTGTTCAGTGGAGATTATTCTGATAAATTTAATGACCTTTTACGTGTTTATTGTTTAACTTGGACGACAATATTGCAGATGATTTTGATAAATATCTCGTAAACGTCAAGAGAATTCTTTTTGTCTGTTTGATCGCGCTAGTCTCTGGAAGTAATTCTAAGGAACGAAGCAGTAACGAAATCTGTACGGGAATTGAGAAACAACGCTAGGCTACACGGGTGAGTTGGCGGTGCCGCGGTGGCGTGGTGGTGAGTTGGCGGTGCCGCGGCGGCGTGGTGGTGAGTTGGTCAAATAAATATAACACGAATGAAACTGTGGGGCAAAGCTAGTATTATTGTACTTGCCTTGAACTAAAAAATAATTAGGACATTCAAGTGAAGAGGAAAAAATATTGTAAAACATCGCTTGATCTGACCGACTTCATGTGAGAAATAACTTTTTATCGCATCTTCACTGAGCTTGTTTTTTATTTATCTGTAAGTACGACAGTACCTACAGTAAGTACCTACGAGGATAATATCTTCGTGTTACGTGCGATGACCAAAACACTAACGGTAGTTATTGCTTAGAAAAGTATACAGATTAATGTGTTCAATCGTTTATTTTATATGAAGCCGTAAGAGAAGCCTATATGTACTTTGTTTATTGTTTATAGATTGTCTTCGGCCACTGTCTCATCTGATATTAAATGAAAATTTGTGCTTCAAGATGGCAACACTTAGTGGGAGGACTGCATCTCAAGTGCAGCTGCCGAAATACATATAGGTGCTAACCTGGCGGGCATTAGAAAATACCACATGCCTATGTTTTCATCACGATGTTTCTCTTCCCCGAAAACTATTACAGGGATTAACTCACGTCGATTGACGCAGTGTCCGTACACGCGACCACTCAGCCATCATTGCTTGCACGGTGTAAAGTATCCTAATGCATAATATGGACGTCAATCGTATGAAATCATTTGCATTTCCAGAAACCGCCAACGACGGTGCGTATATTCGACCGCAATGATTACTACAGCGTGCATGGTGTCGACGCCACTACAGCGGCGCGTGAGGTGTTCTCCTCCGTATCTAACATCAAACAGATGGGCCTCGGATCCAATCGTCTCGACTACTTAGTACTGTCTAAAGGAAACTTCGAGATTCTTGTGAAGAAACTTTTATTGGTAATTAAATATTGGTTATAATTTAATAAGTAGCTTATCCAATCATAGAAACTTAAAGTTTGGCACTAAACAGCAAGACACTTCAATAATTTTGTAGAAAAATAATAAAAATGTTAATATACCTACTACCTATGTTAATAATGTAAATTGTTAATATACCTACATAAGTGAAAAAATCAAGTCGTGGTCACTCTAAAAGGAGAGTTAAAGAATAGACATTTTTTAAAAATTGAGTGAAATACATACGTATCTAAGTCAAACCATATCGAAGACAATGATGAAGTTTATGGTATATAAATATTAACGTTAATTTCTAATTAAAGGAATAAAACTTTTTGATCGTAATTTATTAACAATTAAACCTTGCGAAGTAAGAAATCTCATATCAAAGAAAGTATTAAATTGTTTTGTAAATGAATTGTACATTACAACGTACATTCCTACAGTTGTACTCTGAAAAGGAACTCTGCTATGGAACTTGGCACTCGTTAGATCTCAGATCCTTTATCGGTGATAAGTGACAAGGATTACCCCGAACGTCGCTTCTAACGAACTTAGCCCCTTTTTCACATTTTTATTGAGATATCATTACATAGTATAAAACAAAGTCGCGTCGCTCTGTCCGTCCCTATGTATGCTTAAATCTTTAAAACTACGCAACGGATTTGAAGCGGTTTTTTTAATAGATAGAGTTATTCAAGAGGAAGGTTTATATGTATAATACATGCATAATATTGTAGAGAAACACTGATAAATTTAGAGGTTTCTGATGTGATGTCGTAAATAAACACATTTTTTGCGCTTACATTGCAACCATTTTTTATCCTTCACATTTTACGGGAAAAATGGCTTATTTACGAAGTGATTTTAAGCAATTTAGCATTAATCCTTATCCAATTAAGTATCTTAAATACCTTGTCCATTTAATATAGATCAATATGGCCCTTTACAGCATGTAATTTAAATGATTATTTCCGAAGATATTACAGAATTAAAATGCAGGGACATAGCGATACGTCGCTTTTTCAAGACTAACCTCTAAACAAAACATGTTTGTATTGTCTAATGACAAAAAAGCTGTAAACGTTGTTTAAGGACATTCTGTAGTAGGTAGGTACATTTAGTATCAGCATTGCATCCGTGCGAAGCCGGGGCGGGTCGCTAGTATGTACATATATAAGGATAATAACTAAAAGCGACGACCCGTGACTTATTCTTGTCAAGACTTGTATTAGGTCAAATAGCACATACTTATCGTGTTTTGTGGAAATAGTATCGTACGTCAACTTAACTATGTTTCTTGATAATAATTCTAAGGAAGGCAGATGAAACGGTAATCTTTAGTCAGTACTCAGTACAGTATTATTTATTATTAAACCCACAGATTGCTCTCTGGTTTAGAAAATCAATTTTATTTTCCAATTATTTAAATGCTCCTGTTATAGGTTGTAACTAATACTTATAATATGTAGTATATATTATGTCCTTGAATCAATTATTTATAGAATTCTTAATGTCAAATGTGATTTTAAAATGAAACATTGAACTGTGTGTCAGCCTTGCTGACAGTTAAGCAAGATAATGAAACATATCCGCTAAGAAAGGTCAACAGAGTCACTAAAATACGTAAGAATATTAAGGAATTAATGTACTTATCACTCACGGATTCTTTAGAAATATTTACTATCTATTTGAATATTTTTATGAATTGTATTTAAGATATGTATGTGATTTTACTGTTTATAGCAGCAATTATACCTCATTTGTAAACAAACTGATAACTTAATTGATAAAATGATAAGTAAGTATGTGCTGATGTTTTGCATATTTAATTATTTGTTGCTCTTTTCCGCTTTATCTTTTCTTTTCTTTTCTTTTCTATTCTTTATCTTCTAATAGGACTAATATTGGACACTAGTGATCCTAACGTTTACTTATTATTGATGACAATGGCAGATGAGGCAGACCCGCCTCAGTCCTTTACTCTCAATTCTTTATAATTATTACCTATATTACTAGCTGTGCCTTCGACTGTAGAATTATTGTTTATGAAGATATCGTAATATTTTTAAATAAGGACCAAGTATCTAAAGAGTAAAACAAAATATATACAGTAGTTTTTACGTGATATGGCAAATCTCAATAATTTTATATATATAGATAAATAAATATAGAATGAATTTATATGTATGTATGTTGCGCTCCAAGTAGTAGTTGTTCGTACAATCAAAGTTTAAATATTGAGCCTGAATGTTCGGTCGGCTCCAAGCCCGGTGAAGCTGTAAAAGCCGTCTGAGGCTTCATGGCCCATTTCGGCTAACAGTGTAGTCGGATGAAACAAAAAAGTTCGATCAGCACGGCCCTTCAATCGTACATTGTATCAAACGCTTTTCTCTATGTTGAAATATACAAGTCTACATTATCATTTGGTAAGTGAAGTTTCATTATTATCTGCAGGTATTATGCAGTATGCACACATGATTCGTTCTTACTCCACATCGACTTCTCGAAGTTGTCGTAGCTTAATAATAACTAATTTTAAATAACAACAATATGATTTCAGGTGAGACGTTACAGAGTTGAAATATACGTAGCTGAGGGATCAGTTAAAGGTTGCGATTGGCATGTAAAATACAAAGGTTCGCCGGGTTGTTTGTCGCAGCTCGAAGAGGTACTGGGCGAAGGTTTGGGTGGTTCCGACGAAAGCACACCTTGCCTTATGGCAGTCAATATAAAAACCGATGTTGTAACAAAGGTACGGATTTTTGTTTTTATGGTAACTGGCCTTTGCTATGATTAATCATAAGCGCCAAGATTTATGTTTTCTTGGTATATGATGATTTAATTTTTGCTTAAAAATGTGTAGTTAAACTTTTGCTGAATGGGTGGTAGTAGAACATGATAATTGTGTCTGTTTGGATCGCGATCCCCATACACCAGGTGTAATATTCACCACAAGCTGTGCCCCGTGGTTTCACCCGCGTATAATTTAAAAGAAATCGCTGATTGATGATTTATAATTAGACAATATTTTTATCCGGCGGCCAGGGTTAGGGGTCACAACTCACACGGCTATTCGCGGTACTGCAACTATAGTCATAAACTCGAGCCCACTGTTGAATTATTTTAATTTTACATTATCTCCTAAACTATTCGTCCAAATAACATGCTATAATGGGCAAAGTTTATCTACATAAAATTGTCTTGATGGTGTAATCCTTTCGTTCGTAAGGATTAATATGCCATGCCTAATAATAATGCTCATAGATCACTTATTAATTTCCAATAAAACTTTGTCACAAAATACCTTATCGTGGCCTATGTATAAGAGATAGGCATATGGTATCGCGGACTTTTTTTATATTTACTAAAGAAAAATATTTTTGTAGAACATTATTGTATTTATGTATTACTTACTAACCATTACCCCAGCGCAAGCGGATAAAGCAGTTCGTGTGCACTGTGTCTAACGACTTTCTTGACATAAAATAATATTTAAGGCTAGCTGAGAGGTGTAGCTTAATGCTAGATACCCTGTACTATTCCACATAAATCTGGCTATCATATACAAAAAGGTTTTTACGTATCCGACTGGTAGTTCCAGAGATTAGCTTGTTTAAATAAACAAAAAAAAACTCTTACGCTTTATTATATTAGTATAGATAAGTGGCACACTTAGTCGAGTTCCGAGATTATCCGGTGTATACCCAGCTCAAGTGGGGTAATAAGTATCTGTACCAGACTGGGTCGCGACCACCATGCACATGGTCTCTTTTGGTTTGTCGCGTTTCGGGATTAGCCAGTATATATCCCGAGAGGCTAGCGAGTCAGCGACCGGTGGCCGGCGATTGATGGTCGCCGTTGTTTTTTAATTAAAACTTCTCTAGGCGCGACTAGGAGTTAACTGGACGACAAATTTAACGGAAGTCCGTTACGGCAATATATGCAATAAAAGTAAGTTACGGGAATATATGCAACGGAAGTCCGTGACGGCATTATATATTTTTTATCGTTATATGTTTTTGCGTGGTGGCAACAGTCTCACCTGATGCTAAGAGACGATGTGGCCCAAGATGATAGCACGCTAAACCTAGTGGAAGACTGACTCTCAATTGCAACTGCCGGAACACACCTATTGGTGCTTGGCGACAGATTTTCAACTTGAGGGTGGTAGCTAGCCAGCCGGGCTTTAGAAAAAACCCTATTACCATGCTATGGTTTCCTCACGATGTTTTCCTTCACCGAAAGCTCAGGCTCATTGCAGGGATTCGAACTCACGTCAATCGACGCGAAGTCGTACACGCTACCACTGAGCCATCATTGCTTCAAAATGAAATAATATGCAACGAAAGTCCGTTACGGCATTGAAGTAAAACTTCTTTAAGCGCGACTATTATTTACGGTGGTGACCATTTAAGTTTTACTTCAATGGCGTGTTACCCGCTTTTAAATTATTTTTTATTATACTGTGCTTACCATCAGGCACATTGCGGTCACTTCGTGTTCCTATAATACCTTCTTTTTTTCTTGATTTTATCTAAAGGCTGGTGTGATAATCTGTGATTTGTTTGAATTCGTTGACAACGTTGATGATTAATAAAACATTGTCAAATTAAATTTCACTTAAGTAGGTATGTTAAGTACTAACTGTGCCTGCAGCCTCGTAATTGTAGTATCTTGAAACTAATATTTTTTTATTGAAGGAAGATATCGTGTTTTTTTGTTAAGGACCAAGTATCTAAGTAGTAAAAATCTATCAAGTAGTTTTTGCATTATGCGCGCGCAACGGTAAACCTCAATCATTTTATTTATATAGATTAAAAAATAAAACAATATTACGTTTATTTCGCTTGAATTTGCGAGATAACTAAAGGTCACTGTTCTTTATGAGATAAAATATAGGTAGATATGCTCTCCAGTAGTAAATTCAGTAGATCGAGAAATTATCTTATATCTGGCCAGGTTATAGGATATATTTTGTAAGATAGAGTAACATACGAAATAAGCAGTGACGATAACTATCATTCAATTAGAAAAAAAAAACGCTTTTAGGGCGATTAAATGGCTTACGCTGAGTAAACCATAAGAGATATATCCAATTAATGTACGAAGTGCATAATTGTAGATATCAAAAAGCCGTACAAAACAGTCAACGATAGCATCCTATCTTCTGAGGATCACCCACATTAAGCATTTTGGGACAGCACAATTCATGCGCGCGTTTGACCGACAGCATTCTGTGGTTCACGCGAGCGATCCGCGAGCACAGCTAGTTTATAATTAAAAAAAAAACGTACATATTACATTCAACAACAAGTTCATTGAAACTAAATAAGCAACAATATTATCTTATCCAAAAACCTAGACATATACATGTTTTGATGAATTGTTTTTAATATTTAACGATCGAAAACTTAAATACAATTGATTTTTAAGTAATACCAAAACCCCTCTATATTTTTTTGTAAAATAAATACATACTGTTTCCAGTGCGAGAATATATTATTGTATCAAGTAACAAGGTACCAAAAAATTATTCGCTGTTTAATAATAATTCATTTTCAATTTTAACAAGGCAATTGCTGACTATGATTTACGTCATTTTTTGATTGAAACGTCATAAACGATTTACGTAAAATCGTTCTAATTCAGTATTTTTTAATCAACATGACTTGCTGGTAGTGCATTTTGTAATGCTGGTTTGGCTACCTACTACCGTAAAGTTGAAAATCTGTAGCCAAGCACATATAAGTGTGTGTTTCGGCAGCCGCACTTGAGATCCAGTTCCTGTAGGCTTAGCGTGTTACGCAACTTCACAACATTTAAGGAGATTGTGGTCAAAAGCATAAGCATAAGGACCAACTACATTCTGCCCTCGACTTGCTTGAACCTGCATAGACTTAAGACTTCAATATGCCATTTAACTAGAATAAAAATGATCCTATGTGTTAATCCAAGTCCACTATATGTGTGTTGAATTTCATTTAAATCCTTTCATCCGTTTTTGCATGATCGGGTTACAAACTTTCACATTTCACGCCCGCGTAGACGACAGACGACAGACGACGTTAACATTTATTTAAAAAAATATATTATGTTTTGGATAAGGATCAAGTATCTAAGGAGTAAAGAAAAAATCAAAACCTATTAGTTTATCTGCACAACGGCAAACAAGTGTCATTTTATTTATATAAATAATTAAAGTAGAAGGTTAAAATGACATTTGTTATAGGGCCGTCTTCTAGGAGTGGCGTGTGTGAGCGCCGGCGACTACCAGATGTCAGTGGTCGAGTTCACAGACGATGAACTACTCACTGAACTGGAGACAATCACAGTGCAAATGGCACCTTCAGAATGTCTCATACCGTCTAACGATAACGAGGACGTGAGTAGTTTATTTATTTACCTCTTGGCTTAATAACATGTTTTTATTATATTTTAATATGTTAAATGTAGGAAATAACTATGTTTACCTGCGTTCATGCTTGTCAAGACAGATTTAGACTGATAGATTGTCAATATATCAATAATAACTACGCATGTTAGAATAACACTAACATTTGTTATCGATATGAGAAGGTCCCTCCTCATCAGAGGTCAATTAATTACAAACATAATATAATAATCTGTATCTATACATATTATAAAACCCAACGTCTCTCTGTCTGTTTCTTTTTTTATGCTATTTTCCTAAGAAAACCACTTATCCGATTTACATGGTTTTTCCCTTAATTCATATTTTTTTATCATTATGGGTTTTGGCGTTGTGGCCACAATCTCACCTGATGTTAAGTGACGATGTGGCCCAAGTTGGTAACACGCTAAACCTAGTGGAAGACTGACTCTCAAGTGCAGCTGCTGGAACACACCTATTGGTGCTTGGCGACAGATTTTCAACTTGAGGGTGGTAGCTAGCCAGGCGGGCATCAGAAAATGCCCTACCACCATGCTATGGTTTCCTCACGATGATTTCCTTCACCGAAAGCTCAGGCTCATTGCAGGGATTGGAACTCACGTAAATCGACGCGAAGTCGTGCACGCTACCACTGCGCCATCAACGCTTCAAAATATATCGCATATATATATTATCTGGTCAGAGTTATTATTAATTTTTATTTTCCAGTACAAAGCCTTGAAGAAAGTCATGGATAGGACAAATGTAACTGTAACAAAGTTGAAGAAAAGTGAGTTCTCAACTGAAGGTCTACTACAGGATCTGAATCGTTTACTAAAGTTTAAAGATAACCAACAGCAAGACGCCAACGCGTTCCCTGAAACCAGGAAGGGCGTGGCCGCAGGGAGCTTAGCGGCTATCATTAAATATATTGCTTTGTTGGCAGAGAGCACTAATTTTGGCAGGTTCGAATCTGTTTTTATTGTCCTACTTAGACTTAAAACTGTTGAAGTTATGAAACAAAGGGGTAATACAATAAATAAAATTATATTACAGTGACATGTTAAAACATTGCTATATGATTAGATTTATCGATTAGAAATACAGTTGGCAAGTTTAACTTTTCATAAGTTTATAAAAAATCATACGCGGTAAAAGTAAAACCTTCAGACTACTAAACTAAAATTTAATAGAAAGTACTATATAATTTCTATTTCATTTCATTCCGACGTGGGCTAAATCCTATAGATGTATATGTTTGTCTCTTTTTAGTGTCGCATTTTCGTTTCATCTAGTTTCAAATCGCAACGGTACGAAAGAAATTTTCACTCCAAAAAGCGAGTGATTGAACTTGCCTGTACTTTTCCAATACTTTACTCATCTTTGTTGCTTGATTTTACGTAAGCTTATACTTCTTTCATTCTGTTGGGCTCGTCTATCTACCTGTCTCGTTTTATAGCCTCGACCTATCTCTTTCTATTTTAAATATTTTTTCTCAGTTTTCCTTTTTCAGTAGTATTATGTCGAAAACGTTGCACAGAAATTCGACTTTAGAATTTTACTCTTAGAGTGCTCCTAGACATTTCACTTTAAATATTAATTATTACATATTAAAACATGACTAGAATAAAAATCTAGTAGAGATGAGAGCGCTAAGAAGTATGTATGTAGTGCAGTAAGAGATTGTTGTGGTGTGAAAGAATGTATAGTGACACGGATTGAGAGAGTGATGCTTAGATGGTTTGAGCATGTAGAGAGGATGAATGAAAGAAGAATAACCACTCAGATTTATAAGATGAGTGCGAATGGGAACGTTAGGAGAGGAAAGCCTAAACGAACGTACCACGATCAAATCGGGGACGTTCTGAAGAAAGGTCAGGTCAAGAGTACTTTAAACCGACGAGCAAGCATGAAAAGATTGATGAATGTTGAAGAAGCGAAGGATATATGTCAGTATCGTAGCAAGTGGAAGGACCTAGTCTCTACAAATCCTATTGGGAAAGAGGCATGGTTTATGTATGTATATTTATTGTTGCCATTTTAAACTTGATAAAGTTGTAATTATATCTGAAATACAACACTTTAGTTACAGATTCGATATAAATTTTTATTGACAAAGTAATAAGAAATATTGTGAATTGGAATGTCGTTTTTCAGATTCAAAATATCGACAATCCAAGCGGATTGCTTCTTACATTTAGACGCGGCGGCTCTGTCGGCACTGAACGTGCTGCCCGAGCTCGGCGACGGCGCTCACCCGCACGCGCCCTCCAGGAGCCTGTTCGGGTTGCTCGACCGATGTCGCACTCAACAAGGGAAAAGGTAAACAAACAAACAAACAACTATCTACTTTATTTCAACTCTGAAACATTGCAACTTTCTAACTCCAAAACGGAATTATTAGCAGTAAATCTACAAATCCTGTTCTACTTTTTGCCTTTCCCTGTGTTCTTCTTAACTTTTTTCTAGCTTTCAAGTTTTATGACACTTATTGCATTTAATTCAGTTAATGTCTTTGATAATTGAAGCATTTTTAACTATCACAAAATCTGATTCTTTAAGCAATGATAGCGTGTATGGACACCGTGCTGATTGACGTAATTTCAAATCTCCGCAGTGAGCCTCAGCTTTCGGTGAAGAAAAACATCGTAATGAAAACCATAGTATAATGTTAGGGTATTTTTTAATACCCGCCTGGCTAGCTACCACCCTCAAGCATCCTCAAGCACACCATTAGGGGTGTTCCGGCAGCCGCACTTGAGATCCAGTCCTCCCACTAGGGGTAGTGTGTTACCATTTAGGTCTCCATCGTCACTTAGCATCAGTCAAGGTTGTGGCCAAATTCAAGACTTATAAGGAATTTAAAAAAAAACTGTACTTAATTGGTGTAACGCAACAAAAATAACTCTAAAAAAATTATCTCGTGTGCAAACAACATGATGAAGTTAACTATCAATAATAATATACTTCATTAAACTTTTATTTGTTGTATAAAAATAATGTTTATTGATACATCGTCAATTTTAACCTGCACTGAAACGCGCCAAAAGCGCAAAAAAATCATCAAGTTTACAAATAATCATTTCGTGTTTTAGGCTGTTAGCTCAGTGGCTACGACAACCACTACGCGATATAAACTTGATCAACGAGCGATTGGATGTCGTCGAGTTACTGGTGAATAGTTCACAACTACGGCTCCAGTTGCACGACGACCACCTCAAGAGGATACCGGATCTGCAGGCGTTGGCACGACGGCTCACCAGGAGGAAGGCCAACTTGCACGACTGCTACAGAATCTATCAGGTATGGAATTAATTGGAATCATTGTCTTATGACGTCATGTACACAAATAAACCTTTTAATATCATAATAGCGGTGTTCTGTGAATTCGCGTGTGTTAATAACACAGTAATAAACTAGTTGACTCTTTTTATACGCTTTTTTTTAAAATAGGTCTTATATAATTAACTATTGTCCGATTAGAGGAAAAAAAATATTACCATATTTTTTTAGGACCTAGAAAATCTTTACTTTTCATAAACAGGCGAAAACGCTGTCAACCATATTATCGTTGCTGTGACGTCATATGAATCGAAAACAAACATTTGTTATTTCAAACGCTCATCATTGTGTAAAAGTCGATACTTTTTATTAAAATGCCAACATGTTGAACGTGGCGCAGTCTGTTAGTCTTGTTTCGAAACTTTTTTAAGGTACGTATAGGTAGCTAGCTACCTATTTATTTAAAATAAGGAAAATAAATGTAAAGAATATTATACTAAAATGTACAGAATTATTTATGTTTAATATGATTATTTTATAACGTAAAGTCAATGTCAAGTATTGTTTGCGTAAAAGATTCGGATTTGCGCCATCAGGTAGCAGAGCTTTCGTCTTGCACTTTACTATAAGATCCGACATGAAATTTGCTAAGAGTCCTATGACGTCACAACATGGCCGACAGCGTTGTCAGAATTCTAAAAAATAAAAAAAAAAAAACAATTTTTGAATTGAAAATACGTAGCCAACCTTATACTTCTAATATATGAAATAGATAAAATTTGGTTTCTTAAGTCAAATACTACAGAAAATATGTATTTATTGCGCCTAATTTGATATGAGTCGAGTAGCCAACTATTTTCGTCTCGTAATTTTATTTTTACTTGTTATTGACAGTTCTTATAACCTATCAATTGAGCAATGACCGCGTTTACAAAATTTCTTTTAAATCCGTTGAGGTTTAATAAAAAATTAAGGTTTTTTTTTTCTATTTGTAAAATTATCATTGACAATTCTTATAGCCTATCAATTATGGAATTATGTATGCTTCTGCAAAATATCATTATCAAAATCAGGTGAAAAATATGCATTTATATGTTTTCTAAAAGTATTTAAGTATTGAGCACTGAAGTAAACTCTCAGTGCACAAAAATTAATAAAAATCGGTCAAGTCGTTTTTGAGTTAATTCTAGACATACACACTAACAGACACACAAAAAAGTTTATAGGTCATATTTGTGAACATTTAATAGCCTATATCAATTGACAAATGACGTAAGCTTGTTTACAAAATTTCATGAGAATCGATTTAGACGCCTTTGAATTAAATCCGGGCATACAAAACAGACAGAGAAATTAGGAAGGAAAACTACATGTTCCTACAGATTTTCTAATATACATAAATATTATACCATCAGCTATCTGCCAGTGAATGTCTCGTCAAAACCCTCTTTAGGAGATTACCCGGAACAAACAGACAGACAAAATTTTTTTCATAAGTACCATATCTACTTTCATATGAATTTAGTAAAAACCTGTTATTTTGACATTACAAACAAACACTTCAATTTTATTATATATATAGATATAAAAACAAACTAGTATTGGTAAGAGAAATGTTTACTTTATTAATAATAACAATTAAATTTATAATATAATATTAAATTAAATTCATTAGTTAATTATTGATTTAAACAATGCAGGCTATCAGCAGATTACCAGCTTTATTGCGATGTTTATCAGAATCGGAAAACTCAACAGTACACTCTTCACTGACGGAACCAATTTCTGAACTAAATGAGGATCTTGGCAAGTTCCAGCAGATGGTGGAAGCTACCATCGATATGGACGCTGCTGACAGAGGTTCGTGAACAATGTAACATTTATTTATTTATTTAAACTTTATTGTACACCATATATTACAAAAAATATTTAAATACAAAAAAAAAATCTTATTGTTACAAAGGGCGGCCTTATTGCTGAAAGCAATTTCTTCCAGGCAACCTTTGGATGGATATGTTTTAAGGACAAATTAGAGCTAGTATGGGTGTAACGAGAACAACAACAACGAGAACACAAATAATATATATAGATACTATTGTCATTGTAACATTCTCTTCTAGCTCACTATATATTTTTAAATCTAGTACGTACTGAGGTTAGCCGAGCAGTTATAGTGAAACTTGTGTGTGTAGTTTAAATCTATAAATTTAATTTAGCCGGTTATTATCTTATCTTATTTCTATCGGTTTATTCACAATATCACCTGATGTTATGTTACGCTATGTCTAATAGGGAGAGGAGGGGGGGGATTGGCCCTTAAGTTCAACTACCAGAACACAACCATAAGAGCTTGGGTGACAGATTAAAAATATTGTGCACGGGAAAGCCCGCCTAGTTAGTTAACACTGTTAAGTTGAAACTCTACTTCCAAGTAACTATAGATGTGTTGCGACAGATGCACTTAAGAGGAACCAGTTCATCTATGCTTAATGTTACCATTAATTAGCCACATCGTTACTTAATATTAGGTGAGAATGTGGTCTAACGTTAAACCTATAAACCCGCAGCGTATGTATGAGGCCATTAGTTCAACCCATTGTCCACTACATAGAACTAGTGTTTTTATGTTCTTTTTTATCATTAATCAATAGAATACTAGAAATATTTGGACTTAACCAAGATAACCAAACCAGTGGGACCTATATCATTCCATTTTCATTGGTTTGGAGCTATGATCATGGATCAAATGATAAAAGTTGACGTGGTGTCTGTCCAAATGACCGAAATTTGATAACCATGGTATTATATCACTGATGACATACACGTCATTAGATCCATTTAAAGGTATTTTGTTAGAATGTATCTTACAGAAGAAAAGAATAGGGAACTTAAATCCGTGGGGAAACTACAAGTGAAACTCATAATTTTTTCAGCGCAAACTAAATTGTAATTACCCTGAAATTACACAAGTAGCTAATTGTCAACTAGCATTAGACATTGTAATTAGCAGCAAATCCGTATCACTCACTCAAAATTGTCATTTAGAAAAAAAAACAGCATTCACTTAACATAATTATAATGGTATATCTGCTTATCTAAAAACAAGTTTATAGATAAAAGCCCTGAACAGATCATAGATGTTGTAATGGTTTCCACATAAAAAAGTGTATATGCATGCATACACGCGTTAGAAGTTATACTTATTTGAATAATGAAACTCGATGTTATGTGACGTATAATATCGAGTTTAACTAACATCACGACAAAAATAATTGTAAAGGATCTACAATCTAAAAATATTATATTGACATCTAGCGTTTAAACTTATGAACTAAATACTCAACCAAAAAGCATTCATCATAATTGTTTCAACATTTTCTAGATGGCACAGCATTTTAAAAAATAACATCAAGTATGACTATCTTCAGCACAATTAAACAAGTGGTTTAGAAAGCAACTTCATAGCTTAGATTGTTGGTACAAAGTGCGCGTGCATCGTAAAGAAACACTCATATTGTTTCAAAACGTGCCTACGTGGTATAACTTAAGAAGATTTTCTTAATACAGGTGATTTCCTCGTCAAACCGTCGTTTGACGAACAACTCCAAAGTCTTGGTGAACAACTGGATAAATTGCAGTCAGCTGCAGAGAAGGAGCTTAACAAAGCCGCTAGAGATCTCGGCCTTGATGCTGGGAAAACCATCAAATTAGAATGCAACCCGCAAAACGGTTTTCATTTTAGGTAAATATTTAACTTTCGCTTCGTTGAGCGATTTTAAAATATTATATTATATATATTGTTAGGAAAGTTTCCGTTTTTTAAGGATCATTAAAACGCGGCATATTAATATTTTGTATATATTGCTTGTTAGTGGTGGATTTAGTGGAGTTAGGTTATAGGATATATTTTGTAAGATAAAGTTACAAACAAAATAAGCAAAAACGATAATGGTGAATCAATTCAAAAAAAGAGGCATTCGAGGCAGTTAAATGTTTTATAATTATTAAATTGTTTCTCAACTTACATCGGAACACTATTCTTGTTTAAACACGCTAATCTCTAAAACTGCAAGTCGGATTCCAAAAATTCTTTTTCTATAATATAGTCAGATTCATGAGGAATAGTATAATCTAACATTCGGTTACACGTATCAGTTAGCCTTAAATATTACTTTTTGTTAAGTAAGTCTGAATAAATAGCGCATCCTAAGTGCTTCATCCGCGTGCGCTGGCGTAATGGTTAGTGATACGTAAATACAATGTTCTACAAAAATGTTGCCCCTTAGTGCATCTAAAAAAGTGCGATACCCTATTATTATGCCTATCTCTTATACATAAGCCACAATAAGGTGTTTTTGACAAAGTTTTATTGAAAATTGAAAAGTGATTTATGAGAATTATTATTAGGTATGGCATATTACTCCTTACGAACGAAAGTTACTTCATCACCAAGAGAATTTTATGTACATAAACTGTACCCTTTATAGCATGTTATTTGGACGAATACTTCGGGAGATAATGTAAAATTAAAATAATTCAACACTCGGCTCGGGTCTATGACTATAGATGTAGTGGCGCGAACAAGCCGCGTGAGTCGTGACGCATAACCCTGGCCGCAGCATAAAAGTATTGTCTATACTGAAGTTTTATAAATCATCAATCAGCGATTTTTTTTTAAGTATACTCGGGTAAAACCGCGGGGCACAGTTAGTAATCCATAACTTAAGCCAAACGGATTCCAAATGATGTAAACGTAAGTTCATATACGAAGTCTATTTCTATAATACGTATTTTATTTACAGAGTAACATTAAAAGAAGAACAAGCTTTGCGGGGAAATAAGAAATACACGATAATAGATGCAGTTAAAGGTGGTGTCAGATTCAAAAGCAAAAGCCTGGAAAGTGCAACTGATGAGTACTTTCAAACAAAGTCTACTTATGAAAAGGAACAAGACAAAGTTGTTACGGAAATCGTGAACATCGCGGGTATAATCTCCAAAATATATTAGTTAAAATCAATCGTGCACACGTTGTTTTTGCTCTACATGATATTTATTTTCAGCTGGCTATTCAGAATGTCTGTTCTGTTTATCCCATATCCTGTCTCGGCTGGACGTGCTGGTGGCCTTCGCTGTGGCGGCGACGACCGCTCCGTACCCGTACTGCCGGCCCCTCATCACCGAGGATCTCGATGAGCTCGTACTCAAGGACGTGAGACATCCTTGTCTCGAAGTACAAGAAGGAGTCTCCTATATACCTAACGATGTCATTTTTAAAAGAGGTATGTATTATACCTTTATTGAAGTGAAACGTTAAATGTTAAACGTTTAACGCACATAATCGGTCTATCCTCTTTGTGTGAGTCAGAGCGAGAGAACAATATATTATCGGTCTATCCTCTTTGTGTGAGCCAGAGCGAGAGAGCAATATATTATCGGTCTCTCCTCTTTGTGTGAGCCAGAGCGAGAGAGCAATATATTATCGGTCTATCCTCTTTGTGTGAGCCAGAGCGAGAGAACAATATATTGTCGGTCTATCCTCTTTGTGTGAGCCAGAGCGAGAGAGCAATATATTATCGGTCTTTCCTCTTTGTGTGAGCCAGAGCGAGAGAGCAATATATTATCGGTCTATCCTCTTTGTGTGAGCCAGAGCGAGAGAGCAATATATTATCGGTCTATCCTCTTTGTGTGAGCCAGAGCGAGAGAACAATATATTATCGGTCTATCCTCTTTGTGTGAGCCAGAGCGAGAGAGCAATATATTATCGGTCTTTCCTCTTTGTGTGAGCCAGAGCGAGAGAGCAATATATTATCGGTCTATCCTCTTTGTGTGAGCCAGAGCGAGAGAGCAATATATATTCGGTATCTCCTCTTTGTGTGAGCCAGAGCGAGAGAGCAATATATTATCGGTCTATCCTCTTTGTGTGAGCCAGAGCGAGAGAGCAATATATTATCGGTCTATCGTCTTTGTGTGAGCCAGAGCGAGAGAGCAATATATTATCGGTCTCTCCTCTTTGTGTGAGCCAGAGCGAGAGAGTAAATGTCGGTGTGTATGTATATTGCTCACTGGTTAAATAAAATAGAAAATGTCTTGTAAAATGAAGTTTCACTTCTATCGTGTGTGAATCGCACACACACCTTTTTTATGTATGTATCTTTTATTTTATATAGTTGATAAGGTTCGGTTATAGATCTATTCGGTTGTCAAGTTGTTCATATTGTTACGGCCTGTAAAAATTATAAAAAGAGCATGCATTGTTATTTACAAAAACAGTACAGGTACCTGGAAGGTTCGAGAAACGCGTCTCACGCGTTTTTTATTATCCGATTCGTTAAGTAACATTGATGAGGCTGAAGAAGGTGTAATAAAGTAATTAGCTGAAATGAAACAAACAAGCCATAAAACCAATGAAATTAAGCATTTAGGTGCCTATCGATATATTTTTCAATAAGATAAAATGAACCGCTGATGGCCAGTAATTGAAGTGAATAAATGTGACAACTCTAAACTATCTACAAGAGTACTGCGACCGAGTGTATATACTATATACAGTGTTAATTTTTTACACATAATGATATAACATTACGGGTTCACTAGACGCGGTCTTTAATTAACCTTGATTGACCAAAACAATTCAAATTTGATTACATACGCAAATCGTCAGATTTTATATATTACATTATAAAAAAAATCCTTTGACAAGTCTCTATGCTATTAATTAATGTAATACCTCATGCATATTTTTGTATGTATAATAATTAAAAACAAATGCGGTTTTTTTTTTGTACTGACTATACTGTTAGCCCTAGGGGTTCTGGAGCCTTTACGGCTTTTACAGCTTTACCGGGCTTGGGGGCGAGCGCTTAAGGCACTCAGCCACGAAAGCTAAGCAACAACATCCGAGGGTGCCAAAGTGGCCGGACCTCGGCTCGGACTGTTGCGCGTATGCAATTAAGTCGCGATCTGACTAATCCCTATCCGTAATTCGATCTAAACTAACTATACATATATACATGTTTCTGCCCCCTGGGAGGAGGGAAGGAACATGTGTATGTGTATTTCGTGGTCTGAAAATTTTTGTCTAATCTAGAACCTATGTACCTGTGTGCTAATCAAATGCGGATTTTGGTGTCTTAGTCAATGGCTTCTTCTATGAAGGTTGCGATACGAATGACCAAACTCAACGGCAATTTTACCGCAGTACGAGTACCAAACCTATTGCAATAATTTTATGTTTCGATTTTAAAAACGTACCGTAACTTGCCGTAACGCATTGTGCACTAACACTTACACCGAATATAAGAATGTTGAAGCATTTCGATTGACTAGTGGCGATCTTGTTTTAATTGGATATCTTCATGTCGTCTCCATTCTGTATAGTTAATTAAGCTTTATGCTGTGTTATTAAGAAGACATAGGGTATCATAAAATAAGTAATGATGGTTCGTGAATTACTAGGATCGTGCCTGATGCACATAGTAACGGGTGCAAATATGGGTGGGAAGTCGACTTGGATGCGTAGCTGTGGTACGGCGGTCGTGTTGGCGCACGCGGGCGCCCTGGTGCCGGCCGCGGAGGCGCGCGTGCCGCGGCTGCGAGCGCTCAGCGCCCGCATCGGAGCCTCCGACTGCGAGGACCAGGGGCACAGCACTTTCATGAGAGAGATGATAGAAACTGCTGCCATACTACGGGTCAGTACAATACACCATTCTGTCTTTGAATATTTGGCAGGATGTTGACCTGTCATGTGGTTGTTCTTATTTTAATTTTTATTAGAAAAATATTATTTTATTATTCACGTGACGTTGGCAGGATTGTAGATGAACACAATTGACATTAAATAAAAATAAGAAGACCATTTTATTTGCATGGTGTTAGGCCATTTGCTAAAGAACTCTAGCCTCTTGTTACTTTATTGTAGTATACCTTAATACTTATACTAGTATTCGTCCAGTGGTCAAAATTCGGCTGTGATTTATGAAATTTTTAAGCTTAAACTATATTGAATTTCTTTTGTCAAAGAATATACTAAAGTGAAGTCACAGAAAATTTACAGCTCGGAACTCACTCAATTGGTCTGTCAGTAAATATTTGTTGTCAACATTTTAAAATTCTTTGTGGACAATCTCCTTCCTGGCCACAGACTATTATGCACATAAGAAGTTACAAATCTTAGCGTAAAAAAATGAACTGTATATTAGAAAAAAATATACAAAGCCAAAAAATAACATTATTAATATGTAATATTTATGTTACACTTCCGTTCCTTGCTGAAATTACATTCTACTTTTTCATCTATCATGCCAAAAGAAGTACAGTGTAATCTCACTAATCCGGCACTATTAAAAACCGGAGGGTGCCGGATTATTGGAATGTTTGGATTACTGGGTTATACTGAAAAAGTCATCGGTAATAAATAAAATAAAGCATTTCATAGAGAGAATAAATGTATGTACATAATGTATTATGGAACAATTGAATTAACATGTTGGCACATATGTATTAACTAGTTTTGAAATACATAATCCTTAATTGAGTTCTGCTTTCAAAGCGCACAGGTATAGAGGGGAAAGGGAGGCGTGGGCGGAGGGTGCCGGATTATTGGACGTGCCGATCTATCGAAGTGCCGGATTAGTGAGATTATACTGTATAACTAAAAAATAACAAATATTCATGAGTTATCTACCTCTACGTGAGTGGTCCTAACAATGTTTAGTTCTCAATAATATTCGATATAAGCATATCTTTAAGAAACCTCTTCATGGATTTCATTATTCCTCCAAAAAAAAAAACAGATTTTTCAAAAAAATATTTAATAATAGCCATGCTGGTGTTTTACTCTCGCATTTGAGTTAATTCAAACTATAAGGAGCCTGCTATAAAAAAAGGAATGTCACAAAATTGACTCCCATAAAAAACTGTCATAGGTTGTGTGCTATTAAAACAGACTTTACATTCGTTGAAGAGACATTGAATTTGTGATAGGTTTTATGACGGTAGTTACAATGTTCCAGACTGCCACTCCGGATTCACTTGTGCTGGTCGATGAGCTGGGGCGAGGAACCTCTACTTACGAAGGCTGCGGCATCGCCTGGGCTATAGCAGAGTAAGCATAACATCTACATAATATTATTCTATCAGTTAAAATAATATAACAAATTAATTACACATTGTATTTGACACAATGCCTGAATATATAAAACTAACTATCATTCATGCTTCACTCATTAGACAATCTATAATGTTTTATTTTGTCAATTCCTTAGGATTCTTTGGTGCACGTTAAAAAAAGGTTGTTTTGTAACTAATTATCGTGTAAAACGCTTCTATGTATTGTTAAATATTTTTTGTTTTTGGTAAAAATTATTTCTAATATTAGGTCCTTACATATGAAATGAGCGTTTTGTACGAAAGGAATATAAAGTCATTTTTTTTTGTTTTGTAATACATATATATTTAATTAATCAAAGTATGCACCGTTGTTCTCTATGCACTTTTGCCATCTCATAGGTAGTTCATTGATCCCTTTACTAAAAAAACCACGGGGGCGAGAATCAATAAACTCTTTGAAGGCGGTTCGGACTGCCGCATCGGAGTTGAATTCATTTTCTTGTAAGAAGTTGTCAAATTCCGGAAAAAATGCTAATCTGTTGGAGCAAGTACGGTGGATGTCGCAGACATTCCAATTGTAGCTCATCTAACTTAGTGGTTGTTTGTTGTGCAGTGTGTGGTCTTGCGTTGTCGTGAAGCAGCAGCGGCTTAGAGCGATTGACCAATTCGGTTGTTTAGCAGCTAGTTCTTCCTTCATGGTTTGCAGTTGCTGACAATAGATATCTGCCGTAATCGTTAAGCCAGATTTTAGAAAGCTGTAGTGAACGTCACCGGCGCTAGTCCACCAAACACTCATAAGTGACTTTTTCTGAGTCAATTTTCGTTTAGTGCAGGATTTGGCTGAGTCTCTTTTTATAATTTTTTTTTTTTCGATCTGACTATACTGTTAGCCTGAGGGGCCCTGGAGCCTTTACGGCTTTTACAGCTTTACCGGGCTTGGAGGCTGGGTCTCCAGGGTCCAGCCATTGCGACGAGCGCTTCCGATTATCGTGCAGTATCCACTTTTCATCACAAGTAATTATTCGATTTAAAATCCCTTCATTATTGTGTCGGTTGAGCAAAGTAACACACGCTCACAGTAACAGTCGACGCGTGTTTGCAAGTTCGATTCACTCAATTCATGAGATACCCATCGTTCAAGTTTTTTTAATCTCCCGATTTGCTTCAAGTAAATTAATACAGTTTTATCACATACCCCGAAGCCTGCAACTATATCTGAAATGCTCTGAAATGATGGATCAGCTTCCACAATAGCCTTTAATTCTACATTTTCCACTTCCACAACAACACGCTTTCCACAATTTCCAGAACGAAAACGTTGAAACCAAAAACGTACCGTGCTTTCTTTTGCGACACCAGCGCCGTACACATCATTAATCCTTCGAGCTGTTTCTGCAGCACTGGTGCCACGGTAGAACTCGTACTCGTAAATATACCGATAGTCCATCTGCGACGCTAAAGAAAAAAATAATGAGCAAAAAAACAAATAAATGACTGTTTTCAAAACTCAAATGTACCAGCTAAATGAATTTATAAATTTTAATTTGGAATTCTTAACCAAAGAGGAGATATTTCAGATCAAAATGGTCAGTACGACAAAACGTTAATTTCATATTATTGGTAAATTGAGTATTTTTCTATAATCGTGACGATAAAAAAAAGGTGTGTGTGCGATTCACACACGATAGAAGTGAAACTTCATTTTAAAAGACATTTTCTATTTTATTAAAACAGTGTGCAATATACATACACACCGACATTTACTCTCTCGCTCTGGCTCACACAAAGAGGAGAGACCGATAATGTGCGTAAAACGTTTAACGCTTGGAAGTCGCATAAGAAGTTTCACTGGTATCCAGCATTGGTGTATTGAAAACAATATTGATTTAAACATCGAGAAATGTTTAGACATAAAGTTCACTAAAAATAGGAAATCCGCTTCAAGCATCAGGCTTCATTAATGTTACCACTTTGTGGTAACTTTGCCACTTTTTCGTTATATAGAGTTTAACACTACAACAAAAAGAAGAATATTTCCAGAGAACTCGCGACCAAGTGCAAGTGTTTCTGTCTGTTCGCAACCCACTACCACGAGCTGACGCGACTAGCGAGCCTGCACCCCGGCACTATAGTGAACTCGCACGCGGAGGCGTCCGTCCTCGACCAGCAGCTGCTCCTCCTGCACAGGATTATACCGGGACCTGCAACTCGTTCGCTCGGACTTCACGTTGCCAAACTGGCCGATCTACCGGAATCTATTATCGAGGTAAAAGTGCTAACTACATGTTCATCATTCCGCCATTGTATTACACCTACTCCGATAATATATTTCATGCGCAGAACAAGAAAATCGTTTAGAAGTAACAAGAACCCTTACCCATGTACGACAAATACTTTAGTCGCCTTTCTTGTCATACTCGTATAGAACTTACAATTTTGTGTAAACTTCTTCCCGATCACCACATAGCTCTTTTGGTTTGCATCTTCAATGTAGCCTTCATCCACTGCCACTTTCCAGCCGTCTGGAAAAAAGTTATAGGGATAGGCATCAAGAAAGCTTCGCTTCCCAATAGCTGTCGCCCAATGAGTCTCCTAAACACGTTAAGAAAACTTTATGAGCGGCTACTTTTGAACCGTCTCAAGACCGTTATCATTACATAGTATAGAACAAAGTCGTGTCGCTCTGTCCGTCCCTACGTATGCTTAAATCTTTAAAACTACGCAACGGATTTTGAAGCGGTTTAGCGGAAAAAATGGCTTATTTACGAAGTGATTTTAAGAAATACAGCATTAATCCTTATCCAATTAAGTACCTTAAAAACATTGTCCATTTAATATGGATCAATATAGCCCTTTACACCATGTAATTTAAATGAATATTCCCGAAGATATTACAGATTTAAAATGTAGTGAAGTGCGGCGGTACCGGCCCTATATACCATGGTCAATTATATGTCGCTCTTTCAAGAGTAACCTCTAAACAAAACATGTTTGTATTGTCTAATGACAAAAAATCTTTAAATGTTGTTTATAAGGACATTCTGACGTAGGTAGGTACATTTAGTATCAGCATTGCACCCGTGCGAAGCCGGGGTGGGTCGCTAGTTAACAATAAAAACTTATACCCACCTGAGCAGTTCGGTTTTCGCGCCAAACACTCTTGTACAAATTATGGACACCGCCTCACGGAGTACTACATCACGTTTAATATTAGTGAATTACATAAACCGCGTCGTACTTAAGCGCTCGCCTCCGAGCCCGGGTGAAGCTGTAAAAGCTGTCTGAGGCCCCAAGCCCGGTAAAGCTGTAAAAGCCGTAAAGGCTTCAGGGCCCCTCAAGCTAACAGTGTAGTCAGTTCGAAAAAAAAAAAAAAAAAAAATCTGAGGCTCCAGGGCCCTTTTTGGCTAACAGTATAGTCAGGTCGGAAAAAAAAAACTTCCCAAGGTGATGGCGATTTCAAAGAATGGTGAAGGGAAACTTCACGAGGAAAACAGAATGCTTGAGAAATGCTCTTAAAATGTAGAAATGTGGTTTCTCGGTAAAATTTACGATGAAATGTCTGTTTGTAATGTCAAAATAACAGCTTTTTACTAATTCATATGAAAGTATATAGGGTACTTATAATAAAAAACCAATTTAAAAAATTGTTGCCTCTGTGTGTCTGTTTTGGCTAATCTCCGAAACTGTTGGACCGATTTTAACGAGACTTTCAGTGCGATTTTAACGCAACTTTAATTTTTAAATCTGTAATCCACGCTAGCGGAGTCGCCGGCACAGCTAGTCAATAAATAAAATTCACAGTATTTTTTTATATGAATAAAAACATGAAAATTTGTATTTTGTGAATATCCCTTGATCCGTCTCTTATGGCTTAACATTGTCTTGTTTTAGTATGCTGAGACACAGCTAGCACAGCTGGAAACAAATTTATTTGAAGCAGAAACAGCTGTTGTATCTCAAGAAAAAGCAGACGGTCAGAAATTAATCTTAAATTTTTTAAGGAATTGCAAAAATCTACAACAGTCAGTCATGTCCAATGACGTCATGATGGAAGAAATTGTCAAGTTAAAACAAGAGTTATTGCAACATGAAAATAAATATGTAAAGTCTCTTATGATCTGAGATATACAATTTTGATTGATATTTTGTGTTTTAACAACAACCTATATATTATTATAATTTATTCATTATAAGAAGACTTGCACGACACATGTCAAATGTTTATTATCGGCATGTGACGATGCACAGCATCTGTGAGAGGGCGTTGTATACTTCCGCTTGTTTTCCACCAATCACAGCGCTTTAAACTGATGACCTTGTGCTCTGCAGCGCCATCTACTGAGTTTAAGTCACAGGAGGCCGGTGGGGGCATTTAATCAGTCATAGCGTCGTTACTTCCCGAACGAGCAACACGTCTACAGACCTACGTAGTTCCTATATTCGCTGAAGTTTAAAAACCTCCTAGGGTTTTGTGTGAATTTGAGTTATATTTCTTTTTTGTTGTTCGTTTAAAAAAGTTAAATAAAATAGAAAAAATAGTGCAAGTGACGAGTGTTTAATACAAGTGATATGAATGTAAGTGAGCACGCAGCGTTTTAACACCGGTTTAGCACTGTCGCGCCCGACAGGCGACGGCCGGGGCTCGTCAAGTATATCTTAACTCTCGTCATCGTTGTTCCTAAATTTTTCGGATAGCGAGGTAACATGGAGAAGATGCGGTGAGTCTAGTTTCAATCACTAGTTTACGTGCACATGGAGAAGACGCGGTGAGTCTAGTTTCATTTACTAGTTTACTTACCCTCATTACGGGGCGAGGATATTTTATTACAAAAACAATGTGTAATAATTTATGCGCTTTAAAATCGGAGGGTCTCCAATACGCGTGCCATCTGGCACCGGGTTAAAAGCGGCTTACTGCAGTTACTATTGAGACCTTTCCTTTACAATCGCGTCTTTTAATTCATGAGTACATTAAAAGCCATTAGAGTACCTCTGTTTGATCCTGAACGCTCAAAGCGTTTGGAATGATTGCATATCGGGTCCATCTTGGATATACATTCAGTGTCCGATACTGAAAATAATACTCGGTTTCGTAGACCTGGAGTAAGTTTTTTTTAATAACTTTTAACCTGTAATGTTTCTTCTGGTACGATGTTATCGCCAAAACAGTATTATTATGGTAAGAGTATATTTGGGATTTCTCAGCTTATTCGAAATTTCACGTAGTAGTCACGGACCTCTCATGGCGCAGTGTTAGTAAGCTTTACTATTGAGCCGAGAGGTCGCGGGTTCGATCCCCGCATATGACCTTTACATTTAAACATTATTATTAGTTGTCTGGGTGTTAAATACCACATATAATATATGTGTACATCCAAAGCTTTACTTAGTTTAGAATTAAAATGGTCGTTTATAAATGTGGGGGAACACGCCCATACACTGTATTTAGTAATGAAATCATGCACTCAAATGTGTAAATCGGCCGTTATTACCATAGTACTAACCACAGTAAAAGCAACCATACTTACCATACAAGTAACCATAGTACAAGCGCTGTTTAGTTGGAATTAAGTGGTCGTGTAAATATGGGGATTTAACCCATATTTATTTTATTTAGTACTGAAATCTTCCACCCATATGTGCATATGTGTATATTAGTTTTTAAACGTCGTACAAGTTATGCTTAACTGGAATGAAATGTTCGCGTGTGCATATGAAGAAAAACCCCATATTTATTTTATGTACGGAATTATGCTCACGATATGTAACATACGGTCACAACACCTTTAAACCCGCAAGGAGCGTATCCTGATTGATTTGTGTGAGGATTTGCGTAAAATCCGCGCAAGTTTTAATTTTATCTTCGACAAAGAGCCGCTATTGCTTTACTTTTACTTTACAGTATTGCTTTACTGCTCTAGATTCTGATCTGAATTTCTTGTGTCGCGGCACCAGAATATTATACTAACATTTTTGTAAACTGACTAGATGTTCGGGGCTTACTGCACTTTATGTCACGGGTCGTCCCGGCATGGCAGTGCCACCGGGATCGGGCCACAATGAAATAAAATGTTTGTTCGAAGGGAAAATTGTATGAAGCTTACACTCTTTTGTATGAAGCTTACTACTCACACTCTTTTGTATGAAGCTTACTACTCTTGATACTGGTGGAGTAGAGAGTTGGATCCAGTGGTTTGAAACTGAAAAATGTATTCTCAAACAAAGCTTATTAGTCAGTATTTTCTTCTTGGCGAAGAGAAGGGAGGGCGAGCAGTATCGGGAACAGTGGCAGAGCTGCAGGCCTCATAAGCCCTTCTAATTTTCACGGGAATGTCGGACACATTCCTTCGCCCTCAAGTTTGGCCTTGTGAAACAGTCTAATAAATTACCATCAGCGGTTTCAAATTTTCACGAGGGCTGTCCCCGAGCGTATCCTGGACAGTGGCAGACGCTGTAGGCTCCATAGGCCTTTCTCGAGATTATTACGAGAATGCGTTTATTTACCCTCTATACTCAACCTTAAGTATCAGAGACAATTGAATTAAGCAGTGGCGTCAGTACAAAACTTACGAGGGCTGTCCCCGAGCGTATCCTGGACAGTGGCAGACGCTGTAGGCTCCGTAGGCCCTTCTCAAGATTATCTTGGGAATGCGTCTGCCATTCACCCTCCAAGTTCAACCTAGTGTCAGCTTAATGAAACATCATCCAATTAATAATCGTCAATAGCTTCAAATTTTACGACAGTCATTCCGAAAGCGTATTGGGGAAAGCGGCAGACTGCTCAGACTCAGTCTGATGTTGACGACTGGCAGCAACTCGGAGCCCAGTCATTTTACGAGCATATTTTTGTCAAGAGCATTGGCTCTTTACGACCCTGCTGATTTACGAGCATATTTTTGTCAAGAGCATTGGCTCTTTACGACCCTGCTGAACACTCTAAGTACATGATGTTCTTGAGGTTACTGACTGATTGGCTCTTTACGACCCTGCTGAACACTCTAAGTACATGATGTTCTTGAGGTTACTGACTGACAGAAACTCAAAGCACAGTTTCTTTATGACATGTTTTTGACTAAAACATTGGCTCTTTAAGACTCTGCTGAACCAGGTCAAAGATATACAACACTAATCGGGCACTTTCAGATCCCTCAATTCCCTCGGAGGACAGAGTGGATCGTTTAGCTCAATTTATTTCATAGAAGCACAGTTTCTTTATGACATGTTTTTGACTAAAACATTGGCTCTTTAAGACCCTGCTGAACCAGGTCAAAGATATACAACACTAATCGGGCACTTTCAGATCCCTCAATTCCCTCGGAGGACAAAGTGGATCGTTTAGCTCAATTTATTTCATAGAAGCACAGTTTCTTTATGACATGTTTTTGACTAAAACATTGGCTCTTTAAGACCCTGCTGAACCAGGTCAAAGATACACAACACTAATCGGGCACTTTCAGATCCCTCAATTCCCTCGGAGGGCAGAGTGGATCGTTTAGCTCAATTTATTTCATACATACTTTCAACGCACCTTTTGTTACTAAGGTGACTGGCCCGTCGTTGGCTTTGTACTCCAAAGAACTTTGAGGTAGTGCTACTGTTCTGGACGATTTTCGTCTATCTGGTCACACTCGTTACTTCAAGCCCAGGTGTGGAGTACATGAGTTCAGGACGACTTTCATCTAACTGGTGATGTTCGTTATTTCAAGCCCAGATGCAAAGTAAAGGAGTGAGTGAATGTATATATTGAGATGTACTGTCATTCACGTGAAGTCGGTTTTGAATCCAGGTCAGCAGATAATTGGGCCTGAAAAGTCTTCCGTTGACAGAGACAGATTTTCTAGGCAGTCAATGGAATAATCTGTATTATATATTCGCAAAGAAGGCGGACATTGTCACTAATCCCCTCACGAGGGATGCAAGCAGCTAAGTAGCCAGCGCTGAGGACAAAATTTCTTTATTTGGATTCTCGGAAAACATTCGTTCGCTTCCATACAAATAGTTATGAAGAAATTACGTTATACAAATAGTTATGAAGAAATTACGTTAGAAGGATAGTCGACGTCACACAGCTCATCCAGGATGTCGGCTTATTACTCGGAGTGAAGGCATTACAAACCGATCAAACCCGCAAATAACGTTTAAACTTAAGTTATAGAATAGTAAAAACATACAAAGCCTCATGGGATTGATGGGTTAGGTCAAGCTGTGGAATCGAATTTTAGATTCTTAACATTATAATTCCTAGAAGATACATTATCTTACCAATCTATTTTATTGCTTAAAACATTATGTACTCGCGGGAGAGTCGTAATAGCAAAAGCTTTAATTCAAATTTTTCTTAGTTAAACAAGTGTAAAAGCAATTTCCTTTCGTAATTTAGAGCAGAGAAATTGTCAATTTGGTGTCCAAGTGCCATGGTTGTCCGAGGTTGTTATAGGATAATCCACCGCGAAGGACATAAGGCGTCATGTAGGCTTGCATGCTGCTCTTGGCGTCAGGCAGACGACTACACTGCCTAGTTTTATTGGAGGCGTTCTAAAACCTCTACAACGATGCTTGTCATTTTGATTCTCATCTCTATGTAAAGCTGACGCAGGCTTAGACGGAGGCTACGGAGTTTCAATATCTTAGAATAAATAATATTCATATTCTCCGGAATCCTGCCAGTGGAAATTGGTATCATGGCCACACAAACTTGGCCGAGTGTAATAGTTAGTCTTTTATTACTATGAAAGCTAAGACACAAGCTGCTTAGTGAACTCTTGTTGGTATCTGGATAAAAACTGGGTTGAGATTGACTTAACTCAGTACTTTGGAATCGGTTGTCTTTTTTTAAAATGGTATCGGGATTTCATATTCTTAGCCATAGTTGCTGGTGTAACAAAAATGCAACTCTTAAGAAATCAATAATTTAAAAAGTACTTGGTTATTTTTATCTCGTATAACTTATTATTACGATGATAGATTTAAGTATTGGATTTATTACCAATAATATTTACTATAATAGAATTATTTTACTAGTGTCATCGTGTGACTAGTTTTAATTCTTTGTGTGATTACAGCTTAATAATACTAATTTCATCCACTTCACATAGCGTCGTTATCGCGTCACCAGGAGTTATAAACACGTCTCTCACAGATGCTGTGCATCGTCACATGCCGATAATGGTGCAAGTTTTACATAAAAATAAAACTTGTATTATTGAGCATTGACGATGCACAGCATCCATTTCAAAGCTCCTGATGAGAGACTGCTATGACTGATTAAATGCCCCCACCGGCCTCCTGTGACTTAAACTCAGTAGATGGCGCTGCAGAGCACAAGGTCATCAGTTTAAAGCGCTGTGATTGGTGGAAAACAAGCGGAAGTATACAACGCCCTCTCACAGATGCTGTGCATCGTCAATGCTCAATAATACAAGTTTTATTTTTATGTAAAACTTGCACCATTTTAGAGATTTATCATAATTTATGTTGTAAGTTGATTTACGATTATCGATTATTTGTTAGAGCTAAATGTAATCGATAATAATATTTTGATTTAAATCAATTGAGGGGTGTATAAGCTGTGTAAACATAATGACAAATATAAAGTATAGAATGCCTGACTCCAAACAACAAGATTAATTCTTCCAGTAAATGTTTTTCGTTTCTTGTTGCTGCAGTAAAAATGTAGGAATTACGTTAATTTTTATTCGAAATTACAAAAGAAAGTATTAAATTAAATGTACGACGGGCGTTTGATCTATTCGATTAATATTCGATTTGTACGATTAATTTTCGACTCCTTGGTTTTATTATTTTGGTCCACTTAGTTTTAAGTAATATAGAAAGTAAAGATAATCGTAATAACAAAAGAAAAGAAAATTCACGAAAATTTAAGTTATTTAGGATTTTATCGTGAAAAATATTTTTATAACGTTTATCAGTATTTTTTTAATGATAATTGATTGTCGAAATGCATGTTTTTTGGTTATGTCATAATTTGCAAGACGGAACAATTTACGTTCTGTGGATGAGTCCTGCAAGTCGTATGATGAATAAGGTATAATAAAATGATTATTCTCATACGTTTTTCTTTTTTATACATTCAAATATCTTCACTCTCCTATTATTCTCACGATTATTATAATATATCGATGTACGTCTGGACTAGAGATGTTACGAATATACGAGATTTCCTATCTAGATGTCTTAAGAGTATTTAATCGGTTTTAGTTATGTATACAGATAAAAATGATTTCAGTTATGAATATTATATTCTTCAAAGAAATTGGTATTATTGTAATATTTTGTATAAAAATAAAAAACTACACTGATCAAGGACTACAAAACTTCGTGGCCAATATGATATTACTTTAAAATAATTAGACTGATCTCTTGATTTTTATAAATACTTTTTTACTATCACGGCAAAGTGACGGGGCTCTGCCTGATGGTAAGCGCAGTACGACCAAAACTAATAGAGCGGCTTCCATCAATCATCAAGCCTCTGTGCAGCTTGATATACACTGGCTGATACCGAAACACGACAAACGAAGAGAGTCACTGTGACGGATTTATCACCATGTGCATGGTGGTCGCGTACAGATTCCTACCACCTCGCACGTTTACTGGATATACACCGGCTGATACCGCATCTGCGTGCCATTGTGTCGGCTGTTATACCTTGTGTATGGTGATCAGAATCTAGTCAGACCACAAGTCGTACTCTACCACCCAGCTTATATAAAGTAACTTTACAGCAGGGATGCACAGACATATTGGAATCAGGGGCCACTCGGACAGATTAAGAGCGAAATGCGGGCCACTACAAATAAAAGCAACTGAATAAAAGTTTAAAAAGAATTTAATGAAATTACATTTTTTTATCGAATATACCATTGCATTGAGTTAATAACTTTGTAGATCGCACACAGCACAAACCTATGGTCTCAACAACATATTCAGAATTGTTGGCATTGCTGTTATTTCTCGCTGTTTCTTTTAATTCGTTGTCGGGCCGCACAGACATCGGCAGTGGGCCGCGGTCTGTGCACCACTGGTTTACAGGTTATTAGCGTTTGTCTACAATCTCACCTGATGCGAGGTGACGATGTGGCAGATAATGGGAATAAGTAAAAAGCCTAGACAGTATTAGTGCAGCTGCCGAAACACTCATAGGTACTTGGTGATACAGTTTCAAATTCAGAGCAGTTTAGAAAATATCTTATTACCATGCTGTTTTTTTAAAACAACTAAGGTGGCAAACATGCATAACGCCCGCCTGATGGTAAGCGACTACCGTAGTTTATGGACGCTTGATATCACTAGCGCGTTGCCGACCTTATACCCCTCCACTCCAAGGAGCTCTGAAAACCCTACTCACCGCAGGAACACAACACAAGGTTATTTGGTTAAAATCTTTTGTAGGCGATGTTTTTCATCACCGTAAGCTCAGACTCATTGTATGGTTCTTTGAACTCTCACCAAACGAAGAGGTATCCGGACACGCTACTACTGAGCCATCAGAACTTCAATGTGTTATTTATTATATTTCTTGAAGATACAAATTACTTAATTATTAGATCCTTACATATGAAATTAGCGTTTTGTCGTACTGACCACTTTGATCTGAAATATCTCCTCTTTGGTTAAGAATTCCAAATTCAAATTTATAAATTCATTTAGCTGGTACATTTGAGTTTTGAAAACAGTCATTCATTTGTTTTTTTTTGCTCATTCTTTTTTTCTTTGGCTTCGCTTATTACCGCACAATGGAAAACATGAAATATCGTTATATTTACGAGTACGAGTTCTACCGTGGCACCAGTGCTGCAGAAACAGCTTGAAGGATTAATAATGTGTACGCCGCTGGTGTCGCAAAGGAAAGCACGGTATGTTTTTGGTTTCAACGTTTTCGTTCTGGAAATTGTGGAAAGTGTGTTGTTGTGGAAGTTGAAATGTATAATTAAAGGCTATTGTGGAAGCGGATCCATCACAAAGCGTTTCAGATATAGCTGCAGGCACTTGAAGCAAATCGGGAAATTAAAAAAACTTGAACGATGGGTATCTCATGAATTGAGTGAATCGAACTTGCAAACACGCGTCGAGTGTTACTGTGAGCGTGTGTTACTTTGCTCAACCGACACAATAATGAAGGGATTTTAAATCGAATTATTACTTGTGATGAAAAGTGGATACTGTACGATAATCGGAAGCGCTCGTCGCAATGGCTGGGCCCTGGAGACCCAGCCAAATCCTGCACTAAACGAAAATTGACTCAGAAAAAGTTACTTGTGAGTGTTTGGTGGACTAGAGCCGGTGTCGTTCACTACAGCTTTCTAAAATCTGGCCTAACGTTTACGGCAGATATCTATTGTCAGCAACTGCAAACCATGAAGGAAGAACTAGCTGCTAAACAACAGAGATTGGTCAACCGCTCTAAGCCACTGCTGCTTCACGACAACGCAAGACCACACACTGCACAACAAACAACCACTAAGTTAGATGAGCTACAATTGGAATGTCTGCTACATCCACCGTACTCCCCGGACCTTGCTCCAACAGATTACCATTTTTTCCGGAATTTGACAACTTCTTACAAGAAAATAAATTCAACTCCGATGCTGAAGTCCAAACCGCCTTCAAAGAGTTTATTGATTCTCGCCCCCGTGGTTTTTTTAGTAAAGGGATCAATGAACTTACCTATGAGATGGCAAAAGTGCATAGATAACAACAGTGCATACTTTGATTAATTAAATATATATTACAAAAAAAAATTGACTTTATATTCCTCCCGTACAAAACGCCAATTTCATATGTAAAGACCTAATATAAAGTAACACAAGAAAACTAGACTTCAAACTTTTATTGCATCTTAACACTTCTTTTATTTGCCCTATTTTTAACATATGAAAGAGTTAGTAAGTTATTCCACCATGCTATGATGTTCATCTCGATGTTTTCCTTCACCGAAAGCTCAGGCTCATTTTAGAGATTTGAGCTCACGTCGATCGACGCCGTGCATCACAATGGCATTGTCTGTCTTGTATATAGTAAATTTTTAAGAGTTCTATGAATAAGAGTTTCTAAGGATTTCAGGGTAGACTATAATATAATATCCTCCATTAATTACTTTAATATGTTCCGAGCAATTCGAAAAAAGATAAAGATAAAGTTTGGGAGTTTATGGCGGGATCTCAAACTGTCATATAGTGTTTTTTATCTTTTATTCATAAATTTGTGTTATTTGACCCTATATTGTGTAATACAGGTGGCGTTATGCATAATAAAGTTTGGTTATTATACACAAGTGAAGTGAATTGGAAATAATAACATGGATCATGAATTCTGAGATGCCACAAAAACTCCCTAGAAAGTTCTAACAAGGGAGCCACCATCTTGTTAGGATACACAAAGCGTCATAACACTGAAAACTATATACACTCAATGATGGCAGTAATAGTCTTCAATAAAGAGGACCGGTTGCAATGTTAGGAAAAAGAAGAAGACATAGTTTGAATAAATAAAATAATTATATGATTTCAACATTAATTTATTGATAACATTCAACAGCTTGAAATAATATTACCTATGAAAATCTAATTCTGAAACTGACTTTAAATAAATTCTCTTATTATTATTTATCTCCGTTACAAACTAAGTATTACAATCCTAAACATAATGAAGGCATTATTTCTCATTGGAAAAGCTAGATGATATGACAGTGTTTTAATCTGTAATTAAGTATGTCCTATCAGTTATATATTAGTTATTTTTAAACAGGAATCACACTGTAATTTTTATCCTGGATACAAACACTACGAAACTAATTAACAGGTTTGTGTATGCAAACACTCCATTAATGTTAATTTGAACATTAACCACTTAGTATATTATTTATAAGCTTTTAAATTTATCACACATCAGCCTGGGTTATAAATCATATTTAAAATGAATAAAATTTTAAAAATATATCATTAAATAATTCAGCTATGTCAAAGGAAATGTATTTACAGAAACGTAAGTGAACTTATTGTCTGGCCGAACATTCCATATGTATCATAAAATGCAACTTGAACCAATGTATGGAATTATGTATTATATTTTACATGACTCTGTAATTTTAAACATTAATTATACTCATTTTTATATTTTTAACCAGTGCAATATAAAAGACATCATAGTTACTTTTAATTTTGTGTTCTTTACATTCATCCATTAATGCAGTTATTGAAAAACAACTCCTAGAATGTATGTTGAAATATGTAGTGTATTTACTTTCAACTACTGCATATACAGCAAAAATCTTTGAACTAATGAAAATAGTTTATATATTACACATACAAACCAAGTCTGTTGATTCTATTTAAACAAGTTGTAAACAGTAATATCTTTTTTATTGCACTAGTCTAAATTTAATTTTATGTACACTCATTTTTGTCGGTGGGACAAAATGATAAGCTAAAATTATGTACATTAAATTATTTACAATATGTCATTACAATTTTTAAATGATAAATATTAAAAAAAAAAAAACATTTTAACATCAGTCTACTAATCAGTAACACGTGATCGTCTAACTCTCGTCTATTTGGAGATGTGTTGCCCCACCGCAATCAGTTTAATAAATTATTTTTAAAATAAAAATCACAGGGCGTGCGGTTTGTTATAGAGGGTGGTTTCAGCACTCCTTGGGGCCGCCCGATGAAGTGACTAGCATTTAGCCCACGATAAGGCTACTTTCACGAAAAGTACAGCCGCAACGCATTTGTGAACGTCTGGCGGCACATCGGGCACTTGTCCGTCGATAACGCGCACTTGGCGCACGCAACCACGTGCCCGCATGGCACAAAACACACGTTACGTTCCTCTGCATAGCAAATTCTACAAATTTTTGAGTCTTCTACCGGCTTTTCATCTTTGTCCGTTTTGTCATTTTGTGCGGCAGGTTGGGGGGCTGGTAAAGGTTTCTCTTCAGGTGTACGTATCGCATATGCTTCAGATATAACCTTTTGTATATAGTCCCGACCCTTCACAAGTTGTACGTATGCACAGCGGTCGAACCAACGTGCATGTTGTTCCCATGGAACATCGTCATTCTCCCAATCTTTAAGGCCGCCGTCGCAGTAGAAGCACTTAGTTTTGTCACCATGGCCCGTATAAAAAAAGCCTGCTGCCGCAAGCTCTTCCGGCTTCTGGCCCATGCAGCGTGGCCAATCTTTAAAGCTGGCCAGTCGTGCAACTTCAGTGGCGTATTGTGGATGCACAGGGCCTGGCATTCTTACAGGTTCACGTGTAGTTGCGCGTGCTCCACATTCATCACGGCCACCTGTACTCCCATCCGTGGGTACACTGGTAGAAGCTGCATGTTTGCGTAAAAATGGACACTGCGGAGCCCACCTTTGGTGGTCCTTGGCGGGATCATCTCCTTCAACCCACCGCATTATTTCTACTTTGCAGAAGGCGCAGCGTACTTCGTCGCCGCGTCCGAGATAGTAAAATCCGTTGCTGGCGAGCACTTTGGGAGGTAAAAACATGACAGGCCATTTTTCGAAAGTTTTCAATCGTTCTTCTTCGAGTCGCATGTCCGGCTTGTCAGGCAGGAAGCCGAAGGAGTCGGGGTTATCGGTTTTATCTGTAGACGAAGAGGGTGATGGAGCAGATGACGTGGGTGAACTAGGAACTGGATCACAGTTTGTTAACGTTAAAGGCCCGACGAGAGGCAGAGTTTTCGCTTGAAGAGGTGCGTTTCTAAACAGTCCCAAAGGTGATGCGGCGCCGTTCATTACAACTGTAACAACAAAATATTTTATTGTTAATTCATGTCATTTAATGGCATATAAATATAAATTACAATGTCGTGTATCATTTTTAATACAAACTGTTAATGATTTCAAATTCTATAAATATTGGAGATTAGAGGTATTTTATTAATTGTTTAGCGCCTATTGTCATCATGTTCCAATAAGGTCACAAATACATTAAAAAAACGCTATAAACAGTAGAAATGTTTGATTATTATTAACAGGAGACAGCCGTATCTTAACATCAGTATATGGAGACAATATATTTATTACCTGGTGATAGGAGCCTTGGCAAGGATTCATTTATACGTCAAAAATATTTTTTTTCTAATGAAATTATAAATCAACTAAATGTACATCATATTTTTTTTACTTTCTGGTTAACGACATTTATAAAGTAAATTATTTGAGAATCTTGAAACAGACGCCAAATTGGCATGTATATAATCAAAGGCTAAATGTTAATAACTAATCATCTATACATATAAAATTAAAGTGTCTGTTTGTAATGTCATAATGACAGCTTTATATTAAATGCATATGAAAGTATACTCGGCACCTATAACAAAACAACATTTTTTTAAATGTATGTTTATCTGTCTGTTTGTTCCGGGTAATCTCTGAAACGGTTGGACCGATTTTGACAGGACTTTCACTGGCAGATAGCTGATGTTACTATTACTATTATTTTAGAAAAATAATTAGGGTTCCGCGTAAAAGCCTCGCGTGGACTATGCGAGCGGAGCCGCGGTCACAGCTAGTATAAAATAAAAACAAATACTAGATGTAAGGTCCAGAAAATGCATTTATTTGAACTTTTAATATGCTATGTCATTTATTTGGATTAAGATGCAAATTTGCAGCTACAAATGTATCCACAAATTGTGGAATTTTCGTTTTATACTAAAAATATACAGCAACTTTAAAAACCATTAAAACACATAACAAGTTCGCACGCGGGCTACAGTCGACCCGGCTGTCTGCGTCATCGACATTCCATTCCCCAGTTACCCTGCCCCTTGGGCCCCCTACATCGCCAGTATTCAGTGCGCATGTACCCAATGGCTATAATCAATTTTTTTTTCTTTTACCACAAGCCATGGATAAGTAGTTTGAAAATTTTAATAACATAACTATCGAAGTATGCTGATGTCGTGTTTTATTCATACCACTTATAAACAAAAACCTAACAAGAACACGTATAAAATTGATGTACTATCATCACAATAAATTAATGTAACATTAGGTTACGTACTCTGGGGTTTCTAGTTATATTTTGTAATCACAATAATTAAATTTTAAATTGTAACCACTATTACTTCATAATCATTTTGTTAAACAAATAAGTTGAAAATCTGATCAAATGCATACTGATGTTTGGCAACACGTAATGGCCGCAAATAGTATATGGATCGATATTCACCATTTATGTTCTTACGATCAACTAATACAGGCATTTTGTTATCTTTTCACATATATGTTGGATACAAATTTCATGTTACACTTTGAACACACATTACTGCGAAAATATGATATTTTTTATCAATATAATTTTTCTTTTTGTTTTCAGTATATCGAAATGGCGCTCGAGTAACTTCAACCATCGTTGGCCACTCGTTTACTGGGCCATCCCTGGTGGCGATATCAACTGTACCATCAACCCCACTGCGCATGCGTGCGTAGTTTTGAGGGTTCGAAATCGCTGTCATAGGGTGTTGTATAACGCACAGCACAGCTGTCGCGGGAACAATTTGACCACTGAAAGGATATTTTAATTTTACTTTCTACCACTAGAGTACTTTACAGGAATACAACAAGCCTTAATTTTATATTAAAAAAGGTAGCTAGGTATATTTTTTTTCATTAACCAAAAACAAATAACTATTTTCATTCTCCAAAAAATAAAAATCATTGCTGTACATATTAATAATGTTTATAATAATGAGCAAGGAGTGCGAAGGAACAAACACAGGAGAGATGCAATTCTCAATCAAACAACCGTCTGGAGGCGACGTTGCCGTTCCGTTCACAGCGGACCGGATTTCATTCATATTTGAGACGCGACGTTGCCGCCTTCGACGGAAACCGAGACCACACAGCGTAAAAAAGGGCCTATGGAATGTGGCAGTAGTTTACCGCTGGGCGGGTTTAAAGTACCAAATAAAATAATTACGAAAGTTCTTGCTTGGAATGCGTATAGTTCATAATTATCTAATTACTGTAAAATTAAAAAAGAAAGGTTCAGAGTATATATGTAATGCGAGTTTTATTGACGTTCAATAAGAAATTTAGCGGGTAAAATCGATAAGGGCAAATATACCACCAAAGGCAACATGTTTAAAAAAATATGTGGGCTATTATTGCAGTTGTCGCCATAAGCAAATGAAATTCAGCATTGTGCCTTAAGAGAACGGTGAGAGGCGGCGCCCGGAGAGCAAATAGCGTGGGGAAGGGGACGAGGCCGTGTTCTCATGCCTATGGGTGGTCGGCGCTCGGCTTTCAAATTCCAATGCCTCGCCTGTAGCGCCTACGCACCGGACTGTGATCTCTCTAACTGTATGTAGCATAGAGATAAACCATTTCATATACATACAAAAAGACACATATGTCTTTTGAATAATAATTCATTTCAACCCAAGATGGGTTATTTATAAATTTATGTTCATAGTAAAATGAATGAATTGAAATATATGAATGAACATGTTTGTTGCCATAGTTCAAACAAACTTTGGCATCATAAAAGTTAAAATAACAAACTAAACTTAAACAGTCCGGAAATGGTGCCAGCGGAAGAGAACCACCGACAGATGGAACGCGTTTCTTTCACGCGTATACTAAATAATAAATCTGTAAAGTACTTTTTTAGAAGAAATATCCACAGAACCATAACACCACAGTACAAGTTATGTCTTTTGGATGTGACGTGTTTAATAACAAATCACTACTATATACATTATCTAGTCATAGATTTAATATATAAAATATATTAGAAGTTCGAATAAAAAGAGCATATGCTTGTGTTAGAAAGAGATAGGAATATAAGACCATTTTTGCATGTGCTATAACTATCAGCTTAACGTAAATCATGACTATAACAAACCTTGCAAATTTTTGCATAACCTGAGATTTTACTGTGTAATTTAGTGTTTAGCTGACATGTTTAATTGTGGTTACGTGTACAATTCCTAGATGTAACTCGTATAACAAATAAAATGAACAAAATAATACGGTTCAATGTAAGTACAATCTAAATGTTTTGTTAGACACATTAAATCTTAAAAAAAAACGTTAAATTTGGCTATTCTAACCTCACTTTTATAGAGATTGACACATATCGATAGCGTCTTATCGAAATTCGGGGTTGAATTGTGAATATTTCTAAGGAATAATTTAATATCTCGTCAGTTTTCAGGTTTCTTCAAACTACAAAGCGAAACCACAAAATACTTTTAAGGAAAGTTTGAGACGTTTTTACAGTAAATTAATTATTTTTAGAGGCTAAATAAAAACAGGGACAGGTTGATTTTTACTTTAATATTTTGTAGCCTGCTTGTATTTCAGCATTTTCCAAAATATTGTACATAGATGTTAAGACAGGCGAAATGAAGACACTGCATTATGTACTTATATCGATATTGATGAGTAGTAAGTGCATTCATGCACACTAGTGTATGTATTAGTTTTAGTCTCGTCTTGTAACGTATTCCCGATCTATAAATCTATGAGTCTAGTATAATTTTAAACTTTAAGTTAACTCTATCTTTAAATTGTATTATGAATAGATAATGAGTGTTTTTCATTCATCTTACGATAATTCATGAAACGTCTAGAACTTGCGATTCTGAACAGAGCAGTAATATGAACGCTGGCGACGCCGACAGTATCGCTCGTATAATTTGAGTGCTTTACGGAGTGAGTACTGCCGCGGGCAAACTGCATTCCACAGCTTAATTTATCGAAAGGCCGCTCTCACCAAAACTTATAAAACTTGCAACTGTAACTAGATTTTGAATCATGATAAGGATTAATATATATCATAACATAGGTATTATATAAAATTACATACTTTTAAATTTTTCATAATATTGGTTAAATGGCGTAGAACACGTAATTGATGTGTGCCTTTAAAAAATGTATAGCAAAATAATATATAGATAACAAGAATTTATGTTACATAAGTACTAAATAGTGTCACTATCCTTATCCTCACATTATTCAGTTAGCCTCTTTAAAATGCATGGTAAAAATACTATATTAGGTAATTATGCTTGATTAATGCCAATGCCCACACCTGTAAAAACTATTAAACGGTGTGTTAGCTTCAACTCTTCCAACATTTATACTAAGTTGATATATACAGATGTGGGGCACAAACATTTCTTTGGAGATTTCTCTCTATTTGGAGCAGTCTTACTGGTAGAACACTTCCAGCCTACAGAAGATCGTAGCTAAATAACCTTGTGTTATGTTTCTGTGGTGAGTAGGGTTTTCAGATCTTCATGGGGTTCAAGACCGGCAACTCGCTAGTGATGTCTATGTTATTACAAGCATCCATAGGCTCTGGTAGTCACTTACAATCAGGCAGGCCGTATGCTTGTTTGCCACCTTACTTATATTAAAAAAATATAAATGTGTGTTACTAGGTAGTTATTAGAAAGATGAATAGCTTCCGTTTAAACAATTTTTAGATTATCTGTAAAATCTCATCAATATTATATTAAAATGTTCCAATTAAAAACAGAAAATGTAATTGCAAACAACATAAAATAGATGTCTAGTGTTTGTAATTTTTATAATTATAATAATAAAATACTGATTATGATATTTAAAATAATGTTTTTCTTCATTAATAGCAACCGCCTGCGACTAACTTCATTTGCCTAAATTTTAAGAATAATGTTTGCATATATCACTCTGAGATTAAAATATTTTTTAGAATTGGATCAGTAATTCCATAGATTACCTCTTATAAACATTATAAACTTTACCACTTAATAATACTTTTATAAATTTTACAAATATTATGTGAACAAAACTGTAATTGATGTTTAACTGGAAACTTGTTTCTAAAACTAATGGCCCACCAATTCTGGATACAGTACCTAGCAAAGGATGCACAAGGCTATGCCAAGTTATATTGATTCTCTTTATTTTGAGATATGATCACATTTAACATTTGGAACTAATCTAAATGATAACTGGTGGACTGATAACATATCAACTTATAGATATGTGTATCCAAGTGTTTATAACTTCTTGGAAATTAACAATGATAAGAACAAGTACGTGGAATAGTATTACTTGTTGCTTGTCTTTGAATAACACCTAATTGATTATTAATACGTTCAGGATAATGACACAATAAAAGTAAATTTAGCTCAAAATTCATTAAATATTTTCAATATGTGACGATTTAGTTAGTATGTATATTAAAAATATAATATGTATATTTTTTATTACATTCACTTTGTTTTTATGCTGCCAACTGTACAGTTTTTTACTATACATGTAGCTAGATGGCAGCACAAGTACACAAACAACTCAATTGTGAATACAAGGTAAAATGTACATAAATATTTTATCATTATTACAATATGTATTTCTTTTGTTTATAAATTTCAGGTTATATATTTATTATTTCCTGTTTCACTCGCTATTTTTTATATTAAAAAAGATGGCACATTTCATTAGATTCTGTTTTTTTCAATAGAACTTTTACCAAAATGACAATATAATGATGTAGGATACTAATGACTAGGAACTAATACTAATCTTATTTCACTATATATTTTTAAATATTTTTTTTTTTTGTAAATCATTACATGTTCCAATAAATGCTTAGTAAATGTCCTTTTGCCAGTGGAAATGACTGTTTGAAATAATAGACAATAAAAGTGCAGTTTATAAGTTTTAAATTATACACCGCAATGTTGAAGTTCATACAAAAGACCATTAGTAAAACGGGATGCTATAATTAAATTATTAAATCATAAATCTCGAATATTGTTGTACAATAAAGAACCAAATCAATAATCACATGACTGTCATTAACATGTATGGTTTTTTTGTCACACAAAATTCCATACTAAAATCATTATGGGTAAGTCATTTACATTTATAAATAACCAATTTATCTACACTGAGTTAATTAATGACGTCGCCCGCGTTCCAAATACCAAAACATATGGTTGTTAAAAGGTTATGTAAGGAAAACATTGGTACCTTTTGTATCCATTTTTAAACTGATTTTTTTTATCCAGTGGCAAAATATTGAGCACATCTATATTATTGTGTTTCCACACTCCCACTTGTCATACGGAATCCGATAAACAAAACACAACTCTACTTCATGAGCGCGAAACTCGCAACTAAACGAACGGAACGTCTGAACAGTGAACACTGACGTTTACAATCGCGGATCGAGCGGAATCGAGTAGTCCTAGTCGGATACTCGCGTCCGTAGCTTCGTACGGGAAAAAGTACACGCCATTCGTTTGAGATGTCGGTGGATGGGTGGACGACGGACGTTATTCAGCGTGGCTGTCGCTAGCCAGTGTTGCCATATGTAGTTTTTTCGTGTAACTCGATAATATTTGATAAGGAAAATATATAAGTCATAATTTAAAAGATATGTACCTTAATCGTAAAAAAAACTTATAGTCAGTATAACAGCTCGTAGAATTTAAATGAAAATACTAACTACAAATACGAATTTTGGTTCAACTTTAGATTATATGCCGTTGAATTGCGATTTCAATTTTTTTTACAGTTAGATCACTTTATAATTATTAGACTAAATATAAAATTTCACATTGCGGTAACAAATAGTCTTTGAAAAATACTTTTTCAATCGCATATTTTTGTAAATTTAACAATATTAAGTAGTACAGTTAGTAGTTAGTACACTTATATTTAACAATATCAGTCAGTTCTAAGTAGTTATCATAAAGTTCACTTTTGCAAGATTACATACGATGTTTCAACCAAACAGCTGAAGTCTCTCAAGTTTCTGAATATTTGTTACGTAATTTTCGTACATTATTTCGTATTATTATTAATACGTAATACTTATTCTTACTAATAGATAAACCAATATGTATAAAATATAGTTAGGAAAATTAATAAAAAATATCTTTACCATCTTTTGTTACTTTTTGAACGATCATTGTTTTGTTTAAGACAAATACGAACTAGGATTTTTTGGTGGCATCTCAAACTGTCATGTAGGGGTTTTTATTTTTTATTCATAAATTTGTGTTATTTGACCCTATATTGTGTAATACAGGTGGCGTTTTGCATAATAAAGCTTAGTTATTGTGCACAAGTGAAGTGGATTAGAAATAATAACATGGATCATTCATTCTGAGATGCCACAAAAACTCTCTAGAAAGTTCTAACAAGGGAGCCAACATCTTGTTAGGATCCTGAAATTGTCATAACACTGGAAACTATATACACTCGTCTCAAATTAGGTCAGTCTTGAACTGTGATCATAATCTCAACTATTTTAAAAATTAATTTCTCAAAAATTGTGTCCTCTCTTATTCTTTTACAGAGGAGTTACCTTTCACATCCCCCACCCCTCCTCCACCTCTTAACATCATCAAAATAGGCGGTACCTGTATGTAAGTCCAACCCTAATTTAACTTTGCTACATATTTTGTATCTATTTTATAGCAACACTAATATTATCCACAGAAAATTGAAGTGATACACCATAAGCCCATCCATGGTATTTTTAATATTTTATACTAAGTTAGTTAAAAGGATAGCGAAATTGTTATACAATTTTAAAACACGTTATTACAAGTAATTCTTTAAGTGACTAGTAATTATATATGATATATTTTAGCGTGTTGTAAATTATGAGACACCAATATTTTTTACCTATATTTGATGTACATATTTCACTTTCCAAATCTTCCTCTGACTCCATACTCTCTTCCATATCCACCGAATACAGTAATCACTTTATAAAACACTTAAGGTATTCCATGTTTGTTGTATTTTATTTCCGTAAGCACTTTTTAAAACAAAAAATGTAAAAAATAAATTTTGACATGACTGGCATTTGCAAATCACGCCATAGATAAAAAAATTATTACCTGTATAGTTGGAAAACACTACAACGACTCGTTACGTGTACGACTCGTTAGCACTATATTGTTGATCCAACTGCGGTTTTATCAAGGCAGATTCTTAATATACCGATTGATATACTACGATAAAATATAGTTACGTACATAAATGAAACATAGTATTTATGTAGCTTAGCTAAATAAATACGTTATACGAAAACTGCGTTTTTAACTTGAACACTACGTACTGTCGGTAACTAAAATTTCTGTCAAAAATATATCTTACTTGCTTCCAGAAAATACTCCTATTTCAAATGAAATTATGTGCCAAGGAAAGGTTTTACTTGTATTTACTACTAAATTATATTATATTTTCGACTAGCTGTGCCCACAACTCCGCTCGTGTGGACTATAGAATGCTGTCGGTCTAGCGCACGCGCGAATCTTGCTTATCAAAAGACGGAAGACAAAAATGCTTATTGTGGGTGATCCTTAGAAGATAGATATATGGTATCGCTTACTTTTTTGTATTTCTTTTTAAGATCTACAATTATTTAGAACATGAATTTGATATATCTCGTATGGTTTTTACTCAGCGTAAGTCATATAAGCGCCCCAAATACGTGTTTTTTCCGAATTGATTCACTGCTTATTTAGTAAGTTACTTAATCTAACAAAATATATTTTATAACTTGGCCAGATAATATAGCTATAAATTAAAAAAGTCCATGTAAATCGGACAAGTGGTTTTCGCGTGAAAAGATCATAAACGGACAGACAGACAGAAATACGTTAATATTTATAATATATATAGAATACATGATAATACACTCCGGGTAATGCTGAATGCTACTGCATCATAAAGAAAATTGTCATAAACTATGGATTGTTTTCAATAAGGACCTTATTATGAGCACGAGAAAGAAGTATAGATTGAAAACTTATTAGTCGTGTATGTAAATTAAGAATGATATTTAAAAAAATATAAACATATAATTAAATAAATAAATTAAATATTGAGGATAGTGAGAAAGGTAAATAAGTTATTTTTAGAGTCTATGTAAATCAAACCATTTAATTCTGTATATTATGTAGATATTATAAAAGTAAACAATTGCAATTAGTTTTTCTGACGGATGAAGGTAAAAAAATATTTAAGCACAAGGCAGGTGCGAGAACAGCTTGTTCGAGCGCGGGCGGCATGCACCACAGGCTGCGCCGCGGTCGCGCCGTTTAGGCAGCTGTCGTTCCACGTGCTAAGCAGCTGTTGTCTTCATCCCTCGCACATGAATTCTGTTTCACCTTCTCATTATAATTGAGCTTACTTCGGTTTCTTTGTTATCATATGAGACTCCTCTTCGCATTTCAAAACCTTAAAATGTATTATTATGTAATTTTATCATTAGTTAAATTGAAGATATATCATATTATAGAGTTAAGTATTTTAATTCTATATCATATATATTTACTTATTGTATATATTACTTACCGTCGGTGAGACTTTCTTTATAAACCAGAATGATCAATGAGTATAGTTATCACATACCTAATCACCTAAACTTGTTTTTTTTTAGACATTAATACTTATAGAAGGCCGACTACCAAGTTACCTTTAAGAGAAAATCTAGGAAATATATTAAACATTGAAGATATTACCTACACGAACTTTTATAAACATTTATAAGGTGAGCTGGTTTTTCCTGAAAACCTACACCACTGCACACGTATAGTACCTACTTATATAAAAAAAAGCCAGTTGACGCTTGTCCGTGACGCTGTAAATGCCGAAAAATCTATAACAACAAAATGCTACCAAGTTTAAAAAATGTTTTGTTCAAGATTAATGATTGTATTTAATTAAGTATAGTTTCATGAAGTCCCAACAAAACTCTGTATCGTTTTATTGATGCAATTGATAAGATGTTAATAAAAAAATCTATCGATTAAGTGCAATACTTTCCCATGTTTCAAATTAATTAAAGCTAATTTGAAATTATCTTTATTCTAAACACGTAAATTTTAGGGCGGAAATTAATCAAAAGGTGCATTTTTTGCCTATCAATATAAAATCGAAAATGTAAAATCTTGATACCTGGGTCGTTTTCTGTCTTCGGGTCTTTGCATTTTACTAGTAGGTACGTAAGCAATTTATAGTTTTATATTTATTTTACTCAAACGCGAAACTACATTTTTTACATTTTTTAAATTAATTAAAAATAGGAATAAGTTTTGATAAACCTGGATGGAGGGCTATATTTATATTATTTGTATTATTATTAACTGTATCATTGGATGAATGAAGTCGACCCGTTGAAAACTAACTATATTTTTCACCTTGGAGCTACTTACCTAATACCTACCTATGGTACGAATATAGATTGAGCATGATCGTTTTTTTTGGCTTTAGAAAGAGTGACTTCAAATACAAATTATAAAATTTAAATTTTCATAATTATCAAATAAGACTTGTTTCACATAATATTCATTTTAAAACTTTTTATATTAATATAATTAATCTAGAAATATTACAAAACTCAATGTCTCTCTGTCTGTCTGCCCGTTTATGTTCTTTTCACGTGAAAACCACGTATCCGATATAAGTACCAGCCGCCTTACTCTTAACACGTTCGTTTTCTGAATCGATTCGAATAAAATTCGATTTTGTGCAATATGACACTCTTGAAATCAGATCTAGCGCACGATGTTGCTGTGGCTCGATTCGGAACTAACTTCGATCGATTTTTTTCGATATGATCGAAAAATGCGTACTCTTGACGCAATCTAACAGCTATGAATCGAGTTGCTAAATTGAAAATAAACGTCAAAATACACGATAACAAAACAACAACAATGATAACAAAACTCTAGATTTTCGATCGGTTTGGTTCAAAAGTGCGCTTATCCTAAGCTTCGAATCAAAAGTGAAATCGAATCAGAATCAAAATAAAATTCGAATCAGTTTCAAGAGTAACCACCATGGTTCTTTTTTAATTCATAGCTATAATATCTGGCCAGGTTATAAGATATATTTTGTTAGATAAAGTAAAATACGAAATAGGCAGTGACGATGGTGAATCAATTCGGGAAAAAACGTATTTGGTGCGCTTAATTGACTTACGCTGAGTAAACAATAAGAGATATAGCAAGTTAATGTATGTCATAATTGTAGATCTTTAAAAGATCTCCAAAAAAGTTGACGATAACATATATCTATCTTTTAAGGATTACCCACAATACGCATTTTTGAGGCAGTACAACTAGCGCGTGCGCTCGACCGCCAGCATTCTATAGTTCACGCGAGCAGAGCCGCGGGCACAGTTAGTAACTGATAAAGCTCTTATCTACACTTAACAGTCATATGACGTATTACTATTTAAATACGAAAACTCAACTAGTTTATAGGCAACCCATAAGAGTACATTCAAATATTAGGTTTTGTTAATATATCTAGATCTTATTTATAATTATTACTATATACCTAATGATTAGGTTAAGTGAAAAATCGAGAATATTGATTATATCTATTAAAAATTGATTACTATTTTTACAGTCGGTTTGGTTCGAAATTTTGGCTTTGCAATTTGATTTCTTGCTTGTCGGTCTAAAAGAAGATAAAACAATGAATGAAGTAGCTTATGGGTACTTGTATGAAAAAGGGACCCATCACATTAGCAGATGAAGTTACATTAAAATAATATAATACTCTTAGATTTTAAATCTACGATGATAACCGGAACTTAAGCAATTTTGAGGTGCTATATTCTAACAAATTTCAAACTTGGTTTTGAAATTTTGACTATACATATAATAAAGAAGTACTGTTATATTTGATTTCAAATAATTCTTTTGTTGATGCTAAATTAAATAGTCAGTACGCGGGTAGGCACAACCACAGAGTACAACGCTATCCAATGGCGGCTCTTGACGCGGTATGCGGCTCGATTTTCTCGGAACTCGACTTCGTGCCACAAACTACGACCAGTGAGACAGGACCACTTGTACGAGGTACTTACGTTTTTAAGAACTTTGGACTTATATCCATATAGCTGGATATGTTATACAATAAACTTAAAGTTACAAATCTAAGTAAAATCATGCTAAATACCTGTAGCCACAAAAAATATTCATACAATGTCTAGTTGGCTCGGAGAAATCAATTACAAATATTTTATAATAGACTAGCTGCACAGATGGTATTCTGTGCTAGCTGTGCCCCATGGTTACATTCGTGATAATATTATTCGGCCAACTCTCCACAACGTCGCGAACGCACTTGTGTAGCCTATCGTTGTTCATTTTTTTTTTTCGAACTTAATATACTGTTAGCCTTAGTGGCCATGGAGCCTTTACGGCTTTTACAGCTTTACCGGGCTTGAATCATTGTTCTTACTTTCCGTACTTGACTACAGCTTACAAGATTGCTTAACATGTATGGCTACTATTCCGCTCCTTAGGGTTTTAGCGTCAAGTTATATATAGCCTATAGTATAGGCCCTATACCATTCCTCAGTAAATAGGCTAAATGAAAAAAGAACTGGTAGTTTAATAGATTAGCGCGTTCAAATAAACTATTGAGTTTTCTATATTAGTACAGAATTCCATATAATTATCATTATTATTAACTCGCGTCAGTTCACTGTTAGAAATGGGCTTCACTCTCATTTTGTGTGTCAAATTTATGTAATTATGACATATGATGTAAATGTGATGTCAAACCAAGGTAACGTGTTCACTGGGTTACCGTTCTTCTGGAACGTCCAATTTCCTGTTGATGGTTTACGTGAAGGTTGTGGGACGATTAAGAATAGGCAATTCAATTCAATGTTAGTTAGCATGGACGAATGCGAAAATTCTTCTTTTTTGCTGTTAACTTATATACCCGTGTAGCTAGCAGTGTTTGCATCACGGCACCGTAATAATTTTAACAATAATAAAAATTTGTGAGTACTTGTGTAATAAGTAAGAAGTGTTTTTAGCGTAAGAAAACAAAAATAAAATTAGTAAAATAAATTCACATTATTATCATTGATGGCTAACCTTATGGTGTCACACTGCCGTCACATGTTGCGCGCGCATCTTTCGATTCTACCCTCTACTGAAGGCGCGGAAAGAAGTACAGGTACTTAACTTCGAAAATTCTCTCTTAAATTCGGTTATGGAAGTGCCTTCAGTTTTCTGATAAATAATAAGAAAATTTCCGCCTGTAAAATGTTTATATATTCTGACTAGCTGTGGCCGCGGCTCCGCTCGCGTGGACTACTAAAAATGTTTTTGTGCGGAACCCTAATTATTTTTCTAAGGTAAAAGTAGCCTAAGTTATGTCTTATAACATCAGCTATCTGCCAGTGAAAGTACCGTCAAAATCGGTCTAACCGTTTCGGTGATTACCCGTAACAAACAGACAAACAAACGAAAATTAAAAAATGAGTGTTTTGTTATAGGTACGTGTATACTTTCATATGCATTTAGTAAAAACCTGTTATTATGACATTACAAGCAGACACTTCAATTTTATTTTACGTATAGATATATTATCTCTTGTCATAAGACGAGTAAAAGAATACTAGGAATATATTGTTTCTGTTATTTAATGTTATGTTTAACATGATTGCGTATTTGGAATCCGTTATCAATAATTAACTACATTAACAGTTACATATTATATTTTTATATGTGTAGACTTCAACAGTGTTTCCATATTCGTCGAGATTATTTAAATTATACACGAGTATCGTTAACTGACTTATACATTGTAACGAACTTGTATCCGTGAGTTCTTGTAAGTGTGAACTACTTAATGCCAGAAGGAAACAGACGGTTTAAAAGAAAATTTAACGCTCTCGGTTTTACATTTATGGAACTTGTACAAATTCATCGACTACAGTGTCGGATTACAGGTAAATAAATATTTGTAAACAACTTCGTATATTCTTATTATCTGAATCATCCTTTCAAGGAGATTATTTTTTATCTAAACAGATTGATCTTTCTACTTATTTCGTGGGCCTAAATGTTATTTGAATTCTCGATAGCCGTTTAATGTTAGATCACATTGTTATGATCTAATACCATATAAGGTATGGTGCTATGACGACTAGACTGAAGCGAAAGTTCTCTATAACGAATAGAACTTTTTAGTTACCTTGAAAGATGCACCGTGCTAGATAGAGGTTACCGTAAAGTTATGTCACCGAAGCCAAGTGCTTGTGGTTCTGTTATGAAAGGGAAATGAGAGGATTAGGTAGAATAGCTCTACAGAACACGCTCCATGATACAGGCGGCAGTACACGCTCATCAAGGCAATTTCCCTGCGCACCTGAAGCGTTTCTATAAACTTAGTAATTCTTGCATTATTTACAAAGTGGGCAGCCCGTCACTGCAACCTGTCCAGGATATTGAAGAAGTATTTTATGGATCTGTCCCAAAGGTGCGAAAAGTATTTCATGCAAGGCCGAACTTGTGCCTCGTAAAGCAGATATAGCTCGGGTGTGAAAAACCGTCGCACCCTCTTCATGATTCCGAGTCTTCGAGATGTGGCGGAAATGATACTCCCCTTGGAGTTTAAGATCAATGTGAATATCCATCGTAGGATATTGGGGCTGTCACGCATTGCTAGCAAGAAGTTGTGGATAGTGTGGAAAATGGGGATTATTTGGAAAAAAAAACGCGCACATTTGAGATTTCTTGCCACAAAGCTCAACAAAGTGGAGCATCCCATGTAGATATGCGATGCAAGGATAGGTTGAGCTTAATGGCAAGCTCCTCGCTTTTCAGCTTCTCCCAAAGCAGGCTTGCTGTAATACCACCAATGAATAACAGTACTATCATTTGTAATATGACCCAAAGGTAATTGATATGTAGAAAAAACAGAATGGACGAATATACACAGTCTTGCGGATCTCTAGCATTTACTGACATGATCCGTGAATCACATCCATCGACCCAGAGATCCGATATGTGCACAAGTTGACGGGAAGCCCATCGTAACTTTCTTGAGAAGTGGCAGACCCTTCAAAAGCATTGGCTATGTCGAGACTAAGGCCAAAACCTCGAAATGCTTATCAATCATCTTCTCCCACGGGTGCAACACGTACCAACGTTAGAAGACTACCCGTCGATCGATTCTGGCGAAATCCATATCAACGATCGCTTAACAAAGAGTGATTCTCCAGGTAGCGGACAAGCTGATATATTAGTAGTATCCATGGGCATCAATACAATTATTTAAAAAAATGATGGATTATGTTATTAGGTTTTGGTCGAATATAAAAACTTGTCGTAAGGATATAAATAAAAATCTAAAGTGGTAGGAGTGGTGGTGGTGGTAGGACACGACAATTGTATCCGAATGGTTTGCGACCACCATAAACCAGGCGTAATATTCCATTAATCAAGTGGGGTGTTAGGGATCTGTACCGGACTGGGTCGCGCCCACTATTTAATAAGCCCGTCACAGTGATTCTATTTTAGTTTGCCGCGTTTCGAGATCAGCCTGTGTATAACCAGTAGCCGAGACGATTTCAAGACGCCATGACAATGACGGCCGGCGATGGATTGCCGATGGTGGTGATGGATTTTGCATTGTGGCTTATCTTCAAGCAAAGAGCCGTCATTTTGTCGTGGTACAAAAAAAAACCGCGCCTGTGTCATATGAGGAAATAAACATGACTAAAAATATATAATCGAAAATTTCCTGTTTGGCCAATCTATACTGATACATTAGAGCGGAAGTTTTTTTTGTTTTGTTTGTTTAAACTCGCTAATCTCTGGAACTACCAGTCGAATTCGAAAAAATATTTTTGTATATGATTGCCAGATTCACGTGAATCACGTTATCTAGAATTAGGCTAGACCTTTCAGCTAGCCTTAAATGTTGATTTTTGTTAAGTAAGTCAGACGAAACTATGCACTCGAATTGCTTTATCCGCGAGCGCTGTTAAATGCTGTAATGGTTGTTGATACGTAAATACAATGCTCTACAAAAATAGTGCTCCTTTGTACATCTAAAAAATTCTGCAATACTATATGCCTATCTCTTATACATAAGCCACAATAAGGTATTTTGTGTATTTTTTTAAATTGAAAATTGAAAAGTGACTTATCAGCATTATTATTAGGCACGTCATATTAATCCTTACGAAAGAAACTTAACAATTTTATGTAAATAAACTTTGCTCTTTATAGTTGTTAAATATGTTATTTGCACGAATAGTTTTGGAGATAATGTAAAATGAAAAAGTGTCAACACTTGGCTAGGGTTTATCAGACTATAGATGAAGTGGTGCGAACGAGCTGTGTGAGTTGTGACGCTTAACTCTGGCAGCCTGATAAAAATATTGGCTATACTGAAGTATTATAAATCATCAATCAACGATTTCTTTTAAATAAAACGCGGGTGAAACCGCGGTCACAGCTAGTGATATTATATACACAGATATGTTACCTTGATTGTATTTGACGCCGAAAAACTGGTCGCGTGGTCTATTTTACATGTATAGCTATCGCAGCAAAACGTCACAATTAAGACGCTTTAGAGTTTACAATTAGCGTGCTCCAGTAACATAAATTTGCTTCTTTTCCATATATGATATTGTGCTTGACATACTATTATGTGATGAGAATGGCTTCAGAAGATTATAGTATATGTACCTAATGCTTCAGAATTCTTTCAGTACCTTTGTAAAATTAAACAAAGTCAGCCAGTAAAATTAGTTAGAATAAACAAGGATTTCAAATACTACAGAATTTTGAATGAAAATATGTATAAGAAATACGCATAGCCACATATTTGAGGAAAACCTCACATATGTGCGGATAGCTATAACAATTATTTGTATGAATTGTTTTACATTAACATCATAATTATTGCCCTTTACATTTGGAAATAAGGTAGACATACAATATTTACTTATCATTACTCAGGACACTCCATCAAATGTTAAAATTCTTTCAGCTTTAATTTTACACCACAATCTTGCATCGAATAATTCCCTGTTTTTAAAACCTGTTTATTACAAAAATATTAACACGATCAATACCGTGTCATGTACCGTACAGATCTTTTTAAATTAGAAGAAGTGACAAAAATATTATAAGGGCCCATCTCAAAAGCAACATTATTTCCTATTCAAATCCGTTACATTCCATTCCCCGGAGCAGTGAGCCGGCAACAGCCTCAGAGCACGAAGCTATCTCGGCGAGATTTCGAAATTCCAAGAAAGGTAGGCCTTATAAATTATCTCAAAAGCGCCGACGCGGCCCTGTAGCCAGAATGCTTTTTTATACTACAGGTAGGCTCTGGCGCTAAGAAGTTGATGGAATTTATACAACGACTCATCGAATTTGATATTTGAAATTATATATTTATTAAGTATAGATACTAGACTACAATTTAGTTTTGTACTATCTTTACTAAAGCTAATAGGTATTCTAATAATATCTGAAATATTGAAACGGTTTAATTATTCTTCCATTAATTTTAAATATATGTTGCAATAAACTGTACATTTCAGCGTTTTATTTAATTCATCAATAATGCACAAAACTTAACACTTAACTAACTTAACACGACAACACTGAATATTTCTAGAAAAAATAAATTTAACTACCAGTATCAAAAACCTTCTTATTTCATAGAAATTTACAATTGGAGAGCAACGCCATGTGTTAGTATGTTTTTTTTAAAGGTATCCCGTGGGTATCGTCGTCCATTAGACATTCCGCAAAATATAAACCTGAAGGTCGACTTCACTATTTTTTTTTTCGAACTGACTTCATTAATACTGTTAGTCTTAGGGGTCCTGGAGCCTTTGCGGCTTTTACAGCTTTACCGGGCTTGCGACTTTACTATTAATAGCCGCGTTCCTATAAGGGTATTGATTCGATAAAAATCCGTTTCTAATATAGATAAAAATAAATAGGAATAGACAAATATAGTTGTTAATATACATTAAAAATATTTATAATTACTATAATATAATACTTAAGTAATATAAGTACTATATGTTTATAGTAAGTTTAAAGGTAGCAACTAAAAAGTACATCCGTCAGTACTTACTCTATGTAACAAGAAACAATGATCGCTGATGCTTGTGGCGGATACAGTGAGTTCAAACTATTCTGGTCTTAAAAACAATAACTTCTGGAACGTTATTGCACTGCAAGGCTGGCTCGCGGATGGTATTACGGAATTTGGGCCACAGAGCTGACTCAACAGCAACCTAGCCCTGTCCTTGTCTTGTAGAAAATCTTTGTACATATTATCACGTTTTAACAAAAGTTTTGTTTTAAGTACTAAATTTTTTTTTAAGTAATTAAGTACATCTGTTAAAAAGTATAAACAATGTTAACATTATTTATCAACAGTAAGGAACTGCAAGTTACAATTTTAATTAGACAAATAGTACATGCTTTCCAAAACGCTGCTTCCTGATCAACATATTAAAATATATAAAAAATGCTTGATTCAATTTAGGCCCTAAAAAGGCACTTATGAACGTCAAAAACTACTACCGGTTCGGAAAATATCCCAATCATTGAGAAGAACAGGCAAAAAACTCGATCGGGCTTATCTTTTCTTTATTTTTTTTTCCAACTGTGTTATAAATAATATTTACAGTCAATAATCATATAGACTGTAAATATTATTATTATTTAGTGGATGCATAGAGAGGCCGTCATTCCAGACATCACTATCATTCACATAATGATTCACCTGTACTTAATAACCTTTTGACAGTAAAACCTGCTTGACCATGGTTCTTAAACTCATTGTCCGGCAAATCAGTTATGTGCGTCGGGATCTTATTATAAAACCTAACACTATTACCTAAAAAAACTTTTATTAATGTTTACTAAGTCTAAAACACGCAATAAAATGAACTGCGAAGATTTCATGGTTTATCTGGGAATTGAAGGTCTCTTATGTCATACGTTATTTCTACACACAGGTAACGGCAATTTGAAGGCAATTAGTATTATTATTTAAGAGTTTTTTTTTTCAACAACTGTGCATAGCTGTTTATGTGATGTAAGTAAATATTAAATTAGAAAACCAGACGAATGGAACTAAAGGGACCAGATACGATGGAATTTCTAAACTTAATTTTTAAATATGTATATAATAATATCCAACACATGATAAAAATAAAAAGATTCTATATTAAACATAGAAATTATCTGTAAAAAAAGGAAATTATAAGATAAAACAGGAAAAATTCTCATAATTAAATTAAAAAAATGACAATTTGTCTGATTGTCCACGCGTCATGTGATTATTAATGATCCAGTTTATAATAGACGGAGTTTCCAAATTTTTAAAATATTCCAAGATAATATGATCTTTGATACATCGGTATATTTACCTACTACTAATTATCCAACAAAATTATGTTTAGGTTTTCATAACATTATGGTGTCTCAAGTTGTAATTTTTTTTTTAATTAAACAGTGTTTTAATGACAATTTGCAATCATTATTTCAAAATCTTACATACTTTTACAGAGTATGTATTTATAAACATGTTTATGGATATCACATGAATGATGAACTAAATTCGGCATTTGTATTTGGATATACATACTTTTATTAACTTAGCATGTGTGGAAAATAGTAGTATTATAGTTTAGTAAAAGATACCTACGATTAATGAATTATTGACCTTGTTGCTTAATCACCACGGTATAATTTTCCTATGCCACGTCATTTTATTATTCTGATCGTAGTTTTCCGCCTCACGCTTACCACATGTAACTCATAATACTCTTCAGTTCTGAATATTTAGTACTATATGATATATACATATAGGACAACTATAAATTAATAAATGCTAATAATAATCAAGAACGAGAAACAAGAACGTACGTTATACCAGAATCTAGCCGTATACGCTGCCAGATATCTAATATGACATAATGATTTGTGTAATCATAGTAACCTAAAATAACATAAACAATATCTTTTCCCACGACTTCGCCTGCGTGTTTGCGTACTATATTCTTCTCCAGCACTCAAACTACTTCTAATTCAAATTTCATTGCGATCGGTTCAGAAGCTTAGTCAAGAAAAGGATAAGAGATGGACAGAATTACTTTCGCATGTATAATATTAGTGTGGATTAATGTCATAACAATTATGTATCACGAACACAGCGTAAAATTTGTAAATACCTTAGTCTTTAGTGTAATAGTACAAAAGTTTTATTATATGCGTAATAATTTAATAGGTAATGTAAGAATGTAAGAACATTTAAGACGACTAGTATAACTGTATTTGATTTTAGTATTCTACTATGATTCTACAGCTTTCTGAATTCAAAAGGAAGCTTCTTTTAAATTATATCTTCGGGTTAATATAAACTGCGCAGTTTAAACGAACTCGAAATGTCGACATAGGTATTGGTACTTGTTGGAGGTCGAACGCCTGGCATTGCCAAATTTGAACGGATGACGTCACCGCTGGTTATATTGGGCAAAGACCTCGACGAAACCGACTTTTTGACATCAGTCGCTGGATCTGGCTTAATTCGTGGAATAAGTGTTACCTACCCAATGGACGATGTGTGCGAATCTATAGTAAAATATCGCTTGGTTATTGAAACATAACTGCAGACTTAATTAAGGCGATAAAGTGGTCACATTTTGTTCCATTAACAACGGTCTGTATGTTTTTGACATTTCTAATTTAGATTCTTAAATTAAATAGCAAGTATAATGTATACCTATATCGTACCTGGTTGTAAGCTTGGTTTACATGCTAGTATACAAATATGTTCTTTTGTTTGATTTTCAATAAAAAACACATTGAAAAGTAACACATTTTCATCTTCGGTGACTTAATTGCGATATTTACGATCTCTCCAATAAAGCATCTTGTTGAATATATAATTAAAACATGTATAAATAAAGCATGTTGTTAAATATATAATTAAAACGGTTAATGTCAACTTTATTCAATGATTCATTTTAAGTTATATGACTTGATTAAAAATTCCGTTTATGGTTTAATCTTTCCTCCTTAGACTTATTTTATTTTCAAATGAAGGAATATTTCACATAAAAATTTTGTTTATATATCTTCAACACTACAGTTCTTTTAGTTGCTGGTAAACATTATAGGTAATTAATATTTTCCTCTTGTTATTTATCAATCCCTATTCAAATGAAGGAATATTTCACATAAAAATTTTGTTTATATATCTTCAACACTACAGTTCTTTTAGTTGCTGGTAAACATTATAGGTAATTAATATTTTCCTCTTGTTATTTATCAATCCCTATATGTTAAACCAGGTCTAAGCCAATAAACGAATCATGCAAGTATCTTGTTTCACAACGACGCGACGCGACGCACCGGTTATGAACTGCACAATGGATATTGTCTGTATGCTTACTTGCTGAGAAGAATGCCTTCGTGCTATGCAAATTGTGATACAAAGCCATTGTGCTTACTGCTTACCGAATGTAAACGCAGTCGCACATCTGCGATAATGTTCCTTATCAAAACATGTTCGTGTTTAAATAGTACACATGGAAAAAATCTAAATGTTTTGCTTATCCTTGCTTAACTACCTGTAGGAGGTGAAAGCATGTGTGCTTTTGAATGATAACTTAAATTTCTTGGTACTGGATGAAAGTGAGCGAATGTATTCTCACCGCATTTACCGTCATGATATAACTTTACATAAATTGGAGGTACTAACGATATTAATGATAACAGTATTAGTAATAAAACATATACAATAGTTCCGCGATGACGGTGACTAAACAACTTTTGCAGAAACATTTTTCAAGACTCATGGCTGTCTAGATCTTTATTAATGTTAAATATGACAAACGTAATTCAGATACATTTTTTACATAAGTGATGTAACTTGGCCGAACAGAATGTAAGATAAAACGGGTGTCCAGAAATATGTCAGACATTCAAGACAACACTATTTGCACGCGGTACTTACAACAGCGAAGAACAAGCGTAATAATGAGGACAGCTGGCTAATAGATCTCTAACGCTTGACTGAATCGCGATGTGAAAGCTCGTTGTAGTGACTTGATTTGGCGTATTACTATATTTATATATCAGCTAGTTTATTTAGAGTTATTTAGAGGATATTGTTCTGACATTTGCAAACCGGTATTCGTATTTCGGTGGCCGCCATCGCGTCGTCCATGAATTATAAAGATAGGTATAAAAAAGTACTTGAGTACATGGTTCAGAATTTCAGATATCCTGCTATTTAATTTAGATACTACATATACCACATAATAAAGACTTTAATATTTCTGAATGAATCATTCATTATTCGTAACTGCACCTAGTGAAGCGGCTGATATCTTTCGCAAACCTCGTTCAGAATGACGACGTCTTATTGCGGATAGAAAGCGTCGCGACCTCACTTTCACTTCTCCACTAGCAAAGTCACTACCTTCTACTCGAGGATTGAATAACATTCATATCATGTCACACAAATGTTAGACCACAGGAATATTCAGTTAACCGAAATCGGAAAACTACTTGTATGATATATTGTACATATAATCTACTTATTGCCGAGAGTATGTAAACCCTTGAAATTACCAAAATCGCGTTTCTCAAGACATTCTACCGAACCTGAGTTGAATTCAGAATGCAATATAGTGTTGGTCGTTTAATGAATACTGGGATTGTTTATTCAGTTTCAAATATTCGTTCTTGAAATTCTTTTCGCCGTAATTCTATTCTTTTCTATTATCTATTTTCGTCGATTGAGGTGACATATACGTGCATGGTATACGAGTAAACATCCTAATTGCATTTCGGAAATTTTGTTTTTCTTAAATGTTGAAATTAATTTAGTATTACACACTTAATATTTTTTAAATTAACATGGAATATTCGTATATAGAATATTGACTAAACTAATATAAAGTTTTAAGTATATCATACAATGAACGTTTTGAGCCAATCAGTCGGTGTCAATTGATTTCCAATAACAGTTTACAATTGAAAGAAGCGAGGCATGCGGGACCCGCTCAATTGTTTAATCAACAATCAGACGATTGCCCATGAAGACAATTCGTGTCAGTGACGTCACTGATACCCACAAATCATAATTTTACAGGGTCATAAAATAAAAAGATGGACAGTACTCACAGGAGGTCTTACACCTGACATCGAAACAGGAAAACTGTACGGACAGACGAGTTTTTAAACCAAAAAACTTTTAAGCCTTGGAATAAACGTAAAAACTGTTAATAAATAATGTGCGTGAACCAGCAACATATCCACGCGTGGAAAGATTTTAAACATACGGTGTTAAACTAAAAAAACTAGATCTATTTATTTGTACGTGTACAAATAATATAATATCAAAAAGGTAATATTCTCGTAGTATTTTGATTTAATTTTTGTAGATATAGGTGACATTCCGCACATCTCTGCAGCTGTTTTGATGTTTTTAAAACTATATCGTTTTTCAACGTGTACAGTTGCAAAAAAATATTTTGGGAGAAACATAATTTAAAATTTCATATCGTATGTGGCAGGATGCACGGCACAGTGGAGCGAGACGGTTGCGCACTGTGGCTTGGAACGCTTTTACCTTATTTCGACATATATCTTAACCATGTTATTTTAAATTACACCTTATTGTTTCGAGTTACGAGTTATAATTCCTTTATAGCTTCTTAAATACTTACAACCTCTAAAGCTGATATCTGATATAAAATTTCATTGCTGTTAACGTTGTGTATATATCAGGAACGAATAAGAACAAAAAAGAAACGTTATCCATAGCTAAAAGGTTTATATTCCATGATCGTCTGGATGATTCTAAAGCTTTCTGGAATGAGATGAGTTAGTTCCATGAACCGCTTCCGCCGCTGCTCCTTCCGTCTCGGGTTGCTTTGAAGCAAACATTCTTGAGGCGGACACCGGACCCGGTTCAAGAATGCCGATCAGACGAGGACACAACGAAGGCGTGCTAGCTCATATCTGTGCACTTCGAGCCGACTAGGCTCTCGTAGCATTCTTTATAGATAACCAAGGTTGTTTCACTAAGGTAGTGGTTTGTTTATGTGTAGCCACTTAATTATAATTAATTTGTTCGTCATCTGCGCAATGATTGTTTGTCATTCCATTTACATACTTCTTGTTATTCGATATGATGATGTCTGTCTAATACGCAAAAGCGTTAACTATTTGTTTCATATAATGTACAAATGTGTATACGTCTTACGTATATTTATTAATAAATGAATAACGTGGTACATTAAAATATATCAGATTAACCTAATTTATCGATAGGTATATTTTAATAGGTTATTATTTCCTTAATTTAAGAAATAACAAAAAGTTTTACTATGATACTAAAACTATATAGTTATTTCTAGATCTAGACAAGTTTTGTAATAAAATAATCAAAAACACAACAATTATTCAATATCCTATAACAAAACAAAATTAAATAAAATATGGCATTTTTTACCAGTCAGCCTTCTTTGACCATATAGACAGCCAGCCTGATTCAGCCTCTTTTTCTTTAGTATTTAACATTTCACACGTACATTAAATTGAGTACATTTCAAATGCATTACCATGAAGGGTGTATATGTCATATCCAATATTCTTTGTCATTTATTTTTGTGTCACTATTAATTTCTTAGTGATAAGTATTGCCTTTTTCTTTTATTTACTGTACAAGTTGAATTGTTCTTCCTTGTTTGAATATAATATGTGGCTGTTAACGATCTTTCAAATTTCCTTTTTTGCAACTCCTTTTTAATTATTTTGCACTTCTTTTTTCTATTCTTTAGCTTGTAATCCCTTTAGTTTCTCGTCAGGATATAATTATTTTTCTGCTCTCAAAATTTCTTCTTACTGTTTCTCAAACTGCTGCACTCTTTTGAAGAAGTAGCTCCTAACTTCTTAGTCGCTTTAGAGACGCTAGGCAAGATGAAATGTTTTTTAATACGAGCGATAAGTTTACGAGCTTGATTATATATTTATATTGGACAAAATGGCTTTTTTAATTCCCGTTGCTGATAATCCAAGTTCAATTATATTATATTTATCATTAACTTTATCATTAACTTTATCATTATCATAAACTCATATTATTTTGATACTTAACTATTTCCGCTTTTGCAGCTTTACAAGATAAATGAGTAAATGTTGAAATGTGTTTCTTGCAACAGTAAACTTTTTAAAGCTTCTAATAGAAATAACATATAGTCAACAGAATAAGTAATTTCCAAATCAGTATAAAGTTTTCACTATCTCTTGTATTAGATAATCATAGTCGTGATAAGTTTAACGTTATTCAATGGAGTAACATGTTTGAAAAAATATAAGTACCTAGTAGGTACATTGAGAATTAAAATCACTATCGCAAAACCGAGACTCATCATCTTTCTTCACATTACTCATAGTCATTACTGTCAACATTTATCTCAAGATATCTTTGCCAGTTATAGAGTCAATATGGAGATTTCCTTATCAAATTCTGGCGTGAGAAAGGCTGAGTAACTTGATCATGTCTTTGATCCATTCACAGAATGTTATGTATAACATGGTTACTAAAAGGTTTCCAGTCCCACGCACATTTGTGGGCCATGTGTGTTAACAAACTTCACGATAATATTGGCTACAAACATCGTCAGTTTCGTTTTTTCCCATGAATTTACTCTAAAAATGTTGTAGTATGTAGATCTATACTTTATTACAATTCTTTTCTTTCTTCTTTCTCTTCCTAACTTGGCAACCGGCCTTCTTTATTGAAAACCATTACTGCCATTATCGAGTGAACATATTTTCCAGTCTTATGACGATTTCAGGATCCTAAAAAGATGGCGGCTGCCTTGTTAGAACTTCTTAAGGAGTTTTTGTAGCATAATTCATGGTCCATATTATTATTTCTAATCCAATTCACTTGTGCACAATAAACCTGTTTTAAACAATATAGGGTCAAAAACACAAATTTATGAATGAAAAACAAACATCATGACAATCTGAGATCTCGACAAAAAAACCTTGATTCTTCTTCTTCTTTATTTTGCGCCGCAAAAAGCACTTGCCAGTGTCAATGTGGTTAAATCTTCGTATGTAGTATTTTTATAAACAAAGTTGGTCTAACAAGATGGTGGCTCCCTTGTTAGTACTATCTAGATAGTTTTTGTGACATCTCAAAATGCATGTTATCAGTTTATATTTATAATCCATTTCACGAATTCACAATAAGCAAACTATATCACGCAAAATGCCACCAAAATTACATAATATAGGGCCAAAGAACCTAAGTTAATAAATTAAAACAAAAAGCACAACATGGCAATACAAGATCCCGCCAAAAACTCAGTGGCCCAATAATCCTGGTACACATGTCGATTAAGATTGTTTATGGAAAAAAAAACTGGCACCTTTAAGCACATAGCAAGTACCAGGAGTTTAGCACCGTCGTTCGTCCCCGGAGGACCTTATTAGGTCGTTATGCACAAAGTTAAAAAACGCCAGGAGCCTTATTCCATCCTCTTTTTATGTTCAGCTCCTCGGTGTACAAAACATCATAGGCCTTGATCGATATTGAAAGTTGGTATTATTGCGTATCTGGACAATGTTTACCTGGTACATGGTACAAGACCTTGGAAGCTGGCAATTGTACCATGAACCTAGTACGTCTACTATCGCTGTTACCAATGAAGTGCTGCCCTCTAGAGAAACTGGTACAGCTTAGACAACAAGTAAGTTAAATTTATTTCAATTTATGTAGATAAATATAATAATGTAAATACAATACATCAAAAATAAATAGTGACCTTATCTACCTTTTTCATGTTTGATATAGCTTTTTTATTACACTTTTATACCAAATATACATTTACTTATTACTTTACTGTTAAATATATAATTATCATCTAAATATTATATTTGTTTACTAAACACATTAAATAACGGAAATTACCTATTGTTCCGTTTAGTGACTTAATTTTGTTTATTATTGTTGATTCATTTCACCAAATACCTAATTGGGTAATTAACAAATACATCTTACACATGTAAATATTATTGTTTTACTTGATATCGAAATTTGGAAATCTACTAGAATAATTCAGCCAATATTTAACATGTTGAAAGCATAGTTGAATGCCTTTTCTATGTCATATATCGCAGTATGTACATCGACCTACGTAGTGGATTAACTTTGTAGTTCTCAATGAATTGAATTTGTTTATAAATTTCACATGAAAATTATTTATTAACTACTCATGTATTTTACTATGCCTTCGACTTTAGTGTTATTTGAATAATTTTATTGTTAAAATTGATCCATCTATCAAAGGATGAACCGACGGATCGAGCTCAGTATAGCAGTGTACAAATCTTCTATATGAATATCCATACATATTATAAAACTCAACGTCGCTCTGTCTGTCTGTCCGTTTATGTTCTTTTCACGCGAATACCACTTAACCAATTGACATGTTTTTTATTTTATTTCATAGCTATGTTATATGGCTAGGTTATAGGATATGTTTTGTAAGATAAATGAACATACGAAATAAGCAGTAACGATAATGGTGAAACAATTCAGAAAAAAATACGTTTTTCGGGCGCTTAAATGTTTTACGCTGAGTAAACCATAAGAGATATATCAAATTAATGTTTTACATAATTGTAGACAAAAAGACCTACAAAAAAGTCAGCCAAAAAATATATCTATCTTCTAAGGATCACCCACAATATGCATTTTTGTCACACGTCTTTTGAGCAAGGGCAGCACGATTCTCGCGTGCGCTCGACTGACGTTTTTTTTTTTTTTTTTTTTTTCGAACTGACTACACTGTTAGCCTGAGGGGCCCTGGAGCCTTTACGGCTTTTACAGCTTTACCGGGCTTGGGGGCGAGCGCTTAGGGCACTCAGCCACGAAAGCTAAGCAACAACATCCGAGGGTGCCAAAGTGGCCGGACCTCGGCTCGGACTGTTGCGCGTATGCAATTAAGTCGCGATCTGACTAATTCCCTATCCGTAATTCGATCTAAACTAACTATACATATATACATGTTTCTGCCCCCTGGGAGGAGGGAAGGAACATGTGTATGTGTATTTAGTGGTCTGAAATTTTTGTCTATTCTAACTAGGCAAAAAAAGAAAAAAAAAAGGTCCCTTACAGAACCTATGTACCTATGTGTGTTGTGCATGTGTGTATAATGCAGTGTCATGTATGGCTGTGAAAGCTAGTGATTGTACAGTCACTTGTATCGCGCGAGCGGCTGCTTGGCTCAAGGGCTCCATGCCGATGGATCGGACCTAGGCTTGAGTTGCCGCAGAGGAGGGTGGTCGTGGCGGGTCTCGACTGACGTCATGATGTAGTTACAGCGAGGCTCAGGGCCCTTTAAAAAAAAAATCGGAGGCGCGGGCATATTCAATTTATATATATACATCCAAAGTTTTTACTCACTTATCTAATCTACATTCTACGGACCACGTGAGACAGATTTCTCAATGATTTGTGTGTTATGAGAATTTTTTTTCGGGAGTGTAACGGTTTTTATAATATTTTTTGTCGCCTTTGACCGTGTGAAGGGACCTCAATGGATGTAGCATGTGCACAAACGTCCAGTTTAAAATGAACTCTCATAATGCATTCGTTAACTCCTGCAGTTAAGCTTATACATTGTCTTGGAGGGGTGTAGGAGGTCCTTTAACAGTAGTGGTTGCAAGTCTTCAATGAGCCGTTTCTTTGAGAACCGACTCTTTCAAGGCATTATATTGTTCGTTGTTTTCACACGGAGTTCTTACTCGGATTTTACAAGCTGTTAATATACACAATGTTTTTCATTACTGTGAGAACTACTAGGTATTTAGGTATTCATGAGACTCAGTATCAATTACTGAAAAGTTACATTCATAAATTCCCGTACGTCGCACATTCAACCGTTTCTATTCTCATTTAGCTACATAATATATGAATCATGAACGTATTTAATTACTTTATACTGACCCTAGAATTTATCCATTTTATTCCATTACACTGTCTGTTAAGTACCAACATGTACCCAGCCTGAATCTATATATATATATAATAAAATTGAAGTGTCTGTTTGTAATGTCAAAATAAAAGGTTTGTACTAAATTCATATGAAAGTATTTACAATTTTTACAAGTTTTAAAATTTTTGTCTGTATATAAAAATGGATGTTATTTTATTAGATATTGTTTTTTATGGGATTGATATGTTATTTTATTAGACATTGTTTTATATGGGATTGATAAGCTCCAACACCGTATTACAGAACACCATGAAAGTTGACAGATCTAAATGCTTTTTCATGGAATTTTTAATGCTGTCTTTTTAAATAATAACACGAAAGAAGTCGCGGGCATAGCTAGTCAACTATAAAAGTAAATTGTTAAAAACTACGTTAGCCGTAACATTTTTAATATTTCACATATTATAATATCGTATATATAATTATTATATTATCATTCCATCTTACTAATGGTTACAGCTATAACGTCACCTTCTAAATTAGATAACTAAATGTAAATTAGATATACTCCCTCAGATCGATTAAGTTATATTAGTTTATCCTTGATCTTTCACTATGTATTATGCAACATGTGATTCAAGGTACGTTGATGTTCTGTGTTCCAAACAACATTATTACAATGATAGATAGACTTTATCAGGCATGTCTCTGTAGATTATTATCAGAGATCATTCGGGAAAAGGCTTTTCTTTGGACATTCGAAATCATGAAATAAATTCTACAATGATGTAATTTGCTAATATGACTAATAGCCCCGAAGATGCCTACTTTGAAGGACTTTGTTGAAGCAGTTAAAAATGTTAAAGTGACAAATGGACAATATGATGTTTATCCTGTTTAAAGTTAGTCTTAACAGTTGGTTAAGAGTTAACAGTTTGAAGTGTATTTAGCTTATTAAATTAAATTTACGTATCCTAATTATTATGCCTTATATATAAGGCATATACTTTACATTTTACACGTTCAAATATTATTAAAGAACATCTAATTTTGCTAAGATAAATTAAGATGTTGCTTTTGGTGAAGCACGTTTGCGTTTTTCCTGAGCTTTTCGTCGCATGGCATGTGGCAGGCTGCGGCCGCGGCGCGGCGTGGGGAGGCGAGTCGCGAAGTCGTCCGTATCGGTCGGGTTCTCACGGGAACGTGCGGTGATTGCACCGCATTACGTCCTGTACTGAATCGTTTTAACTGCCGGCACATACAGGCCATACAGCCACCCACGAAATAAGGACATGCTTCTTTTTCTTTCAGCACTTTTTGCATCTGATTGCCTTTCTTATTACATTGAGGCCTTAAGGGCTTGACTCGGTAAAATTCTTAATTGTAAAAAATATTTATTATACGGTTGCACAGCATATTATTAAATGTATGGTGTTAGTTTAATGACTAGAGACCTTTCCAATGTAGTCATCATAGTTAGTTTTTTTTTCATTAGGTAAATTAAAAATTTAAACCATTTGTTCATTTCGTCTTTGCAATAGGCAAAAAACGAGACAGGGTTTACAAAATCAGAATTCCGCGTGGGGAGGGATTTTAGAAGGCAATTAAATATTAATTTTATCTCATTTATAACTGAAAGTAACTAAGATACCTACTCCATAAGCATATTCACTACTTAATGCATTGTGAATTGCGCAACTTTCCCTATTGGAGCGCGCGACCGCGACTTGTCTCCAATCAACAATGGAATGTGACCACTTTTTGGTCCCGACATCCTGCCGAAGCTCTAGAAGATCCAGTTTTTATTACAACTTAATACGGTATGCTCTAACTGAATTGGAAACAAGGACCTCCGATTACCTTAACAGTTATTCGCAAAGAATGCCTACAAGCTTGTGAGTTTCGTTCTCGTGTTGTTATCAACAAATATGTAGGTAAATGTGATATTTTCATTTTCATGTATGTAAACGAATTTTGTAATAGGTCTTGTCACTGTTACAAGTCGAAGCAACATTGAGTTATGTAAGACATACCTACTTCACATTTAGTGTAAAAGCCATGTGTATGTATCTCTTTCGAACCTGTAGCGGTATTTTGTTCTTTTCATAAATTCGAAAACAAAGGCTTATCTCCTATGCTTGTCGTCGTGAACTTACGGGACGGACTGCAAGGAAGTTATCTAAGGAACCTGAAGCACAGTTATTTTAATTGGGATACCTAATATTATATAATCCTCTGATCTATTGAATGTCTGCATTACTTTAACGAACGAGTTCTTTTAAAATATTCAATCTTCATAATAGGTAATCTATAATCTATATTAGTTAAACTACGAATTATTTCAGATAATATTTAAACATATTATATTACTATTAGGTATTAAGAAATAATTATTGATCCTCTTTTTTATGATTGGTTTTTCTTTTAACGATTGATGCTTTTTTAACTTACTATGTATACCGTATGTCCAATGATGCGTTCATATCCTAGGTTAGGTTAGGTTGGACTAGTGATGTATAATATTGCTAGTCGGCGCTGGCGATTATCAGGGTCTACATTTCACAGATACACGTGGTCGATTTTGACGAACAAGACATCAAAATTGTCTCTTAAGTTTTTAACTCTCATTTCTCATATTTTAATGCCCGTCATTAAAATATTTAAATAGATGTCTATAACTCAGCAACTTAGCAAAGAACAATACAGAACAATATATTGTTTAGATACATTTGTATACCTCAGAAAAAGAGGATCCTTTATTATAAAAGACGACTAGGTTTGCTAGCTGTTTTTGAAAAATGAAAAGGATCATTTAAGTACATGCCTTTTCAGTTTGTAATATATGTATATATATATATAAATACATATTTTAATATTGGTTAGAGTATTTTTTATGATGGTCCGGATAATCAATTCAAGTTGGTTACACGAATTCTACACATTAATTACAGTTTTATCAAAACAATATACCAAATAGTTGGTTACAAATTTCTGTCTGCTTACTTATCAGTTATATCTGTAATGGTTCAAAATATCGCGGTGTGGAACCAGCAGATACGGTAATGGTCTCTTACCTATCGCTAGCAACGACGACCATTGATAACCTACCTCATTCGAGTTCATATCGAATACGGACAGTTACTTTAAATTAACACTCCCGTGTAAAAAGCTTTTTAAGAAAATAATTTGAGCAATGTACTTGTAACATTCCTTTAAATTAGAAACTACTTCTCGACGTAGGTACTTTTAATGGTTCATGTCATCAATTTAGTGATAGATACATTTTTAAGAATTGAACTTATCGAACTTAAAATTGATATTTTTAGGGTGTTAACAGATATCAAACATCTCACATCACAATACATAAATCCAGGTTATTAAAGTTTACACCGATTATTTTTTATTTTATGATGATTTAAACGGTGTATTGATGTTTTTAGCTGGACCATTATGAAAATATTGCTTTTATTCAAAATTAATTATTGTTTGTTTAATATCATTTCTCAAATTTAGTTATATTTTAGAGCGATACCAGCAATAAGTACCATCATGTTTTAAGATAAACAAGTCTTTGTTGTTTGTTTACTGTATACGTTTATAAAAATGTATTGTTTTTAGACTCCGATATAAATTCAGAAGCACAGATTTAAAATCTATGGTCAGAAGAACATAACGGAGCAACCTCGTTGTCGTCTAACATTCTAAAGTCTTGCCAAAAAACTTAGCGGGTGCCTAAAAACCGGTCGTTCACCTCGTAATAAACTTTTGTCTAGGAAAGAACTGCGAATATGAGTCATTTGTATGGGAAACTTTTGACCATTATTCATAAAATAAGTTAAGTATTTTAACTATTTCCTAAAACGACATTAAGGTGCTTAACATTAGACTCATGTATCTATTAAAATTATAAATATACAATACACATAATATCTAGTTGCTACAATTAGATGGAATTTAATAATATGTGTAAAAACTGTATGTTGGATCTACTTTTTACGTTACTTTTGTTTATAGCTAAATCTAAATGTTTGATTTAATTAAAAATTAACTACGCTCAGGTATAGGCAATGCAATTTTCTATTTTTTTTTCCTGTTTGCTTTGTCTGCTACTATCTAACCCATAAAGACATATTCCATCTATCCTATGTTTATCTCATACCTACCAAGTTAAATAATATTACAAACGTGTTTATGAATATTAAATACGTGTAAAGTTTATTGATTAGCTACACAACGAACCATATCGATCAAGCGTAAATGGAATTATGGTCCAATTACGCCCACATTAGATGGCCAGGTCCAATTCTGGTGTTGTGTCAGGGATGCAAATGCCTGTTTATTTTCGTCGCATGAGTCGCGAGGCATGTCGAGTCATCGTGAGATCACCAATTCTCATAATTGATCAAGTGGTTTGTTTTGTTGATGAAAAAAGGTCAGTAAAAAAATAAACCTTTATGAAATCAGTTTTGTTAATCTGTCCTGACATTAAATTTAATAATTATTATGTACTTCCATAAAGTGTAAATTTTATTTAACTGGCTTCTACCGACATCTTATAAATACCTGTAAAGTGTATCTATAAGAACGTAAGTTAATAAACCCTTTACTCGCCCATATGCCATAAAATGCGTTTAAAGATAAAATTGTGGTCCCCCGCAGATTATAAAAAGTGGTTACGTCTGGGAGCATAGTTGCTTACCAGAACTTTTGTACTTTTTATGGCAATATTTCTGACTACTATTAACACTAGAGCTGTATGGTTTTTAATATTTAATAGTACCTACTGTAAAAGGATACTCACAACTAAACATCTTGAGTTAAGAAAGTTTAGAAAACGGTTGACCTCTCCGAGAACGATGAACTCATCTACTGGTCTACATCGCTTAATATTTAATGTCCAAAAATTAATACGTCTGTGGGGATCCATGTGCATCTAGCTTTGATCGTGTTGAAACGTGTTGAACACACGTGCAATTAGAAGGGGTCACACAGAATCTATATTATTTAAACTTTTCGCTACCCATTATTCCTCTCCCTAATATAGGGCCCGTACCAAATTACGTATTAATACATTCAATCCAGTTTCCATTCATATTTAATTCAATGTTTTTAATTTATCTTATTTTAAAGCAACAACTGGGTCGCAGATGGGTGTTGGATAGAGAAATTTTAATAATAAACCGGCGTGAATTCCAGTTAGGACCGATATACGTTGAGATTATTGTGACAAAGTTTAGAATAATAATACGGTTCACAACAAAAAGATTAGACCGGTATGTAATGGGTCATATTAAAATATTTTAACTGTAGCAAGCAACATGGAACGATTTTCCCAGACTATTTGTGTAGGTAAATTTCGCTTGAAGAAATGTTAATAATATAATGATTTAATCACTACAATTTACTTATATTATTTGTAGATTTAGCTATTAGCCACAATCTCAACTGATGTTAAGTGACAATGTGACCCAAAATGGTACCACGCTAAGCCTAATGTGGAGCGACTGGCTCTCAAGTTCACCTGCCGGAACACACCTATAGGTGCTCAGCGACAGATTTTTAACTTGCGGTTGGCTGAGCATTAACGTTCATTTTTATCACGATGTTTTCCTTTACCGAATGCTCAGGCTCATTACAGGGATTCGAACCCAAGTCGATTGACGCGATGTCCATACAAGCTACCACCGAGCAATCGTTGCTTCAAAATTCAATTCTACTAATAAAAAATACTACTAATGTAGTAAAGATAATTAAAGAAGAAAAATGATTAAAGATGGATAATATAAAATTATATTTGAACCGAAGTTTTCAAAGGTTTTAGAATTATATCAGTAAAGAATAACGTATCGTATTTAATAAACCGTGTTACACGTATTTATTCACGCGTGCACACGATCTAATCATCATTGGCTATTGTTTAGTGTTGCGTGACTCCGTAAAGAGCTTAATAAAATATTAATTAAGTCTATAGAACGAAGCAATTAACATACTTGCAGTTCCTATTTAACACATTGAATAATAAAATGATTTCTTTCACCCTTTGACTCGAGGTTATACCTAATCAATAAAACTTTATCGCTATAAATTAGTACATAACTCAAACATACATAATTGTCAAACTAATATGCAAACACATATATATGTTTCATAGATTTAAAATATTGTTCAAAATATTTGCTCCGTGCGGATGATGTAACTATTAATTCCGTTAAACACATATAATTTTGTGAATATTAGGAAATCGAATTTTATTGCTTCTTAAAAAATCTAGTTTCTATGTTTCTAATGAATAATATAAAATACAAAGATTCCCAAGAATATTATATTTAGCGATTGAATGTAGAAAGCCAATCTTCATGATGAAGATAAGAGTATAATGATAGTTTAAAATAATATGATATTTTGTTAAATATATTATGACTATCTTATATATCTTGTACGGTTTAGTCAGCCTAAGCCATTTAAGCGCCCCAAATGCGTCTTTTTTCCGAACTGATTCACCATTATTGTCACTGTTTATTTTGTAAGTTATTTTATCTTTCAAAATTAGCCTATAACCTGGCCAGATAATATAGCTATGAATTAAAATAAAAAACAAGTAAACAGTGGTTTTCGCGTGAAATGAACATAAACGGACAGAGAGACGTTGGGTTTTATAACATGTATAGAAGATTATGAAATATTTACTCATACCTCATAACATGGCATGACTTCTTGTATAAATTATGTTTGTACTTGTATATATAATATTATGACTGCCCGAAATGATAGGAAGCATATTACCTTCAGTTATAGTCGTGTACCGATAGAGCGGACGGTCCCATTCCGTGGGGTTCCATGGCCAGGTAACGGTTTCTAATACCGCACTTGCAAATGCACGAAGATATCTTTAAGTTCAGACTATTAACCATGTTATTTGGATAACATTACTAAATGTATTTGTAACGAATAGCACAATTTTTGTGTTCGTACATTAGTTATAATGAGAAATTTATCTTGTTTATTTATAATTGATATAACTGATTTCGAATTCTATATTTTTTTAAATAGTTCTAATTGCTTAGCCTCTATAAGTAAAACTAATTATTGGTTGCCTTTATCGATACCCAATATGAACAACATCGCAACTCAAATTAGACATGGTTTTCAGATAAGCTGCTGTTTAAAAAAAAACAAATTCATGATTTTATTTGGCATCATGATTCATATGTAAATTGTTTGATACCTATTTTTAAAGCTCTTTCGACGCAACATTATGTGAATTGTAGTTAATTAACGATGATATAATATAAGTATGAAATATTTTTTTATTTACAATGGTAAATTTAACCAAATAAAAATGGTTCTATTGGGTGTCGATATGTTGTCTTGAGTCAAGTTCATAATTCATTCATCTGAAAACAACACTTCAACATTTAAATACAAAAATTCTTATAATAGTTTTACTGCGTTCTGTCACTTACCTTTAATACCCAGTATTTTGTAATGTAGTTTTATTTTACTATTTAATTTTATGTATTTTAATACGTATAGATTGGTCTGTACTGTCTATAAGTTATTGCTTACTATATATCATGGAAGGAGAAATCGTTATTCCTTGTCACAATGACAGTGATTATTTCATCCATACATCGGACCGCTGACGTAGAATTTAGTTAAAAACTCGTATCCCCCATAAGCGGTGTGTGCGAAGCGGCAGACCGCAACATTCCCAGTGCTCGAATGATGCCATGCCACTTGTGGCGATCGGGCTACAGACGCCCGTTTATGGTGAGGACGATCGCGAAGGAATGTGGACCGTACTTAGGCAGCCAGTGTGCTGTGCCGTGTGCAATAAGTGATAAGAAGTAGAGGTAATACAAAAGAGTCCATTCAAAGTTAAGTTATTTCTGAATTCATTTCTGTTATTGACCAACCTAAAACCGTAACATTTCCGTTTTTTTACAACTGAGCTGGTAGGTAATCATACGGCTCGCTTGATTATAGGCAGTTACCTATGGACGCTTGTAACAACGTTGGTATCACTAGCGCGTTGCCGAACTTGAACATCGGGCATCGATGTTTACTTATCGATATTGATATCGATGTCAACATCGATGTTTTTGTATTAACGTTTATCCCTAGAAAAAATGCTCGTTACATCCATGCTCGTCACTCGTTGCGTAATACATATCAATGTCAGTCAAGGTCAGCGGCAGCCCTGGCCCTGGGGTAGAGCGAGAGGTGCGGTCGCTCTAGGCTCTAGGCAACCGCGCCAGGTAGCAATGTGTCGCCAAAATGCCAAATACAAAACGAATTTCGAGCGAAAAATATAATTTTTATGAAGCCTTTTGAAATGCCACGAATGAAAATGAAATTTGAATCGAAGAAAATAAAATTAAGCATAGATGCACGGCACTTCTTATGGTGTGATAAAACACAATTAATGGTGTAAAAGCGTCGACCAAACGGCGCTGAAAGACGAAAGACAATCTCGATTAAGTAATACCTATACCTATACCAATACCTTGATTAAGTGCTAAGGCCGGTGCTGGTCAAGGGGTGAATGAAACTAACATATATACCTTCTTTTCTAACTTTTTTTTATCAAACTAATAAGAAACAAGCATAATTTTGTTAAAAATCGATACCGTAGGGTACTGAAATTTACAACTGTACCTACTTAGAACTCAAAAAATGTATCACAAATAATGTAAATTGAAATGTCAATTCAGAATTACCAATCTTAGTTGTAACAAACTGTTTTCTTTTTTGGTAACTTGAATTATTATATTTAGTGATCACTTGTACCAAACCAAAGTATGACTCGCTCAGCAACAACGCATCCTTGCCAACTTATACACTTAAATGACACTAACATATTTACTTTCGAAATATTTAAATAAAAAATCAATGACCTTTAAATATTAATGTTATCAAATTTAAACAATATTACCGGTATATTACTTGTTAAAGAATTAAACAAATATATAGATTTTCTAGGCGAAAATATAACTAGAGTTTTAGCTATCCCACTTTAATTACTTGTTAACAATTAAATGCAATTTTTAAACTATAATCCATATTTGGTGGAAATATAAAACCCGGCACAAACTTAATGCGAAAATCTTAATTAAACTTAACTCATCTCGTGTTTCTCTCGCATAATTTGCAATGAGAATTTTTCGGAAGGTAAAATATATATAAGAAACTATTTTCTCAAGAAACTTATAACTGGAAATTAATTTCAACATACACAAATATAATATAAAATATTATTACTGTACATTATACGTGTGATTTGACGAATTAAATTCTCAATTAACAAAATTTACAACTTTGTTACAATAATATTTAAATCCTAAAGGCATAAGGAAATTCTTTAGTGTTCAGTACCCAAGTATGGTTCAATGCACAAATATGCCAAAGAGCGACCATCTAGAGCAAACCGTATCTGCGAGACCACACGACGAAGTAGCAGGGCTACATTAACTGTATGCCGGCTAACGGTTCCCCTTTGAAATATTTTAGCACTATATTGTTTAAATATAGCAAGAAATTTATACGTAGTCTACATTTAGACGGGAAAATCCCTAAAAGCATTGCCGGCATTTATATATTATTTTGCTATTGGTAGATTAGAACTTGCATTCTAATAGTGTATATTTTATTCAATTACTCCTTATTTATTTAATGGCCGATTGTCCAATCGTTGACCATTGATGAATAATTTTGGCTTTTAGACAGATAATGTATTAAACCTGTCAAAATTTCAAAATTATTCTTCAATTCAAATTCTTCAAATCAAGTTATCTGGTTGAAAAATCGTCCCTTAATCTTATTACTCTTACTAGCATATGAGTTTATTTTAAATTTTCTAATTCTTTATAAGTTTAGCGTTTGGTCACAATGTCCCCTAATGTTAAGTAACACACTAAACCTAGTGGAAAGGCTGGCTATCAAGTGCAGCTGTCGTAACTTATAGTGCTTGGCGACAGATTTTCAACTTGAATGGTGGTAGCTAACAAAGCAGGCATTAGAAAATTTCCCACCACCATGCTATGGATTCATCAAGTTTTCTTTCACCGAAGTATCAGGCTCATTGTAAGGATTTAAACTTAAATAAATCGCCTCGATATCCGTACAGGCTACCACTGAGCCATCATTGCTTCAAATTAATTTGCCTGTTAAAATTAATATTATAAAATGATTGAATAAAAAATTGCAGTTCGCTTATATCGGTATTTTTACAAGCAATAACCGTGACCTAACCTTATGAGAAAAAGATAATATGGATGAAAGAATCAACCAACCAATGACATCAGTTGATGTCATGCTGATCGAAACTTCCACAGAACGACGGGAGAAGTCTCAATAAATTAACCAGTTTATCATAAAGCCTCTTCACGCTTGCGGTTTCAACAGCTTTGTACCCATCATCACAAGTATATTTTCTTACAGTGTTATGTAGTTTGCATGTTCGGCTCAACAGTAACGGTTTTAGATTGAGTGCGTGCTAAAATGCGGCCAATCGTTTCTGAACGAATTTAGCGTATGTAAACATATTAGTTCATACAATCAATATTAATGCAGACTTGGCAATCCGTTTCAATCGCAAATAGAAGTTATTGCGATCGGTCTGACTTCAATATTCGTTGAATCATCTATCCTTCTCAAAGATGCTTTCATCAATTCATCAAGAGATCACTTGCGTCGTTGATCGCTTAAATAATTCTGTAGGTACCTACGTAAGTACTATTCCTATATATATTTAAAATGAGCATATCAGATATTGATTATATTATCACTAAGTTTTACAACATGGAATATATTATGCTCTTTATTTACATTTAAATCAAAAATGTGTGAATAAATCGTTGAGGATTTTAAAAACAATTTCGGCGAGATAAATGTTAATTATTCCCACAGCATAATATTTACATCAATAAATTGGTGAGATCATAGCAACGTCGCGTCGTAGAATTCTGTGGTGACATCATTGGTAGGAAGTGTTTGCAGCACCATTACTCTTTTTATGTGAACATGTGGGGAAGAGGCAGTCACGTTGTTACAACGTGGCTACAGTATCTTTATTGAGGGATTGTACTTGTTCATTGTGTATTGACAGCAATTTATTTTCCATCGCGTCACATCGGAGGTCTGTGACTTCGATATATTGCATTGCTTGATCATATTTTTACGCAGAATAGTTTATTTACCTAGGTAAGAAATGAAAAGAAAGATATATTTCTTTTTTAACCACGTGAAATAGAAAGAACTGCACGTGATAGCTCATTAGTCGTGCACTTGTACACCACGACGAGCAACGTGAGTGTACAAAACATAACACAGTAATAGAGAATATTCTAGTGTTTGTCGAACGAGTCACTCTCAAACTAAAATTCTGTCATCAAGTCCAAAGCACTTGCGGCAACAGCACTTGTGAGCCAGTACAATTTCCGTACTTTGTATGTGCATAATATTATATCTATGGCTAATTAGTAAATTATTATATGACAGGTAAGTATTATTATTCCCACGAAAGATTCTATGCATACTAATTTAGTCCTTTTCTAGGCTTAGCGCATAGCTGCCCAGGATCAAGTTAAATTCAGCGGATCACAATTACACATGGGTTTTTAAGGCACTACGTTTGTATAGTTCCAAAGTTCATAGTATATATGCCTGCAGAAAAACAATATTACTCCAGTAAAGTAAAGAGTTATTAACGAAATGAAAGAAAAATGTACAAGTATATGTAAATATTTGTTTTTACATTCTATAAGTTGGCTCTAAAATCTCACAAAGTATTTAAAAGATTTTTTATACGAAATTATAACCAGCTGTACGGGTAGGTATATACTATAGACAGTTTCAATGATTACACAAGCTCTCAAACCTTAGTTTCCTTGTATATTTCCAAGTATTCGACAATCAACACCTTATCATGAGTAAACATTATTTCTTACATATAACGACTGCTCATTATATTAGTAAATATCGATACGCATTTCTAGACGATAACAAAGCAAGAACAATTGTAACGTTATCAAACAACTATTAAAACTACTCCAGGGAAATGTCGGATCGTACGTTGACCCCGGAGCGACGCGACGGTTACTACGATAACCGTGCTGTGTGTTATGCTTTATTTCTGCTCTCCCTGGTGGTAAACACTCGTGCGTCATCCCCAGTGGTCTCCGATCTACAAATAAATAATTTGAACATGTGGCCTTACATACCACGTTGATATTATAAATCGAACAAGACTCCCGTCGGTTCAATTGCTTACTTTTATAGACTTTCCTTTGTTTATGACAATATTAAGAAAATATTTTAACACCAAAGTTTATTCCTTTGGGATAAATAGGGTAAACTTTGTGTCGACTACCATGTTCATTGTGTACACCCTATCTAGGCCTGCCATAAATGTTAAAATGGGGCGACGGGGAAATTTGGTATAGAAATGGAACCAAATCATAGATAACTTAATATTCACCTTTAACGTAGACAAAAAGTTTTCTTTAAAATGTGTATTATGTCTGTTTTTAATATGCCTATCTGAACTACCCAATCGGGTTATCTGACTTACGTCAGAGTGCGTACGTACTTAGTAGTAGTGTTTGACGTTCATAAGTGCCTTCTTAGGGCCTAAATTTAATAAAGCATTTTTTGATTTTGATTTACTTATCTGGACACAATGCAACGCATCAAACCAGGACACGTCCAGCTATACCGGGTCTTGTGACAGCCCTAATGCATGCATTTCGGTTTTACATGAGTTCTGGATTCCCTTACGTTGTTTTCTTTAATTTTCAAGCTTGTTTTAAGTTCGAAAACTCATAAAAACAGACGAGCAACTGAACGTGTGCAATTTATAATATCAACTGAGCGACTTTATTTTTCTGTTTAAATATATTTTTAATGGATGCTGCACGAAACACCCATTCCTATTTACATTATAAAACATTCAATGCAAATTAGTTTGCAAATATTCACAAAAACACGTATTTCTAAGAAATGTATAATTAAGGCAATGCTTAACAATGATTACAAATGTCGGTCGTGACTCGTGCTCCGGTTATGACAAGTATAATGTCAAAGCGGAGTAGCATATGGATTAGCTCAAGTGATTCCTGCAACGTAAACATTTGAAGTACGGCAAGTCATTTGCAAAACAAAGAGCGCAGAACGCAGTCGAAATAAAAATATTTACATTGCCCCTGCTGACTCAGGCCTCGGCTTTGTTTGGATGAAGAAATAACCCATTTACTTGAAAATAAATTAATGTCAAATCTTAAGAAAAGACATATTTATTTATAAGTATATATTTCGCTAGTAGGTGAGAGATTTTGATAACACCTTGAGATACTTTCTCAACCTTGTTATCTCAAAATGTATAATTTTCATTATGAAAAGTATTTATATCGTATTAATATATGTAATATAATCATGCCTTAGCCTGGTCTTAGCCTGGTCTGTCTTAGCCTGGTCCAGTATATATCTCTGCAGACCGATCCCTGGCTTTCTCTTTCCAGGTCTTCACACCATGAATCATTATGAACGCCATCCAACCATTTGAGTTTAGGCCTGCCTCGAGTTCTACGTCCATCAGGTATTCCTTCGAGAAATCTTTTGTGTATTCTTACGGCATGTCCTGCGTCCAATTTCAATGTTTTAACAACATTTGGTTCTCTTTATAACTTGTATATCTCATTATTGTACCGCTTTCGCAATTCTTAATTATCCAGCAAAGCGCCGAAATAGCTTCAAAGTGTTTTGCGTTCGAACACCTACAGGAAATTTTCATCTTTTTCACTTAGTAGGTACACAATTTTCTGAACCGTAAGTCAATACGGTTTCAGTAAGGTTTAAGGTCAGGTATTTTAAGTCCTTAAGTATGATCTCACTTTCCCATGACAAAATAAAATGATCTTAGTTCTAATTCTAAAGTAATAGGTTCCCAAAGCGGTCTACATTGATCCATAAGGGTTGGTTTTGACGTGCGAACTATTTTTAGCTATGAGGTTGAGAAAATAACACAACGAATTGCGCCGTGATATTTGAATGCCAACTGGATGACGACGACTGGATGATGGATAGTTTTCTTACCTCAGTCAGAATAATCTTTAGACATGTAGCAAATAGAATTTACTCTCAACTTTAAATTTGTATAATTTTATAGGCCACATATTTTGCGTAAGAGAGAGGAAAATTTAAATTCAGTATGGAATATTACGCGACAACTACTGCTACTTTGTATATTGTTGCCTGTCCGGTCCATCGGTATCTATTTACTAGTTACCAGTGAGATTGTTTACAATGAGGTATGTCATCGGCACGCAAAGGCGACGCGGGTCACCGGACATGAGACATTACTTTAATGAAATAAATACAATTTGCATGGAATAACTCTTATTATGGTTCACTGCATGCGTTACAGTGTTGTCAATATTGCAAAGATAAAAATACTAAACTAGTATGAAATTTAAACAGAAAAATAATATTTATTGCAGACGATAATCATTACACTTTAAATAAACAATAAGCTATATTATTAAAAATATCAATAGAACTTTAGACATATTATGTACCTAACACAAGGAGTTTTTAGCGGGATCTTGACCTGTCATGTGTTAGTTTTTATTTTCATTTATAAACTCAAGTTATATGACTTTATTATATGTAATAATGGTGGCGTACTTTATGATATAATTTGGACATTGTGCACAAGAGAAATGGATTGTAGATAATCATTATAGAAACATGCATTTTGAGTTGCCATAAAAACTTCATGAACAGATCTAACAAGGGATGCAAGCTACATTGGCAATTTTGTGAATAAAAATATGTTGCAATTAAAATAATAAACAGAAGAAATAACTGCTGATAATTTGGCAGTTAAAGCAGACTGACAAAAGTAGAAAATTGAGCTAGCAGTAATAATGATAACAGCTCTCAATGAAAACTACATTCTTCTGACTCACCCAATAAATATGAATCTTAATTGAAGTAATTGTTAGTAATGTACACGATGACTGTATAGTTGAAAATGAATAGAGTATGTTCTATTGAATTGAAAAACAACTACACAAGCTAGATAAACCGGTAAACATAAATAAATACATTGTAAAAATAAACATAATCTAAACAACATTTATGCTATGACACGAAAAACACTCATAAATGATTAAGTAATCAATAATTATTTTTGAGTGTAATCAGTAGGGTTTGAGTTGTTATTATTATCTGTAATTTATAGATGTGTTTACCTTTAGAATTAACTGTCTTAATAAATTTATTATAACTACAATATACAATATAAAATTGTAGTAAATAAGTCGGAGAAGATAGGACGTAGCGCGTCGGTAGATAAACAGGATCCAGACTCAATCTCAAATTGTACGAGGAGGGATCAAAAAGTAGTGAGAATGAGATAGAATATAATGACAATGACTATTGATAACTTAATAATATATTTTTCTACATAGTTTCCGAGTCTCTCTACACACCGATTCCAGCGCTTTTCCAAGGCTTCAATCCCTTTCAAAATAAAAGTTTTGTTTTGGTCCTGTAAAAAGCTCTCCATGGCATCCATCACCTCGTTATCGTCTTCGTACCTGTTTCCCCTTAAGTATTTTTTCAATTTGGGGAACAGATAAAAATCGCTAGCCGCCAGATCTGGTGAATAAGGGGGGTCGAAGCCAGCTTGCTGAATGGCAGCCATCGCAACTGCCGCCTTTGTGCGGGTGCGTTGTTGTGATGAAACAGCATGCCCCTTCGAAGTTTCCCTCTCCTTTTCTCTTTGATGGCATTCCTCAACTTGGGAATTAAAGCTGCATAATATTGGCCTGTAATATGTAATGTATATGTAATGTGGTTCCACGCTGCAGGTAATCAATCAACAATATCCCTTCTGAGTCCCAAAATATTGAGGCCATAACCTTGCCAGCCGACGCCACCACACGAAACTTCTTCGAGGTCGGTGATGATGGCCGTTTCCATTGCGAAGATTGCTGTTTTATCTCGGGATCAAAATGATGGACCCATGTTTCGTCCATTGTTACGAAACGAGACAAAAAGTTTTCAGAATCTTCTTGAAACTTGTCCAACAATATCTTCGAAATGTCAAGTCGATTTTGTTTCTGACTGTCGGTTAACATTCTCGGTACCCATCTTGCGGAGACTCATATTCAAAGATTGTTTCAATATGGATTGAATACTTCCATATGAAATGCCCGTTTCTTGAATTAAGTATCGGATGGTAACTCTTCGATCACTCAATACAATTTTCTCGACTTTCGCAACATTTTCTTGGGTGACTGGCGTCGATGGACGGCCACAACGATGTTCATCTGTCGTGCTCATTCTCCCTACTCAAAATTAACAAGCCCACCTTGCGACAGTGGAATACGGCGGAGCAGACTCTCCTAATGTTGCCTCCAAATCGCAATGAATCTCTTGCGTCGCTTTTTTAAACAGAGGTATTTAATAACGGCTCGCACTTCGTTTTTCTCCATTTTCGAGAACACGTTCTAACATCAAGCAAACAAATGACTACATTCAGAAAAAAACAAAAGAGAATCGAAGATTTTTTCTTTATTAATATTACAAATATGTGTCTGAGCTATGCCTGCCAGTATTTTTTTTGCTTACCAAGGAGTATGTCGTTCTCACTACTTTTTGATCCCTCCTAGTATAAGTGTCAGAATAATAGTAATTTCCACTTCTGTCATTATGACTCTACCACTGAAGACAGTTGAAATTGTATCGGTTAGTTGGTCACCATAGCATATGGATTAGTTTTAAATTGTAGAAAAAATGTAGTCTTAATTTTGGTTTCCAATAGCCCACCATAACAACACTGGTACCTTTACTGTACTGGTGCATGTGTCATTTTATCTTATTTATGAGCCTATCGATTCTCGGAATATTTCAGAATTGCCATGGAGATACGTCGTGATAAATATTTAGATAAAGTCTTTTGAGATGGATGATAAATTTATGAAGGTAATCTCAGACAGTGAGTGGCGCACCTTAAAGATTGCATTATCGATCGTAGCCGACTTGCAGAATCTCGCAGTCAGCGTCACCAGCTATTTATGTACAGACAAGTTATCCACATCAATGTTACAAATCATACATTTTCATGTCCTATTTAGTCTGAATTAACGAGTAATGTTTTATGACGTAACCGAATAGTCGTTATCATTGAAATTAATTCGCAATAATCACAATGAAGGAAGTCTGACGGTTTCCTGAGTCATTCCTTTTGTGCCACGTGCTTTACTTTATTTTCGGTTTTCCGGTGCGATAAGGTTACCGACGGTTATTTCTTAAGGCATCTATAATGTTAAGTCATACTCGTAATTTTTATTAACGCTTATTCTCATGAACCTCTTAAGAAGTGTTCCCACGGTGCGAACTGGTCCGTGTCATGCTGTGGCCGCGCGTACGTTATTAACTATTATAATTTCGCCCATTTAAAAGCAGGTACTTTTAAAGCGTTATTTATTTATTTATTTTATTAAATAAAGCTCATAGCTTTTATATCATTAAAGAAACTACTATTTATGTTTTTTTTATTATTTAAATCATATACAAATAATACATATATAAATATTATGACAAAAAATAAAAATTTATGCGTTCGTGCATGTGTGTGCGTGTGTGTATGTATGTTATGTATTGTGAAGGTGACAACAAACGTTAAAGGTTTAACGCACATTATCGGTCTCTCCTCTTTGTGTGAGCCAGAGCGAGAGAGTAAATGTCGGTGTGTATGTATATTGCACACTGTTTAAATAAGATAGAAAATGTCTTTTAAAATGAAGTTTCACTTCTATCGTGTGTGAATCGCACTCACACCTTTTTTTAATAATGTCGGTCAAACACAAGCTCTTATTCGTGACTAAATTTTACGTGTACAGACATTATTACATATAAACAGTATACAGATATTCCATATAAATATAAAGCCTAGTCATACTACACTGATCCGGTGTCATTTAGGCCATGACAATTCTTTTAATTTTTACTAAGGGGGAGTCCATTAATTACGTGTGGCGTTTAGGGGAGGTAAGGGGTCGATCCGAATCTCACCCGATCTCACGTTGGGGGGGGGGGGGGTATCTCGGCAAATATTCCGTAATTATTTTTTCCGCAAGAAGCAGTGTATAATTTAGAGAAAACTGGGATGAATTAAAAACACCATATTTCTCCACTAAGATATGGCTAATTCCTACACAATAATATTTATCTATACATAGACATATATAATGTGAACGTCGCAAACTAGTACAGTAGCCCTTCGATTGTTTTGCCGCTACCAGCCAGTGCCTACCAATTCAACCTTTGCACGCCTTCATCAGCATGCCCTATGTCTTCTATTGTCTAAATGTATGTGCTGATCTAAAAAAAGATGCTAAAGTACTAGCGGTATCTACTTTTCATCTATTACAAGAGCTGCAGAGCACCTACGCGTGGTCCAGTCCATCAGTTACTCCAGCGCGCAGAGTGTAACCCTCACGCATTGTCACACGTCGAGATACTGAACTTCTGTGTGCAAGCGACAACGATTTACAGTGGCTAGACCAGGTCGAGGTTGAAGGAGCGGATGATTTTACTGAAAATCATAGACATGTGGGTTCCATTTTCTCACTGTGATTCTAGACTACGTTCTGTCTTAAATACTAGGCTTAATATGCGAACTAAAATAAAAACGATAAAGCAAATCCAATGCAATCTAGTTGAGTTTAACACAGATTAACGTATTTACACTAAAAATACGCATTTATAAAAAGCTCACAGAATATTAGGGGAAACCAAAACTCACAAAAGCTCACCGAGGGAAGAGGGCATTCGCAAAATATCCAAAATCGCCTCACGTAATTAATGGACGCCCGCCCGTCTTTGGACGATTAGCAATATTTTTATAAGACAACGCTCTAAATAAATTATGTTTGAGGTGAAGTAATTATAAACTTATATGCTTATCCTTTACAATGTATGCGTGTACCTACAATACTTGTAAAGTGAATAGATAAACTATCTATGACGTATTTTGTTTTTGAAATGTCGTATCACGCTAACAACGGCTGAAGTTACGATACTGTCAATCAAATATAAACATAATATTGGCGCCAGAGAGAAATATGTTGTGAGATCATATCTGCTTATTTTCGACTAACGACTTTTGCCGCATGAAAATATTATTGCATACTTCGGAAAATATTTTTCCTTTCTATCGATGCTCAAGTTTTATGAAAATCACTATGTGTATCGCAATTGAGTCTTTACAAAACACAATTCGATAGTTGAATAAACAGAATAAAATGAATCAATGACAGCTCAGTGGTAGCGTATACGGACACCAAGTCGATCGACGTGGGTTCGAATCTCTATAATGAGACCTGTGCTTTTCATGAAGGAAAGAATTGTGATGAAACCATAGCATAGTGGTAGGGCATTTTTAATGCCCGTCTGGCTAGCTACCTATAAGCACCTATATGTGTGTTCCGATAGCTGCACTTCAGAGCCAATCTTCCCACTAGAATTAGCGTATTACTATCTTAGGTCACATCGTCGCTCTTACCATCTGGTGAAATTGTGGATAAACACCGAAACATAACGAATTAAAAAAAAAGTGTTACTCTAAGAATATATGGTGAACTTATTTTTATTTTTAAAATACTTTTTTGACTTTCATACTGGCTGGTAAACGTCTAACTCGATTAAAATTAAAAATATATATATTTCATATACATGTGCGGCCTCTTTAAAATTTTATTGTAATGAGTTTGTAATTAATATATAGACTATCGATATTAATAAATTTATTATGCTTTTCTAAATATTTCCGCTTCCAATTTAAATAACAACATAAAGATAACAATGGATACGTCACTTAATCGCAATATAATCGGTATTTTATCATTGAGGAATTACCGAAAGCATCAGGTTGTTCTAATTGATGTTTTATTGTGTTTTAATAAAACCGCAATGATATATGATGTTAAGTGGCGATGTATTCTAGATGCTTTGTAAAAATGAGCCCACATCTATCTATACCGAGTTAATACTTGACCTTAATTTGACATTACACAGATCCCCTTAATTACAACTATATAATTATGACACATACTTGTATAACCTGCCTGTGATGTTGATGTCCATTGAAGGTCATGTGTTTACTGTATAAACTGTATCTTGTATAGAACGGCGTGATAAATATCGTTTTAAAGAGATGAGCAACAAAATATAAGTAGAAATGCGTCATTTCGGTGTTTAACTTATATTTGTAGATACTTAGCTATATAATTAACCTGTCTCACCTGAATGACCTAAGCCTAGAATAAAAAAATACATAACGTGTATTATACAATGGTAGGTATAAAGTTTTATCGCATTTGAGGGCTCAATGTTGCACAATCATTTTTTCTCCGTCAGTTTCCCAATCAATCTATCAGTCGATATGTTATAGGTAATGTATAGAAAGAAGTAAAAAAATAGGACGACATAACTCAACTATGAGCGCTAGTTATATATAAGAGTGATTTTATATATTTTTTACCCCGAAGTTCCTACGGGAACGGAATATTCCAAGTGTTTCGCGAGGCTTAAATAAAAACCTGACAAATTACTACAATATAGTATCGCAATTTTTTTAATTACACACATTACTATTTTCACTCATATTAGTCTTAAAATATGCCAAACATTTTTGATTATAACATAAAATTATTAAATTTAATGTTCTCGGCGAATCTATGTTCACTAGAATACTTATATTTATTTCCCTAATAATTAATATAATACTGAGCCACAGCGAAGCGTGGCCGGGTTTAGCTGATTTAATATAACTAACATAAAAACTATAAATTACATGTTGATTAAGCCAAGGCGGGGCCTGTAGCAAATTTTACTAAGAGGCCGTAGGTTTTATACGATAAATAAGTGCGCAAATTTAAAGAAACCAAAAAAAAGCGCTCACTTGGGATTCATACATATATTATACTTTCCTGCTAGGCGCGGGGCTCCCAGAAGCCATAGAGCTCCTAAGATTTTTAGGAGCGCGGAGCCCGTAGTATTTGCTATTTCTGCTGTTAGCTATATGGCTAAATCGATCCTGATAAAAGTTCTTTAAAAAAAGGCGTGTTATTGTGAGAACTTGCCAACTTTTATATCAGGAAGAACATATTTTGATACTTAACCTTTTTTATTAATATAAATTTATGCGTTTCTATGTAAGTACAAAGTATAGGCAGTAGTTAATTTTTTAAAAGAGTATATTTTTTTTATTTTATTTATTAGCGACAGTTTTTAACATATTTCTATATATTTATCATTCATATATCTTACATTGATCGCAGGTATCATTAAAATTGTTGTTTGAAATTTTTTAATTAATATAAAAAATAAAAAAGTCGCTAAAAACTTAAATATCTTTATAAATGTATAAATCTAAGAGAGCGTCAGAACAAAAATTGTACGACGCAGACGAGTTTACACGCATGCGCGGTACCATGGGACTGGTTATTAATTTTAATTAGCGTCCCATACCATGTCTTTTTAATGCATCTCGCTTGACCACTGGAAGAATCGAGATAAATAAAGTTGGTGATACCTCGATATTTTATTATGGTAATTAATATTAAATCAACTAATATCGGTTGTTACTCACAAACAATTGAAGATCACTTAGGTTAATACATATATTTTTTTAATAACAGATCTACTCTATATTCATACCTATATCGAAATATTTATTCAATTTGTAAATTACACTTTATTTATTACATACAACAGGTAGATAATAACTACAATAAAAAATATCAAAACAACGCAACAAAGCTAGACCGATGCCCGACAACATGTTCACTTTTACAGATAAAAGGCTTACACTACTTATATACGTATTTTAAAGTTTAAATATTATATATCACTTAAACCTTAATAATATTTATAAGTACCTATACATTCTTCAAACAATATTTTTCAATAACTAAGTATTTGTTATATGACAAAGTTTGGTTCCAAAAATAACATTTTCATTCATAATTTTTATCCCAAAAACTATTTTAGATACATACTAATCTAGAATGATGGACTTTATTTTCTTCTTAATTTCTTTTTTAGTTTTAGATTAGATTTTTTTTTATTTTCTTTGATAGTCTTCTATTCTCAACATTTTGTTGTTATGTATTCTGGGTAATGAGTACTCAGTGATCCTTTCTCCGTAAAAATTATTTGCACTCGGCTCTAAAAATATTTATAGTGGTTGATCTTATGTTGATGTTTTTATAATATAACCCAAATAGGGCTTTACACAGACCCGCTTCTGACACCATACCTTACATAAGCCTCCTCGCCCAATGTTCTATTAACAAGTGTTCTGAGAGTCCTATTATTTAAATAACTTTAAAAGCAAATAGTTCACTGCACCACGGATACCTCAGTTTTGCATAACATCAATTAATACTTCGTGGTCCAGTTATGAAATGCCTTCTTGAAGTCTTTAAACAGAGCTACAACATACCTTTTTTCATCCAAATGTCTATTCACATCGTCAGAAAGCTGGTCAAAGGCTACCTAGTGCTTCTACAATTTCTAAATCCATGCTGAACGTCTGAAATTATGTCGTGTTTTTCTAAAAATCAACTAATTTTGCAAATTTTTTTTTTACAATCAATTTTTTTATTTAATTGTGATAATATTGATATAGGGTATAGACTCTCGGTGGTCGCCCTAGTTTTTTGTTTGTACTCTGGCTTACCATCAAGCACAGAGTTGCCATTTTCCATGCTACCAAGAAATTATAATAATTTTGATTTTATGTGTATGCTTATTTATTTTAAACTTTAATAATATGGAATAACATACTACAATAATTGAATTTATGTTGTGAGCAAAAGTATCAACATTGTTTGATTGAGTGCATTAGCATCGAAAACTAGCCACTTCATGCACACACTAGCTTTGTTTTTGTGTGCATAAAAAATGACAGAATTTACCTAATCTTGAATTGCACGGACAGGCATGATCGGTCTTACATCATTTAATAAAATCAACTTTATATGTATGACATAAAGATAACAAATCACATGTTTTAGATTAAAATATGGTAACCTATACTTTATCATTCCTTAAGCATATCCTTTTTGGACATAATCTTTATTCTGATACTGACAACAGTGCGGGGCATAATAACACATTTATTGAGATCAGGTTACCAATTCCAAAAGCCAAATTTAGTTGACCTTGACAGAAATCATTTTTACAAAGCCTTAAAAGCTGTAGCTTTTGATATATCTAGTTATACCATAACACAAAAAAGTATCTATGTAAAGGATACTGGCATCATCAGATGTCCATATTTACTCAATAAATTGGTAACCAACAAAGGACCAGACTGTATATAATGTATACTGTTTCAGGCACAAGCGTCCATGAATACGTCAAACATATCTTTAAGTGGTTGGTTGACGTGTGTTTTGTGATAATGTTTCAACTTCGATAAGATACGCAGCTGTGGCGTTAATGCTTATATGTACAATAATCTGTAGTTACTTATACGTGTGGCTCACCAAGAATTTCTGGAATGAATAAGAAAAAATTTCTATAACTAGTCAAAAATTAATTTATTGTTTCTCAAAATCTAAGGGAGTATCGCTTAGCTTCAATGTATTTTTCACACGTATAAACCAATTTTGAAAACATTTATGTCACTCTTCCGTGGTGACCTCAGAAATATGCTTTTATACTCTTCAACAGCCTCTTCTGGTGTTGAAAATCGTTCACCACGTAAATAATTCTTGATTTTTTAGAACAGGACGAAATCGCATTGTGCCTGGTCAGAACTGTATGCAGGATGACCTACAATATCTACCTTTTTACATTTCAAAAATTCGTTTGTCTGTCTGGCCTTTGAGAGCTTGCATTGTCAATGGTGCAACGTCATACAGAATTTTTAGTTATTTTACATAACTTTCGGCAAACAAATGGTCGTGTACCAATCGCTATTCATTTTACTACGATCCTCCAAAAAGACAATAGTTACGTGTCCAGTTTTATCAAAAAATGTGGCAATCATCCGTTTCCGTAGATCACACACTCGCCACTTTGGTTGGTTTCGGCTCACCTGGAAAGACCCAAACAATCGATTGCTGCTTTGTTTTGGGATCATAGCTATAAAATCCATGTTTCGTCACCTAACACTATGTCCCACACCAAATTTGACGTCCCTTCGTTGAATCTGATAAGCATGGAATTGCACCAAGTGAAGCGATGCGTTTTATGAGCCTTTGTTAAATTGTGTGGGATCGGAAATATAGTTTTTCACATCCAAATGTTTTTGTAGGATTGATTATATTTGACTAATGCCTGTGCCTCAGGATACCTGAATCTCATGGTAGGTCACATTCCCGTCTGTTTCGATCGTATGGCGTGCAGCATCGATGTTGTTATTCTTCACACTGTTTACCGGTAGACGGATGAACATCACAAAATTCGTCGCTGAGATTAACACGACCGTGGTAGAATTCTGTAAATCTGCTATAAACAGTCAACTTGCATGGTGCTTCATTGCCAAGAGTAGTATGAAGGCGAACGACACTCTGCTGAAGCGTCAAACTACACTTAAAATCATAGTAAATTATACTACTAAAATTTTCACTAGTTTAAATCCAAGGTAACATAGACATGCATATATTAAAATGGCGCCAAAATGTAATAAAAAGTGACAAATAGATGAAACAAACTACATTTTAAAGTTCAATTGTATGTTGTAATTAGTTTTTAAATATTCTTAATGCAAGTGGCCAGTTTCGGAAATTTTTAATGCGCCCTTTTTACTTAAAACACCCCCTGACATAGTTCATTAAATCTATTGATCTTGGGACTTAACCAGGGAAAATTCTGAAAATAGATAAAGTATTTGTGAAATGTCTTGATTAGAATACTTGTATTTTATATGTGATATTTTGAATCTGGCAGCTAATTAAGCACATTCATAGTGAAGTTTCTGTCATCTTATTTTGATGACTTCCGCATGTCTTTTAAAATGAATGCTTAAGGTAAAACTACCAGTAATTTACACTGCACCAATAGTTGTCACTCTGACGAAGAAAATTAAATATTAAGAAAAAAAAAAGGAAGCCAAAGATCGAGATGGCCAAAATCACTGATTACTGATAGATTTTTAATGTTATAAATACATATAGGTACAGTCAGTTATAAAGGTGGTTAACAAACTCAAGACTTCAAATCAATTTAGTATCAAATATTTAATTTTCTTCGTCAGAGTGTCAACTATTGGTGCAGTGTCAATTACTGGTGGTTTTACCTTATTCTTTCAAATTTGTACTAATAATCCATACTTAAATAAAATCGCGTCACAATCCTACCAATTGTATTCTATTTTAATAATAATACCGTCTTCACTTTTATCAGTTTACCAAAGAAATTCAATAAAATTAATCACTCCAAAACGAGTTCATTTTTAGGGGTAATATTTTTTTTCGTAACATCCATTACTTTGCTAATTAATACTACTCATAATCTCACTGATTGTTTATTTTGATGTATCAATATTAAAAAAAGAAATTACATTCGAAGTTCTGAAATTTATATCTACATGCGACTAACAAAATTTATTAAAAAGTATTCATTCTCCTTAATTTGAAATTGCAAATAATGTGTCCAGATTTACATACAGAGTTGTACAACTCGCTAAATGTAAATATATAGTTTTCTTCAAAAAACTTGTAAGTTTACAGTTGGGATTAAACAGGAAACGATTAACTAAATTTAGGACGCCATGTGCTTCTCTTTTGGGGCCGTCCACTTTTGATAAAGAATGTTAAGCAGGTGGTTTGTGTAAGAATTTATTAATAGATAAAGAAACATTTTACACCAGCATTAAGTCACATATACAAAAACACGATTTGTTCAGTAGAAGTACCAAAATTCAATTTGTAACAGGTAAATGTTTTATACTAAAATAGGTTTATTTTTGCAAAATCGTATATCAAGTTCGTATTGCTTCGAAACTAACTGTTATCTGAGTAATTTATTTTCATGAAGATATTTTAATTACCAACCTTCTTGATATTGCTATTTTATTACTAAGTGACTAACAATAAAGACAAGTAATAAAGGACATTATTATCAGCCAAGTACCTAAGTATTTGTCTGTCTGTTCTAACAGAGTTATTGTTCTGCGTTTGCACGTAACCTCTGGTTTCTACTTATTGTGAAAGCATTCTTTATATTTATACACTTTTACATTATTATTATTCGTTGTTTTGTTTTTTTAAATCAATATAGTACTTGTACATCTATAATCAGGGCCGTCTTATGCCATGCAAGGGCCCTTGGGCAGACAACAATGTGGGAGACCCCTTTAATAAGTAAAAAAATGTGAATGATTAAAAATAGATTTCTTTATTAATATTGCGAATATATTTAGAAATCTGATCTTGTTTCTATTTTATAAATTAGTTATTTCAACGGCGATTCATAGTAAAATTAGGCTAAAAATTGAGCTTATCTCTTTTTTATCTAAACGAATATGTCGTTTGTCTTATTGTAAAGACGGAACTTTCTATAACGATGTAGGTAAAACACTTGTGAAATTATCTATACATATAATCTCCGAAAAGGTTGAACCGATTTTGACGAGACTTTCACTGGCACATAGCTGATGTTATAAGGCATAACTTAAGCTACATTTATTTTAGAAAAATGATTGGGGTTCCGCAGTAAAAATAAAAAAAAAGGTTTTTTAGTAGTCCATGTGAGCGATGCATAGCTAGTTTATTATAAAAACTAGGAATACAACATAATAATGAATCATGCAATATTTTTATAGATAAATAAACCATTTAAAAGACATTGTTTTCAATTTCACCTTATGAGGCAATATATAAAAGTCAATGGCTTAAGATACATAATGTAAAAGTATAAAGCTAGGAGTAGCTGGGATCTGTTGACCGAAAAGTAACAAGTATAACGCCGCCTGTGACGGAATGTTTAAATTTTAAACTATTTAAGCTGTAAAAGCCTGCAGATGTTCATCACTTTTGACGCGAATTTCGACCGAACTACATATCATTTTAGACATTTCCATATGATTTATTGTCCATCATCACACATTCTGTGGGCCTCGATCAATGCTCACTATGATTACGATTAGGCCTATCTATCTAGCAAATCTTACCAGTATAAATAATACTACGTATTACAATAATAATACTGTTTTAGTATTTGTTCAATATTTATTTATCCAATAAAACCGTTTCTTTCTAATTTCTGTCAATATTCTTACATCACCTATATGCAGAAGAAATTTTTATAAACTGCTTTCTTTATAGCTTAAACTTTTATTGTATTCCTAGCTGTGACTGCAGCTGTAGCAAGTTAGTTGTACCACCTTTTCAACTGTCAAAAACGGTCGGGTACCGGGAAACTGGTGCAAGACTGTGATAGTAACCATTGTACAAGCGAAAAGGGTCACAACTGGACTAAAAATTACCGCGGAATTAGCCTTCTCAGTGTTATCGGCAAACCGTATGCTAAAGTAATAATTGAAAGAGTTATGTTAGAAACATATGAAAGAATATGGGATGTACAAGCGGAATTTAGAAAGGCAATGGGATGTATGGATCAGACAGATCTTTGCCTTACGGTGCATTAGGTACTAGAAAATTTTTGGACACAAACCAAAAGTCTATTGTGCATTCGTAGATTTAGAAAAGGCTTATGACGAAGTGGTGAGAAATGATGAGGAAAGCATTATCTTTGAATGGGGTGAGCAATATTTGAACAAAAAAAAATCATAACTGCAGTTTTATTAACGTGTGTTTAAAATGTTTCGAAGTCGCATTCCATATATTATGATAATTTTAAATGGTTTTTATATTATCAAATATTATAAGTATAATTAAAAAAGAAAACCCAGAACTTTTCACAGCAACTATGTTCATAGGATTTAGTGTCTCTTTTTTCAAAAGTTTTTGCAAATGTTATATAAACAATTATTATATTAATATTTTTAGTTTACCACTGTTTTATAAAATAGTGCAATTCTTAAAATACAACATAAAATTATTAAAGTAGGTCGTAATCAACCATGAATAAACTGCCCAATTAAATGTGTTTGCTCTCCATGACACAGAAAAAAACAAGTTTAGAGATAAGGCGACCGCGCTGATATTAGCTGTGTTAGATAATATAGGACATGTGTGGTTTATTATTGCAATGTTTACATTAGCAACAACAGAATGTATTTTGTTGTACAATTGCTACACATTGGCAATGAACTGCACGTATCAAAGTGTTCAATATACTTACGATATTCTTTTGGTAAAAATAAGCATTATTAATTCGCTTCGGTTTTTCTTCCACTTACAGTTTCTAACAATATTTTGTTATAAGCGTTTCCAGTCTTGATAAAGTGATAAAACTATAAAGATGCACACGAGGGTCTCTTTGGTGGAGTGATAACCGCAGCATATGACTTGTAAATCACAAAATTTAGGCTAGAAAATTAACGAGGTAAATAACAGAGGGTACATTTAGAGAAATCAGCTGGAGAACCAAGGGACTCAAATATAAGCCACCTCAGATTCGAAACCTTTTTTAGTACCAATTAGTATATTTGTAATATTAATTTGTCAATAAAAAATAATATTATGTACTTTTTAATATGGTACCATTATTAATTACTACTTGATATTATCAAATTACTGTCAATTTTGGTAAGGCTAGAATGTGATATATTTGAGCAATTTCAACTGCTTAAACAGTATCATCTACACCCAGTCGTATAAAAGTCATAATAAAACTAAAACTATTACTGACACACTCACTAAACTTACTGAACATAAATTAGGAAACCTTTAAATCTACGTATAAATTAGGACATTTGAACCTTTAGTTATGCAGCAATGAATTTTCAAACTTTTAAAACGCGATTACTCAAATATTGTTTTTGAAGTTAATACCCTTATGTTTGTTACGTGCGATATATGAAACGAATTAACAACAATTAATAGAACTGTATTTAAAACAAAGGTCAGATAGCGTTAAGCAACGGAAATTCTGTCTCTTAGATAAAATATTTTGTAATTTTTTTTTTCATTAGGACAGATAAACGTGTATATTGTAATACAAAACAAGATATTTAATCTAACCGCTCTATAAAATAGGCCATTAGGAGAGGTGATGTGTTTACTCCGGGACGTTCCCCTCTTGTCCTTGTTTCTTACGCAGTAAACATGAATACATAAAAATGAGATCAAAACAACAGCCAGGGTCTTGAGGCTCGGCATTTAATTACGTACTTGTATTGTTCAAAGGAAAATTATAAACTGGTTTTCTGGACTTTAAGATCACGTTAAAACGAATCCCGAAATTTCATACAAATAACACCATTAACTACCATTTTAATTTTGGCGTTATCATTAAATGTTAAGAAAATTTGAGTAGTAAAGATAAATTGTAATAAGAATTTATAAAAGTTACAAATTAATATATTTATTATTTTTAAACTCACTTCAACTTTTTAACTATTAGTGTAAATAGTATAATTCAGTTTTCCATGGACACACGCTATGATACAACATTTTTGTTTATGTTTTTATTTCAGTAGGATAACGCTACAATGTCTTGAGTGTTCTTAGTACTAACTTTATTCGCGAAACCCAGCAGTCCGTAGGGAAATAACTGATATATTAGTGTAGGTACTTGTATAAGTATATTATGACTAAACCAGGACAGTTATAACAGCAGGGCAAAGTTTGGAGCGATAAATAATCACGTGAATATAAATATTAATGAAATTATTTAATTTTAGCCAACTTATAAATGTATCAGTGGCATCAGTACTGGGCAAAGGGATTCCAAATGTCGAGAAATGGATGGCTGCCAGACAAGATAATTGTGACCGACTGGATTGCGAACACCATAAACCTGATGTAACCACCCACCATAGTGGCACTCTTTGACGTGTCGCGGTCCTGGATCAGCCGGGGTATATCCATTAAAGAATGGAGGTGGTAGGAATCTGTACCCGACTGGGTCGTGACCACGACTCACATGGCGATAAACACGATCAGCCAATATATATCCAGCTGAAGAGAGGCTTACAGACAGAGGATTGTAGAACTCTCGTTGGTGGTCGCCATTGTTTTTTAATTGTACTGTGTTTGTGACTCATAAGTCATAAGGCACCGTATTGTACTCCTATTAAAAAAAACTGTATGAAAATAGATTAGTAGGTACTACAATAAAATTTCTCAAGAAGTTACGGTTTCCTCATGATTTATTTCAACGTCAGTCGATAGTGTTACTAATAAAAATCAGTGTTACAAATAAAAATCAAATTAATAAATGTACGAAATTTAAAAAAAACTTGCATGTCGTTGCTGTAAACTGTGAACGTCAGGTAGATATTCTACTGGTCTTAATCATAAAAAACGAATTCAATTTATTGATTATAGTTATATTTAGTTCAACTAGTATTTATAGATATACTTGTACCTATTTGTTTAAGTTCCCTACGTCATATCTTTACCGTACTGTAAAGCAGGGGAACTGTCTCCCGGCCAGTGTGTTCCCTCCTTCCTACAAGCATTTGAGCAGGCCCTTATGACTGCGACGACTATCGTATTATTGTAGAACCCTCGGTGGTATCTGATGTTGTTGGATTGCACTGCGCTTGCCAACGTGTCCTGTGCTACGATAAAAAAAAGTTTAAACCGAGTTGGATGTTTATAAGAATTATTTTTCTCTCACGTAATTATCCATACGATCTGTTTCGTTAATACAAAGCTGACACAACATTGCAGACGGGCTCATTAGTCACGAGATCTCTGCGGCTTTCATTAAGATGGGTTACCAACCGGCCGAACTTTCATCTCAACAGTGACAGCAGTGACTGATGACCTGATGGGCTAGCGAACGATTACCCGCAGAAACTATTGTCGGTTAAAAGATATAGTTCAGAGTTCTTAAAATGAGGGCGGCGATATCAAAGTTTTACGTCACAACTGAGAAGTGTTTAAAGACGTTCATTTTTCTTAATTGACATTGTTTTAAACATGTACAACTGCATATACGAGTATATGCTCTTTGTGATATCATTGAATTTTTTTCATTATGTTCATCACTAAGTAAATGGCACAGATACACAAGTAATGATCGATCGAAGGTACGGTTTTAGTCAAAAGTTTGTCGGACTTAGTTAGTTAAACTTCTCAAAACTGCAGGGAATCTCAACTCAGTTGGGGATTAGCGGTATCTGGGGAAAATGCAAGGATTCAAACATTTTCAGCTTACTAAGCTATACATAGCTGCATATTATATTTATTTAGGATATAATTAAAATAAACGTTTTATTTAATCTATGTGAATTATTTGTAAGCTAAACTTCAGGTTATAAAATAAAATTTACACATTAACATAAGTCTTGACGTGAAAACGTATTCGCTCGTTAAGTACAGTGATATCCGGTCAAACTTTCTCGTGTTATAAAATGCCGTCAGATTTCAATTGCAAATAACTACGACACTAATAATGCAATTACAACGGTTGAGGTCAAATAGATAGAGCATGTCTGAACGTGTTTGTCGTGCAGCGCTTGTTTTTCCCGTGACGTCACCGGGATAGTGTAAGCACCTGCGCGTGATTGTTGTAAATTAGCGTTGTGTAAAATTATAAATTAGCGTAGCGTGAGAACGTGTTTACCAAGAACATTGATTCGGGTGTTACTGTAAAGCAGTACTGAGACTCAAAGTGAAACAATACAAATATTCACTGAAATATATGTTAAAATCGGTATTCATTGAAAATTGCCAAAAAAATAAAGATGTCGTCTCATATGTATGTATGTAAATATGCGAGGAATTATAGAAAACGCAAATCAGAGGAAAGCTAGTATCAAAAAGAATTTTAAAAACCTAAAAAATCCATTGCCGAACAAATGCGAGCAACATCGAAAAGGACATGAAAACTAGGTTTTGACGGAAAATATACGGCGCGGACCTTGAATACGCCATTCGGTAGTTTTTGATTTTATTTCGGGCCAAATCTAGAAGAGTAGCCGAACATTCGGTTTCGCCTGAAAATTGTGTTTCAGTCGAACATTAGTAGCAAGTAATTTTTTATATTTATTTGTTGTTAACGTAATCAGTATATCAAGCAGTTCATCGCCATGCAAGATCTGCAATTCATTGTTATTTTTTTCACAATAGAGCATGTAGTGTATCCTTAAATTTAATAATGTCGAGATAAGGCCGAGGCTTTGAACTTAGTACATCTTCATAAAACATCTCCTGAACACAGACAAACACACCACACAGAATTAAGTTATAAACAAAGTACTAACACAGTAAATAGAAATATGCAAATAGTGAAATATTACATGTAGAATAGATGAAGCTAAAAAAAATATTGTATGATTTGGATTAAAAATAACAAAAAACTATTTTGTAAACAAAAGTCGTTTACTTCGTAATTTCACTCAAAATTAATAAGCTCAAAATTATTACAGTTATATACTCATGTAGTTAATTTAATTAATTCAATCGTTATGTACTGTTTCTCGGTATTTGTATCTATATTAACGTCATAAAATGGCGGTGGATGATTGCTTAAAGTTTAAATTATGACTCATTGTAGTTTTACTTGTTTTCGTATAGTTGTATGAAAACTTATTACCCACTCGTAAGTAATTTACAAACAAGTGAGCTTTATACTCTATGGTTAATGCAGTGTACCTACTGATACCGGATATCGCATATGACGTAATATGCAATTTATTCCTATTTATATGATATATGGTTATAGAAAGTCAAAGGTCTATTTAAGAGTATTTAAATATTTCGACATACGATGATGTTGTTTATTAATATTATTATAATATCTATCATCTGTAAATAATTTCATAATGTGTATTGTTTACAAAGCGTCTGATTCCTATATAACCATCATATATTGAAATAGGTAGACTGATAGCTAGATATATTTTATTTACTGAAACTTCGAGGAAGGAACTAAAAGAGTGACCACTCTAAAATCCCGGAATGATATTAATGACGTTATCATTCTGGGATTTAAGAAATTACAGATTATTTTATGAACATTTAACAAATTATTATGTCAAATTATGATAGCGGTCAGTACTAAAATTTAAACGAAAGTGCTTTTATGTATCTACATATAGGCAAAAAAAAATCTTGAATGTAAAATGTTATGATATGATACTGGCACTTTAAACCCTGCTGCGGTTCTCAATACGGCAGAGTCACTGATTGGTTGCTATCATTCAAGTCTGAGCTACTCCAACTAAAAAAGTAAAATATCAGAATATCTGTTATAAATTTACACTCAATTTTCGGTAAACGGCCAAATAGCTGTGCAACCGTTTTTCGCTAAACACCTATATATACTTGTCTAAATACAAAATTTCATGCTGTAATATAAACCAGCCTAATAATGTCTGTGACGGTTCACGAAACAAAACGGATTATTTATCATAAATTGAGTTCGTTATCAATTCTGAAACTGTAATCATATTTAATTCAAATATACTATTTTAAATTTAATCCGTACTATTATCGTTAATGTTTATTGCTTAGAGCGGAAGTTCTTCTGACCCTTTGTTTATCAGCAACGGAGCGAGCCGCGCACTGAGGCCGGATATGCACTGTTGTCGACGGAAATGCGTCGTCAGAAACCATTCATGGTGGTACTCACACAGTTCATAGGGACTCAGCAATATATCTGTACTATTTATACTTTTTTTTTTTTTTTAGGGCTTTGAACCCTTGTGGTTATGTCTAGTTATGTCGGTTATTATTTTTAATTCAAATAACAAACAATGAAGTTGTATACCGAAAAGGCATCAGAACTACCAGGTTTAGATAATATAGCATGAAAGGCACCATGATCCCACATATTGAGACCAAGGAGCCCTACCAGACTTTCTCTCTCTGTTTTGTTCCGGACACATTCCATCAAAACGTGATGCATATCTTGAACTTTATAGCAATTTTCACAATTAGGCGAAGAACGTTTCTTCATCAGATAAAAGAATTTATTCAGGGCCATGTGCCCGGAACGCAACCTCCCCTTTATATTAATATATAAATGTATTAATAGACTATTTATACTAATGATTATAAAAAAAGAGACAAGAGTGCGAATTTTGTGAGTTTATGTAAGTATATGTAGAGGGTAATAATCTCCGGTACCAATGCTTTTTGTATTAAATAGCCAATTTATTGAGGAAGGTTATACGCTATATAACTTCACGCTACGTCTCTTAAGAACTGAGCAGTAAACATGAACGTCCAGCAATCTGGAAAACTGTCGGGAAGTGAGAACAACGATAGACTATGCGTAGGTTGCCTAAATCAGTAAAAAAACATAAAACATAACAATCTCTTAGGTATTCAGTTTTATAATAGAGTACAATTATAAATGAACAAAGAAGTTTTTTACATTCCCACAAACATAAATAAAAATTCCATTATTAGGAGGTTCAAAGTTAATTGACCTCACAATGAGAATCTTGTATACCTGGTAACTATCAGTATAGCATATAATTTATCTTAGGTGTTTCTTATAAATAATTAGCGTCTTTATACGTTGCGTTAATTAAAATACGCATAAAACTTAATGACAATAAAATATAACCTATTATATAGCCACTCAGAGATAATGTAGCTACCAATCAGTGCGATAGCGATTTTCAAAATCGGATTACTGGTTGTGGAGATTACCTACCTAGGATCACTGGTTGCGGAGATTACTTACCTAGGATCACTAGTTGTTGTGGAGATTACCTACCTACTAAATACAAGCTCACTAATTTACCTCTACGTCTACAGGATATCGTTGTAAATAATATATATAGTATACATATTATTTACAACGATATATAGAATATTTATATTACATATTTATGCTAAAATATTGGACTATAGAAAATAGTTAATTAATACCTAATCATTGAATTATTATTACCAACTGTGAAATAAGTTACCTAGGTACATAATATTTTTTTACTTAGAAATATTATTATGTTGGTGAGCTTCCTATCACACCTCTGAACTAGTTTCTGTTGATATTATTCACTAGCGCTAATTAAGTATATCTACAAGTCGTGTTGCACGATATGTACGAGTATGTAATGGTGGCAGCCCTAACTAAACTCTAATTTACTGTCAACGACTAGACTGCAGTATGTCACGAACTTAAAAAACGTTCAGAAGCGGGTTTAACAGCGAAGTTATTTGTACAGTGTTTGCTAGAAACCATTTTAAAGGTTCCGTACCTCAAAATAAAAATAAACTGAACCCTTATAAGATCACTTTGTTTTAATGTAACCTTATCACAATAACAAGTATAAGGCTTTTACTTACGCTGCAGCTGCTGAGTGTTGGGCTAAGATAGTCGTATTTTTAAGATGTTATTTAACACAACTTTTGCAATAGTATTCGATAATCCTGTAACTCTTCAATATGACAGAAGAAACTTAGTTTTATATGCTCATAAGAAATAATTTCAATGACAGTCAATACTTTCCGCGATTTTAATACCTATTAACAATATTAATTCTAATACCATGAGAGGGCAAAAGAACCTTTCGGTCCGTCAGAAAAGAGGGATGCGTTATGTCAACTGTCTTTAGACCATAAAGAGATGGTTAAAAAATATATTGAAATATATGAAAGCGCTTAGACAGCCTTATAACATTACCGCCGAGAAACCTTATATGAATAGTATTTATAACAATGCAAAATAGGGATGCCGATTCTTTCCGAAAAAGATCAATTTTGAAATCGATTCGAATGGAATGCCGAAGAATCGATTCACAAAAAAATCGAGGGAAAAAAAATCGATTTCTCAGATCTCTGTATTTTTTCGATTTGCATGACACGATAATGAAATGAATAATGATAATATAAAAAAAAATTAAAGTGAACTTTATGCCATGCACTCAAACCTTACCTATACCTATACTTTCGCATGCATTTAGTAAAAAGTTGTTACTTTGATATTACTTACAAACAGACATTTCAATTTTATTATTTTTATAGGTTAAGCGTTTCGACGAAGTGTTGAACTTCGTATTTACATACATGAATATTGGAAGCCCCCGATGACTTACTATATACCTAGTGTTAAACAATTTAGTACTTAAAAATAATAATATTATTTCGTATATATTTTTCCAAGAGAAAAATCTTTGGGTCTGAGGTTTCAGTTTACAATCAATCACCTTTTGCGGCGCACCCTAGGCAGCCAATCTAGCTCAGAGCACTGGCTTTTAGAAAACCTCGTAGGTGTTCATAATTATTTGATGAACTGTTTAAAAGAAATAGCGAAGCCCAAGAAAAAAAAACACCGACCGAATAAAAATTCCATCGAAATGCGTCCATTAGAACTCATAAACGAAAAAACAGGAAAAACGACAGAAAAATGTAACATTTTATAAATATTTATACCCATATTTTTTGTGAACTAGTCAGTTCTTTACTGCATATGGTCATACACCTATGGGGTGCTTGGAACTCACTATTTACCTCTCGGCTTTCGTGAGTGCCAAATCCCGTGCTTTGTCCCAATTCCAACTGACTGGCTAATCTTTTCACCACGTCTCGAGCTCTTTTTATATAATATACGACCTGCGTCGACATGAGGAATAATTAAAAGATATACTTTTATTTAAATTAATGATGTCTCAGTATTAGCGTGTACGACACCGCGTCGATCGAACGTCGAAGGCGCCTGAGCTTTCGATGAAGAAGAACATCATGATGTTACCACAGGCATTTTCTAATGCTCTCTCTAATGCTCTGACTCTTAAGTTGAAAATCTTTCGCCAAGCACCTATATGTGTGTTTCGGCAGCTGCACTTGAGAGCCTGTCCTCCCAGTAGGTTTTGCGTGCTACCATCTTGGGCCACATCGTCTCTTAACATCACTATTTTATGTATAGATAGTTAGATCTAATTTTACGGATAGAGAATTAGTGTGATCTCGACTTATTTGCATATACGGCAAGAGTCCCAGCCGAAGTTCAGCCACTTTGGCATCCTTGACCTTGTTGCATCGCTTTCGCGACTGAGTGCCTTCCGCGCTCGCCCCCAGCTAGGTGAAGCTGTTAAAGCCTGTAATGGTTCCAGGGCTCTTAAGGATAACAGTACAGCCAGTTCAAAAAAAAAGGCTTAACAACACATGAGATTGTTTTCAAAACCTAAATAACCTTTAAATAATAATATATATGACGTTCATAAAAACTATTGTAACAAAACACAAATAATGATTTCATTACAACTACTATTAAACAAACCAGACGGGATTTTATATGACTTTGTAGGTCAATACAATATAGGTACCTAATTTATTTTTCCTCAATCTAAAACATTAGGTACGTACCTATAGACTATATACAATACTATAGACAAAGTTTAACTAATTCATAGTTTAAAAGTTTAACTAATGCACTTAAATATCTGTTATAATTTTTACATTTATTAAAAAGCTAACACAAAAATAATACTGATAGTATTAACTTCAAAGATAAATTCATTTTATTATGAATATTCGTTACACACATGACCTTGTAGCTGGGGCCGCCAAATTACAACTTGATTAGCTTACATACGAACATTGATATAAAAAAACTCCACACGAAATAAGTTTCGATAAATTTAAAGCGTATTTTGAATTATTCATAACCGTTGATTAATATGTATTTGTCCATAACATCCGTTGCATCTATATGAAATTCTAGATAATTATAAAACAAGGATTATATAATAGTATTTAATAATTAGGTAAATACTTATATACGTTTAAAAAAAATGTATTTATATTTGATAAAAATACTAAATTTTCAAAAATAAGTTTTAAAGCATAACTGCGCAATTATGTCTTAAATCGTAATAACATAACAATGTAAATACAAAATAACAAAAATATTATTTTATCAGTGCTGGCAAATTATATTCCATGTAAGTTAATACTAAGCAGTAAGTATTGAGCACACCTGTGTGCCAACAGTGCCAACACATCGCTAGGGAATAACCACCCACGGGCACGACCACAAACAAACGAGAAATTGTATGTTTCAACAAATCTATTGCTTCAACTATATTTACTGGACAAATAGAAGCCTTCGTTTACGTTCTAATCAGAAGTATCTTCTTATTCTTTATTGCTTACATTAAGTTTTTGTGATAAATACCTAACAATATACATGAAACTACATCTTGACTTTATTTCTAATTTTAGTTTATTAGCTACCTGTTATACCTGAGTCAGATATTTTAATTTAGTTCTTATCTTATATTTCACTTCTCATCCTACATACATACATAATCTGAGGGACCTAACAGCACACGAAAATGTCCCTAACAATTTTAGTATTATATCTTATTCATCCACAGCCATCATCACACATCCACAGAAAGTAAATTGTTGCGTCGTGCAAATTATGACATAACCTTCGCACGCACTTCGATTATCAGTTAACATAAAAAAAATGTGATACTTATAAACATTTGTCGGAAATTGTGAAAACGGTTTTTTTTTTTTATAGAAATTGTCTAAACTATAAGTAGATATCTTCCATACCTTAAAATGTTTCGGCACTGTAAAGAGATGTTTTTACCTATAAATTCGTTAACTAAAAAAGTGATAAATAGTGTTTTGTAAATATGAATATCCTGTACCCGCTGCCTTATGATCAATTATAATTGAATAACAGGATTAAATTAACTACCTAACTACCAGATAAAATATTAATAATGAATAATGTGACAAATGGAAATGAAATATAAATACCATAATACAATACTTTGTTACGGTGACTCGTTTGGTAAACCACAAATGAGTTATTTATAAACTAGTTATTAAATGATAAAATGTTGCTGGGGAGACCCAGCTACTCGCCATATAATAATTTGTCGCAATGGTGATAATTACTCGTTCACGAACAAGGTTTCATTTAGCTGTCCTTCGCTGCCATTGACTTGTATCTACCAACCATTCATGTGTCCCGCGGGATCATTCATCCCTATTTTTCAATATAAAGTTTTTATTCGTGTTGAATATTTATACTACAAGACAGTTCTGTTTAATTTTACCTGTAAGTAGAGATAAGGCATTCAGAGAATCCGTCGTCTGAAATATCTGTATTTTTTAATAACGAAAAATATATTTTATTAAACTAGTATTTGGCTACAATCTTACGTGACATGGATGATGTTAACACGCTATTCTTAGAAAAGTTATTGAGTTAAAGTATAGATAACTGCCGAATCACATAGATAACTTGTCAGAAAAATTTAACTTAATTTCAACTTCAACGAACACTAGAAAATTTCGCTTTTTAACACTGTTCAACGTATGTCCACAAGTAAAACTTAAAGGCAATTTTGGTTGCAATTTTTTGTCCTAGATGAGGACATGTGAGAAACAAAGATCAACAGGCAGTAAGACTTTATCTTTTTGTATTTCCGCGTGATTCGTCTCAAGGCGCTCTTGTTGTGAAGGGAAACAAAAGGCCACACCGTTCACTGATTTTATTTAAATAAAAGGTTAAAGTTTACCACGTTTCGGTGTTGTTTCTATGATTTACATTGTTATATTATTTTAATAATGTACAGGAAGACTAAAAATATTTTATAATGTCAAAGAACCACAAATATTGTTTGTGTCGCGGCCTGATTTAACTGAATACAATGGCAAAATACAATACAAAGAGTGTTGCCGTTTATTAGCGGCCTAGCTGTTCTTGATGCGTGTAAATAGAACGTGTTTTGAATTAACTTGCATGTTACATAATACTTAATAACAATAAAATATAACCTAAAGGTCCTACAACTTCCTATTATGCTCCTGTTATACCTGTGCCATAACGCATTCATTAACGCTATAATTAAGACTTTACGCAGATGTGGCCAACATTTAACGCATTAATTGATAACTCGGGAGGCGGTTTTTTCGACACATAAAAGGATTTTAACGCGTTGTATATCACATTAAATTGCGTGTGCTACATTAACGCTGTCTCATTCTGTGCATTTGTATGTTATGTTTTTGGCAGGAAACATTATTTACGTAAGTAGTGACAATCGAGATGTCAAATGAAAAAGTAATGGAATTTTTAGAACTATTTCAAATGGTACCATGCTTGTGGGATTCCCGATCACAATGTCATAAAAATCGATCAGGACAAAGTAATGAATGGCGGCGTATCGTACATGCTTTATCATTTCGAGTAACGTAGAAAGAATTTAAAAGAAAAAAGTAATCCTTATTGTGATACTATGTGTTTCGACACAGGCGTTAACAGTAACATTAACCCAGGTGTAGCAGGAGCATTAGCAAAATAATTTCCATAATTAAAATCAAAGATCAGAAGTTCCAGAGATTACCTTAGATGAGAACCTTAAAATTATTTACAATTAGTTAAATGTATCCAGATACATATAAAGAAATGTCAGTTTTTCAGTCAATAACTCAAAAACACACGAGATGGATGTGCTGTGTACTCAATTTCTTTCGCCTCTTCTTAATGGATAAAATAAATTTAAAGAAGGTACGACACCAAATAATGAAATGCATTATTCCTACACAACAAATAACCAATTATTAAAGAATAATTAAATATTTTGCTGTCGATTATCCGTTGTTCGTTATTATTGTTGACAATGACAATTGTCGGCCAGTGTTATCGGAACGTGTGAACTAGTAAGCACTATGCAACCATGAATAGGTGTGTAAGGGAGAGAACTTCACGTTGCCCACATTCCAAGTTACGACACGAATAATAAATGTTCCGAATTTACGATTATAAATTATAATCCTTGGTGGCATGGCATCAAGTTTTTTTAAAGGTTGGCACTTTTGTTTTTAATATTATCATAATTCATTTCATTGTCGTGTCATTCTTAAGGTGTCATTAATTGCAAATTATAATGCGATACATAACGGCAATTTACCCAACAGCAGAATAACGACAAAAAATTATAACAATTTTGTGAAATAAAGTCTTTCTCTACACCTGAAATAAGTTCCCTTTCTCTATACCTTTCTGTCTTTTTCTATACGTGATACTTTGATAATTGATAATCGAAGTGCATGTTTTTAGGTTATGCCATAATTTGCACGATGTAACAATTTACGTTCTGTGATGTGTCGTTCAAGTCTTCTTAAACTACTAACACCCGGTCGAATTTTGTCTGAACAGACCACGAATTTGGTTCGCTTTCGAACCATATCTGGCCGTCTGTAGAGTAATCCTGCGAGCATAATTATTATTAATTGAGTCTGCGCAGATCCGTTAGTTTGCACATCGGATATGGTTTGCTCCGTATCGAATCCGGACGTGTGGACGGTTGGGCCGAACAAACTAGTCGTGTAAGTCGTGTTTGGAACGCCAAGAAAGACGCGCTAATCATCATGAAGGAAATCGTTAACGAACGCGATGTATTAATTAAATTATTTCAATTATAAAAAGATTTTGCATGTTTGTGGAATATATCTCGTGAGCTTTATTGCAACCGAGATGCTCGAAAGCAAGCATTTACAAAACTCAAGGTGGACCGGCGACCTGGTAAAGGTTGCGGGAAGCCGCTGGATGCGGACAGCACAGGACCGGTCGTTGTGGCGATCTTTGGGGGAGGCCTATGTCCAACAGTGGACGTCTTTCGGCTGACATGATGATGATGATGATAAAACTCATAACAGAATCATTTTTTGTGATGTATAACTAAATTTAATAAATTTGTGCATGTGTTACTAATTTAATGATGAATAACGTATGAGTAAAGTACAAATTAACCCTCTACCGCATAAATTATGAAAGATATGATTAAAAAATGTTTGATGGTTATTTAGCCTTTATTTAAGGATACAGTTTGTAACAAAAACGAAATTAAAAAAAAAACACAGTAAATGAAAAAAAAATGAAGCCATATATGGTTTCGTATGCATCCAAACAAATTTTAATCGAAACTACTATGGATATATATGGCTTCGTATGAAATAAAGAACGAATTAGAACTTTTATTTTTTAGTAACAAAATAAAGGAATTCGTACAAATTTTAAATTAATTTGAAATTATTTGCATCAAAAGCCTCTAATTTTTTCGATTCCTACTTGATTTTGGTGTGTTAGTTTTTTTTACTTTGCTTTTTTCTGTGTGGCCGGTGGAGGGTTAGGTTCGTCATCAGAGGAATCACTATCTGTTTCGGGGATAAGAAGAGATCTTCCGTGATGTTGAAATTGTCTAGGAGGAACATATTCGCTGTCAAAGTCAGAAGCTAATTCATCATCACTTAGTTAACCATCACCAGGTATAGGGTTAACATGCTTACTGGAACCAGAAAAGCGAGAAGCTCCATTCTGCAACCAAGGAAACAACTCCTTGTCTATTGCAAAAGTGCACACAAAACCATACCTGGTTCCGCCAAAAATTGTTAGGTTAGGTTAGAATGCATGCGAAACCATATAGGGTTTCATAGAAAAAGCCCCTCAATATGATAAAATACGTAAAAAAGTAATAAACAAATAGAGCATACTTAAAATAGAACAATAACAGCACTATATTTTAATTTTATATCAAGTGACATTTACCTGTTTCACGTAGAAAAACTTTTTTGAGACAGGAATTTACAGCCACTGTGTTGAACTTCCTACCTGCGCTTAGAAAAATGAGGTCACAACCAAATAGACGTTAGACCACAGACAAAAAAAAATGTTTTCGTATTGCCAACGTACTTAAGAAAATTTAAACAATGCGTTTAGTAATTGCTCATGCAATGCTATGCGAAATAAAATATTGAATCTGGCGAACCACATATGGGTTTGTATGCGGTAGAGGGTTAAGAATAATGGCGGTCGTTGAAAAATAAATATACAAGTCAAAAACCACCACCGTCACGACAAGACATGGCTGCCCTGCGAATACCAAAGCAAAAGCCATTATGCATCGGTAATTAGGCACAACACCCTGGCTCATGACTGATTTTCAAATACGAGGCTCCGTATTTACTGATGATGGAGTTTTTACCATGTGAATGTTGGTTATGATCCCATCGAAATACGAAATTAGTTCTGTTAAAACAATGCTTCTGTCATTTTGTCAAATACATATGTATATATCTACTACCGGTTCCCCGCGGCTCTACGCGTCTTTGTTACGCAATAATTATTTTCATTTCTTAAGTTTATTTCTTCTCATATTATTTACAATTAAATATAGTCTATCGATTGAGAAATGACACGTACTTCCTTCCCATGTACAAGTTTCATCAAAATAAAATATAAAAATAAACATTATTAATAATAGTTTTAGGAATCGTAAAAAAGATGTTATTTATACTTAACTGAGTTTGATGAGATTTTCTATACAGGGAGTATATGTCATTCCAAAATTACAATCCCGGGTGATGCTGTAAAAGCCGTCTGAGGTTTTACTGTTAGAAAAACAGTATAGGCAGATTGAAAAAAAATCCGATATTGATTGGCAATAAAAATTATGAATATTATCTGCAAAAGCTCATCAACTATTTGTAAAAAATAAAATTACGAAACGTAATAATTAATGCATGCGGAGTCGCGAGCACTGCTAGTTTTAAAAGAAATGTACAAAAATTAGTAAACTTAATATAAACATAATTTAAATACATTGTTGCAGTATTATAAACAAAAGCATTTAATGTGGACATATCTCTCTATTATTAGAAAATCATGACGTGTCACAGGCGCCAGTGAATACATCTAACTCTGTCCAAGTAATAGAAAATATGACCATAGCTTTGGAATTCCTGTCCATTTACTCAACGCAAGTCAGGATAAAGAACATTATAATGAACGACCCGTTGAATTACAATGAGATTTAAGATCGACCGTATCAACATTCCTGGAAAGGGAAATATTTTTTGTTGTTGTTGGGTCCGTAACTACGTGGAATGCAGAATGCTGCATGACAAAGTCAATAAATACATATTTTTTGTCCGGAATTTGTTAAAATTTGTTCTTTCCATGTTCACTAAAATATACTTAAAAAAAACGGTTTTGACGGTACATGGCATTTATCCGAGGTATATGGAGAATTTCTGACAAGAAAAACTCCTGTAGTACACAAATGTTTAATAATGTTTATATAGAGATACCATATTCACCGATACCTATTTCTCCTGCCACCATAGTATAGTCGGAAATTTTTAATCCATTACAATGTTTTGAAATAATGAAAACACTACAAAACTGAGTACAGAAATTACAACAAAAAGAATTTTGTTATTAGGTAACGGTTAGTAATTTGTGTGATTGTACTGAGTAATAAAATTATTTGAGAATTTACTAATTCTAGCAAGGTATTAGATTAAAAATATGAGCAACGATCACCAATTTGACCGCGGCGGCATGGGCTTAGAAAATTTCAGGATTCATTTATTAATAAAATCAAAGCATGTGTGAATATTGTCTCGAATGAGATTACGCTCATATATCATCAAAAAAGTTCGTCTTTATGATACATAATGCGCCATCTCCTGTGTCTGATTTGCAGAAACATCGACGATGTTACCTTCTGGTGTAGTGTGCTTCCAGTTCGTTCCACTTCGGTGTATATAATTCCATGTTGGCAGACACTGTGCCTTCCTTTGCAAGAGATCTGATTAAAATTAAGTTAAGTAATTGTTAGCAGCAGTTCTTAAGTTCTGTGAAGATTTGTTTAGCGACAGACATAGTCGCTAATGAGCCGAAGCCTAAAATAAAGGAAAAAAATCTCGGGATACGTGAGACAATAAAAAAATTAAAATATATTATGTAACTAAGCTTTCAAGCTTATAATTGTTAATAAAAAATAAACAATTATCTTTTTATTTTATTTCTTAACATTTGAATAATGAAAAAAATAATTGATTTGATAAATGAATAAATTTCACAGACATACATAGTTAAAAAACAGATGAGTATCTACTTTATCCAAGTATTTATTTATGCCTAGTAATTATCTTCACTATAATTAATAAACATAATAAGATCAACTTACAATCTCAGCTACTGGTTTAATTAATCATTATGTAACATTAATAACCTAGTACATAACATATTTAATAATTATGTATTTTGAACACATAAATAAAAATGAAAATGGATTAGATGTGCTGAAATATTTCTAGTATTCACATAAGACACGTCATTTATTTATACAGAGTAATTTTTCAATGGCTTTAAATTAGAGATCAACAATTGTTGTCGATACTTTCGCCATTTACTCGCACCTATTCATGCCCCACACAGACTTACACAATACAAACAAACAAAATAAAAAAAAATCGCACAAGTATCGATTAGAACTCACGCCCTGAGAGTTTCCGTATCTACTGATTACATTACATAAGGTACATTATTGTAATGACTTTTACATAAAATTAGTTTGTATATAATCCTTATATTCTTCAGTCACTCTCGGTCTATCGTCTATCCGTCTCTGTCTGTCTGTTTGCTAGCTTTGTGCTTAGAACTCAAGAACCGCTTATCGATTTTGGTGAATATTTTTTTATTATTATACATAATTATGTTTTTTTTACGTTTTAGGCTATGTTTTGTAACGTTATGTAACAAAACATAAAAAAGATAATTGAAAATAAACTCTGAATAAATCACTACCAGTACACTTTCTTGGAATACGCTGCTAACCACATTAAATCTAGGTTAATAGAAACACAATACAAATGGGTCGATGAAGAGAAATCTTCTTGTACAATATATTAGACATTTGTGTAGACTGGAGTCTGGAAGGATCTAACAAAAAATCCGCTACACCTTATTTAACTAACTTTAATATTACAGCTGAAATAAGTAATTTAATGTTACAAAAGATATATAACGCGGTATAGTACAGAGGCCCAATCATGGATAACCACCATGAGAGGCTGCCTCACCATGCCGCGAATAATCTCGGGTAGGCTCGTCGTGCCGGTTGGTGACCGGATTGGGGTCCCGGCGACCTATTCCGGGAGGGTACGGGGGCCCTTCCGTTCGCCGGATCAGTGTATTTCTCTCATGTATTATAGGGAGTCGGCGAATCACGCTGGTTATCTCAATGCTCAGTTGAAGGTCACTCGCTCTTCACGTTTTCTTCCTTCTTCCTTAAAACCCAATGGCAGCACAAAAAAAGCAAGCAGGTTCGACAGCGGTGTACAACCCCCACGCCGCATTTACGGTGGAGTTCGCTAACATCCGTGGACTCCACTCCAACTTAAATGCCGTCCACCAACACCTTGAGACGGTTCAGCCTGCTATGCTCTTCTTGACGGAGACTCAGATCCGCCGTCCGGCCGATACATCTTACTTACACTACCCCGGCTACCTTCTTGAGGGGAACTTTCAAGCAAAATCCGGAGTATGTGTGTATGTACGGTCAGACGTGTGTTGTCGCCGTCTGCGCTGCAAGGAGGACCCTTCCTTCTCCGTCCTCTGGGTACACGTAGACCTGGGCACTCAAAGCCGAATCTACGTGTGTCTCTACAGATCCCATAACGGGGATGACGAGACTACTCGGCTCTTTGAGTATTTAAGCAAGGCAATAGATGATGCACAGGAGCAGTTTCCTACTGCGGAACTGGTTGCCTTGGGGGACTGGGTCTTGGGTTCCTCCAAGACAGACCATGCAGGACGAACTGCCCATGCATTCGCTCTAACTCATGACCTGACATAACTGGTAGTCCAGCCCACCCGGATTCCCGATGTTGACGGTCATGCGCCCTCTTTGCTGGACCTTCTGTTGACGAGCCATCCAACTGGGTATGTTGTGTCAGTTAATGCGCCCTTGGGCACATCGGACCACTGCCTGGTAATGACGTCTGTGCCACGCGCTCCTCCTCCACCCTGCGTAAGGATTAGGCGTAAAGTTTGGCACTATTCGTCAGCAGATTGGGATGGAATGCGGGATTATTTTGCATCCATCCCTTGGCGGCAGCGCTGCTTTGATAGGAAAGATCCTTCAGCGATTGCTGAAGCAATTGCAGGCGAGATTGGAATCGCAATGGAATATTATATTCCTTCTTCCGATATCGTCTGCAATCGCAGAGGACACTCTTGGTACAATCGCGATTGCGCTGATGCTGTAAGTCAGAAGCAAGTTGCGTATCGTGATTGGGCCAGGGGTCGCGCACACAAGGATCCCAATATAAAGTCCCTAAAATCAGCGTACAACTCTGCCACCAAGGCCTGTAAGAGGGCCTACATTAGAGCGAATACCCAGCGCATTGCACGGATAGGTCATGATCTCATAGGTCAACCGGCTAATAGTCGAGTTTACTGGAGTCTGGCCAAAGCCGTGCAAGCTAATTTCTGTCGTCCAGCATTGCCCCCGCTGAGGTACTCTGATGGATCACTGGCTCACGAGCCGCAAGAGAAAGCAACTTTACTTGCCAATCTCTTTGCAGCTGATTCCCGGCTCGATGATCGCAACGCACAACCGCCTATAATTCCCAGTTGCGGTGTCACAATGTCTGAGTTACGATTTAGGCAATGTGACGTGCTTAGAGAATTGCGATCGCTCGATGTTCGGAAGTCCAGTGGTCCGGACGGTATCCCAGCGGTTGTACTTAAAAAATGTGCAGCTGAGTTGTCTCCAGTGTTGACGCGCCTTTACCGCCTGTCCTATCTCTCTGGTGTCGTGCCTCGGGTTTGGAGAGAGGCTAATGTGCAACCGATCCCCAAGAAGGGGGATCGATCTGACCCTGTCAATTACCGTCCAATTGCCGTAACCTCAGTGTTGTGCAAGATCATGGAACGGATCATCAACACCCAGCTTGTCCGTTACCTAGAGGATCACTCTTTGATTGATGATCGTCAAGATGGCTTTCGCCAGAATCGATCAACGGGTGATCTTCTGGCATATGTACTGCACCGCTGGGGCAGGCAATTGATAAGCATGGCGAGGCTCTGGCGATCAGTCTTGACATAGCTAAGGCTTTTGATAGGGTCTGGCACCGTGATCTTCTCTCTAAACTTCCGGCGTATGGACTTCCCGACAAGCTCTGCAACTGGATCTCCGGTTTTCTACATGAACGCAGAATTCGTGTCCTTGTGGAAGGATGTGATTCGCAGTTCATGTCGATAAACGCTGGAGTTCCTCAAGGCTCTTTGCTTTCGCCCACTCTGTTTCTTCTGCATATCAATGATATGTTACCTTTAGGCCATACTCATTGCTATGCAGATGACAGCACCATTCATGGGTGCTATTATAGCAAGCCTTCATGTGGTCGGGAAGAAACAGAAAAGAGACGGGAGGAACTTGTCATTGAACTTAACCAATGCTTGCAACGTGTTTCTACATGGGGAGCAAGTAACTTGGTTGAGTTCAATGCCAAGAAAACTCAGGTGTACGCGTTTTCCTCAAAAAAGTCTCCGTTTTCTCCCCTCCCCACTCTTCAGAACGTCTCACTAGCAATGCGTGACAGCCTCAATATCCTAGGTGTGGATATTCGCAGCGACCTCAACTCCAGGGATTACATCGGGAGTGTCATCTCCACTACATCTCGGAGACTAGGGATCCTGAACAGGGTGCGACGGTTTTTCACGCCCGGTCAACTGTACCTTCTTTATAAGGCACAAGTTCGGCCGTGTATGGAATACTGTTCGCACCTTTGGGATGGATCCGCAAAGTACCTCCTCGATGCCCTGGATAGGTTACAGAGACGGGCTGTTCGCATTGTTAATGATGCAGACGTTACCCATTGCATCGAGCCACTTCAGCTTCGCAGGAACATCGCCTCGCTAAGTGTGTTTTACCGTCTGTATCATGGTGAGTGTTCTGAAGAGCTGTTTAATCTAATTCCCTCCTCTCCTTTCCATAACAGAACCACACGCGCTGGGCTTCGGAATCACAGTTTTACGGTAACTTCCATCTCGGCACGAACTAAAAAGTTCGCTTTGTCTTATCTTTGTCGTACCGTGAAGCTGTGGAACGGTCTCCCAGCCGGTGTGTTCCCTCCTTCTTATGACATCGGGTCCTTCAAGCGTAACATGAAGAGATATTTAAGCAGGCCGGCATGACAGCGGCGACCACCGATGGATTACGATCTCTTGGTGGTCGTCGTTGTGTTTGGATTGTAGTGTGCTTACCATCAGGTACAGTACAGTCAATGTGCCGAGCTATTATAAAAAAAAAAAAAAAAAAAAACATATTTATGTTATGTTTACGTGAAATATCAGTTATGAATTGTATACTCAAAAAGGCAACCTTGATCATTATTTACGATTATACGGATAAGAGAGGTTGTTATGTTATAGTATTGTTAGCAACTTCTAAGAGTCAGGAGAGGTTTTAAAACTGTATGTAGTTTGGAAGTACCCTGTAAGTTTTGATAATGGGTCATTGAGTGCGACTTTTAGACTTTTATTATGAAGGGCTATCTCTTTATTGTATTGACCTAAAACTTGTTTTTTTTTTTTTATAATAATTTATCGATGTTAATTTCAGCTGTATAGTTCGTTTTTTTTGAGAGAAAAAAACTAAATATTAGTTTGTTGCACTATATGAAATTTGACTGTAAGCATCCGGAAAGTACCCTATAGGTTTTGATAATCGGTCCGTAAGTAGTATTTTAATTATGAAGTGCCGTATTTTTAATGCGTTAACCTAGAAACTTACAGAAATATAGGAGGCCATAGATCTTAGTATATGATATTAATTTTAATTTTATACCTCAAATCGTCTTCGATAAACAGAGACTTGACACATGGACAAACAGACAGACGGGGACATTAAAGTGATTCTATAAGGGTTCCGTTATTTCGTTATGCATTCGAATCGATTGAACAATGAGCAAGCTATTCGCGTGGGGGCTTCCCCGAAGCTCGGCGCGTCTCGGCGTGCTGGGCACATTGATCCAGGATTTCAAAAATAGAGACATAAGTATCCATATTAGGAAATTCGATCAGATTTTGAATTTATTTTTAAACAAAATATATTCTTAGGCGAATTTCAAGTGAATAATTTTAGAGAAAATGTAATTTTTAATTTAATTAATTAATTTAATTATTATATACCAGACATGTCCATCCAGCTACCGCTGCGAGAGTTCTTTAGGTGCAAATATACTAATTTTTTCAAGGCTTGTTTTTTCAAAAACTAATCAGAAGATTGTTCTAATTTATTTTGATTTGGATAATCAAACAAGTCTATCAACTTTTATTCTGAGACAAATTTCGATATAATGAATAGTTTTGAGAATAAAAAGATTCTTTTTCCCCACTTGGGCTTAGTGCAGTTTTTTTTTTCTTAGAACACATTCTAAAATGGCTAGAGCATAGCATACAGGAAAGTATTTTGAATCCTTAAACATAACAAGCTTCTGAGCGAATTTAATATTTACGTGTTTTACATAGATTGATTAGAAATTCGATCGCGTTTTTATTATTTAGATTGATAATCTTGAAGGAACATATTTTTATTATAAAACAAATTTCTTTTATTTTTCTAATTTATCTACTTTAGCTTAACTCGTCCGCGATCTATATGAATTTGGAGGCAAAATTATTTTTTTATTGCGTCATCATCCCGGACTGATTAATTAACCCCAAATAAAAATGCACATGGCTACCATGCCGAGCATTTAAATTTATGATTGTTTCTATGTATCTCAAATAGCAAACACAGCTAATCGTTTGTTCTAGTTAAAGTGAAAGTTGCGTATCATAGAGCTGCAATTGAAACTGGCTGCATTTGGGTTGCGACATAAATTGCGGAAGCGAAGCCGGCGCTATTTAACCATCGCGCTTTGTTCTTTAAGCTTATGTGAGTTTTCAATCGGTACAATAGCAAAAGGGCCCGTTTATTGACACAGCAGACATCCGATCTAAATGAGTCAGGAGAGGGCGTGTGACAAATGGAGCGGATATATGAAATCAGTATCCTAAATGAACGACCGCTACAATGTGTGTGTAATTACATACATGTTGATAATTTAAAAACGGAACTATCAAAATGACGGTACTAATACTAAGTATAAGTACCTAAGTAATCTAAGAACAGTTAGCTTTCAATCGAATGTTTGTCTATTTACAGTTTGTATCGAATAAAACATATAAAGACACCGTTTTGATATAGATTTTTACATTTTTCTATAAATATACATTGGGTAAGTATCTACTAGAGATGACAACGTGCCGGTATTATGAGAGGTAGGGCACAGAGAAATTTCTTTGGAGATTTCTCTCTGCTTGGGACAGCCCTACTGGTGGAATACCTCCACTCTACAGAAGATCGCAGTTAAATAACCTTGTGTTTATCCTGCGTTGAGTAGGGTTCCAGAGCTCCTTGGAGTAGGGGGTTCAAAGTCGGCAACGCGTTAGTTGATACCTATGGAATACCATAGGCTACAGTGGCCGCTTACCGTCAGGCAGGCCTAATGCTTGTTTGCCACCTTAGTAGCATAAAAAAATGACTGTATGGTCCTTGGACTAAAGCTGGAAATATAATATCTATATTATTTCAGTTTCTAATATTCATTATATTCTTCAAGATCATATTAATATGTCTCATAGAGAGGAAACCTGAAAATAATAATTTTTTAACTATTTGTGGAATTATTACGGGCTGGACATAATTTTTTCATACATTATCTACTTAGACACCAGATTTATATTATTTTTGGTAATTTGTTGAACTTCTATAATTTCTCTATCTAATATTGGTCAATTGACTGTGAGCTAACAAACTTAACTCACCGAACATTCCTCTTTCGTTTCCTCTGCGAATTAAAAATCATTAGAATTGAATGGTAATAAGTACGTTTAAATAGTTTTCAGACTGGCATACATAACAGATTGATACTTAAAACAGTATCATGTTGCACCAAACACGTACTTACCTAACTTCCTAAAAATTGTAATATGTAATACAAATATCGAGTCTCAGCTGTACTTTTAATTGAGGAATAGATGAGTGTTAACATTTTAATGCCTAATTACATTTATGAGACCGTTTAGAAATTTAGACATTTTGTTTTTGTCTTAAGCAGAGGACCTGTATAACTCTAGTTTTACATAATCCAGGGCAATATAAACGTTGTTGTATGCATTGTACATCCCATGTTTACGTGTAGGTCCATATAACCATACGTGTGAGTGAATCAGCGCGTGACTGCCCAACGCGTGCGCCACACTACACATTGTTCCAACTACAATGGCTGATGTCATACAACGTGATATGTTTTAAGGGCATATGAGTGTGCTAAGGCATCTTTCGGTTTATCCCTTATGGAGCTTAAGAACTTAAGCCATTGGAAATTCTTAAATACCATCAATACAATAACTGTTTCTGGGAACATTAACGCCGATGTTTCTTAACTTTAGGGAAAAGGGCGGAGAAATGTTTGATTAACATGAATATTGAAAAGTAAGCAAATTGTAACATAATTGGTGTTATAAGTTCCTTTAACACCCAACATATCACAACCGCAGGCGTTGGATTCATCCCAATGCTAAGAGAACTTACCACTAACCATGCCATATTACACTTAGGTACCTCTTATTCAAATATGTGCAACAAAAATGCATTCATAGATTCCGAAGTTTCGTTGATTATCTTCTCATTTTATAGACAGATAAGAATCTTAATACAAGTAATTTCTTTATTTTGTGGTACTTATTTGAGTGTAAATTTTCATTACGATAACATTTAAATTATGAACATAATATGAGATTGATGATCACCAATAAATGGATTAACACGATGATACATGCTGGGGTTTGAACCTGCGGACATCGAATCGATAATCCTCTGGTCCAAACCACTCGACCACTACGATGCGCGACGCTCTGTATTCTACTGTAATTTTATATTTAGGTTTAATCCCTGGTAGAAAGTGGATCCTTCGTGCACAGGAAACTGGGGAATACCGTTAAGTGAGTCAAGCTGAATGAAATACTAAGAAAAAATTGACGCGCCCCAGAAACCTGTAGGTTGAACTCAGTGTAGACGGTTAGCAGAATATCGATCGATCGAAAGTAGTGAAGACCGTGAGGCACAACTCACGGCTAACCTGGAGTACCTACCATGCTGCGTCGTCAGGAATTTGAGACAATCACAAATCAAGAAACACAATTAATTCGTTGATGAGGAATTTCAGTACACCTACTCATTTGTTTTCTTTTTATCGCTGTTTCTATACACTAAATTCCAAGCGAACGAAGTCGCATGCACAGCTAGTATACTTATAAACAAAGCAATAGCCGACAATACTATGGGAAATCAGCATGGTAGTTTAAAAAAAAAAAGTCAAATGCGTGTCGGGCCACGCTCAGTGTAGGATTCCGTAGTCGCCCGTGAAATGGAATCTGTACGAAATTACTTCTCCAAGTACATTTTATAGGTTGAGTTTGAACTTGTAAAGCCTACTTACCTATGATAATTTTCCTTTTAACTTCATTATATATACTACCATATCCAAAAACAAGATTAATATGTATACCCATACCAAATTAGAGATACTATTCTTCTAGTACTATGAATCTCTGAGCTAAGCCGCGGACAGACAAACGGACATACCGAAACTATAAATAAGGGTTCCTTTTGATTTCGGAACCCTAAAGACCCAGTTCTTTACCTAGAAACACTAATGTATAAAGTGAGTAATCATTAAATACGCATTCGATTCGATCGTAGTTACCAAGTGACACACAGAGACTTAAGTATGGTCGGGACAACGTGTTTTTCTTCTACACTCTACACTATCAACTGACATCTCATTACTCGCAAATTTTATAAGCATATCATTACGCTATTGTGATAACCTTTTAAAGAATTTAATGCAAACGATCTTTCATAATAATGAGCAACTATGACAAATGAGTAATTCCAATGTGGTATGAATGCTCTTTGGTCAGTATCTGAACCGCGTTACAATAGTTAGGTAGTAGAAAAGAGCTATTTAAACAATAAACAATATTATCGCCATTCGTCAGTAAAATAGCATAGGCATATAATGTAGTTCAAAGTGCTAATAAGATACGTACATAGGTATCGTATAACTGATTTTGCTTTTAAATTTTTGTTACTCTCACACCCTTACCAATCAGTATGATACACGGTGTTGGGCATGTTGATATTTTATTATTATTTATGACTTTTAGTGTGTGGCTACAATCTCACCTCTTGTCAACTAACGATGTGACTCAAGATAACACGAGGAGTGCAGCTGCTGGAACAAACCTATGGATGCTTGGCAATATAGATCTTCAGCTAGTTAAGCGGCCTAAATGGCCTACCACCATGCCATGGCTTCATCACGATGTTTTTCAATCACCGAAAGCTCAGGCTCATCGTAGGAATCGAACTCACGTCGATCGACACTGTGTCCGAATACGTTACCACTGAGCCATCATTGCTTTTTATATAAAAATTCCCTTTGATAGGCCTCAGTACTGTTTTTATTTTATTTCATAAAGTTAGAAGGCCCACAGAACAAATATAAATAAGGTTAAATTTTATATCATCATGTCCATACAAATTCTACATTATAACCAAAAAATCTGTTACTTGTTGTTACGACCAATTCTGCTTGCGTTTTTTCTTCTTTTTGGACTTAAATAATTGTTTTTGAGGAAATGATGGCTCAGTGGTAGTTTGTACGGACACCGCGTCGATTGACGTGAGCTCAAATCCTTGCAATGAGCATGAGATATCGCTAAAGGAAAACATCGTGATGGAACCGTAGCACGGTGGTAGGGCATTTTCTAAGCCCACCTGGCCAGCTACCACTTTTTAATTGAAAATCTGTTACGAAGTACCTATGGGTGTGTTCCGGCAGCTGCACTTAAGATACAGGTCCTCCAAGTGGCTTAGTGTGTTACCATCTTGTGCCCCATCGTCACTTTATTAGGTGTACAAATAAGTTTTAGGACACTTAGATTTTGTATCATAACAGCTATTCTAAATTAATTTAAAGGTCCCGCTCACTTATCATAGATGGCGCTTGATATGTAGTATCGAAACCTAAAGGAGTCATAAACATAACCTATAAATTCTGTAAATTAATCATGCAGACCGATAAGCTATTTATTAGACACTGCATTCGCTATGAATTCCATCAAGGAAAAAGTGTTAGGAAAGCGTGTGAATCGATATGTTCTGTTCTTGGAGACAACATTATATCTAAAAGTACATGTGAGTATTGGTATAAGAGATTCAAAGAAGGTGATTTCGACGTTAGTGACCGTGAACGCACCGGGCCTCCTGTAAAGGTGGACGATCAGGAACTGCAAGCGTTGCTGGATGAAAACTCTTGTCAGACGGAGAAACAACTTTCGGAACAGCTTGGAGTAACTCAACAAACTGTTTCTTATCGTTTAAAAGCAATGGGTAAGATTCGAAAAGGAACAAAGTGGGTACCACACTTTCTAACTCAAGAAAATAAAAACAGCCGTCTTAACATTTGTGTGAGTCTTTACAACAAGCAACATAGAAAGTCTTTCTTATGGAAAATTGTGACTGGCGATGAAAAGTGGATTTATTTTGATAATCCGAAACGCAAATATCATTGGGTTGACCCCGGCGAGCCGACAACATCCACGCCAAAGCGCAATGTTCATTGTAATAAAGTCATGCTGTGCATATGGTGGGATATGAAAGGCGTACTGTATTATGAACTTCTCAAACCTGGTCAAACAGTTACTGCCGATCGCTATTGTCATCAATTGATGCAAGTGAATCAAGAAATTGAGAAGAAACGTCCATTTTCTGGTAAAGGAAAACGTCCAGTAAAACTGCTCCATGACAACGCGCGGCCTCATGTGGGTAAACCGGTCAAGGATACGTTACTAGCGCTTGGATGGGAACCTGTACCACACCCGGCGTATTCACCAGACTTAGCCCCATCCGATTATCATTTATTCCGGAAAATGCAGAACGATTTGTCTGACGTGCGATTCAAAACATTTGAAGAAGTGGAAAAATGGGTCGCTAAATTTCTCACCTCACAAGACGAAAGTTTCTTTGCGAAAGGCATCCGCGAATTGCCTGAGAGATGGCTGAAGGTCATTCAATGCGATGGAGATTACTTCGATGAATAACTGTGTTTTACTTCTTTTTTAATAAATCTTGAATTTTTTGAAAACTGTCCTAAAACTTATTTGTACACCTAATACATCAGGCGAAAGTGTGGCCAGACGCTAAACCTATGAAGAATTAAAAAAGACACAGATGAGGCAAGCTCCGTCAAAAAAAGAAAACACTCGAAAAGTAATGGATTTACTAATATATAAAAAAGGAATCTACGTACATATTGTAATACTGATATATATTTTAAACATAGACTGAAATGAAGTGAAATTATACGAAATTAATCCAAGTTAGTTTATCTTCACGTAATTTTCAATAGAAATAAACACAAACGTATGTATTTTTTCAAGAATATTGATAGATGGCGTTTAATAGTTTTAAATGTTCTGAGACATTAGAAAGAAGAATGTTGATAATAATAACACTATATTATTAAAAAAAATGTTAGGTTTATCTCGAATTTAATTATCACGAATTTGGCTTGATTTTTTCTATTTTGTTCTAAAGTTCCGTAGATGTCGTTGATTAGTTTTTTTTGCTATCATTTTTTTTATTAAATTGTACTAAAACATGCATACCATAATGCGTCATCATTCACGTCATTATTTCCTAAAAAATTGCACAACGTTACATTTTTATTGAACTACTCAGTTCTTATGTTTTCTGTATAATATCAGTTAATATATAATATTATTTTACTTGGTTATTCTCAAAGGGCTTTTATTTCATTGTGTTTCGATTTGGATTTAAATTCAATTCGAAGTGCCTAATAGAAAGTGGAAGAGATGTTCTCTGTATTTCATTGCTCTAAAAAATAGTAAGATCCGTCCGTTCATAGGAAACTGGGGAATACATGGCAAGGCTGACTGCTAATCGTGAGTACCACTCTGCTTCTCAGGAATCCGATACATTCACCAAGCACGAAACATCGTTAAATCGCCTATGTTGAATTACTACATAGGTTTTTATTATCGCTGTTTTTCATACACGAAATTCCACGAGGACTAAATCGCATGCACAATTATTACTATATATTATATACTCCAATAGTAGGATTAATAGAATTACACATTCATTGTACAGGCTAGTCATAACTCCTTTTTAGGTCTGTTATTCCGGCTATTTGTTTATTATTACATTTTTAAATTTTTCATATTTATTACCCCAATTGAAATGCACAATCAATTAATAAGTCTCTACTTCCATACAGACACTTATGTTTGAACGTGTTTTTATCATTTCGTATTAAACTGCAAATAAACACTTCAGTTACAAGTGGATCATTTATTATCGAGACTAGTAAAACCAGCTGTAGAACATACATATCTACTTAAGATATTGACTCTCTGATGACGTCATAAGTGCCCTTAATAATAATTGTTCGTCAATTATTTGCGTCGCGGCCCACAAAGTAATCAAAAAATTAAGTAATTAACGTTGTTACCCTCTAACTGGAATATGTCATGTTCATTATTCTTTATTCCTCAATTATAACGGTAATGTTACATGATATGACAATATTATACGAGTAATACCGAGTGTATTACTCTCTATGCTATATGCAGTTAATTTGACATTTATCGAATTTTTAATTTGGCTGGATAACACGGCGGTGATAATAATTTTTCACGTAGATAGAGGATAGTACGTTTTTTTCGCTACCGTGATTTGCAAGGAATTCTTTTATATATATTTTTTTTTATAAGGTCCATGTAACTAAGGAGTAAAACAAAAAAAATGATCAAAATCTTTCTAGTAGTTTTTGCGTGATGCGCGCACAACGGCAACCCTCGATCATTTTAGTTATATAGATAAATAAAAAAAGTTATTATTACCTGGTAATATTTAATCTTACAACACTTGTTTTCATGGTAAAAATACCTTATTAAGTAGACTTTTAGTTAACGGGTCTTATTTTTGAAAAACATAGCGATCCCTTGACCCTAAACGTAGAATTAAATTACCAAAAAAATAAAGTAACAAATTACAGCAAGATTTAAATTTATATTATATACTTTAGAATCTAAAGTCTAGAATGGTGTAGATTTCTTTAGACTATTTTTATACACAACCAAAAATATTTGGCACATAAGCTTGTGTGTTCATATTGTAATTAAGATTGTGCTAGTCACGTAGCATTTTATCTAATTGCTACTCTGATAAAAGGTATTTATTATAAAGGTATTATTGATAATAACTTTAGCGCCCGCAGTTCCTACGAAATAAATGTCATATAATTAAATATATTATTTTCTTTGGTCAGAAATAGACAAGGTTGCTGATCGGTATCGGTATGTAGGAATCGAGGCCAGTTTCTATTGCGCTTGTGATTTTGTGCTGTGCTTTACTAATCTATTAAAAATACCTTTTAAATTTAATTGTCTTTTTTTTAAATATAATTCATTCGGTATATACAAAAGTTGTCAAATGGGCAAACCGTCCTGCTAATGTTAAAATGTCACTAATAATACATGGCCATCATTACCCCTTTTAAACTGTAGGAATTCTTTTTGTACATTTGTTTTTGTCTTTTCGTTGTTATATATATAGCACGACCGTATTCTTTTGTTCGTCCATTCGTTTTTCGTAAGCTCTGTTATTCAGCCAAGAAGTTGCACATGATGACTTTTGTGTGATGAGCATATTTGGATGTTAAATATCTATATAACATGTATATTGTATAGTATATCAGCTGTTTAATTATCATAATAAAATCTATGTTTAGTTTAGAATTAAATGTCCGTGTGTGAATTGTGTCCCCGTATTTATAATTATTTAATTTGAAATCTACTGACCTAACTAATCTTAAAATAGTTGTGAAGATATATATATAAAGTGATTCTTCGACGTTATACATTTATATATATTATAAAACCCAACGTCTCTCTATCTGTCTGTCTGTTTATGTTCTTTTTCACGCAAAACCATTGATCCGATTTACATGGTTCTTCCTTTTAATTCACGAAATATAAATACCACACATCTGCAAGAGTTTCTTACATTTCTATAAGATTGTTATAAATAATACCAGCAACCCGCCCCGGCTTCGCACGGGTAGCAGAGTAATACATATAACTTTATTGGTTTACGCGGCGCACGACAGTAAAGCTCCCAGTCTGCATATTTTTTCCGATATTTTCAACAATCATTGTCATATTTCAGCCAATTTACACAAAACCTTAATGAATTAAACCTTCCTCGTGAATTTTCCGTAGATTTTGAGTTTACCGCGTTCAGACAGGCAGAGAGAGGCGACGGAGGGACTTTGTTTTATAGTATGTAATGACGGGAAGTAGGTATTTAACTTGCTTTGGCTCTTTAAGTCATATAGGAGGAAGAAAACTTAATCAAAAACTAGTCTTATTTATCATTATTTACTCGCAAGTTCTGAGAAGGCACTGATGAAGGTAAAAATTCAAACACTGGTTTCAAAAGTATCCCTGTTAAAGAAAAGAGCGGATAAGAAATGAGATCATAATATATATGAAGTGTTTTTTGTTTTTAACTTTTTCACAGAACAAAACAACAGCTATCACGGTTTTTTAGTGAAGAATTCATTGTGCGTTGTAATCATACCGTTCTGAATGCGTACCTAAAGGACCTATTTTATACGAAAGATGGAACACAGGCTCGGAGACTGTTAGTTCAGCCACAGCCTCACGGACATGTCATTGCGAACTTTTTGTTCTGACTCAATAATTAATTGCAATGTACAGAGTGGAGTTACTCCCAGACATCACCATCGCTTAAGTACATAAATAAGGATCACCTTAACGATAAACAATAATTACACTTTTCATCGTTTTTGAATTTAATTTTTTTTTTAATCAATATTTCTACACAAATCCAATATCATACAAAACAAGTATGTAGTACCTACATAATATCTATGATGATTTAAGTCAGTGCGCGTACAGTATGAGTGGGAACGCGGCTTGCGACACGTCACGCGACGCCGGCGACGCGGGTATGTCAAGGAGTGTCTTGTGACCATTGAAGTATGAAACCTATGGAAATGAAACTTCAACAAAAAATGCGTGCCACTGTGACGTCATCTGGCCGCTAAACATGGCGGTTTTAGTGCTGCCCAGAAGATTTTAATGTTATTGGGTTTTATCGATAAACTTTCTTGGCTCATTTTATTTTAAATATTATTGAGTATTACTTGTTTATAGAATTTATACTTTAATAGGAAGTAAGTATATTGTTACGTGCAAAGATACTTTGATTTAGATGTGTGAAATCTAAGACAAGTTCGTGCTTCAAATTTTCCAAGTAAACGATATGACAATTTTTAAAAGTTGCTACACTGAGTTTATAAAGTTGTCGTTTGACAACTCAGTGACCGCAAAACATAAACATATGGCGTAGTACAGTGCCATCTGCCCATCTCTAGCATGCTAAATTTTATCGTCGTTTCGTATGTTGCCGTCTCGCTCGCACTTGCTTATATGCCGGAAAGGGATGGAAGCTTAATGTAGGCGATAAAACATTAGCATCTAGCTATGCTGTTTTGGATATCAAAATAAGAGTACGTGTTTTTCTTAGACTACTTACCTCTCTATTACAATCTATTTTCATTGTGTTGCTGACTCTAAAGTCCGTAACACACTACCGCAACGCACCTCAGGATATATGCGCCGCACCATAAGTCAGAGTGATTCAAATTATAACTTATAAAGGGACCGCGTGATAGTGTCACTCAAAAGTAATTTATTCGTACTCAGCTAGTAGAAATTAAAATAAAAAAACAATAACAAAACAAAACACATAAATCGTTCACCGAATATTCTCTCAGAATAACCCTGTGTACTACTTGCAGAATAACACCGTTTGTTTCTCTCTTATTTCGCTTCTTGTTGTCGCTTCGCTTTCGAATTATTAACTGCCGCGTCTCGCAACTCAGCTCCCTTATATATCTAAATGACTCGTTCCCGAAATCTCTGGAAGGTCCAGGAACTCCTAACATCTTGTAAACAACTTACGTCATCGCTTTTTAAAACGAGGGGAACGTTTAATTTATGGCCTATTGTTTGCTGACAGTTTTAGCGATAAGACTTTCTATGTGTGTGTCGTTGAACCTAAGATTATACGTCACACAACTACACTATGATAAATTCACGATTTTTACGGACGGTCCTGGAAATTTCGAGAAAGATGATTCCTTTTCTATTTCTTTATGTTCAAGTCGTAACATTACAAATTTAACGAATTTACAATAGTTTTTTTACTCGTTACGGAATAAAACTATTTTATTTAAATAGTTCCGAAGAGAGATTTTGTCGGCAACCTTTTTCCCGAAATATCTAAACCAAATGTCTAAATATGTTTTGATGACACATTTTATTAAGAGGTATTTATGATTAGTGTCATGATCAATTGATTCCGACTGAAAAATGGTGTCCGATTTTTCGGAGTAGTGCTCCATAATGAATTTAAATATATATAGATAATAGTTTTGGGGCATCGACTTATCCAAGTTAGGTTTAATGATCTTTTCTGTCTTTTTCGTTATGTCTTCAACATCTTTCGATGGGTATTTCAGTCCACCTCTTGTTTTAAAATGAATCAGCGTTTTCAAATTGCTGTTCGGATCTCCAAACAATAACGAAGCACACGTCTGACATTTTATATTGCGGGATAATTTTCTCGATACAAATCCTGCGATGTAAGTAACAACTGAGTCAGCATATACGGAAAGAGTACTATTTAAGCAATCTATGTATTCCTCGTATAAGGTGCTGTCATCTTCTGGCACTTCAACCAATTGTTTTTTTTCGGTTAAATCGTTCAAGGCTTTTTGTGGGCTAGTGCTTGTGCAATTTAAAATATTAATTTGCTCCAAGGCAACGCAATTGCCGAGCCCTTCGTCGCGAATTTCGGCTCGAAAAAGAAGCCTCTTGAAAGCTGCTTTAAATTGAACGGCATTTGGATTATTGTTAAAACCCCCTCGAGCTCTTATAGCCGAAAAAAATAGCTCGAGGTGATCCTGGCTGATCTTGTACAGTGGCAAATATTTTAATATTTTTGTGTTTTCGACAAGATGTCGATATAAAGCTAATGCGCTTTTCATATCAATGATTAGCCCCACAAAGCCAGTCTTTCTCCTCGACTCAATTACTAACTGCCCTGACGGCAGCCTCAGGCCGCGTATATAGCCAATTGCACCTTCAAACAGAACTTCGATAAGGCCGATGTTTTGGGGACACATGGCTTTTTTTAATCCAGCCGGGCGAATCGAGTGACTGTTCAGGATATCGAACACATCGTTAAGAAGTTTTATAAAACTTACGGTGCCCTCACAATTTTCAAACGCTTTGAGTTTTAATTCCGAGTTACAAAACTCTAAGGCATCCGCCACAGAGTTACTTAGAAGTTGAGTTGCTAAACGGACTTTCATCTTTTGCTTAGCAAAATATATGTGGGCTTTAGTTATTTTTGTGGCCATGTGCAGTCCCTCTTTTTCTTGCAATTTAATAAGCGCCTCCAGATAGGTAAAATCAATTTTTCGGCCATGCACATCTTCCAACACTCTTAAGTCGCCGAATGTGTTTCGGATTAATTTTACCATATGACAAGGATTAAAAAATGCATGCAATGTGCTTTCGCCGCACTTGAATGAGCTATCAGTTTGTCCTTTAGTAAAATGGCAACCAAGCTCTTGTAACATCGCAAAATTCTCTGCAGGCCCATCGCATGTAACACTCACAATATTGATGCCGACTTCCTCGCATTTTTGAACGCACATTTTTAACAATTCACATTTTTGCTCTGATGTCAAAGATGTAATGAAAAAATATGCGATTGGAAGTTTCCAACTTCCGTTGATGTTATTAACTAAAAATACGAGGCATTGATTCGCCACATCCAATGTGTCATTGTCACATTCTGACCCTATAGTAACTCGCCCGTAATACACTTTTTTTTGGGGATCCCAGCATAAAGACTTTCTTATTGACATCTCATCAAAGATTAGCGAGCACACGATTGGTGTGTCGCTAGCACGGACTTTGTTTTGGAGAGCCTCAAACGCTTCCTCACATAGGCCGGGTTCCGCATTTATATTTTGATACCACCTAGTTAAAGTCCTTGGGTGAGGCAAGCATGTATTGTACGTTCGACGCACAAAATTGTAGGCCTTCGGCGAGAAGAAGTGGAGCGTAAGGGCAAATTTTCTAGTCTCCTCCGAATATTGTTTTTCCAAAGGCAAGCCTTCACTTTTCAAAATTTGCCTCTTTAAAAAGTCTCTAGGACCTGCGCAGGCTTCTAAAACTAAAGAGTTTTCATTATTGACAAGGTTCCTTTCCTGTAGGTCTTTTATAATGTTATGGAACTCTGCAATTTTTTTATTTTGCCGCCGCACTTTTTCATTTAATTTTTTTACTTTCTTCCTTAAGAAATCACATTTTTCTTCAAGTTTTTTTATTTTTTCATCTTTATTTACTGCTGATGATGCAGCTCCTGAAGTACCAGCAACAGCATGAGGAGCAGTATGTGTAATGGTATTGGCAACTTTTAGAGGGGCCTGTAAATAAAATTGTGGTGTAAGATAATAGTTTACATGATTAATGATAAATTTTCATTTATGGTATTAGTAAACAAATATAAATTATATAAGTATTTACCAAGGTAGAGGTATCAGGACCGGTCAAAACAGGAATTGTTTCCAAATGATTTTCTTTTAATATGCCAGTTTTATATTGGCTGGCATGTTGCTGCAAAATATTGAAATATTAGTTTAGAATAATTGTGTCCATAGTATTTTTTTCATAAGGTTTTCTTAAATGATGACATTATCATTCAAATTGGGCAAATACATTTCTTGGATGGAATCGCAGCCACAAAACCCCATAAGTTTTTCTAAAATAGTTACACAGAATGAGAATGACATAGACCACAACTAGTCGTAACTAGCATATCAGTAATAATGTAGCAGCAACAAGTATATCAAAGGCTAAAAGTAAAAGTACAAATTTCAATTATACGAGCAGTCTCCATGAGGATGAGAGGCACGAGAAGACATATTAAGGCCTTCGACTGCGAAGACGGAGCAGGAATTATATAATAAGCCGACAGTCCAACGACTATCCTGCTGATCATCGTCCCACCATAAAAAACTTGTATATTAATTTTGATCCTTTTATAGCACGTTTTGTTGTAAAATAATATTTATGTATTAAAATATGTATATAATAATAAAAAAAGTATATCAATACTAACTATAAAAGTATATACAGTATTAACTTACTCTTACAAATTTGAAGGGCACGGCATCATCTCGTAGTCGAGTCACATCCAGAGTTTTGTTGAAACATTTATCATCAAAATGTAGCGAGCAAATATAAATATCTTTTACATTTGGCTTTATATTTTCGATTCCAATGGCTTCCAGCCACTTTTTCTTTTTACGCTCATTTCTTGGGATCCTATAAAATATGTTTTAATTATTATTTTTGTATGTTTTAAGCGGGGTAGCATGATAAAATAAGAAATTTTATATAAGCAATCATATTAAATCGATATCAAAGTCGATAAATCATGTACAACCCCAGCTAATAAATTAACATTATTTAAGCGTAAAAATATAGTTAAATAAGTCAAATCCATTCATGACCTATAACTGCACGTAAGAACCTTGCTAATTATAATCTAAATCTTCCTTTATCTTCCCGGCAACATTAACAATAACCAATATTTTTAATGTTATTTATAGCGTACCTGTGTATGGTTAAAGATGGCTGATTTGGTGTTTTTCTTATGCCGCACCCTATTACACTACACACTGGCATATTTGCGACGTAATTCTTTAAATTTGGCTTCAATTATTTTAAATCACAAGCAAAATATTGAAAGATAATTAGTTATTTTGATTTATACCACGACTTTTTGACAAGACAGGTACCGGCTGAACTGACTGACAATGACATTTGGTGCGCTATACATGGCAGATTTTCGGCCTCATTAGGTATTTACGTATATTCATGTTTCACTTTATGTACGCACTGAAATACTGTTATATTGTTTTCATGCGAGTTACAGTGCTGAGTAAGAACGAGATAGATATATATTTATGTGTGTGCCTTCAAAATGGCTGCTATTTATATAAGCAATTGTATGTATAGAACAATATGTCGCGTCCCTATATAAAGGTCTATGCTTGTGACTCAGACGGTGGCGCCCACACTTGATCTAAGCTTTGAATTCTATAAGGCAGAGGGCGCTACAAAATAACCATAATTACTGTTGCTTCATCAATTTATTTTATTAATGCAACGTATGAAACATTAACAGAGATCTAACAATTTCTTTTATAAAGTTCTGGATAATGTCACTAAAGAATCAGACGTCCATATCGCTGAAAAAGAAAATACATTTCATTTATTTGAATATATCAACAGCATTCAGCATAACCGTTTTTCAACCTAACATACTACTACGCAATTTTTAGTCTTAAGATTTTGCGTCGCCTTATTAGTATTAAAACATTAAGAAGGTAGTTGGTTATTTGGGAGTACAACCATGGTAGTACGGATAGAAAAAATATCGAGCCATCTAATACGAATAGAGATACTTATATGTATTTCAATTTTTTAAATTTCATGCAACGTCGTATGTCATTATTGTCATTAAAGATGATGTTATTACAGATGACATCATACAAACGTAAACTTTTGTGAATTTTAATTTCATTCTGAGTCTGCGAATTCATAATAATGGCGAAAGTTAATAACGGATTATACGTACATTAAATGAAATCTATATAATACCGTGTACCGTGTCCTGTTTAAACCACCAAAGGACGATGTTGTTTACAAATAAGAGTTTGTTCTACGATGTCACGCTAATGTGCTGCCCATAGATAATTAAAACAAGTATTATCTATGGTGCTGCCCATAAAACTTTAAAAGTCAGTCTCTGTTCTCAATTCAAAGATGTGTTATGGTTGTGAAGGCGCCGATGATTCGCCACACGCCGCGCGCCGTGCGCCCACTCTGCCCATTGTAAGCCGCCAGCGTGTAGGCGGACTGCACCCCTATTAGTTCTGGAGCCTTTACTAAAAAGACGATGACTATATTTGTAATGTTCCTAATAAAGACTGTGAAGTATGTATTTTAGTCAACGTCTTTAAGGAAATGTATGTATAAAACTATAGGACGCAAAATCAGGTTTGATGTTGTTTTGTTCACTTTAAGGTGTAAGTAATCATGTGATCATGATCTTGAATTAATGATGGATACCGGACACAGTGTCGATCTACGTGAGTTTGAATCCCTACAATGAGTCCGAGCTTGTTTTGAAGGAAAACATCGCGATAAAACCATAGCATGGTAGTAGGGCATTTTCTAATGCCTACCTGACTAGTTATCAACCCCACGTAAATAATCTGTCGCCAAGCACCTATAGGTACCCCATCCCCCCTCAGATTAGCGAGTAACATCTTGGGCCACATCGTCACTTAATATGAGATGAGATTGTAGCCAAACGTTAAACTTAAACAATAATGTGAAAGCACCTCTAAGAAAATGTTTTTATGCAAAAATACAAGACAAAAATAACAAGAAAAAATAACTGAAAATAATTCATTTCTAATAATGTTTACCTATATACGTAGTTTAGTTCATAGCAAAAATTTTAACTGTCATTTTATTTATAAAACAACTTATATTTATGGATAAACAATTGTATCATCTGTTAATAAATTCAACCGCTACAACTTATACTGGTTATATAAAAATAATACTTATCTATATATAGATATTTTAAAGTATTTAGGTATATTGATTACCGAAATTATCAAGGAACCAATCTATTTTTTTATTAAGTACTGATTAGCAAATCTCGCATTAATATGATAAAACTTATCATATATACGTACAGTTTAAACTTGGCTAATGTTTAATATGTTAATTTCTTTCTTTGCAGCTGTTTTATATGGAAAAGGTATTTGAATATTATACTTTTATTATTATTTTGTGGTATCGAAAAAGTAAAATGTTCGATATTTCCTCGTAACATTAAACACAATATTGAATTTGCTACTTAGTAACATGTTTTATGTATCTGATAAAGGCACGACACAGGTTTAAAAGGATTTAATTGGGACTGCATCGAAATCTTAGCTTAGCTTCGTACAGAACAAGTTATATTGTTGTCCCTTAACGTGCTTATAAAGGTGAAAGAGACAAAGCAATGAGGTAATGTACTTTGGAATTAGAGGCGAAAGGCCGGTTGGCATGCGCAGGCGCCAGGCGGCTTGCACGTGATCGCCAACGCAGCAGCCTTGCAAGGACGTCTATGCACCGGCAACTACTTATAGTTAATTAATTCCACCTTCGCGGTGACTCATCATACGACTCGGCCTAACTAACGATTAAGAATTATTCTGGTTAAATCTATGCATTCATAACTAACTATACCTATTTATACAGTGTATATCTAGAGCTAATGATCTCTCGTGACAAAAATGTACCTAAATATGCAATTGTACAACTACCGTATCCAATAATAGCTGTTAGGAATACTTGTAAACTGTAAACAAGACCCGAGAGTTAAAATTACCATCTATATTATGCAGAGTAAAAAAGATATAATTAAGTAGTTCTGAAGCAATAATGGTTCAGTGGTAGCATGGACGGGTATCGCATCGATCGACGTAAGTTCGAATCCCTGCAATGAGGCTGAGCTTTTGGTGAACGAAAACAACGTGATGATAAATGTCTTGTTTTCAAGTGGTTAAGCACTCTTACATATGACGACACTGAGTACATATTTAAATCTTAGCTACTTAATATAAAACCTTATAGACCATATTATACTTTTATACATTAATGTCGTAACATATGTAATATAGCTGAGTGTATGTATATATATGTATGTTTGTGTGTGTATGTGTGCATATATAATATATACCCATTAAACATTAGTATTATTTTAAATTCTATCGTTCGATTCTGTGGTCCACGCGAACACAGCCGCGAGTACAGATAATGCCTATACAAACTTAATTTATACTTAATACATTTTCCTGATAGATTGTTTAGGGGAAACACACACACTACACATTTCTGAGAATTCTCGGTAAACTCAAGTACGTCGGTAAAATAAGCAAAACATGCATAAGTACTCAGCTATTTATAAATAACCAAGAATATGCAGCATAATATTTAGTAAAGAATACAAGCATAATATTTAAATTTATCACATGAATTTTAATGTAATTATAGTTGGTTTATTATTAATAATAATTAGTAAACTCAATAACTTCAAAGGTGACGACATCCCATTAGCCAAAATATAAACTTCTGAAGTAATAACAACACATAGTAATTACAACTTTTGTAGTTCATATGAAAATACTCAACCTTGTTTCTTATCTATGGCGACAAAAAACCACTATGACATTTTTATCAACGCGTATATTTTATTAGATTGAAATTTATATTGAGAATCGAACATATTGGACGTTGGAATCTATACTATAATACAACAAAGATGAAGAGTTTTTTGTTTGTTTAAACGCGCTTATCTCTAGAACTACCAGTGGGATTCGAAAATTCGAAAATTTGTATATGATAGCCACATTCATAAGGAGTAGTACAGGCTATATAACTTCATGCTAAGACTATAAGGAGCGGAGCAGTAACTATGAACGTCAAGCAATCTGGCAAGCTGTAGGCAAGTACGACAAGTGGAACAACGATACAGCTACACGGGTGCGTTAGCGGCGGCGCGGCGCCGTGGAGGGTTTGTCGAATGCATTAACACGGATGAAACCGTGGGGCACTGCTAGTGTATAATAAGATACTAGGTGATACGTACCTACACTGATGAGGCGGTTAGTCTGTTTAAATAATTGCATCTTATTATTAAATTATGTTATATGGTTATGATACGATGTGGATAAACGAGCATAAAATCACGTAAAATAAATCTAAGAATTAAAAAATTAACTCGGGTATAAATAAAAACGATGTATAAAACATTCAATAATACTATATATAATCTTAAAAGAGGTAAATTATAAATGATGTTTCGGCTAAGCATGTAAATTCAGTCGTCACAGAACACAACTATTAGCTTTGAAGTGGTGAATAAATCACAACCAGTACAGGTATAATGGCCTTCTAGCTAATTAACACAACGTTTCGCGATATATTTGCTGTCGCTGTTATCTCTGCTTTTGCTAAGAATATCTGTATGGTACTTACTTGCTATAATATAAGGTGATAAATGTAAATTGGTATAGTCCTATGACATAAATAAGTATATTTAATGAATCTAGCTGCCTCGGGATACGTTCTTCTCGTTCCGGTAGTTAATGGCTGTACTACAGCACTACCTATCGAATCCTAACATAGCTATGAACCATCGTCTCGATAGATCGAATATTATGTGAATATAAGCTCAATGGCCACATTGATCCAGGACCGGTCGTCGTGGATGGCCACCTTCTTGAAATTGTTTCTGAGTACACTTACCTCGGGCAGATTGTGCAGTTAGGTAAAAACAATTTTGAGGAGGCCAATAGGAGGATCCAGCTGGGCTGGGCAGCGTTTGGGAAACTACGTGGAGTCTTCTCGTCATCCATACCGTGAAAACGAAAGTTTTCAATCAGTGCGTCCTACCCGTAATGACATACGGAGCTGAGACGTGGACACTCACGGTAGGGTTGGTCCACCAGTTCAAAGTCGCTCAGCGTGCTATGGAAAGAGCTATGCTCGGAGTTTCTCTGAAGGATAGGATTCGTAACGAATACATCCGACAGAGAACCAAAGTTATCGACATAGCTCAAAGAATTAGCAAGCTGAAGTGGCAGTGGGCCAGCCATATCTCGCAAAGAACCGACAACCGCTGGGGTAAACGGGATCTTGAGTGGAGACCGCGACTCGGCAAACGTAGTGTTGGACGCCCTCCGGCCAGATGGGATAACGATGTGCGAAAAACTGCAGGCAGATGCTGGATGCGGCAAGCTGAAGACAGGGCGCTATGGCGCTCTTTAGGGGAGGCCTATGTCCAGCAGTGGACAATTATAGGTTGATGATGATGATGATAAGCTCAATCGGTCAAGTCGTTCAGACGTTACATGATTAGTGACAGACGCACACAAGATTGTTATATATAAGACTACCTGTGCCCGCGGCTCCGCTCGCGTGAACTACAGATTGCCGTCGGTTGAGCACACGCGTGAATGCGTTGTCCCCGCTACCACACACGACGATCGCCAGCTAGTTATTTTAAAGACAAAAATGCTTATTGTGGGTGATCCTTAGAAGATAAGCATATGCTATCGCCCCCTTTTTTGTAGGTCTTTTTAAGATATACAATTATGTAGAACATTAGTTTAATATATCTCTTATAGTTTACTCAGCGTTAGCAATTTAATCGCCCCAAAAGAGATTTTTTCCAAATTAATTCACAATTATCGTCGCTGCTTATTTCGTATGTTATTTTAGGTAACAAAATATATCCTATAACCTGACCAGATAATATATCTACGAATTAAAACCATGTAAAGCGGATAAGTGGTGTTCACGTGTTTTTTAATATCTAAAGATTTTTGTTTAGCTTAAAGCAGACAGTAATAAGTAAGCAACAATGAGTTTATCTATTCGTTACATGTTCACAATTAAACCAGCGAGTCTAAACTAAACAACGGATTTTTTTTTGCTATATTGTAAATATGTAAAACGTAATTTGGGCTAAATATACTCGAACAAACGTTTGATAACAGGTCTGATAGCAATTGTAGCAAAAACAAGGGCACATACGATATATTTAATGTTATGGCTTTTAATTACATGACTGATTAACGAACGGAGTGCATGATTATTAACATTGTGGGTATAAATATGTTAATCAATCACATCAAAGCAAAGTTATTCTAAGTTATTCTATATTCAAGAAAAGATCCTTTATTTTTTCCAACTTCAACGTCTACTAAATAGATTATTTATTATCGGTGCAGTTACTGAGTATAACTATGAATTGCTTCAATACACTTTTATAAAAAGGAAAATAACCACGACTGCTAAGAGTCTTGCAATTACCATAGACTTTGGTCTATAAAGTTTTTGCGTATATTACCTACCTATAATTTATTTTTATTTGGTACTAGCTGGCCCCAGTTGTTCTGTACTTTCAAGTAGTCAATAACTTTACCACAACACCACCTTTCCTGATTATTTTTTCCTGAAAATTTTGCCAGTATCATTGGGGTGTATGGGATTTCAAATTACATCTTTAGCACTGAGACACCCAAGCCAACTTCACCTGCACGTAGTGCACCCTGCTGAGCAATGTACAAGGAAATGGCGATACCATGGTGGTAGGTTTTTGCCTGACTGGGTCGCGACCACCATGCTTGTGGTGAAAGGCCCGTCACGACATTGGAAGACCATAATCAGGGCAAGGAGGATTATGCACTGTTATTTTAATTTGGTCCCCAATCCGCCGAGGCAACTGTTCTAAATTAACCTCCAGGCGCGTCAGGGTATCCTGGAGCCTGGCTGCTCCGCCCACTATCTTTTCTAGGTCCTTCGGATCAAGACGGCATGAGTCGTTTTTTTTCAGGACTGATGCGCTTTCGCAATTCCTCTATTCCCTCGTGTATCCCCCGGAGTGACTTTAGCGGCTCGGCGGCCTCTTACTTGAGCCTCGCTCTGAGTGTCTAGCTCGCCACCCAATGCCTCCACATGTTTGGTCAACGAGCTCACTGTACGCTCGTGGCTCTCTACAAGGCTTGCCAGTTGTTTAGCATGCGCGCGCCCTGCCCATGCCAGATCTCTAGACCTCTCAGCTCGCGCGCGCTCTGCGTGCTACTTATGTCTTGCCCGGGAGTCGGCTAACTCGAGGGTCGTGATGTACAGACCCTGGAGGGAATCGACCATTTCCGCCTTTAACTCCCTCTTCAAGTTGCCAGAGCTCTCTAATGCCATTTTCCCCGCTTGTAGGAACTCCGTAGCGTTTCTTGGCCATATCCAGGACTATGCCAGCCCTGTCTTTAAATGATGGAAGCATGCTCCCTGACTTCCTTTAAAAGGGCGTCCTCAGTATCGCTGCAGCGCCTTGCAGTCGCGCCTTCTTGCCGCCGCAACCTCCGGGGCCGTAATATATTAATAAAAAGATGAAACTTAATTATATTATTAAGCTAAGAATATAAAGTAGGAAATTTGTATAGAAATAGTATTAGTTATTATTTTAATTTAGTTTGATTAGTTATATATTTTTTTTAAGTGTATAGTTATAATTTCCTAAGTTCTATAGTCTGTTCCTAGTCTAATTCTCGGAATGCAGCTTATTTATCAAAACACGAATTAACACACAATAACTTATAAAAGTAGTAAATTTCCAAAAGGCTGACGGCGTGCTGTGGCTACAACGTAACAATATTCTTCACTCACGATCCAAACACCGTTACGCAGGCCCCCAATCGCGTGCTCGTCGATCTCAGTGGCAGAATATCGCAACACCAGAAAAGCAAACTCTGCAAAATTGCTTTACATCAAATTAGAAAAAAAAAACCCTTTGATTCCCCCAAATGGAATTTTTTTTCGATGGTAAGTGGGTATTTTGATTGGGCCAAAATTTTCCTTAAGTCAAGGTGATTCGTATGACTCCAAACTCGGGGGTACTCTAGGTGGCAATTCTCAGAGTTTAATTCCAGGGGGGTGAAACAATTTTAGATGGGGTGAGGGGGGGGGGGATATCAGTATTCAATTTTGAGGGGGTGAAGGAAGGGGGCGGGGAGGGGAAATTTTTGACGGGTAATTTGACGTCACACACCAGACACGGTGTCTTCCTCCGGTCTAATTCAGAACCATCAGATGGCTCACTCGGTGTATCTACACCACTACGTATAAGTACGTAGTGAGCACACCTGTGGAACCACCGATACTAACCTTCCAGAAAGGTCGGAGAACGAACTCACTGAAACCTTCTGGTTGTGACGTAACACTTTTTCACGCAACAGGTTTCACTTTGCAGAATCGTAGAAACAAACCAAAACTTTCCACGATTCTGCAAGTACGTCGTAAGGTGTTTACCGGGATTTAGGTTTTTTCCACAGGAATCCTCGTAACTGCGTAGTTTGCGTAATTTCAATTTTTCTTTCGTTGGTGATATCTCGGCTCGCACTCACTGTAAATAGGTGATGAAGGTGCCTACTGGTGTTCCACGTCTTTATTTATAGGTCTTTTCCTGACCTTAAACATCAGCAGGAGAAGCGCACAGTAAAAGAAATATATAAAGATTTATAGTTTTTGAAAAAGTGTATATGAAAAATACAAAAATTTGATACCTTTGCGGGACACTGAACAGACTGAACTGCACTTTAAAAACTAGGTGTTTTCAATAAAAATCGAGCGCCGCACGCACGCAAATAACAATGATTTTAGTCTGATTCTTTTAATTCTGGGAATATTACACTTACTTTCGTCAGAATCGATCAACAGGTAATCTTCTGGCTTATGTACTGCGTCGCTGGGGGCAGGCAACTGATAAGCATTGCGAGGCTCTGGCGATCAGTCTTGGCATAGCGAAGGTTTTTGATAGGGTCTGGCACCGTAGACTTCTCTCCAAACTACTGGCGTACGGACTTCGCGATAACCTCCGCAACTTGATCTTCGGCTTTTTACGTGAACGCAGAATTTGTATCCTTGTAGAAAGATTTGATTCATGTCGATAAACGCTAGTCCCTCAAGGCTCTGTGCTTTCACCCACTCTATTTCTTCTGCATATCAATGATAAGCCTTTGGGCCATACTCATTTTCCCAGTTCCATATTATCTCATATATATAAATAAAAATGAAATATTGTTCGTTAGTAAGCGCATCATTTGTAAAAGACTCGACCGTTTTGGCTATTTTTTGTTTTTAAACGTTCGTAATAGTCCAAATTAAATTTTTATTAAAGAAAAATTTGAAAAATCTCTCGAAAAATTTTCAAATTCGGGTAACCTGAGCGTTCTTTTCTCTATCGGATTTTTGTATGAACTCAACACCATCACTAACGATTCAAAGGATGGGCATGCGTAGGTATTACTTATTTTATTATGTTCGTTATGGTCCTTCAGGAAAAAATAATTCGGGATAGTTACCGCTGTGGTCGAGTTATTGACTATTGGAAAGTGAAGACTAACGTCTGGCGGGCCACGGAGTTGTAAATAATTATGAAAAAAAAATACACTTGTAATAAAATTGTTTACAATTCCTCTGGCATATCGCAGACATGAATCACAAAGTCTAGCATATCTTTGTGAAGGTGCGGGACTCTCGCATATTAATATTGTTCCAAATGCGTCTTGTCGACGGTTGGCGTCGTCTGCGTTATTTCCGTGCGCAAGCTTACGCTATTCCTGGCCAGACGGACGCGACGCCGAGGCGCCCGCACATAGCATAGCGAAACATCCAAAATGCACTTAACCTTTATTTATAAAATAAGACAACTCTTTGGTCCGATAAAATATAGCAGGTGGTAACCAAACGATTGATATGACATCTGGTCAGAGGCGTAACGTAGTCAGAGCGGTGCGGTCGACTATGACATCTGGTCAGAGGCGTAACGTAGTCAGAGCGGTGCGGTCGACTATGACATCTGGTCAGAGGCGTAACGTAGTCAGAGCGGTGCGGTCGACTATCTTTCACAATAAATTATAATGCAAACTGAACTAAAAATGCCATTTCATTTCACCTCCAAAATGAGAACAGCAATTTTTATTATTTAATCTGTGTTGGAACCGGGGAATCCATTCTATGAGTGGTCATCTCGCTCGGTCCAGCGAACACTCTGTACGAATCAGTTTTTTGCGGTTATTCCCCCCGCAGTGTTTTACTTAGGGTAGGTACTGCTATCAGTAAATATATTATTATGTATTAAATTACATAAAAAATATATTTCTTTATAAAGAAGGTATTGATAGACAGCGTTATAAGTTATGGGTTTTGTGGTGTATGTATCACAACACTATTTAGTTTAAGTCTATGTTTGTTTTTGTCTATGATACATTTTAGAACAGGTTAGTCGTAGCCAGTCGAAGTCGTTTGTAATTGCAAGAAAATAATAAATATGTGTCTGATTATATTGGTCTTATAAATTAAACAGTCCAGTAACTTTAGTAAACTAAAAGAACCCACAAAACACAATAGGTTTATTGATGAAATCCAAGCTAGAACATACTCAGCTCAATATTATAAATATTGGTCAGAATATGCCTCACAATTGCTATGAGAACAGGGAAAAAAGCTATTCAAAACTGAATTGATTAGGACATTATTTAAGATGATTACTTAATGGCTGCTTTGTATCATCATTTCAGCCGAAAAACGTCTACTGCTGGACATAGGCCTCCCCCAAATATCGCCACAGCGGCCGGTCCTGTGCTGCTCGCATCCAGCGGCTTCCCGCAACCTTTACCAGGTTGTGGGAGCACCTTGTGGCGGGTCTGCCGGTACGTGGCCACAACTCGACAACTCTTTGGCTCCAGCGGCCATCCGTCCTACGAGCTACGTGCTCCGCCCACTGCATCTTAGAACTATGTCGGTGTCTTTGGTTCTCCTGCCTTGTTTATCGAGCAACAACTATATGTGATAAAGTAGACATGGATATTGCAATAAAATACTTTACTCTTAACAAAAGAGCAAGACAACACTCGTGATCCTTAATTAGGTTATATCATAATCTAGAATTGCGATAATAAATTGACAGAAATACGGCATCACAAAAACCAATTCTAAATTTATCGTTTACTAACAAAATGGAACAATAAAACAAATTTATTTATATGGTTTTTAACCAATACATATATATTACATAAATACCATGATATTTTCAAAATGAATCAGATTACATACAGTAATATTACAGAATAAATGCGATAATAATATTATCAACGTTTAAGTAACAATTTAATTTTTCTTTTTTTTCAATTTTGGCTCGTCATCATTGTTCATGACGTTTGGATATACTGTCTAAATCTAAACAGCAAATAATGTTGATCACAAAAAGTCCATGTTATTCTTAACACTATGTTCACACGGTAACCAGTAGTCAGTCGTAAGCATTGTTCGTAAGTCATCGTTTCTTCATAAATAAACTCTACTTTACGTCACAGCAAATAAATAATATTTTTCCAAATTCGTATACTTTTACTCATTTGGATCTAATATGTAACACCGTTGAAGAAAAACATCGTGAGGAAACATAAACGCTTGAAAAATATTCTCATAGAACACCAACGAAAAGAATAAATTCCAATTTTAACATACTAATCAATTCCATACCTCGTATGAGGAAAAGGCACATTCTATATTACGATAATTTAGATATAATAAGGTTAAACTAACATCAATATTACAAAGAAAAAAATATACAAAATATATACTATTCTTTATTCATATTGGATACAAAACTTGTTTGAGTATCTCCAGTATAAGTTTGCGCAGCAGCGCGTTACTGTGCACATAACCTGTGTTCACTATTTAGAATTTATCCCATAATTTACTCTAAAATTGGATTAAGTTCTATACGAAATGAATGCATAAGAATATTTAGTTCAAATTTATAATATTATGAATCAGATTGCTCGGACAATGCAAGATTACCGCTTTAGTTCCTCAAATTTCCACCGCCAACTTATACTGGTGCCAGTGTACTATGTGTTTCCAATGAGAACACCCGGGATGATGACGTAATAAAAAAGAAATTTTGGCGCGAAATTCGGAAAATATGCCGAATAAGACCCCGGACGGGTAATCGCGAACGCGCCAACTCCACTCACTACTTGCTAAAATTGTATGTAGTGCCAGCAAAAAAAATTATTGTTCGAATAAAAAATGTTTTTATTTTTATTATAAATACAAAATTAATAATTTTCTTAGTTTATATTTTTTGTAGTCTACATTGTAGTCTACAACCCGTTTAGGTATATATCATAGAAAAAAATAGAATAATCGTAATACAAACAACTTTTGTAATAAAGTACATCTAAGTAGAAACAATAAGCCGTACAATTTATTTATCTTTTACATATTTATTATTTCTATTATCAATTAATTTCAATAAAAATATAAACCATAGTATTTTACAAATTTATGGTCAGTCACGTGACATACTAACTTACACATTTTATTGTTTTTCCGATCGTACATTTTAGCTGAAGTTGCATGCAAAATGCGAAACAAGATGGCGGTATAACAGACATCTTATTTGAAACGCATAATACAGTAAAAATATTAATTCATAAATTTTTCTTAATAAAGACTTTCGGTTACCGTGTGAATTAACATTAACGAACACAATTCAAGATGCATCTTGTTCGCGTAGGCACCGGCACCGATACATACCGATCACATGTATTATAAGTTATGTCAGATCATTATCATTTCAACTATCATTATCACTATCACTACACCTAACACCATTAACGCATCAAGACAAATATCTCTATCATATATATTACATCCTACGTATAAACATTAATGGGCAGCGCACTTCGCATGCACCGTCTCTCCCCCGCGATCGTATGCTAGCGTCTTAAATGCAGCATCTTAAATACCGCAGAGAGAAATCCCCTGTGATGCTCCGTGGTCAGTCTCTGAGTTACATATAAGACATAGATCTTGTTACCATTGGATACGTACGAATTTACATTGGCAAATTTAAAATGCCTTGCCCTGCCGTCTGGCGGTGTGCGCTGGCCATAACTGTCATGTTGATGATCTTTGATAAAATCGTAACGAAGCCTAGAAGCTTCTTGTACATCAAATAAAAAAGCGATGGTTTCTGCTATGCATTTTTTTAAACCTGTATTTTGAATACATACGTCATACGGTAATTCTGGTGTATATGCTAGAACTATACTTATCGTTCGATATTTTTCATAGTTTTTTTTTCTAATTTTATTTTCTATAATTTCTATAACACTAGTTACTTGATTAATTTTTAAATGTATACTTTTATTTTGTAGCATAGGTTCGTAGTTTTATTAGATAACTAATTTTGGATAACCCGCATGTAACAATTAAAAATATCATAAATATGTAAATTAATTATATAATTAATATGTTAGCTTAAATAACCCCGTTTATCTGTCGTCACTCGAACAAGTCACTTCTATAATGATTTAAGACGAATTACTTTTAGAAAGCTTCGAGGAACTAATTAAAATTTAAATATTATTAAAATTTAAATTAAAATTAAATCACAATTATTCCTTTTTATATCGAGTGAAACTATTTAACAATATAAATATATATTTACAGTGTTATTATATAAATACATACATTTTTTTCTTCTTAAGAAATAATTTAATTTCTTCATGTATTTAGAAACACAGCAAATTTGATTTTCAGGCCAAAAGATTATACTTGTACTTTATATTATAATAACTTAAACGATGTAGATATATTCGTGATTGGTAAATTACACATTAATTTTACGTGTCCAGATAAAAAAAAAAACATGCTACTACCATACTTACAGGAGACCATAATATTTAGTACATAAGTATTAAATTAAGAATATTACATAATGAATACATAGTGAAAGAAGCGTTAATCATAAAATGTTCCGTAGCAAAAATTATTAGTTTTTTACAATACACATTAAAAGTCATTCATTTGACATTGTCATTGCTTTTATACAGAATTTTTATACAATCAATAAGAGAAAACATTGCAACTATTTTGTTTGATACTTCTAGCTATTAGTCAATTAGTCATTGTTAGAATTCCATATAAATTCCTTTTAAATAAAACATCAGAAAACAATTATTGATGTAAGGGGGATGGGCGAACGAAACAAAATCTCAATAAAACGATTTTGTCCCTACAAAGAAAACAAATATTGGTATTACCTAATAAATATATAGGTATGTTTAGTATAATATATAACTGCGCAATTGACGAAATAGTAATGTTATGCTTTGGAGATGCGCAAAAACAAATTAGTAATTATATAGTTTTTTTTTAAGTCTGCCATATGAGGTTTCCATCTTGTTGTTTAATTATTTTTTCAATTTTCCATAGTGTTTATTTTATATCGATTTCTATCGATAGTCGGGCTCAAACTATCGATAGTAGGTATTCGTTAAATTTGCTATATTTTAAAAGGCAAACATTTATAGGGCTGCATTTGTCTGACTGAAATAAATTCCAAGAGAGCATGCGAATGACCTTTCTTTTCTCGCCCGTACATTATTTTTCATTTAAAATACGGTACCAAGAAAACAATCGATATTTTTTCGATTATTCTATATTAAAGAACATCACTTGATTTATGTAATATTAACGTTCAACATCAGTTTTCATGTTATAGCTATTAGCAACAACTCCGTTCTGCTTTGCGAACACTCTATCATTATTCTGTTACTATTTGACAAAATTACGCTTTTTTGTTTTGCGGTATGAAGCCGGAGAATTAAGGCACAGCTCTACAGATACAGCTCTACTCATCGATAAGCTTATTTATCCAAACTGGAGATTGCATTACTAACATACTATTGAAGACGTAATATTGGAATTTCAGGTTATTACAAACGAAGATTATGATCGGAATGTTAGCAATGATATTCCGCGAGTTGTAAAAATTAAATTAGTTTTATTTAAAATTAAGGTTAAATTTGCTATCTTAAAAACATATTGCTATCTTAAAAATTATCTTCCGCAAATGAATAAATATTGTAATTAGGATATAATTAGTTTTTTTATTCTACAAAACCTTTTTATAACTCGAAAGCGGCTGGAGAGATTTTGATGAAATTTTCATACAAACTTTATATTAGGGTGATCCTGTAAAGTTTGGTAGCAATCGGATAAAAAACCGAGCCACAGCAACACGTGGCCGGGTTCATTATATATACTATAAATTATGTTTTCTCTTAAACATATTGTCACCCTAAAGATGCAACGATCGTCACACGTCATTCAAGGTCATATATGTGGGAATTAAGATGCAAATCTCAGGTTCGGGTAAAAGCTTTTTGAGACTTTATTTATTTAACATCTATGCCATTTTTGCTGTAAAAAATGTTCTTAATCTATACCTTAACAATTCAACAATAAAGTATTACAAAAAAAAATTACACGTTTTTGTTCAATAAAGAAAACTGAAAAGCTTCGATAATTAAACCTGGGACCGCACCGCATAGTGTTACACGAGCATAGATTTATTGAATAAATTTAATAATAAAAACAAAGCATATAAAAAGCAAACAAATAATAAAATGAACTCATACCTTCATTTATAAAATTTCTGGCTTTTTAAATATTAAGAAACTAAAAGGGGGAAAAATTTTAAAAACCTGGTTTTTTAAGTAATCGGTTACAGTACCGTCACTACCAGTCACATCACTAGCTCTAACTAGAAGGCGGTTCTCTTGTTAACACTGTCAAAGGAGTTTTTGCGGTAACTTTAATTGCATGTTCCTGATAATTATTTACTTGTCATAACAACCAAATTATATCCTGTAAAATTCCGTCAAAATTTCGTAGTGTAAGGCTAAATAAAATAAGTTTATGTAATAAAATAAAAACCACCAGATGACAAATCAAGATCTCGTTAAAAACTCCTAAAGTCGTCTATATCGATCGTTCTCGTTATATCTAGGCTCCATGGGTGTACTCGTAATATAGATAAGGTGTGACCTGTGTATGTGTGTAGAGTGACGTCACAGGTGGCGCGTCACGCGTCACGCGAGGTAAGCGCGTACGAGCGCCCGCACCTCGCAGCGGCAGAGCGGGCACGCGGAGAGCGCGGCGCCGCACCGCGCGCACGACACGAGGTGCCCGCACGGCAAGAACACCACGCTAACCTACACCGAGACACTTAACATTGCAGAAAATCGAAACCTTTTTATAATACATGATATATTTACCTCAAGGGCTAAACTTTTATAAAGCCTGAATTTACATCATTCCTGGTCTAAAACTCAAGATTCAATGTCTCCAGCTCATCTTCCATTTAAGTTACTAATCTTCTTTAATATTTATACAGTTAAATATAAACAGACACCTATTTAAAGATAATTTTGCTCCTGAGAGCCTTTATTTTAACATAAAACCCACGCCATCTTATATACTAATAATAATATTAACACCAGCCTGTCGTGTCCCACTGTTGGGCAGATCTCTTCTCGAGAGTATGCACGAACTTAATCACCATGCTAACCCACGATGTATTGGCAATTTCGAATGCCAGGAAATCCAGACTTCTATACTTTCTCACATACGGTGGTACAAGAACATTTCTCGTATTCAGGTTTCTTCACGATATTTCCTTCACCGTCAGACGATAGTAATAGCAAATTCAAATAAGTAAACGTACGCGAATTCCTGAAACATCCTTGGTGCATGCCGAGGTTCGAACCTGAGGACATTGAATCGACATTCCGCCGGTCTAAACAACGACCACCACGACTTTACTATCTTAGAAAAATATATATATTAAAACTACACTCACCTCACTGTCCATGCATACTTTACATAAGCGCGCCTCTTTCAGCTGCCTATTCTCCTCTTCCAAAGACAAATGCTTCACATCTTTCTTAGGCGATTCTACTAAGACGTTGATATTATTTCCTATATTATCATTATTCGTTACGTCGGCGTTCATATTCGTTACATTCTCATTGGAGTCAGTTTCAGGTCTTCGCGGCTGTTGTGCTCTTTCGACGGGTGACAAGGAACGTGGCGGTGTCTCTGAATGAGACCTCAGACTATCTGGTCTATCCTCCCACTGAGTGGGAATTATACTGAAATGTTTAAAAATACTTTATAAACAACAAGCACGAAACTCGATTACTCTTACCTATATAACTTCATGGTAATATTGCTTTTTTATGTGAAATTTCCAATGACGCTTCTAGACGTAAGTGTTCTGATGGGACGTCGCTACGTGCCGTTCGGCCAGCGTCGCGTATGGTCGGCTCTTTCCGACTCGGCGCTTCCCTCTCAACATTTATAGTGAAGGATTCTCTCTCTACTAGACAGACTCAATACTTTACGTGTGTGTTAGTGTATCATCGTGGTTTCTTATGATAACCTTATATATTATTTAAGTTATATATTATATAATTGTAATTAAGTTATATTTATTTAATAATAAATATATAACATTGATATTTTCATTTTTTAACTACATGTCTCAAAATAAATATGTGATTTTGAAATGTCTTACATTAACCAATTGTGACACCTCACATTTTTTTAAATGTAGCAAACAGGCTTGAAATACACCTGATGTAAAATGGTCAATGCAGCCTATAGCTATGACCAACCTCAAAACGACCGCAATCATAAATGAAACTGCTACTCCTGAGGACTAATATGGAATGGAATATGGTAACTTGTATATTTTAAAAAACACACACATGACATGATTAAGATTTAAAAAATCTGGAACTTCAAATCGTTCTTAATTATATGACCACAACTGTATACGGATTGCGCTACACTTCGTAGCAGCCTGTTACCAAAGCCAAGGACCCCATGCCCCAAGAGTAAATATGCCTCTGAATATAGGAATAGGTCCTAAGTGTAATCTATGCTACATCTGCCACGGATATAACTACTTACCCAGATCGAGGTGCAAAGTCTCGCAGAGTCTCAGCGAGTATATCTCGGGCGAGTCGTTGGCTCTGCGGGTTCATGCTCCACGCCTCTTCGTTCAGCTGCTCATCAAGAACTGCATCGATTAACGCCTCGGATGTTTGGAACGGTAGTCCTGTAAGGAACGATGTCAACAAACGTCAAAGAATATCCGATATAATTATCTGACTTGCATTTCTGTGACACGTTGTTAGAGGTTCTATTAAGAAAAAATAATGTATAAAAGGACTTGAAATTTTTACAGAATATGCGTTATTATGGCGGATATCTTTTGCCTTAGTGGTGAGAGTGGTATTAAATATAACCGTCGAATTTGGTGTAATTATACAAACACTATTGTATTATGAACTGTAACCCTCGGTGCGTAAGTCCAATTCGCATTTGGAAGACTTTTTCAAAATAAAAAGAACCGGATAAGAAAGATTATTTCTTTAAACATGGATGCAATAAATCGATGTGTGCGTTATTTTCCATGCTTTTTACAAAACAAAAATTTTTTACCGTTGCGACTCCAAAAAGGGCGTTTTATTCATCGATAACCGTGCATAAAACTATCTTTTACTCACGGAGTGAATAAAAAAAAAAGAAATTGGAACAAGCACAAATTATTTACAAAAAAAGGAGTAATAATTACGTAAATATATTTGCTTATTCGAAATTAAACAAGACACTAATAAACTAAATGTACGTCGGCGTTCGATTAATTCGATTAATATTCGATTCGTACGATTAATTTTCGATTCCTTGGTTTTATTATTTTGGTCTACTCTAGTTTTAAGTCATAAAGAAAGTAACGATACACAGTAACAAAATAAGTATGAAAATTCACAAAAATCATTGTATTGAAGAAGTTATTTAGGATTTTATCATGCAAAATGTTTTTATAACGTTTATCAGTACCAATTATTTTTTTAATGATATTTGATAGTCGAAATCCATGTTTTTTATGTCATAATTAACGACTTAACAATTTAGATTCTGTGGATGCATGTCATGCAAGTCTATTTACGATGAATAAGGTATAATGCATAAATTGTTCGTGAACAAAAAAAAAGGGCGAACCGGTCAGACGTAATCTTCGGGCCCACGCGCGTCGCACTCGCGCGGCGTCGAGGCCGGCGCCGAGAGCGGCGAGCGCTATAGGACTCTCCATACATTCTTCTATCTACAAATACCAATACTTATTATAGAATACATTATATATACACAAACATCATATATATAAGGTAAAACCACCAGTAATTGACACTGCACCAATAGTTGACACTCTGACGAAGAAAATTAAATATTAAGAAAAAAAAGGAAGCCAAAGATCGAGATGGCCAAAATCACTGATTACTAATATATTTTTAATGTTATAAATACATATAGGTACAGTCAGTTATAAAAGTCGGTTAACAAACTCAAGACTTCAAATCAATTTAGTATCAAATATTTAATTTTCTTCGTCAGAGCGTCAACTATTGGTGCAGTGTCAATTACTGGTGGTTTTACCTTATATATACATGATATTTGTATGGTTTCTGGTGAAGGCGCAATAGTTTAATTAAGGCACAAATGTTTACTACAAGACTATATAAAAGTTCGTCAATATATTCTTATTGCGACCATAATTTTGAACAGAATATGGACAGAATATTTTGTAACGATAAAATATAAAGGCAACGTAATTCTAGGGTATATTACTTTAAAGCAATTTAACATGTACGCATAATAAAATAGTGTATCCAGTATTTTCAAAGATAGAAAAATTAAGAGAAACGACACAATCACAATATTCATTATAAATGTACAAGATATCATTTCCAGACCATTTTCAAGTAGCTATTCGTCATTTATTAATATCGAAATATATGTTTAAGTTTTTTAAACTGCAGAAATGAAGTTTGAAATTTGTGCTCTCGGTTATAAATAACGAAATAATTATTTACTTCAGCATTTTTGACAAACCGATCTCTTTAAAGGGAGAACATTTTTTATGGGACTCGTATTAATTTTTCAAGTCAAAGGCATACGTTGGTGTTGAGAACTCTAGTTATAATAAACCTTGTGTTGTGTTCCTACGGTGAGTAGGGTTTCCAGAACTCCTTAATAAGGGCGATTAAAAATCGGCAACACGCTAGTGATTTCTATGGTATTACAAGCGTCCATAGGCTACGGTAACTGTTTACCATCAGGCTGGCTGTAGGTTTGTTTGCAACCTTAGTTGCATAAAAAGGTTGACAAACAGCAACAAAAACAGTTAATTTCACACAGACGAAGATGGGCACTATTATAATATAAAAAAAAAACATTTAAAAAAGCCTTACCTGATTTTCAGCGACGGGAAAATTTATTCTAGGATTCCTTGACCTCGAACTGAGACCACTGTCAGCTGAAACCTGCACCAATCAAAATACTTTCTCAGACAAATAACCTAATAAATCAGGAAATTAAAATTTCATAATTGTAAAGTTTAATTCTCTGTTACCAAATCAAACGGTCTTTGTAGTTTAATCGTATAAAGTAAAAAAATATTAACAGATTTCTAAAAAAAAAAAAAAATAACATGTACAAATTTATTCAATAAAATGAAATAAAAAAAACTAAATTAGCCATTTCATGAAAATCCATTTTTTTTTATATTTTGAATTGATTTATTTAATTAAATCAATTAACATTATACAAAATACAGTATATCAATAAGCAGACATTCAGTCAATTATGTTTTCTTATTAATTCAGTCATATATATAATTAATTACATTTGTACGTGTGTGAGAATTAAAATTTTATTTTACTAACAGTTCGTTGCACGGCAGGCTGATTGCTACACGATTCGACAAAATCTTGACCTTTGAGAAGCAATACGTATCCACAGTGAGGGAACCAGCGGGCGTGTTCTGACCACGGCGTATCACCAGCCTCCCACTTGCCCAGACCACCGTCACAATAGAAACAACGCACCTATAATAATACAATAAATTCTCATGAATTAACCAACCAAATATGTACATATCAAATTCTCATGAATTAACCGACCACATATTATGTCAATATCAAATTCTCATGAACTAACCAACCAAACGTGTTGATATGAAATTCTCATGAATTAACCAATCAAATATGTTGATATGAAATTCTCATGAATTAACCAACCACATATGCCGATATCAAATTCTCAAGAATTAACCAACCAAATGTGTTGATATCAATTTCTCATGAATTAACCAACCAAATACGTTGATATCAATCTTGTAATCTATACACTACGTCATTACGACAGTCCCAAAGTTTTCACGGTTATTTACAAAATCACGATTTTACAGAAGCTCATTTTTTAAGGATAATAATACAATAATAGGCAGAGGGGTGTCTCACCACATCTTTTACCAAATCTCACCAGGACTAAATAAAAAAATACACCTCACGTAATTATCGGACGTCCCCTAATATTTATGTTGAATATAAAATTATAGTTATATGAGACGAATGTAAAGGTAGTCCGCCCCTTGTTCAAACAAGTACTGAGCAATGAGTTTTTGTAAATATATCATTTTTTGATAATAAATTATGTATATTTAATTTTCTCTAAGGTGTTTTTTTCTTGGTAAAGACATATCTCAGTTAATTCTTGATCAAAATTAATTATTCAACGTCATTTTAAAGCTCATGTTCCCCACTATTGACGAAATATAAGTGGTTCAAAATTAATATTTAAAACTTTTCCATTAGGGACGCCATCATTTGATGCAAATGAAAATAATTCAAATCGCCATCTATAAACAGTTTGCTTAACTGACATGTGGTTTTCCTTAAAACTAAGCTTTCACCGGTATACTCTGAAAGTGATTGATATAGGTAACATTATCGAATAGATCAAACTACTTGAATCACCTGATCATCAGTTCCTGTATGGAAAAATCCAGCTTCAGCAAGAGCTCTGGGTGACTGTTGTCTATCCGCAGGCCACCTCTCAAAGCTTGCTAGACGCGATGCCAGAGAAGCATATTGTGGATGCCTGGCACCACCGCTGACCACACCCAATGTCCTCCATGTTCCACCCATATTAAGGAGTTGCTCGTTGTGGGCCGCACCAGACCTTCAGAAGTTTAGACATGATTAATCACAATCACATCATCAACAGAATTATATTTTGAATCAAGTAAACATTAATAGTAAATAATAATAATTAATAACGGTTTTATTAAAAGTAGTGGTCGACTGTATATCATATTTTTTTTAGTTTCAACATTACTGAGGTTTTTTTAAAGTGTATAAGTACGTCTATAATCATTTTATATATAATAATTTTTAGGATTCCCAAGTCAACAAGTATCCCTAGTATTTTCGCCATGTCCCTCTGTCTCTCCGCGGCTTAGCTCAGGGATTCTTAGTAACAGAAAGATGAAATTTGGTATATTTATACATATAAATCACGACAAAAAGGAGTAAAATAAAATCTTGAAAAAAACTGGTTACCTCACCTACACGCAAATTGGGGAATGATTTTTTTCTCCTGTCTAACGCATAGTGTGGGGTGTCGTTGGATGAGTCATACAAAAATATTGCGGGTGTTAGAGAACCGACTCTGTCAGTATGGCCGTAAACAATTAATGATTTATTTCATTTAATGTATTTGTAACACGTATTTTATCCAAAATTTAGCTTATATTTTTTTATATATATTTTATATATAAAGCTTTCTGTACTCCTATATATAAACTTCAACTAAGCCAAAACTCAAAATTTCCGTGCGCGCAATATCCTTAAAAAACGGTTGACAAAGTGTTATTATCTTCAAGTATTAATAATAGGTCCTTACATATGAAATTAGCGTTTTATATGGATAAACATTTAATCAATCGAAATATGTACTATTATTATCTATGCACTTTCGCCATTTAAGGTTGTTCATTGATTCCATTGCTGAAAAAAATTGTGGGAGCTAGAATCAATAAAATCTTTGAATGCGATTTGTACAGCCTCATTGGAATTGATTTTGTTTCCTTGCAAGAAATTGTCTAAATTCCGTAAAAAGTGGTAATCTGTTGGAGCCAGGTCCGGGGAGTATGGTAGGTGTCGGGAGACATTCCAACCGCAGTTCCTCTAATTTAGCGACCGTCTTACGTGAAGTATAGGGTTTATCATTGTCCTAAAGCAACAGTGGGCTAAAGAGATTGATCAGTCTCGGTTTTTTAATGGCTAGCTTTTCCATCATAGTTTGCAATTGTTGAAAATACAGATCTGCCGTTATCGTCTGGCCAGATCTTAGGAAGCTGTAGTGTATGACACCAGCACTTGTCCACCAAACACTCACCAGTACCTTCTCCTGAGTAAACTTTCGCTTGGGACAGGATTTGGCCGATTCTTCTGAGAACTGTGATGAGCGTTTCCGATTGTGGTAAAGGATCAATTTTTCGTCACAAGTAACAATACGATTCAAAATTCCCTCGTTATTGTGACGGTTGAGTAAAGTAACGCAGCACTCAATGCGTGTTTGTTGGTGTGCTTCAGTAAATTCATGCGGTACCCATTTCTCAAAGTTTTTCACGTTTCTAAGTTTAAGTTTTAAGTGCATTAAAATTGTTTTATCACTCACACCGATGCCTGCCGCCTAACTCTGGCGTAGTTTGCGATGGATCCGCTTCCACGATCACATTTAATTCTTCATTACTTATCAACCGGGGTCTCCGGCCGTCCACGGGGTTTGTTTCGTATGTCAATATTTCCAGAACGAAAACGTTGGAACCAAAAACATACCGTGTTTTCTTTTACAGTAGCTTCCCCATATCCATTAATCTTTCAAGCTGTTTCTGCAACGCTGATGCCACGGTTGAACTCATATTCGTAAATTACGCGATATTTTAAATTTTCCATTTTGTGAAAAGAACGATGTCAATGAACATTCAAATGGTGTGAAAACATATGAAATCACAAAATTCGAAACACAAATACACAAGCCTAAAAATTTGAAATAAATTTGAATTTGGAATTCCTAACCAAACTCCAGATATTTGAGATCAAGGTTGCCAGTTCAACAAAACACCATTTCATATGTAAGGACCTAAAATATAAAAAGATTTATATGTGGAAAAACCCCTATCTTCTTTTAGTTTAAATTAAAAATATAGAAATATTCAACATAAATTATTATTAAATAAAATTAGCTATCAGGTTTAGGTAATAAAACATTATTTATTAATAACTTCACTGCCATGGATGGCATTAATGGAAATTTTAAACCTTTTTTTTGTTACGCTGAGAGCCGAAAGGTTAAATAATAAAAAAATATTACCGTTATATTCTTGAAAACAAGAGCAATTTACTTTATTGTTACACCCAATATACGACAGTTATTAAAACCGTGAAATAAAACTTCTGTAAAACTAAACAAGGAATCTTTGATAATATTGACTCACGTACACTTGTATAAACAATGTCGTCTTATACATACACTGCGAGGTAAAAATCACTCTTATTTAATATTCATCTATAGTTTTACAATAAAACGACAGGTCACTAGTTCAGTTCGATACCATTAAATACGAAACTGTATAAAATGTATTACTCTTCATTACCTAACCAAGGTTAAGTAACGTGTTGAACGGTAGGTTGTACGACAACTTCCGTTTACATTTGATTTAGCACACCCAGAATAAGAATACTAAGGAAACGAAATAAGGCCCATTACTCAGTACGGGTTTTGAATTAAAAAAGAAAAAAAGGTGCGTTAGTTAGGTGTTAGCGTTTTTTAAATCGCTCGTACATTAGTGTTGTTTTTAAATATCATTTGGTCTCATGTTTATTTTCGGTTTGTATGCCAAATTCTTTTTATAAAACTTTGGTGTCCATCGGGACATAACCGCCTGATGGTAAGCGGTCCCCGCAGCCAATGGACGCTAAAAGCAATACATATACTTTCCCGACCCCTTGAAAACAAAAACAGTTTTAAACCTAAAGTAAAACAACAATTAATGTAAGCCAGTCAAGCGTGAGTCGAACTCGTGCTATGAATATCGAACTAAATGAGAGAGAATCTCGAACTAAATGAGAGAAAACATATTTTTTTTTCAAAATATATATATATAATATATATAGTGGAACAAGTGGAACAGAATTCTCGCATCAATGCGTGAGTCTTATCACACTCAATTTTTTTAATGCGCGTATTAATAGACGGTAAGTGCCCTACGCTAAATAGAACGGAAATTCCGTCGCCTAACTTAATCGCGTTAAATACGCAACCAAATACAGCAGCCACATTCAATACTCCGCAGCGGATTGATTGATAGAAAACGTAAATATTTTGTGCATCTTCTAAGACAGTGTCCAGAATATCCAGAAAAATCATTCGAATATTATCGAATGTCTATTCAATCATTCAATGTACTCTGCTCATTTCGACGAAGGTTTACTACAACAAAATACACAATTTAGAATGGTTACATCAGATATATAAAGAGCAACTCCACAAGATAATCTTTCGGTGTCAAACACCCTGTGCGTGCGCCGTAGGTACGAGCGTTCTGGCGATTGTAGCGTGTGGTATTAAATGCATGCAATGCGACGTAACCGATCTGACGCCGCACCGACGGTAGATCAGTTCGCGGAGGTTGGAACAGACGCCGAGAGCGAGAGGTCCGTCAATGAGACAACAGATCTTCCGCGTAGTTATATATACTAATCTTCTATCTTCCGTATAAATAAAATAATTGAGGTTTGCCGTAGTGCGCGTATCACGCAAAAACTACTGGTTAAATTTTGATCTTTTTTTGTTTTACTCCTTAGATACCTCATAAAAAAATATATCATGATATCTTCATTCAATAAAAAGTTATTGAAGTTTACAGAAACTACGATTTTTTAAAGTGAAACTTCTTATGCGACATCCAAGCGTTAAACGTTAAACGTTTAACACACATTATCGGTCTCTCCTCTTTGTGTGAGCCAGGTCGCCAGGCAGCCAAATGTCGGTGTGTATGTATATTGCACACTGTTTAAATAAAATAGAAAATGTCTCTTAAAATGAAGTTTCACTTCTATTGTGTGCGAATCGCACACACACCTTTTTTTATAAGCATTAGGCCTTCAAAGATTTGTTCTCTTGCCGTGGGGATTATAAGATTAACGCGAGCGAAGTGACGGGCCGTTGCTAGTAATATAATATAGCTGAAGAGTTTTTATTTGATTGTTTGTTTAACGCACTAATCTTTGGAACTATCAGTCGAATAAAAAAAAATGTATATGATAGCTAAATTCATGAGGAATAATTAAGCTATATAACTTCACCCTACGACCCTAAGGAGAGGAGCAGTAACTACGAACGGTAAGCAATCTGGCAAGCTGTAGGCAAGTAAGGGAAGTGGAATAGACGAGAGGAGAGGAAGAGAGGTAGTGCACAGAGAAATTTCTTTAGATATTTCTCCCTACTTGGGGTAGTCCGACTAGTGGAATACCTCCACACTACAGAAGATCACAGCCAAATAACCTTGTGTTGTGTTCCTGCGGTGAGTAGGGTTTCCAGAACTTCTTAGGGTTAGGGTGGTTCAAGGTCGGCAACGCGCTAGTGATACCTATAGTATTATAAGGGTCCATAGGGTACGGTAGCCATTTACAATCAAGCAGGCTGTAGCTTGTTTCCCACCTTAATAAAATAAACAACGATAGGGCTACAAAGGCGCGTTGGTGACGGTGCTGTGGAATGTTTGTCGAATAAATTTAAAACTGATGAAACCGTGGGGCACATCTAGCACGTAATAAAATGTATTAGCGTTACGCCGCGGAAGATCGGCGACGAAATTTCATTTAAGTGTGTCGTAGTTCTTAACGCGCTTAAAGCGCTTTTTAACGCGACGTTTTAATTGTATTCTTATGCTTCAATCACTCGTAACGCGTTTTTAACGCCCGTGTAGGTGTCATAGTCGATAATTAAACTGCTAACTCGAGCTGTACTATAATTATATTGCTATATTTAGATCCTCTAAGTATAGTCATAGTCTAGGTATTATTATTAAATATAGGTAGGTAGTCTAGGTATAGTAATTTATTGTGTCAAAGTAAATTATATCTTAACAAATAGCGTCTTGGAGCACACCATTATATGGGAATAGTTCTTGTATGAAACTGATGTGTTGCATAATGGACAAAAAGTAGTACAAAGTTTTTATTCTGAAAAATCATAGATCAAGACAAATCTTTCCTATTTTTGATAGTCTTCCGATAGTCAAAATAATATCATGGAAATGCTAATAGGTTAACGTGCGTTCGACAGACTTAGCATGTTAGTCAATTAGCCATTACACTGTCGATGTATATTTTGGTCCTGAACAAAGAACCTATCACATCAAATCAAATCGAATATACTTTAATAAAAAAAGGTGCGACTCACACACGATAGAAGTGAAACTTCATTTTAAAAGATATTTTATATTTTATTTAAACTTTATGCAATATACATACTCACCGACATTTGCTCTCTCGCTCTGGCTCACACAAAGAGGCGAGACCGATAATATATTACTCTCTCGCTCTGGCTCACACAAAAAGGAGAGACATTTAACGTTTAACGCGTTGGAAGTCGCATAAGAAATTTCACTTCAATAATAAAAACTTCAAAAATAGTTCAATTTAGGTGCTAAGAAGGCACGAACTTCAAAGCACTATCACCGGTTCGGAAAACATACCTGCCATCGAAAAGTACTGGCAAGAAACTCGATCAGGTTTTTTGTACTGTGCTAATAATATTTACAGTTAATAAACATATTAATTTACTGTATGTACTGAGAGGGAGTCATTTCCAGACATCACTATCATTCATTTAATGATTCACCCTACAATAACCTTTAGACAGTCAAACCGGCTTGACATGGTCCTTGAACTTATTTTCCGGCAAATCAGTAATGTGCTTTGGAACGTTATTATAGAACCTAACACTATTAGCTAAAAAAACTTTTAATGGTCTTACAAAATATTATTTATGTCTATTTCTAGTATTAAAAGAATTTCAATATTTGACAAAATCTACACAGCTTTTCAAAGTTTTTACGAACTACATTAAACTAATTATCAAGGATGAAAATATGAAAGCCAAAACTTGGTTCCACATGTTCGCAATAGTCAAAAACCTAATCACCATCATTTATTATTTAAACCAATCTATCAACTTTTGGTTGGCAACAGATTAATCTCATCAGATTGGATAAATCTAAAAAAAAGACATGTGCGTGTCGGGCCAGTAGTAGCTGCACGTCACAATATACAGACTCAGAAATGGGCTTTAAGTAATTTTCAATGGAATTTGTACGAAATTACTTCTCGAAATACATTTTATAAGTTGGTCGACTATTACTCGTTAACTTGTAAAGAATAATTAGCTGTGATAGTTTGTCCTTTTAACTCCGTTACTGCCGGTTTTTTTTCACATATCCAATAACAACCATTTAGCTGGCAAGGGCGGTACACTTAAGTCTAACAAAAATTAGCACTTTCACGCTTAATATTTAGCAAACGTATCTCTGAATCGAAAAATGGTTTTCGCACACACGGAATATTTTTGAACGACCTATCCAACGACAACCCAAGCTGTAGGATAGACAAGAAACAACATCATCCTCACTTTAAGTGTAAGGGAGATAGGTAGCATATATTATTATTTTTCAAGATGTTATTACATATTTCTAGTATCAAGAATCTCTGAGCAAATCCGCGGGCAAAAAGACGGAAATAGCAAACTTATAATAATTCCTTGTCGACTCCTTGATCCTAAAAAACAACTCTCTACAAATCAAGACAACAATAACAAAACCTTTCAATTCAGAAACAAGATATAAATATAAAATAAAGTTTAACTCACGATTGAGACTGATTATTCGTTTGGTTATCGACTGTTTCTGGCGACGATGGCAATGGAGGCGTATCGGATGGCGGTGATGACGTCGTTGATATGTTAGTTGGCTGATGCGCAACCTCTAAAGCAGCCGCGTAATCACATCGAGGGAAATACCTGCAATCAGACATTATATAGAATGAAGTTATCTATAAGCGTGTAAGCTATTTAGTATTTACGTTTCCATATCTATAAATATATGATACTAGCTGTGCTCCACAGTTTCAACCGTGGTAAATTTATTCGGACAACTATCGTTATTCCACTTGCCGTACTTGCCAAATTACTTGACGTTTATAGTTACTGCGCCGCTCCTTAGGGTCGTAGCGTGAAGTTATATAGCCTATACTATTCCTCTTGAATCTGTCTATCATATACAAAAAAGTTTCATCAATTTTTTTATCAATTCTTTTTTGTATCTTACTGGTGAATCTAAAGATTAGCATGTTTAAACAAACAAACAAAAAACTCTTTAGATTTATTATATTAGTATTTAATTAAACACACACAACTACCACCTAAAGAATAAAGTACATTTTTGTTGTAAGATACAATTACAATCAAGTGTAATTATAATTTTTGTAGTTTCGAAAATCACAAAAATAAAAGACTTACATTCTATGTACCTCTATGGGCGGTCCCAAAGCACCGAATCGTCTGAACGGAGCTAGTTCTCCCCCACACCAAGCACATCGTAGACGTCCACCTCCAGCATGATAGAATCCAGCAGTAACAAGTGCTTCACGACTTACAGACTCGTCCTGTAAATAAGTGCAATTTCAATAACAGAAAGTTATGAAATATAATGTTTTTATAGTCCTATCACTATAAGTTATTTAAGTAACCAATATTTATACAAAAATTTTGTGTTTCCATTTCTGCAATATTTGTTTGTTCTGTATGTTCTACATGAAAACAGAATTTTACAGGAAAATTTAGATCAGCACTATTAATGACAGGCCCTCTTTTAAAAGTAAATACTGGTGGGACACATTTCTTTTGCTAGGATTGATACCAATTATGCATACAGTTTGTTCATAATGTCTTATAATGACAGAATGTGCTATGTGGTGTTAAAAAATATTCAGGATTTCACAAAGTGGGTTATATACTCATAAAGTAGAAAAAAATATTAAATAACTTTATTTAAATCACTTTTATGAACACCTATGTCTTTGAGGAAATAATTGATACATAAAATATTACCTTAACTATGTTAGGAAATCATCATGTTTTACAAATTACATTTTCCTGTATCTTTCTTCTAATGTCTAAATTCTTTGTAATTTTGTGAAATCATTAAAACATTAGTAATTCATAAAACCATAACAAATTTTGTCTTACTCAAGGTTGTGTCATGAGTCCATTTACATAGTAAGTTTCTGTTTCAATAGATAGACAGAGATAAAATTTCTGCAGATATTTGTGAAAAGAAAAATTACACTTTAAAACCTTAGATTTTAAAAAAAACAGATTTATTTTGGTCATGATTTACATGGGTCATTGCAGGCTGATAGTATATATGAAAAAAATCTCCTAACCTTATCTTGTTCTAACACAAAAGTATACTGTGCTCTTTCTCTTTTAGAGTTGCCAATCTATATATTGTTGCATAGCTAAAAATGCAACTATGCATTTATAATTAAAATAAGACATCATTAAGCTGACGCAATAAAAACAAAACATTATGCAATAAAAACAAGTTATTATAAGGATCCTTGCTACACCACAAGTCAATATCCTTAAGACATCTCGTTGTCAACAATATAAGGATAAGCAACTTAATCACATAAGAACCAGACAACAACACTGACAACAGTAGCCTACATTCTTAGGACATCCCGTCGTCAACAATATAAGGATCCGTGCTACAACACAAGTCAACATCCTTAGGATATCTCGTCATCAACAATATAAGGATAAGCACTTGTATAAGTCAGAATAATCGGCAACAACAGTTGTCTCTTCTGTTTAAAAAGAACACCTGGTGGCAGCTCAAAGAACCTATCTACCAGTGAAGGGTCTTGAGGGATCCGATAATATATTAAATCTATGCACATTACTGTCCACTCCCAGACTGCACAACAACTTGATTAAACTACTAGTTGACTCTTAGATGATAAAACAGTTAAATTTTCATGCAAGTATAGATATAGAAACTATTATAAAACTTTCAAACAATTTATATATACTTAATAGGGCTCAACTTTAGAATTGCTACCATCGAGTTCAGAATCAATTTTTTATTACAGTTAGATAACTCTATAATTAGGCCAAATATACAATTTAGGAAAATATCAACTTTATTGCTACGGAAAGTTGTCTTAATTATAATAAAAATCATCTCAACTTACATCCCAGTTTGTGAAAGACAATAGTCTTAGAGCATCACTTCTGTACATTTCGTCTTCTTCAGTCAATCCATAAACGCGAGTGGATTCTACTGAATCATTTTGGTCATCTGGAGGTGACCAAGAGGTAGCAAATTCACCACCTGAAGGGCATTCTTGACCCAGTACCAGTGCTACGTTCCCTGACAACTCCGAATTAACCACGAAAGTGCAAGTCGGCTGCATTCTACGATGTCTCCACATAACCTGATCACCATAGTTCCAGTCTGATATTTTACCACCGCAACTAAAGCACTGAACCTCTGTTCCTTCTCCAGTGTAAAAAAAACCTGCCTTTGCTATTCTTATAGGATCAACTGGAGCTGACGCAGGCCAATTATTAAAAGTATTGAGCCTGTTCGTTTCAAAATTCATTATAATCACAAGTCACAACACAACGCGACGAACAAGAATTACGAGAGCACCAAAAGTAACTCTTTTATAATGGTTAGTAACTGTAATGCCTGTACATACACTCTTATGAAATTAAATTTACTCTGATATTATGTACACGTTATACAAAAAATAATAATAAGATTTCTTCCTTATAATGAGACTTATTGCAAATTATGAATCGACGGAATTCACCGCAGAATAGAATTTACTCTTTGCTCAGACTACAGCAATGTCACAGCAGTGTAGTGCAGGGATACCAACTCCTAAAAAAAAATAGCCCATCTACTCAAAAGTATTGTACCCCGCGTTATTACTGTATATACACCGACTGATCCCATAACGCGTCAAACTAAAAGAGAATCAGTGTTGCGTGTATTACTATGTGTATAGTGGTCGCGATCACTACCACCCCGCTTTATTACTGCATATAAACTGATGATCCCGTAACGCGACAAAAAAAAACAGTGATGGTTTATCACTATGTGTATGATATGTTAATTATTATTAATAACTATTGCTAGTACATACATATATCAATATCTATCTAAGATATACAATGTATAGCTATCTTCCCAGAAGCTAGTCGTAGATAGCTAGTTTAACTTTTCTTTACGTTATATCATTTTTCGCTCTCATGTTATAAAACGTGCTTAAATCTAACGAGTCCTTGAAACTTTCAATTCCTGTCTAATTATCGAATCACCACCTAAGAAGTTATATTTTAAAAAGTGTGATAAAATACTTTCCGACAACTAGCAACACTTCATTGTAATGGCGTCTGTCAATTTATGAAATATTATTAAAGTTTTTTATTTATGTTGGACGTAGAAAATAAGCTGCCGAGTAGTGCTTTCCCTTTAAATATGATATTTAAATGTTTCTGGTGATTATGTGATTAGCAGTGACGTTCTGTCAAAATTGCGGGGGCTGTTTGCACTATGACTTAATTTTTAGCGCTGTCGCACTGAGACCACAGACACTGAGACGTTGGCAGCCTTTAAAGGCCAACTTGAAATGGCTTCACTCTGCGTGCAACTACTGCTGTTCTGAGTGTTTTAATTCTATGCACGAAATACTATTTATACCTCTAAAATAGCCCTAAATAAATCCCGAAATGCATATTTCTGCCCTAAATTTGGGGCTAAAAGCCCTAAGTTAGCAAGCCTGGTGTAGTGTAGCGGCAGTTTGGTGATACCACAGAGGGTGATACGACTCGAGTCCACTATTAATCGAGTGACTGTAAAAATTAAACTCGAGTGAAAAAATAATAAAATCGAGTTCACTCGGACTCGAGACGCTCGCCGAGGCAAACAAAACGTAACGTATTTAATGAGTTATGTTAATTATTTTTAAGGTGATGTATTGTGTTGTTTGTTTCAACATCAACAAAATAGACATAGTTTGTCTAAAAGAGATAGTCTCGAAATCGTTACAGAATCACAGATCTTGTGGGCGTAATCAGGTTTAAGTCCGCATCACTAACGCGGATAGTCACTACACTGTCAACAGTGTTCTGTTTTATTTGTCTCTGGCAGTGTTGCCGCTTAAGAAAATATAAACTCGGCAAACATACTAAAGTGTCACTAGGTTTTGAGAAAAAATAATTTTATAAAGTCACTAGAAGTCACTAAATAAACTCACGTATTAAAGTGGTAATTAAAAGCAAATAACTTAACTATAATCAAACTTGAAAACTAAATAATAAACTACGTTTATCGCTAAGAATATGGAGCGAACGAATAAACTAATGAAACTATTATACATTGTACATTCTATTTTATGTATTACTCTAAACATTCTAAGCTGGTTAGAAGTAGATATTATTAACAAGTTAAATATCACATAACTCCTATGTTGATCACGAAGAAGCTGTCGGTAGAGAATACCTGTATTCTTTGTTAAGAAGTCACTAAAAGTCACCGGATATTTTTTTGCCACTAAATCAGAAAAAAATGTCACCATAGACATTGAAAACTCACTCAGGTCTAGTGACAAAGTCACTAAAACGGCAACACTGGTCTCTGGTGTCACTAGTGCAACACTAGTGACTACAAATATCGATTGTTTTTAAATATCGATTGTTTATTTGGCGATTTCAGGATCCCAACAAGATAGTGGCTCCCTTGTTAGAACTTTCTAGGTAGTTTTTGTGATTAAATATAGATTGTTTATCAATAATTGATTATTTCAGGATCCCAACAAGATAGTATCTCCCTTGTTAGAACTTTCTAGGTAGTTTTTGTGGCATCTCAGAATTAATGATCCATGTTATTATTTCCAATCCACTTCACTTGTGCACAATAACCAAGCTTTATTGTGCAAAATGCTACCTGTAAGAACTGGTTAATAGTTTGAAACCATAGACCAATAATCATTTGAAACCAGCGTTATCACAACAGAAGTTCAAACGGAACAAAATAATGTTTACTTTGCTGCAAACCGCCCGGACCCGTGACGTCATTTGCTCTGATTGATGTTTCACTAAACATTGCTGATTATTAACATATTATGTTTTTATTGAAGTGTATTTAGAATCGTTGTGATTTCAAACTCGATGAAACGAGAAAGCGAGACTATAGAGACAAACACGTTAATGTTTATAGGATTCAGCCGGTGAGAGAATGAGATAGAACACATTACACCAAAAATTATGGTAATGTGGTTGCGATGACGGTGGACTAATTTCTTTTTGACTGGACTGTATTTGCGGATGCGTTTCTACTAAAATATTGTGATCAGCGAGTCTGATGATATGGAGATATTTGGATAAGGGAAAATTTGGCGCATACCTCGTGGCGTTTGCAATTTCACCTAGCTAGCCGGTTTCCGACGTAAGCACAAATCTTTCTCTGTCGACACTCTTAAACACTGACAGGCACTAAAGTCTAGATTGAAATTGAACACAAACAACGATATATTTAGAATAAAACGACACGTAAATTTTTATTGTTTTAATAGACATATTTCAAGTATTACACAATATAGGGTCAAAGAAAATATCAAAGAAAATATAACAACGATATATTTAGTATAAAACGACACGTAAATTTTTATTGTTTTAATAGATATATTTCAAGTATTACACAATATAGGGTCAAAGAAAATATTAATATAGGGTCAAAGAAAATATAAAATATAAGTTAATGAATTAAAAATGTGGACCACACAACATCCTGCCAAACATTCCATTTTTATATGTCTCTGATAGTCGTCATGCCTATTCATAGGCGCCATCTCGAAATGTCAGTATTACTGGTTTGCATCTTGCATCGGAGAAAAATAGTGTATCCGGTAGGCATGAGAGGTATATACTGCTCCACGTAATAATACCCGGTGTGAGCTTACCAGTGCAGTGCAGTGCTTACACCGTTTGCGTACCGAAATACCAGATTCATACCTTAAAGCTATTAAGTCATCCGTACGGGCCGACCGCGTACGCATATAAATCGCAATACCCACGCGTTCGCAATACCCACGCACCCGCACCATAATGACCGGGTGATATTTGCAGGTATTTCTCATAATAGCACCCCCCATGGTTTCGATCAGAAACCATTTCATTAGTTGAGGCAAATTTGATACAGGTTCATATGAATAAAACTTTCACTTTAAAAAACTAGCTTTAAATCGCTAGGTAGGTAATGAGTAAGACCACTACAAAATGCGCACAATACCACCACAACATGCAGGCAGGCAGGCAGACAGGCAGGCAGCAGCAGCCGCCGCAACTGCAACCACAGCCGGCAGGCATCCGGGCCAGGCGACCCCGGGCCAGGCGACCGTCTGCTAACAGAAAACAAAGCAGCAGCTCGTCCTTTTTTTTAAGGTGCGCTCGACCACTCCCGACAAATAAATTGGTGATGGAAATTTATAAATAACGTGCATTAAAAATAACGTGCGTAAAAATGCATCACGCAATATACCTTGATTATTCATCTGAAAAAAATAAATAATGAAGCATTCATCTAAAATAATTAAATAATGAAAATACTATGTAGCCGCTGTTCCAGAAAACCACAATAAGCAGGCAGGCAGGCAGGCAGGCAGGCAGCCAGAGTCAGAGCCAGAGCCGCAGCCACAGTCAGGCAGCCGCTGCCGCAGTCGGGCCAGTTGCCACGGTGGCAGGCAGGCATCCGGGCCAGTTGACATCTCTGCTAACAGAAAACAAAGCAGCAGCTCACGTCCTTTTTGTAAGGTTCTCGACCACTCCCGACGAAATAAGGTCGGAATGGAAACGTGATGGAAATTTATAAATAACGTGCATTAAAATGCATCTGGCAATAAACCTTAATTATTCATCTGAACTAATAAAATACTGAAGTATTATAATGCATCACGCAATATACCTTGATTATTCATCTGAAATAATGAAAATCCTATATTTTTAGCCGCTGTTCTAGTAAATAAGCGAAGTGTTAGATATTTGTAACCGATTATACCGCGACCACTTACTACAATACGCAGGCAGGCAGCCAGAGCCAGAGGCGCAGCCACAGCCGGGCCAATCGCCACGGTGGCAGGCAGGCATCCGGGCCAGTCGACCGTCTGCTAACAGAAAACAAAGCTGCTCAGCTCACGTACTTTTTTTTAGGTGCTCGACCAATCCTGATGGAAACGCGATGGAAACGCGATGGAAATTTATAAATAACGTGCATTTAAAATAACATGTATACGTGCATTAAAAATAACGTGCATAAAAATACATCACGCAATACAAGCAGTCAGGCCAGTCGCCACGGTGGCAGGCAGGCATCCTCCGGGCCAGTTGACCATCTGCTAACAGAAAACAAAGCAGCAACTCACGTCCTTTTTTTAAGGTGCTCGACCACTCATGATGAATAAAGTCGTGATGGAAACGTGATGGAAATTTAAAATAACGTGCATTAAAAATAACGTGCATACGTGCATTAAAAATAACTTGCATAAAAATGCATCACGACATATACCCTGATTATTCATCTGAAATAATTAAATAATGAAAATACTATCTTTGTAGTCGCTATTCCAGTAAACAAGTGGAGCATTAGGGATTTGTAACGGATTACACCGCGACCACTTACCACAATACGCAGGCAGGCAGGCAGGCAGGCAGGCAGCCAGCCAGAGCCAGAGCTGCGCCACAACGCGCAGCCGCTGCCGCACTCGAGCTAGTCGCCACAGTGGCAGGCAGGCATCCGGGCCAGTCGACAGTCTGCTAACAGAAAATAAAGCAGCAGCTCGCGTCCTTTTTAAAGGTAGTCGACCACTCCTTACAAAGTCGAGATGGAAACGTGATGGAACTTTAAAAATAACGTGCATAACGTGCATTAAAAAATAACGTGCAGAAGAAGCATTAAAAAATAACGTGCATTAAAACGCATCACGAAAAAATATACAAACAAAAAAAAAGCGCGAGCAAACCAAAAACAAGCGCCTACCACTTATGCAAGCTTCAGTAAATCTTTCACTCATTTTCGGTAGGACATTAGGACATGTACTAATGGATCGAGACCACCATACGACAGGTGTAATACCCGCCATATAGAGAGAGATATACACTTACGAGTGTCGCGTTCCGGGATAAGCCGCTGTTCCAGTAAACGACCACTCTTGACAAAAAAGTCGTGATGGAAACGTGATGGAACTTTAAAAATAACGTGCATAACGTGCATTAAAAAATAAATGCAGAACAAGCATTAAAAAATAACGTGCATTAAAACGCATCACGCAAACTATACAAACAAGCGCGAGCAAACCGATTCCAAAAAACCGGAATCGACCATCCATCCGATATTAAAGCGCATAAACTATTACACATTGTTTTATAATAAAATATACTCGCCCGTAGTGAGGGTAAGTAAACTAGTAAAAGAAACTAGACTCACTTCGTCATTTCCATGAGTAAGTTTAACTTAGGCGGGTTTTACACTTCAACGAATACAGGACCACGTAGGTCTGTAGACGTGTTGTTCGTTCGGGAAGTAACGACGCTATGACTGATTAAATGCCACCACCGGCCTCCTGTGACTTAAACTCAGTAGGTGGCGCTGCAGAGCACAAAGTCATCAGTATAAAGTGTTGTGATTGGTGGAAAACAAGCGGAAGTATACAACGCCCTCTCACAGATGCTGTGTGTCGTCACATGCCGATAATAGTAAGATTTTGTATACAAATTGAAACAGCGCCACGTGAGCGTAATTAGAACTAAAATTGAACAGCCGGAACATTTTGTGTCAACTTACGTGTAGTTTACGATACATAGGCCTTCTCAAGTTCCCTCCACATGCCGATCCATAGCTGACCAACCTTTGGGGAAATCGTCTTCTCACCTTCCTCTACGTCTTTTATCGTTCCTCGGGTACCATACAGTGACTTTCTTGTACCACATTGCTGTTTGTGTTCTCATCATATGACCTGTCCATTTCCATTTTAGGATTCGAGTTTTTACAGCAACCTCTGCAACTTTAGTGATATTCCTTGTTCTTGTTGCTCTCTTTTTGTCTTTTAGCCTTAGACGCATCATGTTCCTCTCCATTTCCCTTTGACATACGATCAATTTGTGATCAATCTTCTGAGTTAGTGGCCAAGTCTGGCAGCCATAGGTAAGGCATGGCAGTATGCAAGTGTTGAATACCGTCTTTTTTTTCAGAGATGGACAGATTTTTGTTTTTTTATGAATTCTTTGAGAGACCAGTATCTCTGCCTGGTGTTCTTCACGCGCCATTCTACTTCTTTAGTTGATAAGTAGTAAGTTTTTGACTGATATAATTTGACCCATATATATACTCGTATATATATATTTTGTTACGCATTAACAGTATGAATTATAAACTGTGTAAATTATTTTCGATATATCGAGAATCCGATATTTTAAAAAAATATTAAGAGCCCTAGAGCCCACCGATGTAAATCTATAATATTAAGTAGATTTGCCTCTTCGATGCATCGAACAAAAAACATTGATGTTTACTCGATGTTTACGAATTAACGATATATCGGATGGATTTGATTTATCGATACTTTACATCGACGTATATCGTCCATTACACTACCCTGTGCTACTACCTGTAATCCACTGTAATCACCCATATATACAAAAAAATGTACTCTGTGTAATTACCTATTTGCCGTGGTTTGCATTTGTTAACGGGGTGGATCCGTTTTGTTATATCGCTATTTTCTCTGTAATATTTTTAAAATGGTCATGTTTGTAATTATTTTGATCGGATTGGTGGCAGTTTGTCTTTTTATCCTAGGCTTACATTTATTTATTGATAAAAAGGTTACTTATAAAAATTTGAATGGTAAACATGTTGTGATCACTGGTGGTTCTAGCGGCATTGGAAAAGCCGCAGCAGTGGAAGCTCTTAGAAACGGAGCCAACGTGACCATTATTGGCCGAGACGAAAACAAACTCAAGTCAACTGTTGAGCAAATTACGCCTTATGCTGCGAATCGAAATGTTCAAAAAGTCGAGTATGCCGTTCTGGACGTCACATCTGATTATAGAAAAATAGAAGAAGGATTTACAGCTGTGGAAGCTAAAGTAGGTCCGATTTTTATGTTAGTAAACTGCGCCGGTATGTGTATTTGCGGGCAGTTTGAGAACATGAAAGCAGAAGATATTAAATATTTGATGGACTTGAATTACTTGGGATCGGCATACCCAACGAAATATGTACTGCCAGGAATGAAGGATAGAAATGAAGGTGTTATAGTATTTGTGTGCTCTGAAGCTGCTTTGATTGGTGAGCATCGAATTGTTTCGGAAATTTAGTATTATTTTCATATAAAATACCTATTTGTACTGTTTTAATTAAATATAATATTGTTTATATATATATATAATATTTTTGTATGTCTTTTAGAACTAAATGTTTGTTATTATAAGAACCAAGTGAATGATGTTACTTTTCTACACTGCTCATAAGTATGTACTAGTACTTGGAGTATGTTAGAGTAGACAGAGGTTAGAAGTTCGGCATCACGCTAGTAGCTGCTTACTATCAGGCAGCCTAACGCTTCTTTGCCACCTTTGTAACATGAAATGTAAATAAATTTAAAAAAAGTGATGGTTAACATTATTAACAATACTTGTGTGCTCTATGCATGTGAAACTGCAGGCCCAGTTACTCTATTTAACATCTTTGTTAATGCATGTTTCTGTCTTCATATTTTCTGAGTTTTTCCACTGTTGAAATAATTATACAAGGAACTTAGTGTAGATCTTTTCAACTAAGGTCTTCATACAAATGTAGTATGTACCAATACCGACACACAGGTGTCCTTTATATATAAGAGCAAGTTTTTTAAAGGCTCTTTTTTATTTCACAGGCATATATGGCTACACAGCATACAGTGCTGGAAAATGGGCTGTCCGAGGCTTAGCTGAGTCTTTGAACATGGAGCTTGTTGGCAGTAATGTCAGGTTGATGGTGTCATATCCACCTGACACAGACACACCTGGATTAAAAAGAGAGGACCAAACAAAACCGGATGAAACTAGGATGATATCTGGAGCGGGAGGTTTACATGCCCCTGAAGAAGTTGGTAGGCTTCTGATTCTTGATGCTATGGTTAGTATTACAAATTCTATTGTACTAAATTCTTTTTTTGTGAAATTATGACAGAACAATGTTTTTAAATTTTTATAAAATAAAATATTAGTTAAATAATTAGTTGTATTGCCATCTAAAAATCAAATGAGTTAATAATACCAAATATTAAATATTTATTTTATTTTTATGAATAATGAAATTATGAAAATAATTAAAACTATTAATTTTTATATCAATATGAACATGACAGCAATTAATCAATTTTTAGTGAATGATGGAACACTTATTGTATTTCACAGTGTTTCAATATATACTTTAATACTAGCTGTGCCCGCTACTTCTCTCGTGTGGACTACTTAAAAAAGTTTTATATTTTATGTGCAGAACCCTAATTATTTTTATAAAACCAAAGTAGCTTAACTTATGCTTTATGACATCAGCTAACTGCCAGTGAAAGTCCTGTCAAAATCGGTTCAACCGTTTCAGATATTACCCGGAACAAACAGACAGATATAAAAAAATAAAATAAGGGTTTTTGTTATATGTATCGTGTATATAGTAATGCATGCATTACTATGCATTTAGTAAAAACCTGTTATTTTCACATTACAAACAGACACTTCGATTTTATTATATGTGTAGATAAGATATCACTGGATTGCCACATAAGCAACAGTTCATTATTGTGATACCAAGTGAATAATTTCTCTTTTTTTATTTTTTCAGGCCGGCAAGACTTATTCGGTATACAGCCTTACAGGCAATCTGTTGATTACTTTATTTGGCGGACTCATTGATAATGCAGTGCAAGTTTTCATACAGATCATATCAATGGGCTTCTTCAGATTTGTATATGTTATCATTTTACTTTGTTTTCACAAAATTGTAAGAGACAGTTGGAATTTCAAACGTCCAGCTATTTTGCTACAAAGAAAAAACAAAATTAATTAATTCTTTCAAATTCCAATATAAACAACTTGCGATAGATACCCTTGACTTCATTTACATGAAAATGCTGTTGCTATCTTTTCTGTCTATCTATTCAAGTTCAAAAGTTATAAAAAAATTTATAGTAGTTTTATGTATTCACAAAAATAAACTTGAAAAATACTGTAATAAATAAACTTAAAAAATAATTAGATATCACTGTAATAAATGTTTAGGATTAGCAGTAGAGAAACTCTAAATACCATTGTAATACAAATTATTCCATATTATCTAGTAAAGTTTTAGTTCTTAGCTTAGCTAATATTGCTCTTCAAACATTTTTTCTCCATTTACATTTTAAAATATACTACTGAGGGTGTGTTATTCAATATCAGCAAAAGTAAAAAGAATAGTAAATCAGAAGAAGGTTTTACAATATAAATTTACTGGCACTCTCGGTTAACAGTGACAGAGTATACAGACATGAGGATTTATTGATATTTTAGAAAACAAAAATATAAATAGTAGATTAATTTAAAATTATAAGAACTCCATTCCAATAACTTTACTATTTTATGATAAGCTTTTGAAACTATATATCACAACCTACATAAAAAAAAACTGTACGTTCCACGTAATAGAAACAAACATTAATTACAATAATCTAATAAGATAAAGCTAGCTATGTATAAACTTTATACCTTTTTAGCTCGAATAAGCATAGTAACATTGCAACTTCACACAATAAACTAAATATAAAAAGACAATTATTTCCAATGTATAATAATATAATACAAATTGTTTAATATGAATAACATCGTAACTTAATACAACTGAACGCTATGCAACTACAAAAAAAAAAAAAAAACAAAACAATATTTGTATTTTACGTCCTTAATAGATCCATTTTTACGTGATTAAAATTATAATTTTATTGTAAATAAAATAAAACATATTTCATGTATTATCATGTATAATACCACCGTGAATAAAAGTTTTACAACTCACATATTATATATTGAGTCCAAAGAGCCTTTAAAAATAGGAAGTTATAACTTAATTAAGATCTTAATCATGATATCAAAAATAATCATGGTGTTGATTTTTTTAAGCCGTTCTGCCGAAAATCATAGTTAAATGAGTTACGAATGTACTAATATTGGGTGTCGATATACCCATTCTATTTAAATAAGTAAAGGTTGCTACATTATAAACTTAATATGTTTAACTTGATATACCTCAAGGGAAGTATCGCTGCTACAGGGGACAAATTAGATAACTGTACTTTTTTAAGAGCAAACCGTGTTGGGTAACTCATTCCACAACCGTAGCGTACATGACATTAAGGTTCTAGAGAACGCTTTTTACAGCATAAGTAGTTGCCTTGGTGAGAAGTACTACTTGGACTGATTGAGAATACAAATTTTTATCTGACAATTTAGCCTTGCTCTCTAAATAACTGCGGAATTGCACATCAATTGATATATCGACCTCAAGGATTTTTATATTACTTGAGATCGTTAAAGGAGTGCCCTGTAACTAAAGTGTACAATACGATACGCCTTACCCACGCTCTGATGTCTTACGTTATTCTGAAAAATACTATAAATAATAAAGCATGTAACTGGCTCAAAAGATAAACATAAAACACCAAAAATAAATTTTCTTGTATACTTATAAAAACTTAATGCTGCGTTTGTCGAAAAAAAAAGAATTGCGTTCTTTCGCAAATCTGATTTTGTTAGTTATCTAAGCCAGCGCACACCGGCGCCGCGGCGCACAGTGGAGCATTTGCCGTCGACCAGCGCGCATTGCTGAATTGCGATGTCGCTAACCTGCTTCTCTACCGCGATCATATGCTAGCGGACTCCGGCGCATATAGTCTCACGCCTTCGCATCCCGCCGCGCTATTCTCCAGCGCGTTCTTAAATTTCGCAGAGAGAAATCCCCTTTGATGCTCCGTGGTCGGTCTCTGAACTTTGGAATCTATATCTTGTTACCATTAGGTACGTACGAATTTACGCTAGTAAATTTCATATGCCCTGCCCCGGCGGTGTTCGCGTTGACCTTAACTCTTCCTCTAGGGTAACGATATATATATAAATATGCAAAGAAAATTTTTATCAAACCTCTGCCCTATATGAGGTAATATAATTATTACCTATGCTGCAACATTTTTACAAATAAAATATATTTATTGTTCCTGTCAAACGTAGGATTGAATAAAAATTAAATATACATGATAATCTAGTCATAATAATAATATTTAATTATGCTATGTAAATGAGATAGTTTAATTGAATTAAATATAGGTACCTAGTACCTACATGAATGTTTAAAGTCTGTAGCTACTCTTATATATAAGTATTTTTTGTCAAAGGTATTCTCAAAGGCTTAACGATTATATTCCATGTATATTGCTTAATGAATAAATAAATGCTGCATCATATAGAGTTATTATTTAACGGAATTACTGCATCGGTTTTGTTGGTAAACTAATTTAAAACCGCGGCCCACGTATGCTGTATCAGATCTGAACCACACTACAATAGGACCGGCACTCGTATCTGGAAGTTAAATATTTTCATTTATATATGCATAGATTTAAGATTGGTTTCCTCGCCGCTTCTACTAGATACCGTCGGCGTACTATAAAAGCGGCAAGCAAAAGTACGCCGAAACTAGGTCCGATCCATCGGCATGGAGCCCTTGAGCCAAGCAGCCGCTCGCGCGATACAGTGACTCTACATTCACTAGCTTTCACAGCCATACATGACACTGCATTATACACACATGCACAACACACAGGTACATAGGTTCTGTAAGGGACCTTTTTTTCTTTTTTTGCCTAGTTAGATTAGACAAAAAATTTCAGACCACTAAATACACATACACATGTTCCTTCCCTCCTCCCAGGGGGAAGAAATATGTATAGTTAGTTTAAATTGAATGATAGGGATTTAGTCAGATCGCGACTTAATTGCATACGCGCAACAATCGGCAAACCGAGGTTCGGCTACTTTGGCACCCTCGGATGTTGTTGCTTAGCTTTCGTGGCTGAGTGCCTTAAGCGCTCGCCCCCAAGCCCGGTAAAGCTGTAAAAGCCGCAAAGGCTCCAGGGCCCCTAAGGCTTGTTAGCCTAACTGTCTTATTAGATATAGATGTCTATACTGTTAGTATAGACAGTTCAAAAAAAAAAAAACTACGCCGAAGCGTCGTACATACCAACCGACAATACTGTTACGTTGGCACGCTTCATTTCAAATAATCACTACACATTACGATCTTAAGTTGCCGTATTCTAGGCGCTATTGTTTATAGGTAGCGCGGTATCCAGTTGAAGCGCATGGAGACCGATAATTAATCCATGTACGTTTGTTTTAATAATTTATAATAAATTATTTATGATTTGCAGGATCAAGTAACTTAAAAAGTGTCATTTAATTTAGTCAAATATTAAAATTAAAAGAATTCTATTCAGTTCATCTAAAGCAATGATGGCTCAATGGTAGCGTGTATGAGAACACTACGTCGATTGACCTGACCCCCCCAAGCCCGGTAAAGCTGTAAAAGCCGTAAAGGCTCCAGGGCCCCTCAGGCTAACAGTGTAGTCAGTTCGAAAAAAAAAAAAAAATTGACCTGAGTTCTAATCCCTACAATGAGTCTTGCTTTCGTTGAAGGAAACATCGTAATGAACCATAGCATAGTGGTAAGGCATTATCCAATGCAAACCTGGCTAGCTATGACGCTCAAGTTGAAAATCCGTCGTAAGGCAACTATAGGGGTGTTCCGGCAGCTGCACTTGAGACTTGGGTAGCCAACCGTACTATAATATACAGTATTGCACTATATTACGAAGCAGCGTATTATATATTGTTGAAGAAATATATATATGCAAAAATACTATATTTTCAACACAAAAAACCCACAAATAAATCCTTAATTTTAAAAATTTATGAACGGCAAGTTATAACTGATCCGAAAGCATGTATCCGAACTCATCGTATTATAATGCGTTCCGAACCTGTCCGTAACGTTAAATTGACAACGTCTAACGATTTTTAATAAAACAATTATTATACAAGATTAATACAAAAGTTAAGTTAACCCGGATTTAAGACAGATGACCAACAAACTGATACGATACTATTTTTTTTTTTGCATGAATTACCAAAAAATTGACTGCAAAGACAGTAATTTCATGCAGACTACGCTGTTAATTTTGAAATGATAAACCAATCTATGATATCTATCCATGGAGGAAGTTTGGAAACTACATAATCTAATACATTTTATAAAACTCAACGTCTTTCTGTCTGTCTGTCCGTTTATGTTCTTTTCACGTGAAAACCACTTATCCGATTTACATGGGTTTTCCTTTAATTGATAGATATGTTATCTGGCCAGGTAATAGGATATATTTTGTAAGATAAAGTAACATACGAAATAAGCAGTGACGATAATGGTGAATCATCGAAAAAAAATAATTCTATATTGAATATTTCTATAGTGAAAAAAATACACATTTGGGGCTCTTAAATGGCTTACGCTGAGTAAACCATACGAGATAAATCAAATTACTGCACTATTTAATTGTATATCTTAAAAATACCTAAAGGAAAGAACACGATAGCGTATATCTATGTTTTAAGGATCACCCACAATAAACATTTTTGAGGCAGCACAACTCGCGCGTGCGCGTGTCCGATAGCATTCTGTTGTCCACGTAAGCGGAGCCACGGGCACAGCTAGTATTAGTATAAACTAATAACAAAATTTGAAACCTGAAGCATGTTTATAATAAAAAATTTAGAACCAAACCTGTAATAGGTGCATTATAAGAAAAGTCCTCTATAACGGAGCCATCATTAAAGCGATCTCCACAGAGCCGCGTTGCCGCTATTAATAACCAGTCACTTGGACAGTTAAACATTTCTACTCCGGCTTGATTAGGTGGAATAACGGGCAGGCCATCTGATAATAAGTAATTATTAAAAACATCAATTAAAATAGTTTTAAATGATAGACTTTATAATAGGTACCTACTGCCGGGCGATGGGACATGACTATTAGGTATATCGGTCTGAATTGCAATCACCATACACCAGATATAACAACCGCTATATAAATGGCACGCTTAGGCGTGTCGCGTTCTGATCATCCGGTGTATGAGTCGCGAAGTCGCTGCCACTACCTATGCACATATAAACCTGTTACATTTATAGTGAATCTCTTTTGGTTTGTCGCGTTTTGGGATGGGCTAGTGCATATCCAGTTGCCAAGAGGCTTGTCGGCTTGTTGGTCGGCATGAATGCGGCGACTGTCGATGAAATGCCGATCTCTCGGTGGTCTCCATTGTTTTTGTATTGCACTGTGCTTACCATGAGGCACAGTGACCTCAATTTTCCGTACTAGTATAAACGTAAGCTGTCTTTTAAAATCATATGTTTAAGCAATCCTAAAAAAGATAATTATTTATCAAATGTCACACTGTGTGGCAAGTCACGTGGTAAATTTCAGTTACAGAATTTAGGACCGGACCTACCCTACTCCAGGGGGCTTGAGCAATGACGATTTTGTAACGTTAAAATATTAAATTCCTGGAACTTGTTCTTAAGTGATTCGCGAGGTCTAATGTTGTAGATTGCTCTAAATGCCTGCTTTTGTAATATAAGTAAATATGATATCTACCTCTGCTGCTGAACCCCACAGCAAAATACTCGTACATTACACTGTTTTAGGAAGACTAAAATTGATATTTTATTTAGAAATCGATCCTTACAAATTTCCCCTTTGATCGGTAAGATAAAAACATGGTTATTTTTTCAACATTTAACCAGTTCGATTCCCGGCTCAAGCAGGTGATTTATCGAAAATCTTTAGATGCAGTTTTATTTATTTTTCAAATGATAGGAGTGTCTCGTTTCAGTAAAATTTGTTAACACTCATATTTATCTTACTTGCCCTCCAACCAAGATTTTTCCAGGCTGTTAATGTATTCTTTAAATAAACTTTACTGTCAAGGATAATAGGCGTTATAATTGTGTATATAAATTTAAAAGGTTCTCTATGTCTGATCTGACGTAATTCTGCAATTATAAATAGGTACTAGCTGTGCTTCACGGTTTCATTTGGCTTTATATTTCTTAGGCTCACATCTGGCGGCCAATCCACCTTCGGTCCCCGATAATCCGTTTCATACGGCCCGCCCGCAATATTACTTCGTTCTCACTTAGCCTACTTTCTGACCTACATTTCGTATGGTAATTGCTCTGCTCTCAAGGAACGTGATATTAGATAGCTTATTATAATATTCCTCAATGAACAGGCTATAAAATTTAAATAAGAATCTTTTAAACTTGACTTGTATATGTCCAAAGATTAGCGCGCTCAAAACAACACTCTCTTGAGCTTTATTGACCATAACTTCGCCAACGCATCCGTGAAGGTTATCGTAGTTCTTACTTCCCGCACTTCCCTACAGTTTTCCAGATCGCTTCAAGTTCGTGGTAACTGCTTCGCTCCTTGGCCACGTAGCGTGAAATTATATAACCTTCCTCAATAAAAATGCTAAAAATACTAAAAATAGGTACCACTCTGACTGGTATTTCCAGAAACTGGCGCGTTGAAACAAACAAACTAGCTCTTGAGCTCTGTAATAATAGTATGGATAGTAATAAGAACCTTGATCTGACTTTTACCACTCGTAATGTAGTTACCTACTCACCCGTGTCGTAATTAATAATCTGCATGTTGCCCGAGTTACTATAGGTCACACTGCAACATTCCGAGGCACGTTCTATACATATGGCGTAGTTAAGATTGTTCTGAAAGTAGACAATATTAATACATAGGTGTGCAGTTAAAATATGGTATGGTAATGGTAACGCGATAAGTATTTTAAGTTTTCCATTTTGTGAAAAGAAAGATGTCAAATGGTGCGAAAACAAATGAATCACTGAATTAGAAAGACAAATACACAAGCCTAAATTTGAAAATGGAATTCTTAACCAAACGCCAGATATTTGAGATCAAGGTGGCCAGTTCAACAAAACGTCAATTTCATTTGTAAAGACCTTATAGGTTTATCTATATAAAATATAAAGATACATCATTGTTGCACGGGTTTACCTATCTATGATATAATGTTCTCTTGTTCAAAATTTCAGAAAAGTCTGTCACTCTTTGGGCACAGAGAAATTTCTTTGAAGATTTCTCTGTACTTGGGTCAGCCCGTCTGGTAGGTTACCTTCACCTTACAGAAGATGGCAGCCAAATAAACCTGGGTTGTATCCCTGCGGTGGGTAGGGTTTCCAGATCTCCTTGGGATAGGAGGGTTCAAGGTTGGCAACACGCTAGTGATATATATGGTATTACAAAATCTATAAGCTACGGTAGCCGCTTACCATCAGGCGAGCTGTATGCTTGTTTACCACCTTTGTGGTATAAAAAAAAGGCATTATTGAGTTAAACAGAGAGGGAAAAAGTGTCATATATGTGATCAGTGTCCCTTATAATACCTACATATATATAATGAAATTTGATGAAGAATAATAACATGTACAGACAGAATTACAAATTTATTAAGGTAGATAAAAATTTAATAAAGTAGTTTGACTTCCTATGAATTTAAAATTCTGAAAGGCTGCCGATTATCCCAATGTTATCATTTACAATGTCTACTTAGTACGTAGCCTGTCAGTGGCATTTACATTTACTGAGTTCCTAACCCTGACATCTTTGTTATCAAACTAGTTAATTAAAAAACGAAACTGTCCACGAATAATTAAATAGTAACAATACAATACCAAATAACTAGGGTTTCTTTTAACGAAAAATTCCGATTTGTCGAAGTAGTTGAAAGATTGTATATACCCTTCCGGTTCTTTAAAATATTGGAGACAGCCAGTAGGTGCGGCCAGTTCATCGTTTTCTGTCAATTGTGTGATCTAAAATACAAATAAAAGTATTAATAATACACCAGCAGTTAGAGGACTTGTGTGCTCAAAATTTTGGTAACCTTTTCGAAGAAATTAGTATACCTATGTTTTTTAAGCTAATTAATATTGAATTGTCGCATTCTAACTGGGAAAGGATAATCAGAAGAAAGCACCTGATAATTTATAAACTATGGCCATGAATACTAGTGGCATTTTCTAGAGCTCGTCACACACCCATTAATTTCTTACCAGCAGCAGTACTTGAGATGCATTTCTGTTTTTTAAAAGCACGATATGTATAAAGTGAGACGCGCTTGTTTACTTCGAAAGACATGTTAGCGCGATTATGATACACAACAAATCTTTTGAATACTTATCACACTTATTTAAAGTCCTTCGTCGATATTATTTATATTTAATAAATTTTCATGACAAGTAATCCTGTTACATTCCAATAATCGGTGGTTCTCAACTTAGGTATGTTTATAAATAAGTAATTCAGAATGAGTACTTTCTTACCTTTATAGAAAATAATATATTCGCCGAAGATACAGTTTGAATAGTAAAATAGAAAGGACCGTTTACATTTCCAACTTCCACGTATACTGTAAAAACAAAAACACATTCAAACTTACACAACAATAGCAGAGACTGACTTTTTTATTATTAAATTATGACATATTAGTTCTTATTACTAGAAGCTGTGCCCGCGGCTCCTGGACTACAGAATGCCGTCAGTCGAAGGTTGTTTCCTCCATGAAAAAACACTGAAATCTTGTAACTTTCAGGCGGATCTGTCAAACAGTATTGGAGCTTATCCATTTCATATTTATCAACATCCATTTTTACATATGTACTTATATGTATAGTGGATATCGATTTTATTTACTACATCACATATTTTATATACATTTTTTTTGTTCGTATAACATTAAACATGTAGAAATTCGATAATTTAAGAATATTTTTTGTAATTACCATGTTGATTATTATTTATGCCGCAAAGTATGGGGATCACACTGTTTATATTTTGTCCTGAAATTATAAAGTGGTCTTGTTGACATGTTCCTGCTGTTGGCGGTAGCAACTGAAATGGTAAAATCAAGAAGCTTCAAGACCATTTTAATGTACAACTTATTTTATAGGGTATTTTTTTACCTCAAAATCTTTAAAATCCACACGTAACTGTTTAATGTCTTCTGATGCCTTGTATAGTGAAAATGTACAGTCTAATCTTTCATTGCTTGGTGAAGGAAAACCAGGATTAGTGAACCATCCTAATAGCGCTGAAGAATTACCATCACAAGAAAATTGTGCTGAATAAAAAAAAATCAAGTGTTTACTAACTATTATAATCATAAACATTTCGTTTTCTGGTCTAATAGTTCTCAGCATAGGAAATCTGTAAAAAGTGTTCCAGATATTTTTCCTTAGCGGAGAGCGTAATGTAATTTATACCGCAAAGACTTTTTAGGGTTCCGAAGTCAAAAGGAACCCTTTATTCTGGTTAATAAGTTCAAAATGGTGTTAATTCGTGATAAAGCTGCTAAAAATATGTGCGATAGCTTATTTGATTCAGAATTACATTTAGAAAAATGTATTTCGAGGATCTATTAGCACTTAAGAAGTTACAATTATTATTCACAACATAAGATAATTTTTCTAAAATTGTTAACTAACTATTTTTTATTTCAATTTCCGTTTTCAGAAATGATGACATAAAAGTTTTAATAATAGACCTTAGATTTTTTTTGCTTCGTGGAGTTCTTCTTATATACTTAACAAGATCACACGATGAAAATTTATAAAGTTTATTATATTATTTATTAAAGTTGAAATAAATAAAATGAAATGTCAAAAAATTTACATTTTTTGTACCATGTTAACTATTACACATTAATTTTGTAAAATTCATTTTTACGGGATTAGGTATAAAATCTGTATACCTACTTACCCTACATGAATATAAATATTTGAATATTAATTACATGTAACTTACTAACGCAGCAACTGCCGTTACCATCAGCACAATCTCCCATGTCAGTCCCTCCGGAAGATTCACACTCATAATTATGTAAGCAGATACCTTCTAAACCATCACTAGAAGTACATAAAACATGATCAAATTCTACCATGTTAAATACCTCAAAGAACCTTGCTTTAGACGTTTGATTTAAATCCAACTTCTTCATAAATCTAAGTCGAGTGTGATATTTTGTGCCATATTCTTTCTTTTTACTGTGTATTCTTTTAATTATATTAGTGTATTTTGACGTATTATTTCTTTCTAATCCAGAAATATTTTGAAGGTCAGATAACACATTAGGAAAATCCTTTAGCGGTGGAATTTTTACTAAATTATTTCTTTTCTCCAACGCGAATTCAAAAGGTTTACTGTTGACTTGTTGAAACTGTTCTTTTGGTTTTGCTTCAGATAGTATTTCACCTAATTCAATTAATGTCGCTGAGAGCCAACACTTTTCGTCGATGGACATCATTATCCAAAGACAAATTAAAGCTTGTCTATTAGAGAAATTCATTTAATTTTTAACTATTCAGTCAATAAAGAAGACAACAGTTGCACTTGCAAATATCGCGTTAGACTGAAGTGTGACGATGCACTTGGCTTATTACCATGAGGACAGCATGACGGATGCAGTTATATTATATGTTAGATATCGTTCTGCTTTCTTTATTTATTCCATTTACTTCTAATTGGCTTTCTCATTTACAATGTATATGAAATGTAATACTCATAACAGTCATACTATTAGCTGTGCCCGCGTTTCCGTTCGTGTGGTCGACAGAAGAACGCGTAGTATTTATAAAAATCATATTATTTTCTTAAAACGTCATTAACATTTTATTGAATGAAGATAACGTACATTTAAATTATTACAATAAATATTAATAAAAACAAATTATCGAAATTTATCCAGTAGTTTTTGCGTGATGCGCGCACAGCGTCAAATCTCAATCATTTTAAATTGCACTTATAAGTAACTTCTAGGAAAAATATTATATTTTAAATTCGTATAATTAAATTAAAGAGAATAAGTGTAATTGCGTAAAGGGTAAATAAAGATGTAGGTATTGAAATGATAACATAGATAACGTGTCATTATATCTGTGCACACGTGTAGCCTAGTAAGACTAGATCCTATAATCATATCTACGAAAAGACAAGGTGTGCCGCACCCAGTTTGCAATTTAACAAGCATTGAGTTAAATGGAATTTATCTACCTTGAGTAAATGCATTACTGTTTCGACTATATATCTAATGTATAGGTACATACTTGATTTATAATTATGAAAATATAAGACCTGAAGAAATAAGATGTCAGTTATTAACTATTCTTTGAAAATGTCCATCAAAGGGCGCTGAATAGCAATATAAATGATCTGTACAGATTCTATCGGTACATCCACTAAAATTTATAAAATAAGTAAAAAAAATATTCTTTTTTTTTTAAAATAAACCTGTTTGAGTTTCTTCTGCCTTATTTGGAGTGGCTTCCTAGAGCATAAAATGAATAAAGTAGGCATTTTTTGGCTTGCATTTTTAAGTATACGATAATTAGATAGAAGGTTTTTTTACCATATTTTTATCAGTATTAAAAACAATCTCTGATTATATTAAAAAGTAATTCTTTATATAGAGGCTTTTAAAAGTAGGTAGGAACAACGAATTTTGACTATTGTTGTAGGTAGTATGCAGATATTACCTTTAACAGAAATTTACTATCTTAGTATAATCGAATAAAACGAATACAAAACAAAATAAATTCATCTACCAAGATTATTGCAAATAAGTAATCAATTATAATAACACACGTTATAATTAAGTAACGCAATTTAATTTAATTTAACTTAACGTAACTTGATTTAGTGTCAATATCCAAACTGTTTTACAATTATATGAAAACCTATACAAATAAATAATATTGAAATCTCTGTTTGTAATGTCAAAATAACAGCTTTTTACTAAATGCATATGGAATTATAAACGGTAATAATAAAAAAAAAAAAACATTTTTGTCTGTTTGTTTCGGGAAATATCCGAAACGGTTAGACCGATTTTGACGGGACTTTCACTGGCAGATGGCTGATTTTATAAGGAGTAACTTAGGCTACTTTTATTTTAGAAAAATAATTATGGTTCTGCGCGAATAAAAATAATTCGGCAAACGATTACGATTCGCCCGTATGCCCTATCGACGGCATTCTGTAGTCCACGCAAATGCAGCCGCGGGCACAGCTAGTAAAAAAATATACTAACGAGTGGAGGCCTCATATAAGTTATACCTAAGTATCAAAGAGCAAAAATAAGTAACTCAAGATAGAATCGAAGTTGACGAACTTGCTCCACTTACTAACGGACTTGTTACCTGTGATATGAAAGACATTGTTGTCGACGCGTATTCAACTGTGCTTTCTATAATATGTTCAAACCTATAGGTACCTAGGTTAACCACATCAATAAAAAATACTTATTCCTCTTCAAATGTGAAGTATTTTAAGAATGTGTTACACGTTACAAAACAGCTTCCATAATTTGGTTTATAACGAAGGTTGTTTAATTACGAATATCAAACGCATAAGAATCTTGGAAAACTATTCAACTGTAATGTGTGGGAACAAGACAACAATGATTTTTCCTTTCGGTTTTTTTTTCGATCTGACTATACTGTTAGCCTTATTGGCCCCGGAGCCTTTACGGATTCTAAAGCTTTGGGACTTGGGGCTTGGGGGCGAGCGCTTAAGGCATTCTGCCGCGAAACCAAGGCTACAAGTTCCAAGGGTGCCAAAGTGGCCGAACCTCGGCTTGAACTTTTGCCGCGTATGCAATGAAGTCGCGATCTGACTAATTCCCTATCCGTAATTCGATCTAAACTAACTATACATAAATATATGTTTCATCCCCCTGGGAGGAGGGTAGAAACATGTGTGTATGTGTTTAGTAATCTGTCTGTTTTGGTCTAACTAACTAGCCAAAAAAAGGTCCCTTACAGAACCTATTTACCTGAGCGGTGTGCATGTATGTAGAGATGCAGTGTAATGATTGTATGTTGGTAGCTAGTGAATGCCGTGTCCATGTATCGCGCAAGCGGCTCCTTGGCTCAAGGGCTCTTTGCCGAAGGAACGGACCTAGGTTTCTTTCGGTAACCGCGTACTACTTACTCAACTCGATGGCTAAAATAGCGACGTTTTTTTTGTCGCACGGAACATTTAGTTTTTGAGTAACGATATAAACCGCTACTAAGAAATAGATAGTTTTAATACGATTCAATAATCCCCTATCCACTATTGCACCGATAGATAGTTACAATAACTGTCTACGTTGCGCAACGACCAAGCCTACCATCAAGTTGAAAATCTGTCGTCAAGCACCTATAGATGTGTTCCGGCAGCTGCACTTGATAGTCATTTCTCCCACTAAGCTCAGTGTGTTATTATTATCTTGGGCCACATCGTTACTTTACATAAATAATAATAAAAACTATAAGGATTTTGATACTTAATTGGCTAACCACGATAAACATGGACGACGGCAACATCGTTTTTCAATTAAAAAAAAAATGGTTTTAATGAATAATTATTAATATTTATTGCTCACGTTTATAACGTAGTAATTATTGTCATCCTGTAATTTTATTTCTAATCATATTATTGACAATTCATAATTATAGTCTATGAATTGAGAAATGACCCATAATTCCCGTGTATGAAATCTCGTCGAAATCGGTTAAGATTTTTCTTTGCGGTTTTTAAAAGTATAATTTTTTTTATAGCCTATCTATTAACCAATACTTTCTCGTGTACAAATTTTCATAAGAATCGGTCAAGCCGATTTTAGGTTAAATCCGGACATATAGACAGATAAAGATTAAAGGCATATTCGTTATCAATATATTATAGAATATATATCGGAAAATTAAAAAAAAAAATACATGTACAAACAATAGTTTTAAACTATTTCATCTATGTCGAAAGTTAAATATGAATTATTCATTTTATTATAACTACCACAATTCTGAAGTACCTACCAACCTAATAATGAATAAAAACATGTTTTATTGTGAGATATGAAGCAAATTAGTTATTCTAACTTTTCTCTGTCTAAAGTTAAAGTAATTCGCCTATTATCCGAGTTTATATGACCACACCTGCATGTAAGTAAGTACCTATGCAGTTTTTCAAAGCCTTACGCACGCTCTAAGCTTTGACTGACGGCCGCAATACAATTATTGCTGCTTATACTTTATGTTACAATCGCTTTATCACATACATGTCCTTACATACTAACATGTGTTGTCACATTGAGATTGGTATAAAAGCCTCGTTGATTTCCTCCGTGCAACATATCACACCTGAGCTTTCAAGGGGTTGTACGCAAGATGATGTTAAAAGTGAGTTTTATTTATTTTATATCTTGTATTTAGATATTTAAATACATTAGATTTACTATTACATGTAAAAACAAAATTAGCTCTTAATTCTTGTGGCCTAAGATGGCAACACGTTAAGCCTAGTAATTTGAATTATATTGATTTTATAGGCAAACATCGCAATGAAATCATAGAATGATGGTGAAGCCTTTGTAATGCCTGTTTGCCTACCACTTTTAAGAAGAAAATCTGTCCTCAAGCATTTTTAGGTGTGTTCCGGAGGTACACTTGAGAGCCAGTCCCACTAAGTTTAGCGTGTAGGTTGCATCATCACCTAACACCAGTTGACAATATTGAGCCTATACAGAATTAAAAAAAACTTCATGTTTATGAATTCCTAATTAGTCAGCCCAACTGCATTGTGATATTATTTATTTAAGTAAGGTAGCGCCAATATTATAGACAAGCTGTGCCCGCGGCTCCACACGCGTGGACTATAGAATGCCGTTGGTCAAAAGCACGCGCAAATCGTGATGCCACCGCTCAAAAAACATAAGACAAAAATGCTTATTGTGGGTGATCCTTATAAGTTAGACATATGCTATGACTGACTTTATTCTAGGTCTTTTTAAGATTAACAATTATGTAGAACATTAACTTGATATATCTCGTATGGTTTACTCAGCGTAAGTCATTTAAGCGCCTCAAACGCATATTTTTTGCGAATTGATTCACCATTATCTTTACTGCTTATTTCGTATGGTATTTTATCTTAACAAAATATATCCTATATAGCCTGGCCCGATGACATAGATATGAATTAAAATAAAATAAAAACATTAAAATCGGATAAGTGGTTTTGCGTGAAAAGAACATAAACGGACAGACAGACAGAGAGACTTTGAGTTTTATAATATGTATAGAGTATAGATACTAGCTGGGCTCGCGGCTTCTCTCTCGTGGACGACAGAACAAATCGAAATTTCTTACAATTTTAATAATATTCTAGTGAATGATATCGTGATATTTTTTAATATAAAGACCAAGTATCTAAGGAGTAAAACAAAAAAAAAGATCAAAATCTATCGAGTAGTTTTTGCGTGATACACGCACATATTGGCAAAACTCAATAATTTGAAAAATATCATCCTCACAATATTTACAAAATATAAAATCATAATTGTAATATAATAAAATGAAGTCTGGATGTTACCGTTTTGTTTGAAGGTGCTGATTTCCAAACCTGCGGTAGTTAGATATAATTTGTATGAAAAAAAAACGTGATTTATTGTGGTTTTGAACTTTGTTAGGTATGTTATTCCATATTATAAAGCAAAGAGGTAGGGAATAGTGAAATCTCTTTGAAGATTTCTCTCTACTTGGGGCAGCCCGACTGATAAAATACCTCCTCCACCCTACAGAAGATCGCAGCCAAATAACCGTTTCTTCGGTGAGAAGAGTTTCCAAAGTTCCTTGGGGAAAAGGCTTAAGGTCGATAACGCGCTAGAAGCGTCCATAGGCTACGGTAACTGCCGTCAGGCGGGCTGATAACTTGTTTGCCATCCTGTTAATTAATTAATTTAATGAAATCTACAGCTCTTTAGTTCAGATCCTATACAGACTGAATTAACATATTGGCTTAGCCAAGATGTTTCAGTTGTTTTGCATAAATAATAATAATAATCTTATGCCCTAACGAAGCTGTTAATTATTATTTGCATCAAAAAGAACTTATTATTGTTATTTTGTGCGAGTGAATGGTTGTGTGTGCGCGCGTGTGTGTGTGTCTTTATATTGTACTAATATTTACTATATTACTTTATATTGTGTGTACTAATTACATATATTCAACGAACTGAATAATATCAATGGCTTTTCTTTTAAATACTGCATTACTGTCAAAGAATATGGCAAAATTTTCTGCCTTGATATTATATGAGTGTGTACACCTTAACTACAATGAATGAATATTGCATAATAAGGCGATTAAGTCAAATTGTGTATTTTTTATATTTGCATCTATTTCAGCTTCTTCTGTTTTGTTGTGCATTGGCGGCGGTCCACGGCGGTGCGATTATTACTCCAGTTTACGGCTCTCCATATAGCTATGGTTCCTGGAATCCGTATAGCTCGTACCCAGCACAACCCGCATTGGCTTCACAACACTCTAACACATACAGATCGCCCTTCAACTTAGGACAGGTAAAGGGTTTAAGATAATAATGTTTTATTTTTTAAGTAGTTCGGCAATGTGACGTCGCTGTATAGGTAAGCACAATGCTATTTATAAACAACGGCGAACAATGAGAGATCGCTGATCCATCGCAGGTCGTCGATGTCATGCCAGGCTGCAAGCCTGTCGACAACTGGATAAACGCTGGCCGAACCCGAAACGCGAGAAACAAAGCGAGAGTCACTGTGACTGGTTTATCACCATGTGCATCGTGGTCCCATACCGGCCGGATACGGGTTGATACCGATTACTCGATGTACACCGGGTGATTCAGAAACGCGACACGCTTAAGCGGGCCACTATGGAGAGTGTTACATCGGGTGTATAGCGATCGTGATCCTTTCGGACGGAATTGGGGTTTGAAAAAAAAACGATTTTTTTATGTACTTTAAAGCTTTATCATAATTATAATTATAGTCAATTGGAAAAACAGTTAAAATATTTGTATTCTATTTATTGTAAACAACTGAAAATTGATAATATTTTAAAAATAATCACATTACTACGAACGTGCCACGATTGGTGGCCAGGTTTGTGACGTCATAATGTTAAAGGAATTTCATCGCTTACGAGTCAAAACACTGTATCAGCTGTGTGCTACAATAATTAGAAATTAACATTGTGACGTCACACGCGTTCGTATTTGTTCGGGAACGATTGAAGCGTTTTCGGTAATGGATTGAAAAAAATAATTAATTTGATATAAATTTCAATTATAGTGGAAAAAAATGTTTTGTTATAAAACTTGATCTTTAAACGTAAAACAAAAAAGTTTTTTTTTTACAAAAACCCAATTGTTATATCTGACTCATGAACAACTATAATATTAACACTATACGGTAGATGTTTTAATATGGCCTGTATTATATTTAAAATTGGATAAATAAAAAACGTATTTTTTACTTCCTACGCTCCAATTGTAAGGGGTCATAAAAAGCAATTTAAAAAAAAAACTTATATGAGTCTGGTGTTACTGACAGTCTAATAGCGTTTTTATATAGCCTTTTGATAATAATGATAATATTTTACGCTACAACAACGCTCATCTACTTGTACGATATAATTAATTTGCAGTACTTACTCATATAATAGGTAGGTACTACTGAAAGGATAAACCAATTTAATACAGGTGAAAATTCTGAATTAAATTTGGGCCTCTTAATTCGTATTTATTAGAACTAAGTATATTTTTGCTTATTTTTACAGGTATCTACATACACGAAATCTGTTGACACCCCGTTCTCAAGCGTGCGTAAGGCGGATATTCGCGTTAGCAACCCTGGTGTTGCAGTAGGCCCAGCGTACGTGTCTCATGTTGGTTTAGCGTCACCGTTCGCAGCACCCGTTGCTAAGGTAAGTCCGCTAATATTCGTTTTTAGACCCATCCATAATCTATATCTATACTAATATAATAAAGCGGAAGAGTTTTTTTGTTTGTTTGTTTAAACACGCTAATCTCTGGAACTACCTGTCGGATTCGAAAAATTATTTTTGTATATGGTAGCCAGATTCACGAGAAATAGTATAGGCTATCGAGGATTAGGTTATCCCTCTCAGCTAGCCTTACATATTATTTTTTGTTAAGTAAGTCGGAAGCAACATTGCTCCCAAACCGCTTTATCCACGTGCGCGGGCGTAATGGTTAGTGATACGTAAATACAATGTTCTACAAAAATGTTGCTCCTTAGTACATCTAAAAAAAGTACGTGATACTATATGCCTATCTCTTAAACAAACGCTCCAATAAGGTATTTTGTGACATAGTTTTATTGAATATAAAAAAGTGATTTATGAGCATTACTATTAGGCATGGCATATTAATCCTTACGGACGAAAGTTACTTCATCATCAAGACAATTTTATATACATAAACTTTGCCCTTTATAGCATTTTATTTGGACGCATAGTTTGGGAGATAACAGAAAATTAAAACAATTCAACACTCTGTTAGGGTCTAAGACTTAGCAGCAGTGGCGTGAACGAAGCGTGTGAGTTGTGACGCATAACCCTGGCCGTCCGATAAAAATATTATAAATGATCAATCAGTATTTTTTTTTATTATATGCGGGTGAAACTGCGGAGCACTCTAGTATGTTTATAATATTTTACTAATTATGTTTTGTTACAAAAGTTTACATGTGGTTTCATTTACTGTGGTCAAATCTGGTTGGATTTTTTAAGTTACAGTTCTTTAGGAGCGTTGTGAAAAAATTGGGAGAGTAAAATTTTACGATGTGCGTGCATATTGTAACAGAAAATCTACACTATGAAATTGCTTGCTAAACCTCTTGTTTCAAACATCAAGTGAGACCATTCAAAGAGTACCTATAACTTTAACCCACTTTTACTAACAACTGGCAGTGCCCCACGGTTTCACCCGTATTAAATTTATTCGACCAACTCTCCACAGCGCCACCGCCAACGCTCCCATGTAGCCATATCGTTGTTGTATTTCCCGAACTTGCCTACAAGTTGCCAGATTGCTTGACTTTTATAGTTACTGCTCCTCTCCTTAAGGTCGTAGCGTGAATCTATATAGCCATACTATTCCTCATGAATCTGGCTATGATATAGAAAAAGTATTTTTCGAATCCGGATGGCAGTTCCAGGGATTAGCGTGTTTAAACAAACAAACAAAAAAAACTCTTCAGCTTTATTATATTAGTATAGATTCAAATATTTATTATCTTCTGGGACGAATAGGAACTAATAAAAATATTAATTGTCTTTCTGTATTTTTGTAGTAATAATATTTTGTACTTAAACAGGTTGCCACTGGACTATTAGGTGTGGCGTACTCGGCAGCTCCTGCTGTGTCCCACATGACTTATAGTAATGGACTCGGACTTGCGTATGCCTGGTAATAAACGCATGCAACATCGATCATAACCATGTTACATTCATTGATCCATTGTATTGTATAAAGATTCCTTTTTATTTGTTACCTGATAGTTGTTAACATTATTTATTTACCTACATTTTAGGTATATTATAATAAATATAAAAACTTACATTTGTTGTTGTTTTTATTTACATTTTACTGTGTCGGCGAGTGATAGAGGTAGGTACAATTATTTAATGTTATTTCTTTCTTTAATTTCGTTTTGGTCATATAACATAATACAATTTTAATCCTTAAATTTCCATAAATAACATTTTGTCACTACTAGAATTTACTGAGAATTAACTAATAAATCGCGGAGAGGATAAGAAAAACTTATTAAAACAGGTTGTAGGCCTAAAAATTTGTTCACCAAAATTATTATTTCTGATTAGTCATTATCGTTTTAAAACAATATAATTTTACATCTCCAGTTTTCAACCTTTTAATACGTATTTCTGTTACGGTTTAATTCTCGTCAATTTGCCATGTAAAACTAATAAAGTAGCATTTAAGAATTAGGCAAATTGTAGAAATTAAAAGTAAATTGATAATAATCATAAGTACTGTACAATTGTATAAAATTATAAATTCAAATTAAACCATTTCATTAAACTAAATATCACAAAATGTTTTTAATGAAAACCTCATTTAAAAATAAATATTGTTTTGTAGGAAATCAGGAGATTCCTTTATAGCTATTTTTTTATTTATTTTTTGCATTCAGTGTGTGACGAGCTACAGGTACTATTACCAATAGCTATTGCTGCCAGCTATAACATGACTTGTGTAAATATATTTGATGAATTCACATTTAATCCCATATTTGTATAAGATACACATTCAAGAGACGCATGGCTTTATGTGTTTAGGGTTTCTGTTTTGTTAAACAGCGTACGGGACGGAACGACGACGACGCGACGCTAGATCGACGTCAGCATTTGTAATGGTATATAGAAGACGTCACACAGACGCGAGCGCCAGCGTTGCGTCGTCGTCCGGTCCCGTTCGCTATTTGACGGAACCCCAAAACACCACTAAAAGGATTGAAAGTTTTCAAGGTAAATGTATGTGTGTGAGTTTCTTAATTCCACTATAACCATGGGCGTAACCAGATACGGGCAGGGTGGGCAGCCCCTAGCATGGGGATTTGCCAATCGCTCGGTCCGAGTCGAAGTGCACCCGAAAAGAAAAGTAAATATCTTTTAAAGATCATTGCATTTAAATCATTTAAAAATTATTTCGCTGTCCGCCCTTAGCAAAGTGTTAGTAAACGCTCGGTCGGATTCGGAGTACACCCGAAACGATTAGTAAATAATTTTAAGGAACACTGCATTAAAATCATTAAAAAAATATTTCGTTGGCTCCTCATCAAGATGTAAATGCTCGGTCGGTGTTGAAATGCACCCGAAACAAGAGTAAATCATTTTAAGAAACGTTGTTAAAATCATTCAGAAATGGTTACGGTTCGCGTGTTTTACACTCGCTCGCTACCATCAGATGTTGCGGGCGACGCGACGATTGGATTAACTTGGATATGACTCGAAATAGAATATTACATTCCTTCGTTCGATATTGTTAGTAATCACTATGGACACTCTTGATTCATGTTCGTATGAGCTCTCGTGGATGGATACAGTTCTCAACTCATGCCAGTTAATGCAGGAGCTCTACCAGGTTCTGTATTTTCCTCTACCTTGTTTCTTGGATATATAAATAATATATTAGGTTCTGGTTCCATTCATTGCTGTGCAGATGATTGTTAAAACAATATGCCTACTTGTCGTCGAATTGAAGCCAAGAGAATGCACACCCGCCACACACGCCACGCTGCGGCAACTCAAGCCTAGGTTCGATCCATCGGTATGAAGCCCTTGAGCCAAGCAGCCGCTCGCGCGATACAGTGACTCTACATGCTAGCTGTCACAGACACACGTGACACTGCATTATACACACATGCACACCACATAGGTTCTGTAAGGGAACTTTTTTTTCTTTTTTTTGCCTAGTTAGTTACACAAAAAATTTCAGACCACTAAATACACATACACATGTTCCTTCCCTCCTCCCAGGGGGAAGAAACATGTATATATGTATAGTTAGTTAGATCGAATGATAGGGAATTAGATCGCGATTTATTTGCATATTCGCAACAGTCTGAGCCGAGGTTCGACCACTTTGGCACCTTGGATGTTGTTGCAAAGCTTTCGTGACTGAGTGCCTTAAGCGCTCGCCCCCAAGCCCGGTAAAGCCGTAAAGGCTCCAGGGCCCTTAAGGCTAACAGTATAGTCAGTTCGATAAAAAAAAAACCTAGAGATTGCAGACAGATATTGACCTCAATGGGTTCTATATAACCTGATATCTTCACGTGCAGCAAGTAACATGTTTAAATGCAGGTTTGTATTTTCTCTTGTATAAAACTCCGCTTTTCTCTTTTAGAATTACTTACTCGCAAACTGTGACAGCCTCAATATCATATGAAAAGAATCATTTATAACGTTAATCTCAGGGATGACATTGGAAGCGTTATCTCCGCAACATCTAGGAGTCTTGGCATCCTGATCAGTATGCCATGATTTTCCACGCACGACTAAGCTATACTTTCTTTATAAGACTCAAGTTAGGCCGTGCATAAAATATTGTTCGCATCTCTGGGAAGATTCCGGCCAATGCGTCCTTGATTTCTTGGACAGATTACAGTGATTGGTTATCCGCATTTTGAATCATACAGACATTGCTAAGTACGTAGAACCATTTCAGATGCGAAGGGGCATTGCCTCGCTGAACGTTTTATAATCTGTATCATGGTGTATGTTCTGAACTTCTGAGGATCTGTTTGACCTAATGCCATCATCTTTCAAAGCCACGTGGATTGGTTTACAGAGCCACAGCTATACGGTAGCAGCCATCACGGCATGAAAAAAGAATACCGTAAATTCTTGCCTTGTCGTATCGTGTACCGTAGCTTTCCAGACAAGGCATACATGGGTCACAGCGCTTTTATGTATACAGGACATAAAACTCTTATTATTAGTGATCTCATAGTTATGTTATACTCTGTGATATTAATATATTATCATCATAATGACTAATGAGTCATTCTAGTGTGAAAGTGTGAATTTTGTTAATAATTATTTCAGCATCTTAGCTCTTAGCATCTTACTTCAGCAGTAAACTGAAAATTTAGTTGTTCAGTGGGACGATATCGACCCTTTACCAACAATATTTTTATCAAAATGATGTCAGAGTTATTTCCTAAAAAATTCTTGTAAGAAACTGATGTCAAAACTATGTCTTACTTGTTACAACAGTATATTTCATACAAAAGTGTGACATAACAGTCAATTATAACTCATGACTAAGTCATTTCGTATATAACATATGATATTGCTCGATGTTATTCAGATATCACAGTAACATAAATGTGTCCACTGGGTTTTGTGGCGTTTTACGTGATATAGTTTGTTTCCAAGTGAAGTGAATTTGAATTATTAGTTAGATTTTCGTGTTGACTCATAATTTATTTATTTATGCAGTGAAGTAAATAACAGTTTTATCAGTTTCACCTTATGTTAAGTGGTCACGTCATCCTATAAGTATATACATATTATAACCAATCTCAAAAGTACCGCAGTCTTAAAACTAAATAATTCATAATAGGTTACTACTAACATTAAATTGTACATACGATAATATATACGTAGCATAGACTTTTATACTAAATCCATGATACGTAGAAATGTATGAAAGACAAGAAAATGGCAAATGCGTTACTTACGCCTTGTCAACATAAAGATAAAAATATCATGAACTGTCGAAGTGTCACAACTTCCTTTAGTGTTGCTAGATCTGCTGATCTAGTACAGATTTATTAGATATTGTAACATTTTACAGATACACTGATTTAATTAATATTGAAATCTAGGATTTTTTTATGGCCAGAAGAAAGATTTTAATAATTTCAATAAATTAATGCAAAAATTCTTGAATTTTAGACCACTATCAGATTCTGCTTTAAAGTATTTGGCAGAAATTAGCAAGTCTTTTTCTGATATCTAAATCAAAATACTTTATAATATTACGTAGTCGTGGGATATTAAAATCCTTGACTAGCTCTAAAACTTTAAAATTTAAGAAAAGTATTTTAGTCGTATAGTAAAAGAAAAGAAGGTAGGCCTAAATAAACCACTGTTAGAAATTAATGTTATTATAAATTTTAACGCAACAGCGACCGGGTAGAGTTTTAGGGATACTTTTCAAATAATAAATTTGTTTTACTTATATTATACTTTGACCAGGAATTAATGTATATATCGCGTTCATTTCTAGACGTATAAACTGTAAAGAATAACAATGATAGAAAGCTAAGCAACATATTTAATGCGGAAATTATAGGTATGTGGCAAAAATTTACATTATATTTATTTAAAAATTGCCAGACCCTATTATTTATGCTGACTCTAATCTTAATTATTTACATAGGTTGAATACTTAATTCTTAATCTATACTAATAAAATAAAGCAGAAGAGTTTTTGTTTGAGTGTTTGTTTGTTTGTTTAAACACGCTAATCTCTGGAACTACCAGTTGGATTCGAAAAAATATTTTTGTATATGATAGCCAGATTCATGAGAAATATAAATAGTATAACATTAGGCTAAACCTCTTAAACTGCCCTAAATATTGATTTTTATTAAGTAAGTCGGAAGAAAAAGTGCTCCCGAAATGCACGTGCGCTAGCGGAATTGTTAGTAATACGTAAATACAATTTTCTACAAAAATATTGCTCCTTAGTATATCTAAAAAAAGTCCCTGATTCCATATGCATATTTCTTATACATAAGCCACAATAAGGCAATTTGTAACAAAAAAAAATAATTTAAAAAATTAAAAAGTGTTTTATAAGTATTATTATTAGGCATGGCAAAAATAATCCTTACGAACGAAAGTTACTTCATCATTAAGACAATTTTATGAAGATAAAATTTGCCCTTATTTCATGTTATATGTAGGCATAGTTTAGGAGATAATGAAAAATTAAAATAATTCAGTTGGGTCTGATTTATGCCTGTAGTAGTAATTGCGCGAACAAGCCGTGTGACGCATAACCCTGACCACCCGATTAAAATATTGTTTATACTGAAAAATTATAAATCATCAGTGATTTCTATTAACTTATACGCGGGTGAAACCGCGGAGTTCTGCTGCTATACTTATACTATAAGATAATAAAGTATACTTTAGAATTTGGTGTGGTACTGTATTTTTTATATTCTTAATATATTTATTAACTTCAATTAACGTTTTAAAATATGTAAGTAACTAATTGTACTACATTCTACTGGACGATTCACCTACTGATAAAATTTTGTAATTGTCCACTAATTTTTACAAAATTTATCTGGCAGCACTTGTTACATATATTTGATATATTCAAATTTCAGTATTTCTTTGTTGAAAATTTATTAGTATGGTCAAATTCTAAATCTTTCATTGTATGTGCCGTTAATTTTATCTCTATGTAAATAAATTTACTCATAAAATATATCCTTTAATTCTTCAGGCCTTGATATTTACTACTTTTGTTTATTCACGTATCGCAACGTATGGTCGTGATAAGGACAAAGATTGAAATTGTTCAGTATTTCATTAGTGAATTATATATAGTTTAGCGACGATGTCCGACAGCGGTGATAGTGATGTATCTTGGATACCATACAAAGATCGACCCGAGTGGAGCGACATGACTCCAGTACCAGAAGACGACGGCCCTAACCCTGTGGTAGTCATTGCACACTCTGATAAATGTAAGTGTTAATTTATCAATTAAAATAACTTACAGTACAAATTTAAAGGAGTCAATATTACTTACATATCTTTAAATATAAAATGCAATTAGTAAAATATGAGAATATTGTGCTCAGTAAAAGTTTGACCTTTTACAGTATCAAAGGTGAATTTGAAGGTTATAACTTATAACTATATTTATGGATTTGTAGTTTATAACTATATTTAAACATAAAAGTTATTTATTATAAACTTCATTAATAGAATTGATTGGTTATTGTCTATTATTAAAATAACTTACAATTTTAGTTGAAGATGTGTATGATTACTTCCGTGCTGTGTTACAAAGAAATGAGAAGTCAGAAAGAGCATTGCAGCTAACAAAAGATGCTGTAGAACTCAATCCTGCCAACTACACTGTGTGGCAATACAGGTAATATATTATTTTTCTTGTATAAAATACTTAACCTTTTTTTATTTTCAATGGTTTTGTACAAAGTACTGCTGGGCAAAGAGTCTTATTTTAATATTAATAAATATAATATAACATAATATAGGTGTATTGCATGTTTGCCACTAGTTTTCTGAAGAAGTACAGTACTGTAAATTACAGAACAGCTAAAAATGAGGAGTAGTCATCAATGAATAATCTATCAGACCATATGGCAGTCAATCTGTAGTTGTTAGGGCAGAATGAAATTTCTTAATTATGGTTATTCTGTCTCATCCTAGTTTATTAGCATCAGCAGTGTGGTACAAAAGGACAATGGTAATTAGTTAAATATCCTCTCTGTGCTTATTAATTTATAACACAGTAATGTGAAAATAATTATCATGCTAATCATTTCAGGCGTGATCTTCTCCAAGCGTTGGACACAAATCTCAGATTAGAATTAGACTATGTAGAGTCTGTAATTAAAAATCAACCAAAAAATTATCAGGTATGTTTAAAACATAAATTCATATTAATTTTTAAATAATAGTGTGTTCTCTAATTACTATATATGTAACAAAAAAATTGTACAGTCTTTTTATAAAATTTAGTAATGAAAATTTTAGCTGTAATTTCTAATAATGTGTAGGTATGGCACCACAGGAGAGTTTTGGTTGAATGGCTTCAAGATCCTTCATTGGAGTTAGATTTAACTGGTGATGCTCTGTTACAAGACCCTAAAAATTACCATGCATGGCAACATAGACAGTGGGCCATTAAAAGTTTTGGGTGAGTAGTTTTTGTTTTTATTATATTGGAGATGTCTCAATATCTTTCTAGGAAATCAGTTTATAACTGAATTAAGTTATAAAAAATCATATTACCTAAAATAACTTTTGTAAGCTGAAATAACAAATTAATCCATAACATTCCTGAGGGTCTAACCAAGTTGCCTATCTACAATCATTAACGCTAATAGTAAATGAAAAGTCTATGATTTCACATATCTGATCATGTGACTTAATGTTTAGATATGTCATATCCCTAAATTTTTTCGATTTCTATTATTAATTGCAGAAAGACACCTTGGCTAGGGTCTCTGTAATATTATTAATGGTTAATAGCTAAAATTTACATGACTAAATTTTATATACATACTTATATTGGAATGTATTATAGATTAATTTTGTTAATGCAAAGTAATATGTTTACAAAAATAGGGTTAGATTTGTATTCTTCTTGCAAACAAGGATAGCCATATCATGATAAGTAAATTTAAAAACAGCGGTTTTATAATAAATATTATTAGTAAAAATTATTCATTACAATTTTTATGTTTTATCAGACTGTACGACAAGGAAATGGATTTTGTTGACAACCTTATTACGGAAGATGTACGTAATAATTCAGCCTGGAATCAACGATACTTTGTTGTGAATAATCACGTGGGATGGACAGATATGAATGTACAAAAAGAAATTTGCTATACATTGGAAAAGATAAAATTCGTAAAGAATAATGAAAGTGCGTGGAATTATCTAAGGGGTGTTTTAATACACGACAAAAGGGGTTTAAGCGGAAATGCCGTTGTCTTGTCGTTTTGCGAAGAACTATATCAAAACAAGTGTCGATCACCCTATTTATTAGCTTTTATCATTGACATATGTGATGAAGCGGCTAAGAAGGGTGAATCGAATTGCCTTTATAATTTAGACAGGGCTGTGGAGCTATGTCAAGCGTTATCGACTAGGTATGACAAAATTAGGAGCAAATACTGGAATTATTTATGTGAGAGATTCAAGAAGAAGCAACAAGAAACATTAAATAATGTAACAACACAAAGTACCGATGAATGAATTTTTGACAAGCTATTAAAATACAATGTTTTATATCACCAGTCATGTTAGAATAATATGACATTTTATCTGAATATGACAAAACAATATAAAGGATACAAAAATAAATGTTTCAAATTTAAATATATTTCTATGAGTTTTCTTTATAAATCTGATTTATGTTAAGTGTTTATAAATGAAATTAAGGTTTTATTAGTTGTAAAGATAATGTTGTACATATTTGTTTTTATTTTACAATAGAAATAAAGAATTAAAAGGGTCAGATAGCTTCATTTTTTTTCTATCAGTTTACAGTTATTTGAAGATTTGTGTATCTCTGGTTCTTGTATAGTGACTGCAGTTCTCCGTTCTGGTAAACCGATGTTCCTGTGTATGTTTGAACGCAAAGCTCGCGAAGCTACTTCACAGCTGCAATATTCATCATCCTTCACGACGCTCAATAGATTTGATATCTCTTCTAAATTGTGATCCGTTAATGAGGTCCTGTTGGAATTCTTGCCTTTGTTTTTCGATACCTTAGAACCGAAATCACAGGAGTTTTCAGTTACAGTAATGGAGAACATTTTTAAAATATCAGGACAGTTGTTGCACAAGCACTGTCGGCAGTCGCAGAAAGGCTAAAATATTAAACGGAAACGCAACGTGAGAATAACTCGAATTCTATCTAGTAAGTAGATAATTTTTATCAGAGATTGTTTTTAGTTTTTATAATTACAACTTAATTTTACCTTTGACAGTAACTGTTTTTTGTTCCCATACTTTTTACTTTTAACGGGAATCTCTTCTGTGGGTTTAGTACAATTTACGTGGTGCTTAGACATATTGTATGGTCCTGTTATTTAATAGTTTTTTTTTAGATATTTATTAGTGACATGTTCGGTATTCCGATGATATTGACATTATATTTGAAAGATTCGAAAAGTAGAAAACTATGGTAGACTTTGATAGCTAGAAAAGAATCGAAAGTTTTCATTGTGTATTATTCCTCTTTCTGAGACACTGGTATAGTCGTTGAAGTTTGAAATAAGAAAAAAAGTGTTTATTTTAATTATATTACTCTTTAGACAAAAAAATGCCGCGTGCTGTGAATACCTATATATGTTGACTATATAGATTTTATTTCTTATAAAATATTTAATGTTAAAACTAAATATACATCAAAAGCTTTTATAACTTACGAGTATGTGAGTAAGTATTTGAAGCAAAATAAATACCAGAGAAATAAAAAATGAATAAGTGTACTGGGGTTTAAAAAATGTTATGCTGTTCCGGTTGATATGATGGTGACGAGACATACAGAATTAACAACTCCCAATAACAAACGGGAACCAATAGAACTCAGCAAATTAAAACGACAACTAGCAAATCTCAATTGTAAATGCAGTATTTGTGAAAGAAGCAAAAAACATGCCAAATGTACCAATAAAACAAGTCTTGACAAAGAAGTTCAATATGACCAGGGAACAATGTTTTTTCCTGTAATCTTCACAGAAAATATGTACCATTGTTATTACAACAGTTCATATGCCAAATGTTTAATCCCTATGAACATAGTAAGGGAAGAAATATTTAAGGATGTGGGATCAGAAACTACTCCAGAAAATTTTCGCTGTGACAAAAGTACTGAGCACACCATCAGTGCATCTGAAAAATCAACATCTATCACGTACAAAAATCATCCAAAATATTCTAATTTAACGCTCTGCGACGTCATCAGTGTAGGTTCCACTTGTTCTTTTGAAACTAGTGAATATGAAGAAAATTATGAGCGGAAAAGTAAAGAAAGAATAAAATTTATTACAAATCAAAATAAGGAAACGGATGCTCATAAATGTTCCATGTATACTAGAGATTGTTCGCGTTTGGATAATTTAATGGATTCCATTAGACCACCCTTACAGTTTAACAATTTAGTATAGTTACTTAGATGAGAACTGAGAAGATAGGCACTCGTACATTGAAACCTGTTTTAAATTTTGTTTTCAAACATAAAAATAATAGAGAAAGTGATTAAAATTATTTTGTTTTTTTTTTTAATTCCAAACTTAATTATGAAGTATAATTATTACAAATGAGATTTTCAATAACAATTTAACAATATTATGGGACCTCATGTAGTAGTTTTCAATTTCATGTTTACTTTGCAGAATAGTGCTTTATAAATCTGGCTGAAGGATCTGTGACCTGTACCCATTTTGGCATCCAGTAGTAAGGTATAAAGTTATGCATTCCAGGGAATGATTTTTCAAATACGTATCTGTAATATTTTGATTCAGTTGATTTAGGTTGAACTCCCTCATATTGTATTTCATCTTCAGTGAATCTTTCAGCGATGATTTCACCTATAGTGGTAAATAATGATTTCTTAAGGGAGGCCACGCCGTCACTAAATGCTTCTTTATGCCGCCATAATATTTCATCTGGCAATAGTCCACTTTTATCAAAACTACTCCTCAATAAATGTTTTTCTACACCGTTTTGAGGCCGACGTAGTTTTGGATCTATGGAGAGATAGTTATGGGTGAACTGTATGTCCAAGAAGGGAACACGAAGCTCTAAGCTGAATGCACTAGTTGTTCGATCAGCTCGTAAACCGTCATACATATAGATATCGGAAAGAAGTCGAATGCTTTCCTTATGACCTGCCTCTTCAGAAGGTGCATCTCTGAAGTATATGTAGCCTTGTGCTAATTCGTCAGCTCCTTCTCCACTAAACACAACTGTAGTATCGGTCTTTTCCTTGATATATTTCGATAATAAGTACATAGGTAAACTGGCTCGTGTAGTCGTAATATCAAAAGATTCTAAATGATATATTACATTATCTAGAGCTTCTCTCACGTCATTTTCATCAAATTGTACTTCGTGATGATCAGTGTCAAGATATTCGGCGACTTTTCTAGCTGCTATTAAGTCGGGCGAATCACCCATACCTATAGCAAATGTTTGTATTTTATAAGGCAATTGATGTTCCTTGGCAAGTTTGACAACTAAAGCTGCAATAAGTGATGAGTCCAAACCACCACTTAAAAGACAGCCAATTCTTCTGTCAGACATTAACCTTTTACGACAAGCGGCTTCCAATAAACAAGCGATTCTTTCATTCATGTCCATTTTTGCCAACGTTTCTTCCGATACAAAAGGAATAAATCTCGGTGCTTTCCCGGGAGTATAGTACTGTCTTGTGTAATCTAGTTTGACTTTACCGTTATCTAAAATACTCCACACTTGTAAATGACCGGGTGGAAATTGTCCTAGAGTAGAACTTTCGCTACCGTTTTGTTTCAGACCAATTAAACCCTTAGCCTCTGAACAAATTCCTAATATATCAGTTTCTGGATCGTGGAATCTAAATAATGGCCGGACTCCATATGGATCACGGGCAATACAAATTTTTTTCTTTTCACCGTCAATCAGACATAAAGCAAATACGCCATCAAGGCTTGTTACCGCTTCTTCAATGCCGAAACGTTGATAGGCATGTATGATAGCTTCGACATCACATTTGGTTTCGTAGGGGAAGTCATATTGTGCTTGAAGCCGTTTGCAGTTATAAATTTCGCCATTGCAGATTAGAGTGGTACGCGGATAGCAGTGCAGGCGCATCGGCTGCATGCCGTGCAAACCATCTACGATAGCCAGTCGCTGGAAGCCGAGAATAGCGAGAGGTTCTCGTGCATCTTGTTCAATTCGCCATGCGTCAGGCCCTCTGTGACGTATGTTGGAGAAGCACTTAACACATGTTGGGCTTAGACCGCCGGTTACGCCAAATGTTGCCCAAATGCCGCACATCGTATATACCTGAAATATGAATAATTAAAATTATTATTTTTTTAAGACGTGTATCTAATCAAAGATTTTGTAATCTCAATGCCATAATAGAGATATGACAGATTTATTCTTATGTTACTGCATCATGCTTTAGACTTTTGACTTTGAGTCACTATTACAGGTTTTTCAGTAAGTGAATGATAATCATGATTCAGTCGGGCACGTCAATTCGAAACCCTATTATTTTTGTTGGGTATGATATCCCATGTCTTTGGTTCCCGAAGTAATACCCCCTAATAACTAATAACCCCTCAGACCGTAGACCAATTCTCCAACCCAATAATAATCAAATAAATCATTTCAGTTACATTAATTCTGTTTAGTGGGTTAGTACGGTAACAACTTATTGGTAAAAAAAACTTCATAGTACACCAATATTCTTGTCAGTAGAGAGGTCTTATCGGTAAATGCGGTGAAACCCTGAAAATAACGCTCCTGTATGACTAATACTTATAAGCTACGTTAAAAATTCCCTGCAAGTATCGTATGTTCGTAATAGACGTCAAATATAATCGATTAAATAAAATGTATAACATACTTTCATTTTTGTTTTACAATGGACGATTCAGTGGTACCTAGTAGAATTTGATAAATTCGTCAATAAGTTTATTTTAATTAGTAAATTATCTAAGCTTATCACGAAAGTAAACATCGTGAGAAAACATAAGCGCTTCTGAAATGCATGGGGAAATATCAAACGCAAATAATTTGCGTTTGATATCGCCGGTACGCTGCCGCGCCGCGGACTTGCGTACTGATTAGCTCGAGCCTTTGCATGGGAAGAGGCCTTCTTTCGGTACTGAAAGATTTTCAGGCTGGCTGTAATCAAAGTTTACTTATTTTTTTCAAAATTTCAATGTGTATGTATTTCTACCATATTTTTTTCTGATACTTTAGAACCAGGATCATCAAGTATTACAAAACAAATGCTACATATTTATGTAAGTAATTGTTGTTTGTGCATTGGTGGACCATTAATACCTATTTTTCTCGTTGTCCTTGTCTTATGAATTTTAATTAGTCAATCGTAGTTTAAAGTTAAACATCTGTTAACAAAATAAACAAGTCAACGACGTAAATCTCTCTTTAAAATAATCTAATTTATTAAATGTTGGTATCGTTATATTATAGGTAACTATAACACCTTGTTCTACTTATGTTGCTTAAAAAATATGTTATATTCAATTGTTGGTAGTTATAGTGTATGATATTGTATTTTTATAAAACTGCCGCACAAGATTTCATCTGATTTTTAATTGTAGGTACGAAAATGACTACGAACGTACTGTTAATATGAACTACCTATAATAACTATTAAACTGGAAATAGGTACTTTTCTGTTAAGAACACACGTACATAAAATAAATTTAATATAAGTACCTATATGGAATAACTGAAGATGGGTTAGTTAGATATAGGTATAAAAAATCATTAATAAAATTATAATTGATAAGGTGTATATAAGCTTTTTGCAGTAAGTAGATATCTGATAAATCTTAAAGAATAATTTTAAATTTAAAGAAAAATACCAATATAGGTATATTATTATTAATATGTCAATATTATTATTAACATGTACATATTATACATAATATAATACGTATACATACCCGATAAATTTACTATTAGATTGAATAGAGTTATCGTTGTTTTGTTTTTAATGTTAGCTTCGTTATCACTATTTCATCTATTTTAACACGTGGAATTTTCTGACACCGATCCATATAATCCTTGACGTATCGAGCAGCCGCCGTCTGAACAGTGAGCACGGACGACAGTGAGCTGTTGAGTGAAGTGAATGAGTGAGATCGAAATATGGATTCATAAACTATAAATAAACGTACTCCACTCGTGCCAATGGGTGTAAAAAAGCAAAGTAAGACAGAGACAAACAACCGATCGCGTTTCGTTTGTAAGTTTGCAATTCGTTTTGACAGGCAAAGGCAATTTTAGCAACGATTGCATCACCTTGCGTCAGACTAATGGACAGCCATCCACGGTAGAGTCCGCATGACGGTTAAAACTGTGTATGATTACTGACGGTTTTCTACCGTAAATATCCGACGAGATATGAACGTAACGTCATAGCTCATAGCTAAAATCAATTAGCGAGTAATTATATAAGTCCAAGTACAAATATAGGGGTTTTAAGGGGTTCGAATCCGCGACCCCTGATTCAAACACACACGCGATCACTTTATTTGGGTGTCATATTTAAATATACTGTAATTTGTTTATCTAACCCTAGAAGCTAAGAGGTCTAAATTAAAACTTATCTAACTAAACTACATATCAGAGACTAGTAAAACAAGAAGACTGCCAATAGCCATATAACACGAAAATTCATTACTTTCTAGGACGTGAGATGTCTCTAAGTATTTCAAATCGATTATAAATTTGTACTTATTTTTACGGTACTATATAAATAGTAGATGGCGCTATTTCTAACTATCCTAAAAAAAATATTCATAATTGCGGTGCTGTCAGCTAGTGTTCGTACTCATGCTCGTGCGACGCGACGTTGTCGCGTTTTTAGTCTTCGACTTTTTGTACCTACAGAGACTAGTGTGACTTAGTGTATTATTATATTATCATGTTTTACTTGGATTTAAATAATTTGCGTATTTTATAAGTGTTGCCAGAACATGTACATTTGTACTTGTGTACTTCAAAAAATTATATTTTAAATAAATCTGTCCTTTATATATTCACTCATTCCACTCATTTTTTTTAAATGTTTGATTGATTTTATTATAAGCTATTTATTGACAAAATTAAATAAAAATATTTAAAAACCGGATGGTACAGAAACATGACGCCATATTGCCGTAACGGACTTCCGTTGCATTGTCATCCAGTTGCCTCGTAGTCGCGCCTAAAGAAGTTTTACTTCAAAACTCTTCCGCATTATTTTATTAGTATAGATTTTTTTTTTGTAATATGCTCTTGGTATGCATTAATTTTTACGTTTTAATAGTAGTTCATAGTTTTGTTTCGAAAAACTCTTCTAAATGCTTGAGAGAATAGAACGTATCTACTTGCACGTTTAGAAGTAGGTTATAATGGTACAATAACAATATAAATAAAATATCAATTTATTCGTGCAATAATCACAATAAAGGATAATGGGGAATGGGATAGGCTATATAACTTCACGCTACGAGCCTTAGGAGTGAAGTAGTAACGATGAATGTCAAGCTATCTGGCAAGTACGGTAAGTACTGGGAAGTAAGGCTGCGTTGGCGGCAAGGCGACGGGGAGTTGGTCGAATTTAAAACGCGTGAAACCGTGGGGCACAGCTAGTAAACTATATGACACGTTACACTTTTATAATATCATTTTGAAAACAGTAAATATTCCATTTTTAAATGGACTATTGATATTGAAAGTGCAACATCATGGAAGTTCGTATACAAATACATTTATGTAAAGGGTGTAGGCAGTGTTAAAATATTATTCAACCGTCGGGATGGTGGTGACCGTCGGGACTGTGGTAACCATCGAGATGTTGTGGTGACTGTTGCGACGATGGCGATCGTCGGGATAGTGGTGACCGTCGGGATGGTGGTGATCGTCGAGGAGGTGGTGACCGTCAGGATGGTGGTGACCGTTGGGACGATGGTGGCCGGGAGATACTGGTGACCATCGGGATGGTGGTGATCGTTGGGTCGGTGGTGGCAGTAGGAATAGCTTATAAATAGTCTAGTAAACAAGTTCAAAAACGTGTTAATTCTTGTTACTGCGAATTCATGAAATCTATGGACTACTATGCAATAAATTCTCATATGAAGTATTTATGTTTAACTTAATCGCCATCTCTTATAACGCCAAAGAAGTTTTACTTCAATCGCGTGTGACGGTTTCACTCTTTTAATTTTTTTTTGTTTGTTTGTTCAGCCTTGTTCAACCTGAACTACCAGTCGGATTTTAAAAATTCCCGAACCGCTTTATCAGCGTGCTCTGGTGTAATGGTTAGTGATTCGTAAATACAATGTTCTACAAAAATATTGCTCCATAGTACATCTAAAAAAAAGTTCGTGGTACCACACGCCTATCTCATATACAAACACTACATACAATAAGGTATTTTGTAACAAAGTTTTATTGAAAATAGAAAAGTGATTTATGAGCATTATTATTAGGCATGACATATTGAAGAAAGTTACTTCATCATCAAGTTGTGACGGAAAACTCTGGTCGTCCGATAAAAATATTGTCTATATAGAAGTATTATAAATGATCAAAACGCTTTTCTTTTTCAGTTATACACGGTTGAAACCGCAGGGCACAGCTAGTTTATTTATAAACAGATTCGCAAGAAAAACTTCTCTTTAGCTTGTCGCTCTCCCATCATTTTGATTAGTCACGCGCGGAAGTACGGATGCTATTTAAATAATATTATTACATTCTACAATCCCATGATGATGACGAGTCTGTTTGTAAGTAGGATACAGTCCAAGAAATCTAATGACGGACGACAGATGATTATAAAATAACCGCTATCAGGGAATCAGACTTGATTCCGGTTTTCTGGCATTCTTGCCTCTAATTTTGTGATATGCTGTTATTGTAGTCTGTAGTATTGTAGTCTGTGCACATGTTAGATTCATAATGGTATAGGTACTGTTTTCTCAGTAAACACATGGTCTTAATCTGATATCACACACATATCATATTATGTGCCACATCGTCGCATTATTATGTGTGTATTATGTCAAATTATGATCATGACGTGTTTACTAGGTAATTAATGTATTGTGTTTGTTTTTGATGTAACATTTGTGGCACTTTCAAATAAAGAAATAACCTAATCTGTTTGATTACCATGTAACATACAACCTTTTAGTCTAATTGTAAGCAATTGGGTGTAGAATAATTCGGCCTGCGCAGTCGAATTATAAAGACGAAAACAAATTTTCATGTTCATGCAGACTTCGATGATAACCGTATATCTAGCTGGCTTTCTGACATACACGTTCATGTATGCTTGTACAGTTTGACTGAACGGCACAACGCTGTAGGAATAATATGTAGTCTTAATCTGTACATCTGATAGTCTGTGGTCTTAATTTGACGTGCGTGGAGTCACATTTAGTTTGTTCTTAATTAATTTCAAGTGTATTTTTAACCAGTCTTTTGTAAACACAGTGATTAGATTCTCTCTGGTCTTTTGAACATTAGAGGAAAAATAAAATATAATGTTTACTCGATGCTTACGTAAATCATGTCTTTGAGTTGAATCTTTTCTGTGCGAAGTACTCGTATGAATCCAACGAATGTTGTTGGAAAATTACTTGTTTTTGGAACGAAGTTCCTTATAGGGCGTTGCGGAGGGGTACCCTAGCCGGCAAAAAACGTCCGTAACGTTAAAAAAAAGCGTAAGATTTTTATGTATAGTCTATGTATGATGGCTATACAGTGTCTAATGTAAATAGTCTAGAACATAATTAGGCTTAATTATTATTATTCATGTAAATAGCTGTTTCTTTGTATATTATTATTATATATTTTTATTAATCATTGTACATATCTAAATAAAATAAAGGTGTTAAAATAATTTTGTAAAGTTGTTTTTTTGATTTTCATCTATAAGAAAATCAATATTACCCGAATATTTTTTTTCTTTATACCTCGAGTAGAACTTGAAATTAATATTTTATAATAAGGAAATTCGTTCTATCTGGTGTCCCACGACACCACACGTTTTTTTTAATACTTATGAAATAGTTCTGTAAATATAGTCTTGCTTATGTAAATGATACATTTTTTTAACAGGTTTACTTTAATAATAATTAAAATATAGGTACTTATATAGCCAATAGATAAGCCAATGATGTTCAACACTCGTTCCAATAGAATTGGAAGCTTAATTTTCAGTTAGTTTTATTACTGCTCACAAGATGACTATAGTGTGTTCATGATACAACGGAGTTTTCTTTTTAATTAAGTATATCTATCATCACGCCACGTTAAAGATCATTGCCATTGCCATATCTAATTCTGCAATTAGCTAAGTAAAAAAAAAGCTTGTGTTATTTACAGAGGACCCCAATTACATACTTTGCAGCTTTGCTAAGAAATTTATTTCACTTTTTAGTGAGACAGTTATTTTGAGGATCGCCACTTTGACCCCTCTTTCTACGAAGAAGTAAAAACAAGGCTAAATGTCAACAGGTTATGCAAAATTAACTCGTTGACCTGAGCGAGTAACATTTACATAACCGTCTGTAGACGAGATCTTGTCGAGATAATAGGTAGCTTACGGAGTAGGTATACAAATAGTAGGTAGGAGTAGGTAGGAAATGCTGACCGTTGTTTTTTTGAATTGGTTTTACTTTATCTACACTGACTAAAGTATTTTTGTCTCTTATGTTCGAGTAATTTTTTTTTTTTTGATGGTCAACAATCTCGTAAGGACCAGTATATGATTGCTGTAGCGGGACAGTAAATAAACATAGTAGTTCTGGTGGTAAATCATGTACTAAGGTCTGTGTTTTATCAGGTCGGCACGAAAACCTATTTTTCTGTAGGTAACAATTTTAGGTTCTATTGATCAGTTAATTTGATGATTATTTTCATTAGAATTGAATCATAAATCTTGTTTTATTCCAGTTTATCACAAATCTCTAAATTGGATGAAAGCTTGGCACATCAGTAGGTATTCTTCTTAAAGTCCCTTTAAAATTTCGTTATCGTTATCGTTTTGTCGTAGTCACCACAATCTCACCTGATGTTAATTGACGATGTGGCCCAAGATGATAACACGCTAAACCTAGTGGAAGACTGGCTCTCATGTGCATCTGCCGGAACACACCAATTGGTGCTTGGCGACAGATTTTCCCTGAATGTGAAAAATGCCCTACCACCATGATATGGTTTCCTCACGATGTTTTCCTTCACCGAAAGCTCAGGCTCATTGCAGGGATTAGAACTCACGTCAATGGACAAGAAGTCGTACACGCTACCACTGAGCCATCATTGCTTCATTATACCTACATACAACTTTTAATAATAAATCTTATTACTCACAATTCTCACAAGTGTTGTTATCTTTGCTAAATAATTAGTTTATAAATTAAGAAAATAAATAATACAAGTTTAGTGATTAAATAATTACATTCACATATTTTTGCTATAAATGTATTTATTACATTACATCACAGAAATATACCTTAATACGTAATGTAATATTATTCTTCTTTGGATTTTATTGTTGTTGTCTAGGTTTACTCAATTTAACTAAGCTGCTATTTGCCATCATATGTCTGGAATGTATCGATCTCTCGTGTTTATGGCCAACATATGGCCTGTTTGCACATGTTCGTTAACTTCATGTCCCGTACTAATAGCACAAATTACACAAAGTCCATGTTTTTGCATCAATCGATGCGTAGGTATAATTTAAAAATAATAGAAAAACAAAAATAACCATAAATTAGAATATGGCCTATAATATTTTTTACCTGGCTCTCAACTAGAGCTGTCGGAATACACCAGACATACATACTAAATAAATATTTTTTCGTTTTATTTATGATAATGGAATAGTTATCACGAAAAACCGGGAAATCGGGATAGGTGGCTGTAGTCGAGTATTTGACTGGAAAGGGCAGAACAATGTCTGTCGGGCCAGCTAATATATAATAAATATTCCCAAAGTATAAATTACATTAAACGTAGCATAAAATGTACCCGTATATTTAATTGAATAAAACTTTTGGGTAGACTGCGGAGGTATTGTAAACTTTATTCATAAATAGTCCTAACCAGTCCTAACAGTTTACAAAGGTTATACTAGTGTATTCACGTTTCAGAGGTACTATATCAAACAACGTGCTACGTGCTTGCAATATTAAAGAGATGGACAGTGCGTGTGAATATGTAATTAAGCATACACTTCCTAGTAATAATAATGACTATATAAATACGTATTTGAGAATGAAAACATACCTATGGACATTTGATTTTAAACACATATCTTGGACTAACCTAACGAAATAGGTGATCTACACAAACACGAATTTATAATAATAGAATTGTGGTTTCTATGAATTCCGAGTTGCAACTTTAATGAAGTATATATATTCTAGATGAATAAAATATTTAAAATATGAAATGCTGTTTTACTGTTTCGGTAAATTGCATTGTTCCGAATTTAATGTTCAAACCAACGGCGGTCGGTAAGAGATATATTTCGATTTTATTTTTCGTACTGACCATACTATTAGCTTTAATGGCTCTGAAGCCTCAAAAGGCTTTAACAGCTTTATCGGTCTTGGCCGGTAAGAGATAGAATGCATGGATTATTACAGAAGTCATAAGTTATACACGCCTACATACACTAAGTCCCTATAAGTAAAAACACATTGATTATTATTATTTATTATACGCTTAGTAGACTGCATTGGTTGTTCCCAAAACCGATGCACTACGACGTGAACTTATCATATGAGTGGTGGTACATATACGCAATCCGGTAAACTGTTCTACCGTATCATAAAAGGTTTTCGTTTTCCTTACAATGTCACCAATATTTATTACATTTATTTATTTTTGATTTTCTTGAAGCTTTTTTTAAATATGTAATTCATTAAATTTATAATGTGGTTTATTTTACACTTCAATTAATATTTATACTTAACCTATATTTGTATGTATGATATATATATATATATATATATCAAATTAAAATTTTCAAATTATGTATTTATAATGTCAATTGTAGATCATAATTACATAACGAATAAAATAAATAATGTTTATTTTTTTATCTATTTAGAACTAAAAAAAGTTTGAGGGACCTTTTATGATATTTTGAGCTTTCTTAAAATGTGCTAAATTAACATACTTTCGTGTGAGAAGTATAAAAATATTCATTTTTTTGGGCCACCCTAATATCTATATAAATAAATAAATGTATCCTTGTTTGTTTTTTATTAGTACAACCAATTTCATTTCGTAGACAACGGAAGGACGAGGGACGAGGGCGAAAACTATTCGTTTATAAAAATAAAACATTAGTAGTAAAATAAACAACATGGAATATCTTTGATTATATACACGTCATATAATCAAAGAAGTTTTATAATAACATAACCGTCGTAATAGTAGAATAAAACCCTGTTGAAATTAGTAACTAACTAGTTGGGATATTCCATTGGATCACGGAAAACCAGGCACAATTCCTTGTGGTTCTTCGTCTACGAGATCTTGGATACGATAGTCAAGTGGTAATTGTTTTGTTTTTCCCACATAAAAAGAATGTACGGAAATATTTTGTATTTGTAATGTTGCCGATGTTTTTCTCTATTAACATTGTTACAAGTACTTTGTTTCTGATTGTCTAATATCATCCTGAATAAATTATGATACCCATTTGAAGCTTTGGTAGCTATCGGTCTAAGCGGTAGCGCACTCTATACCGAATTTCAAATTGAGCTACACCATAATATAGTCAGAGCTTTTGAGAAAAGTTAAAAATAGTGTGTTGACTAATTTCATTTGCTCGTCTAATTAATCCTAAGTTAAAAGTAATCTCTAAACTGAAAACATGTCATTATACACCTGTCGGTGTAACCCGGCAGCTGCACTGGCTGAGTGCCTTAAGCGCTCGCCCCCAAGCCCGGGTGAAGCTGTAAAAGCCGTTTGAGCCCTTATGGCTAACAGTATAATCAGTTCGAAAAAAAAAAAAAAAACCGGCAGCTGCACTTAAGAGCCAATTTCCATTATAGGCTTGACATTTTACTGTTTCACAAACATTGCTTCTATAATATATCTCCTGATATATTGTATTCAAATGCAAAATTTATAACATAGACACCAGAATACGTTTTTTCTGAACTGTTATTTTAAAAGAAAAGAGGAGGAGTTACTCTGAGGTAAATAGCAAAGCCATATAGAATGATGTTATTTAAAATCTTACCAACAAATAAAAAAAATCTATCAATTTTTATATTTATTTACATTCAAATGTTTGAACTACAATGATAAAAATTAAAGCCTCTTTTATAACAAACTCAGACGCAGTTCAAAAAAGAAATTGTTAGATGTTTACACGAAAAGTTTTGAAAAGTTTTGGTTAGTATAGAGCACATTTCCTAGCTAACCAAGATTAAATGGCCTACAAAATTAATCGAGATAAGCCACTCTTGAAGACTAAGCTATTACGCAGAATCTATATTTATATATACTATACACTAATATAATGAAGCGGAAGAGTTTATTGTTAGTTTGTTTAAACACGCTAATCCCTGGAACTAGAAGTCGTATTCGAAAAAATATTTTGTATATGATAGCCAGTTTCATGAAGAATAGTATAGGCTATAAAACTTCACGCTATGACCCTAAGGAGCGGAGTAGTAACTATGAACGTCAAGCAATCTGGCAAGCTGTAGGGAAGTACGGAAAGTGAAACATCGATAGGGCTCGGTGGAGTTGGCGACAGCGCGCCGCTCTTCGCCGTGGAGAGTTTGTCGTATAAATTTATCACGGGTGAAATCGTGGGGCACAGCTAGTAATATGTGTCGATTGCCAGTGTGTTGCTGCCATTTGCACTATTTCATCTTGGAATATACCTATAGGTGTACCAAAACGTGTTCTTCCATAAATTATTGTGATACTCTATTTCTTCTTATTCCAATATTTTAATATGTTATACGTTTTAACATTATACATAAATATTCTTTAATACAAGCAGTGTGAACGTGATGCCAGTGTAACTTTAACGATAACAGTATGTGTGAAATGTCTTTTTGCTTTATTATAAATTATCTTTTACCCTTTTGTTATTTAAATGTTATATATGTACAGGATTAAAATATAAATTATATCAAGGATTTGAAAGGATTCAGGAATGAAAAGGCTATGGTGGGTTAGTATAAATCATTCTCCGGATATAACCGTCACACTAGGGTTAAGAGTAATTATAATCTATGTGTATGAATGAGCTATACAGTCTGGATTTTTAAGGTTAAGAATGTAAAAAAAATGTATGATAGAATATGTAATGTAAATCTTAAGGAGTCTAAATGAGGAAAATAACAGTGTTATAACAGTGGGACATCGCCTTTGGAGTCCTGCTAATAGCCGCGTCCGTCTAGATCAGTGATTCTCAACCTTTTTTTTGTTGCGGCACATATTTAACGATTTCAAAATTTGGCGGCACACAAAGAAAAAGATAAAACTTATTTACTTACTACAACATACTGCATAAATAAATTTGGCGGCACACTTTTGAAATTTGGCGGCACACAAAAGTGCCGCGGCACAGTGGTTGAGAATCACTGGTCTAGACATTACGTAATAGCGTACGGGTTCTCACATATTATTCTATATTTTATTACTTAGTTTGTTGTGTCATGGGTGCCCCTTTGCTGGTTAAAAGGCTTTCCCTCGGATTAGTGTTAATATTAATTAAAAAAATGTATAACCTACTTTGGTGTGTAGTCATCTTATATACCGTTTTATAGTAGCATGCGAAAATAAGCTTATTTTTCGAAAAATAAGGATAGTTCATAAAATTATTGTCAAAATCTTCGGTGCAAATTGTTTCATTACTTCCTATAGAAACGTTATTGAAAGACTTGTAAATTGAATGCAGTGCGCTCTTGGCAACTGCGAACGAAAAGGAACGAAATACCCAAAGTAATAAAATGCGCCAACCCCCGATGGCGCGGCCGTGTTCCAAGCGAGTGTCAGCTTGGGATCGAAGTCGTCCCTCTCGCCCCATTATCCAATCATGATACAAAAAAAAACACGATGTTTTTATTAAACGATTCTTCTGAAAACCATGGTTAAATGAGTTATATCGTGCACAAAAATGGTAAAAAAATACGTCAATATTTGTGGACCAAAAGTTTTAACATACCAATATTATTATTTTAATCACTAAACCGTTTTAATAGTCACGAGTTTGTAAAAATTATCTTCCACGTGCGTGTCATACAACGCTTTTCAACACATTTGCAAGAATACAGTACAACAAATTAATTAAAATTAATTACATTTACAGTAAAGATACATAATTAAACAAACTTTTTCATTAGATTATTTTTAAAAGCAAATAAGAAGCTGGAAATTTTACCTGCAATTTACGCCTCATTCAAGTTATCAAGTGGATTAGATTCCATGTTAATATTGGATATCTCGCTTGAACTCATATTATTATTTTATTTATAAATAGCAGTCGGAAAGTCGCAATAATCTTTGACATTTCTAATATAAAAATGGCGCGCATTTGCAATGGCGTCACGTGCGCATGGTAAAAATTATAACTAAATCTTTCGTCTCATTTTCTCTTTAATATTAAAGTGAGACCAATGTTTTGATCAAAACAGGCTTTGTAAATGCATTTTTTGAGCAAATGTGTTCAAAAAGTATTTTTATTTTAAGTAAAATTACTTGTTTCAAGCATGGAAAAATTTCATTTTTTGCTGCTTTATTTTTTTTATACTACATAGGTGACAAACAAGCCTACGGCCCGCCTGATGGTAAGCGGCTACCGTAGCCTATGGATGCTTGTAATACCAAAGGTATCACTGATTGATGCTCAGGTTTTGTGGAGTTATAGGGCTGGCTTATTATGATTAGAGTCATATAGTCAAATATGGTACAAACGGTAATCTTTAATGTGAAATATATACGTGTGATCGCAAAGACGTCCGAGAAGAAGGTGTCGGTCACGCGGGGTGAGGGCACGTTGCTGTGCGAGTGCCGATGCGCGAGGTGAGGGATTCTCGCGTCCCGCTCCTTGGCTTCGTGCATATTATGTACGCCGTAACAATCACTAGCGCATTGCCGACTTAGAACCTCATTACCCCTAGGAGCTCTGTAAAACTTACTCACCGTAGGTGACACATATAACACAAGGTTATTTGGCTGAGATCTTCTGTAGGGTGGATATAATCTATCAGCCGGGCTTCCCCAAGTTGAGAGAAATCTAGAAATAAATATCTCTGTGTCCTACCTATCTTAAATGAATACATTAAAAGTACAGACATGGTGGAAACTGTTTATAAATGCATAAACTAATGAATTATTATATAGTCTCTGACGAATTTAATTAAGTCCATTATTCATTTTAGAAATCATACATACATTGGACGTATTGTAGGTGCAGTCATTTTTCCGAAATTTAAAATTTTAGTTTTTATGATATTCATCTTTTGTTTTGTATGTGACAAGTTACATTTTATTAAACTGTATTTTATTAGTAAATAGTCAAGATTACAACAAGTACTAATAGGTACTAATAATAGGTATAGATACATCAGTGGAAATGAAGTAAACAGAAAGATAAAATTTAGTTAAATTAGGAATTGTATTATGCAAAAGATTATTAAAACAAATTGGTGTAATAAATTGGCAGATGTAAATAAAAAGTTAGATATAAGATATATGTAATTGGTATAGAAGAATGTAAATGACATATTTAATTTTAATTAACTAAATAAAGTAAATGAAATATGGACAGGTAGAAGTGGAATTAATAAAGACTCAGATTTCTGTTTGGGAATATAGCGTAGGGACTATAAAATAAAATGTCTCTAATCTAAACTAATTATATAGGATTTTGTTAGAGTATATAAATTAGGTAATTAACTTCCAATTAATTATCAAACCAATCAATATTTCAAAAAAAAAAATCCTACAGAAATCAAGCATTGGGAAAATTATTTTTATGATAGGATATCTTTAAAATAGGGAGGTCTGTATATTAATTGTGTACTACAGAATCGACGAATAGAAACAATGAAACCACCCCTCTGAAACGAACGTCTAGTGTACAAAAATAAGAAGCATTTCTAAATCTAAATAAAAGCATCGCCCTAAAAGGACCCACTCCAGTGATACCGTGCAGTAACGTGCCGCAAATATGCGCACCGCTAACTGCTTCGCGTAGAATGGTTAGTAAATTAGCCTTTCCCGTGATTTACCGATCAACAGAGAAAGTCAGATATTTTATTTCTCTCCTTAGAAACGTTAGTTGTTAGTAACGTTGTAACGCTGCAACGTCCTTCTTAAAACTTGTAACATAATTTTCTAGTTGTCTCAAAACTCCATAGAAAGTTTTATTGAGGTGGTCATCAATTTACTAGAGTGATTGTCTAGACAATTTACTTTGAATATTCATGTATTTTCACAATGTTTTAGAAAACAATAAGATGCAAAAATATATGTTGAGTTATATTATTATTGCCATTGGGAAATCAATAAACTGACGTTGAAGAATAGTCGTAACGCGTTTTGTTAAAATTAATAAAACCTACTTAAAATAATAATGTAATATAATAATTACTATGAAAATATTTTTAGTTAAAAACTATTTATTTTATTTATTAAATAATTTATTTCTATTTATTTAATATTTTTGAAATTGAAAACTGAAGACTATTAAATTTATAATCACCTCTGAGTGGAATATTGACTAAAAGGGAGATTAATAAGTACCTACATATATATTATGCTGGCAAAAGGATCTACGCGCGGATGGAGATAATGCGGGATGAAGACAAAGTAAAACGTAAAAGGTTGGATTAGAGAACTAGCATGTAATCGAAAACATGAAATAAAATAAATTGTTTATTTTGAACATACCTAATATTAAAAGACTGTCGTGTGCAAATCGAGCAGCAATCTCTCGTCTACAAAGTAATGCTATACCTATCACCACGAAGCACAACAGACTTTGAGACTTTGGATGATTATTTTTAATAATTCATTTAATGGGATGCGGTAAAATTATTATAAGAGTGGCCTTCGATCAATATAGTGGCAGTGCCCCGTAGCTCCGATTGCGATTATTAATCAATTATTTGCGGCCCTTAATTTTATTTTACATAATACATTTATAACCATATCAAATGGGGAATGACATGTACCTTCTATAAAATGATCATCAAAATCGGTAGATTTTTTTTACAATTTCTAAAGGTATAATTGAAAAAAATTGAACAAATTATATAAGCATCCCGTGTACAAAATTTCATTAAAATCTGTTGAGAAATCATATTTTTTTTGTAATTCGTTTTTCTTACGAGTCCTAAAAGTATATTAACAATTCTTATAGCCCATCAATTATGGAATACTTCCTTTACAAAATTTCATCAAAATAGGTTAAGAATTAATTAATATTGTTATTAGTTTTTTTTTACAAATTTGAAAAATATTATTGAAAATTCTCATAGCCTGTCAATTTTGATCAATGAAATAAGCTTCTCGTGTACAATATTTCATAAGAATCGGTCAACGGTTTTTGAGTTAAATCCGGACATAAGTACCTAAAAACAGACAGAGAAAAATTTATTTTATGGAATATTCTTAGTCAGTGTCAGGAAAATTTAAAAAATAATAATATATGTACACATAGAACTACAAATTTATTAATATAGATAATCGTGCAATTGTAAGAGTCATTTTATTTTCCATTTGGCGTCCTTGATTTGCGTGGATTTTAAGAATTCTTATTACCCGTATATTAAATAAATCAATATTAATTATGCAATTTATATTATAAAGTACTAAATTTCCTAAAGTACTAAAATCTTATAGTCCCAAAAGAAAACTAAAGTAGGTATTATTTTTAATTGAATTAAATATTCGAGCTTCTTGATTAATTAAATATTGAGAGATGTTAATCCAAATTACAGTGAAAGTATTTTTCAGGATTATCGGAATGTGATATGTATTGAAGAAAAAAAAATTACTTACGTTTGTTAGGGATAGGATTAATTTATACTTTTATCCAAATTAAAAATATCTCTTAAATATTTTAAAAATAAAATTTACGTTCCCGTTACTTATCTCTATTTTTAATAAAATAGCACGTGTCACTGCACTTCAAAGCCTCAGAATATAGAAAGTTCATGGAAGTGTTATAAATGATTCAAACGCAAACGCTGCTTAAAAACCCAAGGCGTAATTAATTCTGCACATACAATACGTTACACTTAAGGTTACCCCCCCCCACCTCTAGATAAATGTTAAGCCGAATATATTCATATGACAATATTGACTCTGGCCATCACTTACATTGAAAATATTCTTGCAAGTAATACTTTGCTATTTCTGTAATAATGAAACTGTTCAGTTTGTTAATCGTAGTTCTTGCATTGATGGCGACGATGATGGGCAGTACTAGCGCCGAGCCCAAGGGAGTTGGTAAAGTCTTTAGAAAGGGTGCGAAAGTCATTGTAAGTTGATTAATATTGATTTACAATATTTAATAGTAAAAATGTATAATTATTATAAAGATTCGTTCGCATGTTGGTGGACAAAACAATTGGGTCCGACTGAATCGCGACCACCATACAGCATATGTAACACCCGCTATAGTGGCATGTCTTTGTGTGTTACATTTTGGGATCAGTAATCAAGCGAGGTAATAAACCCTTCACAGTGGCTTTCTTTTGATTTGTTCCGTTTCGGGATCAGTCAGTGTATATCCAGGAACCGAGAAACATGCAGGCAGGCATGACAGCGACAACCGGCGATGGATTGCTGATCTCTCAGTGATCGCTGTCTTTTTTGATTGTACTGTGCTTATCATCACGTACAGTGACGTCACAGCCGTACTATGTACTATACACATTCATAATTATTAATTTAAAAACTTTTTAAAAACAAGCTTTTATTCAACATTTCAGTTGTATTAATTTTATTTTCGTATTTATCTTGACCAACCCTTTCATTTGATATGCATATCATGGGGGTGCATAAAAATAGCTATTCGGCCATCTTCGGCAGTTCGCCATATTGGATTTAGAATAAAATCACTTAGCTAACCTTGCATTATCATTCAAACTAAACGTATATGCATAATTTCAGCTCAGTAGTTAGGGATAACAGTTCTAAAATTTAGTTGCAAGATTTTTCCCATACTAACAAAGCAAGTTAAAACAATGCTTGCAAAAACCAATTTATGATGTTAAACAATAATAATATCTACGTATCTATATCAAATTTTAAGAAGTTGTGGTCGCCGGGTGACTTAGTGCGGCGGAATATTGATTCGATGTCCGCAGGTTCATGCCTCAGCTTGTATCAACCAATGTTTAAGAATTCCCGTACGTTTACAAAGAAAAAAATTGGGAACATTATTGGCTGACGGTGAAGTATAAAATGAACCCTAAACGCTTGAGAAATGTTTTTGTAGTACCACTGTACGTGGGAAAATATAAAAAAGTTTTTTTTTCGAATGTTGGTTGGTTCCAGAGATTAGCGTGTTTAAAATAACAATCAAACAAGATTCTCGTCAGCTTTATTATATTAGTATAGGTTTGTATTATGTACCCAACGCGTAATTTACTTTGTTGTCGGCAAGAACACACTTTTCTATATCACGTACATGCCATTCTTTATGTACATACAACGAGAATATATAAGAATATATCACTCACTTTCCTAAACATTTGCCGTTAATGTTAAAACCGGGTAGAAAAGTGGTTTCCCAAGAATTTTGTTAAAGGCAAACATTATCAGAAGCACACACCTTCTCGCTAACTAGAAATGTATTATATAATAATACCCAAATTCAGATAGACTTAAAAAATATACGCTCAATCTATGTTGATAAATCTGTAGTTCAGTACGTGTGTTTTTTTTTTCTAAATTTCCCGATAGTGTTCAATTGATAGGCTAACAATTGTTAATATTCCTTTTGGAAACCGAATTTTTTTTTTGTTAATTCCTATCAGATATTGACATAATTTTGAACCCAGGAAGTATAGTTCATTCCATAATTTTATTGATAGGCTATAAAAGTTTTAATTAATATGAATAAAAATAATTTCGAGACTAAACTAATTACTACGTAATAAAAACGTGCTTAGAGTGAGCTAAGAAGAAAATTTAGATTGAAGTTCATAATTTTATTGAGCTTACCTAAGTAATAATTGAAAGGTGGCCTCATTTTTATACTAGGCTAATGTTCGACTACAATTTCACTGGATGTTAAGTGACGATGAGGTCTAAGACGTGTTTAGATATTCAGAATTGTGTAATGTAGCTACAAATGATCCTGTATGCAATTGAGTACCTTCTGCGTTCGGCCACAAGCCGGTGAATCTGTCAAAGCCACCAGGCGACCAGATTGTTCGAAAAAAAAAATACCCTACCACTATGTTACGGTGTATGTTATTGTGTAAAAGTGTATAGTGTAAAAAATGTTTATACAATCGAGTTGCTTACCAGCTCTTCTCGATTTTCCAAAGCGGCAGTAATATGTTGACATTTATAATTGTATACTATACCTAAACTGAATGAAACTTTTTTTTGAAAGCTCGCTTTCTCTTTTCGGTTCGAACACTCATCCTAAATCCTAATCAGATATCAATATAACTATAATTTAATTCCATTAAAATCGATATACTGGTCTAATACATTTACCAGTCTATCTATCATAAGTAGGGCCCCATCCCTGGGAGGGCCATCCTGGGTAGGGTAGTTACCATCCGTCCAGGTTACCCCGGATTTTTCTTAGTCTCAAAGGCATCGGGTTCGTATAGGTAAAGTCGGATAAATAGACTAGTAAAGAAATAAATAAAACTTTGTTTAATAAATATGTAAGTTGACTTAATTAAATGACATAGTTTTTTGATTACGTTGCGATGAAATTTTTATGTAGAATTACTTAATTATTTAGTTTATATTTTTAATTAGTTGCTAGATTACCTCAGAAAGAGCAGTGTATAGTTTATTAATAATTAGTTAGGTATTTAATTTGTTTTGCTGTACTAAAGGGTCGAAAATAAATGTTTAAATAGCTATTGAAATTAGTAAAAAAAAGTTGATAGTATTATTTTTATTAAAAAAAAAACATTTCTTTCTACTTGGGGCATTTCGACTGGTAAAATACCTCCACCTTACAGAAGATTGCAGGCAAATGACTTGGTGTTCCTTCGGTGAGTAGGGTTTCCAGAGCTCTTTGGCAGGGGGTACAAGGTTGACAACGCGCTGGTGATACGTGTGGTATTTGTTGTATAGAACAAAAGTTCGAAAAAACTTTCATTTCACCCAGATGTCCGAGGATTTTCAATTTATTGTCCATCGCCAACAATTAAGGTGATGACAGCCCTAGTCGTAAAGGACCATGAGGTTTCAATTACGTCTAGCATTCTCATTTGATTATGTTCACGCAATCAACAAACGAACAACCTCTTGAGCTTTATAATATTAGAATATAAGTACAGAAAATATATTTCTTTAATTGTATTTTAAGTTTTGTAGGTTTAATATGCTTAGTATGTAGGTTGTATATATTTTATCTATTATTAAAAATAACGTTATGACATACATATAAATACGAATGATGTCAAATTGTAAAATAAATTATAAAACTAAAGAAAGGAATTGTGAAATATAAACTTTTAATGTCATTTCATTATTTACAGGTATTTTAAATAACATTGTCTGTATTTAGTTTAGTAATAGATATTATAATTAATAAAATAAATCTTTATTTACAGAGCAACACATTATAGTTTACTATAGTCTTATATATATAATAAAGCTACATAATATAGGTACAAAAGCTTATCATATTATCTACAATTTGTTAACTTTTTAAAAGTTATTCCTTTTTCCGTTAATAGTTTGACCGAGTTCACTCGGTTAACGTAAAGTTATCTGAGCCATTTCGTGTCGAAAGTAACGTTAAACTATTCGTCTTTGACTTTGCAGAACTGTACGGAGTTAGTGAATTGTGAAATCCATTGTGAAAGTTGCTCTAGCTGAAAACAGAGAACGTAACTTTAGGGTTCGTATTTAACAATATTTTTTTCAACTAGCGGTGTCCCGTGGCTCTGCTCGCATTTGTTACACAGTAAAAATTTTCGCCCCCTAAGAGGGAACATGTGTAAATTATTTTTATGTTTTAATCAATTATTATTTATTTTTCTTCTTTTTTTAAGGCCTTTAATCCTTTGCGTTATGTCGGCCTAGTAGAATGAACGATTTTTAATTAAAATAATAAACAATGAAGTTGTATACCGAAAAGGCACCAGGTACTACCAAGTATAGATAATATAGCATGACAGGCACCTTGATCTCACATATTGAGACCAAGCAGCCCTACCAGACTTTTTCTCTCTGTTTTCTTCCGGAAACATTCCATGAAAACGTGATGCATATCTTGAAATTTATCGCAATGTTCACAATTAGGCGAAGCACGTATCTTCAACATATAAAAGAATTTATTCAGGGCCATGTGCCCGGAACGCAACTTATGGGCGATAAAAATTTGGTTCCTGGACATTTTCACGTTATTGGACCACGGCTCACTTTGCAGAGTTCGTTACTAAATTCCTTTTTCCTTCGATCTAAGGTCGAAATGCTCTTTCCAGTTATTAAAGGATAAATGTTTATATTTGACTAAAACTTCGGTATAATGAGGAGTAGTACTAAATAGAGTTCCATTTATCTATGCTAACTTAGCTAAACGATCAGCCTCCTCATTACCGTTTATACCAACATGTAAAGGGATCCATTGCAACTTCAAATCCAAACCTATATGCTCTATATCATAAAATTTTTGTAATATAATATAAGCTGTCGAGCTGCCCCTTTGTCCAGAAAAAGCACTTCTACTGTCACTAAAAATAACTATATTTTGTAATTTTAGTTTAAGAGCATATGATAAGGCTTTGTCCATTGCAATAAGTTCCAAATCAATTATTTACATTGGTACATAACCATAAAAAACAAGACACATAAAAATTTAACGTTAAAATAAATATTTTAAAATTCCAATTAGTATAGGGCTATTTAAACGGCACCATTTTGGCACGCTGTCACCGAGTACCAGTGACGTCAGCGTACACAATAAAACAAAACTATACTGTATAGTGCTTTATTCGTAAGAAAATTGTATGAATTGAAGAAATAAAAAAATTAAGTTTTTTTTTCAACTTATTTTCTTAATAACAATTGCAATTTTTTATGTGCTAATATATCCTCGAGATATATTTTTCGGAATGTAATTCCGAATCGAATGAGCTATCGCTCATAGTTTTAGGAGCTTTATCTCGAATTCAAACCATTTTGAACTAATTGACTAGATTATAATATATTGAAATGAGGAATACTACTCATTATCAGTATTAATTACAGTTGTATTTAGCCGATTTATTTGGTAGTCACTGTCACTTATCATAGAATGATTTGGCCGAACATACTCTACCGACGATCCTAAATTTGCATTCCAAGAATGCAATATTTCCTTAATTATACTAATGAATAACGATTAAACATAAATACAAATACAAAATTATAAAAACACGCAGTAACATCGCTTATGTGAACAAACATCGCGGACTTTGACGTCACGATTCAATTTGACCGTTGCGTTTTGCGATTTCAAATTTCTCTCGTACTTTTAAAAAGCAAATCAGTCCATAACAGCACGAGTAATTTTTTGTTAAGGGTTCCGAGAGTGGCACGTTCTCTGAATTCGCCATAGATGCTTAAGTTTTACGCGTGACGATGCATATCTACGATGGAAAATTTTCATCCACGTAAAAAAAATCGAAATTGGAACCGTTATGATTTATTCTCATATGGTTATCCTTTTATTCAAATAGAAAATAATGACAAGCCCCTTTTCTCTTTCTCTACATATTTAGTAACCTTTACGTACCAACATCTGTTCCAACAGTCCGTATCCGTTCAAACAGTTGGCAAATTGTTTTTCACGTATTAAATTCTACAAATATTCACAATGTATAGCATCTTACTTGCTATTCTTTCATTTTTCATAAATTTTACATGAATATCGATAAATATGATTATTTATGACTAATATAACATACTACCCAAACTCGGCCATGCTTCGCTGTGGCTCAGTCTGGTATTAATTATTAGGTAAGTACATAAAAGTATTCTAGTGAACATTAATTTATGAAGTAAACACGTTATTCAATTTAATACTCTATTTTTTTTTAATAATCAGCCGGTGCACATACAGTAATCAAGCGGGGTGGTTCAGAACTGTCCATGACTGTGTCGCCACCTGGTGGTCCCGTATATGGTGAAAATCCCATTACAGTGACTCCCTTTTGATTTGTCGAGTTTGGGATTTGCTACTCTATACCCAGCTGATGTGAAGCTTGCAAGCCGGCATGATAACGGCGACCATCGATAGATTGCGAATTTCTCAGTGGTCGCCGTCTATTTAGGATTGTAGTGTATTTACCATAAGTCACAATGTCGTCACTTTGCCGTACTAATATGAAACAAAGAAGTGAAAGAATAGTGAATTTATATCCCATAGAAAACTCCAATTGAATAAACAACTTCTTAAAAGCTCACAGCAGATAATAAACAAATCATCAGTATTTGCGAGTTATTTTTACAATGTCTCCTTTGTGACAAAGGAATTGATAAAAATGTTTGTATCCTATACGTTCCTTTTAAGTACCTGCCTTGTGTATTCATTGTATAAAGCACAGGATAATGCGTTCCGGATCTGAGAGATCTGAAAGTACGTACCTACTTTCTGTTAAGAGATTGTTTTTGTCATATCACGATTTTTTTGTTTTAAAAATATTTTCAAGGCTATTTAAATAAGTTTATTTAATTAAAAATAATACAAAGAATAAAACAGACTAAAGATAGCTGTTAAAATATGTCTCCAATAGTATAGTTGATATCTATAATATACTATCCAGTTTTTAGCGAGTTATTAATCTATCATGTGGTTGTTTTTATTTTAATTTATACATTTAAATTATCTGACCCTATATTACGTAATATTGGTACATTTTCTGTGGTGTGCCCTGTTTATGATGCACAAGTAAAGTGCATTGAAAATAATTATAACTAGAACACAACTTTATCTAATAAGATAATCACGATCTTGTTAGAGCTTTCTTTAAACTTTCAAGATTAGACAAATGTTTTATCCACGCGACATTGGCAGAATTGTCTATAAAACACGGTGCCATTAAATAAGAAGAAGACGAATTGTTTTTAAATCATTATCTAAACTAAAGCATCACTTAATGGGCGATCTAACAACTACTACTAACTACTAAGACCTTTCATCTCAGTCTACAAAGTTCTTTAGACGTATACCTAAAGGTCTAAGTCATTTTAAGTAGAGGTTATTACCCAAAACTTAGGTAGTATTTACTACCTACTATTCAAAATTAGTTATGTATGATGTTTACGAGGTAATTCTAATTATTTGTTCATTCCATTTGAATTATATGAACATTGTTTATTATAGGTAGAATATCTATACATACATAATTTATAAAATTGAAGTGTCTGTTTGTAATGTAAAAATGAAACATTTTTTCTAAATGCATATGAAAGCATATGCATATGCAAACTATAACAAAAAAAAAATATTAAAATTCTTGAAACGGTTGGTCCGATTTTGACGGGACTTTCATTGTCAGATAGCTGATATTATAAGGAATAACTTAAGCTTCTTTTATTTTAGAAAAATGATTAGTGTTCCAAACAAAAAAAAAATTGTGATCCACGCGAGCGGTGTCGCGGGCATAGCTAGTTTATTTATAATTAGATGAGTCATTTATTACGTGATCTCTTAGGTTTCGAAACAAACTACAAAATTTAATGCTACGTAATAAATGCACAATTTAAACATTTTAAAATGGCAAGTATTTTAATAAATTCGAAGCACTTTTGTTCGAGATAAACCAGCGCCTGCTTGAATGAAATAGCTCCGCAATTAACTGTAACACTTGTGTGTGTATATGTTTTTTTTATTTTTTGTATACCGCACATTAATGTACGTCACTTTGTTCATTAAACACCTCAAGTATCAGCTGCGCTCTTATTTTATTACGATACTACCAAAAATTATAATCAGGGTCAGGATTAAGCCCGCACATGGTCACTTCGATCAGGATAGAAGAGGATTCATTGAACCAGTAATATTTATATGGATTTCAAGTTAAAGGCGAAATTGGAAAGTACAACTGCATACGCACGGGTCATCGGAAGGTCAAGACCGTTACACGTTGAAGATTTTATTGTGAAGTGGTTATTTAAATTGAAGATATTACGTTGGACTTTCATTATAACAACTAATTATTGTTAAATTTCGCCCAACACTCTTTTATTCAGGTAGTATAGTGAGTTAATTAGCTGTTAATTATACGAGGTTAGTACCGTGTATTACTATTATATTACATTAAAGTGTTAATTATTAACGATTACAAATTATTATTGTTACATAATCAGTATTTAGTATTTTCTTTAGCTATTAGACCCGATAATGCGTGGTTAAAATACATACTTATTAAGTACCTACTTTTATGGGAACTTCAGTCGCTACATAGTAGCTATTGCATTGCTGATTTAGTCACGTAGTCATTCAATTAGCATTTGGTAGATAATACATGTTATTAGATATTTATTTCATTTAGTTATTTGTATAGTTTCTATTGTTTGTGAATTATTATTATTAGTACAGTTACGGTAATTATTTGGAAGCTAGTAGTTTTTTGTTTAGTTATCTAATATCTATGAGTGTTTAATTACTTGTTATTTTTTATAGTTTTTAATTTAGTTTTGTAATTTCACATAAACCAGATCAATTTTAGTACCTACGATCATAGTAAATCTGTATATAGTATACATAGGGTTATCATTTTAATTATCTAGATTAGTAAAACCTTTCATTGTATACATTCCAGGTTGATTACACACCAGCCCTCCAAAATGCCAGATGAAAAACTTATTAAAAAGCGAGCCAGTTGTAAAGGGCGGTTAACAGCGTTTTCAAACTATTTGATTTCCATCGATGTCTCCCCTTTCGATTACTCCGAGACAAAGGAATTGCAGTTACGGATTAAGAAGATGGAGGCTTTGTATGATCAGTTTGACGAGGTACAGTTATCATTAGAATGTAGTGAAGACAATATGGACGCTCAGTTAACTGAACGGAACAACTTTGAATCTATTTATTTTAAATTACTTGCTCGGGCAAAGAAATTACTTGACGATTGTAATAAATTAGAGCAAGCAGAAGGTGAAGTAGTTTCGCGTCGTGCCAGTCATAATACTGTTAAATTACCCACTATTTATTTACCTAAATTTAGTGGATCCTATGATAATTGGATGGAGTTTCACGACACATTTTCTAGCCTTATTCATAATAATGATGAGATAGATAATATTAATAAATTTCACTATTTACGTGCCTCACTAGAAGGTTCTGCTGCTGAAATAATCCAATCGATTGAGTGTTCTGCAGCCAACTATACTGTGGTTTGGAGCTTGATTTGTGAGCGTTACGATAATAAGAGACTTTTAACTCAAAATCACGTTAACGCATTGTTTAATTTAGAAAAAATTACAAAGGAGTCTTCTATAAATTTAAAAAACCTCATAGATAAAACAAACAAAATCATAAGGTCGTTAGAAATATTAGGCGAACCCACTCATTGCTGGGATACACTTCTCATTCACATTATTACACATAAATTAGATTCTAAATCATATCGTGAATGGGAGGAATACAAAGGTCAGTTGAGTCGGGATCAAAAAATTACTTTTGCCATTTTTCTTACATTTATTAAGAACCGCGCTGACTTACTTGAATCTATAGAACTAGATTCTATAGCTTCTCGAGTATCTTGTTCAAATCCCACTGTTAAAAATAGTCCGAAGGTAAAAACCATGGTGACTGTACGCGACTATGGTAATAAAATTAATACCGACAATAAGCGTTGTCCTAAATGTAGTGGTGAGCATAAATTGAGTAGTTGCTCACAGTTTCTAGCGCTCACTAATGAGGCACGATTACAATTACTTCCCTGTTTTAAAGTTTGTTTTAATTGTTTTGCTTCCGGACACTACGCTAATCAATGCAAAAAAACAGGATGTAAAATTTGTCGCCGTAAGCATAACACACTTGTGCACATAACGGATTACAAACCTAAACCCGTTAACGAAATCACTTCTCTAGTTACAGATGAGCATAAAAACTATCAGGATGCCCAGCAGCAACAAGTGCAGTCGCCCGCTTTGAGTGCGAGTTTATCACTTTCTGTGAGTGTTGCGGCTGGGCCTTGTAATGCTCAGGGAGAAGTGTTGTTGTCCACGGCGTTACTTAAGGTTTACGATAGGTATAACAAACCGCATATTGCGCGCGCTATACTTGATAGCGGCAGTACATCTTGCCTTATGAGCGAGAAGTTACATAAACAATTAGGACTGTCAGCTAAAAATATTAAGAATTCTGTAATGGGTATTAATAATATTACCTCAAGAATTAATAAAATGTGTCTGTTGACAGTTAAATCATTAGATGATAGTTTTGTCACAAGCATTCAGTGCTTTATTCTGCCGTCAATTACCGATTATATTCCAAGTAAACAGGTAGATATTTCAAGCTTAAAAATACCAAGTAGTATTTGTCTTGCAGATCCAAACTTTCACGCACCGGCTCCAATCGATATTCTTATCGGTGCTGACATCTTTTGGGATGTTTTAGGATCACAGAGGCTTAAATTAGGAGACGGATTACCGATACTGTGTGATACGAAGCTAGGATGGCTCGTATCAGGCCCAATTAAAAGCGGCTATGTATCCACCTCGTCTCCAATTAAATGTAATTTTAATAATATTATTTCCGATAAAATTTATGATGTGTATGGTAAGATTCAAAATCAACTTGCTAGATTTTGGCAACTCGAAGAAGTATGTTTTAGTTCGCAGTACTCTCCAGAAGAAAAATCATGTGAGGAACATTTTCTCAAGAACACTACTCGACTGACAGATGGTCGATTTTGTGTTCGAATTCCTCTCAAGTATTCGCCTGATATGTTAGGCGATTCTTTGTCTCGAGCAAAGCAGTGCTTATTTTCTTTGGAAAGGAGACTTAAGGCTAAGCCTCAACTTTGCGGCATGTACAAACACTTCATGACCGAGTACCAGACTTTAGGTCATATGACAAAATGTCCTAATCTTGATTCGATGCCTGATGCGCATTACATACCACATCACGGAATTTTACGTGAAAGCAGCTCTACTACTAAATTAAGAGTGGTTTTTAATGCCAGTAGTCCAACCTCTTCCGGTATATCTTTCAATAGTATACAAATGGTTGGACCGGTAGTACAGGATGATTTGCTTTCAATCCTTCTACGTTTCAGGCAACACAAATATGTGCTCTCCGCCGATGTAGAAAAAATGTATCGTCAGATAACTGTTCATCCAGATGACAGATATTTACAACAGATTATCTGGCGCGATAATCCTTCATCTCTACTCCACGCTTATCAATTGAACACTGTCACATACGGTACAGCGAGTGCTCCATTTCTAGCGACTCGTTGTTTAAAACAATTAGGCCTAGAGTGCACAAATCGTAAAGTCTCCGAGTCAATTATTCATGATTATTATGTTGACGATTGGTTATCGGGTGGTGATGACCTAAACGAGGTAATCGATTTGCGTGATGATATGATTTCTACGCTGGCTACAGCCCAAATGTTTTTAAGGAAATGGAAATCAAATGAAGCTCAATTACTTGCAGGATTAGATGCTTCACAATCTCCTTCACTTGATTTAAACATTGGAGCTTTAGAGCCGAACAAGACATTAGGTCTTGGTTGGTTGCCACTGTTCGATCAACTTTGCTTTCCCATTGGTGAGTCACTTACGCGCAGAAACACAAAGCGTGATATGCTTTCTAGTATTGCACAGATTTTTGACCCTTTAGGTTTGTTGGCACCATGTGCTATTGTTATGAAAATGTTATTACAGAAATTGTGGTTACATAAACTATCATGGGATGAAGAATTATCACCAGATATTAGCAAATTATGGGATGAGATAATCATCAATTTGCCTAAAATAAATGATATTAGGATACCGCGTCGGATTCTTTGCAACAATTATAAGGACTTAGAGTTACATATTTTTACAGACGCTTCTGAGCGTGCATATGGAGCTTGTCTGTATGTACGCAGTGTCGGTGAAGACGGTAAAGTTCTAGTTCGGTTACTTCTAGCTAAGAGCAGAGTTGCACCATTGAAGCCCACAACAATACCAAGGCTTGAGCTTTGCGGTGCTTTAATTGGAACTCGAATTTTTGAAAAGGCTATTTCGTCATTACATGTACAGATCACACGAACATTCTTCTGGACTGATTCTACAATTGTACTAGGTTGGCTAGGGATGTTACCTAGCAAATTGCAGCCTTTTGTACGCAACAGAGTTGCTGAAATTTTAGAAAAGACTAGCAGTTGTCGATGGAGGCATGTTCCTACTGCCGAAAATCCAGCCGACTACATATCTCGTGGAGTTGATATTGACACTATATCCACTCTTGATAAGTGGTGGTCAGGCCCTACTTTTTTAAGTAAAGATATGTCATGTTGGCCGTCAAAGTCTTCAAAATCAGATGTAACGAATGACACATTACCAGAAATTAAACCTAATGTTATTTTATACAGTACAATTAATAAAAATCAAGGCACTAATAATGGCATTATAAATTTTGAAAGATTCTCTAATTTTCTGAGACTTAACAGAGCTGTAGCATATATGTTGCGATTTATTAGCGGTTGTAGGAAGCAACTAGTTTCAGGCCCTCTACGAAGTGAGGAACTAAAAAGCGCTCTAAATTTAATTATAAGAACGTCTCAAATTGAATCTTTCCCTGAGTATACGGCTTTGCTTAAACATAAAGAATTACCTAAAAAGAGCCAATTACTTAAATTTAATGTTTTTCTAGACGACGATAAAATAATACGCGTTGGCGGTCGTCTTCAATATTCTGATTTTCCTTATGCTAAGAAGCACCCAATTCTTTTACAGTCCGCTCATCGTTTTACTTATTTATTATTCACTTATGAACATAAAATGTTGTTACACCCAGGGCCACAATTATTGTTGGCTACTATTAGAGACAGGTATTGGCCTATCAGAGGTCGTAATTTAGCTAGATTGTGTTATCGTCAATGTGTACTATGTTGTAGAATGAAAGGAAAAACTGTAGTCCCAATAATGGGTAACTTGCCACAGCAGCGCCTTCTAGCAGGTTTTCCTTTTGAGCATGTAGGACTGGACTACGCTGGTCCAATGTTGTCCGCTTCACGTCAAGGTCGTGGTTGCAAGATAGTTAAAGTTTATATAGCTATTTTTGTTTGCTTTACCACAAAAGCAATCCATCTTGAATTAGTGGGTGATTTAACTAGTAATGCTTTTCTATTGGCTTTACGCAGATTTATGTCACGTAGAGGAAAACCTCTTAATATTTATTCTGATAACGGTACCTCGTTCGTCGGTGCATACAATGATATTTCAAAATTTCTGAAAACTAATTGCGATTTGTTATCTGGAGATATGAGTAATCTAGGAATCAATTTTCATTTTATTCCCGCGTATTCACCTCATTTTGCTGGTCTTGCTGAGGCTGGTGTGAAGTCAACAAAACATCATTTAGTTAGAGTGCTGGGGAATTGTCATTTAACATATGAAGAATTCAATACCACATTAATCCAAATTGAGGCAATACTGAACTCCAGGCCGTTGACTCCACTATCATCAAACCCAGAAGACTTGATGCCTTTAACGCCCGGACATTTTTTAATTGGACGCCCACTAACGTCCTTGCCGTCACCAGATTACCAACAACATTGTACTAATTCCTTGACTAGATTCCATCGTATTGAACAACTTCGCCAGCATTTCTGGGCTAGATGGAGCAAGGAATACGTATCGGAGCTACAATTGCGATCAAAATGGCGTACCAGTAAAGGTACTCTGAAATTGAATGCCCTGGTTCTTCTTAAAGAAGACAATTTACCGCCTTTAAAATGGAAGTTGGGCCGGATCATTGCAATACATCCCGGCACGGACGGTGTTACAAGAGTGGCAGACGTCAAGACTGCGAGTGGTTTACTTCGCAGATCATTTAGCAAAATTTGTCCACTTCCGGAAAATGAAGATTTCTGTTGAAAGACGTGCTTTCAACGCCCGGGGGCATGTTCGAGATAAACCAGCGCCTGCTTGAATGAAATAGCTCCGCAATTAACTGTAACACTTGTGTGTGTATATGTTTTTTTTATTTTTTGTATACCGCACATTAATGTACGTCACTTTGTTCATTAAACACCTCAAGTATCAGCTGCGCTCTTATTTTATTACGATACTACCAAAAATTATAATCAGGGTCAGGATTAAGCCCGCACAACTTTATTAATTGTATGAGCAATTAACAAAAAAAAACATTAAATTCATATATAATTATTACCATTTATGTGTTATTATTATTTAACGTTGGATAAATTTATAAATCATCATTTAAATTTATCGAAAATAATAACCAACACATTTAAAATTTAAGAAAATCCAAATTACTTATATAACTCATTGTTAAAATTTTTAAAGTTTCCGTTAGTATTGATAGAATTGATGTTACCAAGCCATTTGTCATAAACTTGGTGATTATATTACGCGTGAAAGCAGTTTAAAGAATTGAAATGTAATAATTTAGTTTGACGAAATAACAAAAAAAGGAGATATAGAAAAAATCTAATAAGAATTACACTCGAAGTTAAATAATCAGATCAATTCCGTTTAAGTTTTATTATTAATTTGAAAATAAGGAAGGAATAAAGTGTATGGTAACTATTTATAACGACCGCAGAGTGGAAATATTTATAATTTACAATGTTCTCTAAATCCACTGGATTCAGTCAAACATTCTGCTTAATTTTAATTTAGTTTTATTAAAATTGACATTTACAATATTGCTAACGATTTTAATTATCCTTGTTTCTTGTTCTTGAAATGATGGTAGACGTCGTGTGCTGTTCCAGCGGCACTAACGACACGGAACCCTGTTTTCTGGAAAATAATAGAAATATGTCAATTACTTTTATTTATATTTAACTGTAAAAGTTACTGTACCCGTCAGTAGTTGTCATTGATTTTTCCAAGAAAATTACTAGCTAGTTACATCGTAACATGAATAGACATAAAAGGAATAAAGTGCTTACCACAACAGATCCGATTCCCTTAGGCGATGCGACACATGTATTTGTTAACATCGCAAGGATCGATAAAATAAGAATAATCAAATTCATAACTTTCATTTTGATAATAAAACAGTTATTGAGGACTAGAAATCTCAACAATCAAAGTGGAAATGATATGATTAGACTTGATACTGCTTATTTATTTGTTATTCAACAGGTAATTCACGATAGTAATACAATGATTTTGATGCATACTAAATTCAAAAAATTTCACATTGTTCATTATTCTATATATAGACAATAAAGCATAGGTAATATACAATTGTTAATAATTTAGTCGCTATTGATACTGACTTATAAGGTGTATGGGAGATACCGATCGGAAGAATGAGGAAATATTTTGCAAACAATATTGAGAATCTATCCTTATGCTATATTTACATGAAAAGAAATCCTACCAGTTGAGAAGCGTGGAACAGTGTTAAAACATAATATAATAAATTCTGGCTGACCTAAATAAATTGGACATTGGTACCTGAGAAATAAAGGTAAAAGTTTTATATAAAAAGGCAGATATCAAATTAATGTAAAAAATAAGATAATTACTAGCTATTTGATTATATAGGTAATTAGGTAAAAAGATAATTATCATTTATTAAGGATGGTATACACGTGTAATATAATTAAAATAGCTGTGCCCGCGGCTCCACTCGCGTGGACAACTAAAAATGTTTTTTTATTTTTTTACGGTACCCTAATTATTTAAAAAAATGAAGTAGTCTAAGTTGTGCCTTATAACATCAGCTATCTGCCAGTGAAAGTCCCGTCGAAATCGGTCCAACCGTTTCGGAGATTACCAGGAACAATCAGACAGACAACATTTTTTTATATAGATTTTTTGTTATAGATACCGTGTATACTTTCATATATGCATTTAGTAAAAAGCTGTTATTTTGATATTTCAAACAGACACTTAATTTTTATTATATTTATAGATTACGTACACGTATTGACACTACATGGTAGCCATAACTAGTACCTATATTGGTTTATAGCTGCGCCAGTGGCTCCGCTCGCGTGGATTACCAGAAAGCAGTGGGTCGAGCAGTCGCGCGAATTGTACTGTCTCCGCTCCCAACCACGGTGGTCGCCCGCCGGTCTTTTCGCCAAAAAATGCATTTTAGCCAAAAAATCTTATTGTGGATGATATACGTACAATAGACATATGCTATCGCTGACTTTTTTGTAGATCTCTTATGTTCCTAAATATTGATTTTTGTTAAGAAAGTCGGAACAAACGACGCACCAAACTGCTTTATCCGCGTGCGCTGGCGTAATGGTTCGTGATACGTAAATACAATATTCTATAAAAATATTGCTCCTTAGTACATGTAAAAAAAGTCCACGATACTATATGCCTATCTCTTATACATAAGCCACATTAGGGTATTTTGTGAAAAAGTTTTATTGAAAATTAAAAAATTATTTATGTGTATTATTATTAGGCATAGTATATTAATATTACGGTATATTATATTATATTATATTAAGGTATATAATCCTTATGAACGAAAGTTACATTATCATCAAGACAATTTTATGTAGATAAACTTTGCCCTTTATAGAATGTTATTTGGACATATAGTTTGTGAGATAATATAAAATTAAAATAATTCACCACTCGGCTCCGGTCTATGACTTATTGTATTGTTATTGTATAGTGGTGTATTGGCGTGAACGAGCCGTGTGAGTTGTGACGCATAACACTGACCACCCGATAAAAATATTGTCTCAAAGTGAAGTATTATAAATTATCAATCAGCGATTTTTTTAATTATACGCGGGTGAATCCGCGGGGCACAGCTAGAAATATACTAAAGTCCGTCTTTTTCATTCCGTGTATTTTTATGTCCAAATTTATCTCAAAAACGGCGTGACTGATTCTTATGAAAGATAGGCTATACAATGAATGATTATTTTACAAAACTCTTTTACAAATTGTAAAAAAATATTTTCAATTATTTATAAATTATAAATTGTCAATAATATGAGTAACAGTAAAATTACTAGATAAAAAACTATTGCGTAACAAACACGTGCGGAGCCGCGGGCACAGCTAGTATGTTATTAGATGCGTAGTTATATTTATCTTAACTCTGATTAACTTCGTAAAATAGTGAAACACGTTTATATTTGAAACACTGAAAAATTACATATGATATTTAGTTCATATAAGCTGTCATACTCATTGAAATTACAAAGAAGTCCGGGATTTAGTAAAGTCCCGCTTAATTAACAACGTTTATGTATAAAAACATCGTTTGGAGGTGATCGGCTGTTAATATACTGCGGTACAGGAAAGTGAACATTTGGTGAATATCCGTACACCTTTTTTACCATCTTTAAAATGAATTTAACTAGACTTTTTCTGTGCTTTATTGTGTCAATATCAATTTTGATGACAAACATAGAAGCAGCCCCGGGGAAAATCCCAGTGAAAGCTATACGAAAAGCGGGTAAAGCCATTGTAAGTGATACATTTTATATATTTCTAGATATAAAAAAATTGCTTTTGCCATTTGATTTTGTTTTATAATCATTTTTTACCAATTTTATTTATCAGTTTATTTTATTTATTTATCATTTTAGTATAAAATGAAACTGAACTCGTTTTTTGGGCACTTAGTTTGGTAAGGGTATTAAAATTAATCAAGCCGATAAAGTGGTAAAATAAAATAAAATGATTTTTTTTCTCGTCCATCCCATCGTGTGGGTTGTTATTGGATAGGTCCTTCAAAAATATTATGGTTTTGTGAAAACCATTTTTCTTACTATTGCTTAAAGCCCCTCTCTAAGGCTGCATATTGTGATGGGCAACTACGGAACCCTACATTGCGTTTGGTCCGATACGCACTTAGCAAATTTTAAATAAAACGGTCTTCTAGAACGGTATTCTAGAAAATGTTTTAATTTCTTTTTAAATATTTATTATTTTCTGAATACCGTTAATAATGCCATTAACAACATGTTCGAATTGAATTATACTTAGATAATATTGAAATAAATGGTCCCGTAAGATTAAATGAGCAACATTTAACACAGTTGTTTTCTGGACGAATTTTCCACATTTTTCTTATTATCAATCCCCAAGAGATACATGCCTATTTAATGAACGTTTTAATACTTATTTTACAAAAGGCGTCATGGGTTATTGGATTTTAAAACTTTTTTATTTTTAGTTAATTTTTTTATTTGCTTTTTCAGGGTGATGGTCTACGAGCGATTAATATTGCAAGTACAGTACACGATATTGCGAGCGCGTTACGACCCAAGAAGAAAAAGAAGCATTAGCAGATTCTGATATGTCTGTTTAACTAGCATATTTCTTATATAATTCTATATGTCTTTACCACATAAATATACTGTATAACAATATTTAATCTAATGTAACATACTATATAATAAATGTAATGTTTCTTAACGAATTAAAACTATAAGGATACATGGCTCTTACATGTTCTTCCTGTACACTGTATATGTAGTATAATATTTGTTTTATAATTTGAACTACACATGAGTATGTACGTAAATGAATAACACATATATGAATCATGAAGGTTGCGAATTCGAATTATACTCAGACTGACAAAATTCCATTATGGTCTTGACTGGGTTATCTTAGTAGATCTCTAGACTTACGCAAAACATTTGATAAAAACAGAAAAAAATAATATCAGCTGTCTTACTGTACATAGGATTTTTTTATAACTATAAACAAGTACGCTAATATATTTAATTATCCACATGGAAATTGAATATATTGTTCATAATATCTTCTAATTGGCTTCTGGATTATACGTTATGTCTTATAACTATTCTCTATTTAGGTTTAGGCTTGACTCGAGGAATTTTACTCACTACCGGGTAATGCAAGGAACATGTCTTACAACGAAATGACGCATTATATATTTTAGCTGATAATTATTATACACATATAACGTACTGACGTTACAATAGTTATATATTTATATGGAAACAATGTTCGTCATTGACCAAAATAGTTTTGTAAATTATACACATCTGAGAATTAGCGAAACTTGAACAATTAATACTAGTTACACTTGTGAAGTCAAATTTATAAGTACAATTTTGTTGTATACAAATAATATATTCAAGTAACTATTTATCTCTATAACTTTATTATCACTAAATTTGTCTATAATATGATGAAAGTAAATAAATGTGAATTATAAGAAATGTTTGCAGAAACATAATAAGGTTGGGGACATTTAGTATATCGGGTATACTAAATGTCCCCAAACTATACTAAATGTCCCCAAACAGTACAATCACAAAGTATAACTTATTACATGAAGTACTAAACGCACTTGAGTATATTTTAGAAACGTGAAAAGGGTTTTAATTAATCGCTGATATTTAATATCAACACTTTCGTTTAAATTTCTATATAGCAACTGTAAAATAGTAAATATTCCCATACTACAAGCACGATACTCGTACATCGAAGCACAACTTATTTCCTATTAATATAGAGAACATTAAAATATATCAGAACACTACGATTAGCAAAGAATAACAATAAGTTAAAAATGTCACATCGCGGGGAAATAAGCGAATCCTATACGTATAGTTTCCCTTTTCCTGTACCTAAACCTGTACCTGTACCTGTACCTGTTTTATAAAAGCGTATATTGTTGTATAAGTTTTATTTATGTTGAAGATTCATAGCGGGAATAAACGCTAAAAATGAAGGCTATTTTAGCTGTTCCTTTGGCAGTGGTATTATTTGCGAAAGTAAGCCAAGTTCTTGCGACAGCTTGCCTAAAGGGACGGCTGCATCTTTAACATCAACAACTGCCAAGCCTTGGCCACAAAAGTTTAAAGATGGCTTGGTATATATGTTTATTTAAGATTTATAATCTCCGTTACGCATGTTTCATAATTAGTTTAATTATAAATAAGTATTTTTTATAAGTAGGTAAATTATTTATAAGTATAACATTCTCAGGAACTAGAAAATACGAAAAAGAAGAACATTTTTTTTATTATTATGTTATTATCTTTAGAATAGTTGTTATAATAAAAATAGATGATTGTATGTATGTATTGTATGGACTGCAAAATAGCTGGAGTGATTTTGATGAAATTTTCAGACAATCTTCATATAAGCCCAGCGGGTGTTTTTGCAAAGTTTGGAAGCGATCGGATAAAAAAGATTTTTATCTAAACCGCAGCAATGCGTGGCCGGATTTGCTAGTAGTTTTTATAATGAATCATTACTTCTCAGTTTTTTTAAATAGAACTTTAAATAAACAAGTCACGGTTGTTTTTAGTCAAAACTATACCCAGTTTTTATTTCGTAATTTCACGCGGGCTTTCACATTGCATTACATTTTCAGAGTAAGTTTTTGCATAGTACAGCTGTAGCTGGGGCGGTCCATCAAGGGTTTCAAAATGCTCGGAGTAGTGGAAAACCACCTATTGGTCTTTCATCGCATAGTTCCGTCGCGGGTCTTAAACACTAGCTAGTAAATTAAAAAAAAAAACCAAAAGAATAGCAAAATTAGTTTTCATATATTTATGTATTAAAAGTTTTGTATTTACAAAATAAATCATGTTGTTCCATTGTATTTTGAACTAGTAGACAACTAACTTTTGTTCGTAACATTTTCTTATAATAAATGTCATGGTAAATAACAGATATCATTTCTCTTTTCTCGAGCGATTTGCATGACGTGACATGTCAAAAGCTATGAAAGGCTAGTGAAATATGAAACGGTTAGTTCTTAACTAGGGTTGAGCGATATTAGATAAACATCGATGCTTATACATCGAAGTCAATATTGATAAATATTGAAATCAAAACAATAATACTAGAAAACATCGATATTTCAGTGGTATCCAAAAAGGCGACTTTTTTATTTAATTTAGAAAACCTGTTTATGTTTTGCTTACGTACGAACCCTCGAAATCCATTTACAACAGACAAATGTGGAAACTCAATATGGATATCAAAATATCAATGTTTCGAATACATTGTTGAATATTTATCATCCCTACTCTGAACTGGACTGAAGCCAAACAAAGTATGTGAATGTTGGCGGCGGAGTAACGATCGCCCGCAGGACTTGTGCTTCAAACACTATTCTATAACAATTATACGTCCAGTTTTATTACTTAATTTTTTGTACATAAATCAAAGTGTCTAAAATCAGCTATATTAATTATCGATAGGTTTCGGGATCGTTTAAATAAAACACTTAATGATAATCAATTTGTTTTTATTAGCAGGTTTAATTTTATTTATTTATAATGTATCTTATTACATCTTCTCTGTAACAAATTATTACAAGCACTAAAGTTAGTTGTAGCTAGGTTTTAACACAAAATATAAATCAAATACTTATACAAATTATGTTTTAGTCCTAGTCGCTGTTTTTCAGTAAGATAACACAAAATGAGGAAATAATGTAAAATGTAGAACAAAATGGTGCAAGTTTTACATAAAAATAAAACTTGTATTATTGAGCATTGACGATGCACAGCATCTGTGAGAGGGCGTTGTATACTTCCGCTTGTTTTCCACCAATCACAGCGCTTTAAACTGATGACCTTGTGCTCTGCAGCGCCATCTACTGAGTTTAAGTCACAGGAGGCCGGTGGGGGCATTTAATCAGTCATAGCAGTCTCTCATCAGGAGCTTTGAAATGGATGCTGTGCATCGTCAATGCTCAATAATACAAGTTTTATTTTTATGTAAAACTTGCACCATTATCGGCATGTGACGATGCACAGCATCTGTGAGAGACGTGTTTATATCTCCTGGTGACGCGATAACGACGCTATGTGAAGTGGATGTAATTAGTATTATTAAGCTGTAATCACACAGAAAGAATTTAAACTAGTCACACGATGACACTAGTAAAATAATTCTATTATAGTAAATATTATTGGTAATAAATCCAATACTTAAATCTATCATCGTAATAATAAGTTATACGATATAAAAATAACCAAGTACTTTTTAAATTATTGAATTTTTCATAAGAGTTGTATTTTTGTTACACCAGCAACTATGGCTAAGAATATGAAATCCCGATACCATTTTAAAAAAGACAACCGATTCCAAAGTACTCAGTTAACTCAATCTCAACCCAGTTTTTATCCAGATACCAACAAGAGTTCACTAAGCAGCTTGTGTCTTAGCTTTCATAGTAATAAAAGACTAACTATTACACTCGGCCAAGTTTGTGTGGCCATGATACCAATTTCCACTGGCAGGATTCCGAAGAATATGAATATTATTTATTCTAAGATATTGAAACTCCATAGCCTCTGTCTAAGCCTGCGTCAGCTTTACATAGAGATGGGAATCAAAATGACAAGCATCGTTGTAGAGGTTTTAGAACGCCTCCAATAAAACTAGGCAGTGTAGTCGTCGGCCTGACGCCAAGAGCAGAATGCAAGCCTACATGACGCCTTATGTCCTTCGCGGTGGATTATCCTATAACAACCTCAGACAACCATGGCACTTGGACACCAAATTAACAATTTCTCTGCTCTAAATTACGAAGGGAAATTGCTTTTACACTTGTTTAACTAAGAAAATTTTGAATTAAAGCTTTTGCTATTACGACTCTCCCGCGAGTACATAATGTTTTAAGCAATAAAATAGATTGGTAAGATAATGTATCTTCTAGGAATTATAATGTTAAGAATCTAAAATTCGATTCCACAGCTTGACCTAACCCATCAAACCCACGAGGCTTTGTATGTTTTTAATATTCTATAACTTAAGTTATAACTTAAGTTTAAACGTTATTTGCGGGTTTGATCAGTTTGTAATGCCTTCACTCCGAGTAATAAGCCGACATCCTGGATGGGCTGTGTGACGTCGACTATCCTTCTAACGTAATTTCTTCATAACTATTTGTATGGAAGCGAACGAATGTTTTCCGAGAATCCAAATAAAGAAATTTTGTCCTCAGCGCTGGCTACTCAGCTGCTTGCCTCCCTCGTGAGAATCTATCCGTCATGAGATAGTAGATATCAAAGAGATAATGTCAAGTTGCTTGGGATTAGTGACAATGTCTGCCTTCTTTGCGAATATATAAAGTGACGATGTCCGCCTTCTTTGCGAATATATAATACCGATTATTCCATTGACTGCCTAGAAAATCTGTCTGTCAACGGCAGACTTTTCAGGCCCAACTATCTGCTGACCTAGATTCAATACTGACTTCACGTGAATGACAGTACATCTCAATATATACATTCACTCACTCCTTTACTTTGCATCTGGGCTTAAAATAACGAACATCACCAATTAGATGAAAGTCGTCCTGAACTCATGTACTTCACACCTGGGCTTGAAGTAACGAGTGTGACCAGATAGACGAAAATCGTCCAGATCACTAGCACTACCTCAAAGTTCTTTGGAGTACAAAGCCAATGACGGGCCAGTCACCTTAGTAACAAAAGGTGCGTTGAAAGTATGTATGAAATAAATTGAGCTAAACGATCCACTCTGCCCTCCGAGGGAATTGAGGGATCTGAAAGTGCCCGATTAGTGTTGTATATCTTTGACCTGGTTCAGCAGGGTCTTAAAGAGCCAATGTTTTAGTCAAAAACATGTCATAAAGAAACTGTATTTCGAGTTTCTGTCAGTCAGTAACCTCAAGAACATCATGTACTTAAGAGTGTTCAGCAGGGTCCTAAAGAGCCAATGCTCTTGACAAAAATATGCTCGTAAAATGACTGGGCTCCGAGTTGCTGCCAGTCGTCAACATCAGACTGGGCTCCGAGTTGCTGCCCGTCGTCGACATCATCGTTCACACCATCGTTCTTAGATTCTTATCTTTTGTGACATATCAAAGTCTGAGCAGTCTGCCGCTTTCCCCAATACGCTTTCGGAATGACTGTCGTAAAATTTGAAGCTATTGACGATTATTAATTGGATGATGTTTCATTAAGCTGACACTAGGTTGAACTTGCGAGGGTGAATGGCAGACGCATTCCCAAGATAATCTTGAGAAGGGCCTACGCAGCCTACAGCATTAAGCTGACACTAGGTTGAACTTGCGAGGGTGAATGGCAGACGCATTCCCAAGATAATCTTGAGAAGGGCCTACGCAGCCTACAGCGTCTGCCACTGTCCAGGATACGCTCGGGGACAGCCCTCGTAAGTTTTGTACTGACGCCACTGCTTAATTCAATTGTCTCTGTTACTTAAGGTTGAGTATAGAGGGTAAATAAACGCATTCTCGTAATAATCTCGAGAAAGGCCTATGGAGCCTACAGCGTCTGCCACTGTCCAGGATACGCTCGGGGACAGCCCTCGTGAAAATTTGAAACCGCTGATGGTAATTTATTAGACTGTTTCACAAGGCCAACCTTGAGGGCGAAGGAATGTGTCCGACATTCCCGTGAAAATTAGAAGGGCTTATGAGGCCTGCAGCTCTGCCACTGTTCCCGATACGCTCGGGTACAGTCCTCGTAAAATTCGGGTTGAAGCTGCTGATAAAGACCCATTTTAATTCGACTGTGTTTTAGAATGGGACGAGAAGCTTGGGCTTAGGGGGTGAATGGTAGGCGCATTCGCGTGATACGAGAAGGCCTGCAGGGTCTGCCACTGTCACCAATACTGCTCGCCCTCCCTTCTCTTCGCCAAGAAGAAAATACTGGCTAATAAGCTTTGTTTGAGAATACATTTTTCAGTTTCAAACCACTGGATCCAACTATCTACTCCAACAGTATCAAGAGTGTAAGCTTCATACAATTTTCCCTTCGAACAAACATTTTATTTCATTGTGGCCCAATCCCGATGGCACTGCCATGCCGGGACGACCCGTGACATCTAGTCAGTTTACAAAAATGTTAGTATAATATTCTGGTGCCGCGACACAAGAAATTCAGATCAGAATCTAGAGCAGTAAAGCAATACTGTAAAGTTAAAGTAAAGCAATAGCGGCTCTTTGTCGAAGATAAAATTAAAACTTGCGCGGATTTTACGCAAATCCTCACACAAATCAATCAGGATACGCTCCTTGCGGTTTTAAAGGTGTTGTGACCGTATGTTGTGACCGTATGTTACATATAGTGTTCATAATTCCGTACATAAATTTTACGCAAATCTTCACACAAATCGATCAGGATACGCTCCTTGCGGTCTTAAAGGTGTTGTGACCGTATGTTACATATCGTGAGCATAATTCCGTACATAAAATAAATATGGGGTTTTTCTTCATATGCACACGCGACCATTACATTCCAAGTAAGCATAACTTGTACGACGTTTAAAAACTAATATACACATATGCACATATGGGTGGAAGATTTCAGTACTAAATAAAATAAATATGGGTTAAATCCCCATATTTACACGACCACTTAATTCCAAACTAAACAGCGCTTGTACTATGGTTACTTGTATGTAAGTATGGTTGCTTTTACTGTGGTTAGTACTATGGTAATAACGGCCGATATACACTATGAGTGCATGATTTCATTACTAAATAAAGTGTATGGGCGTGTGTCCCCACATTTATAAACGACCATTTTAATTCTTAACTAAGTAAAGCTTTGGATGTACACATATATATTATATGGTATTTAACACCCAGACAACTAATAATTATGTTCAAATGTAAAGGTCATATGCGGGGAACGAACCCGCGACCTCTCGGCTCAATAGTAAAGCTTACTAACACTGCGCCATGAGAGGTCTGTGACTACTACGTGAAATTTCGAATAAGGTGAGAAATCTCAAATATACACTTACCATAATAATACTGTTTTGGCGATAACATCGTACCAGAAGAAACATTACAGGTTAAAAGTTATTAAAAAATTTACTCCAGGTCTACGAAACCGAGTATTATTTTCAGTATCGGATACTGAATGTATATCCAAGATGGACCCGATATGCAATCATTCCAAACGCTTTGAGCGTTCAGGATCAAACCGAGGTACTCTAATGGATTTTAATGTACTCATGAATTAAAAGACGCGATTGTAAAGGAAAGGTCTCAATAGTAACAGCAGTAAGCCGCTTTTAACCCGGTGCCAGATGGCACGCGTATTGGAGACCCTCCGATTTTAAAGCGCATAAATTATTACACAATATTTTTGTAATAAAATATCCTCGCCCCGTAATGAGGGTAAGTAAACTAGTAAATGAAACTAGACTCACCGCGTCTTCTTCATGTGTAAGTAAACTAGCGATTAAAACTAGACTCACCGCGTCTTCTCCACGTTACCTCGCTATCCGAAAAATTTAGGAACAACGATGACGAGTTAAGATGTACTTGACGAGCTAAACCGGTGTTAAAACGCTGCGTGCGCACTAACATTCATATCACTTGTACTAAACAATTCATATCACTTGTACTAAACGCTCGTCACTTGAACTATTTTTTCTATTTTATTTAACTTTTTTAAACGAACAACAAAAAATATAACTCAAATTCACACAAAAACCCTAGAGGGTTTTTAAACTTCAGCGAATATAGGACCACGTAGGTCTGTAGACGTGTTGCTCGTTCGGGAAGTAACGACGCTATGACTGATTAAATGCCCCCACCGGCCTCCTGTGACTTAAACTCAGTAGATGGCGCTGCAGAGCACAAGGTCATCAGTTTAAAGCGCTGTGATTGGTGGAAAACAAGCGGAAGTATACAACGCCCTCTCACAGATGCTGTGCATCGTCACATGCCGATAATGTAATCTATTAAACAAACTTATTCGTGTAGAATTAGAATGCAATCGAGTTATTTAGTACTCTGTTATAATAAAAACGTTTTTATTTTAAGAAAAACAATTATGAAAATAAAACTTGACATGGAAAAAAGTTTTTAATGAATATTACAAATTATAAAGAATTTCCGTAACAACTAAGTTACGTTTAATTCATCAAAAATATCGTTCCTTTGGAAGTAATTAAAATTTACTGAAACCGAGACCGAACGTGTTGCTCTTCTGGTTAAGAAGAAAATTTCGTTTCTCAACCAAAGCGTCGTATTCTTCTTTGAAATCTTTTAATTTATCGTCTAGTTCCACACTTCCACTGAGAATTGAATAAAAATAATATTTAATTTATATCATTTTCATTTACAATTAAAAAACTTTAATTACAAGTAGGCACGAACAGGTAGAGAACAAATAATACATGTTACTCTGTAATTCATTAATTCCGAAGACACCGTCAACAATAGAAGCCTAATGTTCCTTGTGCGCTGTGACCCCAATAAATTGCGCGATTGTTATGCTTTTGGCTGGAGGATAACATGTACTGTTGTAATGTAACAAGACATATTGTTGGTTTGTGTTTTTGCGTAATATCCTTTCACATAAAAGTCCTGCGTATGAATATATTCTTTCCACAGTTTTACTCCTGAGTGATTCTTTAATTGTATTCATACTCGGAAATATTGAATATTAGATTTACCATCAGGGCCACTGCATATTTCTGTTTGATTTACTTATCTATTGGCCATATTAGATGTAGAGATTTATTTTATCAAGCTGAAGACAATAAAGCAAAATAATGAAACAGAAACAAACTTATTAGTAAGGGAATTCTTTAGAAGTTTTTAGTGTTTGATCACAACCTCACCTGAGGTTCACTGAGGATATGGACCAAGATGCAAGTGCAGCTGCCAGAACACAATTATAGCTGCTTGGCGAAAGATTTTTATTTAAATTGTGGATGTTAGGTAGCCAGGTGGGTATAGAAAATGCACTACCAACATGTCAAAGTTTCATCCCGATGTTTTCTTTCACCGAAAGCTCTAGCTCATTACAGGGGGTCGAACTCACGCCGATCGACGCGGTGTCAGTACACGCTATCACTGAGCCATCATTGCTATAAACTGGGATAGGTTCGATTGTGGAAGAACCAACACCATAACTATTTCTGCTGCGAAGTATTAGTGTTCACGCTGTTGTGTTCCAGTTGGAAGGGTTTGATTGGCAATACGCACTGCTCGAATCAGAAATGTGGAGATCCGCAGGAAGACCAAAGTTACGGACATAGCCCCGAAGAATATCTAGCCTTAAGTGGCAGGGGACGGGCCACGTAGCTCGTAGGACGGATGGCCGATGGAGCCAAAGAGTTCTCGAGTTGCGGCCACGTACCGGAAGACGCAACATGGGCCACAAGGTGGACCGACAACCTGGTAAAGGTTGCGGGAAGCCGCTAGATGCGGGCAGTACAGGACCTGTCGTTTTGGCAATCTTTGAAGGAGGCCTATATCCAGCAGTGGACGTCTTATGATGACGCACTGACACATGAGGCGTTCTATCTCAATCCACAAGAGTGGCAACCTATTAATGACTTGTCTCAGTTAGGACTCCGGTGTTTCTGAGTTTAGTTATAAAACACTATTATACTATCCACAACATCAAGTGGCCTGAAAGGTTCCGACCATCAAGCATTTAGTGATAAACCCGTGACAGTGACTCTCTTTTGGTTCGTCATGTTTCAGGGTCTGCCAGTGTATACCCAGCTGCAGAGAGACCGGTATGACAACGACCATAGATGGATTGTCGATCTCTCAATGGAATGAAGCTATGTCAGGAACAATACCGCCATTGTAAGGTAGACCTATAAAAATATTTAAAGTTTGGTTTCTAGATACTTACACTCACTATCTACCATAGTATTATTGTAACATAGCGAATGTTAGCTTATTTAACTAAATTGGAATACTCGAGAGCATCAAAAATGTATAAATAAACGTAAAATCTGGAGTTTTGATGGATTGCCTTATTTCGACATCTGGTTTGGGAGTTGGTGACAGGGATATATATCGAAATGATGGATGATAAATAAAATCTTACACAATAACGAGGATATTCTCTGGCACGTCGGGGCGTGTGGCGTCAAGACATCGCATCATGTCATCAACGATGTTTTGTTGTTCAGTCAACTCAGTTTCTAGCTCAGTTAGAGTACAGTCCAATTTATCGGTTTCGACTTTAACCTTTTCTTCATTCTTAATAACAAGGAATGATTACGATTAGGATTAAAAGGGAATATATTTTTGAATTTTCGATGGGTAACAGGGCAAAAGTGATTAATTGTAGACATCCGAAACAACAACGTTAAACGGTAAACAATTTCCAGCGATCCATCATTATTAAGAACAACTTTCAGTCTAAGCATATTATTTCTGTTAACTGCGTGTGAAATACTACAACTTAATGACAAGTTAAAAGTTAATGAAATTCACAGTGTTCACATTAATGTAGTTATGATAATTTATTTTCTTCTCGATGACTGGGATGTTTTCCAAACCGGTAGTAGTTTTTGACGTTCATAAGTGCCTTCTTAAGGCTTAAATTTAATTAAGTATTTTTTATTTATATATAGATTATTGAGTGATAAAATTGTTTACACGACGGCTAATTACAATCGGATTTTTAACAATAATATACTGATTTAATAAAATAATTGAATAACATATTGTTGATTTTGATTTTAACCCTATGTATGAGGGGTATAAAAGCAAAAACGCTACTGCGCACTTTTGTAAAAGAGTCTTTAATTCATTTAAAAACAATGTTAGGGTTAATATTATCAAATAAATATTTTAATCAATTGATTTCTCTCAACAGTATATTTGTTTTATAGAACCAATTACTTTTAATAGATTTATTAATAAAACTAACATAACAAAACGTATTAAATATTTCGTTTGGCCTTCCTGCATATTTTAGACCTCTACTATTTATAACACACTAGCTGTGCCCGCGGCTCCGCACGCGTGGACTACACAGAATGTCTACGGTCGAGTGCACGCGCAAAAAACCAACCATTAAAAACCATAACCATTTTAGGCTTTAGTTTCAGTCAAATTCCAAAGAGATTCCAACACAATCGCTAACACACATGAAAACAAATGTGATAAATAGAAAATAAAAATGCTCCACAGGCCTATTATTTGTATTCTAAAGCAATACGCCTGTTCTTTTTTACGAAATGAACTAAAATATTGTCATAATCAAATCATATAAAATTCAAATAAAAATAATCAATCAATATCAATCAATAAATCAATCAATAAAATCAATCAATCAATCAATCAATAAAAATATTCAAATAAAAATAAAAAAAAAAATAAAAATAATCAAATAAAATTCAAATAAAATTCATTTTAGGTTAAGATTTTAAACTTACATAATATTCATGTGCTCTTCTGAAGCAATTGGCTGTTTCTTGTAAAGAATCCTCATATTGGCGTCTGAAATACGAATTCTTATTTAATTTATGAAAAATAATCTAAATCTTATCATGACTTAGGTGTTATAAACAAAGATCATTTATTTATTCTTATTACGTATCACATTGATATTCGCTTCAACTAATTAATTAATTCAGCGTGGATGAACTCGATCTGCACGGACTCTCTTGGGTCGGGGCGTTCGTCGACTTTCTCGGTATAGTTGCTTAAATTATGTAATCCGACGGTCTCTTACCAGCGCTGAAATTGTCAGTATTTTAGAACCTACTGGTTTAATACGTGATGATGTTAAAAGACGTGATAGCATGACTTTGGTTCCTTGGAGGATGGGCAGAGCTTTGGTTTGGAATGCAACATGTGTGGTTTGGCTGCATCCCAACTTTCGGCTACTACTATGAAGGTGTGCAACGCAGCTGCTTCGGGGAATCCTCCAAGCGGCTCAAGTACTTAAATTTACATCATTTTGAGCCGTTTGGGGTCAAAACAATGGATTCATGCGGCCGAGTGCATACGCCTTGTATAAAGTCATTGCAGGAAGTTTGTTCAAGTCCAGGCGAGACCATGGCAACGTTTATACTTTGCCCAAAATATCAGCATTGTCTTTCAACGCCGTAATGATGCTAGTATTTTGGGAACACTGCCTAATAGCTCCGTTATGACACTTATAGAATGACACGATTTAAATAATAATTGTATCTTACATATGGAGATAATTATGTAGCTTATTTTTATTGTTATCTTATGTTTAATTTAAGTTAACCGAAAATTAAAATTGAATTTAAGCCCTAAACTGACACTTGTGAACGTTAAAATACTTCTACCGGTTCATAAAACACTCCAGTCATCAAAAAGGGACGGCAAGCAACTCGACCGTATATATCATTTATTTTAACTTTGCAAATAATGTTTAAATTTAATAATTATATTATTTTAATGGATGTACAGAGAGGGAGTGATATCCAGACGTCACTATGATTCACATATTGATTCACCCTATAATAAACTTTTGTTAGTAAAACCGGTTTGACATGCTTCTTGAACTGATCGTCTTGAGGTAATCTACTGACGAACCTAATTAAAGAACCTAAAAAATTGGTCTTATTAAGTCTAAAACATGGGATAACTTCGTTTGTGTTTATTTCTAATATTAAAACTACACCGGTCGTTACAATTTTTTTGCAAACATGCATTAAATTATCAATAATATACTGGAAGGGAAGATGAGGGTTGTATTAACCTCATAACAGAGGTCATGTTAAATAAAAATCATTTTGTTGAAACGCGTCCAATTTTCACGTTTATAAACGTAGCAAGGATGGCTACCACAGCTACCAGTTATGGCTATTAGAGTGTACTGACATCGCGTCGACGTGAGCTCGAATCCCTGCAATGAACCTCAGCTTTCGGTTAAGGAAAACGTCCTGATGAAATAATAGCATGCTGGTACGCCTGGCTAGCTACCACCCTTAAGTTGAAAATCTGTCGCCAAGCACGTGTAGGTGTGTTCCGGCAGCTGCATTTGAGAGCCTGTTTGCCCCCTCGGCTTAGCGCGTCGCCGTCTTGGGCCACAACGTCACTTAACATCAGGTGAGATTGTGGCCATAACGCTAAATCTGTATAAACTATTTAAAAAATGTATGCTAGAGACATAACATCATCAGACCAGTCATAAACTTAATTATTACGTGTGTCTGTGCTACTGCAATATTATGTTCTATGTCTAAAGACTAGGACTCAGTTATTCATTTCAAAATGTTTTATGTATAGTTATTTTCACATAAATCCACATTCAGGATAGATGATATTATAATAATATAGATTATTATGATTATATAAATTTTATTAACGATCGATATGAATGTCATACTCCTAGCGAATCGTTGAAACATTTTTCTCTCTCTCTCGTGTAAAATTAGTTCATAGTAGCATAGCCCGTCTTGCAATATGACTAGACGAAATAAAAATATGGTTCTTCTAATCAACATCTTTCAAGTTAGCTTTGGAAAGTTATAAAGATCTCTGAAGTGATGATAGACTATAATTAGCCTGAACTTTCGTATCTAAATACTTGTGTTGAAACTAAAGCATGGTTATGAGAAATTTTCAGATGCTCCTCAGTTTACAATATGTTGTCGAAATCTGTCTAAAATCTGCTATCGAGCCCCTATAGGTGTGTTCCAGCAGCAGCTTTTGTGAACCAGTTCCCTAACTAGGCTTAGCGTGTTACCATCTTAGGCCATATCGTCATATACTGTCAAGCTATTGTCACCAAGTGCTAAAATCTTATAAAAGAATATTAATTAAAAAAATGTAATATATCAAAAAGATACGTAACATTTGAAGTTTCATCTCTTGTTCTTCTTTATTGAGTAAATTCGTCAACTTGCTACGACTTTCACCTGCTGCTTCATTTGCTCTGTTTATGTCATCACATTGACGTTTTAATTGGAAGCATCTTGCCGTTAATCTTACTGAAAGAGTCATATATATATGATTACTTATATATATATGATTACTATTTATTTATCCTAGTAAAGCAAAACGACAACATTATGAATATATATATACGAGTATATAATGTAAAAACATTTTACGTGATTATTATACTTCATACATTATCTTTTATTTTATTTAGATACTCTCATATCGTGAATTTCTAAGAAAATTGAAATATCGTTTAATTTTTTTAAATAGTCTAGGTTAGTTAAAGTTAAATTTCATGGTCTTCTTGAATTGTGAGATGCAATGTTTATTCGAGAGATTTTATCCTTAACAGAGACCCTATCGATTAGCACAAGGTCGTATTTTTTTTCTTTTTTTTTTAACTTAAAAAAAAACTATAAAGCAATTTTTTTAAAGTAATAAAAGAATGTTTCCTTTAAGTAAAATTTGCTATTTTTAATGTTTAATCTACTTTCCCCCGCTGTATATAAAAAAAAAATGTATATTGTACAATACAATAAATATATTTTCGATCTGACTATACTGTTAGAGCTGTAAGGACCCTGGAGCCTCAGACGGCTTTTATAGCTTACCCGGGCTTGGAATATATACAATATAGGTCATGTACGATATGGTATAAAAATGTAAAAAATGGTATAAAAATATGTATATGGTATAAAAAAATGTAGCCTATCTCGATATGTAAAAAATACACTTTGATAAATATACAATTACCGATAGTTAATGAAGAAGTAATTTATAGGAACATCTCTAATTACAATTTATTGCTTCAAGTCGGATTTTCAGCACGTAACATATTCTTAGAACTTTTTTTAAAGTAGAATTATACATAAATGTAATAATATATAAAAGCTGTAATTGGGTATGGGTATACATATTAATTTCGTCGAAAAACTAGTAAAATTAAATCTTGAAAAAAAAAATGTTCAAGCTACCTCGATGTAGCGTTAGATAGGTCGTTTAAAATATTGTGGGTCTGTGAAAACCATTTTTCGATTCAGGGATCCGTTAGCGAAATATTAAGTTTTAAAATGCTAATTTTCGTTAGTCTGGTGTCTATCAAGTACCAGCGAAATGGTTGTTTTTGGATATGTGAAAATATTCATGGTAGTAGTAGATATAATCAAGTTAAAAGGAAAACTATCAGAGGTAAGTAGGCTTTACAAGTTAACGAGTAATAGTCAATCAAATGCAATGAGCCTGAGCTTTCGGTGAAGGAAAACTTGAAGCGATGATGGCGCGGTGGTAGCGTGTACGACTTCGCGTCGATTGACGTGAGTTCGAATCCCTACAATGAGCCTGAGCTTTCGGTGAACGAAAACATCGTGAGGAACCATAGCATGGTGGTAGGGCATTTTCTAATGCCCGCCTGGCTAGCTACCACCCTCAAGTTGAAAAATCTGCCGCCAAGCACCAATAGGTGTATTCCGGTAGCTGCACTTGAGAGCCAGTCTTCCACTAGGTTTAGCGTGTTACCATCTTGGGCCACATTGTCACTTAACATCAGGTGAGATTGTGGCCACTACGCCAAACCTATAACGATAAAACAAAAATCAACTTATAAAATGTACTTGGAGAAGTAATTTCGTACAAATACCATTGAAAATGACTTAAAGACCCCTCCTCTATCTCTGCATATTGTGATGAACAACTACGGAACCCTACACTGCGCGTAGCCCGACACGCACTTGGCAGTTTTATACTTTATAGGTTAAGCGTTTGTCTGCAATCTTACTTGATGTTAAGTGACCATGTGGCTTTAGATACTAACACGCTAAGCCTAGAAGAGGACTGGCTCTCAAACGTATCCACCGGACCAGAACTCTAGATATTTCGCTACAGCTTTTCAACTTGTGTGTGGTAGTTAGTCAGACGAGCAATAGAAAAAGCCCAACCACCATGCTATGGGTTCATCACGATGTTTTCCTTCACCGCAAACTGAGGTCCAGGATTCAAACCTATGTGAATCGACGCGGTGTCCGAACACATTACCTACCACTGAAGCCATCAAAATATCTTTCAATGGTCACCGTTGTTCTTAAACTCTAATATATTTATCATCTGATCCCTTTTATTCTCTTTTTTCCTACAGTAGTATCGGCATACCTATGAAGATTAAATTTAAACAATGTGAGATATACTAACTATATAACTGGCTTAGGCCTAGTAGAATGGGGAAACCATAACCATAACCTACCTATACGGGTTAGGAGATTAATTGACAAAAACTGACTATAGCGAGCGCACACCAGTAGACAGCGGGGGACGGTATCGAGGAGGATAAGCCGCCGGCCAGTGCGCACTGCTAATTTACGATGTCGCCAGCGACCGCCGGCGCACTTCTAAATGCCACGGCAAGGACCCCGCCTGCACTGCTTCTCCCCAGCGATCGTATGCTAGAATGCCTATGCATGTCGACTTATCCCGCCGCACTGTCCTCCAGCGCGTTCTTCAATACCGCAGAGAGAAATCCTCTTTGATGTTCCGTGGTCGGTCTCTGAGCTTTGGAATCTATATTTTTTTACTATTAGATATGTACGAATTTACGCGGGTAAATTGAAAACGCCCTGCCCCGGCATCCGCCGGTGTACGCTGGCCATAGCTAAAAACTTCATTGGCCTTAGCAGGAATGAAACCCGTAGCTTTTGTCGTTTTCGTCAAATTCCACGATAGAACATGAGAGGTGTTTATTGACTATAATAAGTATGTTATACGTACTGTTCTCTTGTTTCGAATTCTCTGCATTTGCGGAGAATTTGCGCACGGTTCCCAACTGTGCTAATGTCGCCTGACACCGACGTTTGTTCTCATCATCCAATGTAGGCAACAATGATACCTTTAAAATATAAATGCTTAATATAATATTAAAAACGTAATAGCTTTAAGGATTAGAATTTTGTTTTTCATATTGCGTTGTAAACTGTCGTATAACCGCAATCTCATCTGATATTAAATGTTGACGTGTATGTAAATAAATGCCAAGCCTTGGCCTGGCTTCAAGTGCCAATTGCCCGAACAACGGATAAGTATTGGATGACAGATTTTCAACTAGAAGATGGCAATTGGCCTAGTTGTACCACGGTGTAAAAAATGTCGAATGCTTGTTATAATGCAAAGACATCCAATCTCGTTGAGCAAATACCAACGAATATTTCGTATTCGTGGGTAAATATTTACTAAACTAAATAATAATGAAAACATCAATTTGAGTTAGGGAATTTAGAAACAAAAAAAGTTCTTGAAATTCAATAAAAATCGTAATCTTTTATTATTCTACTTGGCATTTGATAAATAATTACACCCAAATACTAGAAAGCTAGTCAAGGAATTAAAAGTTATTATATAATATCTAGACCGATTTTAGAAGTTAATTTTAACCTACTTACAATTTTATTGTCGTATCGAAACTAAACTTTTTATGTACCTATATGTAGTTTGGATAATAATATTAGGTCTTTACCTATGAAATTGCCGTTTTGTATGAAAAAATTTAAACGATGTTTTTTCATGAATTTTTTATTTGTATTAATCAAAGTAATCACCCATGCAATCAATGCATCTTTGCTAGCGCAGTGGCAGTTTACTGATGCCCTTCTTAAAGAAATCAGCTGGACGGGAGGCAACAAATTCTTCAAAGGCATTTTGTACTGCCTCTCGGGTATTGAATTTTTTTCCTGCCAAGGAGTTATCCAAATTCTGGAAAAAGTAGTAGTCTGAAAAAGTAGGCGCAAGGTCTGGGTGAGTAGAGCGGATGACGGAGAGCTTCCAACTCCAGTTCTTGCAACTTGGAGACCGTCTGTTGTGCAGTATGAGGTCGCGCGTTGTCGTGCAGGAGCAGCGGAGACGAGCGATTGATCAATGCTGGTTGGAGATGTGCCAGCTTCTCCATCATTTTGTTCAGTTCTTCACAGGATACATCTGCAGTAATGCTCACCCCGTTTGTTAAGAAGCTGTGATGAATCACACCGGCGCTAGAGCACCAAACAGTGACCATCACTTTTCTAGGGGTAAGTTTTCGTTTAGGGCATTGTTTAGGTGCTGAACCAGGATCCAACCAACTTGCTGAGCGCTTGCGGTTATCAAGCAGAATCCATTTTTCATCTCAGGTAACAATACGGTTCAAAATTCCTTCATTTGTGTGTCTGTTGAGCAGTGCAAGGCACGTCTCGACGCGTACTTCGCGCTGGCGATCATTGAGTTCGTGGGGCACCCATTTGTCAAGCTTTTTACCTTGCCAATTTGACGCAAATGGACCAATATTGTTTTGACGCTAACGTCGAAAACTGCTGCTAATTCAGCCGTAGATTGTGTATCATCAGCTTCCACAATCGCCTTTAATTCGTCATTGTCGACCAAAGTCTTCGGACGACCACGAGGTTCATTTTTCAGGTCGAAATTTCCAGAACGGAAGCGAGCAAACCAATAACAGGTGGTGCGTTGGTTTGTAGTTTTAGCTCCGTAAACGTCGTTGATGTTGCGTGCCGCTTGTGCCGCGTTACTGCCACGACGGTACTTATATTTCATAATTACTCGAATTTTTTACGTATGCATGATGACAAAAAAGATTTAAATGCGATGAAAATGTAAAACTAATCAACAAACAAATGACTACTTTTGGAAAAAGAATTCCATGTTTTTAAAATAAAATTAATTTTAAATTAGAATTCTTAGCCAAACAAAAATTATTTTGATTTGAAATGGACAGTACTGCAGAACGGCAATTTCATAGGTAAAGACCTATTATTTGGTGTCTGATCTGATGATGGAGCCAGAAGGTGGATAGTGGATATCTTCAACAGATACTAACAAATCCTTCGAGTTTAGGCTCATCTGATTCGTTTTGACAAGTCAAATAGGTAACGAGATGTTATTATAAGACTAAAAAGTGTTATAATGTTTAGTGCGTAATAAAGCATGTTTTAAGATTTTTAAACTTATTAAGTTTTTGAATGATCATTATTTGCTTTACGTAAAAAAAATACGACATATTTCAAAATTCTGTGCCGTTTTAAGTTTTGATTTGGATATTTTCATTTTTTCCATTGTGACAATAAATATAGGTTAGGTTTGAACTGTGCTCATAATCACCAGAAACAAATAATTATCCATTGAAAATTCATATACAAATCCTAGATAGACATAACCTCAAAATGAAAAAAAAATAAAATTTCAAAAACTATTTGTTTCCGCACTTTTTTCTTCACAGGAGATTACATCTCCTCCCTAACCCTTTCCCCAAGCCTTAAAATTATCAAATTCAGCGGTAGCTATCCTAAAGTCCAACCGATCTTTTACCTGCAAAACAATGTTAGTAACATTAATGTTTTGTACAAACAGAGTACAAACAAGAACAAACAGTAATGTTCAAAAATGATCTCATTGTTAAAAGAAGGCCAACAGTGGGATGACGAAAATACTAAAAAAACATGGCTGCTGACTGTAACATTTTATGATAAGTCCAGTGTCGACATAAATTAAATACATTGTTAATTTTAAAAGGCGCGCAAATCTTTCAAGCCTGATCCATGAAAAAAGCGAGACACACCACTATATGTTTTAATTGTATTCTATAACTTTTATTACTTAACAAACAGGAACACTAACAATTTGAACGCATATTTTGAACATTATGTTCTATTATATTAGTTTAAAGCGTTTCCATCATAATACGGAGAGCCTTACCTGCTCGACTAAATCTTTTTTGATTTCCTCCAAATTCGACTTCAACAAACATATTTGAAGTTGTTGTTTGTGCGGCGATAACATTTTTATATATTTTGCTCGTGACAAAAACGATTTTGTTTTAGTTTACAAATTAATAATGTAAAAGAGTAGGTTAATCACTTTGATACGCAAATTATCTTCGCGCTAAAATGATCCACAGATAACGTATGATTTTAATTTTGTCATCGAGTGTGACGTAATGCAAGCGCAAGGAATTATTGTTTCAGCGAAACTTTTTACTATTTTTAATTAAATATAAATCTAGTTTCAGAATTTTTAGTGCGTTTTTGATATATATTTAAGAAAATAAAGTTATTATTACTGTCATTAACCAGGATTATACAAAATTAAGGATATTTTCATTGAAATAAGATTATGTCGTAGATAATTAGGCGCCTACGTATTTTACACGAATTACAAAAAGTTAATAAAGTTTAATAAGCTTATTCAACATTTTTATTAAGTTTGTTTGTCATGATTTTCGCTACATTTTGTATTTAACACAAAGCATTATTTGTTGTTATAATAAATTTCTTTTTTTTAATAATAGCTCGGCACATTGACTGTATTGTCCCTGATAGTAAGCACAGTACAATCCAAATACAACTTGCATTTTGAGTTGCCACAAAAACTTCCTTGTTTGTTCTAATAAGGGAGAAATAATCTTGCTAGAGCGTTGTATAAACTTTGCAGTGTAGACAGAGAACGAACTAGACAGACAAATCGTGTGAGGTAACGATATGTTAGATGTCTTATCGTTTTCTTCAATTTTCCTTAAAATTTACCATTTTGCACAAAACATTGTTCAATATCAGATGTAAAATAAAGTGTTAATTTACGTTATTATCGTTTAAGATAGACTTTAAATTATTTATAATTTCAGATAATATTATGACTTCTGTAAGTAGACCAGTTAAATATTTTTTTCAATTCTTAATGTTGTATAACGTAGTGTCCTTCGGGCGTAACATGAGAGATGCCTATATAAGCAGGCACGGACATTGACGACTGACGATGAATTTTTGATTCTACTTTGAATGTTAATAAGAAACATCATGAATTGGTTACCGTACTGAGGGATGAACGCTTTACCAAAAGCGGGATTTAGCAAAGAATACAAACTTTCGGACCTTATGAGGACAACACGTGATACACCACAGACCTCAGCAAACGAAGAGCGGGCTCTTAATAAACTAGTGTGTAAAATCGGAGTTCAACTTTCAATGCAACAATAAACTCATAGAAAGAGCTATCAAATTAAATCGTGAAAACCAATCCATCACTCTTCTTAACCTCATTTACAAGCAGAATAGGCAGCGTTCCGACGAGGATTTAGCACCATAGACCTCCATAGACATCTACATTGTACGGCAGATGTTACAGAACACTATAGAGTATAATCAGCCCCTATGTAATTGCATTTGGGCACTAGAAGAGACTTTTGAGTCTATTGAGACATGAGCAGTTTTTTAAACTGTTTGCAACCGGTTCGTCGAGGTGTAGAAGTGTTTGTATAACACCGTCTCTATGACCGTCAAAGTACAAAATTAATGAACGATATCTATTCAATGAATTCGACGAGGGCAACGATCACTCTTTTATCAATTATCGACAATATGGCTTTCTTCCAAGTTGATCAACAGGTGATCTTCTAACGTTCGAAGACTGCATCGTTGGGGGGAAGCGATTGACAAATATTTCGAGGCCGTGGTTATTACATCGACATAGCGAACGTGTTTAGTATGTTCTGGCTACGTGTTGTTTTTTCCAAAAATCAGGCATAGGTTCTCCACGACATTTTGTGGACGTAGGTCTCTATTATTCCGCATGAAGACAGAATTTGCGTCTTTGTTGAAGGACACAAACTATTAATTAATATAGGTAGTTCTTTTAAAAACTACAGATTTATTAATATAGATATTATTAGAATAGTATTTATTTAATTTTAAAATTTTCCTTAAACAAAATACTACTAAAAAAAATTTCTCATACGATTTATTGTCGAGGTAATAAATATTTCGTCGGGTTACACATGTCGCTTACACTCATCCTTTCAAACACAGTTTTTATTTATCATTATAATATGTATGATCCGGCATGCTGAATGTGAGCTTTTTTTCTTTTTTCTAGTCATAGAGTTTAACATAATACTGATAGTAAATGTAATCTTATAATTTAAAGATATTGTTAACAGTACCAATAAATCTTCTAAAATGAATATTTTCTTATATAACTATCGTCTAAATCAATTTTGACAAGTTCTACAAAATAAATAAAACTTATTGGATAATATATGTACCAAACATTTTAATAACATCGCAGATCTATACATATATATATAAAATTCTTCAAAATTCCAAATCCAAAAATCCTTCCTTAGTGCTCACCTACAGTGTGTAAACCTACAGTGTAAAAGTGTATGATGACCAGCCAGGACCGTCCAACATTCAAATATTACTTCACCACGATGTGGAGGTGGAGCCGTTGACGTTGTTAATATTAGTGCAGAATGCTGAACAACTTCAGTATTCGACAACAAATCAGAATGATGGCTGTCAGACTGACTCTTCGACACTGAATACTATTCAAGAACTTCAATTAACGCTAACAAAAATAAATGCTACAGCTGTGTTTAGCCCTGAAATTGTGAAACCTTTACCAAAGGCACCACATAGATTGCAGACGTCTACAAGACGACGTATAAAGAGACGGCTGTTTTACCTGATGAACTGTTGAACAGGCAAAGAAGAAGACAAAAAGGAAGACATTGCAAGGAAGGGAAAAGGGAAAACGACGATAACAGTAAAGGAAAAGGTAAAGGCAAGAGGAAAGGATAGAGGAAATCTCAAGAAAAAGCTAAACGAAGAGTATTACAACAAAGCGAGAGTGACAGCGATAACGATCTGGAATGGTACTGCATAATTTGTTATGATTTATATTTAAATTCTCTTCCAAAAGAAAAGTAGATAGAATGTACCATGTGTCAAAATTGGGCTCATCTCAAATGTTTAGAAGAAGGTGATGAAGTCACTTATGTGTGTCCCAACTGTGAGTCAGATGAAGAATTGAGTGATGAATAAGATTGCTGATGATTGAGAATGGAGATTGCCAAACTTAATTATGCCAGATTAATGTAAAACTGATGACTAATCTTAATTATAATTTAACTAAATAAAAAAATATTATCTGAAGGTTTTTTGTTATGATTTTTAAAGTTTAGTTATGCACTTGATAAGATTTATAAGTTGGCAGATCTCAATTATTTTTTAACTGTGTACAGAAACATTTATCTGAATCTTACTAGTTATGTTTTGTTGTTTGTTAAAGTTTATTTATGCCTCTGATAAGATTTATAAGTTTAGATCTCAATTATAATTTAACTATAGAATTTTTTTTATTTGGATAATTACTGTTTTTTTTTTTAAGTTTAGTTGTGCGAAGAATAAACATTACATACATACATTTATAGAAATTGTTGCTTTATTTAAGAAAAGCTATATTATTCTGACAATATGTTTTTATAATCTAAGCGGAACAATTTGCCTCAAAAGTGAAACAACTCGCCCCAAAGCGGGGTATGAGGTCCGTTCCGAAATTTAACAAAAAATTGCTTCCGTAAAAAAAACTATTGACATATTAGTAGGAGTGACTATTATATTACAATAAACTGTAAACATCCATTCATTATTTACATATGTTGACAATGAAACTTCATTTGTATAATAAAACTTCATGTTATTTAAAAATCGGAAATTCCAGCCCCGCTCTCGTCGCTAACGTCGCTAACGTCGCGTAGTTAATTAAGCACTTCTTTACGTATTAATCAATTGAGAACTAACGAGAAATGAGATAATAAATTTAATTAAAATAATTTTACTTTCTATTCTGATAGCCAGGCTGATTCTGTCAGGCCTCTAGACGACGAAAGCTATAGTAGCAGATTTGGTTGAGGACAATCGGACAATGTAATTAATAGATTTCTCCAAGATCCATTTCGATGTATCTAAATTCCTTTAAATTTTAGATTGGAAAAGGTCTTTTACATAATATTAATGGAATAAATTCTATTGTCTAATTTTACGAGCATAAGAAAATATAAAACGAATTTAATAGATTGTTTTCTCAGTGAAAACAAATTTGTAAAAACGAATAGCTGTAAAATGTATACCGACAAGTCAAAACTTAAATAAAAATAACAAAGCAAATAGCATTTGAGGTATTTATCTCTTAATTAATAACTCAGACAACTCCTTAATTAACGATAAAAATTAAATTATTAGGAGGCGTCGTACCTACATCGTTTTAATTATAAATATCAGGGCGAACGGGTTTTGCTCGTTTTCTCGCGTAAAAATATATCGGGGTAAATATGGAAATATTTCATTTCATTTTATGTAATATTGAATTATTTTTATTTTAACACTAGCTTTGTCCGCGGATCCGCTCGAGTGTACTACAGGCTATTGTTTATGTAGATATCGTGTTTTTTTTTGTTTTTATGAGGACCATATATTTAAGGTATAGCACGACAAAGAAGATCAAATATATCCAGTAGTTTTTACGAGATGCGCGCACAACGGCAAACCTCAAACATTTTATTTATATCGATTTAATAAGATAGGTAATGGTTGTTATTATAAAAGTTTACATTGTAATTTATAATACTACTAACTGGCCCGCTGAACGTTGTTCTGCCTTATCTGGTACTTAAATGCTCTTTCACAACGCCACCTATGGCAAAAAACCAATATATACTGTGAATATAAATCATTTTGGTCCATAGTGTTATATTAGAATTTGTTACTAATCACTAAAGCAACATCTATCGGATCCTAACATAGCTATGACAAATGAGTCAGTACTGTCGTATGAAAAGTTTCAAAATGATCATTTTCAATATTTTACAGTTGTAGCAAAATGCATATGCACTTTCATTTCTACTATAAAATAGTAAGTAAATAATATTCATATATATATATTCATATTCATATATTGAATTTCATGAAAAAAAACCACAAAGAATAATAAAACATTAGGCAAAAAAAGTAACGGTTAGAACAGAATCACCCATCCCCGTGCGTAGTGCGTCTCCAAACGTTACATGGAACTACCAAACCGGCTGGGACATCGGGATTAATGTTTGAAACCGGAATAAATTTAGTTAAAGGTACGTGTCCACAGGTTCGCATTGTACGCGCGGGCACCGAACGGATGACATCAAACTATTTTGTTTGTGGTAGTGCGTCTACCATATCCACAATATTATGTTCTATAATAAGATCCAGAAACACATTACTGGTTTGTTGATTTTACTGTCAAAAGGTTTACGATAAGTCAGGATAGTAATGTCTGGAAGATATTTTCTCTCTGTGCATCCACAAAATTATTAACTGTAAAAAAATAAAGATAAACACGATCGAGTTTCTTGTCGGTTCTTTTCGGTGGGAAAAGATTTTCTGGGATGTTTTCCGAACCGGTAGTAGTGCTTTTACATTCATAAGTGTCTTCCTATGGACTAAATTGAATACAGTATTTTGAGATTTACAGTTTTGAATGATAATATTGCTGAGCCGACGGCTAATTGCAATCGGATTTAATTTTAATTATAATGAAGAAGTTTTCGAGAATGCTTATTTGTTAGCAGAAAAGAGGAAACAAAAAAGAAAAACCATGATCGAATACGTAGTTTTTGTAATATTTTAGTTAAGGTTAAAATATGTGGCGACACGACACTGGACTCCCAGTCTATATACCGAGTGGCAACGTGTGTACACCGCAGCAACATCGAGTTGCTCGTAAAGGTCCGCTGTCACTCAGTGTCACTGTCGCTGCCGTGGAGAAAAATCGTACGCGGTGTTATTGAAACTTGATGCCGGGAACTGGCTCTATACTGACTGCGACACCAAAAATAAATGTCGACGTTTGTGTCAAGTGTCAGTGTTCTCGTGTATTTTATTTAACCTTTAGTCGAGTTTCATAACGCGGGTAAATATAATTAATGCAATTCGTCCGGTGCGTACGAAGCGAACCCGTTGCTGCGTATTTTAAACCAGAACGTATAATAAAACTATATTAGGTATGAAATTGGCGTTTCGTTGAACTGGCCACCTTGATCTAAAATATCTAGGGTTTGTTTAAGAATCAAATTTCAAATTTATTTCAAATTTAGACTTGTGTATTTGTATTTAGAATTTAGTTATTTTATTTGTTTTGGCACCAATTTGCTTTTCTCTCATATCGTTCTTTTAACATAATGGAAAACTTAAAATATCGTGTTATTTACGAATATGAGCTCCACCGTGGGATCAACGCTGCAGAAAAGGCTCGAAGGATTAATGATGTGTATGGTAGCTACTGCAACAGAAAGAACGGTACGTTTATGCTTCTAACGTTTTCGTTCTGGAAATGTTGACCTACGAAACAAACCCAGTGGATGGCCGGAGACCCTAGTTGTTAATGAAGAATTAAAGGTCATCATGGAAGCGGATCCATCGCAAATCACGTCAGAATTAGCGGCAGACTTCGGTGTGAGTGATAAAACAATTTTAATTCATTTGAAAGAAATTGAAAAAGTGAAAAGCTCGAGAAATAGGTACCGCATGAATTGATTGAAGCACACCAACAAACACGCATGGAGTGCTGCATTACATTATTCAACCGTCACAATAACGAGGAAACTTTGAATCGTATTGTTATTTGTGATGAAAAATGGATCCTTTTCGACAATCGGAAGTCCTCATCACAGTGGTTGAACCCAGGAGAACCTGCCAAATCAAGCCCGGAGCGAAAGTTAACTCAGAAAAAGGTAGTGGTGAGTGTTTGGCGGAACAGTGCTAGTGTCATACACTACAGTTTCCTAAGATCTGGCCAGACGATTACGGCAGATCTGTATTGTCAACAATTGCAAACCATGATGCCGTTAGTAGTTAGCCGTTAAACAACCGAGACTGGTCAATCTCTCTAGCCCACTGCTGTTTCAGGACAACGCTAGACCCCATACTTCACGACAGACGATCGCTAAAATAGAGACGCTGCAGTTGGAATGTCTTCGAAACCCACCATACTCCCCGGACCATGCCACAACAGAATACCACTTTTTCGAAATTTGAAAATTTCCTGCAAGGAAAAAAATTAATTCGGAATTCGGAGGATGTCCAAACCGCCTTCAAAGATTTTATTGATACTCACTCCCACCATTTTTTCTGCAATGGAATCAATGACCTAACTTTAAAATGGCGAAAGTTCATAGATAACAATGGTACATACTTTGATTGATTAAATGAATAATTTCATAATATTTTTTGCGTTTTACTTTTTCTCTATAAAACGCTAATTTAATATGTAAGGACCTATTATTAAATAATAATGTCGAGGCCACAGAACAAAATAAGTAACCTTTCTTATAAGATGCTCTATGGTCGTGTTGGCTGAACCACAGATCAATAACAATTAGGTTAGGAACCAGTGAAATTTTAATGTTAATTTTACTAGTACGTAAAATTTTATAACGTTATTATTTGATTATGAAATTATATTACGATATTACGAATTAAATAGCATTTTTTATTTCCTTTCTGAATTAAATTGAATAAGTAGATGAAGCCGACGGGTGAGGATTATATTTTTATATCTTTTATCCCGCCTTTTGACGCTTTTAGTGGGAGATTAAACATTTACGAGCTATGGTGATATTTCAGGCGCCTTTTTAAATATTTAAAAGACAAAGGTATTTTATCTTCATACTAGCTGTGCCCCGCGGTTTCACCGGTGTTAAATTTATTCGACTAATTCCTCATCGCGCCTCTACCAACGCACCCGTTGTTCTCAGTTTCCGTATTCTAGAGATTGCCAGAATACTTGACGTTCATGGTTACTGCTCCGTTTCTCGGAGTTGTAGCGTGAATTTATTTAACTTATAACCTTCTTCAATAAATGTGCTATAAAATACACAAAGTGTTTTTCAAATCCGACTAGTAATTGCAGAGATTATTGCGTTCAAACTAACAAAAAACAATCTTTTGAGGATAGATGTAGACGGGGATTCGAAATTCTAATAAAATGATATCATCCATTTTACAATAAGAAGAGCTGTTTGTGTCTCACTATTCAGCTCAAAAAATTAAGTCTTTTGAAAACGAGATAATCTCATTATATTTCGGTATTATTGCGGCTTCAAGAGATGATCTTATAAATAATCAAACAACTAGGATTGCAAAAAATCTTTATAATAAAATAGGTAATAGCCTCATTTTGATTTGTTGTGGGGCTTACGCGCCAAGACTGTCAACGTCTTATTGTGTAAAAAAACACCGTTATTCAAACCATTACCACTGTGCAGAATTTATAGATGAAGTTAATGAAAGAATGCTTATGTACTCTTTTTTTTATTTATTGGCAACTGTGTTCACCCTCAATTCTGCAAAGGTTACGTGAATAGTACATATATATTTTCTAATTATTCATATAATCTTCAAACATAGTTCTAACAAGATGGCGGCTCCCTTGTTAGAACCAACAGTCCAGAGGCAGTCCAGGGGATTTTGTGGCAACTTAAAATGTATGTTCCTAGTTATAATATTTCATATAATCCACTTCCAGGTGATACCAGTGAAAACGAGGTAGTCGCTGGTCTGATAAACATACGTATATATCCTATTCGATATTTTAGAGTAAAATCACACTCGACAGCATTTTACCATGACTTCAAAATTAGAAATTTAGAATAAGAAGAATTAGGAATTAAAATCATTAAATAAATATTAATAATGTATTTTATAATTAATGTACACATATAACTTTACATAAGTATTTACTGACAAAGAATATTTTATCTTAAATCAAGTTCTTCGTAGATAAGATATCAGTTGTCCTTATTGCTTTTCATCATTACTTTGAGTAATTCAAGCCCTGCGGTCATCAAATTAAGACCCTTTTCCTGAAATGAAACATAATATCAATGAATACTTAATTTAAAATCACATTATTGTTATTAATAAGAGTTTGTTTGTGTCCCACTGTTTGGCGAAGGTCCGAGAAAAGGAGCCAGCCCACGACATATTGGCGATTTCAAACGCGGAGTGATCCACAATTCTATGTTTTTCCCAAATACGGTGTTACTACAAGAACATTTCTCAAGCGTTTAAGTTTCAGCCGATATTGTTACCAAATTCTAATTAGTAGCTGTACGCGAATTCCGAAAAATGTACATGCCTCCGAACCTGCGGATTAATCTTGTTGTTTGGAGTCAGCCATTCAATAATTCAAGTGTTCCAGATTGTGATTACTATTGTTGTAATAGATTATTTCGACGCCTACCACGCATTAGGTCGTAAGGCAAAAAACGATATTTTTCAGGAGAGCTATTTTTGTAAACGTTACTGATATAGTTCATTTGTGTAATTCAAAAACTCATAATTTATAGAAGATATTAGTATTCAGGAATTCAGTAATTAGGGTTCAGGAATGTTTAATACGGTATATTATGGTTCTAATAACACAAAAATACAATTTTACTCAAAAAATGTGTTTCGACATTATGCGTGGGAGCCGTCGATTTTTGAAATTCAATTTAAAAAGCTTACACGTTTCTCTATTGATTTAAAGCATAGTCATATTATCGATTATATTTAGCTTTAAAAAAGAATCGATAATAATAAAAATTATGGTTCATCTCAAAAATAAACAATTGTCATGTGTCATGCAAGCTTTCTTACGATGAATCAGTAATAACCACTTGATATCCACGACTTATGTACACATGTGAAAAAGAAAAAAAAATACAATCATTACACTTTTAAATTTACACATTTTTACATAAAATTACACATTTTATCAAAGGGATAAGTAAGTAATATATGATGTTAATTTGAAATTGTTTAGAAACTTATAATTCCTAGAACACGACAATTATTGTCTCCAACTACTGCATCGATCGCGCATTCACCAGCCGTGACACCCGCCAAAATGGTACGCTTATGCGTGTCACGTTTTCGTCAGTCGGTGTATATATAGAAATTAAGCGTGGTGGTAAGAATCTTTACACGACTGGTTCGCGACCACTATGAACATGTGGTTTTCTTATGCCAGTGTAGGAGGGTTGCAAGTCGGTATTTCAGAGGTGACTAGAAATGGATTGTCGATCTACCGGTGGTCGCCTTGGTTTTTGGATTGTATAGTTCCTACCATCAGGCACAATGCAGACTCTTGATAGACCAAAAAACAAAAAAAAAATTACTAGAGGTATATGAAGTATGTAAATATGGAAACGCATTCTGTTCAACCAGCTGATTCGAAAAACTGATAGATTTCCAACTTCCAAGCGACTCTCTTAGGACAAGGACTATAGATCCGTGATTCCCAAAGTAGTCATAAATCCTCACGGATCAACGATGACCTGCTAGGGCTCCATGTCAGCAAAAAATACTTTCAAAGTTACTGACACTATATTAGCTGTCAAAAACACTGTTGAAATGGATGAATCCGAAAAAAAAAACATTGTTATCAGGTAAGCAAGGGGTTTGGGGTTCAGATAAGGTTGTCTAGCAAAAAACCGAAAAACATTAGGTACTTATCACGAGAATATAAATATAATACTTACAGCAGCTTCAGCACCTTTACTTAGTAATTCTAAAGATTTTCCACTGGTTAGTAAATCCAAACATGGTTTCGGCGCTGCGTTACCTGTCCCGATAAACAATGCAAATACTGCCAGCAGCATAATAAATACAAGGGTAAGCTTCATGTTTATAATTTGTTTGAGCTGAGGTTCTGCCACCAACGGAGTGCACTTAAGAATGTGATATATGCACTAATCACGTGCGCTATTTAAACGTTTCAGGGTTTGTTTTGTTTTCCTGTATAAACTACGGTGATCGATCGTAGGGAATGTCCAACCATGAAGTGAATCAGTTTAATGAATAAGAATGTATCGTCATCGGCTTCATCTACAACATTTATCAAGTGTGGTTATATTTTAGCTTTGCGTGAATCTGTTCATTATAACAGAAATGGTGTTGGGTTCGCGTCACTTCCTCCAACTGCATGGACGGGGAGGATGACGGGTTCCCGGGGGGAGGGTGACGGGTTCCCGGGGGGAGGGTGACGGGTTCCCGGGGGGAGGGTGACGGGTTCCCGGGTGGACGGGCGAAATTGCGAAAATTGTCATATAAAAACTTTGAAATATAAAAAGAGGGTTCCTTGTCCACTTTTGATTAATAAACAATAGTTACTTTTTTTACTACTTAACTTTACATACTTTTTCAAATATAAGAACATGCAGTAAAGTAGAACTTAAATTCGTATGTAAACAAATTATTATATTAAGTTCTTGGAGATATAAGTGATAACTTGAGAAAAAAAACCACTATATTCAAGTTAAATTACGATAAATGAAATTATGGTTTATGTAAAAACACAATATGGTAGGTGATACGTGAAATTACGAGTTTAAATAGCTTGCATAGTTTAATAGCACCCTCTTTTTCTGTCCGTATATCCGTCTGTCCGCCTGTCCGTCCGTCTGTCTGTCCGTCCGTCCGTCCGTCTGTCGGTCCGTCCGTCCGTCCGTCGGTCAGTCCGTCCGTCTTCTGTCTGTCTGTTAGTCCGTCCTTCCATCCGTCAGTCCGTCTTTCCGCTCTTCCATCTGTCCGTCCATCCGTCAGTCTGTCTGTCGGGATTTTCACTGGCAGATAGCTGATTTTATAAGGAATAACTTAGGCTACTTTTATATTAGAAAAATAATTAGGGTTCCGCACAAAAAATATTATATAATATTATATTACAGTTGCTTTGTTATTTGAGACAAAACGTACCTACAATTAATCTTTCTTTATCATAATAAACAACTAAAGAAATATAGAAGATGGAACATTGCTGAGTAGGACACGATTATGTGGTACCACCAACATATGCTATAGTAGTACCCGTAGGTGTGTCGCGTTCCGGTATGAGCCGGTGTATATCCAGTAATCAAGCGAGGTGGTAGGAATCTGTACGTGACAACCATGTACATGGTGATAAACCCTAAACCGGTGATAAAAAATCATGTGTGCAGTTCACACGCGGTAGAAGTGAAACCTTCAGAAAACTAATAAGAAACACTGTAATGTATTATATATCATTCGCTCGCAGGCGAAATCCTGTCGATGTATGTGTTTGTCTCTTTTTAGTGTCGCTTTTTCGTTTCATCGAGTTTAAATCATAACGGTACTAAATAAGTTTTCACTTAAAAAATTTAGTGCCTTGTTTACAAAAGACGTCTTTATTTTAAAGCCCCTATTAAAATTTATAGTTACTATAAAGAGTGATGTTTTCGATCTAAATTATACGTACTTTGTCTGTATTTACCAGTATGCATTTAACTATACTACTATTTTTATTACAATAAAAAACGAGCTTAATTAAAATAAAAGTGATTGTGTACATAGCCTTTCACAGAAAAAGGTTAACTGCAAAAATAAAACCATTAATAGATTGTAAGCTTAATATATTCGCACCTTATAAAATGACATAATTTGAAGGTGTAAGGTTTATGGTGCTAAAAATAATTATTATATTCACCATTAGATTTGTCGTGTTTCGGGATTTGCCGGTGTATGTCATCCAGTTATTGAGAGACTTGAAGGTTGGCATGACAACGGTGCGGCAATGGATTGCTGATCCCTTGGTGGGCATTGTTGTTTTTCAATTGTACTGTGCTTATCACCACGCATAGAGGAGTCACATTGCCGTGTCGTGCAAAAAAAAACTTTATACGAATTGTTTGAAGTAAAACTTCTTTAGACGCGACTAGGAGGTAACTGGACGACAATGCAACGGAACTCCGTTACGGCAATATATGCAACGAAAGTCCGTTACGGCATTGAATTAAAACTTCTTTAGACGCGACTATTATTAACGTATTATGTTATCACGGATGGTGATATGATGGATGGTGACTGTCGGGGTGGTGGTGACCGTCCGGGTGGTGGTGACCGTCCGGGTGTGGTGAGCGTCGGGATGGTGGTGACCGTCGGGGTGGCGGTGACCGACGGGATGGTTGTGACCATCGGGATGGTGGTGATTGTCGGGGGGTGGTGATGACCGTCAGGATGGTGATGACCATTTAAGTTAAATTGCGTGTGACGATTACACGCTTTTAAATTGTTTTTTTTATTTGTCAATTATTATTGCTGTTTTGGGTTTTTACTTGTGACTGTAAATATTACCACTTAGGAAATTACATTTGATTCATTTTATCTATATAATAATGACACATCTTATTCAATTAGTAAACAATAACTACCTACTAAAATGTGTGACTCAAAAAATGTAACCGATCACGAGTCATCTATATGTTATATACATATTATAAAAGTCGACGTCTTTCTGTCTGTATGTCCGTTTATATTCTTTTCACGCGAAAACCACTTAGGTATCCGATTTACATGGGTTTTGCTTTAATTCATAGATATGTTAATTGGCCAGGTTATAGGATATATTTTGTTACATGAAATAATATCAATGAATGAAATAAATGAAATAATCAATTCAGAAAAAAGATGCTTTTGGGACAAATTTATATCAAGTTAATGTACTACATAACTGTAGATCTTTACAAAATTTACACAAAAGTCAGCGATAGCATATATCTATCTTCTAAGGATCACCCACAATAAGCATTTTTGAGACATCACAATTCGCGCGTGCGCTTTGCCGACGGCATTCTGTAGTCTACTTGAACGGAGGCGCGGACACAGCTAGTACCAAATATATAAGTAGTAATTATTACGTGGTTATAGAAACCACTAAAAAAAATCCATATATATATTATTTTTTCTGCTTTATCCGCCCTCAAAAGCACGATTTACTGCCTGACGCCCTCCTCTGCTTCTGCCTCGGGCCATATCCCCCATAACTGTAGGCTAAATACTTCCTTGGCTACGTAGATGTAAACATGCCTAGAGTACCGGATGTCCGGTAACAGGAAAGTATACCGATATCTTATTGTATACAATTTGATAAAAAAGTACCTAAATCTTTTATAGTAGCTCTACAGTACTAGTAGTGATAAAGTTAATTTTAGTTAAAGTTTCAGTGTAATAGGAATGTTATGCCAAATATTTTATGTGCACTTAAGTCTATCTATTTTAACATTCAGATAGGTTCGGAAAGATCGGAGAAATCGGAAATAGTTTTAGTGAGGTTGAGGTTTTTTTGAATATTTTAGTTTACTATTTGTCATAAATATAATTCATAATGAGTGATTTTTTTTTAAATTAGCTCCCTACTTCATCTTCTTTAGGGTGGAGGTATTTCACCAGGCGGGTTGCTCCAAGTACAGACAAATTCAAAGACAAAAGACATTTTTCAATCGTTATATGTTTTCGCCACAATCTCGCCTGATCTTAAGTGACGATGTGGCCCAAAATGGTAACACATTAAGCCTAGTGGGAGCACTGGCTCTCAAGTGTAGCTGCCGGAACACACCTATTGGTGCTTGGCGACAGATTTTCAACTTGAGGGTGGTAGCTAGCCAGGCGGGCATTAGAAAAAGCTCTACCACCATGCTATGGTTTCATCAAGATGTTTTCCTGCACCGAAAGCTAAGGCTCATTGCAGGGATTCGAACTCACGTCAATCAACGCGATGTCCGTACACGCTACCACTGAGCCATCATTGTCTTTCTTTGAATATTGTGCAATTCTCTCTGTAGTGCTTCCAGTTCCCAAGTTCCTTTGCTGGGAACTGTATCAAAACCTTATATATTAATCGCTCAGTGTAGTTTAGAGTGAAAATATTAATAGATTTATTTATCTTATGCAATATAACTACATATTAGTTCTAAAATACTCAAAATCCATAGAAACCTAAAAATGAATATAATTATTAATTGGTTTTGATTTTGATCAATTATGTACATATGACAATACATATATAGGTATCCAATTATAAAACGCAATTTTCTACACAATTTACACTCATATTTACTAACTAACTAACTAGGCATTGGAGCATCAAATTATTTTCATGTGAACGAAGTCGCAGGTATCAGCGATAACATAGTTCAGTTTTTTCTTAAATAAACTTGAAGCTTGAGATCCACGGAAAGGAAAGTGATTGCTCTGTATTGAAGTTCGGATTGGATCATTTCCGTTGTCGTCTGTCGGCTTGGCTATTTATTTTCATTTATTTGACAGTACCGTACATACCTTACGCGTTTTTACCTTTCATTATTTTGATTTATTCCTGAAAGCTGACACATTGAAGCGAAGGATGTAATTAATAATAATAATTTATTAGTGACCATAGTATTTCACAAACAATTCAGATTAAAATACAATTTCATATGGGATTTAGTAAAAACAATACTTAAGCATTTATAGTGGCATGCAATATTATTTAAAAATCTCATAATACATCGAAAGATAAATTAATATTGTTTCGTTACAAAAGTATTTAGAATATTTATATAAAATAAAGAGTAATTATAGAGATAAAGTTTATTTCATAATGCTGCATTTTTTGTTACAAAGTTACAAAATTTGTGGATTTACTTTGTTCCTTTTTGGAAATGAAGGTTAATAATTTTTTAAATATTTAAATTTTAAATATTTAAAAAATAAATTTTAAATTTTAAATATTATTTTCATAGAATTTAATGAAAGATTGCGTAAAGTTTAATAACTATTTTATTATACAAAATAATATATATAAAAATTCTCAGTAATGCATGATAAAAAATAACGTAAGGAGCCTGTCCTAAAATTATATATTCGTGCTATACAGGATTGGATAATTTTAATAGTTTTTATTTTTATTTAATGTCAAAATAAAATTAACTCTGCGCGAATATTTCGCTCATGATAGAATGTAAATAATCTAATTGCTGTTATGTTAACTAAACATAATGTTAATAGATGGCGCTTTAAATATATATTTTATTAGCATTCAGTTTTTTTTAACTATGACATTAAATTCTATGCCAATAACGGGAACATGAGCTTTAAAATGATGTTTGAATTATATCATTATATAGCATGTATAATTATAGCATTTGAATGCTCTCACAAAAAACACATCTGATAAATTATTTAATGTTTATTCTCAAATTTATTGCAAATTATGAAAACTCCAAGTGCTATTTTCCTCGACTCTTTAGCTAAATTACCTTAATCGCGGTCTCAAGCAGATTTAAATCATTTTAAATATCGCTTTAAGACCCGTACTATAGGTACCTACTATATAATAGTCCACAATTAGAAGTTCTCGGTTTTTAAGTTTAAAGTTTACAATTATTTCGTGATGTAGATTGCTGTTACAAAATATTTATATAAATATAAACTTAATTATCAAACTCCCTGAAAACGATTTAAAAAGTCGAGCGTTTTCTTCAAGAACCATCCAGCTAGTATATACCTTTTGTCTCTTGTACAACAGAGAGTTTTAGATATATAATTATGTTATTTTATATCTCTTTAATTTGACTATTGATGCTTTCGGCTTAATATTAATCTTGCATGAACTGTAATTATTTAAATTTTATCGGTTACCGTTTAGCACGTTATAATATCTAAATGTTGAAAGCAGTATAACATTGTGTGATTATTGTGCTCAATTCTTAACGATACATTGAATAGGACCTTTTAATATCTATTTTAAATTCTAATTTATTTTGTCAGTTTTGGCCTTATTATGATAAGTACGAATATTTTAACAATAACATCAATGGTGCCACCATTGTTAAAAGAGCAAAGTATAATATTGTGTAACCATCTAAAATAAACAATACTGTTCATGACACATACTTTACTAATAATGTTGAGAAAAATATGTGGATGTCTTTATATTTTATTTACGCTAGCCAGCACTCAAGTTTACTTAAAATAAATTTACTACGACAATGTGTCTGTATTGAACAGATAAGCAGAGTTAATATCTATTGACAAATTGTCGTAACTTTGCGAAGTATACACAAATTACGTTTATCTATAATATATCAATACGTTACGGGTAAACTATTTTTATTTAGATACATATTTTTAAGTGAAACTTCTTATGCGACTTCCAAGCGTTAAACGTTAAACGTTTAACGCACATTATCGGTCTCTCCTCTTTGTGTGAGCCAGAGCGAGAGAGCAAATGTCGGTGTGTATGTATATTGCACACTGTTTAAATAAAATATCTTTTAAAATCAAGTTTCACTTCTATCGTGTGTGAATCGCACACACACCTTTTTATTATCGAATAGTTTAGTAAAAAGTGACAATAGAAGTCGAATTTTAAGATTTCCAAACTGCTTTTGTTGAGTTATTGGTTGAAAGGGTATTCGTAAAAGTTTCATTTTATTTTCATTACTATGCATATGTTTAACTACCATGTGTATAATATTAATTTCAGCCGAAATGTATCTAGATTCAACGTTTACGTCATCCTTGATCTTTTTTTTTAGACTACAAAACAGGCATACGGGCCGCCTGATTGTAAGCGGCTACCGTAGCCTATGAACGCCTGCAATTCCATAGGTATCACAAGCGCGTTGCTGACCTTGAACCCCCTACCCAAAAGAGATCTGGAAACCCTACTCACCACAGAAACACAACACTAGGTCATTTGGCTGCGATCTTCTGTAGGGTGGAGGTATTCCACCAGTCGGGCTAGCCCAAGTAGAGAAAAATCTACAAAGAAATTTCTCTGCGCCCTACCTCTCTTAAATACTAATGTAAATGGCATCCCATGCAAAATTATACAAGAATAACTTGATTAAGCCATGTAAGATAATTTTTTATCAACGTCCTACTCTTGAATTTTCTATGTAAAATCACAATTGTTTTACAAACCAAAGTATGAGTAAAATTACAGAAAAATGTATGGTAATCCAAATTATAACACTATACGAATAATTTTCGTAGACACGTGAAGAAACCTACAATATTGTATTGTAATTTTATAATGTGATTTTTAATTCATAAATTTGTGCTGTATAACCGTGTATTGTATAATAAAGATGGTTTTTTGCATAATACAGCTTGGTAATTGTGCACAAGTAAAATGGACAATTAATTCTGAAATGTCGCAAAAACTCCCTTGAAAGTTCTAACAATGGTTCATTTTGTTAGAACACTGAAATCATCACAAGACACCTTGTATAATAAAATCATTACCTACTTGATATTAGAAGTAATAATCTTCAATGGTACTTATTGGGTGACAAATTAAAAAGAAGTTATTATATTTTATATCAAGCAAAACACTCGACACATGTCTGAACAGAAAACGCTCACACGTATTCCTAAACGGGTTCATTGGGATAGGAATTTTCATGAGAGAAATACCAACCTACCTCGAATTTTATTGATCTCCGAACGTGTTCATATTCTAATCAGTTTGAAACTGAATTGGAGTAAAACTCAACATTTGTTTAATTCCAAATTATTGTATCGTAATAAATCTGTAGTTTCAATGGACCCTTTATTAAATTTGGTAAGTTTTAATGAAAATTTGTTATAATTTGATATGATACACTGAACAATATGTACGTGGCATAACAAAACTTTACATCAACAACAAATTTAGGATAATCCTAATTCGGTAATTTTCTGTGATTTGCATACATACAATAAATAAATTATATAGAGGATAATAAGCATAGGCATTTTAACTAATAGAGCTTTGGTTAAACTTATGTTTAGTGTGACAGAGTATGGAGATCTTTGTTTTCATTATAACTGTGTAGCTTACAAGTTTTAAATTAAGAACAAAATGAAATTTAAATAATAAAAACTACTTAATATTTTTTTACCGACAAAGCCAAAAAAAAAATAAGGCAGTGATTTTGAATATTATAAAAAAGTATATTCGTATTCGTATATTTATAACCATGATGATAACAGTAAAAGAGCTGATAGATAATCTTTAAACGGCTAAATAGATTTCCTTGAATCATAATAAGAAAACTCTCGATCAAGTCACCTTTCAAACAAAAAAGACTAGATCAAAATCAGCTCAGACGTTTGGGAGCTACCACAGACTAATAACAGGATACTACATGGAGCTACGATGCCACAGATATACAAATACACATGTTGATCTTATAACACCCCTCTGTTTGCGTAGGCGTTAAAGTTAAAGTTTACTAGTGATGGAAAGTGTGAAAGTGATATTGAAAGGAGAGTTAATGCTGGTAATAAAATGAATGGGGCGCTGCACGCCTTTATGAACAGCCAGAAAATTTCTTGAAAAGCTCGTCTGGCTGTACATGGAGGAGTGTTAGTTCCACCACTCATGTACGGAATTGAAAGCTGGGTGTGGCAGAAAAAACATGAAAGTAGAATAAATGCAGTAGAAATGAGAGCGCTAAGAAGTATGATAGGAGTGAAACTGAGTGAAAGGATAAGAAATAGTGTAATAAGAGAACGTTGTGGTGTGAAAGAAGATATAGTGACACGGATTGAGAAAGGGATGCTTAGATAGTTTGAGCATGTAGAGAGGATGAATGAAAGATGATTTACTAGACAGATTTATAAGATGAGTGTAATTGAGAACGTTGGAAGAGGAAGGCCTAGACGAACGTTTCACGATCAAATTGCGAACGTTTTGAAGAAAGGTCAAGTCAAGAGTAGTTAAAACCGACGAGCATGCATGAAAAGATTGATGAATGTTGAGGAAGCGAAAGTTGTATGTCAGGATCGTAGCAAGTGGAAAGACGTGGTCTTTGCCTACCCCGTTGGGAAAGAGGCGTGATTTATGTATGTATGTTTGTTTTATAGGAAATATGCCAGAACCAACATACGTGTTTTATATACATATATAAACGTTGTACTTACTGACGTTTTGCATGTAGGTAAAATATCAGACGCTACGTTGAAAGGGTAGGGACTAGCGACTATTCATTAACAAGTAAACTGTAGTTGACGCGTTTAAAGAGGAAATGAGAGGTACTACGAGTGACATACTCTCACTGAACATTTATTGTGAACTATTTACTGTATACGGTGGGTATACGTTAACCTATCAATTATTCTTTATTAGCATACTAGTGTTTTCCTCAAAAAAAGTGTTATTATTCTGCTCAATTTCTTGTTCTCATTACGTAGTAAGAGTAACTGGGCACTCGTTTGTTATCATTTGTATTGATTCATTTTCCAGTCCACCTGATCCAATAATAATAGCTTAGTCTTTATATACTAGACCTGAGGAAAGAGTTGGAATGTCTCTAGTGTAGTTGTATGTTTTCAACCACACCTTACGGTGCGGCTATATTGCTTTTTTGCGGTAGAAATAGGTGTTGATGTGATGCTTCGCAATCCGCAGTCGAACTGTTAGAGGTATTTAAATATATTATAGATCTAATTATATAATGTAGATGTTTTATTCAAACATATTAATGATTTGTGTTGATTTTCATTGTTAGTATATTATTGGAATGTTATAAGTTGCTGTTTTGATTTCAATACAATTAAACAATACAATTATTATCGATAGGTTAAAATAGAAATAGTGTGTTAATTTATAAATCATAATTTATACAATTTTAAAATATTTAAGATGTATGTATTTCTAATATCTGCTTCCGTTTTGGTGTTTATGCTTTTCCGCCACGACGTAAATGAACAATTGCGATCGATTCAGTGGCATTCGTTAAGTGACCGGCAAAGAGGACACGCGTCTTGTAATTAAGGTAAAGATACAAATTATGAAATTGTTATAATATAAATTAAAATATTTACATAGTGTTACTCTTTATATTTTGATATTTTCTATTATTCTTAAGCATCAATAAAAAATAGTATATACATATTCGCAACATTATTTAGATTTTGATGATAATATTTGTTTTCTTTGTATGTGTAATATTTTATTACTTTCGTGTGATATTTATATTTTGCATGATAGTATCACATCGAGTAGGTTAAAATTACAAAAGCAATTTAATCATTTCAGCTTTATAGCAATAGGATTTACAATATACCTAGTATCCAGTTATGTAAAATAAATAAAATGTAATAATTACATATTTGCTCTGCTACATAATTGTTTTGTTTAAATGTTAATGTATTTTATTAAGGAGGTAAAGTTTAACGTTGTATATCGGTATATCTGGCAAAAATATCATTGTCATATAAAACCTAAACTCATCTACTGCAAGGTAATGTACAAATGCTAATATTTGCAAAAAAATCCAATACATTATTTACCCACAGCAAATGTTATTAAATTTTATATTTGTCTTATAATATTATAAAGAATTTCAGTGTATGTAATATGAAAACAGCACTGGTTTCTTATCTTAAACGATAAACTTGATTTTGTAATTGTAACCTACTTGACGTGAAACTAACATGCGCTATATGCGAGAGTTATATAAAGAAACAGTTAAACATCACACTTTCATACAAAACTATTTAACAAATAGTTATAAGCAATGAGCCTGAGCTTTCAATGAAGGAAACCATAGCATGGTGGTAGGGCATTTTCTAATGCCCGCCTGGCTAGCTACTACCCTCAATTTGAAGATCTGTCGTCAAGCACCTATAAGTGTGTTCCGGCAGCTGCACTTGAGAGCCACTTCCACTAGATTTAGCGTGTTATATCTTGGGCCACATCGTCACTTAACATCAGGTGAGATTGTGGCCACTACGCAAAACCTATAACTATAAAAAAAGTAATATATATATATAAATTAAGATCGAAATATACTATTTAACAAAAATGTTTAAATTAAGACTTTATTGAAGCTACACAATGATAGAAAATAGTAAATATCAAATTCAGTCTCGCTACTTTTATATCTACTAGGAAGAATCAAAAAGGAGTGAGAACGACATACTCCTTGGTAAGAAAAAAAAAACTGGCAGGCATAGCTCAGATACATATTTGTAATATTAATAAAGAAAAAAATCTTCGATTCTCTTTTGTAATTTTCTGAATGTAGTCATTTCTTTGCTTCGTGTCGGAACGTGTTCTCGAAAATGTAGAAAAACGAAGTGCGAAAGAAGCCGTTATTAAATACCTCTGTTTAAAAAAGTTAGCGATGCAAGAGATTCATGGCGATTTGGAGGCAACATTAGGAGAGTCTGCTCCGCCGTATTCCACTGTCGTAAGGTGGGCTTCTCATTTTCGAATAAAGAGAACGAGCGTGGAAGACGAAACATCGTTGCGGCCGTCCATCGGCGTCAGTAACCCAAGAAAATGTTGCGAAAGTCGAGAAAATTGTATTGAGCGATCGAAGAGTTACCATCCGATACATACTTCAAGAAACTGGCATTTCATATGGAAGTATTCAATCCATATTGAAACAATCTTTGAATATGAGAAAAGTCTCTGCAAGAAGGGTGTCGAGAATGTTAACTGACAGTCACTTGAAATTTCAAAGATATTGTTCGACAAATTTCAAGAAGATTCTGAAAACTTTTTGTCTCTTTTCGTAACAATGGACGAAACATGGGTCCATCATTTTGATACCGAGACAAAACAGCAATCTTCGCAATGGAAACGGCCATCATCACCGACCCCGAAGAAGTTTCGTTTCGTGGCATCGGCTGGCAAGGTTATGGCCTCAATATTTTGGGACTCAGAAGGTATATTGTTGATTGATTACCTGCAGTGTGGAACCACTATTACAGGTCAATATTATGCAGCTTCAATTCCCAAGTTGAGGAATGCCATCAAAGAGAAAAGGAGAGAGAAACTTCGAAGGGGCGTACTGTTTCATCACGTCAACAAACCCGCGCACAGGTCGGCAGTTGCGATGGCTGCCATTCAGCAAGCTGGCTTCGAATTGGTTGACCACCCCCCTTATTCACCAGATCTGGCGTCTAGCGATTTTATCTGTTCCCCAAATTGAAAAAATACTTAAGGGGAAACAGGTACGAAGACGTGACATAACGAAGTGATGGATGCCGTGGAGAGCTTTTTGCAGGACCTATACAAAACTTTTTTTGTGAAAGGGATTGAAGCCTTGGATAAGCGCTGAACTCGGTGTGTAGAGAGACTCGAAAACTATGTAGAAAAATAAATTGATATCTGATTCTCACTACTTTTTGATCCCTCCTCGTATAGCACATTCGGTAGTTGAGCGAGTGTTGGCAAGTATTTGTTAAGTACTTAGATAGATAGAAGGTTCTGAAATTCTGAAAGTGACTACTACTACGAGGAACGGAGATCCATATCTGTTTCAATAAAAATGGACTGTCAATATGTCTATATTTATAACCTTAAATAGGAATGACAAATCTAAGATATTCCTTCTAAATTGGAATGTCTGTAATTTATAATTTTTTTGACGTGATTCATATGAATGCAGAGAGTAGCGATTGTTGCTTATGAACGCGTAGAAAAAGAACATACATATGAAGTTTGCAAATTCTTAGTTTTGTTGTATTTTGAAGATGTGGAATCAACTCCCGGCCTCGCCTGGATAAACCCAGGTAACAAACATAACGAGGATAAACAAACATATAAACTAGGTATGAAAATGCGTTATGCAGTAACTGTCATAACGACGACTGGTAGAATTAATCACCTGCGGTCACACTTTTTTCTGACTGCACCGTACTTTCCATCAGGTAATGTGTAGTCATTTGAACATTACCTGTGCCTGTGTACCTTACATGATGTATTAAATTATGTATATTTTCTACAGAGTCTTTCTACGGTTGCCTCGTCACTACAACTCATCGGAATGTTTGCCGACATTCATCTAAATGGCTTTGTGACTATATAACAAAGGAAGACTCCATAAAGCGGCAATTGTAACGGCATGACGCGGAGCGGCATCTCCGGCCGGCGCGGTGTGAAAGTGGAAAGTCATTCTGAAAATCCCGAGGCACTGAGTACACGCGAAACAGCGTCACTTACAGCATTTAATTATAATAATTCTTACTTAGGCTTTATTTCATGACGTTATATCTATGTAGCTATTTTTTAAATTTATTGATTACTAGCTTCTGTCCGCGACTTCGTCTACGTGGATTTCTGAATTTTACCGGGATAAAAAGCATCCCATATGTTAAGTCAAGTAATAAAGAATCTCTCTCCCAAATTTCATCCAATTCCGTTTTGTTGTTTTTGCGAGATAGACTAACAAATATCAAAATAAAGAAACTTTCACATTTATAATATTAGTTGGAATTGGTTAGAAATCTGGATCTGAAATGTAGCTGCCGGAGCCCACCTAAAGGTGCTTGCCGACAGATTTTCAATTCGAAGGTGATAACTATACCAAATGGGCATTAAAAATACCTTGCCACCACGCAGGAACACCATGCACCATGGAGTCACACAAAATGACAATTCTGATTGAAATTGTGAACTTAACATTCCAATAACAAGGCTTGTTCGGCTAGCAATTCGTGTTGTCATGAATTCTGATTGACTTGTAACATCGGGCTTTGCAAGTTCGGTGTTATGCAAATCTCGCCTTATATTATAGACACGTCGTCATGAAGTATAGGTACCTAATTTGTGCTGTATTCATATGTATATATATTATATATATATAGATATTTTCAGTTACAAATATATAATTAAAAATAATATTAAATATAAATTTCGGCCGGATGAATTTATTTTATTAGGTTATATAATAGTTTTTGTTGAACTATTCATTTGCAGGAATGAGTCCAGGATGTAGGGAGTTATATCCAGGTATATGCAAATGTAGGAGACTTTCCTGCAAATACCTACCTGTACCCATAAAACTTAATTTGTTTTCGTGTGACCCGACAGTATGTCCGTGAATAGAGTATATAGTCGTGGTGGACTAATTGATTGTCGGTCTTTAAGAATATAATTATATAGTAAATTACCAATTTAATTCAGTCGTAGCGGACTAGTTGAATGCCATATTGATCATACAGTCATAACATTTTTTATGCAGTCATGATAGACTAGTTGAATACCAATTTTTAAGAATGTAAGAGTCATCAAATTTTTTTTCTTACTAAGCTATCTTCCCATTGTTAATAAAATTGAAATGTGTATTCGATACACTCAAATTAACATAAAAGTTGTTGTATTTTTTATATTCACCAATAACACAATTAGGTACGTACATATTAACGTCAAATAACAAACTTCTACAAATGCTTGTATCTCTCTAAAGACGCTTTAATAGTAATATCTGCTAACCATACTACAGGACAGCGATTTTGATTTGATTAAAGATATTTTCTGAATTACCTGTCGTCCACGCAATTGGGGATGTAAAGACTTTGTTATATCGGTCGTTGACCTATATAATCCCGGCCGAAGAACATGCTTTATATCGTTGAGGCTGTAAGGGCTGGGTTGTAAACGGATACCGCAATTTGTCATATGTTACATGTTTATTGAACAATGCAGATTGAGTGAGCTGTTTACTTGACGGCCTAAATAACTAAAACATTTTTAGAATACAAGAGTACCCTATATCTTTTTCAGTTTCGCTTTGTCATTATCCAATATGTTAAATGCCAACTGAGCCTTCCTCTACCATGTCTGCATACATAATGTACTTATATAACAATATTATAATATGGCTTTTTTATGGTTCCGATGTCAACAAGGAACCCTTATAATTTTGCTATGTCCGTCTCTTTAACCGCGGCTTAGCTCAGAGATTGTTAGTAATTTGTTAGTAATTAGCTGTAATTTAGTAAGGGTATACTATACAAATTTATCACACCGACAAATAGGTAAAATAAAATCTTGAAAAAAAGGATTCTTCGGGTACCTCCCCTACACATAAAGTGGGAATTACTTTTTTCCCGTCTATCCCATTGCGTTAGATAGGTTGTTGAAAATGCTAGTTTTTGTTAAAGTCAATGGTGCAACCCTCGAGCCAACTAAATGGTTGTTTTTAGACGTGAAAAGAATCATGACAGTGGTATATATCATGAAGTTAAAAGGTAAGCTATCAGAGGTAAGTATGCTTTACAACCTAGCGACAATTAACTTATAAAATGTACTTGGAGAAGTAATTTCGTACAAATTTCATTGAAAATTTCTTAAAGCCCCCTTTCTAAGTCTGTATATTTTAACGGGTAACTAATGAACCCTACAATACGCGTGACCACACACAGACTTGGCAATTTTTTAATGAAATAACAGAGTTAAAATAATTTTCGGTAGTCGATTTTGTCGACCTAAATATTATAATTTATTAAAGGGAAACTTTTTTGGGTGTGTAAGGACTCTGTAGTATGCTCTTGACATGAACGAGAAATGACTATAATTTATACATTGAACAAACAATTTATTGTTCATGACCACTTCAGATTCCCATCACGAAGACGGAGTAACGTTCTTATGCGAATTCAGTATTGGAATGCCCTACATCGTTTTTTTTTTCGAACTGACTATACTGTTAGCCTTAGCTAATGCTAAGGCCTAATGGCCCTGGAGCCTTTACGGCTTTTACAGCTTCACCGTGCTTGGAAACCCTTCATCGCTCAGCTCCTTCGCTTTATAAGACTATCCGGCCGCACTGGCGCTCGGGTTGCCTCCATACCGCGAGCGATCGTATGAAGTCACGTTCTGTGCTACGTGACACGATAATGACGTCATCGTCTCGTGCGTCAGTTGGGAGTCTTAAAATGTGTAATGAAAATAAAATTCCAAATCAGTATTTTAGTGCAACCTTTTAGATGCAACGTTGCTGACGCAAAAAGTACAGTAAACAGTGACTTGGTCAGAGAGAAAGAAAAAACTATGCTATAAACAGAGAGAGATAAGTGAATACTATAGAATAAGACAAATGCTCACGAACAAAATAAATTACCAAGGCCGATTTTTCAATCGTCAGATAGCTTTATTTGAGGAATAATTTTTAAATGTTGACTGGTTTTCTATAATTTTTTTCTTCACTACCTCATAATTATCTTTCAAATAAAACTATCAGACGATTGAAAAATCGGCCTCAGACGGTAAAGTATTTGATAAAGAGAAGGTGTACGGTACTGATTTACACGCGCTGTTTTTTATTGTTTTCAGTACCTTTCTTTAAAATATTTCCAACTGGGGCTTAGTAAATATTATAGATGAAGGGACATCACGCTAGGCCTAGATAAGGAGCTGGCTCCCAAGGACTTCTACCGTAATTCACTGATAGGTTCTTTGCAACAGATTTTCAACTTGTGGATAGTACGAGACTTCCACGCACGCTACCTCTAAGCCATTATCCTTTCAAAGTATAATCTCCAAGACATGCACCAACTTATACTTTCTAATTACTTTTAAAAATATCTTTGCATTTTATAGTAATACGGCAAAGCGACGACATTGTGTCTGATGCTAAACACAGTATAATCCAAAAATTACGTCGATCACCGAGAAATTAGTAAATTATTGCCAGTTGTCGCTGTCATGTCGTCCTGCAAGCCTCCCGACAGCTGGAAATTATCAGTGGTAGTGTGTACGGACATCGCGTCCATTGATGTGACTTCGAATCCCTTCAATGAACCTGAGCTTTCGGTGAAGGAAAACATCGTGAAGAAATCCAAATCATGGTGGTAGGGGGCTTATTCTGAAAGCCAGCCTGGCTAGCTACCATCCTTAAGTTGAAAATCTGTCGTGAACACACTGGCAGCTGAACTTGAGAGCCAGTCTTCCTACTAAGCTTAGCGTGTTACCATCTTGTGCCACATCGTCTCTTAAGATCAGGTGAGATTGTGGGCACAACGCTCTAAACCTATAACGATAAATAATATACACTGGCTGATACTGAAACGCGAGACACCAAAAGAGTAACTGTGACAGATTTAACACCAGATTCATGGCGGTCACGACCCATTCGGGTGCAGGTGCCTACCACCCCAGTTATTTATAGGTATACAGCGGCTGATCTCAGATCTCGACACACCTAAGCGCGTTACATCGTTACACCTGGTGTATTCCTGGTCGCAATCCAGTCGGATACAATGTCCGTGTTCTATCACCCAGCAGTTAATAATAATGCATAATGATTACTTCGTAAATGGAGACATTTGGAATACAAGTAAATACATCTAGAAAGTGAAAAAGTTATTTAATTTATATATTTGACATTAAACAATTCTCGAATATTCTTCAGTATACAGGTAAACTTCCCCTGAGCCTGAAATTTATGATTAATGGATAATGCTTATCGGTGGCAAATCGTTTGAAGAAAGCCAGTCACGATTTTAAATCGAGGTAGCAAAATTGCGTCTTGAACGTTTATCTTCTAAGCAATAAATTAAGGCAAAACCACAATTAACGATTAACATGAAAAGACCACGACGTTATATTCAGCTAAACCGTTTTTAATTAAATTTTAATAGTAACTCCCTTACACTTTTAATTATAAAAGGTATAAAATATTAACAGTGAAGAATTATGATAGGCAGGTAGACATGATTATATAAAATCAAATGATTATTTGTCTAACTGAATACTTATAACCTAAATTAATTGAAATAAAAATATGTTTAAAAATAGAATTATGTCTCTAACAAAGATTTATCACTCGCGAGATTCTACTTTATTATATCTTTTTAAAGTACAATGTTTTTAAAACCATTTCCTATTTCCCGTAACCTTTTTGTTTAAAAAGTCACGCCTAAATGAAAATACGCCGAAAATATGAAGTACTAGTATTCGCCCACGACCTTGTACACAATAATTATCACTGTCTAAACCTTTTTTCTATACTACATATTATGAAACTCAATGTCTGTCTTTCCGTTTATGTTCATTACACACGAAAACCACTAATCCGATTTACATGGTTTTTCTTTAACTCATAGATATGTTATCTGGTCAATATATTTTGTTACATAAAGGAATATACGAAATAAGCAGTGATTAATGATGAATCAATTCGGAAAAAAGACGCTTTTTAGGCTGACGCTTAGTAAACCAAAAGGGGTATATCAAATTAATGTTCTATATAATTGTAGATCTTCAAAAGACCTACAAAAAAGTCTGCGATAGCATTTGTGTATCTTCTAAGGATCACCTACAATAAGTATTTTGGGGCAGCACAATTCACGCGGGCGCTCGAACGAAGGCGTTCTGTGCCGCGGGCACAGCTAGTAACAAATAAACACAAACTGTAGCTATCGGGGATAATGTAGCCTCCTATTAGTGATATAATTTTTAGAATCAGAAGATCACTTTCTTCATCCAAATTTCTGTCTTATTGTTTTCGTACCGTGAAACTGTGGAACCATCTCCCGGCTAATGTGTTTCCTTCCTTCTTACGATATCGGGTCCTTCAAGGGTAACGTGGAGAGATATTTAAGCAGGCCGGCATGACAGCGACGACCGCCGATGAAGTCGATCTGTCGGTGGTCGTCGTTGTGTTTGGAATGTAACTGTGCCTACCATCAGGCCGTACCGTAAAATGTGATTTTTTATTTTATTAATAAGAAAGAACTCTTTACTATTGCTGTAGGGATAATACTCAATTGCCAACACTAAATACATTTACTGCCTTTTGTATAAAAATTTAAACCTTATCTAAAAATCTATATTCTTCAAATATCATACAAATATTAAGACACCAAAGAATATTTATCACTAGTAAAATATATCTATAAAATGAACAAAAAATAAAAATAAATCTTTACTATATTGACGTATCCTAATTTTGTTTTCGTACTGTATTTTATTTACCTTCAGGTGATGTGATGTCATTTAGCCGAATCCGAATGTAAAAATAAGATACTTTTTTTGCTGTTTCTTCATACTGACTTTCTGACTTTCGATTATATGAAAAATAATTTAGCCATAAATAGATGACGAACGACAGAAATATTAGAAATGTAAAAAAGTAGTTTTATTGTAAATATCAACCTCATATCTCAGTAAAAACTAAGTTTAAGGAAATATTTTCATAAATAACAAACTAGCTGTGCACCGCGGTTTACCGCGTGTATAATTTAAAAGAAATCATTGATTGATTATTTATAATAGGTATGTCAATATACACAATATTTATATCGGCCAGCTAGGGTTATGCACGGCTCTATCGCGTCACTGCTGCTACAGTCAAGCCGAGCCGAGTGTTTAATTATTTTAATTTTCGATTATCTCTCATACTATGCGTCTAAATAATATACTATAAAGGGCAAAGTTTGTCTTCATAAAATTGACTTGATGATGAAGTAACTTTCGTTCGTAAAGATTAATATATCATACCTAATAATAATACTCATAAATCACTTTTCAATTTTCAATAAAACTTTGTCACGAAATTCCTTATAGTGGCTTAAATATGAGATAAGCATATGGCTTATGTATAAGAGATAGGCATGTTGTATTGCTAACTTTGTTTTAGATGTACTAAGGAGCAATATTTTTGTAGACTGTTGTATTTACGTATCACTAGCCATTACGTCAGCGCACGCCGATAAAGCAGTTAGGGTGGTGTTTCTTCTGACTTACTTAACAAAAATCAATATTTAAGGCTAACCGAGAGAGGTGTAGCCTAATTCTAGATAGCATATACTATTACTCATAAATCCGGCTATCATATACAAAAAGAGTTTTTCGAATCCAACCGGTACTTCCAGTGATTTGGATGTTTAAACAAACGACCACAAAACTTCCGCTTTAATTAGTATGATTGTAAGTAAAATGTGTAGTAAAGCAGCAACCGCCCGTGACTTCGTATATGCTAGTTACAATAACAATAGCAAATAATGTTTAAGTTCGATCCGAAAATTACCTCCAACAAATCTATTAATTTACTTTACTTCTTTATAATATTTTAGAAAAGGAAGATTAGCATATAAATTGTGTATAAATTATGGGATAATAGTGTATAATTATTTCATTTTATTATTTAAATAGATCTTATAAAATGATTCAAAATAATATTTTTGCTTCTGCGAACTTGTATCAAATCAAAGGCAAATAGGACATAAAGCTGGATAAAACTTGATTAATTTTAACTTTTAATCGCTTTTAAACTAAAGTAGAACTGTAATAATTTCTTAGCAGTTGTTTATTGGCAAATTTTCTATTTCGAGGTAGCATGAAAGCTAGCAATATCGTAGAATTAAAATTATGAAAATATTTTTAAATTTACAATATTATTTTTTAAGTATTGTTACACAATATTTTCATTTAAACTGCCATCAAGAATTGATTATATAAAAAATACTTCAGCATAGTGTTCTTTGTCTATAAACATTATGTACTTGAATTTAAAAAAATAAATTAACAAAATATACTGATTTTAACTCTGCTTACGGGGTTTGAATTAAACTTTATAACATGTATAAAATTATCAGTTTATAGATAGATTCATTAAACATTAATTTGTAATGGCACTACTCTCCTGATGGTTTGTGGGAGGGGCGGCGGGTGTGCACAGATATACACGGTACTGAGATGATACTTATATCTTAAAATCAATTGTTTATGCATAGTATTGCAATTCGAATAGATATCTTATGATAAATAATATATTTATTACATGTGATATTAAAAAACTAACCAAAAAAATACAATAAAGAAAAAAAAATCAAATTGTGCATATAAACTTTACACGCACTGTAAGTGAAACTTCTTTGAATATAAAAGTATATAATGACAACATAATTAAATAAAAACGCGTTAAAGCGTTACTTTTGATTGAATGTATTTTTTTAAAAAACGCGGCGTCACTTAATGTAAATATTATTTATTATATGATTAAGGAATAAAATTTTAATTCGTTGAGTCTTAAATTTACTATAATTTATCTTCGTAAATGACGGCACAGAATGATGACACTAATAAGAGTAAAGTCATTTAATAAGGCATTATTAACGTATTTATTGAAAATACGTAGGTACCTAATTATTTTTCAAAATACGAACGAATGTGTTGAAGAAATTTCATAACTGAAATTATAGTAAAGTCAGCTTTGCATATAATACTTTAAAGGTTTGAATGATGACGTCACGCCGCGTTTTTGCGGCTTGTTTTTTATTTAGATAAACATATATTTATATTACTTTTAAAGTTGTAAAATATTAAGTGCACAGTGCGTGCACACGTGCGGCGAGTTGCGGTGCGGTGCGGTTTTAAAACAGCATCGAATGATTATGGGTTCGCACGCTGCGGTAAAATTTCCGTAAGTTTTGTCTACAATTATATATTAGGCTCAGATTTAGATATGCCTATTATGGAATATATTCGTTATCTCATATTAGGTTACAGTACCTATTACCGGGTATTAGTGAAATAATAGTCACGGACTCAATATTCGCTACCTATTGTCATTCGTATCGCAACCTTCATAGAAGAAGAACTATAAATATAAATAAATATAAATGAAGTCAGTTAATTAGTAAAAAGAACGGTATTTTTGTAAGAAAGACTGAATTTTTAACATCGTCACCTGGCAACACTGGACACGGCCATGCACTATGAAGCCAAAGTTCGCTTTTGCGTTTATTTCTTTATTCCTTATAGCTTTAGCATCAGGCCACGATCTCATCTGATGTTAAGCGACGATGTTGCACAAGATGGTAACACACTAAGCCTAGTGGAGGAACTGGTTCTCAAGTTCAGATGTCGGAATTTGCTTCGTGACAGATTTTTAACTTGAGGGTTACCCTCAAGTAGTCCGCTAGTGCGCTAGTAGCACCGCTAGTCAAGCGAGCATTAAAAAATGCCCTACCACCATGCTATGGTTCCATCACACTATTTTCCTTCACCGAAAGCTCAGACTTATTGTAGGGATCCAAGCTCACGTCAATCGATGCGGTGTTCGTACACGCTACCACTGAGCAAGCATTGCTTCAAAAGTAATTATTAACAAAAGAAAAAAAAAACAAGCAGTATTGGGTACAAAAATTAATTAAATTTACGCCGTCGTTATCGGATGCGCGTAGATTCAACATTACTTCACCGCGGTTCGATCATCATCGCGGCCGACTTGCGGATTTTTATCGCAGTGCGCGCACTTGTATGTAATTTTATAGTTCACAGATTTAATATAAAAGTGTTTAGAATATTTTTTTAATGTTTTCTACTACGGGTTTTTGTCAATCAATTGCTATCTATCCATCTTCTTAATCAAAATAAAATGGTTGAGGTTTGCCGTTGTATGCGCATCACGCAAAAACTACTGGATAGATTTTGATCACTTTTTTATTGCTTAGATACTTGGTCCTTATCAAACAATTAATAATACGACATCTTCATCGACAATAATTCTATGGATCACACGAACGGAGCCGCGGGCACAACTAGTAAAAGAATAAACATTTGGAAATGAAATCTACAATACTGAATACCTTATTAAATTGTCTTTATATAATTTCGCCATACTCAAATATTTGTTTTCTAAAACTAATTTGTACAAGGAATCCGCAAACTTTAATCTAAAGGATTTGTAACGATTTTTGTTTAAATACGGATTAGGCAATTTCATTTTAACTAAAATTATGTTGATATAACGCTTTTAAGAAGTTCCCCTACCGAAATTCAACGTTTTGCTAGGAAACGTTTTATAAAACATTCACACAATATTTTGACTCAGCATTTTAATGGAAACTCCTTACTATCTGACACTTACTACTGAATTAGCTGGTTTATAATCTCAGAATCATTGTGGGTCTTGATATTTGGCAGGATTTTCAAGATCTTACGTACGTATTACGTACGGACGTAATTATGTTTAACAAAGCAATAAAACAAACGCATTTTTCTACTCTCTAAAAACAATTTCCGTTGTTATTACCTGTATGAAGCAATGATGTCTCAGTGGTAGAGTGTACGGACGTCGTGTCGATCGTCGTCAGTTGGAATCCTCAATAAACTTGAGCTTACGGTAAAGGAAAACATATCTTGGTAGGGCGTTTTCTAATGCCCGCCTGGCTAGCTACCACCCACATCTATCATCAAGCATTTATAGATGTGTTCCGGAAGCTGCACTTGAGAGCCAGTCCTCCACTAGGCTTAGGATGTTACCATCTTTGACCACGTCGTCACTTAACATCACATGATATTGTAGCCAAAGCTATAAACAATAAAAAAAAAACAAAGTATTCATTATTTTATTTTTGGAAATCATTGTACAGCTCTATGTCTAATTCAAAAATATTAAAGTATCATAACTATATTTTTTTTCGGGTGTGTACAAATTTTTCTAAGTGATATTTGTTTGGTCAAGGTGGAGAAAATTCTCACTTTTATATTAATTTACAAATAATGCTAATCTTATAATCCTTAGTTTATATTAACTAAATAGTTTAACATTTAACCTAAATCGATCCCTACATAATATTTGCATTAAAGTCATTTGTTTGTCTTTTTTAATTTTGCTCCACAGTGAGACAATTTAAGCAATCTAGACATTAATTAAATATAAAATTTATTAAATTAACAAAGTTTGACTCAAAAGTGCATTTTAATTGCCAGTGGGCCTAAATGTTACCAGCACGACCTTCCGCTTTGCTAACGTGTCGAAGCTTAGTGCAGAAGCGAGGGAGGGGATGAAAGACCAGTAACCAACCATTTGTGCGTATTCGTACGCATTATATATACGGAGCTATATAAAATAATCCACTATAGTCGAAGGTTCAAAAAGCCATCACATTTCACACACACACACTCAAAACGTTTCGGTCCGATTAATAATCAAACAAACAATGTCTAAAAATAGCACACTTGCCTTCTTTGAAATGACGTTGTAAATTTAAGGCCATTGTAGTAATTTCAATCCCCATTTTATTTGGCTACATAAGCGAGCCGTGTTTCGAGCCAGGGCAGTTTGTCTTGGACAATGAAATGAAAATAACAAGCGATAAAAGGAAGAAAAGAGAACCACAGAGTAGTGTAAATAAAGAAGACTATAAAATACGCTACACAATGTAGTGAAAATCAGAATAATTTCTGAAGTTATTATAGTGATTGTAAATGCATGACATGATATGGTACATCTTTTTACGTTTTATTTATTTAATACTCATAGTTAGTTTATGACCTGGATTAACACATAGGATACTTTTTATCCCGACCACAACAATTTTTGTAGTTCACGCGTGCGAAGCCGCGGGCACAGCTGGTATTCTATAGGTATATTCAACAAATGAACATTTTATCTTGTAATAAAAAATATACGCGACTCATATACAAACATTTCAGTCTTTCTTTTATTTCTATAATGTATAATTTTTTTTAACCTTCTCGAAAGATTGACTTTGTGACGAGAGACTCCATTGTGAAATTGATATCACTGAGACGTTTTTAAAAACAATATTATAAATTGAAACTTTATCATGCTCTGTAAAAAATATAATTGCACTGTTAAAAATATATGGATATTTCTCAAATCTGTTTTAGACGTACATAATACAAGGATTAAAGAACAAATATTAAGAAAGAAGGCTACAAGAGATTTTGAATACTATAAGTATTATATTTCGAATGTTTTTTTTTTGGTTTTTTACGATGTCTTCGCAGACGTCTCCATCGACGGCGTCACCGCCATTTTCTAATCTTCGTATATATGAGTGTGTACAAATGTGACTCGTAATCAGAATTTAGTCTATAAAATCCGATTGCAAGTAACACATTGAAATAGTTGTCTAAATCTGTGTAACCGTAAGCGAGTTTTTCGGTGTTTATATTTCGTGTCAAAACCGTCGATTCGTGAATGTTTTCTAATATATCTACTCAGTAAAGTATGAAGAAAGCGCCGTGGTGAACAATTGATGTGTATCTTCATTTTGTTTAATAATGTGTTAAGTACTTTACTACTAATGCTATTTAGAGAGGCAGGTTAGTAGAACTGTACAGCTCGGTTGGGTTGTAACCACCATGCATATGGTGAAAAGTCCGTCATTGTGATTCGTTTAGACGCGTCTCGTTTTGAGATCAGCAGGTGCACATCCAGTTTCCATTTATGCAAGGTGGCATGACAGCGGTGGCTGGCTCTGATTGTTTATCTCTCTATGCTCGCCACTGTTATTGAACTGTACTGTGCTTCCCATCTGTTTCTATCCATAAGTATATTTCCGTCACTTTGCGATGTTACTATATAAAAAACGGGTGAACGATAAGTCCAAAACCAGACCATTTTTACCGAAAAATAAATCAACTTGAATTATTTTGAGGAGTTCCCTGGTGTATCTTCGAAATCGAAAGTACAATTCCAGTAAAATTAAAGTGGAACCACCTTACTAACGAAATAAGAATCATCTAAATCGGTTCATAAAAAAAGAAGTTATGGCTATGGAACATCCTTAAAAAAAATATATACATTCTAATTGAGAACTTTCTCATTTTTTTAAATGTTGGTTAAAAATAAAATCTATTTGTTTTCAATACGGCTTATGAAGCATACATTTCAGATTTTTGCTTAACAGAAGGATAAGTCAGGATTATAGAGAATTAAGCTTTTCAGACTTATCTGAATTCCCATAAAGGAATGCTGATTTCACCACAATTCGTAAATAATAACGTATCATAGCTGATTAAATATATCGATCCCGCACAGTACTTCGTGTGAAGCTGCGATATTGAACAAAAATATTGGGTAATCAGAGAATTTAATATTATGCTTTTGTACTGAACAGTTAAGAATTACTAGTTAATAGATTTAATAAAGGTCAACGTAGGGATTGATTGAAAATAAATGAACAAGTGTAAAATAGATTATTTATTTTCTCTTTCTAATATCACATTAAATTATAACAACATCATATACACATATTATATAGTACATATACATATAAAGTAGTTAAACCTAAATATACCTTATTTAGACAATAATATTGTAACTACTGACTACACTGATAAATCTATATGTCTATCCAGAATTATAACCGAATAAGAAAAGGTTTTCAACAGGCTACGCATACATATATATACTTATAATTAAATTTTCATTAACTATTTTAATGCTATGCATGTTTTCTCTACGAATTCTCTTCATTACATTAACATGGATATTTAAGCCATGAAAATATGAAATTAGATTTCCCTCACTTTCATTTGTGTGCCAACGATACGACCGTAAAATAAGGTATCGTTTTTGGTATGTCATTCCGTAATGGTACCGATGTCATGTCACCATTAGCATTCACTAGCCATGCCCCACGGTTTTACCCATATTAAATTTATTCGACCAATTATTCTCCACCAAGCTGCCGCCTGTACTTGACTGCTTTCTAGATTGCTTGAGGTTCATGGTTACTGCTCGGCGCCTTAGAGTCGGTGCGTGATGGTAGATAGCCTTTAACCTTCCACAATAAATTATGAAATCTAACTGGTAGTTCCAGAGATTAGCGCGTTTATACAAACAAACAAAAAAAAACAATATCTTCAGCTTTCTAATCCATTCTTGTTGTCCTTATAAACAAATCTTTACAAACGTGGTGGGTAGAGCATAAATCCGAGGGTTGTTAGTAAAGGAGCAGCTAATGGCGGGGGAGGCGCGGCACAGTACGCTCTTGGATGCTGACTACATGCAGCAACATCTTGCGCCAAAACCCAGGCCATTCGTCGTAGGAGACTGCTAGCTGCATTGGAACATGAGCGACCGGCGTCGGCCACGCACATCATGAACGCATCTCTGGCGCTGAAAAGTAAGTACAATATTAAAATCGCCCAGCGCGTGTCGGACCACGCGCATTGTACAGTACCGTAGTTACCCGTCACAATATACAGAGTTAGGAGGGGGCTAGAAATAATTTTTAATGAAATTTGCACGAAATTACTTTTCCATCTACATTTTATGAGTTGGTCCACTATTATTCGTTAACTTGTGAAGCCTGCTGTAAAGCTGTAGCTTTGATAGTTTTCTTTTTAACTTCGTTATATATACTAGTCTAGTATAGACTAGTCGTGAATTTTTTTACATATCCAAACAAACCGTTAAGCTAGCAGGGGGGGGGGGGCACTTGACTATAACAAAATATAGGAAATAAGACTTCATATAAATAGTAAAAGGCCACGACATGCCGCGCAGTGCTACTACCGCCTTCTTTGATTTCACCTTTAAGTCTTAATGTTCCACAAACAGATCTCTAAATCAAAAAATGGTTTTCATATAACCGCAATATCTTTGAATGACACCAACACTACTGGACAGACGGGAAAAAAATCATCCTCACTCCACGTGTAGGTGAGATACCGTAATTTATTTTTTATATATTTTATCACTTTATCGGCATTCTACCAAATTACAGCATTCTTGTACTAAGGATCTCTGAGATAAGCAACGGCCGGACAGATGGATGGTCATGGCTAAACTATAAGGGTTCCTTGTTGACTACGGAACACTAAAAAGGTGACTTTATAATTCTAACATTATTATGTTGATACTCTGTATCTACTTCTACTGAAGTACACTAACTAACCCATGAGAATATTTCGCAAATTACTATCAATAACTTCATCTTCGCCTCGAGTCTCACAGTTCCCTACTCTACGGCCAGCTGTAATGCGACATGCGATAGATGAACGGAAAATGTTGGGACGATAGAATAAAATTTTCACTTTATTCTACACTTCACTTTATTCTTACACTGACCGTTGAGAAATAAAGTCAAATTGTTTTAGATAATTGATCATTTCTTTGCTTTAGTTCTTAGATACTTGCACCTTATCAAAAAATAAAGATACGATATCATCATAAAATCTATCAAAATATCAAAAAACGATATCTTCATAAACAATAATTCTGTAGTCCGCGCGAGCAGAGCCGGGGAGCAGAGCAATGGAAGGTATAGGCTTAATCACCAGTCCCCGACGTATTCACTTCAAACATCGAGAAATCAAGTTCTATATTTTTCCCACGTACAGTGGTACTGCAAGAACATTTCTCAGGCATTCAGGTTTCCTCACGATGTTTCCCTTCACCGTCAGCTGATAGTGGTGCCAATTTGAATTAATAAAAATGTACGCGAATTCTGAAAAATTCGTTGGGGCATGCCGGGGTTCGAACCTCCAGACATCGAATCGATATCTCGGTTGTCTAAACCACTAGACCACCACGACTATTTTGTTTATTTTAAATATAAAAATTTTTTTAGAGTTTCGTTTTACCAGCACAATTCAGCATTTCTATTGAAATATGTAAGTTGTTGTGCTCGATCTTCGATTTCACGAACAGCATCTTGTAGCTCGTCCACACAATGTGACCAGTCGGGAGATACACGACCCCAGCAATTAGGCTCTTTTAAAAATTCTGAAATAAAAAAAACTATATATAATTAAATATAATTGCTGGGTTGTAGGACACGATAATCATGACCACCGTACACAAGTGCAAAATCTGACATAGTGACACGCTTAGACATGTCGCATTACGGGATCAGCCGTTATATATCCACTAAGACTAGCCCTCAATACATTACAAAGAGCACAAAACAAATTATTAAAAGTACTATGTAATTACAAATTTCTAACACCTACAACTAAAATCTATAAAGATAAAAAGTTAATGACTATCGAACAAACATATAAATATTATTCATGTTAACTCATACGAAAAGTATTAAATAAAGACATACATAGTTGCTTAAAATTTACTAAAATGAAAAATATACCAAGCAAAATGCTAAGAAGCGCAGACAATTTAGTTTTACGCTGTCTAAGAACAAATTACGGAAAAAAGAACAATATTTATGAAAGCGTAGAATTATATAATATACTACCCAGAAATGATAAAGAAGCTAAAGCTATGTCAGTGTTTAAAAAATTACTAATAAATGACCTAAAAAAACAAGATTAATTTAGTAAATATTTAACCAAACCAACAAGAAGCCACATCCAGTCATTTGCGTATATTTTGCTGCTGTTGTGTATATTTTTTTAGTCACTTACCCTCAATGAAATAAATAAAATGTTATGCAATATGTTTGCTACTAAAGTTTAATTTAATGTATTCTCTTTTAAGTGAATTTTGTAAATTCTTTGAGAATAAAATATCTTTAAACCTAAACCTAATCAAGCGGGGGGGATCTCTACCCGACCGACCATACACCTGTCGATAAACCCGACATAGTGACTCTCTTTTGATTTTTGGCGTTGCAGTCTTGCCAGTCGAAATCCTCGCAGTCTGGCCGTAACCCCGCAGCATGACAGCGGCAAACGCCGAAGGATTTCAATCTCTTACCAATGCTTACCATCAGGGACAGTATTATCACTTTGTCACGCTACTTTTTTCCAAACTTTCCTCAATATTAATCGTATTTTACAAGCTTTTATTTAGTTTCACCTGTCCCAGTGCCTATCCTCAATTAAATATTGCAAGATAAATTTCACCCACTTCCCCATATCCTACGTAGTTTAATTTTTACACGTTGATTCATTTCCGATGACAATGGATTTTTATATTAAATGCGACCTGATTTAAAGCTTACCTTTTCTAAGTGCAGTGTCATTGGTACAGAGGAACCGCATAAGAGCTCTGGCCCCGCCAATTTGTTGCTGTAGAAACTTTTGTCCATCGGTAGGCAAGCATTTTTTTATCCATGCATCCATACATGTCATTCCTGTTTGATATGCCCTGAATGAAAACGTCGACAGTTTCAATTTAAAGGTAGTTTTCCAAGTTTATTTATATTCGCGTGTTGTGTACGATGTAGCATATATGAATGAAATTTGATTTTTAATAATTTGTTGAAATGTTAGTTTTTATATTTATTTGTTGTATGAACTATAATGTAGCAGACGAACATGCAGTTCACCTGATTTTTCGCACTATCTGCAGCCTAGAGCTATGTATATCCAACTTCAAAATAGTTAATTAAACATCAATTAACTATTGATTAAAAGATTGTCACGGGATTAAATTGTCGATAGTTTATTTGAAAAGAATAATTAAAAACGCAATTTCAATACACTAAATCGAATTATTTTCCAGATTTTTTTAGTTAAATGCCTACAAACCGAAAAAAAAATTTCACTTGCATTGTGGTTTCATAAAACCACACAATAAATTTTTTTTAGGTCATCAAGTTACCGAAGTTACCGAACCGAACTGCGAGCTGCGGTCGCTTTGATATTACATCAGTAGTTACTAAGAAGCAATCGATAGTCAATCAATTAATCGATAGTTTTTTAATATAAAACAATAAATAATATCGTATTTGCAAACAATCAATGTTGTATCAGCACTACCTCAAAAGGAACGCAGTCCTGATGGCAGTGTTAATGCCTCATGTGCCAAGTGCTAACCATACACTTCGGATCGAAACACAGCAACGCAATCATCACTGACAATTTGTGATAGAAACAAAGTGTGGCGGTGGTGGTTCCGTAGCCGAACCTTGCACAAATTCTACCACTCTTATTATTTTATGAAGTGCATAGCTTCCGTGATACTGCAACACGGGCTATATTACTGTGAACAGACTTTACAGGACGGTGTGAAAACTTTTTTAAACGATTCGCTGGGTGTGTGTTAAACGAGTATATATTGTGATGTTATATATATCGTTAGTAAAATCAATATCTATACATATTATAAAACTGAACGTCTCTCTGTCTGTCTGTCCGTTTATGTTCTGTTCACGCGAGAACCACTTATCCGATTTACCTACATGGATTTATTTAATAAGTAGCTATGTTATCTGGCCAAGTTATAGGATATATTTTGTAATATAAAGTGACATAAGAAACAAGCAGTGACGAAAATGGTGAATCAATTTGGAGAAAAGACGTTTTTGAGGCGTTTAAATGGATTACGCTGAGTAAACCATAAGAGATATATCAAATTAATGTACAACATAATTAAAGAAAGTCAACGATAGCATAAGTTTATTTCTCCAATTTCTTTAAAGTGAATTAAAATTGTTTTATCACTCTCACCGAAGCCTACCGCTAACTCTGACGTAGTTAGCGATAGATCCGCTTCCACGATCACCTTTAATTCTTCATTATCAACTAGGGTCTCCGGCCGTTCACGGGGTTTGTTTCGTAGGTCAATATTTCCAGAACGAAAACGTTGTAACCAAAAACGCGCCGTGCTTTCTTTTACAGTAGCTTCCCTATACACAACATTAATCCTACAAGCGGTTTCTGCAGCGCTAATGCCACGGTGGAACTCATATTCGTAAATAACGCGATATTTTAAGTTTTTCAATTTGTGAAAAGAACGATTTCAAAGGAAAATCTAATCGTGCGAAAACAAATGAATCACTAAACAAAATACACAAGCCTAAATTTGAAATAAATTTGAATTTAGAATACCTAACCAAACACCAGATATTTGAGGGCATGGTGGCCAGTTCAACAAACCGCTAATTTCATGTAAGGACCTAATAATAAAACTAGTTGTACACCGTGGTTTCACCTACGTACAATTTAAAAGAAATCGCTGATTGATGATTTACTTCAGTTTAAACAATATTTTTATCGAGCGGCCAGGGTTCTGCATCATAACTCACACGGCTCGTTCGCGCCACTACACCTATAGTCATAGACCCGAGCCAAGTGTTGAATTATTTTAAATCTAAATAACATGCTATATAACACAAAAATTATCTACATAAAATTGTCTTGATGATGTAGTAACTTTCGTTCGTAAAGATTAATATGACATGCCTAATAATAATGGTTATAAATCACTTTTCAATTTTCAATAAAACTTTGTCACAAAATACCTTATTGTGGCTAATGTATAAGAAATGGGCATATTGCATCGTGGACTTTTTTTAGATGTACTAAAATGTATTATTTTTGTAGAACATTGTATTGACGTATCACTAACCATTACGCCAGCCCACGCGGATAATGCACTTGCGGGTGCACTTTTTATTCCCACTCAATATTTAAGGCTAGCTGAGAGGTGTAGCTTAATGCTAGATAGTCTATACTATTCCTCATGAATCTGGCTATCATATAGAAAAATAATTTTTCGAATCGGGCTGGTATATTTAAAGATTATCGTGTTTAAACAAAGAAACAAAACAACTTTCGCTTTTATTATATTAATTAGTAAAGATTGATGTTGTCTGTTCGTAATGTCAAAATAATAGCTTTTTACTAAATGCATGTGAAAGTATAAACAGTACTTGCAACAAAAACCGTTTTTTTAATTTTGTGTGGCTGTTTGTTCAGGCTAATCTCCAAAACGGTTGGACCGATTTTGATGGAACTTTCACTGGCAGATAGGTGATGTTATAACGAGTAATCTAGGTTTTTATTTTAGGTTCTGTATTCCACGCGTGCGGAACCGCGGGTACAGCTTACTGGATATAAATACAAAAAGATTATTTTAAGTGAAAACTTTTTTAGTACCGTTGTCATTGACAGTAAAAAGAGAAAACCATAAACATTTATAGAATTTAGCATACGAGAGAATGAGATAGAATATATTTACATTATGCACGTTTAATGCAAGTTCCCGATTTTCATTGTAGTGATCGTCGTCGGATTGGCCTAGTGGTGTGGGACGACCAGACATAACACGCAGTACGCACGAAAAAGAAAAAAAAAACAACTGTTGGGTCCTTGGATTATTTGTATTGGTCTCTTGTATTCTAGTCTATTTTATTGGTATCTTCGATCATCTTGGTTACTTGTTACCAATTAAGTTCTAATGGATAAGGAACTTGCGATGTTCCCAAAACTTTGTGCAATCTCCACGAAATCACATTACCTACGCTAAGTTTGCAATATTTTGATCATATTATTAGATAGTTATCATACGCAAATTCTTTAATAACATTAGAAAGTTTTGATATCAAAACAAATTAATGCGGCAAGTTCTTGAAATTATCATGTCATGAAATAAGTTTTAGGTGAAACAACAACTAACGAACAAGTGGTGTTTAATACACTGAGAAAAATATCTTTTATTCTTGCGATAAAAGACTTTGTAAAGTATACAAAGTTTATCTTTTAAACCGATATACAAAAAGAAATTAATCTGCGCAATCACAAATGTTATTAATGTTTTTAAAACTGGCTTTGTAAAAATAGTGTTTGTATACATAATAATAGTTTTACTTATATAGATACTTGTATTTAAAGTTACTTATTTTACGATATTTTTGTATTATTAAAATGAAATTATTTCTATACATAAGCCACAATACATAAATGAGGTGTTATTTGTAAGAATTAAATCCTTTACTCATATCAAAAATACTTATTATTTTAAGTCGACGAGCCCTGGGAAATTTCGTATTTAGGTACATTTTATTTAGTGGTTTCATTTTAAATATTATTATAAATTATAACGTATTCAAGCAGATTTGAAATTACAAGGTATTATAAATGTATTTGCAAATATCTGAAAACAAGCAGTTTCTCTATGGACAAAGGATAAAAAATATGGGAATTTAAAAGTCTTGCTTTTAGGGTTTCGACACATTTCCGTTTACTTTTAAAATAGCAGCATTTTACCTGATGTTAAGTAAAATATAGTCGACAATCAACACACTAATAATCAGCTAAGGTACAGAAATAAGTAACAGTTGAAAAAAAACTAGCTGAAGTGTGATACCAAGACGGATTTTCCCATCATAGTCAAGTAGTTTCCAATGGGTATGATCTAGTCGGGTACAAAGTACCTGTTACTATGGTATCACTATTTGTAGCGTCACGTTAGGCGCAAAATTGCGGACCCATTTTACTGGTGAAGTTTCGTTTTAATTGTCTATTATCCGAATGGACATATATTGCCCTTGTTACCTTGTATAACTTTTCCACGAGAAACTCAGCCCCGCAACAAACTTGGAAATATGAGGTCGATGCTAACTTCGTATAACTTTTCGTAAAACACTCTATACATGTACTTGAATTTACTGAATATACTCGAAATAAACCGTAATAGAATCCCGGGACTTTTTGATGGATGAGAGTCACTGTCCATAAAGGTTCCGTTTACGACTACATATTACGGATTTATGTAACTTCAGTGGAAAGTTTCCTCACATCAGGGAAAAAAAACAATTAATGGAAAATCGATATTGTTTTTTAACACTGTAAAAATTTAGTTCAGGCATTTGAATGAAATATTCTGGGTGCGTATGAATATTTAGGTAAATCACTAATTGTTACCTACTGGCTTCGAAGGACATAAATTAATATTTACTATTACTGATATAAGTACTTATCGTACTTCTATTAGTACTTCTATTATATCTAGTACTTCTATTATATTTTATATATTTTTATTCCAAATATTATTAGAATCCGTCCAAGCCGTCCAAGCGTGACATATTCAAACAAACTTACTTAGAAATTTAAAATTTTGTTATAATAACTTGTGAATTCACAACTTTTTCTTACTTCAATAAATTCACAAGATCTGAATTTCTTTTGAAATTTCTCTCTAGTTTCGGTAGCACAATATCTACACCCTACAAAAATCGCAACCAAATATTCGTTCATATAGTCCGCGATTATCTCACAGACCGTTCCTTCTGCTACCGTGTGGAAGGTGAGCTCTCTAGCTCTCACCCGGTTCGTTCAGGAGTTCCACAGGGCTCCATTCTCGCGCCGAGCTTATTTAACCTTTACGTCAGCGACCTTCCTCGACTCCACGGGGTCGAGGTAGGGCTCTACGCTGACGATACTGTCATCTACGCTTCACGTAGGAACAGATCTCATCTCGCAGCCACCGTTCAGCGAGCCGTGACCACTCTCGGGAAGTGGTTCCGTACATGGCGAATCGCTATTAATCCCGAAAAGAGCGCCGCGATTATGTTCGATCCGAATAAGAGGCCATTGCCAAAGACGCTCAAACCTCTTAAGCTTTTCCGTAGGGAAATCCCATGGGCCACCCGGGCTAAATACCTGGGTGTCACCCTCGATAACAGACTTAAATTTAATACACATGTCAGTATAGTTCGGAATAGGGCCGTCATGGTCCTATCCCGCTTGCGGCCCTTGCTTAGCTCGGTAAGCAAAATGTCCAGGTGGCATAAGCTTACACTATACAAGGCATGTGTAAGACCTATTTTAACATATTGTTGCGCCGCGTTCGCTCATATGTCGAAAAGTAACTTTGCCCGCTTGCAAAGAGTTCAAAATCGGTTCTTGCGTCACCTTTTAGATCCGCCGCCTTATGTACGTAACGCAGATCTCTATAGAGATATGGAACTGCCGTCCATAGAGTCTTATGTAAAATATCTCTCTAGGAGATATTTTGATTCAGCGATGAATCACCCTAACGAGTTAGTTAGGAACGCCGCGAATTACACACCGAGTGTAATTACAGACATTTAAATTCCGGTACAAACGTAGGCCGCGAAATCTCTTTATCGATCCCGATGACGATATCGAGAAAAAGAATCAATTTTACGCGTCCGACCCCATACAATTAGCGTGTCTGCGCCCACGCCCGCGAAATCACCATTCCCTTCGCAGGGGACGGATGGTGAACTTCGTTCCCGCACACCCGCCACGTCCACCCTCTCCTGCGGCCACTCAAGCCTAGGTCCGATCCTCCGGCATGGAGCCCTTGAGTCTAGCAGCCGCTCGCGCGATTCAGTGACACTGCAATCACTAGCTACCTACATACATGCATTACACTTTTTACAGTCATGCACTACACTTAGGTACATAGGTTCTGTAAGGGACCTTTTTTTTTCTTTTTTTGAGGCTAGTTAGTCTAGATCAAAAATTTACAGATTACTAAATACATATACACTTGTCTCTTACCCTCCTCCCAGAGGACAGCGACAGGTATATATGTATATTTAGTTAGATAGTGTGCTAGGGCAATAGTCAGTTCGCGACTTATTTGCATAACCGAGGTTCGGCCACTTTGGCACCCTTTCGTGGCCCTTTCCAAAACTTTCGTGGCTGAGTGCCTTAAGCGCTCGCCCTCAAGTCCGGTGAAGCTGTAAAAGCCGTTCGAGGCTCCTGGGCCCTTATGGCTAACAGTATAGTCAGATCGAAAAAAAAAAAAAAAATCGCAACCAAATATCCTTGCTTTGTGTTCTGCGGTGAGTGGGGGTACTAAAGCTACTTGGGTAGGGGGGATTATTGGTCGGCAAGGTGTTGTTAGTGATAACGTTGGTGTTACAAGCGACCACAGATTACGATAATCGCTTACCATCAGACTGGCCGAACGCTTGTTTGCCATCTTAGTTGTATATATATTTTTATATCAATGAATTTAAGGAAATATTACGATTGTGTACATTTATATAGTTAGGTAAATAAGATAATTTCATTCTGACCCCAAAGTTCCCTTGGGTCTAATGAACAAACTTTGTTGTCATTTAAGTTTCGCAAAATTCACACAATCCCGTTAAAGTTTCACATAGTCTAATGTTAGTAGAATAATGGGGTTGTAGGATAACATATTACGATTATAATCTTTACAATTCTTAACAAGGTCCATATCTTATTTACATAAATTAATTTTATCGATAAATCTTTAAAATGAAATATCACAATTTATGAGTAACAATTAAAACTTATTTTATTTTTAACTAGCTGTGCTCTCGAATCCATTCGCATGGACTACAGAATGCTGTCGGTCGAGTGCACGCGCGAATAGTGTTGCTCCCTCTCAAAAGACGGAAGACAAAAATGCTTATTAAACTTTAGAAGATAGATATATGCTTTCCTTGACTTTTTTGTTGGTCTTTTTAAGATAGATCTATAATTATGTAGAATATTAATCTGATATATCTTGTATGGTTTCCTCAGCGTAAACCATTTAAGCGCCCCAAATGAGTCTTTTTTTTGAATTGTTTCACCAATATAGTTTCATTTCGTATATTACTTTATCTTACAAAATATATCCTATAAACTGGCCCGACAAAAAAATCGGATAAGTGATTTTCGTGTGAGAAGAACACAAGACAGACAGAGAGACGTTGAGTTTTATAATATGTATATAAATAGATTAGATTTGAGGTGGTGGTCTATAAATTACGATCTTGGCTCAATCGTAGTGCCTTCTAACACTGTGTCGATCCACGTGGTTTCTAATACTACAGTGTATCGGAGCGTACTTTGAAGGATAACATCGTAATATAATGATAGGGTCTCGATGGGTATTTTGAATTGTTCGCCTGGCTAGCTATTTTCAGGTTGAAAATCTCCCATCAAGAAACAATCAGATTACGTACGGCTATGCAGGTCGACCGCAGTTTGTACACCGGCCATACACGATACGGTCTACCAGACATTTATTTGTACACATGTGCCTGCAGAAAATCGATTTTTTTTTGTTTTTGTTCACTGTTGGGTTAACTTGTGCGTGTATGCATTGTCTTCTCTAATCTCTGTTTATAGTTAGCTAAATCCGATAAAGAATGTAAACAAGCCATTTTAGGGTCCTCACAATTCTCGAAATACTATCTTGTATTCTTGTACTGTATTGTAAATCTTGTATTTGCGATTACCATTCCGGTAGATCGTAACGTGCATATGCGGCTTAAAGTACAACGAATTTACTAAGGGCTTAACTAAATTTACTCACTGGCAATGAGCATCCAATTCTTTCTTTGTCTTTGGAAGGCCGACCGGTGTGCGAGGTATTAAGCCTACACATACATTCAGTTCACTAGCATCACAATTGTCGGCTTCACTTAATTGAGCTCCTCCGCCACCTGGAACCAATATAAACACTCATTTTAGAATTTAAGAGAAAATAGTTTAGGAACTTGTTATAATATAGTTTCAGTTGTATGTATTTTAGTGAAGCTAAATTGGTACTAATTTATACAAAACATAACCTACGAAAACTTTATACCTAAATCTATTCTGGTGAAAATTAGTTTTGTTCTGATTTAGCTTTGATATAAGGTTATTTCTGCGGTGAGTAGGGTTTCCAGAGCTCCTTGGGGAAGGGTGGGTTCAAAGAGAGGTAGGGCACAGAGAAATTTCTTTGGAGATTTCTCTCTACCTGGGGCAGCCCGACTGGTGGAATACCTCCACCCTACAGAAGATCGCAGCCAAATGACCTAGTGTTGTGTTTCTGCGGTGAGTAGGGTTTCCAGAGCACCTTGGGGTAGGGGGGTTCAAGGTTGGCAACGCGCTTGTGATACCTATGGAATTGCAGGCGTTCATAGGCTACGGTAGCCGCTTACAATCAGGCGGCCCGTATGTCTGTTTGCCACCTATGTAGTGAAAAAAATATTTATCCAATTTAAAACGAGGCAATGTGACCAGCCTTCTGTATACGTTTCCTTCTGGCAGCGAGATGGATGAAATCCACTACTTATAGTTATTTTTACTTTTTATATCACTTTGAATATTATGGACTAGCTGTGCACCGCGGTTTCACCCGCGTATAATCTAAAAGAAATCGCTGATTGATGATTAATAATACCACAGTATAGACAATATTTTTATCGAGTGGCCAGAGTTATGCTTCACACTCATACGGCTCGTTCGCGCTACTCTACACCTTTACTCATAGACCCGAGCCGAGTGTTGAATTATTTTAATTTTACATTATCTCCTAAACTATTTGTCTAAATAACATGCTATAAAGGGCAAAGTTTATCTACATAAAATTGTCTAGATGATGAAGTAACTTTCGTTCGTAAGGATTAATGTGCCATGTTTAATAATAATGCTCATAAATCACTTTTCAATTTTCAATAAAACTTTGTTACGAAATACCTTATAGAATGAATAAGAGATAAGCTTAAGGTATTGCATTTATATATCACTAACCATTACGCCAGCGCACGCGGATAAAGCAGTTAGGGTGCGCTATATCTTCCAACTTATTTAACGATCAATATTGAAGGCTGCAATACAATATTTAAAGCTGAGAGGTGTAGCCTAATGCTAGATATCCTATAAAACTATTCCTCGTGAATACGGCTATCATATACAAAATGAATTTTTCGGATCCTAGTGATAATTTCATAGATAGGCCTTTTTAAACAAACAAAAAAACTTAGTACATATGTGAATTTTTATCTATATTATTATAATTCTACTTGGCAATTTAAACACACCGTTACAAGTAAGCTGGCATAATAAAAGGATAATTTTTCATTGTGTAAATAGTACCTACTTGTAATTCTTGTAAGTGAGAGCATTTAGTATTTTTTTTATATATACATATCTATGTAAATAAAATGATTGCGGTTTGCCGTTGTTCGCGCATCACGCAAAAACTACTAGATAGATATTGATAATTTTTTTTGGTCTACTCCTTAGATATTTAACCCTTATAAAAATATGTCACGATATCTTCATTCAATAAAAAGTTATTCAAGCTTTAAGAAACTACGATTTTTATAAGCGTTACGCAATCTTCTGTCGTCCACGCGAGTGGAGTCGCGGGCACAGGTAATTTTTGTTATATTATTTTACTTGTTGTTATAATCTATATCTTCTAGGCATATTACAAAACTGAATATCTCTCTGTATGTCTGTCCGTTTATGTTCTTTTCACGCAAACACAACTAATCTGATTTACATGATATTTCCTTTATTTCATAGATATCTTATATGGCCAGTTTATATGATATATTTTGTTACAAGAAGTGGCGTACGAAATAAGCAGTGATAATAATGGAGAATTCTTCCGGGAAAACTACGCTTTTGGAAGATTAAATAGCTTACGCTGAGTGAGCCATAAGAGATACATGAAATTAATGTTCTACATAATTGTAGATCTTAAAAAGACCTACAAAAAAGTCATACCTATCTTACCTATACCCAGTGCATATACCTATCTTCTAAGGATCACCACAATAAGGATTTATGAGGCAGCACAATTCGTGCGTACCCTCGACCGGCATCATTCTGTCCATCCTTAGTCGTGGGCACAGCTATTTGTTTAATAAAAGTTTCAGTTACGTTCCATGTAGGTATCAAAAATTGAAAGACTAGTTTTTAATTTAAACATGATTAAAAACGATAGTTAAATCCTGATAACTCTGAATAGGTACTCTTTAATAAAGAAGACAATTTGGTAGTAAGAATAAACTATGTAATAAAAGATCATTTTAATATAAAACTAGCTGTCGCTAACGGTCACCGCTAACCATCAGGCGGGCCGTTTGCTATTTTGCCAGCTTTATTGTATAAAAAAAATAGGCAGCAATATTTACACAAATTATATTCATGCGTTTTAAAACCTACTACTCCCACAATATACTTATTGCAGTATAATATTCAACAGGTTTTTTCAATGTGTCGTGAGGGTCGCACAGCGAGCCATGTTAGGCATCACACTGAGTAATAAAGTCACAAATACGGATATCCGAAAAACCCAGGAAGGTGAAGGTGTCCGTATAACTCAGCTCAAATGGCGTTGGGCAGGTCATTTGGTCAGATGTGGTGACGGCAGGTGCAGTAAATCCTTATCGGAATGGTGGCCGAGAGAAGGTAAACGTAGTGTAGGAAGACCGGTGGCGAGATTGGTCGACTACATAAAAAATCTCGTCAGAAAGACCAGGACGAGATTGGCACAGAATAGAGACAAGTGGCGTTAAAGGAAGGCAGCTTATGCCCTGCAGTGGGTTGAAAAAACTGTCCATAATGATGACGATTAAAATTGGAAAATATGTATAGGTAGAGTGTAAAAGATTTAATATTATTTATAAATACTCTTAGACAAATTATCTGAAACAAAAAAATGACATTTGTTCATATTTTATCTTGTTTTTTTTATACTACTAAGTTGGCAAACAAGCTTACGTAGCCCGCCTGATGGTAAGCGGCTACCGTAGCCTATCGACACTTGTAATATCATAGGTATTACTAGCGCTTGGCCGATCATGAAACCTTTACCCCCAAAGAGCTCTAGAAACCCTACTGACCGCTGGATCACAATACTAGCTTATTTGGCTGCGATCTTCTGTAGGATGGAGGTATTCCATCAGTTGGACTGTCCCAAATAGAGATATCTCCAAAGAAATTTCTACCTCTCTTAATACTACTTAGTTTATTGGTAAATTTATCAACTGACAGCTCATGAAATGTGTCTATCAAATACTGGAGTTATGTTTATTCAAAGGAACTATGAACTACATTAATGTTTACATGTAAACTTGCGACATAAACATGCGATAAGGGTACAAGCCACAAAATAGCTACAGAAAGCTTGTACAACTGTCAAGAACGGCGCACGCAAACTTAAGCGCATACGTATGAAGATCTCGGATCAAGTAGGGCGAACGCCAGTCGCGAGTGTCCGTCCTTTACCGATATACTTATATATACTATCTATACATATAATAAAATTGAAGTGTCTGTTTGCAATGTCAAAATAACAGGTTTTTGCTAAATGCATATGAAAGTATACACGATACATATATAAAAAACCCATTTTTAAAATTTGTGTTTATCTGTCTGTCTGTTTCTTCCGGGTAATCTCCGAAACGGTTGAAATTATTTTGACGGGACTTTCACTGGCAGATAGCTGATATTATAAGATATAACTTAGGCTACTTTTATTTTTAGTTAGACATAAATGCGTTTTTTTTTTTGTTCAAATTCCTATATGTACATTTTCATAGAATATTGTATGTAGGTGACCATCCCTAGCCCTATACTCGAGAGTGGGCAACTAAATTCAAGGCCGGCCAAAGCTGTATTTCTATTATATATTTATAGTCTGCGAAAAATGGTCGAACATAGAATGGGTATGTATTTAGAAATTACTGATGGACTGATCAAACAATTACATCGCCCGCCGCGGTAAAGATTGAACTAATGAATAATTTATCTGGCATTACTAGGTTATATCGAACCGTGTGAATTTGATTAGTTGTTTAATGCTTAATTTTATTAAAAACTTTCGACGCTTATCACAGAATAATCTTTAATTATATTTTAAATCTTTGAATTTTCCACATAAAAGTAAAAACCTTGACCTGTCATCAAATGAATATTAAATATTTTGTTCATTAATAATACAATAATAATAGTGATAATATAAGCCCGTAAATTTTCCACTGTTGGGAAAAAGTCTCTTCAGATGGAAGATGTATGCGTATCACGATCGACGTATGGGAAACTTTAAATAGCAAGAAATCTAAAGTTCAGTATTTTCCCACAAATGGTGTTTTTCTTCGTTTTCAGTCGATATTGTTAACAATATATTTAATTAAAAATAGGTTCAATCTTTGTTCGGACTTTATATCTGATGAATATTCATCGCTGAAATTATGTCGTTACGTAACGTAATATCGTAAAGTATAACAAAATTAACTATGCTGTATTTCACCATGTACTTTTAATGTTTTGGTTCAATTAATTTTCATACCTTATTTTGGTAATTTTTCTTCATTATTTACGATACAATAACCCACAGAAATTCAAGGTAAATTTTGAAATTTATCTACTTATATGCTAAGTTCCCTGTATAATTTCTATGTAAAATTCTTAAGCTGATATGCATGAGCACAGCTGTAGCGAAGTAAAAGTGCTACGTACTTTCATAATGTGGTGAACGATCCGTAACTTGTTGGGTTTTATGATATTAGTTAGATGTTCACATCAAACTGAGATAGGATCTCGTAGCTCATAAATTTTACCTCGTTAAAATAAAAAAGACGTATTATACGACTACCTATTGAGAATATTTCATAAAAAGGGGAATTTTCATGCACGGCTTAAATATTTACGGGATAGACAATTGAATTCAATACAATAGACAATTGAATAAATTGATTTAAAAGGTGAAAAATTACAATCTTTGCATAATAATTAAAAAAAAAAATAGTGTAGTTGCCAACAGTGATAATAATAATGTAAATTTATTTTACTGACATTTTATCGTGTCAAAATAATTCGGTGTCAATAAAATACAAAATTTTTGAATTTATACTTAAGTAGTTAAGTAGAGAGTAAAATTCAGAGCTGCGCGCGCATCATGTGACGTAATTGTGTTATGATGAAGTTAGCCATCAGTGATAACAGAGAACAGCTTGTTTTCCTAGTCTCTGGTGATACTAATGTAACTGCATTTAAACGATTATTTTTTTTTATTTTCAAAAAAATATTTTACGTTGTGTAAATGAACATTATTTTAATTTTGATTAAAGTAGACTTGATTAGGTAGATAAGTTTAAGTAGATTTAGACTAAGACAAATAAAATAAAGCACTTCTAAGACCTTGTTATCTCAAGTTTTCCTTCATTATATGTATTACTAGCTGTACCCGCGGCTCCGCTCGCCTGGACTATAGAATGGCGTCGCGCGTCGGTCGAGCGCATTCGCGAATCGTTCTGCCGCCGCTCAAAAAACGCAAGACAAAAAAACTTATTATAAGTGATCCTTAGAAGAAAGATATATGCTATTGTATATGCTTTTGTAGTTCTTTTTAAGATCTACAATTATGTAGAACATTAATTTGATCTATCTCATATGGTTTACTTAGCGTAACCCTTTTAAGCGCCCCAAAATCCTTTTTTTCTGAATTAATTCAACATTACCGTCACTGCTTATTTCGTATGTTACTTTATCTTACACAATATATCCTATAACCTGGCGAGATAGCATAGCTATAAATTAAATTAGAAAACATGTAAATAGAATAAGTGGTTTTCGTGTGAAAAGAACATAAACGGACAGACAGACAGAGAAATGTTGTTTTATAATATGTATATAGAAATAGATTATTACTTAGGTATAAAACTATTTACCATTGGGAATGAAGATCAACATATTTCATGTTGTATTTGAAAATACTGTACTAGCCTTCTGTTTTTCTAATAAATTGGAACTAAAATAAGGTAAGGGTGACACTACTTTCTGGATTTAATTACGATACGATAAGACCCGATTGGCTCTGAGGTGTAATATCTGACTAAAAACACTAATGTAGCTTTATTTTTTCTTATATATATTTATACAGTAAAATAGGTAGAAATATTATAAAGGCAATTGTGCTAATACATAATGGTATTCTTTTTTTATTACATAAAAGTGTGACTTTACTTTTTGTACCTTTTACTTTTCTTATCTCCTTTAAAGACTGACCAACAATATCGGCGACCATGATAAGATGAAGGTGTCACGACACGTTAAAAAGAGTCCACTAGTTGGCACTAGTACTTTCACATAACCTTTTTTGTTTTTTAATTAAACAGCTTGTTTCGCTTTCTGCTAAAGATGACCTGGGTATTTAAGATATTATTCCATATAGCTTAAATCCTAATCATCATGTATATATTACTGCATAATTAGATTTGGTAGAAGGTAAATCGTGACAAAATTAAGCTTTGTACAGCCAGCCAATAAACACTTCAATATAAACTTTTAATGACGCTGTTTGTTATCATAAATAAATTTATCCCTTTAACTTTAATTTGTTTGACCATCGAAAATATCCTGAAATACCCCCGGTAATAGCTTCACTCGACCGGTTCAAGTATTGACAATTTTTTCCTTATTTCTGATACCTTTCGGAGGTCAACGCTTGGATTACTGACTTACCGTGGTGCTTACTTGTTGTCTATATTAGTTATAGGTATTTATTATATTTACCTAAGAAACGTTACTAATATATTCTTAATAAAAGTACTTGAGATTAAACTTTTCAAATTATCTATTCATGGTAGAAATTTAAAATAACTTGTATTTGTCAATTAATACTTAATTAACTTTCTTGTGCAAGTGTCGCATCTGTCTGACTTGTAAATGTCAAAAATATGAATAATTCGGACAAGAAAGCTATTAGCCTCGTTGGGAAATGTTCTTAACAATGAAAGAAAACGTCAGTTTTATACAGTAATAGGAATTAGGTCTTGGTTTAAATAAATAAAGTACGCTTTGAAATTTTGCATTTCGTTAACTTACTTTGTTGGTAAAAGTAAAGATAAATTTATACAGTTAATTGTACCAATAGCTTCGACTATATGAAATATTCTACTTATTGTTCTGATTTTAACGATTTTATCGATGTATTACAAGAGATAGCAATGGAGGAGACAAACAAAGAGCCACATAGCATTTTATAATATTAACATAAATAATTATTATTTTTCTCAGCTATATTAATATCTCACCTCTTGAGGATAGCTTTGCAGGCCCAAAACATTAGGCCAAATCCTAACCCGATCAAATTAATTAAATATATTATTTATTTATTAAGGATTTACACTAGTAAGACAATAAGACGTAGTTACTGAAAAATTAAGGTAAAGTAATTACGTAACTTAAAAGTAATTATTTGATTAAATTAAAAATTTAACCGACCCCTAGACATTGACCTGTTTATTGTTCTGTTATTCTGAATTGTTTAGGAAAACATATTGAACAGTAACACTGCACAGTCGTTCTTTTGACTAAATAATTTTCTAATAATAAACATCACTAAAACTGTAGTTTAATAAAAGTTTAACTAGATATTATGTAGGTAAAAAATGTTTGTCGAAACCAAGGTAAAGTACCAGTATAAGCTCATATTATCTCCCTCTTGTTAGACAAACGATTATTGTATATAGTACGTTCTAATATTACTTTCTAAAGATACTTTCCATGAAGACAACATGAGATCTATTATTAAGCGAGGATATCTTTATTTTTATGAGTATAATAATATCGTTCGTGTTTTAAAATATATTCTATGAATAACTAGCGGTGCCCTGCGACTTAGCATACGTGTGTTACGCAGTTATTATTGTCAACCTCGGAATTTTATTGTATTCATATTATTCACAATTCGTATAGGCTATCAATTGAGGAATTATATTTTATACTACTCGTGTACAAAATTTCATCAAAATCGTTTTTTTATGGTTTCTGAAAGTATTATTGACAATTCTTAAGACCTATCAATTCATATTAATGGCATAAATTTTCTATGTACAAAATGTCAAAGGAATCGTTTAAGCCGTTTTGGTGTTAAATACAATTATACAAATAAACAGATAGACAGGCTAAAAAAATGTAATGGTTTATTCGTGATAGTAGTAGTATAGTATTATAACTTTTGCCCATAACTTCATTCCAGTTGTCTTCAAAACGAAACGACTCGTGCGACGATAGGTGCTCAAACAATTTTAGCTATACTCGTACTTGTACTAATAACGAACCTTAATGGCTATAAGCACAAATAATACCAAAATTTCATCGCAATCGGATGAATGTTTTAAAAACGCATAGGGGATAAACAAATAAACATTCATTTGTAGGGTTCCGAAGTCAACAAGGAACCCTTATAGTTTCGCTATGTCCGATTGTCTGTCCGCCGCGCGGGCTAGCTTAGAGATTCTTAATACTAGAAAGCTTTAATTTGGTATAAGTCTATATGTTGTGACGGGCAACTACGGAACCTTATACTACACGTGGCCAGACACGCACTTGGCAAATTTTTATTTGTAATCATTTCGGTATTTTGTGTTTTGTTTTTCTAATGTCTTAAATTTAGAGATTAAGTAGAAATGAAATCTTTATTTTGAAATTTAATACATGATCAAATAAACGGAGAATTTAAAAATATTCAAATTACAATTACTCTGTTGGATATTTACTGCAGCATGTAAATTGATATTTGATATTATTGTATGTGATATTTACTATGTTATTTAAAAACTTTTTGGAAATAACTCAACAATTCTTTGTGATAGAAGTCGCCTGTACTATTCAGGCTTATACTGAAATAATAGACTAAAAACGTGTTCATAAAATAATAAAACAAATTGTGGGCCTGTTAAATACTCGTATAACAACTTTAACTAAAGTAATGAAACTAATTTGGTTAAATACTGGTTTTGCGTGAACACAATTGACAAGCTTTCAACGCTGAAACAATTTTCATCCTTGTACCACCTAAATCACTTTTAACTGGCTACATAATTGAATTAACTCTTTTAAGTGCCAGATGGTGGTTAATGCTGAGCAATTTTATAGTTAACGAATATTTATATTGGAAACCCATAATATTACCTTTATTCATGCTTTTGGCTAAAATAAAAACGTGTTTCAGAATTTTTGGAAAATTAGCTCTTGGGTGAAGGTTTTTTTTAATTATCGTTATAGGCTTGGCGTAGTGGCCACAATCTCACCTGAGCTTAAGTGACGATGTGACCCAAGATGATAACAGGGTTTGACTGGCTGGCTCTCAAGTCCAACTGCCGGAACACACCTATTGGTGCTTGGCGGCAGATTTTCTACTTGAGGCTGGTAGCTAGCCATGCTCTGGTTTCTTCACGATGTTTTCCTTCACTGAAAGCTCAGGCTCATTGCAGGGATTCAAACTCACGTAATTTGACGCGGAGCCGTACACGCTACCACTGAGCCATCATTCATCATCAATCATTGTTTTGTTAAGAAATATTTTTTTATATTTAATCACTTATAGAAATATTATACTGACAATGGTGCTGATAAAGCTATTATGTTTTTATTGCATCAGTGACTGTATACCCTTTCTGTTGGTAACTATAATGTACTGACCAAGAATAGAGGCGACCACGAAAAGATGAAAGTGGCCTAAACGATGTAGAAACACATGTTAAAAGGTGTTCATTAGTTGATACTAGTAGTTTCACATTCCGCTATCGCTATTTTTTTTTCTTTGTTTATGTTGTTTGTAGTCTAACAGGATTCTCCGCTTTCTGGTGAAGGTGACTTGAGTATCTGAGATATTATTGCACATCCCTTAAATCCTATGTTACTTATTTTAAATACGTAATTAAAAGTAGTAGAACAATCGTGAGTTGTTACTTTTATACGGTTAGCTAATAAACACTTTATTATAGGCTTACATAAACTTTTAATGACTGTTTATTATCATAGACAAATTTATCCGTTGTCATTTTTAGAGTTACTTTTTTAATTTACTTTTAATATTTTTTTTTAATATTAACTTTTAAATAAATAAAATACCACCGGCATTGCCTTAATAATTGATAGATTTAAATGACTGTGGGAAGCTTTAATAGAAAGGATGGTTTATGGGGCCGAAAGAGTTCTGGAGTGGTTACTACGCACCGTAAAATGCAGCGTGGATAGACGCGCCACAAGGTTGATCAACGGTCTGGTGAAGACTACGGGAAACTGCTGAATGCAAGCAACGCAAAACTGTTGGTTATGGCGATCTTCAGGGGAGGACCATGCCCAGCAGTTGATGTCTTTCGTCCGAATGGATGGATGGATGAAATCTTACTATATATTATAAAACTAGGTCCTCCCACCGCGTCTGTCTGTCTGACCGTGATAAACTCAAAAACTACCTAATGGATTTTCATACGGTTTTCGTCAATAGATGGAGTGATTCATGTAGAAGGTTTAGGTGTATAATTCATGAAGGTTTTGTGTATATTGGCTGAAATATGATGATGATTGTTGAAGATTCGGAAAAAATCATGCCGACTGGGAGTTTTACTGGCGTGTGCCGTGTAATCCAATAAAGTTAAATGTATTACTCAGCTACCCGTGCGAAGTAGGGGCGGATTGCTAGTGTTTTATGAAAAAAAAGTATAATGTTTCGTAGGTCTATATTCTAACACATCTATTCAATTATATTGGTTACAAATAAATATTTAGTGCGTAATATACATACAAATGATTATTTATTTCGACGTGCTTTTAGAAATACGCTATTATAAATAGATAATATCATTTATATATTACATGTTAAATTAACATATTATCGTTTTTATACAATACATTTAATGTCATGCAATATTAAATCCCAGCTCATAGCTTGACAGAATCAGCATAATATTGATATTAAGTAAATATGAAGCAAGTTCTCCGATATATTCACTGTACGAATATTCGTGTATTCAACAATAACTTGATTTAGCTACATGGCATGTGATAACATCGTTACTCGTGCAGTAATATAGACAATGTAAGTTAATGAATACATCAAGTTAAATTTATATTCATGCAGTAGCTGTATCAAGTTCCAACAGGAATGTAAGAGTTGTAGAATACTGGATATAAAACGGTTTCAAATTATTTTCTAGCTCTTATTTATCGTTAACATTATGTAAAGTTTTTTTCATCGAGTTCTGAATCGAATCGTATAAAATTCGATTTAATGGGATTTGGCACTCTTGAAATCAACACTAGCGCACGATCGTGTTGTGGCGCGTTTCGGAACTAACTTCGATTGATTTTCAGTCTAGCATTTTCATGTAAAAATATTAGAAATAAAAAAAACCAAGCAATGATTTATAATACTTTACGGTGACTTGGGTGTGTACTGTGACGGGATACAGATAACAACGTTGATATGATTCGATTATTACTCAATCTTGATTTTCGATTCGGTTAGGTTCATGAGTACAATTGTAGGGTCGAGTTGTATCAAAAGTGAAATCGAATCAGAAACAAAATCAAATTGGAATCAGTTTCAAGAGTATTAGGCTATAAGACTTGCTTCCTTTTATGCTATTCATCTCAGCCCTTTTTTTACGTGGAGGAGTACATACTCGCTCGGGGGAACTAGTGGTTATGTGAGACTTCTACTCAATAAAACTCCACAGTGCAACGACTGCCGCACTAATGGGCGTCAAGGGTTCGCGCGAGCATGAACCGCGACACGCCGGCGGCAAGGCTCGGTAGGGCCGCCCTTTGACGGAGACAGTCCGGTGCAACAGAACAGAACCCCTTTCGCCGAATCAGTGTAATGGGAAGACGAGCCTTCCGACCAATCTCCCTTAGTTCGGCCTGACAGGGGAAGGAGATGAGCAAATGCGCCCCTCCCCATGGCGGGGGAAGCAGGCAATTGAATGCACCCCTTCCTCCACTAGTCTGAATATGTTTTTAACGAAGTTTTCTGGTCTACCATCGGTGAAAGGGCAGGGGAAGGATGCGAATGAACGCACTCCCTCCCCCACTCATCCGACGTAGATTTTTTTTATAAAGGTTTCCTGCCGTCGTCGATCTCTCCCTTCCTTATGTAATTCCGGCAATGATTTTCATCCTCATCCTCGTCTCTCTAGTATTTTTTTAACGAGGATGGACAGGAATCTCTACCCTGTGCCGACCGTATCTAGGTCTTTAGGACAAGATTTGTAATATCGTCGATGCATCTCGCCGCGGATCTTTTATCACTTCGTTTGCCTTCTCTTGTCCCCTGCTCCATCAGCCTATGGGCAGCGCATCTAGCCGAGTGCCCTGCCCCTTTGTCATATGAGTTGAGTTATTACAACAATAATAACAATGTCCTCTATATTTGTCTTTTTTTTGGGTATCCGTATTTCTAACTTTACTGCTCAAGGTACTGCCTGAAAGACGCGCTCCATGGTTCGTTGTGCAAACCTTATTTTGTACACACTTTATTCTTTCGTAGAGGGTAAAACCGAGACTACGCAAGTGCCGGATTTTTTTTTTTTGCTTTCTACAATAACTATCGGTACAGTTGTGAATTGACTAATGCGCTCTACCACCAATGGCAAGCAATTTTCACAAGCAAACTGTGGCATAAATACGGTTGTAGGGTCTCTCGACAGATTTTCCCTCGCCTCCCCGAGGTAGAGGTAGGTTCCTACGCTGATGACACAGTCCTGTTTAGTTCCTCGTGGAACAGACAAACCCTCAGTCTACGAGTCCAAAAAGCCGTAGATAAGCTAGGCGAATGGTTCCGTAGATGGCGCATAGGAATTAACCCCGATAAGAGTAGCGATATCCTCTTTCATCCCACTCAAAGATTAGTTAAAATTCCCGCTATCAAACTATTTAATGTGGCTATCCCGTGGGCCAGCCAGATCAAATATCTGGGTGTCACACTGGATAAACACCTAAATTTCAAGGCACATATCGATAGAGTGCGAAGGAAAGCCGGTATGGTCTCAAGCCGCCTGCACCCTCTCGTGTGCTCGAAGAGCAAAATGTCCCTCAGACATAAGCTCACGCTCTACAAGACTTGTATCAGACCGATCCTAACTTATAGTTCCCCAGTCTTTGCTCACATAAGTAAATTCACCCTCAATAAGTTACAAATAGTTCAGAACCGCTTTCTCAGAAGGGCGGTCGGTGCCCTTTGGTTCGCTCGGAACGTAGATCTCCATAAAGATATGGAAATACCTTCGATCGAATCATTTATAAAGTCCCTATCAAATAATTATTTTGAAAAAGCGTCGAACCATTCGAATTAACTAGTAGTGGCAGCCGCATCTCAGAACCCGAATCCAGACATCCGAATGTCTAACAAATATAGACGCCCGCGCGACATTTTATCTGACCCCGATGATAAAATCACGGATACGAACGCGATTTTCCCGCCCGTATCTAATAACCAAGCGTGTTTGCGCCCACGCCCGCGTAATCACCGCTCGCTCCGCAGGGGGCGGGCGGCAAACTTCGCTCCCGCACACATATCTCGACCGCCTTCTCCTGCAGCGACCTGAGCCTAGGTCCGTTCCCCCGCTAGGGAGCCCTCAAGCCAGCTGCTCGCGCGATACAGTGACACTGCAATCACTAGCTACCGACATACATTCATTACACTGTATGAACACACATGCACTACACTCAGGTACATAGGTCTTGTAAGGGACCATTTTTTTTTCTTTTTTGTGGTTAGTTAGCCTTAGAAAATTTTTCAGATCACTAAATACATGTACGTGTGTCTCTTCCTCCCTCCCAGGAGGCAAGAGACATGCATACATGTATAGTCAGTTAGCTCAAATTCGCGTAGCAATTTAGCTAGGTCGCGTATGTTGCAAAAACGGCAACAGCTCAAGCCGAGGTTCGGCCACTTTGGCACCCTTGCGCATGTTGCCCAAAACTTCTCGGCTGACCGCCTTAAGCGCTCACCAACAAGTCCGGTGAAACTGTTAAGGCCCCCGGGCCAACAGCATAGTCAGTTCGAAAAAAAAAAAAAAATCTCGACAGATTAGAAGTTGTCCAGACGTGGACACGGCACGACAGTGCTCTGAGAAACTGTCTACACAGTTTTATTATTCGCGCTCGTTATTCTCTCCGACATATACGTGTTAGTTCTTAACTTAAAGTTCATAAATAATACAACGTAATTATATTACACCACTACCAATACTATACTATACTACTACAAATTCGGAAGGCACTTTCTCCAGAGAAGAATTGGCAAGAAACTCTAGGATTGCTGTTTTAGACCACTATCTTTACAATAATAATTAACATTCAAGTAATACAAGATTTCAACCAAGAACCATCAGAAATACATTAAAATATATAATATACATATACCTTAAATAAATTTATTTGGTTTTATCAACATATGTGCCATTTTGTCACAAGTCACATATAAAATATGTAATATACTATTACGCGCATCATGTTGCATGATGAAGTTTGCCATCTATGATAATGATATGAATTCATTTTACATAATTTTTATTATTTTTACACAATTAAAAACAAGTCTGTTAAATGAAATTATATTATTATCATTCATGGTTAACTTCATCCTGTTTTTGGTATACAGGATATAATTGTTGGAGTTATTTTTGACATTTTAGAAGGAAAGAAGTAAAGACACACATTTCTTTTTTTATAATTCAATTGAACAAGTTCATATCGCATAATCAATTATTCTGTTATTAAGTAATATTGCAGGAAAGTTAATGAAAACCTTCAAATGCAACTACAACAACAAGTTTCATAACATATTACGCAAGCAAGGATATAGTTATAATTATTTCTTGATACTGGTCGGCGCTTGTTACTGTTAAAAGTAATAGACATTTACCACTAATAGAAATTCTTCGTATAGTAAGGTATAAGTAATGAGTATATATAAGTATAATTTTATTAAAAGGTTTCAAAATATGGTCAAAATATAAAAGCAATCTTTTGTGATATTCCTTATATATCAATTTTGTAGTACGTTGTAAATATGTCAATATAATGGTCTATTGTTCGCTATTATATACCCTTTAAAGATAAATCATAAAACCGATTCTCTCGAGCTTCCTTTATAACAGATTCTCAAATGTAATATACCCGGAAAATTGTTTTCTTATATCTAATATTGGTTTAGTTATTTATTATTATGATAAGTATATTTTTTAAACCTATTTAATTTTAATAATTACACTTCTATGAACTGCAGGGTATTTCACCGTCACTGTTGATAAATATTCGTGTGTTGGCGTTTGATATTATTCTTGAATATTCCTGTGTCTACTATCAGAAGCAGCGTAAACACTTTGCCAAGTTTATATAAAAATGAACGTGACTTTCTATATACTTAGGTTATTATGTGCTTGGGAATGTAATCTACCCCTAGTATGGCGGTGAGATTTTATTATGAATGTTACGTATCATTTTACAATATGAAATAAATGCTTTTACATTTATTGAATGAAATTCCAGAGAAAACAATCAACCAAATTGTATGAAAATGCTGTGCCCCATATTTTTATCTATCTTAAATTATTTATTTATTTTTATTTTTCTTGTTTTTGGGACTTTTATTCTACCGAATATATCAGTCCCATTGTACCCTATCCTTTATATCATCACATCAAGAGAGTCGCTGATGAGTTAGCACTACAAGGTCATACAACATCTTGGCACCATCTGAATAAGGTTCTGCCAAAATGCTGTGAAAAACACCTATATCTTGACAGTTTAAATTCATGCTATTCACCAGCGACTCCCTTTCGATCTTGTTCTTGGCACACTCCATCAGTAGGTGATGCACATCATCAATTTTTCCACATATATTACAATTGGGTGACTCTGCTTTCCTCATGAGATATGTAAATTTTCCCGATGGATAGTGCCCTGAACGAAATATAATGCTATCTTTATATATTATTATTTATATATCTTAAATTAATTCGACCAGCTCTTCACCGCTTCGCGCCGCCGCGAACGAACCCATGTAGCATATCATTGTTCCCACTTACCGTTCATGCCTACAGCTTGACATTCATAGTAACTGCTCCGATCCTTAGGGTCATAGATTGAATTTTCAACCTTCCTTAATAAACCGATTATGAAATGCAAATAGAAATTAGCGGGTTCAACCAAACAAACAATCTCTTGTGCTTTATAATATTATTATGAATATACGCTAATATAGTCAAGTCTTTCGACCACCCAATTCCAAATGAGATAGCATATGTTGGATACACCTCAAGTACTCACCAGTATTAATGAAGGCACGGTTTACTACATTCACAGTTTTCGTGTTGAAGTGAAAACTTCTTTAGCAGCACTATTGTGATTTGAAACTTGATGAAACGAAAAAGCGACAGTAATAAGAGACAACCATATACATCTATAAGATTTAGCCTATGAGACAATGAGATAATACATTTACATTATTTACGGTTAATGTAAGTCCTGATTTTCATGATTGTGATCGTCGTGGATTGGCCTAGTGGTGTGAGAGGACCATACTTCATGCGCAGTACGCACGAGTGCTCGATAGTTCGAATCCCGCTGATTTAGGATATTTAAAAATAATAATTATGAAACAATTTTTTTTCTGAAGGTTTCACTTCTTACACCTACCTGTGAAAGATGTGGAAATAGGAATGGGCTGGGGGATGGGGGCAAACGAGGACCCAAATTGCGGACATACAAATCATCCTTTTTGAAACATATTAAGTTTAATGCAGCAACTTGATTGTACAGTGTCCAAAGACATTTAATATGTAAAGTTTTAAGTTATCAATGGAAAGTAAGGCAAAATAAATCATACGATAAAATGTGTGTAAAGTAATAAATATATTGTACGAGTATATATATTACAAGACACAATGTAAGACATAACAAATGTTCTATAAAGTCACAAGGAGATAAAAATAGGAGCCCTCCGAATAGTAAATTCTATATTGGAGAAGTCGGGAAAGAAGAAACTGTTTGATATAAAACATCTACGCTTTCGAGGACAGATGAAGCGAGTAACCACATGCTATAACCAATAAACTTAATGCCGTGTCATCTGCTGTTATGAATTGTGATCTGATCTGACCTGCCTTAAATGTTAACCGCACATTCTTCTCGCATATCCACTAAAAAATATAGAACAAAACTCATATTCTAATAATAAATAAGCAAGCGCTCGTTTCAAGTACATGAGAAAGAAGAAAATATATTATAGAAATGCTTTAAATTTTGTATACGTGAGATCAAGTTAAAATTCTGAACGTTGTTTTGAAAAAAATCAATTTTTAATTAAATCGTAGCTTTGTTGTTATTGGAAACTGGATAAAAGCCAGTCAAGAGTCCTTCTATTATTATATTCATAGGCACGATTGACTATGCTTTTGATGAAAGAAAGCGACATCTTAGACATAATGTAGACTATTTTGTGATTTGTAACCATTTTTCTTTAGCAGTGCTAACAGTAATAGGGTTCATTACATGCGACTTATTATTTTTTCAGAGTTTTGTCTCCAGGCTTCTAACGGCGTATGCATGCGGATGCACCATTTAAAAGTTAAACCATTTCTAGCCTTATCATTTTACTATAATTTTGTTTGTCATGTATTTACAATGTCATTGAACATTACGACAGTTTACAAAGTATAAAAACATAATAGGCTTTTGTTTTCAAATATGTATATATTTGTTAGCTTTTTCATTCTACAACATATATGGCATATGTAATTATATTTTATTTATTATGTATTTATATACATTCTTCCAAACCATATCATTACAATATTATTAACAAATTTTTCGTGTAAGAAAATGAAAGATGTTACTTAATCATAATAATATTGTCTATTTGTTTTCATGTTTCCGTTCTTTTTCATTGTTATTCATTCGTCCGTGGTGAGGATTTTATAAATCGATATGTATGATATGTTATTTGTCGCTTATTCGGTACGGATTGTGAGGAACATAACCCAACAACTATTAATATTTATGGGGCAACGTGCTTGGCCTCCTGCGCTGCGAATCAAGGGTATTTGTATTAATGATGGGTTTCCAGTTAAGTCGACGTTCAAATCGTTTGTTGGAAATGGAGGTTGGTTAAAGTTGTTGAACTTGGAAAAAAATCTTTTTTATATAAATATGAGCTCAACACATTGACGGTACTGTTCCTGATGGTAAGCACCGTACAATCCAAACATAACGGCGACAACCAAGAGATCTAAATCCATCGGCGGTCGCCGCTGTCATGCCGGCCTGCATAAATATCTCTTCACGTTTCGCTTATATGACCCGATGTCGTAAGAAGGTGGGAACACAATAGCAGGGAGATGGTTCCACAGTTTCACGGTACGACAATGATAGCTCAGAGAGAACTTTTTAGTTCGTGCCGAGACGGGAGTTAGCGTAAAACTGTGACTCAGAAGCCCAGCGCGTGTGGTTCTGTTGTTGAAAGGAGAGGAGGGAATTAGTCTGAACAGCTATTCAGAACACTCACCATGATACACAGGATAGAACACAGTTAGCGAGGCGATGTTCCTGCACAGCTGAAGCTGCTCGATGTATTTAATACGTCTGCATCGCGGAGGTATTTAGTGGATCGGTATGTTATTCTTCTTCGGCAATTTCCCATTTCGCTATTTCATTTTATACGAGCTAACTGTGCGCATGTTAAATTTATTCGACCTACACGTGATTTAATCAAATATCTAATCAAATTCTATTTTGTAATATACTAAAGCTATTTACCAAAGCTAGCGCTTCATGTGGTCGAATAATGAAATTAATTTCGTACAACAATATTGAGTTTCATTGCGAGCTAATAAATTCTTGCGTTGCAATTCATTTCATGAAACAAACATTTAATTAGCACAATAATGTTAACACAAACATGATATTTTATCAGATAACTTAGCAGCTGTGCTAACAAGCTGTGCCCACTGCTTCGCTCGCGTGGACTACAAAATGCCGTCGGTCGAGCGCACGCGCGATCATTCCGTCCCTGCTCAAAAGACGGAAGACAAAAACGTTTATTGTAGGTGATCTTAAGAAGATAGATATATGCTATCCCTGACGCTTTTTGTAGGTCTTTTTAAGATCTACAATTATGCAGAACATTAATTTAGTATATCTCTTATGGTTTACTGAGCGCAAGCCATTTAAGCGCCCCAACAGCGTCTTTTTTTCCGAATTGATTCACCATTATCGACACTGCTTATTTCGTATATTACTTTATCTTACAAAATATATCCTATAATCTGGCCAGATAACATAGCTATGAATTAAAATAAAAAACAAGTATATCGAATAAATGGTTTTCAAGGGAAAAGAACATAAAATGACAATGAAAAGACAGATGTTGAGTTTTATAATATGTATAAAAGAAGTGGATGACTGAGAGAGACACAATGAGTGATCTATATCCTTTATGTTTCTTCGTATGGAAAACAGGTTATGCTATTACAAATATCTGGGTGACCTAGATTGGCTTGGTCTCTTATAAAAAAACCATAAGTATCTAGGTAAACTTGGAAAGTAAAACATTATCTAAATAATAATTATTATCCAAGTCCTTACAGCCGGGTCCGAGAAACCAATTAAATATAACTTACAATAATTGCATATAATATATACATGAATTGCTCATTTGAGTTATACAAAATGAAAGCCGGCAAAGTAGGCTAACCGATAATTTGGTCGTTCTATATTTTTTTAGCAAAGATTTAAATATTAATGTGGATAAAAAAACATAACATTTTGTTTGAATATATCTAAAAGAAATTAAATGATGTTACGTGAGCTGTTCTTTCAATCCTGTCTAATAACTTGTTTAATGGAAAACCAACAAACTTTTAGTAACTTGTCAAAATAAAGCTGTTATCTGTTTGTAGTCGGACTGGCTGAATTGGAATATATATCCAATTACCTTTACCAATGGTTCGAGCCGCGGCTTGTGTCAACGAAATTTTTGTTATTTTTTTATACATTTACTAATCTGAGTTTATTTAGTGATTATAACGGTTAACGATGAAGGTAAACATCATGTATAAATCTTTGAAAATGGTTCCCTTTTATCAAAATGTATTGTAAGAACAATCAGTCGTGTACACTCAGGAAGAGCCATTTATCAATTAGTGGAAACATATATTGTATTATTATACACTGCGATAGGTAATGAATGACTGTGTTCAAGGTCTTAAAGATATTGGTTTTTATTATGTACCTAGTTATAATACATATTTTATAGGATAGACATTGTCTTTTCTAAACTTCCGAACAATGCAATATTAAATATATAATAATTATGAATTTTGTGTCATATTTTTTATTAGCACAAACATATCTCCGTAGACAAAGTAAAAAAAAAACCGGCCAAGTGTGTGTCGGGCCACGTGCAGTGTAGGGTTCCGTGGTTGACCGTCACAAAATGCAGACTTAGAAGGGGACTTAAGTAATTCTCATCGGAATTTGAACGAAATTTTACTTTTTATTTACTGCCCCAAGTACATTTTATAAGTTGGTCGACTGTGATAGTTTCTAGACTCATAACTAAAGTTAGCTCTTTAAAGCTTAATATTTCACAAACGGATTGAAAACCGATTTTCACACACCCGCAACATTTTTGTATAACCTATCCAACGACACTCCACACCATGTAATATACGAGAAAAAAAACATTCCCATTGTAGGGAACACAAGACTCCAGAGACCTCCACTACATTTTTTTCCATTTTGTCGGCGCGAGTTTCATATTTATACCCATACGAAATTACAGCTTTCTAGTACTAAGAATCTCTAAGTCCTGAACGGACACGGCCAAACTATAAGGGTTCCTTCTTAACTACGGAAACCTTAAAAATTTGATAAATGTACACTAGAAGATAGTTGAAAAGAGAGTTTGCATACAAAAATTCCGTTTTCTAAATATGACATAACATCATTCTAACCACAATTATTATATGATCTTAAAAGTATGTCCAATATACTTACCAGCAAAGAACACAGCACTCAAAAAAAAGTATAGGATATTGACCATCGTATATGTTGTCTAGTCAAATAATTCACGCAAGTTCAGCCAGTTCAAACGTTTAAAGCTTTTAGCTCTATAAACAAAAGCGACACCAAATATGTGATCAAGTAAGATATTACGTCACAATTTAATTATAAAAGTAAGTATTCGAAACTTTAAAAGGTGGTACTAAAACTTTGTTATTGGTGTCGGTATAAGGGTGGAGTGAATTTCAGAGACGCGTACGTTTCAAACGAGATCTCGCGTTGAACTGAACTACTGGATGATTCTCATTCTCTGTCCAGTATCCATCTGTCTGTTCGGTTATAGGGATGAATACCACAGCGACAATCGGCGCCGGCCCTAGCCCTTAATAAAGGTCGAGCCTGATTGTCTTTCTGCATCATTAGGCCGACCATTACATTTTTTTAAACTAAAACGGTGTACTCCAAAAAGAAAAAAAATTCACGTAATCAATAGGAAAAAACGCTTTTTTTTATATTTACTTTTTCCTTAAACAATAATTTTGTCCTATAAGCAGCTACGGTACGGCGGTGTTGCGAACAAGAAGTGCAGGGTTCCTGCACCTACGTTAAATTTTATTGTCTTGAAATCAATTTTCTTTCTAATTCAGGGCAGCCCCGCGCCCCTCAAAAGGCGTCATAAATAATATTTTTAGCTCGAAATTGTTTTTCGGAATTTTTCGGATTTGGAATTTTCGACCGCACCTCTCAATCTACCCTAAGGCAGCCCCTGGCGACGATACCGGTATTTTTGTAAGTAATCAAAATGGTTATTGGTATAAATTAATAGACAAACTTTAAGAAATAAAAACATGTGCCTGTACGATTATGTTAATAGTTTTGAAAAAATATTTGGTGTCGTAAGTAAAGACTCTCTCTGTCCATAAATTTTAACTGTTCTAAATTGATAATAAAAAATATTAATTTAATAGTACCTATTTTTATGACATCAAAATCTTAAAAAGGATCAGTACGTATAATTTTGTACAGAAATCCAGTTTTTGTACTAGTAATTATAGATTAACACCTCCTTCCATTAAAACTTAGATATATGAATGTGCATACAGGCCGGATTAAGCAGAACGTGATTATTGCATTGTTTCAACATTAACATGATTCGATTCGAAGCACTGGAACTACAGCCTAGCATATCGCATATACGAGTTATACGACGTATTTGAATTATTCGTAGTTCGTTTAGTTTCGGTACTTTTGGCAGTTGAAAATTGTTTTAAATTTGTACTTGTATTTTAGAAACAACAAAAAGGTGTACAACTTATTTGTTTAATGTATTTTAATCGTGCTTTGCCATTAGTTTTAGTTAAGTTAATCGAATCCTTAAGTACATTTTCTTAACCTTCAAAATTACATTCAGTATAGATTTTTGAGAACGGATTGTATGCCCAAATTCGTAATGATGAGAAAAAAAAGCCAAGAAGTGGTGTAAGAAGTTACGAGCTCGATTTACGAGAAAACAAAACTTGAAAATTATACTTTTTTAAATCTCTTACTTGAAAGAGAAATCGACACGATTGATTTTAAAAAAATATGACAACGGTATTTTGTTACTAATAAGGATCAATAACAGAATTGAATCAATGAAAATAAAAGGGCAGGGTTCATTTTTACAATTTATTTAATTTTCTAAATGTTAACTAATTAGCTGCTCAAAATGATAATCGCTGCTTTCGATAAATAAAAGAGTTTACTGGCTAAAAATTAAATGGGCATGAATGGTATTATATGCTCTGCCGTAACGGGGTTTGTTAAATTAATGTTAACTTAATCAACTTTTTTTGTTCACGCGTAATCCTAAACATTTGTATGAAAATTTCTCGAATTTAGGCATACTTTTCCTATATAACTTACAGGTAAAATTAATACTATATTCATTCAATAAGCAAGCAAGCTTTAGGTTTTGGGTTTAGTTTTGATTAAGTTGAATTTTGGTGTTTCTACGTAAATAAACCAGGCCGTACACCAGAGTAGCACACAGCAAATGCTTTAGGCAGCAATTAATGCCCCCATCCATTTACCTACATTGTAAGCACATACGAGAAACATGTGCTTCTCGGTAAAATTTGCTGCGTGACGGCACGCGCGCTGCACGTAAACAAGATTAAACACGTTCATTATTTGCGGCGCGGAAGTACAGGCGAAAGCAAAAAATGAAAGACGATATGAAATTTTGTATTGCTTTTATTAAAGAACTCGAATAAAATCTTGCTCTTTATGACTATACGTTGCAAGAATACATTAATAGAAGAGTCACTAAATTAGTATGGAATAAAATTGGTAAAAAATTTAAAGAATACTAACAACTTTAGTATATACGTAGTAGTATATACAACTATACAAAGCGACAATTGCGTGTTGCGTTATTGCGTATGCTGCTCTGGTGTGCGTATATTCGCCACAAATGCTTCAAAATGCAAATGTCGGGAAGCATATGGTGTACAACATTTGTTGTTCGCTTGCTGCTCGCTGCTCTGGTGTGCGGCTGGGCTAATAGGTATTTATACCACCTATGTATATATCGTCAAAACGTTTTGAGGTAGATAAGGTAGATATTCTTTTTGTACGAACACAAAGAGCAGCCTGCCTAAATACTATTCTTAATTAATTTATACTTGTTGAAATACCACAACTTTAAGTATTTAATTACATTCATAAGCCTAAGTTATGGCATTTCTGTTGAAAGTTATCTGTTGTATGTGGTATTGTTAGTGGATAGTTTAATACCTTTGCCCTTTTGGATAAAGTAGGTACATACAAATTTATTAACGACTAGGTTCTGACAGCGGCTCTATCTTTTCATTACCTTTCATATATTATAACTAGCGGCCGCCCTGGCTTCGCGCGGGTATTTAACAAAAATTTCAAAAATATAGATTTAGGCGCATACACCCAAACCCTTTTTTTACGTCGGGGGTTACTAAGAAAGTGTACATTATAGAGAAAGTTTTTTAATGTTTTTTTTGTGTGTTATTTTTATTTATTTGTATTTTTATATGTATATATATTATTTCTTATGTTTGTAAAAATATCATATCTACAAAACTACTACGGCATTACTATTGCATATTTTATTATAAAAAAGTAGTTATTGTGACATAACTATCCCGGTATCCCGGACTTTTTTGTAGATATTGATGTCCTCTATAAAGTTGTAGTAGATCAATTTGCTCTATTATCAATAATTTCCGCAGAGTACGCTATATAACGTTTATTTTATTTATTTATTTTTCACACGTTGGTTTACATTATCGAAGTTTTCATACGGCATCCCTATTTTTTTTGAAGATATTCTATCCCCTATGTTCATCAGGGATAATGTTTGATTCTAACGGTGAAAGATTTTTTCAAATCGGTCCAGTAGTTTCAGAGCCTATTCAATGCAAACAAACAATCAAATCTTTCCTCTTTATAATATTATTATTTTATAAAATGATAATGTAACCAGAGATGTAATTATGTAATATTAGTGTTGTTTAAGCTATTCATTGTAAATTCGTATTGAGTACCGAGTAACCAAATTTATCGTAAATTTATTACTAGCTGGCGACTTTATTAAGTTCGTTCGTGTTTTAATCATGACTACTTTGCATTTATACAAAAAGGTAATAATATGCATAGCCTAGAACCTTCCTCGGGTTTAGTCCTACATTAATCTAAAATCGATTCAGTAGTTTATTCTATAATGAAGAGTGCAATTATTCCATAATTTATGTCACATATGGGTCCATAAGCTATGTTTTACTGAAAACCCGATAAAAAAACTCTTGGGAAGGTTTACCAAACAAATAGATACAGACATTATACATATTATACTACGGGAGCCCCGTTTCTCCGCACGCGTTTACGCAGTAATTATTTTTTATTTTTACTCATAATAGGGGTTTAAATATGAAATTGCCGTTTTAACGTACTGGCCACTTTGAATAAAAATTAAACATGCATAGTGTCAGATCTTTTGGTTATTGATCTATGATGTCAGATTTCAGAGTGAAACTTTTTTCACAGGAAAACTATGACATTCTAAATTTTAAACATCATGACATTTGATGTTCGAATTTCAATTTTGTTTACATTCAGCTTTTATACAGCGAAAATCAGAGTAATATTCGAATACGAGTTTCGACGTGGGACTAACGCAGTAGAATCTGTTTGTATTGTCTATGTTGTGCTTAGTGATAGATAAAATTAGAAAACTTCAATAATGTGTTCTTCATGATTTGACTGATATGTACCAGAGAGTACCTTACGGTGTTAAATCGGCACAGAAATGAAGGGATTTAGGACCAAATTGTGAGATGTGACGGAAAATGGGTCCTTTACGATAATCGCAAGCGAACAATGCAACGCAATTCACTCCAGCTTTCTCAGATCCGGTCAAGTAATCGCAGCAGATGTCTACTGTGCAGAATTCCGAACAATGATTGCGAATCTCGCAGCAAAACAGCTCCGACTCGTTAGTCGGCCTTCTCTATTATTTCTCCATGATAACGCTAGACCTCATACTGCTCGTGAAACAATTTTAACAGTACCGTAACTGCAGTTAGAAACCATCCGCCATCCTCCATTCTCGCCTGATCTTACTCCAACCGACTACCCCTTTTTCCGTGACTAGGACAATTTTTTCCACGGAATTTATTTTGTACAAAATACCTTCTCACAGTTTTGTGGACTCTAGGTCCAAGAGCATTATCGAAAAGGTTTAAATGATAGTGTTATTAGATGGCAGAAATACATAGACAACGAGGGATAAATAAATATATTTCATCCTAAAAAAAAATGAGCTTAATTTTTTATTAGGAAACGGTCATTTCATAATTTAACATTCATGACAATTCTTATTGCCCATGAACTGAGGAATGACATTTAATTTCCATGTATAAAATGTTATCAAAATTGGTTGAGCATTAATAGAAATTAATATACATATTTTGATTTTTTTACGATTCCTAAAAGTATGGTTGACAATTCTTATAGAGTACTAGCAATCCACCCTGTTACCCCCACCCCATCATATATTAACCAATTTACACAAAACCATAATGAATTATGTACCTCTGTACGTTCCCTTATGAAACACTGTCCATTGATGAAATCTGTATGAAAATTCGTTTTTTAGTTTTTGAGTTTATCGCGTTCAGACAGACAGACGCGGAAGGAGGACTTTGTTTTATAACATGTAAAACAAAGTGTATGCTAAATTCCCATATACACACATAGACATATATTTTCCATCTACAAAATTTCATCAAAATCTATTGAGGATTAATATATATATATATATATATATATATAATATATTTACAGTTTCAGTGTCGACTGTAGTTTAAATTATCAAAATGTCTATTAGTTAATTTCGAAAAAAAAAACACGTTCAGATAGAACTACAGATTTATTAATATAGATAAGCTGAACTGTGTTTCTGTGTTCTCTCAAAGTCTCTAAGACGTGTATTGTTTAGCACAAAGTAAGCGAAAAGCTCGATTATTATGTCAAACGCATTATGGAGTAATTTCCATTTGGCCACCGTTAAAGCCGAAATCAAATTACCAGCCTAGCGAAGGACATCGTAGGATACTTATCTTAAATATCATTAAACATTGTACACAGCAATTTCAGTTATTCCGCTACCCTTAATTTATTACGTTAATTGTATTATATGGCGGGAGTTGTAACGGTTTGATAAATCCAACTTAATTGTTCCTAGTTGTTATTATTGAGGTAATTTATTATCATATTTTAAAGAATAAAGTATTACTAGCTATTCCCACGGGTCAGTTCGCGTGGAATACAAAATGCTGGCGGTCGAGCACACGTACGAATCGTGCTGCCCCCGCTCAAGAGACGGAAGACAAAAATGCTTACTGTGGGTTATTCTTAGAAGAATTATGCTATAATTGACTTTTGTATGTCTTTTTCAGATCTACAATTATGTAGAACAATAATTTAATATATCTCATATGGTTTACTCATCGTAAGCTATTTAAGCGCCCCAAATGCGTCTTTTTTGAAAATACAAAAAAAAAACTGACGCATTCTCGCTTGGACCGTCGAACAGTTAACATCGTCTAGTCACTCATTCGTAGTGCGTAAATTATATTTGTAGTCCATGGACTTCATTCATGAATTAAATTCATGGTAGTCAGAACATTTATCATCTAAGATCAGAACTGTGAAGACATGTTCCAGACGAGAGTCCATCATTTCTAACAATAGATATTTATAGATATGTTAGGATCCGAAAGGTGGCGCTCTGGTCGAGCCATTAACTAGATACCAAAAAGGGCAGAAGAACGTCACTCGGTCCAGCTAGTTAATTATATAATAAAGATTTATAAATAAAAACGTGATGTAGCTATGTTTTAAACCTCTAATACTTACTGATCAGCACAAATAGGAGGCATGCTATCGGAATCATTGAAAGAAATAATACAAAAATAATTATTCTGTGAGGAGAGCGCGAACAAGTACCTACCAGCTGTTGCGTAAAGAAGCCCCTAATACACGAATTTAGTAACTGTATTCGGCTCATTTAGTACCATTAAATGTTTTTTACAGATTATCTGTTCGGTTAAAATAAGGTGAAATAAAAATAGTGCAATATTGATATTATAAATTTTCATTATTATATAAGGTATTTTTATGCTCATAAAGTAATATTGTAAGTTCTGAATCCGTAATTTGTTTATAAGTCAAAGTTCAATAAGCACTTTATACAAAAAAGAAGGAAGCAGCAGAAGTGAAGCCTTTAGAAATAATTGATAAATATGTTCTTTAAAAACTCTTTTTAATTATCCTAAATCAGATGGTTTCGAACTATCAACGTCTAGGCCAATCCGACGACAATCACAATCATATAAATCAGGACTTGCATTAACCATGAAAATGATAATGTAAATGTATTCTATCTCATTCTCTTGTAGATTATACGATACTATACTATAGAGTAATTCTATAGATGTATAATATGGTTCTCTTTTTACTGTCGCTTTTTTGTTTCATCGAGTTTCAAACCACAGCGGTGCTAAAGAAGTTTTCATTTCAAAAATTTGAGAGTTAATTTTTACGATTCACGCGCACATTGTAATAAAAATTCTAAACTATGAGGAGGTAGCTTACAAAGAAGTATAGCTTCTATCGTGTGTACATAATTACATGCATACCCTATTTGTTTTTTAAAATTTTTATTTTGTGTCGAAAGATATTAAGAATATATAAAAATTATAGCATCTTGCTGTTACAGTTTATGATGTTATACGAGTAAAATGCTTTTCCATCATTTCTTTGAAATTTCCATTCTTTCAAATTTGACCATGACATTACTGATTTAATTATTTATGTAGGTATTTTCATAACCAGCAAGTCAACATCGCTGAGTTGTTATTATTACGGTAAAATTTGCATAGTTTTTGGGAATTGTGTGTTTAATTTAACATAATTCATGATAATTTTGCTTCAAAATAAGGTGGAAGTTTGTATTTTTATACATTATTCAGTTAAATTTATTTTTCGTTGTTTACCGTATCATATGAGATTACTAGCACTTTTCCTGAGGCTTCGCTCGCGTCTTAATTGAGATATTGAACCCCACCTTTTATACTTTCTAACTGAATTGCTAAATACCAATTTTCATAGATCTTTCTTCAGAGAACACGGATATTCAAACAAACTTTCATCCCCTTTTTCAGCACCTTGGGGGTTGAATTTCCAAAAATCCTTCCTTAGTGCACACCTACAGTGTAAATGGAACGCGCGTGAAAAATTTTCACGGTCTTAGCCCCAGTAGTTTGGGCTGTACGTTTATCCACCAGTAAGTCCATCAGTCAGCTAGTCATTTTCTTATTTTATATATCTAGTAGATACAGATATGATGAAATGAGTTTAGCAAGGTGTAAAGTTAAAAACTATAAAAATAAATTGAATAAATTTACTCGTAAATGCTATTAAAATCTATAGGAGTAGGTATAATTTTTACTTCGCGGAAAATTGTATCTCTTTGAAAATTAAAATTATTTTCTATTAATAGAAAACTTGAATCTTGACATGTAATATTCAATCTATGGTAGTCAAACGAATATGAGCCAAGTTTCTTTCTATACTTAAATTTTTTTTTTTTTCACTTTTCATCACAATAATAATAGGTAAATTATACAATTCCAGTTTTAAAATAAGATAATTGAGTGGCGTAGCTAGCATGGGTAACATCGGGGGCGGCCAATCGCGCTTTTGGGCCGGGCTAACACAGAAAAGATACAATATCTGTTGGAATTTCTGTGCTATGACTCCGCCTCAGAAAAGTAAAATTTATACGAGCCAACCCGACCGAGTGTTAAAGAACGACCTTTTTTGAGTTTGTAAAAAGAGCTGTTCAATCTCATTCCCACCTCTCCTTTCCACAACAGAATCACACGCGCTGGGAGTTTCAGTCGCGGAGTCACAGTATTACAGTAAACTCCATCTCGGCACGAAACTAAAAAGTTCTCTATGTCTTATCTTCGTCGTACCTTGAAACTATGGAACCATCTCCCGGTCAATGTGTTCCCTCCTTCTTATGACACCGGGTCCGTCAAGCGTAACGTGAAGAGATATTTATGCAGGCTGGCGTGACAGCGGCCACCGCCGACGGATTTTGATCTCTTCGTGGTTGTCGTTGTATTAGGATTGTACTGTGCTTACCATCAGAGACAGTACAGTCAATGTCCGAGTTACACTAAAAAAAAAGTTTATGTGTACATATTTTGTACACTTTGTAAATTTTATATTTATAATGTGTACCTTTTTTGCTCACTTTTTTACTATGTTACAGAAAGAACTCCTAGGCTTGCATACATTTTCAACATTTTTTAAAAACCTTGTTTTTTTATTCTTAATAGGTATTTAGCGTTAGACTCTAATGCTAAATGCTCCAAGATGGTAATACGCTAAGGCCCGTAAGAGGACTGGCTTTCAATTGCGGTTGTCAGTACACACCTATAGATGGTTGGCGGCACATTTTCATCTTAAGGATGTTAGCTAAATAGGTGGACATTCTAAAATGGTATGGTTTCATCACAATGTTTTCCTTCATCGACATCTCCGGTTCATTGTAAGGATTTGAACTCACGTCGATCGTCGTAGTCATAAGGTGTCATGAGCTATCAATGCATTATTTAAGTTATTTCCACGATCGGGTGTCTCCTCCAAATGGGTGGCCGGGACGCTATCCCTCCCCCTGCCACAAAGAATATCAAGAAAAAATATACGTAGTTTAGTAAGATCAAAGAAAATGCAGAAAGCCTTATACATAAATATAACCTATTCTATATTCATTTCAACTGCTTATTTGCACATTTATTGTAAGAGCATTTTCAGTTTCTCACACAAAAGCTCTAAGATGATATTAGAAAACGGCAAAACAATTTATTTTACAGACGATGTTAAAACCGACACACAACAAACCTAGACTTAAATAACTTGCCCGATCTGGAAATATATCACAGAGCATAGCTTGATTGATTAAGTACCTTGCTTGTGTATTGATTTGCTCTAATTTATTGTATTTTAACACAAAATTTGATATGCACACTTCATAACCATAAAACGCCGGTTAGTGGTTGTAGCTCAATATCAGACTCTTTTTTTTTCTCTGACTGACTGACTGTACTGTTAGCCTTAGGGACCCTATAGAGCCTTTGCGGCTTTTACAGCGTTACTGGGCTTGGGTATCAGACTCTGTGAATGTTGTCTTGATGTGTAGTTAAAATCGTATGATTTTGTAATGTTTAACAAATGTCTTCAAGTCGGTCCATATGCTTCTAAGATGCGTGCTATCATCGAACACACCAATTGCTATCACGCCAAGTTAATCATTCGGGTCGATAGTAAAGTAAATAGTATGAATACTAAATCATCAGTACGGATTCCCTAATCACATCAACACGATTCTCCGACTTATACTAAACAGTATCTTATTTAACATGACGTGTTGGTAGGGGACGCCGGTCCTTATAAATATATGCATTCTTGATTCGATTTAGTTCGTATATGATTTTTTTATTGCATTCGGTTTTATTTCTGGCTATTATAAAATAAATTACTTATTTAGAAGTACCTAAACGTTTGAGTTACAGTAGAACCCCGATAACTCAAACCTCGGTAACTTAAAAACGTCTATAACTTCAAAAAATAATATATTCCCTTCCCAGCCCAAAACCTCTATAACTTAAAATACGCAACCTCTATAACTTAAATAAGTAATCTCTGTATTGGACCTCAGTAACTTAAAGAAATGATTCCACAACCTCTATAACATAAAATTGTTTGTCAATGAGTCATTTTAAAGATGGTCAATGATATTTTAAAGGGATACATGAGAGTACATTATCAATCATTATTATATTATTATTTAAATTTCTGTATTTTATTGAACCAATCCTTCTGACGCATTCGAGTAAAAATAGGAACAAGGGTACATACATACATATGTACATACCTACCTCTATATTAACATATCCCTAACATAGACCCTTGATAACTTAAAACCTCTAAAACTTAAAATATTTTGTGTTTCCATTGGACTTTAACTTATCGAGGTTCTACTATATTATCTGGTCATTTTTATGAATTTTGGTAAAACAACAGATTTTCAAAAGCTCCTTTATACAAAAGTTGAGTGAAAATTAAAAATCTTAAACAACGTGTGTATTCAGATAGCTGCAATTTATTGTGAATCATTAAACTCCACCACAGCTTGCTCGTAAAAGTAATAGTTTTGCAGAACTAGAGAAAAGAAATAGCTTTTTGGTACTCCCATTGAGGATGGGCTTAAGATATTATTTTGGAACAAACAGGATTTAACGATCCATGTGAAATCATGCGGTACACTGCGATTATGCTATTTGGCATATTGTAAAATAATATTGGCATATAATTTTAGTTTATGAAAAAGCCGTTCGAAAACATGTATTTTAACACCTTTAACATTATGTTAAGAGTAAAAGAATCGAGCACTTTGTTTTATAATCTTACAAAAAGAATATTATATAATGTTAAGAAAATATTTATATTTACTAAATAAAAATATTTATCTTTTTATGGAATAAACAGGTAATAATAATGAACTTATAACTAATTTACTAAATCAAGGTTAGAATCTGACAAGGATGATTTCTGTTTCCTCTTAAGCTAGTTGGATTGCTTTGACCTAGAAAGTTGTAGCAGTTTCCACGTGTTGATTTAAAAAAGGACCTTATTTTATGAGTTTTATGCAACTAACTTGTTTTCTTTCATTTTTCAGTGACCTACATTGTATATGTCGGCGCTACTGCCCGGGAATAATTACAAGAGTAGCAAATGGTATATTTCATGCAAAACTCATATTAATTTATAATAATTAAATAGTTCTGTACCGAATGGGAAACAAGAATAATAAATTATTCAGCTACCTCGATAGGAAAACATAAATAAGTATAATAAACTTAAATTCCAACAAAAACATGCTGTACACAACGTGCCAAGTCTCGATTGAGATGATTTGTCTATAAAAAGTAGTGAAATCTCATAAAGTTCCAAATATAGGAGTATATCAGTAAGAAAACTAATAATTTTGACTAAAATTTGGCCTAACTTTTACTTAAATTCCATTCTTGTAATCCTAATTATTAAATAAACCAAAAACATAATAATTAATGACAAGACAATATGGTTAATAGATTCTTATTATATGATGCGGAATTTTAACAAACAAATTTTACGTGAAAATACGCCAAAATGCTTCTAGAAAAGGTTGAGCTCGACTTAGGGGGGTACTGCCGAGCGCCCAGATACGGAAGCCCATTATTTTTAAAGGAAACATTACCCACTAATGGCGTTATATAGTCACATTAAACATTTCATAAATACTTATTGTAAATAATAATAAAGTCTTAGGAGTAACTTATTTATGCAATTAGTTTAAAATAATGAAATGTGATTGTGGTATAATACTAATTTATAACACATTAATTCAATTATTGAAAAATTGATCATTTACAATAATGGTTAAAATTTCTTAAAGCTATTTATAAACAAATTATGTAAAACTAATTAAATATTAGGCTTAGAAAATTATAATATGTGGTTGGTACATATTACAATATGTAACTGTTAGTTAACAATATTATTTGGGACAACCTTTTCAAGAAATTTCGCATTGTATAGAGCGTTCGTATTCCATAAAATAATCAATATATATATATAGTACAAAAGTGTTATTTTAAGATGCCTGTTAACCTTTCTATATACTTCATAATTTCATCAGACTGTAATTTCGCTGATATGAATGTACACTTTTATTTAACTTTAGATAACGTTAATGTAATCATTAATTTATTTATAAATAAATATGTTTTGTATAATAATAGATTTACTTACGGATTTTCCAAAACATTTAATTCGTCATCGCTATAATAATATAATTTAATAATTAAATTATTTCCTACTTTTGTTTATATACTATGTCATATTATACCTATAACTAGATGAATGTTAAGTATGAAGGTGAACGGATGGAATGTAGAGGAGGACCGAAGTAGGTATGGATGAATTATGTGTAGAATGATATACTTTCGTACTTATAAAAAGTGTGAATACTGAGATGACTAAGGTATTTAATCCGTATAGGATGATGACGCAGTAAACAATTAATTTTGCAGCATATATGCCGAATAAAATCGCAGACGGGTTAAGAAGGATAAGGGTAAGAAGAAGTTTTATATGTTATGTATCAATGAAGAGGCATCAGGTCACTCTAGCAAATTATCGATTCAAAATAAACACTCCATAAAGTGTTTAAAAGTTGGATGTGTCAAAGCACATAATAATAATATACACATATACAGCTCAATATTAATTATATCATGTCGATAGTTTTAACCGTGACGTCAAACGCTGTGTTTAAAGTATTGCCCAGTTTGAGATATTACTGATCGTTTAGAATCAAAACTTACCGATTTTATACTCATCAGTACCTAAATTCGTAAAACCGGTGAAGGAACGGGTTGCTCGAGAAAAGTTTTTTCTTAGTCAAACATTTGACGATATGGTAATTTTATAAATTTCCATATATATGCCTCCATTAGATATATGCCATCGTTGTCTTTTTTGTAGGTCTTTTTAAAAGCTATATTTACTTGGTATATTAATTTGGTATAACTTTTATAGCTTACGCAGCGTCAACCATTTAATAGCTACAAAAGGATCTTTTTCCGAATTGATTCACCGTTATTGTCCCTGCTTATCTCGTGTGTTACTTCATGTAACAAAATATAACCTATAACCTGGCCAGATAATATATCTATGAATTTTATGAAGAACCACGTAAATCGGATTAGTGGTTTTCGCGTGAAAAGAACATAAACGGAAAGGCAGACAGTATTGAGTTTTATAATATGTATAAAAGAACATGTTCAGTATTTACATACATTTCAGAACCTTTGTTTTTTTTTGTTAACTTTCAGAATTTTCCACATCGCTTATGTTCAATTTACTGTGTATAGTGACTGTGTATACAAACTCATATTTGCCAAAAAAAATTATGAAATTGTGGCGCTATCTCCGAGAGAGTAACACACCGTGTGCTACCAAATAAAATATTAAAACGAGCTCATAAAGTAAGCATTTTTAGCATTCATAAACTAAGCAATTTTAATTTTTGCTCAACCATTAGCTGACTGGACACTGGACTTTACTTAAAAAGTAACATTTATATTTAAAATATGCTTTTAGTATATGAATAAAAAATGGTTGCTATTTTTAAATACATTATGCAAAAATTTAGTTTATATGAGTAGCTTCACCAGCGTGCAATTAATAGGTATATATATGTACATACTCCGAAAATGCTGGAAACACTAATAACATTTATACGACCGACAAATCCTACAAATATCAGGTCTATTTAATAAGTGTATAGCATTAGAACGTTTATTCATATAATTATTATTATCATTGGAAGCGCCACTATTCCATACATTTTTTTTTTTACATTTAGTTGAATAGGTTCAACGTACTTTATTACTCTGAACTATATAGAAATCTCTTAGGAAATTTTTCTCTACTTCGAGCCACCCGACTGGTGAAATACCTCCACCCTACAAAAGATCGCAGCCAAATAACCTCGCTATGTTCTTGCGGTGAGTAAGGTTCACCAGACTCCTAGGGGAAAGGACGTTCAATGTCGGCAACATGCTATTGATACCTCTGGTGGTGTACAAGCGTCCATATGCTACGGTAACCGCTTACCATCAAGTGGGCCGTAAGCTTGTTCTTGCACCTTAGTTGTACAAAAAAAATATAGCGCTGTGGGGTGCATGAAAAGAGACTCAGTAAGTGACGATACCTGAGTACGTCCGGCGCAGCCTGGGTAGTCAGTCGCGATTCCAACTTCACTGAGTAGCCAATCTTTTCACCACGGTACGAGCAATTTTTATTTCAAATACGACTTTTGCCGACACGATAAAGTAGAATACGAGTTTTTGGCGGGATCTCAAACTATCAAATAGTGGTTGCCATAAATTTGTATTGGTAGACCCTATATTGTGTAATACAGGTGGTATTTTTTTGCATAATAAAGCTTAGTTATTGTAAATAAGTGAAGTGGATTGGAAATAATAAGATGGACAATGAATTCTGAGATGCCACAAAAACTCCCTAAAAAGTTCTTACAAGGGAGCCACCATCTTGTTAGGATACTGAAATGATTATAAGATAGAACACTATATTCACTTGACAATGGCAGTAATGGTCTTTAATAAAGAGGACTAGTTGTTAAGTTAGGAAGAAGAAAAACCTTACATACATAAAAAAGTTAAATTTAATGAATGATGAACGGACGTGGCTACCTAACGGTTACCTAACGGTTAAGATCTGTGGAAACTGATGACTTCAGTTTAGAGCTTCGGCATAAACCAACGAAATTTTTGAATTAGCGTACAGTAAATTATTAATGTTTATTAGTATCACTATCAGATGAAGGTTAAGAAAAACATCGTGAAGGAACCTCGTCAAGGTTTCTTGTAGTGGAAAAATACAGAACTACATATTTCTCGATATTTGAATTCCTGGGCTGGTGTTAAATTAAGCCCCTTGTCTTCCCTCGGGAAAAGGGCTTAGTCCAGTAGTGACATATTTGTAGGCTGATAAAAAAACACGTTAACACTCCTTCGAAAATTTTATTGTTATTTAATTTTAACCAACTACACACAAAGCTCATTTCTATGCCGAGTCGGTAATTTCTTCAACTGAATATGAGTGAGAATAGTAATATTGATATTTTCAACACTACTATAAATAAGGCTAGAACATTACTGAGTATGAATTTATTTGTCGATTGTGAGCAGTAAATTTGTATATTTTTCATTTTGTCATTACCTACCTATAGTTTGTCATTTGTGCCTTTTTGATTCCCGGATGATCGAGTTGTTTTTCTTTTTTAACTTATCAGTGAGTAACTGATACTGAGTGAGTTGTAACACTGGCTAATTGTCTCTGGTTGTGTACTTTTTTTTGTAAGTTAAAAAGCTGTTCATCTTCCTAAAACATATAAATAGATTACTCTACATAAAAAAAAAACTAAAGACATAAATGAAATCAATATACAAATAAATACAAGTTAGAAAAAACATAAACAACCTTTCAACCCCTATCGTACTTCCTACTCAGTAATCATACGTGTATTGACGCTCAATACAGAATATTACATTATTTTCCCGATACACGGCAATTGGATCTTCCTGTTTATATAGTACACGTACCATACATCCGAGTTAACAGGGTAGAGTTTAAATATATATGTACCCTGTATTTCGTGTTTATAGATAAATTAACAGCCTTAACCTAACTTATCTATAAGTGAAGTTTATATAGGTAATTATTATAAAATTTAATTATATATTGTGAAGGTTTTTTTTTTGTTTTGAGTTAGTTTTTTACTTATTGTTTTTTTTTTGTTATACCTGTAGTAACTTTTATATATTATTGTATTTTTATTATTTTACTTATTTGTAAAATAAGAGTTCTGTGGAACTGATATACCTACACACTGTAGAAAAGTCTCCAATTAAATAAAAAAATCTTTTCGGTTGAAGACTTGCTTATGAGATTAATAGTTATGAATCGTCTATTTTTTTTTAAATCTTAGCATTTAAACACAATCTCAACTGAAGTGTCTCTCAAGTACAGCTGCCGAAACACATTATTATGCTGGTGCTTGGCAGATGTTCATCTTGAGGATGTTAGGTAAACCAGGTGAGTATTAGAAAATGACTTACGACAATTAAATACTTTCATCGCGATGTTTTTCGTCACCGAAAAATATGCTTCATTGTAGCATAAGTGCCCACGTCGATCGATGTGGTGTCCAAACACTTAAATGAATTCATTGTTTTGGTACGACTACTAGAACTGTGTATAAACTCATTGTGTTGTATTTTTATATTTTTTTTTTATAAATACTGTTTTCAATCGAGAAAAAGATTGTCAACATTACATTATGTCTATCAAAAAAATATCTATTAGGCTAAATGTTTGTTCAAAATTTTCGAAAACACTAATTAGCTACTTGTATATTAATAATAGCTTCTTTATAAAATGGTTGAGTTGAAATAGAAAATTCCAATTTTATATTACTGTTGGTAAATTTTACTCTTGTAGCAAGTTAATAGGCATATTCTATGCTCTCATTAAAGTAATCAACGAGTGGTCTAGAGTACATACTGTATATTAATGTTCTTTAAGTTAAAATGTACATCTATCATAATATTAAAAGTTAAAATGATTAAACACTAAAAGCCTTAATTTTTATTAAACAAAAACTGTTAATAAGTTTTATCATATTTATACTATTCTCATTTCGCTTGAACATAAGATAATATCATATTAATGAAAACTCTAGTCACGTATTTACTTCAGGAGAGAGGTGGGATTTTAACTTGAAAAGAAAAAATTAAACAGAAGCAGCTCATACCTTAAATGATCCATAGAGACGTCGGAGACGTGATAAGCATTGACAAATGTTTATCTTTTTTATAAAAATGCGTTGTTTGTTTACATTTTATCCGAAATCGAAAAATTTGTTTTCATATTTGTTGTGCATGTCGGCATATATACCGAATTACTAGCCAAGATTTGTTTTTTATTGCGTCATCTTTCTGGACGGATTAATGTCTAAAAATCAAGATAACATATTTGGTTAAATACTATAATGATTTGCAAGGTTAAAATGAGATGCGAAAATTTGCGTTAAAACATGAAGCAGTAATAATAAGCTAAAAGACTCCTATATAACATATTAATTACTAATAAATATCAATATTAATTGAAAAACAATGAAAATAATTTACCTACTTTTTTAAAGGTTTTAGGAGACAACTTGTATACTACTGTGATTTTTTGTTAAAAGGTTTGTGTATAAACAACAAGCCTGCTTGTAATTCTATAAGAAAGATAAAACTCCGAACGATACAAATTTTGAACATTCACAAAAAACATCAAATTAAATTTTAATGTAACTCCAATTCTCTATCTGAAGTCTATACTACTCGTATATCTATTACTAATAAAATAAAGCTCAAGCGTTTTTTGTTTGGTCGATTGTCTGTTTAAACGCTCTAGTAATTGGAACTACCATTTGGATTCTAAAAATTCCCTTTGTATATGATAGCCAGATTCATGAGAAATAGTTTAGGCTATATAACTTCGCGCTACTACCCTAAGGAGCGGAGTGAATATGAACGTCAAGCAATCTGGCAAGCTGTAGGTAAGTGCGGGAAGTACTAGAGCAACCATAGTTAATTAAAACAATTATCTATGAGAACAACTATAGGGCTACACGGGTGCGTTAGCGGCGCGGAGCGTCGCGGCGCCGCGATATACAGTTAGAGGAATTAATTTAACATTGGTGATACTGTGGGGCACAACAAGTAATAAATATATCTATCAAATTAAATTCAATAATATATTTTTCAAATTAAATTCAAATTTGTAATCTTATATTTGGTATATAATTCATACGTGTTTCTCTTATATCTATAAGACTACAGGTAGAATGAAACGTCAATTTTCATCACCAATTCAATATAACATGGGTACTCCTATTAAAATGTTTAACTGTTTGCCTATTATACAAACCGTCAATAATCAACCGCTTGAAAATACATGCATATGTATCTACTAAATAAATAACATTACAATACAATTGATAGCAACTTAGTTATTTTACAATATGTTTGATGTTTACAATAATCGTTTATACTATGTTTAATTGATTTTGTTACATCGTTTATGAATTTCTCCTTTGGGAACTGGAATAACAATCCCTTAATTATATACTCAATGCGACCCTTAACTCCGTTTACCTTCATCCTTTGTGCTTTGTGCATCGATGTCTATAATGGAGAATATATAAAGATTAACTTACACGACATTGAAATTGATTCTATCATCACTTGGACCATTCGAAAACAAGCGAAATGAAGGACCTTTCAGTAGTAAACACGGAATTGGTCCTATATTTAATTCCTTTACTTTATTAGGAACGCAATTAAGACTTGGCAGTGATTGTAATTTTGTTGGTTATTCTTAGCTGGTATGAATAGAGGAAATTTACGTAAACGACAGCTTTTGCTCGGGTGCCTTCAACGCAATCTTTAATGGAATATTATTGTTTATAGCCAAGCAGTTGAATAGGTTCTAATTATATTTTTCTCAATGTTTTCCATAGTTTTTTGTCATGATGTGTTTGATGTCTTTTAGTTATTTTGAATTTGCTACCATAGCTACCACCATTATGGCAGATTATTAAATAAGTACTAAATTGGTCTAAAGTAATTACAACTATTAATAATACCAAAGATTTTCATTTGTCACTTTCTGTACGAGTATATAAACCAAAGCGAAACACGTACACGTAGCTATGTCAAAATTAACTTAGATATAAGTAATAATTGAAGACTTTCTTCCTACTTTTCTGGCTATTTATTTACATAAGACGACAACGTCAATCTGGAAATAAAATGTTAATGATATTAATTATTAAAAAGTATGTTCATATAATGGCTACTACCATCAAGGATAAGATAGTACTAATAGTTCTAAATTATGTTATTAAATTAAAATATAACATTTAATCAATATACATAGAAGCAATCTATAAATTTAATAAATCAATACATTAAACCGTATGAACGATATGAATCACGATTCTAAAATCGTGTTCATCGACGATAAATCACGTACAACGTGTTTCTTTTGATTTGTACTTAACACATATTATCATTTCTTTATGGGTTAATATAAACTATTCATTTCCAATAAAGAGCCAGATGATACGTTTACACGTATGATACGTGTTCACATTAAAGTTTCATCCCCTTAGAGGCCAAACTTTCAAGACTTCAATTTTAGTGAGTTACGTAACAAACGGAACCTACTTTCGAATGTTATATTTGATTTTTACTAGTTTCAACCGTGAATTTGTAAATTAGAACATTATTACGATTAATTACTTGTCAAAAACAAAAGATAAGTATTTATCGATAATCAAGAACCTAAGAAGCCTCTTCGTACCTCCAGGTACCAAAACTATTAAACTCTGATATAAATTCTCATCCATTTTCACTCTATTAGGAGATTTTTGATTATACAAAAAGTCACTTTGTTATTCTTTTAATAATTTTTTTTTATTTGCAAGTGAAATCATAATTATTTTGCTGAACACCTCTCTAGGTTAATGTGTAATATTACACATTAAGCGGAGTGCAGTTGGAGGAACACACTTGGCTTGGCTTGGCAACGCCATATCTCCGTTAATTCTTCATCAAAATTAATGATTCAAATATCATTTTAAAGATTATGTTACCTGCTATTGATGTAAAAAGATGTTAAGAGTAAAATTACATACAAATAGTTTCACATAAATGTTTTAGTTAAAAAATGTCTTATTTATCATTAGAAATGCTATCTGTTGGTGCTAATGAAAAAATATATAAACAAGGCGCCATCCATTAACAGTCCGTTTAATTAACATAACAGCTGTTGGATTGCTTACATTATATAAATTGCTGAATATTCGTAGTGGTCAGTTAGTAGTAGTGAATGATTGAGGTTTGCCGTTGCGCGCGCATGGCGCTTACTGGATAGACGTTGATCTCTTTTTTGTTTAACTCCTTAGATACCATCAAAAAACATCACGATATGTTCATAAACAATAATTATGCAGTCCACACGAGCGGAGCTACGGGCACAGCTAGTAAATAATAACTAAATGCATGTTGCATTTTGTGTTGTTACAAAAACTACCAGGACAGTTCTGACAAGGAAGCCAACATCTTGTTTGAAGATTACACAAATTACTATTGACTTCCCACGAAACTGGGCAGCCAGAGGTATTAACAATGAATAGAAAAAAGGACTCTTACTCTAAGGGTGGTTACGTTTTTATGCTAAAAAGTCAATATTAAAAAGAATGAGTTTCATTATTACAACTCTTCGGGCGTTTAGCAATAAATGTATTTTTCTTGTAATATACTTCTCGTACGGGTTAGAGAATCGTAAATTATAGATGTAAAACCTTTTCCCAGCCTTTCTTAATCCACAAAAGATTACTTTCCAAGTACCTTACTGAACATATGCTGTTTCGCAACAGATTACACGTAACTATTAAAAATATATGAAACCGCAAAATATATTTTTTTCTTCATTTATGAAATCAAGGAATTTAATAGAGTTTACTAGTAGGTTTTCAAGACTTAATCTACAACTACATCAAAGCGAATGAGGCTATAAATATATGTTTAGTATATTACGTTCAATAATGTATATTATATTTTGGATCAAAGCGACGGCATTTTCAAATAACTTCAATAAAACAACCGTAGAATTCTTCACAAGCAAAAACATCGTGTATTATATAAAAGTGTTTTTTTTTTAATAATTATTGAATAAATATATTTGTGACTCAGATTGGTGAATGTAAAACAAGTTTACGAAAAACTTAAGTCAGAGTGTCAATTAATCGGAGCCAAATCTTAGTTGACAAAAATGCTTTTTTGTAGAGGTAATCTCAACTTGATTATGACCGTTGTTTGGCTATTTTAAAAGAATCTATAACAAAAGATCAGCATTAAAATAAAATTAGGAACGGGATTTAATGAGACTTCTAATTTATATGACTTCATAAAATAATACATTTTTACTATCGTATCAAGGTACAATTCAAACATGATTGTTGTTAAATAGTAAATACTTTTTATAGTACAATAATTAAATAAAGTAAATATTTTATAAATAAAAAAATGTTTCAAATATTCAAAAAAAAAGTGATCCGGCGATTGCTAGTTAGGATATTACTAAAATCATTTTTATTGAGATTTCTTTTAAATGTTCATATATACATATAATAAAATTGAAGTGTCTGTATGTAATGACAAAATAACAGGTTTTTACTAAATGCATACTTTAGACTTTCAGTATACACTATAAACCATTTTTTAAACTATTGTCTGCCTGTCTGTTTGTTCCGGGTAATCTCCGAAACGGTTGGACCGATTTTGACGGGACTTTCACTGGTAGATAGCTGATGTTATAGGGCATATTTTTAGTTATAGGGACTATTTTGATTTTATAAAAATAATTAGGGTTCCGCACAAAAAAATAAAAAACCTTCACAGACACAGTATAATCGGGTTAGTAGTTTAAAGTAGTTAGGATCAGATTAACTCCTATGAACGTGCAAACTTTACGTTTTCTAGACTAACTTTCTTGGCTTAAGGCCTTTAATTACGAAACAGACTTCCTCAAATGTGACTGGGGTTAGGGTATCCGTCGCCGCGCCGGAGGGATAGCAATTAGATTACTGACGCACTAATTTTTCGATAATGTTGATATGTTTGTGGGCTACATTGTCGCAGTTAGGAGAGCAATAGGTCTTTAGACTTGCGGCAAGTTATTCCCCTTTAACGACGCTATCGAACGCTGATGGGAGACCAGGGCCCATTTCGAGGACCGGCTTCGGGGCAGAGACCTCTGACTTGAGAGATCGGGCGAGGTTCCAGTAAGCAAGATGGGAAGGTTTGAGACACTCTACGAGGTTGTCCCATCTGTGACCTTTGAACTTGATTATGCGGGTTCTAACCGCTCTCTGAAGTGCGCGTAATCGTACGCAGTTATCCCTAGACGGATAGGATTCGTGTGCACGTGTCGCAGCGTTATTTTCCTTGATCAACGCTCGCACGTTCGCAGGTAACTAACAGTTGATATTCCACTTGTTACCAACTTCACAAACAGTTATTATAAAATATCTTCAAAATCTGCGTTTATATTTCCTACGGTTCGTTATGGTTCCCATTTTCACAAGCACTGTATTAACAAACTTTGATGATCTGATTAAAATCTTCTATTCTAATAAATACAACATCAAAATTGAGCTACATTAGCCATATTTACGCCAATAAAATGAAATTTTGGATTGTAACTTAATATAGAAAACTTTATATTTATGTTACTTAAATTATAAAAACAAACTTTAACATTTGAATTCGATTTGAGCAGTAAAGATAATTGGGTTTATTTATTCATTCGTATTTATCATGAACCTTTCAAACTTATTTATGCGAAAATTAAATAACAATGTTACTGCTAACTAGTAACTTAAACGGATTGAAAAGTATAGAATTCTATTCAAAAATGTCTTAATTCCGCATTAGTTATATTCTTTAAAAAAATTCAATTCAATGCTATTCTATCCTTTTTTGTCCAATATTCAATCCTGTCTTATTTAATTATTTTTAATCGTTTCAATTCGTCCGTATCCATTATAATCTAATCTACATGAATTCGTATCTACTTGTCCGTTTTTGTACTATTTTAAGTGATATTTCAATTTGTTTCTTTGTTATTTCATTTCCTTTTTATCCTTTTTATTAGAGTGAATTCGTTTCCATTTTGCCTTTTAACGTAATGTAATTTATATTCGAACCTCTTATTATTTAAATAGATTAAAATCTTTATAACACAAATCAATTCGACTCAATTAATTTCATACTTTTCAATACAAATTTGCTACAAAAAAATTCGAATTAAAATGTATTTCATTCATTTTCAGTTATACCTTTAGAGCGAAAATATTTGTATAAAATACTAGCTGGCCCGGAAACGGGTTGTTCTGTCCTTTTCAGTAGTCAATAACTCAACCACAGCGCCATCTATAGTGTACAGGAATAACATAAAAACCTTCTGCATGAAACAAAAAAACACATAGATGTTGATCGGTCAAATGGTGTTGGAGTTCACCAGTCAGATATTTTAAATATACATAAATGTTAGGTTAGGTTAGGCATGTTTTTGTCTACATTAATGTCATCGAAGTTACAAAATATGGGTAGCTAAATTGTGTACGTGTGTATAGCTCCCAGTGACGTTGCTTTAACCGAACTTGACGAGGGTCCCGGATCCATCTGAAGAAGGAGTAATCTTGGTTTTTGATTGATAGATTTATCAATCTATCGTACTATCTACCAAATCATGAACTTGTAAAAACCCAAGAGTATATCATGTTGCTTTATGCTCAATGGACTATATTTGCTTGCTAAAAATGAATATGTTAAAATCATTAGTAATATTAAAATGAAAATAAAACATACGTCATGGTTTATTATTATACATAAATTAAACCAAATTAATAGACAAATTAACAATTAGCTTCTATTTACCTAGGCTCTATACCAGTCTCTAATTAAGCTGATTAATTACGAGGCAATGCCTCACCATACAGAATCCATTTTATTATATGCAGATATATTATAACTTCCCTGGAAAAGGTACTATTTTAATCAGTACGACACGAATCAGAAATGAACTTACTGCCCATGACGTATTGGAGATTTCAAACGTAGAAATATTCAGATATTTGTTTTTCTCTTTATAGATGGTGGAACAAAGCAAACATTTTCAACAGTTTATTTACCTTTATCGCCACTTAATGGGATTATTTATTAAATTCAAATTATGAAATATGTAGGTATACGAGAATTCTATAGAAACCACATATCATACATAGGTAATTAAAAATGAATTTAATTAAAAAAAGAGGATGAGGTTGCCGCCAATCGTAAACTCTTGTCACGTATGAGCGATTTCAAACGTCGGAATATCCAGTTTTGTTTTCTTAAACCGTATGTAACCGTATGTAACCTAAATGAAATAATTAATCAATTTAATTTTGGAAATAAGTGGGGTTTCTAGAAAACTTGAAAATATATATTTTAACCACCTGGCCGCTAATTGGTTTCGTTACATGCACTGCGTGTTTGCAATAAATGTCAACTTGAGAAAATTGATGTCGCTCTATGAAAATAAATTTGTATGAATATCACTAGAGTGCACACGTGTTTATGTTGTGTGATATTAAAAGAACAATAAAATAGGAGAGATAATTCCCTATACGCGCATCGCTATGTATAAAACAATAGTCTAGTAGTAGGTAGTCTAGTAATATAAATGATAGTCGAGATGGTAAAAGTTAAGACGGTGAACGTCCATATGGTTACAGTCGATATGGTGACAGTCGGGATAGTTTAACTGACTAATAATTCAGGAGGATAACGTCGAAGGCGTAGTGTAGTTCCTGGGATCACTTTCCGTCTCCATTATGAGGCCCTGATCAGCTACCTATGTAGTTCAGTAGTGTATTTCACATGATGAATAATTTAATGTGATAATAAATTTTAAACAACCGCTAGAGGGAAATCTGATGCAATTATAAACGCAACACTGTGATAAAAGGTCTTCACTTTTATGGAATAATTTTATTATATTCGTATAAACGACTTATGGATGGAACGTAATTTTCTTATCGATCGAACAATCTCTTGAACTTTATAATATATTAGTAAAGATATTTTCGTGGTACTGAACTTTCCATAAAATGTAATGAAATCACTTAGCGAGTAAGCAAAAAAAAAAGTTTATTGCGGCCGGGACGTTGGACTAATAACATCAGTTCCATCTACCAAAATATCATTTAAATACCTTTCAAGATAATCTGTTTAATCTTGTATACTTAGTCTAATATAAAAGTAAAAGAGAAGTACTATTTAACAAATACTTAGTTCGTTTAAAGATTAGAGTGATGATATAAGATAGGCTGTCACTTTTAGGACCTCAGGCGATCACTTAATGAAATCCCAAAGTAACGTAACGGACGTGTTCAAATAGCAATGTTGCAAAATCGTGCGGGTAATTTTGCACGTTTTAGGTAAAATTGGTGTGATTCTTCGATTTTCGCAGCAAGCAGTAGCAAGAAATGTTATAAAAGGCCATGGGAAATTCATGAAATTCACATAATGTTAACATATTTCAAAATAATATGTCGTGTTTAATGCAAACCTATAAATTTATCAAAGATTTTTTTGCAAATTTCAATAATATTGAGACATACTGAGGCTTAAAAATGTATTTACTAGTATAAAGAATATTTTTGGAATAATAATACGATTACATAAATATACTTTATATTAACTATAATCAGAAACTCGATTAGCTAGTAAAATTATTAGTTAACTAGGTGTGCGCGCGGCTCCGCTCGCGTGGATTACAGAATCTCAGAACATCAGGTGTAACATCGGTTAAACCGTTTCAGAAACTAGCTGGAACATACAGTCATACAGACAAAAAAAAAAAATGTTTTTTGTTACAAATATTGTATATGCACGCATTTAGTAAAAAGCTGTTATTTTGACATTACAAACAGACACTTAATTTTTATTATTTGTATAGATTGGGTTTTTACAGAGGATAGCTCCAATGTAACCACAACGAAAATATAGAATTTTTGAGTAACCATACTATAAGTTAGTAATTTAGTTTGAAATTATGGCTTATAGTGATAGCGTGTACGGACACCACGTCGATCGACGACGAGCTTTCCGGGAAGGAAAACATCGTGATGATACCATAGCATTGTGGTAGGGTATTTTCTAATACCCTCAGGTTGAAAGTCTGACACCAAGCACCTATTGGTGTGTTCCGGTAGCTGCACTTATGAACCGGTTTCCCCATTAGGCTTAGCGTGTCATCATCTTGGGTCACAATGTCACTTAACATCGGGAGAGATTGTAGCCACAACGTCAAAACCTATATACGATAAAAAACATTTCATTAACGAAGTAATACCTTAAAGGAAAACTCTAGATATTCCTAAATATATTTGTGACATAAAAACGAAGTTAGAAATGCAAAAGACTTTTTCGATGTTTCTAATACCTACTCAGTTTTACAATTAAAACTTGTAGTAATGTTTCGAGTTCATGTGTGGAGGGAAAATAAGATGAACAGACCTCTTTTACTCATGCCTTTTAATTATGAAGGATAAACTCTTTGTATCTATAGAGCCATGACATAACTAAAACCACTAGGGCTTCGACCTCCGACTAAAATTAACGTACGTGAATACCCTCGCAATCGATCACTATGTTTCAATATTGCTACTTATTATTTCGATTACTTTCAATTATTTTACTATGCATACGCGAAACGTGCAGACTAACGCCCTCAGTCAGTGTACTTCAATAAACGTTCTTTAAAAACTTTTGTATAAATATATAGTATACATAAATGTGAAAGTTAGTACTAATAACCACAAAGGGGAAGGAGGTCGTATAATTCACCCAAAGCAAATTGTAAGAGAATAACATTTTGGCTTTGACTCGGTTACATTAAAATGGCCTGTATGATTTGTGACTTCCTATATTCGCAACAAAAGCAACGGTAAACTTTTAAATGAAAATTTTCTTTTGTTAATATAACTTTCTTCAAAAAGTTATATTAAGAAGCTAAATTGTAGAACGTGTACAAAAAGATTAAATTTGACTTGCGAGAACTTTACTTTTTGGGGGCGAGAATGAGAAAAATGTAACTCCAAAACATACTAGCGGTGTGCCCGTGGCTTTGCATGCATGCATATTGTGCATACATATTATGGACAATCCATATAGTATATCAAATACAAATCAAAATAAAACATCTGTAGTTTTTTAAATTGTTTTTACAGTATATTATTGTTTACAATTATTGTCATTTTTAATGGATGTACAGAGAGAGATTCACTTCCGGACATCAGTGCTGTGGGTATAAAAAAAAATCAAATTTTTTATCGAGTCATAATGAAATAAGAACTACTCACCAAATTAAGTATCCTTCAAATTGTGCGTCACGACGATCACCATCATATAACTGGATGAAATCAGATTAATTAGGCGTACTTAACTCACTAAGTTAATCACAACATCTGCTAACAGAAAATAAACAAAAAACAGCCCATGTCTTTTTTAGAGCTCGATTACTCCTGACTATTAAATCAGTGAGGGTCATTAAAAAACAGTTCTAAAACATTTGGTTATAAAAATCACTTCCATACTTGCGGTAGTTTGAAAAGTAACCTTACAATTTTATAGATAACATTAAAAACAACATGTATAAATTCATCACTAATAATTTGACGTCATGAATATATAAAATTACGTAAGGAAAATAGAAGTAAAGGATAGCCAGACCACCAGATCACGCTGTAACAGTGGTAGCCTTCACTTTACCTCACAAATTTTTACACTTCAAAACTAGAAACTTAAGTCGTCGGTGGGTGGTAAGTGGTATTATGGTCTACCTAGCCATTAGTAAGCAAGGACGTCGTGGTCTATCGCACTTCTGATGTTAGAAGAATAGTGTCCAAGCTACAAAACACGTACTACGAATTAAATGATAACTCGAGCGACATCCCTTCAGGCCTTTTTTTTTTCTTCGAACTGATTATACTGTTAGCCATAAGGGCCCTGAAGCCTCGAACGGCTTTTACAGCTTCACCCGGGCTTGGTCCCTTCAGGCCTGTCGTTATCAGCTTATATTGTTATGTATGCGGTCACAGAACACACCTGTCGCTATCACACCCAGCCATGGTGTACGGTCATTAGTACAGATTCAATAATCGTACTGACAAATATCTAATAATACGGTAAATCGGTAATGTGCTTAGAAAGTTTATTGTAGAACCTAACACAATTACCTAAAAACATTTATTAGTTTTACTGTCTAAAAGATAGAATTACTATTTTATATTTACTTCTAGTATTAAAATTGTACCTGACATTTACAAGTTCTAAAGAATCTATTTTTTTCAACATATATTAAATTATACAAAATGTTTTGCCTCTCGCCTCTCTAAGATACTTACTAAATTCTTGAAACTTGTCTTACTAAATTCTTGAACTAGCCGAACTGCCCGCTTTAGTAGTAAAATTGAGAAATAGCATATACTTACTTATCGTCTACAAAATTTTAATCGAATCGGTTGTGAACTTTTTTACCATTCCTAAATATGACAATTCTTTTAGCCTAACAATGATGAAATTATGTACATGCTTCCAGTGTACAACATTTGATCAGAATCAGTTTAGAATTGATGAAAATTTAATTATTCGAAGTTTTTATTTTATTTCTTAAAGTAATATTTACAGTTGATATACTAGCCAATCAATTATAGAATGACTAATATTACTCGTGTACAAAATTTCATTAAAAATTTAATAAATAATTTTTTTTTAAGATTTTTATTAGTATTATTGTAAATTCTTATAGCCTATTAATTGACAATGGCATGAGCTTCCCGTGTACAAACTGTCATAGGAAACGGTCAAGCCGTTTTTGAGTTAAATCCGGTTCTATTGACTTGAAATATGGCATAGTTATTCCTTTCGCGATATAGACGCTCATAAGAACGGATTTTGGGAAATTCAACCTCAAAGGTGTAAAATAGTTATTGAAAGTTTGTATGGGGTGAATGAAAAAACATTGTCTTTTTATTGACTTGAAATTTTATACTTAGACTCTTTAAAAAAAACAATGAAACACGTGCATCAGCATTTATCAGTAAAGAGTGTATAAATAGGGGTTAAAAGTTTGGTTGATCAAAATAATTTTTATTTAACCATTGTCTTATAATTATGTACACATAATAATATGTTTATTGACCTGAAATTTAGCACACACCAGAAATTTACCAGACTTTTATATCACCTGTTACAAGTAGGCGATGATAAAGTAACAAAGCAAAATGCCCTGATCAAAATAGGGGAGGAAGGATTAAGCAAAAGGTTTCATCCCTTGAAGAGTTAATTAAAGAAAGTTAAAGATATCCTCTTATAGAAATATACTCTGAAAATATTATATGTAAGTGTGCGAACGAATAATTGTCTCTGCAAGGAATTCTTCTGTCGAACATACGGATATCTGTTAACTTTATCATTTACAGAAGCTAAAGCAATTTTAACAATTTCGTCAGATCTTCGAGCTGGGGAGCGTTCGACACGCTTCGTTTACTTGTACGTGGCCGCGTAAAGATACTAAATACAAATGTTAACGTATATTCAGAATCATTTTTTTAAAGAATTTTAACCAATAAGAATGTCAAAAAAATCATGTGTCACGTCACCTGGCTAACCTCGTAAAAATACGTTACGTTACGAAGTAACAGCGTATTGTAAGTATAAATAAATAAGTTACAGAATTACGCACGCGTAATTATATAGGTACATTCTAAATAAAGACAATGTTAAAAACATCCTATACATATAATAAATGTGATATTATGGAATAGGAATCACATTTATTTTCCCAATTTTATTGACGATAAAGGACCTTATCTCAGCATTATTTCAACTTTTTATTGCATGAGCGGGGTTGTTATTCGCAGCCCTAGCTTATATAGATTTTTTCTCATACGTATTACTTTTTTTTCCTATTCTATTGTGTAATTGTAGTTATATAATACAGTTGAGCAAAGAGCAAATTGTACGGGCATGTCTGGTTGGAAGATTTATCGCTTAATTACACTGGTCATGACGTGAATACGTCATTAATTTCCAGAGAGACCAAAAGGATTTCACGTTATTGATAAATAAACTATATCCAATATTATTTTAGTATAAACTACTTCGCAAGATAATAATATTCTTAGAAATTATCTAATAAAATATCGTTTAAAAAAAAACATTATAAAGTCATGAACCGCAGTCTTGTCTACTTTTAAAAACAGACCAATAATTATTAAAGTATATGTAGCTACACTCTAAAAACAGTATCCCTGTGTAAGCTAACAAAAGTTTAAAGGAAACAGTATTCTAATATATTAAAATATAAATAATTAATGATAGTCAAATGGTTTATACTAGTGCGTTGGAATATTGAATGGATATCCGCAGGTACAAGTTTCGGTACGTACGGAATTCTTTGAAATTAACGAAACCCGAAAGAAACCCATTTACGAGACCATTCCAATGAGCTCAGACACGATATCTCTGCTGTTAGTTGGTGAAGAATTAGGTATGCTGCAGATTCCGGTTGATGCTGCAGCATCAGTTTAATGTTGTCGTGTTCTTAGAAGAACATGACTGAAGTAACAGAATACCAAATTTCGACTTGATTAGACCTGTGGAAGATGCTCACATCGATTTATCAACTAGAAATTAACTGATAATCTTTAAACGGCTAAACAGATTTTCTTGAATCATAGTTAAAATCAGTCTCGAACAAGTCGCCTTTCAAACATAAAAAACTAGGCCAAAATCGATTCAGCTGTTTGGGAGCTACGATGCCACAGACAGACAAACAGACACACAAACATAGTGGTCAAACTTTAAACTTATTATAACAGACCTTTTTATTGCGTCGGGGGTTAATAAAAATAAATCCTGAGCGTTGGAAAAGTATAAATACATCGGAACCGGTGCGGGATGCGTAAAGGGATTTAGAAACGTGGAGAAAACAAAAGGATTACAAAGGTTCGGAGAAAAGGTGTTTCGTTATTATTACATACCCCAGTACGGTACAGAGTAATGTGAATTTAATATATGTGATGTATAAGGTTTATTGCTTAAATAGCAGTTCCACGTTGAGCTTAGGTACCTGCTTTCATAATGTCACGCCGAAATGTCGAAAGTAAAAACTAAAATCGATTCAATTACAATTTCTTAATATTTGTTTGTTTACATAAGAGCTACAAAAGATTTAAAAAAAATGTCAAGTGTGTGACGGGCCACGTGCATTGTAGGGTTCCGTAGTTGCCAGACACTATATGCAGACTTCATCATCATCATCATTTCAGCCAAAAGACGTCCACTGCTGGACATAGGCCTCCCCCAAAGATCGCCACAACGACCGGTCCTGTGCTGCCCGCATCCAGCGGCTTCTTGCAACCTTTACCAGGTCGTCGGACCATCTTGTGGCGGGTCTGCCCACGCTGCGTCTTCCGATACGTGGCCGCCTCTTGAGAACTCTTTGACCCCATCGGCCATCCGTTCTGCGAGCTACGTGGCCCGCCCACTGCTACTTAAGTGTAGCTATTCTTCGGGCTATGTCGGTGACTTTGGTTCTCCTGCGGATCTCCTCATTTCTCATTCCATCACGCAGAGAAACTCCGAGCATAGCCCTCTCCATTACCCTTTGAGTGACTTTGAGCTTTCTTATGAGGCCCATAATTAGCGACCACGTCTCAGCACCATATGAAATCACTGGCAACACACACTGGTCAAAGACTTTCGTCTTGAGACACTGCGGTATCTTGGACAAGAATATGTTACGTAGCTTCCCGAACGCTGCCCAGCCGAGTTGGATTCGACGATTGACCTCTTTCTCGAATCGACCTCTTTATGCAGACTTAGAAGGAAGCTTTAAGTAATTTTCAATGGAATTTATACGAAATTTTCCTTTTTATTCCAAGTACATTTTATACGTTTGTCGACTATTACTTGTTAACTTGTAAAGCCTAGATAGTTGTGATAGTTTACCTTTTAACTTTGTTATGTATACTTACTACCGTATTATTTTTTTCACATATTCCAAAACAACCATTTAGATGGCCGAGACACTTGATTCTAACAAAAACTAACATTTTAAAGCTTAATATTTCGCAAATGCATCTCTGAATTGCAAAATGGTTTTCACACACCCGCAATATTTTTGAACGACCTGTCGAACGACACTCCACACTAAGGGATAATTAGAAAAAAAAACACCCTACTTTACGTGTAGGGGAGATCCTTAATAATATTTTTTTAATTAGTTTATTTTACCGCTTTGACGGCGCGATGTGACTATTAAATATAGACATACCAAGTTACAGCTTTTTAGCGCTAAGAATCTCTGAGCTACGCCGTGGACAGGCAGACGAACGGACATGGCAAAACTATAAAAGGTTTAAACTTTAAGAATCATTACGATAACAATTTGTCTTTGTATTATTAAATCGGAAACTTTTGTCAAGAGAACATGTAGGCCGGTAATAGACATCCTTAATGGCAGATAAACTAAAGCTTAGGTCGCACTGCAATATGCGAAAATTGTTTTCACTGTTTATATTCCGCTCTCTAAATCCGTAATTCGCACAGCGACTGAAATTCCTCGTTTAAGTAAGTATTATATTTCTACTAAAATAGTAATAAGAAATTTGCATATTCTCACAGTTTCCGTTTACCGGTACAGTTATTTACATTCAGGAAATATTCAGGAATAATCAGTCGGTAACCGAAATCACGCTCACTGCTTACAGACAACGCCTCACTTCCTATCGAATAAATTTAAATAAAATGAATATATACATTAAGCTCGAACTATTATTTATTGGCCATATTCACATTATAAATTTAAGTTAGTATATATTTTATTTTCATACTTACATCTATACTAAGATTATAAAGATCAAGAGAGCTCAAGAGCTTTTTTGATGCATTCAATTATTTTAGTATTTTATAGCCTACTAGCTGTTAATGATTGCTGAAAATTATTCGTTCATCATCATCATCAAGACAATTTTATGTAGATAAACTTTGCCCTTTATAGCATGTTATTTGGACAAATAGTTTGTGAGATAATGTAAAATTAAAATAATTTAACACTCGGCTCGGCACCTATGACTATAGGTGTAGTGGCGCGAACGAGCCGTGTGAATTGTGACGCATAACCCTGGCCGCCGGATAAAAATATTGTCTATACTGAAGTATCATAAATCATCAATCAGCGATTTCTTTTAAATTATATACGAGTGAAATCGCGGGGCACAGCTAGTTTTTAATATTTGCTCTCAATTCTCTCAATTATAGCGCCCATACAAAGTTTTTTACTAATGTAGCGCTATAAAAATTACGTCAATGTACTAGATCACTGATAGTAAGCAAGTGCCGTCCAAAAACTAACGGCGACCACGATAGATCTGCTATCCATCGTTATGTTTGAAGGTCACTATCTTTTTTTTATCGAACTGATTATTCTGTTAGCCTTAGGGTCCCTGGAGCCTTTACGGCTTTTACAGCTTTACCGGGCTTGAAGAAGGAAACGATGTTTTAGGATGAAGGCGAGACACTAGTTTCACAAATTTAAAGTACGGCAAAGATATAACATAGCGAACATAGTATCGATTATTATCGATTGATTGATATTAAAAGCCGATGTCTTTATTAACCGTAATGGTCCCACAAAATTTCCGCAATAATACCTGTTATTAGTATACTTGTATGTCCGCTCGCCGACTCGCACGAACATTTGTATGCGATGACCGCCCGTATAATCTGGGTCAATAGATTATTATGAAACTTGGAGGTACTAAGGTCTACCATAAATTGCGAATTTCAATTAGGGGTTTAGGAGGATCAAGTTTCACAAGAAACTGACAGCAACATGTGTTGTAATTATGAAGTGATTAGTAAGATTAAACTGACTAAAACAAACACTAGGTTAAGCGGGCGATTAGTAATTTAACCCTTTGATGATTTCTTACGTAATACAAACTTTACATACTTATTATATTCAATCTACAATATCAAAGAGGAGAATAACTCTCATGAAGACTCTCAAGGAGATTAAAATTATAGATACTTCATATTCAATGACGTTACTTAAAAATCCCTTAGTTCATATTAATATAAATATTATTGTGATGGCAATGTTAGAACAGTGAAATGTAGAAAGTTGATCTAAGATCGGACATCGGCTTGCACCAACAATTTTTTTAGGATTTTCTGTAGGTATGTATATTTACAATTGAAATCGGTCGTTGTGGAAGACCAGCTTCCCATACCAACATATTACACTATAAGATACTATTTAATAAGTCGGAGAACCTTGTCAATGTTATAATGGAATCCGTACTAATGACTTAGTATTGGTACTATTGACCCGCATGATTGAATGGGCACAATAGCAAAAGATGTGTTCGGCGACAGCACGCACCTTAAAATCAGGCAACGATCGGCTTGAAGACACAGACACTCGTTCGAGCTAAAGGATCGCGAAGACCTTAGTTAATAAGTAGACTACAACAAACATTGTTCCCGAGTGCGGTCTCGCTGCCCATCTCGTTGCGTTTAGTATAATACTGTTAGATTTTTTTACGTAAATAATTTATTCGTACACAGTGAAACAAAATTCAAACAAACTCTCTATACTGATCTTCACTATATTGTGGTCGTCGTAACAGCATCTCCCTCTCTGTGGTTCTCTTCATTTCTTCCTTTTTATCGTTTGTGTGTTGCCACCTCGTTGTCCAAAACAGAACTGTCCTGGCTCTTATTTTTCGATCTGACTACTCTGTTAGCCATAAGGGCCCTGAAGTCTCAGGCGGCTTTTTCAGTTTCACCGGGCTTGGGGACGAGTGCTTATGGCACTCAGCCGCGAAGGCGAGGCAACAAGCTCCAAGGGTGCCAAAGGAGCCGAACCTCCTGGGGGCCTATGACGCATATGACGCATAACCTTGACAGCCCGATAAAAATATTGTTTCTACTGAAGTATTATAAATCATCAATCAGCGATTTCTTTTAATATCAAAATAAAAGGAGGGTCGAAATCACTAGAAATGCCTCGAATTATACGTCATTGTTTAGAAGCGGAAATGTTTTATTTTTAGACTATTATTGTTCGATAACGCTATCGAAATGATAAGCTTTGAACGTGAGAGTGAACTTTTGTCCTTTTTTAGTAGGTATCTAAGAATAGATACTCTAGGTTTCAAGTATATTCTAGACGATTCCAGATATTCCGAGAATAGTGTTTTTTTTTTAATATATTTTTACATTTTTTATAGTAGCTCATCATATTGACTGTAATGTCCCTGATGGTAAGCACAGTACAATCTTAATACAACGGCGACCACCAAGAGATCGACATTCATCGGCGGTCGCTGCTGTCATGCCGGCCTGACGTTGCCGACGGCTTGAGTTAAACCGTAATAGTACAATAAACACTGTTCCCGAAGGTCGTTTCGCTGCGTAAACTATGTGCAACAGTGGACGTCTTTCGGTTGAAATGGTAAGTCAGACTGAAACTAAGAAAACGTTTTGCTAATTCTGGACACTCGAATCTTGATCTCGGTGTTACACCTCAAACGGGAAAATAAAATACTGAATTGTATATTTCTGGGCGTTTACAGTATGTTATGTTATGATTAAATTCGTACCTACTTACTATAGAGAATTAATCTGTGTTAAATACTAACGCAATTACTGTTTGGAGTAATTAATTGATTACAATATACAAATAAGCAATATTCATGAATAAAACAAGAGTTCATTTAAAGCAATTCATCATACGGATGTCCTCAGTAAATTATACGTCTACAAATACCTATCGGTGATGATTGATTGTGTTAATTAGCAGATGGACTTTACTTAACTGGTGAAAGTAACGAAAAAATACATATATTCATATTTACCATAAGTAGGTATACATTGTACATTCATTCTAGTTACATAATTTTGTATTGGATTAACAGTTTTTGTAGTGAAATTACAAAGCATTCGCAAATTAACAAAGTAAAAACGAAAGCAAAAACAAATATTCTACAAAAGTATCTTTTGTAGACTTAATAAACGTACCTATTGCGCGCATTTTATACGAACTACTTTAGCTAGGCCCAAAGTAATGGAGGTGAACCTATTAGTAGAGATAAAATCCAGACCACAATTATTTATAACAATACCCTTCCATAGAGGGGACGCTACGATCCTACGCTACTACGATCTTGTTGTTGTAATTTATTGGGTCGGTAATCGACCACTATTCGTCGAGAACTATAAGAGACAGGTTTAGTATAAAGGACCAAAGAGGATTGTAGAGGACATACTGTGTAGCAATCTATCACACGTGCGCCGCAGCTTACACAAAATATGTATGCCCGCGGCCCAATGTAATTCAAGTAGTGTGAAATAGCATTACCAGCACTGCTCCTGTTAAATCTACAGGCCGCATATTAAATTATAACATATTTCATATTACACCATTAGCATCAATCACACATTGTTACCTATTTCTCATGGACACCACAAGGTGAGAGCATATATCTGTCCCTCTTGTATATTCTCAAATGATTTGGCAGTGGTCTCTATAGCCTTCTTCATCCTTTATTTTCTATTTTCCCATCGCTGCACAATGGGTAGTTCAGAGGTAAATATCAGCTGGACATACGGGCGGACACTTGGTAGCATACTGTCTTCCAGAACCGACATATAGTGGGTTGCATTTGCCCTTGAAGGAAGAAGAACGAGCTCATGACATCCACCCCCATATATTGGCAGAGATTCGTCCAGAAGTCAAATTGGGCACTACACGGTCTTCTGTATAATAATATCTTGTACCGTTGTATCTCCATAAATTGAGCCTCTCATGATGGCTTGACATAAATTATTTTTCGTCGGTAAGTACTTAGTACTCCAATCGAAGTTCAAATAAGTCTCTGCGAATCTTAAGCGTGCTTCCTTAGTAGTCGGTGTCAGAGCTACTTTTTTTTTAATTTCGTCTATAATGTAATTCCATTGAGTGTAATGCGTTTCTTATTAGGTAGGTAATCTTGGACAAACTTCATACATTTGAGCGAAATAACTGGTTAAAACAAAAACGTTTCCTTCATATTGGCGTCTCATGTCGGGTCTTTCTGCAGCATTAAGGATAGGACGGAGAATTAAACACTCAAAGTTCTCGGCATTATAAATAATAGAAACGTTTCGTCAAGCTAGCTCAGTCAGATAAATAATTTTACTCGACAGATAAAGATAATCGTTTATTAAACAGAACACTGTTACACATTTCAAAAGTTACAATTAGTTCTGAAATAATTAGAAACAACGACAGACATTTATAAAAATATCGTACAAGCGACGCGATAGCTAGCGCTCCTCCTATTGTCTCTGTCAAAATCAAGAAAAGAACATCAACACACGCTTATACCACCAGATTCAAATATTAGCTATATACAACCTACATCGCGTATTCGCAGTAACGAGGCGGGAGACGTATTTCACGACGTCCGGAAATACTAGGCCCGGTTGTCTTGCTATAAACGTTAAAAAATATAATTGCAATGTTGACACAATGACAGTCACTGAGATTAACAATAGTTTTAATCATCAAAAACAAAGAGGATATAATCACTACGCTTATCATAAGTAGGTAAATATTAAAACCAATAAAAAGTTTTAGATCTCTAAACATTCTCAGACACTATTGAAAATGAAACAACTTTGACATAAGTAATTTTAAACTTTATTGACAAGCAGTTACATACCTAATTTTCTGTGGACAATCTGTTCTGTGACTTAGTTTGAAAGGTAACATGTTCTCGCGACACGGAATCAATTTCAAACTGACGAACCTTTTCATTCTGCGAGTGAACAAGGAAAGAGCAATAACAACAGAGTAGTACATTATATTTAAAAGTAAACCAGTTAATCAGTGTTTCCCATGATAGCGCAAGCTCAATAATCTCGATTCCAAAACTAGAGTAACAAAAGAAGTTTAGGATAATTATAATGTGTACATACTGACTTTATTTCCTGATATTTTTAGGTTTACTTTCTTAGATAATATTTTACAATAAAATTTATGTACCAAAATTATTAATTTTAAAAAGCTTTTATAATTTAAGGTAATTAATATAAAACAGTACCCAGTAAACCCCAGTACCCAGTAAACACATTTATGTTACTGTGGTATCTGAATGAGATCGAGCAATATCATCCGTTATGTACGAAATGACACAGTCATGAGTTATATTTGATTCATTGCTTGACACTTTTTATGTAATATGCTGAAGTAGCAAGTTTTTTTTTTATATTACAAAGGTGGCAAATAGGCAATCGGCCCGCCTGATGGAAAGCGGATACCGTAGCCTATGAACGCCTGCAATACCATAGGTATCACAAGCGCGTTGCCGACCTTGAACCCCCCTACCTCAAGGAGCTCTGGAAACCCTGCTCACCGCAGAAACACAATACTAGGTCATTTGGCTGCGATCTTCTGTAGGGTGGAGGTATTCCACCAGTCGGGCTGCCCCAAGTAGAGAGAAATCTCCAAAGAAATTTCTCTGTGCCCTACCTCTCTTTGAATCCACCCTACCCCAAGGAGGAGGCATAAAAAAAACAAGTATGATTTTATTTATCCGTTTTTTTTTCATTTATCAGTTATACGAAAAAGATTACTCAGATTTTACGTAACAGTATGATATTAATGTTACATCCGATGAATATAACATAAATTATGCTATCCTGATACCTCATCAAAATCTTACGTTTCATCAGTATGATGATATATTAATATCACAGAATTTGACATAACTTTGAAATCACTAATCATATCAGTTTTATTTCATGTAAACATAAAAACGCAATGACCCGCGTATGCCTTGTGTGTGACATCAAAGTAAGGTAACGTGTTCACTTCGTTCCTACTTTCCAAAGCCATGCCAGATACATAATCCAACCAAAAATTTTTTTAAGTTGGTATACCTATAGATAAATACATCAAAAGTTGTAAGTAAATACAGTAAATATAAAATATAATTATGATATAGGTACATGCATAAGGCACAAGCTATTCTTAGAGCCAGTTTGTAATAATACTGCTCTTATAGGTAGCCCAATGGAGTTTTTGGCGGGATCTCAGACTGTCATGTAGTGGTTTTTGTTTTTAATTCATAAATTTGGGTTTTTAGACCCTATATTGTGTAAAACAGGTGGCATTTTGCATAATAAAGCTTGGTTATTGTGCACAAGTGAAGTGAATTGAAAATAATAACATAGAACATGAATTCTGATATGCCACAAAAACTCCTTGGAAGGTTCTAACAAGGGGGCCGCCATCTTGTTAGGGCCCTGAATTCGACATAAGACTGGAAAATTTCCCTCGCTTTGGTTACAAATATAAAATACTTGACACAGGCCCAATACACGAATAGTGCGAAGCCATAATTGAGAAGAAGAAGGTAGCCCAATAAGTGTACCTATGTGCGAAAACTTATAATTAGTGTTATAATTTTATGTGCAAAAATATATTCAATGTCAACCGATATTTACGGCTTTGGTATCAGCCCTCATTAGTACCACAGACTATAGGAAACGTACTATAAGAAACTACTTGCTTATTAGTCTGGGAGGAGAGTACGTTTTGTCTATGGATGGTTTTGTAATTTTTTGTTTTGGCATTTTTGATGTTATCAATTTATCATTTTATCCTACATATCATTTGTCAAAATAAATATAAAGATTTTGTAAAATGTGAATGGTCGCCAATTTCCAAATTCTAGAGTTTATAAGGAATTTGTTTACATTTATTAACAAGTTGTGTAATATCACTGCATAATAACCGTAATTTGATAATAATTCGCTTGTGTGCTCGCTATGTTCAACTAAAAAGTACAGTATGGGCTGCCTGTTGTGGATCCGAGGTATGGCGATTTTACTCACTTTTGTGTGGGTTTTCCTCAGATGTTTGGTATTAACATTTTCAATAAAAAAATATAAAGCCAAGTTAGCGCTCCTTCGCTTAAGAGTTTTCTTTAAAATAACATATGTGTTACATATTATGATACCTGTTATTTAAAAATTCCATTTAGTCATTTTTATTTAGTTAATTTCTGTCTTGGTTTAGTAATCATTTTCTATAAAAAGCGATAATGTTATAATTGATATTTGGTAGTACTCAATGTAGTTGCATTTTTATTACAAATTACAAAGACCTCCCAAGGTTTATCTATCTTTAGCACTGTATAAACATTTTCACTAATTGGTTTTAATTTGTGTCTAATATAATTATCACTTGTAGTATTATAGTGTAATAGTGGAATGGAAATATTCAGGAGGAAGCAGGATAATAGAGGCTGTATGATTTTGGTCTATCTTTGCAAATTAAATTTTTCGAAATTTTATGAGGTTTTTGGAGTATATTGTAGATTAGAATTACAAATAAAGTCAAAGAAAGTTATGTTTTATAATCAGAAATACAAAAAATCTCTTGTTAAATATACTTATAAGTATAATAATTGTTCTCTTTCTTAAATTTCAGGAATTAAAATGTCATTTCCATTTAAAGATAAAGAGTTGAATAAAATAGCTGCATTTTTCAATGTATCAACATTTTTGTTGACATGCGCTGCTTTAGTGCAGCCTAGTTGGTTCAGGATCAAAGGCTTGCATTGTACCCAAAGTCTCTCATTGACACAATTCTTTTCATTTGTGAATGATGATGATGGGGTTGATGAACAAATGAACATCCACCAGAACAGTGATTATGAGCCTATTAATAGTAAGTGCTCTATAAGAAATTGTCTATTTTAAAACACATACTAGTAGGATAAAAAAATGCAAAAATTAACACCAGCAAAAAATACTTGTTAACTTCAAAATATTGTTTTACAACAGAAGCATTTAGAGTACTGTATATTGGCAGATGTAATGCAATTTTTTGCATCACATAGTTTAATTTATATCTTCATTATTTATTGGAATTTGAATATGATTTCATTTATACTAAAAATTAGACAAAAACAGAAATTGGCTAAATTTCAAGTCACTGCTAACTTTTTTGCTGGTGTTGAAATGTTTATTAGATCATTATTTATTTTAGATTACTTAATAAGTGCAATTGTATAACTTGAACTTTCTTTTGAGTATACCTTTATGGGAAATTATTTTAGTGCAAAAAATACATAAAGAAAAAATAGAAAGGTTACAAATGAAAATATGATCATGGAATTCTAAAATAATATAGGTAATTAATCTATATGAGTTAATTTTACCCATATTGTACAATTGTTAGAAACAAAAAGTAAATTCCCAAATAAATTTTAAATGGTACATTCAGTTTACTTTTTTAAATTATTAGTTATTATGATGTTAAAAAGCTTTTTTGATGTCACAGAGTAATATATTTTTTACTTGTTTAATTTCTCTAAATATAGAAAGATTAGCTGTGCCCTGTTGAATCACCCGTGTTAAATTTGGATAGTATAAGCCTGTTTCATGCATATGATAACTACTTGCCTACAGATTGCCAGATTAGTTGATTTTTATGGTCACTGCTCCGCTCTTAAGGGTCATAGCGTGATATTAAATACCCTATAGCCTTCCTCAATAAATAAGTTATAAAATACAAAAATATTTTTTCAAATCTAACTGGTAGTTTCTAAGGTAATCATATTCAAACACACACAAAAAACGAACTTTTGAACTTTATTATTAGTATAGATCATTGGTTTCAAACATAATTTGAACAGTGATTACTTTGATTTCCTTGTTATTAGCAAGGACCATGAGGTTGTCCCGACATACGGGTGCACTCATGTAATAAGAAATTAATTTTAAACATTGTTCACTTTTCTGGGCCATATTTTTCTCTTATAGACCAAAACAATCTTTTAAACTTGATTATTAGTATAGATCGTAACAACTTCACTTATTCACAGGCTTACCTCCATGTACTACTGCAGAAACAATAACATTGATGAGAATACTTATATTATTATGCTTCATGGTGCTACTGTGTTCGTCCATTGGTACTTTGATAAACCTGACAAGCCTCAACAGCAAAGCCATCAAAATGCTCCGAAGGAATGCTATACCGAGCATAATGTGCGTGTTCTGGGTAATTGCAATTGTTGGTGTTTGTTACTATACCACAGTTGTATTGGGCAGTGTTAATAATAATGATCCCAATACCATACAGGTGGATTATGAATATGGATTTTATACTATTACAGGAGCAGGTCAGTAATCCTATTTGATGTTTTTTTCTTGTCTATATTTATTTTATTTAAATTCAACACCAACATCATGCATATTGTATATTACTTATTTTATAACTTGTATATTAAATCTAATACAGATATTATATGTACCTAAAGGCGCACACTACATTTACAAAGTATAAAATCGTAATTAAAATATAAATATCTATACTAAGTATAGGCTATCTAGCATTAGGCTACAGCTAGCTCAGCTATCCTTAAATATTGATTTTTGTTAAGTAAGTCGAAACAAATAGTGAACCCTGACTGCTTTATCAGCGTGCGCTGGCGTAATGGTTAGTGATACGTAAATGCAATGTTCTACAAAAATATTGCTCCTTAGTACATCTAAAAAAGTCCGCTATACCATTTTCCTATCTTTTATACATAAGCCACAATAAGTTATTTTGTGTAATTGAAAAGTTATTTGTGAGCATTATTATTGGGCAGGCATATTAATCCTAACGAACGAAAGTTACTTCATCATCAATATAATTTTATGTATATAAACATTGCCCTTTATATCATGTTATTTTGACGACTAGTTTGGGAGATAATGTAAAATTAAAATAATTCAACACTTGGCTCTGGTCTGTGACTATAGGTGTAGTTGCTCGAACGAGCCATGTGAGTTGTGACGCATAACCTTGGCCGCCCGATAAAAATATTGTCTATACTTAAGTATTATAAATCATAATTCATCAATTTCTTTTAAATTTTACGCGGGTGAAACTGCGGGGCACAGCTAGTACATAATAAATTTAATATATTATTGTCTTTGAACATTTAATATTAGCAAGCGCACGCGACTTTGTCTGCGTTAATCTATAGATATAATAAAATTGAAGTGTCTGTTTATAATATCAAAATAACAGCTTTTTACTAAATGTATATTAAAGTTTACACGGTACCTATAACAAAAACCCATTTTTTAAATTGTCATCTGTCTGTCTGTATGTTCCAGTAACTTTCACTGGCAGATAGCAGATGTTATAAGGTACAACTTAGACTACTATTATTTTAGAAAAATTATTAGGGTTCCCACAAAAAATAAAAACCTTTTTTAGTAGTCCACCCGAGCAGAGCCGCGGACACAGCTAGTTATAATATCATTTTTGATAAGAATAAAAAATAAAGACATTATGTAGATGTTTATTAATGAAAGAATTTCTAGAGTCGAATTATTTTTAGAGATTACCTCTTACAAACATACAATCTTTATCTCTTTATAACATTAGTACTTATAGAAAAAAAATATACTTTCAGGTGGTCTAGCCCTGTTAGCTTCTGCAGCTAATCTATGGGGTGCTCCATTATCGAGTGATGAAGAAATTCAACGGCGAAATCTTATGGAAGACTGGGATGGGTATGAAGCCCATAGTGTGGGGCCTACACCATCTGTGCCTACGTTACCACCTTACACGCCAAATGCTGACTATGTGCCTACAATACATTCTCAATATGCTCCTCCAGTTCTTGGAACTCAACAATATTTTCCATTCGATGACCTATCTGTACTTCCGCCACCGCCACCATACACACCCTGAGTATTTTTTAGTTTCTGGCTAATTTATCTAATTAAATGTATATAATATAGTATTAAACAAATAAACTATTTTAGAGGGGGGGAGGTAGAGAGTCAGATATATTTAATTAATCTTTATGCCCAAAAAACATTGACATTGTGTTAACTAAAATATAATCTAACATATCACTGGTTATTAGTTACTGCACAGCCACTAACATTAGGGATGTGAAATGTTTTGGAAATGTTAATTATAGACCACAAAACCATGAGAACTGGTCTACAGAGCCACAGCTACACGGCAGTGCCCATGTCGGTATGAAAAAAGATTCTTACTTTTGCGGATATGGGATGGCCTCCTTGTTAACATGTTTTCGCTGTTCTGTGATATTGCATTCTTCAAACGAGGAGTGAAGAGACATGACATTGGCAAATACCAATAAACCGACAAAGACCCGACAGTCTCCGTTGGTTGTGGACTGTACCATAATTATCATCAGAAATTGTACAGACGTTTGCTGAGCTAGTATATAAAAAAACTAGCTTTTGATACATATTTATATATTTAACTTTATAGATGAATTATGTCTCTGTAGTAAATTTATTTTAAAGATCTGAATGTATATGTTATTTAAATGTTGCAATGACGGCTCTGCCTATTATATAAAGCATCACACTCAGGCATCACATTAACAATTACGTTCCTTTATTCGAAATCTCCTGCATAATATTATATTTTATTTAACCATTTGAAAATGAAAGAAGTATTGTGCTTTTCGGAATGCTTACACTTGCTATTTCGTGTTTTTTTTTTCAGTTTATGTGAATTGATTGCCTCTTAAATAGTAGGTTCATTGTAAAGATTGGATGTGTTAAACATAATTATGAAATATAAATATTTTAATTATAGTAATGATGTTAAATCATGGATGTTTAACTATGTGATACACACTTTAAGTATGAACTAAATTACCTAATGGAGTAAACAATTGGTGTAATAACCCTTATTTTGATTATGTTCAATCTTTACATGATTTTTGCAATTATAGCCTGGCCGCTGTAAGAGCGGCCCTATTAATGGTCTGTCGGGTGTGGGAGGGGAACAAAACCGACTAATTAGCTAGTCTATTTCCATCTGGCAGCCGCAATAGATGTTTGCCGTAATGGCTTTCGCGATTTTATTTTTGTGACTGCTGCACATGACATTATTTTACAAAAATGAAATTGACGACACTGCTAATTAAAAACTTTACAGTCAATCAAAAAGAATACTTCATCTCGTTTTGAATGAATTATTTTGACATTATATAGTATTAAATTCAAAGAATATTTACTTCAACCGCTTGTAAAGATTACACTGATTTTTTTTTCCAAATAGTACTTTTTTGATTATCATTTTAATAAAGACAACAATATATTATATATTTTATTCGTCATTAGATATCTATCACATTTGCAATAACATGCGTAGAATATTGTTCTTAAGATATAGTGTATTATCTCAATACCGTATATATCCGTGCATACCCGCCTCGCGTCCCGCAAACTATCAGAATGGTCGCACTTACAGTGGTTTGCCTATAACTACTTACTGGCAAACGCAGGCACAATAACACAGCAGTAGACATAGTTAATACTATTAAGTAGGTATATGCAAGTGGTATCTAATATATCAAAATTTAATTAATGTTCTTTGTATGTATATACATATATATATTTATATTGTGGTTGTGAATTTATTAACTTTACTATTCACTCTTATATGTAATTTGCCATTTTAGTGCCTCTTTCGGGTAGTTTGGACATTCAAATTGTGTTGGTTTTAACTTGACCATGAATTAAATAGGGGGCTTGTAACAGTTAAGTTTGAAATATTACACACATGAATAAAACGCAAGTTAGGTAAGTGCGTGAATATGTACATTTCAGCACATGCTCTGAACACATTTAAGCAATTCATTTGTCTGACAAGCTCTTGGGCCTATAAAGCTTATTGTAGAATTCATTAACTTAGCATGGATGCTATTATACATTATTATCTGTATTTTTTTGTTAGTCTTCAATTTTAAAATGATTCCAGTCCGACAAGGTTGTTTGGTGAATTACTTACAATTATTATTATGTGCACAAACTGCTTTTGAGCTACAGCTGATCTTGAGAAGTGAGAAGTTTGATATTGTCAGTTATGAAAAGGTTTTTGCTCGTTCATTAATATTATAAAAATGAAATTGATTGAAAATCTATCAGTTATGTTGTATAGCTTGGGAATAACAGTTATCCTACTTATTAATCATGATAATCCATGATATTAATGTTAGTTGAAAAGATAAACAAAACATGAGAGCTTTTAAAATATTGAAATGTGATTTTAAAAAGGATTTGTTCACAATTAGCGAACTAAAATATATCTAATTGTACAATAAGTCTATTAAATATTATTGGAATCAACTTTATAATGTCCCATGGTACCAAAAATATAGGAAGATTATTAGTTAATAATCATTTGTTAATAGATATCTTGTAGTTTTAAGAATAGTTATTCCTGGTATACCAGCTGGGAAATTTATTTTTACATTTTAAAAGAAATATAAATTTTATTTTTGTGTAAGACCAATATGTAATACATATCTACTAAATAATAAAGTATTTTATTGTGTTCAAATAAATTATAAACTTATTAAAAACGCTGGTTCATTCAATTTTGAAATTAGTCTGATTATCATATAGCACAATGATAAGGAATGAAGGATGCAGGAGTAAATGGACTCACCAGTATACAGTTCTTACGAAGTTTAGAGGCCTTCTCTTGTTCACTTGTATTCCAGCAACGCACCAAGTACCATCACAACAAATATTAGAATTAAAAATTTATTATTTGAATTTTGTAAATCGCGCAGTCACCATTAATGTTCGCCGTTCCGATTTCAAACTCAAACTGACTTTTGGCGAAAGGTACCCCTACCTTTAGAAAGGGATAGACAGATACTAGGAAAAAGGGAGGAAGATATATCATTGTGCATATTATGATTGGCATATGTGCATATTCTTTGTCTAAACACCTATCATAAAACAACTTTGAGCTAAAGAGGCACTAGTGTGTACAGACACCATATCAATCAGTATGAATTCGAGTCCCTGTATTGTGTCATGGGCTTATGGGATTTCAGTGTGGGTAAGCATCATGATGAAAACATAGCATGGTGGTAGGACATTTTCTAATGCTAGCCTGGCTAGCTACTACCCTTAAGTTTACAAATCTGTCACCAAGCATCTATAAGCTCATTCCAGCAGCTGCATGAGACCCAGTGACCTCGCTAGGCATAGTGCATTACCATTTTGGGCCACAGTCATTTAACGTCAGGTGAGGTTTTGGATGTTTATAATGAGAATGATCAAAGCAGATTGATGAAAAATATAAAATATAGATGTTACACTAAAACATTTGAGTTGTGGATTTTTCGAATTTTATAAAAAGCATAATGACCCTCCCCTATTCAGCTCGACCCTGGTTTGCAACCTTCTTTCTGTTTCACATTGTCTTATAAGACATTTCAATTGATATCATTCCTTGGTTTCTCATAAATATTAAAACACCCAGACAGAAAATTAACAGACATATTTATTATTTGAGTGTTTCAACTGATTCTTTTATAATTTAAAATAAATAATTAAAATATATTATACAGTATGTATGTTACATTTTTTTGTTTCACTCATGACTGAATATGAATATGTATTTTATTCATTTCTCAAACTACTCAAATTAAAATGAGAAGGAGGATTTGAGCTATCCATAGATGCCTGTGAATTGCTAGCTTGACTTTGATGTGACAGTTCTGGTATAGTTGGTCTTAGTATACCATCATCAGACATTCCTTCATTGGTTAAACTAAGTGTTGTAAAATGTGCTAGGTCATTGTTTGATGCAGGTAGGTTAAGGTATTTCACCCTTTCTTTTTCTAGATAATTAACACATTCCTTTAATGTCATATTGTCATCTTTTAAAACTTCCACTTGTAAAACAAGTTGCTCAACAAGCGAATGGAGACTTTGACTTAGGATTTGTAACTCTTCAACAACTGTTTCCTGAGTTTTTTCTGTTCTTTTACCATCTATTACATCTTTTAAGATTGTTCCTTTTAAAGAGTCTGTCTCAGTATCATTGGGTTTATTACGTAAAGTATGTAATAATGAATCTGCTTCATTAATTGTTCTGTATATTGCTACTTGTAGTTTAGTATTGTCATGTCCTTGAAGATTTGACAATGGTTCCTTACCTAAGCACTTTATATTATCCATAGCTTTCTTTACTCTTGCATACTGTTCTTTCTTACTTTTAATAAGGTCCTTTTGTTTGAGATGGTAGCTATGTTGCAAAGTTATTGATTCAAGTGCAAAAGATGATGTGGTACACTTCATTGCATCGAGAAGAAGTTCCGCCGCATTGTGGTGGCATTGTATGGCCTCGTCGTATTTGTTGTTCATCAAATGAGCATCAGCGCGACGGTGTTGTTGATGAGCCTAGAATTAAATATAATCTTATTGTTTACGATGATCAGTCAGGTGGTTGTTTCATAATTATTAAGTCTAATAACATACCAAATTTAGCGGATGCATTTCCATATTTTACAGTTTCAAGACAACACAATTCAAATATATACTTCACATTGCTTCGTATTCATGGAAAGTTAATATACCTACATGTTCTTATAATTATTGTGTATTATAAAACTATAAATGAAAGTTACGAAAGGTTGAGAAATGACAATTACATTATTGACAACAATATATATTGTTGTGATTTAGGGATGTAATCTCAGATTGATTAATCGATTCATAGTACCGTATCGCTCCAATTAATTGATATTTCAAACTAGAAGATTGAGAATAGATTTTTTAGTTTTGATAAGAACTATAAAATTGTTTACAATTAGTTATTTGTACCCAAATACATGTAATTATAAACTTGTATTTTTTATATTATCATAATTCATTTCATTATCGTTTCATTGTTTATGGTATCATTTACAAATTATAATACGATACATAACAGTAATTTACTCAATAGCAGACAGTTTATAGAAATAAATTTGTGAAATATTTTTTTTCTCTATACCTTTCGGTCTTTTTCTATACTTGATACGTATGGTTATAAAAAACAACTTTGATTATTTTAAAATGATATTATGGTTTCCTTTTAGTTTTCCATAAGAAGAAAAAACATAAAAAAAATGATTTATGAAAAATCTACCTTATTGACCTCAATTTTTTGTGAATCGGTTCATCAGGTTACTATTCGAATTGATATAAAAATTGATATTTTTTGAAATAATCTATCCATATTGTGATTGTTGTCACTTGTCAATGTCATAGATAAATTTATCGAATTAATTTTGTATCTGTGGTGTATTAGATAATTTACCATATTTTATAATTATTATAAGTTTATGATCAAGGCATATCTTGACCATAATTAGTAATGTACTGTTTTATTCTTTTAAACATAAATATTAAATTAAATTATAAATAAGTTTTATATTCCCTCCTACATCCTATTCTATCCTATTCCTATATGAAAAGGCATTGTTATCGGAAGACCGATCACGACCGCCGGCGGGAACGGACGTGTTTACGACCGCTCTCTGCCGCCTTTGTGTAGTTTTACGACCGACCGGCTTTGCTGCACACCTGCATCGCACCTGCGCCGCACCTGCGTATCGCCGTCTCGCTCGCACCCATTGTGTCGCGTACTTTTAGTACGCTACACAAACATAAACTGCTCTTTTAAGAGCAATTTGTTTCTATTCGACGAAATCCACACTTTAGTGGTCACTTGCCTGATACCTGACGGTGCCAACTAAAGCAAGTGGGTGCGTGACCCAAGCGCCCCTCGGTTGCCTCCTTCAGAGGCAAACGATAGTACTTGGTCGGGCTCAGGAACCTTGGCCCTTGATAGAGTCATAGTCAAGCCCTGAGTGTCTCCTTCCCACCCTTCCGATCCTGCTACACATCCATCCCCGAGTGTCTGTTTGGGCGTAGCTAGGTATTTATACCGGCTGCGTTCTCTGCCTCGGGCTTGATAGGGACCTCCACGTAGGGCCCGGTAGGTTCTTTTCCTGCGAGTCATTACACCGTGACCCGCAGGTCCCTTTGCACGGCTCGGGATAGCCGTTTAAATTCACTCGGCGCACCCCCCTGCCTCTCCGGCAGGGAGGTTTAACTTCACCCCCGCCCACCCAACCGCCGCCGCCGGAATGGCAAACTCGCCAGACTTAGAAAGCTTCGTTGCGTTCGCAACAAGCCTACACCCGTCAATATGGACGGATTTCAATAGGGCCATCGCGGCCGCGCAACCCGCCATTGCTGTCGCACAGGCCACCGAGGCCACCAGCGACCCCGCCGCGACCCACGCGACGAAAAAGAAGCCCGCCCCGCGCTCCCGCTCAACGGCACCCCGCGCTCACCGTCAGACGCCGTACAAACGGCCATCGTCGCGCTCACGTTCCCCGGGCATTCAAGCCCCGACCCCAGCGCCCTCTGCGCTACCAATAAACAATTCGTTTGCGTCGCTAGTTTCCGAAGCGGACACGCCGACGCCAGTAGCTACAAACGTTAGCTACTCGCCCACCAGTCCGGACCCCGAACCCGAGTCCATCGAAATGGACACGGCAATACGAACAGACAACGAGGGCTTCACCCTCGTTCAAAAAAATAAGCCCGCCAAACGGGCACCGCGTTCGCGTCCCGAGTCTCCGGAGACCACAAAAGGCGCAAAAAACCGGGCTCAACAGCCACGCCCCCCGCTCCGCAGCGCCCTCAGCGCCTGCCGGTACCTTTGCCGACAGAAAGGCGCGTCGCCCGCCCCCCGTCACGGTCCAGAACAAATCGGTCTGGACAAAACTCTCAGAGAAACTGAGAGAACTCCGTATCCACTACACCCAGGCCAGTAACACGGCCAACGGTATCCGCGTCCAAGTTTCCACCTCGGACGAACACCGACAATTTACCAGGTTGCTCCGAGACAGCAACCTCGAATATTTCACGTACTCCCTGGAGGAAGAACGTCAACTCCGGGTTGTAATCCGCCGCATCCCGGTGGAAATCACACCCGAGGAGGTCAAAACTGACCTCTTAGCCAAGGCCTTCCCTGTCCGCGAAGTGCACAGAATGCACGGCGGACAATCCAAAAACAGACCTCTCGACATGGTCTTAGTCATCTTGGAACTGACCCCCGAGGGCAGAGCCATTTTTAACGTTAGGAAAGTGTGTGAGCTCTCCGGAATAGCCGTAGAGCCCCCACACAAGAACCGGTCCTCCGCAGTGTCACAACTGCCAGCTGTACGGTCATTCGGCACGCAACTGCCATCTCCGTCCCAGGTGCGTTAAGTGCCTCGGGGACCACGCGACGAGCGAGTGCTCGCGCACTCGTGAGTCGGCTACCCCTCCGAGCTGCGTGCTATGCGGCAACGAAGGTCACCCCGCGAACTATCGCGGCTGTCCCCGTGCCCCGCGCCCCACGCGCCCTACGCGACCCATGCGCCCTACGCGACACAGCCCTCCTCAGAGGACACGTCCCGCCGTAGGACAGCCAAAGCCCCTGCTCACACCAGAGGCTTTCCCCAGCCTGCCGGGCGCCTCCAGCGCCCCAGTGGCAGCCGCCCCCGCGCCCCGCGCACCCCCTCCGGCCATGCGAGCCCCTCAAGCAGCATGGGTCTCCACTCCCCGCCCTCAGCCTCCTAAGGCTCAGGCCCCCCCCGCCCGTCAACACGCGCCGCGGCGTTGACTACATGGTCATGCTCTTCCGCGAGCATGACCCTCAGGAAGTACTGGCGTACGAACAGTGCGTCGCTGAGTACGGCCCCGGCGAATCCATCAGGCGTTTCCCCCTGATGACAGCGACGCTAATGCGCCTGGCCCGTGCCGGGAAATAGATATCGGTTATCAATGGCACGCATTAAGCCTAGAAGCCTAAACATATCTTTTTTTAACGCGCGAAACTTCTTTCCACAACGGGACTTAGTATCCACCTTTCTTAGGGAACGGGAGATAGACGTGTTTCTAGTACAAGAAACACTTCTAAAACCCAGTAGGCGCGACCCTAAGATAGCAAATTACAATATAGTCAGAAATGACCGTGCCACCCGAGGCGGCGGCACGCTCATCTACTACAAGCGTTCCCTCTATTGCATGCCAATAGACCCTCCCGCACTTACCAATATGGAAGTGTCAGTTTGTAGAATAGGCATGACTGGCCATCCGTCAATCACGCTTGTCTCTGCATATCTCTCCCCGAGTAAAAGACTCCTTCAGTCCGACCTGGAGGCGCTCCTCTCACTCGGACAATCCGTCATAATAGCAGGCGACCTCAATAGCGGTCACACTCACTTCAACAACTCGCGTAACACCCCTAACGGGGTTATACTTGATCTGCTATGCGATGTGCTCGGCTTTGACGTTATAGCCCCGCTAGAACCCACGCACTTTCAAGATAACTGTCACCCGACAGTACTTGACATAGCCCTCCTCAAAGGTGTCTCGCTTCGGTTACGACTTATAGAAGTCGTACACGAACTAGACTCCGATCACCGCCCGGTTATTTTACAACTCGGGCAACCGTTCGACCCCAGTCCGCCAAAAGTCAAAGTAGTTGACTACGCGATCTTAAATCGCTACCTAACGGATAACGCGACCCCGTCCAGCTTAGCTAGGATCCCCGACGTATTAGAGTCAACAGCAGACGCCGACTTAGCGATCGATTCCCTGGTCGACTACCTCCAAACCGGTGTAAGGGAGGCCTCGAGAGAGGTGCAAGCGGCGAACGATCGCCGCTTTATACTCCCCCCCGGCTTACGAGCGTTAATCACGGAAAAGAACGCCGCGACACGTGCACACGATTCTTATCCAACGAGGGATAACACCCGTAGGTTACGACGACTTCAGAGAGAGGTCAGAACTCGCATCGGCGAGTTCAGAGGCCACCGGTGGGATAACCTCTTAGAGGGTCTCAAGCCGTCCCATCTGGCTTACTGGAACCTCGCCCGCTCTCTGAAGTTAGAAGCTTCCGCCCAGATGCCGCCCCTCGAAAGGGGCCCCGATCTCCCACTCGCGTTCGATAGCGACGATAAGGCAGAATGCCTTGCCGCAAGCTTGGAGAGTCAGTGCTCCCCAAACTGTGACAACGTAGACACTGCCCACATCGAAACTATCGAGACCGCCGTTCAGGAACTCACGTTGATTCCCCCCGCGGAAACGTTAACCCTGGTCACGCCAGATGAGGTCTGTTCTATCATCAAAGGCCTTAAGCCTAGGAAATCTCCCGGTCCTGATGGTATCAGGAATGAAGTACTCAAACTTCTTCCTGATCACCTCATAGCTCTTTTGGTCTGCATCTTCAATGCAGCCATAGCCCACTGCTATTTTCCAGCCGTCTGGAAAAAAGCTATAGTTATAGGTATTCGCAAGCCCGGCAAAAAAGCTTCGCTTCCCGAAAGCTATCGCCCGATCAGTCTCCTAAACACCCTAGGGAAACTCTATGAGCGGATCCTTCTGAACCGTCTCAAGGTCGTTATAGACGACAAGAATTTATACCCGCCCGAACAATTCGGTTTTCGCGCCCGTCACTCGTGTACACATCAAGTGCACCGCCTCACGGAGCACATCACGAGTAACTTCGCCAAGAGCAATATTGCTCCCGCCCGCACGCTTGCGGTCTTTTTCGACGTAGCCAAGGCCTTTGATAAGGTCTGGCACGCCGGACTGGTCCACAAGCTACATCAATTAGAAGTCCCGGATAGGTTAGTTCATCTAGTTCACGATTTTCTACGCGACCGCACCTTCCACTACCGAGTGGAAGGAGTACTATCTACCGCCCACCCTATACGCTCAGGCGTCCCGCAAGGTTCCATTCTGGCGCCTTGCCTTTTCAATCTGTACGTCAGCGACCTCCCGAAGCCCCCCGGGGTCGAGGTAGGGCTCTACGCTGACGACACAGTCATATACGCGTCAAACAGACATAGAAAAAATCTCGCCTGCGCAGTCCAACGTGCCGTAACCACTCTCGGGGAGTGGTTTCGAACGTGGCGAATAGCTATTAATCCGGTAAAGAGCGCCGCGATTATGTTCGAACCGCATACATGTAAACTACCACGCACGGTAGGACCCCTCTCATTATTCGGTAGGAATATCCCTTGGGCCACCAAGACTAAATATCTGGGTGTCACCCTCGACTCGAAGCTTAACTTCAACGCACACGTTACTATAGTCCGGAATAGGGCCGTCTGGATCCTTTCCCGCTTGCGGCCCCTGCTCAGTTCGGTAAGCAAAATGTCCTTAAGACATAAGCTTACACTATACAAGATGTGCGTCCGTCCGATCTTGACATATAGCTGCGCAGCGTTCGCACATATGTCCAAACATAACTTTGTCCGCATGCAAAGAGTCCAAAATCGGTTTCTCCGTCGCCTGCTTGACCCTCCAGCCTTCGTTAGGAACATGGACCTCCACAGGGACATGAGGCTTCCCTCGATAGAAGCCTATGTGAAATATCTCACCAGGAGATACTTCGATAGCGCTTCGAATCACCCCAACCCGCTCGTAAAATCCACCGTGAACTACGTCCCAGACAACTCGATCCCCGTTGCCAAACGTTATAAACGCCGTCCGCGAAATCTCTTTGTCGATCCCGACGACGACATCGAGAAAGCTAATAATTACTACGCGTCCGCTCCCGCAACATATGCGTGCTCGTGCCCACGCCCGCGAAACCACCGTTCCCTCCGCAGGGGACGTACGGTTAACTTCGTTCCCGCACACCCGCCACGACCGCCCTCCTCTGCGGCAACTCAAGCCTAGGTCCGATCCATCGGCATGGAGCCCTTGAGCCAAGCAGCCGCTCGCGCGATACAAGTGACTGTACAATCACTAGCTTTCACAGCCATACATGACACTGTATTATACACACATGCACAACACACATAGGTACATAGGTTCTGTAAGGGACCTTTTTTTTTCTTTTTTTGCCTAGTTTGAGTAGACAAAAATTTCAGACCACTAAATACACATACACATGTTCCTTCCCTCCTCCCAGGGGGCAGAAACATGTATATATGTATAGTTAGTTTAGATCGAATTACGGATAGGGAATTAGTCAGATCGCGACTTAATTGCATACGCGCAACAGTCCGAGCCGAGGTTCGGCCACTTTGGCACCCTCGGATGTTGTTGCTTAGCTTTCGTGGCTGAGTGCCCTAAGCGCTCGCCCCCAAGCCCGGTAAAGCTGTAAAAGCCGTAAAGGCTCCAGGGCCCCTCAGGCTAACAGTGTTAAATTAAAAAAAAAAAAAAAAAAAAAAAAGGCATTGTTATCTTTATTACGCCTCACTAGATGGTGCTCTTTCTTCTTCTTTTTTTTTTTCTAATTTGGAAACCGGACTTCTTTATTTGAGACAATTACTGCCATTATCGAGTCAATTAGTTTCTAGTCTTATGAACATTTTAGGATCCTAACAAGATGGTTGCTATCTTGTTAGACTTTCTAGGCCTGTATTACACAATACAAGGTCAAATAACATAAATTTATAAATAAATAATGAAAACCACTACATGACAGTTTGAGAACCCGATAAAAATTGGTGCTATTTCTTAAGTAAGCATTCATGATTTTACTGAAATAAAGTATAATAAAAATATGTTTTAATAATAATAATAATAATAATAATTGGCCATGGATATATAATTTATTATAAAAATACAATGACTTTTTTATAATTACTTGCTACTAGAACATATTACAAAAAAAAATCGAAAATTAATAGAACTATTATCTATATATTATGGTAACAAACAATATTTAAATAAAGAAAAGGAACACATAAAAATATAAGTTTGTTTAATTTAAAAAAAATGTTATTAATACATACATCTTTAATGCCATTTTAATGATATCCACATCATTTCTTAATAAACGCTATTCACAAAAAAATAATCGTATGTATATAACAGTTAATAAAATCAGCCTTAATGTATTCAAATACCTACCTAAAGATTTTCACGTAACTTTTACCACAATGTTATCGCTTGTTACTCAAAGCTTGTTTTATAACATCGACTACACAACAACACAGTTGTTAATTTTTATCCGCACACGTACCTAAAGTCACTTTTAAATAATCGCACAATTCAGTTTCGCTGCTTGATTGGTAAATTTAAAAATGTTAATCAATTTCGCTGAGAGAATAATCCTGGATTACATTTTGAACACGATTTACTTGCTTTTATTGTTATGTATTCTTGATAACACAAACGCAGTTACATCTCAGTGCTCGATGACTGAAGTGAAGAGCCTGTTAGAAGGATGCGATAGGCTGACAGGACTAAATATCACCAGCATAGGTGGTACCATTGTCAATGATCATAACTGTGACGTTTTGTTGCCCAAGCAAGTCTTTTTGGAGGAACCTTTGTTTCAATACATGATGGCTGATTCGGTAGATTTTAATTATTCTAATAATTGTAGATATTTACCTATATTTAAAATTAAAAAGAAACACGATATTTTTTAGAAAAAGTTTTACACCCTCATTGTGGTCGACCCTGATGCTCCACCTCAATTGGATGGCGAATTTTATTTGCACATGTTGAAGTCGAATATACCAGTAAGTATTTTAGTTTGTCTAAAAAAGGTAATTTATACCTATATATATATATGTTCGTTACTTATTATTTTTTGAACAAAAAATGTTTAGCACTAAATATGTCGTCGAGTAGAATAAAACTTACTGCTTACATTTTAATAGTAATGTAAATAACAAAAGAAATCCATTTAAATATATTTTTTAATCTAGACTTAGATGAAAAGTACTGTTTTTTTATATTTTAATAATTACTATTTTATTTCAGGGCCTCGCTTTAAAATCAAAAGAAAGCAGTAAAACAGTTGGCATTGATTACCGAGGTAGATTTTTCGATGTTTGTTTTTGTTTGTTAATTTTGATTTTAGTTCCAGTTTTTTATATTTATGCCATATATTCGATAAAGTAAATTTCTAATTATACCCTGTACAGAGAAAAGGTTGCCCTGCCCTACCATGCAGGGCACAAATTTTCACCACATCACAATTCTTTTTCATATGTTCTCTTTCGCCTTATCCAAATGTCATGGAATTCCTAATTTAAAATGAACATACTCACCTATAGCCATAATAATTATTAAAATTTACATGTTATAATTCTTCTGTCTTTCGTGCCTCTTATTTCTCATCATCATAAATTATATTTGAAATAGACCCCTTTCAATTTGGATGAAATTTGGTGGGAAGTTTTGTTTTATTATAAAACTAAATTCTAGCAAAGGGAAAAATAAATCTTTTTTTTTGTCATTACTTATGCATAATTCAAAATTCCACTGTTTACGCAGTTGTACAATTTAATTTTCTTAATATCTCAAAAAAATTATAGCTGCACAAAAAAAAGTGTTGGTTTCTAAGAGGATACTAGGAGCTATGAAAAAAAAGTATTTCGAACAAAAATTTTGAAAAATGGCAAATTTATATAAGTAATTATATTTTTTTTAAATGACAAAATTCGCGGCGGTCATTAAATTTTTGGCTCAAATTTGTTTGTAGAGTACTTCTAAGTGATTTTAAAAGCTTCTAGAAATTTCGAAATTATCCTAGTTATTTAATTTTATTTTTTGAATATCTCAAATCTATTATATCTACACAAAAAACAAACAGTTCGTTTTGAAGAGAATACTTTGAGCTATGAAATAAATAAATATCAAAAATTTATTTTGAAAAATGCCAAAATAGAATTTGGATTTTTTTAATCGTCAAAATTGAGGATGGCCATAAAATTTTTGGCTCATTTATTTTTTTGTATAATACCTCTGATCTCTACAACTGATCTTAAAAGAACCTGAAAATTTTAAAATGGCGTTTTTATTTCGAAGTTATAATTTTTTATATTTTAGCAAATCATTTTTTTTCTACTCTGACTGGTCTTAAAGATTTATGTATTTTAACATCATAATTTTAAATGGTTCAGCACAAACTAGTTCCTTCAAAGTATAATTAATACGATACAACTTGTCATGATCGCTGCAAATAAAAGGAACAACTTTATCACTGTTCAATGAAATACGATCTTGATAAGAAAAATCTTTGCAATCGATGAATATTCCCTTGAAATATTTTTAATTTCTAAATAATCCAATTGAACACAATTTTCTCCATAACATTTTTTTTATTGTGACCAAAAATTTTCTGAAATTAGATGATAAAGAAATTTACTTAGCAATTATTGATATTTTTTAATAGTAAATCACGATCTAACTAACCTCTACAAAAGTTTATTTATGAAAAATAATGATCTTTGGTGAGGTCTCCGATGGCAATTTGCTCGATAATAATTATAACAGTAGTTACATAGATGGCGTAGTGTGACACTTCTAAACTGACTAATTTTTAAACTATAATCAAAAAATGTTAATAATGTTCTTCTCTTACATTATTTTATCATTTGAATTTTTTGCTGCTTAAAACTACAAAATTATGATTGTTTAGCTTAATTTAACATAAAGATAAGTAGATTTTTTTTATGAGCCAAAATTAAATTTTGAAAATTTAGTTATTTAAAAATCAGATAGATTCTAAAAAAAATTAAAGCCATAAATTTAATGATTATCGTCAATTTTGACGAATGTTAAAAATACAAAATTCTATAAATTTGGAATTTATCAAAAAAAAAAAATTCAGAGCCCAAAACATCCTCTTCAAAACGAACCCTGTTTGTTTTTTGTGTAGCTATAAGAGATTTTGAGATATTAAAAAAAATTGTACAACTGGGAAAATAGTAGAATTTTAAATTTACCGTAAGTAACAAAAAAAAATCCTTTTGGTAGAATTTCGTTTTATGATAAAAGAAAACTTCCCACCAAATTTTTATGATAAAAGAAAACTTCCCACCAAATTTCATCCAAATTGAATAACCTATTTTGAATAACCTATTTCTAGTCCATCGCTGAAGAAAGGCCATTTGCGTATGTAAAAGGCCTACTACAATTTTTCGGCTATTTAATAATCCCGTAACCAGTCCTATATTTTTTTGATTAAAATAATATTAATTCTATACGTGCCCTTCTATATGTTAATAATTAATTTAAAATTGTAGGATACAAGTCACCAGCGCCACCTCGCGGTACAGGTGTACATCGCTACCTCAGTTTATTGTATGAACAGGGCGACGGTAACAATTTTCTACCTACTGTGCCGCCCTCCCGTAATCGCTTTGCTTTGGCAAAGTGGCTTCTTGGTAAAAGCCTATGCGGCCCTGTAGCCGGAACTGAATTCAGGTGTGAGTTCTAGATGACGCTGTATGTTACTCCGAAGACAAAGTATAAATAAGTATACGAAAATATAAAATAATAATATTTAATTAATTAATATTATCTTAATTAACTAGCTTGTGATAATATAATTGTTTTGCTAATGTTACTAAAACAACCCTTTGGACTTGTGAAATTCTGAAGTGAAGTTCTAAGTTTATTACAACTTACAATTTAATTGTGTATTATCTTTTTAATTTGAGTTTTTTTTAATAATCATTAGCTGCCTCTGTAAGCTTTCTGGCTCTGCCGACCCCAGTGCCATCTATGGGATCCTAACATAGGTATGAACCATCATCTCTATAAAACAAATATAATATTACGTCAGTTCATTTAACTTTAATATCTCATACATGGGTATTAAGAATCTTATTTCTAGTGTATTATATACATACATAGTGTATGTGCTCACAAATACTTTGTTCAAACTCATAGTCTTTAGTAGATTCGGGATCAATCCTAACTTAACTTAGTACTTTCATACACTTTTGTAAGCTGACACGTTGACGATACAATTTTGTAAGCTGACACGAGGATGATACAATTTTGTAAGCGTTGAGAATCAATAATTATAAAAACAGATAATTTATTTGTATGATTTCGAAAACTATAATTGATAATTATTTTTATATATAATTATAAAACTAGTAATGAGAATTCTTCCCTAAAAATGTTTATTTTTAAAATGAGGTACCGAAAGTATTATTTATATTTTTTTGCCTATCAATCGAGGAATGATATAAACTTCCTATGTACAAAGTCAGCCAAGCCGTATTCGAGCTAAATCCAGATTTACAAACAGTATTTTTTAAACGTCATATTCGTGGTCTTTTAAAAATTTATAATATATTTATCTCAATATGTGAGAAATTCACATGTACATTCAGACAGAACTACTATTAACATACCTAGATTTTAAAATGTATTGAAATTAAACTGATGTCGTTTGCCTAAACATTGTTTTGTATAATACCCGAACACAGGTTAAAAAATAATGGTGGCACGAGCTGTGCGTAGGCTGCGCACGCGCACGGGACCTTTCCCTCTCACCTTTCTGCCCACGCCGCGCCACCACAACGTTTTTAATTTATATGAACAAATTATTTTCTCAATTCTAACTACTGGTTTTATATCTTGTGATTTATGCTTGATGGTCAGATGAAATAAAACGGCTTATGGGCTTATACTCAACTGGGTGGCATATTTAGTTCAGTTTGTCTTGAACCAAATGCAGTTTATGTTATAGGATTACTAAAAACATTCAAATCTTGGTAGAATTATTTGTATATTAATCAATCTGCAGATACGTCTGTACTCGTATTTATTCCAAATTTCCCTATATAAAGGACACTGACATCAATATGCACTTAAAAACATTTTTGCCAGCCTGTTTGTATGTCCGGATTTAATTCAAAAACAGCTTGACCGATTCCTATGCAATTTTAGACATGGAAAACTTATGTGACGGGTCAAATAACTATAAGAATTTTCGATAGTACTTTGAGAAATCTTGAAAAAGTGTATTTATTCTCAACCGATTTTTATGTAATTTTGGTAGACGGGAAGCGTATGTCATTCCATAATCGATATACTATAAGACTTTCAATAATAATGATAAATATCGTAAAAGAATACATTTGGAAAAATAATATTTTCTCAACCGATTTTAACAAAATTTTGTACACGGGAAGCATACGTCATTAAGCTTCACATATAATAAAATTGAAGTGTCTGTTTGTTATGTCAAAATAACAGGTTCTTACTAAATGCATATGGAAGTATACACGATACCTATAACAAAAACCCATTTTAAAAATTTATGTCTGTGTTTCTATCTGTTTGTTCCGGGTAATCTCCGAAACGGTTGGACCGATTATGACGGGACTTTCACTGGCAGATAGCTGATGTTATAAGGAATAACTTAGGCTACTTTTATTTAAAAAATAATAATTAGGGTTCTGCACAAAAAAATGCCTTTTTAGTATTCTACGCGAGCAGAGCCGCGGGCACAGATGCACAGCTAGTTTTAAATAAACTTTGACTTCTGTAATATAAAATTGTGTTCGTCCCATCTTTATCTTTGCCAAAATATAGGTATAAATGTTCAAGGACATAATACAATTTAAATCATGAGTTAACACTTTTTACTGTTTGACAGTCACACTGTCTCAAGTAACTAAAATAATGGTCGTGTTTCATGATGAGACATTTCTCGGAATGACCATCACTTGCCTCGGGTGGTCTCTGAGTTTTATAGTGATACTTAATATGTCAAGGTATTATAGCGGCAGTTGTTTTCGGACACTTATAAATTGTCACAGCCTTAAATTCGTACCTATATAAAAAAAAAACAAATAACAATTTTACTTAAATAATGCTATTATGCAATTTATAATAATGCAATTTTAATTAATTTAGGCTTCACTTGCAGTAGACTGGTAACTGTATAAAACAAAAGTTACTCAGAATGAACTAATCTATACATATAATAGAACTGTAACTAATTGAAATCTGTTTCAACGGTATTATTTATTTTTTTTAAAGTGGCAGGTTGCAAGACATTGGAAACGATTACATTCACTCCAAGGAAACGCGATCTCAGTAGCCTTCGGGATATTGGAGAAGAACTCGAGCGGAACCGCGGGTACAGCTAGTCTAACATATTATAAAAGCAAAAACGATGTTATCCACTTTTGAAAAAAACAATACCATTGATATCTAACTCTTTTCAAAGTTTTGTTGGGAATAATACTTTTTATTAAATTAATAATATTTCAACTGATATCTCTCAATAGTATTTTTCTTTTTGGGACCACCCTCTGAACTTGTTGCAATGCTTTCGAGGCTGATTGCATTAAGCGCTCGCCCCCAAGCCCAAGCCCGGTGAAGCTGTAAAATCCGCAAAGGCTCCAGGGCCCTTAAGGATAATAGTATAGTCAGTTCGAGGAAAAAAATTTGGGACCAGTTACTAACAATCGATTTAAATGACATTATTAAAATCATTAAAATGTCATCGAAATAGATATTTATTTAAGACTTCCTTATTATTATGGACAGTGGCGTACGTGGTTTTTGTTTTTCAACTTTGTAAATTGATTGTTTATGAGTTTGTACAATAAGTACACTAAAAGTATTTATTATTAGATAAATAGCAAACCTTCGCATGGGTAGCAGAATAAAATAATAACACTATTGGTATACGCGGCGCACGACAGTAAAGCTCCCAGTCGGTATGATTTTTTTCCAACATTTTAACCAGTCATATTTCAGCCAATTTACACAAAACCGTAATAAATTTTACACTTAAACCTTCCTCATGAATCACTCCGTTCATTGATGAAAACCATATGAAAATCCGTTCAGTAGTTTTTGAGTTTATCACGTTCAGACAGACAGGCAGACGGACGCGATGGGGACTTTATATTATAGATGAACTATGAACTCGAGTCACAATAATTTTGGAAAATGTCTCCTTGGGAAAGTACCTAATAAATATTCATATAAAATTTCCCTGTTTACGGATAGGTACTCTGTGTATACAATTTTATTATACCCACACATAGTATTGGAATTAAAGTCTAAAAATAATTCAACGCTTGAAAATTATTAATTGAAAATATCTTTAGAAAAGCGTAGATTTTGTTATTACAAATTTTATGTTATTTATAGAATCTGTTTTACTCTGTTATATTCATAAATTCCAATTATATCTACAATTAAGCATTTGAAGCAATTATGGCTCAGTGGTAGTGTGTACGACTTCGCGTCGATTGACGAAAGTTCGAATCCCTGCAATGAGCTTGAGCTTTTGGTGAAGGATAACATCGTGAGGAAACCATAGCATGGTGGTAGGGCTTTTTCTGATGCCCGCCTGGCTAGCTACCACCCTCAAGTTGAAAATCTGTCGTCAAGCACTAACAGGTGTGTTCCAGCAGCTGCACTTGAGAGCCAGTCTTCTACTAGGTTTAGCGTGTTATCATCTTGGGCTACATCGTCACTTAACATCAGATGAGATTGTGGCCAATACGCCAAACCTATAACGATAAAAAAAATTGTGTAGATAAATAATATTATTTTTAAAAATTACGTAATACAAGAATTGTTCCTAGAACTAGAGATACCTACTGAATTGTTCAATTTCATTGATGATTAATTTTGGTTAACCGCGGCAAATAATACTGGCGCTATAAATATTAAAATAGCTCTAACAATGAGCAATTTGTACTCTCAAGAGAAGGAATAATTTTTCATTTAAATATTTGTTATTGCTTAGGTAAATGATTTATAGTAGTAAATAGGGAAATTAATATTAGATTCGAATAATTGAAAAAATAATTAACGTTACACTTGTATTATTGGGTTTACGCCACTAATATAAAGAAGGAAGTATAAATCGAACTAATTATTGAGATAATAAAAGGAAAAACTTTATAGGTGTTTACGTATTAAGCGAAACAGCAAAATGTGTTTTATTGCAATGTAATTATTTCAAATATACTGTTACGACCTATACTTATAATAAAAATCACTATTTTACCGTTATGAGGCGTCAATTCGCGGAACGCGCACATATTGAAACCATATTAGTCCGAGTATCGTAAACAAATAAATTTTAAAACAAGTATGCCTCAATATGTCCCTCTTATTTTAAACATTATAGGTCTGTCATAAATCAATCAAACCCACTTCACCTCTCGTTTTTATCGAATACATTTATAAGCGAGCCTCCGTTCGACCGATCACTATTCTATTCTATACTTTGAAGCGAAAACAAGAAGCAAGAAACGGAAGAAATCTACAAGACTACAACTGAATAAATTATTTTACTGCAAACAGCATTTTATTACCTACGGTAAAATGTAACAAAAATACCTATCCCAACCTTCCCACATCTGCGAGATATCAGAGTCTATTTACAAATATAACTTCTATACATAATTTAAAACTAAACGTCTCTTTGTATGTCCGTCTGTTTATGTTTTTTCATGCAAAAATCATTTAGGTAATTAACATGATTTTATTTTAATTTATAGGTATGCTATCTAGCCAGTTTATAGGATATATTTTGTAAGATAAAGTTACATACGAAATAAGCAGAAACGATAATGGTGAATCGATTCGGAGAAAAGACGCTTTTGGGGCCCTTAAATGTCTTACGCTGAGTGAACAATACGAGATAAGTATATCAAATTAAAGTACTACATAAATGTAGAGTACATCTACAATTACAAAAAAAGAATTACAACAGAAAAAGACAAAAAAAAGTCAGTGAAAACATATATCTATAAGCAGTTTTGTCTTCCGTCTTTTGAGTGAAGGGAGGCAGCATGATTCACGCGTGCGCACGACGAACTGAGCGGAGCCGCGGGCACGGCTAGTATTTTATAAATAAGTGGCTGACACCCGCCTGTTTTGTTAAACGTAACCTTTTTTAAATATATCATATACCCTATAACAGTCCTGGAATCATAAGGAACAATTTAAAAAAGTTTAATTAAACCAGTTTAAAATATTTTAAGATAAATCCGTTCAAATATACATACAAATAACTTTACATTTTGATTTAAATTTCATATAAAATACAAATATGAAATGTATATAATTATATACTTTACATAACGTATTTCGAAACACGATGGACGTTAATCCATCATTTACGAGTACTGTTGCTAAGTGATTAAGGCTTCAAATACTTATCAATCCAATTAACAAATCTGTTGAAAGGTAAAATTAAAATATAAATTTTTCATGTAACTCGACGAAACACGTCTGTCGGCGCTCACGAATGACATGATAAAGAAACACGTACCACAGTTTAAAATTAAAATTTACAAGAGGATATTTCTTTGTGTTATCTAGTAAGGAAAAAAAGGTACCGAGTAACATAATATGTCAGAAAATAATTTTGAAGCCCACAAAACGGAGTGAATAAGTATTAAGTGTTTAAAGGTTTTGAAACAGATTTAATAACCCGTTGTTTACGGTACAGACCGATTATTCAATGAATCATTTGGCCTTTATATTATAGAATTTATTGCAATGTAAATAAATAACTTTACTACTAATTTTTTCATCAATTATGTAACAGTATACTTAGAAGTACCTACAAGAGCTATAATTTACATATTATCGTCCACATTCAAATAATAAATTATCCATATAATTTTGTGTATCTGAGAGAATTATATGTTTTATAGAGGCGAAAAATTAGCTGTTGTTCACCGATTTCAAATTAAACTTGCTTGCAAAGACATTTCAGTATTTTAACATCTTATATACTAAACTACAGTTAAACTGATTCAATCGTTTTAAATTGAAGCCTGTTTAAACAAACAAATGAGCAATACTCTCTAAAATGTTACAACTGCATCCTTTTACTTATCCAGTATCATGTTTTGTTCCATATTTTATACCTATCTTTAATTTGTTGTAATTATCATCACTAAAGAAAATGTCACGTATAAAGGTAATGCCTAGTATAAAAATGTCTGGCCAGGTTATAGGATATATTTTATAAGATAAAGTTACAAACGAAATAAGCACTTACGATAATGGTGAATCAATTCGGAAAAAAGAAGTATTTGGGGCGTTTAAATGATTTACGTTGAGGAAACCATACGAGATATATCAAATTAATGTTCTGCATAATTGTAACTCTTAAAAAGACGCAAAAAAAGTCAACGATAGCATATAGCTATCTTCTAAGGATCGCTCACAATAAGCATAAGCCAAGGCAGCACGATTCGCTCGTGCGCTCGACCGGCGGCATTTTGTAGCACACGCGAGCGGAGCCGCGGGCATAGCAATAGTATTATAAAGCTCAAGATTTTTTATTTATTTGCCCGCACTAAACTCTGGAATGACAAGTCAGTTAAAAAAATATTATGTACATTCTATAGCTTATTTATTGAGGAAGGTTTATAATCTATATAACTTTACCCTACGACCTGAAGGAACGAAACAGTAAACATGAACGTCAAGCAATCTGGCGAGCTGTTGGCAAGTTAGGGAAGTGAGAACAATGACAAGCTGCACGGGTACGTTGGGCGAGCCCGGTGAAGCTGTAAAAGGCGCAAAATCTCCAGGACACCGAAGGCTAACAACATGGTCAGTCAAAAAAAAAACGGGTGTGTTGGCGACGCGGGGGATTTTAGAGAGTTAGTCAAATAACTTTAACACGAGTGAAATCGTGGGGCAAAGCTAGTATTGTAATAACACTTCGTTTACGATTACAAGGTTTTAAAGGCAATCAAAACTTCTGATATTGTATTTATGATAATTAACGCTCTATTTTATTAACAAGATTAAGATAACACCTTTAAAACAGTTCTTATTGTTTTTAAAGAGATTATTTTCTTTCTTCGCTTAAATGCATATTTTTCAACAGGAAGCTTGTATATCGTAAATTAATCGGCACGACTCTCCACGGACACTAAAACAGAGAACCGGTTTGGCGTGTGCTGAGCTCAACGCGGCCCACTCATGCACGCGACACTACCGGAAATACTGACGAGACGCCGCGCCGTTCTACAGAATATTTAGGACAATTTTGTAATTAGATTTTCATTTGTAGAAATAACATTTTTATTATGTTCGTATCATTTATGACAAATAGTATCATTAAGTGCGCAAATAGTGAAATAGTCAAATAGTGTCACTAGCGCGTTGACGACTTTAAACTCAGTAGGGACTCCAAGGAGCTCTGGAAGCCCTACTCACCGTAGGAACACAACACTAGGTTATTTGGCTACGATCTTCTGTCGGATGGGGGTATTTCACGAATCTGACTGCCCCAATAAAGAGAAATCTCCAAAGAAATTTCTCTATGCCCTACCTCTCTTTTTAAAGGAAACAAACTATTGTAAATTGATTGTCATGTTTCCACAAGCACATTAAACATACACAACCGGTTTAGTTTATGATGCCCGGAACAGTGCTTATTCGAGATAGATGAAAGACTTGAATCGTGACTCGTACTACACCACAGGTTTAGTATAATTTACACAGATAATATAGAAATAATTGTGTCACATCCCAGTTTTAATAGTTAGTAGTTATAATTAAATAGTTGTATTTGCAGGGTTTCATAGTGATGTTAAATTAATGATAATGATATTATGTATGCATTTGCATAGTCGTAGAATATTCTAGTACTCACTCGAGTAACTAATATGTATCACCAAACTTTCATTTTTTAAATGCTACTCTTCAAAAGGAATCATCTTTCTAGGCTTAGCACGTGGAACAAAATGAGTAAAGGTTCCTGTTAGGTCTGAAATTAAACACGAGATAATTTTTATGTAAATTATACAAATAAATAGGAACTTTAATAGTTATGTCAAGTTAAGTTATGTCGTCACTAATGCCATGTCCAATGGACAATGGATACTGAAGGTGACATGGATACAAATGAAAAGTTACTCAGTGAGCAATGAAAAGAGTTTCTTTGGAGTATCTTTGCCCTCTACAATCCATAAAGAGATCGAAGTAACTCAAGAAATAGATAATACAAGCTTGTTATTCTTTATAAGTTCAGCGTTTGGCCAGAATTTCAGCTGATATTAAGTGACGATGAGGCCCAAAATATTAACCCACCTAGTGGCGACACATCTTGGCGACAGATTGAGATTGAGATTGATTAGCGAACTTAAAGGTTGTTACTCGTCAGACAGACATTCGAAAGGCTATGGTTAAATCGCTATATTTTCATTCACCGAAAGTTCAGGTTTATTGCAGGGATTTGAACTGACGCGTGGTCCGTACAAGCTACCAGTGAGTTATCATTGCTTACTAACAGATTTTCAATTTTAATACGTTAGCTCAAGCCAAGCGTGTATATACTAGAAAATCCCTGATATTATACTATCGTTGCATCAAAATGTTTTTCTAAAACGAAAGCTTAGGCGTTATTGAACTCACATCCCACGTCGCGGCATCAAAGCGCACTATCACAAACACATTCGCAACATTTATTTGCGTTTTTTATTCTGAGCTCTTTTTGAATCCCTGTACTTAGTTTCGGGTTTACCGCCTCCGTGCTTTAATGGTGTCTGAGTTGTAAATAGGTATTTAATATTTAATAATTTTGTAAAAATAAAACATATCTGAACTTACGAAGTATTTTTAATCTCTGGAACGTAAGTGGAAGTCAGTCTTTTAATATATCTATATTTAGGCAATATTAAAATAAATGAAATTTTGCGTGGTTTAGAGGTCACTGAAAGGGCAATGAAACGGGCTTTTCTCAGAGTTTCCTTGTGTGATCAAATCAGAAATGAGGAGATCTGCATAAGAACCAAAGTAATATACATAGTTCTAAGAATTGCTCAACTTAAATGGTAGTGGGCGAGGCACATTGCTCGTAGAACGGATCGTCGATGGGGCCGAAGAGTTCTTAAGATGTGGCCACATACCGGAAGACGCAGCGTGGGCAGATCCATGACAAAGTGGACCGATGACATGGGGAAGGTTGCAGGAAGCCGTTGGGTGGAAGATGATGATGCTCTAGCATTTGTTTCCAGACCCTCATGTTGAAAATCTGTCGTATCCTATAGGTGTATTTCGGCTGCTCCACATGAAAGCCAGACCCCCACTAGGCTTAGGCCTCATCGTCACATAAAATAAGGTGAGATTATGGCCAAACGCTAAATGTTTTAATATAGATACTTATAAACTTTTTTGAAACTGTACAATGGGATTTATGGGATCTTTTAAAAAGACAGCAGCTGTAATGCTCGTGGTGGATTGCTCAGTCAGTATTCATATTTGACGTGAAAGTTGAATGCAGTTTTGTATGTGTTTTGTACAAATTATGAATAAAACTAATATTTAATTACAACTAAATCCTTATAAAAGTTACCAGAAGTTTTCTAGTACGTGTCATAGGTTTCACATTGTGTCGATTAATAGTCGTGAAAAGCCGAAAGTAACAACTTCCTTCCGGTCGCCTACGCCTGCTCACCGCCCACATTTACCTATCGCCTACACATTGATATAACATCAATCAATCCAACAAATACGATTTCTACGTCGAATAATAATGTTATTGTTTGTTATAAATTTAATAAAAAAAAAACATTTCAAATAAACATCAACGTGTCGATGGTATAGATGTACAAAACAAATACAAATACAAAACACTGTGTAAAGTTTTTTCGAATAGCCTAATCTTCAAAGAGTTTATACTTTTCCAAAGATTATTTCTATTTAGATATTTTCTTGTAAGGTACCAAAGGCTTCAGATTTATAAATCTATTATGTTTGTGTAGACTGAATATTCACAGGCGTTAGATTACAATACATTTGTTTAAATTTTTAAAACTTTGTAAGTAGGTGCTATAGATTCGAGTATTTTGTTACAAAAAGGTTTCTCTGGGCACATTACTTGCTCGACAACATTTCTAGAATTTCGAAAGAGTTTTAATCTATACCGTAACCTTTCGCCTACACAGTCCGTCTGGTGCATCTGTATCTCAACTTAATAGATTAGTAATGTTGTGAATAAATATTCATAAAAGTTTTTATATTGTATTTTAATAAATTTAATATTATGGTATGGTATGAAAAGATGGACATGTATATAAAAATCATTAATAATACATTAAATTGAACCATCATGGTGGCGTCGTAAAAAATTAGTATCGTAAATAATTTATGATGAAATATAATATTTTATTCATTTAGTAACTAGTTATTACAAATGATTCTAATATGATTCTAAATCTATACTAATATAATAAAGCGGAAGAGATTTTTAGTTTGTTTGTTTGTTTAAATGCGCTAATTCCAGTTAACAGTACCAGTCCGATACGAAAAAATATTTTTGTATATCAAAGCCAGACTCACGTAGAATAGTATAGGCTATATAGCACTAGCCTTAAATATTAATTTGTATTAAATAAGTCGGAAGTAACATCGTACCAGAACTGTTTTATCCACGTGCGCTGACGTAATGGCTAGTGATACGTAAATACAATGTTCTACAAAAATATTCCTCCTTAGTACATCTAAAAAAAGTCTGCTATACCATATATCTATCTCTTATACATTCGCATCAATAAGGTATTTTTTTATTTATTATTTGATTTATGAGCAATTATTATTAGCCATGCCATATGAATCCTCACGAACGAAAGTTACTTCATCATCAAGACAATTTTATGTAGATAATCTTTGCCCTTTATAGCATGTTGTTAAGATGAATAGTTTGGAAGATAATGTAAAATTAAAATAATTCAACACTCGGCTCAGGTTCATGTCTATTGGTGTAGTGGCGCATGTGTGCTATGACGCATAACCCTGACTGCCCGGTAAAAATATTGTCTATACTGAAGTATTATAAATCATTAATCAGCGATTTCTTTTAAATTATACGTGGGTGAAACCGCGGGCACAGCTAGTGAAATTATAAACACCATAATTTTTAGAGGTTAAAATGTGTTGGCGACAAGTAACTGTGTAAGCTTCGCATGGGTAGCACAGTATCATCAACAAACATTCCACATCTTCAACAATCATCATCATTATTCAGCCAATTTACACAAAACGTTCCACATGAACTACTTCGTCCATTGATGAAAACCGTATGAAAATACTTTTCTTTAGTTTTTGAGTTTATCGCGTTTAGACAGACAGACAGACGTGGCGGACGAACTTTGTTTTATTATATTTAATGATACAACAAAAAAAAAGTAAAAAAAAAAACAGAAAGAAATAAAAAATGTAATACAATCAATAACAATGGTATTTAAGGGATTAATAATATGATACCAAAATAAGAATAAATTGTACAATAGTTGCCATTATTGATATCGATGTAACTACATTTTTTCTAAATGTTTTTTAGGTCCGCACTTTTCTTCTATCACATCTGTTGGTAATTGAAGATCCTCTTACTTATCAAATACCTATTTACTCTTCGCTTGAAGACTGCAAAATTATAGGTGAGTGGGACGACAGACGACAGGAGTGAATTCCACTCCTTGGCTGTTTGCATAAACGACAATTATATTTGTAGATATTAAATGTCCAAACATAGAAAGAAAAATCATATTCGTAACAGAAATATCTAACCTATCAAATTCCGTCACTTTCTGGACACAGTATGTGATCACATTTACCTCCTAATAGCCTAATGTGTAGTGACGAATGATTGCAACTTCTCATTGTAATCTTTGTTATTTCCAGATGGAAAGCTGATACAGTATTGGTTTATTAATAGTCCATACATTCAATTGATACATCGAGTTCGATGGAGCTTCTTAGGGACCCAAGCAATACTAGGGTATCGGAGTTTTATAAGTAAATTTATTTTTATTACATACTTTTTTTACGTATTTAGCGTAAAAAATAGTAAGGAAACTTGGCGAAAGTATGAACATTCTTTACAGGTAATATTGTTTTCTAAATTAAATAGAACAAGCGTATTTATATACTTTAGCTTTAATAGCTATAAATGAAACAGGAAAAATTTCGTTACGTAAAAAAAAATACTATTCACTTTACGCTAGTAAGCAATTATTCGATACCAAAGATTTTTTCAATTTAATCCACCTGTCATATATGATAAATGTTAAGAAAATAAGTGAAGGGAATTTATTAATAAAATGACCTTTATTTATAAATAAAGGTATTTATTTAAATTTAATGATACAAACATCTATCTATCTATACATATATAAGTACTTGTCCTGACTGACGGATTCATCAATGCACAGTCTAAACTACTGGAGCTAAGACCGTGAAAATTTGCATGCGTGTCCATTTGACACTGTAGGTGAGCACTAAGGAAGGATTTTTGAAAATTGAACACCTAAATTGGTGAAAAAAGGTATGAAAGTTCGTATGAAAATCCGTCATTTTTGAAGATACATATATAAAAATTGATATTTAGCAAATCAGACAGAAAGTAAAATAGAAATGATTCATTATTTTTTTTCAAATTCAATACCTAAGGATGCAAAAGATGGAGTGAGAGATAAACCATAGGCACTACGAAAGAATGCTTTCATTGTATTTTAAATTCATCATTTATTTATTTCATAACAGTATGTTAAACTGTCATAATCTGCTAACCGTGTGAAGCCAAGGCGGGTAACTAGTATTAAATATATTTATTATGCATTAAATATATGACACAGTAATGAATATAAGAGTCTAATGCAGTCATCGCCAAATACAGCTCAACACATTTCTGTACCAAGATAACGACTACGTCACCGTTAAATTTGAATGAAGGCTAACTGGAGGCGTTACCAGTGCCAAAGCAATTAAATTAATTAATTATATCCTTTCGAATTCGCATGAATAAATCATATAAACATAGACAAATGTATTATTTGGTTTCTGTCTTTGGGACGAGCTGACTCATTTGTTTCATTCAATCTGTTATTCAACACTTTTGACTGATGATCTGTGACGAAAGGCACATCTGTGACCTTTTATGACCAAAATAAGATTGTGCATTAGTTAAGTGATTCCATAATCATTATATTGATTATATCTATACTAATAATAAACAGATCAAGAGATTGTTTTTTCGAAGTGAAAACTTTAACACTGTTGTTATTTGAAACTCGTTGAAAAGCGACAATAAGAAGAGACAACCATATACATTTATAGGATTTAGCCTACGAGAGAATGAGATAGAATACATTTACATTATGCACGGTTATTAAGTGTAAGAAAACAAGTGAACAGAATCTCAATAAACTACTCTTAATGGTATAATTTAGACGCTTTGTAACAAAACTCAAATATGATCGCTGTTCTAAGAAGCAATAAGAAACCAAAAGGCTTTCGGCAAGTTTCTCATGGTTTAGAGTTTCCCATAGAAATTTAAGTTTGTTGAGTAACACAATGCATTTCTATGTCAGCATTCGTGTGTATTGACAACATTCATTAGCGAGACTAGTGTCGTCAGTCAGCAGTACAGTGCAGCGTTGCCTCGGTGGCCGCTTGGCCGTGACACGATGCGTACGCCACAAATTCGCCGTTCATTGATAAAAACTGCCGCCCACACGTGGCGCGGAGGCTCCATTCACCGGCGCCAGTTGTTGCGCAACACGCATGCGTGGCCCTGCTCCCCGCGACCTCCTCACCGCAAAGACCTTCATTCGAAGCTGTTACTACCTTCCGCAATGGATGTCAGTTAACATTATCTCGCTAAAACCCACTAACTCGTCTTTAATCAGGTTTAAAACTATTGAATAATGTGCTGACATGAGTTCGAATTTTAACAGCACATTATGTATATTCATACTGAATGTTTACAAAAAGGAAATAATGCCAAGGTTTTCAATGCATAATGTAAGAATGTCAGTTGCAAAAGCTGCAACACCGTACTGTCAGCTTTGCGTAAACTTTGTTTATTTGTCCTAGTTCAACGGATACCGTTCATGATAGTTTGATAACTGATTTCTTGAAAAGTTTCATTACAAATTTTGAAATATGTTTAACTAATATTGTCTTATGATTTGTTACATTAATATACAATTAGTATTGCGTTTTATATCTAAAACCATTATAGCTCTTTCTGGCTTAGAACATTTTAAAATCTTATAATTATATAAAAATCTTGTGTGCGTCTGTTAGTGATTCTATAACTTCTGAATGACTTGTCCGGTTATCAAGACGACGGTTTATAGATATGTTAGGATCTGATAGGCAGCGCTGTGGTCGTGGTCGAGTCATTAAACGCCTTTTTTTTCGGTCTTTCTATACAGTTAGCCATAAGGGCCCTGAAGCCTCGACGGTTCTTACAGGTTCACCGGGCTTGGATGATGGGCCAGCTAGTAATGTAGGCCTATAAAATGTATTCATATCTTATTACAGTAAACTTATCGATATTTAACTGCATTATGTCTAACCTGTGTAGGTACACTCTCTTGTGTAAAAAGTTGTGTTTCTCATCGAAGCACTTCATTTCCAAATGTCTGGTTCCATTTATTGCATATTATCGGATGAGCATATAATTCTCCTAGATATATGAGACTTCTGCGAACAAATATTACTTTGGAATGCTGTAATTTTAAATTAGTGTTTACTTGTACATTGAGATTGAGACAAATTATTCCAAGCTAACGTTTATTTGTCGTGAATGTACGCTACGGGATTATATAATTATAACCTGCTCATCATACGAAGGCTTGCAAGACATATCCACAGAACGCAAAATTGTTACGCCGTGCAAATTATTATATAATCTAAAAACATGTATTTCGACTACCAATTATCATTGAAATAATGTTTGATACTGATAAACTTTATATAAACATTTTGCACGACAAAATCCTAAATAACTTCCTCGATACAACGATTGTTGTTAATTTTTTTTTTTTTGGTTACTACGTGTATCATTACAATCTATGTTACTTAAAACTAGAGTAGACAAAAATAATAAAACCAAGGAATCGAAAATTAATCGTATGAATTTATGGAACGCCGTTGTATATTTCTTTTCTTGTTTATTTCGAATAAAAACATATATTTACGTATATTTTTATTTTTACAGCAGTAACACACAAAGAATAATATTGATTAGAAGAATTAATCTTGTTGCTTGGAGTCAGCCATTCAATAATTGAAGTGTTCCAGATTGCGATTTCAATTGGTATTATAGTTTCTTTTATTATTTAATTTACACAGCTTACATATCCCTCAATTGATTTAAAGCCTAATCATATTATTGATTATATTTAGCTGTAAAAACTTCAGTTGCTGGGTATTTGTTTCTAATTGTAATTACTTTATAATAAAAAATAATAATAAATTCTAATCTACCTATCCGTTTGGTACGATATAAGCAATGTACGCAGTAAAATATGAACGAATGTTAAAGAGGGTTTTGCGTCGCGAACATTAAGTACGGCCGTAAAAGGACGAAAGGATTCTCAATTGGGATTATCAGCTTACACTGCGCTGGTAATATTCCTTCACACTATTAGAAGTCGGTTCGTTATCACATTAATGTCTTTAAGAGTTATGTCACTGTAGTATTAATTGATGTTAAATTTATACGGATTTATAGGTATCATAAATACTTTCGTGGTCGTATTAGAGCCTAGCTTAAGCGCTCTGGTCTGAATGTTCACTTGCATTTTTTTTGTACGATATAAGTGGCATACTACATGTAAGCAGTCAATATAGTCTATAGCTATTTATAATAAACCTCAAAAGAGACCGAAATCTTAAGGCTAGGCCTGTACGCCTGAGGACTCAGTTATAACACCTCCTGCGGCAATGCAACATACCAAACATATCCTTCAGACCTGAATGCAGCACCGCGAGCATTGCTACTTTTATACTGAATATCATCCATTTGAAATTGAAATATTGCGTCATTAAAATTTATACTTTTATACCACAAAAGTGGCAAACAAGCTTATGGCCCTCCAGATGGTAAGCAGCTACCCTAGCTTATGGACGCTTGTAATACCCCATAGGAATCACTAGCGCGTTGCCGACCTTGAACCCCCCTACCCCAAGAAGATCTGGAAATCCCACTCATAGCAGGAACACAACATTAGTTTATTTGGCTGCAATCTTCTGTAGGGTGGAGGTATTCCACCAGTCCGACGGCCCCAAGGTGAAAGAAATCTCCAAAGAAATCTAAAATTAAGATAATTAATAATAGGTCTTTACTTATGAAATTGCCGTTCTGCAGTACTGGCCATTTCAAATCAAAATAATTTTTGTTTGGCTAAGAATTCTAATTTCAAATTAATTTTATTTTAAAAACATGGAATTCTTTTTCCAAAATTAGTCATTTGTTTATTGATTAGTGTTAAATTTTCATCGCAGTTAAATCTTTTTTGTCATCATGGATACGTAAAAAATTCGAGTAATTATGGAATACGAGTACCGTCGTGGCAGTAACGCGGCACAAGCGGCACGCAAAATCAACGACGTTTACGGAGCTAACACTACAAACCAACGCACCACCTTTTATTGGTTTGCTCGCTTCCGTTCTGGGAATTTCGACCTGAAAAATGAACCTCGCGGTCTTCCGAAGACTTTAGTCGACAATGACGAATTAAAGGCGAATGTGGAAGCTGATGATACAAAACCTACGGCTGAATTAGCAGCAGCTTTCGACGTTAGCGTCAAAACAATATTGGTCCATTTACGTGAAATTAGCAAGGTAAAAAAGCTTGACAAATGGGTGCCCCACGAACTCAATGATCGCCAGCGCGAAGTACGCGTCGAGACGTGCCTTGCACTGCTCAACAGACACACAAATGAAGGAATATTGAACCGCATTGTTACCTGCGATGAAAAATGGATTTTCAGCCGCAAGCGCTCAGCAAGTTGGTTGGATCCTGGTTCAGCACCTAAACAATGCCCTAAACGAAAACTTACCCCTAGAAAAGTGATGTTCACTGTTTGGTGGTCTAGCGCCGGTGTGGTTCATCACAGCTTCTTAACAAAGGGGGTGAGCTTTACTGCAGATGTGTACTGTGAAGAACTGAACACAATGATGGAGAAGCTGGCACATCTCCAACCAGCATTGGTCAACGCTCGTCTCCGCTGCTCCTGCACGACAACGCGCGACCTCATACTGCACAACAGACGGTCTCCAAGTTGCAAGAACTGGGGTTGGAAGTTCTCCGTCATCAACCCTACTCACCAGACCTTGCGCCTACAGACTACTACTTTTTCCAGAATTTGAATAACTCCTTGGCGGGAAAAAAATTCAATACCCGAGAAGCAGTACAAAATGCCTTTGAAGAATTTGTTGCTTCCCGTCCAGCTAATTTCTTTAAGAAGGGCATCAATAAACTGCCACTGCGCTGGCGAAGATGCATTGATTGCATGGGTGATTACTTCGATTAATACAAATAAATAATACATGAAAAAACATCGTTTAATTTTTTTCATACAAAACGGCAATTTCATAGGTAAAGACCTAATATAATCCATACATCAACTCATTGCGGATGGATCATTGCGTGAATAATATTAATGTCTGGAATTGAGTGCCTCAGTGTACATCCACTAAAATAATATAATTATTAACAAGAAATATTATTTACACAGTTAAAATAGATAAACCTGATCAAGTTTCTTGCTGGCTCTTTTCCTGGGATATTTTTCAAGACAGAGTTAGTATTTTTTTAGAGCTTATTTTGGGAAACTATTTTGGGTACTAATACCAAGAACGACAGGATCTCGTTAGATTTTTTTTTAAATAATTATTATTACTATATAGACGTCAACTACTAATAAAGTGCAATGTAATAAAGAGGTCACAAAATTTTACACATCTTTATTTTAACCTGTAAAATAACTTCATAAGAGATCACATCATCGACCCTGTGCAATTGACACGGCCAGTACTGCTGTAAATAATGTAATAATTTGAAATGATTACACAGTCTTTTATAATCTTTTAAAAGTATTTTAAAAGCTTTCAGGTTTTTGCATTTTTAAATAAGAATTGTTTTATCAATACTTTTATGTGTTAACGTAATCACACGAGCATCAATCATTATGTGTGAGTTAAGCCTATTTAACATAAGATAAGCATAAACCTGGGTATGCGAGAGTTACGAGTAATTATATGTAACCAAAGCATTGCATATTTATATGAAGTAATCGCGTCATGTCCCTAAATGCGGGTTAACGCACCTGAACCAGTTCGTAATTAAGAATAAATTTAAATTCATTAAAAAGCATTAAAACTTTCCTCCGACCGCTGCTATACTTTCAATAAAAGCGACACGATTAGGGGAGAACGGGGTAATAAGAGCTAGCGGGTAATGGGAGCTACTACAATTTATATACACGAACTGTTTCTTGAATCTTCGGTTATGCAACGTGATCACTGCTGGGCAGCTCAATAGTACACATATGGTGTTGACAAGAAGACGTTAGTTTTGGGAGTCATCGTTATAAAAATATATCAAATATCGTAACCAAGTATCTGAACTTTTATCATTCTGTTGTGTTTTGTGATTATTAAACATCTTATTTCATAAATGTTACGATAACAGTCGAAAATAGACAATTTAGCAACGGTTGCTCGGTGTTATTTTTATTTATTCGAGAAGGTATTAGAAGAGCTCTTATTACGCCTCCAGGGCTACTATTAACCCGTTTCAAAAAAACCTAATTCTAATCGAATGGAACAAGTTTCGTTATTACCCCACAACAAATATCTAAAAACTGTGCAAAGACTAATAGAAATTACAAAAGTTTTGTAGAGAGGTGACATAAACAACTAAAAGGAAAATAGACTGAAGAAAAAAGAAAGAAAACGAAGAATATCAAATTAAGGAATAAGAATAAAAGAAGTAAATAAAACATAAAAAGGAATCTAGAAACTTCTTTGAAGTTTCTTGAAACGGATTAATTATCTGTCGTTGAAAAAATTTAAGCCATGACGATTCGGAATACTCAAATGAGAAAAATGAATGCATCATATGTAACGATGTAGGTAAAAATAAGTTATGCTATTTTGCAGAACCCGTGAAAATGGGCCCACTCTGAGTGTTCGAGCAGCGGTGATTGTATTTCACCAATATTTCCTATTTTTCTATAGGACCCTAGAATACTTTCAATTATATATTTAACTTTACGAAAAACTTCGTTTGTTGTTATTTATTACATTCTTTTGATTACTTTATATCTACAATTTGTTTAAATTCCTATTACGTGCACCAAAGTTAGTTTAATTTTCTTTAAATATTAAGTTATGGCTCTCATCACATATATGGGTGTGGCATAAGGTAATGCGAACGAAACTAACGTTTATGAAAAAAGCATATTTTAATAATTAAGAGTTCGTTTTTAAATTGTGGTTATCATTACTGGAATAGACGTAGCTAAAAGACACGTTAATGTCTAAAAATATAAATGATAACTAAATAAACTTTACTTAACCTTACATTACTCCAATTCCCCCACTGTCCCCTAAGTGGGCACACCAGTATCTACTATTCGGATACTTAGAGAATGTGTATTAAGCGTTATATATTTAAGTAATTAAGTTTTGCTTTTAAAATATTTCAATCAACAGGGTTTCATTTATCTGTATAATAAATTGCAGAATATATAATTACAGATAAACGAAAGTTAATCAATAAAATGTACCAAAAATAATTTTTTTTATAGTAGGTATGACGTCAAAGTACAGTACAGTAAAGTACAGTATAGTGCTTGATGGTAGACACAGTACAGTCCAGAAACAGCGGCGAAGACTAGTAACTCATCTCTAGTTTCATCAAAAGAGATTCATTGTAACGGGTTTATCACTATGTGTATAGTGGTCGCGACCCAGCTGGGTACAGATTCCTACCACTCGGCAGATTTCTATTATTCATCGCCTATATTTATAATAGGTTATTATAATTTATACTAATATATAATAAAGCGGGAGAGTTTTTTTGTTTGTTTGTTTGATTAAACACGTTAATCTCTGGAACTACCAGTGGGATTCAAAAAAATCTTTTTTATATGATTGCCAGATTCACGTGGCTAAACTATTTAGAAACTATCTAGAATTAGGCTAGACCTCTCAGCTAGCCTATAATATTGAATTATGTTAAGTAAGTCAGACGAAACCGCGCACTAGAACTGCTTTATCCGCGTGCGCTGGCATAATGGATAGTGATACGTAAATACTATGTCGTATAAAAATATTGCTCCTTAGTACATCTAATAAAAGTACTGATTCCTGATTCAGTCATGTTCATCTGTTCATTCCTTGACATATTGTGATTTTTTTATTGAAAATTGAAAGGTGATTTATGAGCTTTATTATTAGGCATATTAATCCTTACGAGAAAGTTACTTCATAATCAAGAATATTTTGTGTAGATAAACTTAGCCCTTTATAGCATGTTATTTGGACAAATAGTTTGGGAGATAATGTGAAATTATAATAAGTCATCACTCGGCTCGGGCCTATGACTATAGATGTAGTGATGCGAAAGTGCTGTGTGATTTGTGGCGCATAACTCTGGCAACCCGATAAAAATATTGTCTATACTGAAGTATTATAAATCATCAATGAGCGATTTCTTATAATTATACGCGGATAGACCGCGGGCACAGCTAATAGGTTTATAATAGGATATTTAGGTTAAAAGGTTATTAATATAGACTTATAGAGGGTGAATCATTATCCGAATGATAGTGATGTATGTAAGTGACTCCCTCTCTGTGCATCCACTAAATTACAAATATGATAATATGATTATTAACTGTAAATATTATTTATACAGTTGGGAAAAAAGAAGTAAAAAAAGATAAGCCCGATCGAGTTTCTTACCGATTCTTCTCGATGACTGGGACGTTTTATGGACCGGTGGTAGTACAGTATTATTTGACGTTCATATGTACCTTGTTAGGGCCTAAATTGAATAAAGTATATTTTGATTTTGCATATTTATACTAGAAGGAGATGTAAAATATGAATTTCATCACCTTTATATCGTTGACAAAAGTTTTCGTATGGCAACAATTAAATATGGCAAACTTCTTTTGTGGTAAGACGATCAAATGCTGAGGTTTATAAGTTACACGTGTTGACTTAAAAAAGTTCATTTTCTTTTTAAGAAAATAGTCGCATGGTCTTCACTAACAAGTTTCAAATAACCAATAGAGTATTCTACTCGATCACGGCAACCACATACATAATGAAAATCCAACGTTTATGAATCGCTACGGCATATAATGAATTATTGTTCTTGGAAGTATACTGTATCTATATAAGCCAATACAAAATTCACCCATAATGTTATTTTTACTAATTAATGACGTAACCTACAAAACTTGCCGATTTTACATTAACTCGCCTCACCTACAAAGATAAAATCGCGTTAATATTGAACATTGATAGTTAAATTGGTGATGTCTTGTCGGTAATATTACAGGCGTGGGTTTTAGCGGTGTACCTTGGCCAGCAGATTATAGTCAACCTGTTACAAATAAAATTTAATAATACACAAAAACCGTATTATACATATATGGTGAGTGTTTAGTGTAACTGAATTTATCTTATCAATCCTAAATCAGATTCTTTTTTTTGGGGCCTGTAATTATCAGAGTTCAAAAATATTTTATTTTCGAGTTATAGGTTGTTTTTTTATGGATTATGGGAATGCGCTTGGTCTTGATCTCAGCTGATAAGTAAAGATGAGGCTGACGATGGATCGCGCATACCTACCAAATGCCTGTTCACTCTTCACTTGAAAACTCTCAAGTAATAAGTAGGCGGGAAGACAGACGCCGGGAATGAGTGAACTCCTTAGCCGTTTGCATAATAAAAGACGAAGCAAAAGGCTTCGTGTGAATTGGGGGAATGTCTACCACATAATGGTGGAAACTCTCGCGGCGTCTAGTTGTCCTGTGGTGAAACGGGTTGGCGGAACTAGGTCGTGCAATTCCTGTGCACACTCTCCAAAATGTAAACTGTAAAAAACTGAGAGGCGAAACGAAGATACTCAAGACTGAGCATTCTAGCCGTCATCAGTGCTTCATCGCCAACAAGTCTGCAAGCTCGGCGCTCAATGGAATCTAAAGCAGCCAACGGATATTTGGCTGATCCATCCCAAAGGTGTCAACAGTATTCTACACATGACCGTACTTGTGCTTGATATAAGCTAAGTAGCTAGTTCGGTGTGAAATACCGCCTAATCTTGAAGAGGATCCTCAATTTCCTTGCAGCTGTTTTCGCTTTTACCTCAATCGAGCGCCGAAAGTTGAGATGAGATGTTAGTTGGATCCCAAGAAGCTTGAGGTTGTCTGCTATCTGAAGGCAATCATTAGGTAATCATTTTTCTCATTTCCCGTACTTGCCAGCTTGCTTGACGTTCATTATTACTGCTCAGCTCCTTAGAGTCGTAACGTAAAGTTATATAACCTATAACCTATCTCAATAAACTGGCTACAAAATATCAAAAGAATTTTTCAAATCCCACTGGCAACTGCTGAGATTAGCGCGTTCAAACAAACAAACAATCTCTCCAGTTCTATAATATTATTAGTATCTATGGATATAATTATATTTTGTTGTTTAATTTTACCAAAATATCTACCATTGCTGTTTCGAATCAAGAGCCCAACATTTACAACCCACGTGGCAATCGAATTGTCACCGTAGATGATCATTAATTTCCAATTTAAATACTTATTTAATTTTCACGATATGAACAGGAAACATTTGTCTAATATTTAAAACCTGAATTGCAGATTAAATATGCAAATTTATTATTATTGAAAAACGTTAAATTCTAGATGTTTTGAATATGACATTAATATATTTTTTTAAGCTATCGAAATGTAGATGTGGTAGGTACATTATAGTGTAAAATGAAAGACAATTGGCTATATCAGCGTGAGATTGGCTAATAAAGTGCGTTATTTTGTTAGGCGCGTGCGGCGGGCGGGGGCGTATGGTATGAATGGAGGCGCGTGATTCACTGCGGCCCATTCAAACCAGACGAGCGTCGCGTGCGCATCATAACGCCTGCATATTCATTCAATGCCACTTTTGTTAAGTTGCAGGTCTACTTGCGAACCTTTTATTTCTTCAAGGTACTTGTGTATGTTTAGTTTATAGTCATACGAGATTTTTATATTTAATACTTCATCTAAATTATTGCAGCCACCAGTATTTGGAAGTTGTTTTTTATCCAAATATTATTATTGTTTTTGTTATTATTCTAATTTAGGTAGTTGTAATTCTTTTTTCGAGCTGACTATTCTGTTAGCCTTAGGGGCCCTGGAGCCTTTACGGCTTTTACAGCTTTACCGGGCTTGGGGGCGAGCAACGTTATTGCTCCACTCCTTGGGGTAGTTATGTAAAGTTATATAGCCTATTAATATAATAATATTAACAGATATAAATGATAATCAAAACATATGCAATTTCATTTCAGGATTTAATTATTGTGTATTCATCATCATCATCATCGATTCAGCCGAAAGACGTCCACTGCTGGACATAGACATCCACCAAAGATCGCCACAACGATCAATCCTGTGGTGTCCGCATCCATTGGCTTCCCGCTACCTTTACCAAGTCGTCGGACCACCTTGAGACGGGTCTGCCGGTACATGGCCGCAACTCGAGAAATCTTGGGCCCCATCGGCCATCTGTTCTACGAGCTACGTGGCCTGCCCACTGCCACTTAAGTTTAGATATTCTTCGGGCTATGTCGGTGACTTTGGTTCTCCCGCGGATCTCCTCATTTCTGATTCGATCACGCAGAGAAACTCCGAGCGCAGCCCTCTCCATTGCCCTTTGAGTGACCTTGAGTTTTCTTATGAGGCCCATAGTTAGCCATGTCTCAGCCCCTTATTTAATCACTGGTAACACACGCTGGTCAAAGACTTTCGTCTTGAGACACTGCAGCATCTTGAACGTATCAATAAAAAATAATTATGGTCATATACAATTAATTCAATATCGTTATGTGTGAACGGTCTTAACTGTAACGCGGACGTGCGGTCAGTTCATACCAACATGTATATCTATATAATATATGGATAGTAGATAGGTACCCACAATTTGACTTGTGGGCAAAAGGTTACGAGATTTCAACCTATAGATTCGCTGATAGCATTTAACCGAACGAGTAATTGTTTGGTGAACGGGCTATTAATTTTACATAATGGTTTTAAGTTTCCTAACGAAAATTATGGTAACGGATCTCCATACGAGAGGCCATTGAACATTTTTAAACATTCGACACAAAGGTTGAATGAATTATAGCTTTGTTTCACTTACAAGAATTTAATTGCAGTGTTTTAAACTTAATACGAACTCGTGGATAAAATTAAAACTTTAAATAAATTACATAATTCTCTTTCAAAGCCGGTACATGTGTATTTATAATTAAACAACAATGTTGTATATTTGTATGTTGAATCTGTACCTAAAGTTACACACAAAAAAAATGTTCTTGTCACTTCTTTTGTCATATACGTAAGATGCTGGAACTAAAAAACTGGGATTGTCAGCAATAGGGATTATATGAAGAAAAGAGCAAAAAATACTGATTGCATAAAAAGTTTATATTAAAGGAAATCCTCGCATCGAGAAATCCTTCTCATGGAAGTGAAAGAATTTATCAAGATTCGTAACGATATGGCCGCGTCCTAATATTTTTGAAGTGAAAACTTCTTTAGCACCGTTGTGATTTGAAACTTGATGAAGCGAAAAAGCGACAGTAAAAGAGATAACCACACATTTATAGGATTTAGCCTACGAAAGAATGAGATAGAATAAATTTACATTATGCACGGTTAATGCAAGTCATGATTGTGATCGTCGTCGGATTGGCCTAGTGGTGTGAGACGACCAGACTTCATACGCAGTACGTACGAGTGGTCAAGAGTTCGAATCCCGCTGATTTAGGATATTTAAAAAGAATTTTTAAAGAACATATCTTTTTATTTTTTTCTAAAGGTCTCACTTCTGACACGTTTGAACTGCTGCACATGTTTTTTTTTATAATGGAAGAGCGTAGTGACTTTCCTGAGTTTGATAATACCTAAAATAACGGCGATCGCCGAGAGATCGACAATCAATCACCGATAGTCGCTGTCATGCCGGCCTGTAAGCCTCTCGGCAACTGTATATATACTAGCCAATACCGAAACGAGACAAACCAAAAGAGAGTCAATGTGACGGGCTTATCACCATCTGCATGGTGGTCGCGACCCAGTTGCGTACAGATACAATACCAAATCGCTTGATTACTGAATATACACAGGCTGATCACGGAATATGACACACTTAAGCGTACTACTGTGGTACACTTGGTGTATAGCGGTCGTGATCTCGCAGTGTCACAACTGCCAGCTGTACGGTCATTCGGCACGCAACTGCCATCTCCGTCCCAGGTGCGTTAAGTGCCTCGGGGACCACGCGACGAGCGAGTGCTCGCGCACTCGTGAGTCGGCTACCCCTCCGAGCTGCGTGCTATGCGGCAACGAAGGTCACCCCGCGAACTATCGCGGCTGTCCCCGTGCCCCGCGCCTCATGCGCCCTACGCGACCCATGCGCCCTACGCGACACACCCCTCCTCAGAGGACACGTCCCGCCGTAGGACAGCCAAAGCCCCTGCTCACGCCAGAGGCTTTCCCCAGCCTCCCGGGCGCCTCCAGCGCCCCGGTGGCAGCCGCCCCCACGCCCCGCGCACCCCCTCCGGCCATGCGAGCCCCTCAAGCAGCATGGGTCTCCACTCCCCGCCCTCAGCCTCCTAAGGCTCAGGCCCCCCCGCCCGTCAACACGCGCCGCGGCGTTGACTACATGGTCATGCTCTTCCGCGAGCATGACCCTCAGGAAGTACTGGCGTACGAACAGTGCGTCGCTGAGTACGGTCCCGGCGAATCCATCAGGCGTTTCCCCCTGATGACAGCGACGCTAATGCGCCTGGCCCGTGCCGGGAAATAGATATCGGTTATCAATGGCACGCATTAAGCCTAGAAGCCTCAATATATCTTTTTTTAACGCGCGAAACCTCTTTCCACAACGGGACTTAGTATCCACCTTTCTTAGGGAACGGGAGATAGACGTGTTTCTAGTACAAGAAACACTTCTAAAACCCAGTAGGCGCGACCCTAAGATAGCAAATTACAATATAGTCAGAAATGACCGTGCCACCCTAGGAGGCGGCACGCTCATCTACTACAAGCGTTCCCTCTATTGCATGCCAATAGACCCTCCCGCACTTACCAATATGGAAGTGTCCGTCTGTAGAATAGGCATGACTGGCCATCCGCCAATCACGCTTGTCTCTGCATATCTCTCCCCGAATAAAAGACTCCTTCAGTCCGATCTGGAGGCGCTTTTTTCACTCGATCAATCAGTCATAATAGCAGGCGACCTCAATAGCGGTCACACCCTTTTCAACAACCCGCGCAACACCCGTAACGGGGTTATACTAGAACTACTATGCGACGTGCTCGGCTTTGACGTCATAGCACCGCTAGAGCCCACGCACTTTCAAGACAACTGTCAACCGACAGTACTTGACATAGCCCTCCTCAAAGGTGTCTCACTTCGGTTACGACTTATAGAAGTCGTACACGAACTAGACTCCGACCACCGCCCGGTTATCTTACAACTCGGGCAACCGTTCGACCCCAGTCCGCCAAAAGTCAAAATAGTTGACTACGCGATCTTAAATCGCTACTTATCCGATAACGCGACCCCGTCCAGCCTAGCTAGGATCCCCGACGTATTGGAGTCAACCGCAGACGCCGATTTAGCCATCGATTCCCTGGTCGACTACCTCCAAACCGGTGTAAGGGAGGCCTCGAGAGAGGTGCAAGCGGCAAACGAACGCCGTTTTATACTCCCCCCCGGCTTACGAGCGTTAATCACGGAAAAGAACGCCGCGACACGTGCACATGACTCCTATCCGACGAGGGATAACACCCGTAGGTTACGACAACTTCAGAGAGAGGTTAGAACTCGCATCGGAGAGTACAGAGGTCACCGGTGGGATAACCTCTTAGAGGGTCTCAAACCGTCCCATCTGGCTTACTGGAACCTCGCCCGCTCTCTGAAGTTAGAAGCTTCCGCCCAGATGCCGCCCCTCGAAAGGGGCCCCGATCTTCCACTCGCGTTCGATAGCGACGATAAGGCAGAATGCCTTGCCGCAAGCTTGGAGAGCCAGTGCTCCCCAAACTGCGACAACGTAGACACTGCCCACACCGAAACTATCGAGACCGCCGTTCAGGAACTCACGTTGATTCCTCCCGCGGAAACGCTAACCCCGGTCACGCCAGATGAGGTCTGTTCTATCATTAAAGGTCTTAAGCCTAGGAAATCTCCCGGTCCAGATGGTATCAGGAATGAAGTACTCAAACTTCTTCCTGATCACCTCATAGCTCTTTTGGTCTGCATCTTCAATGCAGCCATAGCCCACTGCTATTTTCCAGCCGTCTGGAAAAAAGCTATAGTTATAGGTATTCGCAAGCCCGGCAAAAAAGCTTCGCTTCCCGATAGCTATCGCCCGATCAGTCTCCTAAACACCCTAGGGAAACTCTATGAGCGGATCCTTCTGAACCGTCTCAAGGTCGTTATAGACGACAAGAATTTATACCCGCCCGAACAATTCGGCTTTCGCGCCCGTCACTCGTGTACACATCAAGTGCACCGCCTCACGGAGCACATCACGAGTAACTTCGCCAAGAGCAATATCGCTCCCGCCCGCACGCTTGCGGTCTTTTTCGACGTAGCCAAGGCCTTCGATAAGGTCTGGCACGCCGGACTGGTCCACAAGCTTCACCATTTAGAAGTCCCGGATAGGTTAGTACATTTAGTCCGCGATTACCTAAGCGACCGCACCTTCCACTACCGAGTGGAAGGAGTACTATCTACCGCCCACCCTATACGCTCAGGCGTCCCGCAAGGTTCCATTCTGGCGCCTTGCCTTTTCAATCTGTACGTCAGCGACCTCCCGAAGCCCCCCGGGGTCGAGGTAGGGCTCTACGCTGACGACACAGTCATATACGCGTCAAACAGACATAGAAAAAATATCGCCTGCGCAGTCCAACGTGCCGTAACCACTCTCGGGGAGTGGTTTCGAACGTGGCGAATAGCTATTAATTCGGTAAAGAGCGCTGCGATTATGTTCGAACCGCATACATGTTAACTACCACGCACGGTAGGACCCCTCTCATTATTCGGTAGGAATATCCCTTGGGCCACCAAGACTAAATATCTGGGTGTCACCCTCGACTCGAAGCTTAACTTCAACGCACACGTTACTATAGTCCGGAATAGGGCCGTCTGGATCCTTTCCCGCTTGCGACCCCTGCTCAGTTCGGTAAGCAAACTGTCCTTAAGACATAAGCTTACACTATACAAGATGTGCGTCCGTCCGATCTTGACATATAGCTGCGCAGCGTTCGCACATATGTCCAAACATAACTTTGTCCGCATGCAAAGAGTCCAAAATCGGTTTCTCCGTCGCCTGCTTGACCCTCCAGCCTTCGTTAGGAACATGGACCTCCACAGGGACATGAGGCTTCCCTCGATAGAAGCCTATGTGAAATATCTCACCAGGAGATACTTCGATAGCGCTTCGAATCACCCCAACCCGCTCGTAAAATCCACCGTGAACTACGTCCCAGACAACTCGATCCCCGTTGCCAAACGTTATAAACGCCGTCCGCGAAATCTCTTTGTCGATCCCGACGACGACATCGAGAAAGCTAATAATTACTACGCATCCGCTCCCGCAACATATGCGTGCTCGCGCCCACGCCCGGGAAACCACCGTTCCCTCCGCAGGGGACGAACGGTTAACTTCGCGCCCGCACACCCGCCACGACCACCTTCCTCTGCGGCAACTCAAGCGTAGGTCCGATCCATCGGCATGGAGCCCTTGAGCCAAGCAGCCGCTCGCGCGATACAAGTGACTGTACAATCACTAGCTTTCACAGCCATACATGACACTGCATTATACACACATGCACAACACACATAGGTACATAGGTTCTGTAAGGGACCTTTTTTTTTTCTTTTTTTGCCTAGTTAGAGTAGACAAAAATTTCAGACCACTAAATACACATACACATGTTCCTTCCCTCCTCCCAGGGGGCAGAAACATGTATATATGTATAGTTAGTTTAGATCGAATTATGGATAGGGAATTAGTCAGATCGCGACTTAATTGCATACGCGCAACAGTCCGAGCCGAGGTTCGGCCACTTTGGCACCCTCGGATGTTGTTGCTTAGCTTTCGTGGCGGAGTGCCCTAAGCGCTCGCCCCCAAGCCCGGTAAAGCTGTAAAAGCCGTAAAGGCTCCAGGGCCCCTCAGGCTAACAGTGTAGTCAGTTCGAAAAAAAAAAAAAAAAACCGTCGTGATCTTGTTAGACATTCAGTAATGATTAAAACAATACAAAATCTATTCCTCGCAAAACATCATGATATAAAATAACAAGCTGTGCCCGCGGCTCCGCTCGCATGGACTACATAATGTAGTCGGTCAAGCCAATGCTTATAGAGTGCGTACGGGCACAGACACCTGTTGCTATCGCGCCCAGTCAATAGTACGGGTCAATACTACAAATACTAAGTCATTAGTACGGATTCCATAATCATATCGACACGATTCTCCGAATTAATATATTAAAGTTTAAATTGTATCTTATTAATATAACGTGTTGGTCCGTTCCTTGTAACATTGTTTACAAATATCGATTTACATGCAAAAACATTGTTCAGCTTGGAAACTGTTTGCAGTTGCAGGGTATAACAAGGACTGCGTATAATAAGGTCGAGTTAGATAAGCGGCAGGTTAACAATAAATACTTTAACTGGCCGATCTAATATGTTTGCAGTTTAAGTATTTAATAGATAAGAGGCTGGGGATTGCAGCGCCACGGCCGCGCGGGTCGCATGTCCGTTTCGATCTTTCGCAATGGAAACAAGATTCCGATTAGATCTCTCTATGGATAATCTAGCTTTATTTATTAACACTAGCTGGGAGACCTATCCAATATTCATATTTCATTAGGGAAAATATTTACAAGGGCCCTCAAATGAATCTGATGAGGGCTGACGCTGATACGAATGGCGATTGGTAATCAGAGTGTACTAATAATATTTCTGTAATTTGCATATTTTGTAAGTTATAAAATATCATCATATAAAGAATACTGGAACTATTTTAAAAGACAACTTATATTTCATAAGTTGTGTAGATAGAAGGGATGCTTCAATTCCCTTTAAACTTACAAATTTAGTTTAACTTCTCGTATAGTAAATTGATAAATTGTATCGTAAAGTTTACGCAATTGTACCCAGGGCATATTTTATACGAAATAATTAAATACTCTCTCGGTACTTATAAGTACTGTTATGATTGTAGACGAAATAAGTAAACACAGACTTAACAATTTATTTACGTATTTTGTGAACATTTTTCTTAAGTAATATAATGTAACATCACTCCTCATGTAACATCATACGATCGCTCGAGGCCCAAGCCCGGTAAAGCTCTAAAAGCCGTAAAGGCTCCAGGGCCCCTAAGGCTAACAGTATAGTCAGTTCGAAAAACCAAAATTAAAAAAAAAATTGCTCGCGGTACGGCGGCGTTGCGGCTGCGATGCTCCTATAATACTCGGGAAGCTGATGGGAGCGGCATTCTACTTCTAGTGTTGTATTGGAACTTTATGCTGCCAAATTGTCACTTGACCAATATAGAAGTAATAAACAGTTTATTTAATATTTATGTATAATTTATCGGCCAAGTCAAGATCATAGTTACACAGTGGTGACAATAATTTAGACAGAAATATACAAAGCATCGTGATCTACTTGTTATCCTAGTGACATTGTTTGTTAGTTGCGAGCCTATACCGGCGTTATCTACATGTGTTCTAATTATATTCTGTAGCTAAATATTATTTATCAATATCAATATACTGGTTCTATATTCACACTCCAACATTAAATATGTATATACTGCTTAATATTTTATCTAAAACTGGCACATGATTCTTATTAAATTTAAAACTCAATTCATAATTCTTAAAAATGATATATATTTTTAAGTTACTTAAGTATACTATTCTAAATATAACATACATTTATTTACATGAAACTTAATGTACGTGTTCTAGATCTATACCATTAATAATTTACATAATATTTTAATAGTTCGATAAAAATAATTTAGCAAAAGGTGATTTTATACACTTGTGTTGAAAATGTTTAACCTCGACCTTGACTTACTTGGCGATGATAGGTCTTATAAAAAAAAGGACACTTTAAAAAAATGTACGCACGTAAGAAGTAATAATTATTTGGCGTAACAAAACAAAAATAAATCTTTTTTTATACCTTGTGCTAACAACAATATGTGTTAATTGTTAACAATTGCAATAATTTTATATGCAATAATAATAATAATAAAAGAAAGTAATAATAATTGTAATGATGTTAACAAATTGTAAATAATAACAACCATTAATGATAATAATGTGAATTCGTCTTACTGACTTTTTATTTTGCAAAAATAATTAAACGTTGTATAATTGGGCATTATTTTAATTTGAGTTAAACATTAAATTATTTTATGCAATAAAAAAATATAAAAGTCAATTAAATGAATGTGAGTTATTATCATTGGTGGCTAACTTTATCATGTCGTACAAGATATGTGCGCAGCTCTCAGTTTATGCTCTCCTGGACGCGCCAAATGAAATAAAACTTCAAAAACTCTAACGTACCACTAGCCAGCATTTACACTGAAAACTTAACCAGATATTTAACGTAAATATTAAAATTGTCATAGCTAAATTAGTTAGTTATAATTATTTGTAAACATGTAATAGTCTCAATAGAATATAGCCGTCGCGTCGGCTCCATTTTATTCCTTGTGCGTCTTAAAATTACAAAGTCAGTTGAAATTGGTTTTACGCGTATCGTACATCTGTGATACAAAGTGAGCAGCCTCATAAAGAAGTCAAGAGCTGTCATGAGAGATGGTTATCGTGTAACTAGCTCCTGCAAGTTAACAGCACGTCGCGTTAAACTGTGCCATCGAATGGAATTCCTATTTCCGTAACAAGTTCAAGATTTACATTAATTTTAATGTAAGTCGTATCTAATATTAGTATTTGACGTCCAACTGGATATTGCCGCGTGTAGTAAGAAAGAAAAATTGATGGCTTATCATGTAAATAAATAAATGTGAAATGTCATTTTATTACACGTACTAGGTAGGGCTCTTACATTATCATATCAAAATAATTAGTTGTTTTCACATAAATAAGCAGTTATGCTATTAACGTATGTACACATTTTTATTTCAAACTTCGTCGGCGACGCATAAAATTTTTATAGGTCTGTGTTTTTAATAATAATTACATTTTTCATATATATCTATTTATTTTCGGATAGTGATGTGACTTTTGTAGAGATTTTTTGAGTAATCTTGTACTCTGTATGTTTATTAAATGCTCACTTTTATCCTCGACTTTGCCCCCGTTGTTTTCGAAATGAAACGAATCGCACGCAATTTATTTTATCATAATATATTTACATTAATAAAGCTGTGTAGTTTTGTCTGTAAATGCCATTTTCAGTTCAAATTTCCTGATAGGCATATGATATAAAGTACACTAATCACGAATATGAAATTAAAGAAATTTTTGTCTGTCTGTCCGAACATACAAATAGACGTTTGTATGAAATTGTAATTATAATTAATTGTAATTGTAATTATTTGTTTGTGTAATTGTATGTTGTTTTATGAAATTTTGTGCGTGGGTGCTTATATTATTGCTCAACTGATTTTGAGGATTTTTTATACGCGGGAAGTATACATATTATATCCATGACTGATAGGCTATATAAGAATTGTCAATAATATAAGTAAAAATTAAATTATGAGACGCAAATAATGATTAAATACTAGTTTTTTATACTTTATAGGTTAAACTAGCTGTGCCGGCGGCTCCGCTCGCGTGAACTGCAGAATGCTGTCGGTCGAGCGCACGCGCGATTTGTGCCGCCTCAAAAATCCTTATTGTGGGTGATCATTAGAAGATAGACATATGCAATCGCTCACTTTTTTAAGCTCTTTTCAATATTACAATTATGTACTACATTAATTTGATATATAATTCGGCATAATTTTTTCCGACATTTTCAACAATCATAGTCATGTTTCAAACAATTTACACGAAACCGTAATTAATTACCGTAATTAATTATACACCTAAACCTCCCTCATGAATCACTCCGTCCATTGATGAAAACCGTATGAAAATCCGTTCGGTAGTTTTTGAGTTTATTGCGCTCAGACAGACATACGCGGCGGGGGACTGTATTTTGTATGTAGATAAAACGTAGTATTGATATTTTTGACTCTATTTTATTTTTACACACTGGGTTTTATTCTATACTTGAAAACAATATTAAGCAATGATTATGTAATATTTAAAAACTTCTGAACTAAATGTATGTCACTGGTTGTTCAGTTGCATGAATTGTTATAAAACAGCTATTGCGTAATTGTTACGCCCACCGTAAAAAAATCTGATTGGATCGCTGTCCTTGGTTCGCGGTCTTGAAATCTGAACATCTAATTTTTGTGCAAATATATTACACATGTTTCGTATTTCTTACTTTCGAAGTTGTTTATCTGCTTGTTAATATAGCTTGTATTGTCACCATGGACGTTTTTTTTTACTGAATATACTGTTAGCCGTAGGGGCCCTGGAACCTTTGTGGCTTTTACAGCTTCACCAGGCTTGGGCGCGAGCGCTTACGGCACTCAGCCGCGAAAGCATTGCAACAAGTTCCGAGGGTGCCAAAGTGGCCGGACCTCGGCTCGGACTGTTGCGCGTATGCAAAGAAGTCGTGATCTGGCTAATCCCCTATCATACGATCTAAACTAACTATACATATATACATGTTTCTTCCCCCTGGGAGGAGGGAAGGAACATGTGTATGTGTATTTAGTAATCTGAATTTTTTTGTCTAGTCTAACTAGGCAATAAAAGAAAAAAGATAACGACCTCGGTTGTAATGACTTTTGGCTATAGCGACGTAACACTTAAGTCCATTGAATTTAAAGTATGCATTTAGAGGAAAATAATTTGGTTATAGCGACTTCGGAAGTAACGCAGATTTCGGGTATAGCGACCAGTATTAATGAACCTTTTGTAAAAGTTCCGAGAAATCCCTTGCAAATATTGCGACCGGCGACGACCGAGTTATCATACAAAAACGCAAAGATTTCATTCTTCATTCATAAAGCTTTCTTGATTTTGTTTACATTCACATTGCAGATGGTCAGCATTTGTAAAATAATACACTTTTGTTTATACACGTTCAGACGGGTAAAGTTAAATCTAAGAATTTAGACGATATATACGCATTGCGCAGCTTTATTGTCTGGAAATAAATATTTTTTTTTTGTTTGTTTCTACCTACCTACGAATATAGCTACTTCCGGATATAGCGACGCAATTATAGTGGTCCCTTCGTGGTCAAAGTTATAACCAAAATCCACTATATTTCGTTAAAAGTATCTGTTAAAAAAATTTAAAATTTGCAGATGTTTACGGTTTTTTAGTTAATATAATTTTAGATTATCATCTTTCCGTTTGTTAAAAAATATAATAAATAAAATTTTCAAAAGGGTTATACTTAATTCATTATGAAAATATTTAATATTCAGTAAACAATTATTTTTTTGGAAATGCATCCCCACTTATTTTAGAAAATTTCGTATAAATATTAGGGACAGGCTTAAAAAATATTAATTTACCTGTATATTATTTTTCAGTCATGAAGTGTACCTATTATAGAATTTAGTCATTTAATTGCTATTATCTTGAATCGCTATACAAAGGCTGCCGCGGCCGTTCTATACCTACCTAATAACGCTTGCAACAGCATTCGCCTACGTACCGATACCTGGAGGTCGCCAACTTTCATTCATAGGCACTATACGAAGAGACAATTATTATGTTCAAGTGTAAGCAGTTGCAAATTTAGAAATGATCTGTGTAACAAAAATCATATAAAATACATATCTACCTAAATGTCACTTTCCTCAGCTAATGAATCTTTTTTTTATGTAACGGAAGTAGCAAAGAGGTATGAAATCCGCCTAATGTTAAAGTCTTATTACATTCTATAACTGTGTATAAATAACCTCAAGCAATACTGTAGTCGTAAAGTCAGCTATTGACATGTCAGTTGTTGCTGTCACTGTGCAAACAGCAACCTGCAATTCCACGTTTCTGATCCGCTTCTTAGGGTCACAGCGTAAAGCTATATAGAACTGAACCGTTCAAACATACAATCTCTCCAGCTTTATAATATCATTATAGATATATGGATTATTAGATAAGATGAAGATAGTCGTTGAATACTGTTTTCAGGTTATGTTGATTGCTTAGGACAGATGAACTAAAATTTTAAGTCTTGTCTTCAGTGTGTTTAAGTCTTGTTTATTAAAATTTTCACACAAATTATGCTGTTGTGTACTATACTAATTTGAAAATATTCGTGAGTAAATACAGTCTTGTCATATTTCATTTTTAACTTTGATTATTTATTGAATGTCAGATAATCAAAGTTTCCTGCTCACTAAACCTCGCTGCGCTGCGCCCCGCAAGTAGGTAGGTAGAAAACGAAAAAATTTAGAATGTGCTAAACTGAACGGCATATATATAATATATATTTTCAATTGTACATTGTTTCTTTTGCGTATTTTTTATCTAAATATTTATTTTAAAACGGTTACATTCTTCGCGACGAAATACTATTCCTAAACCAATTTTAAAAACATCTCTGAATATTATTTATACTAACAAAAGACAATATGTGTGAAATATTTGGAACAATGGTTTTCAATGTATGAAAAATTGTACAAAATATCAACGGCTATAAGCTAAACATTCAAATGAGCGTTTATTATAGAGTTAAAATCATCCAACCCAACGACTCTAGCTCGAAGATGGCGTCCAAAATATTCCCGTCGTTCATTGACACGTGCCAAACCTGTTTTCGGGCAAGTTTTTCTGAATGGTCGCTTCCTTTGTAAGAGTAAACATATTCAAATGTTGCGATTAATTCATAGCTAGATAGTGGCTTGCTTTTATGAATGGAACTCGTCGTGTATTAGTGTGAGTGAAACGATCTTATAGAATGCACACACGCGCACGGATTTGCATACTTGCCTAGACCTGCCACGTGCTGCCATCGTTTCGAACACAGTTACTCTTCAATATTCGAGAAGTTAATTTTAAATGTAAATGTTATTTGAAAGTCAATAGCTTATAATAATGTGCTCAGGAAATGAAAACCGACAACGTATGTGTGCAAAGTAATTTCTTTTAAATTCTAAGAAATTTTGCCTTTAGTATTTCCTGTGTTTTACTCAATACGGTTTTGCACTACAAATATTACACCATATTTTCAATTTAAATTTAAAATTAATTTACATAGTGAGGAACTAATAAGAAAAAATCTTATAAATTTGAAGCCGTAGCTCTATAATATTAAGGTAATTATTTTGCATTATTCGACACGATAGTTTCTTTAAAGGCTCATTAAAACCCATAACTCATTAGAAGCGATATCGCGAGGCGCATAATGTTGCTCATCCTCGGACAAAAGGATAAAGGTGTGCTTGTGAACAAACGTATCTTGTTAGCATTATTTGTAATGCGCCTCGATGGAAATTTTCAATACTTGATACACAATAGTGCCTTAGTTGTATATAGTTTATGTATATTTTGTCTCATACGGTTTTAATATATTAACGTTCTTAAAATCTATCGAAACTAATTGTTTTAGATTATATATATGATTTTAACTGAAGGTTCATAAGTCATGAAATTAAAAGTCTATCCATCAAAACGGGACATCCGTTCAGAGCTTATTAACCTGGAAAAACAAACAGACAGACGTACTAAAATTATAAAATCGTAAGAGGTTAAGAAAAAGCCTTGTTTTGATATAACAGACAGATACTTCAATTTTATTTATTTGTTTATTCATGAAACTGTGGAAAATCGTTATAACTTAAAATCTATACATATAATAAAACTGTAAATGAGCCAAATCTGCAGTTCAGATAAACCAGCTCGAGAAAAACTTTTAGCTCTGTAAGTGAGCAATTTTGACCACTCGCAATAATCGAGCTGCTGCGATTAACAACGACACTATAGTAATCCGAGTCAAGGGTGAAAATGTATGTTCAATCAATAAGGCTATAGATCAAAACCAGGCCACCACCAAACAGTGTTGAAATTTTATCACATTGTCTACACCCAAGTTTACATAGCAAATAAAATAGTCGATGCGCCTATAATTCGTCTGATTCGTCTGCTAAAATGGTACCTGGTTTACCGAGACATACTGTAGTGAAACAGAAGTACGCAGCTTCTAACAGGGTGCGGATTCCGCTCATACCAACAATTTTCCTGTGCGCTTCAAGCGTGTGCAGTTTCCTATAAGCGTTTGCTTTAGTATGACAATATATAAAGCAAAGGGATGGACGCTGTGCACCAAGGGACTGGATATACCAGCTGCTTTAGTCAAAGGCAGCTCTACGCGGCTTTATCCCGAGTGAGCAGAGCCACCAATATTTTTGTATATACCCCACAAAACTTTACTGATATCATTGTAAACGGTATCGTCAGTTTGTTTTACTTTTGTGATACACTGTTTTATGCATTTGAATCTGTCTACATGGAAAATTCGAGTCCACGCGAACGAAGTCGCGGGCACAGCTAGTATTATAATAAAATTAGTAGGCCAACTGTTTTATTTGTTACACTTTTATATAAACTTTGCAGGAACTTTACGAGTAAAACTAATCATTAAAATAGAAGAATGCGATTTATACACATAATAGACAAATAATATATAAGCACTCAATGTCTCAAGAAATCAACCTACGCTTTAGCTTAATAAACGAGATCGCGTGCGCCGCTAAGGGCATAATATGGGACGAGCAAAGCGCAAGTCATTTCCGGCGCTGAAGTTGTTGTCTAATCTCGTAGGTATAAGAGAATGTCGCAACTGAGAAGAATTGCTGCTAATAAATAATCTTCACTTTCTTAAACACTGACTCACATACAGGGTTGTAATCAGATATTTTTATAAAGGTTTAGTTTTAGTTAAGTGTATTTTTTTATATTTAACTTTATTATTATTCTTCTAAAGGAGTGCTGTGTAATCTTTTCTGACTTGTATCACTGCGACCATATGTAATCTATTGAAGCAATGATGGCTCAATGTGAGCGTGTACGGACTTCACGTCGATCGACGTGAGTTCGAACACCTACAATGAGCCTGAGCCTGAGCTTTTAGGCTATTTTCTAATGACGGCTTTGTGAGCTAACATCTTCGAGTCGGAAATCTGTCGCCAAGGTGTGTTCCAGCAGCTTCACTTGAGAGCAAGCCCCCCCCAGGCTTAGCATGACACCGTCAAGGATTAATAAATTATTGAAACAATTATTATTATTATCCACAGAGTAACACCTTCGTCAATCAATTATCATCATATTATAAAAAAATGTAGTACCATATATTTCTCGTTGTTTGTAATCCGACAATACGTGATATCGTATCTTGATGATACTCTATTCCCACCTCTGCTGCCTTTCTAGAGCGCGTACCAGCAACCAATTAATATACTTGAACTGACTTTTTCATGGCTTACGTAATATTAGTCAATTATTCCTTAATACGTTCTGTTATTATTCAAACAAAACAATTCTGCTGCACTGATGCAAACGCCATGTTGGCAGTTTTAATCGACGCAAAAAAAACATAGAAAATGTTTGTAGGGATGTAAAATACCACCACATGACAGTCGGATATTTAATTTTTTTTAAAAGTAGCACGTCAGAGTAACAGTACTGAGCTTGGCGGTAAGTTCAGTACAGTCCAAGAACAATGGCAACAATTTAATATCTTAACTTTGCTTTCCCAATAAATTCTTAACAATTTAATGTACATTCGTAAAAACTTTGACAAGCTTGATTTTGTCAAAGACCAGCACAGTTTTAATACTAGAAATAGACATAAACTAGTCGCACCGTCTTTTAGACTTGGTAAAACTAATAAAAGTTTTTTAGGTAATATTGTTACGTTCCATAATAAGATCCCGACCCACATTACTGATTTAGCAGACAATGAGTTCAAGCGGGTTTTACTGTCAAAAGATTATTATAGGATAGATCATTGTCTGAATGATAGTGATATCTGGAAGTGACTCTCTCTCTCTGTGCATCCACTAAATAATAAAAATGATATATTAACTGTAACTATTATATGTAACTTTGGAAAAAAATAATTAAAAAAAGATAAGCCCGGTTAATTTTCTAGCCGGTTCTTTTCAATGACTGGGATGTTTTCCGAACCGGTAGTAGTGTATAACGTTCATAAGTGCCTTCGTAGAGCCTAAATTAAATAAAGTAGGTATATGTATATTTATCGTTATAGGTTTGGCGTAGTGGGATAGCGTAGATGAGAACTCACGTCAATCGACGAGAAGTCGTACTCGCTACCACTGAGCCATCATAGCTTCAAAGAGAGATCGGTAATCTGTCGCCGGTCTTTGTGTCACGCCGGCCTGCAAGTGCATGTACATTCATACACTGATTGATCCCGAAACACAACAAACTGAAAGAGAGGCACTGTGACTGATTTATCACAACGTGAATAGAGGTCGGAGACGTCCTACTACCTCGCTTGATTACTGAATATATACCGGTATATATTTTTTTAAATTGTAATTTGTGTTCTCTAAACTTTTATAGACTTTTCTACCTTATATGTTCAAATCACTTATTCACTGATTATGTATTTTCAACCATTCGTTTTTATGACTATTTAAAACTGTATTAGCAAGAATCATAACCAAAAACAAGACAACATTTATAAAAATATGTATTTTAATAGTTATATAGTTATTTGCTAAGTGGAACTTTTACTTGTATCGTGTTAAAAAATTATGCCTCATGATATTTAGAGAACATTACTGTTTACCGTCTTTGTATTTTTTTGTAAAATTTGTAACTTTTTGTAATGATTATAGTACAAATAACGATTTTAAAAATAATGATTTTAGAATAGGGACCTACTTGATATTGAATTGATAATGCCTTATATAATATAATATATATAAATATAATGCCTTATGACAATGATTTCATAATAAAGTTTACGAGTTGCTTAAGATATGTTTTAAAAGTATGGTCGGTCAATGCAAGTCAATGTATGTCTTTCAATGCAAGTCATCTGGAATATATATTGTATATGAAAATTAAAATAATTTAGATAGTTGACTCTAACAAAAAAAAACTCATCGACATAAAGATTTATCTAATTATGTAAATAAGAACTTGTCCCTTCGTCTATTGTGTCACTCGTCATTGTTGTCGCATTATGCATAAAAGTCATCGGTGTTTTAGTGGTCACTCAAATTGTCGATACAATAGTTATATGGATAGATATGGTCCCGCCGCGCCGCGCCGCACCGCGTCTTGTCGCGTCGTGTCGCCCTGGCGCTGGCGCCAACCTCGAAAGCTTTTGTAACCATCACAATTTTTCCGTTTCCATATCATTAGAGGTCCGAATACGATGTTAAATTTATTCAACAGGTTTTTATTATGTATTTATGCAAACTATGGGCAGCCAGTGAACTGGACCTAATCGTACTGTCCAATCGTAATTGATTTCCTTATCGAGCCGTATGTCCGATGAATAAAAATGTCCATTTCCAATTTAATTACCTGTATCGAATTTTTGTTAATTATTTTCGAGATAATATTCTAAAGAGTAGTAATTTCATAATATCGAGATAATACTTAGTGATTTACTTTTTAATGGTGTTGATACAATTATACATATAACTATTAGTTAAACTAGAGTTAAGAAGTAGACAAAATTGTTAACCACCTGATGTTAAATGGGCAACCTTAGGAGGCTAAGTGAATCCAGACATTAATAGATTTCTAGCCCTAACATTAACTTATATAGTAAGGAACGGGCGGACCGCACGTTACAAGGGCCCCTAGTAAATATTTACGTGTTTTATTACCATTTCAATAGCTTCTTTCAGAAAAAAAACCTTTGAGTTACTGATGTCGTATATAAGACTGCACTTTTTAAATAACATTCCTACTTTTAATTAGGAGATATAATTTAAACTCTATATAACGAACTTCTATTTAAGGAAAAACTGGTTAAAACGTATAAAATACTAAGTTTTGGTTCGTTCAAACTGCTACCCATTAATTCAAACATTATATGTAGCGAAACAAACATTCTCAATAACGAAATAACAGGTAGGTACTTCATTATTTAAACCCAAGTAAACATTGATTGAAGCGATGATGGGTCAGTGGTAGCGTGTACGACTTCGAGTCGAGTGACGTAAGTTCGAATCCCTGCAATCAGCCTGAGCTTTCGGTGAAGGAAAACATCGTGAGGAAACAATAGCATGGTGGTAGGGCTTTTTCTAATGCCCGCCTGGCTAGCTACCACCCTCAAGTTGAAAATCTGTCGCCAAACACCAATAGGTGTATTCCGGCAGCTGCACTTAAGCGCCAGTATTCCGCTAGATTTAGCGTGTTACCATCTTGGACCACATCGTCACTTAACATAAGTTGAGATTGTGGCCACTAAGCCAAAAAACCTATAATGATAAAAAAAATAACAGAACTTCAAACACAATAATAAATAATATGTACGTACAATGAGATTCCTTGAAAAATTGGCTTATTTGTTTGTTGTTCCTAATTGCCTAGCACTTGTTTGCTCACTGTACTTGTCTAATATCATCCTATTGCTATGCTTTGTTTTTACGTTATCATATTCTTAATTGCTTCCAAACTTTTGAATTTAGTCAGTATTAAAACTTACTTATTATTTGTAATGTAAAAACCTCATGTATTCAATACCTATAGAAGAAAAAATAATGTTGCCTTCTCGAAATTTCATACATATTCATAATGAAGTTTAAAGCCAAATTTGTCGATCGAATGTCATTTTCAAAATAAAAATAATTTACGTCGGAAATTAGGAAAAGTTGTGGGCAAAGCTCATCTTGATACGTAGGCGTGTAACGGTATTGGCCGGCGCCAGTCGTATGTTGTGCTGTTACGTCGCGCGCTGTCGCCCTGCCGCGCGCCGTGCCGCGATACCGCACTGCAAAACTATTGTCTGCTGCTGGCATTAACCATCTGTCGATATGACCTCACTCTGTACCAAGAGATTAATATGCTACTGACTGCTCAGTTTGCTCTTTGACAATTATTATTATTTTCTTTTTATTTTATGGCGTAACTGTGCTCGTTCTTATTTCTGCCAACGTCACGTGAACATAAAATGTATATTCCTAATTATTATTTACTAGCTGAGACCCACGGTTTCACCCGTGTTAAATTTAGTTGACAATCTCTCCACGGTGCGGCGCCGCCGTCTACACGCCCGTTTAGCTCAGCCCTATCGTTAAGGATAACGCCTACAGCTTGCCAGATTGCTTAACGTTCATAGCTACTGCTCCGTTCCTTAGGGTTGTAGCGTGAAGTTATAAAGCCTATACTATTCCTCACGAATTTGGCTATCATATACAAAAAGATTTTTTCAAATCCGACTCATAGTTTCAGAGATTAGTGTGTTTAAACAAAAAAAACAATAAAAAAAACTTTTCAACTTTATTATATTTTTAGTATAGATACACTTTACTTGTGTACAATAATCAAGCCACCACCAATAAAATAAAAACCACCACATGACACATAAAAATCCCAATAAAACATCTTAACAATTATTAAAACCAAAAATCTTTCAAACTTCAGGCCTGCAGCATTAGTAAATAAATTTCTTACCATTAAACCAAAAACGTAAACTTTTAGTAAACTTTTAGTAAACGAAAGGCTGTGGTCAAATCGCTTACAGGACAACTTTATGTGTTAACTGTTAATTCTGCATGAAGGTGTTTAATAGCAATAGCTACAACTTTAAGGTAAGAAAGAGTAATTTCGAATGTACTAAATTCTACCTACCTATAATGCCATGTCCAAATATCGTGAAAATTAAACCAAAGAAGGAAAATTTACTTGCGTACATTTACGAGTAATAATCAACTCTTGTGTAGATCTGGTTTCAAAACAACGATAAAAGGCTACTGTACTCTGCTATAGATACCTATAAGTTTAAAAACGAATACTTTATTAAGAACTAAATAAAGGTTATAACACACTGCTCAATACCGACAGTTTTTAGGTAGAATCCATAATAAAAAACAAAAATTAATAAAGTATATGATATTATTAGTTTTATTCCTTGATTTAATCTGTACCAGTAAGACCATAAATGAGATAGTCAATATTAGAACTCGACTTTAGTATTCTTCACACTGATCTTTTTAAACAACTATTGTAGCTTCTACTTTGAACTAATGATTAACGTCATAATGATTGATTAAAAAAACAACTAAGAGTACTTACTTACTTTAATTTGTTGCTAGTTACTCACAACAGATTTATAGCATAGCATAAAAAACTTAAGTTGAATAACCTGCATCGATAAAACTACTTTTCGGTTAATACTAAGAAAGTGTAATCTTATAACAGTCTGGACTACTCGTATGTAACAATGTATCGTCTTTATTGTGTAAGTTTTTCTTAAGAAAATAATTAAAATATGACCATGTTACTTAAACTTTATTATTAAAACCATATTATAAACCACAACAGAACTCTGTATTGTTCCAATATAAAATTGTGGATTTTTTTTAAAGTCTTCTCTATATATCTCACGTTGGAAACAGAGTCTCACACAAAGAAAACTGTTGTCTATAACCAATTGAGTCCTACATGTTGCCTGTGTTTTTTACCACACCTTTACCAAACCAATTGAACTATAAATACCTATAATTAACTCCAACACGAAAGAAACCTGCTAAATTACGTAAAATAACTTATAGAGTTAAAGATGTAGTTTATCGCTTTCGCTTTGACCGTGACTTAATGCGAGCTGCAAGTCAGTGATATATAGACGGCGCCCACACCATTCTTAGGAAGAGCTTCGGTACAAAATGCAATGTGTGCATACTAAGTATGAGATCATTATGTATATAGGTCATATAAGATTCATGTTATATATATATAACAAAGTAAGTATATGGTAAGGTGAAAAGAGAGATTTTTGAGGAAAGATCTCGTTGATATTTTGTACTCCTCACAAAATAAAGTCGTTGATACATCATACATCCTAAAGTTTTCATTATATGACCTCAATTGACTGCCATTATGAGGATGTTAAAGTATTAGATGGCAAATATATTTTTAACAGCTTAGAAAGAAATAACGCTATTAATTATTGACGTCGCTGCGTCAACGAATAGAAAACGTAATATTTATGTTAGAAAACTTGCTGAACTTGTGAAATCGGCTGTTCATTGTTGTACATCCAATCTTCTTTTAAAGCTGTATAACTTAATAACTGCTCCAGCAGATAACATACATATAAATACATATACATATCGTAGACATTTTTAAAAAGAGGTTCATTAGTACCAATAACATTCGTAATTTTTATTAATTTATTCTAAAAAAATAAATTTATAAAGTAATATAAATAGATAATACATATACCTATTTAAGTTTGTTGCAGGAACCATTTCTATAATAGTTCATATCTAACAAAGTTTAGTTAGTTATAAAACACTTCAAATGTTTAATGTGTTATTTTTGCTAAATTAACTTATTATTTTTACGATGCGTACAATATTTTCCAATGTGTATACAAAAATTACAAAAAAATTGTTAAGATTTTCACAATTTTTTTTAAGATTCAAAATAAATTTCAAATTACATGGACATTTCGTAACGGGTCCTCACAAATTTTACAAACAGTTAGCGACAGCAATTTACACAGGTAATTGGACTCTCGCAAAACAAGCACTAGATACATACATGCGCTTCATTATCGAGATCGCGTGTTTTTATTGTTATATATGAATAGCTAATAAGTACAATTGAATTATTATTATATTGGCCTATTGGCATGTAGTTGCAATACTGTTCGTATAATCGTATAATGAGCGGGGGCGTTACGTAAACAAAGAGTTGGGCGGCTCTGCTACCGGGCGCCACCTTAGCTTGCCACTCCCCTCCCGCCAGCCTCAGCTTCACCCCCGCACCACCTGCGTCTGGGCAAATTTTCGCAATCATCAAGTATTATTGCAACGTCACGAATATTGCGATTGGCGCCGTCCTACCTACTTAAAATTCAAAACACTCTTTGTTTATCACATAACTTTTTTTAAATTTGTGTTGGTCTTAGACCACATAATTTAATAGTAAATCCTATTATACTAATGACGACGTTATGAAACCGCGTTGACTCTAATATAAAGGGTTGTTGACATCATAAGTACATATTTGATTTAATAGCAAACTTTTAAAGTTAATTATATTAATAATACACTAATAGTTATATAATTTGTACAGTTAAAATTTACAATTCGTTCCAGATGAAAGACGTAAGCTTTTGCGAAAGCTTATAACGGCCCGGCGCGGCGCAGGGACGACGCGACGCGGCGACGATGTACGAGTTAAAAAATCTTCAATTACTTCAAGTTATTGAGTCTGTGGCGCCCAGAGATCACATGTTATGTGTCATAAAGAAATTGTTTGGTATTTGTTAAATAGCACACGGAACCTAAAGTCAGGTATTTTGCAATGACAAGGTATAAAACTGCCCGATGACCATGATTATTATAAATTGCGTTTGTTATTACTTTGTAAGTTAAAAGTTATATTAATCAAAAGATCAATGGACACGTTATCAAGTTTAGCGTTCTGGCGATAGTTTATTTATTTTGTACTAGCTGTGTCTGCGGCTCCACTGGCGTGGACTACAGAATTAACAGAATATTTTTTTTTAGATAACGATCAAGTATCTAAGGAACAAAACAAAAAAAATATATATACTCAGTAGTTTTTGTATGGTGCTCGCACAACGGCAAACCTAAATCATTTTATTTATATATATGTATTCTTATAAGTAGCTACTATAAGATACTTATATACATAAAGATTAATGTTACAATATATCAATAAATTACGTTAGCTTTGTATTAGGCAATCCGTTTATTAATTATGAAATAGCAATGTTAAATTCATTGGGCTGATTCGTTCCACTAGCGTAAGTAAACATTATGATCAATGGAATTTCAAAGTCGCCTGCCCGAGTAAGCCGAACTGTAAGCCGTAAAAGGGGGCCGGAGGAAATTGAAGACGCAAACATTAATGATTTTCTTTCATTTACATTTCACATTAACAAAAAATATTCTTTAAAAGTCGACGCTAACTCGGCGACCACATATGGTGTCGATTCGCTGCCACCTACTAATTGAGAGCGACACTAGACAAATATATCGCCTTTTATGGTCGCGGACGGTATTAACAATACTGATTGGTAAATAAACAGAATAAAGGATCGTAAGGCTGAGATGAATCAGCTCTCGATCGAGCCGTGATTAGAAGCGATTAGCATGCAGCCCGTGCTTAGTTAGGTACCGCTTCTACCAAACGGTCCACGTGGGAGGTGGGAGGTACTCGTGCACCATTGTCTTACAACACATTATAGCAGCATAATAGCAATGCTATTGCACACTATTTATGTAAATTTCATTGAGAATTCAATTTGTCCTTTGTAATATATTCATGAACGGATATTACTATCGGTAATATGAAGTGATTCTCGTCAACAACCTGTCGGCATCACCGAGGCTGTTCTCGCCTCGTCCAATTTATTTGAAAACTAGATAACTATAAACCCTATACTTATCTAGGTGACGAGTGTCATAAATTGCTATTACATACACCTATATAAAATATTGACGCTGTGAATATTAAACAAGCACGCTCGTAACTGACCATAAAACCATACAATATAATATATTATCTCGTAACCAATCTGAAAACGATAGTCCGTTTTCAATTGCGAAGTCAGTCATAAAATGTAGAAATGCGATTTATGGTTCTTGTACACTGTACGTACGATAATGTATCTTCGGTAATAGACATCGGGGTCACGTTATATATCTTAGCTTCCATTTGTCCGGCACTCGCGTACAGTGTTAACAAGAACCCTGCTTTATTATTCACCTGTCAGTGTAACGTATGTAAGGTGAATGCGAGCCGATAACATCGCACACCGAGGCGACGTCCGGCGCATCGTACAGGATAACAATGTTTAAAAATGATATCCCGCCACGCGCGAGTGCGGAGTAGCGAAGAATTCTGTGAGTAATCGCTGATAGGCCACCAGTCTAATGTCGCGCGTGCGCATCACCGCCGACCGATTTTATTGGCGTCGGCGCCACCGACAACTTTCACCTCTCGCAGACAATAACGCTCAAATTGGAAACTAAAATCATTTTTATAACTTGTTTCCACTCTCTACGTAGTAATAAAACGTAGCGTGCATGGACATATATAAAGAAGGTATCTGGGGGGGGGACTCCGGACCCCTCACCTTAGTATACTCCAAGAGAGGTATAATAAGGCACAGAGTAATTTATTTGGAGATTTCACTCTATTTGAAGCAGTTGGACTGGTGGTACCTCAACCCTACAGGAGATCGAAACCAAATAACTTTGTGTTCCTGCCGTGAGTAGGGTTTCCAGAGCTCCTTAGGGTAGGGAGTTCAAGGTCGGCAACGCGCTAGAGATACTTATTCTATAACAAGTGTCCATAGGCTACGTTAATCGCTTACAATCAGACGGGCTGTATACCTTAGTTGTATAAAAAAAATGCTAAAACTCTAATATTCGCAGAAAATCCACCTTTTGTATGTATGTCACAGATTAACTACAGTAATTTTCAATTGATTGACTTTCTATCGTTCAGATCTCTGCTTGTTTATAGTGTGACGTCATGAGTGAAAACTAAATTGCTTTCATGCTTTTTGGACGCCTCCCCCCTATGTGAGAGCTACATATAGCTACATAAGTGATAGCGTGGTTCGCGAACGCTGTTACTTAAATGTACGTAAACTGTCATAAATTCCGTAAGCGGATGGCCACTTAACGCGGGAGTAATACTCGGAGTTATTCCGGCTGTTTGCTCGTTACGTGAAGCAGGTACTTCTAACGGAGGCACCCGAAACGTTCCCACAGTCGTCGATCACTGCGGTAAAAAAACCAAGTGTCTAAGAATTAACACGTCTGCGCGCTGTATGTGTATGAAAACACTCGGTGGGCTCGCAGAGAGCCCTCGTGGTGACGGAGAGTTGTCGCGCGACAAGCCGCGGTGCCAGACGCCACTACACATCACTACGCGTAAGATAGTTCTCCGATGTATTTAATTTACTTTAATTTTATGTGCCAACGCGGCGCCGAGAATCATTAATTATTGTTAGCAGATGGCATGTCGCGTCACGTCGGTCATCTGCATGTAGTGCCTTGTCATTAAGTCAATCTCATAACTACTTCGTAAGTGTCACAAAATACATTTTCTATTTTGTGGAATGTTAAGCAAGGGCTATTGTTGTGTTGACAGTGTGCGACAGGTAGAAGCTTCTCAAACTTCATTACTGTCGCAACATTGTAGTCAGTTGCGACAGTTACGCTCGGTCACTAATGCCCTAAGCAAACATGACAGATATGTGTGTGAAACTCAGCCCAGTTCAGATTGGATACACTCGTTAATGTGCAGTGTAAACCATACTTAATCTTTCACTTTGTACCGCTTAGAGAGAAATTAACAAAGAAATACTGCGCAAACACTGCCTATACTCGACATATTAGCGGGTTACCTTTACTGATTGCGGGAATTTACTTATCCGTACGCTACTGTCAGTTAAGTATTTTAACTGTGTCAGTCGGTCATGTGAATATGGCAGCGGTTTATCCCATACTGACCTTAATAAATGTGAGATAAAACTTATATATTTGTTTATAATATTATTTTCTTTCATTTTGAAAACCGAGTGAGTTCGCGATCATTGTTAGGTAAAAACTAGTAGTTTTTTATTGGTATATCAATAAATAATTTATTAGTAGGTACAAACATAATTGCATTAAAAATATATCATAACACATTTACCGAGGTAATTGAAATATAATATGTATTGGAGAATGTGGACCAACTCGAACTGGTATTGATAATACACGAAGTTGATTTTGAAATGTCAGTAGCTTCTCACATTATTCTTATCGTATGATAATGAACAGCCAAATGTTACAATGACGTTGGACCTTCAACGCTACCAAACCAATAGCGGACTAATAACAACTCACAGGAACAAGTCCATAAGCGGAAACTACACATCAGTAGTTGAGTAAACTTTGTTTGGCTTTAATCAAATACTCATTTACATAACTTTGAAATGTTATTTTATTGTTGGGATTTTAAAAATGGTTGGTATATTGAGAGATAGGGCACTGAGAAACTTCTTTGAAGATTTTTCTCTACTTGGGGCAGCTCGACTGGTAGAACACCTGCACCCTACAGAAGATCGCAGCTAAATGACCTATAGTTGTGTTCCTGCGGTGATTAGGGTTTCTAGACCTCCTTGAGGTAGGGGGATTCAAGGTCGGCAACGCGCTAGTGCTATGATATTGCAAGCTTCCGAATCCAACCTAATTGTAAAACCATACGAGATATTATTGCTACTGTTAAGTTAAAAAAAAAACCCTCTAAATGTGAAGGCCGAATAAAGTAGACAATATCGTGTCTGTTGTGGACCAAACGAAGCATTTTTTTGTTTTATGCTTATGTACATTTTGTAGTTTCCTGAATTATGTAATGATAATAGTAAATTATTAGGTATACAACGTAGTACAATTAATAAATAAAAAGTCTTAATTCAGTATTTCCAATATAAAATATACGGCTGCACTACACTACAAAAATGAATGTGGCAAAAAGGAAGAAAATTTGTAAGAAAATCCGTCATTTTTGAAGATAGATCTATGAAAAATGGCATTTAGCAATTCAGTTACAAAAAATAATACGTGTTTCATAGTTTTTTCAAATTCAAAACCTGGATGTAAGATGGAGTGAAAATGTATATTTTTAATGTGCGTTATTATTTCAAAGGTGGTATTGGTTATGATATATTCAATTCAAAAACAATTTCATCCAGAGAAGCGGGCGGGCACCATCTAGTGTGAAGATAAATATAACTTTAAGGAAGAATTGGTTACATTTACTTAACAAATTTAACGCATTAAACAAAATAATTAGATTACTTCTTCTACAATATTATAAATATCAGTAACTTAAATGTATTATTGAAAATTTCATCACGCTATCGTGTGATTCACTACTTTGTATCACAATCAGCAAAACCAATAAAATAGTTGTGTAGACGTTCAGATGCAAACCTGGCCTGAAGAAGCGCATAAATCAGCATTTGCCGGTAGATGGACGTTTTAATTATTGATTTATTGCGAATGTTCGCTACGAGGCGCAGGCGCTTGTTAATTGGTCTCGAAGGCGTTCGCGTGACACTGCCCTATGTTGGAGTTATTGAGACAAAATCGGCCAATATTGACTGCAACACGGTCGTGCATGACTTCGTTACTCGTATCTGTTCAAAGGAAGAAATATTATTGCCTTACCTATATAAACCAGAATTTACTACCACACGCAGAAAATACTAAACATAACACAAATATTCGTGACTATAATTTACTAATTATATTTGTTATTAAAATAAAAAGTATTGTATGCTGACGGTTACAAACTATTATATGTATTCATTGATAATGTTTCTGTAGTAAAGTACTGATACTTACCTACCTTACTTAACCTTGTACAAATCGATTAAAATATTAGCGTTAACACAAAGTAACTTGACATCAACGAACAACGGCTAGATATTCATGTGTCGAACCCAAGGATGTTTGCTCGTCAAATCATTCATTTCCGAAGGTGATAGCCGTTACGTCATCAGCCATTGTAGGTACGAGCTCGTATGTCTAAACAGAAACTGGTTTCATTGGCCGTTTCGCAGTCATCGCTGTGAACTTTACCGTGGACAGCCTGCCGGTGACGGGTGAACTGAACTGTACCACCGTACTAGAGTAAATATGCGCGTGAGATACTCGCGTCATATGTAAAGCCTCTTACACACAATTTACTAAAGATATTTCATTCGATATATTTTTAATCGTTTTTGTCCGATACCGAAGTGTGTACAAAGTTTGTACACAGTGACTTTTACACAGAGGCACACTTATATCAATTGTTACGAATAGACTGAGCACCTGTGAATCTTGTGTTTTCGTACTGTATTGAAACCATTGCGTTATTTGTTAAAAAAAAAAAAACTCTTTACACTATTTCAATTAAAATTCACAATGCGACTTCCATATTTCTAAGCATAGAATTCGTCTGCACTTCGTGATAACTTATTGTTATATAAACTTTAAAAGTAGTTTAATAAAGGCAATAGCAATTAAAACTAAGCTTTAATTTTGCTGAAACATCTAGTACATAGAACTGAGTATAGTTGTAAAAGTTCGCTTCTATAATCGGGTGTTTTTTTACGGCGGTTAAAATTAATCCGAAACAGAAAAAAATATTTACAAGGTAAAATGATCATTATTCTATCGCTTATTATAGTATAATTAATATTTCTTATACTATTAGATTATGTACCAAAGAGACATGATGAAAGTAAAACAGGGTAAAAAGTTTGAACCCAGACAATTCTACGCAAACTCTCCTCGCAACAGGCCATGAAGTTACAAATAAGGCAATAATAAAATATGTATCTTACAATAATATTGATAATTGACAAAAAAAAGGTGTGTGTGCGATTCACATACGATTGAAGTGAAACTTCATTTTAAAAGATATTTTATATTTTATTTAAACACTGTGCAATATACATACACACCGACATTTGATCTCTCGCTCTGGCTCACACAAAGAGGAGAGACCGATAATATATTGCTCTCTCGCTTTGGCTCACACAAAGAGGAGACACCGATAATGTTTAACGCGTTGGAAGTCGCATAAGAAGTTTCACTTCAAAAGTTGCAAATGAAATCAGGTTTCACCCTAAGTGCAACCAGTAATTTCAAACTGTATTACTAAATAAGGTACATCACAAATAATTATAGTAATATGTTTCAAAATTGTATAGCTTTTTGTGGAGTTCAGCAGTTTCAACGAATACAAGCAACGTAGAAAAGACAAGCACGCACTCGGCTCTCGTTTCAATATTTTAGTAGCGACAAAAGACAAACAAAACTCCTTTGTTGGAGGTTAGACGTATGTGAGGAAAATTTCCGTGTCATCCACGGGCTTGGTTACACATTAGCACAGACTTCTCGGACAAATATTTTTGTTCTTCCATAATCATTAGCTGACCAGTAGAACTGTACGTTCACTCGCTTATCAAATATTGTTTAAATTTTCTATGACTATAGATCATATCATATTTCAATTATATTTTTAAATAAAATAAATTAATGCGCATACAATAAAACCAATCTCCGCCTCCAAATAAGATCAAGCCTCGAAAACCTTAGCGATAAGCTATTGAAATAATGACCCATGCATAAGATGTTATGAAGGTCGGTGTACATAACAATCAAGTGGATATAAACAAATATATTGATAAGTCCTTCTCTTGTATTTCACTCGTGATTATATCTGGTAAGACGTCGACGCGATACCTAAATTAATAGACCTTTTATGAACAAATGGATAATGTACACGATCAAGAGGAAAATGCCCTGTAATGTCACCCTATCGCGTTAACTTTAGATTATAAGGTCTTAAGTTTGTACTAATTTTATGTCCTAACGATAACGCAATATCTATTATATAGCTTATAAATTTGATAACATTCAGTACTGCTATAAACAATGTTGAATGTAAACAGCAAATAAATAAACATAAAATTATGTCTCTACAAAATGATTATCATGGTTTATGTTCTACAAGGCTATCAAGATAAATATTTGACAACAATTATGTCGAGTACTTCAATTAACATTATCATCATCATATATTATACTAGCTGTTACTAGCTGCTTCATCCATGTTAAATTAATTCGACAAAACTTTCCTCGACGCGCCCGTATAACCTCATCGTCGTTCCACTTCCCATACTTGTTTTTAGCTTGCCAAATTGCTTGACGTTTATAAATACTGATCATCTCCTAAAGGTCCTAGCATGAAGTTATACAGCTTATAGTATTCCTCATGAATCTGAATATCTTATACAAAAATATTTTTCGAATCTGACTGGTAGTTCCAGAGATTAGCGCGTTTAAACAAACAAACAAACCAATAAATAAAATCAAACAAAAAAACTCTTGAGACTTATTATATTACTATAGATTTCTTTTAAAGGTACTTTTTCTTTACAACGAGATATCTCCGTTAATTCTTCATCAAAATTAATTATTCAAACATTACACAAAACTTATTATGTTCCTCGCTATTACATAATACACAGACATATACATACCTACAAATGACATAGACAAATAGTTTAAAGCTGTAATGTTTCCGTTAAAAAAGAGTAAACAAGTTCTTCATTAGAAATGCCATCTGTTGATGCTAATGAAAATATATTCAAGGCGCTAATAATTAGCAATATGCTTAAGTAACTTGGCAGCTGTTAGATTGCTTACATTGTATATAATGTACGAAGTATTCGCAGGGTCAGCTAGTCACTTTTATTTAATTTTGTGGATTCTTTTAACTCGGAACTTATCTGATTTAACACAAATAAAGTGCGACAATCTCAGCCAAAAAAATATTATATTTTGATATATTCTTACTACCGTACATTTAATCTATACAAATATAATAAAGCGGAAGAGTTTTTTTGTTAGTTTAAACACGCTAATCGCTGGAACTACCAGTCGGATTGAAAGACTTCCTTTTTCGATATGATTGTCAGAACCACAAGGAATAGTATAGGCTGTCTAGAATTAGGCTTCACCTCTCAGCTATTCTTAAATATTGTTTTTGTTAAGAAACTCGGAACAAACCGCACTCCCCAAAGTGTTTTATCCGCGTACGCTGACGTAATGGTTAGTGATACGTAAATAAAATGTTCTTCAAAAATATTGCTCCTTAGTACATCTAACAAGAAGTCTATGATACCATATGCCTATCTCTTATATATAAGCCCCAGTAAGGTTTTTTTATTGAAAATAAAGTGATTTAGGAGCATTATTATTAGACATGGCATTAATATGCATCATCAAAACAATTTTATGTAGAAGAAACTTTGCCTTTTATAGCATATTATTTGGACATATAGTTTAAGGGATAATGTAAAATTAAAATAATTCAACACTCGGCTCCGGTCTATGACTATAGTGTAGTGGCGCGAACGAGCCGTGTGAGTTGTGACGCATAACCCTGGCCACTCGATAAAAATATTGTATATACTGAAGTATTATAAATCATCAATCGGCGATTTCTTTTAAAGTATACGCGGGTGAAACCACGGTACACAGCTAGTCTTCATATATTATTACAAGCGTTAAAGAGTTTGTGTCAAATTTATACGTAATATTAACAATTTCGCATTGATAATACAAAGATAACGTATTCTTCTCAAACATTATTCCTATCTCAACACCATAAATAATTGATATTTTAATGTCACAAATGATCTGTATGTAACTATGAATCAACTTATTCACAGAAAATAGTATTGGTTTCAGAGATTTAACATTAAATGATGCTTATTCCATTGTCATTCGTATCAAATTTCTTTGTTTCATTTAAATCGCTTGTGATGTTTCTGAATCGTGCAGGTATAGCAACGTGTTTTTCAAGCGAGTGCCGTGCCTAGCCCATAAGTTATCGTGTGTAATAAAATTAAATGTAACACATTTCTCTTTTTCATGTAATCTTCATAATTTATACATATTTTTAGTTTGCGACGTATGAAGGTACGTGCCAATTTGCAACACTCGCTTACTGTAGTTACATGTATGTTTATACGCTTTTGCAACTTTTTTTTGTATTATGTTTATTTGAAAACCATTTCGATGTACCAATAGCGTGACATGGAAGATGTATAATACTCACGAATATAAATCTAATATCATTAGAATAATTTGTACGGAAAAACAGAAACGGCATTTAAAATCGACTATATGTTGTGGACTAATTAAGCCCTTCAGAAGTGGCACATTTATAGAACGATAGTCATGTTATTTATAAAATTATTTAAACAGGAGGACTATAATAAACGCTAAGACGTCACTGTCCACGATATGCAGGAAGGCCAAACAAGAAATATTTATTTGGGCGACATTTTATTAATAAAACGTTTATTATTGACTGGTCTCATAAAAATACCATTGAGAGAAATTAGTTGCTATAATATTAATTTGTGAATATTAATTCCAACACTTATTTGAAATAGCAACAATAATATCTGTCATCAAACTTTATATTCGTCACCATTTTATATGCCCTAATTATAATATCTATTTCCAACAAATATTTTTGTCATTATATTATTTCTATGGATATTACTCAAATTCTTTCTGTCATCATAATATATGTATTTATCAACAAATAATAAATATTTTTGTGTCTTATGGTTTATATTGTAGTCAAACTTGGTTGCGCACTAGATTGGTTAGTTCTAGTGATTGACTGTTACAATGTAAGCAACCCATTAATTAGCCACGTCCTCTCATGCCTGCGCGTAAATAGAAATGTGGACACTTCAAAGTTACACAATTCGAATTAATAAAATATCATATTTGAATGATGCGAAGCTCATAATTACAGACTTGATATGAATCAAAATTCGTTTCTCAAATCTACACTAATACTAGTTGGGCCGGCAGACGTTTTTTTTTCATTTTTCACGAGTTAATATCTCGACCACAGCGCGCAGCACCACCTCATCATCATCATCATTTCAGCCGAAAGACGTCCACTGCTGGGCATAGGACTCCCCCAAAGATCGCTACAACAACCACTCCTGTGCTGCCCACATCCAGCGGCTTCCCGCAACCTTTACCAGGTCGTTGGACCACCTTGTGGCCGCTGGGTCTTCCGGTACGTGGCCGCCACTCGAGAACTCTTTGACCCCATCGGCCATCCGTTCTACGAGCTACGTGGCCCGCCCACTTCCCCTTAAGTCTAGCTATTATTCGGGCTATGTCGCGATGTCGGTGACTTTGGTTCTCCTGCGGATCTCCTCATTTCTGATTCGATCACGCAGAGAAACTTCGAGAATAGCCCTCTTCATTACCCTTTGAGCTTTCTTATAAGGCCCATAGTTAGCGACCACATCTCAGCACCATATGTAATCACTGGCAACACGCACTGGTCAAAGACTTTCGTCTTGAGATACTGCGGTATCTTGGACTATTCGCGCATCATAGTGCGCACCACCTATCAGATTCAAATTTTGTGATTTTGTAAGGTATTAAACCAATATATATATATATTGTTAATATAAATCATGCACCAAGATGATTTATTATAAAAAATAATAATAACGACTAAAGCGCTATCTATCGGATCCTAATATAGCTCTGAATCGTAGTCTCTATAAAACAAAGATATTATGTGAATATGAGACCAATTGGTCAAGTCATTCAAAAGTTACACAATCACTAACAGAAGTACACAAGATTTTTATATGTATATAAAAAGATTATAAAGAAGCAAAGATTGATTGTTTGTAGAAGTTAAAATTCTGGAACTACAGATCAGATTTTTTTAAATTCTTTCAGTAATAGAAAGTAAATGAAACAGGCTATATTTTTTTTAAATTCATATTGCTATTAACGCAAAGGAATTCGCGGGTGGTTGCTTGTATATATATTATGATACAAATAATTAACCAGAACAGTGTTAATTGTAAAAGTATTGATGCGTCACGAAATATGTGTAGCGATGTGAACGAGTTTACGATCCCGCTGTTTTTTGTTAGTACTGACTACACTGTTAGCATTAAGGTTCCTGAAGCCTCAGAAGACTTTGACAGTTTTACCGAGCTTGGGGGAGAGTGTGGAAGGCACTCAGCTGACTCAAGGGTGCCAAAATGGCCGAACCTCTGCTAGGCTGTTGCCGTACATGCGAAAAGGTCGCGATCTAACTAATTCCTTATCCGTAAAATTGGATCTATCTAATTGTACATATACACATGTTTCTTCCTTAAGAGAAGACGGCAGAATCATACGTATATGTATTTAGTAATCTGTCAATTTGATCTAAATACTACTAGCAAAAAAAAGGTTCATTACAGAAATTATGTACCTGATTGGTGGTGTGCATGTGTGAAGTGCAGTGTCATGTGTGTATGTCGATAGCTAGTGAATGCAGTGTCACTGTATCGCGTGAGCAGCTGATTCAGGCGCTCCATGCCGGAGGAACATACCTAGGCTTGAGTTGCCCTCCGCTGCCGATGTCAGACGTATTTATAGGAATTTCTCTGATAGAAGTTAAATATATCCAAACAAACATTACGAAGTATGTTTTGGCTACAATAAAATGATTTGATGGTATTGATGCAGGATGGTGTGGTATGGTGATTTGATGGTATTCCCTATCGCAAGGAGCTCTGGTAACCCTACTCACCGCAGGAACTCAACACAAGGTTAGTTGGATGCGATCTTCTGTATGGTGGAGGTATTCCACCAGTCGGGCTGCCTCAAGTAGAGAGAAATCACCAAAGAATATTCTCTGTACCCTACCTCTCTAAAATCTCATTATTTTCACTTTTAGTCAAGTATAATTTCAAAATTCAATTGCTTTAAATTTGAAACAAAAGTTAAATGTATAGTAATGAAAATATTTTTGCCGCCTGCGATACTCTTAATCTGTGCTCGCTTTTGTAGGACTATATTTCAACATTAACATATTTTACTGTCATTTCCTGTTTCTCGATTTTACAAAGGCATTAATAGATCCGGCAGCTATCTCGAATCCAGATTACACGGACAAATGGACACGATTTGTACAGAAATCATCGCTGTATTCAATACGCAAAATCTATCAGTGGTTAATGCTGTTATGTCAGCTGTGATTTATGTGATAGAGGGCAGGCCCGTAGACTTGTTCTCGGGAGAGACGCCGAACAGTGAAAGGCTGCAGGGCGCCTCCCGCGGCGGCACCAACTACCACTCTAACCAGACCAATTTATGGTATTACCTGTTGCCACTATCGAAATATAAGATACACATTTTAAAATTACCTAAAAATGTGATCACATTTTTATAATGTGTTTGCAGAGTCATTCTTAGATACGCGCAGAATTTGAGACTAGCTAAAAGTATACGATTAAATGTTTGCTGACGGATTATTTCTTATTCTTGTTTTATTTAATGGCTGAATTTATTTTGAATACACATAAACTTAAATGCTATTAGTAGGTACTAAGAATCTTCAGTTGAACTAAGCTGATGCAGAGTCTAATATTGTACTACTTTACTTCCTTGTAAATTGTTATTGTAATTAGAAGTGAACTTTAGAAATTTAAAAATCAGATTGAGAATTATATTAGGCTGGGAAATGTCCAACCGATTTGAAATTTGTCAAAAAATGAAGTGATGATAAGAAAAACAGAATTGTGCGTTTGTGTTAATAAATATTAATAAATCTGTCTGTACATTTAATTTTGACATCCTATAATAAAAAGGACACTGATCACCAACATGTTATTAAATATTTTTTATCTGTCTGTCTGTTTGTATGACCGGAATTAACTCAAAAATGGCTTGTTAATTTTTGATGAAATATTATACACAAGAAGCTTATGTCATTGCTCAAATGAGAGGCTATAAGAATTTTTTTATATAAGTTTAAGAAATTGTAAAAAAATATGTACCCCGATTTTGCAGACGGAAAGTATACCTATTTCATTCCTTAATTGATATACTAAATGAATTGTCATGAATATGAGTAAAACAAAATTTACGAGACATAAATAAATACTGCGTAAAAAACGCGAGAGGACCCGCGGGGCACCGCTAGTTAATTTTAAAATGTGTGTAATTCACAAATCATTAAATTTTAATATTTTGGAATGTACATACATATTATAGTCCATAGTAGGCCTCTAACGCTACTCGCCACAACTCTCCAGCAGGTGTCTCACAAGTACCTAACGCAATAAATAGTTTCTTATCGCAAATCAACTCGTCTCACTGAGCGTCGATTTATTCATAAGCCCTGTGCTTGCTCAACTCTCCCTACATTATCAACGTACAGACCGTACAGTTGAGTCAAATGAATCAAACCGGACCGTAAATGATAGTTCTCACATTTACTATTTCAAATTATTCTTATTGTTAGTACTGTTGTAACTAGATTGAATAAGATTAGAAAATATGAAAATTGTGCCAGTGACAGATAAGTTGAAAAGTAAAAGGTAGTTGTTGCATGTGATGAGGAGATATGAACGTGATATAACATGGATTTTACGAGGAATAATATGTGTATAAAAGGTGTGTGAGTACTGAGATGACAGCTGATAGAGGAGTATGAAAGAGGAAACATGTTGTGTCAACCCTATCTAGGCTGGATAAAAGCGAAAATAAAAAGATTGTTAGTAATGTAATATATATACATATATATTAAAAAAAAAAAAAAACAAAAAAAAAAACAAATGTTACTAAGTAATTGATACTGTGTTTACCTTTCCTAAGTATAAATTTTATAATATAATAAAAAAATTAGTCAGTAAAATGGATTGACATTATCATTAATGGCTAATTTCAATGTGTTGTTGGCACGCGAAATGAAATTTTTGTTTTGTTATGCAAAAGAAGTAGGTACGTTCTTTAGAAGCTTTCATGTATACACATCTTCTATATCTATATCTCCTACTTATCTATACATATAATAAAATTGAAGTGTCTGTTTGCAATGGCCACATTGCATATGCATAAACCCATTTTAAAAAAAATCTGGGAAATCTCTGAAACGGTTAGAGCGATTTTGACGGGACTTTCACTGGCAGATAGCTGATGTTATAAGGCTACCTTTATTTTAGAAAAATAATTAGGGTTCCGCACAAAAAATAAAAAACGTTTTTTAGTAGACCACGCGAGCGGAGCCTCGGACACGGCTAGTACATATTATAAAACTCAACGTCTCTCTGTCTGGCTGTCCGTTTTTGTTCTTTTCATGCGAGAACCATTTAACCGATTTACATGGTCCTTTTTAAAATTCATAGCTATGTTATCTGGACAGTTTATAGGATATATTTTGTTAGATAAAGTAACATACGAAATAAGCAGTGACGATAATGATGAATCAATTGGGAAAAAGACGCTTTTGGGGCATTTAAATGGCTTGTGCTGATTAAACCATAATAGGTACCTACAGCAAATTAATATACTAAATAATTGCGGACCTACAAAAAATCATATGTATATCTTCTAAATTCGCGAGTGCATTCTGTAGTCCACGCGAGCCGAGCTGCGAGCACAGCTAGTATTTTTTTTAATGAATGTGTTGATTTTTCAGTTATCCTCAAGCTATTACTTGTACGCTGTTTTACAAATGTTTTCTACAGGATTTTCTTTTAATATTTAAGTTTATTTTTTATATAAAAATATCAAATAGTTTTATATTTGCTTATATGTGGTTACTAAAAAGTAAATATGTACTATCTCTCATTAAAATGAAATCTTCAATGAACCAACGTTGTAAGTTTTGGTTCACAGTCTTAATTATATTTTAAAGATATTAATTTATTAAAAAGTTTATTTTAAATATCGAATACACTTGTAGGTTACTTTTATGATAGTCTTTTGCTATAATGCAACATTAAATCACATAATTTATATAAACCTTTTTATATATATGCATATATACAGTACCTATGTACCTACATGCATAACATGTGACAACCATTTTCTCCTAATTCATTTAATTTATAAAATCTATATAAATTAATATAGATAATATTATGACATGTTCTATTTATTTTTTCTGTTTAACCTTTTGTAAATGTTCACTTTGATTACGAACATCCATCATTTTGACAGAGCAACATTTCCTGGTCGTGACCGATTCGCTCATTATGCGTAGCACGTCCCATCAGCGATTGCTTGCTTAACCACTCATGATATTGTACACCTCAGATAGTCATTAAAATAGATTTGATTAACGTTTTCACACCAAATATAAACGTTCTTATGTTTATACGAGCTACACGAGTACAGTCGTTAAAATAGAGTTACGATGTTAATTTTGAATCAACTAAATCTAGATGTCCCCGTTTACAATTTGTTATCCGTTCGGCGTAGTGCAGCGCAGCGTGGCCCCGCTTTTAACCTGTTAAACGTTTTATTCGTTCAGCACAACATTATCCTTTCGACACGGTAGCACTAATTGGATAAAACATCTGAACAAAAAACGTCAAAGAAACAAACACGTTAATAATACGGACGTTCGTAATTTCGAGGCGCAAAGGGAATTCCATTTAACATGTGAATTGGATGTGTCGGGTCGGTACGAGAGGCGCGAGAGCTGTCATTAGAGGGCGGGCGCTCTGGTCGGACGGACAGGACGGCTGAACAGAAGAGTGCGCTGGACCATCCGGTCGCGACACCCGAAGGCACCGACGTACCGCGGCACCGTGTCAACGCCGCGCCGCGCTCTGATTGATGGGCGGACGAGCCGCTACGGTTCGAACGATTGTTAGTGTTTAACTAACAGTTACGATTCAAAACAAAATTTGATCTTGATTGATGGACTAATGATATAAAATAAACACAAGGTTACGTCAATAGGTGTCTAACCGTCTGTCGCCCCGAGCAGACTTATTTCCGTCACGGTGGATTCATCATACGTGATTGTTGGAATCGAAATATCACCCTCCGGCTTCAAACTAGTCGATATATCAATAATATTTGAAGTTTTGAAATGTTCTTTAGAATGTGAAATTAAATTCAAACGCAGATTTTAAAACCTTTTGGATCATTAACAGAACCTGCTTTTATAGTCTTAATTGATATATGTGGATATAAAAGAACATTCATTCTAATAAAAATAATGATATGACATATAATGATTTAACAGAGAGAAAAGTTTTTAGACGACTTCGAAAGAATTCAAATGGATGTAACTAAAAACCTTCTTTCTAGTAAAGTTATTTATAATGATTACCAGAATAACGATAAACTCCTTTGAATAAAATTAAGTCAACACAACAACGGTACAGTTTAAAATCTATAATTTTGTGTGGATCATTTTAAGTTATTCTTGAACGTTAGCAAAATATTTCCTTAGTTTATCAAAAGCATAAGTTATAAAAGGTTAATGTTAGAGTATGGTCAAAGTTAACAATTATTACTGGACGCTTTGGCCAGCAAGTACGGCCGCTGCCCGCTGCCCTTCGCTATGTTCTATCACGTACATTTAATATTATAAGCTATTAGGCGCCTCGCCGCGCCGGGCCTCCATTACTGTGTCCATATCATAATACGGAATTGTCTGTTGAACGCTTAGATTTTGTACTTTTTACTTTCGTTAAAACAAAAAGGCGGGACCGTCGGCGCCGGCCATTGTTCTCCGTGGCCATTCGTCGCACTTCATGCTATTCACATTCAAATTAAATGCCTTGTGTACAAAATTAATTTGTCTTTTGTCTTAGCTTGGAGCACGGTGTTGGTCCAGCATTGCTGACATGTCACTGCGCAGCAGGACGCTTGGTGCGAAATGCATCAACAAACCATTTTATTTTCTTTATATTTGAATTGAGTGCCCAACATGGTAGTAACCTAGGGTTACATAGAAATGAGCAATATTTAATAGGTTAATAAAATATGTCAATTGTAGTACATTGTAAATCTGAGTGTGTCCCTAAACATATTGATTATTTACGCTATAAATCTTTAGACTGTATTTAATAATGCATTTATTACATAGTATAACAATAAACTATAAGTCACTTGTATCTATATCTATTCTATATATAGAATATTATAAAACACAATGTCTCTCTGCCTGTCTGTCCGTTTATGTTCTTTTCACGCGAATGCCACTAATCCAATTTAGATGGTTTTTCCTTTAATTCATAGCTATGTTATCTGGCCAAGTCATAGGATATATTTTGTTATTTAAAGTAACATATGACATAAGCAGTGACGATAACGGTAAATCGGTTTTGGGGCGATTAAATGGCTGACGTTGGGTAAACCATAAGAGATATATCAAATGAATGTCCACGCGAGTAGCGCCGCGGGCACAGCTAGAATCTAATATATTTTAATATAAAAGTATTCAAATGTGACTAATTTTGAGTGAAGTTAATAGTTGTACAGTCTTTTATACAATTTTACAATTGCAAATGTGATTTTTAATTTCAAATACGCAAATAATTCAACACTATTGAACGTAAGAAAAATTGTAGTACTGTAACATTATCAAAAGATAATTAATAGCAAAACGTGAAAGGAATACATCGATGAAACTTCTTCTTCAATTAAATGATATAAACCTGTGTATTACACCAGATAAATAGTTACAAGGACAAAAAGTGACACTTCAATTTGTTGAAACGTACCGTGAAAGTTATGTACGAAAAATACCTAAGTTACGAATACCTTATTCATATCATATCAAGCATTCAAAGATTGATGACACAGTAATGTCAACGGTTAATTTAATATATATTTTCGGTCGCGTCTTGTTTTTATTGGCCACATTGTGTTCTTTCGAACATTAAAATCCGTAATTTATTGCTTGAAATTGACAATAAAATGTAATATTATCCTAAATTGTCAGAGATTGAGAGCTTACAGCTGCGCTCGCGTTGAAAAATGTGTCATGTTTGAAAAGTGGAAGTTTTTTTTCTCGTGAGATGCCATGACTAAAACATAGCAGTCCGGCTTTCTAATAGTACGTCTTTAGTTATGTGTAATTAAAAATTCAAATATCGACATAAAACAAATAGTGGAACGTGCGCGGCACAACAATGAATCACGCTGTGTGTCAATTAAGCTATTATTAACAACAGATTGATTATTTCAAAAGTTACTCATTTATGAATCACGACCGTATTGAGTTCAGCCCTGATGATGATTTTAATCTTTACATCTCGCCGTGGATGTGGCAGGACAAGAGACTGTGTACATTTATAGTATCTCGCATGGGGCACTAAACAATATATATGAATAATCACAAGACGACAATGTACACTCTGTTGAGTATTCAAACTCTTAATTAATATTCAGTGACTAGGTGAACGTCGAAATGATTTGTTTAAGTAATGTAACCCAAAATAGAATATTATATACAATCTATGGATAGATTTTGCTTTCTTTAATAATAGAAAATACTAAGGCTCTTAACGATGCTGAGGAATAATTTTATTAAGGGCCAAAAGCGTAGCATACGTGCCAATTCTTGGTATACGCAATATACAAATTGTATATGGGGTTTTATCACAAATTAGGTATTAACGCTATTAGGCATTAATATATGCTAATACACAAATACCAACCTAGCTAAAAATGTCGTTTTAATGCAAAATGATACATTTTATATGAAAATCAGGACGAGCATCAAACATCTAAATGTATGCTGCGATTACAAAAAGACTTTAAAAATATATCAGACTAAACTAACAATATTAATTTATTAATGTATTATATACTAGATTACGCTTTCCAAGTGATCACTGTTCCGTTTAAGTGTGGTTCCAGAACAACATCGAAACATAACAAATTCGAATAAAATCTATTAAATTACGCAAATCGAGTTTGATTTTAAATTCAAAATTAAAATGAAAAATATCTTATTCACTTTCGGCCCAAAGAACTAAGAAAGCAATTATTAACGTCAACACGCTACCACCGGTTCGGAAAACATTCCAGTCATCGAGAAGAGTTGGCAAGAAACTCGATTTGTCAACTTTTTTTTTGTACTATATGTAGGTATTGTTTAGATATTAGTATTTTTAAGTCCCGACTCAAATAGAGGGTGTATACGTGTATCTTTGTCTATGGCATCGTAGCTCCTTAACGGCTGAACCGATTTAATTTTATTTTTAAAATAGGTTACTTTTGTCAACTTTTTCTTTTAATTTTCAATATGCATTATTAGTGGATGTACAGAGAGAGAATGACTTCCAGACATCACAGATCACAGTTCTTAACGTAATGATCCACTTTATAAAATTATCCGGCAAATTTGATTCATACTTATTTAAAAAATAACAACAGGCACTTAATTAACTATTATAAAATTCGAATTAAGACTACTAAAAAAACATTTATTATCCACAGAATGAGACAATACCTACTGATCATACCTGTCTCTTTCTGTCATATGGCATGTTTTAAAAACTAACGGCGATACTTATGTGGCCCACTATTATTATTGTGTATTTGTGACTAGCTTTTCTAGTGTTTAAGTTTAGGTCGATGTTTTGTAAAGTATAATAACAACATTAATTTTTATAGAATTCTAAAGGCGTGCGAAAAATAAAAAATAAATTTAAGTTTAAATGAAATCCAAAATTGTATGTTATTTTAAGATTTAAATTTTTTCACTCGGTATTTAAATTCGCCATTAATTTAATATTACATCGAAGTGGCAGTACTATTACGTCAGATACTATCAGCTTGTAAGCAGCAATTGTAAGCTGACGACAGGTTCGATAGCGATCAATTAATATTCCGGACACGCCAAGCGTTTTATGAAGAAAATTGTAGTGTTTATAACTAATTACAGGCGAATATCATGTTTTTAATCGACATTGCTCTCGTATTAAACGAATCCTTTTCTTATAGAATAATAAAATATAATAATAGCCATCTATAAAATAACAAACAAGCCAACAACAGCAAGTGGAATAAGTAGAACCAAACGATTGTTCGTAGGGTAAATTGTGAAGAGTCAGTGAAGACATTTCTCAGAATATTGAGCGAAACTCTAAAGGACTCGCCTTGACTTTACCTGGCCATCGAACGGCACTCAAAACCTGTCTCGATCAATCCGCCTCTTGTTGCTCGTTTTGAATAAAACCTCTCTTAAAATACCAGCCGAATGAGCTCGCTGACACTTGTCATTCCGGTCCTCAATCCTTTATATTTGTCTTTGAAATGTGATGACAGTGGTACAAATTACGTATACAAATCTGTGCGTCGTTCATAACGCGCTATCTGACGCCTGTGATGGATGCGCGTGCGACGTTCGCCTCTCGGATCAACATGCCGTAATTAATACGAGCGGCCATCACTGTCACTCTGTGTTGTTTTCCACTCCGAGAAGTAATACGGATATTTTATCAAAAACAATCAGGTACGCAATTGTTATCGGAAACAATTATAAGATATGAATTGTTTGAGTTTAAAGCCAGTAAATATAATTCAAAGTTAACGAGTGTATCGTAAAGCTCTTGTAGCAAATAAGCAAACGAGAGCCTCGGATTCATGCTATTGTTGCCGGCAATTTACCGCCGCACCGCGCCGCTTCAATCGCTGAAATATTTCGTGCAACGTTCCATGTCCAATTGCTAACGAGGCGAGTGCGACGCGCAAATGAATAATAAGCAGCTCATGGTTCATGCATAGACTAAGTGATTGCAGTTGTAAGTTACCGACCCTTACACAAAGTTAGTAATCGTTGCTAAATAAACGTGAAATAAGTGAGAGCTGACAGAACTGAATGACGATGCTTTACGGTTGCGACCGGGTAAAATATTTCTCTCATAAATTGTGATGAAAAGTTTAGAAATAAGTTAGCTGTAGTTTTGCTTCTGTTTGTTTGTTTCGTAAAATATACTCCTGTTCAATTTGTACATCTTGTTCTGTTAACAATATTACATACTTACGTTTCAACCTCACTTATTAATTGTTCCGAAAATTAAGCATAATTTCATAGGTACCGGCTATGAGCAATTTTCGACTTGATTTAAAATAAGAAAACATCATGCTCATATTTTGTAAGTTCCTACCTCGTGGATATGTTTAATAAAAATTTAATTAGTTATTATTATATATAACCTTCATATCTTTTGTAACACTAAATTCGAGTCTACTCCTTGAAAAGCTAAAGTGATTATAATTAAAACGAGTTTATCTCAAAATTAATTTCGAGAAAGAGCTTTTGATAATAATATGTACATCTGACAATATTCAAGTTTTTTTAATAACTTCATTGATGACAATTCACCTAAATGTATGGCATATTTATTTTAGGGACATTATGAGGTTTTTCTAATAGTTCGATACACGGTATTTTCCTTTTCTAAGATTCAGTTACAATTATACCTAACTTCCCATCTGGTATCTGTTAATCTAAAAATCAGAGAACTCGAGAGTGAGAATTAAACTACACTTATCCTTTCTAATTCATCAGCGTTAATATGTGGTGGGAATTACTCTCAGCCTTGGTAATCCACATTTATATTGTACTGCCAAGTATGCACTCTCCAAGAAGGCTGGCAACTCCCCTAATAAATTCCCTCAATTATTATGTAATATTATACATTAATATCAACTTTACAATAATAAAGGGAAGAAAATATCATATATTACAAATATATGTTTATACAGTTACAAATCTGTTAAGTGGTTGCAAATATTTTTTTCTGAAATATTTGTTATTAGAAATAACTCACTATGTCTCAATAACAATAAAATGCCTATTGTGTGACTCAAGAAGAATGTAGCTTTCTATCAATTAAAGCAATGATGGCTCAGTGGTAGCGTGTACGATCAACGCATCGTTCGACGTGAGTTCGAACCCCTTCAATGAGCCTGAGCTTTCGGTGAAGAAAAACATCGTGATGGAACGATAGCATGACAGTAGGTCTTTTTGTAATGCCCGCCTGGCTAGCTACTTCCTAGCTACCTTCAAGTTGAAAATCTCTCGCCAAGCACCAATACTCGTAGGTGCGTTCTGGCAGCTGTACTTGAGAGCTTCCGCTAGCCTTAATGTGTTACTATGTTCACTTAAGACAAGGTGAGATTGTGGCCATAACGTTAAACCTATAAACCCCAAAAATAACTTCCAGAATCGGTACAACTGTTCCAGAGAGGTTCAATGTGTACAAAATTAAGCAGATGCATATTAAAATGAAAAAGCGGCTAGCCGTGCAATTAACCGCCCCCGCGTTTAACCGCTAGTTCATATGAAGCCTTACAATCGAACAAACTTTACCGCTCTATAATAATACTAGCTGTGCCAGCGGTTCCGCTCGCGTGGACTATCAGAATGCTGTCGGTCGAGCTCATGCGCGAATCATGCTGGCTCTGTTCCCCTATTACTTTAAAGACAAAAATGCTTAGTGTTAGAAGATAGACATATGTTATAGCTAACTTTACCTACCTTAATTTGATATATCTCTTGTTTTACTTAGCGTAAGCCATTTAAGCGCCTCAAAAGCGTCTTTTTTCCGAATTGATTCACTATTATCGTCACTACTCATTTTGTATGTTACTTTGTCTTACAAAATACATTTTATAATCTGGCCAGATAACATATCTATGAATTAAATGAAAAGCCATGTAAATCGGATAAGTGATTCTCGTGTGAAAAGAACAAGACGTTGAGTTTTATAATATATATATAGTAGTATAGATAATATAGTAATATAGATATATAGAAAATATAGATCGTATATAGTATAGAAGTATAGATACAGATATACACATAATATTATCGCTACCTGTTCTGGTAACATATTAAAACAGATAATTAAGGCTTCTTTGGTTTTTGGTTTAAACTTTAAAATCGTAAACAAATTGGATTGCAATCATACTATGTTATTTGGCTAGACTATTAATCAATGTAAAATTTAATTAGGTTGAAAAAATATAAATGATTAATTACTTTATTTGGTAGAGTCCAAAGAAATACTATTGTTAAGTCATTCACAATGCATGTCTGAAGAAGTTTCCCATACGAATGCCTATTCTATATGCCCTCAAGCCCGCGCACGCCACTCACTCGTTCAACATACGCCTTGCTTAGCCAGTATTAATCCGAGACAATTATGTTCCCAAGTAATCTATATTGTGTAAGATATAAACTAATAAAAAGAAAATTCATAATTTTTAGATATATATACATCTACACAAATTAATACAATTGAAGTGTCTGTTTGTAATGTCAAAATGACAGCTTATTACTAAATTCATATGAAAGTATATACGGCATTTATAACAAGAAACTAATTTAAAAATATTGGCTGTCTGTTTGTTTGTTCCGGGTAATCTCCGAAACGGTTGGACCGATTTGACGAGACTTTCACTGGCAGATAGATGATGTTATAAGGAGTAACTTAGGCTAATTTATTTTACAAAAAGAATTAAGGTTCCGGGTAAATAAAAATAATTCGGAAAAGCGGCGATTCTGGGGCGCTTAAATGGCTTACGCTGATTAAATCATAAGATATATATCATTAATGTATGATATAATTGTAGATCTTAAAATACCTACAAAAAAGTCAACGAGAGCATATAATAGCTTCTAAAGATGAACCACAAAGCATTTTTTTCTCTAAAATAACCGGGAGTGCGGGGCGGGTAGCACGTTTTGCGCGGGGTTTCAATAGACAACATTCTGTAGTCCACGCAAGCGCAGCCGCGAGCACAGCTAGAATGTTATAACAAAGACAACTTCATATTTCGTAATTTTGGTGGCATTTACGTTGTTGTTAACTAAACAACATCAATGTTGTTTTGCACAAGTGTATTAAAATTTGAAATAACAACACAGATTCCATGTTTTAAGTCTCATATTTTATTAAATAGATAAATATGGAGAATAGGCAATTTTTCAAAGGTTCATTTCATTTCAAACTAAGCTTAGCTTGTATTTTGGTATCTAAACAGTAATTCATTATACATACGATTATAAAGGGTGTTTAACATACAGATACATTACTGACAATTATGCTCATACCAAAAAAGTTTGTCATGTGCGGGGATCGTCACATAATTAATATCAGGTGTGATTGTGGACTAACGCTTAAACCTATATAAACAAGTTTAAATATGAAATAATTGGTGGATCTAGTAAGTAAATCTTATACAACAGTGACCCATTTCCAAATTACTAACTATTCATTTATTTTAATGTTACGTACAGTACGTTGAAGTTTTTATCCGGTATTAGGTATTCATGACTCGACTGAGGTGAGATTTCAGCTGTTAAACTCAGCAGACTTGATTATCACTGTACTTCCTTAGCGAGGTGTTTTTACGATGCAATATGTTCGAAACTGTCAGACATGTTAACAATATCCGCTTGAACAAGACATGCGCAATAATAGAAGACTTTATAGCTATAATATGAAGGTATTGAGAATTTAACTCCTAATGTAAACTACTTTATGTATTTTATGCTAGAAGCAAACGTCTTTCGCAATCATCATCGTGCCTTTGAAGCTTAAACTAAACTAAAGCTTAAATATAAAGAAGGAATTTAATCCGATATCGTAATTTTCAACAAAATTACCATATTTACTTTTCTCCAAAGGCTTTGTATGATTTCTTATGGTGTTCTCCAGCGTTGGCCAGATTAATACTCGTATATAATGGGATCATTGAATCTGGTGTCTGTTTCACATTGTCCTAACGGGATGGCCCCTGACCCGTCTTATAAGCAGACAACTCTGTGAGATCCCATTACACTTACCCAGTTTATTGTCTATAAAGTCTTAACTGTCGACGATCTCTCAGCGACAACGCGCCCGATACTTATTACATAATACTTTACGGTAAAAAGCTAAATTAACTACAAGTTTACATCGATCCTTTCTCAAATAACTATTTTAAACTCAATACTATAATAAATTTAAACTCGAAACTCACAAAAGAATGGTTCATTTACGACATCTCAGTCTATTCATGGGATAATAGTAAAATAGTATAGCTCCTCGCCGACAAAACATATATTTGTAACAAAGACGTGTAAAATTTCTCAATAGCCAGATTTATACGGCAATTTTCATCTCACCGTCAGTATTTTAGTTGAACGACTGTTTAGACGGCCACGGGAACACGTGTGTGTAATCGTATCGTCAACAAAAGATTAAAAAGTGGTAATTTGACGTTGATTTAGGCGTAGCTGCTTTCATCGGACGGATTGTCTTACTCTAGAGCAACGAGTCGCTTTGTCTGTGTCCAACGAGTTACTGCCTTTTGTGGCCTTTTATAATGTTCTTATTTATTTTGTGTCACAAATAGCTTTTAAAAATGATACTGATTAGTTTCTATTTACTTTTCAACGAGCTGTGAGCATTAAATATTTTGTATTACGTTCCAGTTTTATAGAAAAATATTACAATAGAACCTTTCACTCAGTATTTTCCAGTCAGTACGAAGTCAATAAATAAATTATAACTAATGATGTCGAATCATAATTACATTTTAGTTGTCTCTTGTAATTGGATGACATTGATATTATGTATGCAAAAGAAAGAAAAAACATGTTTTTTTTCTTTTTGACGCGTGATTTAAGTTTAATCATGTTGTGTATTGTTTTGGATGAGAGTGCGCGTGCGCTGGAGCTGAGTGCAGCTGTGCGGTAGCGGGCGCGGCGCAAGCGCTGATGTCATCGGCTCAGCTTAAATGTTATTTTCCGTCGCTCGGTGTCGCGTGGGTGCGGCAAACACTATCGGCAGTGGTCACAATAAACTCAATACATTTTATATAATAACCTCGGCAAAATTACGACATTACACCAAATGTGACTGCCGAGCTATGAAAAAGTGCGCGTCGAAGCACCTGGTAAACTTAATTTTTGGAAACAGTATAGTACACAAATGCAACAGCATTTTTGGGCACATTGGCATAAAGAATATTTAGTCATGTTGCTCTAAATAAAAACCCCTGTTAGTGTAAGCATCAATTTACCTAGCCAATGTATTAACGATGAATGCATTCCATTGCTCGACAGGTAAGTTCAAGCCTTTTAAAGCGGTTATGTAAAGGTTAACATTAGCTATACCTAAAAGTGTTTAAATGTTGTGCATTACATTTATATAAAGTAGGCAAATCAATCAAGCTGTTTATATAGTGATTCACTATCATTGTCACTATCACTACATTACTACACCTTTTGTCTAATAAATCTAATACTAATAAATAATTTTAATCTATCAATGAAAGATTGTTAATTAGATCCAGTGCTTCATCGTTGAGAAAGTTTACTCCAACTCTGCAAGCTGTATCCATACCGGTTACTGATAACCTCGAGCTCCTTGGAATGCATTTAAATGCACTAAACTTTGGACGCTCCATTGAGGCCAATGCTAAAACAGCTGCCAAAAAATTGGGGATTTTTTTCGTGGTCAAGCGGTAAGTTGTACCGACGCAGCTCCTTAATCTGTATCAAGCGCAAATAAAGCCGTGTGTTGAGTATTGCTGCCATCTCTGGGATGGGTCCGCCAAATGTCAGCTGGCGACTCTGGACTCTATTGATCGTCGTCGAGCTCAAAAGCTCATAAGTGATGAATCACTGACAGGTACAAAAATGCATAGCCTGGAACATAGGCGTAGGGTCGCTTGCCTTGTAGTATTGCGGCTACACTTTTTTGAATGTGCGCAAGAACTACACCAACTAATTCCACCCTCTCCATTCCATCGCAGTTACATACCAGACGCCGGAAAATTATAAAAATATTTTAAAATAATTAATATCTATATTTATATTTACGTACGGATATAGCAATAAAAGATAACTATAAAATTGAAATAATTAAAAAAGTAATTTGTGCTTGGTGTAGCATCAACTTATATCAAAGTTATGAATGAAATAACGTTTTGCAAGAGCGGATGTTGCGAGGCTGCTCGTGTCGAATTAGGTTTAGAGCCTTATGGAGGCTTGATGAATGAACCGTTCCCCCCACCTCACCTTACACCGCATTTGCGTTTCCAGATCGAGATTTGCCTTGATAAAGGTGAATTACTTCTAAACTGTAAGGTTAAACTTGTTCAAATGTTTATACTTAGTTTTGTAACGGTTTGTACCAAAAACTTGTTTTATACCGAATATTGTCGAAATATGCGAGTAACATTATTTTTTCTTGCCACTTCTCATGTCTTATATATATAATACTTACATATTAATTCGATACTTTAGTTATTTACAGAATTAAACACCCTAGCGCGTAGGTGAAGTTTAGTCGATATAACCGAAATCGGGTATGAAGAATATCATATACTTATTAAAAGTTTTCACTTGTTTCTTCTTCTTAAGGGTTTGCATTACCTGCGTTACTAACAATAATTTATAATTTTCGCAGACGAGAATCAAATTCCAGTTTAATTTGAACTTTGAACTTTGTAGATCACATTTTCAGTGTAGGGTTCATGGCTGTTAACGAAAAATAACACTGTCATGCAAAGCCTTTCAAATTTTGGTAGAATGTCTTGTATATTCACCAATAAATAAATCACCCCACTCATAAGCATAGAGCAAAACAGGATGGGTCATATTTTGCAAGCCGTTCAATGACAATCAGAACTTTTTTGGAAGGGCCTAAAATTAGTGTCCTTCTAAAGATGCGATTCACATTCCATTATCGTGTGTCCATGCGTGTCAACGCATAAGTTACATGAAATTAGGGGATTTGAAATCAAAAATAATGTGTTGTGTTATAATGTTTAATTTGACATTTTCACATAAACAAAAAAAGCTGTGTGTTTTTAACTCTGCAATTACAATTTTCTAATGCGCTTCATCTCTAACACCGAACAGCTTCGTACTAATATCATAATAATTTAAATCTGTCTCACTGCTGGGCAAATTTCTTCTACTGAGAGAAAACACGGGCTTAATCAGCATGCCAGAACACGATGTCTTACCTATTTCAGATGCCGCGAAATCCATAACTCTGTATTTTTAGTTTACTTATGGTAGATAATTTGAGAACATTTCTCAAGTGTTTTGGTTACCTAATGATGTAATCCTTCGCTTTTTCAAGTTTTTTTTTATGTTTGAGAAAAAAACGTTATTTTAATTTTATATTTTACGTAAATCTGAGTTCGACAGTTGTCAACCTTAGTTATACTTGGTTATACTCCATCACGCTGGATTATATTGCATATTTATAGTTTATAAATAGAGATTATAGTGTAGCCTTTGATTACATACATGTCATATAATCAAAGAGTTTTAATCATATAATCATATAAGTATATCATATAAGTCATATAATCAAATTTAAATCATTTACGTAATAATATGAATGTAATAGTTGGGGAAACCAGATTATGCTAAAAGTATCATTTTTATTTATTGGTTTACATGAGTATTCAAACTTTGATCAATTCGTTTATGAAGCTTATATCTACGGAGTCTAAATATAAGGAGAACGATCAACATAGATGATTGTACAGTAAATGCGTCCAGAAAACGAAGAATAGATCTCTAAATTTGCCACCAAGGTGCGCTGTGTTCGCATTTATCATGTTGTCATTTTGTCATTTTGTTTATTGTACCTGTTATTACTTTGTTTACTACATTGTGATAAGAATAAATTTTCAGAGTAGTATTTTAATTCAAATAAAACTGATAGTGATTTTAATATGGAGAACAAGTGTGCAATAAGTTGTGTAAGTGACCATGATAAAAATTCAAATTGAAATGTTCGAAAAACTTAATTTTCTTACAACATAACATATTTTACTGCTACCTTACAGTACGCGCGTACGGGTGGGTGACTTCTGTCGCCGTGACTGTTTCGTCACCCTTGTCATCTCTATGGATAAAGCTGTTTTGTCAGGTCGTAGCGTGCGCGCATCTCCGTACATATCCAAAGGACCGGACAGAGGTGAAGAAACAGTCACGGTGACAAAAGTCACTCGATAGCACTTAGAAGTGATAGTAAAGTTTATTTGAATAATTCTCAAAATATGTGACACTTGTGAAAAAATTACTTTTGAAAAAATTGGCAAAAAAACTTTTGCCAATTGTGACATTAACGGGCTCTAGGATCTGTTCTCCAATTTTTAAACCTTAATACAATATGATCGTTCTCCTTATATGTAGGTTTCATACTTACAGTGAAGTTCCGTATGATTTTTATACCCTCAAGAAAATAAACCTATAAAATTAAAATACCTTCTTACAAATTAAAATACTCTCTGTATGCATGTTTTAATTAATTATATACCCTTATAACCCTAAAAACAAAATTGTAAGCTTGTCGGTTATATAAAAATAAGCTAGTGACCTAATTTAAGTTTGACTGCAAAGTTTATAGAATGCGAATTGAAACTCGGTTAGGCTATCGATTACTTTACAAACCTGTATTTGACACTTCGGCATATTGTTCAGAATTATGAATAATTGATATGCATTGGTATATTTTATATTGACAGTATTTGTGTACCGAATGTAATAGAAGATAAAATATATGTACTTAATAAGTAGTAAAATAAATTCAAATATGAGATTTTACTGAGTTATGATTGACTAATCATTGAGTTCAAATATCTCAGAACTACCTTTACAACAAATTTGACTGGTATAAGATCATTCATAACGTTAATACTAGATCTCAAATAAGAAACAATGTATCCATATACAAACAAAGGTGGTTTCAAATATGCGGCGTTAAACTGCGTCTTAAAAGTAATTTTGCATTTAAGAGGCATTTAAAAATTATAAGCTTAGAAAAACGAAAATGTACAAAGTAAAACTAACAAATTTATCGGTCACATTTAAAATTTAATTGAATTCTCGGCAGTTCGTAATTTCCAGACATACTAGTTATTTTACTAGAAATTATTTATTACTTTTTTTTTTGCTATCAATCAATGACAGATGATGATTGGGAATATTCATGTAGTTTAAATATAGGTGAAATATTTTTATTTGAAATGCTTATTACTCTAGAATTACACCTGTAACGTTTTTTATTTATTTATTATTTTATTTAGTTATAGATTTTCATTAATGAAGTGTTAAAAATACAAGGGAAATTTAAAATCGCAAAACAACGCTATTGGTCAAATCGAATCATAACGTCAAAGTACGCGTTCAGTTTGTCCACAAAAGCGAATTTACGGGATATTTTTAGAGTTTTGTGATTGTATTCAATTTTTATCGTTACTACTCTCATTAGTAAAATATTGTATTCTTAGAATGCAGATTGGGTATCATCGGTCTAGTATGTTCGGCCAGATCACCCTATGATAATTGATAAGTGACAACCAAATAATTCGGCTAAATACAACTGGAATATAAAACAATAAATTCTTTTTTATAATAGCATGACATTGTGACGGCACTGTTCCTGATGGTATTTACAGTACAATCTAAAAACAACGGTGACCATCGAGATCTATGGCAATCTATCGATGGTCGTAACTGTCATGCCGGTCTGTAAGCCTCTTAGCAGCTGGATATACAATGGCTGATCACGAAATGTAACATACGAAAAGACAGACACTGTGTCGAGTTTGTCAGTATGTGTATGGTAGTCGCGATCCAGTCGGGCAGTTGTCGTGACCGACCCATTAAAAAAGCTTTCTTCCCTTAGTAAGGTCCAACAGGATACTTTTGTATTAAATAGGAAATAAACCCGTTAAAATATTTTATTGAACACATCTGTTCTATATTAGAACGTCTATGAATTATAAAAATATTTTACACTATTTTTAGTCCTTTTCCAACTGGCCAGTATTTCTAGTCTAAATTACATCTCGCGGTATAAATACACTTTATCAGGTGTATTTGTTATCGTATTTTTACACATACTACACCACACCTACTACAACCTATAAAATGGTTTTCCACTTCCATCTATATCGTAATTAGTTATTAAACATAACAATTTTCACGGTCAGTTACGGTGTCAGTACGGTGACGTCACTGAAACTCGGTAACAGCGCGCCAAAATGAAGATGTTTAAATCGTCCTAATCTCGTGGCATTTTTAAAATATCTATTTTAATGTTATTAATAATATTTTTATAATTTTTAACGGCTACGAACTAATGTAAATAATTGATTAAATAAAACAAATTGTATTTGATCGAATGATTGCCGACTAAATCCGAAGGTTTGGCTGAAAAACAGCGTCGTTTGATGATTTTCCACACAAACGACAAATATTTGTCACATCGTTTCTTTTTTCTGTTTTTAATACTTTATGTTTTTTTTCATCTTCTTTTTTCCCTTAATATGTTTTTTTGTGACTACAAATAATTTTCTTTCTTCCTATCTTATGTTCTAGTAAGGCATATTGAACAATAAACCTTTACTTTTGTAAATTATTGTAATATGTACATCCATTTTTCTTTTTTTATTATTATTATTTTAGAAAGAACCTAATCTTAGTCGGAACTATTTACTATCTTTACTAAATGACCTTTATGCTTTTTCATAGTGAGGTAAACCTATTTTTTTCAATATCAGACTACTGATGGCGATAGTAATTATATATAAGGAAAAATGTTTTATTGATAAATATCCTAGAACCCAATTAATTCATAATTATTTATTTATAGTTAAAAAAATGTAATCCAAAAATATATTGACCTTTTATTTAACAAACTCTCTATATTCATGTTGAGGACCTGCGATTTGAATAAATATGTCGTTTTGATAGTTCGTTTAATTTGAAAAAAAAAAGAATTGATCGTTTAGTTATCATAATCGTATACCAAACTCGATGAAGTCAGAAGTGAGAAAAGCACGCTGTAAATGTCAAGTTAGGAATTCAGAAACATCTTAAATTTATAAGGGTATGAATAAAAGTCAAGAACATATCAATATATAAATATATTAGTGCATAATATGTTTATTACTTTATTCACAGTTAAATCCTTTATTTTCCGATGAGGCGAAAACATAATCATGAACTTATCCACCATATAGGTACTATATACCTGTATATCAGGATATAAATATACAAATAATAAAAGTACCTACTACAAAAGACGCGCCTAGAGAATATAATGCATGAAATGTCATAATAATAGTTGCCACAGATGCACGGTAACGCACATCATGGCACATACAAAGAAGTTTGCCACATTTTACCTTTACCGAAGGTACGGTGCAGAAGTGGATTAGTCGTCCGGCCAACGTGTTCCCTCTTACAGATGCTATAAAGTCAAGATGACTAGTATAAAAAAAATATTAATAGTAAAATGATTCCTAGCCATTGTAGCTAGTACCTACTATTAATCTGTTGTTAAATTGTTTTGACCATCAGGTTTAACAATTCCATTATAGATCGTCCACCCTCAAGTTGAAACTCTGTCGCCAAGCATTAATAGGTGTGTTCCGGCAGCTTTAATTGAAAGTAAGTCTTCGCACTAGCCTTAGCGTGTCTCCATCTTGTGCAACATCGTCACCTAACATCAGCGATACCTACTTATAAGTGAATATTTAAAAAATAAATTGTGTGATTATAATATACAATTATATTATAATATTCACTTGATATACCTAAAAAACAGGTATATTCTGCCTGACCTTAAGTGACGAAGTTAAGTTTCACACTGATGGTAAATATAGTAAAATGTCATGTAAGACCCGCTCCTCATTCTACCCTAAATTCAACGGCTTAACATAAAACTTCGATTTGCATAATGCATACGGAATATGTAAACTTATCTCCAACACGCCCTTCTTAGTGACACGGGCTGAGGTGCGGCTGGATAACATTATTCTCGTTACGACGATATCCAAGTCTAAATAGATCGCATTTGCAAAGCGACGTGTCGCATAGAATGAATTTTATGGGTGAGGGAGATGATGCCTCGGTTAGATCAGTTCTTATATGGCAATGGAATAATTTATTTGAAACTGCGAACAAATAATGTATTATTTTAAGCTTTATAATTTAATAATGGATATGAATAAATTAATGTTTAATTTAATTGATGATTTAATTTAATGTTTAATCGCGAGTCGACTGGTCGAATCGCCTCACCCCCAGAGTGATGGCCAATATTTCGGTCAGCGTAAGCATTGCGATACAACGTGGTAGTATGTCCATCCTTCTGGGTACGTCTCCTTCTAGATGGCATCCACTATAAGTAGTTTTTAATTAATATTATTTTTATTTTATTATTGTTTGATTACTATTTTATTATTGTAGTGTGTATAATCTTACTAATACATTAACTAATTACATTTTACCACCACACAATATGTGGTAAATGAAAACGAATAAGTGAGAACATTTAACCTGATTAGGTATACGTTATTTCTGTGACAGATTTATACAAATAAACCATGTGAGTGTTACATATTTTTCTTCTCCTTATACTTCTTCGTCCTCTTTATTGAAGAACATTATTGCCATTAACGAGTGAATATAGTGTCCTGTCCTATGATGATTACATTATCCTAACAAAATGGTGGCTAACTTGTTAGAACTTTCTAGGGAGTTTTTGTGGCATCTCAGAATTATTATTATTATGCAAATTGTCACCTGTATTACACAATATTTAGGTCAAACAACACAAATTTATGAATATAAAACAAAAACCACGTACACATATACAGAAACTACATGAAAGTTTGAGATCCCGCCAAAAACTTCATATTTTTATGCAATCATTTTATCACAAAAAAAAACGGTATTGTTATCCTTATGCGCAAAAAAATTTTTGGTAATATAACCGAAGATAATTTTTTATATTATAAATTTATAGGTGCAGACTACAATATAGAGTTACGTCCACATCGGCGAATAAATGAGTCAAAGAGGCAGGTGACCACATTCGTTTCGAGACATTTTTGGTAAGATCTTATGAAGTTGGATATAATAAAACGTGATTTCATTTACCACACGACGGTAAAATATATTATCGACGTAAAGAATCGTTAAAGAGCGGCCATCCATTCCTTATTAGCCTAACACGCGCCACGAGCCCTATTACGAATGCAAATAAAAGTACAATCCTACCATAAAAAGTGTTTATTAAGACTTTATTTGTGTTTAAAAATTCGTAAAGTCTTATTCAACACAGAGCAGGCCCACTCGCTCGACTTCTAAAGTTTTAAAATTATAGAATTACTGTTGACTCGTCACAGAAAAGAGACGTAAATAGGTGTATATGTAATATGTAAATACGACATATATTTTCCACGATACAATCCGATCAATGTTTTTTTTATCGTTATAGGTTTTTGGCGTAGTGGCCACAATCTAACCTGATGTTAAGTGACGATATGGCCCAAGATGATAACCTAGTGGAAGACTGGCTCTCAAATGCAGCTGCCGGAACACACCTATTGGTGCTTGGCGACAGATTTTCAACTTGAGGGTGGTAGTTAGCCAGGCGGGCATTACAAAAAGCCCTACCACCATGCTATGGTTTCCTCACGATGTTTTCCTTCACTGAAAGCTCAGGTTCATTGCAGGGATTCGAACTCACGTCAATCGACGCGAAGTCGTACACGCTAACACTGAGCCATCATTGCTTCAAACAATGTTACATAAAATGTTGAATTAAAGAATGTATGCCCTAATAAGCTAAGCGGAGATTGACAACATCCGAGATTCGATGTTTTATCATTAGGAGCCTTAATCGAAGGAAATGGATTAATTTTAATTAGTAACCGTACCTACTTGTTTTCGAAGCCGCTAAAGTGGCATAAAAGAAACAGCGTAACTTGTTAAGACATGTTTTTGAACCACAATGATTGATAAACTTTCTTTGACTACCGCAATTGGTCTAATGGGCCTTTATAATGACAAACTATGCCAACCATTTTTTATATGTGTTTTGTCTAAATCAACACATTACAAAATACAATTTAGCCGGTTTTCCTCCAGACTGTATTCAGTCTGATGTATTCAGCTTGCCTATTGATTTCCGTATCAGACCAAATACGTTAAAATTAACACCGTAAGTCAATAACGAAAATCCTCATTCTTTATTATTTACAAATAAAATTTAACAGCTGAAATATACAGTTTATACAAAAACAAGTAACAAGTTTAGTATTCAACAAATATGGACACTTATCAGCAAAGTATTGCTATCCTTAGGTCGCAGCTAACGAAATTCACACCTGTAAATCAACCTATAAAACATTACTTTAATAGACTAAGTCTTGTACTAATTATAAATCTTAATATATGCATAACATATACAATCAAAATAATATTAAACATATTAATTTATATACCTAAATATTATACAAATTATTAATGTACATATTAGATCTAATAAAATATTATTTAAAACATTAACAAGATTAATGTTATTGAATGTAAATAATTTTAATATTAAAGATTTAAGAAACATAATACTCGTATAACGAATTTTTCTTGTCAACGCCGCGACATTAGACGAAAATAGTTGAACGTCAGTCAGCAGTATCAATTACAGCTAGTTGTACGTACATATTGCCACGCAATGTACACGAAGATATAAACAACATTCGTTTATTTGATTATTCTATGTTACAGATAAAATCATGTAATAACCGTCAGCGAGCGTAATTTGTGGTGACTCAATTGAAAGGTCACTCGTGGCTAATACACATATTCATATCTGTTATCCGAACGTCCTCTCTCCGAGACTTTCCAATTAAGCAATTTAGATACGAGACCCGGTTCTGACACGACGTTACATGAATGTAAAACAACGACTATCGAAGCGATAATTCAGTGATGTAAATAACTATAAAGTTATCGGGGAAGGCAGCATCGCTATGGGTTTTGACAATAAAAAGCGTCGTGGAGTGTGCGAGCAGCCGCGACCCGCCGAGACCCGCCGCGCTGCGAGCTCGGTATTAGGACGAATTTATGAATGCTCTCAACATTGTCTCTTCTTGCATCACAAGACCACGGCCGCCATTCTTGTCTATCTCAGGAAAGTGATTTCAAGCCGGTTCTACCTTCATCAAGTTTATTCAATAGTAAAATGATTAATTCAAAGTATGAATGATGAATCGTTTGATTGCATCTTATGACTAGGATATACTATATTATTATTGAATGTTTAATTAACAGAAAAGTTATTGATATCAATATGTAAATACAAAATGGGCAAACCTTCCGTAAGTGTAAGTACATAAGATAAAACAAACGAGGAATAATCACAAGCATTTGTGACGTTTTTATTTCAACTTTCAAACCAGTGACAACTGCTATTTATACATATTATAACTTAAGATGTTTTATTATCATTAATTTATTTCTTTTCAAAATATCTTAAAATTAGGAAAATGGTATTATATTATTTTAGAGTAATTAATCAGCACCCAAATTTTCCTTTTTTGTAGTGAAATGTTTTAAATTTACAAAAGTTACAATATTTTAATGATTTAATGGAAGAAGACGTTACTCTGCGAAAATCTATCGTAAATATTTGACCAAAATTTTGTTCCAGAAAGACGAAACCACCGTTAATCTGTTTCAGGCGGAAGTAGCAAAGAAATTTCAGATAAATTATTTAATTTGGTTTATCATAAAATACATGCTTCGCCGCCCTATCTTAAGCCCCGATATGACCAAAAGCAATATCTTTTATCATTCGAAAATAACTTATGCCAAGGTTTAAAGAAATTGATTAGACCACTAAAGAAAGTTAAATTAAATTACTAAACTTTCTACCTAAACAAAACGCTAAGTATGTAAATCTTTTCCAACAACAATAAAATGAACGTGGCAACATTATATCAATATGACAACACAAAATTAACACATTGCATTAATTATGTACAATTGTTTATTAACGTTGAATTTGCAAGCGCAATCTATTGCCATTTAAATAACAGATGAAACAATAATGGCGCAAGGGAACGCAGTGGACCGGTCCTGCACAGGCTACATTACTCTCAACCTGTTTGTGTTGATCTAATTAACAATACACAAATCGTAGGTTGTATGCAAATGAGGCAGGAGTGAGGCCGCGGCAATGCAGACAACGACATCGGAATTCCAACCCCATTAAAAAAAGTAATTCTTATTCAAAGAGGTCAATTTTGTATGAAGTGTTTACTAATATACTGTAAGTTTTATTTATATGTGAATTGCCTATTAAAACTTCTTGTAATATATGTTCAGAAATTAATAAATTTTATCGGTCGTTGGTACCAACCAGGGTTGGTAGACAATTACATAGATCAAAACTAGTAAATATAGTAGAGAATATTTGGTAGTGTTATTTAATATACTTAATATAATTATATCCTAATAAACCGTGGTTCGGATTTTAAATTCAATCATTTCACCAAACTAGATTAAAAAATCCAGTTCACGCTTCTAAATAGCCTCGCTTCGCTCCGCTCGCGTGGACTACAGAATGCTGTCGGTAAAGCGCACGTGCGAATTGTGCTGCCATAAAAATGCTATTTGTGGGTGATCCTTAGAAGATAGACATATTTTATCCGTTACTTTTTTGTAGGTCTTTTTAAGATCTACAATTATGTAAGACAATAATTTAATAAGTCTCTTATGGTTTACTCAGCGTAATGATGCCCCAAAAGTGTCTTTTTTCCGAATTGATTCACCAATTATCTTCACTGCTTATTTCGTATGTTACTTTATCTAACAAAATATATCATATAATATATGTAGATCTGTTAAGTGGTTTTCGCGTAAAAAGAACATAAACGCACAGATAGACAGAGAAATGTTGAGTTTTATAATATGTATAGATGAATCGTGTATGTACCTGATACCATCCACTATTTATTTTCTTCCGGTTGCAAGGTCTTGTTTTTTTAATATTTTTTATGTCAGAATTATGAGATTCCTTTATAGAAAACCATCTCCTTTTCAGTGTCTTTTTTACAAATTAAATATATACAATATATAGGCTCTTTGGATCTGAAATTATTATATATTATAACGGAAATTCAAACTCATATAATTAGTGTAAAATTAGAAACGAAAGACTGTCATTAAAACATTTTTAGAAAGTCAAACTAAAGTATCTAAATTATCTAATTCCAATACAATCACAAGAATTTAATGGATTCCAATAGTAACTAATAACACTATATTTGGATCAAATTAAAACCTATTAAAACAATTCAATACAAGTTTTAGATTTCGATAATAGTCGCAACAGCCTACACCAGTCGTTATGAAAATTCTTTGTAGAAATTGAGTTTGTTTATAGAAATATGTAAGCAATGTACATGGGTCCTTATCGTAAAATTGAATTAAAAAAGGAAGATAATAAAAGAGGATCGCGTCGTATTTCTGGCGCGCGCGACAACACAGCACTTTTATTTCGATGGCGTGCGTGTGGCAGGCGCGGGGAGCGGGGTACACGGTACCCCTCTAATCGTGTGAGCTTTATTATGTTCTCCTTGTGTCCATAATAATTGGAACATTCCTTATTTAATAAAAAAAAAACAAGTTATTACTTTACATTTTGCGCTTGCTGATTTACTATTTTGGTCATCAAATAGATTATTCATTGTTAAGTTGTCTATCGTTTCATGGTGTCAATTCAAAATTTCATTCACAGGAAACATTTATCTTAAGAAAAATAAAAATAAATATTTTTAATGAAAAAAAAACATTATTACACGAACTTCACAACAAAAACAATATACTAATTAAAAAATATTAGAAAATTTTGAACCGGAAAGACAGGAAGAAAGCTAGTAAAAAAAACCTTGTAAAAAAAACGCTTAGTTTGAACTAAGGTTAAATTAAAAGCGCACATTTCATGATTATGTATGATACAAATTAGTATAAAGAATTCACTTTATAAAATCAATTCCCATTTATAACCGAATCAAATGTACCGGTCTATGAACAAAGTTTTATTGTAGAATTTATAGAATCTCTTTGCATTGCTGTTCACAAACCTATGCAATCGTCTTCTAATTACTATATTTTGTCCATCCTGAGATATACAGACTTTCAAAAGGACCATCAAAAGGTGTTTCTCCAAGTTGGAGGAAAAACGATGACTGTACATGTCTCCTTATCTTTCTACGATCATAGTCGGGTTTTAGAAAGCACTGCATTTATGCAACATTTATATTCAAGTAAATAGGTATTCGTGGTCCTGGCGTACCACTTATAGTCTTATACTTCTTATCTATATCTTATATATTTCACACTATATAAATGCATTTGCTTTAAAAAAAATACATGTTATGTTGAAATTTATGATATTATTACATTATTGAATTACTTTATTAAACATTTAAAATCGTAAAAATTATGAATAACATCACATTACCCATATATGTTTTAAAGTCACAAAATGCCTTTAATACGATATTTGCGTTCTAAATACATTGCAGCAATATAATTGGAATCCCGTATTACTTACACAGATTAGTTGAATTACGACAAATTTAAATTTGAAATTATACGCCTAATAACATTTATGATTGATATTAAGATGTAACATGATAAATATATGAACATCATGTATTTTTATTATATAATTTTGAATGTCTTAACATCACAATTAAACGAAAAATTTGAAATCGCCGCGGGCAAGTGTGGATCATAGTTGTACATTATGGACCGCGGTCCTCGGGTAGTCTTCTTTTATTTATATCCGCTGGTCGCTTTAACATCTCGCACCTCGCTCTTTCAATCGCTAGTGTGCCCTCTTCTCAACACTTACACACGGTTGCTTACTAAACGCCAATACCGGTTTCTATGTTAAGCAAAGATTTAAACATAATTGTTTATTAACCGGTAACATACAACAATTTAATACCATTTTATGATCGGCAAATATTTATATACATGAATAATGGAACAGCTTTACTTCTATTTCGAGTCAATCTGTGTCCACGTTTAAAAAAGATACATTTTATGTTATATTTGCATACGTGACTAAAGTTATAGTTTCGTGAGCGTGCATATCTTCTTTTTTTTTAACATGAGACCATGAAATTAAATTAGTTTCATATATCAATTGTTGCCGTTAGTAATAAAATTTAATAGTAGGAAGTTTGGATTTATTTTTTATTTTATTTGTATCAATGACTACGTCCCAAAATATACACATAAAATTTTATGCATCACAAATGTCAAATAAAGGTTCTTACGGAAAATATAAGATTACATTGACATTATTTGCATGAACAGTGACCCATACATACATAACAGAGCTTCTAACATAACGATCAAAATAAAACTATTATTTTGTAAATGAAGTATTTGTATAAAATTAGCCACCTTGATATATTGTTTTAAATTTCAAAACTTTTGCAGAAAAATCTCAGTTCTTTTTTGTCACTGAAATGCTTATAAAAAAACAACGGTTGAAATGCTAATTGATAAAAGTGTAAAGTTTGCTAAATTCACGTTAGTCGATTAGCCTTTCCGCCGTCGATTGATATTTTTAAACGAAATTATTTCGTTTAAAGTATACTTTAGCAGGTAAGTATTTACCAACAATGCCTGCTAACGAACACATTCGTCCAGACCACCACACGTTAAGTGAACATTGTACAGTATATTATTTTCATCAAGCGTAATATTGGAAGCACATTTTTCCAGGTATACCTCGTTGTGAGATAGAGGACTGTCCGGGCTGACTTGTAATTTCAAGTGTTTACTCAGTGTGCTCACAGCGGGATGTCTCACAACAATGCCCATATCCTTTTCACATAAAATATATGAAAAGTCTGGCTACTTGCAAGCCACGGATCGACGTTCCGATATAGCGGCTGCATTGTACACACTAGCTGCCTACCGAGAACTTTTATGAGGGATCAAATTGATTGGTTTAGTGATAATATCTGAGTGTGTATTGTGGTCGGTAACCGCTCGGCTTGGGCATAGCGCTTACACAGCCTTTAACACATCGGCTTCCGTTGCTACCGATTATGTATGCAGCTCTACTTCTCACACCTTTTAATAGACGTAATTCAAAGGTTCCGTGAGATATAGCCGCATAATTGATATGCACATTTTAATGTAGCAGTTAAAGGTTTGAAAATACGTCACTGGACTCGGGAAAGTCACTATCTGTTATAAAATTGTATTTATTTCACATCTATTTTATCATTTACTACAGTAATAAGAAAGCCGTTTTGTGGTGAATAAACAGCTATAATATCTTTTTCATCGAATTACTCAGTGGTTAGGTAACTCAAAAATTGAATCGAAGATATGATGAAAATTTATTGGATGGTCGCAACGAATCAACCGCTGGAAGGTCGTTCAGAACGTGCCTCGCGATTGAAAAAACACAAAGCAATGAAGATAAAAATATACTACAAAATGAGGCCCACTTTGTGTTTTGAAATTACAATCAAATAAATTACACTTTATTGCTCAATCTTGTTCAGTTTTATTAAGGTATCGGCGCTGAATTCGAGAAAATAAAACATGGCAAGTTTACGCGAGGAGGGACATGATGTTTCCGTGCGCCTTGTAGCCGGCTGATAAACAGAGGTGCTTTACATGGCTCGCGAGTTTTTGGAGATAAGCCATCACAGCGTGTTCATGTCGACAAGCGGACAATGAGGCAACACACGGTCACTTTCTCTTCACACTCTTAACTTTGGCCACAACACAAAACACACGATGCACTCGTGTCTCACCTAACAAATTTTTCACGGCCTTCTTCGAGTATCTAAATTTTAAGGACTTTTAATTAGTTTTCCAACTCTCTAAAAATGTAAAATACTATTTCATCAACCTAAATTGAATCAATGGATAATTCTTACAGATCTAAATTTACTGAGATATCTTTTACTTGAAGCCAAATTACATTTAGAATTAATGCGATATTATTTTATTAAAATACTTATGCTTCTATTTTAATGTTATAGAATTTATTTCAAATTGTAATTGGTTAACGTCATTATCGTTTGTAACCATAGCACTTAGTATTACTGCAACATTAAAAGCAGTTGGCACCAACAATCCAATAAAATTATACGTAATACATACTATTTATTTAAAACATAGCTTGTCTTCATGTGTTTGCGACTATGACAAATTTAATTTCAAAGTTGAGACAAACAAATCAATACTCGCAAGATAATTGTACGAGAAAATACTGTGTTGATTAATGCTGATTGCTGAAGTTCTTCGACGCATGTATAGTAATATGCAGCCCACCGCAACGTTTCCTCTTTAACCGGTCCTAGAACAATGTTTCCAAACATTTACTTACACGCTATTATCATAAAGTCTCCTGTGACTTAGTGGACATTTAAAGCGCTTAAATATATTTCACGAGCAAAATTATTCTCCATACGAATCATTATATCAGTAAATTGTTCATGATAATCGTAGTTATAAATAATAAAATAGATCTATCTATCTTCTCTATTTTTTGCTATCTTCATCTATCTATCATTTATTATCTTTTTTATCGTGTTAGGTTTATCGTTGTAGCCTTGTGGCTTACCTATAAAATGGCGAAAGTACATAAATAATAATGGTATATTCTTCGATTGATTAAATGTATAATTTCATAATATTGTTTTCGTTTTAGTTTTTCCATATAAAACGTTAATTTCATAGGTAAGGACTTATTACTTTTATATTTGTAAGATAACTATTGACCATAATCTCGACGATCTGGTAAAGGTTGCGGGAAGCCGCTGGATTCGGGCAGCACGGGACCAGTCATTGTGGCGATCTTTGGGGGAGGCCTATGTCCAGCAGTGGACGTCTTTGGCTGAAATGATGATGATAATCTCGTGTAATATTAAGTGACGATTAAGCCCACTACACGCAGGCAATCATTGCTCAATATAGAAAGTGGGCCTGATCTGATATGCAGCTGCTGAAATACACGTATAGATGCTTAGCTGTTAGCGTGTATGCTGAAATTTTTCTCACCTGATCTTAAGTGACGAGATGTGGCCCAAGATGATAACGCGCTAAGCCTAGTTAGTGGAAGACTGGCTCTGTAGTGCAGCTGCCGGAACACAAGGTGCTTATCAACAGATTTTCAATTTGAAGGTGGTAGCTAGGCAGGTGTGCTTTAGAAGAAGCCATACCCCATGCCATGTTTTCATCACGATGTTTTCCTTTACCGGAAGCTCAAGCTCATTGCAGGGATTCGAACTCACGTCAATCGTATGGCCGTACACGCTACCACTGAACCATCATTTGTTCATATTCTGTCATTAATATTCATAGCTTCTGTAACCGTGGAGCAGTTTCACTAGTATTATATTTATTTCACCAACACAACACAACATCAACACGATAAAGAGAGATAGAGCACAGATAAATTTCTTTGGTGATTTCTCTCTACTTGGGGCAGCCCGACTGGTAGAATACCTCCACCCTACAGAACATCGCAGCCAAATGACCTAGTGTTGTGTGCGGTGAACAGGGAGTCCAGTTTGCTTAACGTTCACGGTTACTGTTCCGCTCCTAATGGTTGTAGTGTGAAGTTATATAACCTATAACTTTCTTCAATAAGCGGGATATAAAACGAAACAATTTTTTTTCCAAATCTCACTGATAATTCCAGAGATTAGCATATTCAAACAAACAGACAATGTCTTGAGCTTTATAATATTAGTAAGTATAGATTATTATTTTATTTAAGAAACAGCAAAAACTGAATGTTACCTTCAGTAATACAAAATTACAAGTACAAAACGCACCGCGTATGTCTTTTGCCTTAAGGAAACCTATTTATCATCGTCACCTAAGGGCCGCAGACTTGTAATTGTGTGCCATATTGTTACCTTGAATTATGTGCTGCGAGCGAATATGGTCCCTTCCGCTTAACCTGTACTTGAACTTACACTACTTATTATAATAATAACGATTTATTACTTGAACGGTATTAACAGTTCCATCTATCTAGTTTTCAAATTTATTACGTCTAACCTTCTGTTGTGAGACGATTTAGTACTGGGCTACGTTAAAAAAATCTGGCAGACTATGAGGACTGGATGACTATCTTTAAGACTATGAGGAACATTTCAACATCTTAATTAATACAGAAGAATAGTTTCAATTAATTCTTATTCTATTGCAAGTTTTAAAATATATTCTTAGAGTTTAAATTTCTACCATTATTGAAAACTTACCCCACGCTGTGCCACTAGACAAAAATCACATTGCCTTCCCATATATTTTCCGTGACAGTGTTTGGAGAACAATACAGTAAAGGATTGTAGAGAAGCACGCGCATCTGGTAGCATCGATTGATCAGAAAGACATAGAACACACTTAAATGTTATTATGTATATTTTATTTCATCCTTAACATACCCTAAGTGGTGTAAAGATGGATTGATTATCGTTAATAGAAAATACTTTGAATATGTAATGTTTAATTATTTTGTAACTACTCAGTGATAAGAACAAATCGTTTAAATTACCTACATTGCAAGAATATATATTAATTTACTTTGTGATATTTACTTTTATATTATAAATGTGAAAGTTCTAAACCAATAACTATATTTTAAATACATATTTTTGGTAACCTTCATGTTATTTTCTTAGAAAAAGTATCTAAAATAGACCAAAAATTCTGACATGAATAAAATGATATCAAAATTTTTCAACCGAAAGATCTGCAGGACAAACATTCTAAAATGTTGTTCGCTTGCTCACTGAACACTCATTATATTATCAGTTTCGCAATGTGACAGGAGACCCGAGCTACACGTATAGAGAGGCGCTCGCGCTTGCGCGTCGATCACACGATTTGCGCTTATTTGCGCATGCGCTCGAACGAGGAGCCGAGAACGCGCCAACTTATGACGGCTCTTATCCACCATCGCAGCAGTCGCACCGCGCCTCCTGACATCCCTCTGTAGATTGTCGCCTACCTGCTGCCACCGAGTATTTCTCACAGAAACAATGAGCCTTAAAGGTTTATTATGACAACAAATTCGCGCTTAAATCTTTCCTTTGTAGGCATTTCTTTTATTTTATATCTTTAACTTAAATCAATTTTATATATTTACAAAGCTATAAATAGTAGATAAAACTGACAAGGTTTAAATTCTTATTGGAAACGGTAACCTTAGCTAAGAAGCGAGAGTTTTATGTTCTTAAAGGAGATTATCGTTTTCTTGTATTTTGCTATAGCACCGTGTCATCGGAATCGTATAAACATTTAATAACGCATATTTACTTATTTTACACTCGATTATTTTGCACTATATAGATATTTTACACGCTTGATTATTTCCAGACAGTGTGAGTCCCTTGCTGGACATCAGTCGCTCCCAAGTCTCACCATGATCCTCAACCTTGCACATCCAATAGTTAAGAGCTATTCTCTGTAGATACAAAATAATATAATCATCATCAACCTATACTAGTCCGCTGCTGGACATTGGCCTCCCCTAATGAGCGCCTTAACGCCCTGTCTTCAGCTTGCCGCATCCAGCATCTGCCTGCAGTCTTTCACAGATCATCATCCCAACTGGCCGGAGGGCGTCATAAACTACATTACTATATATATAAATATATATATATACTTCACAACAATTATTAACACTTACTTCTAGCTCCACTAACGCTTTTAAGCCTATATAAAATTATACAGGGTAAGTGGTAACATATTATGTTTATTAGAAAAATAATAAACAACTTATTTTACTAAATATATCCAAAATTTAATATTATATTATAAACAAATACAAAAAGTAAACTAATGGACCTACAAGAGTATTTGAACCGCACATTCTGGTACGGCCGCCGCCGCCGCTAGCGTTGTGCACCCAACCTATAATAACATATGCCCGATGACGATATCTCGCCTGAGGATCACAGCCGAAATCAATTTTAAACAAACTCTAGCCACCACCTACAATTATCATTGCATCGAATAATATCTTCTCACTAAATATAGCTCTAATGTCAAAGGTCGTGAGGATACATCGATAATGGACGGTTCTTTTCGGATCGCACGAGATACAATCGCGATGATTTGTTGGATATATACAAACTTTAATATTGAAATTAACATTCATTTATGACTTTCGTCTACCTACACACATATCTACGTTGTGAAATCTCTTAGAGTATTGTTAAGAATGAGAAAATAAATTTTGTTATTTTAACCCTATGTATATCTCGAGCTTTTACAGATGGTTTTTTTAACTGGTAACCTCTTAAACCTAGTGATGCATTCGCACTGACAACGACTAAGATCATACATGCCTCTAGGCTCAAGACGTTCAAAATATTAAGTCCGTTTCATTTTCATAAAAAAGTAAATTATGCCCCTGTTAACATTTATTTAAAATGTTCACAGATATAAGAAACCCTTCGTTACCATCTGTATTACTAAGGTCTGGGTGGTCTATAGTGCTGCGCCTGTTCAATTCGCGCACATCCCAAATGAGGTGTGTGTGAAAACAAGCTGATATTCAAAAATGCAAATCACAAACTGACTTCGAATTTTATTATGCAAAAGGTATTATGAATTACTTAACATTTAAATAGCAATCCGCTATAGAAAGGGGTTGTTAACACGGGTATTAATAATCAGTCTACTTCATATTTACCTTTTATTAATTAGACAGAAATGCTGTTAGCCCAAAAAATGCAAGTAGTAAGTAGAAGAACTATAGGTACCTATCATAAACCTGTCTAGCAAGTAAGACCTGGTGGTTTTTGGCGGGATCTCAAACTGTCATGTAGTGGTTTTTGTTTTTATTCATAAATTTGTTGTTTAATCCTATATTGTGTAACTCGGATTGCATTTTGCATAATAAAGCTTGGTTATTGTGCACAAGTGAAGTGCATTTGAAATAGTAACATAGACCATAAATTCTGAGATTCCACAAAAACTCCCTAGAAAGTTTTAACAAGGGAGCTACCATCTTATTAGGATACTGAAACTGTCATAAGACATGACACTCTATATTCACTCGATAATGGCAATTAAGTTCTTCAATAAAGAGAACTATTTGCCAAGTTAGGTAGAAGAAGAAAAATAAGACATGTAAAATTAAAAATTGTCCTTTAGATAATAATACCAACATTGAATCATCCTAATAATCCTGCATAATATTACGAATGTAAAAATTAATATGTTTGGATGCTTGTTACTCAATCACGCAAAAACGCCTGAACGGATTTGGACGTAATTACATATTTTTCATTTCTCTCTGGAGCCAAATATGAAGACCTCTCAGACGAAGTCGCGGCCAGTAGCTCTAGTATTATAAATGTGAAAGTTTGTATATTTGGAAGTTTGTCATCCAATCATGCAACAACGGTTGAATGGATTAGTGGATTTGGATGAAATTGGGTACACAGATAGTTTTTATCCTGGTGACGAACCGATTGTGAAGACCACGAAGACGAAGTCGCAGGCAGAAGCTATTATTATAATAAATATATAATTAGGATATTAAAGAAATCACCTTTACAACGTAAAAAGTAAATATAATTGATTTATCGGCTGGCCGTCGCGTCGCATCAGTGTCCGCACAGCAGCCGACCGCACGTCGTGTATAGTAAAATTAAAATTGATGACCATGTAAAGATTTTATTAGTAAACACATTAAAATGTTAAATAAGTACCTAAATCAAGAGCATTATCTATTTTACAAAATCGCGCTATCAAATTACAGTAGGTACTTTTGCAAGATTAGATTACGTAGGAAAATGTACGTACACAAGTATTTTCTAGATCAGTTTTATTATAATAAAGAAGTTACGGAATGTACAAAAAACACCTTTTAGCATATGGTAGAATAATCGAAATATAATTTTCTAAATTAAGACGCGCTTCTTACTAACTTGTTTACATTTTTTTTTGTCTAAACAAGTATATAATACGAAGATTTTCTCGTTACTTACGATTTTCTCGGTATCAAGTATAATTTTATCATCGTTAATACTTCTTACAGCATTCCCAGAAAGTAAATTACTCGATGTGATCGTAAAATTAATGCCTCGTACGGTAATACGAGTACTAGGACTTGTCAATTTTTATGATGCACTCACTCGATATCGGGAACTGCGAAGCTGTAGATTGAATTCTAGACACGCTCATAAAAAGGGAAATAACTTTTCTGACTTCATAAATGTAACTACCTAATTTTTTCTTAAACTGTTTTTATAACTTTTAAATTAATTAGAATACTTGTAAAAATAGGTTTAAAATGATCTTTTGTTAATATAGGAAGTTTAGTATAAAGTTAATGCAATCCTATACCTAGTTATATAATTAAAATTATAAATTACCTAATATCTGATTCATCAGCTTGTTTTTTATTTATAGTTTAATAATAATAACAGTTGGAATTTAACAATGTAAATATTTTGTATGATAAGTTTCAAACAACATTTGTTCGTGTTTTTTGTATATTATTGAACTTGTAAAAAGAAATCATGTCTCATAGTAACGAGATAGCAGACCCTGTCAGGTATTCAAAAATACGGCGTACATAAAATAAATGGAAATAAAGTAGAGATGACGCCACGCGCTCGCAACAGGTGTGCTCTGTGATCCACGCAATCACATAAGCAGACAACGACGGGCTTGAAGGATGGTTCTAGTACGAGCCCTCATAACGTGCAGATCTCCATTAATATTGGATCCTAAGATTGTTCGAGACCTCCTACTAAGTCGGAACCCGAAGAGAAGATTATTCTGGGTGGAGCTTGTCGGATCGTGAGGAAGTTCAAGATGAATTACTAGGTCACCTACCGGCAGCGATAACACAGATATGCGATGCATGGGGTGGCTATAGGGGAGGTTGGAGGCCACTGGGGGCAACACCAAATAAAACTTAACCCAGATTACGCCCACAAGATTTATTATTCCGTAATGAAGAATGATATCAAGGAAAACCCTGGTGTCTTCGATAGTATATTTTGATGTCTCTCTCTCTCTTTTACAAACTTATGTGTATTCAATGTTTTTATTTTCTGTATATAAATAAATATAAATATAAGTAATTACTTTTAACGTATGTTGTGGTTGACCTTAATTAATACTACAGTAATACTATTACTTTAAATTGTAATTTACACACAATTACACAAATTTAATACAAATTTAATTTCTAGAGACAATTGAAATAAACAAATATTGTGATCTGTAAACATTGCAAAACAAGGTAATTTGAAAATTTAAGAAACCCTGGTTACAAGCAACTTGTTAATTGAGAACATTCCAATGAGCCCAAACACGATATCTCTGCAGTAAGTTGGTGCAGAGTTAGGTATCCTAAGGACTTTTGATGATACTGCAGCAGCAACTGAATGTTGCCATGTTCTTCTAATATAATTGAAGTAACAGAAAACCAAATTTCGACGCAATCGAACCTGTGAAACAAAAAAAACTAGATCAAAATCGGTTCAGCCATTTGAGAGCTACGATGCCACAGACAGATACACAGACATACAGATGCACACAGAAACTTTAACATCCCTCATTTTGAGTCAGAGAGAACGTGTTACCACTAGGTATATTGGCAATATTAGCATGGTTTTGGCCGATTATAAGGCCATTTAGAAACTACGTGTTATTTATATGCATCCGAAACCACTCAAATTTTCTCTAGCTATAAATATATAATGTCTCCTTTAATTTTCATAATCATTCTTAATAAATTTAGATATAAGTAACACATCATTGCAATCAACTTATTACATCTTTTTATCAAGAAACTTATAAAAACATAATATTTTGATAATAGTGCTATATATAAAATAATTTCATATGTTAGGTATTTTTAATACAAATTTTCCTGGTGGAACATTATCCTCGCCGGCTACAAACTAAACAACACTTGTTAGTAGAACTTGTACAAAACACATTTGCATAATAAGGCATATAAGTTCATTGCCTGGCTTGTCAGCTGTTACTAAGTATAAGAAACGTAAATATATTAAACAACTATTAAATAGCAATTATTGATAAGTTAACCTAGGATTCTTCTACTTACTAATTATGGCTCGGCACCATTCGTGCATTAGGCCAGTGTCAAGTATTTTACATTTTGTCAACAAAGCGAGGGAAATATTCTGTAATCTTTAAACATCGCTCCAACAAGATGGCGGCACCCTTGTTAAAACTTTCCAGGGAGCCTTTGTAGCAACTTAAAATGCATGTTCCTAGTTATTTCTTGTAATCCACTTCACTTTTGCACAACAACCACACTACATAACGTAAAATGCCGCCAAAATTACATAATATAGGGCAAAATGACATAAGTTTATGAATTAAAACAAAAACCACCACATGACACTTTAAGTTACCGCCAAAAACTCAACCTAGGATTCATTCACGGTAACTTCGCTCATCATTTTGAAGGAACCAATGAAGACGCGTTCGATATATGAAAATTTTCAACTTTCAACACATGTAATTATTTAGTTGTACTAAAAAAATATAGCAAAATATTTAAAAACAATTTCGTTGCGTATTTTTATTACGAATTAAGAAAAAAAGCCAAGAACCATCTTTGTGAAAAATGCTATAAGTTATTAATAATACAGTGTAATTAATATAACCTCAAAGAAGCGCCACTTGTGGCAAGTAGTTCCATTTCTGTGACCTGTATCCTAAGTATTTCATAATTGGAAAACGAAAAGAGAAAAATTATGTAATATTCAGTTTGGAATATTAATTCGTTTTTTTTTTTCGTACTCTTTAGAGTTAACGTTTAACCGCAATCTCTTATGATATTAAGCGACGATGTGTTCTAGGATGGTAACACGCTAAACTTGATTGGCTCTCAATTGCAGCGTCCGGAAAACAGTATAGTTGTTTGGCGACAGATTTTCTACTTGAAGGCTAGCCACGCGGATACTAACAATGCCCTACCACTATGCTATGGGTTTCATCACGATGTTATCCTTTAATCGAAAGATCAGCTCAGAGTACTTTTCATACAATAAATAGATTGTTGCCAAAAAGATTTTTGAACAAGAAAAATGTACAAATGTTTATGGTCCTTCGTTCTTCTAATATAAAATATATAAAATATAACAATAATTCAGAAAACTTTAAGTGCTCGTATTTTATTGCAAAACAATATTTATGACTGTACTAATTTTTCAATCTGAACAAGCCCTAAAGCGAAGGCCGCTCTAGCTTACTTTAGCTTCGGTTGAATTATCATAACTTACATACCAATCCACAACAACAAAGCATTTTTCTAGAGTGTAAAAAATATTTATTATTGCTCATTATTTTTATATGGTATAGCTTATTAATATATCGATTTATTTATCAAACAATCGATGCATATCGGCTTCTTATGAGGGCTCGGAATTACTGCATATTATCGATATTTTGTCATGATTTGACCACCGCATATAAAAACAATTTCCTCCTTAATTCGTATGCGGCCACGAAGCCTGTACTCTATCTACTACTTTTTTTAACATTAATCATTAATTACTATTAAACAGATATTTAATAATTTATGAAAACATGAAATTTTTACATCCATAATTTCTGTATTATAATATATACTAGCTGTGCCCTACGGTTTCACCCATATTAAATGTATTCGACAAACTCTCCACGGCGCCGCTGCCAAGTCACTCTTGTATCCAAGCCCGTTGAAGCTGTAAAAGCCTTCTGAAGCTTCAGGGTCCTTAATGCTAACAGTATAGTAAAGTTATATAGCCTTTCTCAATAAATAGGCTATGAAAATTGATATTTTTTCAAATGTGACTGGTAGTTCCAGAGGTTAGCACGTTTAAACAAACAAAGAATCTCTTTTAACTTCTGAACGCCTTGACCGTTTGCCCTTGTATTCACAACATGTATTATAATTTTTTCAAGACGATGCATTATAGCTATGTAAGGATCCGATGGATGGCGCTGTAGTCGAGACATTAATACTCGGAAAATGCAGAACAACGTCTACCGCAAAGCTAGTATTAGTATAGATATAGTGACATAGTGGGGTATGTTCATAAGTGAATATTTATAACAACCCTACTGCTTGGTCTAGGAAGGGTATATAAGGCGTAGTGTGCAAGGACCAATACCACAAGCTTGGTGGAGTTGTAAAAGCCGTCATAGGCTCCAGGGCTTCTAAGGCTGACAGTATAGTCAGTTCGAAAAAAAGCAACATCACCACTCAGGTACATAGGTTCTGTAAGGGACCTGTTTTCTTTTTCGGCTAGTTATTTAGACCAAAATTGACAGATAACAAATTACAGATTGACAGATTTTTCTGAGGCTTTAGGGCCCTTATAGACAACAATACTGTTGTTGACTATACAGTCAGATCGGAAAAAAAGAGCAACATCATTCTCGCCTTGGTCGTCGAATCGTGAACATTGCGTTCGCTTATTTTTATTCGTAGTTACGTGATTCGTAATTGTTAGTCCGTTAATTATACTCGTAATTATTCGTTGTCAGACGTATTTGTAGTCAGGACAGTTATCATGTAAAAACATAGTATTATTATATATTATGGCAACTTACCTTTATAATCATCTTATTCTAGTATGAAAAAAAAAATACTTTCACAGTTAAACGGAGAGCTAACTACTCCTCATTCTAGAAATGTGCTACAGAAAAATTAAAGATTATGTACCATTGGTTATTGAATGCCGGAGGGCTCGCTTGTTGTGAGACTTAATGAAGTTTCAGAAAGTAAATTTTAGCAAAACTTTACTTATTTTTATTTCTTTAGTACGAGTATAATAGAGAAGTAAACTGCGAGTTCGATAATGGCATTTGTCAAAACATTCAGCGCTAATTGGATTTATTTTATTACCTGGCAAATTGGTGACGTGATTTTTAAATAAATAACAACAGATCGTCCAATATAATAACCAGTAGGATGCCATCAAAGACTAACACGGCCTTACCTTTTAGTATTATAAAAAGTTATAGCACGGTATATACACGATACATAAATTACTAAGAAAACTGAATAAAATTATCTAGTAGGTACTACGTAAAAAATAAATCAATATAAATTATGTTAATTATTGCCGAGACTTCAATAAATATGTACCTACATATAAGTTTAATTAAGAGTACATTACTTCATGAAAAAATAAATGCATTTTTATTGTAACTGAACTGATGGTCGGACTAAGTATAATATTCATTTATTTATTAAAATTAACATAACATTACCACCACCAATTACGACTTGACGCGGTCTGCAATCAATCGTCGGGGTTAGATTAAGACGTGAAAACGCAAAAAATCTTAATATAAATAAACAAGTACTTTAAATATAATAGTATGTCTTCCTTAGGATTAGTTGTTTTTGTAATTTGTAGTAAATATAACATGTGAAGTGGCCGGTACCCTGGAAATCGCGATGAATAGAGATTTACCCGCTACAATAAAAAACATCAAGTGCGAGTGTTTGTAACTGTAGCTGAATCTACTCTCGTCTCGGAATTCTAGAGTCCAACGCAAACTTGACCATTTTTTAAACTTTTTTATTTTACTTCAGAGTCTGTACTTAATTCTAAAGTAAAGTTCTTAATAAGACACTTTTTTTGTATGAGTATTTCCCTTATTATGTACTTTTTAGTATTTTCAATATTTGTTTTTGATATGCGCATTAAGAACACATATTCTGCGAATTTTTTAACGCTTACCTATTATGGTTCTTCTTCTTGTTTTGGCGCTTGCCAGTATAATTTTTTTAAGCCTTCGTAGTATTTTCTAATCTTCAAAGTGGGGTCTAACAAGATAGTGGCTCCCTTTGTTAGAACTATCTACATTGCGTTTTTTATTCTCACGGAGTAAAATGACATACTATGTGTTGCTAGTTTATTGTGATTTCGAAACAATGTCAACCAATCGAAATCAGTGGTGACAACCAATCGTAACTATAATCGTAAAACTGTACGAGTTAATATACACATTGACGTTTTTCTGGAAAAACCTTGAATCCTTTTTTTTTTTTTTTTGAACTGACTATACTGTTAGCCTTAGGGGCCCTGGAGCCTTTACGGCTTTTACAGCTTTACCGGGCTTGGGGGCGAGCGCTTAGGGCACTCAGCCACGAAAGCTAAGCAACAACATCCGAGGGTGCCAAAGTGGCCGAACCTCGGCTCGGACTGTTGCGCGTATGCAATTAAGTCGCGATCTGACTAATTCCCTATCCGTAATTCGATCTAAACTAACTATACATATATACATGTTTCTGCCCCCTGGGAGGAGGGAAGGAACATGTGTATGTGTATTTAGTGGTCTGAAAATTTTTGTCTAATCTAACTAGGCAAAAAAAGAAAAAAAAAGGTCCCTTACAGAACCTATGTACCTATGTGTGTTGTGCATGTGTGTATAATGCAGTGTCATGTATGGCTGTGAAAGCTAGTGATTGTAGAGTCACTTGTATCGCGCGAGCGGCTGCTTGGCTCAAGGGCTCCATGCCGATGGATCGGACCTAGGCTTGAGTTGCCGCAGAGGAGGGCGGTCGTGGCGGGTGTGCGGGAGCGAAGTTAACCGTACGTCCCCTGCGGAGGGAACGGTGGTTTCGCGGGCGTGGGCGCGAGCACGCATATGTTGCGGAAGCGGACGCGTAGAAATTGTTAGCGTTCTCGATGTCGTCATCGGGATCGACAAAGAGATTTCGCGGACGGCGTTTATAACGTTTGGCAACGGGGATCGAGTTGTCTGGGACGTAGTTCACGGTGGATTTTACGAGCGGGTTGGGATGATTCGAAGCGCTATCGAAGTATCTCCTGGTGAGATATTTCACATAGGCTTCTATCGAGGGAAGCCTCATGTCCCTGTGCAGGTCCATGTTCCTAACGAAGGCTGGAGGGTCAAGCAGGCGACGGAGAAACCGATTTTGGACTCTTTGCATGCGGGCAAAGTTATGTTTGGACATATGTGCGAACGCGGCGCAGCTATATGTCAAGATCGGACGGACGCACATCTTGTACAGTGTGAGCTTATGTCTTAAGGACATTTTGCTTACCGAACTGAGCAAGGGTCGCAAGCGGGAAAGGATCCAGATGGCCCTATTCCTGACTATAGTAACGTGTGCGTTGAAGTTAAGCTTCGAGTCGAGGGTGACACCCAGATATTTAGTCTTGGTGGCCCAAGGGATATTCGTACCGAATAATGAGAGGGGTCCTACCGTGCGTGGTAGTTTGCATGTATGCGGTTCGAACATAATCGCGGCGCTCTTTACCGGATTAATAGCTATTCGCCACGTTCGAAACCACTCCCCGAGAGTGGTTACGGCACGTTGGACTGCGCAGGCGAGATTTTTTCTGTGTCTGTTTGACGCATATATGACTGTGTCGTCAGCGTAGAGCCCTACCTCGACCCCGGGGGGCTTCGGGAGGTCGCTGACGTACAGATTGAAAAGGCAAGGCGCCAGAATGGAACCTTGCGGGACGCCTGAGCGTATAGGGTGGGCGGTAGATAGTACTCCTTCCACTCGGTAGTGGAAGGTGCGGTCGCGTAGAAAATCGTGAACTAGATGAACTAACCTATCCGGGACTTCTAATTGATGTAGCTTGTGGACTAGTCCGGCATGCCAGACCTTATCGAAGGCCTTAGCTACGTCGAAAAAGACCGCAAGCGTACGGGCGGGGGCGATACTATTTTTGGCAAAGTTGCTCGTGATGTGCTCCGTGAGGCGGTGCACTTGATGTGTACACGAGTGTCGGGCGCGAAAACCGAACTGTTCGGGAGGGTATAGATTTTTAATATCTATAACGGTTTTGAGACGGTTCAGAAGGAGCCGCTCGTAAAGTTTCCCTAGTGTGTTTAAAAGGCTGATCGGGCGATAGCTATCGGGAAGCGATGCTTTTTTGCCGGGCTTGCCTTGAATCCTCCAAATGTGAAGGCCGAATAAGGGAGACAAAATCGGGTCTCTCGTGGAACTTCCGAAGCGTTCTTTTTTTGTAATTTGTTTGCCATATTTATGGTTTCTGTATACAATTGCCATGTACATGGTTTTCTCATTTTATAGTTTCTTGAAATGTAATGATAATAGTAAATTATAGGGTATGTTGAATATAACAAAATATTTCAATGAATAAATAAAAATCCTCAGTTCAGTATTTAAAATCTCAGGATCCAGATAATTGGATCGTAAAATCTACGGTGACGCAACTCTACAATAATAAATGTGGCAACCTCATTTGTAAATTTGACATTAATTAGTGATTATCAATTTACTCCGTGGGAATACTGAGATTAAAAACGCACTATAGGGAGTTTTTGTGGCAACTCAAAATGCATTATAATCCACTTCACGTTTGCACAATAAACAAACTATATCACGCAAAATGCCACCACTATAGATAGACACATAATATAGATTGAAAGTACCTATGTTAATGAATTCAAATAAAAACCACAACATGGAAACTTAAGATCCCCCGAAAAACTCCCCTATTATGTTTCAAAACCCCACTCTTTCAAAAAATTAGGACAGACAACGTAGACCTAGATAGAAGGTAACTTAAAAACTATATAAATTTCTTCACGACGTTATCTTTTAAATTTATAAACTTTAGTAATATTTAAGTATGTAGAATCCCAGTAAATTAAATTAAAATTTAAATAAGATCTACTTTACAACTAAATATTTTTTTTAATGACCTACCCTAGTTATTCTTCATTTATAAGTTTATTAATTATAATTAGCGAATTAATCTCTCAGATATCTGTTAGATTTTGACATAGCTTGTAAGTAAGATGTCAATTATGTGTTTAGCAATAAGTAGTCTCTTTAATATCATTAATATGCGAACTCGAGCGCAGACCCGGCTTGATAAATGTCTACAGGAGCGGCGGACATACCTTACCCGGGGGCTCGTGCAAAATAATTAAAACTACTTAACATTCAAGCAGAAAGTGCACTGAGCTACCAGTTTGCGGCTCATTTAGCATTGAGGCCGGTCAGGCAGGTACCGAAGACCATTACTCTCTTGCTCGATTGATATATAACTTCTAGACATGCAATCGGCGACATGTCACTCCAGCGCTGCAGCGGTCGCGGTCCGGAAACAAGCGCCGATCGCTACCGCTCGCTACTCTCCTATATAAATAAACAAGTAAACAACTGATATACGGTAATAAATAACCACGTCCGCTTCTAACACCGTAGCCGACTATAAATCGGACACTTCTTTTATTGCGACATGTCCGCTTCAATTAAAATTAACTCGTAATTGCTAATAAATAAGCGGCAATAAACATACTCGATAAATGAAAATCGCTAAATAATGCTTACAGCCGAATGTTAAAAAATAAAATGAATTGATTAATATGCCGATGGAATGTCTACCGTTATTTTCATTGCAGAGGTCTCGTTACACAACCCTTGTTGACAGTTAACATTTATAATTGCATTTTATTTGACTATAAATTCTATCCATATATTTTTCTATCTTAATAAAATTGGTACATCAAAGTGGTAAATGATAGTTATTAAGTAGTAATTGAAAATATAAAAACGTTATACAAACATAAAATCAGCTGTGTACAGTTTTCAAAAAGTAATATATATTATTTACTAGCTGTGCCCGCTGCTCCGCTCGCGTGGATTACATAATTGAAAATAAAAGTAGCCTAAGTTACTTCTTATAACATCATCTATCTACTAGTGAAAATCCCGTCAAAATCAGTCCAACCATTTCGGAGATTACCCGAAACAAACAGGCAGACAGACAATCAGACAAAATAAAAAGTGTTTTTGTTATAAGTACCTATATACTTTCATATGCATTTAGTAAAAAGCTTTTATTTTGACCAAACTCTTCACCAATTTTCAATAGAGATATCGTGTATGGGCTCATTGAAATGGTCTCAACGAATATGTTACTTGATGTGTCAGTGTATTATTAAATTATCAATTTACCTGGTACTACAGCAAAAAATTGGTCTGACTATTGAGTAAACAACCGAATTAATGTCTGGCAAATTAATTTATAAACCAAAATCTCTCTTTTTAATATTCTGTGACCGCAATGTAAATAAGACTTATTTATTATATTCGCTGAAGAATACTTATACTCATTTGCTGAAAAACACTTATACTCATTACCTGAACTATACTTTTGCTGTTTCGCTGAAAAATACTTATTATACTCATTCGCTAAAAAATACTTCAGCTAGTTTCTTTTGTCACTTTTTTAACTTCATCTTTTCCAATATTTATTAGTGATATCTATACCTACTACTTTTATAAATAAGTAAAGCTTGTATGAGCTAATCTACTACTTCGACTGATTCGACTCTACAAAATTTTTACCCTAATAGGAAGCTACATTACCCCTGAATGTTATAGTTTATTAAAATTATATTTTAATCAAGGCGACCGAAGTCGCGGGCGATTGCTAGTGGATTTTTAAATAAAAACTAATGTGTATTTCTGTCATTTTGAAAACGTGTGGCATTCTCACCACACGCCGTGTTCTGGCACACGGATAATCGCTGTCAGATTAAATACAAATATTTACATGTTTACAAAAGGAGAGAAATAAAAAGTTCAAACTTTTACAAGCAATTTGACGTTATTTATCATGTGAATTGAAGAAGCGAGGGCGCGCTCGAGTGCGTTTCGGTGCTCCTTCTTTATACGGGAGCCATTATAAGTATCAATTTCAGATCATAGATCATAAACGCATTTATTGTTTGTGAGAGACACGGCAGCCGGTTTATGGGGGGTCCCACCAATAAGATCCTCCATTCATTGTCGATTTTTTATTATCGTGCGTATGTCACGGTTTTGGTGGAACTCACCAAAGACCTCGAAACATAAATAAACAGAATGATGTTCCGTCTCCAATCTTTATGTATTTGTGTGAATAAATGGAATTTATTGAAACCACATTGAAGTCTTAAATATCCTAATCTTTATTTTATGTTCATCATCAATTTTGTTTTCATTGTTACTATATGAATAATACATACAGTTCAATAACCTTTCGTATAAAGCTAAGTGTTTTATGTTTTCTTTCTTATTTAAATACAATTTAAAAAATGCTAGTTTTTTTAAACCTGGTGGTAAGCACCGTATAATTCACAAACAACCGGCGACCGTTGGAGACACAAATTTAATCAGCAGTCGTCAATGTCATGCCGGCCTACTGAAATACTTCTTCAGGCCTCGTTTGAAGAAGTGATGGGCGCTAACATGTGGCTGTGGCCCCGTAGCCAGTCTGCGAAGTTCTTTAGTAGAAGATAGTGAAGGAATGAGGTCAAACAATTCCTCAGAACATTCACCATGAAATAACCGATAAAACACGCTTAGCGAAGTAATGTCTCTACGAAGCTAATGCGGTTCTACATAGTAACACCTACATCATTCACAATACGGACAGCCCATCACTATAACCTCAAGGCAACTAAAAAGTACTGGGCAAAAATATATAGAAGCACGGGAAAGTGTCAGCACTATGCGTGAAGATAAGTACAGTACAATCTAATGCTCCTGCTACACCTGGGTTAATGTTATAGCCTGTGTCGAAATACGCCATAATTAATGCGTTAAAAATAACGCGTTAAGTGAGTGGCTCTACATCTGGGTCCAAAGGTAATTCTTAATTAGTTAGTGCGTTAACTGCGTTCTATAACTTTTCATATTCATTGAAGTAGATATGGTAGTATCATATTAAGGATTCTTTTTTCTCTTAAATTCTCCCTACGTTACTCGAAATGATAAAGCCTGTACGATACGCTGCCATTCATCACTTTGTGCTGAGCGATTTTTATGACATTTCAATAGGGGATCCCAAAAGCATGGTACCATTTGAAATAGTTCTAAAAATTCCATCACTTTTTTATTTGACCACTCGATTGTCACTACTTACGTAAACAATATTTCCTGCCAAAAAAAGAACACACGTCTTTACGCGGCCCATGTGACGTACAGTATGAGACAGCGTTAATGTAGGAAACATTATTTAATGCGATGATATATAACGAACTAAAACTGTTTATTTTGACAAAAAAAACCGCCACTTGAGTTATCGCTTAACGTCTATCATAACAAACAATGCCACATATTAATTAATGCGTTAAATGTAGGTCACATCTGCGTAATGTCTTAATTATCGCGGTAATTAATGCGTTATGGCACAGGTGTCGCAGGAGCATAAAAACAACAGTCAGCACTGTGAGATTGGCAGTCAATCGCTAGTCATTGCTGTCATACCGACGTACAAACCTCTCAACATAAGACACTGTTTGACTCCAAAAAAGAGCTACTATGACGGGTTTATCACTATGGTGGTCGCGATTCAGTCTGCTGTAGATCTCTACAATCCTGCTTAATTACTAGATATACATCAGCTGATCTACGAACACGAAACAAAGCTTTTCGAGATCCAGTCGACCAATTACATTGAAATGTAAGTTGATCATTTATGTATATTATTCAGTGTATATTATCTCCGTTGTAAAGCATGATGCAAAAGTTAACATTTATCGGACTAAAAATCGATTAATAAAAACAATTGTAAAGAGTACTGTAGGAACGATTTATATTAAATTCATCATAATCTTCCTAAGTTACATCGGGCAACCCACTCCAACCTTACGAGTACTTACGAAATGCACTCAATCGTGTAATAAAATGTTAATAAAGCGCGTAAATCAAGATAACGTCAATAGTTAAGAGCTGGACACAACGAAATAGTCCCAGCCGAAGTGAAGAAATTACCTCACGTATGTTTCGGACATAACTCTTCGTGCCTATCTAATACAATGATACTTTTTTATTCGACAAATAATATAAAAAAATCACGCTTCAATTTGCCGTAATTTCTTATATCAAATTATCGATTTATGATTGAACATTATTATATCAAATGAAATAAAACGTTTTTTTTTTCAAATATAAAAAATAGTTAGTTTTTAAAAGTATATTTTTATTTATATATAATCCATATTTTTTAAGGTAATTATTGATAATTTAATATTGATAATTAATTGAAATACCTACATTAAAATCTAATAACTAAAGAATTTCAACCGGGGATTTTTTATATCAATTATACGCTCGCATTTAAACATAATCTCATCTGATTAAGTGAAGATGCATCTGAAGATAGGTATGCTAAACTTAAATAACAAATTATTCAAAATTAAGTATAGACAACTATAGGAAAAACAGTATATAATAAAGATCATAACAAAGAAACCGAAACTAAAAATCATACTCAAAGCGGAAATGCGCCGAAATATACAATTCGAATTTAAACTTTATCAGTGTATCAGCAAATAATAAATAGATATAATTTAATTATCTACTGATACCACACACGAACAGCTTGAGTCAGTATTAAAATGATCATTTATGTGGCCAGCGCTTTGGACGTGGCGCCTATCGCCTCACGCCACGTCTCGTGCAACTAATGCGATTCGATGCGGGACTTCACTAAATTTACTATCGGACATTATCCAATTTTATATACCGCAACTCTGAATTGTTGCTAGCATCACAGAATACGCGGACACTCCGATCACTTTACGATTTGTTATCTAATGTACAGTATGCAAATATTTATTTCATATCGCATGATATAAAATTCGTTTTAAAAAATTTTGCGTTAAGGGTACTCACTCTTGTTTGGGTAGTGATTACCACACGCATCTTGAGTACTCGATGTAGTGACTACTAACGAAGCATCGCGTTTCAAAAACAGTCTCAAGCCCGATGAAGCTGTAAAAGCCGTTTGAGGCTACAGGGCTCTTATGGCTAACAGTATAGGCAGATCGAAAAGAAGCAGCCTATGTATATAGAATAAAACGGTATTATACTATTCTCTATATGTACCTAGTATATTTAAAATTAAAATTTTAAAATTTTCTGCGAACCTCGTGAACTCATTGATAAGTTTGACGTTCCTAAAATGTATATATATTTTAAAAAAATATTTTTGATTTTTATTCAACCGTGTTTGTTCTCAGTAGACTTGAGTAACTCAGGACTTTATATAATACTAGCGGTGCCCCGCGGGCCCTCTCGCGTTTGTTACGCAGTAATTAGTTTCGTGTCGTAATTTTATTTTAAGTCATATAATTTAATTCATTGTTTTTTTTTTCCTAAAAGTATTATTGTCAATTCTTATAACCTATCGATTATAGAACGACATATAATTCCCGTGTAAAAAAATTCATAATAATCTGTTGAAAATTGATAGAAATGTTTTTTTATTTCATTATTTGTAAAAGTATTATTGACAATTATTATAACTTATCAACTGTAGAATAATAAGTGTACAAAAATTCATAAAAATTCGGTCATGCCGTTTTTTAGTAAAATCCGGCTAAGATAAAAACAGATCGACAGACAAAAATAGTGAGTGCAAGACAACGAGCCCACCACAGAGAGACAAAATAAAAAAATAAAAATAAAAAAACTCTAAGGTTTACTAAACCTAAAAATAATTTAGGTAAGTTACATCGAAAAGATTGTACATAATATCTGTATGGCTTCAAAATAAGCCAAACTAATATAATGATTTTCAAAAATAGTTCAGATCATTAAAAGAGTGCATGAAATAGAAGAATGTATTTTTTACACTTTCGTCATTAAATACACATTAAACACACAGGAAATTATAAGGTAGGTCTCTTCTTTTAACTCTACTATAAAGTTAGAATGGAACTATTATTTGCAGTATGGAAAAAGGAAACAAATAAGGACTTGCGGAGATAGAGTTCACGTTATGTAACACTAGACGGTTGTTACCTTAGCCCGTGTCATGTCCTGTTACAGAGATCGCTAAAAGTTGGTAGTTGAAAAAAAAAGCTGGTACACTTAAGTAAACAGCAAATACCAAGTGCTTCCATCGTCGTCCCCCACCTGCAGGACCATTTTTTTCTTCCCCCTGTACGACGACGATTTTTTCAGCCCTAACACCAGGGTCCTTTAACAATATTGTAAGTTGGTATGATTGCGTACCAGAATAATGTTTACCAAATATGGTAAACCCTGAAACCTGGTACTTGTACCAAGAACTTGGTACTTCTACCATCTCCGGTGTCACCTACGGGTTCGATATAATTGAGTGAATAATATGGGCATGCTATGGAACTCTTGTAGATAACAATTTGCTTGGAAGAATAATTTGATCAGAGTTACCCAAATCTAATTTATCGTTTCTTGTTGAAACTTAGTCAGAGTAGACGTGTGGTGGAACAACACCACACTTAATATCTATCATTGAACCGACAAGGCTGATGAGGATTTCATTACTTAATGTTATATAGCTCAAGAGAGTGTTTATTTGTTTGACCTCGCTAGTCTCTAGAACTACCAGTCATATTGGAAAAATTGTTTAATGGCTTATTTATTGAGAAAGTTATATTATAACTTCACGCTACTACCCTAAGAAGAGGATTAGTAACTATGAATGTTAAACAATCTGGTAAGCTGTAGGCAAATACTGGAAGTAAGAAAAATGACGGACTACACGAGTGCGTTGGCACCGTTGGGGCGTTGGCGCGCCGCGTCGTGGTGGTGGGATAAATTTACGGGTGAAACCGTGGAGCACAACTAGTGAGCTATAAAAAGTTTTGTTTATTAAAATAACCATTTTTATTATTAACCGGATAAAAAAGAATAACCATGAACGTTTAATAGTAACACCCAGACGTCATTTTGTATTGCCGCAGTATTCTTTGACGACTTAATAGTTTTACAACGTACTTCGTTTTTTATCGTGTAACCGTAAGAAAATATATTACACATAATATTAACATAAGCGGAATGACTGTTATAACATTTGTACAAAAATATTGTGAATTCGTTTGTTTTGTAGAGATATTACATTTGCATAAGTGTATTTTGATATTTTTTAATTATTATTAATATATATTTGTTTATTATAAGACAACAAATGTCTTACATAAATAAGGTAAGCTGTAAGCTAATGAATTAATGACGACATTGATTCAAAATAAAATAAAGTAAAAATAAATATTACACTAATCGATAGTATTGTTTTGTTTTAATTATTATTTTGATGTAGGTAATATTATTTTTAGGTACCTAATACTTTCTGTATATGAATAAATCTTTAGTTTCGTCTGTACATGTAATTTTTTCAATTTTTCCTGATAGATTATTACTATAAAGGACACTAATCACGAATTCATACGTTAAAAATGTCTGTTTGTCTGTGTTTGTATGTTCAGATTTAACTCGCAAATGACGACTGATTTTTTTGAAATTTTACACTATAAGAATTCAAAGAGTGAATTCAAAAAGTAAAACTTTTTTGATGAAATTTCGTAAACGGGTACTAGGTATATGTCATAGTTAATAGGCTATAATAGTTATCAATAATATTAGTAAACATGTAAGTATGGGACGAAAGTAATTACTGCGTAGTAAACGCATGCGGATCCGCAGGGTACGGCTAGTAACTTATAAAAGTTTGACCCTAACAGGGAAGACGTCATCAACAGTGACGCCCTCTTTATCATCCCTCGCTTGATTGATCATGAGGAATATCAGTAGCTATATGAACGATCCGACGATCCCAGCGAAAATTTCCTTTATTCGCTGTAGGTCGTAAATATAATTTCTACAAAGGAAGTCGAATGTATTTGAACGAAACCGTACACATTATACAAAGCATGTTTGGACTGTAATAAAATCATTTGAATCGTCAAATGTTGCGTTATTTTTAACATAGAGGAACTTTTACGCCGGTATATATAAAAACAAGAAATATTTTAATTATTGTAATACATATAAATGTCTAAGACAAGCAAATGCTTAAGCAACACAATAAAACATGATCCTCGATATACTTACAAATGTTATCTTTTAAATTTGAAAACATTCTTATCTTTTTATTTAGGCTCTTTATACACGATAAACCACCCATGAATTTAAAACATTTTATTGTCATTTCGACATGAAAACAATAAAAATGTATTTTATGTCAACATTGATTTATATTTTATTGGTGAGATGTGATCCATAATGGACCTTTTTTATACGATCTTGAAATTGTTGCCGGTTGTCACTTTGACCGTCGAACTGTATTGTAATAGCCTGTTATTATTTTGCTCCAAATACCAATACAGAGCTAATATATAAAAAAATATTACAATTGTACTAGTTGCTTTAGTTTATTCGTTTACTGAAAAATATATTTTTTATTATGTTTTACACATAGATTGGTCTCTGCTGCGCTTCAACTAGATGATATCGCGCTACCTACAAATAATAGCTGATAGAATACGGCAACTTAATATCGTAAAGTCTAGTGACTATTTGAAAAGAAGTTTGTCAGCGTGACAGTATTATCGGTATGACACTGACTCGAGTACGGCGATTCCGCGTAGTTTTGATTGCCGTTTTTTCATAGTACACAAACGGTATCTATTTGAAGTTTTAAGTAATTTTAAATGGAATATGTACGAAGTTTTCTTTCTTATTTACTTCTCCAAGCACATTTTATAATTTGATCGACTATTACTCGTTAACTTGTAAAGCCTACTTACCAGTGATAGTTTTTCTTTTTATAGCTTAATGTTTCGCAAACGGATACCTGAATCGAACTCCTGTAATATTTTTGAACGACCTATCCAACGACACCCCTCTCCATGGGATAAATAAGAAAAAAAAAAATCATCCCCCTTTACGTGTAGAGGCGGTTTTAAATTTTATTTTACCACTTTGTTGGTTGAATTAATATGAATACTCATACCAAATTATAGCTTTCTAGTACTAAGAATCTCTGAGCTAAACCGCGGACGGACGGACGGATGAACATGCCGAAACTACAAGAGTTCCATGTTGATTATGGAACTAAAACTAGAGCTATAATAAAAAGTTTATGACTTGATTTAAAGTTAATTTTCATTTAATTTTTCCTCAAGAATGACTAAATGGTTGTAACGTTGTTACTACTGTGACCTTATTAAAAGAATCTAGCCCTTCATTAAAAAACGGAACCCTTTACTGAAAGTGCGAGCAGTGTGTCAAAGCACAATGTTATGATACCAGCTCTTATGTATATTACCTTAAATAAATAATTTAAAAAACAAAAAACACGCTTTAACTACGCACTAGAAATTTATAAAACTTTATAGTCTTATAATAACATCTCGTTACCATGTCCAATTTTTTTGACTTGTCAAAACGATCATATGCGCCTAAACTCAAGGGGTTTGTTAGTAACCACTGAAGAGTTCCTTTATCCACCTCCTGGCTCCATAACCAGACCCTCGTTACCAAGCCCAATCTATTGGACTTGTGAAAACAAATCATATGAGTCCAAACTCGAGGGGTTTACTAGTAGCCACTAATGTGTTCCACTATCCATCTCCTAGCTCCATCATCAGATCAGCGCCAAGATACCAAATTATATTGTTGTCATTCGAACTACATATCACTCATACATACCAAGTTTCACTTAGATACGACAATTAGAATAAAATTGACTTCTAAGATTTTATTACGTTGTTAGTTAAAAATAAAGCTAATATAAACGTGTTAAAAATAGTGACAGAGTTCTTGTTCTAAACTAAGATTCAAGTAGAATATTAAATAACAATTTGATCCCATAATATATATATATATATATAAAACCATACTAAATTATACATATCTTCTATCTATATTTGCAGTTGTATACACATCACGATACTTAATCCTTATCAAAATTTAAAAAATAATCACAATATCTTCATAAAAAATAAATCTGTAGTTCACGCGAGCGGAGCTGCAGGCACAGCTAGTTTTAAATAAAAATAAAGAGTTTTCGTTTTCCTACACAATTTATAAATCTATTGTAATACATATTTAAGCGACCAATTAACTAAAATTTTATCCGTTCATGAAAGTGAAGGCACTTCAAATTCAAGCAAATGTAAAGATTTTAGGAGTATGATGATTTAGGAAAAATATGTTTTAAACACAAACTAAAAAATAAGTATAAAAAACATAAATAACTATTGTAGTGTAAATAGCCAAACCATCCAACATTAAATTCTGCATCTTCTTTAGAAAAATAATACATTAGATTGACTACTATTTGAATACGGATTTAAAAACAAACTTAATATTTTAATCTTGGCGCCTACTGCCTCAACTTTAAAAGTCTTTTCAATTACAATAATCCCCTACATTTGTATAATTTATTAATTAACTGTCTCACTGATATATTCGAAACCTGCCAAATCCATAGATTAGATTTTAGAAATAATATGTATTCGTCTATCTAGTGATGTATACTTAAAAATTTAAAATTCTTAAAAAAATACAAGATTAGAAATGTAAGAAGTTTTATCCGATTTGACAAGCTTAATAGTAATAAATGTAATAACTAATAACACATGGACGAATTTCGTTAGAATACTTAAATCTCTTATACTTTAATGAAAACACATCGAAAATAGTATAAAATAATTTATAACATTATTAAACAATCTATTTCTGTGTTTCATAATTTTGATATAGTGTTTGAAAGTTTTTTTAAGGAAGATTATTTAATGTTGCAATTGACGTACGAGTATGTGGTATTGTTAAAAGAAAAAAGGAAGAGTTGTGTCTGATAAGAAGAAAGCGTGGCTGTATTGGTTAACAACAAAGGCAAATGAAGGAGTGCAAAAGGCGACATTAGGGGATGTGGATAAAGCAAAAAAGGTTTTCAAAACAATGAAAGGTATAATGAAAAATATGATCAGTACGAAGCAAGAAGAGTGAAAAGATGAGTTTGAGAGAAGGCTCTCTGATAATTTCCAAGGTAGTATTAAAGTGTATTAAAAATCGATAAAAATCGCCCGAGGAAAAACAGCGAACTTGCAGCTATTTAAAAAGCGAAAGTGATATTAGTTTAGAAGAGATTATGAAATTTTATTATATTGAAAGATTAGATTAAGATATTGAAAAGTATGAAATCAAGTAAAGCTGCGGGATATGACAGGATGTATGTTGAAATGCAGAAGGCTGGACAGGGTGTGGTAGAAAATCAGTTTACCACCTTATTAACTTGTGTTAGAGGAACAGTCGGGTACCGAGAGACTGGTGCAAGGCTGTGATAGTGCTATTGTAAAAGGGAATAATAGGGTCACAACAAGGCTATAGAAACAGATGAAAGAATGTGGGATTTACAAGTGAGATTTAGAAAGGGAATGGGATGTACGGATCAGGTCTTTTCCTTACGGTGCATTACCAAAAATAGCCACAAACTAAAAGTTAATTACACACTTTAATGAACATCCAGAAAATCTCCAAAAAATCTTGTCTGGCTGTACATAGATCAGTGTTAGTTCCAACTCTCATGTACGAAAGTGAAAGCTGGATGTGGCAGAAATAACATGAAAGTAGAATAAATGCAGCAGAAATGAGAGTGCTAAGAAGTAAGTGTGTTAGGAGTGAAATTGAGTGACAGGATAAGAAATAGTGTGGCAAGAGAACATTGTGGTTTAAAAGAAGATATAGTGACACGGATTGAGAAAGGAATGCTTAGATGGTCTGGGCATGTAGAGAGGAAGAGAGAGGAAGAGTTCCACGATCAAATCATGGATATTCTCAAGAAAGGTCAAGTAAAGAGTACTCTAAACCGACGAGCATGCGTGAAAAGACTGATGAATGTTGAAGAAGCGAAGGATGTATGTCAGGATCGTAGCAAGTGGAAGGACATTGTCTCTGCCTACCCCGTTGGGAAAGAAGCGTGATTTATGTATGTTAATTTTAATATGTTTCTTAATTTCATAGTTTTATTGTCACCAGCTGTATATTTGAGTTTTACTAAACATTTTATTATCAATACATTACATAAATTCTAAACGAAAGATAGAAACAACTATGGTTATTATTCATATTATTTCCTGTCACAAAGACCCTATTTTATAACTTTAAAGATTTTCAACTTAACTAATACTCAATCAAATTGTATTCATAAAAAAACTAACTGATTCATAATTCAAACATATACAATAACTTGAGTACACATGTTTACATTTACTGCCTATATCATCCATTATCCAATGACTTAAATCTAAAACGACGTGAAAGCTTAAGCATTTAAAGAATAGAATGCAGACACACTTTGTTGTTCAACCATAATAAAAAAGATTATTTCTATTTAAAGGTATTACTGACATTCCTATCGACTGGTTTACTTAAGCGATGCGAGTTGATACCACGGTAGGCGTTTCAATTATTTGACGTATCTGCGAATTAGCTGTTATCAGATGTAATAAAATGCAAGCATATCCGGGCGGGTAGCGAGTAGCGGGTTGCGCGATGGTTAGAGATACCGCGCGTCGACCGAAGCCATCCCGGGTGGCCGCTACCCGTCTTACGATAAACTTTATCTTTACAATCGATCCCTTCGATAAAAATAAAAACACCGATGCCTTTAGACGTCGAATGCTTGACGCGCTGCAATGCAATAACATTTCGAATTTTATCTGAATAGCATTTGCATCTCTATAGGAATCAGTATATTTTGTTACCAATATTATTAGCATTCCAGCGCTACTTACATATTCATAGCTAATGATTAGTACAAACTGTATCTGGTCTTATCAATATTGGTTCTAATAGTTAAATAACTTAAATAATTTAATAAAAATTATGTAATGTAAATAAAATCATCATTATTCTCCTGCCCTTATTCCAGTTTATTTGGGGTTTGCGCAACATGTCTTCTTCTTCCATACTTCTCTATTACTTAGTCGTCATCTCGGTAGTCACTCCCTTTCTAATCATATCATCATGTAAATAAAATATTGAACTATATTTAAATAATAGCTTGTGCAAAGTTTATTCGACTAACTCTCTACCGCGCAGCCGCCAACGCACCCGTGTGGCCTATCGTTGTTCTTCTTTGCCAAATTGTTTGACGTTCACGGTTACTGCTCAGCTCTTTAGGACCCTAGCGTAAAGCTATATCTTCCACAATAAATAGGATATAACATTAATAAAATTATTGTGTGCAAGTGTGCAAATTATTGTTGCAAACAACGATGCAAGTGAAACTTAAAATAATAATAATAACTTCACCTTCGCCTCGAGTCTCACAGTTAACGTAATTCGTCACATATTTTAATATGCTCAATTAATATGATTTTATGATATATTTATTACATGAATAAACCTTCTTTTACTTAAAATAATATAGCAATAACAGAAACAATCTAAATAAATACTGGTTGATACTTTCGCCAGCATCGTTCCTCGTCGTCATTGTACAATTTAATCACTCGGGAACACTCGATGTCATTCGCTCTGAGTATTTCAATGTCGTGATACAGTCGTAAAGGCTTAGATATAATGGCTTATTGTGTGAATGGACGGTAATGCTCAACGTTGCGAGTGACACGTGTGACCGTGCTGTGCTCAGTACTGTACGGGTCAACGGTTGCTTAGTGCACGAGCGACGCAAATGTCAAGGTGCTATCGACAGAGATCACTTAAGCATATTAAATCACTTTTAGATATAATACAATATTAGATGAACAGTTCTGATTGCACAGAATATTTTTTAAACTGTTTAGTCATTTCAATTGCTCCTTTTTGGTTCATTTTCTAAAACCAATGAAATGCGTTTGATTTTTAATTTAAACGAGTTACTATATTTCTACCTATTAATGTTCTTACCTCTATCTTCGAAACTGATAAGACTGATTTTAAACTTAAAACTTTCATTCCTCTATTTGACCCGTCAATAGTTGGGAACCAAAAAATCATTTTTTACTTCAACCAAACGTCTTACTGTCCAAATTTCATATGTAACGATATTAGTTTCATATTTGCTTTGATCTCTTCTTAAACAAGATTTAATTCTATACATGGGTATAGATAGATTTATTAGTGCAGTTAATGCAGTGTTAAGGTAAAGCCATATGTTTGTTTGTAGACCACTAGACAGATAATCTTTTATATATAGTATTATGGTGTTTTGTTTAATTATTATTATTTATTTATAAGACAACAAGAGTTCCTTAAATAAACAATAAAGTAATAAATGAATGGACAATTTACATTCAAAATAAAATAAAATGTATATTAAACAATAGTTGTACAATGATGAAACACAACATGACAAGTTTAAGACTTTAAGTAGCTATTGTTTGTATTATATATAAATGTCAATTCAATTTTTTGAAGCGATGATGGCGCAGTGGTAGCGTGTACGACTTCGCGTCGAATGACGTGAGTTCGAATCCCTACAATGAGCCTGAGCTTTCGGTGAAGGAAAACATCGTGAGGAAACCATAGCATGGTGGTAGGGCGTTTTCTGATGCCCGTCTGGCTAGCTACCACCCTCAAGTTGAAAATCTGTCGCCAAGCATCAATAGGTGTGTTCCAGCAGCTGCACTTGAGAGCCAGTCTTCCACTAGGTTTAGCGTTTACCATCCTGGGCCATATCGTCACTTAACATCAGGTGAGATTGTGGCCACTAAGCCCAATCTATAACGATAAAAAAAAAACTTCCACAAAATTCATCATTAAAAATGTCATGTAAACTAACTGCAGCTTGCAAAATATATTTTATCTTTCATATTATTCAAGCCCTAATACAACAAGCCAATGGAATTATCAAACGTTTTAATTTCAAAAATCAATAAGGTTTGTGACCACGAATTCTAAAGAATACAGATGAGTTTAAGTCTAATAATTTATTATAATTAACATTTTAATGTACCTAATTTATCATGGAAAAAAGTATTTTCACAATGTTTCTCTAGAATCTAGAACAATGAATGGTTGATAGATTCCTAAATATTGATCTAAATTTAAATAATCATGTGTTCGAAGTATTGACGTCTCGTGATCATTATGCTGTTAATCTTAATATCAAAAGAGCTACCATGATCAATATACATTAATAATAATGCGTGTTTATTTTGTGTTAAAATGAAAGAAATTATTTACCTATGAGATATATAAAAGCGAAATACATCACGAGATCTCCGAAACTATAGGTTCAATTAATTTGAAATTTAACATAGTTACTCCATTCACGATGTAGACGCTTCTTAAGAACGGATTTTGGGAAATTTAAGCTTTAAGGGTGTAAAATAGGGGTTGTAAGTTTCTAGGGGTGAGTGGAAAAATATTGTCTTTTGAATTGAAATTTTGTGCTTAAACTCTTTAATAATAATAATAAAACAAGTGTATCAGCATTTATCAAAATTCACCAGTAAAGGGTAAATAAATAGGGGTATTTTTTTTGTATAACTATTTAAACATAACTCAAAGACGGCTTAACCGATTCTTATAAAATTTTGTACACGGGAAGCTTAAGTCACTGGTCAATTAATAGGCTATAAGATTTTTCAATAATACTTTTAGCCTGTAATTATTTTTTTTTATCCGATTTTAATGAAATTTTATATATGTGAATTCGTGATTGATGGGTATTAAGAACTGTTAATAATACTTTTAGAAATTATAAAAAATGAATGAGAAAGGAAAAATTTGTATTAATCTTTAATCCATTTGATGAACTTTCATACACGAAATTGCATACGGCATTTCTTAACTCATAGACGATAATAACCATCCATAAGAACAATTTCACGTGTTTTATATTCGAATAAAATTGGGCATGACATAATTACTGCGTAACAAACGCGAGCGGAGCCGCGGGACACCGCTAGTAAATAAATAAAACAGTGTATCCACTTTTTTATGTAAATATATACATGCATAACTATTGTTAATTTGCTGATAGATGGCAATATAAAATCGTAATTCAATTATCCTTATTGCAGTTTTTGGTATAATATTATTTGTGTTTGACAAAGATTAATAAATAAATAAAATTGTAATATTTTTTGTCATAATGAGCTAGAATACTTATTATTAGTAATGGAATATATAATTAAACAACGATTAAGGAAATATTCTTAAGTCAAATACAGAATTTCATTTTAATAATTAAATTTAATCATAAACAAAACACTTAAATGCTAGTAGAAATCTTGAGAGTTCGTTTAAGTCTTTCATATCCACTCAATAGAAACACTACATGTAATGGTATACCGAAATAAACCCATACAATCACTATTTTTAGCATAACTTAAATAAATTTAATATGGTATTCACATGTTTGAAATAACGAGCAAAACGCATCCATGACGCTTGTAATCCACTTTCTCAATGGACTCGACAAGAATGAATGAAGCAATCTGGACGGCAAACATTATTTACCGTTCCACTTCCATAAACGACGCGACCATTCAGACCATCGTTAAGGCCAGTCGCAGCTTCTGTTGAACAATTAGGCAAAACGGGTACAAAGCACGAAACTGGTATGTCTTTATCGCTGCTCGGTAGTCGACAATCTCAGCACAATCTCACGAAAACGCCATTCCGAGTTGCACCTGTCATAAACGCGCGTTCAACGACCTGACGCAAGTTTCAATTAACGACAAAATAGAACATTTTTAACAAACGTTAGAAAAGTAAACAAACGTGATCCCCGGGCTATTTGGTTATGGCGGGCTCTCATCAATAATGCTTCGGAGGCGATAATATCGCGGACGCGTGTCCCTCGTAGAGGAGAACCTCCAACACCGTTATTAACCTCGTGATAGTCATCGCGGCCGAGAGATCATTTAGTGATACGCTTTATATTAAATTACTCGGTCGTGCCTTGATAAAATATCCCCAGTATTCTATTACCCGAAATAAGATAAACGCGGCCGAGAATACTAACAGCTCGGATATTATTTATGAAATATTTTTTAAACATAATTAATTTAATATAGGGTTTTATGCCGATAAGACAATTTACAGTACGTTTCTAATGAAGTGACGATGACGCAATGGTAGCGAGTACCTACCGATGCCGCGTCGATTGACGTAGTTTTGAATCCTACATCGAGCTTGAGCTTTTGATAATGAAAAATAGCATGGTAGTAACGCATTTTCTAATGACCTAAATCTGTTGACAAGCTGTGTCTTCCGGCAGATGCACTTGAGAGCTAATAGTCCTTCTCCAAATTTAATGTGTTAACATCTTAAGTCATATTATAACTTAACATTAGGTTAAATGCTAAATAAATGAGAATGCTAAATCTATGAATTAAAAAAATATCTAAAGCAATGTATAATATAATAGTCTTTGTATGCGATTTCATTGGACACATTAATTGTGCATTGAGTGTACGCAATACGTCAAGTCGCGTGTCGATATAAAATCAAGCGTCTCATGTCGTCGAGTCGCGAGCCTTAGTGACACTTCAACTGAATGTACCAGTTAATCGTCACTTCACACTTACTTTTTACAGACTCGACCTGTCCATTCGTGTAATTTACTATCACATTAGTTTACTTTACTACAGTCGTGTATCTGTCACTTTACGCGAGTTCACGTTCGTCACTAAATGTCACAGTAATTTTATTTTCAAACATTTATCACAATATCCCAACGAATCCACACCTCTTATCTGAAATCAGATATGTCTCCTCTTTATTTACCTAATATATTCAATGGGCTCCATCAAGGAAACACATTTATGGGTGTACGTTTTCTGCAAAATGGTAAATATCAATTAACATTACTTGCGTATTTCCCAGTTAAAATCTTGATTACTTTAATAACTTTTAAATTTAATTTCACCCTAACTGAATTTTACTAAAATTAGCAACGTACTTTTTAATCAATCGACAAACATTCCCTTTTCAACAGCAAATACTAACTTTCTGCATTACTTATTTCTTATTTAATTACGTATGCCAATAGTATTTCTTATATAATATTTATTTATCATATTTATCTCCTAATACGAACATTAAACTGGCAGAATGCGGTTGGAGCGGCTTGATCTACCGATTACACGCTATTTAGTAATTCAACATTGTAATTAGGTTCTTTTAAAACTGTATAAATATAGGTTGTTAAACTTTCTCGTACGATCTCTTAGACATTGATATCATTATAACTTATAATTTATTTGACCTGTCCTGGATGGCAATTAAGTTTTTCGATTTATTATTTTCTTATGCGTTAACTGAGATACATTGTACATAATACATGCGGTTACGTAGACACTTATGTGAATAATGAACATCTATACCAAGTCAATTTGTAGAGCGGCATCTTCAATATAAATGGGCCATTAAATCAAATACGGTTACACTGACATTTATTACTTTTGCGTATTAAAATTCATGTAATCACTATCGAGACATGAAAATTAAACGGCATTCAAATTACTTCCATTAAGGTCTCATTAATTTCCTAATCTACGCTCTAGGGCACATACTATTTGATAGGTATTTGATTTACAATGCATTAGAGAGGTAACGAAGGGTCAGAGGGAGGGGTAGAAAGTCAGACGCCGCCACAAAAGACGAGCCCGATATAATTTACTTCTTACTACAATACTTCTAATTAAGATCATTCGTGAGACCAATGCAGCTAAGGAGAGTGTGCTTGCTCACTGCACAAACTGGATGTTATAAATAACACAAATTGTAACTCATACTCAAACTATTCAGATTTAAAATGCATTATGTAGACGTTGACAATTAGACTTTGATTTTATCGTTTTAAGGCACAGAATTCTTTAATATCACAATCAGTTAACTATGTCGACAATCGGGACCGGATGAGTTAAAGCTATTGTTACATAAGCCAACTAAAATAAAACCAGCTACACAAAGTTGTTCCCTCGGGGTAAGGAGTTTAAGTATTTATAAATAACATATAGAACAGAATATAGTACATATATCTTTAAATATACATCACTATATTCTTCAGAATATAATATTCATATTATAAAACTCAACGTCTGTCTGTCCATTTAAGTTCTTTTTACGCAAAAACGACGTATCCGATAAATATGTTTTTTTTAGTTCATAGATATATTATTTGCCCAGGTTATAGGATATATTTTGTAAGATAAAGTAACATACGAAATAAGCAGTGGAGATAATGATGAATCAATTCCGAAATAAGTGCTCCTGTGGCGCATCAATAAGCATTTTGTGTCTTTAAAATAACTGGCAGGCGATCGCTGTGTGTGGTAGCGGGGCCAGCACAACTCGCGCGTGTCCTCGACTGACGGCATTCTGTAGTCCACGCGAGCAGAACCGCGGGCACAGCTAGTTCAAATTGAATGAATAGATTCGTAATCAAAAATAGACTATTCATTTTTTACATTAAGCGTTCCTCAGTTATGTATAGGATCTATACTAACATTATAATGTTCAGAGATTGTTTGTTTTAACGAGCTTATATACCCTTGCAACTAGCAGCAAGATTAAAAGAAAACTTTACTGCATTTTATATCCTGTTCATTAAGGATGTTTACAGGTTATACAACTTCACACTACGACTCTAAGGAGCGGAGCAGTAATCGTGAACGTCAAAATTCTGGCAAGTTGTAGGCAAAGTACGGGAAGTAAGAACAAATATAGACTACACGGGTGCAATGGTGGCAGCGCGGTGGAGAGTTGGTCGAATAGATTTAATACGTGTGAGACCGTGTGACATAACAAGGTCATAATAACTAATAACAATAATTTATATTTTGACAATATTTTAGTTTACATTAATCATGGCTGAACCCTGTCAATTGAACTAAATTTAACCTGTGTCTCAGGTAACAGTGTCTTCCAAAATATACAAACATATATATTTCCTGACTATCTAACATTACGAATAAAAAAAGAAAAATGACGCAAATTACAAATAAAACAATTAAAATATTACTGTGCGTGTATTTGTATGTATGTTTAGTGTGTGCATGTCTGTGTGTGTAATAAGTATACTTACAAATATGTACAAACAAACGAAACTGGTCACAATAATTTACCGTAAATTATATGAGCATTAACCGACAGTCGCAATTAGAAAATACGAAGTACGAAACCTGTATACATACATTATGTATTGAGACCAGTTTGTTAAATGTTAAATTTGCTTATAAATTAATGTTACTTCGTCCGATGAGTCATAAAATTTGACTGAGAATTAGAAAATTACAACAGCCTATTCTATTAAAAAATATTTATTGATGTTAAATGATAATTTATTCATTAACACATTATGAATCCGGTCCGTTCCTGGAAAGGAGATCTGAGACGGTAGGAATTCGAAATCATATAATCGTAATAAATAGGGAATGCCACTGTTGAAAAAACACGTCATTTTTACCAGTTTAATTTTATTTATTATTATTTTAAGAAAGGTAGGGCACAGAGAAATCTCAATGGAAATTGCTCTCTACTTGAGGCAGCCCGACTGGTAAAATACCTCCCCACCTTACAGAATAACACAGTCAAATAATCTTATGTTGTGTTCCTGTGGTGAGTAAGGGTTCCAAAGCCCCTTGGGGAATGAGGGTTCAAGGTTCGCAACGCGCTAATGATACTTCTGGTGTTACAAGCACCCATAGGCTATGGTAACCCCTTACCATCAGGCGAGCCGTACGCTTATTTGCTACTTTAGCTGTATCATTTTTAGACTTTCAAAGTCGAAAGGAACAATTATAAATTCGCTATGTCTGTCTGTCCGCGACTTAGAGATTAACTTAGAGATTAACTCAGAGATTATTAGTAATAGAAAGCTGTAATTTGGTAAACCGACGAAGTGGTAAAATAAAATCTTTGAAAAAATTGTTTAGGGTACTGAATTAATGTAATGAATTATTTTTTTCTCGTCTATCCCATCATGTTGGGTGTCGTTGGATAGATCGTTCAAAAATATTGCGGGTCCGTTTGCGACATATTAAGCTTTACATTGCTAATTTTTGTTAGAGCTAAGTGTCCCAGCCAGCTAAATGGTTATTTTTAGATATGTGAAAAAAATCATGGAAGTAATCTATATAATAAAATTAAAATGAAAACTATCAGAGGTAAGTAGGCTTTACAAATTAACGAGTAATAGTCAATCAACTTATAAAATACTTGGAGAAGTAGCTGCGCACAAATTCCATTGAAAATTACTTATAGGCTCTCTCCAAGTCTGTATATTGTGACGGGCAATTACGGAACCCTAGACAGCTCGTGGCCCGACACGCACTTGGCAGATTTTATTTTATAAAATTCAGATTATATGTTTCAATATATATTATGACACAAAATAGATTCCACTAGGTATATGTTAGTGTTATGATAACAGACAAATAAATATAATAGTTGCTTACCTTCTCCAGCTGTCAACTGAATCAATAGAGCACTATAAAATTGCTCCGCTCAATACTATGTAGTTAGGACCAAATGAGGTTTGAATAATGCGACGAGTACACGAAACCCTCGCGTGGCAAGGCGCATTATAGTGTCCAAGACTGCCTAACAATTCTAATGATTTGACTGCAATCATGACTATATAGACTCTTTAGAATACTAGACATTACATTAGCACTATTTTACAATAAGTATTTGCATAAAATTTTATTATATTAATGCAACTGTTTTGTTTTAGAAATATGTTATTATTTTACAAATTTAGTATAACAAATTCAAAATTAGTTATATACTTTTGTGCTTCTTGCATTTCACTCGAAAATACATGACATGAATCTAGCTCTACTAAATAAGCTAGACTATATCTTATGTTATCTTTATGTAACCAAATTAAAATTGGTAAAACATCGATTATTAAAAAACTATTGGTTAATCAATTGTTTCTTAGTATGGAATGTATGTCGACCTATCGAGTAACGACAGAGAAAAAAAGATCATTGGAGTGCTCCGCAGGTTGCGTACTTTGGAAACTTGACGAGCTATGAGCAAGAGCTCATTTACCGCAAATCATTGTTTTAATCACAAAAAATAAACTATCGATATATGAAAAAGATAATTACTATTGATTAATCGATATTTAAACGATGCTTTATCAATACTAGCAATTATCACCAAAAATGTATATTCTTCTAAATCTAATTCTTTTAAACTATAATCTATTATAAAGAGGTAAAATGTGTACATTTTGATTCAGAAAATTATTGCAACAATAGGAAGCTATTATCCCTGAATATGTTTTATTCTTATAAATTTTTGTATGTATTGTAATTATGACGGATGAAGTCCCAGGCGCTAGGCGGTTGCTAGTTATTAATATTTTGAAATCATCAATCCAGCGATCAACTTGCTACCGGGCTTTACATTTTTATGTTAATTTTTAGATATGTAGAATGAATAATGAGGCAACTGATTATAGTTAACTCATTTATCGGTGCACCCGATATTGCTTAAGCTTCGAATAATTATTGAAATTGATATTTAAGAATTAATCGTAATATTTTTAGAATAAATTCTGAAACCATCCTTTATGACACCGACAAAGGCTCAATGTAATGACCGCCATGTCAATTTATAATGCGATTAACAGAAAGAATGGCGATCAGGCTGATTGCACGGATCCTTATGAGCTTTACAAAAATTCAATCGGAATAACGATGGCCGCTTCCTTAATTGTCAAAGGAATATGGCCGCCATTATTTATCGACTTTCATTTGTTTTTCTAGATACAACTCGTAGCAGGAGAACGAAATATCTCAATTATTATTTAGCCTAAAGATAGGCTGTAATGAGGCTTTTAATCTGGGAGCGCGTAAGCCGAGTGGGTACGGGCGAAGGTGATTAATATGATGAAGTGAGTACATCAATCGATGCTGCCGGTCGTGAAGCCGGACCACCACGGTTACCATTCGAGTCCAGTGGACCGGATCGACGTCTGAATTAATAATAACATTAATTACTTCGAGCCTTTTCATAAGATTTCACGTGAGAAGAGATTAACGCTTGCTTGTTTGGTTAATCTGTGCCAACGATACCGGGTTTGTGAGAATCATCGGGATTGATCGACTTCTGATATTCTGCCGTGAGAAACAAACGTAATATTTTCATATACGTTTTTAGTTACATATTATGACAACCTGCTTCATATTTATACAATAAGAAAACAACTTTAACCTATGCGATAGATATTATTTTATAAGAGTCTAAAATTATATCGCTTGATATGAAAGAGTTAAATTTATTATAGTCATTAAAGTCGAAGATGGTACTATAAGCCTTATTATAAGTAAGAATATCGTGGACTATACAAATAAAATCTTTTAAATTATACCTGCTATAAAATATGAAAAAGCAAGTATATGAAACGCATCTAAAGCCAAACATTCACAAAATTAGGATGCAACAACAAAGAACTGAATTTCCCTTTACGGCATACGGACTAAATAAACATATAATAAGTGATGCGAGTCTGAGAGTCAAAAAAGATATTATCGGAACGATTTACAGTCGATCGAATACGGTTACGAGCGTTAGCTTTTCTCACTTCACTAATTTAGACGTTACCAAAGTAGCTCAGCGTTAAATGGAGGATGAGCGGTTACACAGTAAATACGGTCAGTTTATATGGGCGGTAAACAGCGCGACGTGAAATGTACACACGGTGTTTTTTTTTATTTGTATAGTTGTAAGTTCTGGTTCAAATACCCGTGAGAAGAGACATGCCTCCCAACGTGGCGGTACGGCCTAGCAGTGAGACATCGAGACATATCTCTAGAGCTCAGTGCTATAATCTGTAAATTACATCACACATACAATGACGACACTAGACGACACCAATCAGCACGTTATAACGACTTAACTAATTACGGCGCCGTATTAACAATGTTGTGACTGGTATAATCTCGGCACAACATATCGATGCGATCGGCTTATGATAGGCGCCTCGAAGTATCAACTATACCAGACAATAATAAAGTCAGCTTTTACGACTGTTATGATCTTTATTTACGCGAAAGGTCATAGTGCGCGGAACCAATTGTTATTCCGTATCCGTTTAATCTGGAACATTTTGAAGTATACCCAGTCGTTGACACCATCAATTCGAGATTAACTGAAAATCCGACGAGTGAGAAATTTCCACAGGCCGTAAGCAAATGTCATTTGAATATAAATTGTAGCAGGTAGGGCGCTGGCGTCGAGAGCCCGTGTACCTCTTATTGTGCATATAACAAGATCAGTATCGACTTAATGACAATATATTGGTAATAAAATTAGATAGTCCATACCGTCATCTGGGTGAACATCACCGCTGAGCCGCGCCGTGGCCCAGACGCGGACGCGGACGATCCGACTCTCATATTTATCGCAAACTAACTAGAAACATTATCGAATGACGGGTACAATCTGCTCTTGATACTCTTATACAGCGTGTTCATTTATGTTCACCAAAACGGAACCTTATTCCTTTAAGTGACGATTTAAATTCACCCTGGTGTAATATGTATAGAAAGCGCGCTTAATTTTATGACAGTGGGTCATAAGAAAGTCAAGTTATGGTATAAATATTATGACACTTTTATCTGTTACTGAGGTTGAAAAGTAAATACAGACGCTATAAGGAGGTATCGGAAGATACGTTTTGCACATGTTACACTCGTAGCTTTGCAGCTGCGGCTGAGGCAATTTATTGCCATTTGATTACAGATTATCCGATCGAATTAAAGTGAAACCACGTAATAATTTAATGCATGGGATTAATTTAACAACGCCAGATACAGTTGTGCTACACGTGCTCATTAAATTACCTATAAGTTTAAGTACTGTAAAGGAAAGGAACACTGGATGTTTATCATGTCTTTACGTGTATAACTTGATTAATATAAGTAAATATCATGGTAAATAATTAACATAACTATATATCATAATCTGGCAGTGGATATTAACAAGACTTTTTAGAATCTAACAGCGGATTGGCTATTTTAAAACAGGATTAACAATTATTATTAATTAAAACAACCATTTATTCAATATTTTGTTTGTCATTAAAGAAACGAAGTTTTATAAGTTCAACCTAACAACGAATACTTTTTTAATGTTGATGACACTGGAAATAAATAACCCCAAATAAGGAAAATCCAATAAATATGTTGAATTACACTTTCTTTACATACAAAAAATATAAATCATTTTTGATTTTGTCCGATGTTTGAACACGAAAAATGCATTATCGTTTGCATAACAAAGTTCTATAGAAGGTGTTTTTAACTGGGGAAGTAAGTTAAATAATAACGATAACACAATATTTGGATTGGAAATACTTACTTAAATGAAAATATTAATAATATAAACAAAAGTGATAATGACGAACACATCTTCACCCATTACCATTTTGGTAAAAGTGCTAGTAAATTTAATAGTAAATGCTTGGACAATACTTGATCTTACTTTAAGTTTTTTTTTTGTGATGACCGAAATAAAATTTGTACTACTTACTGTAAATTAGGAACTTAATGAAGTTATTGAATTTTTTCTTTTACAATTAAAAATCAACTCTTTAGCGCAAACTATATCAAGGTAAAAAAAGATTGACTTAACAAAGGAGGAGGAAAAAGGAAGTCAAAAGTTACTGACTTATTATTACACTGTCTGTACTTAGAATATGAGATATTTGCAACCTTTAAAACTGATTACATTAACATTACGTTAAAATATCAGTGTCAACGAAGAAACAAAAAGTCAATTTTTAACAAAATAGAAAAGTAACTGCAATTATTGTGAGGAGTTCTCCAGTGTATCTTCGAAGTTGAAGGTTGAATGCCAATGAAATTAAAACAGGACCACCCTTGAAGTATGTCTTTTGCAACGAAAAAAGAATCATCTAAATCGGTCCATAAACAAAGAAGTTATGACTGAACATCAATTAAGAATTGAGAAACATCTCCTTTTTTTTGAACTCAGTTAAAAAATATATAAGGATTTCAATTATGGATCGATTGAAATTCATGTAGTAATACTAAAATCATTATTTACCGGACAGCGCTGAGTTCGCCATCGCATTGTCACCACCACACCGCATCGGAGTGAGCTCAACACGCGATCATCTTGATAGCGATCTCCGAGATTAACGGCCTAACGTGTGACATCGCCTTAATTACTCACACAATAACGCTTATCGAACGATTTACCTTTTGCATTAGCTACCTCAACACACGACTTCACTGATATTTATTATAGACGCTAGCGTAGATTTATTTAGCACCTACGTTTGTGACTGAAGCACTTTACAGAGCATAGCCAGTTGGCAGAGTTTGCAAAATCGATCAGCATTTTTGAAGTTGTACGTACGTCTTTTGGTGCGTTTAGTGGTGGGTTAAACTGAGAGCTGCGCGCGTATCTTGTGATGGAAGTAAGTCATGATGAAGTTAGTCATCAGTGATAATAATTTGAATTTTAATTGTAAAAATAGTTTAACGTTGTGAAATAAACGTTATTTTAAATTTATGTCATATTTCTACAATTTGAAATTATTTTAACACATTTAAAAGAATAAAAGTCAGTAAAATTAATTAACATTATTATCATTAATGGCTAACTTCATCATGTTGTTGGCATGCGTGATAAAATGTTTGGAATTATTTTTGTTCTGGTACGCCAGAGAAGTATATTTTTTTATATTATTACATTTTTACATTTATTTCTTTTTTGCTAGGCAACGAAAGAAACGGGTGAAGAATATTATATGTGGAAGAGATGTGTTGTTAAAATGGATGTGCGTTGTAACTAGAATGGATTGGATTAGGAATGAGTCTATCAGAGGAAGTATCAAAATAGCACCAGTGACAGAGAAGTTGACGGGTTAGTTTGTTACTATGAGGAGGGATGACAGTCACATAATTAGAAGAATATTAAGTATGAAAATGTACTGATATAGGAAGACCGAAGAAGATATGGAATGATATGCTAATACTGAGATTCCAGTTGATACAGGATAGTGGAAAAAACAAGGCCTGCCGGCCCCACTTAGACGAGATAAATGTAAGAAGCAGGAGTATCTATTTCAATAATTAACTCGTCTAAGTAAATTTTGTAAAGCACTCCCGTAAATAAAAGTTGTTTATTTAAAACGCAATTTTATTACCCTTCACCGAGCATCCTCTATTCTCTTAATAAAACAAATTGAACATCTGCAAAAACAATTAAGAAATTCCCGTCGTTGAGTAAAAAGCAGTTTATCAATTAAAACAAATTAAGGTTACTTAAACGGTTATCGACGATTGTTATCGATGCCTGATACGTTATAAACATTGTTTTATTTTGACAAAATCATGTAAATATATATCAATAAATTTGTACGTCTGTACATGTTTTTTTGTTAATTTCCCCAATAGACATCTATATAAAATATAGACATACTGATCACGAATATAACATGGAAATAAAAGTATCTGTCTATCTGTGCGCTTGTGTTGTACGTCCTGATTGAAGTCAAAAACGGTATGATCGATTTTTATACAATTTTGTACACGTGAAGCTTATGTCATAGCCCAATTGATAGGCTTAATTAATTTTAGTTTTAGGTATCATAAAGTAAACAAATATTTTTTTAAGAGAATTATATGTCAGTCCTTAATTGATAGGCTATATGAATTATCAATAACATGAGTAAAACTAAAACTATGGAATGAAAATAACTACTGCGTAACAAACGCGTGAGGAGCCGTAGAGTACTGTTGGTTTAAAAATAAAATTTGAAATTTATTGTATTTAATTTTAAATAAAAGAAAACATCCGCATAACTTAATTTCGATGTTATGCAACATTTTAGTACCTATATCATACAACTATTCGTATTAATATAATTACTAATAATAGCCGTTTGAAGTTGTACGTAAATAACTCTAATTACGTCTGATATCTCAAATTACCTCAAAATAATAACTCCTAGATTTCTGATAAATTAACAAAGTCTAGACAAGTTTTGTACGTCATAGTTTGTTATAATCCCGCCTACGGACAAAAGCTTAGTTTATATGTAACAAAGGTAGAGAACAATTTACGATGTAACTTTATTTATCATATGAAGTAGCAAACAGATATTCGGTCTACCTGATGGTAAGTGCTCATTACAGCCTATAGCAATACATGTATATCGAACCTCAAACATAATTGTGGGTCTAACTGAAGCCAATCAATAATAACCACACTCTTCTAACCAGTACACAGCAGCGTTAGGACTTCTGGTTTGCAGCAGAAATTGGTTAGGGTGCGATTATTGTGACAATATATTTGACATACTGATTTTTTATACTTCGAAGGTGACAAACAAGCATATGGCCCATCTGATTGTAAGCGGCTACCGTATCGGCCTATGAACGCTTGAAATACCGTCGATATCACTAGCGCGTTACCGACCTTGAACCCCATTATCTTCAATCACATAATCATTTTTTTATCGTTATATGTTTGGTGTAGTGGCCACAATCTCACCTGATGTTAAGTGACGATGTGGCCTAAGATGATAACAAGCTAAACCTAGAGGAAGACTAGCTCTCAAATGCGGCTGCCGGAACACACCTATTGATGCTTGGCGACAGATTATCAACTCCTGGGTGGTAGCTATCAAGGCGAGCATTAGAAAAGTCCTACCACCATGCTATGGTTTCCTCACAATGTTTTCCTTCACCGAAAGCTCAGCAGGCTCATTGCAGGTATTCGAACTCACGTCAATCGATGCGAAGTCGTACACGCTACCACTGAGCTATCATTGCTTCAAAACTACATCAATTACTGTCCAATGCTTACATTTCACATAATGAAAAGAAAGCTTCAGCCCTACTAAGAAATTATTACAAAAAACAATATAGAAACAGTACAATTCTATTTCTTAAAACGAAACACTATTAAAATAAATACGTGTTGGACTTTATATACACATGCCTTAATTTTGTAAACACATATTTAGATATTATCTGGCTACTCGGTTTGTGATTAATCTTTCAAGCTGTAAATATAAATAGGCATACGAGATGCAAACGATCGTCTCGTTATATATTGAATTTCTTAAATCAGATCTAAGACGTAGCGATAAACATGTACACTAACTAATACTAACATTAGGAGCAGTATTAATAACTTTTGGGTGGACGTGAAGGTTAACATTAATACAAACATTTGTAATATTTGATGTAAAATAGTGAACCAATTATACAATATGAGAATAATAATTTATACATAAGAAAATATTAACAACAGAGATGTTCAGGTATAAGCAAAAATTCTTTTACAGATCTATAAATGGCTATTGTACTTCTCCAAAATAATTTTATCAATCCTGTCAACATTTGGTTGAAATTATAAAATTAACGAAAAATGGTTTTCATTATGTTATAATTATGAAATATCGATATTCTCATAAAAAGGGCTCTCATTGAATTGTTATTGTAATTGTTAATAATAACCTATATTTAATTGTTTATATATAACATAAACTTGATGATGGACTTTATTATAACTGGAAAGAATGGGCATTGTTCCCTATAAGACAGTTAATGTTATGCTGGGCTTGATCAGATTATTCATAAAGAGGTCAATCAACCTTCTGGCGAGGCATCCTCTACAACAACGGTTAGTTTTTTGGAAATTACCTAATACCTTATATTTTTCAATATCGAGAGGGCAGAAGGTAGTAATACCCTAGACTTTCACTTACTTAGATGCCAAACAGGAGGGTAGGAAACTTGTTGCGGAAAAAATCCACTATGCTGTCTCAATGCTAAGCTATTTAACTACTAGTCTGAAACCTTTTTGTCAGTAAACTTTACGGTATTCTTAAGTAAATCACAATAAAATCAAAACTCATTATAATCATTGACATTTTCTTACTCCAGAGTAAGAATTTACAGAAAACAGTAAAACTAATTTTTCTGTAAATTCTTACTCTGCAAATTATTAAGCAATCAAAATTAATTAATAAGCAATCAAAAGAAACATAAAACATTTCGATGATATCCACTCAGACAAAAACACTTGTACATTCTTGGAAGTTTACATTTCAGTCGAAATTCTCTCATTTATTCTAATTATAGCGACTTTAACAGAAATTTGAACTTCATCTGACATTAATTATGTTAACGTTCTTAGGTACTGCTTATTATTTCTATTATATCCATATGTATTATAAAAATCAACGTCGCTCTGTCTGTCTGTCCGTTAGTACATAGTTATGTTATCTGGCCAGGTCATAGGATATATGTTGTAAGATAAAGTAACATAAAAAATAAGCAGTGAAGATAATGGTTAATCAACGCGGAAAAAGACGCTCTTGGCACGCTTAAATGACTTACGCTGAGTAAACAATAAGAGATATATCGAATTAATATACTTAGGTCTTAAAAAGACCTACAAAAATTCAGCGATAACATATGTCTATTTTCTAAGGATAACTCTCAATAAGCATTTTTGTCTTTAAAATAACTTGCGGGTGATCGCCGTATGTAAGTAACGGGGGAAGCAACATTCGCGCGTTTGCTCAACCGACGACATTCTGTAGTCCACGCGAGCAAAGCCGCGGGCATAGCTGGTATTATATAGATACAAGTATAATACAAACGCTCAAGTCGTTCAAAAGTTTTAGAATCACTAACAGACACACATAAGAACATACTTTTAGTAATCAAGTTGAATATAAAAAAATATTTCCTAAAGCGATACAAACCCGTTATTACCGAATACGACGCTGAATAAATAAACTGACGTAAGCTATGAGAATTAAATACCTATATTCTATGTCCGTACTTTAGCTATAGCTTTCATCTGGTATACCAATCAGATAGGGCACGAGGTGATGTAGATTAATGGAGTGGCGCAGGCGCTTGATACCATCTTCGGATAACATTTATTCCGGGACTGATGCCGATCTCAGGAGGCCCACCAAGAAAAGCTGCACGCGACTTTAAATCATGATTAAAAGCTGCGACAAAATATAATCGACATGACGTGTATCACTAAAGAGTGACTGAAACAATAGATGATAAATTATTTTTTCTCGAAAACAAAAAATGTTAACATTTTCGGTCTCACCTTCACCTTTTATCAGAAGTAAAGGTTCCGTAACCTCAGGCAACTTCGCCTCTATTTCAAAGTATTTTTTTAATTTCACGACATATTATTCCCTAAAACTTTGTTCCGTCAGGTAGAAATAGGAGTCAATATCAAAGGATTTTCCCATATGCATGTGATACCTATGTTACTTCACCAATTCATATCGAAAAAATATTTTAGCATGTAAGCGAATGGTCATCAATACTAAATGTAATTATTTTTATAATCCATATTTTCAATAAACATGTGATGTAATAAGGTATTTAATCTATTACCAATGATGTAGGTTTAAAGATATTTATTCTCAAAAAATTTGAGAGAATTCACTTAAAAGAGAATATATTAAATTACACTTTAGTAGCAAACGTATTACGTAACACTTTTTTTTTATTTCATTGAGGGTAAGTGAGTGAAAAGATATATATTATATACATATTATTATTCTAAATTATATTCAGATTCACCTTGTATATATTATCAATTAAGATAGACGAAATTAGGTCATCATTCACTGAAAACATGGTAAAAGTAAGGGCTGACACAAAAATGTGCAAGTGTAATGAAGTAGGTATGTAAGAATATATAAGAAAGAGATTGAAAATAAAGTTGAAACTTTAAATTGTTCATGTTTATGTAATAGTAATCAAATATTTATGCCATTTTTACATTATTTATGCACCTGGGTGATTTTTTTTAGATATTCTAATCATTTTGGGAACAGTATAAATACCAAAGGCATTAAAAAAGTTCAACAATTTTGTGACTGTGAAAGAATGGCTAAAGATATTTTCACATTTCATGATTTTGTTTATTAACAATAAAATGTTGTAAGCATCAATATGACAGAATAAATATTCGTTTTTAAAACATTCAGGTTCAATACTTGACCTGTATAGGCTACAGATATACTGCTATTACGCATGTCGGTGACGTACACTCACAAGATTTCACCCATCCAAAAAGCATCTAACGCGCACAGCACATGGTCAGGTATATACGATGTGTTATACTTGTATACTATATATATGCGCTAGTCTGATATCAGAGAAGTACGTTCTATAAATATGTACTAATAGATATAGATATACAATTAACATTAGCATGTCGGTAATGCGAACCCATACGATTTTCCTCTACCAAGAAGTGCTCAACGCGTCTAAAGAAGTTTTCACTTCAAAAAACTGCACTATTGACATAAATAAAAAACTAGTGATAAATAATTTGGCAGAATGCAATAGTAAAAAATCTAATTTAATAATTAAATATTTCAATTAACTAGTTTTTATTCATAAAAATAAAATGTCGAATTAATTAATGCTTATTTTTAATACACACTATATAAAACAACCTTAAATAAAATTAATCATCATTTATAAGTAACTACATTTCAATTTCAATACTGAGGTAAAATTATCGTATTGAACTCAAAGACACGTGTTCACGGTAAACGAGACGACAAAAAAATTCAACATATTTATGAAACCACAATTAATTATCCAAATAACCGATCGCAGTCGTTAGGTGATTTATCTAGCGTCGATAAGATTTTAATGAAGTACTTTGATTGGGTGCGCACGGACAGCGTTGACGCTGTTATCGTCGCGATAGTATGCGCACCATTGCTTTCCTATACCTATACACGTATTAAGTTATTAAATTAAAAATATATTTCAGAATTTTTTTTACACAATATTCAACCATAAATACCTGATACTTAGGTAATTTTTAGATCGTATAATGTAATTAACAAGGTGGATCATTCAGATTAGAAATTGGTTGATATCGGCACGTCGTTCATTGTGGAAACTACTCACGATACTACCGTGCGATAAGATAAATCGAGTTAGAAACTTTTTATTGATAATGTCGAGACGGCGGGTGGCGTGTGCGAGCTTCCATCGGCACAAAAATGAGAACTCTCGTTAATGTATCTACGACGTAAAACGTCCAATAAAATAACGTAAGTTTTTATTAATTAATCTTTTAATTGAAATAATTTGTTTTCGGCAAGAGTTACCCACAGTAAGATATAAGATTATCCTAGCTTCTGACCGCGGCTACATTCCCGTTGTCTTTGAAACGAAACAACTCGCGCGCGAAACTGATTGAACTAACACAGAACCTTCGCAGATGCGCACACAAATCAACAAAGTTTCATCGCAAACGGATGAATCATGTAACGCACATGATTTATGAGAAAAAACAAAGAAACATTCAATTTTGCAAATATTTTGATTAAATTACTAAATCCAAAACAAATAGTTATTAAATTGTAATTATATTTTCAATGCCAATCTAAAGATATATAATATTTATAGTCTAATATAAACACAGTAACTATAATATAAAGCTTCTATAACAGGCAGGGTATAATATAAAAAGAGATGTAGGGCACAGAGAAATTTCTTTGGAGATTTCTCTCTACATGAGGCAGTCCGGCTGGTGGAATACCTCCACCCTACAGAAGATCCTGTGATCTTGTGTTGTGTTCCTATGGTGAATAGTGTTTGTATTATATTGGTAAATCTAATGTATGCTTGGACAAATTAAGAAAATTTTGAACTTGTAAATAACAGGCACAATTTCAATACAAGAAGTAAATATAAAATAATCATTTCATATTATAGACTTAGGGCTACGTCAGATCTTTCGTCAGATAATTTTATACGAGAAATAATTTTTGATGTTTTAACAGACAATGTATTGAAAACCTGTCAAAAGTTAAAAATTATTCCTCTAATAAAATTATCTGTTGATTGAAAAATCGACCCTAAACAAAACAAAACTTTTTTAGGTAATTGTGTTAGGTTCTATAATAAACTTCTTACTTCGACTTGCCGGATAATAAGTTCAATAATCATGTTAAGCAAGTTTTATTGTCAAAAGGGTAATTATAGGGTGAACGTGAATGATGGTTATATCTGGAAATGATTCCCTCTCTGTATATCCACTGAAAATGACAATAACAGTATATAAGCAATTTAAATACTTAATTTTATTTTCATTTTTTATAAACCATGTCGAGTTTGTTGCTAGTTCTTCACGATAACTGGAATGTTTTCCGAACCAATTGTAGTGCATTGACGTTCAGAACTGCCTTCTTATGGCCTAAACTGAATAATTTTTTTTTGATTTTGAGAGCTCTTTCGGGTAGGGAATTTAACGTCGGCAACGCGCTAGTCATATCTATGGTATTACAAGCGTCCATAGGCTACGATAGCTGCTTACTTACCATCAGGCGGATCGTATTGTTGTTTGCCAACTTAATTGTATAAAAAAAACATACGCTAAGAAGACACTTATTTCATGCACTATAAAAATAATGTTAGTCACTGAAGCAAAAAACAACACACTACATTTCATCGTGTCTATTTAGTTGCGTGTGAATTACAATTAAATACAAAACAAGAGTGTTAGATACCGGGATTAATTAACGAAAAGTAACGTTAGTATAACGTGTACAGACTAATGATCGAGAATACGTTCATTTGCATTAAACAGACGACGGCTGGTCTTAATTACTGGGATAATTACAAATTAAACAAAAACTAATGGGACAGAAGATCGTACGGGTATCACTGTATGTACGGGTACGTCGCACAATAAGGAAGATAACATATCATTTGTACTTTCTAAAACGTTTCCTATTATTATGTCTATCAGATGATTTCTTGATATTTTTAAAATTGTTTTACCTTTTTTATTTTCATTAAAATATAATAAGTGCTCTAAAATAAAATAATCTAAATAGAGTACAAATAAAAATTGTAATTCAAGCTCTTTTAAATAAGTATTTCATATTTCAAAGTCTTATTCATTCTATAGCAATGTGCAATCTATAGCAATAACAATTCAAAAGTTGATATGTTTAAAAATTTTCAAGTACGTGTCGGGCCACGAGAAGTGTAGGGTTCCGTAGTTACCCGTCACAATATGCAGACTTAGAGAGGGGGCTTTAAGTAATTTTCCATGGAATTTGTACGAAATTACTTCTCCAAGTACATTTTATAAGTTGATTGACTCAATCAACTTGTAAAGCCTACTTAACTCTGATAGTTTTCCTTTTAACTTCATTATATATACAACTACCATGATTTTTTTTACATTTTCCAATAGCAACCATTTTTGCTGGCAGGAGTTGGTGGGGAAACTTGACTCTAACAAAAATTAGCACTTTAAAGCTTAATATTTCGCAGACGAATCCTTAAATCGAAAATTTATATCGCAATATTTTTGAACGACTTATCCAACTACACACCATATGATGGGGTAGATGAAAAAAAAAACATTTTACATATAGGGGAAGTAACCTAAACATTTTTTTTATGAAGATTTTATTTTATCACTTTGTCGGCGTGATTATTATCTATATTGATACCAAATTACAGCTTTCTAGTAGTAAGAATCTCTGAGCTAAGCCGCGGTCAGACAGACTCCTTGTTGACTTCGGAACCCTAAAAATCAAAGTTAATTATTTAATCATATTAGTTTATTAATAAAAAACCAAAAAATATAAATTTGGGAAAATATTGTTAATTTTTTTAATTTTCTCCCTTGGGAAAATTGCTTTTTTTCATGATTTCGTGATGATTGGAAACGCTTATCATAAAATTTGACGTCATTTTCACACATTCATGTACACAGTTCAGTATTATCATTATTAGGTTCTCTTGTGACAAGTGACTTTCAAATTATTACTAAGTGTATAAATAGTAACTTTAAAATTATATAGGTGCTGCAGAAATTTTATAAAATTCCAGTGAAATTCTAGTAAACTCAACTTTGCACTTAATATAACTTAGTTTTATTTATTGAATGATGACATCACGCGCTGTCAAATGAACATACTGCCACGTTATTGTGGAATATATTTTATAGAAATAAAATGTACATGTAGATGCATGTAAATTGTACATGGTTTCTCGAAAATAGCTCTAACGGTATGGATGAAATTTTGAATGTAGATAATGTAGATAAGACCTACATGGGTTTTATTTTTTGCATAATATTTTTTGCATATTATTGTAATTCTATTATTATTTTATATGTATATCTGGCCTCTTAAGTGGTCGGCAGAGTAGTTTCAAAAAAATCATTAATGTTGTTTCAAAGCTACTATACCATTATTAAACTATGTGTTAAGCTGTCAGCAAAAAGTTTTTTATACAACTTAGGTGGCAAACAAGCGTACGGCCCGCCTGCTGGTAAGCGGTTACCGTAGCCTTTGGATGCTTGTAACACCAGAGGTATCATAAGCCCATTGCCGACCTTGAACGCTCCTTCCCCAACGAACTCTGGAAACCCTAGTCATCATAGGAACACAACGCAAGGTTATCCCAAGCCCGGTAAAGCTGTAAAAGCCGTAAAGGCTCCAGGGCGCCTAAGGCTAACAGTATAGTCAGTTCGAAAAAAAAAAAGGTTATTTGGCTGCGATCTTCTGTAAGATGGAGGTTTTTTACATCATTATAGGTTTAGCGTTGTGGTCAAAATCTCACCTGATTTTAAGTGACGATGTGGCCCAAGATGATAACACGCTAAGTCTAGTGGAAGTATGACTCAATTGCAGCTGCTGGAACACACCACACAAAAGCCTTACCGCTATGCTATGATTTCCTCAAGATATTTTCCTTCGCCCAAAGGTCAGGCTCATTGCAGGAATTCGAACTCACGTCAATCGACGCGATGTCCGTACACGCTACCACTGAGCCATCATTCCAGCCAGTCGGCCTGCTCTAAGTAAGTAAAGAGATTTATTTGTGCCCTACCTGTGTTATCATCCTATCACCTTTCCTTAATAATGATAGGTATTCAGAATTCCATATAAAAAATATGTTTTTAAATTCGTAAATATTCAGAAGTAAATAACTACGAGCGTAAACACTGATGTAGATCAAAACACGAACGTTATTAATTGCTAGCAACTACCAAAATAAATGATTGTTTCCTTGAGATTAAACTTAGGTAAATGTAATAGGAGATATTTTGAGCAAAACACAAATCGCGTGCTTAATGTTCAACTTTAATGGCGAATCTATAGCCGCAACGCAAATATCTGATATGTCTATACCTACAGCATACCGAGAACTCTAGTTTACTTAAATCTAAACTGGATATTTATAAATAAAGCAGGCAGTAAAACTGATATTGTAATAAATACAGTAGTTTACGATGTTGAGCCGATGCAATTTTTTAACACAATAACATCGGAGTGTTTGTTAAACAAATCGAAACAAGTTTGTATTGCGAATAAAAGCAAACCGTATCTGAATAAATTGAATGTGAATAGAAATTGTTAGGTTCGGAATGTAGCAATCTAGATCTTAATAGGTCTCTTACTGTAGAAAAAAATGGTGTCATGTATGTATATATAAATACGGTTTATAAATGATGGGAATTAACCGCAATAGTAAAAGTATGGTTATGGTGAATTGGTTGGTTATTTTTTGTTGTTCAAACAAAAACATAACGAAACGAAATATCTTTATTTAGATGACAATTGCATAAATCAACTTATCTCGGAATACGATCGGATATAAGTCGAATTCTACTATGGAAATCGTAGCTATAAATTAATCATGTAGGCTGTCGCTAAAATATCGCTTTTCTGTGGCGCACGCAGTGGTGGCGCGGCGCGGGCGCATCGTATCGACGCGACGATAGAACATGGACTCGGAGCGCGCAGGCGCAACTACAATAAAATGACACCAAGCTACGCTGCACCGCGTCTCACCGCTCCATACCATTCGCCATCATTTCCTGGCGACAAAATCTACCGATATCATCAAGCTCTCGTGTCCTATGCCACATCCAGTTATACATCAATTTTTTAATAAAAACGCCCAATACAAACGATTTAAACTTTATAAAATAAGCCATCAACTACTCAAGTCGCGTTTAATGAACATGAACCTCCAATACAGTACATGTAAAGCACACAACTAAAACCACTTTACAGACATGTCTGATTTGAATAAAGTATTACTTACCTCAGTTTGGTTTCAATTTCAAAAGCTGCCTGCAATTAATTAAATAAGTATTTCTTAATTAACTATTAAAATAATTGTATGATTTAATTTGAAAGCTTTAAATGGACACGCAAAATAATTAAGTAATCAATTAACCGTACACAGCCGATGTATATCAAGCGGTTGCCTTATCTACTTGCATCTACAACATTGTTTAAACAAAGATTATGCAATCCTTTCAAATGTAATGTATTGTACCTTTATTCGAAGTAGTCTCTTAGAGACATCTGACAAAACATTGTCTGTATTTAAAATGTAAATAACTTAAAAAGTTCTTGCCTTAATGTTACGATAAAGAAAAAACTATACTTAAATAATAAAGGAAAAGAAAAATTAAATATCAAGTTAATTGTTTTTATTTCCGGCAACAACTACTTGTAATTATGAAAACATGTTGCTTTTTTATTCGTAAGTTATACCTTACTAAAAAATAAAAAGATTTGGATTATTATTTAAAAACTTAATCTACATTTCTTGCTAGGTACTCGATACGATTTTATGGACTCTTTAAGCGGGAATTACAGAAACTTTTCGCTTATGTTTATAGTTTTATAAGTATAATAACGTTCTGGCCTTATTATACGTACAAAGTATCTTAATCGAAGGATTTCTACAATTTTATATTTATCGGAAATATTTAAATACACTATCAAAGATTACATGATTATATGTTACAATTTTTACTAAAACAGTCTACGCAATGTATTGTATCAGTTCTATTTTTAAAAGTGCATTTAAAGTTTCTTTCATCCTTTCATAATGATCAACGACTAATTCCAACGCTGTTCACTACTAATTTCATAATATTCATATTCTCTATCGATACAATTAACACTTCGGTAATTTAATTAAATTATATTTTTATAAGTGCCTTCTAAATCGAGACACGTTTAATTTGTATATCATAACGGTTATATATTTTTATAATTTTATTACGTCCGCATGTGATTATGTAAGCGCTTAATCAAATTTCGACGCTTCGTTCACCACGAACGAGCTCCGTGACAAGCGCACTGACAAGTGGATAAAGACGTCAACAGTCAAAAGGGCGAACCACCCAGATCTTAAAAATAATCCTCCGAAATTAACAGACTCGTATATTCGAAGTGAATTATCACCGCCATTATTTTAATAGCCGGTGATCGAATGGTGGCTACAGCGACCATGTCTCTTAATAGACCCATGCTTGTACCTATTTAAGCATATGACTTTCTTTTGTTGTTGTAAATATGAAGTAAGTATTTATATACGTCCTGAGGTCAACCGGCTCATTATTATGTACTTACGCATTCATAAAAACGACAATAACTTAAAATAAGGCGACGTAAACAATCACATTTTGTATAACATTTTACTTCTCTTATTTTTATGATGATAACATTCATTTACAACAATAATTTATTGTTTATTCTTTAGAAAATTGTAAAATTGATCACCGCCGTGTTCAAAGTGAGATTGCGGGTTCAATCCCAACATAAACAAGGTCGTACAGTGATTGAAATACAAGAATATAAATCTTGACTAATATAGCCAAAAAGATTTACTTACAATAAAATATAGTTCTAAACATTATATAATAAACATCAATAATATTATACTGTGCATATTTTAAGCAATATTCGTAATAAATTACACAACAAAATAAATTACATAATAACAACTCCATATGTACCAACACGATACAACATATATAATCATCATAAAAGCTAATACTTTACTAGCTTTAATGGCAGAAAAAAATTATACCTACCTATCTGCGAAGTAATCATATCTATAATTAAGTTATTTATGGGTTCCACTTGATTATACTATATCAATAGTAATTGCTTTAAGATATTATTAGCCTATGCTTTATTTAGTTAAATATTAAAATCCTCTAACTGATGGTACTTAAAATCGACTTTAAAATGACCTTTTAGTTTTCTTTTATTACAAACTTAAATATAAGATCATTTGATTCGGTTTTTGATTACTAAATTATCTATTTATACTTTTTTACCTAGTCTGTGGGGTACACGTAAAACATTATATACTTAATATTTAGTTTTGTATTTTCAACAATTTCTGTTGTACGCCGACACACAGATCAAATGGCTTTGCCCTATTTACTGACATTTGATTGTTTTTTAATCTTTTAAAGATAACCGTTTGACAACAATATCACCTAATGTTGAGTATCGATATGGAAACACGATAGGCCCAGAAACGGGACTGGCTCTTAAGTACAGCTGCCGAAACACACCGATGGGTGTTTATCTGTGTGGAATCTTTTTAATAAAACATTATTTTTTCACCGTAATACATTATTGGTATTATTGTCTACGCTTCTCATGCCCTCAGATTTAAATTTCCAATGTACTATGATAAACTGATTGCATTTATGTCAATTTCTGTAGTGTATTGTTAAGAAGTTCAAAACAAGTTAGTTCGTTAATGGTACAGTATAGTCTAGTTTGCATCTAAGGACTATAGGGCCCAGTGTTTCCCAAAGGCAATACTCACCTCCCAGTGTACATTAAAATGTTTTGCCGAAATAAAAACAACTATAGCGGATTGTTAAAAAAAACAGTTTTATTGTCAAAAGGTTATTTATTATAGGGTTGGATCATTACGTGAATGATAATGTTGTTCGGAAATGACTCCCTCTGTGTATATCTTTTCAAAGAATGTAATCATTACAAAATTATAAACATCATTAACAGTATTAAAAAAATTGCTATACCGAGTTTCTTGTCAGGTCTTCTAGATGACTGGGTTGTTTTCGGAACCGGTAGTAGTGTCTTAATGTTCATAATTGCCTACTTAGCGCCTAAATTGAATAAAGTAATTTTGATTATGTAGTAAAAACTATAAATTATAGTCGACTAAGATTATTTTTATACTAATGTAGATTCAATATAAGAAATATAATGATAAATTAAGAAAGAAAAGAATAGATTGTTTGGATAGTTTGGAAGTCTTGGGATAAGTCAAACGGATCGGTAAGAACCCGCTCGCCGCTTGTCTTCGATCGACATTAAATGCATATAAACGTTGTATCCAGCGAAAATCGATGGCGATTTGATTTTGCGGACTTCATTAAGGATCCGGTTCTACATTTCAATAAGCTCTCGTACCTTAATGATTCCTCGGTAACAACGCTTTTATAATGTATATTACCGTATTTAGGAAGCGGGCCTTTTGAAATCCCATCGACGTTTTGGTTGTTCAAGTTTTATTTATGTTTAGTAAGGTTCGTGTCATTACAGACGCATAATTAAATTTTATACGTTGTTTATTTAATATACTTATAAAACTGAACTGATACCACTTGTTTAATACTAGCTTGCATTAGCAGTTTCACTTGCCATAATTTATATTTTTTCTGTAAATTTTACAAATATTATTGTTTTACTCATTTTGGGTTTGAAAGAAATATCAATTGTAATTACATCATTTATAATTGAAATTTTACTTCATTTACTTACGAGCTAAAAAAAATATTATCAAAATCAGTTCAGCCGTTCTGGAGCTACGATGCTACAGATACACGTTAAACTTATAACACCCCTCTTTTTGCATCGGGAGTTAAAAAGTATCACCTTCTTCAATTGTATTTTTAAATTGAAAAATGAATTAATAAAACTCATTTAAATGTATCAATGATGTCAATAAAAATATTGCTTATGGTAATATGTATAAGTATTCCGGGATAAACTTTGAATACGGTCCAAGTCCGCGAATAGCGTGCGCGGTTGCTCGTACAGAAGAGATAGCGCCTATCCACCCAATTAATATGCCTAATGCTAACATCATTATTACTAGCCACAGCGCACTTAACATACTATATCCATTTACATTTTGATTTGTGTAGAGCCGGAGCGCGATTAATCGGCGGGCAGCGTGCGCCGGCGCCGCTGATTTATAACAAACGCGCGCTTTGGACTGCGTCTGCACACCGCACGCTATGCCATAGCCGCATACGCACAACTGTTTCTTAACACATCTACTCTATATAACTGTTATTTAAATAGAATAAGATTAAGAGAGGTAGAGCACAGAGAAATTTCTTTGGAGATTTCTCTATACTTGGGGCAGCCCGTCTCGTGGAATACTTCGACCCTACAGAAGATAGCAACCAAATAACCTTGTATTGAGTTCCTGTGGTGAGTAGGGTTTTCAGAATTACTTGGGAAGGGGGTTCAAAATCGGCAACTCGCTAGTGATATCTATGATATTTATTACAAGCGTCTATAGGCTACGGTAGCCGCTAACCATCAGGCGGACTGTACGCTTGTTGCCACCTTCGTACATTTTTAAAAAGTGCCCGGCATAGTAAATGCACAGTCCTTAATTGTTAGCACAGTACAATTCAAAAACAACGGAGACCACCGAGGCACCACCACGGCACGATCTTTTAAACACGACTTGTGCCAACACGGAGAAGAAGAATTAGAATTCAACAAGTCAAACCAATGAGATATCAGCGTTTCATTGCTGGTTATTGCTTTCATGCCGGCCTACAAGCCGGCAGCTGGATAATATGCTGAATACTCCCAAAACGCACTAACCAAAGTTTAGTCACTGGGACGGAATTGGACCACGACCCAATCTGATATAGGCTAAGGAATAAATGAGGCGCTTAGACAAATAACATCATTCTGGCTACCGGGAGATATTTTAAATTCAAATTGATTATTTAAAAAAAATACAAATTATTACATACTTATTTAGATGACCTGATCGTTATAAAAATTAGTTCATATTTTTATATTTAACCTAAAAATTATTTTACACAATTTATATTAGATTATAAAGTAGTTATAGTATTTATTAAAAAAATAATTCTGACGTGTCGTTGCGACAAATCTCAGAGTTGCAGCATAATTGCCAAGTGAATTATGTTAAAATGCACTTTTCCAAAAATTTGAAATTGTATTGTGTTAGCTTAAGAACTTGATAAAAACCGGACGGCGTGGAAGAAGTTGCGGAGGCAGGCGCCCCCTATAGCGGAAACCTTAAATCCAGAGGTCCTGGAGTGGGTCATGGACACGTTGTTCCCCGAACCTCCGGGGTTCCTCCCACCTCCCATGCCTCGACATGGTGGCTCTGTTGCGGAGGAGCTCGCTCCGTACCATCCTATAACGGACGAAGAGATGGTGCTGGTGACGGAGTGCCTCCGCAAGAAGCGGAGGGCACCCGGCCCGGACGGGGTTCCCGGTCAAGTACTGGGCATAGAGCTGGGTCATATGGAAAGTGAGCTTCGGGAGCTGTTCAACCGGTGTCTGTCGGTCGGACGCTTTCCGAAGCTCTGGAAGGTGGGCCGGCTCTGCCTCCTGGGTAAGGAGGGCTGCCCTCCGGACTGCCCGTCGTCTTACCGGCCTCTGGTGTTGTTGGATGACACAGGGAAGCTGCTCGAACGTTTGGTGGCTTCCCGTGTCATCCGGCATTTGGAGGAAGTGGGGCCGGAATTGTCCAACGGGCAGTTCGGCTTCCGGAGGGGGCGTTCAACTCTGGACTCCCTCTCCTCCTTAAAGGCATGGTCCGCCGAGGTGACCTCGGGAGGAGGTAGGTTGTTGGCGGTGTCGCTTGACATCACCAACACCTTCAACAGTCTGCCGCATGGTGTCATACGAAACGCACTCCGGTATTACGGAATATCTTCGTACCTGTGGCGGCTATTGGAGGACTACCTCCAAGGTAGAAAGGTCGTCTTCGCGGACGGCCAAGGTAATGTGATCCAGCGCTACGTTGGTTGCGGGGTTCCACAGGGGTCGGTGTTAGAGCCGCTCCTGTGGAATATGGGCTACGACTGGGGCCCAGATGCAGTATCAGGGTCTCACCCTGGACGGGAGATGGCGGTTCGAGTCCCACTTTAAGGGACTCGGACGGCGGATAGTGGAAGCGGCGGCGGCTCTTGGCCGGCTCTTTCCGAGTACGGCAGGGGCAGGTGCGAACTGCCGACGCCTTTACGCGGGGGTCGTGCGGAGCATGGCCGTCTACGGGGCACCGATATGGGTGGACGCCCTTAGCGCCCATAACAAGCTTGTGCTGCATGCAGCGCAGCGTGTTGTGGCGTTGAGGGTGATCCGGGAATACCGAACGGTGTCCGTGGGGGCGGCCTGTGTGCTCGCTGGCTCGCTGGCTCCCCGCCGTGGGAGCTGGAGGCGAAGGTGACGAGGAAGGAAATAGAAGAGCCACCAGCTCCCACAGAGGTTAAAAAAATTAGAAGTGAGGGGCAGGCAGAGGTGCTGCGGCGATAGAAGGAGGACCTGGCGGATGCGCACTATGGCCGTTATACTATAGACGCCGTCCGTCCGGTCCTCGAAAGGTGATGTGCCATGGAGTAGACGTTTAGGATTGTGCAGGTGCTTTCCGGACATAGTTGCTTCGCATGGTACCAGCACCGCATAGCTCGTAGGGAGCCCACCACCGCATGCCATGAGTGCGGTGCTGTGGAGGATAGGGCGCAGCACACTCTCTTTGAGTGTGCTGCGTGGGACGGTCAGCGCCGCGCTCTGGCCGCGGTGGTGGAAGAGGACCTCTCGCTGCCGAGTATGGTGAAAGCCATGCTCGACAGTGGGGGGTCATGGACTGCAATGGTTACCTTCTGCGAGAATGTAATCTCGCAGAAGGAGACCGCGGGGAGAGCTCGCGAGGAGGATCCTCTTAGCGGCCCTCTCCGAAACAGACGAGCAGGTGGTAGGAGGAGGCGATTTGCTCGCCTTCTCCCGCCGCTCTAGCCGAACCAGGGAGGACGGGTTGGGGGCTCGTCCTTCCATTGCACTGGTTCGGCGGACGGGGGAGACAGTTAGGTTGTACAGAACTGTTCGTTAATGCCGGGGGCCCGGCAATTTGCTTGGCCTGCCGCCGGGGCGTCGCGGTAGTATGCTACCAGCGATCCCGCGTCGCCTCGTTAAGGCGGCGGATGGTACACCGTGGAGATTTAGTGAGTAGGAGTCTCACATAACCACTCGTCCCCCCGGGTGGGTGTGTACCCGTGAAAGGTTCCTCCACGTAAAAAAAAAATAACATGATAAAAATGAAGGGAAGCTTTAGGGAATTCCCATTATACTTAAGTTAGATCTTAAATTAGTTAATTAATATAGTATGGGGATATTTGGGAGTTTCCTCATGGTAGGAATGGAAATAGTTTAATTTTTAGAAGACACAAGGTCCTTTATCTGTGTTAGGGATGTCGTAAAGAACTTAAAAAATACTGATATAGATAGCTACCACCCCGCTTGACTGCTGGATAATGATCGCGGAACGCGACACGCCTAAATTTTTCATGATGGCGCGTGTTACACCTGGTCTATGATGGTTGCGTATTCAGACGCAATTTTCGTGTTCTACCGCCCAACAAAATTAAGCCTTATCATAGATGAGAATATCTAATTAAAACTCATCTGAATATCGCAGGCAAATAACCTTGTATTGTGTTCATGCGATGAGTAGGGTTTCCAGGCTCCTTGGGGTAGGGGGATTCAAGTTCGACAACGCACTAGTTGCAGGCAATTACCTATGGTAATATAAGCATCCATAAGCTACGGTAGACGCTTACCATCAGGCGGCCCGTATGCTTGCTTACCAACTTAGTAGTATTACAAAAAACATAAAAACTTATTCAGTCAAATCAGCACGCTTCGTACTGGAAACCACGCGCTATCTCGTTGGCGTTAATTACAAATTAAACTTAATAATACTAAAAAATTGCCTATATCACTCAGAGATAGTTTTAGTAAAACAATTTTTACTAAAACATATATGTATATATATATACATACAAACATATATACATACAAATATGCATACAAGTTGACAGACCCCCTGGCGGAGTGGTAGTAAGCTCTACTATTGAGCTAAGAGGTCACGGATTCTATCCCCGCACATGACTGACTTTTGTGTATGATGAGCATGATTATCAGTTGCGTGGATGTGTGTTATATCTATATATGTATGGCATATCAGCTGTTCAGTTCACATGATACAATCTATGCTTAGTTTGGAATTAAATGGCCCTGTGTGAAATTATGTCCTCATATTTATTATTTAAACTTAACCTCTTGTTAATAGTAGGTAAAGTAGATTAAGTAAAGCTGTATATAATATAATTAGATCATGATCACTTTATAATACGATTCTTTCAGTCTATTATTTTAACATAACAAGAAAGTAAGCATTTTATTAAAACCCCTCTCTCAACGTTTATAAATTACTTATATATAATAACTTATAAATATATAATAACTTATAAAATAACTTAGTTTTTACGTACCAATAAATAACTCGTATATACGCGCTTATGAGTAAGCAGAGATCTAAATTATATCCATTTTTCCAAAAAAAATTGTACCCATAATGACAAAGGGTAAACCATCACTTTTCCGATATTAGTAGTGCAGAATAACGCTTCATGACTACTCCTATATATACCGAACAAGAAATTTCCTAGTATTTATTCCAAAAATAACATATTTAACGAGACCAATCCCCATAATTTAAGTTAAATTTCTAATAAAAAGCAAGACCATTGATAGATCAATTTTAATTTATTACCGCAATATACGATAAAGTGGTATTTAAATAAGTCTGGTAAATCATTAAAAAGTTGTAATGGCTCGTAAATTGCTGGACTGAGTAAAGTGCTAAATCTTGCTTATTAAGTTATCTTTAAGTAAATAGCCTTAACAGGTTCTTTGATTGTACCTGTTGTGTTACCCACAATTTTCTGTAAACTGACCTATAATTTCTTCAAGAGTGGTGTAATTATATCCTTACTGCTCATAAGCATTCGGATATAATAAGATTCATCTAAATAGATGATACATTTATAATTTTTTTGTAATCCTATAAATCAGTTAAAGATAACAAGTTTATATTTCCAAACGAAATGGTTTTAGCAAAGCAAAGTTTTTTTATTCGAACTGCCTAGGGGCTATTCATTAATTACATAAGGATGTTTTTGGCGATTTATGACCCCCCTACCTCCATGTAAGGGTACATAAGATTTGGCGAACTCCCCTCCCTCTTCCTACGTAAAATTCTATCTCGTTTTACAGAATAATAAAATGTTGTTAGAAAAGAATTAGTTACACTAAAACTCACAGTTTGACGTAAATCAATGGTTTTTATTATTTAACAGATAATTTAGGTTATACTCTTTTATTGCTATAAGATATAGATTACCATTATATTGAACTATTATTGAATTGAAATTATGGAAATAATATTTATATCCCAAATCATTAAAATAAGATTAATACGCGGGAAGAATGTACTCCAATTCTTATTTGTAACGTTTAAAATGGATAAAAATGAACACATTTAAGATTTCAAAATTTTAATAAACAAAAAACTTTATAAAATAAGATGTAAATCGAAGTGTATATTATAGAATCAAGAAAATCATTCGGCATCCGAAATCGAACTAGATTTCCAATATTAAATTTTGACTAATTTCGTAGGAATGGGTTTTACCAAATAAATTTGTGTTGTGTTCCTGCGGTGAGTAGGGTTTCCAGAGCACCTTGGGGTAGGAGGGTCAAAGTCGGCAACGCGCTAGTGATACCTATGGTATTACAAACGTCCATAGACTACGGTAGTCACTTACCATTAGGCGGGCCGTATGCTTGTTTGCCACTTTTGTAGTATATATAATCTATGTTCTAGGTATGTGGATGTATGTTAAAGCTATATAGCTATAATTTCTGTTCTGTTAGTATTATTTTCATATTACAGTTAACGTATATATACGTAGTAGTGGGCAGTTGCTAGTAATTAATAAAATACGCACACATGAAACATTTACTATTTACACAAGTTACTATTTAAAAGGATTAACGTTGTTTTTAATTATAGTTTCTTTAACTAAAAATTTAGTTATAAGAAATATAACCTATCACAGAACTATCCACTTTCTCCTGTCTATACGTGTTTATAAGTATATACCTACTTTGTAATATAAATTTATTCTACACTTGTGAAATGATAACTACAGAAGCAATATATCTTCTTTCTCAGGTAACAACAAATTAATTAATAATCATTACGAAATCGGAAGCCGTGAACTTATAATTTATATTACTAAATAAATCCTTTAATAGTTTGACAGATATAGAACTGAACTGTACCAATCACCGTATTTGCAATTACAACCTTCTGTTATGGTACGTTATAAAATATTTTATAGCGTAGCTAATTGAGTGTAGCTCGTTTCCCATTTAGATTCTTTGAAGCAGCTTATGTTAGAATTAAATTTATATATTACATTTGGTTTCATTGATATTCTTTTATATATTTTGAGTTCTAAACATGTTGATAAAGGGCCATTATAAACACTAAACTATAATGAAGATAAGAAATAATAATAAGACCGAATCAGATTATTTTGATGTAATTTATGTTCATTTTTAACAATATCGCAATCATTTAAAACTTTAACACAAGTCTAATTTAAATTTCACATAAAACATTTAAGGTTTTATATGTACTTACTATCTACGTACGCATGTAAGAAGTTATACTTAACGTAATAAAAAACTAACTCCGAGAAATGTATCCCGCGTGCGAACATAAAGATAAAGACCAATGATAATAATGTAAATTTATTTATAAAAAAAAATAACTAAGTAAAAATTATGTGATGTTGTATAAATTATATTACACAATAAATAAAAACTCAGTATAATGAATTCAAGCTATTATCATCGATGGGTAACTTAATCATGTCACACTACCATCACATGATGCGCGCGCAGCACTCAATTATACCCTCTATTAAAGCACCAAAAAAGTATAACTTCAAAAACGATCTTTAATACATTCAACTTAACATGGATTTAAGCCACTTAGCATTTTACCTTACAAAATGAGTTTTTGGCGGGATCTGAGCTGCCATATTGTAGTTTTAATTTTTAATTCATTAACTTAGGTTCTTTGGCCGTACATTATGTAATATTGGTGGCATTTTGCGTGATATAGTTTGGTTATTGTGCGTTCGTGAAGTGGATTATAAATAATAATTGGAAACATGCATTTTGAGATGTCATAAAACACCCTTGAAAGTTCTAACAAGAGAGCCACCATCAAGTTGGGCAATTTTATTTAAAAAATACTACGAAGAAAAACACATTGACACTGGCAAGTGCTTTTTGTGGCGCCTAAACAATAAGAAAAAGAAGAACTTTACAAAATAGAAATACTAACTTCTTAATATGATAAATTTAAAAACTCACAACAAATGACAAACAAAAATACCTAGAGTAAAATAAGCGAATTCTCGGTATCTTCTCTATTTTTCGCGATGTATGGAAGCAATATTAAATCAAATATCAGATGATCAGAGTCAGGTAAACGGTAGCAGTTATTTAGCGGATAGCGAGCCGGAGGCCGGCGCACGTCGACGCCCACTCCTTGTGATTTATCCGCTTGCGGCCTGTCGCAGACGGATTTACTGGCCTGATGAAATATCAACAGATTCGTGACGGAGTGTACCACAGTTCCATCGTATAATCTACTTGTTGTCTGTGCAAACTCAACTCTGATTTGTTATAGATCTGTCGCAGAACATGAGATTTTGATAAGGTTAACTATTTGTCACAAGACTAACAAACTGTTTCGTATATATTTACAATACTATTTCATTTCCAAAATAATGTAATATCTATAGTAAAGCTAAAGCTGTTTGTTTGTTTTTTTTTTTTAACGCGCTAATAATCTCTGGAACTACAAGTCTGATTCGAAAAAATATTTTTGTATCTGATAACCAGATTGACAAGGAATAGTATAGGCTATATATATTCACACTGCGACCCTTAGGAGCGGAGTAGTAACTATGAATGTCAAGCAATCTGGCAAGTTGTAGGCAAGTACGGAAAATGGTACAGGGATAGGGCAACAACACGGGCGCGGTAGCGAAAGCACCGTGGAGAGTTTGACGAGTAAATTTAATACGGGTGAAATCGTGGGATACAGTTAGTTCAGTATACCTATATTATAAATGCGATAGAAAGTTTGTTTGTACGTCTGGCCAGCAACCGCGGTGAAACATCTAACCGAATTCTAATGGAATAGAAATCAAAGAACAGAAGTCGGTTGGATATTTTTATTTCCCAGCGAAGATGACGGGCAACTTGTATCTAATAAATACTACAATAAATAAATGTATGTATATTAAATCTAAATACATTTATTTATTTCATATCATTGGTATTATTTACCACTAGTTGAAGTCCGCGAGTTCGTTCACGTAAAGTGCCTTTTTTGTTCCTTGAGAGATTCGTATTTTATCTTTATTAAAAGTGAATTATGTTTTACCGACTTCAAGCTGCCTCAGTCAAATATCATCAAAGATATTTTAGTAATTTTTTTCTTCTTTTAGCTGAGCAGGCGGCTACTAGCTACAAAATTATTATTGTGATCAAGGATGTTTATTAATGAAGCTTTTTAAATATTACTAGGATATTTTATTTCCTAAACAACGAGACCAAACTGGATGCTGTAATGGACTAATGGTGATTTTCAACTTGAGTATGGTATTTGGCTAGGCGAGTATTATAAAATACCCTACACCAAGCTATGTAGGATTCGATACCTACGTATATCGATGCGGTGTCCGAACATGCTGCCACTGAGCCATCATTTTTTATTTCGGATTGCAAGCCAATTGTTTATGCCACTATAAGTGAGTTTGTAAGAGCTCTCAACCCAGTTTGAAAACAATAAAATACACCCAGTGTTTCTGCAACTCGGGCATTACCATACCCACCGGTTTATAAGCTCTTGTAGTGTTTAAGCGCCCACTCGACAACCATTCAAATTTATCATCTGTGTGGATTATTGCTTATTGCAACAACCACTGACTTAGATATGCGAGAATAACGTTGTACCAACAAGTATTGCTTCGTTTTATAGGGTTCCAATGTCAACAAGCAACTCTTATACTTTCGCCAGATCAGTCTATCTGTCCGCGGCTTAGCTCAAAGATTCTTAGTACTAGAAAGCAGTAATTTGGTATGGATATACATATTAATCACGCCGACAAGGCGGCAAAATAAAACGGTACCTACCCCCACTGCATGTAAAGTCGACATATTTTTCTTCTTTTTCGCCCACCCTATGGTGTGGGTTGTCATTGGATAGGTCGTTCAAAAATATTGCCGATGCGTTAGAACTATTTTTCGATTAATTTTTTTTTACAGTCAATTGTCCCCCCCCCCCTCATCGGCTAAATAGCTGTTTTTGGTTATGTCAATAAAACCATGGCAGTAGTATCTATATATAGTATTTTACAGGCAATTATGAAACCCAAAACAGTACTTGGCCCGACACGAACTTCGCAATTTAAAAAAAAATGGGGAATGAAAAATAAAATCTGTTAAGTTCCTGAACAGCTTAATTATACATTTCAAATAAAGAGCAACATCAAAATTATTTAATTTTTTTCTTTCAATTTTGCTTATACCTAAAATAATATTATGTTCAATTATACACGCATAAACTTAAAATAATTTAAATGAAACAGCTCAATAAACTATATTTAAATCGTAATCTTTAAAATTATGAACGAACACGAATGAAATAAAATATTTTTAACCATACTGAATATCATTTCTCAAATAAGCAACATAACATCTCAAGCCATTATCTTTCAATAGCGTTGCGAGAACGGTCGACTTATCTGGCAATTAAATCGACATTCAGAAGCCAATGTGGTTTTAATTTTGTTCATGACACGACCAAACATTTTACAATGAGTCGGCAGTATGACAAATAATGATTTGATTGGACGGGCAAATATCAATGAATTTTTTCAGAATTATTTGATAGTATGTTTATTTATTACTAGCTGTGCCCCACGGTTTCTCACATGTCAAATGTATTCAACCAACTCAACAGAAACTAATGTATATAATTATTAATATAAAGCATAATTAATTATCATCATTTCGGCCAAAAGACGTCCATTGATGGGCATAGGCCTCCCGCAGAGAGCGCCACAACGGCCGGTCCTGTGCTGCCCGCATGCAGCGGATTCCCGCGTTGTATTAGGTTTGTACTGTGCTTACCATCAGGGACAGTACAGTCAATGTGCCGAGCTATTATAAAAAAAAGCCTTTACCAGGTCGTCGGTCTACCTTGTAGCGGGTCTGCCCACACTGCGTCTTCCGGTACGTGGCCGCCACTCGAGAACTCTTTGGCCCCATCGGCCATCTGTTCTACGAGCTACGTGGCCAGTCCACTGCCACTTAAGTCTAGCTATTCTTCGTGCTATGTCTGTGACTTTGGTTCTCCTGCGGATCTCTTCATTTCTGATTCGATCACGCAGAGAAACTTCGAGCATAGCCCTGTCCATTGCCCTTTGAGTGACCTTGAGCTTTGTTATGAGGCCTATGGTTAGCGACCACGTCTCAGCACCATATATAATCACTGGCAATAAACTAGTCAAAGACTTTCGTCTTGAGACACTGCGGTACCTTATACATTGTAAAAAATACAAGTTAAAGAATTCCAGCCAAGTGTTTACTTACAATTCACTAGATAACAGCGTTACTGTTTATTTCAAAAGTGTACATTCCACAGCAATTTATCGAATTGAGAACCGAACTTGGTCTGAATACTACAAAAACCAATACAAAAGCGTAAATATTTATAGCAATAGGAAAACGCTTTTAAAATCTGTTACACCCGTTGCACAACCTACGACCCAACACGAAACCGTCGCGTCGTGTCTCTTCAAATTTCAATTATAATTTCATTACCGTCCACCAAAAATACCGATATTGTGTCTACCCATAGTCTCGTAAATAAAACTTTCTGTCGTACACATGTCGCCCGAGACGCTATCGCAGCCAATTTTTATGGCTTTGTAGCGGGCAACTAATTTTCGTTCAATCTTTCGCGTAATAACTTAAAGAGTCGTGCTGAGCGAATCACGATTATTATGCGATGTCTACTCGAATACATAATGAGTGCTTAGTTAAGTTGTAGACCAATATAAGTTTTATGGCTGTTATAACTTAGGCTACAGTTACATTGTAGCCGTTCCCAAAAAATTAATTAGTTATGGATCATAAAATTACAAATTATTATGTTTATCGTAAATTATTTCTATATTTTTATTGAATTTTAAGACAATTTAAATTAAGCAAATATATATTTTAATCTGCATTATTTATTTTTAAATAGCCTTAGTATATGTTGCGTGTAGCCATTCATTCATACAATAATAATAACATTACCAGCCTGTAAGTGTCTCACTGCTAGGCAATGAGATACAAGGTATATTAAGGTACAAGCTTAATCACCAAACCAGCTCATGTCGTATTGGCAATGTCAAACGCCTAGAAATCAACAGATCTTTGTTTTTACCACGTACAGTAGTGTGTAATAATAAGCGTGATGGCACCCAGGAACAGCATTTACTGTAGTTGACTTATTAACTGTGGTCTTCACAATCCTATTGTTTGAGTGAGAATGTTACTATTCCACGGTTCAAGCGAGGATGCGTCGCACCTCTTTTTGTTTCAAACTGACTACACTTTAAGGGCCTTAAGGGCGCCTTAAGGGCCTTAAAGCCTCACACTACTTTGACAGTTTCGCCAGGCCTGGGGGCGAGCGCTGAAAGCACTCAACTGCGAGAGCAGGACAACTAGCTAAAAGATGCCAACTTGCCTCGGTTTAGCTGTTGCCGTACAAGCGAAAAGGTTGCGATCTGACGAATTCCCTATCCGTAAAATTCGATCTAACTAACTATACATATACACATCTTTCTTCCTTCTGAGAGGAAGGAAGAGGCATTTACTAATTTATCAATTTCGTCTAAGTCTAACTAGCCAAACAAAGGAAATAAGGTGCCTTACAGAACCTATGTACCTAAGTGCTGCTCATGTGTGAAGTGCAGTGTCATGGATGTATGTCGATAGCTAGTGAATGCAGTGTCACTGTATCACTTTTTTTTTTTTTTCGAACTGACTATACTGTTATCCTTAGGGGCTCTGGAGCCTTTACGGCTTTTAAAGCTTTACCGGGCTTGACCCACTGTATCACACGAGCGGCTACTGACTCCAGGGCTCTGTGCTGTAGGAACGGACATTGGCTTGAGTTGCCGCAAAAGAGTGGTCGTGACGGGTTATCCTTTAGGCCTGTTGTTGCCGGCTTATATAATGCATGTGGTCACAGAACCACACTAGTTGCTATCACGCTCTGTCAATAGTGCGAGTCATTAGTACGGTTTCTTTATTACTACAAAAACATTTCTCAAGCACTCAAGTTTCCTCACGATGTTTTCCTTCACCGTCAGTCCGTCAGTGTTACCAAATTTAATTAGTATGTAGGCGATTTCGGAAACGTTTTTTAGTACATACTGGGGTTCGAACTTGCAGACATTGAATTAATATTCCGCCAGTCTAAACCACTCGACCAGCACGACTTCATATAATGATAAACGTATTTCTCAAAACAGTACTGGCGTACTGCGTACTTGGCGTCCATGCCTCGGGGATCCAATTTTGCTGTTCCCACAACAAATCGTAAAGTCAAAGTTCACCGCCTAATTATGCAGCGTTATCGACAGATCCGACCGCTTCGGGTAAGAATATTTATCAATAACATGTAATTAAAATTATTTAGTCGAGACCGAGCGCGCCATGTCCCCGAGGCGAATTATTACACATTCGCTGCGAGAGGTCCGCGCTCATCATTAAACGGGACATTTTTATTCCTTTCTCTTTAATTTCCGTCAGTGGACATAAATGATGGCGCTAGGACCGCTACAGCTACAGCGCTGCAGCGCCTCGGGGATGCTTTTTAATGTATACGAACAGTGAGATAACACAAAACCGGTCATATAGCTATACATTATTCCAGCTATCATTAAACAAAACATAATTTAAGTACAGTTTTAATCTTTCTATTTCAATATAGAATCGGATTACATGAATTAAGTTACTTAAGACTTTCATTCTAGAATTTTAAATAGATTAAAACTACAACTGTAATCCGTTAGTGGACAAATTGTTGTTTTTTTTTTGTTTTACGTTTTAGAAACTTGAGCCGTATCAAAAAAAAAACGCGATATCTTCATAAACCTCAATTATGTAGTCCACGCGAGCGGAGCCGCGGGCGCAGCTAAAATAAAAATATTTTTTATGTAAATAACAAAGATGCTGCAATAATGCACCGTGACGTCATAATTCAACAAATAAAACTAAAGTGATTTAAGTTCCTTTAAATTTCTTTAGCATAATTTTAAAGCCCCTATATCAATGCTTAGTAATAAATTTAGAATAATTAATCACAAAACACAATCAACTGTGTATATTCATTGTACGATGACGTCACATTTTCTGTATGGTGCTTCTAATCGCATGACTAAAAGACAAAAAACAATTTTGGAAAGCAAAAAGTAATTAAATAAGCAATTATTTTTCCCAATTTGTATTGTTTTAGGATTCTTATCAATAGACCCATAATATAAAATAGATAACTTTAGTTTTTAAGCCTACTGTCAACTCGTGGATTATGACATTATAAAGAACCTTTATAAAGGTAACTGTAAAATTCTTATATCTTCGACGAGCTGGTGCCTCAGAATTTCACCCGTGTTAAATGTAATCGACCAGCTCTCCATCGTGTCATTGTAGCCTATCGTTGTTCTTACTTCCCATACTTGCTACTACAGATTGTCAGATAGTTAGACGGTTTTGGTGTCTGCACCGCTCCTTAAAGTCGTAGCGTGAAGTTATTTAGCCTTCCTCAATAAATACGCTAGAAATTTTGGTGGCATTTTGCGTGATATATTTTGGTGATAGTGCATTCGTGATGTGGATTGTAAATATTAACTGGAAGAATGCATTTTAAGATGTCACAAAAATTCCCTAGATAGTTCTAACAAGAGAGTTACCATCTTGTTGGATCAACTTTGAATATAAAAAAAAACCTACGAAGACGAACATATTGACACTGGCAAGTGCTTATTGCGGCGCCAAACTAAGAAGAAGAAGAAGGCTATGAAATTATAAAATATTTTTTAAAATTTGACGTGTAGTTTCAGAGATTCACGCGTTTAAACTAACAAAAATCTCTTGAGTTTATTATATTTATATAGATAGTATAGAATATCACTATATCTACTCGTATGATATGTGTATTATGATATTTTCAGGTAACTTAACACGTGCTCCTGAATAAAACAGAGCAAAGGTTAAATTATTTTCCATTAGAAAATGTGATACATTTATTTATTGTTATTAGCTAACTTTCTCTGCTACCACGGCTGACATTTAACAAGTAGATAGGTACATTGTCTAAAGGTTTACAAGCGTTTCAAATGTCACGTATGAAATATAATATTTTGTTAATCTCTGAACTAAACATCGCATCGTCTTATTCAATAAGGATCCTAATGACATTATATTATTTTGTTTTTTTTTTTCATTCGAACTGCACAGAACATAACTATGTTATTTATGACTTCCCGTTATTTAACTTTAATTTTTATTTCTCTCAGTACCTTACGTTATTCTAATCAGCCTATATTAACATAAATATATATAGAAACATTATACTATATCTTCATATTTTAAATAGTGTTGAAATACCAATACCTACTTATTTTGTATAAAGTAAATAATTACTAAGTTCATTATAATAGAAATATATTATTATGTAACTTGTTGTTATATTTGTACCGCTAAACACATTCTTAGGTATAATCCAATTATTTTATTGAAGTGAAACTTCTTATGCGACTTCCAAGCGTTAAACGTTAAATATTAAACGTTTAACGCAAATTATCGGCCTCTCCTCTTTGTGTGAGCAAGAGCGAGAGAGCAATATATTATCGGTCTCTCCTCTTTGTGTAAGCCAGAGCGAGAGAGTAAATGTCGGTGTGTATGTATATTGCACACTGTTTAAATAAAATAGAAAATGTCTTTTAAAATGAAGTTTCACTTCTATCGTGTGTGAATCGCACACACACCTTTTTTTTTGTTATATCAGCCATATTGATTTGACGTCATGGCCAAGTAAACCACTATGTGATCGAGCGTCATTGACATGACATTTTTAAATAATATTGTTTACTAAAACTCACATGAAACTGTACTTTAATCTAAATTGTTTATGAAACACTAAGGTTACTAATATATTTTTTTATTGTATGATTTTTCATGTACATTATTAGTATAAGGAGATAAGGTTTGTAAGTTTAGATGTAGGATGTAATTTTTAAAACAACTGTCCGTTTCTTAAATAGTTTCTCTGATAGAAATCTACGTTCAGGCTGATAGTTACTTATAAGCTATGTTTAACTGTCACGTGTAAAAATCTAGAGGCAGTCGTTATAGAAAAAAAGGTGTCTGTGCGATTCACACACGATAGAAGTGAAACTTCATTATAAAAGACATTTTCTATTTTATTTAAACAGTGTGCTATATACATACACACCGACATTATCTCTCTCGCTCTGGCTCACACAAAGAGGAGAGACCGATAATGTGCGTTAAACGTTTAACGTATAACATTTAACGTTTAACGCTTGGAAGTCGCATAAGAAGTTTCACTTCAATAAACACTTAGGATCAAATAGAAACGGTACTGACTGTAGTGAAAGTAAACAAGTCTGGAAAGCCCGCATTGCTTTCATGCAATGATGCATGACTTGCATGATGACTTTAATATATTCCGATTCAGAAGATAGATAAAAAGAGTGAAGAACAAGTTTACAAGGATAGCCAATACTCCATACTCTTACATCCTTTCGGCCTATTCCATTAAGCACATAGCGTAATGACAGATACATTTAAAAAACTTATTTTGTTTCTTACTTATATCCTACCCTGCAACCGAAGGTACACATTTAGCACTACCTTTTAAGTCCGACTACTTGAATACACCGATAGTTGCTAAGCAACAGTCTCTGACCCCAACCAAACGCTCAGAAATAAATTTTTAAGTGCAGTGGAAGACGAGGTCATCCGAGCCTTCGGTTGGTATATAGACAGAATCGCCTACGATACCCAGGACTAACCACAAACAATAATCTATGAATTACTTACCTAAATCGACGTCTGCGCTGATGGTTCACAAAACAATCGTGAAAAGTATAGGAAGAGAAAAACTAGTAGTCAAGTCAAAGAGTTGATCATGTTCAGCTCCTCAGGTCGAAAATACTTCGCCTGCGTGACGAGATTTCAAGTCACGGTATCATTTTCACGTTCAAATGCAAATATATTAGAAGCGTTGAAATGGCCGCAACATGGATCTTTCGTTCCATGGTCCAAACTTCCCTTGGTCAACAAACAAACAAACAAATAAACAAACAAACAACAAAACATTAACTTTATCGAAATTATCACACGCAAATCAACCGGCCGCCATTGACAATCAACCAAACAGAGAGTTATGCAGAGACTTTGTGTTGCCAGACCCCGGTTTCGAACAGATAGATTTGCAATTTAATGGTGGTAACCAGGCGAGCGTTAGAAAATACCCTTCTGCTTTACAACAATGATGAAGTTCTTATAATGTAGGTAATATTATGCGAATAAACGATTTAACTATATAGGTACCGCTATCTTCTCCTTGCGGTTAGGATGCCAGACTAAAGCAAAAGCCAAAGGTTCTGTTTGAAGTAGGGTCGACTAAATTTGTAGGTAGTTCTTGGCAAATAGTTCCACAAAACGTGCACCATCGAAAAGTATACGATAAGTTAATACGATGGTATATACACTTCTTCTTTATAGGAAAAAGGCCTACACAGGGTTCCAAAAAGTACTAACAAATAGCTAATAATATAACTAATAGAAACTAAAAATATGTATCATTGTCAAAAAGTATATTTTCTGTTTCGCTTATCTAGTTTTTTTTTTTAAATTAGACTGCTACAGCCGCCACATTGAAAGTGCCGGTGAATGGCATAATCGCAGCTAGTCAACTACTGTGTATCCTAAACTTAATATATCACGTACTCTCGATGGCCGTCATGAATCCATAACACACCGAAAGCGAAGTCATGACCAGATAAATGTTCTCAAAAGTAACGTACAATAGTCGGGTGCATTTACAGCTCCATTGTGCTCTTCTACGATATTAGATAGTGGCAAAGAGTATCTGATAACGAAGCATTAAGTGGCTTGGCGAGCACGTACTTACGTCCACTTGATGAATTAAACAAACACCAATCAGTTAATTATTTTATTCATGTCGCTCAACCTCTTATCTGGCTTTGTGTTCGACATAATTGATATGTTAAGTCAGTAGAACAATCGGACTGTCATATTGAAGAGATAGGGAACGAGATGGCTCGTTGGTACCTCGCCTTATAAAAGTACCGACTATCCATTCAAGCCGATTTGTCAGACAAAGGACTGTTTTAACATAATACGTCCGAATCCATTTTTTATCCATCTATTATTACATCAACCAAATTATTCTAACATATAAGCGCATTTGGGTCGCTTAACAAGGGTTTACAGCTGTAATCTCACGTCAATGGTTCGGATGATAGGCAAAATATGGATCGTATATTTCTTAAACTAAATTTGTACTTATTCGGGTTTATTTAAAAAGAAATTCTTATAGGAGATTTCAAGGAATAAAGTACTCTAAAGTAAAGAGTGGTAGAACCCGTGATTGGTTAGACTGTGGATGCTCCACCGCCACACCTATTTCTGCATCAGAGCAGTAGTACTCGCGCTGCTGTGATCCGGACCGAAGGATGTGGTTAGCAACACCTACAAAGGCACAGCTCTCGTTACAGCTCGGTCCTCAGAATCAACCTGCAATTTTTTTGAGATTAGTTAGGCTACAGTGACCACTTAAAAATGGACTGTATGCGTTATAAAAAAAAAACTTTAAGAGGACAGTTTTACATGATGGTAAACTGATCCTCTTAGATATATCCGAAAATTCCCAACTTTTTCTTCTACTTATTTAATGACAACGTTTGTTTATATACAATTATGCCAATGTCACGTGGATATTGGAGGTTATGTGGCAACTAAAAATTCATGCTTTTTCTTTATTATTTATATTTCAATTCACTTGTACACTTTAAACAAATTATATCACGGAAAATGAGACCAATATTACACAATAGAGTGCCAAATAACGTAAGTTTATAATTTTAAATTAAGACCACAAAATGACAAATCAAGATTCCGCCAATAACTCTAATTCCGTCCGTTTGGAACGTCGCAGAAATATAAATAACAAAATATGATAAATAAATGAAGTCGTGTCCGTGTCCATTTAATCACAATTAATAAGTGGTGCACGGCGCACGCGCACACGCCGCGCCGTAAACATTCCTCCTCGGATTTATTCGCCTCCATAAGAAGCGGCAATTAAGTCATTCCCTTTTAAAATGCCAATGATGCCGGCCGACTTAACTTATCTGAAATGCATAGGATTGAATTATTAGTAGCAATTAAAGACATCACATAATATGTGTTATCAATATTTTAATACAGTAGCCACTTACGAGTCTTATGACTTGTACTATAACTACTTAGCTATATATCTAAATATTATATCGCGTGACTGAGTTCATTATAGAAATATTTTAAGTGAGATCATCAAATAAATCATAAACTACTCGTATACTTTACGTTTTAATAATGTATATGCAATTTTATAATCCCTTAGAAGGTTTCAATATATTGCTAGATCAGATTTAAACGTAATTTAGGCTGATTATTTATGTTTTAATACGCTTTACGCCTATATAAACAATGTAAATATAGTCTATGGTAATACGGTATTATAATAATAGGTCCGTTGCTCCGACATGGAGCCCTTGAGCCAACAGCCGCTCACGTGATACAGTGAAACTGTATTTAGTAGCTATCAACCTACAAATATAACACTGCACTTCACACATGCACACCACTCAGGTACATAAGTCAATGAAAGCAGCACAGCCCAAGCCGAGGTTCGGCTACTTTGGCACCCTTAATCTTGTTGCCCTGCTTTCATGGCTGAGTGCCTTCAGCGCTCGCCCAGTGAAGCTATAAAAACCTTTTTAGTATTCAGAGCCCCCCTTAAGACTATCAATAAATATAGCCAGAACAAAAAATAAATAAATAATGTCAGCCTGTAAATGTCCCACCGCTGGGCAAAGGCCTCTTCCATGGGAAGGTATGGGTTTAATCCCCACGCCAGCCCACGACGTATGGTGATCGCAAACGAATCGAAGCTTAAATAACACGCGAATCTGGGGATTTCAATCGCAGAGGAAATACAACAAGAGCATTTCTCAAGCACTCAGATTTCCTCACGATGTTTTAATTCACCGTCAGCCGATAATATAAATTAATAATAAATAGATACAATACGGTTTGCTTTACCACAGCCCAAGCCGAAGTTCGGCCACTTTGGCACCCTTGATAGCTTGTTGTTACACTTTCGCGGCTGAGTGCTTTAAGCGTTCGCCCCCAAGCTCGGTTAACCTGTAAATGCTGTCTGGTGCTTCAGGGCCCATATGGCGAACAGTATCGTCAGATTGAAAAAAAAGTGTGCTTTTGTCCTATTTCAATTTAGTATCATATAATTCTAATACTAGCTTATTATCAAAACGCAACTATCTACTCACAATAATTATGTTCTAAATGGTTTCGTAACAGCACTCAGTTTTCTAATCTTCATAAAGCCTTCAAATCATATGACATCATCGATATCAGCCGAATGCCGACAGGCCCTATCCATCGTGTAGAGGAACACAGTGGTGCCCGTAAGACGACGGGCGACGCGCGGGATAAGTGTTGGATTAATAATTTGTAAATATTAAATATTCATGAGAGCCGAGAGCAGCACGGGTCAAACATTCATTTTATAAGAGTCGGAGAACTTTACCGGCACTCATATTTATTAAGGAGATGCGGGTAATTATCATAACTGACTTAACGGAACAGCTTTCGGCTTGGTTAATGGACGTAGGACAGGAACGTCGGTGGAGATCAAATTTATTGTTATTAGTGAAAATACCAAAATTGGAACATATTTACACTCTTTATCCGAACCTCATAATCTGATCACTATGATCTATTAATTTAATTTATTATAATTGAACTGTGTATATGAATTGAACACAATATTATAAAATGCAATTCATAAGAATTAATATACAGTATTAATTTTATATAGTCGCTGCTACGCTTGACTTCACTTTAGGAAATATTTCTCTTATGAAAGCATTGTTCTAAGTCTTTATAAAATTTGTTTTATTCCAACTACAATATACAATTGCAGAGAGATTATATTAAAGAGAGGTAGGCCACAGATATATTTTTTTAATATTTCTCTCTACTTGGAGCAGTCCATCTGGTTGAAGATCACCACCTCCACCCTACAGAAGAGCGCAGCAAAATAACCTGTGTGTTGTATGCCTGCGGTGAGTAAGGTTTCCAGAGATCCTCGGGATAGGGGGTTCAAGGTCGTTAGCTCGATACTTGATACCTATGGTATTAAAGCGTCCATAAACTACCGTTTCCCATTAGGCGGGCTGAAAGCTTATTTGCCACTTTAGTAGTAAAAACAAATTACAATAGCTAAACAATAATTACATGATAATTAAAACACAAACACATAAATTCATATAATCGCGATATGTCGAATATTCATCATAAATTATTATAACTTTGTTAAAATAACGATAATAAAAACACGATTTTTATCAATTTGAACATTCTTTATAGAGAGTGTTGATTTCAACATAAAGTACGGATGGTATAAACAAAAAATATAAAAACTATTTCAATTAAATAACGGAATAAGGCGAAAATAAAAATAATATACAACTATTACTAATTTAATTAATAATATAAATATTCACATTTTTTATATATCATCTACTCCACAACACTGGACGAAAATTTTTGATTCGCAAAACAATTTATATTGAATGTCATTTTTTAATTATTAACTTAAATAAATCTTAAATTAAACTTTCAAGAATTAACAACAAGAAAAATGACACACCTCAAATTACTTGGCATATGTTTATATTGAAAAATTCTTAGGAGGCATTTTAAATTAAGTATATTTCACCACGTAATAAAGCTTCGTATTATATGCCTTTCACGTTTTCGGAAAACGTTAAACTTTATTATTGTCCTCATTAAAATGCTTTAAAATTTGATACGAACACTTGTGATGAGTCCAGAAAATCTTTTATTCAATGTAATTTTTTACTTAACACGAATATTAAGACATTGTCAAGGAAAGATAAATTATTTATATTTTAACGAATATTTAATTTAATTTTAAGTAATTGTCATATGAATATATGAAACTGACTTTAACACAATGTATTATTTTATTAATAAATAATTATTTTATTAACAATCAAATATTCATTCATTCATTCATATTGATTATTTTGCTTACTACAAGAAAACATTTGAGTATTAAATAGAAACAAGAACATTTTAATTATACAAAAATAATTATGTCATTATTAAAACGTCGTACAACGCTGTACTCTTGTACGAAGCTAGATCTGAACGTCGTACTCTAAACAGGAGCGAAAGTTAAACAGCTTCCATATGCGCTGTCTTCGCCGTATTCTGAATATCTCATCGTAGGATAGAATAACAAATGAGAAGGTGCTCAGCAAAGCAAAGCTACCTAGCATTATTACACTATTAAAACACGCGACTTTGCTGGCTAGGCCATGTACACCGGATGGAATCTTCTCGTTTGCCAAGACAAATTCTCTCGAGCGAAGTTGCTAATGCAAAACGACCAATGGGACGCCCTAAACTGCGCTTTAAAGATAGTGTGTGTGTGTGTGTCAGACGAGACATGCTCACCTTCAATATTGACCCGAATTGTTGGAAAAGAGAAGTCAATAGTCGCGACACCTGACGGAAAAGGATTGCCGATTGCGTTATGGTTGACGATCATGGGTAGTTTGAGCTACTCTCTCATAGGTGCGAGCTTCGTCATCAATGTGCTGTGACCAATCCGCCTGAACGCTCCAAGAACTCAGTTCGTCTCGCATCGGTTTTGATTGATCACATGCGTAAGCGCTGCATTAAATTAACGGATGCTATTTAAATAATCTTTTTAAGTTCTGCAAGGCCATGATCATGATAATGATAATTGATTTAATAATCAATATTTGCCAAAACGTAATTATTTAATAAACTTAATACTACAATCCATACAGTTCGTAAGAACACAATGTTTATAGTTTTTGACTTAATATTAAACATACAAGTTATGATATTTGTTGTGTGCAATTCCTTTAACGGGTGGTAAAGGTGATATTATACGTAAAAATATTAAGTAAATTGAATATAATGCACTTTGGATCGTGGGCGTTGGGCGCGTGCCGATTAAAGAAGGAAGCGTGTGGCCGCGTCCAGTGTTGCACCACGCACGGAGTAGTGGGTAGCAAGAGTAAGCAATACGGTAGCAAGCCTCAAAGTTATTTAAGGATCTTAGTTTTTATAATTCATTAACTTTTGTTATTTGGCCCTATTTTATGTAATTTTAGCGGCATTTTACGTGATATAGTTTGGTAATTGTGCACATGTGAAAAGGATTATAAAAAGTAGGAACATGCATTTGAAGTTACTACAAAAACTGCGTGGAAAATTTTAATAAGCGAGCCGCCATCTTGTTAAAGCTATGTTTGAAGATTACGAGATTAAGTAGAAAAATATACTATTCACGTGACGTTGGCAGAACAGTGGATGAACACGGTTGCCATTAAGTAAGGAGAAGAAAAAGAAGAAATTGGATTCAGTGGCAACTATTTTTTCACCAAATATTCATCCAACAGAAAAACAATAAAATTGATATTTAATTTAAAGACCCATTTCAAATATATAGTTTATTTTGTTTCATAATAATTAAACATGGTACTTAATTATGTTAACGATTACTGAATAGTGCACGATAAAAACAATATAAATCCCTATAACGACATGTAAATTATGTGTAGACAGAATTAAAGACTACATGAACCTCCATAATAATATGAAGTCTCACTGCGTCAATATGACATGTCGCTAGACGATGTTGAAGAAATGAACCGGAATGATGTACGGAGAAAGACGAACCAAGAGCGGCACGCGGCGCCAGTGCCACGGCTGGCCGGCGTTTCGTTGACTTATGGCCCTTGTAATGTATCGCAATGCCTCTATCACTCATGAATATTTATTTAAAAAATGTATATTTCAATTTCGTCGTACGGCCGGCCGTACGAACCTATTCCATAGGTACTAACAATAAATATATCACGATGGACTTTATGTTGAACACAACATGTGTCGTAATTATTTTTTTAAGTAAACAATACTGGTTGCATCATAAACATAATATTAACATTAAAAGTATGTTTCATGTTTTCGTTAGGTAATTTGACTACTTTTCCCAATAATTTACATAACAGGTATAAGTACATTAATTGTGATGTGTTCAGTTGATACACATTAAATAAATACTAATATTTTAAAATAATACTTCATGCTAACAAGCACTTTATTTTAATTAAAATAAACAGGTGTTGATCTACCAGATATCTTATTTTATCGTGATTTTACGAGCGTATATAATTATAAAATTTATGAAAAAAAAAAACATCATTTTATATCAACGTTTTTAACTCGAAAGACATTCTAATTTAAAGTATTTTAACGCTGTGGAGTCATAAACTGTAGTCTCTTGTTTGCGCTCAATTAATTTAAACCCTAAATAAAAATTCTTTAAGGTAATAAAACCAAGCATATTTGTAATTTTTCTAATCTGTATCAAGTGGAGGCTAAGCTAAACTAACGACTCTGGACTTCCCGTAGTTAATAAAATACATTCAGGGTGGACATTAAATGTATATTTTATCGTGTTTTAAATATTTAGATACTCATCTGGTGAAAGTTATCTTGAATTTGGTTCATTACTGATATATGCATACGTAGGTACTACGACGTGAAACTAAATCCGTCGCTAGCCAGCGTACTGTCCCAACTTTAATGTTCCAATAATAATGTACGACCTCATTTCTGTTTCACATTAACTACTAATGAATATTCGATTTTAATATAATGATAATTATCAACTCTACTTCACACTCTCTCGTTTTAGTTTGATGATGAGCTAAGGAAACTCTATTAATTAATATACTTTAATCAGCTCATTATGTAAATCTTAACAAAAATATTTTATATCGATTAAAAATAAGAGACGACTTCAATAAGAAACTTTAAAAATCGTTACCTAATTGTAGAAGTGTCTATTATTGTTTAGTATGTATTAATCAGATGCTACTGGTAATGCCGTTTTGAGAAAGGATTAATGAAATGTAGGCAAAACGCTTTTAATAATGTGTTAATTCATATAATAATACATATAACATATTACGAAATGTGGTATTTATTTATCGGATTTATTTTGTCACATTTCTTAACTTCGGTTACATCATAGGTGATATTGCAAAACGGGCTGTCACTGCGAACTGATTTTACAGGAGAGAAAACTTTTTTCTGACATTTTCTTTGTGTGTGTGTGTTTGTATCGTGGTGTTATATCGTTAGCAAAACCTATATAATATTATGAAAAACAATCCTTAATGTGGATGTATGAATGTAAAAAATAACTAGAAATATAATAACATTTTGCAATGAATAATATTGAGGCTTACTATTTTGACATAGAACATATTGCAGTATCATCGACTACATGATCTCAAAATATTTTAGACATATAAGGATTATATGTCTTTGTCTATTATTATCAATAATTATATTTTATATTCATTTGTAAAACAAAATAAAATTAACTAGTTTTATGCATTTTTATACCATTATTGTGTTACGTAGTTGTACAATTTTGTAATATACTATCGATATTCATAATTTTCTATCAAATTATCCCATTTCAGAGAATTTCAAAGAATTAAAAATAAAGAACTAAAATTTCTAATCACCGCTCTCTTTCTGGTTCTCCTTTAAACTCTAGTCTTTAATGAAACTCTAAATTGTTTACTAGTTTGGTTTAATTTCTATTATTCATATTATCATAAATACATTATAAAACTTTATACGAATTTGTAACATCCCAGCATCATTTAATTTTATTGTTATTATTATTATATTCCTTATGATGTTTACAATTCCTTAATTAAAATTATTTTATATTGGCTTGAATTTAGTGAGCGCTTGTAATAGGTTCGTATATCTGAATTAAATTTATAAATATTAAAATAAATAATGTGTAATATGCGCATTGGTAACGTTGCCTTTTAAATAAATAAATGAATTACACATATAAATACTCCAACATTAAGGTTATAATTATGTAATAAGTTGCTTTAAATGCTGTTAAAAATACTATAATAGTTTATATTATAATTTTTAGTGCATTATTTAAATGAGGCGAATGTATTAATTAACAGTAACCAGTCTTGAGTATTTACGAAAACATGAGCTTCACGTGGAATGAAAATAAAAAGCTAATACTGTCAAACGTCGATTAAGAAACCACGTCTCGTGCCTTAATGAGGACTATACGTCTTCCCGTGTGCATCATGAGATCAAGCGTTGGGTCAGACAACGACTGAATTATTATTCATTAACAAGTATAGTCAATTAGCCGCAATTGGATCTTTGTGTTGACTTCTTGTATATAGATTGTTACGATATTTAGAACTCAGGTAGGAATTGCAAATCGCATATACTATATTTATTGATAAACTTTACGTGCTTAACGTTTAATAAAACTAACTATTTTGGCACCGTGATGCGAAAAGGGTGTTACCTCCGAAACGAGACAACGCCACTTCCCGATCCTGCGCAGTTTCTTGCAAATTGTAGAAAATTGTTATTTGCTTTCTTGCAAAAAAAACATACAAAAATGATTAAAAGATACTTCATAGAAATCAATAATTACTTTAAAATGTAAAATAATACAAACATTATAAATTCCCTTTTTGACTGGGACACAACTACATACAAGATTAATGTATACTGCTCATACCGTGTAAAAGAGTCGGACAAAAGATGCTGTGGTAAAAGCTTCCATTGGGACAAATCAATTGCCCAGGATAGGACGGCTGCCAATGTAAGTTTGTAGCAAATTCTAAATAATAACGTTAATCATTAATTTAAATAATATAATACAATCTAACACACAACAACTTGATTTCAAATTATTTATAACTTGTACAATAGACAACCAAACAAAATTACGTGCACATATATTAAACACTCAGACACAAAACAAATAATCATGTTCATAACACAAAAGTTCATCATATGCATAACTTGCGACTTTTATTCTCAACAGTAGGGTTGTCCTACGTAGCTCAAATAAGAAATTATTATATATTTAATACTATTTGTGATTGGATAAAAACGGCTTTTTATAAATTAATTTGATATTAAATTAATTGGATCATTATGATCATATTTACAATTTTTTATTGTAACAATATAGAATGAATAATTTTCATCCAACTTGTCCATGCCAAGAAACACGCCCTTATGTATATTAATCTTGGCGACTTGTTGAATGTTCTGTTGAACTGGTACTAATTGCGGATCAGAAGATGTTCACATAAATATAATCCGTTGTGAACGGTCTCGGTCATTTGTAGCGCGGCCGACGGTTGTCATGTACCAGCATTAATATCGATGAATAAGAAATTCGTTATGGATGGCTTACAAGGCTGACTATTACTGTACTGCTCATCGGCTGACTACGTACTCGTACCTGGCTGGCTACCTCGTATATTGCCTGTCGTTCCACGTTTTTATCTTCCTCTGTTTATATTATGCCATGTCAGAAGTATTATTCATTTTGTCGTCAAATAGTTAATGATTTTAATGTTCTCTTCCGGATTACATTTTAATAACTATTAATAGAAACATAGTCATAAATACAATTGTGGTTTCTGATTTCCAATTTAAAAACAAGAAACTTTACTACCAATAATAACATGAAGATTTTGAAAACTATATATATATATATATATAAATAAAATGATTGAGGTTTGCCGTTCTAAGCCCATCACGCAAAACCTACTGGATACATTTTGATCCATTTTTGTTACATAGATATTTAGTCCTTATTAAAAAAAAAACACGATATCTTCATAAGCAATAATTATGTAGTTAACGCGTGCGGAGCAGCAGCCATAGCTAGTAGTAAATAATTTCGGCGTAAAATAATAATTACATATAATATTTTTAAAACAGTATACATTTAGTTATGTAACTTATCTATACTGAAATATATTCAGTTTATTAAACTTTACAATTTTTATTAAGACAAGTAATTGTTTTTTTTTAATTAATATTAAATCTAGTTGATATAAATTCGATTAAAATAACTGATGCTCCCAACTGTACAAATAATTTATCAAACATAGAATTGTATTGTACTCGGAGAAGAGTCTGAGTACCACTTGTATCTCCACAATACGGTGTAATATAGTGTTTTGTAAAAAGAAAGAGAATTAAGAAACAAAATCAGAACAAAGAAGTAGTAATGACAAAAACGACCATGGACTCTCAGTCTGGTGGAATTTAAATATTATGTGGCCTCTATGGTTTCTAGTCGTACGCTTTTATATGTACACTTGGAAAACTCTCTATTATTGTCTGCTCTCCATTGCCCTTTGAATGAGCTTGAGATTTCTTATGAGGTCCATAGTTAGCGACCAGTCTCAACACCATATGTAATCACTGGCAACCAGTGGCGGATTTCCCTTAAGGCCAATTAGGCCCAGACTTAGGGCGGCCAGATATTGGGGGCGGCTAATTGTGGCAAAAAATAAACAACAGTACACTAAAGCATAATATGAAGTATATATTAAGACTCCGGTCATGGATAAAAATCTAGTTTGAATTACAATATTGACATTGTAAAGCTGTACTTTAACATCATCAAATTTGAAATGTTTTATTAAATAATGAGCTGAGAAGGGGGCGGTGTTACACGGCATAAGCGACCAAGACTGCAAATCCGCCACTGCTGGCAACATACACTGGGCAAAGACTTTCGTTTTGAGACACTGTGGTATCTTGGATGAGAATATGTAACGTAGCTTCTCAAACGCTGCTCAGCTGAGTTGGATACGACGATTAACCTCTTTCTCGAACTTGGACCTACCTGACTGGATAACAGCATATATTATATTTACTCACTGTGCCCGACGGTTTCACCCGTGCTAAATTTATTTGATTAACTCTCCACCGCGCCTCCAAAGCGCCTGTGTAGCTAATCATTCTCACTTGACATTTTGCCTACAGCTGTCCAGATTGCTTGATTGTGCATGGTTACTGCTCCACTCCTTAGAATTGTAGGGAGAAGTCGTTCAGCCTATAACCTTCTTCGATAAATAGGCTATTAAATGCTAAAATGTTTTTGAAATCTAACTGGTAGTTCCAGATACAAGCGCGTTCAAACAAACAAAAAAAAACAATCTCCTGATCTTTACAATATTATTATAAATTGTGAAGACCATTGAACGAACGTATATCATGAACTCTAGTTACCTATTTTCTTGTTCTACGTGAGTATAAAGTTAATTACTTTCCAAGCGGACGTTAATTGTTTTGTGTCCGATCTATAGCAAATGGTAGTAGATCGCGTTCGCGAGCGGAGCGGACAGCACGGGGGGTCCATACCAATGATCCATCACGGACCACCGAAACACCGCCAAACGCCAATAATCGATGAGCATTAAGTGAAATTAATTTTATTGGGTAATAGTTTAAGTCGTGATGGCGTGCGCGCAAACGAGCCGTATTAGTAGCGGATACGGTACACGGATTTGTCGTGACCAATGCACACCACTTTGTTATACGACAATAATAACCCAATTATAGTTTATCTATAAACTCTGATATAGATATTAACTAAATGATTATGTGCCTCAATGTTGTGATCAAGCCTTGTTATGGTTTAAAGACGAAACTATTATTATTACATCACTTCAATTACTTTTCTATACATATACATTACGAATAATATTTAATCCTGCAGAACTTCAATACATATATTAGCTGTAACCGCAGGGACTACAGAATGCTTTCGGTCGAGTGCACGCGCGAACTCTCCAAAAATGCTTATTATGGGTGATCGTTAAAAAATAGACATATGCTATTGCTGTATATTTTTTAGGGCATTTTAAGATCTACAATTAAGTAGTACCTTAATTTGATATATCTCTTATGGTTTACTCATCTTAAGCCATTAATCACCCCAACGGCATCTTTTTCCGAATGGATTCATCATTATCGTCACTGCTTATTTCGTATTTTACTCAATATAACCGGGCCAGATATCATATCGTATCAATTTGAGGTAAACCATTTAAATCGGATAAGTGATTTTCGCGTGATAAGAACATAAACGGACAGAGAGACGTTGATTTTTTTCATATGTATAGATAGATACCTATAGATGAAAGAGAAAAGAAATACTATAATGTAAATTGTAGATTTATATAACCAAATTTATTGAACTATACTCTTATAAATATTTAAATTTTAGCCTCTTTTCCCTAAGCAAACTATGAAAAATAAAAATCTTCCCTTTCAACACGACCATTCTCGATTTTACATAAATTCTCAACATCATTATTATGAATTTCCATATAAGGATACACTATGTTAGGTACTCACTTTTGTCTCGAGACATCATTACTTCTGAAGTTACGTCATTTTCTTAAAGTAGCTCCAACGATAATAGTGTTTCCATATTTAGTGTACCTGCGATTGGCTCGCCTGACCTATGGGTTCGGCCGACACGACTTTTGAACATAATACAGCGTAAACCTGGGCTCTAATAATAAACAATACTGTAAAGAATACCGTTAAATCTTTTAAATAACTGAAGGTGTCCGCGTAGATGGTTGCATAAAAGTAACAAATAGTGTACTCCGGCTCATACAGAACCATGAAGTAACTCTTATCAAACAAAACAAATAAAGAACAATGAGACGATGTATGGTCGTTACTTGTAACCGATTATTTTGGAACATTGTTTACACTCGACGACAAAATCGGTCTGAATTGGAAAGTAAAATTACCTACTTACATCTATTCTGAAATTCTGACTGAAGAATATTTATGTGACAGGATTACAATAGTGATAAGGTTCCAGTTTTTAGTGTTCAGTTACTTAATTTTGTTTATATTATTCTCAGAAATATTAAACACTTTTTTTAACGTTGTGTACGTCCAGTACGTCCATAAACTTTACAGATTAAAATGGATTTTGACTCCTGAATGTTGTAAAGCGACACTAATTTATTAATTCTATAATTAAAAATTTCTTTTATGAATAACGGTTTATATTTACATATTGTTAGTATGCCCTAATATGCTGGGCGGTAACTGGTAGGACACAACAATTGTGTCACACTGAATCGTGAGCATCATCGCCAGCCACAACCATGCGGCAACTAAAGTCCGTTCCTCCGGACAAGCCTTTTTTATTTTTTGGCTATTTAGAGTTAGACCATAATTGCCAGATATAAATGCATATACGCATGTTTCTTCCTTCCCCCCAGAAGGCAAAAACATGTATTATATGTATAGTTAGTTAGATCTAATTTTACGGATAGGAAATTAGTCAGATCGCGACTTATTTGCATGTACGGCAACAGCCCAGCCCATTATTATTATATAGTTAGAATTTTATTAGGCATTCGATTAAGCATTATATATGTCGGCGCAAAATAACATGCGATTAGCTATGTTATCTCTACACGTGTTTCGTACAGCGTAAACAAGTGACTCACTACGATCGCCCCACCATTTGGCTATATAAGGCCGCTCGCTGTAGCGGAGAGATATTCGTGGCTGAGTGCCTTAAGGCGCTCGCCCCCCAAGTCCGGTGAAGCTGTAAAAGCCGTTCGAGGCTCCTAGGCCCTTATGGCTAACAGTATAGTCAGATCGAAAAAAAAAAAAAAGCGGAGAGATACATTCGCTTGTCGGTTCTCGGAGAGTGAACATCTAATTTATTGTTAATTACTTCAATTATGCAACAATCCAGTAATAATGATAACAATGACGTTGGCTATGCCAACGTCACTGCCCCTAAGAACCTTGCTGGACTACCTGCTCCGTCATATATGTAGTTAGAATTTTTGTAGTACATACACATTTGTCTATCATATCAGGGAAGGCAATAATTATTTCTTCAATCTTAAATATTCGAGACGAAAACAATAATAATAAATATATTTATGTTTACGTATAAAAATCGTAGAGTATAAAGTGAGATAAATCCGACAACGCGCGCTGTAAAGTGAGTAGCAGCGCACGAGTTGCGCGTGTGTGGCCACCGTTACTGTCTGACAACAATGCGCAACTGATATAAAGAAAATATTATTTATTTAAACTCCTCTACAAAATTCAACATTCGTTATATACCGTCTTATTGTAATGTAGGTTACACCACAAAAGGCGTACAACATTTATCTACAAATATTACAATTTATGATACTTGATGTTCAAGATGATGATAATAAAAGGAAAGAGTTCGATGATATTTTATAAAAATGATGTAAACTGTAGCCGACATGGTTTACAATTACATAGAATTTTGTTTATGGAATGGCGCGGAGATGTACGAGTACGTTTACGATCAACACACAAACAATTAATGTCATACAATAATTTTCTTTCAAAGGCCGAGCTCAATTTTTCCTTATATATTTGTATAGGAAACGCTGATTTTTGGCTCAGGTGTATTCTTTGTCCTGTTCTAAAAATAGTTCCAACAGAACCTGCCCATTTTAGCATACAATAATCACCAGAATTATTCTTTATTGAATCCTAATTTTCGTCGAATGCTTCGTTTACATAAATTACGTACACTATTTATAAAAATTTTGTGTTTTTATATATGAACAATAAACATAACATATAAAGTCAAAAATAGTATAAATCTTATAGACTACACAAGCGAAGCCATGGCCGAAAAACTAGTCTATATATAACCAAAAATAAGGAGGTTTTACTTTCCAAAAGCGGCTGACTATAGATGAATCATTACGATTGTAATACACAGCGAGATGGCACTCAGGAACAGTGTTTATTGTAATCGACTTATTAACTGAGGTATTCACTATCCGACAGCTCAAGCGAGAATGTCTTCAAGTCGGTCTTTGCTGACTTGTAAGGTGCGTGCTGTCCCAGAGCACATCTGTTGCTATTACGCCAATAGTGCGGGTCAATAGTAATATCAATAGTACGAATACTAAGTCGTTAGTACAGATTCCATAATTAAATAGACACTGTTCTCCTACATAATATATTAATTTAGTATCTTATTTAATATGTCGTGTTAGTAGAGGAAGATATCTATAAGAATGTTTGAATACAATTTTTCCCAAAGTGATATAGAACACATATAGAACATTTCTCAAGCGTTCAGGTTTCGTCACGGTGTTTTCCTTCACTATCAGCCGATACACCAGTTACCTAATAAAATTTGTAAAAGTATGCTAATTCCGAAAAATTCGTTGATACATACCGGGGCTCGAATCGGCGGACGTTGAATCGATATTCTATAATACGCAGCGAGATGTGCATCGAGACGGCACTCGAGGACAGTGTTTATTGTAGTCGAATTATTAACTGAGGTCTTCACTATCCAGTAGCTCTAGTAAGAAAAACTTCAAGCCGGTTGTTGCCTGCTTATAAAGTGCGCGTGGTCACAGAGCACCGGTTGCTATCGCGCCCTGCCAATAGTGCAGGTCAGTAGTACGAATACTAAGCCATTAGTACGGATTCCATAATCAGATTCTCCGACATATATTATAAATAAATAGTATCTTAATGACGTCTTGGTAGAGGAAGCTAGTCCTATTAACAATTCCACCGATCAAACCATTCAACCATCACGACTTAAATCTATAAAAGACATCAATATAAACTATATGATATTGAACAAATAAAAAATAAAATAGTTAATGATTAAATATACATGTTTATTGCGGCGCCAGTATAACAAGCCTTGTACGATTTTGGCCTATATAAATCAACGCATTCGACGCTATACGCCGCCACAGTCGATACTCAGTAGTGTTCTCAATTAATTAGCAACATCAATGGAGCCGGTCTGATCACGAACAAAATTATACAACAATTAATGTGTAATGCTTTAATAAAAGATTTAATAACATTTTATACGGAGAGGGTATAATAGAAATACATTGTGTTTTTTTAAACGGTCATGCGTCTATTTGATTCATTTTGTAAATAATTTGTTGTTTATCCTTGTTCTTCTTACTTAGGCTGCGTACCCACTAGAAATGTCATCATCATAATTTCAGCCGAAAGACGTCCACAACGACCGGCCCTGTGCTGCCCGCATCCAGCGACTTCCCGCAACCTTTACCAGGTCGTCGGGCCACCTTGTGGCGGATCTGCCCATGCTGAGTCTTCCGGTACGTGGCCGCCACTCGAGAACTCTTTGGCTCCATCGCCATCCGTTCTAAGAGCTACATGGCCCGCCCACTGCCACTTAAGTCTTGCTATTCTTCGGGCTATGCCGGTGACTTTGGTTCTCCTGCAGATCTCCTCATTTCTGATTCGATTACGCAGAGAAACTCCGAGCATAGCCCTTTGAGTGACCTTGAGATTTATTATAAGGCTCATAGCTAGCGACTAGAAATGTGCTAGGTAGTTAGTTATTAGGTGCGCGAGGAAAAAATCCAAACCTCGCTTAGCCCAGCTCTGGTTGAAAAGGGTTAGAGGAGCTAGGTATTACATACAAACAAGCGAGAGATGTGTGCGAAGAACGCTCATGAGGCATGTGTGCGAGACTACCAGTTAACAGACGCTATTTGTTCATCCCGCACCCCGCCCACGCACAGTTGAAAAGAGTCTGCTTTGATGGGAACCATGAGACCGTTTCACAGCGCCGAGCAACACACTTTTCTCATCTATACTTTCCCCCATCCTTAGTTACCTCGCACATCTCTAGTAAAAATCAGACTTGATAATAAAAAAATAAAAAAATTGCTAAAAGTACTTTACCACTTACTTAGTATTGGCTCATAGTTCTTATTATCTTCATAAGACAACATCCACACGTAAAGGTACAAAGTTGAATACATTACAAAGACTTGTACAAATAGTTAAAACAAAAATTTGACCATTTAATAAGATACCACTGGCCTTGTTAAAATCACGTCTAATAAAAAATAACTAGTCAGTAGGTGGATGCCAAATACAAAGCCAGACAGCTTCATTTCGGTTCCAATTCAGTGCCAAAACAATATTAATTAAATTTAAGAAACGTCTTAGCGGAACTAAACTATATTAATTGATTCATATATTCTTATTAAGCATTACTAATTTGGTAAAGGCAAGTAGATATATGTTCCTGTTAACAAAACTGGTTTAATCGAATGTTTCTTTTATGATTATTAGACATAAATAATATAAACATTATCTTGTTTGTCATTGGTAAATCGACAGAAATCACTGAAATACCAGATCAGCCAGATATTCTATAACCAGATATTCAACAATAATATTTCTTGTTGCCACTCTTTAATAAACTTAATTATTAAATATTCCAAATTTTACACGAACAAAATTTATTTTCTCTTTTTAGAATAGGTAATAATCATGACGATAAAGAGATTTTAATATTTTACTGGAAATATAATGAAACATATGATACTGAATTTTGTTATATTCTTTGTAATCCCGTAGATATATTTTTAGAGCAGCACGGCAAAGTGAATGCACTGTATCTAATAGTAAGTATAGTATAATTCAAAGAAAGTGGCGTCCATCAAGAGATCACCCTTCCTTCACTTCGCACTAACAAATCACGAAACGCGACGCGCATAAGCGAACACACTATGACGGGTTTTTCATTGGTCTTCATTTCCTCGTTAATTAATCAGCAGGATGCACCACGTGTAAGTGAGTTTGGCTTGGGAGTCTCTAGTCTTAAAATGTTACTTCTCCCCCTTCACTCTACCGTCACGCTACTTGAAATTTCGTGAGAACAATCGCAATAAATAAGATCGGAAAATGTGTAATATTAGCTTATAATCTGTATTTAGATTCTTAAGAGGCAAAAGGGGCTTAAAACGCTATAAATTACAATATTTAATAGTGATTGTTACGATCACAAAGCAATATCCTTTTTGGTATTAATAGAAACGTTTATGGCAGCCACTGTATCAACTTCTCTGCTATGTTATGGTCCAATCGTGATTCTATCTGTGTAACTTATCCTTCTTCTTAGAACACAACAAAAGTCCTATTTGTTATCTTTATAAATAAATGTATAGTTATATGGATATTTCTTTTCAAAATTTCCCGATACACATCTTATATGTAAGACATTAATCACTAATATACCATTAATTTTTTTTGTCTATCTCATTGTTTGTATGCGCGGAAATACAACTAACTAAAAAACTTAACTAGAAAACTGCTAAAACGATTCTTATGAAATTTTGTATACGGGAAACTTATGTCATTGGTCAAATGATAGGCTATATAAATTTTCAATAACACTTTTGGAAACCATTTTTTTTCCATAAAAGTAAATTTCATCAGTTCTCAACCGATTATGATCAAATTTTGTAAACGGAAAGCATAATTGACAGCGTCATTCCATAATTGACAGGCTATAAAAATTGTTAGTAAAATACATTAAAGGAATCGTAAAAAAAATAGTTCTGAACCAATTTTGATGAAATTTTGCACACGAGAGTAACAAATGCGTGTGGAACCGCGGTCACATTGCTAGTGCATTTCTTCATTATTTTTAGTGGCATTGTTAAAAATATAATCATTATTATTATCATTATTAATATTCTTCACCATACCACAATTATTAAAAACGTAAAAGTGATATTCTACAACATTGTATTACTGTCTAGGTAGAGCAATTATAAGTTAAAATATACCTAAATTAAAATATCAATAAGATAATATTTTTTAAACAGTGTATATAAAAAATAATGAAGAAAAACAAATATAATAATTTTGTATGAAAAATGAATGATCCTTGACAAAGCTCATAAACACTTATATTATTAAAATATTTTTGTACCATTATTCATAGTGGAACGATTAACTGAGTATGAATGCAAAAAGGAATTTCGATAACAGACGCTACAGCGTTTTTTTTAATATATATTTGCTCTAATAATTTACAAACAATACCTACGTATTTTAGACAGTTCTTATTTATGCATTATTGACGATTTTATGATATGATAAAAAACTGGTTTTACTGGGTATAGAATTCCGGCGACTGAACACATTTGTCATTACTATTCTTCTTTGTTAATTATGAGGAAAAAGAACCACAATCATAGTCGCGACTAATATGAAAAAACTGGAGATGTTTATCTCCTTTTGCACGCGCTATTTATGTACAAAAATATAAATATTTTTATCATAAATAGCCTATCGGCATGGTATATTTTACATAAACATATTTTTAACTAGATAAGTTTAAAAAATAAATCCCAACAACGGAAAACATTGCGCTCTGAATAGTACGATCTATATTTTTGAAATGTACTGATTAAGCCCATTCATTTTATAGCAAACACGGCACACTACAAAAATATACTTTTAATACAGTACTTTATGTCCTCCAGAGGGTGCCATATTGAATTCAGTGTAACATCACATAGCTAATAGTAAGTGGAAGACCATGTCGCTTCTAACAATACACACACGCAAATCCTGCTGCCCCCGCTCAAAAGACGGCAGACAAAAATACTTATTGTGGGTGATCCTTAAAAGATAGACATATGCTATTGCTGAGCTTTTTGTAGGTCTTTCTAAGATCTACCTACCAACATTAATTTGAAATATCTCTTATTGTTTACGTAGCGTAAACCATTTAATCGCCCCAAAAGCGTCTTTTTCCTAATTGATTTATGTATGTTAAATTATCTAACAAAATGTATCCTATAACCTGTCCAGATAACATATCTATAAATTAAACGTAAAACCATGTAAATCGGATTAGTGGTATTCGCGTGAAAAAAAACATAGACGGAGAGACAGACAGAGAGACGTTGAATTTTATAACATGTATAGAAAATAGATACATAGCCAGCTGAAATCATAACTCGGGTAATAATAACCCTTGTTTTAGCTTCGCCTTAGTCGGGTAAAAATATATGGTAAACTATTTCTTAATCGTTTGAAACACTTACATGTTATACGAACGTTCGAGAAACTTAATAGACATAATAATAAAAGTACTTTAATTACTTGTTTAACTAGTCCAAATTCAATATAATATTTTATCAACACGATGTCACCAATCAAACAGCGTTTAACAAGTACTTGTAATAGTTATCGACACTTCTTATTTTTCATAACCGGTGTACACATACAGTCAAGGAGAAAATAAATGGTCTGTGAATATTGGCTAATAATTTGTTGCAACCATTTAAAAATAATCCGTTTCCATCGTGCTTATTTCCAACAACTGTATATAATTTTAAGATAATTTGATACTTCAGAGAATAGATGTTTTTAATAAAAAATACAAAACCCTGGCTTTGCCCCACGTTTCCACCCGTGTTAAATACATTCGAAAAACTCACCACGGTGTCGCTGCGAGCGCGCCTTTGTTGCAGTCCCATCGTTTTCCACTTTCACGTCCGATCCATCGGTATACGGAGCCCTTGACCCAAGCAGCCGCTCGCGCGATACAGTGACTCTACATTCACTAGCTATCACAGACACACATGACACTGCATCATACACACATGCACGCCACATAGGTACATAGGTTCTGTAAGTGACCTTTTTTCTTTTATGCCTAGCTAACTAGGCAAAATTTCAGATTACTAAATACACATACACATGTTCTTTCCCTCCTCCCAGATCCACTTCCCGTACATGCCAAGAGCTTGCCAGATTGCTTAACGTTCATAGATACTGCTTCGCTCCTTAGGTTTGCAGCGTGAAATTATGTAGCCTATACTATTCCCCGTAAATCTGGCTAACAAATAAAAAAAATTTTTTCGACTCCGACTCGTAGTTCCAATGATTACCGTGTTTAAACAAACAATAAAAAAAAAGATGTGTGTGTGTGATTCACACACGATAGAAGTGAAACTTCATTTTAAAAGACCTTTTCTATTTTATTTAAACAGTGTGCAATATACATATACACCGACATTTACTGTCTCGCTCTGGCTCACACAAAGAGGAGAGACCGATAATGTGCGTTAAACGTTTAACATTTAACGTTTAACGCTTGGAAGTCGCATAAGAAATTTCACTTCAATAAAAACCCTTCAGCTTTACTATATCAGTAAATAGATTTTAGCACGAGTCTAGCGTAGTTTAGGATAAGCATAGCAAAAACCCTAATTTTAATTATTTAGCAAAGGACATTTAATAGTATAAAATGGTTTTCTTTTATTAAATTTCTATATCAATCTCAAGCGATATTCTATACAAAAACTCTACATACATAAAAACTTTAAAATTTAATTTTTAACATTTAAACTTACGTGGGCACATGTACTAATAATACATATATATCGCAGAACACTTAATAACACGTTATTGCCGTTTATATCAAACTCCTGTCGCAAGCAGATGATATCGATACCGGCGACACTCGCCGGCAACTTGTCTTACCACTTCTCAACTGTACTCGCCGAGCTATGTAATTATTGCGAATTGTTACTAAACTTTCATAACTCCTAACTGTCAAATAAGAATGAGAGATAAATTCACGAGTTTGAATGTTGTCACTTAATTATAAGTTGCTCTTGTCATTTTAATAGAATTTAATTGCATGGGACCCGAGCAGGCTTCGTTGCTTTCAAAATATTTAATAACGTAGTCATTACGGTAAGATCAATCGCTTTGTGAAATTTACTTGCACATACAATTGATAAAAACATTCAACTTATTTTTGGCACATTAGAATCAAGCCCCGATCTTAGCCAAAATTTATAGATGGACAACGATTTATTCTCTGTACAGAGTTTGAATGTACATATTGTTAAAATCTTATACTTGAAACAAAAGTTGCAATATGTGATAGCTTTAGTTATTACCGAAAGGTCGGTATTGCTTCATTCTGTTTTATTGGGATTACATTAAACTACAATAAGCTAATATAGAATAAATTTCGAATGACTTTAAACAAACGAATTTTGAAATTAGACTTTGCCTCGCTAAGCCTCATCGCCGTTTCAAATACGCACCAACCGCCGCTGGGTGTCTGTTCATTTTCACACCCTAGAACCTAACCGAATCGCGATAACAATAAGGTTCTCCAGAACCTTTTTGTCGCGTACATTATAGCTGTGGAATAGGTTACCCAGGGCTATGCTATGGGGCTCTTTAAAAAGCGACTGAAATACGTGCTGTACAATGATTTTGACGAGAAAAAAAAAACAGAATTAATGTCCAGATTATTTTTTCAAGTTTAAATATCAGATATATTTCGACATGATATGTAATGTATAATGACAAATATAAAATTATCATGTAGGAAATTGTAAATAAAACTTTAAAATATCATTTACTTTAAGCCCTGTGTTATATTTTTTTACTATGAATCATTTCTCAAATCAATTTTTTCATGAATTTATTTATGTAGTAAAAATAACGTATACGTATTTATAGATATTTCATCTGGAAATACGCATTGTAGTTCCTATTTCTATATTTAATATGACTATCGCAATATCATAATTCGATCACACGCGCGTTATCGCTTATATCAAAGGTACTCTACTTAAATACAGATCAAAAACTGCTGAGTTAGAACATCCATCAATGTGAATAAGTGGAAATTTTAAGTTGTCTTTTTAAAGGGAGAGTCATACTAAAAGCTTTAGTAGCTTGTATCTGTATTATCTTATATATCAAATAGAATATCTAAATATGTCAGAATTATATTAAATAGTCGTATTTACTGTGAACAGGAGACAATGACATGTATTCATGCGTGTGTATTAATAATATTTTTAATTATTAGTACGAACTAAAATAAAATGTTGTTCACCTACTCCACCAAGCTCTCTTTTGCTCCCAATGAAGCTCTTAAAAATAGTTTGTTCAACATCACATTATTACTGTTAAAATATAACATAATATGTTTAGATATACGATCAAAACTTTTTTTATACATTTTTATGGTTTTCATATAAGATCAAATCGGCGATATCAAGATATCAATCAAGATAAAAATCAAATAAGAGGCATTTATAGATGTATTCTATTGAGATAAAAAAATATCAAATGAAAATACACACACACAAACACACCCACACTCACTCACTCACCAATCCCATTTAATAAATAAACGCCCATAAATTAAAATCATTTTTAACTTCTTTTAAGATGTTAATGTGTTCCTTTTTTGTTATTCATGATTTATCACCTCTTTTTTGTTTTATTTTTAATAATTAGCTTAACCTTTATTGTCAAGTCTGTTAGAATTGTATTCTCCAAATGGGAAGTCCTGGTTCCTGAAATACAGGCTAATCTAGTTTAGGCACCAGAGCTACAGTGATTCTATGTATTATGAGTGACTCAATAAATAATTTTATTATTATTATTAAATACCTATAAAAACCTATAAAGTTTTTGTAACACAGGTGTCATAGTGGCACGCTTAGGTGTGTCGTGATCCGGAATCAGCCTGTGTATCAGTAATCAAACGGGTTGCTAGGGATTTGTACCCGACTAGGTCTCGACCATCATAAAAATGTTGATAAGCTCTTCATAGCAATGACTCCCTTTAGGTTTCGCGTTTCTAGATCAGCCGCCGAGTGATCACTTTGCAAGCCGGCATGAGACGACGACCGGTATGGAGTGTTGGTCTCTCAGTGGTTTGCCCTTGTTTATGGATTGTACTGTGCTCACCATTAGGTACAATGCCGTCACTTTAGCATACTTCTAAAACAAAATAGTGCGTGTCAGACCTGTCCAACGCCCGACTGGAGTTTACTATTTAAGAATGATTATATTGGAGAATATACAATAAGAAAAGTTAAATTATTAATATATTACATATATAATTACTTCCGTATACAAGTAAGTTGTGAGTACAACGTTGTACCTACACGCGTTCAATATAAGATGCGCGAATATGTTGCACAGAGGGCAACATAATGACTTAATTTTTTGTTAACACTTAATTATGTCCCCCATCTGATTTACTTACTAGGAGCTATATACGAAAATCGACTCTTAAGGAGTACTAAACTCCAATATACCAAAAAACTGTTATGCCTGTTACATATCAAGAAATATGTATTTACGATAAGATTACGTACAATGTTAATTCAAACATTGAGAGTTATGATAATATATACAGAAATATGAATGTACACAAAGCTAATTAGTTCATATAATAATTTGAATCTTGCATAGTTTAAACAGTGACACAGCCTTAACAAAGGCGACTTTCCGCGTCGAGACATACCGTTAGTGCACACGATTCGAGCTTGTTACGGGCATTGTGCGGCGTCGGCGGCCCGATGATACATTATTTTTATAACAATAAATCGTTGTAAGTAAAGCACCGCTGGCTGCTTCGGTGGTCCCGTGTTACTCGAAGCACCGCGCAGATACTATTCATTCGCCTTGTTCTTTATAAGCTAATACACACGATCGTTACAATCACAAACTACTATATTCAATCTATTTCAATGAACGTGTAAAAAGTATTGTTTACATGTACTAGTGATTAAGGTGTTTGACTATGTATATACAGAGTTTAGGCCAATCCGATGTTAAGTTACTTTATTCTAGTTTACGATTAATCAATTTGTCTTCTGTGACCTAAAATATATCAAGCGTCAGCACGGTTAATCAACTTAACCTGTTTTCAATCTATATTTACACATACATGAAAGTTTCTTTGCTTATTTGTTTGTCCCCTATTATATGCGTTCCTAAACCGTTCTTTCGATTGCAACGAAACTGGTGAATTCGCACATCCGCGAAGGTTGTGTATTAGTACAATCACTTTACAATAAATGGCATGCGAGTTGTTGCATTTAAAAAACAACGGAAACAGAGTCACGGGTATGAGATAAAAATAATGAAAAATATAAATACAATCAAGAGGTAAAAGAAAACCTCTTTGACGTAAATTGAATGTAATGCTTACGACCTTCAGAAATAACTTTAATGCTTCATTTTAAGAAATTTGAGCATTGATGATAAAGTAAACTTATAATTTATATTATATATTTCTTATATTCTTATAAACTTATAATATATATTTCTATGTATTTATTATCTTTCTTATCATTAGAATTTGTAAGTTGGAATAACATCGGTAAATATCGATAGATTCATACTTGTCTGCCAATATCACTTTTTAAATAGGGATTACTTTACTATCAAGCATAGAAAAATTAGGTTGTATAGCCAGGGTAAAAGAAAAACAACATCAAAATATGTCTAGCCTCCCAAAGAAAAAATCTTCACATATATCTTATGCAGCGTCCGTGGACTTAAAGTTCACGTATATTCTAGTCTCCATATTGTTCTATATAGTGATTTCTTTAACCACCAAGTAAAGCAAATTAGCTTTGTAGTCATACAACGAAACTGCAATTAGAACGGTATAACTTGTTTTGAGAAACACAGTTTTGTCAATGTCCTTTGCGAAACTATTGTACCTATGTGTACAGTTTTTATATTCACCTAGCTGAACATTCAAAGATTTTTAAAAATTGCTTCAAAATAATATTAAAAGATTAACTCCAGGTTTCACGTAGGGTTAAATGACCGGGTTCTATGAACAATAAATAATCGGTTTGCCAATTGGGTGGGCCTAAGGTACCTATAAAACTTAACATAGATATTTAACATACCTCGTTAATTTTACAAGCTTACTTTAAATATTTAACGCCCATAACAGCAGCCGTATATTGAAAAAGCCCGTTCCGATGTAATTAGTGTATTTTTTATTACAAATATACACAATTTAGAAAGTCAATAACGCCGTGTGTTTCTTAATCAAAACGTCGGATTTAGTGAGTATTACTTTAATGATAGTGTTGGATGAGTTAAGCTGTTTTGATTAATCGACTTCGAGTTATTTCCTATTTGGATTTATGGGAAAAAATGGGTAATTCGAATGCGTGTGTTTAGGTAGTGCATTGGACACGCGCGCACGCAGTGAACGCACCGCACGGGAGCGGTATCGTCCGCCCATCGCCGCTTGATTTACGACACGCCATCTCAAAAAACACTTTTACGTTTCCATTAAATAAGAAAAAAATGTTTAGAGAAAATAAACTTAAGTAGTTGGTTAGGGATTAACTCAGAGGTTTATTTACAGTTCTTATGGAAACTACTTATCAGCCGAAATTATTATTATTAAATCTACAAGATATTTTTGTTAATGATATATGATTATACAATGTATCCTATAAATTATTTGAACAACTAGTTCTGCCCCACGATTTCACTCGTGTTAAATTTACCCGTGTATGTTCATGTGTTGACGTACATGATTACTGTTTCACTCCTTAGAGTCATAGCGTGACGTTCTATAGCATACAAACATCCTCAGTAAATAGAGTGTTGATCCTGAGTAAAACGAGATGCGCTGAAGCAAGACACAAGTTCGGCCTTGTATGTGTGGTTAAATAAATCAACTAATCTCTATTCAATAGATAATCATTGTTTCCAGCCAGCAGTATTTTAGTGCTGCCACATATGAAATACTGTCACTACCACAATTCACCACCATCTACAATTCTGCCAACGTCACCTGAATAGAATATTTTGCTAATTATTCTTGTGATCTTCAATCATATCTCAGACAGATGGCGGCTCCCTTGTTAAAACTGTCCAGGGAGTTTTTGCGGCAACATAAACCAAACTACGTCACGAATTACTTCAATATTACATAATATAGGGCCAAATAACATAAGTTTATGAATTAAAATAAAAACCACCACATGGCAGATCAAGATCCCGCAAATACTCCCTATGTACGTAAATTAATGTGTAAACATTTTCGTATTTCGAAAACAATAGTCACCAAAGAAACAAGTTTTAATGATAATTCATTAGTAGGTTATTGAACACACGCGCGCTCCGTCTTTCCCTGACGACCATTACTCAGGATGACGGCGCGTGCCCGCAGATACACAACAACCTGCCTACTTAGACCTCATCTGCCCCCCGCCACGTGATATATAAAGACGTCACAAGGGTACCGCAGTAATTCCTCACCGGTCACACTGAAATGGAAATGCTGTGCTCGCGTTCGCCTTTAAATAGGAAACGACACGTTTATTCAATTAGAAATTCACCATATCTTTGTGATAGTTGAAAAGGAAATTTGAGCAATCAACTTGCAGAGCGCCTCAGCGTTCCAATTACAGTTTATTCAATTGAACCCGTAATGAAGTTATTTCAGATATGTACATTGTACACTATGAAATAACCATTCTTAGAATGACCAACTTTGATTACTAAATCTATAATTTCACAGGCCATTATCGATCATTTTAAATATTAATTTAAATATCTAAATTAATCATTTTCTACTGTCAATTAAATTTTATTACTAATTCTTTACTGAACTCTGATAACTTATTAAAAAACCAATGAATTCTACATCGATGGAAACTAACACAATAAACGAACCTAAACTACGAAATAACCTTTAAAATCAGATATGCAAAAATAGACACCAGCTCCGAGAAACATAATCTACTATAATAAGATAAGTATGGCCTCAATTCAGATTCCAGAACAAACTGACCAGTATGAAATATTATAGTTTGCATTCTAAATATCTGACAAAATTTACTAGTCGGACTGTACATAAGCTTGGACTGGGAACGAGTCGTTATTACAAGGTGTTGAACCTGGTTTACTAATTTATTATTCTGTGCTATCAACAATGATCAATGTTATTTGAGGTGTCCCTTTCTTGCACGCACATTAGCTTAGTTAATTACGAAACAGGTTATAATATATTTTAACCATTTCAAACTGTTTTTACATTAGTTGTCGTTACTAACTGATACAAATCCATAGAAGTTCGCATCATTTTTTTCCAATTTATCTAGGTATCTTCTGTCTGTTAATATATGCAATTGCATAATAATTAGTTCTAAGTGCAAAGATATACCAATGAAGATTTTGATTATAAAAAAATCATTTTAATTTAATTTAGTTATTTTAGTTTTAAATTATACTTTCTTATAATATTTTTTCAGATAATATATTTTTAGATTACTAGTATCTTTTAAAACTTCACTTAGTAGACTCGTGACCGTTTTCTTCCAAAATTGATTAGTGTCTCGAACATTAATCACTTAATGTGCGGTTACAGTGAGTAAGTAGTCGGTAAATGTCGCGTCGTGTGTACGGAACGCGTGGCTCGTGGCGTGTGGCGCGTGGCGCGTGGCGCGTGGCAACTCAGACACCGATTGATACACCGAGTTAGCTGACCTCACTCACCGCACTGACCTCATTCATAAACCGTCATTTAGACTTATACCCAAAGAGCAAGGGTCTACAACCGCTATAAATTTAGGTTGACTTCAATCATGACGTCCGTTGAGAGATTTAGGGCCATTGGTTTAATGAAAAATTGGTTTCGGTAGTTCCGACATTATTATTTTTGGTATTGAGAATGTAAATATTATTTAAATGAGTTAATAAATACTATAAAAACCTACTGTACGTACCATTTATTATTAAGAATGTTATTTACAAATAACGATATATTTTGAACTAATCAGAAAATGAAATTACGCAATTTTTTATATATGTATCTTCCTATCTGACTAAATCTTTTATTCTAACAAATTAAAATATTATATAAGGGTGTAAAACAGATCTGGTTTGTTTTAGATTTCATAAAAATAAATGCACAGGGAGACAAAAAACTTGTTGTTGAACCAAGCACCTATAGGTCTATTTCGGCAGATACACTTAAGAGCGAGCCCCCATCTAGTCTTAAATAGCGTTACTCATTGTTACTTTACAACAGGAGAGATTGTAATTAAGCTTTTAATTACTTGCTGTAAAACTAACAATTCTATATTTAGCACATTTGTAAACTCTGTCATTAATTTATAGACCAATAATATAAATAGACTTTTACCTTAGGAAATAAATTACGAGCTCATTGAAAACCGACGATGAATATAAATAAATTCGACATAAAAACGTATTTCAAAAATGTAGGGCAACTTATTTTTTAAGTCCTATATATATTATCATGCAGTTTTTTATGGTAATTATGTTTTATGTCCATATAGAAAAGTAAAGAAAAACGACTAGATCACTAGAAATCTAGTAAAGTACGAATAAAACTAAAGTAGACTTGTTTGAACCGACACAACGCAACGTTATAGGCAGCAAGCAGTACGACTGATAAGTTTCGTCATGCAATAACCACTCCAAATTAATATATCCTGGCTCGCGCCGTGATTCCTAATATTATATTTAGACGTGACATGCGCTCGTTTGTACCAATTGGTCCCGTCTGCCTCACTGATGTACGGTCGCCGCTACTTTGGAACAATGATGCTATAAATTGCGCTATTACGCGCTTTAGCAAAGCCCCGCGACCCGCGACCCGCACGACTTCTGACTCAATAATTGACAAATTAGCCTGCACTGATACGCTTGCATGCATTCGACGCAATCACAGGTCGAACTTAACTTCAAATGAGATACATCTCTGCCTACGCTCAATTTATTCATTTATGTTCAACCTCATTACCTTTATAGGTTTTTGAAGCAATATTTAGCGCGCATTTAGTACAGGGTAAAATTTAAAGCTGCGCGCGCATCATGTCAGGAAAATCCAGCATGATAAAGTTAGCAATCATTAATAATAATATGATTTTTTATATTATTACCTACCTAATTTAATTTGATTATAATAATGATTATTTATACACCGTTAAATTATTCTAACATAATTAAAATTATTTTACCTTATTAACATTGATAACTGACTGTTGGCACGCGGAATATTTTGTTTTGTTTTGTTACGACAAAAAAGTAGTGTAACGTGTCATCTGCGTACATGAGCAGATACAAACTTTTTTATGGTTTGAAGTTGGAAACAGTTTACTGTTCACTTAATATTACGTGATTACTGTTGCTTGCGACTATTTGTAACTAACCGCAAGAAGGCTCAGAGTCCTAACTGAGGCCAGTCATAAATAGGTCGTACTCTTGAGGACTGAGTTGGAACGCCTCGTCTGCCAGTGCATGTTGCCAACCAAAGAGGTTTGTCCTTGGGACTGGAACACAGCAGCGTTGCTGCTTTACGGCAGAAATAGGTGTATGCTGTGTAGTGGTGCTTCCGCAGCCGAACCTTGTACCAGTACTACCTCTCTTCACTTTAAAGATTTACAAAATAGTATAGTTAATAAGATAAAGTTGCGTGGATTAGTTAGCTATGCATGAAGCCTAAGTCAAGCACCCATAGGTGGTCCGGCAACTGTACTTGAGAGCCAGTTCCCTCATCAAGCTTAGCGAGTCACCGTCTGGGGCCACAATGGCACTTATGATCAGGTGAGATTGTGTCCATAACGCTAAATATATAAAGAATAAAAAAGCATACTTCAAATTACATAAACTGTTTTTTATTAGCCTTTTACAATAAATAGCTTACAAATAACAAAAATAATAGTAGTGCTCTTTTAGTAGGTATTTTTATGTAATGAAATAAAATTTATAATACTGATACCATCCTAAACCCTATTAGGAAAATGAAAAATAAAACTATTTTTATTCAATGAATACTGTTAGAATACTTATTAATATAGTTATAGGTACCATTTTTTTTTTTTTTTTATGAGGACTCTTATCAAACAAACGAGTAATTAACAATTCCAACGCAAATGGTTATAACGTCAGTTAATTAATAACTTGGTGTGTGCTGCCGCTTAACTAACGGAATCAAATCAATCTAATAAGTGAACCTCATAAAGCCTTTTAATTTCCCATCTCACACGGGCACCGCCGATATCGAGCGACTGTTATTAATAGGGACTGGAGTTAGTCGCCGGTGGCGCTCCCGACAACCTCGATTACGTCGAACCTTACCAAGGTATCGCGGACGCACTCCCGACTTATCTTATGCTATTAATTACGTTCTGATATTCAGCAGACAAGTTTTAATGCAACCGCTTCATTTGTTAGCGTACTAAAAGTGCTATATCGGAAACACTATGAAGTTGATAACTTTGAACTGCTGCCGGCACTTGGCCGATCGCGCACGTGTTTTGATATGACACACATATAATGACTCAGTATACCTGACCCTACCATCTCAATAAACTCATGGATACTTCAATTAATTACTATTGACAGCAAATTTGTTTCATGAAACAGCTATCATGATATTGTTATGATCGGTAATAAAAAAATAAGAGCGTGCATTGTTGCTTCCGAAATTAATGCAGATAAATGGAAGGCTCGAAAACAACTATTCTCAAGTGTTTTTCTGTTGGTTGTTCTGTCTCAGTTATTGGGTGTAATAAAGTAATTAAGTGGAGCAACACAACAAAGTAATAACCCCACTGAAATTAGGTAAACATAGAAATTGTACACTGGCAGTTGTAATTGGAGCGAATATATATATATATATATATATATATATATATATAAGACAAATAAAAGCAATCTACGAGAATACTGCGACCGAGTGCATATAAGATTGTTAGTACTTAAAACTATGTGTACACTGTATAGTGAATTTATGGTGACACTGAATAGTTCGTGTATTCGGTATGTTCGTGCTTTAGAAATAATTGTTTTCATTGCAATACACAACATTTATATTTTTTATCCACGGCGCGGCTTAACCGTATGAACCCAAAAAAAATATTACATTAATCAAAACCAGTAAAAGTTTCTTGATTTTTGTCCGCTTATATAGTAAAATCTCTGCTACTGTGCAGTGTCTCGACAGTGAAAATTTTAAATACCAAACTATACGCAGTTTCCTTGGTCCTAGTACTTCACATTACTCATATTTTCAAGGTAAATAAATATATTTATAAAGATGCGTAGAGAATTCCATAACATTCCCAATGGCAGAATTGTAAGTAGGCCGTATAGGTTTCCGCTTAGGAGCGTTAGATTTCAGAAGGGGCTCGCTTACTGTAAACCGTCACGTTCGTCTTCGTACCTACGCGAATATAAATATAATACTGACAAGTCCAAAACAAGTCACTTGTTCACAACAAGTTCCCATAGTTTAAAGGGATGTATTGTTTCCTTTATATTTTATTAGACTAAATATTCTGATCAAATTGAAATGATAGTTGTCAGCATTGGGGATAAAGAATCTGTGCTAGTAATCTTAATTTCTATCCTTTATTTCCTAAAATAGCACCAATATAATCTCCACCAAATCTAATATAGATAATTTCTTGCCAAATAATGAAAGAAAAGAATGAGGATGTAGGGAACTGTTAGGACATTTGTAGTTAACTAAATCGCGAACTCTATTAAACACATGATAAACAACCCATAATAGAGGCTCGGTTTGATGCGGCACGTTTCAGAATCAATCAGTGTGTGGTATTCACATGCCGTCATAATGACGAGCTCAGTTGACGACTCCACGTAATTGCTGTTATTTATGGACCATACCGTCATACTGTGGAGTTAAATTACCTACCAAGCTAAGGAACAAACATATGTATAATATGAATTGTATATTTTTAAATTAATATAAAAATTGCATGATACTATTTTTTAATAGATTTAGTGTTATGACCACTATCTCACCTGAAGTTAAGTTCCAATGTGATCCAAGATGGTGGCACGCTAAGTCTAGTGGTTTAACTGGCTGTCAAATTCCAGAAAACACCTATAAGTGCTTGGCAACAGATTTTCGATTTGAAAGCGGTAGCTAGCCAGGCGGGGATTATAAAATATCCTGCCACCCATGCTATGGTTTCATCTCGTCCCTTCACCGAGAGTTCAGGCCCATTGCAGGAATTCAAACTCACGTCGAACGACGCATTAAAAAATATATACAATCAATCTAATGTAATGCTTTAGGGCGTTTTCATTCAATTATATTGAACAACAAATGATATACAAATTATGAAGTTTCATTTCTAATGTTTCTAATGTTCGTGTAAAGATTACACGCACAAGTATTTTCAATAATATCTGTACCTACTAGTTGCAATAACATGTATAAACTATTGATCTTAAGATATACAGTATCATCTTATTAACGTGTATATCCGTGCACACTCGCCGTCCCGCGTACCGCGTCCCGCGTCCCGCTAACCATCATGATGGTCGCGCTTACAGCGGTCGGCTTATGGGTACCTATAGAAATTTTGTAGAAAGCGAAGATTCTACTATATCTTGGTACTTCAATCTGCGACAATCAGAACGTTAATTACGATAATAGCCTTCTGATGTGTAACACACCGTAACCATTGAAGGAAATTGTATTATTGATCGCTTATTTATTTTTATATTATCAATCAGGATTTTAGATTGTTGAACAAAAGACTTTCTCAAGACTACACAAAAAATTAAATGGTGAACATCTGTACATAGTAGTCGCCTCATATAAATTTCCTTCTATTTTAACGTCAAACACTTGACAGAACTGTTTAAGTTACACTTAATACAGGTGCCCTAAGTAAGTGACAGCTAATAGGCTCAAGTAATACGCAGTTATTAGGTTTAACACTGATAGTAATCGAGTAAATCAGTTTGGTTTTGCAAACGACGACCGCCGGCGACGCTGAGTGCCCCTCGTCCCGCACCCCATACCCCGCGCCGCCCTAGACGGCTGTTGCAATTACGGTTTCTATTCATAAAAGAAAACGGAATCGGATCGGGTGCAGGCAGCTGCGGGCGTTGCTACGAGTAGCAAATGGCTAATAACACCCCACTGATATTGAATGCTGTTACAAATCGAGAGGAATTAGTATCGTGTTTTATTGAAATAAGTATTTATTCGTTTTATTTATTAGCTCTTCACGAATACAGGTTGCAGCTAGTTGACCAATAAATATCGAGAAAAAACTTTTATAAAATAAACGAATAACGGATCTATGTAAGTACGAATAATAAATATTAAACTGGCAAGTCATGGTGGTCCAATGATTAGATCAGTAAAATATCGATTCAATGTCCGCAAGTTAGATTCTCGGCAAAAAAACCAACGATTTTTTATTTGTACACATTCACTAATTTTAATGTAATTGAGGAAACCTAAACGCCTTGAAAAATGTTATTGAAGTGGGAGAAACACACTACTTTTTTATACAAAGTGTCAAACAGACGTATGGATTGCCTTATGGCAAGCGATTACCGTTGCCTGTCGTCGCTTGGGACACCATTGCTGCACTAGTATCACTAGCGCGTTGCCGACCTTCAACTCCCCTTCTCCGAGATGCTCTGGAAATCCTACTCGCCGTAGGAACACAAAACAACGTTATTTGGTTGCGATTTTCTGTAAGGTATTTCAATAATTTGAGGTATTTCACCAGTCGTGCCTCACCAAAATCATCCAAAAATATTCCTCTGTGTCCTACCTATTTTCTTCAGTGTTCTACCTCTGTAGATTTCTCCGCGCTTGAAATTGTGACTACTTTATGGGCTAGCGTGATGAGTAAGAAAACTCCTTTGCCCAGCAGTGGCACATATATAGGTTGGTATTATATTAGACTGAAAATAATATCCTCAATATATTGATAATATATTGCGACATAGCGATACAGGCTGACAAAATTTGATATTGAGTAAATGTATTTTACAGTAACATCCCAAAATACCTTTGCAGTGTCGGCGACCGTGGCTCCAAAGCCACCATTAGTCTAGGACCAGTGCTATGTGCATCAAGTGCTACTTCATACTTAAGTTACAAAAGTTTTTGTTTATTTTTTTATTTGACTATCTGTTAGACATAATAGTCCTGAAGCCTCAGTCCGGTTTTACAGCTTCACCAGACTTGAGTCTCTCTGATATCGTAATAATCTTTACCTTTACCGGTTTAGGTTCGCAATAATAATCTCCTCTGGGATGAGGGAAGAAACATGCGTATATGTATTTAGTAATCTGTCAATGTTGCTCTAAATTAACTAGCCAAAAAAAGATAAATAAAAGGTCCCTTACAGAACCTATGTAGCTGAGTTGTGTGCATGTATGTAGAGATGCAGTGTAATGATTGTATGTTGGTAGCTAGTAAATGCAGTGTCACTGTATCGCGCGAGCGGCTGCTTGGCTAAAGGGCTCCATGCCGGAGGAACGTACCTAGACCTGAATTGCCGTAGGAGAGGGTGAACGTGGCATAAAAAAGTTCCTAATATATAGTTACTACAGGGGTTTCCTCTCGTACACCCTTATTGATTCTCAGTATACCTATAAGTTTGAACTGGAACTATATTCACAGTCTGTAATTATGTTTTCGTAAGTACGCTTTACTATTTATATATATATATTCATTTTAAAATGTATTCACTTGAAAATCGGTGCTTATGTCTGCTGCTGCAGCTGTTACGCAATAACAAATTTGATTATTCCACAAAACAGTAAATAACTAAAATCACAAAATATAGAACATAAGAACTTCAGTGTTAGTAAACCTTTTCTGGAAACGTCATACGTGGTTTATTAAAATATTACATAAAAATCAATATTAAGGCTACTTACTATATATATACAACTATATATATAATACTATATATACAACGCTGGCGGCTCGGCCGGCGGGTATGTGCCGCAACCATCCGCAGCAAGCCACGGCTTGCAAGCACGGAAGCTCACGAGCTTCATTTAAGTTGTGAGAGCTGTCGGCGCGGCGCGGCCTGGCGGTTGATTTTGGCGGCAAGCCCGCCGGCTTAGAAATCCAGCGAACCATGACTCTTCCACCGGCATTATAGTGGTTATTAGCCCTAATAGTTTACATACATTTACATAATAAATATTGTTTGTAAATTATCCTTACAATCTCTAACGTCTCCGAAGACAAACTTTTATTTTGAAATATTACTATGTATTCCAGGTAGAATTTTAAATATACAATACTTATTTCATATTTTGTGCCAAAAGAACTCCCTTCGTGACAGATTTCAAGACTGACAGAGAAACATTTTAATATGAAGGGCTCGTATTTGCGATCGTCTTTCTCGTCTTCTTTGCGATAACCTGAAAACTTGATTTTTGCTGGATAGTATGTTGCCATAGACCTTATATTTTTAATCCAAGCCCGGTGAAGCTGTAAAAGCGGCAAAGGCCCCCCAGAGCCACTAAGGCTAACAGTATTTCAAGCCCGGTAAAGCTGTAAAAGCCGTAAAGGCTCCAGAGGGCCCCTAAGGCTAACAGTATAGTTAGTTCGAAAAAAAAACAGTATAGTCAGTTAAAAAAAAAAAAACAGAACAAATTGTAATACAGACAGACGGACAATAAGGTGATCCTACAAGGGTTCCGTCTTTTTGTTATGAGGTACATTGAAAATGAACTAAAATATCGATGCTATTTTATATTTATTGATGACTCAAGAATTACCATGCCATACTAGGAATACCTACTTACATAAAATGGTAATATGTATGGTTTTCATGAAGATTATGTTGCAAATTACATTAAAAAATGATACATGTCTTCTTTACGTTACTGACATGATAATTGGTAAACTGCAGCGTTCATATATATAACCAAATATGTAATCAAAGCAAACTGAACATTGAATAATATAGCCATAAAATGAAGTATGCAAAATGAAATGCTAGTTGCTAAAATTAAAATTTGTTCAATTTCTCAGAATAGTTGTTTAATATTTTTTGACAAAAGAACAAAAAAACACATTCTAAGATATTCTGTAAAGATATTTTCAAGCATCTATTTTTATCTCAATTCGTTAATTTCTCTGAACGTTTTTTATATTAATGAAGAGTTCGTGTTATATTAAATTAGTTTCTTACATAAGTACCTACTCGTACCTATATTGAAAGTGATAAACAAAATGAAAATTGAGTTGACCTAATTAATAATAATTATAGTGTAATTTGTGTTCTTATCACTCTTCCTGTTCATATAGTATCTCTTTTTTATGAAACTCTACATATTTTAACAAACTTTGTTGCTTAAAAAGAATTTATTTAAGTATTATATTTTAATAAATCTGTAGTTCACAGTCCGTTCATGTAGGTTTTTTTTATCACAAATATGTAAAAAAAAATGTTTGCCTGACTGTTTGTATGTCCGGATTTAACTCAAAAACGGCTTGACCGATTCTTATGACATTATATACACGGGAAGTATATAACGTTTCACCGATGCCTAAGAATTGCCAATAATAAGATTAAAAATAAAACTACGAGATGAAAATAATTACTGTGTAATGAACGTGTGCGAAGACGCGGGACACCGCTTGTATTATGTTATTATAGATTCCTCGTCAGTCAGATACAGTCCTCGGTCAGAAATAACCGAAAAATACATTGTATAAAATACATAGTATATTTTTATACGACCTAGATCAAATGGCTCAAAGAATTACAGTCCTAATTGAGATATTTTCGATACGTCTTATAGTTACAACCTACACTGAAAATAAAACATTTTTACCGTAGACTTGGATAATGTACTAAAAATACAATAAAAAAGAAAACACTAATTAAAAAATATAATATAACTTTTGTACCTAATATTCGTATTTCATGTACCACTCACCCTTTCGTGTTCAGGGATTTTTACATTTCAAAATAGATTTGACATAATTATATATATATGTATATATATAGTATAGTGTCTTTTGCGTGAAAAGAACATAAACGGACAGACATACAGAGAGACGTTGAAAAATCACGATGAGCCACCTCTTATTATTAAAGAATTAAGAGCTCAAAGTTACCAGATTTTTTTTTCGTCATCTTGGAGGATATATTCATGGTAACTAAAGAAAAAAAAAGTTTTTTGCCCAACCTAATATTTACGACTAGCTGTGCCCCGCTTTTTCATCCGCGTATAATTTAAAGGAAATCGCTGATTGATGAATTATAATACTTTAGCATAGATAACATTTTTATCAGGCGGCCAGGGTTATGCGTCACATCTTACAACTCACATGGCTCGTTCGCACCACTACATCTATAGTCATAGGCCTGAGCCGAGTGTTGAATTATTTTAATTTTAAATTATCTCCTAAACTATTCGTCCAAATAACATGCTATGAAGGGCAAAGTTTATCTACATAAGCATCATTGTCATATGTCAATATGTATTATGTCGTATATATCATTGTCTTGATGATGAAGTAACTTTCGTTCGTAAGCATTAATATGTCATGTCTAATAATAATGCTCATAAATCACTTTTGAAATTTTCATTAAAACTTTGTCACAAAATACCTTATAGTGGCATATGGTACCGCAGACTATAGATGCGCTAAGGAGCAATATTCTTGAAAACATTGTATTTACGTATCACTTACCATTACGCCAGCATACGTGGATAAAGCAGCTAGGGTATGCTGTGTCTTCTGACTTACTTAACAAAAATCAATTTTTAAGGCTAGCTGAGAGGTGTAGCCAAATGCTAGATAGCCCATACTATTCAACGTGAATCTGGCTATTATATACAAAAAGTATTTTTCAGAGGATAGCGTGTTTAAACAAATAAGCAAAAAAAACTCTTCCGTTTTATTATATTAGTATGGATATAAGAGTATAGTCGTATCTTTATCTTTTAACTTACATTATGGTATTCTTAATCATCCCCATAGATTTTTTACTATTTTCCTAAAAGCATATTTAGTACTCCTAATATTTAAAATAGCTAAATAAATGTTCTTTAAACGGCATTTTATAAACATGTATGCAAAGGAATATTGTTTCGCTAAACCATTTTCAATCAATATTGTAAACGGATTGCTAATCGCGCATGTAATAATTTATTGTTTTAAACGAGGCAGTAAACAAAACTTTGAGTCTGACTAAAGTAGGTAAACTTAATTATTCCGTCACTTTAACAAAATTGAATTGAACCCTGTTTATTGACAGCTGAAATCTTTATTATATCTATTATCAGCATCAGAATACTAAAATTTCTAAATAAATCATTTGTTAACATTGACAGTAAATCATAATTTATTAATTGCAAGCATAAGATTTGACAATTATTTCTATTAAACACTGATATAGTGTTTACTAAGAAACACCTTCTCTTCACCTTCCACACAAAACTACAACGAAATATATTTTAAGACTACTTCGATATTACCAAAGGGAATTACTGCAATGTGATAGCTTAAATGACATTTATTTCTTGAAGATTTTTCATTTTCTATAACCTAAAGAGAGGTAATTAATTATCAGAACACCTGATTACATTATATTTTACTTGTTCCCAATACGACACTCTTATAAACATTTGTTAAATTTACATAATATTAAGAATATCTATGTGTATAAAAACAAATCCATATCGTAAAATTTATAGGAAATTAAAACAACAATTTAAAACGTATCAAAGCTTCTCATGTCAAGTTCTCGTTTAATAAATTACGTTCCATTAACGAACACAGGTCAAACCATTTGTTTTAAGAGGACGGAAATCATTTTTATATGCGATATATTATAAAATTGAACTTTTTAACGTACATTCAGAGGCAGGTGCAATTTATCTAGAAATGGGAGACAGACGGTGATGTTGAAAGCGAAGATGAATTGTAGAATCTCCCCAGCCACGCTTCGGCAATAACTCAAGCCGATAACACACTCCCGTAAAACTGTTAACGACAAATAACACAGATAACGTAACGGCCACCTAAACGACCCTATCTAGTATTCGATAATATTTAATAATTATTTACATATATTTATCAGATGGACAGTGCGCGTGCGCCGCTCCGCGCTCCGGCCACTGACATCCCGGCACGAGCGTTTCTTATAATTTATCGGTTAAGGTAATCTATAAATTTTTATGGTAAATTATGAATACATCCATTAATGACGAGAAATCTATAAGAATTCAACTAAATGGAGAACCTTATGATTACCTTTTTTATTTATTATCTAAAATGTGTATTAATGTTCCTACCTATAACATTATAATTGCATTTTCCTAAGTAAAAGAAAACATCCAATGGGGGAGCCATTGTCGTTTCAGATTTTCTCGTGGAATAAATTCTGATACAGATTTAAAATTGATTTTACAATGAAAAAATTGCCAAGTGCGTGTCGGGCCTCACGCATTGCCGGGTTCCGTAGTTGCCCGTCACAATATGCAGACTTAGAAGGGAGCTTTAAGTAATTTTCAATGAAATTTGTATGAAATTACTTGTACAAGTACATTTTTGAAGTTGGTCGACTATTACTCGTTAGCGCATAAAACCTACTTAGCTGTGTTAGTTTTCCTTTTATCTTCGTCCAAATTATTTTATCTTCACGTAATTTTCAATAAAAACAATAAATTAAAGCGGTATGTATTTTCCAGTTGTATTCATAGATGGCGTTATACGGCTTGGTTTATTAATTTTAAATATTCTGAGACATTTTTTTGTTTTTGGATATTAACCGTTAATAAAAATAAAGTTATTAAATAAACTTAGCCTTTCCTAAAGGATTGTAAGACTTTGAATTTTTGTATTGTCTAGACATGTCAGCCTTCATGTCTTTTGAATAATATCGGTTAATATTTAAAATAATTATACTTGGGTATTCTCAAACCCTTGCCTGTCAAGTACCGTCTTGTGAGACTGATGAGGTGAGGTTTTTTTGTTACTTGTTGTTTTTTCATACAGGAAAGCGTATTCATTGGAAGCGATGATGGCTCAGTGGTAGCGTGTATGACTTCGCGTCGAGTGACGTGAGTTCGAATCCCTGCAATGAGCCTGAGCTTTCGGCGAAGGAAAACATCGTGAGGAAACCATAGCATGGTGGTAGGGCTTTTTCTAATGCTCGCCTGGCTAGCTACCACCCTCAAGTTGAAAATCTGTCGCCAAATACCAATAGGTGTGTTCCGGCAGCTGCACTTGCGTGTCAGTCTTCCTCTAGGTTTAGCGTGTTATCATCTTGGGCCAAATCGTCACTTAACATCAGGTGAGATTGTGGCCACTACGCCAAAGCTTATAAAGATTTAAAAAAAATATACCTCGCGAACGAAGTCTCAGGAACAGCTAGTTATAAATATTTTTACGACTAGAACAAAAAGAAAATAGAAAAAAAATCATCTTTCTCGAAATTTCTAGGACCGTCCGTAAACATCGTGAATTTATCATAGTGCAGTCGTGTGACGTATAATCTTAGGTTCAACGACACACACATAGAAAGTCTTATCGCTAAAACTGTCAGCAAACAATAGGCCATAAATTAAACGTTCCCCTCGTTTTAAAAAGCGATGACGTAAGTTGTTTACAAGATGTTAGGAGTTCCTGGACCTTCCAGAGATTTCGGGATCGAGTCATTCAGATATATAAGGGAGCCGAGTTGCGAGACGCGGCAGTTAATAATTCGAAAGCGAAGCGACAACAAGAAGCGAAATAAGAGAGAAACAAACAGTGTTATTCTGCAAGTATCTACACAGGGTTATTCTGAGAGAATATTCGGTGAACGATTTATGTGTTTTGTTTTGTTATTGTTTTTTTTTATTATTTTAATTTCTACTAGCTGAGTACGAATAAATTACTTTTGAGTGACACTACGGCATCTTATTACCCACGAACGTAACATTTTGGTGTCAGAAGCGGTATGCCGTTAGTGACGCGTGACGAAGAGATTCGTACTCCGCGAACGAGGAGACAAGCCGAGATGGACGCCGCACGTCAACGTCAGCGTAACGAAGAGGAAGGACATTCTGCTACGATACCATCTGACTAATCGGTGAGTTTGGCGACATTGTTGGCTGCTATCCAGGCCAGTCTGGCAAGTCAGGAGGCCACCCGCCGCGAGTTTCAAGAAAGTCAGGAGGCCACCCGTCGCGAGTTTCAAGAAGCTATGCAAGGAAGTCAAGAAACCGTATTGGCAAAGATCGACAGTGGCATCACGGTCCTGGGAGAAAAAATCAAGAACCTCATGATTGAGGTTAAGGAGGTTATACACAGGACGGATAATATTGAGAGTCGCGTCGACGGGCATGATAACGATCTGCAGAAAATAACCAACAGAATTAGTAAGCTCGAGACACGTGAGCCAGTAGCCTTAGTAGCTTCACCGTCGTCTGCGAAATTTGAAGTGCCACGTTTTGACGGGACAACATCTTGGGCAGCCTTCAAGTACCAGTTTGAAACACTAGTAAGAGGTAATGGCTGGAACAATGAGCAGTCATTTGTGGCTCTTACTCTGGCACTACGAGGAGATGCCGTCATGATTCTCGAGAACCTACAAGCGGATGAAAGGACTCTGGAGTCACTGATGGAAGCATTGGATACGCGTTATGGTGACAAGCACATGGAACATGTCTATCGCGCTCAGCTTCGGGATAGAACCCAGAAATCTAGCGAAAGTCTGCAGCAGTGGGCTCTTGAGGTTGAACGTTTGGTCCGTCGAGCTTATTCATCAGCTCCTTCAGGTACGATTGAAGTAAATATACTCCAGGCATTTGTCGACGGTATAAAAGATGGTGAGATTAGAGCTGCTGTACGGCTTGGTCATCATCAGACCCTCAAGAGTGCGCTTGCACATGCCTTGGAAGTGGAAGCTGTTCGTCAGGACACAAAACCCTATAGAGTTCGGGAAATTGTGACCCCACCTGCAACCAAACGGTTAACGCCAACGTGTTATGGTTGTGGAGAGAAAGGGCACTTGAGAGTCGATTGCCCCAAGAACAAAAAGAGAAGAATGGTCTCATCTGAGACCCAAATAGAAGGAGACCTTGCGTTAAACTAGACGTCGCCAGGACCGCGGGGCGGGTGCTGGCTGGTCAACGTAAAGCCCCAAAGATCATAATAACTCAAGTGTATGACGGAAATAGTCTGATCATCGAGGGTAGTTTGAACAATCAAACTTGCAGTTTTATTGTGGATACAGGAGCTTCACGGACAGTTGTTAAGCCAGAACTACTAAAGCGCACCATTCTGTGGCAGAGGCAATCTCAACTGTGTCATCTACATACTGCAACCGGCGAGCCAGTTTTCGTCCTCGGTGAGACAGATGTACAGCTAAGAATTGGGGATCAAGTTTACGTCCACTCAGTGTTAATTGCAAATATAACAGATGATTGCATCCTAGGACTTGATTTCTTGACGAGCCAGAAATGCGTTTTGGACGTCTCAAGAGGTATGCTGAAGTTTCTTGACCAGGAAGTCTGCTTAAAAGGATCCAGCGCATGTAATGTTTATTGTCTGAAAGACACTATACTGGCTCGAAGATCAGAGAACCTGGTGGAGGTGAAGTTCCCTAAGAACATTAAGTACAAAAGGTGTGCAATAATTAAAGACCTGGGCCACCACCCGAATACCATCACTGCGAGGACACTGGTCATGACACAAGAGAAAACTAAAGTGAGAATTATCAACCTGAGCAAAGAAGAAGTTTACCTAAAGAAGAACAGTGTGATTGGTAGATGTGAGGAAGTGGGCTACCTCAAACGTCTGGATAGCACTGAGATGAAGCAGGGTGGTGAACGACTTAAGGATGATTACTTTGGTCAGCTTATAGAAACATTAAAGGAGAATTTATCAGCATCAGAACTACAGCGAGCCAAGGAACTTTTGCTGCAGTTTCGGGATATTTTTGCAACTGGTAACGAATGTGGAAGAACGGGACTTGTGAAACATCAAATAGACACTGGTGATGCAAGACCTATTAAGCAAAGGCCTCGACGAATACCTTGGGCCAAAGAACCCGAAGTAGCAGAAATGATAAAGGGCATGGCTAATGCTGGAATCATTGAACCTTCTACTAGTCCATGGTCATCACCGGTGGTGCTGGTGAGGAAGAAAGATGGCAGTACCAGGTTCTGTGTGGATTACCGCATGCTGAATAATGTGACAAAGAAGGACAGTTACCCTCTACCCCGGATTGACGATACACTGGACTTGCTGAGTGGGAAGGAGTGGTTCTCTACTATTGATCTGAAGAGTGGATATTGGCAGGTAGAGATCAGCCCACAAGATAAGGAAAAGACAGCATTCAGCACAGGGATTGGAAACGGACTATGGCAGTTTAATGTGATGCCATTTGGTTTGTGCAACGCTCCAGCGACTTTCGAACGCCTTATGGAAAGAGTTATGGTTGGTCTTCTTGGTGACGTATGGTTAGTCTATTTGGATGATGTGATCATACTAGGCCGAAATTTCTCTGAGAACTTGAGGAATCTTGAAAAAGTATTTACCCGGATACGCGGAGCAAACTTAAAACTAAACCCTAAAAAGTGTGCTCTATTTAAGAAGGAGGTCAGTTACTTGGGACTCGGCTGAAGGAGTAAGAACTGACCCCGAGAAGATAAAGGCCGTCCACGAGTGGCCTGTCCCGAGAAACAAAACAGAAGTGCGCTCATTTCTGGGTTTGTGCGCATATTATAGACGTTTTGTTAAGAACTTCTCGGACATTGCCAAGCCGTTACATCAGTTAACAGAAGAAAAGAGGGATTTCGTCTGGAATTCGAATTGTCAATCTGCCTTCTGCGAACTTAAACAGCGAATGCGTGAAGCACCTATACTAGGTTACCCAAGCAGAGAAGGAAGGTTCATCGTGGACACTGACGCCAGCAACACCGAAATTGGAGGAGTGTTATCACAAACACAAGGGGATCGACAAGTCGTAATAGCATATTTCAGTAAGGCGCTTTCTAAGCCTGAAAGAAATTACTGTGTCACTCGTCGGGAACTACTTTCTGTTGTGAAAACCTTGCAACATTTTCACAAATACCTCATTGGAAGGCAGTTCACATTAAGGACGGACCACGCTGCCTTAAAATGGCTGCTTCAGTTTAGAAACCCAGAGGGGCAAGTCGCAAGATGGCTCGAGAAACTGCAGGAGTTCGATTTTATAATTGAGCATCGCAGTGGAAGAGGGCATAGTAATGCAGATGCTTTGTCGCGACGGCCTTGTCTGAACGATTGCGGGCACTGCTTACGAAATGAAGTACGTGAGGATGTAAGGCTTGTAAGAATCGATGACAGTATGAAGAGAGCCCAAGAAGAAGATGACGACTTACAACCGATACTGGACTGGAAGCGCAATGGAATCCGGCCTCAGTGGAGTGACGTCTCATATTACAGACCGGTCACCAAAGGTTATTGGGCCCAGTGGGACAGTCTGTCCTTGGAAAATAGCGTCCTATGTAGAAGATGGGAATCCAACGATGGTAAAGTGGTAACCATGCAAGTAGTAGTACCACGAAGTCAGGTGACCTGCATATTGAGGCAAATTCACGATGGTGTTTCCGGTGGTCATTTAGGAGTAAAGAAAACCTTGCTGAAGGTTAGACAGCGGTTCTGCTGGTTGGTTTGTAGAGAAGATGTGGAGAACTGGTGCCGTAAGTGTACTGCTTGTATGTCAGTAAAAGGCCCACAGACACGAAGCAAGGGTAAGCTGAAGTTATACAACGTAGGAGCGCCCTGGGAACGTATTGCCATTGACGTCGCAGGACCGTTTCCAATGACTGAGGAGGGCAACAAATACATTGTAGTAGTACAGGGTTACTTCACCAAGTGGCCTGAAGTATTCGCGACGCCAAATCAAGAAGCGACTACGGTGTCAAAGTAACTGGTTAATGAAGTGGTCTGCCGCTACGGTGTACCAATGGAGATTCATTCAGACCAAGGAAGGAACTTTGAATCTTCTCTCTTCCAAGAAATATGCAATCTCCTTGGCATTCATAAAACACGTACGACTCCCGCTCATCCACAGTCGGATGGTATGGGTGAAAGATTTAATCAGACCTTGGAAAATCATTTGGCAAAAGTCGTGGAAGACCATCAAAGAGACTGGGACCGCTACATACCTCTATTCCTAATGTCTTATAGATCTGCTGTACACAATATTACAAGATTCACTCCAGCAAAAGCAAATTTCGGAAGAGAAATCAGACTTCCAATTGATGTGATAACCGGCGTGCCACCTGATAAACCAAAACCCATTACGGATTTCGTGTGCGATCTTCAAAACCAGTTGGAGGAATACGACCGCAATGCAAATGCCAGTGGTTTTGAAGAAGGATCCCTCGTATGGCTCCATAACCCTCTTCGCAGAAAAGGGAAGTCTCCCAAACTTCAAGCCCGGTGGGAGGGGCCTTATACTGTTGTCACTAAGATTAATGATGTGACCTACCGCATCAAGAAAGGATTAAGAGGAAAACCGAAGGTAGTTCACATAGATAGATTGGCACGATACCACGGAGATAATGCTCGGGACGAGCATAACTAAGAGGGGGGTAATGTTACGACTAGAACAAAAAGAAAATAGAAAAAAAATCATCTTTCTCGAAATTTCTAGGACCGTCCGTAAACATCGTGAATTTATCATAGTGCAGTCGTGTGACGTATAATCTTAGGTTCAACGACACACACACAGAAAGTCTTATCGCTAAAACTGTCAGCAAACAATAGGCCATAAATTAAACGTTCCCCTCGTTTTAAAAAGCGATGACGTAAGTTGTTTACAAGATGTTAGGAGTTCCTGGACCTTCCAGAGATTTCGGGATCGAGTCATTCAGATATATAAGGGAGTCGAGTTGCGAGACGCGGCAGTTAATAATTCGAAAGCGAAGCGACAACAAGAAGCGAAATAAGAGAGAAACAAACAGTGTTATTCTGCAAGTATCTACACAGGGTTATTCTGAGAGAATATTCGGTGAACGATTTATGTGTTTTGTTTTGTTATTGTTTTTTTTTTTATTATTTTAATTTCTACTAGCTGAGTACGAATAAATTACTTTTGAGTGACACTACGGCATCTTATTACCCACGAACGTAACAATATATTGCATATATTATTATTTCCGTATACAAATAAGCTGAGTATATGCGTATAGGTGCATGCGTTCAATATAAGATGCGCGAATATGTTGCATGGAGTGGCAACATATCTATATCAACTTATTAAATACGCTCTCAGAAAATATAAAAACATTTGCACTTATCATAAAGCAATTCTATGAAAGGTACTGGGGTATCAATTTACCAATATAACATATCAAATTTCATATATTTTGTGTTATCTCTTTCTCTAAGGATCGTAGGTATTTATTTTTAAATACGCACTAGCTTCTGCCCGCGGCTCCGCTCGCGTGAACTACAAAAATTCTTGTTACCAGGATAAAAAGTACCCTATGTGTCAATTCAGCTTATAAACTATCTGTGTGCCAAATTTCATCCAAATCCGTTCAGCCGTTTTTCCGTGATTGAGTAACAAACAAACTTACTTTCGCCTTTATAATATTATTAGGATTAGAATAGTACATAAGGATAGTGTTAAAGACCAATTTTTCAATTGTCAGATAATTGTCAAGTAATTTTGTACAATGAATAATATTGACCTTTTGACAGATAATATATAGCAAACCTATCAAAATTAAAAAAAATCCTCGAAGTAAGTTATCTGTTGATTGAAAAATCGGTCCTTAATAGGATATTTATAATTACTTATTAATTAAACAACAGTATACCAAAAAAGTTGACGTAACTGTGATGCTCCTTGTCATCGTGATAATAACAAGGAAGAAGTAATAAGAAAAAAATTACATATAGTTTTTAGTAAAAAAAAGCATTGTAAAATAATAAATACATTTATCAAAACAGGCTTACTACAAATTCAAAACACACTTGAAGATATACACTTGAGACAATAGTTTGTTATTATTTGAGCTAAAGTAGATATTTTTATCATGCAAAAAGAAGCCAAAAGAACAAATTTAAAACATTTTCTCAACGATTCCATATTTCACGTATTTCTACATAATTGTATTCCATTTTATAAGGCATATCGTATAATGTTTTTTTTTTATGTCAACGAACTATAAATTAAAATGACAAACTAAAACTTAAAGGATTTTCTATAATGATTGCTACTAATATCAGAAAATTAGGCGATGCGATGCCCAATATGCCGTTTATGATGTACCTTATCAAGGCATGACCATTTTCACTCCTCTATTAAATTTGGTCGATTTAATAGCCGTGCTTTCTAATTCGATTCATTTATTATAAGCGTTAAATTCAAGTTGATATATTAAATATCTTCCATTTTAGAGTTGATACTAAGTATCAAAAATATAAGAGATCCTTTGAAATATTATACATTTATAAAGTTTTTTTTTTATCTTGTATTTCTTGTATCTTGTGTTTTTTCTTTTGTATTATGATCGGATTGTCTATGTGCCATGGATGTACTGTACTGCCATGGATGTTATTAACGCCAATTTTAGGTCAAAGATGATAATAAAGAGTTTAACGTAGCTTCTATACTATAATGTAACAACGCGGAAGTTTTTTTTATTTGTTTGTTTATACACGCTAATCTCTGAAACTACCAGTTGGATTAATATATGATAGCCAGATTCACGAGAAATAGTATAGGCTATCTAGCATTAGGCTACACCACTCAGCTAAGTCTAAATATTGATTTTTGTTAAGTAAGTTGGAATAAATAGCGCACCCTAACTTATTTATCCGCGTGCGCTGGCGTAATGGTTAGTGATACGTAAATACAAAGTTATACAAAAATATTGCTTATTAGTACATCTAAAAAATTCTGGGATACCATATGCCTATCTCTTATACAGAAGCCACAATAAGGTATTTTGTATTACATTTCAACGAAAATCCAACCCCTCGAAGAAATTCCGATACGACGAAAATGTAATATCAATAAATTTGTAATTACTAATATACATTTTTCTCAAAAAAAATAGCGACTTTAAAAAGGAATAACTCAGCAAAGTATTAATATCTGAATCGGCTTTTATTAAAGGACTAATTATATTCGTATGCGCCAATTAGTTTATAAATTATATCGGCTCCTATCACAACTTACAAACTTACCATATCGACGTCTAGACAAGGTGCTCTATCAATATCAATCGTTTGACAAGTGTATTAAATGGTTGAGCGAAGTTGACACATACCGCGCCACCGTACATAGGCGCCAGTCATGGCCGCTACAAAACAGATATCGCAATAAAATACGCCTTCAAGGAAAATCTTATTATATATAAATATCTTGTGTACGTCTGTTAGTAATCATGTAACTTCTGAACGACTTGACCGCTTGAGCTTATCTATCTTCTATATATCTATGTTCTATACTATATATAAAAGAATAACTGACTGACTGACAAACATATCAACTCACAGCCCAAACTACTTGGGCTCGGATCGTGAAATTTTTGCGAAAGGTGGTGACAAAGGGAATGAACTTTTGTGTGAAAATCAGTCATTTTGAAAATTGAATATTTAGCAATTCATTTTGAGAGGAAAAAAGCCATGTTAGAGATGTTATAGACAAAGAAAGCGAAACTGCGAGCAAAGCACTAGTATTCACATAATATATTTGTTCTATTAAGACGATGGTTCATAACTATGTTAGGATCCGAGAGGACAAGCCCGGTAAAGCTGTAAAAGCCGTAAAGGCTCCAGGGCCCCTAAGGCTAACAGTATAGTCAGTTCGAAAAATAATAATAGTAATAATAATAATAATCCGATAGATGGCGCGGAAATCGAGCCATTAACTACCAAGAAGGGCAGAACGTTTGCCGAACCAGTTACTATATTATAGTTAATCCATTACGTATGTCTCAACACTTTACTTCTGAAAAACTAATACAAACTATGTTACAAACTACATAAACGGTTATTTAGGTTTCAGAAAGTAATATTTTATAATTTGCTCACGGTTTCTTTGAAATTTAAAATGCATCTATTAAAAATACAACGTAGCAATAACCATCAGAAAGAACGTAGCTTCATAATAATGGAGGAACTTTTAGAATCCGAAGCATTGATGTCTCAGTGGTAGCGTGTACGACTTCGCGATGATTGACGTGAGTTGGAATCCCTGTAATGAGCCTGAGCTTTCGGTGAAGGAAAACCATGGCATGGTGGTAGGGCATTTTCTAATGCCCGCCTGGCTAGCTACCACCCTCAAACTATAAATCTGTCGTCAAGCACCAATAGGTGTGTTCCGTCAGCTGCACTTGAGAGCCAGTCTTCCACTAGGTTTAACGTGTTATCATCTTGGGCCACATCATCACTTAACATCAGGTGAGATTGTGGCCACTACGCCATACCTATAACGATAAATAAAAAAACTGATCAGTAGTTTCAACGATTACTTCTTACATACATACTCACAAAGTTTATATTTTTATAATGTTAGTATAGATGAATATAATATTACATCCACAATCGGCACTGCCATTCATATTAAAATATTAACAAAACCATCCTATATTGTCCCACTACTGGTCTGAACAGCCTCTTTCTAAAGAAAGGCACAAGCTTTATCACTACCTGAGATCACGAGGCAATCCCCATAATACTGGGTTTATAAAAACGGCTGGTTTAGAGTCAAACACCTAAGCTAAACAGGTCATGAACTCAGCGTCTTATTTCATTTAGGAACAATATGAAGTTTATTTTTAAACTTACTCTAAAAGTTGCTTATTATATAGATAATGGTCCATTCATAACATTCGGTTCGACTAATAACACCAAGACAATGAACTTTGATATTATAAACTGAATCATGCTCCAGCCCCCAAATCCTAACTTGATTTATTTTCAAGAATCAAAATAATAATACGGTTCAAACTACATAAACATTTTTTAAATATAATAACCCATAAAGCATAATTTGTCACACATACACGAGAATTATTTATAAAGCGATTGTTTTGTGCAGTGATAATAAAGTGAATTTATCACCCTCCAGATGATCGTAATTGTTAATAATTGTACGAGTATATGATGGGCAATCTTATTTATATGCTTGTAATTGAACGTTCACTTAATTTTCTGTATAACTAATTTTATAAGTACCAACAAATTCTAACAGTCAGGGTATCTGACTAAAACCAAGGAGATCACAAGTTCGATCACGTCAAAAGCTGACGTAATTAGTTTATGTAAACTGGTTTGAGTAGTTTCCGTAATGGTCTTCTGCGAATTTAAAACGTATATAGATCATCCTCTAACATGAAGTGGTCAGCCCTGCTAAGAAGATATGATACGCATTCGCCTTTAGTGATTTGGAAAATAGATGTAAGTGTTATTGACAGCGAATTCAAAATCTTCGTCAATGGAAGTTATTCGGATCCTAAAATTGGCCTGCGCTTTCGATAAAGGAAAAACTCTTTAATAATAAAACCATAACACGGTGGTTACGTATATTCTAGTCCAAATAGCTACCATTTTGGGTTGAAAATCTGTCGCCAATCAACAATAGGTGTGTTCCACTAATTTTGTCTTTCCACCGTCGATATATTTGCATTTTACGAAATACATTCTAAATTTATTTTGTCCTACTTCTACTGTAAATTAATAACTTAATTATTTTGATTTATTGCAAAAATTAACCCGTCGGCTTTTAACGTTACACAAAATACGGTTAAAATTGGCATTAATGTCATCCATAGCAGTCAAGATATTAAAGTAAAAAGTGAACCCTGTACTCAAAACGTTAAGGAAATAACTAATTCCCCAACAGATAATACTTAATTATACCGAATCTACTTATAACATTATTTCTAAAATATTAATTGTACTATTATATAGTAACTTAGAAGCAACGTAATTAAAATATTTGTATCTATATAATGATAAACATCATCGTTTTGACAAGTTACGCTGTAAAGTTAGCTTAATATGGCTATTATTACTTTTACAATAGCCTTCTAAAAACGTTGACACATAAATTTGGTGGTTAAGTTATATCTCACGCAAATCTACTTAAATTTAAATATCTGTTTGGAACCCGGATGCTACATTAAGAATAAACACTCAACATTCAACAATCATTATTAGCTATATAGCCCCTTTTATATATTGCCACCGATAGATATAGATGACAAAACAACTTAGAGAAATAAGTTTACAATAATTTACCCACAATAAGCATTGTCTTCAAAATAACCAGTGGGCGAATACCGTGGCTGGGAGCGAGAGCAGTACGATCCACACGAGCAGAGCCGCGGGCACAGCTAGTAAAGAGATAAAGTTTGTAGGTATAACCTCTGGAACTGCTGATCTGATTTTAAAAAATCATTCACTAGGAAACTACATTATCCCTGTGTGATATAGGCTGATATAGGTGATTCCATTTTATTTTATTGCAATGAATACAAACTAAGTCGCGGGTGGTGGCCAGTATCATTATAAAGGCAATAAAATAAACACCTAGGTTAGTATAGTTAAAGAACACACCACACAAATCCTTTAATGTGACAATATCGCAGGAGAACGCGTAATAGTTATTTGCGCAAACGAAGAACCCATACATATCAGGTCAAGATTTCATTTAGGAATAGAATTATATATACATACCAAATAAAGCTATGAAGTACAATAGATAAAAGATGTATACGCAATGACTTTAGAGCCGATGGTATAATATCCGAGGATCCAAGCGATCAACTCGCAACTCGCTCTCACTTTATACCATAAATAACTTTGTCAATCCGCTAACTTAATAGCATAATTCATTCACTGCAAGACAACATAACGAGCAATGCCGGTAATAAAACAGAAAAGCCACGTGAAGTGATAATAGCTGTCCGTAGATAGGTAATGATACCTGATTGCAGGTCCACGCCTCACAGGGAAAGTCGTCATATATACCTAAATACTCATGTAACAATATCATTGTTTACGTATCTCTGCATATTTATACGACTGAACGTTATCTGACCTTACCGCTGGCTGTATGTATACCAGTGCCGCTAGAATACAATCTGGGTAATTAACGCAACCGAGGACTGTCTACATTGAGGATGTTACGATTAGAGCTGTTCGCCTATTAAGGAGAAACAATCACAACTCAAACATGGTATAAACAAGATTTGCTGCAAGTTTCCAATTCACGTCTATAAAATAGTCATTATTTATTTGTTGGATATTCCAGTTTCAAAGGCTATAAAATTTTACCTCAGACTAGTAGCATAAACAAAGCGGTAATAAGTACCTACTTGTTGGATTCAATTTCTAGAGGTTGGTTAATCAATACTTATTTTGACGACTTATGTGAACATTATAAAACTAACTAGCTGACCCGTGCGAATATTTAGCATCTATCTATACATACATATAAATTTCATTACATTATTACATACATCATTATTAAATTATATAACTCAATATCTCTCTGTCTGTCTGTCTGTTTATGTTCTTTTCACGCGAAAACCACTTATCCGATTTACATGGTTTATATTTTAATTCATAGATCTATTATCTGGCCAGGTTATAGGATATATTTTGTTAGATAAAGTAGCATACGAAATAAGCAGTGACGATAATGATGAATCAATTCGGAGAAAATACGCTTTTGGGGCGCCTAAATGTCTTAAGCTGACTAAACCATAAGAGATATATCAAATTAATGTTTTACATAACTGTAGATCAAAAAAGATATACAAAAAAGTAATCGATAGCATATATCTATCTTCTGAGTATCACCCACAATAAGCATTTTTGAGCAGCACAGTTCGCACGTGCGCTCGACCGACAGCATTCTGTAGACCACGAGAACGGAGCCGCGGTCACAGCTAGTATTATGTAATGTAAACAATCTAACAGGGGCCCAAGTTTCCTATTTCACATTTAAGAATATACCATTGTCATTATATCGACACTCTATTGATATATCGAAATTGTAACAAATTTGGTATTCTGCTAAAATTTCGTTACTGTGTCGATAGAATGTCTATAGTGTTGTGATAGTGTGTCAGTGGTATGGCAAGATCTATACGTCGTTAGTGTTTCCTATCAAAATCTGCCATGGATTCAGTGTTGCTAATCTATACTACCATTAGTTGACAATACTTGTTAGTTCTATTTTTTCTGTTAAATCTGTACCCATCTTGATTCAAGTTGAGACGGCGACCGCCTCGACTTTCGCCATCTCGACAGTCGCCATCTTGACTTTCGTCATTTCGACTGTTGCCATATCCAATGTCGCTATCTCGATTGTCATCAAATTATCGATATTTTATAGATTCGATGACGTTGATGACAAAATTTTATATTATTTTTATGAAACGTGTAAGCAATCGTACTAAAAAAGCTGTTGTTCTTCAATGGCTATTAAATAGTCAAAACACCATAGAAGTACGATTGATACAGCTGTCAAATATTTAAGAGGATACCAGTTTGCCTACTATCGAGTTGCTATCGAAATAGCATTGAAACGCTATTGTAGAGCAGAATACCAAATAAGTCAGTGGTTTTCTTATAGAATGGTAAACAAATAGGAGAATACCGAATGGTGATCAAATGTCTATTGATAAACTATCGATACGCTATTAAAACACACATTTTGTTAGCAGACTTGGGCCCCAGCTGTCATGATAGTTAGATTGTTAATAGATGGAGCTATGTTAGTTGAATGATGTTTTAATCATAACCTTTGAAGAAGATTACGACGCAAAACAGGATTAATACACCTTTTATGAGGAATCTCTTACATTATTATATGCAACACTGGACTGGTAGTCAACTCAGGGACGACCCGTGTCGAGGTGCAAGGTGTGCACAGCTCCCGGGCGGCAACCTACTTAGGTCGTCAAAAACAACTAAATCGGGCAATGTAAATAAAAAATTTAAAATGCTTAATATTACTAAAGTTATATCTTTGTCTGTTCTCTATTGTTTTGCAATAGCCTAAGTGTATTTTTTATCATTCACGCGTCTGACTTTTTTATATAACTCAATAAAGAAATTATTTGAAAGTGGCAAGCATGTATTGTATCGTAGAAATTCTGAATTGTACTATTATTTATAATTAATTAGGTCTATGGTCTATAGGGGAGGTAAATTACATCTTGCACTCGGGCAACAGATATCCTCAGCTCGAACTAGCAGCCAATTCAAGAAACAGTTATATTGGTGTATTGCCGTGTCAGTTTCAAAGTGGCGGTGTTAGACACACCGCGCAGCAGTGTGTTGTCGGTAGCTAGCACGAGGCGACACCGGCTTCACTACACACCGCTATGTCGATGTGGTCCCCGATAGCCGAGCTACGCGACCGCGGCCGGACCGGACCATTTATTCATGGTGCAATAAATTCAAATTACAGGATTAACAATAGTAAGGATAGCATCTTTCTATATGATACCGATACAGCCAACATAAGTACGCTTTCGTATCGACCATAAACGTTTATTTGTAATTTTATTATTGTATGTTATTAAGAAATAAGTATATATAAGTTACTTCTTTTGACGTGTTTTCTTCTTCTTCCTAACTTGGCAAATAGTCCTCTTTATTGAAGACCCATTATGTGTTATGATGATTTCAATATTTTAACAAGATGGTGGCTGCCTTGTTAGAACTTTCTAGGGAGTTTTGGCATCTCATAATTTATTGTCCATCTTATTTTTTCCAATCCACTTCACTTGTGTACAATAACCAAGCTTTGTAATGCAAAATGCCACCTGTATTATACAATATAGGGTCAAAGAACATAAATTTATGAATAAAAAACGAAAACCACTAATGAGAATTTAAGATCCCGCAAAAAAGTAAAAATGAGAGCTGCACGTGCATCATGTGACGGAAGAATATAACGTCGTATAAATAACCATTATGTTAATCTCATTAAAATAATCCCACGTTGTATAAACATTATATACACATAGTAACACTTATTTATGATACTAGTTCGGTAATTTGGTTTTTACAAACGCGTAGATGAATGTATAGCCCGAAACGAAGTGGAGTGCTATAACTACCATAGTCAAAGAGTTTGTAAAAACCAATTCCTCACGCGTGTCTTACAACGTTTTTCAACCCATTTGCGAGAAAACAGTACAATAGGTAATGAAGCAAAATTTTGCATTAAATTATTTTTAATAGCAAAAAGAAATTATACAGATAGGTCACTACTCTTGGAAATTTTATCTGTAACTTGCGCCTCATTCAAGATATCAGGTGGAGTAGATTCCATATTAATAACGAATTCCTCACTTGAACTCATTATTATTTTGTTTATAAACATCAGTAGGAAAGTCGCAACAATCTTTGACATTTCTAATATGAAATTGGCGCGCATTTGCAAATAGCGTCACGTTCGCGTGGTCAAAAATAGAACTACATCTTTGGTCTCATTTTCTATTTAGTACTAAAGTGAGACAAATGTATTGACAAAAAGTGCATCCAAGGTTCTATATCATTCAGATTATAAATTTATTCTCGTAATGTGAAACTCCTTGGTGGAATACTTATATTATTATTTTTTAATTTAAAAAAACGCACAGCGCTATCGCTCCGTTATAGGTGCGTAATTTTTAACTTTCGAACAAGGTATACAAGCTTCGTAAATGCATTTTTTGAGCAAATGTGTTAAAAAAAGAATTAACATTATTATCATTAATACTAACTTCATCATGTAGTTGGCATGTGGGGTAAAATTTTGGAGGTTATTTTTGTTATGTTACTCCACAGAAGTAAAATTTCTTACGAACGTACATGTAAGTACACAAAAAAGTTTTAGTAAAAACTTAAATAAAAAAAAATCATATTTGAAGTAAATTGGACTAGTCTTCTCTTGCAAGTATATTATTCTTTTCACGTATTTGGTGTGGAACAAAAAAAACAGACATATCCGATTACAACCTCACAAGCGATATCGAACCTTTAAGTCTAAGAAGAGACTTCGCCTGCTCGTATGTGTTCTACCATTTGTACAATGGACAGTGTTCCGAGGAAATGTTTGGTATAATGCCAGTGGCTACTTTCCGCCATCGCATCGCTCGCCATTGGTAGGGAGATCATCCTCACACTTTGGAGCCTAAATGGTCGCGGACAATCCGCTTTCAGAGGAGTTTCCTTACGCGAACGCTTCGGATGTGGAATGAGCTCCCTCATGAGGTTTATCCACGCATGTGGTGCTTCTGGTATTGCAAGCGTCCATAGATTGCGGTGACCACTTACCATCAGACGGAGCGCACGATAGCTTGCCACCGTCGTCGTGGTATAAAAAAATATTACGTAGGTACATTTCATTTCATAGTTTAGACATTCATAATACGAAAAATATACGAGATAGGGCGTCGAAATTTTAATATGTGGTTGAACGGTAACGGTTTCGGTAACGTAAGTTTTTTTTCCTACTTTATTTTTTTTAATAACTCTCTATAAAATCGAAGCATAGATTTTCACGGGGCTTTACACTCGTTTTATTGCTTAAAGAATATACGTTATATCTGTAACCGATTAAAGAATCCTGAACCGGTAGAGGTTATTAGATGAAATATATTAAAGAAAACTTATTAACAGTATGATAATATAGATAAACAAGAAACTATGCATAGTAGGTACAATTATCACTATTATAAAGCACCTCTTTTCTACTACCTCTTTTCATCATATATTTAAAATACTAAAAGCCAAAAACAACGCTATGTAGTTGGTTTATTAATAAAAGTATATTACAAGTAGTAAAATCCTTCAGTATAACCAACTGCTTTAAAGTCTAATGAACGATAAAATCATAGTATAGTACTTACTTAGTAGAGTACTTTTCTAACAGAGCTGTAAATAAATTATTATATGGCCGTAAAGTTAGCGCGTACATAATTGAATCTAATTTAAATAAAGATGAAAGATTTAAATGAAGATTCAAACAAAAACATCGCCATCAATAATCGTCAGAAAACAAGCTTGTCGCAAGAGCATGAGTCTTGTTATCGAGCGAGATGGACGCTATATAGCGCAATGAAATCCAACACCACTACGAATCGAACCCTGTCCTGTCGAGTTTGAAATTTCTGCAATATTTCGCCCTTTTCACGCAGATACCCTGGCCCCGTGTCTAAACCGGTGGACATGAAACACAATATCGCCGAGTGAACTGCATAATTTATACGCACCGAGCAAATCCAATGCGGTGCAAATATTAGATGTGTAATCTTAAATTATTACACTTTTGATATATTTGCATCTTCTGTTAAGTAGGTACAGGACAGAAATAATTTTATTTTACTAATAAATGTAAGATATGACTGGATAAATAGCATCACGTAGCTAATTGCGGATGAGTCACATTCCTGTGGCGAGTGTCGCGCCCGTTTACCTAAATATATTCAAATGAATGCGTGCGATTAGCGGCCGCAGCCGAGGCGCTTCATGCGTTGACACATCTACGTACATCAACCAGGCGACTGCGACTGAAGTGCCAGAACTGGTTTCATGTGATAGCTACATCACTTACCATGTTTTAATTGGAAACGCTCTACCCAGATTGATACGAAGCTCACTCGTACATAATTTAAGGATCAAAATCAAGGTAAGTACTCTGAAATCACTACCTTAATCCTTTTCTCTTCTACTTAAAATAATTTCCATTCACTGTACTTTGGAAGCCACTTCTTTGTATAGATGTTTTGTGCTATCCGACTGACGATCTATGGATTGATTTCAGTAGTTTGCCGTCGCGTTTTCTTGTCTAAGACTAAAATATTTTTACAATAATTTTAACAAATAATATAAGAAAACTTTCAAAGAAATATTTAATCACTTTTTAGTAGCTAATAAAATATTAATTTTAGAGCAACTTCTTGCATATATCAGTCTCTAAATAAATATAAAGTCGTACTATGCAGATAGTGAGGGATCCGTTCCTTGTCCATGCCACTGGACTCTAAGATATTAATTTTCACCATACCCGACGTTGAAGATAAACTTGAAAGCAAATGGAACTCAGTAACACAAGTTATGTGTAATTCATTTACAAACAATATACATTTTGATATATTACATTTCCATACAAAATAGATCACAGCAAACTCAAACAGTAGTATAATTATAAAGAAATACACGCTTTGTCCTAACTGTTGTTAGATATAATTACTCTCGGCCATATATCTGTTTCCAATCAGATAATTGTGTCGACCCCGTTGAAGCAAACAAAGGCCAGAATAACATTGATATAAATAGACTCGTTAAAATAAAGACCAATTCTGTTTTTTGCTACTTCATAAATAAATAAAAAGCTTTATAAATTACTTATGTTATAATTTATATAACATACCAGCGTTAGTAATGCAATGATTATTTTCATCACGTATATTTATTTATACTCAATTATTCACAGTTCATAATTATTATGAATTGTATAGCCTATCAATTGGGGAATGACTTGTAGATACTTCTCGTGTATAATTTCCATCGAAATGGGCTGTATTTTTTTAGGATATTTAATAGTATTATTGTCGGTTCTTTGATCAGAATCTGTTGAGCAGTAATCTATTTTTTTATTAGTATTTCTAAAAATATTATTGCTAATATGTAGTATTGAAATTCTATTATTCTATCAATTATGGAATGACTTATGTATGCTTCCCGTCTACAAAATTTCATCCAAATCGGTAGAGAATTAATAGAAAATTGTTTTTTGTTTTAAATTATTTTTTTACTATTTCTAAAACTATTATTGATTGATTATAGCCTATCAATTGATCAATGATATAAGCTTATCATGTATAAAATTTCATATGAATCGGTCAAGCCGTTTTTGAGTTAAATTCGGACATACAGACAACAGTAAAATTTGTTTTAATGCTATATTCGTTATCTGTGTCCTTTTTATATTATACCTATGGGGAAATTTGAAAAAAAATTCATGTACAGACAGAACAGATCTATTAATATAGATAGTCACACTCAATGTTATGAACATAGAGTGTGACTACCTTCACTACAATAAAACAAAAGGGATTTAGCAAGCAAATTCACAATGTTAAGTTTTTATGCGAGCGCATCGTAAAAATTCACTCCCATATTTATTTCATAACGCGCCTATAAATAGTGTAAGTTCAAAACTAAGGAAACAAAAATGGGGTAAATTATTTAAGGTAAAAATTAATCGACAATTTTACCACTATAAATTATAGACATTATCAGCATATTAATATCGGTATTATTGTCTTACATTACTATAGTGTTATAAACAAAAAATTAAGTGTGTCAAACGTCCATTTGTGTCAGCCTTAACTGAAAGGTTAATCAATCTAGCGGACGTACTTGTATTGTCTTACGACAGGCGAGGGACACTACCGCCAATCCAATCATATATCATCACATACAATTAAGTAGGTATCGGAATTAATAATAAAATGGACAAAGATGTAAATAACTTACTTCTCGGAGAATCGTTTCGCTGTGATTATTGAAACCGTACTAATGAACTAGCAATAAGTGCTATAACAACAAGATTGCTGTATGAGCGCACGCCACACATAAGCAGGCAACTAACAGGGTAGTCAAATCAAATTAAAAACAAAAACTTGGGGGACAGTCTGATAGTAAAGTCCTCCGTCAATATTGTTTCCTGAGGTTCCTCCAGGCTACCTACTACGAACACTAAGATAGAAAAACAATCTCGCTCGAACTGATGGATAGTGAGGACCTATGCATGCTGCCTACTGGGTCGGGACCCAGATAGGGGGTCATTCTCTATCAAGCTGCCGAACCGGAAGGATTTCTATATCAGTTACCAGTTTGGTCATCAAGCGAGGCTCGGAATGCCTATAGGGGAGATTGGAGGCCACTGTGGGTAGCCCCAAATAAAACGATTTCAGCTGAATCAGCAGACCATTTACATCTCTACAGATATTCCACGATTGTGACAGTATACTTTTGTTTTGTATTTGCATTCGATACTAACTATAAGACGCTAGTGACTATATTTCAAGGGACTATAACTGGCCTGGTGCTGTTGTTGTATGCGACGTTACGACATACTCATCTAATGATCCAGATATTTATTTGGCATAGATTTATTGTACAGTTTTAAAGTGCAAGAAAAATAAAAGTTATTCTTCTTTGTTTGTCCCTTATCCCATTATTTGGGGTCGGATCTCCTTACATTTCGCACCAAGCCAATCAGTCTTGAGTTATCGATTTTGTCTGTGATTGGTGAGAAAATAAAGCTAGCAGGTATCCAAAAAAAAATACAAGGATAATTTAATATATACTAGCGGTGCCCCGCGGCTCCGCACTCTTTTGCACTCTACGCAATAAATATTTTCATCCCGTAATTTTATTTTTACTCATATTATTGACAATTCATATAGTCTATCAATTAAGGAATGACATGTACTTCCCGTGTCTAATTTCCATCAAATTCGGTTAAGATAAATATATGTTTTTTAACATTTCTATAGGTACTATTGACAATTCTTATACCTTATCTATTATGGAATGACACTGTATAAATCTCGTGTTCAAAATTTCATCAAAATCTGTTTAGAATAAATACATTTTTTTTAATTGTTGACAATTCTTATAGCCCTTCAATCATAAAATGACTTAAACTTCCGGTGTATAAAATTACATCGAAATGGCTTATGAATGTATGAAATGTTTATTTACGATTTTTAAGAACATAATCGAAAATTCTTGTAACCTAACATTTGAAAAGACAAAAAACTACCTATTTTGTACATTAAAATTTGCAACAGTCTAAATGGTCGAATTTTATCTTTGTATTTTCGTATAACTATAGGTAGGACTTACATAGTTCTTCGATGACAATAAATACCAAATTGGATTTTTTTGTTTTCTGTAGATAAATTTAAAGATCGTCTGCTAAGAGAATTAAAAACATCTGAACTAATGAGATATAACCGTTATACAATTTACTCGTCACTAAACATTGTTGCAAAGCAAATTACGAGATCATTTACTAAAAATACTCAAAGACTTCGAAACTTGGCGCAAATCCAAACCAAATAATATAATCACAATACAATTTGTAAAACAAGTATTCTTTTATGATATAACGAACAGTGTCCCACGCGTCTATTATGCATTACTAGTTTCACCTCGTACTTTTATTATTACTCATATTATTGACAATTATTCTTATAGCATATTAATTATTGAAGAATGACATATACTTCCCGTGTACAACATTTTATCAAAATCGGTTGAGTATTGGATGGTCATGGATGGTTCTTATAGGATATCAATTATGGAATAACATATACTTCTCGTGTACACAATTTCAACAAAATGTTTTAAGAAATATTAAAAAAAAAATGTTTTTAGTTTTTTACTATTTGTACTATTGACAGTTCCTATCATTATGGAATGAAGTATGATTTCTATCTACAAAATTTTATCAAAAACAAAGAAAAATTAATCAAAGTTTTTTTTACGGTTTCTAAAGGTGTTTCTTATTGAAAAATCTTATAACCAATCAATTGAACAATGACATACGGATCCCGTTTACAAAATTTCATAAAAATCGGTCAAGGCGTTTTGAGTTAAATCCAGATATACAAACAGACAGAAAAAACACTTTTGCGTCATATTCGTGATCAGTGTCCTTTATAAATATAGGATGTCTATCAGGTAATACATAGGGATATATTGGATAAAAATTTACATGTACAGACAGAACAACAATATATTACAAAAGTAAATAAATCTCATTTTATTATGAAGTTAACATTATGAAGCTGTAAATCAATCATAATCATCAGCATTATCTGTAATCATTAAAAAAATTCAGCAGTATATGAAATTGTAATTAATGATACAGACGTTCTAAATACATCGAGCCGCTTCAGTTGCGCAGGAACATTGTCTCGCTGAGCGTGTTCTACTGTCTCTATAATGGCAAGTGTTCTGAAGAACTATTCCCTCCTCTCCACTCCTAACAGAACCACATGTGCTGGGCTTAGAAGCTACAATTTTACGGTAACCTCGATCTCGGCTAGAAAAGTTATCTATGTCTTATCAACGGCCAGTGTGATCCCTCCTTCTTGCGACGTTCAGCCCTTAAAGCGTATCGTGAAGAGATATTTTTGCAGGCCAGCATGACAGCGTCAATACCGATATCTCGGTGATCACCACTGTTTTTAAATTGCACTATATAAAAAAAGTTGATATGGCAACGATTTCTTCACCAACTTCAGATGTATTTCAGTAACTAATATACTATGCAAAATCGCGCATATAATACATCTGTTACAAACTCAATATTAGCAAAAAGAGACAAATACACAAGTATTTCTCTCTATTTTGCCTTACTTCTCTTTTCTTCAATAATTATCTATGCCACACACAACTCTGCAATAAATTCTGAATTGATGACTTTTCTTTATTAATGTCATCTAACCCCGCTACAAATAAACTAAATCTTATATAATACTCGTATAATCAATAGTGCTAATAACTGTTACTTTACTGATCGTGCTTTATTTTATTAGCGAGTTTCACAGCCAGTTAGACACTGTAAATTATTCTGTGCTGTTATATTAAGATTGAGAAATAAAGTTTATGCTGTAACTTCATATTATAAAGTTAAGTATACACTTAAGTACTATATAAGATACATTTTTTAAGTCTTTACAAGAAATGTACTAGCACCCATTGAATAGATAAATAACGTATAGAAAAATAATAAAAAATATCTATGTTTTATAATACAAATTCGACAGTATTATAAAGATAATAGTAAATAAGGATATGTATGTTTACGAGAACGTTAAATTCAGTCAATCCTACCAATATAAATTTCTGAAAGTACACCCACAATCTAGAAAAGGTCATATTTTGTAAAAACATTATCGCCGTAGGCGTAATGCAAATATCAAATTTTATCAATGTTTTAGAAGAGCATAACTAATATACACAAACGAAAACTCTCCTTTAACTTTAATTGCTTCAATAACAATTACGTAGATTAGGTCCTTCTAAAACTTAATTTTGAGCACCAGTTTGAAGTACACTTTGAATCTTTCCCTTCTCTATTTCTTACAGCAATTTATATCTAAAAATTTACAACAAAATATCCTATATAGCTTTTTTTTTAATAAATTAAGATGAGCGCTGAAATTATACCTTAAAAAATATTCTGAGGCCTGGTTAAACCATGAATAATAAAAAAGAAAATGGATACAAACAAACAACAAATACTTTTTATACTCTTGCAGTAGTATATTAAGAATAAAATGGCGTTGGGTCCCAAGGAATATCAACGTGGTTGTGGAATATCCAGCCGGTGGTCGATGCAGCGAGAGATTTATGCACCGGGTACAATAATGGTCGTATTAATGGAAACTGACACCAAGCCAGACGCTCAGACGCTTGCCTTTCATGAGAGAACACACCAGAGTGCCTTAAGAACATAATACGAACGCTGTATTAATACACAATAATGTCACATTCATTCATGGAACCATGTATCTTCAGTTTATGACTGGTACTTAGAAATTATTAACTATATCTGTCATAATGTGAATTTAGGGTAGAGTTGCTATTCGTCCGGATATATCGGGACTGTCACCGTCATTACGCCCTTTATCCCACCGTCCCGACAAAGCACTATTACGTCCCGATTTACCAGTCGATCAAGACATTCCAAAAATTCGCACCAAATTACTTGACCACGCTGTGAAAATCACAATTCGCTGGGAATTCCACAATAACATTTGGAAGACAAAGTTCACTCGGAAGGGATATGGTTTCACTTTTTAAATTATACAAAAAATCCTGAATGTAAATTTCATAATTTGCTCAAATTATGTTAATATTTGTTTGCTTGACCTGGCCACAATGCAACTGAGTAAAATTATTTTCATTAATGTGAAGCCAGTCAATATTACAGTTTTATAAACATGTAAATAGCACAGAAAGAATTACTCTAAAAAGTAAAGTTTTCATCAAAATAAGATCAAGCTAAGTCTAACACTGCTTAGATCATAATTTGTCAATAAATAAATATTCGTTTTTCTCTTTGTATCCCGGCGAGAGCCTATGGCAACCCTAATATAGGTGCGTAGAAAGACTATACTTATAGGACCTAGAATTTAAAACCACGTATTAGATTTTAATCCTTTTACAAAAACGGCGTAAGGATTTCAAACGTAAGTGCTCTATTTAAATAGCAACTTTATACTCTTAGACACAAATACTCTTGAAGAATCTGGCATAAGATCTCCCTTTATGCAATCGAATAGTGCTAAAGATGGGCATATGAATCACGTTGTTTTTAAGTTATACTTCTGTTGGCGCGTTAGTAGAAGGTAAAATTTATAGCGAAATGATAATGTTATCCATAATTGATAATAATGTGAATTCAATTTACTGACTTTATTTTTCATTGTGTTATAATAATTGAACATTGTATAAATGAAAATTATTCAATCTGATTAAAATAATTGTACATAAGTACACACAGTTTCTTTTTTACTTGTTCTGTGATTGGTTTATTAAAGTAGAAAACAGAGATCAATAGCAAATCATATTTCAATAATAAAATACCAGTTAAATGACGTTATTCATATTTATGTCTCGTTAGATTTGATTGGAAAAATAAATATTGTACTGCTTGTATACCTATTATTACAATAGATAGTTTGTAATTTTACAAATTACGTAATTGCACGCCTGTTGATACTTCTTTTATTATAGGAATTATTTCACCGATGTGAGTTACAGCGCCGCGCCGGCCACAGATAGACACTCCATCTAAGCGTGGAATTATTTATTCTCATGTAATATAGCCTCTGTGTGATAGGTTATTGAATTTTCCACTTGCTCTTTTATCTTGCAAAGAACCGAGGGGCGAGGCGTGTGCCCCATCCGTGAATATTTATAACACAGACACTGCTTGGATTTAAATTAATTTATATAAGGTATAGACTGCACTCAGCGTGTATGGACAAAACATAATTGCTCGTTAAGCTTCGATTCTCAATTGATCTTTGATTAAGAAAATAAAAAAGCGCCTCGCTTGAGCGCTTGGGAATATTTTAAATGTTTCTTGACAAATGCAACGAGTATACCATCTTGCTTATTGGACAACATATTAACTCGTATTGTAATATATATAGCTTTAATGAATTCTCAATGGATACTTGAATTTTAATATCGAAATAATAATCAATTTCGATCAGTTGTAAAGATGATGATATCAATAACAAAAGTTAATACATATAGAGGGTATATTTGAATTTATTTCGTCGATAACATGGAGTATCGATTCTTTTATTTGTGCGACACGACGGACGCAAGTACAATTTATTGATACTGGGTTCGATAACCAGTAGACGCGTCCCACGCGACGCAGCGCGGCACGTTGCGGCGCGTGCGCTGAACACAATGATGATCAAGGTGCGCTGTTGTGCGGTCATCTACTATTACGTAGATCTTGCTAAAGAAAACAAAAATGTGTGTATTTTTACGCGTAAAAAAATGCGTAACAAAACAAAAATATCGCCAAAAAATTATCTATATGCTAACAAAATGATGAAGCTAGCTATCAATGATGTAATGTTTATGTATACAACGTTAAAATATTTTTACACAATTAAAAACAAATAAAAGTAAGTAAAACGAATAAATTCACATTATTATTATTATTGATAATAATTTCAGCATGTCACTTCAAAAACAAAGATTTGGGGAAAAAATAGACTAACGCTACTACAATATACAATACGGGATACATTTTCTACATCACCATAATAAAATAAAACTTAAAACAATTATAAAATTTCATAAACTCTCGATCGATTCTAATTAACAATTAATAGTAATCTAATATATCTATACATATAATAATATTTGTCTGTTTGTAATGGCAAAATAATAGATTTTTATTAAATGCATATGAAAGTTTATACGGTATTTATAACAAAAACACAATTTAAAAATACTGTCTGTTTGTTTATTCCGGCTAAATCTCCAAAACTGTTGGACGGATTTTGACGGGACTTTCACCGGCAGATAGATGTTGTTATAAGGAGTAACTTAGGCACTTTTATTTTCGATAATAAAATATGAAAATAATTATTTAAATATATTTCATTACATTCATTGACATATAAAGAGGGGATTTGCCGTAATCGCCACGCTTGGCAGGCAGGTGGGCGACCGCTGTTTGGCTGTAGAATAATACTCGAAGAACGCTGCTACCCGTCCTTCGGCTAATCCCATCCATATATAAAATATATAGAAGAGTTCTCGAGTGGCGGCCACGTACGTACCAGCAGACCCGCCACAAGGTGGACCGACGACCTGGTAATGGTTGCGGGAAGCCGCTGGATGCGCAGGACCGCTCATTGTGGCGAATATTGGGGAGGCCTATGCCCAGCAGTGAACATCTTTCGGCTGAGATATGATGATCATCATATAAACAGCAATATTTATATGCATAAATCACGATAAATATTAAAATTCGAAGCACTAGTTTTCGAGTTAATATTACCTAATCGACCTTACGATGATATCTACAATCACATCAACCATAATATTAGTGTATAAATGTCATCAAACTGTGGGAAAGTTTGTATTTACAAGTTTTATCGTCACATAGGAATAAAGGTCAATATAGTCGTTTATATCACTATAAAATTATTTTATAACATTGCATTAAATTCTTTTAATAAAATCTGAATAAACTAACCTGCTTATACGTGTTTAACATAAAGATTTTAAATTGATAATTTGTGAAAACAAACAAATAGATCCACTTCTAGCATTTGGTACCAGATTAAAGTACAAATAACTGATATCACCCACAGAGAAGTAACACATTAAGCAACGCTTTTGAATATCATTTACATTAATAAATTATTAAATACGCAATGAGCAGAGGATTGAATTAGTTCGTTTCGAGAAACTACTCTGGAGTTAAGAAATGAAATATTAACTACGCATATAAGTTACTCTTTAATGTCAGCATTACTCTCAGAGGTGTACTTCAAGTGCTAGAATATTAATTGAAATAAAAATTGTGTAGGCATTTACGCGAATTGTAAATCTATGTACGCATGTAAGAAGCCGTTCTTTGACGTAACAAATGACCAAATTAATGAATAATAAATGACGTTGCTTGGCGTAACAAAGCCAAAATAACTCCAAAAATTGTATCTCGCATGTCACTTTTTTAATTGTGTAAAAATTATTTATAATTAATTTAACGTTTATTTATACACCATTATATTATTATTACATAATAAATAAGGCAGTAAAATGAATTCACATTATTATTAGCTAACTTCATCATTACGTACTTCCGTCACAAGCAACCGAAGCAATTATGGCTCAGTGGTAGCGTGTACGAACGCCGCGTCGAACAACGTAAGTTCGAATCCCTGCAATGAGCTTGAGCTTTTAGGTGAAGCAAAACATCGGGATTTTCTAATGCTTTCTAATGGCCGCCTGGCTAGCTACCACAAGTTGAAGATCTATCGCCAAGTACCTATAGGTGTGTTCTGGCAGCTGCACTTGAGGGCTAGTTCCCCCACTACACTTAGCGTGTAATCATTTAACATTAGGTGAGATTGTGGACAAAAGGCAAAACCTATAACATCAGATGGACTATATGCTTGTTCGTTACTTCTATATATCTAAATACATATTATAAAAACTAAACGTCTTTCTGTCTTTCTGTCCGTTAATGTTCTTATCACGCGAAACCACTAAACCAATTTTTTATTTTTATTCCTAGCTATAACATATAATATAATCTGGCCAGATTATAGGATATATTTTTTAAGATAAAGTAACATACGAAATAAGCAGTGATGATAATGGTGAATCAAATCGGAAAAAGACGCTTTTACGACGTTTAAATGGTTTGCACTTGGTAAACTATAGGAACGAGATATATCAAATTAATGTTCTACATAATTGTGGATCTTAAAAAGACCTACAAAATAGTCAGTGATAGCATATTCGATATATGCTAAAGATCACCCACAATAAGCATTTTTATCTTCCGTCTTTTGACCGGGGACAACACGATTCGTGCGTGCGCTCGACCAACGGCATTCTGTAGTCCACGCGAGCGAAGCCACGGTCACACCTAGTCTTCATCATACAATAATAATAAAAATAGACACTAAAACACACAAAGTTCCAAATACAAAGCACACTGACCCTAATGCAACTTAATTGTGTGAACTTTTTTCATAATCTCATGTGGTATCCCCCAGTTACATCAACACTTCGGAGCCTTTTCAAATACAATCAGTACTTGTTATATTTATTTGACAAGAAATCTCAACATCTGAATACAACAACACGTTGTATGTATTTCTAATGAAATCTGAAAGCAAATAGACCTTAATATGCTTAATTGGTATTGATTAGTAAGTTAAACACAGACTCACCTACTTTCACTGTGCAATGACAGTTATACATCAATTTACAGAAGATTCCAAAATATTTTTTGTATTACAATACTCTTTTCTTAATGCGACTGGATATGCACACTGGCTGATCCTGAAACGCGACAAACCAAAATAGAGATTGTGACTTACTTATTCGGGTACAGATGCCTACCACTCAGCTTGATTACTGGTACATATATCGGCTAATCCCGGAACGGACACACTACACTTAGTATATGGTGGTCGCGATCCATTCGGACACAATTGTGGTGTCCTTACACCAAACTTTTTTTATTTTTTATTGGAAAAGAAATTAAACGTATATTCTTACTGACTACTTTCAATAATGTTTTATACTAATATAATAACCCTGGCCGCCAGATAAAAACATTGTCTCTACTGAAGTATTAGAAACTATCAATCAGCGATTTCTTTTCAATTATACGCAGATGAAAACGCGGAGCACAGATAGTTTATTATATCCCTGTTATTCCATAGTTCATAGCAGGGCATAGAACGAATGTACTTACTGGATGATAGACACATCCTTCATTCAACACAGCAAAAAGCTCGTTGTAAACCTGTAATTCCATGAAATTAACCAAATATGATATAGTTTTAAATTAATAAAAAAATATATTCAGTAAATTATGTAGAATTTATTATAATTTAATATAGATTATAAACAAATATGCGTCGTAGTTGTTTTATACAATGTATGGGAAAGTCTAAGAGTAGGTCTGCTTCGAAACGTTCGCTGCCTCGGTGCAATCATAATCTGCCCTCAGGCATTCATTGGTTATAATAATCTTAGGTACCACTTTAGTAACACAAAGCTCTAGTACAAAGCAGTATCACATTTCATTTTCTCTTTTTTATTAAATTCAAATATGCAATAAAATTAAAAATTAAAAAATAAAACGAAATAACTGCTTATTAAACACGTAATCATTATGGAAAAGATTTATTATATGTCTCGATAAATATCAATCTGATTTTTTTAATATGTTATTTAATAGAAGTGAATTACCTCGCTCACGACTGACCACGGTCGTTTTTATTTGATCATAATTTGAAAACTCGTATTAGTTGAATTAAATCTTATCGATAAATGAATGAAACCGTTCTGTTGATGGGTTGGGATTGGCCAGCGAGTGCCGTTATTTCAAAACTTCAATTATTTACTAATTGAAAAAGGAAAACTGGAACCGAGTCACAAATTACCGACACTATATCAAGTGTTAAACGGCACTTATCGACGCCGAAACGGCGAGAGATCATTCACGTTGAAAAATACACAATTTGAGGCAATAAATCAAAGTCATCGATTCTCCCGCTCGCGTATGCTCGGTAGCGTACCTTTCGATATTTTACTTTGTTATTTATTACTTATCATGTAATTTTTATGATCGGAAGCACGTAATTACACACTTCTAGTGGGTTTCTCTAGGTAACGCTGTTTTCTTTAAACGCACACCTCATCATTAAATCCTCGTAAACAAATATAACAAATATAAGTTTGTGTATTAAAATTAAAACCAACACATGACAAATCATGATCTCGCCAAAGCTCTCGTACTGATACGTACGTACAATGCATACTCGTATATAGAAAAATTAAACATAAACAATTTTCATTTGTAACAACGTTTATAAAAGCAATTTAGTATAATATGTGACAATTCCACTGTAATGTTAGGGTTCTAGCCTTCTCTGACCAGATATTGTATTGAATATCGTATTAGAATATTCTATTGTAGATATTGAATACAAATAATGGTAGGCGAACGTAAATCGTTAACAACCAAAGAAGCTTTTATATTGTATCATGTAGATCAAGTTTCTTTTTAAAATTTGAAAATCTCTAAAATTTTATCTGAAAATTTCTAACAATAGTAGCGTACTATAAGAGATTGATTTATGTTCTTTATACAAAAAAATAAAGACTAAAAAAATATTCAAAATGTTTCAATTCTTTTCGCAATATAAATACTTCATTCCAACGCTTTAAAAAAAATAATGCATGTTCTTGCTTAAAACAGCTTTTGCAGATACATATATTGTAATAATTCGTTTGAAGCAGAATATGTACATCAAGTAAGAACAAATCGGCTAAATGTTTTCGTCTTGTATTTTTCTATGTAAACATCTTAAAAAAATCGATGCCGAGAAAACAGGTCAAAGAAATCAGACGCTCTCCGTCTGTCTGAATCTAAAACCGCAACTTTTATGCAGGGGCTTTATCTTACTGAGCTCTTTTTCAACTATTCTGAAAATTGTTTTACTCCAATCAATAATCCTTTAATTTAAAAAAAAAAACACAGGAGTTTGCGGGCCGGTCGACGAATAAAAAAGTTCACAAATAAGATCATATCTTATTGTGTAGCTGTGAAACAGTTATTCAGCCAGTGTGATCCTTCAGAGGAACCATAAACAAGCATTGCAGCTTGCATATTTTTATAGTAGCATGACAAAGGGACGGGGCACTGTACTTGATCGTAACCATAGTAAAATCCAAAAACAACAGTGACCACCGAGAGATAGATAATTTATTGACGGTCGTCACTATCATGCGAGTCTGCAACCCTCGCTACAGCTGGATAAACATGAAAAGTCAAAAGAGAGTCACTGTTACGGATTTATTTGTGCATAATGGTTGCTGCAACCCAGTTGCATGTTGACGGCGATGTGGAGTGAATTCACCTCGTCTCTCGATAACCGCTGCTGTTCTTGATTTGTTCCTAATTTACCAACAACTGCAAAGTCCTAATTTAACCTTATTTGTATTATGACGGGCAATAACGGAACCCCACACTGCTCGTGATCCAACACAAACTTGTCAATTTTTTTTATTATATCTTAAACGATTTTGATTAAATTTTGTTCACTGGAAGAAGTATACGTCATTTCATTATCGTTGGGCTATTAGAATTGTAAATAACACTTAAGAAATTAAATTTAAAAAAGTATTAATTCTCAACCGATTTTAATGAAATTTTGTACACGGTAAGTTTATGTCATTGCTAAAATGATAGTTTATAAGAATTTTCAATAATACCATTAGAAATCATAAAAGACACATCCGATTTTAATGATAATAGGTTATTTGACAGTGTGAAAAATAATATCATATTTATAGATATCCGCACAGATTATGGGATTTAAAAGAGTTTTGTATTAATATAACTCAAAAATAATTAACTATTAATCCAAAAACCCCCAAAAGAAAATTATTATTTTTTAGCTTGCGACGTCATAGAAAACAGACTGGATTAGCCGAATCTATCGTGACGTCACACGTCTATCATTATTGGTACTTTGCGATTTTAATATCTCTATTATTATAATATCAAGTGACATTATTGTAAATTTTTTCGATCACCATTTAGATATTGATACGTAGGTATAAAATTAATTAATACTTAATCAATTATATACTTTATTTAAAAAAACATAAATCTAACGCAATTCTATTCTATGTAATAAAAGCCACTTTAAACGCTTTTTTTGGACACATATAAATATTTTTTCCGGTGTTTTTAATGAGGCTTTATGTACCCTGACCCTATACACCATTTATAGCTAGTTCATTATCTTTGGTAAAATACTGTAAAAATATCACCAACAGAAAAATGCTAACTCATTTGTGATTTTGACGATCTATTTACCATAGATAGAGAAACAAAGCGAATGATATTGTTAACAAATATCCTTCTCTAGACTATATCACAACCCGTCAGTATCCTGTTTGCTCTTTACGACAATTGGACTTGGGACACAGGTTTCCAATCACATCTATCGGAATCTTGAATACAAATTTTCAATGTCATCGAACAAAAAAACGACTCAAATACAATTGTTTTGAGAATTTTATTTGTCTAGTTGGTATATGGTAGTTACAAGTTACAGGACACTAAATCCATGGCCCTTTTTCATTTGCTCTTATTTTGGTATATCGCGGTTTTACTTAGTAGTGAAAGAGAAAGCAATAAGGTTGATTCTATTAGCTTCTCCCTCTACGTTATTAACAAACTTTACTAAAGTTAGCGTTTTAGCGGCTTATTCAAGTAGAGAAGTTTTATTTACTATTGTTTATAGAAATAGACTAAATAAATAAAAATAAGTACATTTTTGGGTATGGACAAACCCCACTAAACAATCTGAAACGGTTTACAGAATCCAGTCAAATAGCCTATTGTACAAGGAAAGAACATGGTCATTCCTCAATTGATAAGCTATTTAAATTTTCAATAATACGCGTAAAAATAGAATTACGTGATGAAAATAATTAATGCTCAACAAAGGCACGCGGAGCCGCGAGGGCACCGCTAGTAATATTATAAATGTGAAAATATATGCTTGGATGTTTGTTATTCAATCACGAATCAATTTGGATGAAATTTGACAAACAGATAGTTTAACACATAGGGATACTTTTTATGCCTGTAAAGAAAAAAGTCCACGCAGACGAAGTCGTGGGCAGAAGCTAGTAAATCTATAAAACAAAAATATTAAGTCAATATCTTATATTATAAAATGTTGAATTAGATTAATATTAAAATGCAATCTGTATTAATAAATCTGTAGTTCTGTCTGTAAATGTTTTTTTTCCAAATTTTCTGATGTCTAATAGACATCCTATATAAAGGAGACTGATCATGAATATGACATAAAAAAACTCTGTCTGTTTGTATGTCCGACTTTAACTCGAACCGATTTTTATAAATTATGCTTATGTCGGGATGCTTATGTCATTGCTCAAATAATGATAGGCTATAAGAATAATTGACAATATCCCTTTAAGAAAATCGTAAAAAAAAAAACTCGCCTGATTTTGTTAAAAATATGTAGATAGAAAACATACGTCTTTCCATAATTTGAATAATATGAGTACAAATGAAACTGATTACTACGTTAAAATGTATGCGAAGCTACGGAGCACCGCTAGTATCTTATAGTCTTGAATTAGATAAATATTAAAATGCTATTTATAATAAAATGTTGTACTTTACCGTATAATTTAAATTTTCTCATCTGTTGTGTTGATTCACATAACAAAGGCAAGTAATGCAGTCACCGGCTGCAGAACAGTGATACAGGCATGTACCGGTCATCGTAATTGATAGTCGGACTTGCGAGTACTCACATGAATAATCATAACTCAAGCGTTGTTAATTACCCCATTGCTCGTGCATGTAATTAAACGGCTTGAGTATATCGCCTTTGTCAAGCATGTAACGAAACGACCTTTAAGTTCAACGTATGCTCATGTTAAAAAGGGTTAAGTGTGACTATAGCTCGTAATAAAACGATTTTATATTTTTACATTTTTCATTTACTAGCGGTGTACCCGCGTCTCCACAAGCGTATGTTACACAATAAATATTTACATCCCGTTATTTTATTTTTACCCATATTATTGAAAATTCATACAGTCTATCATGAAACGACATAGTATACTTCCCGTGTACAATTTTTTTTTTGCGATTTCTTAAGTTAATATTGAAAATTGTTATAGCCCATTAATTATGGAATAACTTATACTTCCCGTGTACGAAATTTGATCACAATCTGTTAGAATTATATCTTTTTATTTCTAAAAGTCTTATTAAAAAGCTCATCCATTGATCAATGGCATGGGCTTCCCGTCTACAACATTTCATAAGAATCGGTCAAGCCGTTTTTGAGTTAAATCGGAACATACAGACATACAGACAACAATTTTTAATTACATATTCGTAATCAGTGTCCTTTATATGCTATGTAAGTCGGGCAATTTTTAAAAAATATTACATTAACAGACATAACTACATTTTTATTAAAATAGATGTAATTTTTTTTTTCAATTAAAATCAAAGATAAACTTACTTAATCTAGATATATGAAAATTAGATAATAGGTTAGAGAACTTACATAACGTTGAATCTTCTTTTCTTTACTGTTATTAGAAACTAGCAATCGCCCGCGACATCTTTCACGCAAATATCAATATAAAATTTAATTTAAGAAATAAAAATTGCTTGTACGATTAACATTCAGAGATAATGTAGCTTCTACAATAATTTTTTAGAATCGAATGATATTTTTCAGAAATTATCTGCTGCGAACATACAAATTATCTGTTTATAATTATTATAGATAAATGAAACCGTTATTCGTCGTCGAAACATAATAGGCCGTACAGATTTGCAGAGGATTCCCTAAGTTTTTAACGTTAGAAATAAGCCCCAAACAAAACCCTATCGAGAGGCAGCAAAAAATTCACGTGGATGAGTCGCCGGTAACAGCTAGTACTGTTTATAGGTATTTATCGAATTTCCATTTCGAGCTTGTCCATTATCATTTATAATTATTCACAGTACATCTCTTCAGTAATTGTTGTACCAGGTCTCAAGATATTGTAATGAACAATGCAGGCACAGGTTCAGCATACACTTATAAACAGATCCTTTTAACTCAATTTGCATTTAAGGCATGATTTGGCTGCCTCCCCTGTGTCCGACCAGTACGACGGACGTTTTTGATAATCATATAGGATCCACTTTTCATTAAAAATGGCAGTCTGACTCAATCCCTTCATTTGTGTCATAGCTATATTATAAAATTAATATGACTTTCATACTTTAACCCCTATTATACATGTATTTACTGCGGGTCTACATCGCGTCTTACTTTTTTAATTACTCGACATTTCGGCCTGGTTGCATTGGCCGTGGTCACGAGCCGACTGAAGTGTTGCGGTGTTTTTGTTAGCGAGAAAGGTATCTAATAACTAACCGCATCTACAATTCGCCCGCTGACAGAATGTGTTCCTGATGTCTGTCATACAGACGACTGTTTTAGCGAAACAAAATAGCGGACCATCACGCCATTTGGGATTGCCATTTTGTACCATTACCATACTTGTTATCATTTGAAAATGAAATGATTCATATTTCTACATTGCTTAGCATTAACCGACAAAGTATGAATTATATACTCCGATTCGATTCTAAAATCACATGAAAGTTTTAGACGGGATGCCAAAGTGAGTTATGAACGTAATTTATAACATTTCCTATGCATTCTGCAGAATGCCAAATGGGAAACTGGCAAAGCTTGAGACCGTAGTAGTACTTGTTCGCAAGTCCAACCTAATCAAGTAACGTCGGTATTTTTCTGAACCTCTGAACCTCTTCATTTATAATATGTGAAGTATTGTCTGCAAAAAGAAACAATGTTAGCACAGTTCTTGTCCATTAAGGGTAACTCATTTATATATATCAGATACAAGAACGGTCCCAAAATTAAACCCTGTGGGACTCCAATTCTAGCCAATGTTTCTCCATTTACACTTACTTTTAGACAGTAGTCTGTTAAATAAGAGACTAGTAAGTCGAGAGAAGAAGGTTTAAATACACCATAACGTTTTAGCTTACGTATAAGCGTAGTGTGATCAACGTAGTCGAGAAAATGTCAAGGAAATGTCACAGAATAACACCAACTGCACCCTGCGTCTCCTTCCATGCTCCAAATATTATGATTTAATAGCATTCTAGTCTCGCTCTTATTAGTAGATGCTAGCATTTTATTACTTAGAAATTTCGCCATTGCAGCTACACAAACACGTTCAAAATTGTTTGAATAATTCCTTAAGATATGTATGAAATGATACATTAGCTGTTGTAGATTTTCTATAATATAAATAGTATAAACGATCTCTACTTTTTTAATTTCTCTGTTTGCCCACTCTCTAAATAGCATTTTTCCTATAATATTCAATAATAATCTTAGGCGGGCAGACAGTATCGTGCATAATCAGATTGTTGAGTCGAGCGCGGTCTCGCTAAGCCGCCCGGTTAATCTAGGAACAAGCAATGTTAACCCGTAGCCCGGGCATACACTATCCAACCCTGTAGACTGCACTCTAAGCGCATAATGGCAGTTATCAGTAAAAAAATAATATTGTGTAATACGTATTATTTCCAAACGTTTTTTATTACATGACCTTTAAAAAATATGCGTAGGTATAAATGCCCTTTTTGAAAGGAAGAACGCCTCCACAGATAAGAAAACAAAATTTTGTGTAGGCATATAATTACATGTGGGAAGATGTGTTTCACTTTACAATCACCAACTTTGAACTTTTACCTGTCTTTAGGAAAGTTTAATACAACACTGTCATGTTTTCTAATCCCTGTGGAATAATTTAATAAAAATAATACATACATTTTTCCGTTTAAAACTTCTTTACTAAGTTGTACATAGATGAGAGTTTTTTTTTTTATATTCGTTTTTTCGTCTCATCTGAATCATCATGGCAAGTGGTCTGAAATGTTGTTTGACCATATCTCATCATCTCCCTTCCACTACAGAACCACGCTAGTTGGTATTCGAAGCCACAGTTATAGACTCACTCGCACTCGCAGCTCTCAAATTTATCTTTTTTTAAACGCGCCAACAGAAATATAATTTCAAAGAAAAACCCATAGAAAAAGGCAGCCTATTTTTATTCTAGGTACGACAAGTTACCATGGAACATCAAAAGGGTTTTCCCATGAGTGTAGTCGCTAGTACAGGCACTTATTATTTTTAATGTAATAAATTTTGTCGAAGCATAGAGTAAGAATTTCGCTACTATAATGAATTCATAATTTTTAGGTTAAAGGTATAAGGCAAAGTTAAAAGTAAATACTTATTAGAAAAACATTTACAGACATAGACTATACCTACCTAAGTTATTTGATGTCGTATTACAAATCTGATAGAAAACCCGTGTACAATGTACATTCATAATTATTATATCAACTATTTTTTATCGAAAATATGTAGGTGTTACACAATATACAATAATATATCCGTAAATGTACATACAGGCATGTAGTCTAAAAGAACAACAACATGCTGCCGATCGACGGTTTATCGAGAGGTGACGTCGCCTCTGCGGTGTCTCCACGCATGCCGCTACCATATAAGTAAACCTTCCTATTCGCCCCCGCGCGCACACGCCCAACATACTCTAAGCACTGACCGATTTTCCGACAGCAAACTTATTGATATGATAATTATATACTTGAGTCAATTTAATAAGTTAATTTTAATGCGCAAAGTCCGCGTCTGAAAACTTCTTTATTCCTCTATACAAAAATGTCGATGTCATGACGATATGCTGAAATGCCTCTTTATATCTTATTTGAAGGACCCAATACCATAGGAAGAAGGAAACATTTTATTATTAAGTGATTACTTAATTAATCATAGATTTACACAACTTATTTATGGACTTCATTCGATAACGTGACGCAAAAATATTTATCTTAAAGATTTAAATAGATATAAGAAACTGATTTAAAAGATTGAGGTACAACATAATATCTATATTATCGTGTAAAGTGATGTATTGTTTGAAAATAGTCTGAAAACATATTAATTGTCGATATTTGAATCTATACTTTTAAAATTTTGTACACGGGAAGAATATGTCATTTCTCAATTGATAAACTATATAAATTGTCAATTATATGAGTAAAAATAATATTACCAAACGAAAATGATGTAACAAACGCGTGCGGAGCCGCGGGAGCACCGCTAGTTACTTTATATAAGCGTACTTTTACCGTATAACCGAGGTGTCATTTAAGTAAAATAATGCCAGTTATGTATAAATTACGTTACAAAGCCGTCACAGGCCGTCGATGCGTCGCGCCGCGTCGGGCGGTCACCGCCGGCAAGGCGCGTAGGAATAAGAAAATCTAAATTGACATTAACGATACTTCGACCTATGAAAATGTCCCTTATCTAAAATTGTATCGCGTCAAATCCTTATTTTAGTTGTCGTCCACCTATTATCTAAACAAACAGACGTAATCATGTGGGGTGGTGTGACGAAAATATTCATATCTAAAATGCGTCATAATAATTATTACGTGTATTTATGAAGCCCCTTATTACATTTTATGTAACATCCGATGTAAGAGATAAAATGCGTAATTTTTTAAACAATGGCTTATTTAACCCACATTTATGACGTCACGTATTTTGTGACGATCATCGATGAGACTATCTACCGATGTTGGCGAATTACGTTGTCACTTACGTTAGAACGATCGCGTCAGCGTGGCTTAAAATAATCATCTTGTCAATATCCAGATGTATAAGAACTTAAAGAAAGCATCGTAGAAGAAAAACGTCATACTTAAATAGATATCATAGTATTCATGAACATAATTATAAATATTATATTTAAAGCGGGTTTAGAATACATCTTATTAGGGCCGAGCCAAGGGCATACGCAAAATATAATTTGCGACCTTTATAGACTAATGACCTAACTAGACTATGACTAATTATTAGTAAAATTCATTTCCTCAATACATTACATCCTTGCCCACTTTAAAATAATTTAATACTTTTTGTATTAAATTATCTGCCTGAAAAAAGTTAGATCACATGTGACATGAATGAAAATGTACATAGGTACCTAGTTAATACGTTTAACTTTTACTAAAAAATAGGCAGTCATTGACGACAACCGTCAGAATTAGAGTTTAAAACGATGTAATAATTTTATTTTTGGGTGCTGTGCACACACCGGTTCAGCTCGACCCCAGGGTCCCTTCTGTTTAATCGCTTGACGCTTCGGCCTGGATACACAGACTATGTTCACGAGCCGACTGGTATAATGCGCTGTCCTCGTTAGTGAGGGCAGTTTCTAGTGACTCCAATCTGCTCATTGTCATTAGAGATGTTCCAGCACATTATATTCATTGCATCCATTGTTACATCTGTCGATCGCATCCGAGGTTTAAGTTTTTCTATTACTTAAAAAAAGTGTTATGTATTTATGTACTTTTTATTATTTCTGATTACTTTTTATACAAACACGATGAAAAAATTTAGTTTCAACATTTTTACATAATAAATGATCAAACTATTTTGAACCATTTCAAACTAATTTTGTTTGAAATTTTTTTTATCGAGATACAAGGTTAGCGTATTAGCATAATCTCAGGCGATGTTAATTGACGACATGTCCGAAGATGGTAACACGCTAAGCCTAAAAAGGAGACAAACTCTTAAAGTTTTAGCTGTCGTAAACATCAAGAGTTCCTTGACGACAAAAAAAAACTTGACGTAACAAGCCAGGGGATTACTGGAAAATGCTCTACCTACTTCCAAAAGTTAATAAAAGCTAATTATAATTAATCTTTTTAACATAAACGTTCAACAACGTAATTTTCTTCCGCTTATAAGCTACTACCCAGATAATTCTTACAAATAGAGTTGCCAACCGTCCCCAGAAAAACAATACGTCGCGTTTATGCGAAAAATGTGTGCGCGATGCCAATAATCCCGCTTTATAATATTTCGGCCGTAGAAGTGAACACACGTTGAAGATGGCAAGTGAAGTGAACGAGTGAAGACATTATTCATCGCCTCTCTATACTTTGGCTACTAGATCCCTTTTTAGCCACATCCCGCATTAGGTGTCGCAAATCTATGCACTAAAGTTAGCAACCTTATTCACTAAAGTTGGCAACATTACTTAGGTACAACCCAAACCTTGTTACAAAGGTTACAGTCAAATTGCTTCGTTTTTTTTTCAGCTATTTGCGTGCTTTTATTAGCTACGTTGAAAGAGTGCGTTGGTGTCGCAATGTTGTCGAAGTAGGAAAATCAAAACGAAAATAGTTATAACACATAGATTGATGATTGTTCTCCGCTGCGCTTCAACTAGATACCGCGCTGCTTACATACAATAGCTCCTAGAATACGATAAGTAGTATATACTTAGTGTGTACTGAGTATTTGAAATGAATCTTGTCAACGTGACAAAAATGTCGGTATGACACTGACTCGAGTACGCCGATTCGGTGTAGTTTTGTTTGTTCCTATTTTATAGTACACCGAAGTTGAAGCGGCACGGAAACCAATCATTAATCTATAGTTATGGCATTTAATTGTAGTGAGTTAAATCACAGTTCAATTTCAGTTAAATTTGAAAAGTAAGCTTGAGTCATAAAATATCTTTTACAGGTTTTTTTTTACATAATAATTGCATATACGTACTTTTTATTCTTTACTAGCTGTGCCTGTGGCTCCGCTCGCGTGGTCTACAGAATGCCATCGGTATTGTGGTGACCGTCGCCCACAGGTTATTTTAAAGAAAAAAAGCTTTTGTATTTTACTTGTACAGATCCCTAATTCTTTTTCTAAAATAAAAGTAGCCTACGTTACTCCTTATAACAGCAGCTATCTGCCAGTGCTGGATAACAGATTATCACTTTGAGGGTGATAGCTAGCCAAGCGAGAATTAGAAAATGCCTTACCACAATGCTAGGGTTCCATCACCGTGTTTTCCTTCACGGAAAGCTCAGGCTCATTGTAGGAATTGGGTACACCATCGAGTTATCATTACTATCTTAACTTTAGTTAGGGCCGATTTTTCATTCATCACATTTTAACGCAAAATGTATGGAACACCTGTCATTATTTAAAATTTATCACTTTAAGTAAATTATCTGACCATTGAAAAGTCGGCCCGTAAGCAGGTAATTAACAAAAATGCAATGTTAGCGATTATCTGACGAATTAAAAATAAGAACATCTTGTATTTTCCTGTGTTATTAATTCGTTGTCGCATACGAATAAAATGATACCTACTAAATATAACAAATCCTACGTAAAAGCAATCAGTTGGGTAGAAAATAAAATAACAAAGGTATTTGATCACGTAACTATAAAACCCTTTTTTTCTTTGGAAACTTGATCTATATATTATTATTTCCTCATAATATCATACAAAATCCTCTTCTATATCTAAACATATTATGAAACTAGACGTCTCTCTATCTGGCCGTTTATGTTCTTTTCACGTGAAAACCACTTATCCGATTTACTGCGGTTTTTTTTAAATTCATAGTTATGTTATCTGACCAGGTTAGGTATAGGGTATATTTTATTAGATAAAGTAACATACAAAATAAGCATTGACAATAATGATGAATCAATAAGGAAAATAGACGCTTTTGAGGCGCCTAAAAAGCTTACGCAGAGTAATTCATAAGAGATATATCAAATTAATGTTCTACATAATTATAAATATTTAAAAAAACTTTTAAAAATCAGCTATAGCATATGTTTATCTTCTACGGATCATCTTCAATAAGCATTTTTGAACGGAGGCAGCACGATTCGCGCGTGATTTTAACTAACGGCATTCTGTAGTGTATGCTAGTGGAGCCGCGGGCACAGCTATTACTTTATACAACACTAATGAATATTAAGGAGAGTATAGTATTAGAAACAAATTTTTATTTCAAATATTTAGCACGAACCATTTTGCTTTCTTATTCTATAACGAACTAAGAGTGGTTCACTAAGGACGTGTGCTTCCCGTCGACATTTAAATTAAGTGTCTTTAATCGAAGGAAGAATCGGCATACACTAAACAAGCGCGTTCTAGCATCGTCTTTATCATTACTTTCCAACGGATATGACTCAGGTACATAGGTTCTGTAAGGGACCTCTTTTTCTTTTTTTGCCTAGTTAGAGTAGACAAAAATTTCAGACCACTAAATACACATACACATGTTCCTTCCCTCCTCCCAGGGGGCAGAAACATGTATATATGTATAGTTAGTTTAGATCGAATTACGGATAGGGAATTAGTCAGATCGCGACTTAATTGCATACGCGCAACAGTCCGAGCCGAGGTTCGGCCACTTTGGCACCCTCGGATGTTGTTGCTTAGCTTTCGTGGCTGAGTGCCCTAAGCGCTCGCCCCCAAGCCCGGTAAAGCTGTAAAAGCCGTAAAGGCTCCAGGGCCCCTAAGGCTAACAGTGTAGTCAGATCGAAAAAAAAAAAAAAAGGATATGACTAAGGTTAAGCTTAGGCTTACATGTAATTAAAAAATTGCTAAGTGCGTGTCGGGCCACGCGCAGTGTAGAGTTCCATAGCGGCCGTCACAATATGCAGGCTTAAAAGGGGGCTTTAAGTAATTTACTTCTCCAAATATATTTCATATTATAAGTTGCCAGACTCGTTAACTTGTAAAGCCTACTTAGATCTGAAGGTTTTCCTTTTAACTTCGTTATGCATACTACTACCGTGGTTTTTTCACATATCCAAAAACAAACCTTTAGCTTACAGGGGGTGCACTTGACTCTAACAAAAATGAGCACTTTAAATCTTACTATTTCGCAAAAGGATTAATGAATTAAAAATAGTTTTCACACACCCGCCATATTTTTGTACGACCTATACAACAACACCCCACACCATTGGATAGAGGAGAAAATATTTAATATATTTTTATTTCACGATTTTGTTTCACCACGTTGTCGGCGTGATTAATGTGTATATAAATTAATCTTAATTTAGCGGAATATTTATAATATAGATTCATCATTATGTTTTCCTTGGCTCATTTTAGGAATTCGAACTCAGGTCGATCGAAGCGGTGTCCGTACACGCTACTACTGAGACATCATTGCATCAAAATTCAAAATATTAATTGTTTATAATTAAAATACATTTTAAATAAACCCTCACCAAATATATGTTATGTATAGATTATAAATCTCGTTTTTCTCTTTCGATTTATTTTTCTCTTCTTGAATCGAGTTTTTTGCTTTGTTTTATTCATTTATTGTTTATGTAAATGTAAGGGTATTTAATAAAGATATATTTTGATTGAAGATGTAATCCTAAAAATGTACATAACTTTTATATAAATAGATAATTATAACAGGTGCTCAAAGGTTATGTAAATTTCGCCTACACATCGCACTTTGACATTTACTCTCTTCGTGGTTTCTGTAAGCAACGCGCAAACGCTTTACTTGGCCATTTCTTTCATACTTGATATATTTCATACTTGTGTAAAGTTATGCAAAAGTGATTTACTGTGTGATATGTGTATATTAATGCTAGTTTCAAAATATAATAATTATGTGCAATTATGATAGATTGTAGTAAAAAACTTAACATGAATATTTTCTATGCTATCGCAGGATGTTTGTAAATAGTAATATGGGGATAACATAATATAACTTATCAACTTTGTAATAAATTTTATTCAAAAAAATATGTTAGATAGCAAACAATAATACAGTCCATATTGTAAACGTTCTAGGCATCGTTACGTAGCCAAAAGTATGACCAGATATATATTTTTAGACAAAGCCAATGATTTTTCCAATCTACGTAACGTCTGAACTATTCGGACCGGTCAGTCTACGTCATGGGAGCGCGCGTGCCATCCAGCTAATTGTAGCATGACCAAAACGGTGTCCGGGAGTCGTCACCCGGTGCGGTGCGGCGGCAGTGGTACAGCGAACGAAAGCGGACTGTGAGTCAGCGCACGGTGAAAGTGATGAGTGGCGAATCTGTGGCGCGACCGCGACGCGACGCGGCGCTCGCGGTTGCAGGGTGCACGACCGCAGCACTACACGCTTTCAGCGGCGACAAGCCTCCAGGCCCACGCCTAAGCACCGCACGGATCGCATTATCCGTACCGCTATCACACCACTACACTTAAGCGCCCCACGCTTTTCGTGCGGCGTCCCGACGCCGCGCCATTTTCTTGCGCACGTGGGCGACGCCAGCAACGGAACGAGGGCGCGCGACTCGAACGCCATTAACGCGACCGTCGTGAATGAACGCCGACCTCGACCGGGTGGCTGGCGTCCATTGATAGGGCGCGTGCCGGGCACCGACCGCGGTCGCGGCGCTCGCACGGGGGCGGCGTGCTGCACGCCCTCGCTCGCCGACACGATCGCGCCTCAGTCGAGGATGTGGCGTTCTCCGCGCGACGACACACTCCGCGTGCGAAATCTGTGTTCATTTATCAGTAGATGTTCGTGAGCACTGTGTGATACGGTTCTGCGTATATTCCTATGGTAATGTTCTGTGATCTCGTCAATTCGCTAGAACTTAAGTTAGTGTAAGTCGGTGCTGTGCGATGCAGCTATGATGTGCTTGAAGTCGATGCGACGAGTGCGGTTTGAGAGTTTCAAGTGACCGTGTCAGTGCTGAAGTCGCGGTATAAGTTAGTGCAGTGCTGGGATGCACTCGTGCGATGCTTTCGGTGATCGCGATGCGTCGGCCGGAGGACGAGGAGCTGGCTGGTCGCGGGGACGGCGACGAGTTCGTGGACATATCTCACATGCAGTTGTTAGTGGAGTCGAACCAGAGCGGTTTGCACTACGGAGGCCCACCGCCGCCGCTCGCGCAGCTACAGCCGTACGTGCAGGCGCCCACGCAGGCCGTCACCACCACCACCACCACCGCTTCCGTCGACGATCTCTTCGCGTTATACTTTACGCCCACGACGCACGCTGAGAACACGCTGGGTACGGTAACAAATACTTTAATAACCGGTTCTCTTTCAAATTAACATCGGAACTCTAGTCATATTTAACAACAACCGCAAACTAATAAGTTACATGAATTATTGACGATTTAAGGTTTTACGTTGTGTTACTTGAATTTGTTTATTTTAAAATAATTTAGGCGGGAGAATAACTTTTTTGTATCCATAAAATTTGGTAATAGTTACTTTAAGTACTTTAACTGCATGTACTTTAAGTGCATAAATTGTAGGAAGTATAAATTTCCTACTTTTATAATAGTTTTACTGGGATTCTCAAGTATTATCAATAAAATTAGCAAGCACTTAAAAAAAATTACATATTTAAATGATGATGTCTCGCATATGGGCTAATGCGACAAGGGCTGAATCCTATATGTGTCTTTGCTTTTGGTGAATAACCTAGCGGTAGAGTATCTTCCACTACACGTTTGGCTAGCTATCAGCCTCAAGTTGAAAATATGTCTCCGAATTCCTATCGCTGCCCTACGGTAGTAGCATTAAGAAATTTTAGGAGCCAATCCCGTTTCGAAGCTTAGAGTGTTTTACTCGTATCATCTCCTGCCACATCGTCTATTAACATTAGATGAAATTGTTTATAAACGCTATGAGGACGGTCTCGAAAAAAATATACTCGTATATTGTATAATATCAATTATACGGTGATTTTCTTCTGATTAATTATTTGAATATGATGTGTATATATATATATTCCGTGTAATATTAAAACATAATGTAAAGTTAGGTATAATCTATCGTAGAAGGCATACCGACACTGTGTACTTATCGGTACTAAAATTCACTAATAGCAAACTAAATTAATAGTGAAACTTTAATTTCGTTATTTAAGTTACTGTTTAATATAATTATAATACAATGTTATTTGACTAACCATTAGATATTTATTAATAATTTCCTACATTCCTATCAAACGACAGTCTTTTACACTAGCGAGATTGCAATATCTTCCACTTTTTCATAGTATTCAGTTATTCACTGTCTAAACGCGCTCCATCGTTGCTCTATAAATATGTAAATCGGACGGTTTCTTAGAGGTAATAATAGTGTAACATCCCTTAGTGATATCGTTTGGTAAGCTAAAATGTCTTAGGCTCAAATCTTCCGGCTTTTCAAACTTTAGTACTGTTTTGCGAAAGCTCGGTGATGAAGAAAATCATAGAGAGAGAGACAATACCGCACTGTTAATATAATCAACATGACAATATATTGTACTTTAAGAACGGCAATTAGTGGCGCTACTAAATATTAAGTTCGAACAATGAATTCGACATCTTGACACATCGTTATACCTACCTCAATATTGCATAATAACCGATATCACAACGACTATTTATTAAGACAAAATCGCAATTGTCACTTAGAAATGAAAATAAAAAATCATTAGAACTTCGCAGTAATATCGGTATTTTAAAACGGCCTTTAATATCGATATGAAAATTGAATTACTAGTATAGTTACGTATAAACGGTATAAAAGTATCGCTATAACTAAAAAAAACACAAAATGGATGAAATACTTTATAGTAATGTACGCGTACATGTGGATATAGCTTGATCATAATTTTTATTATTATAACCTCTGCAAGAAACAAGTTTCTATAATTGAATAACTAATACACTTCATTCATACTAGATACTTGCATATAAATGTAAATAACATTATAATTTTATTGCTGCATTGTCTTAAACCAGATAAAATAAACGTACCTAAACAATCTTACAAATCAGTACATAATTTTAATATTTCATCCTTTCATTTCATCATTTTAACCTGTTTACATTAATTGACCCCTCTTCCCGATCTGTTATTGAATTCGGCTCTGCTCTTATTATTCATAGACCCGTGTCAGTATCAATATCCGTTATTTCATATAACAAGTAAGTATTATTCTATTTTTATATAAATATCAAATTGTATCCGGTGTCTGATTTTCTTTGTATGTAAATTAAGGAAGTCCACTGTTTTTATAATTATACTGGCGGCCCGCCCCGCCTTCACACGAGTAGAAAAATATTTTAAAGACAGATGTTTATACAAATTTTCATCTCCATTTTTATCACCTTAGGGATCCTCCTTTAGTGTTCACCTACAGTGTAAATGAAATCCGCATGCAAATTTTCACGCTCCTAGCCCCCAGTAGTCTTAGGCTGTAAGTTGATCGACCAGTCAGTCTGTGAATCAGTCAGCCAGTCAGTTTCTTAATTTATATATATAGACTATACACATAAAACAAGGCAACTAGATTTCAAGCAGGATCCATAGGTATTTAAATAAAACTTTATCAAACTTATCGTTATTTGAAATAATTGAAAAAAAAAATACTCCAAAATGTAAATAGAATATATTATGTTTGAAAGATAAGTAATATAAAGCTCTTTGTTATCGGAAAAGTCGAAGGAAAGTCCATATATAGTTACAAGGATAGGCTTCCTCTAACACGTCATAATAAATAAGATACTATTTAGTTTACTCCGGAGAATCGTGTCGATGTCATTATGGAATACAATGACTATACTATTTACCACCGCACTATTGACTGGGCGCGATAGCAAAAAGTGTGCTTTGTGACCGCACACACTTTGTAAGCAGGTAACGACCGGCTTGAATTGATTCTCGCTCTAGTTATTGGATGGTGAAGACCTCAGTTAATAATTCGACTACATCAAACACTGTTTCTGAGTGCCCTTTCGCTACTCGTCTCGCAGTGTATTACAAATATGTGAGGATCAAAAATTTTATGAACAGACTAAAGCCAGGAGAAGCTGCGGCGCCACCTTGATATTTTTTGTTTATAAGTTAAGCGTTTGGCTGATGTTAAGTGACGATGTGAACTAAGATGGTAACACTCTGGTCTGCTGGAAGCTCTTAAATGCAGCTACCAGAACTGTGCTTAGCGATCGACTAATGGACATAAGATAATGTTTCTTTGACTAAAAGCTCAAGCTCATTTTACGGATTTGAAGCTACATCGATTGATGCGGTGTCCGTATACGCTACCATAGAGCTATCCTTGCTTCATGATACGTTACATGTTACAGAGAACAAGAAGAGATTGTGTGACAACAAAATAGAGAAGATTATGTCACGATCTTCAACAAAATAGAACAGACCCATGATGAATGCTGAACTCGCATTTTTTAAACATATTGGAATATATTAATAAAATAAATTAATAAAAAAATATGTGCTTGGTGAAAAATTTCTCGACTTGAGAACAACTAGGGGATGTAAAGATGTATTGTGACGCTGGAAGCTCATACTCATACATATCCTTCCACGCGGTGTCCAAGCCATCATCGATTCAATATTCGCATCATATTTTTAATCTAACTATGTTTGATACTAAATAATTACGACAGCACTTAAGTAAAAAATCAGTTATAGACTGTAACAACAGTCAGTTTTTGTAAACATACTGCAGACTCTGGGTCCACACATTTTTTAAGAAGACTTTAATAAAGGACATGTGATAATTGCATGAAAAATACAAGATATGTTTTATATGCTTATTAGCTTATTATTATTATAGCTTATTGTAAAAACTATAACTTAGTGATATATATACTAGCTGGCAGACCGTTCTTTGATGTTTCCGCTAGTTAATAGATTGAACACAGCGTCACCTATCGGATCCTAGTGTATAGCTATGAACCATCGTTTTGATGGTTCGAAAACAAATATATTAATTATTTTAATGCATATGAGCTCAAACGGTGAAGTCGTTCAGAAGTTACACGACAGACGTACAAAAGATTTTTATATATAAGACTAGCTGTGCCCGTGGCTCCGCTCGCGTGTACTGTAGAATACCTTCGGTTGAGCACAAGCGCGAATAATGCTGCACCTGCGCCCACCCGCTACCCACGGCGGTCGCCCGCTAATTATTTTAAAGGCAAAAATGATTATTTTGGGTGAATTTTATAAGAAAGACATTCGTTATCGCCTACTTTATAGTACGTCTTTTTAAGATCTATAATTATGCAGTAGTTTGCTTATTATATTACTGTTAAGACATACTAAGTTTTAATGTTTTTAAACCTGTTAATAGTCAGTAATTAATTAAAATGTAGATCGAATGAAAACTTGATACACGATGCCGTCATTTCGCCGATCCTTGACATTTTGACAACGACGGCATATTTGTACCTATCATTTGTATGGTGCTTCATAGGCGTCAGCTTCGCGAGGCCACAGTACTGGGATCAGCGTTCCGGTACACGTTATCTCGACCGGACGGTGCTAATCGGTTGAGTCTGCACGAACAGCACTATCGTGTTCACCCGACTAACCGTAAACAAATTATACGCGTTACATATTAACATCTTCATTGTTTTATTTCTGTCTATACATTTATAGTAACTAAATGATAATTACCGCACAACGCTACCGTATTGTATTACTTTTAATATGACCCCACTGTAGGTATGAGAAGAAAGCTTAAAATACTTTAAGTATTTTTGCGGGCTAGTACGATCTGTAGTCGAGGCCGACTGGGTAGTGTCAAATGTCCACGTGTTGGTAAATTCATCACAGTGACTCTCGTTTAGATTGTCGCATTTTGGAATCAGCCAGTGTATAACCAGCTGCCGAATGATACGCAGGCCAGTATGACAGCGATGACCGTCGATGGATTGTTAATCTCTCTGTGTTCGCCGTTGCTTTAGGATTTTCCTGTGTATACCATCAAGCAAAGTACCGTGCTACTTGTAAAATAATATAATTCTACTGTATATTGGCATTATAATATGTAAGTAAATCACGTCCGCGAAACCACCGTTCCGTTCGGGGGACGGACGGTCAACATCGCTCTCACACGCCCGCCACGTCCATCCTCTCCTGTGGCAACTCAAGCCTAGGTCCGTTACTCCGACATGGACCCCTTGAGCCAGCAGCCGCTCGTACACATAACATTGCACTTCACACAAGCACACTACTCAGGTACATAGGTCCTGTAAGGGACCTATGTTTTGAAGTGAAAACTTCTTTAGTGTCGTTGTGATTTGAAACTCGATGAAACGAAAAAGCGACAATAAAAAGAGACAACCATAAACATCGATAGGATTTAGCCTACGAGAGAATGAGATAGAATACATTTACATTATGCACGGTAAATGCAAGTCCTGATTTGCATAAGTGTTCTTTAGGCGCGTTATGATCAAATTACAAGTTATTTTTTACAATGCACGCCCACATTATAACGAAAAGTCTACACCATGAAGTTGTTTGCTTAACCTCTTGTTTATTGTGGTGAAGATAGTCACACTCGATGTTATGCGTCACATACAGCGAGAGGCGCGGTCGTTCTAGGCGCCAGGTAACAAGGGACACCAAAACGCAAGAGGCGAAAAACGATATCGAGCGAAAAAAAATGGCTTCTTTTGAGAGACGCGGGGCTGCCCCGAATGAAAATGAAAATTGTATTCAAGAATATAAAATTAAACATAGGTACTCGTAGCTGCACCTCGCCCGCACTTCTTATGGTGTGATACAATACAATTTATGGTGTGAAAGCGTCTATCAAAGGGCGCTGAAAGACAATCTCGCTCTTCTTTGATTAAGGGATAGGACCGGCGCTAGTAATGTAACATTGAGTGTCACTATTCAAAGAAGTGCATGGTTGCATGGTGGTAGGACTTCTTCTAATGCCCGCCTGGCTAGCTACCACCCTCAAGTTGAAAAGCACCAATAGGTATATCCGGCAGCAGCACTTGAGAGCTAGTCTTCCATTAGGTTTAGCATCTTATCATCTTGGGCCACATCGTCACTTAACATCAGGTGAGATGAAACCTATAACGATAAAAAGAAAAGTATAACTTATAACACACGTAGGTACATAACCCATGAAATAGAGGAGAGTGAGATAGCCAACAGTAAAAAACGTTGCACATAATGAAAGTATTGTAAAATAATAACAAATTTATATCTATATTACGTCTATAAAAATAACAACAGTACAAGAAACACGTAACTTAGCAACAGAACTCTCCACCCGTTATCCTACGCTGTCTCCCTAAATCACTTAAGTTTTTCTTAGTAAAGAGGCGGAGTCATAGAGTTCAACCTTTTCTGATTGGTTCAAACTACGTCGATATAATATACCACGTCTTCAGGAAAAAAAAACTATATAAACTAAATGTATATAAAAATATATTAACTATATAGATATATATGAGACAAAAGCTGTACATAAACATTACTATATCATAGAACTATAAAGGTGTTATAATACAAGACATAAGATCCATAAGATTATTTCGAGGACTTAGATAAAGGTAAAGAAAACAAAATCAAAAATACTCTATACATTGTAAGCCCTAAGAAGGCACTAACGAACATTCAACACTGCTACCGGTTCGGAAAACATCCCAGTCATCGAGACTCGATCGGGCTTATCAATTTTTTATTCACAATTATATTTTACCGATGTACAGAGAGGGAATCATTTTCAGACATCACTATGATTCACACCCTATAACCTTTTGACAATAACACCGGTCTGACATAGTCCTTGAATATATTTTCCGGCAAATAGGTAATGTGATTAGAAATTTAATTGTACAACCTAATAATATGAGGTCCTTACATATGAAATCGGCGTTTTGTTGAACTGGCCACCTTGATCTCAAATATCTGGCGTTTGGTTAGGAATTCCAAATTCAAATTTAGGCCTGTGTATTTGAGTTTCGAATTCTGTAATTCATTTGTTTTCGCACCATTTGATTTTTTTTGACATCGTTCTTCTCACAAAATGGAAAACTTAAAATATCGTGTTATTTACGAATATGAGTTCCACCGTGGCATCAGCGCTACAGAAACAGCTCGAAGGATTAATGCCACTGTAAAAGAAAGCCCGGTACGTTTTTGGTTCCAACGTTTTCGTTCTGGAAATGTTGACATACGAAACAAACTCCGTGGACGGCTGGAGACCTTAGTTGATAATGAAAATTAAAGATGACCGTGAAAACGGATCCATCGCGAACTACGTCAAAGTTAGCGGCAGGCTTCGGTGTGAGTGATAAAGCAATTTTAATTCATAACAATATTATTAACAAATTGGAAAAGTGAAAATGTTCGAGAAATGAGTACTTACCGCATGAATTGACTGACACCAACAAACACGCATAGAGTGCTGCGTTACATTAATCAACCGCCACAATAACGAGGGAATTTTAAATCGTTATAATCGTATTGTTACTTGTGACGAAAAATCGATCCTTTACGATAATCAAAAACGCTCATCACAGTGCTTGATCCCAGGAGAATCGGTAAAATCCTGTCCCAAGAGAAACTTACCTCAGAAAAAGGTAATGTTGAGTGTTTGGTGGATCAGTGCTGGTGTCATACACTACAGGTTCCTAAGATCTTGCCAGACGATAACGGCAAATCTGCATTGTCAATAATTGCAAAGTATGATGGAAAAGCTAGCCGTTAAATAACCGAGATTTGTCAAACTCTCTGGCACACTGCTGCTTCAGGACAACGCTAGACTCCATACTTCACTACAGACGGTCGCTAAATTAGAGGAACTGCGGTTGGAATGTCTCCGACACCCACCATACTCCTCGGACCTTGCTCCAACAGATTACCACTTTTTCGCAATTTGGACAATATCTTACAAGGAAAAAAAAGGTGAAGCTGTCGAAACCGCCTTCAAAGATTTGATTGATTCTCGCTCACACAATTTTTTCAGCAATGGAATCAATGAACTGTTTATAAAATGGCGAAAGTGCATAGGTAATAATGGTACATACTTCGATTGATTAAATCGATAATTTCATAACATACTTTTTCCATATAAAACGCTAATTTCATATGTAAAGATCTATTATTAAATCTAAAAAACTTTTATTGGTTTTACTAAGTCTACGGGATGACTAATTTGTGTTTATTTTAGGTAAGTATCAAGTACAACTTTGAATGTATTAGGAAAGCAAAGTTAAGATATTAGCTTCCTGGAACATGTTCTTCAGTGAAGAGAAAAATAATAAGTCCAAATACATGGAGCAATGTATTTCATCTCGATCTCGTTTATCAAAATTCAAGAAGACTTCCAATACCAAAAAACAGTACCTACACTTATTTAAATCTAAACGGAACAGTTATTTAACTATTCATATTGAAGTGAAACTTCTTATGCGACTTCGAACACGTTAAACGTTTAACGCACATTATCGGTCTCTCCTCTTTGTGTGCACACTGTTGAAATAAAATATAAAATATCTTTTAAAATGAAGTTTCACTTCTGTCGTGTGTAAATACCTCGATACATACAACCCTGCTTCACTTCAGATATTGTTCCAGACACTAAGTGGCTTTCACCATAGTAGTTTCATTGGCTGACATGACAACGGTAACCATTCGTTCCATTTTTCAAAACTTTCAAACTAAGAGTTAATCTATTTGCTTATTAAACAAATGTTTTAACAATTTAGTAAAATTAATTTATCAGTTTTCCTTTTCAAATAATGCTCAGTGTTTTTATCTGTTTAACGTAATCATAAAACGTGACTAAAGGTCAACACGTTATTAGCTACAAAGTGCGGCAATGAATCCTGTAAAAATATCAGAGTGCCGAAATTCTTTGTACGACTTTAGGTAACAACCGACTAGAAATAAATTAGCTAAACGTTTTATTAAAGTTAAATAAATATTTTTTTCTTGAATGTTGCGTATAAAACCTTCTATATATCTATAAACCATGACCTATTTCTTACAATATACTTCACTATATAGCTACTATTTTTTACTTATTAATTACTGTTAAGTAAGTGTTGTTCTCGGAAACGACTCTAACGATTTGAATGAAATTTAGCATTTAGATAATTTTACTTTCCAAATATACATTAGTACGTAGGTGTTTTATATATTAAAATAACATACTTTATTCAATTTAGGTCCTAAGAAGGCACTTTTCAATGTCAAAACACTACTACCGGTTCAGAAAACATCCCAGTATTCTGAACCGACTTGAACCGATCGAAATCCTGAACCTAAAATTATACACTAAAATTATAATAATACTAGCAACCCGTCCCGGCTTCGTACGGATAGTAGAGAAATACATATAACTCTGACATCTTCAACAATCATCGTCGTATTTCAGCCAATTTACACAAAACATTAATGAATTATACATGTAAACCTTCCAGATGAATCCACTTCCTCCATTGATGAAAACCGTATGAAAATCCGTTCGGTGATTTTTGAGTTTATCGCGTTTAGACAGTCAGACGCAGCGGGGAACCGTGTTTTATAATATTTAGTGATTATTTTTAACTAATTAATATTTGTACACTTGATTTTTTTCATATACATATTTATTACAAACTAATAAAATAAACATATAAAGAAATTATTCAAAATCATCATAGAACAAGCACCCAGGCGTGGCGCCTAAACGGATCATTATCATCGGTACTTCACGTAAGAACTTCTGGTAACTCGCACTGATACTGTCAAAATATGCGTCCCACGCTCAAGTGTCACATCGGAAACGTCGGCTCGTCAGAGGTGCCCACATCAGGCCATTACACCTCTTTGGATGTTCCCAGATTGGAGATAGCGGTGAGATCACTTTGAACGGGCTGCGCACAGCCACCGGGGCCACGCACGTGCTTTTGTATAAGACCGCACCGGCTCACGTCATCATACATAAATTGACAATCTAGCCTTTACTAGACATGGTAACTCTATCTGCGCCTTCAAATTATCTGCTTTACATAGCCGCGCTTTAACTTAGATGGCGACACTTATCTACTAATCTACATAAATCCATTTGTATTAAGAAAAAGCAAACTTTGCTTTATAATTTGTCAACAAAATATCTTAAAACTTTTGTACTAGTTCATGCTCAATTCCCATTACACAAAATGAACAATGAAAATGGTACCGATAACGAAGGGTGGATCACTGGATCAATGGGTATGCATTCATTGAATTTGAAATCGCCCAAATACAAGCTTCGCAAGAATAGGTAAAGGAAATTAAAAGAAATGTACCTACTAAAGTTACCTAGTGATAAACGTTTTAGCGTTTTAAATCGCCAATTCAACAACAAGTAAAATGATTTGCTTGTTATTTCGATGAATTTAAAATAGGCAATATTAATAATATTACGTTAATGTTTTTGTTAAGTAAGTTTAAACAAAACTGAGGCTGGAATATTAATCCTCGCAACTGCACCAAGGTTTGCACCTGTGACCAATGATGGAGAACAATTGGTATCATTAGGGGCCATCGTTTATCCGCCGAGCCCACACGATACATATTCAAACAGTCGCAACGACAATGCAAGTTTATTTTAAAGTCAATAAATTATAGCTAATGCCCAATTTGCTTCGACCGGTTAACAATGCCCGTTCCCGCAATTACTTAAACGCGTGTAACTGCGTAACCAAGTACGATAAGATCTGTGTTGGTCCTTCGCGTCGACCATCCAACGTCATTGTCTTACTCGATACATGTTCTGCAATTACTATATCGATTACAGTTGACTTGTTGACTTCGATTCAAACAATTGACATCGACTATAAAACACTGTTTTTAGTACGCGTAATTAGTGTTGCGATAAACGATATCATCCTATGATATCAGCCTTTTACGCTCAACAATCTCGTTTGTGTATCTTGAGCACGGATACACAAACGCGAATATGTTAAATGTATTAAAATCTCTGTTAAAAAACTGACTCACGCATATATCTGAGTATATAATTCATATCACGCGTAGCCAAGCAGCTTCTGGAAATCACAAACGACATAAAATATTCATGTCAGTTTGCAATCTGAGTTCTATCAGGCCGGAAGTCAAGTATGGTTAAGTATTTTTATTCTAAGTTAATGTCGAGTTCAAATAGCTATATTCTGTAAATACTTAACCTATCTTAATGTAAGCTATACTATAGTATTATGTAATTATATAAATATTACTTCCTATATAAAATAATCTTTTATTAACACAGCAGCTTCATGATCTTTATATTCACATAGATCTTTAGGAGTATACAATACCTACCTCAAATTGCTTATTTTATGTTATATCAATAATAATACTGCAGCATTCACTTTTTACAGATTTAATATTCACATTATTTGAGAAGAAAAATATATAGCAAAATACACATTTGTAATGTATAATGTACACATTTCTAAATACAAATTATTTGTAAAGTAAGTATAATGTACTTGGTAGATAGATTACATGCGACACGTACCAACAGAGATTTTTATCTTGTAGGAATGCTCATGGAGAGAGACGTAAAGACGAAGAAATGCTGTTTTCATACGTGACGTTACAAAAATTTTAAACTAATGTTATCAAATCCTCCTTACTTCGTTTAAATATTTGTAACAAGATATACTTCCCTACATCTACACGATGAAGAGGAATATTATTATTATTATTATTCAATAAGTACCCAATTAGAAGAGATTACTTACGATATACATTTATTCGTGAAGGTACAAATATATTTTCTCCTATATAATTATGTTAGTAAGTGGATGTGTATAGGTGATCTTTTATAAATAAGATAAACAATATTAACTTACACATTTTTCGCTATGACGTATATTGTCTTATTGTTTATTCTTATTATTTTTTTATCAAATTTCTTATTATAACATAATTATAAAATAATATCATAATTTACTAGTTTTTACCCGAGACTTCTTACCTGTTTTCTTCAAAATGAAACACCTCGTTCGCCATCTGCTGTAAAATGGTTGTACTAATTTAGAAACGTTCCCTGGCGGATTTGACAATGTTTCATCGCAATCGAATAAATGGTATAAAAACGTATACCTAAGGGACGTACAAAGAAATTTTAATTTAAGTACATATGTTAAATATAGACGTTCCGTTAGAAAAATAATATATATTCAAAATAATTATATCTAAACTGTTTATTGTTCCAAGAAAGTGAAACGTAATTATTTAAGCAACTGTGTAATTTACAAAACACTCAACTATATCAGTTTCTTTTAAACTAGAAGACGACATTTTAATAGTATCTTCGTTGTGAAGCTCTGGACTTGAGCCAATATTTCACTAGTTGTAAGTTTTGTGCAATCGCCCTATTTTTCTAAACTAAAACGTAAGACGCACGCAAACAACATGAAACAAAATATAAAATCTGTTGGAAACATTTCAAACGACAATCATTTCTGAGGGTATATCGTTCAGTTAATCCGTTTAAACTAATTGTCGTTGACTCACTTCCCTAAGGTAGATTAATGTAATAAACAGCTTATTAGAAAAAAGCGGATACTCTAATTAATGGTTCGGAGATCCCTGACCCATCCGACTCTCTATGCTACGAGACCACTAACCACTTCTGAAAATTATACGTTTCTAAACAAACCTTTATTTACCTTTAAATAGTTATCAATTTCAAACAACAACAAAAAACACTAGGTTTTATTATTTAGTTGTATTATTAATACCTACTAACACTAATATGTAATTAATGTTTAGGGCATCACTAAATTGCAAATGCTTTATTACTTCTTGTATTGCCTTAATATTGTTATGAGATTTTTTTTATAGTCGTCTGGCAAAGTTATGTTATGGTGATGGTAGAGTGGAAGTTATAGGTGATTCATTTAAAGATACTTTATACACGACTCTCTAAAAAAGAAGTGTAATGTTTTCAGGGTTCATGTATTTGAGTTTCATTATTCCACCTTAACTTTTAAATGTCGAACAGCTTTGGATGTATGAGGTATCTTTAGAAACCTTACATCATCCCGAGTGACAGAAGCTATATTTTTTTTTAATTTTAATATCTTGGCTGTATGCCTCCATTTTCAAATGTTAAAAAAAATCTGCGATTCTTACAATATAGGTATTAAATTAAAGGCTTCACTGAAATTTATAAAAACAAAATAATAATAAGTATATATAAAAAAATTAAAATGCACGGCTGCCCTGTCAAAAATCGATCTAAAAAGTAACAAACATGTTGTATTAGTTAATCTGTATACACAAAGCTAAAAGGTCATTCAATTGCTCGCTAAGTAAACAGATAAAAAAAGATATTAAATAGATATTGTTAATCAAAGTTAATTTTCTTTGTTAACTTTATCTGTATGAGCAATTCAGTGAGCGACATAAATTAATGAGCAACAAATGCCCTATATAACTAGTTGATTATTAACGGTTAGCTATGCAGCTGTAATTGCGGTCAGGACCCTGTACCCTGGCTGCCACCGGCCACACGGTTCGTTTATCTAATTAATGTCTAGTGCGCGAGAAGCCTGGTACGTCTTTATTCTCTTCGCAGTCTGTATACACAGCTGATAGCGCCACTGTAGGCTGCCAAGATCCAATACTTAAAAGTATGCTTGTTATTTAGTGTATATATTTTGTCTATATCATTTTGCCCGTGAGATTTTACATACCGACGGGCTCTGTCAGAATATCAACGCAGCAGTACTTACGCATGTTGACCAGCAGCCTCATGTTGAGACAGGGACTTATTCGACCCTATGCAACACTTCGTCATTTTTTTCAATTTGTAATAATTCAATAAGTTATATCCTGCGTGCCAAGTTATCAATCGATTGAAAGAACAATTTTAATTAATTACAGAAGGTTACATGATATTTCTAGTGAAACTCTCTGTTACCTAAACTATCAAATGCTAATTTAAAATTAGCAGAATCATCAAGAATTAGTAGTTTACGGTACCTATAACAAAAAACCAATTTTTTTAATTTTTGTCTATCTGTTTTTTTATTTTAATCTCTGAAACGATTGGACGGATTTTTACGGGGCTTTCACATGCAGATAGCTGATGTTATAAGGAAAATAACTTGGCTACTTTACACGAAAAATAAAAAACCTTTTTTTAGTAGTCCACGCGAGCGGAGCCGCGGGCATAGCTAGTAATTAATATAAACACCTATAAATAATTTGCCTAGCAAAAAAAGTCATTGTACCCGATATAGAGATATAATATTATTATCCGTGCTACGTTCAATGTGACCCAAATATACGAGTACAACTGATTTACAGGCCTGATTGTTAGCACTGTGTTTGTATTTAATTACATTACCAAAACCCCAAACAACAGAGTACAATGTAGGACGGTTAAACTCAGCTTTAAACATTCAGTAGACATGCATTACTAACAATTATTATTATGTTGTTATTGTTTAATTTAAGTTTATTTTAGATTATTTTCTATTTAATATAATAATTTAAGGATTTCAGTTAACATCGTAAGTGTATTTAATTGAACATATAGTCTGTAGATGTCATTTAGTTTTATAAATAAACTGGCTGCGCCTTCGTTGTTCTCATCTTCCGTACTTGCCTATAGCTTTCCAGATTGCTTGATGTTAATGGTTACAACTTCGCTTCTTAGAGATGTAGCTTGAAGTTATATAGACTATAATCTTACTCAATAAATAGGCTATAAGAATTTTTCAAATCTGACTGGTACTTTCAGAGATTAGCGAGTTCAAACAAACAAACAATCTCGTGAGCTTTATAATATTAGTACACACAACTATTAATATCAATATAAACTAGATTTTTTTCCAGTCATACTGTTAATGTACGCCTACAATCGTTTTTTTTTCTATTAAAAACAAGCTAGGTAATACAATTAAAGTCCTAATTAAAACTTTTACATATATTATTATATTTCAGGTTTTTTTTTTTTCAATAACAGTTTTTAACGAGATGCCTCTAAGTAAGCCGTATTCTGGCAGACGCTGTCGCGTCGGCTCCGACTTGATGTGTTGGCGGAGACAATGTTTATAATCTAAGTTATTGATACCTGCAGACCTTACCTTGACTCCTACGCTTCATTCTCCTTTTACTGAACAGAGCCTTGTCAGGTCGTGTTTTAGAATGGTCTTCATGTGTATTTATTATGTCATTTATTAACTTCCTTCTCTCAAAGCAGTAATTATTAGAAAAAGTCTTGTTCTTGTTTTCATGAAGATGATGATATATTCATAAAAATTCATAAAATGATGACTATTCCAATGTTTTTGTGGATATATTGTTTAGATCCAATAAGAAAATGTAAAATAATAATTATGTAGATTATGTCAGTCTTAATACGATATATAATAGGCTATATAACTCCTAACAAAAATTGTTTTGGAAGCTTTGTGATCGTTTTTGTGCGATATCAATATATCGGTAAATAATATGTTTCATCGTCTCCGGCTCCTTATACATAGTGTCCTAGGGTCATTTTTACTCAAAATTTTGCGATTTATAAGCTTTTCGAACAGTATTCAGAGTAAAATTATTATTTTTTTCATCCTACTTGGGAAATATGTTACATGTTTTAAGAATACTCACCTCAAGATTGACTCGATGCAAGCTTATAAAAGATCGCCCATGATTTTTAAAGATGTACAAAATTGTTGACTTTGTTTTTCTCGTCTTTGGTAAGCATACTTTTGTCATGTGTTATCAGATAAAATAGTTTTTTGGGCCACTCTATTGTACAGGTATATATTATTTGTAATTATTTTTATTACATGATGACATATAGGTCATATTTTTAAAAAAATAATATTGCCGTATCGTAGTATATTAACTGCGTTTGGTATTATTTGTAAGGAATGGCCTCTGCGGTAATGAATGAATGAGCCGCGGTCTCTCGCCCACGGCAACTTCATTCATACGTAGCCCTGCGTGGTCGCAGGCCTGCTTTCAATGTCGACTTGTGTCGCTACACTGTTACCACATACACAACGCTGAGCCACCAATGCTCCGACAAGTATATAGTAATAATTGATTCGTTTTGTTCATCTACTTAAATATTTATTAGAAAATAATTCGAAGTCGCACAGTTTTTGCGCTTCTAGTAATAATCTTTATTATACTTTATAAAGTTTTATTAAAACATTCAATTCAATGTAAAATAAAAGTGTTAAAAGATATCAAAAGGGATACATTTTTATTTTATTTATTATTTAGAATAAAATGAAGCAAGTAAAATTTCAAAATTGTACACTTTTGCTTGAATGGTACCAGTAGTAGTTAGTCAACAGGTCTGTAGAAAGGTCAGAATCGATAAGAAATGGCAAAGTTGATCTGTAGTGGAGAAGAACGCTAGAGTTCCAATGAATGGCTGGAGGAGTTGGGTGGCATCGAGTTGGTATGAGGCTAGGGGGAGTCGGGCACGTGTTTCGTGGCCGTGGCCGCGGGTGACGTCCGACATTTAACAGCACATGCGCGCTTTGCAGTAGGTTCAAGGACGACACATCGATCGCAGTCAAAGGCCGCTGTTCAGAGCCACGGCCGGACGCCGCTCTTCAGCCTGATACAGGAAATCGATGTCGCCTTCACCAATGCCACGGCCGAACGTACACACCGGTGCGAGTTTAAGCGACATACGGAAAATATTCCAAGTTTCTTATTTAGTCGATAAAAAAAAACTTATAATAAGGTTCATAATGCCATAAATGTTATAATTAAATAAATAAATAACAAACTAAGATATTTTTTAAATTAACTAGACATGGGTATGTTTAAATAAATGAAAGAGGATGTATGTTTGAATTTTAGTATTATTAGGTTATGATGAGGCTAATGTAACTATTGTTAAAGACCCATAAACAAAATAAATGTACAGAAAAGGTATTATGTGTGTGAGTATTATGAAAAGTATTATGTAAAGACAAGTATGGCACAGAGAAATTTCTTTGGTGATTTCTCTCTACTTGGGGTACCCGACTGGTGGAATACCTCCACCCTACAGAAGATCGCATCCAAATTACCAAGTTTTGAATTCCTACAGTGAGTAGGGTTTCCAGAACTCCTTGGGGTAGGGGGATACAAGGTTATTTTCTGGTCATTCTTTTAAAGGCCTTATGCTTATTTAGAAAACATACATTTCATAGATATACATCAAATCCAATCATTTCGAATATTATAGGAATAAACGTACAATATAAGAAATGTAAAATAGAATCGGAGAAACTAATATCTTGTCTTTTTTTCCTATAGAATGAGTTGATTGTATACCGACGTAATCTGCCATAAATAAGAGGCGCGTGCGCATCGCTGATTACATTACCACTGAACACGTCCATTAAAAATCTTCGAGTAGTCTGTAGAGTACAAACATTTTCTTGCCTAACGTAAATTGTGGTACAAATGGTTCGTTTCCTTAATAACCCTAACATCTTGAAACATCAAAAGCATATTGAAGAAATTCTATTAATCATAATTAGTGCCGAACAGACTAATGACCTTAAGAAATCGTTAATAATTAGCTACTACGCTTTACAGTTTTTTTGTAATTCTTTATAGTGCTCCTCTCAGATACAACTGCTGGAACACACCTATACAATAGTTGCTCGGCGACAGATTTTCTAACTTGTAGTATTAGTAGCTAATCAGAGAGGCATTAGAAAATGCTCTACTATAATTCTATGCTTTCATTACGATGTTTTCCTTCACCAAAAGTTCAGGCTCATTAAGTACAGAGATTCGAACACACGTCGATCGACGCAGTTTCGTACTGGTTACCATAGAGCCATCGTTGCTTTTAAAAACAGTGTAACAATATGAAATAAATCATTTCGCGCTACAACTTTTTATGTTAACAGGTTTTGAAAAATATTTATTTGCATAAGCGTCTCCGGCTCTTTTTGTAGTCCAGATGTGATCGCAAATGCAAGTGTCGCGGGTTCATGTCAAATCAAGTCCCACCCACTCAACTGCACTGTAGTTCGCGCGTCCAACACATATTAAAATGGGCTGAAATGCTTTATGCATATTCCTAAGTGATAGTATTTTTATCATCTCTGTTTGAAGAGTAACCGCTTACCATCAAGAGAGTCGTACGCTTGTTTGCCACCTTAGTTGTATTACAAAAAAAACTATATGTAAATATATGATAATCCGATTTCTCATCAGATAATTATATAATATACCTAGTTAGTAATAATACTACGTGCCGATTTTTCCATCATCAGATAACTTTATTTGAAGAATAATTGTTAAATTTGACAGATTTTCCATACATTGTCTGACAAAACGTCAAAATTATTCCTCGTTTAAAATTATCTGACAAGTGAAAAATCGACCCTAAGTCATATAAGATACAACCGTAAGAACAGCAAGAAGCACACGAAACCAAGAGTATTAATATGACCAGATTAATCAATTTGATATTGATAGAAAGGAAAGCGGTTTGCGAGATTCGAGTAAAACGGCATTTTGTCCCTACTGCCTACTTTAGTAAGTTCATGTAAGTAGACTTAAATTATCAGATGGCAGAGTCGCTTGGATACTCGTAGAAAGATCTTTCAAATTTTATTATGAATCTGAACTTTCACTAAAGGTACAGATTATTACGATATCAGAGAGACCCACCCGGTAAAGCTGTAAAAGCCGTCTGAAGCTTAAGGGCCCTTATGGTTAATAGTACCTATAGTCAGATCGAAACAAAAACCAATCAGAATATCTGCGTCTTGGTTAGATACCAAGCCCCAATCGAAAATCTATCACCAAGTACCTATTGAATACCTAATTTTGAATGTAGTTATTTGCATATTACATCTTCGACCACACCGGAACTTGATATCAAATTAAATGTGAACAAACATATTTTAATAATCTTGATTATTTATTAATATTGGCATTTACATGTAAAATCTCATGAATGAATGTATACTTACTTTATCACGATTTATATCGTACAATGGCGAGCTTAATGCCACAATGGATTTTCTTCATACCAACCAGCGGAATTCATGGACAACAAGAAAAAAGGACCGTTGTAGGTAGTGAATATAGAAGAATTTGTTCACACGGATTTTCCTGATATGTATGATTTTGCCAATTAAAAGAAATAACAAAAAAATAATCTAAATGAAAATAATAAAAGATGCTAAAGCTTTCAGTCATAATGTATAAGCAAATTTTTTGATATCCATGATATTAGATAAGGTCGCTGATAGAGGAATATCCTAGTCTTTCTTAATTTCAAATATCTGGACTACCGACCTTAACACAGTGTCTTCAACATAAAAACATTACCAATCCATACTGGGTTTTCATAAAAAAAATCCGGTCTTTCGCTTTTTTTTTAAGTATTGAATGATAGTGTATGAAGTCTGTGTATGAAAACACCATATAAATATTTCCCAAACTAAAAAAAATAGTCTCTAGGCTAAACCAAACCATGACATTCATGAATTGCATTAACGTTCGCGTCATTCACGAATTTATCAGCACGGTACCCGCTTTCAGGAATCGAGCTCGTGGTGTGAGGTAGCCGGGGTGGTAGATAGAGGAATGGGGCGCCTCCCTATTTATGAATGAGGTCGTACGTCATCAACATCGATCGGCAGTCGAGCGCGCCGATCCCAGACAACGCTACCACACAAGGGCAGTGTTAGCGGTCGATCAACAGGTTGTCAGCTGACATAATATGCCGGCCGGCTTTCTATAAATGTCATTTTTATAGCTTTATATCGTGTCATTAATTAACCATCTTATATTATTTATTAATATAGACTATTTCAGGCATGATTAAAATCACCTTTAAATAAAAACTAGAAGAAATTAAAATTATAAAAAATTGGTGTCAATAGCAGTAATAGTTCAGCCTCGTTTGAAATCATTTTGTTTCATCCCTTATCACACACCAAATTTTTCATACAGCCTGCATTAAAAGTGCGAGTTTTAATGTCTGGAGCCAACCAGAACCAGAGAATTTCAGACTAATAGCGAATACAAAATTATTTGTCGTAAGCACTCAAATATCTTATTTTTAATTTTCAGGAAATCAATCCATAGATGCAGTTGTTGCTTTTTCAATGAGATGTTGTGGTGTATTGTATCCATATTAAAATTGTATTTCTTATTTATTTTAGTTGCAGTAATATAATATATGTCAGTTTAGTTGATGGTTAAAATGACAATTACAAAGCTCTGACATAAACAAAAGATACTCTGACAGGATCGAAACCAGAGCTGCAACGTCATTCCCGAAGGTTGAAAACGATATTTTTCTGCCCGGCAACAGTTGCATTCGTTTGAAATTGACTAGTTTCGGGGGTGGCTCAACAGGCACTGAAACTCGCACTTTCAATGCAGTTTATATGAAAAAGCTTTTGTATATTTTTAAGTATTAAAAACTTTTATTTCACTGAAAGCTTCTTATATGTATACAACTATAATAAAGAAGTAAAATGTGTATATATGTATGTACGAGGTATGATATATTTGATTACGTTTTATATTGTAATTACGCGAACGTAGCCGCGGGAGGTTGCTAGCGCGATATTTTGCGGACCAGTGGTAGTGGTTTGACATTCATAAGTGCCTTCTTAGGGCCTAAATTGAATAAAGTATTTTTTATATGTATGTAATATATCATAATATTTTTTTAATGCTTAGATAGTCACTTCATTCAAATAAGACTGCGTAAAGAAAAAGATACAAAATCTCTTCAGCCTATACCGACAGTATACCCGCTTGTTATCTTACCACAAAAAACAAGTCGCCCGCCACATTAGCAATTTTCACAACTGAAATGATGCTCGCGGCTTACTGCCGAATTCTGCGGCAATTATGCTGGCGGCATACCCGCGCGGTAAACATCCGCCGGCCACGCCACCAGCATAGTGTGTAAGAGCCTTAAAGGTTCACCACTATTTTTTTTATATTATAAATCGGTAAAATGAAAAATAGTATAGAATTTTTCGGTCTCATACAATTCTAGATTTATTACTTGCTACTACTAAGCTAAATTAAAATCAAATTAGATTTAAAAACAAAAATAATCTATGCCGGTTATATTTTATAACGTTTACGTCATTGATTGAGATCTGTTAACAGTTACTGATCAACTACTCAATATTATTTATTTTATCGGGAAATAAAAGTCGAAAAATGAGAGTCGTGCGTCACACGGATAATTCCCAACTCGAGGTGCCATCGGCGGGAGGGGTGGCTGTGACGTCACTGTCACATGAACCCGGCGGATCTATGGAAACTATGTACATTAAGTACCTAGTTCTGGGAATCTACAATCATAGAATATAAAAGCTTATTTTTTGTTTTTTGTCTACAATAGAATAACACGTTGCAGTTTCATTTGTAAAATAAATTATAAATGAAATTATAAACGAATCTATTATGATTTTAGCCTATGGACTATATGTGGCACATTTTTAATGTCTTAAGCTTAAATTTGTTTACTTATAGTGTAAGTAGGTTTTAGTTGTCCTAATATATGTTACTTTATTTTACTATCAATTTTTTACTTTGTTTAATATTTCTAATATATAGAGACTATATACTTAATAAATTTAGATCAGGTATAAAACAGAAAAAAAATCTAACAAATGTTGAAAATTCTCTCAAATAGTTTACAAAACTCTGCTAGCGGAAATCGTTCAGAAAATAGATGCTTATTTTTTGTGTGTTTTTACGTAATATAGTAGGAATGATTCAATGGTTTTCATCACCCGTGGGATTACGTAAAGGCAACAACATTAACAATCGTATCGCGCACATCGTAATCGCATGCGTAAAAGCTCACGAAATACGTTCGAGAGGCGATTACACAAAATCTATATCTGTAACGCGATAAACATTCGGTTTTCATGGTGTCTGTTAACCACGTCAGAGGGTGATGAATCTGTTAGATTAGAATTTCAAGTGTTCACGTTCGAGTAATTATAAATATGACAGTACATGACGTGATTGACCGCTGAACCGTTTCATATTCGTCACAATTCAACATTACAATATTGTTATTTGGAAAACTTTTATACATAGAGCGAGCGCGGCATGCGCGTCACTGAGCCGCTATTTTTGCTAACGTTATCGGTCAAACTGATCGAAGTCACGAAATATATTTCCTACATTATTCTGCCGGGTTTTTTACCACAGATTCTTTTTTCTGATTTTATCGCTTTTTAATAAAGCCAATATTACGTTACTGTAACATCTACTACGTATAACGTTAATGTCACGTATATAACACTGGAAAGTTTGAATAAAAATTTAAAAGAAATGTGGAGTGTTAAAAGCAATTCATTTTATTATTCTTCGAGGCAACGTAAAAAAGATATTATAGAAATAATGTTTATAACGTAATATTAGATTTGTTCCTTAATTTTTTAGTTAATATGGCTTTAAACTGGTTATGAAACATTTAGATTAATGTTATTGCTTTTATGTGTCAATATTCCATATCTGAAAAATTCGCTAAAACATCGCGTTTATTTTTTAAACAGAAAAATGTTCCATCTCTTTTCTTAAAATCAATTAAAATTTTATTAGAATGACTTGTATAAGTATATTCTAATAGGCTATATAAATAATAGTTTATATCAAAAATTGTGTTACAAATTCATAGGGCTTGGTTGTAGTGCGTGTCGTGCGAGTCATATTTAATACGCACACCGACTGTAATTAATTAAACAAGATAGATATTTTTTGGCGGGATCTCAAACTATCATTTAGTGGTTTTTGTTTTTTATTCATAGATTTGTGTAACACAGGTGACTTTTTGCATAACAAAGCTTGGTAATAAGTGAAGTGGATTGGAAATAATAACGATGATCAGGAAATCTGAGATGCCACAAAAACTCCCTAGAAAGTTCTAACAAGGCAGCCACCATCTTGTTAGGATACTGAAATGGTCATAAGACAGGACACTATAATCACTCGATAATGGCAGTAATGGTCTTCAATAAAGAGGACTAGTTGCCAACGTAGGAAGAAATAGAGGAAAAACAAGATAGATATACTAAGATATCTCCATATTATTTCCATACTTTTATTCATATAAAATATGATTATCTTATCGATAAAAAATGGTTATTTACCGAAATTAATAAATGTAACAAAATTGACATTTTTTTTATTATAACAGTGATTATAGCAGATTTAAGAAAATGAGCAGTATTATTTCTTGTAGTATACCCATATATTGTAATATAGAGAAACTTTCTTGTCACCTATAGCCTAAAACTCAGGCAAGTTAGCATGTGACAATTTTTGAACGTGGAACTATGTGTTCAGTCTAATATATGTCACTTTGATAATTATACTATCACTTATAAATAATTTTCATACACCGGTATCGTTTTTTTATTATACTTGTAGAAGTAATAAAACGGATATTTTCATTTGCTAAGAATATAAATATTTTCAACTTGGCACGTTCAACTGTCACACATATTTCATTTCAAAAATAATTTGGACGAAGTTTTCGAACACAGGTAATCATCGAAGTGTGTCACATGAAAACATGTGCCCACAGTTATTAATAGTACTTACAGTGGCATCGTCGCCTAGAAATGCATTTGTAATATAATTGATTGTCTATTAGTAAGCAGAGTGGCAGACGCTCGCCAAACGGCAGTGGGTCGACCCTATTGTTATACGACTTTCTAATGTTATGATGACTTATAATTATTTACTCATAGTCATTTTTAGAACGATATCTTGTAACACTAAACATATACTATAGGTAGGTTATTATACATTTTACGTACATTAAAAGAATTAAAACGTAGCTATAAATCAATTGAGGATATAACCCAAGCCTAATGGGAGCTCTCAAGTGCAGCTGCCGGATCACACTTATAGATTCTTGGCGACAGCTTTTGAACTTAAAGGTGGTAGCTAGCCAGGCTGGCATAAGAAAATGCCCTACCACCATGCTATTGTTTAATCAACATGTTTTCCTTCGCCGAAAGCTCAGGCTCATTACAGTCATATAAATCGAATACCGATCAATGCTGTGTCCGTATACGCTTACACTGAGCCTACATTGCTTATATGAATAAATCTGAACACGAGAAAACATATATGCTACATATCATTATTAAGCTTTTCAATAGGGGAAATTACAATCTAATGATAAAATTGTAATAAAACAAAAGAGTTTAAAATGTAAATTTTTAGTCTAGATAAAGCATGCAATTCCCGTGGAACACGAAAAGCATTTCCACGTGTACGAAGTTTGTTGTAGTTTGTTTAGAATAAAACTATAACTAGATCTCGTCATAAGCACTGTTTATTCTAAACAGGAAAATAATTTAGTATCGTGTTTGATTTAGAGATAGATAAATATTCACCAATCGGGATACTTGAGATTAAGTGAACATAATATTCAATATTTGATGGTACTTGATCAAGAAATTTTGAAAAAGAACCAGTGTTCTAGATTTATTTTATTGCGGGAAGCGGTGATTGCTCATTGGTACCGCGTTCGAACATCGCGTCGATCAACGTAGGTTCGAATCCTGAAAATATAGATTTCATATCTTTAAGTAGCATACACCCTACATAATCTTTGTATAAGCGGTACCTACATTTAAATTACTTTAAAACAAGTTTTTGAGCATACAGTCAAATGACATTAAAATGAACTCAAACTAATATGATGTTTGTAGTATATTGTAGAAAATCCACGTGCTATCTGAAATTCTAACAGGCGTCCAGTGCGTCCACCCACTGACCGGCGCGGCGCGGCGTCTACCGTGGAAACACAGTTCTACCAATATTGTTTGTTTATTAAATACTACGAAGTTTATGCCAATAACTATAACAGTACTTCTGTATAAATATGTATAAAAGAAAAACAAAATTTATTACGAGGCGGCTTTATTATTTGAATTCATCGCTCACCTACTTTTACATGTATAATAATAAGAAGTAGCTACTTGATGTAATTTTTATTATTAGGTATGTGAACTGCATACTTTCTCACATCGTTCAGTAAACACCTTATATCCGAGTTTGTCTCATGACTCTTTATTCAGAGTGTACCTAAAGTAAGTAAAGTATGAATTCAGAAAAAACAAACGAATTCAGAGGAAACAAATAGTCACGCCATCAAAATAGACAGAGAGTATTGAAGCAACGCAAAGCGGCAACGCAGCAACGATCCGAAATAGAACCCCGCCTCCGAAGTCCGAACCAAAAGCAGTCAAGTTAATTATAGAACGATTCCCGCAGGGACGTTTTCATCCCGTGATTCACCTGCTGAAAACTCGATTGTTCGCATTTTACGTCAATCGGTTGCGTGGTGTTTACGAGCGCGCTCGAAGGCGCGGGAGCGTCAGCTGACGGCCAGGAATAGCCCTGACATCGCGGCCACGCTATGCCGCTTGCGCCCGCGCACCCACAAATAGCGTGCTATAATTAGACGTCGGTGAAATCGTGGGTTTGTTATTTTTCTTTATCGTCTCCGTTACGCGATAATTGGGTTAGCGCGAACCACTGCATGTGGGCCTAATCGGGCGTCGGCGTGTCTCGTCCACCCGACCGACGGACCGACAGGCCACGCACACCACAACGCCATCGTGCCACCGGCCATTGTCATCATGTTCACATTCAACGCCTATCACTTACATTTTACTTTTAAACGTTATTATAATTCAAATTGTCATTTTTGTTCAACCAAAACATTTCATGTAAATAATAAAAAAGAAATAAAAGTACCCATTGTTGGTTTGTCTATGGCATTGTCATGTAAAACAAAAGTTATGTACCTAGCTAGATCAAGCAGCTTTATTTTAAATTATGTTTTCTCTATAAGTAGATACCTATTTCAGTCATAATATTTACAAATTAAAAAAAATAAAAAGTTATATGTACTGTTACTTACTGTATATAGATAGGGACTTATTTATTCAATGTGGTTAGGTAGCTATGAGACAAAAATAAAGTGTCTTTATCATTTCAGTCCCATTGTATAAACCTTAATAACATCTAGCATCTAAAATATTTCTTGATATATTCTTTTGTAAAGATTTTTAAAAGTATTATTGACAATTCGTATATCCTACAATTGACCAAAAGACAAATTTCCTGTGTACAAAATTTCATAAAAATCAGTTAAGCCGTTTTTTAGCCGAATGCGGACATACAAACATACAGACAAAAAAATAAAGTGTTTGTGTGTGTTAGCTCAGACGTGCGACTGGAGTTTTTTCCTCAAAAACTGTCTTGGAATTTAGAATATATATAATTGGCAAGAAGAGTAAATAAAGGTATCTCTTAGGATATAGAATGAATGTACAAAATTTAGGTAATTAGCCCCTTGCGGCGTTCCCGCTCATATCAACAGTCGATTCGCGTCTGGCGGCTTTCGCAGTAAAGGAATGAGAGTTGAATAAATCTCAACCTTATTTAAATAGAACTAAGGTTAAAAATTGTTTGCGAAATGTTGCATTTTCAATTTCACTCCTCATATTTTTTCATACCACGCACCTTATATCGTTTCTTAATGAGTAAACTCCAAAAAAAGTAATATTCGTGATCTTGTGACCTTTACAATAAATGTCTATTTGAAAATTAAAAAAAAAGTGTAACGAAAAGTTTAATTAGACTACAATCGTCTTTATACTAGACTGTAAAGCAAAACTTCAAATTATATTCTTCAGACTTTTTACAGCCGCCACTACATAAACCTTCTTTAAATATTGCTGATATTATTTCCTTAAATACACTTCAATAAAAACATAAAATAAAATTGTTAGTAAACAGGTAGGTATGCTCTGTTATCAACAATTTTAAAATTGCATTCTTACAAAATCTGTTGTTAAAAACATTTTCAAATAAAACAAAAACTGTATTAAAACGGTTGTTTAAGGGAAACCAGAACAAGTTTATATGCTCTAGTTGTCTTATAACGGACCATAAAATATTTATATGTTAACACTTACTGTCAAAGCGGTTGTAGACAGTGCGACTTATCGCTTTCCATACCGTTTGCCTATAACACTATATTAAATAAAGATGTTAAAACAAATAAAATGTAGGTAAATAACATATTTTAGTAGGTACCTAAAACTTGAAATACAAAAATGTTTAAGGATTGTTTTAATTTTATCAAAAAGATTTTCATCAAAAAATTTTTTTTTTCACTTATATATTATGTTACAGGAGCCTACGTTCCCTGGCATTATAATTTTTAGGGTTCCGAAGTGAATAAGAAACCGTTATAGTTGCGCCATATCTGTCTGTCTGTCAGCGGATTAGCTCAGAGATTCTTAGTACTAGAAAGCTATTTGGCGAGGGTATACATATTAATCATGACGAAAAAGTGATAAAATAAAATCATGAAAAGAGTTTCTTTGAGTCTCTCCCCTACACGTAAAGAGGAGATACTTTTTTTTCTCGTCTATCCCATGACGTGGGGTGTCATTGAATAGGTGATTCAAAAATATTGCGGATGTGTAAAACCATTTTTCGATTCAGGGATCCGTTTGCGAAATATTAAACTTTAAAGTGCTAATTTTTGTTCGAGTCAAGTGTCCCTTCTCCTGCCAGCTAAATGTTTCTTTTAAAATATGTGAATAATTCACGGCAGTAGTGTATATAATGAAGTTAAAAGGAGAACTATCAAAGCTAAGTAAACTTTACAAGTTGACGAGTAATAGTCGACCAACTCATGAAATGTACTTGGAGAAGTAATTTCGTACAAATTCCATTGAAAATTACTTAAATTCCTCCTTCTAAGCCTGCATATTATGACAGGCAACTACGAAACCCAACAATTCGCGTAGCCCGACACGCTCTTGGCAATTTTTTTCATAATTACATTTTAATCATTACATATTTTAATATACCTACTTATAATTCATCACAATACTAAACGTATGAAATACTAATACTATCTACTTTCTTGTACTTAAGTTATGGTTTGGAGTAATTACTTACTTGTTGTGTGTAGGATTTGCGAGTGGGTGGTGACCTTTAGACGAGATCAAGGTAATATAACGCTGGTCAAAGTTTACAGCATAACAAAGGAAAGTTTATTCGAAAACTTTAGACTTAAAGGACCATTTACCTTACAGAGACATATTGTTGTTAAGTACTTGTTAGAATTCAGTTATGTTTAGGTAACTTTGGGTTAATAAGACAATCAAGTTTGTTTGTTAATATTATTGTGTGGATTTTATTATATAGAGTAATTTACGTGATAATTTTGGTGGAAATCTTATATATAAAAATCTTGTGTTCGTCTGTTAGTGATTCTAACTTCTGACCGACTTGACCGATTGAGCTCATATTTACATAATACATTTTGAGACGATGGTTTATAGATATTAGGATACGATAGGTGACCTTGTGATCAAGCCATTAATTACCGGAAAGGGCAGATAGAAAGACTTCTGCCTGCCCAGCTATTTCTATAATATTTAGGGTTTTATCTTTATATTTCAACTGCTGACCCCGCAGACATTGTCTGATTGTCCACTGAAGTCAATAACTCGACAACAGTGCCACCTATCGCGTTCAGGGATAGCATAACAACCGTATTCATGACCAAACACTTAGGTCTTCAAACTTTCATTGTGATGATCAAATGGTATTGGAGTTTATCAATTTCATATAGGCAGGTATACCAACATCCATTTATTGGTTACATTGATTATTTGAAGTAACAAGCATTTATGTCGATTTACATAATTAAACGATCATTAGGTGTGTACTGCTGGGCATAGGTTTCTTTCACAAAGGCACGAGCTTAATGACCACGCTCGACTTATTAAAAGAAAGAAAACATTTATTCACAATAACAAGACACGGTAATACACAATATATAAATACAGGATAAACAGGAAACTGTGCAAAAAAATATAATAATATCTACATACATAAAAACAAAACAAATACTTGAAAAATAATATAAGTACATAATCCGGTCATTACGAGCAGGCATAGAATGCATAAATAAGGCATAAATGCTGAACTCTACCACGAGGCACTCAACGCTGATTTTCAGCTGGAATCCCTGAGCAAGTCACGGTATGCCCGTAATTCAATTCTATAGCAATATATAATAGATTAAAACAATATATAATAATAATAATTAAATACTGCTTATGACTTAATATTTATTTGGTAATAAAAATAAAATAATGTAATAAAATAAAATTGGCAATTACAAATATTGAGAAATCCACAGTACTACATTTTTCTGTAGGTATATAGGTATAGAAAAAAAAACGTAGTTATCCGGGGCTCAAAGCATACGGACGTCGATCAGATATTTCGCCAGATCTAAACCACTGACCACCATGACATTTAAACATACTTTATAATTATAATATTTAATTTAATTAATTTATAACATTTTAAATATATTTTAACACTTCCATTTCTTACAATGATCACCTATTGCTCAATAAAATGCCTCAGTAATATTGAAAAATTATACAGTACCTACTTTCTTATTATGTAAAATATTTACTAAAACATTAGACCTGGATACCTCTTCTTTAAATTTTATTTAATTATGATGTCAATATAGTAGTTACATGCTAGTGTTGCTAGTTAGGTAGCATTGTGAATGCCTTACTGATTGTTTGTTGGTTTAACAACGTATTAGGAATAGTAATTTGAACTAAAAATACGGTAGATAAAGACAACAAAAGAAAAACGAGAGGGTCTTGAACGACATGAACTCCAAAAAATGCCTCAGCTAAGAGAACGCTATAGGGAATAAATTGTCATGAAAATAGTAATGTGCTAAAAAATTAAGTAAATTATCATTGATGACAACGAAATGAAAAATAAAACTAGCCTATATTCAATTGTCTTTATATTGTAGGTATCTTGTATTATTAATTAGTTTTGCCCGCGGCTCCGCTCGCGTAGACTACAGAATGCTGAAACCAGAATATATTTTTTTATATTTTTAAAGCTTAAAACAAAACCCGTGCTGTCCGCATTAGCCCGGTGCCAACAGGTTGTGTTAGTACTAACTAATGAGCAAAAAACATATAGGTACTTACCCCTTATTATATTTCTTTTTAAAATATCAATTGAAAATGTGAGCATTTTAATACACGTACAATTCTATATATTACAATTGACAAGATTGTTATAGATAACTCAGAAGGTGCTATCTCGTTAAAAACGTTTATAAAATTTTAAATTTCTCAGTTACAAAATGTTATGAATTCTTTGAAATGAGCTTAGATGAACTAGACTTTACTTTACATGATACTTGCAAAACAAAACTAGGACACCCGTATAGGGTGATTGTTAAAATTATCTATAAAAAATACCTAGGTTTATAAGTACTTAAATATAATACCTACCTATAGCATTAACCACAATTTGCTGTGCGATATTTGCTGTTCAAATATATCTCACCATTTGACACCAATTTTTCTGTAAAGCATGGAACTCCAACGAGCAATTGAATGTCAAACTGCAACGCAAATTGACAAGAAACTGCGGTTGCAAATAGACGTCAAATTGTCAGCAAAAGTTGGAGTGCAAACTTGTTTTAATAAATAAATTGTCAATTTCTAATATAAATATCGTGATCACAAAAAAAAAGTAGGAAAAAATATTTAAAATCTTGGAAATATGTTTATTACATGTTTTAGATATTAACAACGTAGGTAATAATAATAATCTTAGGCCTATGTCCAGCAGTGGACGTCTTTTGGATGAATGGAGGATGGATAAATATACAAATCTATTCATTTATGATGAGGCCGGACGGCAATAGCTGCCTTCAATTTGATCGTAATTTGTATGCAACTTTTGCTCTCCAACTTTTGGTGTCAAATTGATATCCATTTGCGACAGCAGTTAGACGTCAATTCGCCGCATAGTTTGATGTCAATTTGCTGCCAAATGACATATATATGTTATATTGGGGCATGTGCCACATGCATTTCTGTTAATTACTTCTACAAACCTTCACTCCAATAGGAAAAGAAGCATAATCGAACATCCTCTTAATTTTTTCAAAACATAAAAATCATTCTTATCAAGTTAAAAAAAATAATAGGAGTCCAAAGTTTCATTTTTCTGTATAAAACTATGATGTTGGGTCTAACCTATATTCAAAATTTTTGTTTTATTATTTTTATAATTCAAAGTATATTTACTTATATATAAAATCTATAATAGAGAGCCTAATCTAATAACTCCACACAATTAATTAAGTAGATACATAAATCATTTGAGATCTTTCGTACTGTATTAATCATGTAAAATATAATCTTGCAATATCAATTTTATCGGTAAGCAAAACTAGGTAGTTAAATACTTACATCAATATTATGATCAATTTAAAAAGTAACTAATTACTACAGAAGGCTTTACGAGGTATCGTGAACGACCAACGAAGATACATTTGTAAGGGGGGGCGTCGCGAGGCGCCGGGGGGGCGGCGCGGGCGTTGGGCGGTGTCGGGTGGTGACGTCAGCTTGGGGGGGGCAACTCACCAGCCCATTGGTTGAGGTGCGCGCGCCGCTACCGAATATGGGACCGCGGCTCCATTGATAAAACTGCGATGCGGGGTCGCGCGGCGCCAGTCCCCTTCGCTACGGCCGCGTGAGAGGCCGTTTCCACGCTGGCGTTGTTCGTTATTCCGCTCGGCCCATGGGCCGAGGAGCAGGTCGTGCCGGACGGGATGGGTACGGATTCGGAGCCCCCGGTCGGTCCGCACCTGCTCTCGTTGGCCGACGTCGGTACCCTCGGTTTTGATTGTGCGCTGAAGCCGGCGCCGGTGCCCACAGCGGGTGGCATGCCGTCCGACCTCAACACTCCTGTCACAACATCGGACTTGCCGGCTTTCTTCCCCAGTCTCCTGGAACCGCCGCCGATATCAGGTGCAATGTCGTTCTTATTGACGTGTCATGATGTTGGCACGCGCACGTCCTGATCCCATCGGAGACGCACGCTGACGGGACTCGTAGGCGGGATTCGCCTCCGTTCGCCCCCGCCGGTCGCAGCTCGCCGACCGATAACAACGCATTGTAAATAAATAAACAATGCGCTTTCAGTGGTTTCGTGCCCTTTTACTTCCTTCGCAGTGCATAGTGCCGGTTACAATAATGCTGATATAAAACGCCGCCCTTATAGTATGCCAGTTTTAGTGTTCATTGATATTAAAGTGAAATGGAAAGTTCATCGGCCTGTCTCATATGCTCTGATCGATACACGAGTAGAATGCAGGATTCATTGAGTACCAATCTGACTCGTTAATGCTCGTGCCTAAACGACTAGTTACTGTAAACAGTTTTTAGTAATTTACACGTGTAAGTTAGACATTAAATGTTAAGGCACATTTTATTCTAAAACTTGTAACTTATGATGCTTATAAGAAATTCCTTAACAATATAAATATAATTAAATTTTAAAAATATCTATTTCATAATAAAACATTTCTTATCTTCATTTGCATTTCAAAAGTAACTTGCATTGTCAAAATATTAAAAAATTGAAGACTAAATACCTAGGTATCTATGTAGTTAAATAAAAAAATTAACCTAGTCGATATTTTTTTTATACGTGACTTTTTTTTTACTTTGATTAGGCTCAAGTAAGTTTTATTTATTATATTTTCTTATAATAGTTATTTAAATATTAAATATACTTAGGTACCGATATGGTATGTGTGCGTAATCACAGTGAAATATAATATCTACAACTTTCACTACTTAGGTATTTTATAAATAATACGTTTAAAATTTTGATAAAATATCCAATATAATTTTATATTAAAATATATTTTTTTACTTAATGTTCATTTAAATATGAGAAAGAAAAAAGTATGACATTTCATTTGTTTAATAGCTAAAGCCAAAAAGGACCCAAAAATCAATTTTAATGTCAAAACAATAGAAATATTATATTATTACAGCTCGTGCTACGTCTGTGTATTTTATAAACACAAAACCTAACAAGAACATAGTTCTGGTATTGAGCATATGATTTTCTTTATAAATAACATAGATACAAATAAATCAACTTGGTTAGAGATATTAAATAGATTCATACATTTATAAGTATTATACTTACACGTGAAATTTATAATTAAACGTAGAATTATATATTTATGAAATTAATTATCTAAAATTCAATCAGTCTCAAATTAAGGTTTAAAGCTTACAGTGATAATTTATATAGACTTTGGTATGTTAAGTACCTAATAGGTAACCTATAACATAAAAATAATCATTTTGTTTAATTTACATAATACAATAGGCAAATCCAAGATGAAAAAATGACGTTGTACAACCAAAATGCTTGGTCGCTCGTCAGAGACATGGTCGGGATAAGAGATACGGTATTATCAACATCCGACGTTTATTTATCGCGCGGTTGCCTTCCGGCCGTCATGCGACGACGTACGCAAAAATATTAATTGATACTTTTTGTTACATATAATGTATACAAAGGATATTATTTCAAGTCTATACTATGCAACTAAAGCATTATTTGAAAGGCCCATCGCAAATCACGATACTATAATCCCGTTTTAAAATGTGTTGAAGCTTTATCACATAACATTTCTTTCTTAAAAAGTATACAGAAAGTATTTTAAAAACGTGCATTTTTCTTAATAAAAATAATGATTGTCATTGTTACAGGTACATTACCAGGCGACGAACTATCTTTGGGATGTTCACCACGACGACATAAACATGAAGCTTCGCTTTCCCCGGGCGCTCGAGCTGAAGACGCTAGCAATGCGTCTAGCGCCAGCGCTTCCCTATACGGACCTCCAATAGGAGGAGTAGTAAAGCGAGCGCCCTCGCCACCGTTACAGTGGCTGCTACCGCCTGGCCCCGGCCCCGGTAGCGTTGACAAATATTTCCAGCAAGATTATGAAGAGCGCGTCGAACTCCTTCCGCCAGAATGCCAATCGTACTGTCCCCCTCAGCAGCCTTGTCCTCCGCAACAACACTGCGAGTACAGGCAGCCACCGCCGCCGCCTCAGCAACAGCATACATGGGACACGCAAGAATATGGCACTGTACCGCAGCCCACACCAGGACCTTCGGGCTTGCCGAAACGCGAGCCGTATCCGAGTCCCGGCGCGCCCACTGACAGGCCCGTACAACTCGCCGAGTACAACCCATCCACGAGTAAGGGTCACGAGATTCTCTCGCAAGTTTACCAACAGAGCGCGCAACCGTTGCGACTCGTCGCTGTCAAACCGCGCAAGTATCCTAACAGGCCGAGTAAAACCCCAGTGCACGAGCGTCCGTACGCGTGCCCGGTGGACGGCTGCGACCGTCGCTTCTCCCGGTCAGACGAGCTCACGCGACACATTCGCATACACACGGGACAAAAACCTTTCCAGTGCCGTATCTGTATGCGGTCGTTTAGTCGCTCGGATCACCTAACGACACACGTGCGGACACATACTGGTGAGAAACCATTCGCGTGCGACGTATGCGGACGGAAGTTTGCTCGCTCCGATGAAAAGAAACGGCACGCAAAAGTGCACTTGAAACGACTGAAGAGAGAACGAGGCGGTGGCGGGGGAGCAGGTCCGACGCACCTCCACGAGCCCCATCAGCACGCGCCACTCTAGCGTCCGCCGGTGACCGCGACCGTTACTCGCCCAGCTTCGACGCCCGAGCTCGTTGTGCCCTTAATGGGGCCCGTGCCGGAGCCCGAGCCTGAGCCAATGCGGCCTAGCGGTTCTCCTCCCGCGGACGCGGGACAATGAATGAACTTTTATCACGTTGAAGTTATCGGATAACTTCATCGCTTAGGTGTAAATGAATTGTCTTTAACGAAGCTTTATTAACTCTAAATTTGTAAATTCACTGAAAATTATATAATATATATCTTTTTATACATATTTGTAATTACTACGGATAGGACATCTGCTCGTTGTATTTATTTAATTAGATAGGGTAATTGAAAGAAAGTGACTGGGAACAATTGTAGATACTACATTATACGACGCAACATGGCCTAAAATGTTCCGAGTGTAAGTTGTTAATAGATTTGTTTATTTATAAAAAGGGTTTTTCGCCTGGCGGACGTTTCAGCAGAGGTCCTTACTGCCGTCGTACTCATAGTGTTGTAAACACATATCTTTTTAATTTTAATAGTCCTGTGGCCCTCTTACGTAGATATTATTACGTATATGTAGGTATATCTATGTTTTCATGCAAATGTAATGAAAGTTGATACTGAGTAATGTGATTTTTAAAATACCAAATGTAACATTTAATAAGATCACCTATGTTGAAACCGAAATGTCACCAGGGCTACCTACTTAAGTATTGTAGGTTTATTTATTATTCTTATATGTATTTGACAAAACTAACGTGAAACTGTGCCATTAATTTAACTTGTATAATGTGCCACTGCAATTTTATTTACGTAATTAAGTGCTAAGTGTATCTAACACATGACTGCTGAATAAGTGATAACTACTTATACTACGATTTTGTTATAAATATTTCTCTAGTCGAAGATAACGAACCGTGGTAGTGTCGACTAATATCTGCAGTATATATATAAATATTTCACCTTTATTATTATATAATTAATTCGTAGTAATTCTTCGACAGATGCTGTCATAATTTTCTCTTGCTCAAAACAGTTACTTTTAACAAATTTTTGCTCAAGTCTGCTTCTTTCTGATATAATCATTGTTTAATCTCTCTACTAATATTGTTTTTGGCTCAACATCGATTAAGCTCTCTGTCTTCTGTATATAATTTATCATTAATGTTTGTATTGAGCACTTGTCCAGTTTACCCATAGTGATGTTTCCCAGTGGCATATATTATTTAAATGTACGTATTATTAACTATTTTAGTAAAGGATTAGATAATAGCATTAAATTATGATCTCTTAATCATTATTAATTATTTTCAGATATCGCGAGGTCCCTTTATTTATAATACTCATAAGTTTTTCTGTAGCTATATGTAATTAAATATAAGTTCTATTTCTAATTATCGGTAAATATTAATGTGATGCTGATAATACTACAGGATTACATATGAACGGTATAAATTGTACGAAGGTGAACACAATAAGGTACACGCATAGTATAATTCGAAATTCTTGTACGAAGTTAATATGTGAAATACATGAATTTCATCAAAACATGTGATCTTCATAAAAATCAAAATAACAGAATTATCAATAAGGTATCTAAGATTTGTAATTACTAGTTTTATACTCACTTACTTGATTTCCGATATAAATACAAAATTGGCACAAACTAATTATAAGTAGAATTTAAAAAGCTATACAAATCTAAAGAATTTATATTTTCATGCACTCTCTTGTTCCACTAGAAGATATGTTTTTATTGTTCAAATAAGCTGAAACAACGTAATGGTGCAATCTCAAAGAGATGGAAATAAAATATGTTTGTTATTGCTACAATGTCATCGAACAGCCAGTGATAATAACAGGGTGGACCTTTCAGTAATATCGGTTGTTAAGAATTTAAGATATCTGACAATAATATACTTAAACTAACTGTTGAACTTACATTCTACCTTATTGCAAATGGGAACGGTCGATTATTTTACGAAATATGTTTTTCTTTTTTTAATTTAAAGTTTTCTAACATAATAACTATTACAAAACTAAATAGATAACGTGTTATGTTATATTTACGACCGTTCTTGGTGGGTTAAGTCGCTTGCAGAACACTTCGAAGACGTCACTCTTCATGGTTCCCGCGTCGCAGCATACGCGCCTTTATTATGATAAGGATGAGGTGGTTTACGAGTTTATAATGTTTTTACTGTTTTAGAAGAGACGAAGTCTCCGTTAGACAAGGCTAGAGTAGATAGGTATTAAATAAAGCAAATTCATGTTAAATGAGTGACATTGAAACGGAAAGACTAAATTCTTAAACATTTTATGTAATGTTGCAACGCGATATCGTTATTGATATACGGTGTTTGTATTAGGTTACGAGTTACGACTTGCCTATTGTTTGTTACCCGTTGCATCTTCATGCGTGTCCGGCTTTTCGGATAACGGAGCGACTTTGCATTGTTGACAACCTCTGTTATATTAATACATACAACTCTACATTGAGTCTACAATGTAGCGCGATGTATCAACGACTCATATGTATTAAAAACTTATTCTCGATAATGTATCTTTAATATTTTACGGTGTTCACCTAATAGAAAATTATTACGAATTCTTGATGAATTTTGTGTAAGTACGACTATTATTTAAGCTGTCTTTATCATCTATGTATTTCACTAGAGTGAAAATGTTGTTGATGTTCTAAAACATAAGTAACTAGTTGTAAGTAGGTATTGTTAAATCTCACTAATGTTTACTAAATTCTATTTAAATAATGTATTTGTAAATACACTCAGCCCACATTTGGATTTAATGTGTATATAAGAGAAAAGAAATTTTTATTTAATATGAAACCACCCAAGGTGCAAAATTACAAACTGTTGAAAATTTTTACTTTTGTTTTCTTTTACATGTTGTTTTAGTTTACCCTAATGTAGTAGGTAGTTATGCATACACCAAGAATGTATATACATGTAATTATACATGTAACATGATGTCTGAATTGGGATTGTTTAATGGGGTTTAACCAACTATGCCAAACCAAACTAAACCAAACATGCTAAATTTCTCGCACTAAGAGCTTGTCAAGTAGTAAAATGCCTTAACCACAGTCTTATCTACCTCAGTCACTACATTACCTTAAACACTTTTTCTCTTAGATAAAGGGATGGTATTATGGCTGATCTGCCATCTGTAGTCTAAGAACATAAAGCTTAGTATTTAAAGATAGCAAGAAAAGCATATGAACAACTGAGTTTACTAAGAACATGAACTTCGATAGGACATAATATAACTGCATCCAGAAAAAAACAGATCGTAAATCGAAAATAATTATTTTATTTATGCATCACTGCCATCTACAGTCTACGAACATAAAACTTAAACTCCAGTTACAATAAACAGAAAACTGATTTTTAAGTAGCTACACCATTCTGGCATTCGCTAACATGAAACATGTCACCAAGAGATGGCAGTATTTCATATTTATGTTTCTAATTTGAATAATCATTGTTGTTTTATACTTATTTGTTTGTTTGTCCCACTCTATAGCGTTGCTAAACCAGCCAACGGTGGTTAATTGTTGTGCGCACGCATTCAAATGTTTCTGTATTATAATGCAAGCAGCTTAGAACAAATGGCGTATGGGTAATCGAATTTTCAAGACAATGAGAACAAAGGCGCAGGGAAAATTAGTTAATATTACATTTTAGTAGACCATTTAGTAATAACGAGATTAGAGACTGGGTACAAAAGTAACAGCGGGACCAAAGCAACAAATGCTAGAGATATTGCCTAAATTACTAGAGAGATACAATATGTCTTGGACCAAGCTCCTGGAACGTGTACATGTTTCCAAAAGTCGATAATATTGGGAATTTTGTTTAGGTCAAAAGATAAAAATCGACATCTCTTAACATTCGCCATTCTCTATCCAGTTCCGTTATATTATTTAGACAAATCTTTTGGCAGAAATAATGTAAATCTGCAATGGAAGGGAATTTCCTTTTTATTCCAGGATCCAGAATTGCTTTAGGATTGGTTATCAAAAAATGTTTGCATAGTGTAATAGGTGGCGCTGAAGAACGCTAGTTGAAAAACAGTAAAAATTAGGAATTAAACAGAAAACGGGGACATCGATGTGAAAACAGCAAATCTACTGTTAAAACAATAGGGTTGGTAACAGTGTCATGAAGTGTTGCAACTGTTCTGATAAGTCAATAAATGTCTTGCGTGTATAACATGAATGAAGCGTATGTACTCGTACAGGTTTTTAATACCCGGTATATGCTTTCCAGTATCCAGGCCAGGTACCGACCGAAATACCTAGTAGGTACATACCTTAAAGGTATTGCATCATCCATACGCGCTGGCCGCGTACTCGGTTGCATTACCTTGCCAAGGGTACCCAAAAGCTCCAGGCCGTACCCAAAGTGATTAGTATGGTTTAAGGCGGTGAAAACCATCTTATTCATAGGAGAATGCGCATCATGGTACTAAGTTTTCTCATGCCTCTATATTAAGATATAATAGTAATTTTTTCCATACTCTTTTACTACTATTTGTCTTCGGAATTTAGTTTTTGGTGGGAATAATTTTTAAAATCAAACAGTAATTGTTAATGTGCAATAGATATTTCCGTAGATGTTGCGTTCACTTACATGTAGCAATAATTAATAATTTACTTTGTACATTTAACCATGATCATATTTGTTTTTCATAAAAATAGTAATAGTTAGTCAACTCAATGTTTAATTATAAATAACTACATGATTCAAAATAATATTCATAAATAATTTGTGCTGTGTGCATTCCTTTCTCAGATAAGTATATATTTATTAACTTTGGTTATTTTACGACGCTCCACAGACAGGGGGTGAAAATATCGTAAAGATGTCGATGTTTTGGATCATTGTTTTTTTAGATATGTCTGTAAAACAACCAAAGGAATTTTGGATTGTTATATAATAAATGTATAGTTGTCAAAATGTTTTTAAGGCCACTTGTTTTTGTCATATTGGCGCTTTAGTCCATTGCCAGTCACAGAGATAATAATAGGAAGAGACGACATAAAATAATTGAAAGAGATAAATAAATTGACCTTAATGTCCTTTTTTTGTTGTGGCGTTTGACATTTATCACGCTTGCTAATTATTGATCCATTCATTATTGTCTAAACTAAGACAAAAAAGTCGTAGCCTGGCATTGCTCGAAAATACGGATCGAGGTGGTTAAAAAAAACGAAAATATTGATGTATTAATGTTCTTCAAATCTTAATATCGACTCCAGGCATGTTTTGCGGCTCTAATATCGATGTTAAACGGTAACCGTAATGTACTGACCTACTTAACTTTGTTGCTTTATTCGATGAGACACTTCGATTAAAAATATTTTTGTAACTTCTAAGCTGTATAATAATGTTTTGTATCGTATTTGTGTTTATATTAACGTAATCTGTGTAATTAATAAATAAATAAATACGTTATTTAAACTCCTTTGACCTAGGTAGTCACATTTCCACGTACAAACACCATTTTGAATTATTAAACCTACACAAAGATACTTAATATTAATTTTCTTTTTATCGCTTTTAAATCGAAACCCGTATTGGTAAAACTGCATATCGACACATCCCTAGTTTTTAGATTATGTTGGATGTCATAAAATTTCTTCGGAGTTTTTGGCGGGATCTCAGACTGTCATGTAGTGGTTTTTGTTTTTAATTCATAAATTTGTGTTTTTAGACCCTATATTGTGTAAAACAGGTGGCATTTTGCATAATAAAGCTTGGTTACTGTGCACAAGTGAAGTGAATTGAAAATAATAACATAGAACATGAATTCTGATATGCCACAAAAACTCCCTGGAAGGTTCTAACAAGGGAGCCGCCATCTTGTTAGGGCCCTGAATTCGACATAAGACTGGAAAATTTCCCTCGCTTTGGTTACAAATATAAAATACTTGACACTGGCCCAATGCACGAATAGTGCGAAGCCATAATTGAGAAGAAGAAGAAGAAAATTTCTTTAGAGTTTTTGGCGGTAACTTAGTGTCATGTGGTGGTTTTAGTTTTAATTCATAAACTTATGTCATTTGGCCCTATATTATGTAATTTTGGCGGCATTTTACGTGATGTAGTGTGGTTGTTGTGCACAAGTGAAGTGGATTACAATAACTAGGAACATGCATTTTAAGTTGCTACAAAGGCTCCCTGGAAAGTTTTAACAAGGGTGCCGCTATCTTGTTGGAGCGATGTTTAAAGATTACAGAATATTTCCCTCGCTTTGTTGACAAAATGTAAAATACTTGACACTGGCCTAATGCGCGAATAGTGCCGAGCCATAATTAATAAGAAGAAAATTTCTTCGGAACCCGATTTAAAAAAAAAACATTTGCAGGTGTTAATACAGTAAATCTAGAATATTATAAACCAAGATTGACTTAGATTAATATGAGATGGGATTGCATATATTCATGAGCATTCTCCTTTGGTACTCATGACTATCATAGTTATTGTAAAATATATATTGATTTACTACCTGATACCTGGCATTTGTACCGGGTCAGAGTATTCGACGATACCCGTACCTTGAAGACAGAGTATCGGGTATTGATATTTGCAGGTACGTCGCATGCCTATGTTGCAACATTCTGGTAAGAATCTTATTGGTTTAAAGTATACTGGTGGGCCGATCCCAGTGGCACTGCAATGCCGGGCCGATCCGTGGCAGGAGTGGATGGAGCCCAGAACATCCCATCATTTTACACAAATCAGTTTAATAGACTGGTCAGATAGATAAAATTAACTTAACTACATCTAGAATAAATATTAGGAACTTCACCAATTTGCGTGGTATCGCCACAAAATTATGATATAAAAAACGCTATGATAAAACATATTATACTAAATCTATGGGCTATAAGTATCGCTTTATTCATCTTATACTACCTTAACAATCGAGTTCCGCAGTCAGTCGGAAAGATTGTCTTACTTCAACGTTCACGCTTACATTGCAGATAAAATCAACTGTACCAAATTAATTGAACTCGTTTAACACGCCCGCCATGTCCGTTGTGGGTTACAGTGTCTATAAAGGAACAGCACAAGGTGTACTAGAATGTACCTATCTCAAGCCAAGGGCCAGAAACCATAGAGTATATTAATTGTATACAGGAGAAACCATTCTGTACGTTATAGCTGCATTACAAATTACAGTGTCTATAAAGGAACAGCACAAGGTGCACTAGAATGTACCTATCTCAAGCCAAGGGCCAGAGAACACAGAGTATAATAATTGTATACAGGAAAAACCACTCTGTACGTTATGGAGTGCTTACAGTAATAGTACTTTTACTAATAATATATTTTTCAACACATTTGTAAAAAATGCATTTACGAAGCCTGTATACATTGTTCGAAAGTTAAAAATTACGCTATTTTTCACCACGCGAACGTGAAGCCATTTGCAGATGTGCAAAGATTCGATCGTCAAGTTCAATTGAGAAATCCGATATTAATATGGAATCTACTCTTCCTGATATCTTGAATGAGGCGCAAATTGCAGCTAAAATTTCCACGAGTTACCTAGCTTTATAATTTGTTATTTGCTATTAAAAATAATATAGTGAATATGTTCATTACGTTTCATTACCTATTTTACTGTTTTCTAGCAAATGTGTTGAGAAACGTTGAATGACACGCGTGCGAAATTGGTTTTTATAAACTCATGACTATGGTAAACCTACTCTACATTCGTCTTCTCGTTTGTAAAAACCAACTTACCGTACTAGTATCATAAATAACTATTTTTATATTATTAATAATGAACTTTTTATTTTAGCCCGGCAAAGTGACAGCACCGTCGCACGGCGCCTTGATAGTGAGCACAGTACAATCCAAATACAATGGCAATCGTATTTGTATTGATTTTTTGTAGTTTGTAGAGATCGGCAATCCATGTCGTCGCTACCATGCCATCCTGGTGCCTACATTGTGAACGTTACGCTTGGCGGCTCGAAAACACGATGTCATAGGAATGACATGACTATGACTGATCAACAGGCATTAACACTTATATTTTCTCGTAACAACAAATAAACGATAAAAACACAAAAATAAATATTTTATTAATAATTTAATTACAATCGACAAAGATTTACATCTGGCATTAAAGGAACACAATACAAAGTTGTTGCGTAAACTGAAAGCAACTTACACAATGCTTACCGGACTTCATAAGATTGGTACAAATTATAAAACATGCATGCAATATATTTATAAATACCCTTACATTCATTACATTTGAACTCTAAACATACAAAAGATTATACAACTATTATGTTTTTTGTGTGAGTGAGTTTTGACTTGCCATCCGTACTATGTATATAAATTAATTAAATTATGTTAGCATATATATTTTGTTTAACTGTAACTATATTTTGCTTTTGAAAAAGAATGTGATCCGGCAAATATTATAAGTACTTACTGTTGTATTGAAATGAAGAGAAACTACGGTAAATAATAAAGAATGTTTAGAAAAAGTTTTAATATATATAAATCTGTATTTTTTTTTACTTTCCCTGAAAATAACATATTTTTAGTAATTCCTAGGTATACCCACTTCGTCCAAAACAGTTGACAACTCCAGCCTTCAAGACTTACATTATTAATATTTGTCCTTTTGCTCTTTAAATTATATAAATAATTAGAAGGTCATTTATCCAGGGTCAAAGGAATGCTCTATAAAAATATTCTCTACAAAATTAAATCACCTTCATAAACTTCAGCAGTGAAACAAATTAAATAATGTCAAATAAATGCTATATAAGTGTCTTGATATAATTCTAGCTTGTCGGACAATTGAAACATTGCACACGGCAATAACCATTTAGAATTATTTCCCAGATACACTAAGCACCCAAGTCATATCAGTCTTAGATTTACGTTAAAATTAATTTTAAACCAATACGAAATGTGTCATCAATGTAATTATTAATAAAAAAATACCTTCAAATAAGTAGACTCTTTTTAAGCTATAATATTTACATTACTAACATTGTCTATAAAATAATTAATATAAAATGTTGATCAACTTTTTTTAACTGACTATACTGTTAGCCTTAGGGGCCCTGGAGCCTTATGAGTTTTACAGCTTCACCGGGCCTGGTCACCCTTATTCACAAATATTACTATTATATGAGTTCTCACAGTGCGCTCAAACGGACAGAGTAGGTATAGAAAACCTATTCACCTGTGCGTTCTTTTTAATCGACGCTGTTTACGTTACGCATAGTGAAGATAAACGTCATATTCGTTTCGGAAAAGGTCTGCTTTTTAGGAAATTGTTTACAGCACGTCATTATTAACAATAATTTTTAATAAAGCATACATAATAATAGTATATTATGTTTTATTATTTATTTATTTATCCAATTTAATATTCTCTAATTGTAAAAACATATGGATATTTTTTTTCAAATACCGTTAGGCTTGTTTCCCGCGCTATCAATATTTTTTCTCTTTGGGTCTATAATATATGTAATTTTAAGTCTTGCTGCATATTCAAAATAGACTGATTTAACCTTGATTTATGTGTTTAAATTCACAGTAATCCACTCAAACTAAAATATTTAAAACTAAAAATAAAAATTGACACAATGCGTAACCATGATATCAACATTTGTCTAATACAAGTGAAGTTGCAATACAACGTTTACTAATCACAACGCCGTATTCTATTCTATGCGTTCCCTCAGAAAAGAGTCCGCTAAGTATTGCTTGTGAAATAAATGGCTCACTACGACGACCGCACTGAGAAATGTCATACTTTGTATAGTGTTGCTCGTGGAAGTACGTAAGTTTTGATCATGAATACGGATGTTAGTGCCTTAAGCGCTTGCCCCCAAACCCAGGTGAAACTGTAAAAGCCTTCTGAGGGCCTTTATGGCTAACAGTATAAACAGATCGAAAAAATATATTTAAACAAAACAAAATTTCTATTTTAATTTGTTGTAACAAAACAAACATAACATCATTTTTTTTATCCCGCGTGCCAACTTGATGAAATAGAATGATAATGATGTAAATAATTTTACCTACTCTCATATTGTAAAATTTTAAACTTCAAAACGATATATTGACATACTTTATAAATACAATACCGATAATAATTCAAAAAAAAAAATCATATTATAACACTATTTTCTAACAAAATAATATATATTTCTAACAAAATAATAAGAAAAGGTGTGTGTGCGATTCACACACAATAGAAGTGAAACTTCATTTTAAAAGACATTTTCTATTTTATTTAAACAGTGTGCAATATACATACACACCGACATTTGCTCTCTCGCTCTGGCTCACACAAAGAGGAGAGACCGATAATGTGCGTTAAAACGTTTAACAATTTAACGCTTAACGTTTAACGTCTAACGCTTGGAAGTCGCATAAGAAGTTTCACTTCAATAATAATTTGGAACCATAAACAAATCATCCATTCCCGATACATTTTTGTCTGGATGTATTACACACAAGTTACAAGTTAGCATCGTACGTCTTTTTTGCGGGTGGGTTACTTTATACAAAGGATAAATATTTCATTCTTTATTTTAATAAGCAATACCATTAGATAGATGTCAAGTTAATGGAAAAAGCATATATTTTCAGTTAAAAAGGGCCGATATTATCACTTGAACTATAATTACAAATTAGCGTATCTTTAGCGGTGAATAAAAAAAATTTATGACATATTAATACTTAGTATGAAGATATCTTCAAATTTTGAAATCCCAATTTTAGTAAATCGCTAATTGATACCAAAAGCGAATTAAATGCGCGAATTAAGGCGAATACAGTATGTATTATTACAATTTCGTAAATATTAGATAAAGACGTGTGTGTTTACTCACCATCGAGTACTTAGCCGAGTAGAAATTTATCTCAAATAGCTAAATAACATTTCTTTTCTTGCATTAATAATGTAAATCCGAGTGTAATAATATTGTTTAATTAACGTCCTCAACTTAACCAATCATTCGGGACTAGACTATAAGACCATTTAGACGTATGTATATTAAAAAACAACACCAGCTATATACTAGGTGGCCTCATCGTCGGGCTTAACTAGGTTGGGCTCGGACTCTGAGCGCCGTTTGAGGCCGTCTTGGTCTGGCGAAAGCGGCCGCTCCACTTCGGGCTGCGTTTCCGCACTTGCAGTCTTTATATCTGGAGCACTTCGACTCACGTCAGCCTGAAGGGAATAACTTTTATAGGATGGCTCAGTTCTAGCGCGTACGAATATCGCGTCCATCGGCGTAAGTTCGAATCCACGCAATGAGCCTGAGCTTTCGATAAAGGAGAACATCGTGATGAAACTATAGCATCGTAGTAGAGCATTTTATAATAATCGCCTGACTAGGTAACAATCTCAAGATGAAAATCTGTTGTCAAGCACTGATAGGTGTGTCCCGTTAGCTGCACTTGGGAGCCAGTCCTCCCAATAAGCTTAGTGTGTTACTATTTTAGGCCACATCGTCATCTAACATCAGGTGAGATTGTTAGCCAAACGCTAAACCTATAAGGAATTCAAAAAAACTAAATACAGTCTATTCCTAGGGCAGATGAAATTTTAATCAGTGACACCAAGTACTATGTTAGCGTTAACAGAAACAACACGTATCGCATCCCATAGAAATTTCTATCGTTTACGCTTTTTAGTGCATAACTTGGTACGGGGTGGGGTGGGGTGAGGTTATCGCCTGTAGCATTTCTCAATACGAGTGTAATGTATTTTTTTATAGTATCATAACAAAGTGACTACTAAGTGCCTGATGATGAGCACAGTACAATCCAAAAACACCAGCAACTATCAAGGGATCGGCAATAAATAGCTGTTCGTCGATGGAATCTCGAAACACGACAAACTAAAAGAGAGTCACTGTGACTGGTTTATCACCACGTGCACTGTGGTCGCGACCAAGTCAAGTAAAGTTTCATACCATCTTGCTTGATTTACTGGATATACACCGGCTGATCACGGAACGCGACACAATTAATCGTGCCACTATGAGGGGTGCTACGCCTGGTGTACAGGGGTCGCGATCCACTCGGACACGACTGAAGAGCTGACCAATCTAATTCCCTCCTCTCCTTTCCACAACAGAACCACACCCGCTGGTAGTTTCAGTCGCGGAGTCACAGTATTACGGTAAACTCCATCTCGGCACGAACTAACAAGTGCTCTATGTCTTGTCTTTGTCGTACCGTGAAACTGTGGAACCATCTCCCTTCTTCTTCTCAATTATGGCTTCGCACTATTCGTGCATTGGGCCAGTGTCAAGTATTTTATATTTGTAACCAAAGCGAGGGAAATTTTCCAGTCTTATGTCGAATTCAGGGCCCTAACAAGATGGCGGCCCCCTTGTTAGAACCTTCCAGGGAGTTTTTGTGGCATATCAGAATTCATGTTCTATGTTATTATTTTCAATTCACTTCACTTGTGCACAATAACCGAGCTTTATTATGCAAAATGCCACCTCTTTTACACAATATAGGGTCTAAAAACAGTCTACATGACAGTCTGAGATCCCGGCCAATGTGTTGTGACATCGGGTCCTTCAAGCGTAACGTGAAGAGATATTTATGCAGGTCGGCATGACAGCGGCGACCACCAATGGATTTCGATCATTAGATGGTCGCCGTTCTATTTGGATTGTACTGTGCTTACAATCAGAGACAGTACAGTCAATGTGCCAAGCTACTATAAAAAAAACCACCTACCCTACCACCCTGCAAGCAATGAAATACAACCCTTGAGTTCAACCTATAAAGTTAATATTAAACGAATGGTGAAAGCTTACCAATTCCGATTCCATATGATCGCCAGCTTCCTGCTTGACTTGTGCGTTCATCGTGTTATTTAAATAACAAACGCCGTTCAAATCGATTGCGCTATTAGAAAAAATGGCTGCAGCTCCCACTGAAGCGTCCACTAACGGCTCTGTCTATAAGAAATACAAAAACCTTTCGAAACTCAAATCAACTATACCATTGGTTTAATATAAGAACTCTTTCATCTATATTAATAAATATGTAGTACCGTTTGTAAATGTTTTTTTTTTTTTGCAAATTTGTCGATAGACATTAATGATAAATGACATTATCACGAATATGACACTATTTTTTTTTTTGTTATATCTGGTCATACCAACTGCATATTTAATAATCCTTTATAGAAGATGTCTATCGGGAAAATTGGGAAAAATTACATGCACAGACAGAACTACATATTTATTCATATTGGTATCAGATATTCTGTTCCATAATTATAGAACATATTTATATCGACTACAGCGCCATGTATCAGATCTTTTATTTCTAGTATTAAAATTATGCGGGTCGTTTACAAAATGTAGCTAAACATATATTAAATAGACAATTAAAGATTTCAAGGTTGTATAGGAGAGCAAAGTTCAGATATTATATTCCTAAAATTTTATTATATAGCCTATAATAGAATAGAATAATATGCAGAGTTAGAAGGGGGCTTTAAGTAATTTTCAATGGAATTTGTACGAATTTTTCCTTATTATGTATATCTCCAAATACATTTTATAAGTTGGTCGACTATTACTCGTTAACTTAAAAGCCTATTTAGCTGTGATAGTTTTCCTTTTAACTTCATTATAAATACTAATGCCGTGTTTTTTTTTTCAAAAACAACTATTTAGCTGGCAGGGCGGAGGAACACTTGACACTAATACAAATTAGCACTCTAAAGCTAATATTTGGCAAACGGATCCCTGATTCGAAAAATGGTTTTCACATACACAGGATATTTTTGAACGACCTATCCAACGACACCACACACAATTAGATAGACGAGAAAAAACATCCCCACTTTACGCGTAGGACATGTACCCTAAAGAAATATATTTACCATTTTTTTATTTTACCTCTTTGTTTGCGTGATTAATATTTAAACACGTATCAAATTACAGCTTTTTAGTACTAAGAATCTCTGAACTAAGCCGCGGACAGATAGACAGACATGGCGAAACTATAAGGTTTATTTTTTGACCTCAGACCCCTAAAAAATCATACTAAAAGTTTACATACCAACATAACATCTTCAGGTATCAACAATTTTAATGGTGCTGGTTTTTTATGTAAAGCCGCATCAGCATTACACGTGTTTGTTGTATCCTTTGTTATGTTATCCTTTTGCTCTCTGTAATGTATTTTTGAAATATAGTATTGAATTAAACACAATCAAGTTTTATACACCATGTTTGTAAATTATTTCCATGTTGATAATTTACAGCCGTAATTTTTGCATTTAATTCAATCCGCAATATTATCGCAGTAGCCTAAATAGATACTGAATAAAGAGTGTATGAGTATTATTTCGTTATAAATTGTATTTTTTTGAAGTTTTCGATTTCTTTTTCTTTGTATTTTTGGTATATGCTTAATAATATACCTTGATGCCAAATTTAAAGTTCTCGAATCACCTGGATGTAGTCTAGGTTTTCATGATCGAGTGAGTGAGTGTGTCACTGAGTGATAAAAATGCTACTTTTCAAACCCTAAGAACTCAAAAACTATACTTAATAGGTTTATTCGTGAAGTTTGGTATTCTAGATGCTCAAGGGAGATTTTATACAAAATTTCAAAGTATGTAGGTCAAATAGGTTTGAATTATGGTGAGGCAGAAAGTAGCTCGAAATGGTTCATGTAAATATACACACTGGCCGGTGTGTCGCCCTTTTCCATTTTATACCCACGACTATGTATGTATTCTTCAACTGGCAAATTATAATGTAAGCTTAACCATGAAGAGTGTATGCTTACTTTTTGGGCGTAGTGTGAAGGTTTTCGCTCCTCTCAGTCTGATGTTGTGCGATCAAATCACAAGCCTTTCCAAGTATTACGATGGACACGAGCACTCTTACTGATATCAAACACAAATATGCTATGCATATCAATATGATTGCTGCAAATCTGAAAATATCATAAACCCAATATTAAGAAAAGCTTATTCATCCCTCTCTCTTGTAGCAAAACCCAGCACCATAATTCTGATGAATATTAAAAATTAATGATAATTAAAAGTTTCCGCTTTAGAAAAAGAAAATAAACGTTTATCTATACATACATATGTCTATATATATATACTTTTTATGTATATCTATCTATATCTATACATATTATAAAACTCAACGTCTCTGTCTGTCTGTCCGTTTATGTTCTTTTCACGCGAAAACCACTAATTCGATTTACATATTTTTTATTTTAATTCATGGTTATGCTATCTGGCCAGGTTATAGAATATATTTTGTAAGATAAAGTAACACACGCAATAAGCAGTGACGATAATGGTGAATCAATTTGGAAAAAACGCTTTTTTTTCTTCGAAGTACGGCAAAGTGAGTTTAGTGTACCTGATGGTGAGCACAGTGCAAATCCAATAATATCGGCGACTACCGAGGGATTTACAATCCATCGATAGTCGTCGCTGTCATGCCGGCCTGCTCAAATGTCACTTCACGTTATGTTTGAAGGACTCCATGTTGGAAGGAGGTAAAACACTGGCCGGGAGACATTTCCACAGTACGGCAAAGATACGACTTAGCAAATTTCTTTGTTCGAGCCGAGAAGGAGGTTACCGTAAAGCTGTGGCTCTGGAACCTAGCGTGTATGGTACTGTTATGAAAGGGAGAAGAGGGAATTAGGTTAAACAGCTCTTCAGAACACTCGCCATTATACAGACGGTAGAACACAGTCAGCGAGGCAATGGCCCTGCGCAACTGAAGCGGCTCGATGAACTTAGTAACGTCTGCATCATTTACAATGCGGATAGCCCGTCTCTGCAACCTGTCAGGTTACTTGCAGCCCATGTAGATATGCGGTGCAAGGATTGATTAAGTTCAATGACAAGCTCCTCCCGTCTCTTTTCTGTTTCTCCCCGACCGCAAGTGGATTTGCTGTTATACCACCCATGAACAATGCTATCATCTGCATAGTAATGGATATGACCCAAAGATAACATATCATTGATATGCAGTTGAAACAGAGTGGGCGAAAGTACAGAGCCTTGCTGGACATTTACTGACATAAGCTGCGAATCACAACCATCGACTAGGACACGAATTCTGCGCTCATGTAAAAAGCCAGAGATCCATATGCACAAGTTTTCGGGAAGTCCGTAAATCGGAAGTTTGGAGAGAAGGTCACGGTGCCAGACCCTGTGAAAAGCTTAGGCTACATCAAGACTAGTAGCCGGGGCCTCGCCATGCTTATCAATCGCCTCACCCCTGCGGTGCAATACGTACACTAGAAAATCACCCGTCAATCGATTCTGGCGAAAGCCATATTGACGATCACTTAACAAAGAGTGATTCTCAAGGTAGCGGACAAGCTAGGTTGATGATCACAATGATTTTGCATAACACTGAAGTTACTGCGATTGGGCGATAATTGACCGACCCCTTGGGATCTTGAATCTTTAATCGACCTTCTTGGGAATCGGTTGCAATTAGCCTCATTTTAAACCCAAGGCACGACACCAGAGAGGTAGGATAACCGGTATAGGCGCGTTAATATTGGAGTTAACTCAGCTGCACATTTTTTGAGAACCTCCGCTGGGATGCCGTCCGCACCACTAGCCTTTCGAACATCGAGCGATCGCAATTTTTAATAAAGTGTAGCAAAGTGTGTAAAATGTTAACAAAGTCCTATAGTAAGTCTACTTTGAGTAAAATAAGAGTTTACGAATGATATAAGCGTTTGCAAGATGGCCGTGAAGACGCTGAAGATGACGAATGCCCCGGACGCCCCAGCACATCAACAACCGATGAGAACGTGGAAAAAGTAAAAGAAATGGTTATGAACGATCGCCGAATGATAATCAGAGAAACCCGCCACGACCGCCCTCCTCTGCGGCAACTCAAGCCTAGGTCCGATCCATCGGCATGGAGCCCTTGAGACAAGCAGCCGCTCGCGCGATACAAGTGACTCTACAATCACTAGCTTTCACAGCCATACATGACACTGCATTATACACACATGCACAACACACATAGGTACATAGGTTCTGTAAGGGACCTTTTTTTTTCTTTTTTTGCCTAGTTAGATTAGACAAAAAAATTCAGACCACTAAATACACATACACATGTTCGTTCCCTCCTCCCAGGGGGCAGAAACATATATATGTATGTATAGTTAGTTTAGATCGAATTACGGATAGGAAATTAGTCAGATCGCGACTTAATTGCATACGCGCAACAGTCCGAGCCGAGGTTCGGCCACTTTGGCACCCTCGGATGTTGTTGCTTAGCTTTCGTGGCTGAGCGCCTTAAGCGCTCGCCCCCAAGCCCGGTAAAGCTGTAAAAGCCGTAAAGGCTCCAGGGCCCCTAAGGCTAACAGTAAAGTCAGTTCGAAAAAAAAAAAAAAAAAAAAAAAAAAAAAAAAAAAAAAAAAAAAAAAAAACAATCAGAGAAGTCGTTGATGATGTTCGACTGGCTCATGCCGTGAATTTTTTTCCAATATTTTGTGTATGGAACGCGTGGCAGCAAAATTTGTTCCAAAATTGTTGAAAAATCAAAAATTATACTGTGCCAAAAACAATACTGTAACCATGCCCCAGTCTCCATATTCGCTAGACATGGCTCCGTGCGACTTTTTCCTATATCCAAAAATAAACAAATCCTTGCCGGCAGAAACATACAAACATAGATGACATTAAAAGCGCATTGCTAAAAGATCCGAGTTTGAGAAGTGTTTCGAGGATTAGAAGAAGCGCTGGCAAAGTGCATAATTTCTAATGGGGACAACATTAATGTAGACGAATAAATATATTATATTCTTAATCTAAAATTCCCCTTATATTCTGAACACACCTAGTATACATATACTTCTAAGGATACCCACAATAAGTATTTTTGTTTTCCGTCTTTAAAGCGAAAGCAGCACGATTCGCGCTATGTCTCTTAAACTTGAATGAGGATTTTCAGTCACTATTTCTGTCACTTTCACTATCACTATTTTATCTTATACACTTTCACTATTTCTTTCACACTTCTTTTGCGATGTTAATTTCGGTAGAAGACGTTGATGGCCTACCAGGGCGAGGCAAATTTTCCAGCATATCTCGACCGCTTTTGAACGCTTTGTACCACTCATAAGCATGTGTTTTTGTTGATAAATTCCATTGGCGATGCAAAATTTAAGATAAACTCTGTGTTCGATGTTCTTGTCCATTATGAAATTCGCAATACACGCTAGATATGATCTACTCAAACTCCGCGCCAACATGAAAAACAGTTGTGCCAATTTAACAGCAAGAAAAAATTGAATTTGGAATCATAATCATCCATAAAACAGATCATCCATTCCCGATACTTTTTTGACAGAATGTATTCTACACTTTTTTTACACACCAAAAAAATAGAGACGTAACTCACCCATCAATTTTAACTGCATGCACCAGCACTCTCGTTATAACGACACCCAGAGGTAGTGGTATAAAACCCATCCTCCTCGCGACCAGATCCGAGTGGTCTGAGAAGGCGTATTTTTGCCTTGTTTGCGCGACATCATAGGCTAGGCTTACTGTGTATTCTCTATAAACTCCATATGGGATTTCATTAAACCTGGTAACATTATATCATTTGAAAATTAATCATTAACGAAGCTTATTTAGATGAAAATTTCAATGTAATATGAAATACTATATACATTGTGTGGTTATTAAAAATACTTATCTAACTTTATTTTTATGCTAGTTTCAATTGTAAAAAATATATTAATCTATTTTCTGTTAGATTATTAACATACCTACTATTAGATAATTCGAAATGGTAGTATCACAACAGAAAGATGTAATAACTGGATTAAAGAAGTTACAATATATTTACTACTGTTTACTAATAGGATTAAAATGTAAAAATTGTATACGAAATAATCAGCATACGAATTTAAAAAAAATAATTAGATACAATGGTGGACACGTAATTAAAGACATCATAAAAGACTTTTACACGTTGAGAGCCCAAAGTAAAGTAGAAAGTAGAGAGCCCGTGCTATCAGTTAAAGATTTATTTTATATTACTTTCTTTATTTTTCTTCCTAACTTGGCAGCCGGTTAGCATGGCAGCATGTTCATTGAAAACCATTACTGCCATTATCGAGTGAATAAAGTTTACAGTCTTATGACGATTTTAAGATCCTAACAAAATAGTGGCTCTCGTGCTTTCTAGGGAGTTTATGTGGCATCTCAGAATTCATGATCATGTTATTATTTCCAATCCAATTCACTTGTGCACAATAACCAAGCTTTATTATACAAAATGCCACCTTTATTACACAATATAGGGTCAATTAGCACAAATTTATGAACAAAAAACCACTACATGACAGTTTGAGCCCCGCCAAAAACTCCTATTTTAAATTAATCTTACTTATTTATTTATTTCTTCTTACACCAACATACAATATTAACCAGCTACAAGGCCAAGACATATTATATGCATTTACGAATACTTACTTTCTAATTTTAATTAATATTTAAACTAGCCACTAATATTTCTAAAGATTCTCTGAGTTTCGTCAGACAATCTTAAACTTTTTACATTTTTATTTTTATTACTTGATTTCGGGGTTCATAAATAACTGCTAGTTCTAGGTTATTTTAAGTACTACTAAAATACAATTAAATCATTATTTGTAAAAACGGATATCACGGTTTTTTACAACAAATCAGGGATGTGCCGAATTCTTAAAAATGTGGATCTACGGACTGCACGGACACGGATTATTGCTATCTAGATCCGCGGATACGGATAAGGAGTAAGGACTTCAACTTTCGTATTTCGTTTGTTCGCAGGGCGTGTGACCTTGGACTGATAGATAGTTCGCGAAACCTTTGCGTAAATGAAATTAAGAGGCATGTTTAAATTCGCACTGTGCCGCTATCTGTTTATATTTTAGTGCGAGAAAGGACAGCGTAGGGTACTACTACTACAACAGGTTTTGTCGGTGAATTTGTGTTTTAGTATCATTTTGTGTTGTATACCTATTCTAAACTAACTACTAAAATCAATTTAAATAGTTCAAAGTTTTTCATTATTACCTTTCAAATTTTATTATAAGGAGTAAATATAACAGATCCGTTTAAGATTCGCAAAAAAGATATACGGATACGAATGCTGATCTCTTTTCCCCCTCGAATATCCGCGGATACGGATACGGATATCCGGCACATCCCTACAACAAATAAACCTCATTTAATTTCATATGAATGATTATAAAAAATATATATTCTTCTTAACTTACGTTACAATTATTTCCTCCTACTTACTTATCAACGTATAGCCTAAATAAACCAACCACGGTGAAGTTAGGAACCTTTTTATAATTCAGAAGACAAAAATAAATTTTCAAAATGTTATTTATAAACTCTGAAGTTGGAGACAATAAATATTTAGAATCCCTTTTTCAAATGCATGGAAATATGAATCACAGTTAATTGAAGATAAATCTTCCAGATTGAAATAACAGATGAGTCTGTGATTTTAGGCATTTTTGCAGCTGAAGACATGTTTAGTATATAGGCTCTACGTTAATAAAAAATAAATACGAGTTCCACGGTTTTTGAAAAACTCAGTCCTTACGCAAGAAAGCGAAATAGAAGATGACAATTACAAGAAATTAATCGTTTTTAACTATAAAGTTTTTTATGCTTTTGGTGGCCACTGACGATGCGTTCATCAATCAAAATGGAGTGGTCGTCTTCCAAAATCTTATCGTGAATGTTAAAAACGTATGTCATTTGAATGGGCTTCGTCCAGTTTTAGATTATCAAACGGATTAAACTACACGCGTCCAATCCAACTGGACGTCATCCGCAGCCCGTAATGTCATAAGTGCTACGCAGTACGTCATTAGGAAGTCATCTGTATTGTTCGTGAATGGGCAAATACGCGTCTATATTTTTCTGTGTTTTGTCTCAATTTATGATTTTGTGTTGGTGGTACATATGCTGCTATAAATTTCCACACATTGGAAAGTAATATTATGTCTATGTAATATTGTGGCAACAACAGTGTGTATGTATAACCATTAAAAAATCCACATCCATTATTTATTCCGTATGTAAATATCGTAACCGCAACGTTCAAAGAGAAGGCGCGCATACATCCAAATGGAAGTATAGCCAATAATGCCGTAATTTGGAATATATCCATTGGGAATGCGTCCATTGCGAAATCTACTAAATGAACTTCTCGTCAGTGGCCACCTTTGAAGATTATAAAAGTTTGTATATTATATAAAAACTTTCGTCAAAAAGAAGCTGCTAATGGAAGCGAGTACTAATTAGCCAGTATTAATTAGACAAGAATTGTACCTACCTCGTGATGAATGCATGCTTCACCCAATCAATAATAACTTCAAAAGTAAGGACAAGAACACAATCTGGCGCGAGTATCCAGAAACGTTCTTCCTTCCAAACATATTCTTTCATAGTCTGCAGAACCACAATAAAAAGCAGCACCGATAAATGTAAACGTTCTCTTACGTCACTGCACGAAACTTGGAATAGATTGTTTTTGTCAAATTTCTTAAAAACACTTCCTTTCAATTCCACGAACTAAAAAAATGTATATACAAGATTAATAAATTCTTTAAAATAAACTCAGCAAATCAGTTCATTTTTTTAAAACACATTAGTGATCTTCTTCATTTTTAAATTATAGCATTATAACCAAAAAAATTATATAAAATCTTCTCAAGTTCAATCTTTTCATATATGAGAAATAAGAGTAATAACATATTAATTTAATTTATTTACTCAACAACACCAAATAGTATAAAATAATTTAAATTCATAAATTGCTCAATTTGTTTAAAATATAAACTATACCTAATTTTTTAAATCAATTAAATATACTTACATTATTAGACATCATGATTATTAAAAGGCCTTTGTTATTGGAATTGAAGGCAACATTGAGTGTAGTGGCTTGGAACAACACCAACAAACTGTGCAAAACTTATCCAAAAATATGTCAAGAAAATTATTCAAGAGCCTGTATCTGCATTGTATTTAAGTGTCTAACATTATTATTGACATTTCAGTTACTCTACTAAACATGTCAATTACACCATTTCTATACAGAATGGAATTCTTGTGTCTGTGTAAAACAATAAAATTGTACTATGATCTTTGATACTGTCATACAAAGCCTATGTTTTCTAAGGCACTAGGTGCACATAAGATTTGTTTTCAAGCAGAATGTATGGGCATCTTTCTAGCAGCCCAAGCTATTATCTCAAGGAAGGTAAAGAACCAGCCCATCTATAGCATGGCTGCAATATTGGCTCTTAAATGTAAGACAATTAATTCAAGCCTAGTTCAAGAATGCCATCAAGTATGTGTACATAATAGCATAACCATTCAATGGATAAAAAGACAGCGCATCACGTAGTAATGACGCAGCGGACGATTTGGTGAGAAGTGGATCCAATATGGCAGTGTCGGGACTAAAAGCATAATTCCTCTCCTTTTTGCTGGATCAAAGCAGAAATACGTGCGAGAACGAGACGACTCAGAGACATAGAGTGGAATAGTAGATTGTAGAGAGGATGCCTTTTGCTAATCCCAAGATCTCCAAAGCCTTTCTACACTTGAATAGACTTCATGAATAAATGATCACCATAGCCTTAACAGGACACGGGTACTATAACAAACATCTTTTTAATCAAATTGTTGCTGAATGCCCCCTGTAACGAGTGTGCATGGGCGCAGAAGAGACAGCCCAACACATACTCTTGGAGTGCAAAGAGTTGGCTCAATACCGGGTTAAACATCTTGGCACGCCAAAGACTCTTCCGGAAGTCTTTAAGAACATCGGGCGACTGGTGGACATTTCTGAAAGAAATGTGCTGGCACGATTAAAGTCGACCAGCATCACGCAAAATAGGCGCACATAGACGTCGAATTGCGGAAATTTAGCCTGTGTAAACAAAATAGTGTATACAAAATAGGCATTACGGAGCATGTCATCTCAAATAAAATTGTCACCTTTGTCAAATGAATGTCATGAAAGTAGTACTTTATCTAATATAAGAGGGATAAATAATGTGCACCTTTAAAGTATTTACTAATTTCACAAGCTATGTTTATAATTATCTTAAAGTAGTTTTAGTTTACGTTTACACGTTGTGATTATATATGAATTAAAACAATACAACATATAATCTTTATCAAATTATCTGCAATCTCATCCTTATAGTGAGTATTTTTGATAATTAGAGGTGTCTGCTCAATAGTTAAAAATCCTGAGACTGCATAGGATTTTCAGTAAATGAAAACATCTTTATGAAACTATACACAGTGTTAAGGCATTTCTAGTGCCTGCCTAGCTAGCCACCACCTTCAAACATAAAAAAAAAAACAATTTAAACCTCTAAAATCACCTAAAATTAGGCAGTGATTGTAGTTAAACTACAGCTTCATACAAAAGAATATTAATTACAAAGGATACAGACATAGGTCATGGCAAACAACAAGTGAGGTATGACACCCAAATGTTCTCTTCTTCTGTCTCTAGGTTCAGTCGCTGTCCAAAACAGTGCATCAATTGTATCTTGTCCGAAAGCTGAAAATAATCTGTCTCCAACTTCTAACATATTGTAGAAGATATATAATTTCATTACACTTTGACTTTTAACCAGATGATACATCATATTTGTGTCTATGTAACACATTAGGATACTGCATATGACTAATATAAAACCTTTGAGGACATCACATGTTTCCGCTGGCTTTAGTATACTTTTACATGGATGAGAATTTAATCTGAAAATAAACAAAAAAATACTAGCAAACTATACTATTATATAAAGCAGGGTTTATATGATATATATTAAGACTTTTTAAGTCAAGTCAAGTGACTGGAAGTGCCAATCAGAAAATTTGACATCATCATATACACATATACAGTTGAGTGTCATACTTATTAGGTTATCTTGTGACAAGTGACTTTAAAATTATATAGGTGCTAAAGAAATTTTATAAGTTTTAACTAAAACTCTAGTAAACTCAACTTTGCAAATAATACTTTTAACCTTAGTTTTATTTATTGAATGATGATATCACATACTTAGGTATAGGCAGGATTTTGGTCAGGGGGTGCTGGTAAAGAAAATTATGGTAAAAGTATGATATAGTCCAGAAAAAATGGAGATTGTCAGTAACAGATTCAATCAACAGTCGTCAATATCATTACTGGCCTGCTGAAAGAGGCCTACTGCCTCTTCACCACACGCCTTCTACCAACACCCTGCTGGTGGGGGCCTCTACCCATACCTAGTTACACCCATGATCAAGTGTCATCATCACATGAACATAATGCCATGTATTAGTGATATATTATTTATTTAAATTAAAAAAAAAAACGGTGTAATACATAAGGAATAATTATTTATTCATAGGTATTATTTTCAACATAGTATAGTGTTTAAAATAACTTTTCAAAAGATGTCTACTCCCTGATTGCAAGATATAATATCTTTTACGTTTCTTACAAAACAAAAATAGATAATAAAATATGGAATAGAAAAGCATGCAAACATTTAATAGAATCACATAAAATGCAGCAAAAACTTATTCGAACAGAATATAAAATGTTTTACAATAAATTTAGTATCAGCAGTGATTTTGATCAGCCCATAAGTGGCAAATTTGTAAATCTATTTCTGCTTGCTAAAATATGCATTCTCTCAAACTAAGCAAACTCTATTGTAAGTTACATATGTTTCTCAAATAAGAATTGTACTACAATTTTTAGAAGCATCTAATCCACTCTCATTACCATAATTACTTGTATTGTAATCAAATAATCTTACCCAAAACATCTTCTAAATAATCTATTGAGGAATGACCAAAATGCCATAAGGAACCGGAGTGGCAAAAAAGTATAAACAAATAGTAGAGAATCAGCACATTGGAAGAACCCATAAGCCATAAACTTTTCAAGTTCCTGGGGTATTTTTATAAATGAGTATACTTTTTCTCGCCTCGCGGAAAATCTTTCCTCGTCATGTTCGAGCCAATATCCACGAGTAAGTTCAACACGTAAAAAATCAAAAATAGATGATTTATCACTGCCTGAAAAAAAAACACAATATGTACATATTGTTGTTTTTTTAATTTATTTATTTATTATGTTTTTGTATCTACAGTGTTTGACTCATTACTTTTTAGTTCCTTAGTATTTTTGTGTGAACTTAGATCTCCTGATGATTGTTGAATGTTGGTTATAGGTTTAAAACGTAACCTTTTCTTTTGCTGTTGCACATCATCATTTTTCGTTAACATTTTTCTGGTTCTAAAATATTCCACACATTTAATTTATATGTTTCACAATACAAAAAATTAAAAACAAAAAACCAAACAGCGAAAGTAGACAAGTATAAAATCAAGTCACAGACTCAAATATCAGTGTTACCACTTACGGTTTTAGTTTTACCCTATTTTATTTAGAAATTCTCCCTAAATATCCTAAAAAAATCGAAATTCCTTCCTCGCTCCTTTAGGGCGCAAAAGTAAAAAAAGAAAATTATTATTTCTCGTAGATATTTAATAACAAAAATTACATAAGTATAAAAAACTATCATAAATATACAGAATCCGAAACATTACTCTTTTTTAACGTTATATGCTCTTACACTTTTTCTGCACTTATCATAGCTCTGTATGGTCCCAAAATTGAACAAATGAATATTGAGTCCTATAAATCAAAGGTAGGTCTGACCGATAATTTGGGATTTAAAAAAATTATATGTATGTGCAAAGCAGACACACGAGTTAGAAGAGAAACCTTCAGAAAAAAATATGTTCTTTAAAAATTATTTTTAAATATCCAAAATAAGCGGGATTTGAACTTACGACCACTCGTGCGTACTGCGTATGAAGTCTGGTCGTCTCCAATACTAGAACAATCCAACGACGATCATAATCATGAAAATCAGGACTTGCATTAACCGTGTATAATGTAAATGTATTCTATCTCATTCTCTCGTATGCTAAATCCTATAAATGTGTGTGGTTCTAAAGAAGTTTCCACTTCAAAAAAAAAAATACTAATAAATTTCAATTATATGCATGGACAATATTTTGCTATTGTAAGCTTCACCCATAGCTAATCTTAATAAAATATTCACCATAAAAATCTATGAATACAATTGAAACTTATTGGGTCTTTACAGAATTAATAACATTTCTTGATGATCCTAATTGTTGCAACGTAGAAGTCGCTTGGTCACCATTTTATTACATCTCAAATGTATAACTAATACAATATTTTGTCACTATTTTTCCGTCAATTCCGCTATGCAGCATGAAATACAAACTAACTTCAACTATAATACGACTATATCGTCAATGTCGTCTTTATCCACTGTAATGACATATTTACTAGCTAGAAACGAAAGTTATATAAAAAAGGTGAGGTGACACTGAGTATAGTAAAACAGTGAATGCCGAATGGTGCAAACATTAGGGTATACCTTAAGTTCAATTTTACCCCAAATTTCCCTAAATCACTTTAAAATTAAAAAAGCCCTATACCATGCATAATTTTAGTCGTTTCGGCACTAAAAAAGGGCGAAATCCTTGAAAGTGGAAACACTGTCAAATATATATCAATATATTTGACACACACAGACTAGTAAGAGGATCTACCACACGTACTAGACATTGTATAACATTTGTATTTTATGTTATGTATTTGTATGTGCTTGTGCACAGAGTAAATTATTTATACATATATACTGGTATATACAGTAGAACTACAATACTAATAAATAATAGTAGAAAATACAGTAGAATGTGTTAATAAACAAGGGTACATACATACATATATACATACCTACCTCTATATTATATATATATATATATATATATATATATATATACTGGTATATACATATAACGTTAAATATTAAGTAAGTCTCTGACAAAGTTTAAAGTACTTTGGAAGTTTATGGCGGGACCTTAAACTGTCATCTAGTGGTTTTTATATTTTATTTATACATTTGTGTTATTTGTCACTATATCATGTAATACAGGTGGCGTTTTGCATAATAAAGCTTGGTTATTGTGCATAAGTGAAGTGGATTGAAAATAATAACATGGATCATGATTCTGAGATGCCACAGAAACTCCCTAGCAAGTTCTAACAATGGAGCCACCATCTTGTTAGGATCCTGAAATCGTTATAAGACTGGAAACTATATACACTCGATAATGGCAGTATTAAAGAGAACCGGTTACCAAGTTAGGAAAAAGAAGAAGAAAAAAGAACTCTATGGTGTAATGTCGAGTCACTGATATATAGTTCTTTATGTACAGTGATCTTCTTATTTGTCTCTGGTTTATTTCATATAATATCTTTGAATATAGTGTATTGTCTACGGTAATTCATGGTTTCACCCATTTCACGTAGCAATACTGACGGCTAGGGCTGTCCACTTTGAAAATAAATCGGTCGGACATAGCAAAGTGTAATCATTGGAGTACAGTAACAACATCTCTGTAGACTATACCACAGACAATTTTCTTTTTTAAATTTAGAGAATGGCTAGAGGAAAAAAGTGTGTGTGCGATTCACACACGATAGAAGTGAAACTTCATTTTAAAGATATTTTATTTAACATATGTTACATAAGACTTCTTACTAAAAAGCTGTAACACGCAGCCGCATACTGTGTACAGTAGTATTAGCTCACGTACTTTTCACATATACTAACACACATTAAATGCTGAAATACAAGGAAATATTAAACAATGTGAAATATACATACACACCGACATTTGCACTCTCGCTCTGGCTCACACAAAGAGGAGAGACCGATAATGTGCTTTCATACCCCCTTCATGGTAGCGTTAAACGTTTAACACAACCTTGTTGGAAGTCGCATAAGAAGTTTCACTTCAAATATTTTTAACCGTATTTAGTGTTGGACAATTTGATAGTCCCGAGCGATTACATACTCACGATTATGTGCTACAATTCTATCAAATTAAATTAATAGAAGTTATCTTGATCAAATTATTCGTTTTTTTTTTGGATATTTATGGAATTGAATAATATGGAATTGAATATTTAATTTGCTTTAATAAAGAATGCTTTTTGATGGAATTAATGATAGTGTCAAGTTGTTTCCGAGAATATCCAATAGATTAGAAATATCTCCTAGTACATCTTTGATACATAGTATCCTCTTAAGTAGTCTGTGATTACTATTCTGTGTAGCAATCTGTGCTATTGACTTGACGGCGTGACGGCACGGCACGCCATCACTCTAACGTTCGTCAATTGCATACGTTAGAGTTTACAATAAAGTTAATATTCGGGTGATCTTGCGAGTGTAATAGAAAACACTATCTTTGTTTATAGTTTCACACGAACATATATTTTAATAAGGGAATAATTTCACCGCATAATCATGGCATCAAGTGAAGGAAGAAGTGCTCAATCGAACTTGCATCAGCAAGATCTTTCCAAATTGGTGAGTTGTTATGAAAGATGATGCTAATTATAAATAAAAAACATATAATTTTGTATTTCACTATCAACATTTTAAAGTTCACTTTTACTAGTTTTCTTAGGTGGCAAATGTATAACGCTTCGCATAACCTCTAACTGACTATTCTAATTAGCTAATATTTCTATAACATTTCAGGATGTGACGAAACTATCTGCTCTTTCTCCTGAAGTGATATCTAGACAAGCTACAATAAACATTGGTACTATAGGTCATGTAGCTCATGGCAAATCTACTGTTGTGAAAGCTATTTCAGGAGTACAAACAGTTAGATTTAAGAATGAACTTGAAAGGAACATTACTATTAAATTGGGTAAGTATTAGGTTTCATTAGCCTGATACAAGTCTACTTGAACAATTTTGTTGGATTAAGTTTTTGTATATATTTGTTATATAAAGATATATTTGGAAACTTACATTCAATCCACATATTAACTGTACTTATAAATAAGAAATAAAGCAAAAAAGACATTATTTTTTTTGGGTTTTTGCTCAAGAAACAACAATCACATATTTTTTATTTGTTCAATTTTAATAATACAGAAGTTATTTATCCCAATATATTTAGTCTGTTGATTACATGAATAAAAATAATTGTTCATAATCTGTTCTGCTACATGAATTATTTTTAAAATATATATCGCAGATGAATTTAGAACAAAAGTAACTTAATTTAGAATTAGGTACATGAATAAACTGGAAATAACTAAATATGTCCATAGAGAGCTTGAATACATTGACAGAACGGAAGTTCATAAAATAAAAATAAGAAAAATCCATAAATTTCATTCATTTGAATTGTAATGTTTACATTTGTATGGTAAACCTACTTAAAAAAAATCATGAGTGTGGTGTACCAAAAATAAGTCATTCTGTCAACTTATTTAATCACCATATAACTAAGGCAACCCAGATGCTAATTTGAATAATTTTGAAATTTGATGCAAGTTGACTTGTCAACTTATTCACACCTTATATTTATATATCATAGCTCTTTATCAAATTCAATAAATTATTTAAATTAGAATAAATATCAGACATATCATAGTTGTGCCAAAAATAGACTGAGCTCTTTATCCCAATTCAATAATTATTTAAATTACTATGAATATCAGACATATATTAATTATGCCAAAAATAGACTAAACTGTATATGTGAAACTTACATAGATGGAGCCTGTATGATTGGCTAGGTTCTTCTTTCAAGAAACCAACTCTTGATTTGCTCAGTATGTCTGGTGTATAGCTGCCCATCTTCTATCCTGAAACTTAGTAAACTTGTACAAGCCTTTACCATTTCTCACCAGCATATTTATCAGGATTTGCTGATTAAAAAGTCCTGCTTAATAACTTTTATACTATACATACAGCTTTCTTATTTTGTATTTTATCTAAATGAAGTTTTGAAACCACAGTCCTAAACTTTAAGACTATTTAGCACCCTTGCTTGTTCTTGTATTTTATTGTTCTCAAGTAATAAGGAATATTATTTTTAGTTTTCTCTACATGGCATCATAGAATAAGATAATTTCCAAAGTTTATTTTTAAGTATTTGTATATTCCTTTCAGTTTATGCATTTGTTTGTGTATGATATCGGTTAAATCAATATATTTAAAAATAAATAATTCTAACCTAAAAACCCATCCAAAAATAATTACAACCATCATAATGTTATGTCACCATTGCTGTCTCAGCCAATTAATAACATAAATGGATTCTCTGCAAATGAGTAAGCAAAATCAAATGTACAATAAGTTCCATAGCTGGGATAGCTCCCATGATAGACAAAGTTTACTTTCAGTCTTTTCACTATAAAGAAAAAAAGAAGCATTTTATTCACAAACAAAGATACTCTGATTGACAACTTAAATAAATACCAAAAAAAATATATTTTTGTAATATGGTAAAACAGTTGTGTAGTCCACTGAATGTTAAATACTCACGGCAGGTAAATATACAATATGTAAAAAAATAACAATAAAAAATAGGGCTGTAAAATGCATATTATTAGGCCCCTGAAGTTTAAAAACTTTTTAAATATGCACACACCTGTCAATGATAGGTTCATTTTTATTTTCAGAAATAATTGTCATAGTAGTTTTAGTCATTACTGAATCACAACTAACAGTTTTTTACTATTGAAAATCAAACAATGTATGAATAGATAAGGTATTCCACAATAAGAGAAGTAAATGCAGAATCGAGGCATAAATATATTTTATGTGGTATCTAATTGCAATGTATTGCACCATACATGTTACCTGGAAGTCTAAACAACACAAGGTTTTACAATAACTAACAATTTACTTGGAATGTGATCACTTTTTTTTTTATATTTAATTAAAGGGTGACCAGTGTATTTCAGTCCCTCATACTGACAATTAGCCTATCAATTGAGGAATGACACCTGTTCCCTTATAGCAAATTTCATCAAAATGGGCTGAAAATGAATAAACACTTCATATATCATTTTTGAAAATTGATAAATTATTATTGTCATTTTTTATAGCCTATCAATTATGGATTGGATATGGATCTCTTGTACCAAATTTTATAAGAATTAATCAAGCCGTTTTTGAGTTAAATCTAAAATACAAGCAGATAGCCAAAAAAAATCTTAATATTCATGATCAGTGCCCTTTATATAGGATGTCTATCAGTAAATATGGAAAATAAAATAACATGTACAGACAGAACTACATATTTATTAATATAGATACTTAATATGTATTTATTTTAAAGTCCTTCATTGGTAGCATTGCAAGATACCATGTCTAGAAAACTTGAGTAATTTTGTTTGTTACTTATTTAATTTACATTTAACTTTCTATATTTCATAAACAAATACATGGTATGTTGCAGAGCGCCTGTCGGACTCGATTATAAAACTGTATCATGAAAAGACTGATGAAAAAAATGAGATAATGTTCTATGAAAAGATAAGAAAAAATAAAAAGAGGAATTTATCATTTGAATTGGAAGAAACTGTGTCACCAGGAAAAAAACAAAAAAGAAGCAAAAATGTAAAGGAAATGGAAGAGTTTATTATTGAAAAAATACTTGAATTTAAATTTAATTCAGGCAAAGGGTACTTTTATGTGAAATGGAAAGATTGGCCAGACAGTGAAAATACGTGGGAACCTATAGAGAACCTTGACAACTGCCCTGATGTAATTAAACAATTTCTTATTAATGAAGAAATTAAAAATTGTAGTGAAATGGAAAAGCTGAAGGAAGAATTAGCCTTTGGTAATCTTCTGAGTGAAGAAAACCTTTTGACAAGGTTCAGTGAAGTGGAAGATGTTGAAATTTTTAAGTTGAAAAGTGACTTGATGCTAAAATTATTGTCCATAATTTTCTTACCTGAAGACCAAGAGGAATATGCCACTGAACTGGTACAAGATACAAGGGATTTGTTGCAATTATATACTGTTACGAGGAAAAGATGTCAGCAGTTGATGAAATTAAAAGAGTGGGAAGAACATTTAAATGAAGTAGATAAGTATAAAAAGCTCATAATAGAAAATAATGTTGATTTAGCTGGTCCACCAGAAAACTTCACTTACATAAATCAATCTATACCTGGTGCTGGTGTTATCATTCCCGATGATCCACCAATTGGATGTGAATGTTCAGCATGTAATTGTCGTTCAAAATCTTGTTGTGGTATGCAGGCAGGCCTATTTGCTTACACAAAGAACAAAAGACTGAGAGTTGCACCTGGTACTCCAATTTATGAATGTAACAAAGCCTGCAAATGTTCTTCAGAATGTAATAACCGTGTCGTTCAAAGTGGTCGAAATGTAAAACTAACAATTTTTCGTACATCAAATGATTGTGGATGGGGTGTAAGAACTGAGCAGAAAATTAAACAAGGTCAATTTATATGTCAGTATGTTGGAGAAGTAATCACCTTTGAAGAAGCTGAAAAAAGGGGAAGGAACTATGATGCCAATGGTTTTACATACCTGTTTGATCTTGATTTTAATTCTGTTGAAAATCCATATGTTGTAGATGCAGCTTATTTAGGAAATGTGTCACATTTTATAAATCACTCTTGTGATCCTAATTTAGGTGTGTGGGCAGTATGGGCTGATTGCTTAGATCCCAATCTACCTATACTAGCATTATTTGCAACACGCGATATTGAATGCGGAGAAGAGATATGCTTTGATTATTTACATAAATCAATAGACAGTGACAATAATGAAACCAATGGAACTACCAATAGTTCTCAAAATACAAGTGACAATGAAGTAATAAATGGCACAGAAATCAACACCCCATTTATGGGATCACCTATGAAATCTAGATTTGAAATGCAACAACAAAATATGGCAATGTTAAGAAATAGAACAGAATGCAAATGCGGAACTTTAAAATGCAGAAAATATTTGTTCTAATTACTTGTGTACAGTAATTATGACATTATTTATATAATTATTTAGAAATTGAAGTGTATTACATAAGTTTATTATTAAAAATAGGAATATACTTTACATATTATACTGCCTAATTCAAATTTTCAAAACACATCACAGTTTATTATAACTTCGGTTCCCTTATTGAGTGAATTATTTTATTACATGGTTGACTTTCGGTATTTATACATATGTAAAGTAAATGACACTTATTTTTTTTGGTTGTATATACTGTAAGCCTTAGGGGCCCTGGAGCCTTTGTGGCTTTCCAGCTTCACCGGGCTTGATCACTTAAAATCACTTTTAAACCATAAAAGCCTTACTTATAAACATTGATTAAATAAAACAAAAGCTTATTTTTAGCTCTTACGGATTAGACAAAGAGGTTAATACTTCTTTAATTGGTGTTTAAATTTTGACAGATATAAATAAAGCCGAAAATAAATATTATTTTGACTAAGAAAGTTTAGTGAAGACATTAGAAATATTTAATTATTTGTCAAAATTATGTACAATTTACACTCTGTTTATTAAGTGGAATCTCATTTGTATAAAAAGGATTGACTTTTTAAAAAGACCATTTATATGAACTTTGTTTTTGCAACTTCATTGTGGATATTTTGATAATAGTTTACACAGTTTATTTACAATTATTTATTATAATAATGATGTATGATTCCTACATTTGATTTTACGTTTACTCAATACTTAATACTATTACTCTGTTATACTGATGTTTGAATTAACATGCAGATTGCAAGGTTAACATGGGATGCGAATTCCCGTGTCTTTCACTGCCGCAATTACTATATAATCATCATCAAACAATTTTTACACACACAAATAACCTTAAACAAATTTTATTTAATTATATTTGGTTATAAAAAATATCACAATGGGAGACAGAGTTTGTAAAGATTTTCTTATGAAATTACTGAGAACTGTTAAAAATGTTATTTTTGCAAATACAATACACTTTACTTATTCTCTACCATTACTACTATACATATTATATAATAATAAGGATAAATATTGGTACTGAACGCTTTTATGAAATACGTGTTCAACATTGATAAGTTACGATGTAAATATTCACTTGCCTTAACGGGTGCTAATTGTGCCTTACATTTTGTCATAGATCTATCAGACTTCTTACTATATTATATTTCTATGATAGTAAACAGTCAGGTTTTAGTCTATTCTGAAATTACTTTTTCGATTAATGATAGGAACCATTGTTTACGGTAATAAAGTATTTTGTAATGTTTTATATTATTTGAGTCGAAACCCTTTTCTAGAAAGAAACGATTGCAAAATATTCATTTATTTGAAATAAAAGTTTTATTACGAACTTATGACATAAAGTATTATTATATTTTGTTTATCAATCTATTACATGTAATTATTTTGAAACAATATAACATTTTGTAACAAATAATTTTACATTTTTTATGATAACATGCATCTCATGGGTATAATTTAAACTAATATATTATTCATGGGTATTATATATTATTGCTAATATAATAGATAAATTTGGTTATTTAAAAATAGCCTAATATTTATAATTATCTAGAAAATTTCATACACCGTTTAAATTATGGTAATTAATATTTGAATTTTGCCGTTAATATTATATGATAATACTTAATCATTCTTAGCCGACCAGAAACTAGTTTTTTCATTACGTTACACATGGTTAAACACTAAGGCCAAACAGAAATTGGATAGTCTTATGTTTTTATCGGTACCGTGTTCTTCATATATAACGAAAAATAGAGTGTTACGTTTTTTCTATATTTCTTTTATATTTTTATAATTTCCATATTTCTTTCAAACATTTATGTCCAAAAACGGAATTAATAAATTTTCAGTAAAATATCCCAACAGGTTCTGATAGAATTCGTATGTCGGAATCGTATAATACGTACGAATACGTACAAATAACTCGCATGCAGTGTGAGCATTCCCATAGTACTTGAAGGACTGGGATCGTTCGTACATTCTTGTACACGTTCGCATGACTGTGAAATTCGTACGAAAACCTATGCAAAGTGAGCTCAGCCTAACCGAGTTTAACCGTAATCACAACACAAAGCTAATGTAACACAATATGTGAAACTACCCAAAAACACTGATAAAGCATGGCGGGCCACACCGAGCATTTATGCGGGCCACACAGGCGATATAATATCGACAGTCGTAGAGTTAGTCTAAACTAAAACTGCACGCCCCTTCATTACATTTACTTAACATTACATGCAAAGTTTGTGTATCGATTCAGTACACACAAATCGTCGTAACCTTTGTGAAGGACCACATCAAGCACTGTCGGACGACACTTATCTTGATTGTGGGTGAGTTCAAAGGGAGCTTTGACGTCAAAATCTACTAACCGAATGAGTCTGTTAAACGAACTGTTAAAGAAGGTGTGCCCGCAATTGAGATTGCCTGCACTGCCTGCAGTCGGTTGACTGGCTGAGGAAAAAAGACTCCATATCAGACTGGAGGAGTCTTTTATTCGGTGAGAGGTAAGCAGACACGAGCGTGATTGACGGATGTCCAGTCAAGCCTATTCTGCAGATTGAGAATTTGAAACTTCCATATTGTTAAGGTCGGAAGGGTATACTGGCCTGCAGTAAAGGGAATGCTTATAGTAAACAACTGTGCCCGTGGCTCCGCTCGCGTGGACTACAAAATGCTGTCAGTCCAGCAAACGCACAAGTTGTGCTGCCTCAAAAATGTTTATTGTAAGGTCATCTCCTTAGAAGCTAGACATATGCTACCGCCGACTTGATCTTGTAAGTCGTGTCCAAAAATAAGCTTAGTCATCCAGTCCATGCTGAAGACAGGAGTGGAGGCCGAAGGAGCCTGAGCCTTGGGGGTTTGGGTTTGGCGACCCATGGAGCCATAGGGGCTGGTTCCGTCGCGGTTTAGTCGACGCAGTTTTGTATATAACAGGCAGATTTTGTGCTACGATAAGCCCGGCCTAAATGGTGGACACTATCCTACTGCTTTGCGACGGATTTTCAATTTAATTGGGATAAATTTCAAATTCGATAATGGCGTGCAACTGTATGCTAAAATCCATCACGGTCCCATGAGGATGGCCCCACGCAGTGCCCGTCCGACAATACTACTACGGACTACCTGGCTAGATACAACCCTCGCGTTTTGAACATCTGTCGCCAAGCACCTCCATAGGTGTATTCCGGCAGCTGCTTTTGAAAGCCATACCTCCTTAGTAGACCTAGTGGCTTGGCGTATTAACATCTTGGGCCACATCGTTATTGAAAGTCAGGTAAGATTGTGCCCAAATGTTAGTACTACAAAGAATTAAAAGAAAAAAATTATCGCTCGTTGCTATTGATGTTTTAAAATATTTGTTACCGTATCAATTCCTCATTTCAAGTAGAACAAATATTGCATTATTATAAAAAAATATTATCTGTGGGTCTCATTGTAATTCACTTAACCGTGATCAGTTAATTGTATTTCTTTCAGATAATGATACTTATGATATCATATGTGTATTTTTTTATAGGATACGCAAACGCAAAAATTTACAAATGCGACAGCCCAAAATGTCCTCGGCCTACCAGTTTTATATCAGGCGGATCGTCCAAGGATGACAGTTTCCCGTGTCTGCGACCTAACTGTACCGGCCGGTTCCAGTTAGTACGCCACGTTAGTTTCGTCGACTGCCCTGGGCACGACATTCTTATGGCTACCATGCTTAACGGCGCCGCTGTCATGGATGCTGCATTGTTGCTAATAGCCGGTATGATTTTAATCTATAACTAGTATTATAAAACTCAAGATGTTTGCTTGTTTGTTGAACGCGCTAATCGCTGGAACTACCAGTCAGACTTTTGCATTTTATAGAATATTTATTGAGGAAGATTAAGTATAGTAATAACTTAAGGCCACGACTCTAAGAAGAGGAGCTGGAGAAAGCTGTAGTCAAGCACGGGATGTGAGAACAACAATAGGTTACACAGGAACGTAGGCCGCGCGGTGGAATGTCGATCGAATAATTTTAAAACGCGTGAACCCGTGGGGCACAAATAGTTTTATTAAATACTAGCTACTACCCGTCCGCTTTGCTGAGCATAAATTACCTAAACTTTAGTAATAATTTAACAAAAAAAAGTCTAGCTCTGTAAAAAGTATCTACGCCAAATTTAATTACAATCTCCCGCCCAGCCGTTCCAGCATGATTAAAGGACAAACAAGCTAAACTTTAGAATAAAGCAATGCTTTTACTTATGTTAGTAAGATAATTTCGAGTTGAACAAAGTTCTTACAGCGATAAGATCAGTTCACAGGTTTAGCTGTAAAATTCTTTCACACTTTAACAAACACTGACATAAATTGAATTACCTATATAGCCAGTGTGTGCTAGATTTGTTACCAACCTTTGAGCCAAACAGCAACTCCAGCGCTGCTGTTTTATTATTTCAGGAACATATGTAACAATTGTGACTTTGCAGTCTACTAGAGTGGTTCTATTACCTTAATTTACCTTTGTAAATTCACTGTGAGCTTATTGCCATTAGTTGTATGCTTTTTCAATTATTACAGGTAACGAATCCTGCCCTCAGCCACAGACGAGTGAACATTTAGCCGCTATTGAAATTATGAAATTGAAGCATATACTTATACTTCAAAATAAGATCGATCTGGTGAAGGAAGGACAAGCGAAGGAACAACATGATCAAATAGGAAAATTCGTTGAAGGCACTGTGGCAGAAGGAGCGCCTATTATACCTATATCCGCTCAATTGAAATATAATATAGAGGTAACTTGAATTCTCATTTTTACAATTCATTATCAGGGATGTTACGGATATGACGACTTGGATTTTTGGATATCTTAAGAGTATTTAATGGGTTTCGTTTATGGATATGAATATGAAATTATTTCAGTTATCCGATAGCTTTGGATAAGTTCAGTTGTGTATATTGCATTTTACAAAGAATTGTATTTAGAAGGAAAATAGACATTGCTTGAAAATTTGTAGTATTGTAATTTGAAACTTCGATCAATAATACACTAGATACACAATCCCATGCAAAAGATCTTTTAAAACTGTCACCAATTGTGTTTACGTAATTCTAGTTGCAATAAATAAACATTAATGTAAATTCAAACTTAAACGCAATAAGTTGCATTCACGATGTTAGTGTATTCAATCGATGTTTGTTACAACAGTTGGCGCGTTATCGCAAACGTTGGTCAAACACTTATAATTAATTAATTACCGGTTCTAATCTAGTCTGTATTATTCATGGAAGAGGTGAACAATATTAATTTTATTTTTATATTATTTTTAAGTCATATTTGCCATATATTTGTGAAATAAGTTAGAACATTTATATGAGACACTATACTTACTGGTAACGGTTACGGAGTTCCATAACACAGGCGGTTATTATTGATATTAAATAAATCGAAAACGAGTGTCCATCATTGAATCAGTGAAAATAAATATATTACTTAAATTGTTACAAGAATATAGAATTGTTATCTGTAAATTACAGGTTCTGTGTGAATACATCACAAAGAAGATTCCTGTCCCCCTTAGAGATTTTACGTCGGCGCCGCGCATGATAGTGATCCGTTCGTTCGACGTGAACAAGCCAGGATGCGAAGTCGATGACTTGAGGGGCGGTGTCGCTGGTGGATCTATTCTCCAAGGAGTGCTGACCGTCGGCATGGAAATAGAAGTATGTTTAGCTTGCTTTTATCAGCTTGACGATATAAAAACTTATATGATATAAGTGACTTATATAGCAAATTTCATTTAAATCCGCCCTGTTAAAAGCTCATCTACTTAAGATTTTTCCATAAAGGGTAACGTCGATGGCAATCGGCTACCTATGCGCTATTACCATATAGACTGAATAATTCAGAAACGTGACGCATCTTCCCAGTCTCCTATCTCCTCAGCTTTTTGATATGAAACTTCTTTGCGCCGCGTTTAGAGAAAAATTCCAAGGTCGAATATTGCTGGAATGTTTCATATGCAACATTATCAATAAAAGGTTTTCCAAGCAAAAAAAAACACTGTTTATGTACTTGGTCAGAGGGACAAAATAGAAACGTTATACGATAGCCAGATTCAGAAGGAATACTATAGGCTATATAACTTCACGCTACGACTCTGAGGAGCGGAGCAGTAACTATGAACGTTGAGCAGTTAGTGAGAATAACGCTATGGTTCACATGCGCGTTGGCGGCAGCGCCGCGGAGAGTTTGTCGAATAAATTAAACACGGGTGAAACCTTGGGGCACAGCTAGTATATATATAATGATTAAGGTTTGCCGTTGTGCGCGCATCACACATAAACTACTGGATAGATTTTCCTTAGATTATTATGATCTTTACTCCAAAAAAAATTATAACGATATCTTCACATACAATAATTCTGTAGTCCACGCGGGCAGCACAATAATGAATTTGAATCATTAGGTGTATATTGTTCACTGAATTGAATGAATGTTGATAAGGTGCGACCGGGTCTGGTGAGTAAAGACGCGGACGGCAAACTGACCTGTCGTCCCATCTTCTCGCGCATCGTGTCTCTGTTCGCGGAGCAAAACGAACTGCAATATGCAGTGCCGGGCGGGTTGATAGGCGTCGGCACCAAGATTGAACCCACGCTCTGCCGCGCCGACAGACTGGTCGGACAGGTAAGTCCTCTTTCAAACGTCTATTCAAAACGTGTCTATGCTAAAGATTTTGATGTGTTTCCTAGTAAATAATATAGGAACATCAAACGTGTAAGGTGAGGCGTTAAGTGGAAGTAAATTTAAAGAAAATATAAATTACTAGTTCTTGTTAAATAAAATACATTATTTTCGGTTTCTTATGTATTTGCAGCGAGATAATTAATATAGGCATTGAAACTATTTTTTTGTATATTAGATGCCACATCACTATAACTTTTTAGTATACTGGAAAAATAAAAACTAGCAAAAAGATAAAATATGTGTCGTGTTTCGTGATGGGCGAGACCTTATATTTATTTTTGTGCTTTTTGTAAGCAAAGTCTTCGGACCCTGCGCCTAGCAGAAAAATCGTTATGAAAGTCCCAAGAGGCCCGACTTTTTTTTATAAAATAATAATCTAGGGCCTCCTAACAATTTTTTTTGCTAAAGGACAAAGGAAGTTGAAACTACCTCTGTATACAATGTCCCATGTGTTTTACATATTATAGTCATTAATTTCACATTATATCCATTATTGATATCGAAAGCTACAGTTCGGTCACCGAAAGAATGCGTTCCTGACGTCTGTTGTGACTGTTTTAGCGACACAAAAAGGCGTTGAAATATTTTACCAAAATATAATAGTATTGTATTATTAATATTTATGGTTGGCTACTTTTTGTACAAAAAATAGAATTGGTATATAAGGTCAGAGAAGAAAAATAAACAGTATTTTATCTTTTTAAGTTAGAAAAACCTTATTTACGATTTTATATTTCTGTTAAAAAATGGCAACCCCAAATTACGTGATGGGCCGCCATTTTGTGTTGCTAACACAATCGTGTGGTGTGACGACGTTAGGAACGTATTCTCTCAGCGGCCGAACAGTAATAAAACCATATTATTGTAGGTGCTCGGCGCAGTTGGTGCTTTACCTGGAATATTTGTAAAGCTGGAAGTCTCATATTATCTTTTGAAACGTCTACTTGGCGTGCGTACTGAAGGTGATAAGAAAGCGGCTAAAGTACAGAAATTGACAAAGAATGAGGTTTGTTTCGAAATTTACAAGAATGACAATTTGTAAAATATTTATTGGCATATTATATTAATTTCCTTATCTAATTACAGGTATTGTTGGTTAACATTGGGTCTCTTAGTACGGGTGGCAGAGTAATTGCTACTAAGGCCGATTTGGCCAAAATTGCTCTTACAAACCCCGTATGCACTGAGATCGGTGAGAAAGTTGCTCTAAGCAGAAGAGTTGAGAACCACTGGCGGTAAGTTTTAAGCGAGTCTGAAAGTTATCTTGGTTTTATGTTTGAACTAGCTGTCGCCGCGGCTTCGCTCGCGTGTAATACAGAATTCTGTCGGTAGAGCTGCGCGCGAATTGTGCTTCCACAAAAATACCTGTTGTGTTATATACTGACATACACAGAAAAACAAAAGCTTTAATTTAAAATACGTTCTGTCAAAAAATATCGGGAATGGATGATTTGTTTCTGGTTCCAAATTCATTTTTTTTTTTGTTAGATTGGCACAACTGTTTTTCATTTTGGCGCGGAGTTCGAGTTACATCTGTCATTTAGATTAAATACAGAACTCTTTTAGTTAGATCATATCTAGTGTGTATTGCGAATTTCATAATGGACAAAAACATCGAACGAAGAGTTTGTCTTAAATTTTGCATCGCCAATGGAATTTCGTGTTCGGAGTAACTGAAAATGTTACAGAAGGCTTACGGTGAATTTGACTTTATCAAAAACACGCATAACCCTGGCCGTTTGACAAAAATATTGTCTATACTAAAGTATTATAAATCATCAATCAGCGATGTCATTTAAATTATACGCGGGTGAAACCGCGGGCACAGCTAGTGTTAAATAATATTTTAACATCTATTGTTTTATTGCAGATTAATCGGTTGGGGACAAATTCAAGGTGGTGAAACTATTGAACCCGAGAAGAACTAATGTTATCTATACATTTTGTACTATTATTATTGAAAAATATTATATTTAATAAAATTTAAATAATATTTAAGCCCAATTAATTGTAGTAATAGTAGATAGAACTTAGAATGGTTCTTTAAAACTGTTCATTCAATAAAACTCGTTCCCTTTGGAAATATGAGTTGGAGAACTCCACGCTCGTCATCTGTGATCTTACCTGATTTTATGTGGGCTTCAGCTAATAAACTAACCTTAAAAATGGAGTTAGCTCTCAAGTGTAACTGCAGAATGCAACAATAGTTACTTAGCGACAAATTTTCGACTTGAAGATACCATCAGGCTATGGTCTCATCACGATGCTACAGCTTAGACTAATAATTATAGGAATCACGCCAACTATCGTAATACAATAATCATAGAAGCAGAAATGTCCTTTGGTTTTCATATTTTAGAGGAAGACCTTAAAAATTGGGGACTAACTCTTAATTCAATCAGCCTTTAAAAAAATCAGAACCAGATTTTCTTAAAGCTTTCAAAAATGTTCATCAATGTCTTGAATATTAACCCTACTTTTTCATGTTAATAACTCAAAACGTACTATTAAAAGTACTTTAACCTTAAATTTCTTGAATTGTCAATATTTATAAATTAAAGTTAATAATTTATTCAAATTGGTTTATTGACAAAAAAAAATACAGATCTTGGAAAATAGTTGTTAATAAAAATTGAAAAATTAAGATTATTTTTCTAAGACTCACGAGATTGAAATCGCCAATCAGAAAACGTAACGTTACAATACGTTATTTATACAGGTGGATTTATGAAATGGGGCAGTAAGAGTTATAACTGTTGTAGCTACAAGAAAACTTTCTGCATGTACCAATTAAATGTTTAAAGCAATTTTTCAAAACTTGTCTACTCTCTGATTCGTAAGAATATTATGATGATAAGTATCGATAACAATAAAAATAAAATGTGTTTAAATATTTTGACTTTAATGCTGATTATAGTTGTGAATATAACTTTAGGCCATGTAAATAAATGTATTAATATCTTCGTCATCTCGGCGCATGTATTTATGTTCAATGAGCCATTCCAGTTGTTCCTTTATCATTTTCTTAGAGGGCAAGAACATGTTCTTCAATATTTCAACCAATTCACTCTGAAACAAACAAAAGTGATTAAAAGGATATATAAGATCATAGAACAGCATAATATCTAAATTTAATAATTATACAACAAAACTATAACTCATAGTAATAAACATAATACTTAAACATCTAGACCAAGGCTGTCCTTAACCTACGTTAAGAAATGGCCCTTCGACATATAAGAACTTGCCCGTCCACAGCAAAGGTCAGCTGACGTCACGGCAATAGTTTTCTTTAATTCTTTTCAATATTATCAAACTATGTGTAAGTCAAAGCTTTGTTTAAGGACGCACTCTCATAAAGTGTTAATTTTCATAGTTCTTCGATACCGATTACTACAAAACTATTGAACTTTAGTAATATATAACGGATACCTATGGGTAGATTGAACTTTTGACAGCAACTTTGGGTGATTCTTTTATAAACATTTATAGATTTTCATTCATAAAAATCAATTTCCCGTAGCCGTGATTCACGGTGAATTCTGGTACCAAAAATGAGCACATAAACCGTTTTCAAAGTAAAAAAGATTCAAGTTTATTTGTAATTGACAATAATTCCAAAATAAATTCACCATAATCTTTAAGAAAAAAAAAAAACATTTAGTTTCTATACAAATTGTACCAAAGAAACCTGTAAAACTAAAAAATAATATTATATAATAAATACATCATTGTATGTACACAGATATATAATGCTAACGAGGTACTTCGTCGAGTGAAGGCGAATGATGGCGAACGCGATTGAGAACAGAGATCGCGCGGGTAGTTTTTATTTTTCGAACTGACTATGCTGTTTGCCTAAGAGCTCTGAAGCTATTAGAGCTTTGAAAACTTCACCGGGCTTGGGTTCGGGTCGACTCGTGCCCTATCGCTTTGGCTCGTCGCCACTCGCGTTTTGTCGGTATTTTTGGAATAGATCAAAGTGGCAAGCGCGATCGGCCTTTCCACAAGCTCGTGTACGTTACATGTATGTATTTTTGTGTTGTTTAGTGTGTATGAAAGGTACCTCTGGCCTTAGCATCAATCATCGAGCGCTGACTGACCTGATAATGGAATTCGAAAACTTTTGTACAACTCCTACACTAATAGATAAAACATTCGTTTGTGCTCCTTATGTTAGTAGTATGAGAGGCTTATCAAAGAACTGAAAACTCTAGCCTGATGATGGACGTCGGATTCTTTTATGGAACTTCTACATTTGATAGACATAAATATTTCTTGTTTGTGCTCCTCTTGTAAGTAGTGATGAGAGGTTAACAGTGGACCGAATACCTTGATCCACTGATGGACTTCGTACTAGCAATGAGTAGTAGTGGTTTTTATAGGCTGTTGCCGAAACAAAACTATCTATTGAACAGTGGTAGTGGTTTTTAAAACTATCTATTTTAGTCGCTGGTATTTTAGACTTTGAGACGGTGACTGTCGAAATGGATGTAATTGTAATATTGTCATCATTATATAGTATAAAACAAAGTCGCGTCGCTCTGTCCGTCCCTATGTATGCTTAAATCTTTATACGCAACGGATTTTGAAGCGGTTTTTTTTAATAGATAGAGTGATTCAAGAGGAAGGTTTATATGTATAATATAATATAATATTGTAGAGAAACACTGATAAATTTAGAGGTTTCTAATGTGATGTCATAAATGAACACATTTTTTGCGATTACATTGCAAACGCTGGCTGAACCCCACGAGATAAATCAAAATTATGTACTACAGTATTGTACACCTTAAAAAGGCCAACAAAAAAGTCCCCGATGGTATATGTCTATCTCTTAAGGATAACCCACAATAACCATTTTTTATCCTTTACATTTTACGGGAAAAATGGCTCATTTAAGAAGTTATTTTAAGCAATACAGCATTAATCCTTATCCAATTAAGTACCTTAAATACATTGTCCATTTAATATAGATCAATATAACCCTTTACAGCATGTAATTTAAATGAATATTTCCGAAGATATTACAGATTTAAAATATAGGGAAGTGCGGCGGTACCGGCCCTATATACCATGGTCAATTAGATGTCGCTCTTTCAAGAGTAATCTCTAAACAAAACATGTTTGTATTGTCTAATGACAAAAAAGCTGTAAATGTTGTTTATAAGGACATTCTGTAGTAGGTAGGTAGGTACATTTAGTATCAGCATTGCACCCGTGCGAAGCCGGGGCGGGTCGCTAGTATAGATATAAATTACAAATTTTTCAAAAAATATGCATTCATATTCTAGATTATGGAACTATACATACTTTCATAACCTGTTATGTAATCAAATTATCAATAGAGATTTGAAAATCACTAACTTTGACTCTATAGGGATACATAATAAACAATCTGAGACTGGCTTGTCACAGTAATGGAGCGCAAAACTTGACATTTCTTCTTCCACTCTAGTTTCCATTGTCTGTATTGCTGCTCGTCATCAGATCCTCAAGAAATTATATTATAGTTTCATCTAGCACTTTGAGACTAAGTAAACTTGATATTTCTACCAATTATCTATATTGTAACCCACTTCCTATGTTGATTCTCCTCGGTTTTATTTTATTTTTCGTTATAAAATGACTTTATAACCTTAATTTGTTTTAGAATATTTCAGCGTTTTTGTACAAAAATATATCTCTTAGCAGGAGTCTGCAAAGCACATGAAATATAGGTAGCTTACTTTCTCTTCAATTAGGCCCTTGAGAGACAGAACCTTGATCTTAGGGTATTTTACTGTGGAAGATAGCAGCTGAGGTTCATACTACTCATATTACAAAAGCGAGCAATTTCTACAAAGTTTTTAATAAAAGCTACGTTTTTTTTTGTATTTAAACTCCCTAATCGATTTTTTCATTAAATATTGTAGATGCCAACAAATACAAGATTGGCCCAAATCGCCTTTCTGTTCCCTATTCTGAGTCTATACTAACATCCAGCTAATTAAATGCTAGTCTATGAAAGCGACTCAATCGTTGAAAATTTGAAATCTTAATCTATAGCTAAATATTATAAAACTCAACGTCTCTCTGTCTATTTATGTCCTATTCAGACGAGAACTACATATCCGATTTATATGATTTTTAGGGTTCCGAAGTCGATAAGGAACCCTTACAGTTTCCCTATGTCAGTCTGTCTGTCCGCGGCTTAGCTCAGATTCTTAGTACCAGAAAGCTGTAATTTGGTATGAGTATATATATTAATCACGCCGAAATAGTGAGAAAATGAAATCTTAAAAAAAAGTTTACCTCCCCACGTAAAGTGGGATTGTTTTTTTTTCTTATCTGTGCCAATGCGTGAGGTGTCGTTGGAGGTCGTTAAAAAATATGCCTGGTGTGTGAAATTCATTTTTCGATTCAGGGATCCGTTTGCGAAATCTTTAAAGCTTCAAAGCTTTAAATTGATAATTTTTGTTAAAGTCAAGTATCTCTTCCCCCAGCCAGCTAAATGTTTGTTTTTAAATATGTCAAAACATTCATTGTAGAAGTTTATATAGTGAAGTTAATAGGAAAACTATGGGAGGCAAATAGGCTTTACAAGTTACGGAATAGTAATCAATCAACATATAAAATATACTTGGAAAGTAATTTCGTAGAAATTCAAACGAAAATTATTTAAAGCTTCTCTTTAGGTCTGCATATTGTGACGGGAAACTACGGAACCCTACTCTGCGCGTGGCACGAAACGCACTCGGCTATTTTTATTTATTTATAACATAGCTATGTTATCTGGCCAGGTTATAGGATATATATTTTGTTACTTAAAAAACATACGTAATAAGCAGTGGCGATAATGGTGAATCAATTTGGAAAAGACGGATTTGTGACGCTTATATGAAGTCATTAAGTCAGTCAGCGTAGTACGCTGACTAAATCATAGTAGATAAATAAAATTAATGTGCTACATAACTGTAGATCTTAAAAAGGCCTAAAAAAATGATAGCACATGTTTATCTTGTAAGGGTTACTCACAATAAGCACTTTTGTCTTTCAAATAGCTGGCGGACAACCGCATTGGGTGGCGGTTGCAAGCTGGGAGCTATTTATAAATATAAAAAACCTATCTCAACGCGAACGGAGAACGTAAAAGTACGCGAGAACGTAAATGTAGTTGAACATACTTTATTATTATAAGAATATATTAAAATAAAGTATGACGCTGTGTCACTAGCATTATAATTTACCGCTAACTAATATCAAACGTCGCTGTATGTGTGACTGTGCATGTGTAGTAGTAAGATTCTATACCTCAAATTGAAGTACGTAAAAATGTGAGCGCGTCCTTAATTGAAACACCATGACTTCATGACTGTAAACCCCAGTTGGCCCACCGGCAGACATTGATATAAAATAATAGTTCACTTCCAATATAAAATGGGCAGCCGTGATCTAGACAAATCCAATCAAAATAACTAACCTGCAGGGCAGTATTTGTTATACGCTTCCTCATTTTTAAAATTTTTATGATTGCCTCTTGAGTCCTCAATATTCGCAATTGGACAATGGAATGGTTATCTTCTATTTGAGATCTTTCAGTACTCAACTGTAGTCTACCAATCAAATTAATTTTACCCCTGCGTTGTGGTTTACCATTTTTGACAAGAGCAAATTCTTGATTCACCCAAAATGTAGTGTTCTCAGTGAAATCTTTAGGATTTTGAACAGCATGTTCATATGATAATAACTGTCTCTTAAGTTTAGGGAAGGCTACAAGAGACCATAATGTCCTCCTCAATTCTGGGTCAGGAAGCTCTGTAGCAAGTCTTAAGTTTTCATAACTTATTTTCTCCATTGGTCTCTGATTCCAAGCAAACAAAACAGCCATTTGAAAAGTGGTGACATCTAAATCAAATCTACCCACTAAATTTGCAAATGTAATTGTGCCATTGCTCATGTGGTGATACCATTGAAGTTTTCTTCCAGAGTGTTTTTTTTTATAAAACTCCTCGACTTCTGGTATATAATCTTCTAACTCTAAAGGGAGACTGACAGTTACTCTTTCAGATCCACGAGCCCAGGCACCAGCATTAAGTATTTTTATATTTATTGCATCATGTCTTGTGGTATCTGCTCTGAATTGTGTGTTGAGATCCTCACTCACTTTGATATCTTGGAACATTCGAGCTAATTTATTCACATAGTCAGCAGGCATTCCCACCTCTCGTAGCCATTCTACCATATCTTCTTCCTTCTCAGAATCAGCACTTGAGTCTAATATTAACCGCCTTGTTAAATGAGCTTTGTGATACCTCATAAATACATCTTTGTTTTCAATATACTTTAAAACTAATAAAACATCCTTTAATCTGGATTCAATCTGTTCACTGGTCAAACGCTTACTTAAAGGTGTTTTCCGCAATAGCATATCACAGTAGTTAGCAAGAAGTTCCGGACATTTGCTTTCTGGAGCAGTTCCTTTACAACCACGTAACAGTGTTGATGAAGGTAATTCCAATTTAAAAACTGTTGTGTCATTAACAACACATTTATATGCTTTATCCCTAGCAGTAAGAAATCTAGGGTCATCCATAAATGCATCCTTTACCAGAGTACTGAATCTTTTGAACAAATCTAATAAGCGTTCTACATATTTTTCTGAATCAGTTGTTATTATGTCAGCAGAAGCCACCATATCTGCCAAACCAGCAGATACAATATGGGCTTCCAAGTCTCTCAGAATAGGTATAACACCATCTGGTATTCTGTCTAATAAACGGAACATAAGTTGTAGTTTCTCAGTTTGACCAGATTTAATCAAGGGAGCACTTTCTGCCAAAAGTGTAGGAAGATGTTCCCCAATGATTACTTTTTCACAACACTGAGTGAGAGCAGCCACACTGCCACTTCCTGGTTCCAAATATCTGTGTGCTCTAGTTTCTTCTTCCTTCAGACGCTGATCAGCATACTTCATGTAAGACTGAACACCATTGTTTAATAAGTGTTCATTGGCTTTTAATTTATAAAACTCCTCTGTTGCCTGCATATAAGCAGCTTCAAAATTTTCTCTGTATATTTGTAGCTTATCAATTGAATTAGAGCACAAATTAACTGAAAAAAAAATACAATTCTTATACTACAAAGTTTTATTGAAAATGCTATCTGAATTAAATTTTATAATTATATTAACTTACCATATGATTCCCGTACTCCTATAACAAGTTGAGAATCAAACGATTCACCATTACGTTCAGCTTGTACTAGTTTCATTGCCGAATCTTGCAGTCTCTGCTTAATATCCATGAAGATGCTTTGGTTCCAAGAGTCCAACATAAGCTTACGCACCAAGCTATCCTCTATATTATTATTATTGTTCTTTTTTTGTGAATTTGATGCATTTGCACTTGTCACTTTACTTATATTATTTATAGAATTTTCTAACTGACGAAAAGGTGTAGGTAGATAGTTACACTGCGTAAAAAATTTACCCCATTCTGCAATATACGCTTTTAAGAGCGCCTGGTCTTCACGTTGAGCTAAAACACGAACCTGAGCCTGCTTTATATACATCGTTATGTCTTGTTGAAGAGCATCTCGCAGTTTATACGGGCCTCTCTCGTCCCATAAGCAAACAGAATGCACAGCACCGAAAAGATCTTGCCATTCAATTTGAGTTACAGTTTCTTGCTTCAAGAGCTTTAAAACTATTGGGCGCATTGAGGGCCATTTGTCCTCAAAGGTAACCTGCCCTTTATCCTAGAAAGAAAATTAGTTTGTATAAACATATATATCTCATTTGTATTTTTAAGCTCAATATATATACGTACCTTTAACATGATTATCGTGAAATTATACTTGTCAAATCAATAAACTTCTCATTTCATTTTTTTTATTATTAGATACCTACTCGATACAAATCTTGAGATTGATTATTTTCTCGTTACTTTATGACTATGACTTTTACGGGATAATAACACAACGCTATTAATGTTGCCATTTGTCAGTCCTTTATGAGTATAAAAGTGTTGTAGAACATCGATTAATCAATTGTCGCTAGCACTATCAAGCAATTGGCATTGACCATTTTTTTACATTCCCTTTTTTATTTTGGATATTATGAAGAATTTTAAGGCACTAATTTGAATGTTATACTATTTTATAGCTTATTTCATGCTTTCTTACATGTTTGAAAATATCAGATATTATTTTTATGATGACGTCATCACTGCCGTAGTTCTCAGGAAACGAAACGTAACATTTGATTCAAGGGCCCTGATAACACTGGCGTCTTATTTTTAATGTTCTAATTTAAGGCAAAGGAAACGCATTTTACGCTAACTATAAGTCATGATGGTCAAACAAGCAGTCATTTTTTTTACAAATATCTATAAACATACAATATTTTTATTCTACTATATTTTAAAATTAACTTACAGTGCAATTCCTCGAAATTGTTTTTGATTTAGACCTTATTTAAAAAAAATAACAATCATAATTGATAGTTGGAATAAATCTATAAATAATTGTTTATTTTTGATGAATACAACAAACATCAAAGTACGCCATCTGCGGAACACGTGTTTGACCTTTTTAGAGCTACGAAATCAAAAGGAACCTTCATAGTTTTGGTATGTCCGTCGTCTGTCCGCAGCTCAGAGATTCATAGTACTAGAAGCTGTAATTTGGTATAGGTGTACATATTAATCACGCCGAGAAATTGGTAAAACAAAATTAAAAAAAAATTGTTTAGGGTTCCTCCCCTACACGTAAAGTGATTTCAGACACAAGTTGTTCGCGACTTTCTTCCCGTGTGAACATAGAAATGAATGCCGTTAATGGATAGCGTACTATCTACATATACATACATACATATACATATCTACATATTCGGTACTATCTAGTACCGAACCTTGCGGGACGCCAGCGTTTATGTCCATGCTCTCAGAGCATCTACCGCATATTACGTCTCTTATGCATCTAGCGGATAGAAAGCTAGCTACTCATTTGCACAAACCCTCGGGCTGTCCGTAAGATGACAACTTCGATAGAAGACCTCGGTGACCTGATCCGATCAACGCCTTCGTTATATCTAGGCTGACTTCCGATGCTTCACCTTGACTCTTTATGCCTGAAGCCCATCGGTGTGTGAGATACTCTAGAAGATCACCAGTCGAGCGACCGTGGCGAAAGCCATACTGACGGTCGCAGATCAAATTGTGTTCTTCAAGGTAGGCTTTGTGTTGATCACACGTTCCATCACCTTAGAGAGAAGAGAGGTTATAGTGATAGGCCTATAATTCGATGGATCTGTTCTATCGCTCTGTTTGGGTATTGGGTGTACATGAGCAGCCTTTCACGAAGACGGAACTAGTCTACTGTGGTATAAGGCCACGAATAGGAACTTTAGGGACAGGACACAACTCAGAAGCGTATTTTTTGAGCACCACCATCTCACCCACTCGACTTTTGAACATCCAGAAAGAGCAACTCCCACCAGACATCCCTTTATGAGATAGGTACTAATTTTTGGCATAGAGTATTCACACCAAGGGACGGTAGGTGGTACGGTGCTTCCTTCATCGTTCATAGTCGAGTTTGAGGCAAAGAGAGTGCCCAATAGATCGGCTTTCTCTTTAGCGTAATGAGCCAAGTAACCTTCAACATTTCGCAGTGTTGGTAAGGACGACTGGCAGAAGTATAAGGTACAGAGAAACAGAATTTATGTCACAAATTTATTATTATAAACGGTTGTCGTTATTCTGGTGTTGGGTATTTTGCTGTTATGTATCGTATTATAATTTGTAAATGACACGATAATGAAATGAATAATGATATTATCAAAATAAAAGTTAACTTTATTCAGTCCACTCATGGATTATAATCGTAAATTCGGAACATTCATTATTTATGTCGTAACTTGAAATTTGAGGAACCTGATGTGCTCTCCCTTAACAACTATTTTAGCGATTTTAGATTTTGCGATGATACTGGCCGACAATTTTGATTTATCAACAATCATAATAACAAGGAATAATCAACAGATAATTATGTCTTCAATGATTAAGGTGAAGCGAAGGAAACTGAGTACACAGCGATCTTGCAAGTTTTTGAGTAATTAAGTGGAGAATTGTCATTTTTTTACATGTATTTGGGTACATTCAACTAATTGTAAATAATTTTATGGTACTTATCAAAACAGAAAATACTAAAACTTGATTTTTTAGATTGAAATATCGATTCATTACTACGTATTTGATTATTAAAATCAATTCTTGGATAAACCCATCTCAGATCTTATCCCTATTGTCCCATTGACCCAAGTCTAGTATTTCCTACCAACAGAGATGGACGCGCCAGATTCCTGGTACAAACACCAGGTTTCAGGGTCTTGTACAATGTACCGGCTAAACACTAAGCTGGTATGCAATAATAACACCTTTCAATATCTTCATGTTTTGTTCACCGAGGAGCTAAAAAAATAAGATCGTCGTACCGGGCAGAAGTCGGAATAAGGCCCTTGGCGTTTGTGTGTACTTACTAACTAAAAAAATTAAGGTCCTCTAGGGGGCCAATGATGGTACTAAGCTCCTCTTATTTGCTAGTTACTACCATATTTTTGTTCGAATACCAACTTTTTGTGATATCAGTACCAGGATTATTGTGTCACTATCTACATCCCTGCTTACCAAGTTATGAACTCCGCTAGGAGTTTTACATTCTGTGTTATAAACATAATAGTAAAAAAGAGCGAGTATTTGTTTAAAAACAAGGTAATAAGTTTTGTTTGATCGCAAATTTACACTTGCGTATACATCATACGTATTTATAAATTGAGTATTAATTATATACCATACTTTAATTGTATTACGAAACGGAAATAAAGAATCTAGGTAATTATGTCGCGTCAAGTAGATTCCAGTTTAGCTCGCTTAATAGACGGTTTAGGTCTAGAAGGTGAAGAACACGATTTTTGTGATTTCACAATAGCTGACCAGAACTCAGTTGCTGAATCTCAAGGTATTACACCTACAACTCCATCAAATTTCAAACCAGTACTTGGCGGTAACGTCACCTACGTCGTCGCATGTGTCATTATAAACGATTCTAATGAAGTACTCATGATGCAAGAAGCTAAAGAAAGTTGTGCCGGCAAATGGTATTTGCCTGCAGGAAGAATGGAAAAGGGTGAAACCATAGTTCAAGCTGCAGTTAGAGAAGTTTTAGAAGAAACAGGTCTTGTCTGTGAACCCAAGACATTACTTGTCATTGAAACAGCAGGCGGAATGTGGTACAGATTTGTCCTTACAGGGGAAGTGGTTGGAGGAGAATTGAAAACTCCAGCAAAAGCTGACAAAGAATCGCTACAAGCCAAATGGATATCAAATTTAGAAGAAATTACATTAAGGTCAAATGACATAGTACATCTCATTGAGAAGGCAAAGATGTATAAGCAAAGAAAATCTCACAGTACATGGCATAAAGAAATTATGCCAGCGTCTGTTGCTCATGTTAAAGATTTATTAAGGTTAATAGTTGTCATAAAAAAGAGAAGTACAAATAGATTACATGTATTATTAAGTGAAAAAACAGCCATACATTTCCCAACATGTGAAATAAATCCTGCCAAAAGTGTACACTCCACCCTGAGAAGGTTCATGGTGGAAATGTTTGGGGCAGATGTGAGTCAACATCGTCCTTTGGGTTTGATGAATGTGGAAGCTGACCCGGCTGAAGATGGCTGTTGCTTGACATTGCTTGTTGCATTCCGTGCCCCACTCGAAGAAGTACCACTTATTGGTAAGTGTGCATGGCAGGAAGTATCATTAGATATTGAAAATAAATTGCTCTCTATGATAACTACAAAATATTCCACTATGGAATTAAATGTTGTACGTTAATATTACAAAATGTATCAATTCTCAGTTACAATTATTTGGTTATTGCCAAAACTCTCTTGTACTCATGTATACTTACAAAATTAATGTTTTTATTAGGGTAATTGTTGTTGTATTTGATCATTTTAGACAAAACTTTATTTACTTAATTTGTTTTAAAATGTATTATTTTTTAACTTATACTTTTTACTACTGTTATAATTGAAAAAATGTTTTGCTAAAAGCAGAACATTTAATTTACAAACTCTTAATAGACAGCTTTAATTTTCGAATATTTTAATATATTTTATTTTAGCTATTAACTTTTTTACTAACATGTATTTACCTTTTAAGACATTCCATCTAGTTATTAATTTTTTTTAATATTGACATATATACTTTTGTGCTACAAGCACAAGTCTTAATAAAATATAAGGTGAACATAATATAAGGTGAATAGGTAGCTATTAAAAAGGTGTTACGTTTTTTAAGATCAAAGAAGTGGAACTTCTATTTGAAAAGTCCATAGATAGACAGGGAATTCGGTGTTCAAAGACCCTAAAAAATGTATTGAAAGTCTAAAACATCTTAAAAAAAAAATTACTGATCTTCGTAAAAGTTTGAATTGCTTTAAAAAGTAGCAATAGTACTCTACAATAGTAGTCTACAAGAATAGTAGAACCTATTTAAGATTCAGTTAGAAAGCACCACCACCATAGATATTTTTAGTGCAAAGTAGTATGTACCTAGTTCAGGTATTTGTGTATTCCAGTCTGAAATACAACACACTGGCACACAAGGTGTTTCAACTTTGCCTTCAGAATTAATAAAGTTGACTTTCTCGTGTTAAGTTTACAGTCTTTTATGTATTAATTATAAATAGTTATAATCTAGCAAACATTAGCTAGATTACATTACCTGCTTGTTACTTCACACCATAAAAATAATATAATAATCAATCCACACTAGCACACAAGGTGTTTTAGCTTAGTCCTCAGAATTAATAAAGTTAACAGGCCTCTGTTAAGCCTAAATACAACATTTAAGATTGTTATAAATAGCTGTAGCCATATCACTTAAAATCAGCTAGACTGCATTATAGCTTATTTCTTAGCATAAAAAAATACTAATCAAATATGTGTATAATTAATATCTAATAGTCAAGGGTACATTTGAACTTAATTTAATTGTCTTATTGTATGCAATAATCTTTATAATATTTTTATTATACAATTATCATATTTGTATTTTTCAATAAAGTTATAAAAAAGTAATTTGTCTTTTTATTTCAAAGTATAACACTGCACTTTTTAAAATTTTTATTAAAGCCATACAAAAACATTGCACTGACTAGAAAAATCCAATACATACAACCTGCAATAGGATTAAGCTAACAATAAATATAATTTAAATATACATATTCACAGCATTAGTATTATAATTTATATTATTATGTTCTATGTATTTAATAAAGAACAATTTTTCTTGATTGTTAGAGGGTGTTCAAGTATTACATAAGCAGACTTAGTACATCATACAATTTTTTTTGCTGACAAATGGAACAGGTATTTATTATAAATGTTATGTAACATAAAAAATAAATAAAAAATATTATAAAAACAAAATTTAAACTAATTATACCATTTTTATTATGGTATACATACCAAATTTATTTTCATATGTCTTAAACTTACACAAAGTAATTGATTTTTAGAAAAAAAAACATACCTCTTTATTTGGGGAAGGGGGAGTACACATTTTTTTTATTTTTGCTTAAACAGGAGGGAAGGTCTAAAATCATTGAAAATTTGCTTAACGCCTCCTATGCAAAAACAATAATTTTGAATTTATTACATTTGTAATTATATCGAATAATTATAGAAATGGAGTTCATCAATAAAAACTAGACAAATTTTCTAATAAAGTACGCAATATTCAAAAGCATTGATGTTTAAAAGTTGTTTTTCTTTTATCTTCTACACAATTTCAATTTTTTTCATAATATTTATGCAACTTGCGCCTACACTGTCATGCAATTGCACTATATTTATATTCCGCACGCAAGTCGTTAGCCGAAATCTATGGTTGGCCGCATCTGAGCGATGCTACACGTAACGTGGTAACATAATATTTACCGTGCAGAGAAGGCGCAACGCTGTTACTTCATCAAAATTAATAATGAGAAATGATATAAGTTTTCGTTTTGTTTTCGATAATTTAATTTCCGACTAGTTTACAAAAAATGTTCACAAGATTATGTAGACCGCAGATATAAATAGATACATTGAAATATAGAAAGTTTATTGCGTTTTGTATCTAATACAAAAATAAACTTTAATTAAGTTTTTTTTATTACTCAAGTCTACAGGGTAGCTTTCGGCTGCAATCTTAACTAATGTTAAGTGACAACTGACAATGAGGCCTTAGAAATTAGATTGCCTCTAAAGTGCAATTGCTTGAACACCCAAAGATCCCTAGCGACAGACTTTGAAATTGAAGATAGTACCGGTGATATTTTCTTTCACCAAAAATTCGGCTCATTCGACTAAAAATTCGAGCGTGGGCTCGATAGACGGTGGGTCTACCGACGCAGTAACAGTGCGTTATCTAGCCCAGCCTAGCTTGTCTTTCATAGCTTTAAACCTAAATGTCAAACGTCCAGCTGTCCTACGATATATGGAAAATACCTAAATGTCTCCTTATCTTATCTCTCGTCCTTTGTCATGATAATCATTAAAATGTCAATCTATTCAAATAAATATAATTAAAGTGTCTGTTGGTTATGTCAAAATAACGGCTTTTTACTACATGTATATAAAAGTTTATACGGTACTCGAAAACAAACACAATTTTTGTCTGTCTGTCTGTTTGTTCCAGCTAATCTCGGAAACGGTTAGACCGATTTTGACGAGATTTTACTGGCACATAGTTGATTTAACAAAGAGCAACTTAGGCTACTTGTATTTTAGAAAAGAATTTGGGTTCCAAATAAATAAAATAATAAGTATTTTTAACCGGCGGGCGACAGTCACCACAACATCAACGGCATTCTGGAGTCCAAGCCAGCACAGCTAGTAATATCATATATTAGTTTATTTATGTTTTATTTTCGAATCTATCCCTTCCCTAGACTATCGCGTAAATTAGAATGTATTATCACGCTTCCTAAAACTTTAATTGACAATATTATTTCGACAGAACAAATCAAGCATTGGTCTTCTAAGTGGATATATATTGTCCGTGTTTTAAGAGATCATATTAAACAGTACCAACCAAAACGAACCACTGTTCGAGTAGTAATATTTTACAGGACTACACATCATTTATAAACTAAACTGTGACAACTAGGAATATAAATTTTATTTGGATTGACCCAAATTTGATGACGAAATAACAAATTGATCAAATCTTTGTAGCAAGCCATATTGGGTCTGCAGTGTGTCACTTCGCCAAGCAAACATTTGATGCAACTTAGTTAGAGAGTGATAAAGGTAATTAAAAAACACCTAATAAAGGATGGACCTACTAAAAATTAAATATATATATATATATATATATATATATATATATATATATATATATATATATATATATATATATATCCATTAGCTTACTATTTTCATTTATATAATAAGAGTGTACAATAGTGACTTAATTTTTTTTATTATCTGAATAAATTATTATTAAATAAATATTTCATTTCGTATTTTTTCTCGAATCTTGTATTATGGACTTCTGATTGATTATGTTTGAAGAAAAATGGTCGAGTATGAATGAAAGTTTTAGCGGATCAATATTCTTATCTAATATTTGGTACAACTAAATACCTCTTATATTGTACACATAGTTCTTCTAAAATTCTCATTCATTATCATAAATGCCTGCCAATAAAATCAATATCTCCTTCATTTCATTGGAGTGACCTTGATAAGATAAAAAGTAACAACTACAGATTAATTTACTTTGTTGTATTTCATTATCGTAAGATTTTTTACTTTTGGAATTATAAATACTATAATATATACCATATAATTTATACATAAATATTATATCCAAATGCATACGGAAGTAGTATATATGATACTTATGACAAAAAAAGATTTTTTTATCTATCTGTCTGTCTTTTTGTTCCGGCTAATCTTTAAAACGGTTGGACCGATTTTGACGGGTCTTTCACTGGCAGATGCAGATAGCTGATGTTATAAGGTATAACTTAGGGTACTCTTATTTTAGCAGCTTATTTTATCGTAGCACGCTTCGCGTGTGTGCCCGTTCGACGGCGTTCTATAGTCCACGCGAGCGCAGCCGCGGGCACAGTTAGTATATACATATTATAAACCTCAACGTCTCACTGTCTGTCTGTCCGTCTATGTTCTTTTCAAGCGAAAACCACTTATCCGATTTACATGGTTATTCTCTTTAATTCATATCTATGTTATCTGGCCAGATTATAGGATATATTTTGTTACATAAAGTAACGTACGAAATAAGCAGTGGCGATAATTGTAGATCAATTCGAAAAAAAACCATTTCGAAATGCTTAATTGGATTCGCGTGTGCGCTTGACCGACGGCATTCTGTAGTTCACGAGAGCGGAGCCGCGAGCACAGCTAGTAATAAATATATTTCATAACATAACATATTACCTAATAGTAATTCTACATTGCTAGAAGCTTCTAAATGTATGTAGTAAGGTTTATGTTGTATGTTTTAAAACTGTCATCATAAACAATAATCAATTCTATAGCAAATAATATTGCAGAGACTTTGTCATGAAAGTGCCCAATAAATACATAATGTTGCTAATTGTACCTACACTCTGTGCATATTTTACATACTTAAAACAACTACAAACTACATTACCCTTCTAATTGTATACCCTGAATCCAAGAATTAAGGTCTCTTGATCCAGGGCAATCTAAAAAAGTTTCAGTTAGTTCTTCAACGGCAATTACTCTGCGAGCAGCTGTTTGTCCAGATAGATAAGCACCATGTGCTGTAGAATAGAAGTTGCTGTGTGTATGCTCTCCAGCAAAGAGTAATACAGGCTGAAATAATTAAGAATTCGAATAAGTTAAGGTTAAAATTTAGACTCGTTTGGCAGGCGGAGGGAACGAGAGCGGAGGCTTTACTTATACATATAATCCTGAGTAATTGATGGTCAAAGTTTCAAGATCAAATTAGAAATTTCGACAATCAGTATTGTTTTTGCACGCTGAGCGGCAGGAGAAGGTACAGGTAGGTTGGAGGAAGCAGTTCCTTATACTCTGGTCTGGTACCATTTCCGTGGAAAAGTAACTCCCCTGAACGGACTGCGATCGAGAAAAATTGGAAAATGCCCCGGAAATTTTGCAAGTTCGGCAAAACTGAACGTCTCTTTTACTATCGGATTTTTGTATAAGCTCAAGACCATAACTGATTCAAAGAATGTATATGCGTTTTTCTTTTGTGTATGATCATGACAAAGTTATTAGAAAAAAACGAGGTAAGTGGCGCTGTAGTCGAGTTATTGACTATTAGGAAGGTCAGAACAACATCTACCGAGCCAGCTAATAAGTAATAAAATATGGAGTAAGCAAGAAACTCAACGCAAGAACATAACACGCTCGGCGCCTTCTACGGTCACATCTCATTAACTATTTGCTTTTCAATGGCTAAACCTTCGGTAAAACTATAGTATAATATTATTTTAATACTTTTTTTTATTTATTGGCACAATCAACATCTTAACAAAATAAGTGCTAAGTATTGGCAATATTAGTTGAACAACATAATAATAAAACAACAAATTTTCTAAAATTGTTTTATTATAAGATTGTTTACTATTTTGTTCAGCTCTGCTGAGATCCTTCACTAACAATGTTCAGTCTAAGTAGGTGTTTGTGATTTGTTTCAGGGTTTTTGTTTTGACATCGTACTCATAAATGTTAGTAAGATAACAGAATAAGAAATCTTAATTTTGCATTTCCAAAATGCGAATGATAATTTCTAAATTCTGTACTTTTTGATTTTTTAAATAATTTATTTGTTTTAAGATTAATATTACGTCGACGAATTTACTTAACAGATTTTATTATTGTGATTAATAGAAACATTTAATTTTTAACCCTACAGAATTTAATTATATTATAGTAATATTTTACTTCCAGTAAAAAGCAGGAGTGCACTAGAACTACCTAATTTAAGTTCAGTAAAAGTATTGATTTTAGAAGAAAATGATATTATTTATTATTATTTAACAAAAGCTGAAATAAAATTAATGTCAAAGCGTCAACAAATACAAATGGCACCGAAGTACAATTTCGCTCAACCTTAATAAAGGGCTTGGACTTCTGGTCATTATGAAAGGATTCATCAATTACTATTTCATGTATATGTCTAATTATTACACAAGACATTTTTACTATGCCATATAATATTTTTTTCTAATGTTCTTAATTATTATATAATTAAGCAACAATTAATTAAACACTACTAATAAATACTAATTACCTATCATAAGAACCGTTACTAACCTTCTTATCATGTACATTTCTGAAGACTGGTTGAGCTATGCTTTCAATGTCGCTCTGACTAGCTCCCACACCAATTGCAGTATATGATCCTCGGGTATAAGGTTGCTTTTTCCAACTTGTACTATAAACAAACATAATCTTATTTTATTCTTCATAGAAATAAATAAACATGTTACTTTTTCAACTTCATGATTATAAATAAACTTCATCTAAAATCAACCATTAGCAATTCCACAGATCACTTTGGGTAACTCTAGTTGCTTACTCTTATAAATTAGTAGATGAAAATTTTTATACATTAATCAAAAAGATAAAAATAGGTAGTGCGCTTATTAAAATATGAATCATAAGCTAATATCTATAAGAAATTTAGTATCAGATATAAAAATAGATAAGATTATTTTATGAAACTTACCAAACACAGTTTTGTGGTTCAGGAACACAAGGATCATTTAAAAATTTCCTTAAAATTTTTGTACATGTTGTAGCTATCTCCGCCATAGACAATGTCTCCATATGTTCAGCCTCTTTACCTGATATCCAACCCATAAGGAGGGTTTCCGATACTTTAATAAAGGAATAAATTTTTTTGTACCATGCAAAGGCTTCTTCTGGTCCTGATGAGTTTTCCCAAAGGAGCATGATTTCTGTAATTTCTGGATTCAGGAATGGCCTATCATATTCCAAAAATATTTTATCAACAACACCAAATAATAATCTTTCTATTGACTCCAATTTGTACTGGGGCAATGATGGTTCAAATAAACTATTTACATTTTCTTTAAGGTACCCGAGTGGTACAGTACATATAACATGATTTGCATAATAACTTTGTCCATTTTCACATATAACTTCTACATTATTTGTATACTTTTTCTTTGGTTTGTTTGAAGCTAGTGAAGTGCCTTCACCAAGACTTATATCTTTATCAGTAGAGCTTTTAGAGATGTCTTCTATCACAGTTTGATCAGAGTCCTCTGACTCTTCACCCACATCATCGAGAGGTTTTTGGGAGTTTTCACTTGAATCCCAAATAATTTTTTTCACAGGATTATTTAGTAAAATTTTATCTATACTAATACTTTTTTTAAGTGGTTCTAAAATAGAACTGAAGCCTGAAGGTATTATAATATTTCCACCTTGTAGTTCAGTATAACTACCTAATTCTAATAAGTCTACTTCATCCATACTATTACAACCAGATATGCAAGTTTCTCGTTTCAATAAACAATCAAATATTAGTCTTCTTAGCTTGTTTTCCTCAGAAGATGGCAAACGCTCTAAATATATGGTGGCTTCCAGGTTAATATGCTCTCCAACACTATGAATATCTGGAGGTGGCAAATATTGACATAGAAAGTATTCTTCACATCTCTTCAAGAAACATAGATATGCTTCGTGTATCTCATGTAGTACACTGAATGGTACCTGTTTGCCGTCTTCTGTCGCTGCTATAACTTTATGTGGTTTAGGTATATTTATTATGTTTACCAGATTGTTAGCCATGGCCAGTTCAAAGATTGGGTTACCCAAAACTCCGTGGATCCAGTTGGCGCCTAGTTCAACGTTGTGATTTTTCATCGGTATTGATATAATTCGTCCTCCAATTCGTTTTCTCGCTTCTAATATTAAAAAATCTTCCATGCCATTTTTAAGCAAATAGTTAGCAGCAGACAATCCAGCCATACCACAGCCAATTATGAGAACATTGCACTTAATTATTGTATCACATTTTTTACTAGAATTTAAATTTTCGCCGTCCATAATACTTAGTAAAATTGTAAATACCAACTTGTAGTTTTGTTCGTCAGAAGTGTCAGAACTTATATATACTGTGGTTTTGTCTCTTGTCACAGTTGTCACTACAAATGGCAATAACGGGTATATGTCAATAATGAACATTCCGTTGAATTATTGTACAATAACAGTTATTATAAACTGTTGTCGTTATTCTGCTGTTGGGTAATTAAGTAATGGTGCAAGTTTTACATAAAAATAAAACTTGTATTATTGAGCATTGACGATGCACAGCATCTGTGAGAGGGCGTTGTATACTTCCGCTTGTTTTCCACCAATCACAGCTCTTTAAACTGATGACCTTGTGCTCTGCAGCGCCATCTACTGAGTTTAAGTCACAGGAGGCCGGTGGGGGCATTTAATCAGTCATAGCAGTCTCTCATCAGGAGCTTTGAAATGGATGCTGTGCATCGTCAATGCTCAATAATACAAGTTTTATTTTTATGTAAAACTTGCACCATTATCGGCATGTGACGATGCACAGCATCTGTGAGAGACGTGTTTATAACTCCTGGTGACGCGATAACGACGCTATGTGAAGTGGATGTAATTAGTATTATTAAGCTGTAATCACACAAAGAATTTAAACTAGTCACACGATGACACTAGTAAAATAATTCTATTATAGTAAATATTATTGGTAATACATCCAATACTTAAATCTATCATCGTAATAATAAGTTATACGAGATAAAAATAACCAAGTAATTTTTAAATTATTGAATTTTTTTTTAAGAGTTTTATTTTTGTTACACCAGCAACTATGGCCAAGAATATGAAATCCCGATACCATTTTAAAAAAGACAACCGATTCCAAAGTACTCAGTTAACTCAATCTCAACCCAGTTTTTATCCAGATACCAACAAGAGGCTATTACACTCGGCCAAGTTTGTGTGGCCATGATACCAATTTCCACTGGCAGGATTCCGGAGAATATGAATATTATTTATTCTAAGATATTGAAACTCCATAGCCTCTAAGCCTGCGTCAGCTTTACATAGAGATGGGAATCAAAATGACAAGCATCGTTGTAGAGGTTTTAGAACGCCTCCAATAAAACTAGGCAGTGTAGTCGTCGGCCTGACGCCAAGAGCAGAATGCAAGCCTACATGACGCCTTATGTCCTTCGCGGTGGATTATCCTATAACAACCTCAGACAACCATGGCACTTGGACACCAAATTGACAATTTCTCTGCTCTAAATTACGAAGGGAAATTGCTTTTACACTTGTTTAACTAAGAAAATTTTGAATTAAACCTTTTGCTATTACGACTCTCCCGCGAGTACATAATGTTTTAAGCAATAAAATAGATTGGTAAGATAATGTATCTTCTAGAAATTATGTTAAGAATCTAAAATTCGATTCCACAGCTTGACCTAACCCATCAATCCCATGAGGCTTTGTATGTTTTTAATATTCTATAACTTAAGTTTAAACATTATTTGCGGGTTTGATCGGTTTGTAATGCCTTCACTCCGAGTAATAAGCCGATATCCTGGATGGGCTGTGTGACGTCGACTATCCTTCTAACGTAATTTCTTCATAACTATTTGTATGGAAGCGAATGAATGTTTTCCGAGAATCCAAATAAAGAAATTTTGTCCTCAGCGCTGAGCTGCTTGCCTCCCTCGTGAGAATCTATCCGTGATGAGATAGTAGATATCAAAGAGATAATGTCAAGTGGCTTGGGATTAGTGACGATGTCCGCCTTCTTTGCGAATATATAATACCGATTATTCCATTGACTGCCTAGAAAATCTGTCTGTCAACGGCAGACTTTTCAGGCCTAATTATCTGCTGACCTAGATTCAATACTGACTTCACGTGAATGACAGTACATCTCAATATATACATTCACTCACTCCTTTACTTTGCATCTGGGCTTGAAATAACGAACATCACCAGTTAGATGAAAGTCGTCCTGAACTCATGTACTCCACACCTGAGCTTGAAGTAACGAGTGTGACCAGATAGACGAAAATCGTCCAGATCAGTAGCACTACCTCAAAGTTCTTTGGAGTACAAAGCCAATGACGGGCCAGTCACCTTAGTAACCAAAGGTGCGTTGAAAGTATGTATGAAATAAATTGAGCTAAACAATCCACTCTGCTCTCCGAGGGAATTGAGGGATCTGAAAGTGCCCGATTAGTGTTGTATGTCTTTGACCTGGTTCAGCAGGGTCTTAAAGAGCCAATGTTTTAGTCAAAAACATGTCATAAAGAAACTGCTTCTATGAAATAAATTGAGCTAAACGATCCACTCTGTCCTCCGAGGGAATTGAGGGATCTGAAAGTGACCGATTAGTGTTGTATATCTTTGACCTGGTTCAGCAGGGTCTTAAAGAGCCAATGTTTTAGTCAAAAACATGTCATAAAGAAACTGTTTCGAGTTTCTGTCAGTCAGTAACCTCAAGAACATCATGTACTTAGAGTGTTCAGCAGGGTCTTAAAGAGCCAATGCTCTTGACAAAAATATGCTCGTAAAATGACTAGGCTCCGAGTTGCTGCCCGTCGTCGACATCATCGTTCACACCATCGTTCTTGGATTCTTATCTTTTGTGACATATCAGAGTCTGAGCAGTCTACCGCTTTCCCCAATACGCTTTCGGAATGACTTTCGTAAAATTTGAAGCTATTGACGATTATTAATTGGATGATGTTTCATTAAGATGACACTAGGTTGAACTTGGAGGGTGAATGGCAGACGCATTCCCAAGATAATCTTGAGAAGGGCCTACGGAGCCTACAGCGTCTGCCACTGTCCAGGATACGCTCGGGGACAGCCCTCGTAAGTTTTGTACTGACGCCACTGCTTAATTCAATTGTCTCTGTTACTTAAGGTTGAGTATAGAGGGTAAATAAACGAATTCTCGTAAAAATCTCGAGAAAGGCCTATGGAGCCTACAGCGTCTGCCACTGTCCAGGATACGCTCGGGGACAGCCCTCGTGAAAATTTGAAACCGCTGATGGTAATTTATTAGACTGTTTCACAAGGCCAAACTTGAGGGCGAAGGAATGTGTCCGACATTCCCGTGAAAATTAGAAGGGCTTATGAGGCCTGCAGCTCTGCCACTGTTCCCGATACGCTCGGGTACAGTCCTCGTAAAATTCGGGTTGAAGCTGCTGATAAAGACCCATTTTAATTCGACTGTGTTTTAGAATGAGACGAGAAGCTTGGGCTTAGGGGGTGAATGGCAGGCGCATTCGCGTGATACGAGAAGGCCTGCAGGGTCTGCCACTGTCACCAATACTGCTCGCCCTCCCTTCTCTTCGCCAAGAAGAAAATACTGGCTAATAACTTCATACAAAAGAGTGTAAGCTTCATACAATTTTCCCTTCGAACAAACATTTTATTTCATTGTGGCCCGATCCCGGTGGCACTGCCATGCCGGGAAGACCCGTGACATCTAGTCAGTTTACAAAAATGTTAGTATAATATTCTGGTGCCGCGACACAAGAAATTCGGATCAGAATCTAGAGCAGTAAAGCAATAGCGGCTCTTTGTCGAAGATAAAATTAAAACTTGCGCGGATTTTACGCAAATCCTCACACAAATCAATCAGGATACGCTCCTTGCGGTTTTAAAGGTGTTGTGACCGTATGTTACATATCGTGTTCATAATTCCATACATAAATTTTACGCAAATCTTCACACAAATCTATCAGGATACGCTCCTTGCGGTTTTAAAGGTGTTGTGACCGTATGTTACATATCGTGAGCATAATTCCGTACATAAAATAAATATGGGGTTTTTCTTCATATGCACACGCGACCATTTCGTTCCAGTTAAGCATAACTTGTACGACGTTTAAAAACTAATATACACATATGCACATATGGGTGGAAGATTTCAGTACTAAATAAAATAAATATGGGTTAAATCCCCATATTTACACAACCACTTAATTCCAAACTAAACAGCGCTTGTACTATGGTTACTTGTATGTACGTATGGTTGCTTTTACTGTGGTTAGTACTATGGTAATAACGGCCGATATACACTATGAGTGCATGATTTCATTACTAAATAAAGTGTATGGGTGTGTGTCCCCACATTTATAAACGACCATTTTAATTCTGAACTAAGTAAGCTTTGGATGTACACATATATATTATATGGTATTTAACACCCAGACAACTAATAATTATGTTCAAATGTAAAGGTCATATGCGGGGAACGAACCCGCGACCTCTCGGCTCAATAGTAAAGCTTACTAACACTGCGCCATGAGAGGTCTGTGACTACTACGTGAAATTTCGAATAAGGTGAGAAATCTCAAATATACTCTTACCATAATAATACTGTTTTGGCGATAACATCGTACCAGAAGAAACATTACAGGTTAAAAGTTATTAAAAAATTTACTCCAGGTCTACGAAACCGAGTATTATTTTCAGTATCGGATACTGAATGTATATCCAAGATGGACCCGATATTCAATCATTCCAAACGCTTTGAGCGTTCAGGATCAAACAGAGGTACTCTAATGGCTTTTAATGTACTCATGAATTAAAAGACGCGATTGTAAAGGAAAGGTCTCAATATCAACTGCAGTAAGCCGCTTTTAACCCGGTGCCAGATGGCACGCGTATTGGAGACCCTCCGATTTTAAAGCGCATAAATTATTACACATTGTTTTTGTAATAAAATATCCTCGCCCCGTAATGAGGGTAAATAAACTAGTAAATGAAACTAGACTCACCGCGTCTTCTCCATGTGTAAGTAAACTAGTAAATGAAACTAGACTAACCGCCTCTTCTCCATGTTACCTCGCTATCCGAAAAATTTAGGAACAATGATGACGAGTTAAGATGTACTTGACGAGCCCCAAGCGTCGAATGTCGGGCGAGACAGTGCTAAACCGGTGTTAAAACGCTGCGTGCGCACTAACATTCACAACACTTGTACTAAACACTCGTCACTTGCACTATTTTTTCTATTTCATTTAACTTTTTTTAAACGAACAACAAAAATATAACTCAAATTCACACAAAAACCCTGGGGGCTTTTAAACTTCAGCGAATATAGGACCACGTAGGTCTGTAGACGTGTTGCTCGTTCGGGAAGTAACGACGCTATGACTGATTAAATGCCCCCACCGGCCTCCTGTGACTTAAACTCAGTAGATGGCGCTGCAGAGCACAAGGTCATCAGTTTAAAGCGCTGTGATTGGTGGAAAACAAGCGGAAGTATACAACGCCCTCTCACAGATGCTGTGCATCGTCACATGCCGATAATTTGCTATTATATGTATTGTACTATAATTATTTATAACAATAACATGATAATCAAATGAATAATAATAATAACAACTTTACCAAAAGTTAATTATATATATAATAGCTTTCCGCTCACGACTTTGCTCGCGTAAACTATAACATATGGATTGTTTTTTTTAACAATATTCAAAAAAGGAGGTTATCAATTCGACACTTATGTATGTTTGTCCATGTTTTTATTTTTGTCCACGCATTTCTCAGAAACTATTAATCAGAATATGCCCATTTTTTATTGGCTTACATTTACTTCAACTTAGGGAATAGTGCACATTTTATCATAATCGGTCCAGTAGTTTTTATGATATGGACTAATACGTGTGGGTGTGACGGCTTGGCTTATTAATACGAGTTACGGATGTATTGTCAAAGAGAAACATCTCAAAACCTTGGCACAAAAAAAAAACTGCAGGCCCCTAATTTGTTTCGTATCTGTTTTAATATTGTTTTGTTGGTTAATTTCATGTATACATAAAAATATTGTTCCATAATTTTGAGTTATTTTTTTTGAAGTCGATTTACTGTTTTCAAATTGCATTTTTCCGTCTCGTCATTTTTTCAATTTAGATAAAGCAAAACTTAAAAAGATAATTTTACTTCAATTCATAAAATTACAATTATTTATTAACTTATCACTTATCGATAAAGTATAATAGTAAATAATATAGAAGAAGCAGTTATTTCCGTAACATGCTATATGTAGCTTCTCAAGGGTATTAAAGTTGATAAAAATATTAAGAAGTGTGGTCTAATGTTTTCACATAACGACCTGTCACACCAGGATCACCAGGCGGTATTTGTCAAGATAGCTTCATTGAAATCAAGACGTGTCCTATTATGAAAAATAAAAATATGTTAGGAAGGTTAACTTATTTTCTGTACATATTATTTTAGTGATCTATAGCATAAATACAAATATTGAAATTTTAATGGCTTTTTGTCATTATCTAATCTAATATGTATATTTTTTATACAACTAAGGTGGCAAAAAAGTTTACTGCCCGCCTGATGGTAAGTGGTTACCGTAAACGCATATAAAGCCACAGAGGGGTACTCTTGAAACCGATTCGATTTGATTTTGTTTCTCATTCGATTTAATTTTTGATTCGAACTCGATTCAACATGTGTACTCCTGAACTCAAGATTGAGTTATAATCGAATCATATCAACGTCGTTATCTGATATCCGGTCACAGTACACACACGTCACCGTAAAGTATTATAAGTCTTTGCTTAGATTCTTTTAATTCTAACATTTTTATTCGATTCGATTCAAAACACGAACGCGTCAAGAGTAAGGCGGCAGGTATTACTAGCGAGTAGGCGACCCTGAACCTACCTTCCCCAAGTTATCTGTTAACCCTATTCATCTCAGGAACGCAAGTAGAGAGAAATCTCTAAAGAAATGTCTCTGTTTCCCTACCTCTCTTGTTATTATACCAAAATACACTATACATACATTGCATAAGCTAATTTTGTAGTTTTCTTTCTTGTAAACATTATTTGGAAAATAAATAATTTGTTTGGACTTTTTGGTGGACTATTTATTTGGAAATCATTAATTGCGAATTATTGTATATATATTTACACACATACTTTAGAATTTATTTATAAAACTGAAATTAACTACATTATTGTCTGAACACTGAATGTATACGGCATCTGTTCTTTGATGTAGACTATTGTTGAAGCGGCGCGGCGTAGAGCACAATATAACTGAAACCAAACTATATCATGAAAAATGCAACAAATATATTACATAATATAGGGTCAAAGAACCTAATATAATGAATTAAAATAAAAACCACAACAAGGCAGCTCAAGATCTCGCCAAAAAATCATTTTTCTTATTCATGTGTTGTTTCTTTTTAAACAATAAAATAAATTATTTAATTTACAGTGAGTTTTATTAACTATAATTACAAGCAATAAACATTGAATATCAATAACAATAACATCGATCACTTATGCGTACTGTGTGTGAAGTCTTGTCATCTCATACGACTAGGCCAATCCAACGACGATCAAAAACATAAAAGTTAGGACTTGCATTGACCGTGCATATTGTAAATGTATTCTATATCATTCTCTCGTAGCCTGAATCCTATAGATGTATATGGTTGTCCCTTTTTACTATCGCTTTTACGTTTCAAATCACAATGGTGCTAAAGAAGTTTTCACTTCAAAATAAGAACTGAAATAATATTTTAAAACTGATTTAGAATCGATTAAATTATATTAACCAATGTCGACATATATCGATAATTTGGCTGAACTTGTACATCGTTATGAGTATATTTCTGCGTTTATTACGCTATTTCCACTTCCGCTTGCCAATTTCGATAGCTATTTTTGTGTCTCTTTTTATCTAATGAAAATATCGACAACATTTGTCTTGCTTCTCACTTCAATGACCTTTGATTTTGCTGAATAATAATAATACAATCTTTGTTTACTTCGACTATCTCAAGAAGTGTTTTTGTTATTGTATAGTGATAATAATTTCACTGTTTTGACCAAATAAGAAACTAAAATTGTTCGATTTGTGTTCGCAAATCTATACGATTGTGTAATGCGATATCGTGTAAATAAATATATTGTAAATATTTCTCAGTTTCTGATTTAAAAGAGTTATTGTGATTAAATGTAGCTCGGAAATATTTGAGTGTGTGATTTATTTTAAAGTTATGTAACCAAAACATTAGATACCGTCTCTCAGCTCCTTAGTAGTAATCATAATAATTGACATTGTTTTGTATAGTAATAAGCAAACTTAAGGAAAATACGGACACGTGGGTTTCGCTGTTAATAATCAATAGAGGCACACGACGCGTGCGTCAGTCTCTATCAATAAGATATACGTGAAGGTCACTCGTAGCAAACACGTGCAATGTCGGATTCTATTTACACACATGACTTTCTTCTCGAGCCAGGCGTCGACATAAAACAAGAGTCGCCTTATGAGTTGGGTACTATGTCTGCTTCCGTGCCTATTCCACAGCGACGCACCGACCTTGGTGACTTTAATACTGATTTGGACCTATGCCTCCAAGACAACATTGGTGGTTCTTTCCACAGCGTTCCGACTATGCATTATAACAAATTTGATACAGATAATTCATCCAAAATTGACACATTCAAGATGGATGATGATGATATATTTCAAGTAGACAAAGCTGATTTAATATTAGGACCAACTCTAGCTGAACTAAATGCCAATCCAGATACATTGTTAGATGATTTGAATTTCGATGACTTACTTTTGCCTGAAGAGAGTGGTTACTGTATCCAAATCGGTGGTGTTATGAGTGGATCAAGAAGAAGTAATAATGTCCAGATAAACAACATAATGCCAGCTGATAGTCCTTGTAGTCCATATGGACGAGCTCAACTTGCATTTTCACCAGCTAGTCAGCATAGCTCTGCGTCTTCAAGCTTTGCACAGCCAATGAATCAGCTACCTGAACTATTACTTCGTATGGATGGTTACAGTGGAGAAATAGCACTCGGGCAGTCAGTGCCTGCTTCAACAATCTTGCCACCGTACCCAATGAGTGTACAACCACAGAACACACAGCTCTCTTCATCAGCCCCAACACATCTTACTATGGAACAGGTAATTCTTTTTACTAACACTGTCAAAAACATTCCATATGGATTAAAAAAAAATCATTCTTGAAGCATAAGCATTCTTAAATCACAAAATTAAAAAATAGACATGATGATAAATAATTAAGTTCTTATAATTATTAATCTCTTTTACTAATTTTTGCAAAAGTACCAAATACTTTAAGCTCAAATCTATAACTTTATTAATTTACCTGGATTTATCACAGTTTTATACCAATAGCCCCAATATAAAATAAATATATATTTAAATCTTATATCACTTCTGGTACTTTGAATAAGAACCTAGTTGAAATCTAACATATCGTCTGTGCAAGTGTAAGACCGCATAAGAGCTGTTTGTAAATACTGCATATCTGTGTTTCGTGATTTTAGAGGAAAAAGAAAAATCTTAATATCTTAGCCATCCAAATATATTTCTCCAACTGAACATAAAACTCATATCACTCATATCATAACTCAAAAATAGTTTATAATAGAAAAATAGTAATTGCTTTTAATAATTATTATTCAGAATATCTCAATAATATCAAGAAAACTTAACTTCACTTAATAATTAAGTTAGTTACTAATACAATCTTGTTTAATTGGTAGGTTACCATCAATAAAAAAGTTATATGTATGAATTTTAACACATCTTTTTCTTAAATCTACTAATCAAGGTTTTTTGGTGTGGTACTTTTAATCTCCTGTAAATGATGTTTTTGTTTGTGATATTGTTTGCCTTGATTCATAAATTAAAGGCACACTGTCAATCAAAAAGGACACTTTCTTTGGCTTTCTAGGCAAACAATATGGATTATACCTCAATGTTCTTATATCTATCGACACAGTGATTACTCGCACCACAACCAGGTCTAATTGATTCATGGATCTGGTAATGTACCAACCAAAATTAAAAAAAAAAACATAATCAGGTGTAATGACAATGTAGGGACATAGTATTGTTCTGGTGCCCTTTGTGATAGTGGCATATTGTGAAAGTAAAAAGTTTTTCAACTTCCTCTAAATCACAGAATGAAATGAATCCACTTCCATTTGGGTATGACTTTTATGTTTTTGAATTATCACTGTGTTCTTAACTCTTGTTCTATGTTCTTAGTTCTACTTGCAACAACACAATTTCTGTACAATACAATTTCTGTGCAACAATACAATAGACACCCATTTGTAAATATGACAACATCCTTGGGTTTTTTATATAGTTACTTGTTTAAATAATCTTTGAAAAATAACGCGTATGTGGTTTAAGTGACTTATTGTTTTATCGAGCTAGTTATATGTGATGTCAATATCTCTGAGATTGTGTAAATCGAAAAATTGTGCACAGAGAGCTTGGTTTTGAAATATAGAGTGCACTGGTATTCAAGAAAGGACCCAATTTTACAGTCTGAAGATTTGCTTTTAATACATGTGTAAGTCCTTTCTGTGCTGCTTTTATATGTGTTTAGTTCAATATGTTGTACTGTTTTGTTTTCTGTTCATGCCGATTTATTGACCAAATAGGCTATGAAATTTTTAAATCTGTTAATTTTGAATAATCTCATGTCTTTGCCACTGAAACATCACTTTGAAATACATATTGGAGCAAATGTTCTTCTTGGTTTTGGTCCATTTTGAACATATGTGGTCAAAATAAAATCTAAATTTAAACAATCATTTTACGACTTTTGGTGATACATGGTATTTACAAACTGCACTTATGTATTATTACACTTGTACCAATGATATAATTCTTATACTTTGTAGTTTTTACACTATGAGAATTAATTTTCACATTTTACAGAATCAGATGTGTATAAATTTTCATATTAATTTTTAAGCCTTAAGATGTGTTGAAGCCTAAATAAATTTTTAATATAAATTCTTAATTTCCCTGATGATCCCTGGTATAGTGTACTTCATATTCAATTATGCAAGCAAAGTCTGTGGTGTATGAATAACATATACAACAAGTAGTGTCTGCATCTGAAGTAGTTCCAACTCAGCTATATAACACACATACACTATGCTGCTCTACTTGTGTAATGGAGTAAAGGATTACAGTATTACTCATTTCTATTTATGTAACAGATATGGCAGCGTCGGGAACCACGTAAACATCTACTGTCTACCAGTTCACTAGCAGAGGCAGGATCCGCATCTTCCTTATCTGGAGGTTTGCTAAGCCCAGGCACAGGTGACTTCTCGCAAGATGAAGATGAAAGAGATGCAGAATCAGATGAGGACAGTGATAGATATGAGGATTTATCTTCTGATGGTAAATTACTACAAATTTGTTTACTATTTATATTATAAAAATATCAAATCTCATATTTAAAAAAAAGTTAATTCTGCAAGATATTTAATTACTAAAAATATATTGTGTACTTTGAAGATATTGTCATAAAAATTTGGGCATGAAAATAATAGAGTGATCAGGGAGAGATCATTTATAGAATATTTTTTCCTGTTTGTTGTGATCTACCTCTTTATCTGTTTTGCTTCAACACACATTATTTAAAAAACGCTGAACCAATTTGAATGTAGTTAGAATGAATGAATGTAGTTAGAATGAAGTATTAGAATAAAAGAATTAACCTGAGCAAACATTTACGTTATAAACAATAATACTTTTTACTTATAAGGATTATCCAGTAACATTCAACATAAAGACAATACAAAAATATTTTTTCATATCCTTTAGGGTATAAAAACATGATTAGAAAAAACTAATTAAGACAAAGGTTTTATTAAAAGTTACCTTGAAACTGAGTAACAATATGAACTGTAATTACATATATGTACCTACATTTAAATGTAGTAAATACGTTACGCTTTTCTTATAGGGGTTCACAGTAATGATAAATATTGCTTAGCCCTATATTTGGTTAAAATATTATGACCTACATTAAAACTTTGAAAAATTAAAGCAACACTTTTATTAAGTGTTAGCTTGAGTTAGTCATACAAAATTTCCTTGGAGGAGTATAAAAAGAAAAATTACTTTTTCCATGATATGCAGAAAGGCTAAAGATAGTATATTTATTTCAGTAACAATAAAGCAATTATATCGATGACTTGTCCCATAAAAAAAACACTGTTGAGAGAAATCATTGATAAAATATTGGTTTAATAATATTATTCCTAACATTTTGATCGCGGAATACAAGCCTATGCCCAGCTTTGGGCGTCTTTTGGCTAAGATGATGATGGTGAATCCTAACTTTGCTTTTAAATGAGATAAAGTACCAACAGTAAATATTTACAAAATTGTTACTTATGTTTTTTCTTTTATACCTACCCCTCACTTACAATGCCCAGTATAAATCTAGGTACATTGATTAGTCATTTACATATTGTAAGAGTAATTATTATGAGAATAATTTAAATTCAAATTTTCTTAACAATTATTATAAGAACTTATAATATATTTTTAGAATCCAATGATGAATCTGAAAGCAAACAAGCTCGTCATAACTCCAAAAAAGAAAGGTTTTTTTGGCAGTACAATGTTCAAGCTAAAGGGCCTAAAGGACAACGGCTAGTTTTGAATAAGAAGTCTGAGGATCCACACATATTAAACTCTGTAACTGACCCTGTATTTAGTCCAAACTGCAGTGTCAGAGGCATTAAACATAGGTGAGATTTTTTATTTTAATTTAACCTGGTAATCGTTTTTCTGGTCCATTTCTGCTATTTTACAATAGCGCCCATATTTCTCCTGAATATAATCTATAAAAGATAATTGTATTGTTGTAAATATGTTTAGTGGAAAAGCAAGAAAAGGTGATGGAAATGATTTAACACCCAATCCACGGAAGCTCTATCTAATTGGAAAAGAATTGGACAATTTAGGAAAAGTCATAAATGACATGATACCTGTTAGTGAGCTACCATTTAATATTCGACCAAAGACAAGAAAAGAAAAAAATAAACTGGCTTCAAGAGCCTGCAGATTGAAGAAAAAAGCTCAGCACGAGGCAAATAAAATAAAATTAGATGGATTGGAGCAAGAACATAGTAAGTAAATCTTTTTAGAACTGGCTAAATATTAGACAAATCTTTATTAGTTTTGATTCTCTTTTATTTGTTTATTAGGTAAATAACATGTTTAAATATAATGTAGATATTATAATAATGGTTATTTCATCTTTGAACCAGTCTTTGTTTTGTATCATGATAATTCCTGATGATTCCGCGTGCACACCTAGTTTTATATAAAATAGCTGAAGTAAAGATTAAATATTCTATCATATCTCTTGACTTGTATTCTTTCGATGGTGTAATACAGTCGGGAGTTTTTTATATTTACATTCACATCATGATAAAAAACGCTTATTCAAAATAATTATGCAAGTCATTCGATGAAATAAAAGCTAGTCATTGAGTACTATGTATTAACACTAAACAATAACACAGTCATTATTTACTTCTGTGCTTTATTGTTATTTGCGTAAAATATGTAAAAAAAACTTCTTGCAATGTAATCTAGGCATGAATTTACATTTTACTTATTTCGCTCAATAGAACAATTTTACTAATCTGACCTTAGCTTAAAAAGTCTTTTTGACTAAAATATACATAGACCTATATATATTTCATGCAAATAATAAACCTCCGTTTTTTAACCCAAATAAACATAATAATATTGAAACTTTAAAAAAGAATCGCTGTCCAGCTAGATGAAAGGAATCCTTTAAAATTTAAACAAAATCATGTAAGTTCTTCAATTCAGTGTTAATTTGGATACAGATAATTTTCTTTTTTAGTTCATTGATACATTCAAATTTTTGATAATATAATACACTAGCTGTGCCCGTGGCTCCGCTAACGTAGACTACTAAAAAGGCTTATTATTTTATTTGCGCGAAGCCCTAATTATATATATAATTAATTATGAATATTTTCTAAAATAAAAGTAGCCTAAATTACTTTTTATAACATCAGCTATCGGCCAGAGAAAGTCCCGTCAAAATCAGCCCAACCGTTTCGAAGATTAACTGGACAAACAGACAGACTTTAGACAAAAAATTATTTTGACATTACAAATAGACACTTCAATGTTATTATATGTATAGCTATGCATATTTTATGAAAAAACATCATATTAATTATAAATTGTACCTATTCTAAAAACCGGTTACATTTATCACAATAATCAGAATATCTTTCCTGTGTTGGATATATAGTATAAAATATGATATGTATGTAGATATTGCATCATCCACATTCTTTAGTTCCTTATTGACATGCTATTACCATATGACTTATGAACTTTGTAAGTAGGTATGAGTTCTGATATGCTTTTTATAATGAGTTCACAACCCATCTGATGAACGAAAGCTAATAATTTTTATCTTTTGGCAAATGAACTAGATAAAATCCTTTCCTCCAGAACAACGATCTCTATTCAAATAACGAGTAATTAAGTAGTAATCAGTTTGATCAACCACATTGGTTTTACGTACAGTAGGATCAGTGTTACACAAGCTGAAATTTATAGTTACGGTATATTGGATTTACATACAGTAGGATCAGTTTTGCACAAGCTGGTTTTATAATTACGGTACATTAGTTTTACGTACAGTAGGATCAGTTTTGCACAAGATGAAATTTATAGATACGGTACATTGGATTTACATACAGTAGGATCAGTTTTGCACAAGCTGAAATTTATAATTACGGTACATTGGATTTACATACAGTAGGATCAGTTTTGCACAAGCTGAAATTTATAATTACGGTACATTAATTTTACGTACAGTAGGATCAGATTTGCACAAGATGAAATTTATAGTTACGGTACATTGGTTTTACGTAAGTAAAGTAGGATTAGTTTTGCACAAGATGAAATTTATAGTTACGGTACATTGGTTTTACGTAAGTAAAGTAGGATTAGTTTTGCACAAGATGAAATTTATAGTTACGGTACATTGGTTTTACGTAAGTACAGTAGGATTAGTTTTGCACAAGCTGAAATTTATAAATACGGTACATTGATTTTACGTACAGTAGGATCACTTTTGTCCAAGCTGAAATTTATATTTACAGTATATAGAAATAATAATTAGAAAATAATAACACGTACGGTCGAAATTCTACCCGGTTCTTCGGCGATATGTATGTTTACTGAATCGGTGGTAGTTTTTCTTATGAATAATTTTAAAGGTTAAAAAGCATAATGACTTTTATATTTTCGTTAGATAGTCTGGAACGAAAACTCTGTTAACAAGATTCGAAGAACTTTGATGTATCGCGAGCCGCGGGGAACGTGGATATCATTATATAAAGTAATTTGCTATACTACTCGCACTAATGTAATTTTATTTAAGAGTAAGCGACATAATATATATTTTTTATTTCGGTGTTGAAATTATCATAACGCGGAAAACATTTCTTGTTGAGAACTGGCTAGAGACTATTTAAAGATAACACAAATATCTGTTTCTTGTGGTTTACCTTTTCAGAACAGAACTGCGACTCTAGTGAAACGTTGAATTAATTCATTAAATATATGTTTGTTTTTTACTTTATCATGATTCAGCATGTTAATAGGCATTGACATATATTTATATGATAATGACTAATAATAATGCATGATCGTTATGTATGTTTTATCTAACTCTAGATTTTCTGATTATATACTATATTTTATTATTTTAAATCTTGAAACTGATTAAAATATACATATTGGTCTTGGAAAACGAATAGGGTAGATGATTACGTGAATGATAGTGGTGTCTAGAATTTGCTACCTCTCTGTACAACCACTTAATATAATTATTAATTGTTAACATTAATTGTATAATAAACAGTAATAAAACAAATTTACAAACCTAATTTATTTTCTTGCTGGATCTTCTTGATGTCTGGCATGTTTTCTGAACCGGTAATAAGATTATACCATACATATATTATATATATATTATTATATACATAAGTTGAATAAATTATTTTTTATTTTGAATCTTAGACAAATTGTTTTGTAATACCTAAGCAAACTTAAGATAAAGTGTTTTTTTTATTTTATTTTCAGAACGGCTTATTAATGGCATTAAACAAATGAAGAATTTATTAAATAACAGGATGACAAATTCTCAAAGTGACGTTGACTGGAATTTTCATGTTAAAAGCATAGTGAATACCGCCACAGGTTTGTTTTTTTTCCATCACAACTCCCAGCTTTAGCCGTAATAATAAAAAAATCACACAGTCAAGATTCCATCCACTTAACAAGAGAAAATATTTTAATAAGGGATATAATTTTGATGTGGGTACTGTAGTTAACATATATTGGTATTAGAATCCAGTATTAACATTTTTCCAACTAATGGCATCATAATAGAAGCACAATAAAAATTAGGTAAGTAGGCCATGAAGAAAATTATTCCCAAATAGTGCAAAAATGTATGGGAAACTACAGTAGCGACGCCGCGACGTTAGGGTAGGACGTGGTTTGGCGAGGCGTCCCTTAATATCCCCTCGCCCTTTGAGCGAGGCCTACTTACTCGTAAAGTCCTTAAATTTAGCGAAACAATCTTTATGTTTGCAACACTACAATGGTGGCTCAGTGCAAACTTACATTGATAATTATTCGAAGAATAATACAGGGCGACATTTGTCTAATTATCATTTCACAAAAAAACTTACAAACGATGATACAATTCAGCGTCGTTGTTTATTATAATATACTCCGTTTTTAAGGATAGAGTTTATTGTCTTTGTTGCCGACAATTTATAGTAGCTCAACGTCGAGTTTAGTGTCTGAAGGTTATACAAATGGCAACACTTGTCTGAAATGTTAAAAATTCAAGAGAATTGATTGATGCTGTACTACGATTATAAACAGGAAAAACAAAAAATTGCCAAGAGCAACATTAGATTCGAAAGCAAACTACAAGATGGAATAATGTTTTGTCTAGATTGATGCATATTACACCTTATTTAGCTGAAAACAATATGGCATTCAGAGGTACTTCCGACAAATTTTATACGCCAAATAACGGAAAGTTATCGGGCTCAGTACAACTGCTAGCCTTTGGTCCAGTTATGCAGGAGCACTTGCGATTAGCTATGGGAGATATTTCAAACCACTACTACGGAAATGACATTCAAAATGAATTAATAGAGCTAATAGATGAAAAGTGTATTTAGAGATTATACCACGCACAAAGAAATCAATATATTATTCTATTATAGCTGACTGTATTCCGAACATTAGTTATGTAGAAAAACTTACACTGACAGTGCGATTTTTTGATTTATCATGAAATGACGATGAAATATCAGTAAAATATGAAATATGAGTCGACTGGTGATAGATTGACTGAAGTTATTATTGATGTTTTAAGTAAATACGAACTGGAATTGAACGATTGTAGGGGTCAGGGGCATGACAACGGAGCGAACATGAAAGGAAAAATACTGGGGTTTCAAAGGAGAATTCTGGACATAAATCCCTTAGCTGTTTATGTACCGTGTGGCTGCCATAGCTACAATCTTGTACTATTCGAAGCCGCTAAGTCATCCGTTAAATCTGTCAGTTTATTTGGGATATTTCAGAGGTTGTTCACGTTGTTTTCTTTGTTGATTATATATTATAAAAAAGCTCATGATACACGTTGGGAAGCAAGAATAAGCAGTGTTAAAGCAGTCCGTTATCAAATTAGTGCCAGACATGACGATTTAATTACTTTGGCTATTAAAACTCAGAAAACTGATCTTCAAGTCTCTCATGAGGCTACTACTCTAGCCAAACAGTTGAAAGATTTCAGCTTCATAGTTTCATTAGTTGTTTGGCTTTTTCAAATTAATGTCGTTACTAAATCTCTACAATCAACAGACATGGATCTTGGTAAATGCACAGAAATGTTGAAAAAATGTTGCACTTTCTTAGAAGAATATAGAAATACAGGCCTTAAAAGCGGCATTTTAACTGCGAATGAATTGGCTGAAGATCTAGTTATTGAACCTGTATTTACAGCCACAACAAGAATTCGATTTGTTTAACGTCAAGCTGGTGAAACCCCTGGAGATGAGCCTATAATTTATCTAGAAAAAAATCTGAAGTTCAACTTTTCAGTCAATTAAAGGTTTCAATAGTTAAATGTGTATTCTGAATCTTGGTCTTTCTGTACAATATAAAACTGATTCCGGAAAAACCCGACCTTGTCAAACTGTAGTGATCAACAATTAAAATTAACTGAAGACTCTAAATCAGATACAGATGGTTGTTTTTTGTGTGTTGAACTCGTAAGCATGAAATCTTATTTGCCTGATCAGAATGTGGTTACTCCAGTTTTTGCTTTAAATTTTATCAAAGATCGCAACTTACAAGAACTGTACCCAAATGTATGGTTAGCATTGCGAATATTATTGACTATACTTGTAACGGTTGCTAGTAGGGTGAGGAGTTTTTCTAAGCTTAAGCTCAACCTATATTGACAAAATTGGCAATTTTGTCAATCGAAAATGAAATTTCTGAAATCATCGACTTTGAACTATCGACTATAACATCGAATAATAAAAGAGTTCGCCGATAGAAAGGCTAGAAAAGTTTTTTTTTATCAAATGTTTATTTCTTTTAATGAATGGTTATTTCATTATATCCTTGGTCCATTGACATTTTTTTCGTATGAGTTTGAATTGAAGTTAGGAGTCGCCGTAGAAATCTCACTCAGGGCGCTGGTAGTACTAAAACCGTCACTGGGAAAATATCATGTAGACTGATTTAAACGTCATTTTTTTTTTTTTTTCTAAATAGTTGTCTGTTACCAAATAAATGTGATTTTACACGAGAAAAAAAAGCCAACATAATAATCATTTTTATATTACATGGAGGAATTACATCGTTTTAGTTAGGATTTATATAAATAACTACTAAATAAGTACTCAAAATATTACCTATAACGATTGTACATATTATTAATTAATATTGGTTACTAAATTAACAAAGATAACTGATGGTACATAAAAAAAAACGGATTCCTCAAGAGGATAATATATTTATATGAAAAGTAATATGTAAATGATGATCATAATACAATCTACCAAATTTTGCAATATTTGTACTTTTAATAATTTACTAATATGCACTATGTTAGTGAAAATATAATCATCATTTTCGAATAAAAAAAGTTGAGATCTATTTTTTTATTTCAGAAATAAAAATCGCCGGAAGAACATCTGAATTCGTTAACAAAATATTGGATAATATCAAAAGTGGTCAGAATAACTGCGGAATTATTGATTTTTAAAGTCAAATGTGAATATACATATATAAACGAAAGGCTGTTCTATGTACCTCCAAAGTTATTTAGCGAAGTGTTTTATCATACGAGAAGCTTAATTGTCCAAGACAAATTTATTTTTCTATAATAATGAGTATATAATTAGTCATTAGAAGCTTTATAAGGCAAATTAATGTGTAAGATGCTTATGAATATTGTTTACTAAGATAAGTTTTAAGTGTCATTATAGCTTAGAATTATGTTAAGTTATCAAGATATTACAGTTGACACTAGTAAGTAACATGACATATTAATCATTGTAATTCAACATTATATAAAATATAAATTGAATTAGAGATTTCAATGAAGTAACCGATAACTGTTGGCAGATGGTTGTCTTGTCTTCCCTCTGAACCTACCCAGAATCTCCGTAAAATATGAGTTTTAGAAATACACCCCCATAACGTTATTTCTTGTGTGTGCTTTTATTGCTATTCAAACAGAACATTATTAAGTTCAGTCCAAAAATAGTGGTAAAAAGCCCCTTTGATTTCCTTGATTAATTTTTCACCCTGTAAATCCCCTGTACACTGTGACCTAGATTCCCTTTTAATTTAGGGGAATCCCCAGGTAAATTTTTCACCCTGTACACTTTGCGTTAAATTCCCTTTTAATTTAGGGGGAATTCCATGGTCTGGCAACAGTGTATCGGACTCGGCGTATATTGGTGGCCAAAGTTAATATAATGTTTAAACTTGTTAATAATTATAGTTTGGTTTATTACAAATAATATAGTACGTAAGTACAGTAATGTTAATTAATGTATATGTTGCCAGTCAACAATAATTATAAAACATATAGAGTTAAGAGTTACTGTAATAAAACAGTCTAAGTAATATTATATATTAATTTAAATATAGTAAGTACCTACTTAATTATAATTAAAATAAAATTATTCTATAATACTACTGTGTGTGCTCGGCTGAGTGAAAAGTACTGTTTTTGTAGTCAATTTTCTAGAAATGTAAGGTAAAACCACCAGTAATTGACACTGCACCAATAGTTGACACTCTGACGAAGAAAATTAAATTTTAAGAAAAAAAAAAAGGAAGCCAAAGATCGAGATGGCCAAAATCACTGATTACTGATATATTTTTAATGTTATAAATACATATAGGTACAGTCAGTTATAAAAGTCGGTTAACAAACTCAAGACTTCAAATCAATTTAGTATCAAATATTTAATTTTCTTCGTCAGAGTGTCAACTATTGGCGCAGTGTCAATTACTGGTGGTTTTACCTTATATAAGGGATCACATACGCTACTTCTATAAATCTTGTGTAATATTTCGTTGTCTGCTTCATAACTTGATGTCTATTAATATCTATACATATTATAAATCTCAACAACTCTGTCTGTCTGTCCGTTTATGTTATTTTCACGTGCAAAACACGAATCCAATTCACATGTTTTTTAACATAGCTATTATGTTATCTTACCAGGTTGTTAAAAGATATATTTTGTAAGATAAAGTAACATACGAAATAAACAGTGACGATAATGGTGAATCAAGTCGAAAAATAGACTCTTTTGGGGCGCTTAAATGGCTTAAGAGATATATCAACGTACATAATTGTAGATCTTAAAAAAACCTAAAAAAAAGTCAACGATAATATAATATGTGTATCTTCTAAAGATTACCCACAATAAACATTTTTGTAAAATAACCGGCGGGCTACTACCGTGGGTGGGAGCGGGGGCAGCACGACTCGCGCGTGCGCTCGACCGACGGCATACTGCAGTACACGCGAGCGAAGCCGCAGGCACAGCTAGCGTTACATAAACTCAAACGAGCAGAATTTTCACGTGCACTTCTCATGCTTCTCGGCTGAATTCATCCCCTTAATGTGAATAGAGTTGTGGAACGACATACGACATTATCCTAACAGATTCTTCGATTACTACCGAATGTCAGTAGTATCATTTAATATTCAGATTCGGAATTCACAAGGCTCGTGAGATTCTTTCGAATAGATCGATCTGAAAAAATCAGAATGTATGTGGGGCATAATTAAATGTATGCGATTCCGGACATTGTGAATTCAGAGAGATGTTCCGACTGTAAGGTCGCCCTGAGAATTCCTTACTTCCACCATTGATCATAGGTTATGTTTCATAGACTTTGAAGCATAACTGGAGACGCTGGAGTATATATGGAATAACTCAGTTATTGAATTACGGTTTTAAATTTTTACACATTTCTGTCACATTTTGATAACATAGCTTAGGTAGTGAAGCACACATTACCTAGAATGGGCGACGAGATAACTATATAATTTCACCCTAGCCTATAATATGAATTATTCAATATTAATAAAATTAATTATAGGGATTTGTTTCTTTACTAAATAGGATTATTTTATATTGACTTTATGAAAATTCATGGTTTTTAAATATTTGTTTATTCAAGTGATGAGTAAATAGCTTAATATATTGTAGAGCGGCAGCGATAAAAAAAAATTCATGTGAAATGATCTGCAAACACTCGGTTCACCTTGAATAATGAACCTCGTTAATATGGAATAAATTTATAGGAAAACATGTATTTTTATTGTTAATATGTTAATTATGTTTTATTGTTTGTTAAAAGAACGCGAATAATCGGTTAAATAATATTAAAAGTTATATTTGTTTTTATTATTATAATAATTGGATATAATTATAAATTTTCTAATTATTTTACTAATGTTGCCACTTTTGTTTTATATAATTATATATTGTGTTAGGGAGCGAAAATTACCGATACTAATTTGTCGTAGGTTAATTTGTAAAAGCCGATTCAGTTTTCACAGTTGAAAGTTTGGCTGAACAACCGATTGATAGGCAGGACCTTTAGTCGGCTGATAAGAACTCCAACTCCGTACCGTGTTCCAGTGTGCGCACATCTGATTTTGCGGGAATGTGTCTCATGTCATGTGTATAAGGCCTATCTTATAAACCTTTAAAATTGTATTCATAGTCACGTAATTCACAAATCGTTTTTGTCTGGTGTTAAGAGAGGTAGGGCACAGAGAAATTTCTTTGGTGATTTCTCTCTACTTGGGGCAGCCCGACTGGTGGAATACCTCCACCTTACAGAAGATCGTAGCCAAATAACCTATTGTTGTGTTCCTGCAGGGAGTATATACGGTTTCCAAAGCTCATTGGGGTAGGGAGATTTAAGGTCGGCATCGAGTAGCGTTTCCCGTTAGCATAATCTTATATACTAATCTCAATTATGTGTAGAAAGTGAAAATAAATATGAAACACGGTACATATTACTTACGACATATTAGGATATCAAGGATTATACTCCAAAAACTTGCTAAGTTACATTGTTTAAATGTTGTTTATCTCTTTGTGCTTTGTATGTAAATGTATTTATGTATAAAGTTAAACTGCGTAAAAATAACAATATCCCAAAATTACTTTCACTAAACTTAACAGGTTTTTGCAGTTTATATGTTTTATTACATTGTAACAAAAAAAATATTTCAAAGAAAAAAATTATTTATATTTGTTAAATTGAACATATTAGATAACAATATTATCATGATAATATTTTATTCAAATGCATAACTTTTTAAGTGAGATACATATACATATATGAACTGTACAAGTAGATATATTTTTGTATGTTATATTATATCTTATGGGGCAGGACCTACTTTGTAATTATGTTGTACTTTGTACTACCTAAAATATAACTCGAGCCAAACTTCATGGCCGGTCTGAAACTCTGAACACAGCTACAAGTACAGAAGAAAATAAATATTATTTAGACAGCCATGTGTTTTTTTTTTTTGTTTTAAATAATAATTATAAATGGTCATGAACAATATACTTTAATATAACATCTGTAATAATATTGTATCTAAATTTGTGTTTTGCGTGGCCTAAGTAACGCGCCTATGTTCTAAGCGGTCACAAAGTTCAGCGCGAGGTGTACCTACATTGAATTTGAAATCGGTTTTTATTGTTTAAACCAAATTATACTGCGATTTAATAGGCTGTGTTTATTTCTATGACTTTCTTGATTAAGAAAACAATTTCATAAATATAATATAATACATTGTGGATATTTGAATACTGGCAAATTCGTATTTTTTGTATTGGTGTTAAATAAACCATGTGCTGTTATAAGCTTCTGTTGCTGGTTTTATTTTTATAACCTAAATAATATTGATTATTCAACTTTCTGATTAGTTAAAAGTTTAGGGTAAATAACCTGTTTGGTGTTATTTTGGTACTTTCGCCTGGGACAAATTAACAAGTTTTGCATTTTGAAACGACTCCAGTAAAGCTCGAGATCGAATTAAAGAATTTTCTATAACTTTTTTATATTCTACTAGCAAACCTGATATTGCAAAGTTCGGTAGCGATCGGTTAAAAAAATCTGAGAAATATGAAGCTTGTCTGAAAATTTCATCAAAATAGCTCCAGCCGTTTCGATGTCCATAGGAAACATGCATACAAACATCCATTTTTATCCAATATCCTATGAAGGATGAGATCTGTCTAGCAGCTTAGAAGCGTGCGTTTATCAGTGCGCAAAAGATTTATTATATTTAATGCTAACTTTGCCCGCGACTCCGCTCGCATTGACGACAGAACAACGCATAGTGCTTATAAAAATCGTAGTTTCTTAAACCTTTAACTTTTTATTCAATGAAGATATCATGATTATTTTTTCTATTGATAATAACCATTACCTAGGAAGTAAAACAAAAAAAAAATATCAAAAATCTATGCAGCAGTTTTTGCGTTATGCGCGCATAACGGCAAACCTCCATCATTTTATTTATATCGGATTTTTAAAATCATTTGATATAAAATAACATTCGTCAATGGTCAGGTCATTACATAAAAACATTGAAAAAAAAAAAACAATTTTTATTCTGAAATCAAATATACATATTAGAATTTAATATTCCAGCACCCTGGGGTAGGTAAACAATATTTAGTTGTGCAAATATTTTTTGTAGTTCGCTAATGTCTTGTGTTTCAGGATGCTCAGTGTAAAATATTAATGCTGATGCTGGCTTATCAAGGAATTCTCTCAAATATACAACTGGAATAATAATAAAATTCATTAATCTCTGTATTAAAAAAAAAAACAAGTTTCACTTAAGACTACTTTTATCCGATCAAAGTATATTAAATCTATGGCTTACATTAATATTTTAGAAAAATTTGTAGATAATATTGTGGAAGATACACAATATGATACACGACAAACCAGGTGTCTTGTTGATTTAACAATTTTTTTTGTAAAACTAGTAAATATTACATAGTTATGATCTTGTCTATATCTTAATTTTAAGCTGCAAAAGTTTTAATTTTTTTTTGCCAAAATATTAAACTAAAATTATATATTTATTTGAATAGGGGGCAAAGCAAAAGAATGTTAATTAACAGAAAAATAAACCAGCCTTTTAGTGTTTTTGCCATGGTTCACATACCTTCACAACATGTTTATCCAATTTACTAAAAATTAAATTACGTACATAACTATGAAGTTACTAAGCCAGGTTTAAGCTTACATACAGCCTTATGTCGAGTGACTAAACTTTGGCCAAAGAGTAGTAAATAAAAAAAACATTTAAATTTTTCTTCTGAATCCTTGTATGTCTGATACATGATCTTATTAAAAGTTTGAAAGATATTTAAGAAAATATAATATTTATAAAACTATAATTGACATGTTATAAATACCTCCAGCTGATACTCCAGATATCATATTTGGTTGTTCTAATGTTGAATACTTTAGGACTAACGATTCTGATTGTACTTTAGTGGACAATCTTCTGATAAGACAGTTCTGGGACAAGTTCTCTGAAGTTTGGTATTCAACAAGTGGCTTGATTAATATTGTTATAACTTCATCAGCTACTGTGATATAACTGTACAATAATTCCACAATTTCACTGCTAAGTAAGAGATCATAATCTTTGATGATACACATATATGTATTTATTTCTTTGACTTTATAAAGGTACATATTTACTTCTGTGATACAATTTATGGGTTCTAAGTAGCTTTTTGTATTCTTTATAGAATCAAACAAGTACCTTCCTTCTAATATTAACAATGTATTAATTTGGCTTGGAGCTTCTACTGCTTTTTTCCATTGTAATCTGAAACAAGTTTTAAAAGTAAAATAAAAAGTATTTTATATAAGAGTTGTATAAAATCAAAGGCTGCAAAGTAGGTATGACCAGAACTAGGCAAAACAATGTCTGACTGAGAAATCGGTAATTCAAATAAAACTAATAAATTTCAATTGTATCCGTGGCGAATATTTTAATGTTAGCATCACACCCAAAGCTAATAGTCAAATATTATTCATCAATAGGTAGATATTAAAAAACCCAATGTCTCTCTATCTGTCTATTTATTTATGTTCTTTTCACGCATAAACCACAAATCCAATTTACATGTTGTTTATTTTAATTCACAGCTTTGTTATTTGGTCAGATTATAGGATATATTTTGTAAGATAAAGTAACATACAAAATAAGCAGCGACAATAATGGTGAATTAATTCAGAAAAAAAGTGTCATTTGGGGTGCTTAAATGGCTTTCGCTGAGTAAACCATAAGAGATATATCAAATTAATGTTCTAATTATGTTAAAATTAATTATCTACCATCTAAGGATCAACCACAACAATAAATATTATTGTGTACAAAATTTATATACAAATCCTAGATAGATATAACCTTAAAATTAACAGTAATCTCAAAAATTAATTAGTATTGCACTTTTTTCTTCACAAAGGATTACCTTTTACGTTTCCGGCTCAACTAAAATTGCTACCATCAAGTCCAGACTCCACATTTTTAATATAGTTAGATCGCTCTATAATTAGGCTAAACATGAAATTTTACTCTGCGGAAATAAATAGCTTTTGAGAAATATATTTTTTAATTGTATTGTTTGTAAATTTGACAATACAAATGTCAGTTCTAAGTAGTTGTCATATTAAGTTCACTTTAGCGAGATAGGTATACTTATGAAGATCGTAATTTTTTCTATGCATTTTTTGTTACCTTTTGAACGATCATTGTTTGGTTTACGTTAAATACAACCTACTTCATCATTTTGTGCTGTTTAGGTTTGATTCATATATTTTTACATTTTCCCGTTATGGCGACAAAATTGGTTAGTTTTGAGTTCATAATGCCAGAAACAAAAATCCGTTGAAAATTAATATACAAGTTCTAGAAAGTTATAATATCAAAAATTACAAAAACAATTTCGCACTTTTCCTTCACAGAGGAGTTACCATTTACCTTCCCCACCATCCCAGCGCCTTCACATCATCAAAATTCAGCGGTGGCAATTCTGAAGACGAACCGTCTAGACACCATATATGCAGTAGCTGAACTGAGAATGAGAATTGAGACTAGAAAATAATTTTCTATTTCCTCACTTTGTAAAATTATCTTCATGGACATCTTCATCCCAGTCCTCCCAAAAAGTGCGGCTTGCAGGTTCAGCAATTTCCCCGAAGGTACTCATTTTTGTGTGTAAGAACAGAATGACTTTCGTTTTGAAAATAATTTAATGTTATTTTGTTTGATGTCCCTCTACGTACTCTGTGGTTTAATGTCAACTTGATTATAATTTATAGTGTTGTGGATAATCAATAAATAATTAATCGATTATTTAAAGCTATGCCGTGTCACGTATGGATATTGTGATGAAAACTAGATAAAATCTCGAAGTAAGAAATTTGTGTGTTGAAGCATGAGTGTTGTTCTTAGCATTTAAGTATGTATGCATAAGATTAAGGAAGCAACACTCCTTAAGTGTTGAACTTTGCTATAAAAGTAATGTAATATCTTTGTATAATTTCTTTATTTTTAAATAGAACATGTAACGTTGATTTGAGATGCATGTATTGTGTGAGACATATATCTAATATTGCTAGGGGAGCCCACGATACTAAATGAGGATTTACTCGAGCGTCATAGAGACCTATTGGGTTGTAAAGCTTAGATGATAAGAAGAAAAAATTTTTTTAAATAATGTATACCTTTCATCGGCTATAGATTTTCAAATATGTAAAAAAATACTGTTGCATGGACATACTCGAGCGCGTCAGATATTGATAGCATCAATGTCCTACGTATATGTTTTATCGTGTGTACGTGTGTTAATCCGATCGTTTGCATGAGGGTCGTACGTAAGGGTAGAAAATGAAAAAAAAAAAAAATTTTTGTCGAGCACGTCAGATTTTCTAAGGAGATGTTAAAAGCTCTCCTTCAATAATCTGACGATTTCGAAGTGACGCAAACTCGCGGCCATTATTATAATGTACATAAAAAATTCACAGTTTTTAAATAATCAAGCACGTCAAAAATAATTTTAAAAAAATCGCTCAATATAATATAGGTAAGGAGGAAATATAGGCATCACGCAGCTGCACGCATTAAACTTTATTGACGAATTTCCTTCGGCTTATGGAAATCGTCAGATTATATATTTTTCGTTACCCTTTAATTATTTCCTTCAAAACAAAAATTTCCAAGCTTGAGAATGGTGAGATGACGTTTTTTTTTACAACTTTGTAGCCCACCCCTTTCTTTACTTCACTCTCAAATTGTCAGATTAGTGGAATATACACTTTGTAGCATATAATTAACTCATCCTACCTGAATCTGACGCGCTCGAGAATTTCTGATAATCAATTTTTTTTTTACTAATCTGATCCTTTATTTTTGTCGGGCGGCCTTATATATGGGGCTCATATTTGGTGGAGGTAATTAACCGGATACAAGGTATCCCACTGTATATTAATCTGCCGGGCTTTAGTAAATCCCGAAATCCCTTCATGGGCTCCCCTGCTAGTATGCGAAGGTGACAAGTAAAACGGCTAGTAGCTAGCAACTAACTGCCCATTTCCTTGCTGACTCTACACTTAAAAAAAAATTGTGAATGCAGGTCAAAATATCTCAAAAAATTAAGGAGTCTCAGAAAGTATTACTGTAGCTACAACGGTTAAGGTACCTACCGTTACTGCCTCATCTCAAAAAGCCATTCTGTATATCCTATCAACTGACTAACGACATAGGCTTCTTGTGTACAAAATTTCAAGAGAATTGGACATTCAGTTTTTGAATTAAAATATAAACAAACAAACAGACAGAAAACTAAAAAAAAAAACATGGAAATTACCGTGCACAATGAATCCTGAATTTAGTTCCTGATTATGTCAATATTAATGCATTTTGCAAACCTGTGGGTTTGGGTTTATGGGTATATATACCTATGGGTTTTACTATTTTGAGTAAACTAGCGAGTGACTTAACGAGCTCCTATTAAGCATTTATTAACATTAATGATCAATATTACTGTAAATTATATAAAAAAGAATTCCACAGAAACCTCTTATATTTGAACACTCATAAATTTACTATTTTTTCGTAGATTTAGGTCATTGTAGATGGTAGATTTTGGTATATTTTCGTAGACATTTTAGTAGATCGCTGGATTTAAAAACGGTAACACTGGTCACTACTGTCAGTACATGATTCTTTTTTGGTACATGCTCTTTAGCTTGGTGAAGTTTTCTTTAAAGAAATAGAATTTTCGCCTCTTGTCGGTTACTCAACCTATAAAGCAAACATTATGTCTGTGGTGAATGGAAATATTCTGGTGAATTTAATTTACATTTTGTTTGTTTTTACTATGTTATTGATATCACTAAAGTTACGTAATATTTTTGTAGGTTCGATCGTTGAGTACGTCTGCCGCTACAGCTCAGCTGATCAAGCCTCCTGTACAAGTCTTTGGGTTAGAAGGTAGATATGCGTCTGCCTTGTACTCAGCAGCCCACAAAAATAAAGCCTTGGAGAACGTAGAAAAAGAATTAACGCAGTTCCAACAGTCGATTAAAACTGACGCAAAGCTTAGGGAGTTCATTATTAATCCCACACTGAAGAGAAGCTTGAAAGTAGATGCTTTGAAGCATCTTGCAACTAAAGTGAGTTATTGATTAGAATATAAAATGATTTATTAGTTCAATACTTTTAGTAGTGTGTATATAAGTATTCTATTAATAGCATAACTTTAAATGAGTCCCATTCGGAATAAAGTAAATTGTCACAAGTACATTTGATATTAATTAATTCGTTTTTAGAAACGTAATGTAGAATTGTCTGAAAACCAAAAAACCCAAAAATCTGTTCATCTACAGGCAGCTTACAAGCATTGATTTTCTGTAGGGATAGTGACAATAAACACTTTGTGTAATATCATTTAATGCAAATAATTTGGCCTATACACCCATATTGATGGTTTAATTATTTATTTGAGCAGTAAACCAGAAACAACCAAAACAATACTGATGTCATACAGCATTAAACTTTGCCCATTTGCCTATTACTATTAAGTAAATGCTTTATTAATTATTAAAATGTATATCATTGTTTTATTCGCTGCTTTAGATTTTATAAGAAGAAAAAAATCTTTACTATATCCTAGGTATTCTACTGAATCTGCAGTAAACAACAGAATTTCAATTAGTATAATTTTATTTTCTATAATGCTTATTTATGTATTCAACAATCTATAGATTAGAAATTTTGCTGTATTTTGATCTCTACATACTAGACCTAAAACTGAATCAACACATTCAAGTTTTGTTATGTTTAAATGTGCAACTTAATTTGGCACTTTAAAGTACAGTAAAAGCTCTTTTAATCACGGTGTAAATGTTCTGTAAATATGCCCCGAATACAGAAACCGTGAATATGGAATGGGAATTTATATATAGAATAGCTAATTTATATATATATAAATATACATTATACGGGATATGTTCCTAGGTGATAAAATAAAAAACAAATATATAAAAAAATCAATTTAATTGAAGTTATTGATTAATTATTATCTTCAGGCTATATGTCTTCGATCCATAATGACAATGCCACTTCCATTTTATAGTTGACATTATAAATTACTTGATCACAATTTTTGTAAGGAAGGGAAAGATGAAACAATAAAACACGCAAACTGGCTCTTACCAAAAGACAGAATGACTAATATGTGGCAGCAATTAACAATACTTTATGCATTAAATAATAAACTTAACTTAAATATTCTGTTTGTTTATTCTCAAAAACGCGGACGGAAGCGAAGGTGGCTTATGTCAGAGGAAAAGCGGAACGGTTACAGCAGCGATATCATTTATCAACATACTTTTGGTGTAGTTGTAACGAGATCTATTTTACTTTTTTATTGGTCCATTCGACAACGTGTTTACAAAGGATACCAAATCTTTTTTAAATACGTATGTATGTACCGATTAGATCTGCGAATAAAGAAATCTTTAGCCGCGAATATAGGAATTGGCTTGCATTTTTAAATCCGCGAATAGTGAAAATACGAATAAGGAGCTTTTACTGTATGGATAATATTTAAATAGTTGGTCTTCTTTGTGTTAAGTAACTATTCTAAACTGTGGTAAGGCGTGTTAGCCAAGGGCAACAAGAGATTGTCAGCCAAAGATTAAAAGAATTAAAATAAAGAGAATTTTACAAAAAAGAAAAAATTACAGACCAACCTTTGTGCAACAACAAGCAATTTGCTGGGTATTCTTGCTGAGAATGGTCGTTTAAGCAAATTAGATACTGTCATCAATGCATTTAAAATTATGATGGCTGCACATCGTGGCGAGGTTACATGTGAAGTTATCACAGCCAAGCCATTGGATCAGGCTCAAAGGCAAAACTTGGAAGCTGCTTTGAAGGTAAAAAAAACATTTTAGCTACCCAAATAAAGATATTTCTACCTATGTATTATATTTTGAAGCTATGATGGCTCAGTGGACTACTTCATGTCGATTGACGTGAGATCCAATCTCTGCAATGAGCCTAAGTTTTCGGTGAAGGAAAACATTGTGAGGAAACTATAGCATGGTGGTAGTGCTTTTTCTAATGCCCGCTGGCTAGCTACCACCCTCAATTTGAAAATCTGTTGCCAAGCACTAATAGGTGTGTTCCGGCGGCTGCACTTGACTACTAGGTTTAGTGTGTTATCATCTTGGGCCACATCGTCACTTAACATAAAATGAGATTCAGGCCACTACGCCAAACCTATAACAATAAAAAAACTATTGTTTTATATGGTATAAATGTTTAGTAAAGAAAATATGTGATCACTACTTTTTGGTATCATATATTTTTTTCATTCATATTAAGCATATTTATATCTTAGACCAGCTAGAATTTGTTCAGGTTATGCAGATGGATTTGAAGTCATAGAGTTAAGAATGGATAAATATTGATTTGTTATTTTTTTATACTACAAAGGTGGTAAACAATCATATGGCCCGCCCGGCTACCATAGCCTATGGACGCTTGTAATAACTTTTTGTTTCAGAAATTCCTGAAAGGAAATGAAACTATTCAGCTTACTGCCAAAGTAGATCCATCACTTCTTGGAGGAATGGTGGTATCAATTGGTGACAAGTATGTGGACATGAGTGTGGCCAGTAAAGTCAAGAAGTACACTGAGCTCATCAGTGCTGCTGTTTAAATCATGTACTGCTGATATTTTTAGAAAAGGAATATTATTTAAATCAGTTATTCATTAGAAAATGTTGTTTTATTATAATCTATATTATGGTCTAATTTATTTGGCTTTTATAGCTCACATAAGCCATTGCTGTAATTTTACCAGTTAAATACTATATTAAACTTTCTAATCAATTTGTTTTTTAAATACCTAACATTCAATAAGAAAATAAAATACAAAAACGATTTTTCTACAATAGTAAAAAGTTACTGAAAACTTATTAAATATTGCTATAACTAATTGAAAATGTTTATAGAGAAAGTGGTCCTCATAAAGTCATTGGAATGATCTAATGTATAAAATGTGAAAGCATGTATGTTAAAATTTTGTCTGTTCATCACCCTTAAACAACTGCAGCCGGTCGGACTCTAATGAAATTGGATATAGAAGTTAATTATATTATAGAACAAAACATCAAATACTATTTATCAATGATTACTTAATTTTAATTTGTGCTCAGCGAAACGCGCAGTTAACATATAGAAACCATTTTGTTAAATCTGTATCTTAAATATATATATATATAAATAAAATTTGTATAATAGTACAGATGGTGTGCAAAAAATGTTTAGACTTTTACCTATACTATAAATAAAACGATTGAGGTTTGCATCAGCATAGCATCCAGTAACAAAAACTAGTGGATATTTTTTTTTTTGTTTTACTCCTTAATGCATCCTTACTCCTTCGAAAAAAAAAACAGGATATATTTATTCAATAAAAAGTTACTAAGGTTTTATGAAATATACATAATGTATAACATATAATAATAAATAAGAATATGCATAATAAACACTGCAGATGAAGTTGCAGTTAAACCTATTCATTAAACATTATAACTATTGAATATGTCTTAAATGACAAGATTATTTCAAAATATAGTAGCAAATAATTGTCAAGGACAAAAAGATAACAAAGTTTGGTTTATATTATTTATTTATAATTTTGGAGCACAAAGATTATGCTAGGATTTTCTTTGCAGATCATGATATCAAATAATAATTTTTAGTTGACAAATTTCAAAATTTTTGAACTAATTACTTTCTTGTTTAATATTTGACATAGAACTTGTAGAATATATAAATTTGAGCATGTTATCTTAAATATTTAGCAGTATGTTTCTGTTTTCCATATAAAAAAAATATCATATTAAAAGGGTGTAAGACAAACAAACTATTTCTAAATTATACACTGAATCTTTAAAGGCTTAAAGAGAAGGCATTAATCTTTAAAGGGATTTATGTTATACTACTTATGTATAGGTCATTAGCCCAAATCGGAATGTTTTATATTATAATAAAACATTGAAAAGTACTGCCATAAAATGTATGTATACCAAATTACCTTATTGATAATGTTTTTCTTTCGTTTTCCCTGTGAAGTTATATTTTTATATTATTAAAATAAATCCCTAAAATAAATATCAAGTATTGCATAAACAAGTTACAAAATGTGTAAAAAATAACATTTTTTTCTTGTAATGACTTACAAGTATTTGAAATTTATCAAATAATCTTATTTGATATCTAGTTAATTTACAATTAAAAAACAAACTAAACATGCTTCTTGGACTATCAATTAAACAGAGTCATAACAAACATAATACTCATGGTAATCATAACACTAAATTATATATCTAATAGTTTAACAAGAATAATCATTTGAGATCATAGTTGAGATCTTTCTATTGTAAGAAAACTAATATATTATCCTTCTGCTGGGGCAGATTCTCCTTTGAGAAGTGCATTTTCAGCTTCTAATTCTGCTATACGAGCTCTAGCTGCCTCAAGTTCATCATCACCACCATCTGTACCTAAATGCTTACGGACATACTCCAATGCATCTTCAGGCTTATCTGGTTCTTCATATAAACTAACTAGCACTTTTGTAAGAGCATCCATCACTCCCGCTCTTTCTAGATAGCGCCTAAACTCTTCTCTTTTTGAATCAATTGGCTGTAATTTTAACAAAATGTCTAATAAGCTATATTTATACCCATTGTCCCAATAAATGTGATAGTTTAAAAATATATATCTTGATAAGTACATAATAATAACAAGTAAAATATTTAGCAATATATATATATGTGCACAAAATTGTTTACAGTTAGAACAGTTTTGTTTTTTACACAAAGAACTAGTAACAAGAATAATTAAGTCAAAATGATTTTCTCAATTATTAAAGCTGTACCTTATACGAAGACATCCTTGATATGATTATAACGTGTTTATTTTAACACAACGGCGTGGTTGATCGCTTTATGCTAGTTGTATTTTATATATGATTACAAGGTACGCCAAACAAAATACGTGATAATAAACATGTAATAGGGTTGCAACGATATATCGAAAACCCGATATTATCGATATAATTAATCTGTCGATAACGCAAATTGAAAACGCTTTGCTGATCTTGAATTTTCATCATTTATTAACTGTAGGTATCATTATTGGACTCTCGATTAATAAATTTAAATTTTAAAATGCCCGATGCATGTTTTATAGCTATTAAATATAAGAAAATGCAACAAGCAAACTGCTTATGCTTCATCTTCATTGTTTCGCACACAAATAAAAAAGAAGGACTGATGGTGACGACGTGTTAACATTCTATCTTTCCGCTTCAGTAAGCAGATTAACAACGAGAGTTTTAGACACATGAGTCGAAATGCAAGGTAAGCGACTACCGTAGCCTTTGGATGCTTGTAATATCATAGGTAGCTCTGGAAACCCTAATCACCGCAGGAACATAACACTAGGTCATTTGGCTGTAGGGTGGAAATATTCCACCAGTCGGGCTGCCCCAAGTAGAGAGTTAAATTTCTCTATGAACGACCTCTCTAAAGGTACCCATTATGATTTACGTTTTGTTTAATTTTTTGTACAGACAAATGCTATTTAAAAAATTGTACAACTATAAAATGAGTATATATTATATAATATGTATAAAATGAGTATAAATTAAAAAAGTAAATATGTCTATATTTTTTGTTTAAAGCTTTATTATTTATTACGATGTTTTCTAAAACGTTCATCTCTAGTAATAGTTCTAGTTCTCTTTAGTAATAGTTTTGCCAAAAATATTATCCACTTACACAAACGAAAGAGAAATATGTTTTATTTTTAAGAAAAAAACATTTTGTAATATAATCTGGAAATATTCATTTTGAGTTGCTGCAAAAACTCCCTATAAATAGGAAATGGAATTCGGGATCAAAAGTATGAAAGTGCTGCCAAATCAAATAACCGCATTATTTGAGGTTTCTAAAAGTACTAAAGAATCGTGTTCAAATTATACGCATAACTTAAACAGGTTAAACAAAATATTGCACACAGTTTTCAGCATTAAAGTAGCCTAAACTATGATCCAAAAATAAAATATAACAATCATTACATAGTATAAAACAAAGTCGCGTCGCTCTGTCCGTCCTTGCTTAAATCTTTAAAACTACGCAACGGATTTTGAAGCGTTTTTTTTAATAGATAGAGTGATTCAAGAGGAAGGTTTATATGTTTAATACGTGCATAATATTGTAGAGAAACACTGATAAATTTAGAGGTTTCTAATGTGATGTCGTAAATAAACACATTTTTTGCGCTTACATTGCAAACGCTGGCTGAACCCCACGAGATAAATCAAAATAATGTACCACAGTATTGTACACAAAAAGGTCAACAAAAAAGTCCGTGATGGTATATGTCTATCTCTTAAAGATAACCCAAAATAACCATTTTTTATCCTTTACATTTTACGGGAAAAAATGGCTTATTTACGAAATGATTTTAAGCAATACAGCATTAATCCTTATCCAATTAAGTACCTTAAATACATTGCCCATTTAATATAGATCAATATAGCCCTTTACAGCATGTAATTTATATAAATATTTCCGAACATGTTACAGATTTAAAATGCAGGGACATAGCGCTGCGGCGGTACCGGCCCTATATACCATGGTCAATTCTATGTCGCTATTTCAAGAGTAACCTCTAAATAAAACATGTTTGTATTGTCTAATGACAAAAAAGCTGTAAACGTTGTTTATAAGGATATTCTGTAGTAGGTAGGTATATTTAGGTAGGTGTATTAGGTATATTTAGTATCAGCATTGCACCCGTGCGAAGCCGGGGCGGGTCGCTAGTTTGAAATAAAATCTTGTAATTTTTTCATGATACTGTTAATAAAGCTGAAGCTCTAAACATTTGGCTCTATAAAAAACTCAAATCTCTACATTGTCGTTGAATTATTTTAACAATATCAGTAGGTACATGCTCCGCCGATAAGAGGTTTTCAGGTTCATTTATATACTAATTTTAAGTAGCTCTTTTTACTGTGAACAAAACTAGTAAATACCATGTTCATGAACTACATCTAAATTTTAAATGGGTGAAATGAAATAAAACTTTTTTAATACAATTTATTTTCAAGTGTTAAATAGTCATACTTTTTGACTGTATAAATTAGTACCACAGAAAAAAGCAGTTCTGTAATTATATTAATAATACGAAAATCCTTCAAGTTAGGATTAAGGTTACGAATCTATATTCAGGACCATAATATAATAGGTCTATTTTGATAGTTATCAATAAAAAGTAGGAGTGAGAATTTAAAAAAAATATTCTTAACGAATACATCATCTTATACTGATTCTTGAAATATATTTGTATATTATTATATTAAATATACAGAGTTTGTAATAATTTAGTTTATATCTTTAGATTATGATATTATTAGCCTTTATTAACTGCTAGTATTGATCAATAAAACCGAACATTGAAATTTATCATAAAATAGACTGTTGATTTTTACATTACGAAAATTAGTAAAATTTCCACAATTGTTAATAAGCATCGTAATTTTAAGTAATAAGAACAAAATATTAAAAAAATACAAATAACTATTAATTAGGGCGTTATATTATTAAAAATCTAATTTGTTCCTTATAAACTCATTATTTATCAAAATAACGTATTATTTTATGCTATTTATTATTTTAGTGTACAAACACATTAATTATTTTGAATTATGTATTTGGTTATTTAAATTCCGAAAATTTCAAAACAGACCTATTCTATTACCAATAGAAAAATGATCGACGAAAGTTACATAATAATGCTATCTGCATTAATTATTGTAATCACATAGGGCTCAAAAAGAATACAATAAGAATTAACCCTCAATCTTTATAGACTCATTTCAATTTAAATGCAATTTGTTTCACGGATATAGAACTTAAATAAACTTCTTGTTAACAAACTAAAAATCCTCTAGCATAAGTGTTATATGTGACATATTAAGATTCGTCATCACTGCCTGCGCTGGCTTTAGGTTTAGGCCCTCCGGCTCTCTTGGCCATGATGATTTGGTCAACTTTTAAAATCGTTGTGGCAGCTCCCACTGCATATTTAAGACCCCAGTACTTTAAAATGTACAGGTCCAAAATGCCCTTCTCTTTGGCATCACAGACACCATTGTCTTCTGAATCGATATCATAGCCGACGTTTTTGTTACCCTCCTGTAAATTATAAAAAAAAAGTTATTACTACTGTAAATGTTAAATTAATTTGCAGTGGTATATCTTCTACGTACCCTGTGAGCTTTGTATATATTATTAATTACTTCAGTAGCATTGGCGCCTGAATTATCAGCGAGAGCACGTGGAAAGCTCTCGAGTGCTACTGCAAATTTCCTCACAGCGTATTGTTCCAGTCCTGGAAGAGTGTCTGCATATTGAAGTAGTTGTTGTGCTAGCTCAATTTCTGTTGCTCCTGCGCCTGCTACAAACCTACAAAAGAATAGTGTTGCAAGTCAAGTAAATACACAAATAGCCATCTTTAACATCAAGGTATCAAAGTCTTTTTATAAGTACATGTACAGTCTTCAAAACCATCTTCTTGTATTACTTCTTTAAACATTAATTTTAAAGAAATGTAAATTGTTTCATGTGGTTTTGTTAGTAAAATACTTGGTAGATATATTTAATAAAACGACAATAATGATGATGTTTTCTTAGTCGATTTTGGCAATAGCGATATGTAGTCCGAGAATGTTTTTAAAGTAGTCCAAGTCATTCAACTCTTTCTGTTGCTTAAAATCCAATGTGGTTACTAGAGTATTATAATGCATAAAGAAAAGAATAAGGAATGAAAATAAAATAATTTTCACAAAGGACAGCTTTGTAGTAGCGCCCTTGAGCACTATGTCGTGGTAGAACTTTGGTTCTAAACTAAAAATTAGAGTGAGCTTCCGGAAAAATATTATAACAAGGAAGGAAGGGGACACTGATTGTAAGTTTTTGCCCAAGTTCGGGAAAATCGTAAATTCGGAGGTATTTCGTGCTAGGTAACGTATATAATGTATATACAAGCTTAAATATAAACTTCTATCAACATCTCAAGAAATACACAAAAGACAATGATAATCACTTGCTCAACCAGAAACTTTTTGACAGTTGGGAGTTGAGTAGTTGGTGCATAACAGTTATAGCGATAGAGATGCTAAATTCATAGCCCTTTCTCATTTGCTTTTAATATTTTAGTATATTGTTGTTTTACTTAATAGTGAAGGAGAAAGTAATCTGGTTGACTCTGCATTATTAAAAATAGCATATGACATCATTTAATCCAGTTTGACGCCTTATTGCTCAAGATAACGTTTAGCCTACTCATTTAAATAGTGAAATTTTATTTGCTACTTTTTGAAGAAATACACATAATAATTAAAAATGACTATTTTTTATGGCAACATATTGTCAAATCGCTCAAAATTTTTTATGTTGACTTTGTTTATAGTATTACGATTATGAAAATAAATGTATACTCACTTTCCGTCTCTGGCAATTCCTTTGAATGTGTTAACACCATCATCAATTGCTCTTTCAATGTCATCCATATAGTTATCAGTGGAGCCTCTAATCACAACAGTGGATATGCGAGACTCCGTGCTTTCTATGCGAAAGATGACAACACGCGTATCGCCAACTTCTTCAACACTGACAAGATCGCAATATCCAAGTTCCTCAGTTGTAGGTGTAGTTAGTCGGGGTAAAACCTACAAATTGAATAGAATGCTGTTTTTCTTTAAAGAGATATTACATTACACTTTTGAAATCACTTATATTAATATTTCAGTTCACTTATTGTTCCTACATATAATATAACATAACACTACTTACAGTTGCATTAACAGTTTTAGCTAGGCGACGTAAATCAAACTTTGAGTTCAGACGAACAGCCATGAGACCATATTTGTTCAGAAAATGCAAAGCCATATCTCCAAACTTGGCACCAGCTACAATGACCTTCACTCCAGTTTCAGCAATAGCCTTAATTTGCTTCTCCAGAAGTGATTCTTCTCCTCGGCTAAAATTGAGAAGCTCATCTGCTGTTTTAATTAGAACTGTTCCCTTGGTTTCTGTTTGGGTAATATCAACAGGGCAGGAATATATAACTACTTTGGCATTCTTAGCTAATGATACATCTCCTTCTACTTCACGCTTGAATACCATTCCTGAAAGAACTTCAGACTGCAGTAGTCCTGCACCGAGGATCTGAAAAAATATTAAAATGTTTCTCAGACATCAGCAGTATAAAAAGAAAGAAGGGTGCATTTTAAATTGAAATGTTTGCTAATTGAGTTTTATTTATATATATTCGACATCAGAAAGAAAAGGTGTATCTGGTTGCTTTTTGTTTCCTTATTACCTTATGTTCTTGAATTACATTTAGTCTTAAACTAAAATAGACAATTCTCTAATGACTTGTGCCTCTTTTCCTTATAGTGGTAGTATATACTTACTGGTATTATAAAAAGGTAATCTCTAGAACTACTGATTTGATACTGAAAATTCTTTGACTAATATGAAGCTTAATAATTAAAGGGGAGACTAAGTGCAGGAAGAAATAGGTGTCATATCGTATCAAGATGTCAAGACGAAGGCAGAGTGTAGGGAGAGCTGGTATTACATGCAAATAACTATTAAGAACTATTACAAAAAAACGGGAATTTTGAAATGACAGAAGGGCACTTCAATTTTATTTATTTGTACTTTGATTAAATTTAAATGAACCTTGGGCTCATTATAAACCAACAAACTAACTTTCAAAAGTTACAATAATATCTATGGAGACATAAAGAAGATTTAGCAGCAAAATTATAGCTGTCTATAAGTCTTGTATTTGAAATTGTAAAGCTTTTCAGGACGATAGTTTAGCTTTTGCGGACCACTGATTAGGAACCACTAATCTATACAATGGATTATAAGCTAGTTTCTAAAATGTGAATCTTAATACTTACTTTACATATTCTGACATTATCAACATTGAAAGTAGTTTTCTCTGGCAAGATGGATACACATGCCTTTGCTACAAGCTCAGCAATAAAATCTTCATTTCCATACTGTTTAGACATTATCACGGGTCTAATTGCTTTGGTGATGGTTTGAATGTTCTTAATGTCTGTTACTTCATGGCAAACGAGTCCAGGAAGAATTTCCAGGCATTTATCGAGTGCTCTCTCATATCCATCAGCAATTTCACTTGTAGTGACTCCCAATTGGAGTAGTTCTTCAGCTGCTTCTAACAGAGCTCCAGATAGTACTATAACAAAGTTGGTACCATCTCCGATTTCTGAATCTTGCATTTGACTGGCTAAAACCATCAATTTAGCTGCAGGATGTTCAACATCCAACTCTCTAATAATGGTGCCTGCATCACTTGTTACAAACTGTTTGTCTATATGGTTTATGATCATTTTATTCATACCATTAGGACCATAAGCAGACCTTACACTCTTTGCAAATTGTTTACAAGCATTAATGTTGCGGTAAACTGCCTCTTCTAATCCAGAAAACATCTAGAAAATAGAAAGATTCACTGCTGTACTACACTGATCAGTTGAAATTAGGGTTGCCAACCATACTTTATAATAATGTATCTTACTTTTTTCAGTAAATATATTTTATTTCCAATCTTCAAAGTAATGCATAAAACAAATTGATCTTACGGGTAGATAGATAATTATTGAACTAGTTATCAATACTTATAAGTATAATAGTACAGATGCAAAGACATTAAATTAAGTTAATTAAATAGGTTATTTTCAGAGAAAAATACTATTGATAAACCGCAATATGTACTTAAAAATGCATCTGATAGCTTTACTCTCTGTTTCTGCCACTTCAGTTTTCACTGTGAGTTTTATAATTATCTAAACAATTTGAAGTAGTAAGAAAAGAAAAACAGATATGTCTATAAATATAATAAAAAAAAGAATTTAACTACATATTTTTTTAAATATTAATTTTGATAGTAAAAATTATTTTTACAATTAGTTAATGAATGAAATCTTGTTACTCGAAGGCAGGCAAATTTTTTACAAAACATGTTATAATTACGTTTTATACTCATAACAGATTTAAATAACATCTTAAATATGTATTTGCTTGGTATGATAGTAACAATTAAGAGTGGTACAACCTGAGGTAGGTTTAATTACGGAAGCACCAACTCCACATCTACACAGGCTACAAAGCTTAATGCTTGTGCTACTGTGTTCCACAAGTATGCCTAAAGTATAGGGTTTTTTTTGCCAACACCCATTTGACCAAACCAGCACTCTGGAGTAACAACCTATTGTCATTGGCCTTAGTTAAGATTGCTTCCTGGCAAATATGTATTTGCTTGGTTAACCACCACTGTTAATCAATGGGACTTCACATGTTTGCTACTTTATACCAATAAAAATAACTGTAATTTAGTATGTTTATCTCAATTAAATTGTTAACCTACAAAATTATGATATAAAGGCAAAGTAACTCAAACATAAATAATCAAATAATACAAAATCAGAGGGATGATTTTGATTTTGAGAAATAAAGAGTAATGACATAAAATTAAGCACAAAATTAAAATCATTTTGAAACCTGGATCTATCAGGGTGAGGGAGGATTCAGTAAAAAAAGTTTTAACAATATCAGTAACAATATGATAGAATAATATGATAATTTAAGAGTACTCTACAACAGTGCTCAACACATTTCATTTTTACTCTAAAACTATATTTGTAGTTGCATCGAAATTAGTCAATACTAATAATAATATAATTATATTCATTAGTAAACTACTATAACGCCGACAAAAAAGAACTCGCATCGAGTTTCTTGCCCATTCTCAGTGTGGTTGTTTTCCGAACCGGTGACAAATGAGTACAATTCGATGTTCAGTGTGTGTGTGTGTTCAATTATGGCGTAAACTGAACAAAGAAGATTCATATTTGATTTATATAAAATACATAATATGAATAACTTTATTGAGTGAATTTCTTGTACTGAATGAGGTGAACTGTATGTTTACTCCATGAAACGGCGAAATATAAATGGAAACATTTTTTATTAGTTATAAAATGATAATTTTCAAGAGCAACGCCAATTATGGTGAACATCCAAAACTATGGATTCACCAGGATAAAGTATTTAAGTGAAACAAAAACATCTGGTCTCACGCATGCCGAAACTTGAAGATTTTGGTTATGTTACTTGAACTCACCCGTGCACCCTCTTTTAACATTTGAGGCACTCCCGGAGCTTTTGGTATATGTAAAGCCATTTTTAATTAAATATCTGGTTGTGATTATTCCAAAAAACAATCGGCGATTCCTCGTGATTCACGGAAGTCACAGTACCAAGGAGAATATAAAATATTTTATAAATTATAGTGTTGTATAATATTGTACAATCGATACTCAAAACACAATGACCAAACGATAGTTAATTTTTTTTTAGCTCGCAAATTACTTTTTTTTAGCTCGTCAAGTTATTAAAGTAGGGGAAAATTAGCGACACACGATGACTTTTTTCACTGTCATTCCTCGACCGGCTAACATATTATCCATACTGAAAAACAATCAATTGTCTGAAAAAAACGATGTTCAACGCTACTCGACTGCTGACCAGTGGTGCCAGACTAGAGTCGTAATTTTACCCGACCAGTAACTTCAAAATACCCGCTTTTGCCCGTCAACCATTAGCGTATTACCCAAAAGTCGCGTTTTTGTAAGTACTTGAATAGGGTTAAATAATGGTAATAAAACAAAGTGATGTAATATAAAATACCATTTTAATCAGTTTTTAATTAAGTAAGTTTAAAATATTGACATTTTACATTAATAAATTAAACAAATAAACTTTAATAATCTAATTTTGCGTTAGAACTTGGCTCGACCATAATTTTGTTCGTAACATTTTAATACTTTGCTGAAATTTTATAATTTGTTCGGCTTTAGAGATACCTTCTTGCGCGGCTAATAATGTAACAATGATGTCTGTATTCAATGAGTTTTCATATTTATTAACTTTACGTATTTTAAGCCACTTATCCATTTTCGTAGAGTGGACGAAATAATAGGCTACTTGACTTATATCAAATTTGGCGCAATAAATTTTTTTTTTTAATGTTTGACTTAGCAAAATATATATTTATATAATATTTTTTTTTAATGTAAGATATTAAAAGTGTAATATAGCTACATATTTTCAATTTCAAAATTGTTTTTTAATTCTGAAAACGCTGTCAGCCATATTAGTCTATATATTATCTTTGCTGTAACTTCATACGGGTTGTAAATAAACAGTTGATATTTAACAAACGTTCATTATTGCAAAAAGCTCCATACTTTTTATCACAATGCCAACATGTTGAACGTGGCGCAATCTGTTAATCTTGTTCCAAAACTTTTTTAATACATAGATACGTATAGCTAGCTAGCTAGCTATCTATATAAAATAAGAAAAGTAAATGTGAGGAATACAGTAAAACGCACATCAAAGATATACACTAACGTGGCTGAGGGCGTTTTTTATCTGTTTATGAAAATTAACCTTTTAAAATAAAGTTATGCAGTTTTTTCTAGGTCCTAAAAAATATGGTAATATTTTTTTCCTCTAATCAAACAATAATTTAAGACCTATTTAAAAAAAGAGTCAACTAGGCTATTGATTAGAATCGCTAAAAACATTAAACAAATTAAAATACAGGTCAGCTTAATTAATGAAATCTATGAGCTCTACTTGTATGTCTACGACTGTAAGTAAAAATAAATCAAATGTAAAAATTAAATTGCAAACCACTAAAAAATGACATATTTACTTTCTGTCACTTACTTCATATTTGCCTATGTAGAAATTTCTATGCCGTAGACTAATGCAAAGTGATAGTATTCTTAGCAAAATACCCGGTTTTACCCCGATCAATGCGATTCGACAAAATAACCTACCATCATAAAACAAACCGATATTACCCGCTTTTCGGGTAATTACCCGCCAATTGGCAGCGCTAATGCCGCATACATTCCGTCTAAGTAACAATCGATACTATCAGATGTGCAAGCACTTCAAATTTTACAACACTATACTATAATACTACTTTTATAATAATATACTTTACGCAATATTCTCTCATATTATATCATTACTAACATATTAGACGTCTCCTCTGCAACATACTTCTTTTAAATATTATTTATATATGTACTATATATAGGTACTAGTTATTTTAAAATATCTTTATATTCGTTAATGTAGATTAATATTGTAAAGATATAGGTATAAAAACAGAAAACTCTACAGTATGCGTGAATGAGACGAAGAGTAAGGGTTGTGACACCACTAAGAATGGATCTTACACGGCCTATTAGTCTGGTGTACCCAGTACCAAAGAGGCTGCCAGGGTGTCGGTGTCATTTTGTCTTTGCGAATGAATGATTGTATGAATGTGTAAATCCTAGACTCCTCTGGATAAGGCTAAAAGTCGGACTTAACCGTATTTTTGTCCTAGGTGTGTATGCACCTACAGATGTGGGTGTGAATGGGTCCACAGCAACCAAAAAGGAAAGGGAGGAGTTCTGGGATAGGATGAGAGAAGTTCTTATGAAGTGTAAGGGTAATGAAAGGATTATCATGTTAGGTGACTTTAATGGATGGGTAGGTGTGAAGCGTGATGGATATGAAAAAGTTTTAGGCACTTTTGGTGATGAGAGGGTTAATGAAAATGGTAAAAGTTGTCTTGAGGTATGTTTGGAATGGAATCTTTTGGTAGCGAACACAATGTTTGCTTATAAGAGAATTCATATATATACAAGGGATAAATGTGGTTTAAGAAGTATGATTGATTATGTGATCGTAGATGAAAGACTGAAATGGGCAAGTTCTGGATACTCTGGCGTACCGCGGTGTTGGTATTGATACAGACCACTTTCTTGTGACGTCACGGAGAAGTGGTCTTTTCAAACGATGGCGACATAGGAAAGTGGAACAACTAACTAATCTTGTACGTGTAAAAGTAGAAAGATTAAAAGAGGATAAAGTGAAAGGTGAATACGTTAAAAGGTTGAGAGAACGATTTGTTGATGTGGATGAGGAATGTGAGATAGAAAGTTTTTGGAAGTCTTTTAAGGAAGGTGTAGTTAATGTTGCAAGTGACGTATGTGGTATTACTAAAAGAAGAACAGGAACAGTGCAGAAAAATGACTGGGTGGATAAACAGGAGCAACAACTTGTGGTTGAAAAGAAGAAAGCGTGGCTGGATTGGTTAGCAACAAAGGCCAATAAAAGAGTGCAAAAGGCGACATTAGAGGATGTGGATAAGGCAAAAAAGGTTTACAAAACAATGAAAGGGTTAGTAAAAAATGTGGTCAATACGAAGAAAGAAGAACGACAGGATGAGCTTGACAAAAGGCTCTCTGATAATTTCCAAGCTAATATTAAAGTATTTTGGAAATCAATTAGATTGGCCCGAGGAAAAACAGCTAACTTGGAGCTATCTAAAATCAGAAGCAAAGATGGGAGTATTATAAAAGACGAAGAATGTGTGTTGAAAAGATGGAAGGAGTATTTTGAAAGTCTGTTTGAAAGAAAAAAGTTACTAGCACAAATGCAAGCACCTCCTCTTGATGTGAACGTAAGGGAACCTGAAAGCGATATCAGTTTGGAAGAGATTATGAAAGCATTGAAAAGTATAAAATCAGGTAAAGCTGCGGGATATGACAGGGTGTCTGTCGAAATGCTGAAGGCTGGACAGGGTGCGGTAGCAAGTCAGTTGTACCACCTTTTCAACTTGTGTTGGAGAAACGGTCGGGTACCGGGAGACTGGTGCAAGGCTGTGATAGTGCCATTGTACAAGGGAAAAGGGTCACAACAAGACTGTAAAAATTACCGCGGAATTAACCTTCTCAGTGTTGTCGGCAAACTTTATGCAAAAGTAATAATTGAAAGAGTTATGTTAGAAACATATGAAAGAATATGGGAAGTACAAGCGGATTTAGAAAGGGAATGGGATGTATGGATCAGATATTTTCCTTATGGTGCATTACTAGAAAATTTTTGGCCACAAACCAAAAAGTCTATTGTGCATTCGTAGATTTAGAAAAGGCCTATGACAAAGTGGTGAGGAATGAGTTGTGGTCAGCATTATCTTTGCATGGGGTGAACAGTAGTCTGATACAGGCATTGAAATCCCTTTATAGGGATTCCAGTGGTTGTGTCAGAATAAACGGAGTATACACCGAATGGTTTAATATACAAAAGGGTGTTAGACAGGGATGTGTAGCGTCTCCATGGCTGTTCAACCTATTCATGGATAATTGTCTAACAGATTTGAAAGAGAGTGACTGTGGACTGAGAGTGAATGAGTTACTTTTCAAATGTCTTTACGCCGATGATCAAGTATTACTTGCATCGTCGGCTAAAGATTTACAAGCGATGGTGACTATTATGAAAGATGCTTTGGAAAGAAAGGGAATGAAAGAGAACGCAAAGAAGACTAAAGTTATGGACTAAGTTATGAAAAGGAAGAGGGCATGACAGAAGTATGTATGCGGATTGGTGGCGATAAACTAGAGCAAGTGAATGAATTTCTTTATTTGGGATCAATGTTTACTCATGATGGAAAGTGTGAAAGTGATATTGAAAGGAGAGTTAATGCTGGTAATAAGATGAATGAGGCATTGCACGCCTTTATGAACAGCCAGAAAATTTCTAGAAAAGCTCATCTGGCTGTACATGGAGCAGTGTTAGTTCCAATACTCATGTACGGAAGTAAAAGCTGGGTGTGGCAGAAAAAACATGAAAGTAGGATAAATGCAGTAGAAATAAAAGCGCTAAGAAGGATGATAGGAGTGAAATTGAGTGACAGGATAAGAAATAGTGTAATAAGAGAAAGTTGTGGTGTGAAAGAAGATATAGTGACACGGATTGAGAAAGGGATGCTTAGATGGTTTGGGCATGTAGAGAGGATGAATGAAAGAAGATTGACTAGACAGATTTATAAGATGAGTGTAATTGGGAACGTTGGAAGAGAAAGGCTTAGACGAACGTTCCACGGTCAAATCGGGGACGTTTTGAAGAAAGGTCAGGTCAAGAGTACTCTAAACCGACGAGCATGCATGAAAACATTGATGAATGTTGAGGAAGGGAAAGTTGTATGTCAGGATCGTAGCAAGTGGAAGGACGTGGTCTCTGCCTACCCCGTTGGGAAAGAGGCGTGATTTATGTATATGTATTTTTTGTTGTAGGTAGCTGAAACTACTATTCATCTATTGGAAGTGGAAGTAGCAAAGAAATTTCGGATAATTATTTATTCATTACCTATCATGAAAAATTCGTTTTGAAACTTTAATAAATCTAGTTTCATTTATTTAGTACCTTATTTATGAAGCCATAACCTCAAACTTTTGTTAATTGTTTCAGTTTCACATTTGTAGCAAAATTGTAGGAAAGTATTCGCGGACCTGAGACTACTTGAAAAAAGTAGAACAGAAAACCTTACTAGCGAAAATTATTTTGATACATTAGGATACGCTCTGGCCAAGAAAGCTGCTAAAAATGAATGTCTTGGGGGCGAGCGCTTATAGGACTCAGCCGTGAAAGATAGGCAAACAAGCTCCAAGGGTGTCAAAGTGGCCGAACCTCGACTTGAGCTATTTACCGTTCAGCGGAAAAGCCGCGTTCTGACGAATTCTGTCCTTAGAAATTCGCGAGCATGCTTTGGATTGAAAAACGGACGGAAATGAAGCGTTAGTTTTCACGAATTTTTGCTGCACTTCCCAAACTATTTAAAAGTTTGGTTACTAGTAGGCCTCAGTTTAGTAGTCCCCCGAATTTTGTAACCAATAGGTAAAATTTGAGCTATACTTAACAAAACTTTTTTTTCAGTGTAGAGACTATTTTACATCTTTCTTCTGATTTGATTTGTTTTAACATTCAGTATTATATTATAAACTTTGTACTTAGAATTATTTTTGCTTGGTAAATTGTGTAAATACTAAAGAATAATCGAAAAATGAGTAGGCGTTTTTTGGACAAAATTAATCAGTTGCTGTGACATGAGCGGAGACAAGACATTTCATTAGTTAGATAGATTTGTACTCGACTGCCTTAAAAACTCACTAAGGTATTATGTACTACGTAGGTACTACAGTAGCTATTACAAACAAAAATAGTGCACCACAACTCACGAAGCACGCACGGGGGGAGGGCAAATTATTGATGTGAACTAAGCTTGGGATAGCGGGTTAGTATATCGTAGCGTAACCATCTATTTCTTAGTAGCAGATTCTGTCGTTAGGCAAACACTAATTTTATTGTTCTTTGCGACGAAAAAATGGCGCAATTTTCACTATCAAGTCGAAGTTCGTTGTACGAGGTTTTGAAAGGAAAGATAATTGTTGTCTTATTCCCACACATATAAATTTAGACCGTTGACTCTTATCTATAGAAATGTGGCATTGAACTAAACAACCGCAATTATATTTGTAAAATGTGTTTTAAGATTTTAATTGTGAATGTGAAAATAAACTATGTAATAGTTGATGTTAGTATAGATATATAAATATAAACTGAAAACATACATTAAGAGATGTCACAAAAACTCCCTAGATAATTCTAACTAGAGAGCAATCATCTTGTTATAGCAACTTTGAATGTTTAAAAAATACTACGAAGACTTGAAACATATTGACACTGGCAAGTGCTTTTTGCGGCGCCGAATAATAAAGAAGCAGAAGGTATGGTAAGTTAAAACCAAACTAAATAAATAAAGAGAACAGAGAAATACTAATTGTGGGAAAAACCCTGTACATCTGATAGTCTGTGGAAAAACCTGCGATGATTATGCAAGTACCTATTTGTCTCAATTATTCTGCAATAAAATGAAGAAGTTTTCATTTTGTTGATAATCTTCATTTTCAGCTGGATTAACTTTGTCTATGATCTGATTGGGTTTTGCGTCGAAGTCTCAAATTGACTAATTATTGATTATTTCAATGCTCCCAACCCGTAATCTCGGTTCAAAGACTGATTTACAAGCAAATTTATTTTAATAATTATTCATTTATATATTTTAAAATTTTGAACACCATAGTTTTAACATTATGTAGTTTTTTCAAATTAGTAACATAATTTTAAGTGGAATTATTGTATAAAACTACATAGATACATTTATGTAGGCAATGGTTACAAAATTAAAAAGGAGCATATTTAGTGTTATAACATAAGATGAATAAATAAGAAACATAATTTGGTTGTGTAAAGTAGAAGTAATTTACACAAATATGATGATCAGTGACTTTCTTTGTTAGTAGTGTTTGAGGTATTTTGACGTCTCTTCACATCCCAATTGTATACTCTGGCCATGTTTACTTCAGTTGTGGTACATTGATCTCTGAAATTATAAAAGAATTTGATGAGAAACAGAATTCTGTCAAAAATATAACACAAAAAGTACCATACCTTAAGAAATCTAAATCATGTTCAACACAACTCAGATTCTTCTTAGCAGTTGCCATGTTTGAGCTAAGTAATTTTTCAGCATCTTCTAAAGAATATTCCAACATAACATTTGCTCCAAGCCATAAGTACACTGTGCTAGTAGTTGGTACATTGGCCTAGAAATAAAGATATAAAAAGAATTACATTTTATTTATTAAATTTTCGAGATTTAAAAAAAATTATTAGTCTCACAAAGGTTGCTGTGTGTAGCTGTAATAATAAGTGCCACTTTTAAAATGCCTTTGTCTAAACTGATACATGGTTAGCCATTTGTTTTATAGGAACTCTTCCCTTGTTAAAGATACTGTACTGGTATCACAGCTAGTGAATTTTGCAGTGTGGGTAATACTGGCAGCGTATGCCACAGAAATTGGTGAGCATCATTTTGGTTGTGACAGTTGCTAGCACAGAAATCACTTATATGAATTTGATTTTAGCAATCAAAATTAAATTCAAGAAGACAAAGTATATAAATGTATAATGGTGAATTGTCTATATTACTGTACTAACTTCAAGACACCATTTACATATTTTGTCATTAAATTGTCTTTATGTTTCACATTTTTGTGCTTTTCGAAGAAAGCCAACTGTTGTTTGGCTTATATTATTACTCACATCTAATGAAAAATGTAATCATATGTATTTTAAAAGCTCAAACTTTTTTAAAGATAAGACATGATTTAAATATTATTGAAGTTGTTTGTACTTTGAAGTATTATTGAATAAATATTATTGAAGTTACTGTTGCTGCTTAGCCCTTATAAGAAACATGCAATGTTATCACATTTCTATTTGAATTCAAATGTAACATATAATAAGAGTTCTGTTTTGCAAAAATAGGTTTTTAAATTTTGTGTACTTATACTTATTTTTAGTATTTAGACCAAAGTATAATTCTCTTCCAGTTATATTTCATATTCATCTAAAACCTACATATAAATAAGTTCAGTAGAAGCAACAAAAATTCAAAAAATGATCTAAATGCATTCTGTATACATTTGTCCTTTATCCCGCCATTTTCCTTTTTTCTAATATGTTCTAAGTACAGACTCAGCAAAATTACAATTTTATTATATGTAATTATTTATTGTAATACTGTTGTAAGTTTACTGACTATGAATCCTTTATATATATGTTGATGTCTCAATAATTGATGTCTATAGCAAATTAATGTTCTATTTTCATTAATTCTTACACAAGTATTTTAATTCTTTATAAAATAGCCTTTTTATTTTAACTTAAGTATAGTTTACAGTACATCTGTATCTACATCAGTATCTGTATCAGAAAACCTGCTAAGGTCACTTTTCTTAAATTGAAAAGTAATTTTGCAGTAAACTCATTATTGCATTCGATACCATATATGAATTTGACCACAATATCTGAATCCAGAAACTTTCGTTATTTGAATGAAATTTGTTGCTTTTTAGCTATAAATGATATTAATGCTGTAATATTTTTATGATGATCATGATCAACCAAATAGGATTGAAAGAAAACATGATATACACTTACAAATGCTATATGAATTACCTTAAGTAGCACTTGATCACTGAGTAGAAACTGCATCTCTATTTCTTCTTTTTGGAGTTTTAATTTTTCAATCATTTCTATAGAGCGGGCTAAGTCTGGAATCTGTTGTCGTAAGCGCCTCCGTTTTGTTGACAATGTGTATTCCATTAATTTATATTTCCCATGCTTTTCATCTAGGTCTTTTAACACAACATCAACACCTTCAGAGTTTGCTGGCAAACTCATAAATTCGTCAACATTATCCTTAAAAAAATATTGAAATTTTATGTAATTATATGAATTACATTCTGCTCTTGAGGTGGACACGTGACAAATCATAAGTAAAGGGATTTTATTCTCAAATTCTATAAAAAGATATACAGATGTCCACTTTCTAACCTATAAATTATTTTTGATCTGCACACATAAAATTTTATTTCTTGAGCACAGCTTACTGACCGATACACTAAATACTTATATAATTACTTACAACAAAAACGGCTTCAGGTATTCCTGAAAATGATTTAGGATTTTCCACTCCATCGCCTTCCATTGTCCCGTGGGTATTAAAAAAAGCTAAGCCTACAATAATCGAATAATCATTAATAAATTATAAGATATATAAATCAAGAATAAAATATCTTTCTTACTTTGAATTTATGTAAGTATATACAGTTTATCCACATTCCACAACTAAATCCATTTATTTTTGAACTCGGTGTATCGGTATCAGGGATGTAGACAGTGGCACAATAACCCTGGTACAGATTTCGCTAAAAGTTGGTATTAAAAGAACCTGGTACTCTCAAACAAATAGAAATAACCAGGGGTTTAGTTCCGTGTACCACACCTTGGAAGACCGTTTTTTTAGCTCAATGGTGTACAAAATTAGTAATAATCAGGGGACTTAGTCTATCTTCCACCCAGTCCAACGACCGTTTTTTTTAGCTTCTTGGTGAACAAAACACCTGGGGCCTTGATCGATATTGAAAGTTGATATTATTGTGTATTAGCTTAATGTTACTTGGTACATGACCCAGAATCCTGGTACTTGTACCAGGAACCTGATATGTCTACATCCCTGATCGGTTTTTGTCTTCGGTTGATTTGGAAAACATCGATTAATCGATACTCAGAGATACAATTGAACAATGACAGTTGATATCGTCTATTTGAATGTTAAAATAAAACAATTGTTGATTTCCAATACATAATATGGGGAATTATTGTGATTCCAAGGAAGATTTTGCGCGAATAACTTTTTTTTACCTCGACAAGTTACTATATAAATTACGCAACCGTCAGAACAGGCGATGACCTTTTTTTCCAATTTCATCGCTTGACGCGACAGAACAATCGATTACCTTCGTCTCGGTATCATTTCTTATCAACGGTGCTACCAACATTTAAACTAAATTTACAATAAATTTACATTACATCCTCCAGATTCAACTTCTTATACCACCAAAAAACCCACTAACAAAAAGCGGCACTACTCTCAAATCTCTAAATTTACCGTACAACAAATTTTTGGCTAAAACGAATTAAAATAAAGGTTATATCGGTAAACACAGTTACTTTTACAGATTGTGCAACAAAATATTAAATTATTTTAATAACTTAAGCTTAAAACTTCAATTAATAATTTAACTGCCATTGTTGAGAGTCGAAGGAATAACCCTTTTATATAACCAATACGATATTTTTGAATATTAATTTTTTGTTCTTTCTTATTTAATATGTATAGATTTGAGTTTAGACTTTCGGCTGAATTTTCTGCCCCACACAATAGACGCGAATAAAAGCCTCGAGCTACAACAATAATTCAAAAAATTGCTAAAACGCAGAAAAGCGCTGATAGCAGACCGCAGTAAAAATAAATAATAGGTAGCATATGCTATATTTTTCTAATGGCGTTTTTTTTCTGCTATGTGATATAACGAGCGTCTTTAGCTGTAAGCATCAAATTATAATTCAAAAACGCACCAAAATGGCGCTAGAGCGTAGTATGAGGGAATGTTACTTTTTCGTAATTTTATACTTTTTAATGTTGTAAATAATCATTGAACAATAATGGGAAAAGTGTATGGAATGAAAAGTTATCCAAGTGGGTGAAAATGAAAAAATAACTTTTGGCGTTATCTTTAAAATTCACCTAGTTACTACCGTGGCGCCACCCTAATTTAACGATTTCTCCTTACCTCAAGCTACAATCCATAATAAAGCCGTTTCTTTTGCGCGTGTTTTGTTCTACACACTAGACAAAAACCTCTAATCCTCTAAAGAAAACAATTTTTGTGTGTGTAATATATATATATTACATACACGTGACGTCTCCTTCTCAATAAAACAAAGTTTGATGAACAAAAATGGGTAACGAAACAATGTTTTGTGTAGAGGTGTCATGGTAAAAATTAATAAAAAGTATCGATACTTTACTCATGAGTAGTATCGAAGGAAAGTATGGAACTGATCAAATATTCAAAAAAGATCGATACCTTAAGGCAGTTAGTATCCAATATATTAAAATACTGTAATTTACATTTTTGGAAGGCAGCATTATGTTAATTAAGTGATTCGGTGAAAAGGATAATTTATATGAAGTAAAAACTAAATACGCACACACCAAATGATGAACAAAACAAAACCACAGGATTATGGCCAGCGCACAACAGCGTACGGGGGGAGGGTGAAGAGGATTTGTCGTGGGCCAGCAGCGCACACTGCTGGTTTGCGATGTTGCCAGCGGCCGCTGGTGCACTTCTGGATGCCGTGGCAAGGCTCTCTCCCGAGATCGTATGCTAGCGGACTCCGTTACATACAGTCGCATCCCGCCGTGGTACCCTCCAGCACGTTCATGTAGCGCAGAAAGTAATCAACTTTGATGCTACGTAGTCAGTCTCTGAGCTTTGGAATCTATATCTTGTTAAAATTTTAACACGTGTAAAACCGTGAGGCACAGCTTGTAAATAGATAACAGAACTATTCTTTAGCTTAGTGAGTAACAAAAATACAATTACGGGTGACGAAATTTATCAATAACCGGTCATCACGGTGCGGGTAAGTTTTTGGTGGGATTTTGAGCTGCCAATTGCCATGTTGTGGTTTTTATTTTAATTCATTAACTTGGGTTCTTTAACCCTATATTGATGATATAGTTTGGTTATTTTGCATTCAATAAAGTGGATTATATATATGAGCCGGAGACATTCATTTTGAGATGTCACAAAAACTCTCTAGATAGTTCCAACAAGAGAGCTACCATCTTGTTGGACCAATTTTTAATTAAATAAAAAATGCTACGAATGTTGAATGGTAGATGTGGCTAATGGAATCACTTTCAAACCAAAAAGACACTTAAGGACTGATTAAAAAACTATTTATTTTAACTTAAACATTTTGAATTTATTTTTGATGAAACGTAATCATTATAAAATTTATATAAAATACAAAAGTTATGTCAGATAACTAGACATTTTACTACTTCAAGCTATTTTCACGGAATAAAAATATGACACAATTCAACCTGAACAAATAAAGCTGACATTCCAAATTTAAAGTAATTCAAACCATTATACATAAACCAAACAGAGTTGACATCAAAAGAGTATGTATAATCTGAGATTACCAATCAACACACCCCCTTAATCTCAGATATACATCATAACACCAGATAAGTAAACTAAAACCACAAAAATACAAGAAAAACGCAATACACTGTAAAGGAAGAGGAGATATAAAAATATCTGTAAAAAGTTTTTCTGAAAAATTCCATTTTTAAGCACTACCTACACTAAAAGCCTTAGAATAAATATCTTCTACATTTCCTATACCTGCTAAGCCACCTGCAATTTCTCCTATTCCTCCTATCCCTCCGATAGCTCCTAAACCACCAATACCTCCTTTAAGAACTTCGCAACTTGTTCCACCAATACCTCCTTTACCCCCAATACTTCCTATACTACCCTCACCTATTCCACCAATACCTAATATACCACCTACTTCTCCTACTCCTCCTATATCTCCCAATACCTCCTATAACACATTCGCTATCTGTTCCACCAATACCTCCTATACCACCTTCTTCTCCTATTACTCCTATAACACGTAATCCTCCTAATAACACCTTCTCCTCCTATACAACCTATACCTATTCCATCTCCAATACCTACTCCACCTCCTATATAACCAATACCACCAGCACCTCCTACACCACCGATAGCTCTACAACGCCACAGCTGCCTCCACTACGCCACAGCTATCTCCACTACGCCACGGCTGCCTCCACTACGCCACAGCTGCCTCCACTACGTCACAGCTTTTTGCATCCAAAAAATCATCAAAATCTCCTTTATTATCTATAACTTCTTCATTTAGATTAACAACAAAATTTACATTCCTCACATATCGTCTTGGTCGCAGTATGCTCATTATTTAAACCCGCAGCAGTTATTTTCAAAGTAATCTTTTGTTTCCAGCTATGGTAGTTAGAATCTTTTGCTAACAATGGTTTGATGGGCTTGTCCAACTTTGAATATTTCTACGCAGCTGTCACTTTTGCTCAAAAACTGAAAAAATATAAATATTTCTGAATATTCTGGGCCCATAACCTCTTGAATGGTAGAATTGACAGAATTGACACTGGCAGTGGTTTTTGGGACGCCAAATCAAGAAGAAGAATGTGGGTGTGCATGGATATTGCAAGAAATAGGCGTACGCGGCCGGCGCGTACAGATAACATAATACCTTTAATGTATGTATCGGGTATTTCGGTCCGCGTACTGGTATATAAGCTCGCACTGAGTTTTAATACCTGGACCAGTATATACGTCTCATGCCTAGTGCTTAGTATTGTCAAACGTCAATTCTACTATTTCAGTGACAGTCATTAAGTTATTTTGTGATATATTTTGGTATATTGCAAGACATCTCAAAAATTCAGAGATACATCGAGAGAGTAAGCGCGTATAATGGAATAAATAGTTTTAATCTGTTTATATTTTACTAAATACATAATATTTTCTGTTTTAGTTAAAACAACTTCCAGGAAACGGCTACGCCCTGATTCGAATTTCATAAATCGTTTTGGTTTTTCGTTCAACATAGGCCTATCAGACACCGCCGTTATGGACATGATGGTATCGACATTGCAACAGCAGCGAGCTGTCACCGAACAGTTAAGACGGGAAGCTGCTATCAAACGAATTCCAGTGTCCGTAGCTGTATCTGACATTGTTAAATACATCAACGAACATGAGCAGGAGGATTGCCTTCTCGTTGGGTTTTCCAGCCAAAAAGTTAACCCATTCCGTGAAAAAAGCTCTTGCACTGTATTGTAAATGTGTTTGTTATAATATAGAAATTGCAATTAAAGTATCATCTTCATGTCTATGTATATTGATGTAAAGTATTAAAAAAATTATGGTATATCAAGTGCATTTTGGCTGTATTATTAGTTATGCACTGTTTGAAATTGAAAGTGGGAATTATGTAAGAGTTCAGTGTATTATTTAAAGTTTAATTGATTTGGGTTAATAAATCAACAGTAACTTATTTTAATCATTTTATTGTGCATAAAAAATAAAAATGGTGTTATCGATTCCATTATAATGAATTACATTGCACCCACAAGTCCATGTTTTTTAAATGTGCAAAGGTACATACTATAGTTTTGTTTGTTTTACATTACTCGAAGCTGACTAATACAATGGTGAAAATAAAAATTAAGCATAAACATTTATAAAAAGTAATTTTATGTCAGAATCTGTTGAACCACATATATTTGTTTAATAACTACACTATTTTGATGTATTTAATTTTAACTAAATTACATGCTTTACAAACTATTTGGTGTTTTTATTTTCTCAAATATATCTTATATACTATTAATGTTATATAGCATGGAATAGTAGACAAAGATAATATGTGGAATTTTTACAATAAACATGTGAAGGAATCTCTACAATAAAGGAACAATGTATTGAGATATCTTGAATGGTGGATTGTAGATTAAATATATATAGTGTTTAAACTAAGTGGTTTATGCACTACTATTATTATAGTTATAAAATGCATAATATACAGTGATTTAGTTATTGTTTGTTCATTTACATAAATTTTATACCAATAGAAACAACATTGGACTGTTGTAGAGACTTAAAGACCATTTGAATAATACACTTGCAAATTTTTGGTTAATAAATTCTAGTTCCTTAAGCGTTACATAAATAATAATTCTATAACAAAACAAAGTATACTCAACCCTGTCAAGTTTATTATTACTGTGATTACAGAAATTATTTTAAGAGAGTTTTTTATTTAATAAAATCAAATAATCATCACCGCAAAAATTACTCTTGCTCATTACACCGCTTACGTTACAAAATGATTTTAAATTTTGATATACTTGTTTTATGGCAGTGGATTTAAACATAGGTAAATTTATTTAATATTTGTAAATGTTTGAGCAAATATGGAATTAAATGAATAAATCTTACTCTAGGGTAAAACTATATAAAAAAAATTGTTTACCAACTATCAGTCTTTTAAATTGATGTTGATTATCAACCTTGTGGCAAATTGTCTCTCAAAAGTTTACAAAAACAAATCGAAAAAAAAAATCAAGCTATAAATGCTTATGTTCTAAAATATATATTGTCAGATTCATTAGTAAATATACATACATACTAGGCAAACAAGGTTTATATTAAAACTAGAGAGACATTCTTGAACTGGCAATATATGTTTTAATGCTGAATATATAATAATTAATTTCAATATAACTGTTCAAGTTTCGTTATGTAGTATGATTATTAGAAATTACTTTGGTGTCTGTGTAATTTTAATTTTTGTAGCAATATGTAATTCTGCTAAAATCACTGTATGGATGAGAACAAATAAAGGGCAAAAGGTTGGTAATATATAACTTTTAACTACTTATACATGTAAAAATGACTACATACAATGCAGTTTCAATTCATCCCCTTAGTAACACATAAATATATCTTGATTTTATAAATAAGTATATAAATAAATAGATCTACAAAAATAAATTCTTAATATATAAAGAAAACATGAACATTATTACAAATTATTTTAAATCAAGATAATTTTTTGTGTTAAAAATGGGCTGAATAACTTTTAAAAGATTACTGTTATATTTAGCTCGTATTCATAAGATTAGCGGTTATTTCTAAGTCCTACATTTTATTTTGACTACCTGCTTATATGTAAGTGGAAAACAAACAATGACTTAAAACATGGCACATCCACAAAATCATCATATATTCATTCTAACTTTTATGGTAACTAATTTTATTTAAAAATGATTTTATATCAAAAAAAAACTTCCAATATGTCTTCAGACAATACTCAATACAGCCAATCTCCATTAATTTAAACAAGTCGGTCATACATATTTTGGTATCTATACATTATGGTATCATAATACATTCAACATTCATTAATTTTTTACAAGAATATGAGATTCAAGTGTTAACTTAGATTCTTGTAAACTTTTGAGCATCCCTTATAAACAAATTCAGGTTTTCTTTAATAAATTACTACTAATATTGGGTATGGTTTTTAAACTCTTTCTTGCTTAGATGGAGACACATCATCAGTACCATTAGATACACTCTGGTGGTATAACTTTAGTAATTCCATGGCATCTTGAGCTTGACGCTTCTCAAGTAGGATCCTGGAAAAACAATGTTAAATTTTCAATTATTATTTACACCATGTTATTTGTTTAACCGAAAAATAGTTTTATTATGAGTAAACTATAAAACCTCACCTGCCAGAAGCTTCTTTGATGTGTTCCAGTATTATTCTATTGTCTCTATCAGTAACAATATCAGCCAGACTGTCTGGATCCATGTCCGATAAGAGTTCCAAGTCTTGACCACCAAGAAGAGAAATGTGACAAAGATTATGTTGCAGTCGGCCAACGAGGTTTGCAACTTGTCCTTTCCCTCCCAGCGACACTTCATCGGTCTGATCTAGCGAGACTTGGCACTTAGGCATATTAGGTGCCCATTTCTCATTCCCATGCAAAATCATAAGGGAAGTATCAGGCTCTAAGGTATAGAAATATTCCTCGTCATCTACCTCGGTTCCGTCTGATTCCAATACCACTGTTAAATTCTCAGAAGGTAAACCCAGTTTCTCAGGTACTTTTGTAAGCAAATCCTCGAGTGATGAAGCAACTAAACCTTTCTTTTTATCGCGATTCACATCACATATTTTGTATGGTTTATTTATATCATTTTCCATTTTTTAACACTACTGTTATTTCTTTTGTATTCCTATATAGTATATTGATTTTTGACAGTCTTAAATATTGCCAGATAAAAAAACTAACTATTTAAATCAAGTTACGAAATTTAATATAGGTATCGGTGTAACTCGGAGATCTTTTGTACATAGACGACTACCTCCTACAACCTCCGGAATATTACTCCGGTCTATAGCTCGCAACTGGCAGAGCTCATACTATCGAAATATCCATTATACGTACCCCTACTCCTAAGGTTGTCTGTCTAGTTAAGTGGAGAGACCTGAAAAATAATAGTAATAATAGATTTACACAAAATCTACAACTCTGCTTAGCTTATTTTCAGTAGTAAGTATTGATTTAAATAAACAAAAATGAGTTTTATATATTTAGATAATTAATTATCTGGACGTAAGAACTAAGCTTGGTGTGTTTGAATCTTGGAAACATTACACAAATTTCATCATAGTCGGTAGAGCTGTTTAAAAAAAAACAATTTTATTAATAATGCTAGTAAGTAATAGTTAGTTATATCAGTTCCACTTAATAGTATTAGATATACCTACATACGAGTGGTATATCTATACAGGAACTAAGAAAAGTAGATAAAAGTGATACTTACGTTCAATATTTAAACTAGGACACGAGCTTAGCATAATATGTACTAACAGTAATATGCCGCAGAATTGTGGCGATAATGACTCTATCAGTAGGTAGAAGTCGAATATCGTATTGTAAAACGTGAGACTGATTCCTAAAATGAGCCTGTATTTTGAGTACCGAGAAGAAAATGTCTTAAAGAAATTGTAGGGCGTTTTCTAATGCTCAAACTACCACCCTCAAGTTATCAATCTGTTGGCAAGCATCTGCATTAGAGAGATAGTGCCTCTGGGCTACTCCTACCATGTAGACAAACAGCTTTTTCCTGTCTGTGGGCGGTTGTCGGATAATTGTAATATAGTATCATGGCTCACCATTACAGTAATATTAGCCAGTGTGAGTCACATGGGCGTAACCTACGGGCAGGAGGACAGTTGCCTCCCCTTAGCATAGAGTCGGAGTGCACTCGAAAAGAAGTTTAAATTATTTTAGGAATATACACTAAAATCATTCAAAAATTATTTCGTTGCCCCTTTTAGCGGTATGTAAGAATGTTAACTAGTATGGTATGCGCTCGGTCGGAGTCGGGGGCACTCGAAACGAAAAGTAAATAATTTAAAGAAACGTTGTTAAAATTGTTCAACAATGATTTCGCTTCGCTGGTGAAATATCCGACTAATAATCGTAACTGTCGTAAATGTTGGGTTATGGTCAAATCAATACAAGCCTAATTAAATCAACTATCGCTGCCCCGCTGAAGTAGTTGCCCACAACCCGTGGTCTAAAGGTATCACAGCAGTAGTCCTTAAAAACTGTGATCACTAGAAGTCCTCAGCACAGACACGTCTATACTGCGTGCCTGTGTGACCTGGTATTATGGCCCAAATGTGTGACAGCTTTTAACCGATCGCCGTAATCTCAATCTTGCGCAAAGTCATGACACAAATTATAAATACACAACTTATCTACTACCCAAAAGATCACTCTTTAATCAATGATACACAATAATGTGGCTTTAAAAAGTGATCTTCTAGCATACGTGCTGAATCGCTGGAAGAAGGAGATGATTTACAAAAATGGCGACGCCGTGGCAATCAGTCTCGACATAGCAAAGGTGTTTAATAGGGTTTTGCACCGTGGTCTTTTGTTAAACTTCGGGTTAAGGTCTCCCCGACAAACTGTAAACGTGAAAATCTACCTGTTTGTATGTGCATATAACATGTCTCCTCGTTGATGAATACAGTTCGCAGTTCATTCTAGGTAATGCAGTAGTTCTACTAGATTCTGTATTTTCGCCCACCCTGTTTCTTACGTATAGATAATATGTTAGCCTCTGATTGCATTAATCGCTATGTAGATGAAGAGCACGGCACACGAGTGTTAAAACAGTATGCATATTTGTAGTCGAATTGAAGCCAAGAGATTGCAGGCAGATCTAGTTACTGACCTTAATTAGTTCTATAACCTCATATCTTCATGTGGAAAGTAACATGCTTTAGTTCAGGTTTGCTTGTTCTTTTGTAAGAAACTCCGCTTATCTCTCTTTAAAATGACTTACTCGCAAAGTGTGTCAGCTTTAATATCCTATGAAGGTATATCTGTTATAAACTTAATCATAGAGATCATATTAGAAATGTTATCTGCTCAACATCCAGGAGACTTGGCATTCTGATCAGAGTACGATGGTTTTTCATGCCCGACTAGCTGTACTCTTCCCATAAGACATAAGTTCTGCCGTGAGAAAAATATTGTTCGCATCTCTGTGAAGTTTCCGTCCAATGAGTCCTTGATTCCTTGGACTGGTTACAGTGACAGGCTGTCTGCATTGTGAATGATACAGACATCACTAATAAGTACTTAGAAACCCTTCTCATGCGAAGGGACATTGCGTCGTTGAGCGTTTTATACTCTGTATGATGTTATATTTTCTAAAGAGCTGCTTGAGCTTATCCCATCATCTTCCAAAACCACGTGAACTGGTTAACGGAGCTACCGCTATACCTTAGCAACCATCACAGCATGTATCGCAAATTCTTACCTTTACCGTACTGTGTGAATGTGGAATGGTCTTCCAGTCAACGTGTTCCCTCTTTCTTATCATATTAGGTCCTTCTAACGAGGCTTATAGGGGTAATTTCTGCAGACTGGTATGACGGCGACTACTGTCGATGAAATCTGTCACCGACGGTCACAGTTTTGTTTGGATTGTACCGTACTTTTTCTATCTGGTGCTATAAATCATATTAGCTAGTTAGTATAAAATAATGTGTAACATAATTTTGCCCTTGCTTGCTCCCCCTGGCCAAAATCCTGGTTACGCCCATGTTCAGTTAACTGCTGAACTCTCTCAGCTGACAAACATCTATACGTGATCTTAAGTACTAAGTTATTCTCATTAATTAATATAAAATATGTAACTATGTTTTAAGACCTGAGCAGTTGTTTCTATGTAATTAATATGAAAACGATTTTGAGGGACATTTAAAATTTTCAAGTGATAATAGTCTACCTCTACAAATGCACTACTTAAAATTAATTTATATTTATCAATATGAGTTAGTATTTTTATTGTCTAAGAATCACATTAGAAATATGATATGTTCATGTAAATGACATCAATATGAGTTGGTAAATATTGTTGATAAAACATCGATTTTTCGGACAATCGATAGCAAACTATTGAAATGTAATCACGTATTCCGAACGTCAAAAAAAAAGGTTATTTCCACAAATCTTCCTTTTCATTACAAAATTACCCAGTATGATGTTGTTTAAATAAAACAATCGATTAATCGATAGTGCTCATTACTATATATTAATTAATGATAGTTAAATCAATGTCTTACCCACAGTATTGGTAAATATAAAATTTGATTGAATTTGGTACATACTAGGTTTTACTAGTGACGATTAGTTTTATTTAGATTACATCATATTATAAGAACATACCTATATACATAAGTAAATTATTAAGTAGGTATATTAACATATACAACGTATAAATAAGTAAATAAAATGTAATATACCTAAGTAGAAATCAAAATACATTAAGTATATAATTAGGTTTCTTTTCTATTTTGAGTTTTTGTCTCTTATTCATTAAATTATTGTTAGGGTTTTGTACTAATACATTAATAGTTATGTAATTAAAAACTATAAAAATATCTAAGTTGGAAAAATATACATATGAATACTTAGCAAATTAATAAAATTAAGTATGTGCAAAATATATACGTCTCATAATAAGCGGCTTTGAATTTCATGTTTCTTGTATGTTCAATGCATACAAATTTATATAAATGCAAACTGATGATGAAAATGGAAGACATCTGAGGACAGGTATACAAGGGCGGTTGTGGGGTCACGACCGGTCAGGTCGCGGCGCGACGGACGAGGATCAATATATTCCCCTCTACGTTTCACAGGGCCCCAGTCAGGGAGAGAAATATAGGTACGGGCGGCCCTGGGGTACAGGTGAGATGTGCGGTCGCTCTAGGCGCCAGTTAGCAAGGGGTGCCAAAATGCCAAATGCAAAAAGCGATTCCAAGCTAAAAATTTAATTTTTATGGCGCCTTTTGAAAGTCGCCGTTCTACCACGAATGACAATGAAAACTGAATTCAAGAAAATAAAATTAAGCATAGCTGCACGGCGCCCGCACTTCTTATGGTGTTATACAGTACAATTTATGGTGTGAAAGAGAGCCGAAAAAAATCTCGCACTACCTTGATTAACGACTAGGGCCGTCGCTGAATATGGGTACTGTGACAAATTTCAGAAATTAGAAGACATATTTTTAACTCCGTCTCAAATAAGTTTTACAAAAGAACAAGGTAATTAAATCTATAGCTCTACTAAAATAAAAATATTAAAACCCGAAAATTCTGAATATGGTCCTGAATTCTCAACCACTTTTACGATCATGTTCTAGAATACAATTTGCAACTTTCACCTCATCGAATAAATGGTAATTTTGTAAATAATAGGTTTTATAGTTACATTTTAGCTAATTATCTCTTTTAATTAAATTATTATAATTTTAAATTTCAGTAGGTACTGAACTATTATAAACGGAAAAAGGATTGCAATTATATTTGAATTTAATAAAAAAAGACTGATATCCTTCTAAAAACATATTACCTATAATAGAACTGTCTAGAAACTCAGGGTTTGCTGACACACTATTTTTCTATTAAGCTTACATTATTTTTTAAGACCGTACGGTGAAACGTGACCGGCGTCTTTGGGTTGACTTAGGGCTGCCATCACCTAATTTGTTGACACCCGACATTAACTTGAGATGAAGGATGAAATAGGGATTTTGATCGGGACTTGTTAAAAATTGTTTTTAAACATAAATAAGATAATCATCTTTATTTTCTTCTTTTTTTTATTCGTTCAAATTCGTTTTCGATTTATTTTGTAATGTTTGACAACATCGACCATAGTACAGCATGACAAATAAAATACCTAACTAATAAACAAATATACTATACTCGTACACTGCTATTTCTTGAGGTAATCTAGTAAGAAAAGTGATTAGTAACGCTGTTATTTTTAACACCAATTTTTATTTTTTATATATGCTAGTGTATAGACAATGTTTATGTAGGCTAAATCATGACATAATCAACAAATTAATTTAATTAAGTTTGCTTAATTTGTTTTTTTTTTGTTTGCTAGTCAATTAATACGATTTTTACGAAAAAAGTGTCCCGACGCTCCTCGGACGTCTTTTAAACTAAAACAAAACTTAGAAACCTAGACCGGTGGCTGCTCTAGGTTGAGCAAAACTAAATACCTACTAAATCATAAGGCATAATTAAATCGTATTTATACGATTATGAAACAACACAATTATAAAACACGATTATAAAATTATGAATTTTAAAACTATCGCTTTGTTGGAATAAGTTAAGTGTCAAAATAATGTTAATTTCAGCGACAATTCTTGCTTTCATTCGTGTCTCTTTTGAAATCTATCGCTATTTGGTGCAGCCCGACTGGTGAAATCGTGGATGAAATACTTCCACTTTACAAAAGATTGCCGTCAAATAACCTTGTGTTGTGTTCCTGCGGTGATACGGTTTCCAGAGTGCCTTGGAGAAGGGAGTTTAAGTTCGGTAACGCGCTAGTGATATATGTGGTATTTATAAGTGTCCATTGGTAACCGCTTACCACCAGGCGGGTGAAACACTTGTGTGCCACCTAAGTTGTATTAAAAAAATCTATGGCTTTGATGTAGATAGTTATTCGAATAAATTCGTAAATAAAATAGTTCTAATAATATACGAATAACTATTCCTTATCAATTAGTGATCTCTGTAAAATTTAAGATATGAAAGTCTTTTGTGATGAACTTGATAATCCGATGAGACGAACAGAGTAGGCGGCGGTCATCCGCTTCATTATTCATATTGGCGAAAACATTGTAGGTTGATTAATTACACAGGATGGGAACTAATTATCCACCCATTAAATTATGAATATTTTTTTAAGCATTTTAATAAATCAACTTTTATATGCTACATCGCTTAAAAAAAGTCTACAAGATCATCAATATCAATTTATACAAACCCAAGTTTAACAACAAACTCACGACCAAAGATCAAGAAGGTTAGAAGGATTCTTATTTTGTACACGGGACGCTATAAGAATTGTCAATAATACTTTTAGAAATCGTAAAAAAAAAATCCATAAAATTTAATTTGTGCTATTTCTTCACTGAATTTGATGAAATTTTGTATACGAGAAGTAGAAGTCATTCCATGATTTATTGGCTATGAGCATTGTCAATAATAGTGATAGAAATAGGAAAAACAAGAATAAAAAAATGTGTATAGTATTCACAAGTATCAGAAGTGAAACATTAAGAAAAATCAATAATAGTTCAAAAAAACTAAAAAATACGCTTTTAAATAAAATCCAACTAAAAAATAAAAAATAAATTTTTAAAAATTTGAATTAAGAATAGTGTATATAAGAAAAAAAAAAATATTGTAAAAAAAGCGTGGGGTGCATGTTGTCAATAGTTATAAATATTTTATTGACAGATATAAGTAGAAGGATTATCATTTTGATAATATCTTAAAAAGCATCCCACGATTTTTTTACAATAAAAAATTTTTTTTTCTTATATACACTATTCTTAATTCAATTTTTTTTAATTTATTTTTTACTGCATATGAAGTCTGCTCGTCTCACACCACTAGGCCAATCCGACGACAATCACGATTATGAAAATCAGGACTCGCATTAACCGTGCATAATGTAAATGTATTTCATTCTCTCGTAGGCTAAATCTTATAGATGTATATGGTTGTCATTTTTTACTGTCGCTCGTTCGTTTCATCGAGTTTTAAATCACAACGGTGCTAAAGAAGTTTTAACTTCAATAATTTGTATTATTTTTCAACGGTTACGGTTTTAAGTTGTTACATGACTGACTATAAATATCACTAAAATATACAAGCAAAAACAAACATAATACAACTAACGAAGTTAGCTAGATGGTAGATTATAGTATTTGCACAAATATATGTTATTTGTATGTATCCGCATATAATCTATTAAATATTGATACAAGAGTATCTCTTAATATCATTGTTTTTTGAGATCTCAAGATTCCTGAAGGTTTTTCAGTGTTTTAACGTGTATAATATCTTTTCCCATGAAATGACATGAAAAGATATTTTATATTTGGCAAGGAAATATCGCTTAGAAAATGTTACTACGCCCTTATTTAAAAAATATTATAGGTCGTGCTGTACAGTTATTAACATATAGTTATCATAAAATTTAAAAGGTAGTACATATTCCATGATATGGTTTAAATATTACACTTTTTTTTTTCGAACTGACTATACTGTTAGCCTTAGGGGCCCTGGAGCCTTTACGGCTTTACAGCTTTACCGGGCTTGAAATATTATACGTGAAAAATTTACATTTTGAAAGCATTCTTATGCTCAGCTTATGTTGAAATGATACTCTTTAAAATATATTAAGAATCGATTTAATCTGTTAAGAATTAAACTCTATTATTCTTTTGTAATAGACTTTTTCAATAAATACATTTTTATATGGAATACTCACTGATTCATTCAATTCAACTGAAAGTGCGCGGAAAATGCTAAATAGGTAGATGTGTTTGTAACTTTTTTTGTGACTATTCGCAGCGGTTAATCTCCTAAAAGCTCATTCATCTTGATAGTTGATACATTCCTATAGCTAGTGATGTATAAATTCCCCAACGATGAATAATACTTTAGTAAAAATGTATAATTTTTTCTGGGTAGTTTGTGAGACGAATGTTATCTAATATCGTAATTCGCACAGGCCAGGCAAAGCAAATCAAAATACTAGGGGAGTAGTTAAATATGAAGCGGGTCACGGTGACACAAAGATCTATGGTTTTCTTTTTAATAATATTTACTCGGTTTTCTAAAAATATCTTGTGGTTTCAATGCACAGAAATTGATGTTGACCTATTTGGCGCGGTGATCGTATACTGAGAAACTAATTTCATTGACGTAAATTTATCAAAGTTTACGTAACATCTTAAAAAATATTCAATGGAAATTAGATCAGTGGACGTTTGAAAGATTACAGCTATTTATTTTAATTAGTAAATAGATTTTATTCTATTAAACATATTATGTGATTTAACTTCGGAAGGAAAAATATAATTCGTAATGTCATAACATTTAATTTATTAATAAAAAAAAGAGTACGTAATACTGTCTATGTATAAATACTACTTTGGCAACATACATGAAGTCTTTTAGTTTGTTTTATACATTGTCTCTGTACATTAAACTAATAAATGAAGGCTTGAGGAACAATAGCAGACCTGTTTTTCTTCTAAAATGAACTATTATCATAATAATATCTGTAAGGTAAAATCATACAGTATGGTTTCAGTGGAATGGAGCACCCTTCATATTTTTATTTATAGACCGAGCATTTTTCCGTGACGTTTTGATCTCAAGCGGTTTCTCAACGATAAAAACTTGTCCCCACGTAAATCATACGTAATAAACATCGTACGTAATAATAATCATAAAAAACGTCTTTTGTTTTATGTACTAATTTTAATAGAATAGGAATATAGCGCTTTTGAAGTCTTCACTCACTCACTTCAATTAACAATACGAGTATTATTTCAATTGTCTTTAACTTGAGATATATTATTTTTACATTCGTATTTTATATCTTTATATATCAATTTTAAATCAGCAAGACATAAAATAAAAAGATCCTCTGTATTGATACTTATTTAATTTTTTACTTTCTTTTCTTTTAAGGAACCAACCCTAGATCTGTCTGTAAGTAGTCTTCTCACCTTTACTTTTGTCCCTTGCTCAGTTCGGTAAGCAAAATGTCCTTAAGACATAAGCTTACACTATACAAGATGTGCGTCCGTCCGATCTTGACATATAGCTGCGCAGCGTTCGCACATATGTCCAAACATAACTTTGTCCGCATGCAAAGAGTCCAAAATCGGTTTCTCCGTCGCCTGCTTGACCCTCCAGCCTTTGTTAGGAACATGGACCTCCACAGGGACATGAGGCTTCCCTCGATAGAAGCCTATGTGAAATATCTCACCAGGAGATACTTCGATAGCGCTTCGAATCACCCCAACCCGCTCGTAAAATCCACCGTGAACTACGTCCCAGACAACTCGATCCCCGTTGCCAAACGTTATAAACGCCGTCCGCGAAATCTCTTTGTCGATCCCGACGACGACATCGAGAAAGCTAATAATTACTACGCGTCCGCTCCCGCAACATATGCGTGCTCGCGCCCACGCCCGCGAAACCACCGTTCCCTCCGCAGGGGACGTACGGTTAACTTCGCTCCCGCACACCCGCCACGACCGCCCTCCTCTGCGGCAACTCAAGCCTAGGTCCGATCCATCGGCATGGAGCCCTTGAGACAAGCAGCCGCTCGCGCGATACAAGTGACTCTACAATCACTAGCTTTCACAGCCACACATGACACTGCATTATACACACATGCACAACACACATAGGTACATAGGTTCTGTAAGGGACCTTTTTTTTTTCTTTTTTTGCCTAGTTAGAGTAGACAAACAATTTCAGACCACTAAATACACATACACATGTTCCTTCCCTCCTCCCAGGGGGCAGAAACGTGTATATATGTATAGTTAGTTTAGATCGAATTACGGATAGGCAATTTGTCAGATCGCGACTTAATTGCATACGCGCAACAGTCCGAGCCGAGGTTCGGCCACTTTGGCACCCTCGGATGTTGTTGCTTAGCTTTCGTGGCTGAGTGCCCTAAGCGCTCGCCCCCAAGCTCGGTAAAGCTGTAAAAGCCGTAAAGGCTCCAGGGCCCCTCAGGCTAACAGTGTAGTCAGTTCGAAAAAAAAAAAATTACTTTTGTATTTAGCCTGTATTTCTTTTCGGTCCCCAATTACTTACTTAATAAAGAGGTAAAGTTTGTGAATATGTGTGAAGGTTGATATTAAATGCTGGAACACTGATCATTTTCTAAAAAATTGACAGTTTTAGGTAATATTTTATGGTTACTTAGTTTTATATTATAATTAGCTGTGCACGCGGCTCCGCTTGTGTGGACTAGTAAAACAGGTTTTGTATCTTTGTGCGGAACTCTATTTTTCTAAAATATAAGTAGCCTAAGTTATGTCTTACAACATCAGCTATCTGACAGTGAAAGTCCCTTCAAAATCGGTCCAACGGTTTCGGAGATTACCCAGAACAAACAGACAGACAGACGAAAAAAATTTAAAAAAAATTTTTGTTGTAATAGGTATTATAGGTATACTTTCATTGTGTAAAAATGTCTTATTTTGACATTACAAAAAGACACTTCAATTTAATTATATTAGACTAGCGGTACTCTACGGTTTCACCTGTGTTCAATTTATTCGGCCAATTCTTCAGCACGCCTCTGTCAACTCACCGGTGTAGCCTAGTGTGCCCCCAAGCCCGGTAAAGCTGTAAAAGCCGTAAAGGCTCCAGGGCCCCTCAGGCTAACAGTATAGTCAATTCGAAAAAAAGAAAAAGAAAAAAAGCGTTTAAATAAATAATCTCTTAAGATTTGTAATATTAGTATAGATTAGTATATTTTATAAGTTTCATTTTGTCAGTATTTAAATTAGATCTCCATATATAGTATATCTTTGTTCATATATTATTCTTTTTACCTGTATGCGCAATGGACGGTCTCCCTGGTGTAATATAAAGCGAGGTCGAACACTTGACACGGTTCCCGCCTCTCACTAACATGACAACAGGGATCAAATATTATTCAAGCACATTTCGAATTCTATGCTTACGTTATCTAGTACATACATGTTGGCGGTGGAAAGGCTAATCGACTAATGTGTGGAGTTTGTCAGATATAGCACTTTATTCGGTTAGTCTTCTTCCTTTCCAATTTCGATATATTATTTTAAGTTCGCTTTAATGTTTTTTATTTAATGAAGCAGACAAACAGGCAGTCACTCTATGTTAAGTTGCTATTGTAGCTTATAGCTATGTATAACTAACCTTGAGAGGAATTCAGTTCTGAAACCAGCGATAATAGGTTGCACTCTTGAGAACTGAGTTGGAACGCCTCGTGTACCAGTGCGTGTTAGCAACCACACCCTTCTGACACAACACTACAGCGCTAGCATTACATATTATATGCTGTAGAAATAGATGTGACGACGGTGATTCCGCAACAGACGAACTATACACATATTCTACCACTATTTTTATAATAAAACTAATAAGTATATAATTATACTAGCTGAGTCATGAGAATATTTCCATATAATATGTAGAATGTAAACAAATTAACTAACAGCTTCTATGTTAGTTAAACAGGTTGTTAATAGATGGCGCCTTGAATATATTTTTATTAGCATCAACACATGGTATTCGTAATGATTTATTTTAAAATATTTTTTTACATGAATGTTATATTATACTTATTGTGTTCCGCCAATAGAGGGGAATAGAAGCTTTAAAATGAATCATTAATTTTGATGAACAATTAATGGAGATATGGCGTTTCCAGGAAATCACTACATTTGAGGAATACTATATATGATTTGTGTATACAAATAGACCAAAACCTAATGAGAGTTAGGGATTTTGACGCAAAATCGCTTTTAAAGATACGAGTACCAAAACCTTTTAATCAGAAAATAAATCGAAAAAGACTAGTTTAATAGTTTATTTTTTAAAGTTGCACGGCAAATTGACGACACTGTTGCTGATTATAAACACAGTAGAATTTAAAAAAACGGCGTCCATCCATCAGGCAATCTATCGGCGGTCGTCGTTTTCATGCCTGTCTACATAATATGCCTTCACGTTACGCTTGAAGGACCCGATTTTGTAAAGATGAGGGAACACACTAGGTATCCGGAAAACGATTCTACTGTATTATTCCCGGTACGGCAAATATTGAGAACTTTTTAGTCCGTGTTGAGATGGATGTTACAGTGAAACGCATTTGTTTCTGTTGTGGAAAGGAGACGAATGAATTAGATTGAACAGCTCTTCAGAACAGTCGCCATTATAGCTGTATTATTTTATTTGCCCTGAATACTTACATCTTTGTTAGATTTAATTTACTTTTTTGATCCGAGATCCAAGTGTACGTACGTCCACGTGTAAATTTCGGAATTCACTTCAGGATCTTGATGTTTTACCGTAATAAAATATTGTCTGTCTAATAGCTATTATCAAGTTAACTATGGCCTATTTCATTTAACTTAATTAGGTAATTTAAGATTATATTTTTATAATTTATATGTATATTTATGTATTTATTACACTTTCTATGTAATCATTGCCTTTATCGTTAGTTATAGAAATTATAGAAATAGGCATATTTTACACATTTATACACTCAACAGTTTTCCTTTCAATAAGCGTAAGTACCTACTAATTTTATGGAGCCCTAAATTTTCTATAAATGTATGTCTATATTTTTTTGTCAAGATGAAAAGAAAAGCTTTTATAGGCGTTTAACGAACTTTCAACGGCGGTAGAAAAGTTGGCTGATAGTCATATTCGAATAAAGGAAATATTTTGTAGAGAGTTTAATTCCCTATAAAACCATTCTTCATTTTATCAGTTATATTTGTTGAGTTATAAAATAAAAATTTGCCAAGTACGTGTCGGGCCAAGCGCAGTGTAGGGTTCCGTAGTTGCCCGTCACTATATAAAGACTTTGAGAGGAGGCTTTAAGTAATTTTTAAGTAAATAGTTATATGTATTATTCTGCTACCCGTGCGAAGCCGGGTTGGGTTGCTAGTCAAGCATAAGTTTAAGTTTACTTTGTAGTTTTTATTTGAAATATACTGTATGATTATCTCAAACCTTAAGCTATAATTTATATTCATTTTAAGCGATATATTGATATCCATACGGATTGATTACCCGCTTTAAAGAAAGTTGATGAATTGAAGGCTTTGTTTTGATTTCGATATTTAAACTTTTTTTATATTGTGTGCCCGGGGCTCGGCTCATGTGGACTACAGAATGCTGTCGGTCAAGAATAGTTGTCGTGGGTTATCCTCAAAAGATATACATATATACGCAATCACTGAATTTTTTGTAGGTCTTCATAAGATCTACAATAATGCAGTACATTCATTTGATATATCTCTTATAGTTTACTCAGCGTAAGCCATTGAAGCGCCCCAAATGTGTATTTTTCCCGAATTTATTCATCATTATCGTTACTGCTTATTTCGTATGTTACTTTATCTTACAAAATATATCCTATAACCTGGTCAGATAACATAGCTATGAATTAAAATGAACAACATGTAAATCGAATAAGTTATATTTGCGTGAAACGGAAAAACAGACAGAGTGACGTTGAGTTGTATAATAAGTTGTATAATATAAGTAGATAGATTATCGCTTATTCCTATCCTCAGTAATATTTTATAAATACGAAAGTAACTTTGTCCTCTAAGCCAATCTCAACTAAATGTAGCGTAGAGATAACCTGAGTTTTCGAGAAGCACATGAAAAACACGCGAAAAAAGTCGCAGGAAGAATCTAGTCCTACCATGATATATGGCATGGATGGGCGTAATTATTATAATTTTAATATCGTTACCTAATTTAATCATTTCAAATAAATCCGAATATGAAGAACTTTTCTATACACTGGTACACATTGCAGTTGGTACACATAGAATTTTCATAACAGTGGTAGAATCTGTGCCAGGTTCGAGTGCGGTATATCTATTTCTGCCGTAAAGAAGCAGTGCTCGCGCTGTCGTATTCTGATCTAAAGGATATTGTTGGCAATATTCACACAACAGACATTCCAACTTATTTCTCAGGAGCAAGCAGAAAGGCCGAATTATTGTTATTTTTTTATACTACAAAGTTGGCAAACAAGCATGCCCACCTGATGGTAAGCGGCTACCGTAGCCTATGGACGCTTGTACCATAGGTATCAGCGCGTTGCCGACCGTGAACCCCCTACCTCAAGGAGCTCTGGAAACTCTACTCACCGGAAGAATACAACACAAGGTTATTTGACTATGATCTCCTATAGGGTGGAGGTATTCGACCAGTTGAGCTGCACCAAATAGAGAGAAATCTCAAAAAAAAATTATCTGTGCCCTACCTCTCGTGGGCCAACGCTTACGTCTTCGCAGTCCAATGCGCGTCATACCTTTGCCATAGCTAGGTTTGCCATAATTGTTTAGACTGATACGGGACGCTTTATCATAGAGTAAAAGGAATATACACTTAATAAAGCCGGTAATAATGACATATTATTATTTACAAAAACAACAACAAAACAAATTAATCATATTTTTAGTACATTATACTTTAGTAAGGATATCGCCGTGTGTGTGCCGGCCTAGAATTGTACCACCCCAACTCTTCCCGTGGGTGTCGTAAGAGGCGACTAAGGGACATATCAGGGGGCGGGCAGCAGCGCCCCCGCAGAAGAACCCCACCACCAAACTGCGATCCCCAACCCGCCTGCCCAGCGTGGGGATTATGGGCATTTCCTCCTCATGAAGATTACAGCCAATAGAAAATGGCCCCCAGTTCCCGGCTGCCTCGCTATCCCTGGCCATGGTAGCGGCCATGGTAACGGCGGGGCAGGGGGTGCTAAGAATCCCAGGGCTACATTAGGCTACCACATGCTTCATAAACTGACCCTGGCTACGTTTAACGGACGCACTCTGAGGCTTGACCATCATCTAGCGCAGTTGGAAGTGGAGTTAGAGAACATTAAATGGCATGTTCTCGGGTTATGTGAAGTCCGTAGAGAGGGCGAGGACACCGTAACCCTTGACTCGGGCCATCTTCTCTACTTTCGCGAGGGTGATAGAACATCCCAGGGTGGCGTAGGTTTCCTCGTCAATAAGGCCCTCTCTAACAACGTTCAGGAAATCTCGAGCGTGTCGACCAGGGTAGCGTACCTGATCCTTCGGCTATCCAAGCGGTATAGCATGAAGGTAATTCAGGTTTATGCACCGACCTCGGCACACTCGGATGATGAAGTGGAGGATATGTATGAGGACATATCCAAAGCCTTGCACAACACCACTAAGGCTCACTTCAACGTTGTTATGGGGGACTTTAACGGCAAGGTGGGAACCCAGACTGGCAATGAATCCCGAATAGGCCCACATGGTTATGGAGTTAGGAACCACAGGGGGCAAATGCTTGTCAACTTCCTCGAGAAAGAGGGGCTGTTCTTAATGAATTCCTTCTTTAAGAAACAGCCTCAAAGGAAGTGGACATGGCAAAGCCCCGACGCTGTGACTAAAAATGAGATCGACTTCATCATGACGGATAGCAAGCACATATTCAGAGATGTCTCAGTGATCAACAGGTTCAATACCGGATCTGATCACCGACTGCTCAGAGGCTCTCTGAATATCAACCTGAAGCTAGAAAGAAACCGTCTGATGATGTCCACGCTCCGGCCTAACCCAATCCAAATCATGGCGGGCACCGAGAAGTTCCAGCAACTTCTTGGGGATAGATTTGTTGCCTTGGAACCCACTGATGACGCTGACGAGACCCTTCACAATCTGGTCGAAACGCTGAGGGACGAGGGCATCAAGTTTTGCAAAAAACAGCGTACTGGCAGGAAGTCCAAACTCTCGGATGAGACTCTGGGGCTGATGACAAGAAGACGGGAAACCACCCAAGCGACTTCGTCAGACAGGTCAAACCTGAACAAGAAAATTGCGAAGATGGTACGGCGCGACCTTCGGAGCTCCAATACACGCCTCATTGAAGAGGCGATAGAGCGAAATCGAGGGTCCAAAGTATTCACTCAGCAGCTTGCCAGGAGCCATCTGTCGAAAATTAAAACGCACGACGGGAGGACCGTATTGTCGAAGCCGGAGATCTTCGCCGAGATAGAGGATTTCTATGGCCGTCTGTACACTGTACATGCCCCCTATTCCCGACCAGACGACCATGATTCCAGAGCCACCCTGTCACGCCACTATACCGACGAACTGCCTGATATCAGTCAAGACGAGATAGTGTTAGCTCTGAGGCAGCTTAAAAATGGAAAAGCCCCCGGTGAGGACGGAATTACTTCGGAACTTCTGAAGGCTGGAGGAGCTCCTGTTATACAGGAACTACAGAAACTCTTCAGTGTTGTCCTTCACAGTGGGAGAACTCCTAAGGCGTGGAGCAGGAGTATGGTGGTGCTCTTTTTTAAGAAGGGTGATAAAGCCCTCCTTAAAAACTACAGACCCATCACTCTCCTGAGCCACGTCTATAAGCTGTTTTCACGAGTGATCACGAATCGTCTCGCCAGGAGACTCGACGAGTTCCAGCCACCAGAACAGGCCGGGTTCCGCGGAGGATATAGCACCATAGACCACATTCACACAGTGAGGCAGATTATACAGAAGTCCGGAGAGTATAATCAGCCCCTGTGTCTTGCTTTTGTGGACTATGAGAAGGCCTTTGACTCTGTCGAAACTTGGGCTGTTCTGGAATCCTTACAGCGATGCCAAGTAGACTATCGTTATATCGAGGTGCTGAGGTGTCTCTACGAAGCCGCCACTATGAGTGTCCAAGTACAGGGCCAGCAGTCTAAACCCATCCAATTGCGCAGAGGAGTGAGGCAAGGGGATGTCATATCCCCGAAACTGTTCACGAGCGCATTGGAAGATATGTTTAAAACGCTGGACTGGAAAGGTAAGGGCATAAACATAAACGGCGACTACATCTCGCACCTGCGATTCGCTGATGACATAGTCTTAATGGCGGAGTCGCTAGAGGAGCTAACCCGGATGCTGGACGGCCTAGCTTCAGCCTCGCGACGTATCGGTCTTGGCATGAATTTGGATAAAACCAAAGTCATGATCAATGGCCACATTGATCCAGGACCGGTCGTCGTGGATGGTCATCTTCTTGAAATTGTTTCTGAGTACACTTACCTCGGGCAGATTGTGCAGTTGGGTAAAAACAATTTTGAGAAGGAGGCCAAGAGAAGGATCCAGCTGGGTTGGGCAGCGTTTGGGAAACTACGTAGAGTCTTCTCGTCATCCATACCGCAATGTTTGAAAACGAAAGTTTTCAATCAGTGCGTCCTACCCGTAATGACCTACGGAGCTGAGACGTGGACACTCACGGTAAGGTTGGTCCACCAGTTCAAAGTCGCTCAGCGTGCTATGGAAAGAGCTATGCTCGGAGTTTCTCTGAAGGATAGGATTCGTAACGAATACATCCGACAGAGAACCAAAGTTATCGACATAGCTCAAAGAATTAGCAAGCTGAAGTGGCAGTGGGCCGGCCATATCTCGCGAAGAACCGACAACCGCTGGGGTAAACGGGTTCTTGAGTGGAGACCGCGACTCGGCAAACGTACTGTAGGACGCCCTCCAGCCAGATGGGATGACGATCTGCGAAAGACTGCAGGCAGATGCTGGATGCCGACAGCTGAAGACAGGGCGCTTTGGCGCTCATTAGGGGAGGCCTATGTCCAGCAGTGGACTAATATAGGTTGATGATGATGAAGGATATCAATATTTAATTTTGATGATAAACGGGACAAAAGTGGTACACGAATATGGGACTATGATGATGATAATACATACAAGAAACTACTCGTATACATATTATGTGAAACTAAGCATTAGTGAGTTTTCATTTAAAAAAAAAAAGAATATTGTAAATTGTTTATTATTTTTCTTGAATAATGAATTATAATGGAAATATAATTAAGTATACCTTATAATAATTGTTTTAATCACTTGATGAATTTTAAACCTACCAGTAATCTTGTGTACTCAGGACTTTGTAATTTAACCAAATGACCTTTGTAGCGCAGTATTTGGGTCGAGGTCGGGCCTGATGTTTTAACTCCCGCGAGTACATTATAGTTTGGCTAGCACCACTACACCATTTGTCTGCGGTAGGTATTATTATTTAGCCAATTTTAATTAACAAATACAAATATATTATACGTTTCTAAAATTAGTTCGATTAATCAATATTTATCTAATAGATGTTTGAAATTTAATGAACATGGCATGAACTGTGCGCGATAACTGAGGTATGATGAACCTCAATTTTTTCTTCCGATTCTAAGACATACATAAATTTGTAAAACATAATACAATATAACTTTTTCAAATAAGTGTAACGTTAATTTGAATGTTAAGTATAAAGGTGGATAGTTAAAAAGAGGAAGATGGAAGAAAGTATAGATGGATCGTATGAGGAATGTAATGTGAATTATATGCCAGCTGATAAAGGAGAGTGGAATGGGAAAGATATTGTGCCGACCGTACTTGATGGGATAAGGGTAAAAAGAACCTTTTATGACAAAATTAAACAATTATTCAAGGAAATAAATAAAATGAGGACAAGTACTTATATAAAGTTTTATTTTTTTAAAACGACATGGCACACCACTTCGACATACGCCTATAAGTTAGACATCCGATTTTAGGTTTTATTGCTTAATGCATTAGGTAAATGCATCATTATCGTGAAAGATGTAGTCACTGTATGCACCAGTGTTAACTTTAAGTCGCTTTATTCTAATAAAACAACCGACCATATGCATATGCATTATATAACTTATTTTATTTAACTTATTTTAACTGATTTAACTAGTTCTATTGTATTAATTATGAAAGTAAAATATTTATATAATAACATAATATACGACTAAAATATTTAACGGATAATAATTGTATGTTTTCATTTGATCAAAAATTTTAAGGCCAATATTACTTATTATTATTTCAAGTTATTAACTGACTAAAATTTGCATATCATATTATTCTATTAATAAATACGTACTTTGATAAATAATTGACGGATATTATTAAATATCTTTTAAGTTATTTGTAAAAAGAAAGTTATTTTTTTCAAGAATCACGCATGCCAATAAATATTTAAAATGCAAATAGCTACACAGATCAACAATATAATGGCGACTGCTAGTGACAGATTTGATCGAGTGCCAAGTTATAAACGAGAAGGTAGGTATGAACACTATACTGACCTGGCTTATTATAAATGTTCACTTATAAAATCATAGTATAAAAATAGCTATATGAAATATTACTCAGTATTTGTATACACACGTAACGTTTTCTTTTTATTAATAAGAATATAGTTACGTCATTGTAGCGCACCCCTTATTCGATATAAATAATCTTAATAATAACAACAAAATAATGATTAATTGACTATATTCTATAATGTACATAAATGTGATATTCAATTATTTATTATTGAATATTACCAATTATATTACTTGGATATAATTGGTAATTTTCTATATAGCTTAAACCTATTACAATTCTTATACTAAGCAATTATTTTAGAGTTTACTCCTTGAGAATCGATTTTCATATGTACGAGTAGTCCGCGGTACATAAGTTTCATGGGGAGCAGAATCGAGTGTTAACAAAAACGGAAGGTGTTATGTTGTCCTCCGCGCAACATATTCGCGTATACATATACTAAACTTACTTGTTCCTTGTACCTAATAATATATTTAGTATATATTCCAAGATAATCGTTCTTAAAGTGTTAACTCTAGTCGCGCGTCGTAGCTTACATGCACAATTATTTATAACAAAATTAAATAATTATTATAATTCGTGTATTTCGCAATACATATTTTTATAATAACAATAAAATTTATTGTATTTTAAAATAAACACCACCCCGATTACTTAACTATAATAGTTGTTGTTTAGTGGAATTTTGAACTTTTATCTTTCCAATAATGTTGATGTATAACGAAAAGTTACCATTGTATTTTGACAAACTATTTCTATTTAACTATCCTGGGACTAGTACCATTGTATTAAAAAAGGTACAGGTTACGTTTAGCTTTCGGTTACCGGTAGCTAAAATGAGGAATCTCATCGTATATTTTGAAAAATAAAAATATCCGCTTTTTCTAAGAATAAAATAAAATGACAATCGATCATAATAATTGTGTTGTACCTAATAGTTTTTATTACAAAGTTAACATTTCCTTGACTATTAGCAAAAGATTTCTTGTCAAGCCCTAACTTTTATAATAAAACTATCAACCTGCCCCGGCTTCGCATGGGTATTCTAGCAGAGTAATACATATTACTATATTAATTTACGCGGCGCACGTCGGTAAAGCTCCCAGTCGGCTTGATTTTTACCGACATCTTCAACAATCATTGTCATATTTCAGCCAATTTACACAAAACCTTCATGAATTATACACCTGAACCTTCCTCATGAATCACTCCATCCATTGATGAAAACTGTATGCAAATCCGTTTGGTAGTTTTTAAATTTATTGCGTTCACACAGACAGACGCGGCGGGGGACTTTATTTTATAATATAGTAAGATAGTAACCCTAAGATAGCTTCGTTTTTAATTAAAAACTTCCAAGGCAAAACCTCCAGCCTAAACGATTTATAGAGATTATTGTATACATTTTCTGTATATATCCCCAGTTACTGTTTTTTTTTATAGCAACATAATCATTGTCTCTTAATAGATGTACGTGTTCAAGTCGTAGTAGATCAGCCAATTCCTTGTAACTCAAAGGCTTGTGTAAGCCTCAGCATTTCATGTGCATTGGCTTCCACAGTAACCTCATTTGGTAAACGGTAACTTTGTTGTCTATAACAATAGGTTCTAAATTCGAAATATACGAAAATGGACTTTATAGGAACATTACAAATTCTTATTATGTTATGTTGAGCTACAATTATTACAAACATCTCGGAAAACCCAAAGGATTTAGCCATGCTATTAAAAGTCCTATAATACAGTTGTTATTTACTAAAACTTGCTAATACATATTTTCACGAGAGACACGATGTTATGAATAAGAAAGTTTTAAGTGAAAAGTAAAATCATGAAAGTACAATCAGCAATTTAAATATGATACAATGTACAAGCTATAATATTGAAATATGTTCCGAGCTGTTCGAGATTGAATAAAAAAATTGCATGACTGTTATTTAGTCGGTGTAGAGTCCTTCGTAAAGAGAGCGAGGCATGTGCTCGGCCAGAATAGACTTGAGTTTCTCTCGCGGCGACACGGGCGTGTAGCGGGCAAGCGGGAACGTGCGAGTCACACCGTCGCTCAGCGCACGGGTCACGGCAGACAGATCAGCATCCTGTCATATTTTAACAAATTTTATTAATAGTTATTATTGTTATTATGTAATAAATAAATATTGCAACATTATTTCACACATGGTCATTTAAATCCAGACTAAGCAAAGCTTGTGTTATGGTAATTAAACAACTGATATACTAAATATATTTAGCACCCAGTTATACAACTGACAATTATGCTCATCAGACAAAAGTCAGCCATGTGCGGGAATCGAACCTGCGACACCACGTCTTAATAGTAGACCTTTATACCACAACACCACAAGCCATGTCAATTCTAAATGTTATTAATAATTAACTTATTTATTTTTATGTACAAATGAGAAACATGTACGAGCTAAAGATGTTAATCTATCTAGGTAAATTTGAAAAGAAATATTTTTTTTATCCAAATAATTAGAACCGTTTTCGAGAAACTAATTACATGTATGCATTATACAAAATATATCCAAAAGTACTTATAATATTCAAAATTGGAGGCCAATTTTATGTATTAAGTTGTAAAGTCGTTATTTTACGTAGTAAGTTATTTATTATAAAGTCCTTAATTTACCATCATGGTGTATTTCATGAATAAATGAAAATAAATAAACAAGTATTCCTCATCTGTCTTCAACGTTTACTTAAACATAAGCTGTTGATCTAAAGCTAAAATAATTATCTATATTCTCTTAGCTATATTAAGAGTTGTGACAAAATATTGTTTTTGGTAAAAAACAAATCTATTCTATGATTTAAAAAAATGCTTTGTTCCATACCAATTCATTTTCATCTTCAACAATGAATTAAAAATAAAAAGTTTTACGCTTGATTTCATTGCTAACCGTACACATACAGGTATCCATTCGAGTTGATTAATTTTAATGGAAATGTCTCTTGCAGTTGTGGCTTGATGTTTTTAGTTGCGAATATTTACGTAATCTTTCACTCGTGCGGTTTTATTACACATTCTTTTATTTGCTTTATTAATTAATAATTGAATAAAGCATGACTTATTGTTAACTTAATCAACGTATTTTTAAAATTTAAAAAACTTCTACATTACTTTGCAATAAAATCTTTGCACACCTACGTGTAGAATATAGTAATGGAGCTGTACCGAATCAGCAATATGATGCAAAAATTAGTGAAGGCCATATATACATACAATGTTGGTTAAATAAATTTTATATAATAAAAACAACATTATAACTAAAGCTTTTTTCGATGATTTATCTTTAAAGAAAAAGTATAGTTAGTGTCTAACTAATTAAGTCCATAGAATACTTTTGCGAATTTTATGTGGCATTCTATTCGAGCGGAGTAAAATCTATAATGAATATAAAAAGCCTATCATAATAGAGTACTAACAATATTTATAAAATAATTTATTTTTCATATTTTGGTACATCCAACAAATATTTCAGTCACCTTAGCTGTCTAAAAATTTTTCAAGCGTGACCAGATTAGATGCTTTTTTTTAAATTCCGTATTAAATAGTAATACTTAAAATAATGTATTTATGTAGAAGGTTACCAGCACTAATTGAAATAAACAAAGTGATCGATGTGTTGTATGTTTGGTTTAAAAATATAATGCAACAAAATTATTTTGCACTTTATGAAAAACTTACAGCGCTTTTTGTATATTTCTCAAGACTGCGGAGTGCCTGTTCAAAGTAATCTTCACCGTATGCGCCTTTCTGTTCATCGCTAAGTCTTTTCCACATGTCGCGAGCTTGTTCTAGAAGTTTCTCCTCGGAGAGCCAAGCACTGCCAGTCGTATACTCGCCGGCCGCAACCACCACCTGGTTGATTTTTAAGGACAGAATTAAATACATAACGACGATGGGATGAACAATTGTAAAGTTTATTATGTGCGCATTAGTGAATTATTCTGACCATCGTCGATATGTAATTTGACTTGTGGTTAATGTTTATCTGTCTAATACAGATATTACAATTTACAAAAATAAATCTGTTTAGGAGTAGAACTCATGCCCTGAGGGTTCCGTACTGATTATATTTGATACAGTATCTAAGGTTTAAAAAGAAACAGGTTTTGGTTTTAGAGCTATGTAATTGAAATGTGGAGATTTTTTAAATGTTATTTACTTATTCTGCCTCGTATTCATGGCAATAATTGTATTGCATGAGTTATTGGTATTGCCGCCAGTTAAAAAAGTTATGAATAATGTAATTTTAATAAATACGAGTATAAACTTTAATAATTATTGGCGCGTTTAGTAGACGGAAAAATTGAGAGTTGCGCGCGTAAATGATAATGAAGTAATAAAATTAAAATAACGTTTATTTATACAATGATAAATTATTTGTATATAATTAAAAAAAACAGTAACATGATTTCACATTATTATCCTTGATGGCTAGCTTCATCATGTTATTGGCACGCGGGATAAAATGTTTAAGCTATTTTTGTTTTGTTATACTAAAGTAGTATAAGTTTTTACGTGCATACATAATTACAATATTTTTTCACTCACAACATCAACTCCTCGAGACTTGAGTTCGCGGCGTAAACAAGCGGCCAAAGCGTCGAGCGCTGCTAAAGAGGCAGCATGGACTCCACGAACTGGCGCAGCAACATGAGTCAATATCGAGGAAGCCAAGACAACGCGGCCTCGTGCGCGTCGCACCAGTGGCAGCATTATTTGTACTAATCGTGCTGGACCTAATTAAAAATTTTCTCTTTAGTCAAGGACCTGCATATTTTTCGTAGTTCATCTGGGCCAAAATTTTTTTGTCATAATGTATTAATACAACTGTTAAGCTATTAATGATTTATAAAACTTATATGTTTTTAGATTACATTTTATTATTAGCTACATTGCGTTTAAGAGTTACAATCAAAATCTATACTAATACTTAGTAGCCTTATTTAGCCCGCGACTTTATTTCAACAAATCAACAAGAAACATTCATTTACATATAATTAACTGTGCCCGCGGCTCCGCTCGCGTGGACTGCAGAATGCCATCAGTCGAGCCACGCACGAAGCGTGCTGCCCTCGCTCAAAACATAGATCACAAAAATGCATATTGTGGGTGATCCTTAGAAGAAAGACATGATATCATTAACTTTTTTGTGGGCCTTTTTAAGAACTACAATTATGTAGAACATTAATTTGATATATCTCGTATGGTTTACTCAACGTAAATTATTTAACCGCCCCATATGTGTGTTTTCCAAATTGATTCACCATTATCGTCACTGCTTATTTCGTATATTACTTTATCTTACAAAATATGTAAGATAACACAGTGTTGAATTAAAATACGAAACGTATAAATCGGATAAGCGGTTTTCGCGTGAAAAGAACATAAACGGACAGACAGAAAGAAAGACGTAGAGTTTTATAATATGTATGTATGTATAGACTATTATAATGAAAAAGAGTTTGTATGTTAGAACGCGCTAATCGCAGGAATTTTCATTCCAATAGAAAAAAGCCTTTTTGCATTAGATACCCCGTTTAACGAGGAACATTCAAGCTGATACAGCTCCACGCTACGGATGATGGAGCAGTAGGTGACCATAAATGTCAAACAATCTGGAAATCTGGTATGTAAGTGCGTCAAGCGAAACCAAAGATATTTATAAATATGAGTAGGTAGGTATGAAGTAAGTACTTATAATCAAAAGTTAACGTGGGTGAAAAGGCATGGATGGCACTGCTAGTTTATTATATATTTTAAGAGCACTTTAAGGATTATTTTAAAAGGTTCGGCACTTCGACATTTAATTGAAAGGGGGTGGTGATGTAGTAGAAGGAGAGCTTCAAAGTAAATTAAATTGGTAAGAATGAATTTCCTTAACATTGAAATAGCATCAAGCGAAACATTTAGCATTACAATGTGTAATTTAAGAATTCCTCTGTGTTCTATGATTGCGAGATAATTGAATGGGAGTTTATAGCGGGACTTGATTTTTTGTACGTTTTACGTGAAATTTATTTTCAGCTAAACGCGTAATAAAAGTGAATAATACTTTTCAATAATTGCTATATTCTGTGCGCTAAGTGACGTATGGAAAAAATCATGATTGAGGATTTTCACCTTTGGAATCCTAAAGTGCAGTAATTTTTTAACATTTTACCGTTGATTTCACTTAGAAAGGTAACATTTTTTAAGTAAAGAGTATTGATATCTTTACTATCATTTTTATGAGTATTGAAAAGGTCAGAGATATTGCTAATTGAACTTCAGTTTAACGAAATATCAAAATTATATATCTTTAAGTCATTAATACTCGATCAATCTATAAAAATGTTATAAAGGCCGATTGATTATTTATTTGTTTGTTTGATGGCGCTAATCTCTGTCACAATTGTCAAAATCGTCTGTTACAATTGACAAACTATTTATTAATTTTGAAGGCTATTTATTGAGCCCTTCACAATAGTACGTACCTTATAGGTTACTAGGGGTGCCCGGCAGTAATTATTTTCATCTCGTAATTTAATTTTTACCCGTATTATTGATAATTCTCATAGCCTATTAATTGAACAATGACAAAAATAAAGTTCTCGTGTACAAAATGTGATAAAAATTCTTTTGAATTAAAGCTAGACGTAGAAACAGAAATTTGATTGACGAAGGCGTTACTTTGCGGAAATCCTTCGATGGATTTCCTATTGTAAAGAGATAGGTTTAAAAACAGCAACCTTAGAGTTTCTTGCCGATTCTTTTCTAAATGGCAGTGCCTTCCAAATCGGCATTAAAAATATTGAATATTATCATCTTAATTATTATTATTTTAATTTACTTAAGGCATTCATTTATACATTTAATATGTACAAATTAATTAAAAAAAAACTGTTTATGTTGTAGGTAGCTGAAACTACTATTCATCTATTGCAGGCGGAAGTAGCAAACAAATTTTGGATAATATTATATACAAACAGAAGACATATAGAGAAAAGATTTTTAATGGCAAATTCGTCATTCTGATTATTGAAGGGATGTTTGGAAAAAAATGTTACATGTTCTGACATAAATAAACATTTATTGATTTATATGATGAAGTTATTTGAGAAAGGTTAGGCTATATAAGAACAAAAAACGATAGGCTCCAAGCCCGGTAAAGCTGTAAAAGCTATAGGTCCGATCCATCGGCATGGAGCCCTTGAGACAAGCAGCCGCTCGCGCGATACAAGTGACTCTACAATCACTAGCTTTCACAGTCATACATGACACTGCACTATACACACATGCACAAAACACATAGGTACATAGGTACATAGGTTCTGTAAGGGACCTTTTTTTTTCTTTTTTTGCCTAGTTAGAGTAGACAAAAATTTTCAGACCACTAAATACACATACACATGTTCCTTCCTTCCTCCCAGGGGGCAGAAACATGTATATATGTATAGTTAGTTTAGATCGAATTACGGATAGGGAATTAGTCAGATCGCGACTTAATTGCATACGCGCAACAGTCCGAGCCGAGGTTCGGCCACTTTGGCACCCTCGGATGTTGTTGCTTAGCTTTCGTGGCTGAGTGCCCTAAGCGCTCGCCCCCAAGCCCGGTAAAGCTGTAAAAGCCGTAAAGGCTCCAGGGCCCCTCAGGCTAACAGGGTAGTCAGTTCGAAAAAAAAAAAAAGGAAAAGCCATAAAGGCCCCCTGGTACCCCAACGGCTAACAGTATAGTAAGTTCGAGAAATAAAAAAAAAAAAAAACGATATGCTAGTTATACGAGTGCGTTGGCGTAGCGGCGGCGGCCCCGGCGCGGTGAAGAGCTGGTGTAATAAATTTATCATGGGTAAAACCGTGTGGTAAAATATAAATAGTGACTCAAGACTCAAGTTACTAATAAGTGACGTCACTGACGTAGCTGGCATGGGTAGCACCTGGGGCAGCAAATCAGGTTTTTTGGGGTAGAGCAGATAAGGTAAAATAAGTGTAACCTTGTAGGTGGACGACCTTTTTAATGTTTCCTCTACATTTCCTTACTTCTTTTATTATTGTACACAGAAAATCTAGGTCTTTGTATGTTTTAAAATATTTTAATAGATTTTAAAAACATTGTGATGGTTTGCGGAAGTTTTTATTGGATCTCCCAAACTGGTAGCTCCAGAGATGTAATTGGAGAAGTTAGTTTTACAATGGGAAAAAAGCAACACTGTTTTTATTTTAAAAGGTAATGGAACTGTGAGAGCGGAAATATAAGTAACATTACAAAGTAAAAGTTAAATTGAGACTTTTCAATAATATATGCTTTTTCTAAAAAGTTCAATAAATATATATTTTACACACTATACTGACGAGTCGCTAAATATTAAATTATATGGGATGATATTTAATAAAAGACTGAATAAGGAAAAAAGGAAAGGAGATTATAATACAATAAAACCATAATTTATTATACTGTAAAGACTAATGTTTACAATTATATTCATATTTAGATAATTTATGGTGTATTGATTACTCAAAGACAGGGTACATCGAGACAATTAACGCCATCTAAGTATTTTAAACATAACATGAAAGCAGCGTAGTGGTTTGTTTTTGTAACTATGACTTACCTAATAGGTTCACATCCATAGACCGCTTGATAACTGAAAACGGCACCCATTCCAGTTCGCCAAGAGCGCACCACGATTCACAATTCACTATCGCCCAGAGACCTTGCGCGCCCTCTGGTAGGTGGTCCACGATGTACAATGAAGCAGACAGGATCTTGTGTAGAAAAATAAAATTTTGTTGCCGTTAGATGTCGCTAAATGTTTTTCAACTAATTTTATCGGCTAAAACATCGCACCTGCGGGCCGCGTCAGTGTGAATGACAGTGTGTAAAAAGTAATTACATTTATTTAACATTGCTATGTATTTCCCAAAAATCATTTAAAACTGTGTACATACACTATCGTCTTGCCTTAAGTATAAAATCTAAAGTAGATCAAAATTGTTTCTGCATGGTCTACTTTGATTTTTATTACTCTATAATCGATATCTACATACTCGTATGTACCTACCATTCTTAGGAATAATGACAGAAATAGCCGAGATATAAATAAAAACTACATATTATATCCGTACTAATCTATTAACTGTTTTTTTTTTAATTAATTGTGTAACTATACGACGCAATCAGTTTAATCATATAAAAATAATTATACTATTTTTGAACTATATCATTGGATTTGTTTAGAATTATGGTGTTCGCTAACAAACTTACAATATAATAGTGATGACAATGCGTGGAACTGAGCGAGAAGTAATTAATTATACCTAATGTAAATGGATGTTATCTAGGTATCCTAACATAATCTTAGTTTAGGTAGTATCTTAAAATATTCGTTTGAATGCGTTAATGTGTTTTGAATTCCAGTTATTTTGGAATTAACAGAACTTTTAGTTTAGTAAAATCGGAGTATCCGCAAACGGAGCAGTTATGTTCGAAGAACAATATTAATTAAACAATGTAAATTACTATATAAAACTAATGTATAACTAAAAAAATTTGTTTTAATCACTTACGTCAGGTAAGTCGGGTTGTAGCTATAATATCCCTATGGAAATTGAATGATTAAACTTAGGCTGTTAAATCTTTATGTGCTATACTTAAGTTACTGTGAGAATAGAGACTCTTCATCAATATACAGTTGTCTCAAACGGGGATGTTAGCATTTTGCTCATTGCAATAGAGAAAATCACGCAAGGTAAGCAAAAATCTTAAACAGGTAATAAATTTATCTTAGGCTTTAAATTTCGGATACTTTTATCATTATTCGTGCCCGAAAGTGTCATATGTTAAAGAAATGTAAAAAAACATTGTGTATTTATTTAAGTCAAAAAATTTACTCTTATTATTACTTAGATCGTAAAGTCTGAACGTTTCTTGAATAACAATGTGGAGAATGCCAGGATGGTCGCTTATCTCACATAATCGACAGACGTAGACAATTACCATATCAAATGGATATATCGTGTCATGTCCTATATCAAATATATAATAGGTCCTATATCAACACGAATATTGATTGAGACTAATTTTAATTTATATACAATTTTGAAATAATATTCTGTAGGTACCTTATTAGCATTAAAATATCATAACATTTAATACATTTGCTTAGATCAACAAAGAGAAGCCCAGAATGTCATGATCCCGTGGAAAAACCCACGCTCTTTACTTATCTATATAAAAGAAAAAAATTACTTTACGTAGAGCAAAGTTAGATTTTTGTTGGTCGTTTTTTTTATCGTTGTAGGATTCAAATTCTGAAATATTCTAGTACAGTTCCTCCGTAGGGTTGTAAGCGTCTAACACGTCTAACTAATCATGGAATGATGTAGTTTTAAGGTATTCGTTAGTTTTAAATAGTACCTCGTACTGTATGGAAATTTATTATAGTGGCTTTGCAATGTATAGGAATGTGTCAGATGGTAAGCTATACCATCCAAAAAGAACTATGACAACCGATACATTGTATGGCAAAATTAATAATTATGGACCGAATGGTGAATGGACATTCACTAAGAGAACTCCTAGTGAATGTCGCTAGGAGGACGGATCACCTGATCACATATTTTTAATTGTACTAGGAATAGATTCTGTCTTTATGATATTTTACCTTCTTTTTCTTCCACGCTACTAACCTTATGTGTCTCTTAATTCTTGTTTCCCATAATCCCATAGCTGTAGATTGCCTGTCTAAATTTATTAATGAAATTCTGTAATTTTATTGTGTGTGTAACCTAACCTTGTCGTTATACTTTTAATTAAATGTGTTGTGTTCGTTTTGTGTTTGTCTATAGATAGCCCAGACTAGACATAATTTACAACAACATACAGTCGCATACTTCATACAATTTCTTTCGTTTATGGTTCTATTCACGTGACATTGGCGGAATTATGTAGACACATACGTTGCCAAAAAAGAAGAGATTGGTGATTCATCCACGGTCGTTGCTGTCACGCCAGCCTGCAAGCTTCTTGATAGCTGTATATATACTGGCCAACCTCTAACGCAACAAACCAAAAGAAATTCACTGTGACAGATGTATCATCATGTCCTTGGTTGTTACTGCCCAGTCAAATGCAGAGCCCTACAACCCCGCCTGATTACTGCATATACATCAGATATAGCCTGGAACGCGACACGCCTAAGCGTGCCTCTATGACGGGTGTTACATCTGATGTATGGTGGTCGCGATCCAGTCGAACACAATTCTCATCACCTACTACAACATTTGGATATGTTCGGTAAATAATGTTAGAATGAATTCGGTTTCTTCATTCCAAAGGGACATCCGACCGCTTAGTAAAGAAATAACGCTTGATAAATCAGGTAAATTTAGATCAGATATTTCATCATTTCAAATTGTTAAAACATCGCGGGCTGATGTGGTTGAGCCTGTAGCAAATATTACCAGAAGTCCTCTAAATTGCAGTAAGTTAAGATTTGTATGACAATAAAAATTGTTTTACCTTGTCTATCGTTTATATTCAACTACAGCACCACCACGTTTCGACGAAGTCAGCTACATAACAGCATCCAGCTTGGCAAGAGCAAAGAAGCTTGAAAATTCTTTTGTTTAACCATACTGACAAGATGTGAATCGTCTCCTGTCGTGTGACCCACACTTCAAATGAGGAGTGACGAGGTATTTCTGCAGGGATCATGACATTGACAAACGCCGATCGAATTTGTCATCGGCGGTCGTTATTTCTGGACTGCGTCGCAAATACAATCAGGTAACGTGCTTTCATTTTGCCGAGCTACTTAAAAATAAACAATACAATTTATTATTATTACTTGGATTATTATTATATGGAATTCTTACCTGTGTTTCAGAAGTAATGTCCAGCTGCAACGTGTGCAGTCTACCGGAACAGTCCTCCTTCAGCATATCAGCGTCAATATTGCCAGTTTTTGAGGTGAATCCGGCGAACACGTGGTAACCCATATCATCTAGTCTTCTCGCCAGAGCATTACCGAGAACGTTATCGCAGCCGGTCACTAGCACTGCTTTACCTGCCGCTGTTACCTAAGATTAATATCAACAATTAAATAAACGTTTAAAGATTTACTAAATTACGGTTTATGTTACTTTTATTACTTCTTACAGATTTGGTAAATATAACCTCAACAAGCACTTTATACACCCAAAAATAGCATATGATCACCGACTTTAATCGTAAATTATATAAAAAAACATACATGTTGCTATCTTATTAAAGCAAATGACTCTAAACAAACCAAAACTAACTATCATAAATAGAAAGAAGATATACAAACATATTCTTCGTCGTCATATTATACTCGTGATTCTGAGGCTTTGTCATTAAAACATTTAGTTAAATGAGAATGGCTTGTAGTCTGAATTACAAAGGTGCTGTGGCTACTTATTTACGGATCATAAACACCACTGCAAGTAACAGACATTCTAAAGATAGGGGAGTACTGAGGGAGAGTAATACTCCAATAATAAACGGAGAAAGCAAGCTCTTAACCAAAGCGCAAGAGGTTATTTCTAAGTTATGGTATAACTTCTAAAGCAAATACGTTTAATTATCTAATTTCGTTCGTTACGTCAAATAACAAAATCTTTATTCAAGAGCTATCTTTCATCCTAGCACCTACCCGCAACATCGTTCGTTAAAGTATGAAATTGCCGTTTCGTAATGAAAAATTGAAACCATTGTTTTTGTAGGATGAAATATATTTATAATAAAAGTGTCTACCCTCGTTTTCTATACATTTCTGCCATCTAATAGGAAGATCATTTAAACCTTTCCGATGAAACTCTGTAGACCTGGACTCCACAAGCTGTGTGAAGAAAATTATTTCCGTGGAAAAAATGTCCAAATCGCGGAAAAAGTGCTAGTCGGTTGGAGTGAGGTCCGGCGAGTATAAAGTATGATAGATGATTTCTAACTGCAGTTTTTGCAGTGTTAAAACTTTCACGAGCAGTATGAGGTCTGGCGTTATCATGGAACACTAATGGTGAGTTGGTGAAGACCGATTGACGAGTCGGGACTGTTTTGCTATGAGTTTCGCTATCATTGTTCGGAATTCTGCAGATATCTGCTGTTTTTGCTTGACCGGATCTGAGGAAGCTATAGTAACCACCAAACAGTTACCATTAGATTTCGGTGGGTAAGCTTCGGTTTAGGGAATTGTTTTGGCGTTTCATCTGTGGTCAGCCATTGTGTTATATAGAGGATACATAGAGACGACACCTCAACCACATTGTTTGAAACACGCGTTCATGCCCTCATGTTCTGGCGCGTAACCATGGCAACCATTAACATTTGCGTTAGAGATGTGAACTGGTTCGTATTATGTTAGTTTGTTATGTTTAGGTTATTATTAGAATCCTTTATCCTAGTAAAATATGGTCACAAATGACATAAATTACCTCGTACTATAAAACTCAGTACCTAATCCCCATAAATAAAATAGCACTTAATGTTGTTATATTTTTAAATAATAAGAAAATAAAATCGAAAAAACTGTTGCTTTAAGTAATCGGTTCACAAATATCTATTGAGCACTGATAACGGTTTACAGAACTATCTATTTGAGTAGCCGGTTTTTTAGTTTTTAAAACTCTATATATTTTAGTAGGTGATTCATCGGCACGAGTTTATTGTCGCCGCTGTGATTTTATAGAATTTTATACGTTACGAAGCTGTTGTTGACACTGTATTATTGGTTTTTGAAGTAATTTTTGTTTCGGATTTGTATCCTTTTTTGAGAATAGTTTTGCTGACCATGGCAAATTGCAGTCTGATATAAATGGCCGTCGAGATGGTGACCGTCAAGATGTAACCGCCACGCGTTGCACTTGAAAAAACATAATTGTTCATAACCTACACTGTACCTAATTATCAATGAATAGTAATTATTTTAAATTTACACCAAATTAAAGTATCATGAACGATTTAAAAATCACTATTAAATAGTTTATTTTTATTTTCACATTCACAATTATAATCTTAAAACTCTTTTTACAAATATTTATGAATGCGGTTGTTTAGTTCAAGACCACATGTCTATATATAGGTCATGAAGAGACTTATGAAGAAATTTATATGTGTGGGAACGAGACAACAATGATTTTTCCTTTCGGTAACTGCGTACAACGAACTTCGACTCGATAGCAAAAATTGCGACGTTTTTTTGTTGCACGGAACATTTAGTGTTTGAATAACGACAGAAACCGCTACTAAGAAATAGATAGTTACGCTACGATATAATAAGACGCTATCCCCTATTGCACCTATATACTCGTATACTTTCAATAACTATCTATGTTGCTATTTATAACGACTAAGCTGCTCTAGGACGTAGTACATAATATCTCAATGCATTTTTGTATCGGTTTATCAAGGTAAGGCAAGTTTCAACGCGCGCTACTCTCTGCATATCAATCAAAGAGGCACCCGATTTTCAAATTTTTTAATTTTGCCGATTTGCTACAAGTGAGTCAATATCGTGGGTATTCTAACATCAAACTATGCCGCTAATTCTCTGGTAGTTTGACAATGATCAGCTTCCACCATCACCTTCAATTCATAGTTTTTTACCTTAGTGGAATGTAAAACAATTGAAATTCGAACATCGAATGACATGTATTTTTTAAATGTAGTATGAAGTCGTTTTCGTGTGAAAAAAAATTAGTTTGAAATCTAACACTATGCAGGTTTTATTTTTACTCCAAGTGGCCAGTGCGTTAAAACGGCGATTTCGTATTTAAAACCCTATTATTATTTACGATATAAAAATAATCGTTAACCCAAAAATAGTAAATGATCATGAAAATTTTAATCGTATTTGGCACTCACCGGCTGCTGCCGCGGTCGTCTCCCGCTATTTCTTATCAAACCTAACCTAACCCAGTCATATTTTAATATCGCATAAATTTACTCGCAAGGATTTGGTGCTCATCTATATTTATAAAAATGCATGTTGGTATGTATGTTCCCTATGGACTCCAAAATGAAGATGACAAAAAAATGAAGATGATCTCTAGGTCAACGTAATGAAGAGATAAAGTACATTATAAAAGTCTAAAAGTCGCACTTATAATACAAAAATATTCTATTAATGTGACTTTGGCAGAATTGTAGATGAACACCGATGCCATGAAATAATAAAAAGTTTGCCAAATTTTGTTCGAATTTCTTTCATTGTGATTGGCTTAATTTATGATATTTATGAAAACAAACAAAATATATTAAACATTTTTACGCCAATAATCCAGCTTATCATGATCATTCCGAAAACGGTGTAATCACGATGTTTTGTTTCTATGTTCAAATTAATTATATCTCATCAAGAATGAATGTTTCGCTGTATCAGATATTATGGGCGGGCGACGAAATTAAGTTTTCGTCGAAAATAGATGACGACAGCTTGATTGATGTCCGCTATAATAACTGCTGAGTGAATATTTTATTCAAGCATTTGAATGTAGGCACGGTGTAGGTAAGCGTTACTATGGATATAGAATGGATAGAATAGCGTGACGTGACTATGGAGCTAAACTATTCCACCTTTTGCTGTTTTTTTTATTTAATTGCTACTTATTTTTAACTCATTATTATGTAATTTTGGTAGCATCTTACGTAATGTAGTTTGGTTAATGTGCACTAATGAAGTAGATTACAAATAAAAATTAGGAATATGCACTTTAAGTTGCCACAGAAACACCCTGGACAGTTCTAACAAGGGGCCGCCATCATGTAAAATTCATCATCAGTTGTAAACATTATGCATTGGCAGATTAAGCCATAGCGGGGCCTCTAGAAAATGTTACCCTTAGGTCTTGTATGATAATAAAATAAAACGATACCTTTATAAAGCTAATTTTCTCGCTTTAATGTGATCAACTTCAGAGAAAACATTAAACAAATCTCTAACCGAATCCCCATTTCATGTTAATTAAGGTGAGGTTACTAAATCACGCTCGACGATTTTGTTCTCCTGAGCTACCGCTAATCCAATTCTGAGACTGTGTATATTTTTGCGTTCTATATTATAATTATGTCATAATAAGTCTTAATGCAATAAAAAAATAGATAATAGTAATTTAATGGAGAGGGAAGTCTGTTACAATTTAAATAAAAATATAATACAAATGTTTAGAAAAAAATAATTAAATTAAACATATTATTACGTGAGTACTGTCTGTACTGTCTGTGAGTACTGTCTGTACTGTATCACAGTTGCTTGGAGAAGGGGGGTTCAAGGTGGGCAACGCACTAGTGATAACTCTGGTGTTACAAGCGTCCATAAGCTACGATCATCGCTTACCATCAGGCCGCCCGTACACTTGTTTGTCATCTAGTTGTACATAGAAAACGTAATAACTAATATAAAATAATGTAATAATATATCTTTAATATTTAAAGGTAAGGTTTGTAGGTTTGTCACGTACAAAACCTACGAATAACGAAATAATGACAAAACAGATATATTGTGCGAATGTGTGTGGAAGCACAAAGGAGTCGAGTCAACTGAGACTGGTTTATGGGCATCATATTATTGTAGAGAATTACTGACAGAAAAGACGTGTGTCAGGATAGAGAAAGAGGGTACTCATCCTTTTTGCTTACCCCGATAGGGACATACCGTGCTGACAGAGTGGTAAAATAATATTTAAGATTTAAAAAGATTGAAGTTAATGGATTATTGGGTATTTGAATTCAATAATATGGTTAAGAATTTGTGATATTATTAAAGTGAAACGTTTATTCTATCGCCCCAAAAATTTTCGTTCATCTATCGCATGTCGCATTACAGCTGGCCCTAGAGTAGGGAAACTGTGAGACTCGAGGCGAATATGAAGTTATTGAAGTTGACAACGATTCAATGATTTAAATAAATATTGCTCTTAGTTTTTAAGTTTTATTATTTTTTATTTTTAAAGTTTCACTTGCATCGTGATTTCATAAAACCAAACTATTCTTTTTTTGTGTTATTTTTAACATTATTATTTTCAAATTTAGAAATATAAATATCAATTTACTTTTACAAACGTAATTGAGGGAATACGTTATTCAAAATTTTCGGCGTAGCATAATTAACCTCCAGTCTTATGTTTAGGTAAGATTACATTGTTTGATATCTTAGACCTATTAATAATATTATTACACGAAATAAATTTATGATACAGATGTTTTGCTCAAAACAATATTGTAGGTTGTTGCTAAATGTGAATAATTTCTTCGATCACAGATTAAATAATATATTTTTATTGTTAATAATAGCTGAAATATGCAAACATTTAAGCATATTATAGCAGAAGTTATAATAGTTATTAAGTTATGTTACCAGGTATATTTTTTAGGTTAAACTGAACGGTTATAAATTTATGCTTTTGTAATGCGTCACAATATTTTGTACGATCAGCTCATATAAAAGATTTCTTATATTTAACAGCAAATAATCTCTTATTCCATGCAACACTTCTAATTTATAGAAGGCATTTTTAATTTTAACTGTTTATATGTTCTACAAAACACATTATAAACTTTTAGATTGAAACACCGGAGAGCAATTAATTTGTCTGGTAACTTCGCTAAGAGAAAGATGAAAAGATAAAATAAAGAGAGAGTATAAAATATATAAAGGCATAAATTAGATAGGTATCATTTGTAATGTTAAACAAAACGTAATGGTTTGATAAATATACGGTTTATTTCAAATACTAGAATATAATTCAAGATATTTTGATATAAGTTTAACCTTTAATTGATACTTGATAAATAGTGCTGGTTATAACATAAATTTTTGAGGCCAACAATGCATAAACTTTTAAAGGAGCGTTATTACATGCTGAATACGTTATTGAGTCATTATATTTTTTATATTATAGTTTAATATTTATTCGTGATTAACTTGAAATTGAACATTAGAAAAATCATGTTGATTTGTTGGGTGTATTTCCATTATTTGAACACACATACGGTGCATATAGAGGAGAAACATACTTTTTGTATAAAATGACTGGCTGGTTTTTATTTCGTTTAATTTTAGAACTTATTATTTTAAACTGAAAAAACAACTGGACGTCACCTTTATTGGATTGTTTCAACTATACTCGAAATTACATCATTTCGACCGAATTTACCTTAATTATTATTTTAACATTTTTTCTTTTATTTATCATACATTTCATTTTTTTTGTATGTCAAGGACGACTTGACCCCAACTGAGATTGCTAGGGCACTTGAACTGAGGGAACTGATCAAACATCCAGAACTTTATGTAAAAAAAAATCCGTTTTAATGTTCGTTTAAAAATTATTCGTTTTAAAATGTTTTTGTAGTATCCAAAAATGCTTTTGTGAGAAAAATGGGATAAGGCAGAAACAGACGTACTTCAAGCAGAGAAGATAGTTTCATTCAGCTTCGCGTACGTAACAACCCACGCCTAACGGTCGTCCAAGCTAGAAATAAGTTCGAGAAAGTGTTAGTACAGTATATAATCTGAAGACTTAAGGAAATTGGTTTTTGTATTTTTATGCCCGTCAAGGCTCTAAACCTTGAGGTATATTATCGTAGAAATAATCTGAATTTTGCCCGGGAATATCGATTTTAGAACACGGACCAATGGGATAAAGTATTTATGATTTAGTGATGAGTGCGAAATTCTTTTAAAGCAGGTTGGCGAAATATTTTGGAGCTTTTTATGTTCTCCTCAATGTAATGGTGAAATTTAAAAGTGAACACGCATTTTTAAAATCTTTGAAGTTCAAAAGAAAAGCGTGTTTTTAATATTTTCAGTAATGTTTTGTGTCTATTCAGTAAAAATGTAGCCATTAACCTATTTTAAAGCGGACTTACGAATGAACTGATGACACAAATATGGATGGAGCCTGGCACAATAGTACGATTTGTGCAATCTTCACAATAATTTATAATGTGACACATTATACACACATATAAAAGTGGTAATATTATTTTGTTCTAGAATATTCCTTATTGTTCTATGATGATATGTGAACATGCTACAGTAACTGCAACATATATTTTAGTAAAATTTTATAGTTTATAAGAATAACTTTGCACTCTTATATACAACTTAAATTACTACTTATTGTTCTATATGTCACCACACAAACATGCCATCACCACAGTTAAATCAAACAAGGATAATCACGGTGTTCTTACTAAGGTAAGTACCAAGAATAAAGCATCTATTTTTCATATATTTGCGCTCTGTTTCCGATTGCTTATAATTTTCCCTGCGGTTGCGGGTTTTCTATTTAATCTGCTGGTTAGTGTCCAGCGGTCCCGATTTCTACTAACATGCGTTAGAATTGTCAATATTTTTTGTTTTCCTTGCCTTTTTTAAACGTCTGACGTTATACTCGTACGTACTTCGTACTTTATATGTCAAAATTTTATATGTTCTGGCGTTAATAACCAAATTATCCACAATAATAAACATAACGCTATAAAAACCCGCGGAATATTCTCCCGAGTGTGACTGTTACTTCACAACTTATAATTTTCCTTATAATGGTTACACACCCTTAGAGCAGAGCTTTCATAAGAAAAAATTACGATATCTTAATATAATAAAAAGTTATTAAAGTGTCAAGAAGTCACGATTTCTTCTGTCGGTCTCGCGAATGAAGCCGCGGGCATAGCCAGTAAAATATAACAAAATACAAATAGTATATTTAAAAAAACTTTCTATAAAAAAGCTGTTATTCAATATTTCAGTTGTACTAAAATAAAAAGAGTCAGATATAACCGTCCGCCATATTGACTTTAGCGTGACGTCATTTTATTTTCGTATTCTTGTTAGCAAATTCTTTCATTTGATATCCATATCATGGGGGTGCATAAAAAATAACTGGTCCGCCATCTTTGAGAGTCCGCTGTTTATGGATTTAGAATTACGTCACTCAACGTCGAATTACGTCATCCAAACTAAACGTGTATGCAAAATTTCAACTCAATCAGTTGGGAATAACTGATTTAAAATTCAGTTGCTAGATTTGCTCCGTACTAAAAAGCAAGTTAAATAAAAGCTTGTAAAAATACACAAGATGGAATTGAATAAGTAATTGCTAATTCAATATATCTCTTAAAAAGGGAACACAATCTCCAAATAACTAAATACACCTTGCAGTTGTACTATGGCAGTTTAACTGCAGAGATATTTAAAGAGACATTCAAAATATTATACATGTTATATTTGCAGTCACGTTTATCGCACACAAGTCCGCCCTCAGTTAAATTGCATTTGAGAACATGTGAGAATAGCTAAGTGTGCTCCACCTTAGACGCATAAGAGAGTAAGTTAAAATTTCTACAGCTTCTTTCTAAGTTTATGCTTTTACAAAGTGATGATTAATTAACATGTGTGTAACTAAATGAATGGTTTAGTATATGTACCTATCAGTCTTTTCAGTTATACTTATTTTATATCCAATTTTAAAAGACATTTTGGTTTCAAGAACTAATCTATGTTTCTTGTTTCGATGGCATTTTATTTTGACAATAACATTATATGCTACGTTTTACTAGGTTATGTAACGAAACGAAAAATAACATTTCCATATGTAAGTACAGCATATATTTATGTATGAAATAAATTTATTTGTCGTCTTGTCGGTTTGAAATATTTTAATCGTGGGAGTTCGTGAAATAAGTGTATCTAAACAAATCGGCAAAAAATAGATACGCATATACCTACTTACAGTACTTACTATAATGATATGAAACAAATGAAACTATGTAACTGGCCGTTTTGAAACGTAAATAATTTAAAATGTCAATAATAATTAAAAACTACCGAGATGTGTTTTAATGATGATAATGTATTATTTAACCAGTTCTTTCACAGAAATATTTATATCATATAGTTACTGGCGTTTGCTCGCGACTTCGATTCTGTTGTCTTTTAAATGAAGCCAATCACGCGCTACATTTTGTAAAATGATTGCTCTAGTACAGACACCTTCGCGGGCGTGCGCGCAATACTTTGGCAAAGTTTCATCGCAATCGTAAGAATGGTATAGGAATGTATACGGGATAAACAACACCATTTATACAACAATCAATTTCATAATATAAATTATATTATATTATATTTAATTATATTATAAATATATTTTATAATAAGCATCAAATGTTATAAATAAGTATTAAAGTAGCTAACCCCTTGAGGCGATTTTATACCCTTGAGGCGATTCGAACGTTGAGCTCGCCCAGGTATTCACTTGCGGGTAAACGAGGCGAACAACGCCTTTGCCTGTTGGGACGCGAAAATAAATTTTAACACGGAGTAGATGACGCGGACGCCTTAGATAATATTTTTCACCGTAATAAGATTTTACCGATGACAAATTAATGAACGTTTATATCATTTTGATTTCTTTAGTGTGAAAAGAACATCACTGTAATATTCAAACAGGAGGAGGTCAGACAGGTAAGCGAAAATGAATATTATGTATGCCACGCTGCAGTACTGTATTCTCTAGAAATATTGAAACTTGACAATATATTCAACTTTTGTTTTTATATTTTTCCAGCCAGAGTGTGTTATACATATGCTGGAGTATTTGCTTAGCGTGCGAGTCAAGTCAGCTAACATTTAGCATACTCTCACCCTGCTTGCAGCTCCCACCTTGCCCGTATGTGACCATGCTCTTCCTGATATTAACATAGTATCAAATTATCATATATATTTCATAGCTATCATAAATACAATATTTTCCTGGTTATATTTTATGCCATCTATGTACTATAATAGTATAAAGCTCAAGAGTTTGTTTGTTTGAACGCGCTAAAGTCTGGAATCACCAGTCAGATTTAAAAAAATCTTATTGCATTTTATAGAATATTTATTGACGAAGGTTGTAGAGTATAACAATTTACACTAAACTATGAACGTCAAATAGTTTGGCAAGCTGTAGGCATGTACGATAAGTGAGAACAATGATAAGCTACAGGGGTGCGTCAGCGGCGGCGTCGTAAAGAATTTGTTGAATATATGTACTTAACGCGGGTGAAACCGTGGGACACGGCAAGTATTATTATAAAAAGGTAAAGTTTGTAAATGTTTGTAGGAGGTAATTTCCGGAACTACTGATCCGATTCAGAAAATTTCCTTCACTAATAGAAAGCTACGTAATACCCAAGTGCTAATCCCTAATTCGTAATATAGGCCAGATTATATTGTATATTAGAATGTACGCTATATTGTATTGTTGTTAAGGTTTATATTATTTAATTTAATGAGTACGAAGTCGTAGGTGGTTGCTGTTTTGTTTATAATTTAAGCAGATATACCCGGGATAGTCTTATAAATGTTATAAACCCATATATTATTCTATTAAAAGAGATATATCTTCAATTTATAGGACACATACTCTAGTATATATCTAGTTAGAAGTTACTAAAAAGTAATACGTATTAAATAGAATAATTGTCTGTCTGAATACGTTTTACACGAGATTAACAAAATGGCTGTAATTTTGGGCAGATCCGGTGAAGCTGTAAAAGCCGCAAAGCCAGGCAAGGCCAACAGTATAGTAGGTTCGAAAAAAATAATCAAGGGCAGATATCACAAATTAAATGTCTCATTGGGGGTTCGTTTTAATAGTATAAAAGACTGTCGCGGCCCGCATTAAATATATTAAAGTCTGCCACGGTTCAGTTTAAAAATATTAAAGACTGTCGCGGTACACATTAAATATATTAAAGTCTGCCACAGTTCGGTTTAAAAATATTAAAGACTAATTGTCGTCCAATTGTCGTCCAAAGCTAAATTGAAATTAATAATCGTACCCAAGTGCCAGCCACGGCTATCATTCTTAACATTACAATGTTTGTATGGTTTTACTGAGTCACTCAATTTGATGTGTTTAAGGTTTATTATACATTAAATAATATATGATATTTTGCGAAAATTTCTACTTTACAATCGTAAAACATGGTACATGCGTAGGCATATCTGTTTCATATTATACAATTTCATCACGGCTTTTTATTTTTAAAACCACACACACTTGTGTTTTTCGACGTTATAATATATTATGTTCGTATTTTAGTGTATGTGTTTATTGTGTTACTTAGAAAAAGTTACAAATTAAATGTCTCATTGGGGGTTCGTTTTAATAGTATAAAAGACTGTCGCGGCCCGCATTAAATATATTAAAGTCTGCCACGGTTCAGTTTAAAAATATTAAAGACTGTCGCGGTACACATTAAATATATTAAAGTCTGCCACAGTTCGGTTTAAAAATATTAAAGACTATCTCGGTCTGTTTTAAATATATTAAAGACTGTTGCGGTCCAGTTTAAATATATTAAAGACTGTCGCGGTCCGAGTTAAAGCTTCCATCCATTAGAGTTATTTAAGTGGTAAACTTTTCGTGCAAAATTTCTCATGGCACTTGTTCCATGTTCCCAAGTTCCAAGTTCCCACGTGAGATTTCCTTTGTCTTGAAGCTTAAGGTTCAGGTCATTAATAATATGTTTAAATTGTCTGATAAGAAAGTAATAGTAGCCACTTTCGTGCTTAGAAAACTTCATTAAGTAATTAATGAAACCAATGTTTGAAAATCTAGAATTTCACAATTTCTTTGTAAAATGCTAACTTTATTTAATAACTTGATTGCCATGGATGGCATTAATTAAAAGTTTACGCCCATTGTGGGTGACGTTCAGAGCCGAAGGATTAACCTTACATTATTGTGCAGCAGTAAATTTTTATATTGATTTCTTATTTCAAATTTTTGACGTAACTAAAAAAGATAATTTCCTGTTGCTTCTATTGAGGTCCGCACAAAATAGATCGGCAGCCCGGATTCAGGCCCCGTTCCGCCATTTGTTGACCTCTGTTCTGGTGTCGTATGAAAAAGGGGCGCATCTAACGAAAATACAAACCGGATAAAAAAAGAATTTGAAATGTTTCAAAATATGTCACTTCAATTATGTCACGTCCTTTTAGACTATATGTAACATAAGACCGGAAGCTCGTAGGGAGACTCAAAAAATAATACTACTATAGGTGCGCCATTTACAAAAAAATTGAAGATGCGTCCTTTTTTCTTGGAATGGCAGTGTTCTAGTATTTGTATAGATTACGTAATAATTACACAAAAAGGTTAAATGGCTATAGTGTAAATTTGAAACTTGTTCAAATCAATATCAACAGAAAAAGCTCAGTCTTCCTGAGGCCTGAGGACTGCAGTATTTTGAGGTTGGCTACTTCATATCATAAAATAATAATAAAAAAAACTTTCAAATATATTCTCTGTATATTTTCTAGACTCGATGCATATTTTTCTACCTACGCAATTGTCGTCCAAAGCTAAATTGAAATTAATAATCGTACCCAAGTGCCAGCCACGGCTATCATTCTTAACATTACAATGTTTGTATGGTTTTACTGAGTCACTCAATTTGATGTGTTTAAGGTTTATTATACATTAAATAATATATGATATTTTGCGAAAATTTCTACTTTACAATCGTAAAACATGGTACATGCGTAGGCATATCTGTTTCATATTATACAATTTCATCACGGCTTTTTATTTTTAAAACCACACACACTTGTGTTTTTCGACGTTATAATATATTATGTTCGTATTTTAGTGTATGTGTTTATTGTGTTACTTAGAAAAAGTTACCACACTTTTTTATGTTTTAATGAGAAACATCTTTGTTAATAAGTTTCTCATATCTTTTCAATGTTTGCCACACGTGTGACTAAGACAAACTTCTATCTTTTTATTAGCTTATTTATCCAGAGATTTGTTTATGTAGTTACATTTACTTATTACCCTTATTTATGCCTATTGCTCACGATTCTGTCTGCGTAGAAAGTGCCACCCTATCAGCTTATTATCAAGGTCACCCGGACTGTTAAGGTTTGTATTGTAAAATATTAGCAAATAAAACTGTTTTTGTATTAAATTTTTCTGAAAGTATTGCCATACGAAACAGCGAAAAGTTTTCTAGATATATCTAGTAGAAATTAAAATACATGAAAAATAAATTCTAAGAAAGAGAAATAGCATAAAATTAGTTTTGTGGCGCTATAAGTATCAACAAGGTATATAACAAAATATTGAATTTATTTATTTAAGACTAGAAACTGCACGCGACTTCATTCGCGTTAAGTGCAATATAAAAAATATATAGCCTCGGGGAGAACGTAGCTTTCTATCACTAAGAATTTTCAGAATCGGATTATACAGATAAACTTTATCTCTTTATAATTTGAGGGTATAATAGTATCACAGGCTCTGTCCACGATATACTGGTAGGAAGACATATTTATTTCGGTGACGTTTAAAAAAAACAAAATTACTGTTGTGAAAAATCAGTGGATATAATATTAATTTGATAATATTAATCCTAACATTGCTTTTAAATGAATTAAAGTAAATTTTCACAAAAGTGGACAGTGGTTTTTTGCTTTTATACCCTATGTTTGTAATAGTATAGAAAATGCATTGCAAACAGTGCAAATATTAAATATTATCCACTTTTATAAAAAAAATATACACGTATAGTGACAAACAGTTTTTTTTTCGATCTTACTATACTGTTAGCCATAAGGGCCCTGAAGCCTCAGACGGCTTTTACAGCTTTACCGGGCTTGGGGGCGAGCGCTTAAGGCACTCAGTCTCGAAAGCATGGCAGCAAGCACGAAGGGTGCCAAAGAGGCCGAGCCCCGGCTTGAACTATTGCCGTAGTCGTAAACAAGTCACGAACTGGCTAATTCTCTTTCCGTAATTCGATCTGAATTAACAATACATATATATATATTTGATCTAAACTAACTAGCGAAAAAAAAGAAAAAAAAGCTTCCTTATGAATGCAGCGTCACTGTATCGCGCGAGCGGTTGCTGGCTCAAGGGCTCCACGCCGGAGGAACGGACCTAGGATTGAGTTGCCGCCGCAACAGGTGGGGGCAAACAAGCGTACGGCCCGCTTGATGGTAAGCGGTTACCGTAGCGTGTGGACGCTTGTTACACGAGAGGTATCACTAGCGCGTTACTCACCTTGAAAACCCCTTCCCGAGGAGCTCTGGAAACGCCTTACCGCAGGAACACAACACAAGGTTATTTAGCTGCGATTTTCTGTAAGGTGCAAATATATCACCAGTCGAGCTGCCACAAAGGGATTTCTAAACCTGATTCTAATATGCAAACCTATATTTCTATGCACTTTTTGTGTATAACTATATTTCTATATTAATATGCACTATATTCCTAATTTACAACATTATAAAATAAATGTAATCAAGCATCAGCGCATCGTAATGTAATGTATTTCTGTCTATACACATTTTTTTTTCCAAACCAGAGACACATCCTCTATGAAGGATACTTTATTAATTACGAACATACCTTTAATATTATTTTTTTCGATCTCACTATACGAGTATTAATTTTAGTACCTAATCGTAAAAAAGGATAATTTCAAAATATTACATTTTTATCACAGATTTACTAACATCACAGATATTACTGATTCAGATCAATTTTTGTAAACAGGAACCATACGTCATTCCATAATTAATAGGCTATAAGAATCGTCAATAATATTTTTAGGGATCGTAAAAAAATGTTAACCCATTTTGATGTAATTTTGTAACCGGAATGTATACATGTCTTTCTCAGCTGATAGATTATAATATGAATTATCAATAATATGAGTAAAAATAAAATAATTAATGTGTAACAAACGCGTGTCATAAAAATTAAAAATTTGTCATGAATTGAATTAAATAATAAGATATAAAATTATTTAGTCATAACAGGTAATTAACGATTATAATTACAAAAATTATATTGTGTTGTAATTACGAACGTATTATGGTTGGTAATATCATATTTTTATTACGCTGTTATGGTACGCTTGAACTTTTCAGGGTGTTTTCATAATACGTTTTAAATTAAAGCTTATCTGGCATTTAATCTTGATCTAGTGGGAGTTGCGTCGCGTGGGTGGTAACAACTTCTTAACGGAGATTTTCTTTATCTTCGTTGGTTCGGTCAAAGCGTCATAGAAATTTTAATCGTAATGTAGTCTTTTAAGACTTCATTAAAACTTAAAATTATTAACTGTCTTATACAGTTTTGATAAATAATTATAATATCTTTATAAACCTAACAGATAATCAATTTATTCATACAAAATAATAGATACATAATTCAATTCAGTAGCATTATAAGCTATTTATCTAAATTTTGATTAACTTTGGTTTTTGTGATGAAAATCTGCAGATGACAAGAGTCAGAAGATTATGATTTTACTAAATTATCTTTGTATTATTTAAAATTATAAGAGTGTTTAGTCAGTTTTTATACCACATTTTCCAACCATACTATTTCCATTTAATATTTTAAAAAACAAAACATGTAGATACAGTTTATACTTGAATAGGCGTACCGATACGGTGGAAATTGTATCACGCTAAATCTAGAATCTGAGTTGAGCGCTTTTTTTTTTTTTTTTTTTTTTTTTTTTTTTTCGAACTGACTATACTGTTAGCCTTAGGGGCCCTGGAGCCTTTACGGCTTTTACAGCTTTACCGGGCTTGGGGGGAGTTGAGCGCTCTCAAGTAAAGCTTGCGGAGGCGATGCGTAGGGCTGCCACCAATATCTATATAAATAAAATGATTGAGGTTTACATATGTGTGCGCATCACGCAATAATTACTGGTTATACTTTGATTTTTTTTTGTTTTACGCCTTAGAATAATAATATAATATAATAATAATAATAATTATATAAGAATAATAATAATTATTTAGTCCACAAGAGCAGATCCGGAGGCAATGCTAGTTTTATAATAAAGTATTTTGCTATATGTTGAACAATTATACTTAAATCTCTATGTGAAAGATAAAGTACGTGAAAATACATTGCTTCACATAGATTGATTTTTCTATAATTCATTTTACGTAAATTGTTACAATAATAATATTTTTACATGCATTTTGCAACAGATCGGCTGAGTGACTGAAATGAATATTGGAATCTGTATTCCGAGCCAGTCAGTGGTGGACGAAACCCGGCGAAAGGCCGGAGCGGTAAAATTAAATGAGGCATCCGTTCTGCTTGGAAATTGATTTATTTTACATGTACATTTGAAAAAGGATTAAAATAGATGTAATGGCAGATAAAAAACAAATAAGTATTTATAATATGTTTTATTATTCGTTCATATGCGCCATAAATGAAAATACATGATAGGCAAAACCTACTTACTCTCCTTTCTACGCTTATATTTTACGACTACTTTATTTTGCTAGAATGAACTTTTGAATTGAATACGTGTTTCAAGTTATTTCCATAGAAAGAGGCAATTTAAAAAACGATAGATAACAAAATCAGGGTTTCAATATGGTATAGCAGCTATATATCTATCATATACATCCAACATTTTGAGTTTGTTTCGCCACGATACATAATTTCCAGTTTGTATAAACTATGACTCGGAGAAGCTACGACCCTCGTTCAATCGTTCAGTCGACAGCTGTTGTCAAGATTTATCGATTGCATATACAAAATGTTAGAGCGACATAGTTATTGTAAATATACATATAAAACATACATACATATATGGTGTTAAAGTTAAAAATGTCGGCCTATACTCGTTAAAAAGTCAAATCGAAATATACAAATCGTATACGGATATGTGGAATATATTTTATTTGTTTAAATAAAAGGTGTCAATCCTAACACTGTATGTAGATTTTCAATTTAAGATTTATGAAGCTAATCAAGCGAGCATGAACAATACCTTGTCACTAGTGATGCAGACATTTACTCGTAATATATGCCGTTTAACATAATAGATAAATTAGTAACTATCATTAGTCTGTCTGTACATGGAAACAAATTAAATGATATAGAAGATCATGGTTATACATTTGTAACCTATATAGGTGAAATTCCGCCTAGTTTTAGTTTTAACCTCCGACGCAAACATATAAGTGCTATAACTTTGACGTGTGTACTTGTGTATCCGTGTATCCGTGTATCTGTGTAATTTGTGTGTCTATCCCTGGCATCGTAGCTCCCAAACGGCTGAACTGATTTTGATCTAGATTTTTCTTCTTTGAAAGGTGATTTGATAGACAGTGCTCTTAGCTATGATTCAAGAAAATTTATTCAGCCGTTTGAAGATTATCAGCTCTTTTCAAGTTGATAAATGCATGTGAGCATCCTCCACAGGTCTGATCGGGTTCAAATTAGATATTCTGTTACTTCAATGATATTATAAGAACATGGAAATCTTGACCTGATGCTGCAGCATCATCTAGAATCTGCAGGCTACGTAACTCTTCACCAACTTGGTGAGGAGATATCGTGTGTGAGCTCATTAGAATGGTCTCAATGAATAGGTTGCTTTTGTCGGGGTATTTTTTTTTTTATATGTGATTTGTTTTTCCAGTTTTATACATATTTTATCATTACAGCTTAGCCCTTACTCATAAAAGCGTATCACTATATATTGTAAATTATCTAATACTCGGAACTGAAGCTAGCATATATACCTAAATATTATTTTTAAATTGTTTGTATATTTTTAATAATATTCATTGTCTAGCGCCTTTAAGGTAAATCGTAATATTATTTTGTGTATATTGTTATTCAGACCCCAAGCTTTGTCTTGATTTAGTTTGCATTATTATTTAGACCGCAAGCTTTATCTTGAATTAGTTTCCATTACTACATATACCTCAGTCTAACTTGTAATAAAAACTTTGGCCTAATTTGAATATTTTAAATTATAAATTTATTATTACTGTTTAACGCCTATGAGGAAAATCTTAATTTCATAAAGATTTTGAATATGTTTTTTAAATTGTCAATATATTTATCGTTTTTGCTTATTTCCTAGCATTAAAAACGTAATTATGCAGCCTACATGTTGACTTAAGCTTGTAACTGCGTTTAAGTTGTTTTGATAGATTTAAAGTAATGCATGTTAAACAAACTGACAAAATTACGAAAAGTCTAAAAGAGAACTTAATGCTCATGTCACCTATTTTTAAGCCCCCAATTATTTTTTCTAATATTTGCAATGTAGATTATGTCATTTTCATTTCAAACAAGCAGTAGCTCGTACGACACAAAAAGGAAGGTTAAACTTTCACCTGCGGTAGCGTTGGAGACGACACAAAATAAATATTCATTGAGAATAATATTATTCTCCCGTTATTCTCTATACAAAATCTGGTATTAAGTCTCTTCATATGTAAATTTTCAAAGGTAAGCTTGTAACATCCGTAGCTGTAATTATATGGTTTATTCGATGTGTTTATTAAATGAAAGCTCGTGGTTATATAACTATTAGGTCTTTACCTATGAAATTGCCGTTTTGTATGAAAAAATTTAAACGATGTTTTTTCATGTATTTTTTATTTTTATTAATCGAAGTAATCACCCATGCATCTTTGACAGCGCAGTGGCAGTTTATTGATGCTCTTCTTAAAGAAATCAGCTGGACGGGAGGCAACAAATTCTTCAAAGGCATTTGGTACTGCCTCTCGGGTATTGAATTTTTTTCCCGCCAAGGAGTTATCCAAATTCTGGAAAAAGTAGTAGTCTGTAGGCGCAAGTTCTGGTGAGTAGGGCGGATTATGGAGAACTTCGAACCCCAGTTCTTGCAACTTGGAGACCGTCTGTTGTGCAGTATGAGGTCGCGCGTTGTCGTGCAGGAGCAGCGGAGACGAGCGATTGACGAATGCTGGTTGGAGATGTGCCAGCTTCTCCATCATTGTGTTCATTTCTTTACAGTACACATCTGCAGTAATGCTCACCCCGTTTGTTAAGAAGCTGTGATGAATTACACCGGCTACGATAATTAACAGGCTACGATACATACCCTCAGACTTGTTCTGGGATACACCGCAACTGGATACCGTGGATTTGTCGGCAAATGTTTTCGAGAAGCTTAAAAATGAGCCTTTTATTATGCATACAAAATTACAGGTATTTATGTTTAATTATAAGTATGTATAGATTATAAGATCACTCCCGAAATTTCATTAGGGATTTAGACTTTAGTTTACCTATAGCGTTAGTTTATTAAATGACTACTCACTTTCTAAAAATAATAAGTATGACTATAGTAACTTTTACTATTAAGGGTTACTAGACCACCAAACAGTGACCATCACTTTCCTAGGTGTAAGTTTTCGTTTAGGGCATTGTTTAGGTGCTGAACCAGGATCCAACCAACTTGCTGAGCGCTTGCGGTTATCAAACAGAATCAATTTTTCATCGCAGGTAACAATGCGGTTCAAAATTCCTTCATTTGTGTGTCTGTTGAGCAGTGCAAGGCACGTCTCCACGCGTACTTCGCGCTGGCGATCATTGAGTTCGTAGCGCACCCATTTGTCAAGCTTTTTTACCTTGCCAATTTGACGCTAATGGACCAATATTGTTTTGACGTTAACGTCAAAAGCTGCTGCTAATTCAGCCGTAGATTGTGCATCATCAGCTTCCACAATCGCCTTTAATTCGTCATTGTCGACCAAAGTCTTCGGTCGACCGCGAGGTTCATTTTTCAGGTCGAAATTCCCAGAACGGAAGCGAGCAAACCAATAACAGGTGGTGCGTTGGTTTGTAGTGTTAGCTCCGTAGTCGTCGTTGATGTTGCGTGCCGCTTGTGCCGCGTTACTGCCACGACGGTAGGTACTCATATTCCATAATTACTCGAATTTTTAACGTATCCATGATGACAAAAAAGATTGAAATGTAATGAAAATGTAACACTAATCAATAAACAAATGACTACTTTTGGAAATAGAATTCCATATTTTTAAAATAAACTTAATTTGAAATTAGAATTCTTAGCCAAACAAAAAATATTTTGATTTGAAATGGCCAGTACTGCAGAACGGCAATTTCATAGGTAAAGACCAAATATTTAAAAAAAAAATCTCTTATTTTAGGCATTGGCGTTCGCAGAGAGGGTGTCGGGTGTTATTTGCTTTCTACATCAGATGTTGGTTTATCAAAAGTGGTTTATAAAAGTTACTTATTGACTAGCGACAGCTACTATTGACCCGGACTACTGACTGAGCGCGATAGCAACAGGTGTGCTCTGAAACACGCATTATATAAGCAAGCAAGGACAGGCTTAAAGGACATTACCGTACACTTGCGATCTTTTTCAACATCGCAAAGGCATTTGATAAGATCTGGCTCGCCGGACTAGTCCACAAGCTTCATCAGTCACTAACCCCGGTTAGATTAGTTCACATCATCCGCGATTACATCGTCGATCGTACTTTTCGCTACGGGGTGGAAGGCGAACTCTCCTCAATGCGTCCGATATGCTCCGGTGTTCCACAAGGATCCATCCTGGCGCCTTGCCTTTTCAATCTGTACACCAGCGACCTCCCTTGACTCCCGGGAGTAGAGGTAGGACTGTACACTGATGATACAGTTATCTATAGCTCTAATAAGAACTGAACCAACCTCAAATGTCTCGTCAAACGGGCCATATACCTACTTGGTGTATGGTACCGTAGATGGAGAATAGCGATTAATCCTGTTAAAAGTGCCGGGTTAATCTTTGACCCCTTTCCGGGGAAAAATAAATTCAAGCCACTTAGACTGAACCAAACACCTATCCCCTGGGCCACCCAGACGAAATATCTAGGCGTCACTCTCGACAATAAGTTATCTTTCAAGCCACATGTCAGTATAGTCCGGTACAAGGCAGTCATGGTCCTGGGCCGCTTGCATACGATGCTATGCTCGGTAACATGCCAAAATGGCAATTGCCAAATATGTAAATAAACTTACACTATACAAGACATGTGCCTGTCCGATTATCACATACGCTTGCCCTGTTTTCACGTTCATGCCGAAACCAAACTTTAAATAGTAACTTTTTATATGCACAGTTAGCTCGAATTTCTATGGATAGGGATAGAGTCAGATCGCGACTTTTTCGCATAATCGCGAACAGCCCAAGTGGTTCGGACACTTTGGTACCCATGGATCTTGTTAGCTAGCTTTCGCGGCTGAGTGCCTTCAGCGCTCGCCCCCAAGCCCGGTGAAACTGTAAAAGTCGTCTGAGGCTCAGGGCTTTTATAGCTAACAGTGTAGTCAGTTCGAAAAAATAGACATTCTTACTCGAGCTGTCGGATCATGAAGAACTCCGTTAATATTCAAACCTAAGATTGATCAAGGCTCCCTACTGTGCCGGAGCCTGGATAGAGGATAACCGGGAAGGCTACCGGATCAGTTACAAGTTTCATCAGGAAAGTAAGGGTCATGGTGGCTATAGTGGAGATTGGAAGCCACTAGAGGTAACTCCAATTAAAACATATGAATATATTGTTGCTTGCACTTAATCCGGATGACGTTATCGAGGGATGCTGCTGCATCACTGACAAAAAAAATACATAAACATAAAAAGGATTACTATGAAACGTTTACAAAAAATTTGTTAATGAAAAAATAACCTGTAGTCTGTTAAAAGAAAATTAATTAAAAAAGTACGTCTGTCTTTAGTTTAATCCCATATTCACAACGGTTCGATGTTACGCGTGAAGTAATAGGATCTCATGTGTAAGTTTATTTAATTATTGCTTGTCGTTGTGTTTCAGATTAATATTGCGTAAAGCCTCTTTGTTATTTACTCTTATAAAATATTAGCTTTATGAAACGTCGTTTTTCCAATTACAATTCACGAGTAGACAATATGTTTCAAAATTAAAGTTAATTATTTAATCAAATCGGTTTATTGAGAAAAGCCTAAAAAATACAAAACTGGAAAAAATAATTGTTCATTTATTTAATTTTCCCTTGGGAAAATTGAGATCTTTTGTCTTTTAGTCACTGGATTGAAAACGCCAATCAGACATCGTGATATCATCGTAATATATATTCAGATTTGAGTGTTATTCCTATTAAGATATCTTGTGACAAGTGACTCTAAAATTATTACTGTTTAGAAATAGTGATTTTCAAATTATATAAGTGAGGAAGAAATTTCATAAGTTTCAACTAAAATTCCAGTAAACTCAACTTTGGACATTATACCTTAGTTTTATTTATTCAATGATGATGTCATTCGCGGTCACATGAATATAATGCCGCGTTTTTGTAGCATATTTTAATTAATTTAAAATATGTGTAAAAAGGTGGAATATATCTATTAAAATGGATGTTTGTATGTGTATTGCCTATGGACTCACACGTCTGGAGCGATTTTGATGATATTCGATTAGATTTAGATGACAATCTTCATATTAGCTCAGCGGGTGTAATACTGTAAAGTATGGTAGCGATCGGATACCAAAATTTTTTTTATCTGACCCACACAACGCGTGGCTAGGTTTGCTAGTAATGAATAAATATTAATTCACGGGTGTTATTGTCAAAATATGAAGTGCTTGAAACAACTTTTCCGGATTTGATGTAGTTATAGCTTTATTGTTTTTCCTTTTTTTTTCAATTTACTTTATAAATTAGGATGTATTTTTATAGTTAGTAGGTCAGAATTCTACTCTTTATTTACCTCATACAATCGCTCTTCGTACAATATTTATAATAATACATATGTGTTATTTATTTGCTTCATCAACTATTGCAATTGCAGTGTGCACAATGCAGATTATTATAAAACGAAATAGTAGTTTTATAGTTCAAAAAAACATAAATCTTAAATGTAATGATCAAAATCTTGTGCGTCTGTTAGTTCGTGTAACGACTTGACAAATTGAGTTCATATTTACATAATATATTTGTTTTATCAAGACGATGGTTTATAGATATGCCAGGATCCTACAGGTGGCGATGTGATCGACCCATTAAGTACGGGAAAGGGCAGAACGATGTCTAACGGGCTAGCTATATATGAGATGATATCATGTATATTTTCTTATAAAATATTTTAGTAACTATAACACTTACCTGTAAATTATGGTAGAACCATAGCGATCCAGTCACGGAGATGGCAAACCAGAGAAATAGTGTGAAAACGGATATATGGCTGAGGTGGAGAGCGTTCAAAATTGCCGAAAGGACGACAGCGAGTGCGTGGCACAGTACTATCGGTAGCGCGCAACGATCGATTATGTCCCATGGCACCTCCTGCAAAGTTACCTTTTATGAGGTCAATGTATCAAAAATTTAGGTCGATTAATGTTTGACATACACAAATAGGTAATACCATTAAGATATACATATGTATATTGGTAATAGATATTTTTATGTTGACAGCTTTTTGTATATTTAAACATAGATAATTACGTATTATCATCATGATCGTTTCATGAAGCAAGTTTGTAAGGAAACCTAATGATAGGCACAACAATAGGCAATGGACACACACGACGCACAGCTAGTTTAAATCAAGTTATCGCAATAATAACTGACTTAGTAAATAAACTATACGATATTAGCTTTCGGTGTATTGGCCACCCGTGTCAGCAGGAATTAACATTTATTGTCATTCTCGTTCCTGAGCGACGGAGTCGTGTCTCAGAAAGCATTAAATAACTGATATTTGACTCGTCAGTTTGATTTCAGCAGCTGTTAGGCTTAAATATATATATAAATACTGGCACAAATTTTTTTTATTACGATTCGCATCTCATGAAAACCTTGTAGTTAAACGAATTTTAATTGAAATGTATGTTCATTTCAATGGTCATAGCATCAGATTGCAGACGAATGTTCTGTATAAAGCTTCGACAATAGCTACATTGGCGTAGATTTTCTGATAATCAAACTGTGTAATAGCGTCATTGACTACAACACAATCAACGATAAAATAATACTTGATTATTAGATTCAGATTAACTGATATCAGATAACATTCTGAGATCAGAATATCTGATTTCAGATTGGAACAATTTGAATCCGCTCACCAGATCCTGATTTGTACTAATAAATTATCAAACATTAAACTCATGGTAACAGTTTGTTAAAGTTGTTAGTTAATTTCTATAGCTGATAAATTTACATAACATAGATAACATTTGCCGATAAATACATAGCAAAGAAATCATTAAATAGTTTGAGATTTTATTACTCAAAGACTAGCTGTGCCCCCCGTTTTCACCTGTATTAAATTTATTCGACAAACTTTTTACGGTATTGCTGCCAATGCGCCTGTGAAGCACTATCGATGTTTCAGTTCCCCTACTTGCCAGATTGCTTGACGTTTATAATGACTGTTCCGCTCCTTATGTTCGTAGCGTAAAGTTATATAGCCTGAATCTGAATCTGACTATCATAAAACAAAAATATTTTTTCGAATCCGACTGATAGTTCCAGATATCAGCGCTTTTAAACAAACAAACAATCAAGCAAAAAACACTCTTTAATTTTATTGTATTATAATTCAAAGATTAGAAAGTCAAGATTTCATGTTGAAAAAAAAAGAACAAAGTTAAAATTGAAAATGTAAAAAACATTTTCTTTGATAAAATCACGGACAACGTGAGAGCTAATTAACTCATCACCGAAGATACTTATAAAAGGGAGAATGAGAAAATTAAATAAGAACGTTAAACCTGTGTTGCAAGGTAAAATGTTAACAAAGAAATTAATATACAATTTCTTGCAGACCATAAAATTATAAATGATTTTATATTATTTTTACTGATATATAAATGTACTAGCTGTCCCCGAGGCTCCGCTCGCGTGGATACAGAATGCAATTGGTCTTGCGCACGCGCGAATCGTGCTGATCCCGCTCAAAAGACGGAAGACATAAATACTTATTGTAGGTGATCCCTAGAAGATAGAAATATATGTTATCGCTGACTTTATTATAGGTCTTTTTAAAATGTCCAATTATTATTAATTTCATATATCTTATTTGCTTTAAACAGCGTAAGGCATTTAAACGTCTCGAACTGATTCAAAATTATCGTCACTACTTATCTCGCATGTAACTTTATTTTAAAAAATATGTCCTTAATCCTGGTCAAATAACATAGCTATGAATTAAAATAAAAAACATGTAAATCGGATAAGTGGGTTTCTCGTGAAAAGAACATAAACGAACCTACAGACAGAGAGACGTTGAGTTTTATAAATAAAAAATAAAAATGAAAAAAAAAATTGTTTCTTACTTCAATTCACAAAATTAAATAAAAAAAGCAATCAGTCGCTTCTGAGACAGCGGAAGAAAATAAAAGCACTAAATATAAATCTCACTAAATGCGTTTTCAAAGCTCGCTTTGAATATTTGTATCAAGTGGCTGAGCATTTGCTTGGCTTTCAAAGGCTTCCGAGATAATTCTTGCATACAGATAAATGTTTATATTAAAACAATTATTCAAAATACTAATTTCTCTTGTAGAGTTTATTTTTTCTGTTTCTTCACTGAGATGCAAATACGCCGTGGAAACGTAAAAAACGATGTTTATCATTTGAAAAAAAAATAATAATAAAGTCTATTTAATTTTAAGGGAAGATATTTCAATTCATATAATATAAGATAATAGTTGTGCCAAAAATGCTTATTTTTGGGTGATCCTTAGAAGATAGACATATGCTAGCCGCGACTTTTTTGTAGGTCTTTTTAAGATCTACAATTATGTTATATTAATTCGATATATTTCTTATGGTTTATTCAGCGTTAGTCATTTAATCGCCCAAAAGCGTCTTTTTTCCGAGTTAACTCATAATTATCGTCACTACTTGTTTTGTATGTTACTTCATATAACAAAATATATCCTATAACCTGGACAGATAACATATCTATTAATTATAGGAAAAACCACGTAGATCGGATTAGTGGTTTTCGCGTGAAAATCGCATAAACGGACAGACAGACAGAAAGACGTTGAGTTTTATAATACACATATATAGAATTAGAACTCATGAGAAATTAAATACGAGTATAATAAAATTGATTTAAACCTACTCTAAGGGGAAGTTGTTAATTTCATAATATATTTTTTTCCCCACATTTAGCGACAGAGTAACATTAATCGAAAAATACCTATACCTACCTTAATTTAAACGTAACATTAAGCATCTGTGTATGTGAATTCAGGAAATGCTAACGTTATCGTAAATGTTTTCCGAGCGCACTCATTTTTCGTTAGGTTTTATTGTCCGGACGTGATAGGTGAGCGAATGCGTCCCTCATTGAGATATTAGAGCTGAACGTTCCAATCTATTATGGTATGTTAGATGTTGGTATTTCTTTTCGGAATGTTGTTGGAAAAATTATGCAATATATTAAAGGAGTTTTTTGCGGAACTTGGTCTGTCATATGGTGGTTTTTAATTTAATTCATAAAAACTTATGTTATTTGGCCCTAAATTATGTGCAGTTTGGTTATTTTGCACTAGTGGATTATAAATGTCTAGCAGTACCCGCGACTTCGTTCGCGTGGATATCGGAAAACAAAATAAATATATAACAGTCGATAAGCCATGTGATTGCGTAACAAACATCCAAACATACAAATTTTCACATTTTTCATATTAGTAGGATAATAATATTAGCAATAAGCATTTTAACTTGCCACAAAAACTTGCTGGACAGTTTGACAGAGCTATGTTTGAAGATTACAGGAATAATTAGAACAAGGCGACCTTGGCAGTATTATGGCTGAACACAGTTGCTATTAAATAAAAAGAATAGGATATTAAAGTTACCTGTGATGGAGACGTTGGCGTTTTTATGAGTGATCCACGACGCGCTGAAGGACGCCGGTGCATCGACGGCGCCGTTATCGACGCACGTCGGGTGACGTCTCCCGCTACCATGGCTTCTAATTACAACTGGTATACGTTGGCACTGGCAAAACATTAGTTTAAATTAATAATAGCCGTTTGTTTGCCCGATGTGATTTCCCATGGGCATCATTCTATTTTTTACCAATTTTACCACTTGTGGAATGTGTATACGAAAAAGAATATGTATTCCTGTGCAAAATTGTATGATTCTTGACCAACCGATTTAATGTGTGAGTTGTGTGTCAGTCAGTCTAAAGATTTTTTTTAAACTAGAAACCGTATTATTGATAATGGATTCATGTATTTTTTAGCTGTGTTGAAATACCAACGTTAGTCAGAAACTTATTTATTGATAGAGGTAAATACCAATACTTTAGAATTCTCGATAACAGCTTGGAAGGCACCATTCTCGGCTAACCAAACCCTTAACAATACTGATCAATGACTTAGATCGAACGCGCTGACACGATAGACGATAATGATAAAAATTTTAAGCAACAATCGAGTTAGGAAATATTTCTCTGTGGATTTGACTATATTATCAAAAATATTATTATCCGAGCAATAAAAAAAATATATTGCAAACTTAGATTAATGATTAGTCTCCGCTGCGCTCCGACTAGATACCGTTGATGTACTATAAAAATCGGTAATCGAAACTACGCCGAAACCGGCGTACTCGAGTCCGTATCATTTATAATATAATATTGTGTAATGTATTCCAGCGTAAATAACATGAACCGCAGTGTTACCGAGTAAATAAAAATCAGTTTCCTCATGGTTACGATTTTTATTATTCCTTCATTAAATATATTTATATATTTGGTTTTTAACCAACTTCAGAACAAAAGGAGATTCGGTATTCAATGAATATTTTTAATATGTAAATATAAATGGGTTTCGTGCCCGGGTGCTGTGTCGTAAATAGAAAGTGCAACCGATGTAAATGTCGCGATCTCTGAAGAGTGCGGGCAGCGGTGGCCAGCGGCCGGACACGTTTATTTTTAAGCATACGGTCACCATGCGCCAACCCAAAAACGTTCCAGTGCCAGATTTATATTATGAGTTCTTTTGACAGGCGCAGCGTGGGCGCCATTAATTTACCCCAGAACGAAATGTGACTGTAATGCCATTCAAACAGCCATAAAAAATACTCCTGTCAATCATGAACATTATGTTTAAACGGGATACCATTTGATTTTATGATTTTTAGAAACGAAAGTAATGTATTTTTATCTATACGTTTTCTGTGCTTAATTATAATAAGGAAATATATTTCTTAAATCGGTTTTTGTTACTAATATCTATGTGTTTCAGATTTCATGTAATGTCAAGCATTTTTAAGCGAAGATCAATAAATTTGAGGTTATAACCACAGACTTGAGAAAAAGACAGACGGAGTCTGCCTGAACATGAAAATGTTATAAATTCAGTTGTGTAAATTTTGAAAGGAAACGGCATGCAATGCCATCTTCTCGTGTGTTTTAACGATATATAATTACAAAGTAAAAATTTTTCTCGTAAAAAAAAAGGAAGACAGAGTATCGTTTCATTGGTAACAAAGCATATTTTGATATTATTTTCCGTGTTATTTGTTACTGATTACAAAACTACAACAGTGTTGCCTAGGCTACAGTTGAATATTTTTCAGAAAGTTATAGTTAAATATATGTATGTAGCTTGGAAGATCATTTTATTTACAATCTATCATGAAATTAAATGTAGTAGTTATATATTTGTTTCTTAATAATTTTTTTTGTTTGATAACGACTTAACACTGAAAGAGACGGCTGATATAAATTTAGTTGAATATTGCTATATAAATGTCCTTGGGGTTCTTCATTTCAAGTACAAAATTAGTTTCAGTACAAAAAGCGATGATGGCGCAGTGGTAGCGTGTACGACTTCGCGTCGATTGACGTGAGTTCGAATCCCTACAATGAGCCTAAGCTTTCGGTGAAGGAAAACATCGTGAGGAAACCATAGCATGGTGGTAGGGCATTTTCGAATGCCCGCGTGGCTAGCTACCACCATCAAGTTGAAAATCTGCCGCCAAGCACCAATAGGTGTGTTCCGGCAGCTGCACTTGAGAGCCAGTCTTCCACTAGGTTTAGCGTGTTACCATCTTGGGCCACATCGTCACTTAACATCAGGTGAGATTGTGGCCACTACGCCAAACCTATAAAGATAAAAAAAAGTTTTTTGATGACGGATGACGGATGATGGACTAACGACTGCACTGCTGGAGTGGTAAAAAAAACAGTTAAGCTTATTTTAACTACCCTGGCAACATTATTGACACGTTCGCACGTGTTGGTTTCTGGTTGTCAAGGTCATACAGCCACCACCCACATTTGTTGCTATCAAGGCTCCATCTGCCTTTTTCTCAAATCTGTGGTTAAAACATTATAGGATGACTTGTAACATCGATTTTTCAACCTAATATAAAATTCCTTTTGCCATCGGATTTTGCAGTATTTTTAAGTAGGTACCTATTAATAAAATGTTAACTAAAATATTAACAAACTCTGAAATTCAAGTTTACCTATATACCTACTGATATTTGGTTTTATTTATTTTATCAATTATATAAATTGTTATGTAATTAAGTTATGAAATACTGAAAAGATATTATATTTATTAAAATATCAAATGTGAATGATACGATTTCGTGTTACGATGTTTCTTTAAGTTATTAGTTCGTGAGAAATCTATTTGATAAAATATACAGTTACTTTAACTTTGAAATCTTTAACTTTATTGAGTTTTATAAGACGGCGGGACAGATAATTTACTAGGTATGCAGACCGACAGTTTACTATTTCGGCACTTCATAAAATTATACGAACATTTTTATTATAAATAGGTATATGGTAAGGTGTGTATGTATATTATGTATGAATATTCACCATTTTTTAATGATTGTAGTACATTCTATGTTAAAGTTTGGTTTGATATGATGCTTGATAACCGGACAGAACATTGTCTTAATAGCGTAATTCAACAGAATATGTCATTTTTTGTATTCTTTTCTTGAACTAACATCAGTTATTGAACTGAAACTTCTTATGCGACTTCCAAGCGTTAAACGTTACATGTTAAACGTTAAATGTTAAACGATTAACGCACATTATCGGTCTCTCCTCTTTGTGTGAGCCAGAGCGAGAGTGTAAATGTGGGTGTGTATGTATATAGCACCCTGTTTAAATAAAATAGAAAATTTATTTTAAAATGAAGTTTCACTTCTATCGTGTGTGAATCGCACACACACACCTTTTTTTCATCTTTAACAGCTGCTAAATAGTATAGGCCCAGTGATAATGGCGCTTTGCCTTTATTAGAATCGAATCCAAAAGTAGATGGCTTTCATGGGACAGAATACCGTCCTCTTAAACAGATTCACTACAACGCGGATGTAAGGGCTATTTGATCTCTCGACGTGGTCCATGCTGCTATGAACCACTGTTTGACGCTCTGCATTGTATCTTAAATACATTGCTTCTAGTTTTTTTTTCCTTTAAAGGTTTAGCTTTTGGCCGCAATCTCACTTGATGTTTACCTAAACCTGGAGAAGACTAGCTCTGTGTAGCTGCCGGAATACATCTATAGGAGTTTGGCGACAGATTTTTAACTTTATAGTAGCTAGCAAATTGCGCTACCACCAAGTTATGGTTTCATAACCGTGTTTTCCTTTACCGAAAGCTCACGCTCATTATATGAATTCGAAAGTACGTCAATCGACGCGATGTCCGTAAACGCTACCACCGAGCAGTGTTGCCGCTTAAGAAAAAATAAACTCAACAAACTGTTACTAAAATGTCACTAGGTTTTGAGAAAAAATAAATTCAAAAAGTCACTAAATAAATTCACATATTAAAGTGGTAATAAAAAGCAAATAACTTAACTATAATCAAACTTGAAAACTAAACGAAAAACTACGTTTATCGCAAATAATATGGAGCGAACAAATAAACAAATGAAACTATTGTACATTATATTTTATGTATTACTCTAAACATTGTAAGATGAGATAGCAATATTATTATTACTCCTGACAGTTTGAGATGCGTAATCATGCGTATAATTGGACGAAAACTGTAACGTGGAACGTTAATTGTAGGGAAATCCCCGGGTCCGTAATCCGATAGTCATATGAACATTTCATGTTGCCAGTATACGTTACTCAAAAACTGGCTAGTTAGAAGTAGATATTATTAACAAGTTAAATATAATCACATAACTCCTATGTTGATCACGAAGAAGCTGTCGGTAGAGAATACCTGTATTCTTTGTTTAGAAGTCACTAAAAGTCACCAGATATATTTTTGTCACTAAATCATAAAAAAATGTCACCGTAAACATTGAAAACGCACTAGCTTTAGTGACAAAGTCACTAAAACGGCAACACTGCCACCGAGTCATCATTACTTCATTGCAAGTGTATTAAGAAGTCGTAAAATGCATTGATTGCTTTAAAAATGTAAAAAATTTCTACCACATGTTGTTTCGTTACTCATTGAACAGACTGTATTACAAACCTAGTGAGAATGTAATGCAAAAATCTTTTTCTTTCTTGGATATCATTATATTTGTGTAAGTACTTGTAACGTGGGTGCTGTTTATAAATATACTACGGTATCTTCATAAAAATATATAACGCTAGGTACATATACCGTTGAGATCAGGTTTGTTTATTGAACGTCAATATTCTCTGGAAATCAATATCGATGACGGAATAAGAAAATTGGCATTGACCCAAGGCATGCCTAATTCTGTATCATGGTCGGGATTCAACCTCCGAGTGCGATATCATTTCATTATGTAACGTTGCAGGCTCTCTACGATGCATCTACGAGTATAGTTGTATAAAAATAACACCTGTTAATAAAAACGTAATAATGATTGTTTCGTAACTGGTAGTACTTTATTGCTAAACTGTATAGCAAATGTAAATATGTTAAATGTACTGTGAAGTAACAAATATAAGAAATGAGTAATATAAGTAATATGTAACAAATAAATAAATAAAAATAAATTAGTTTTTTCTTCAAATCTTTTGTAATATCATTTAACAATAATTTATAAGAACTGTATAACACATTCAGTAGTTTTTGGAGGCTCTTTGCTGTTCATTTGGACACACTATATTTTCTAGAACAAAATTGTAAATCGAAAAAACTACTGGATTGATTTTGATTTTTTTTTTAATATATAATTACAATATTTTCATAAACAACAATTCTGTAGAACACACGAGCGGAACCGCGAGCACAGCTAGTGATTTTATAATATTAACTATCACAACAGAATACAAACATACGTCTAAAGTTACCGTTTCAGTGAATAGCTTCGGTACATCACGTTTCTGCCAGTATACTGAATTACGAGTATTTACCGGCTTCAGTCGTGGTCGCACTCGATGCTATTATCCGCTTTATCGAGCTTGGATTTAAAAACAACATAATAAGAATAGCGCCCGAAGTTATAAGAACAAAGAGATTATTTTCTCGAACGTGTTCTGTTTTCGCAATTATCATAAATATTAGGTAGGAGTAATGCACTTCGAGGCTTTACGTGTACGTCAAAATGTTCGCCTGGCAGTAATAATAACAACATGAAATTCAAATTACGAAATGCAATTATGTACAGGCTTATTTTGATTAATTTCATGCGTTAGGATATTTTACAATATATATTAGCTACCGGAATAAAAACTTAATATGTTGATTTATTATGATTAAATGTTTTTCAAAAGTTCTAGAAATATTGCACATAACAAAGGAACCCCTACTAATTGTATAATTTGTAACGTTTTATATTTTATGAAAGTTACTCTCCATAAAGGGGTTTCTTTTTAAATTTTTTACTAAAGGAAGTCGCCTAATAACACCGTTTTGTTGCCGTGCATGAAAGAACTGGTAAAATAACAACATTCTTTATTAACTGGGACTGTTAACAAGAAGTTTGTTCTTTCATTGTTATATTTTACATCGTTTTCAAGGAAAGGCAACCTTTCCATGTGAGTCACGTTATAACATAACCCACGTTCTGTTTAAGTACAAAGGACTAATATATAACTCAAATAAGAAATTAATAAAAAAACTACATACATACGTTTAAATATTAATTTTATTTAAAATTTAATTTTAAAGTACAAATATATGCTTAATGCTTACTACTGCTCGTAATAATGTTGTAGTTACTCGAAAAATTTATGTATTTATAAGTTGCGTAAATAAATATGTATTTGAAATTGCCCTACGGGCTTTTTGTAATTAAGTTCTAGATAATGTAGAGATTTTTAAACAATTTTTATGTTAATGTAAATATGTTTTATTTGATAGGAAAGATTTTAAAATAAATAATATTCTGTATTCGGAATTAGCTCTTTTCTACACTGAAATTGTTTTCATTTTTTCCTTGTACTGTTTTTACTTTTTTGATAGTTTCTTATTTTTTTAATGAAAATGTGTGCCTAAATCTATTTTAGCTTCTCGATTCATAAATCGAATAAAAAATTGATCAGAAGTATTTTTTACTTTTCGTTCCAGGAAGGGTGCGACATCTTGTTAGTTGTCTTGCGTACTCTTAGTAGAATTATGCTAGTGGGAGTAATGTAGGAGGTAGCCAGTTACTCTCCATTATGACGCCCGCGACTATTCGTACCGCAATTCAGCATAGTCTTTTGAAACTGATAACATTTATGTTTTATTGCTCGTCTAGTAGAAGTCATATGAATTACTGAAAATGTACTAAAAAGATTTATTGGTTACCCAAATTCAATCAATAATAATTTTCTTAAACAAGATAAGTGTGCTGCAGTATGTCGGTTAATAAGCGTGCCCTTCCAATAAAGGATAGAATTGTAATTTAAAAAATCCCGTTATCATAATTGAAGCAATGATTGTTTGGTAGTATGTACAGACACCGCGTGTATCGATGTGAGTTGTAGTCTATGCAAAGGGCGGTAACACGTAAACCATGTAGCTGTTTTTTTAGAGTCCCTAAACCGACACGAGGAAACTCCCACAATTGCCCCAAGCTATATTATTTACAAATTTTCTTAAAACTACAAAGCTTAACCGTCCCTTTTAATTTTATCTACTCTATCCTTAGTATCTATAAAAGCTTCCCTCCTCTTTTAGTTGTTTTTATTACTGTACCAAAGCTTCCCTTCTCTTTTTAGTTCTTTCGCTAACACCATTAATACTATAATTGCCACAAAAGAGCGTTCATAAAAAAATTTAACCATTTAAATCTTGCAACTCCGGGATCTGTCGCAACGACTCGTCAGAATTTAAAAATATTCAATAAATAATAGAAACTTCATTATACCCTAATATAAAATGTTTGTAAAATTCTTTGTTAAAAAGCTAATTTATAAAAACTATTAGCCACTAATTTAAATCATGATAATATAATAAATTGTAAAATAGAATTGTAGAATAAATTAAGGTAAAATTTTAAGTTTGATTGAGGTTTTTTGATGTAGGTCTGTTGCGGCTATTACACTTTAGAGCCAGTTTCTCCATCAGACTTAGCGTGTTACCATCTTGGGCCACATTGTCGCTTAATAGCAGGCGAGGTTGTAGCTAAACACTAAACTTACAAGTTAAAACTGAAGAAATACAACCGTCACGGATTTTTACCGGAAAATAGCATTGTTCGAGCTCATTTTAAAGTGAAACTTTTCTTCTATCGCCCAAAAAAATTTCGTTTATCTATCGCATGTCGCATTACAGTTGGCCGTGGTGTAAATGATTTAAATAAATATTGCTCTTAGTTTTATAATTTTATTATTATCATTTTTTTTAGTTTCTCTTGCATCGTGGTTTTATAAAACCATATTTTTTAATCTACGCCTGGCTAGAGCTATCAAACTCAAGAATAAAATCTGTCGCCGCCAAACACCTATAGGTGTGTTCCGGTAGCTGCACAATTAGCTTAACGTGTTACCATCTTGGACCACAACGTTACTTAACATCAGGTGAGATTGTTGCCATATGTTAAACCTATAACCAATTTAAAAAATAGCATAGTTTATTATTAGTTTAAACTGTATGTGAAATAATTATTGTATCCTAACTATTATAGATAATATTTTGTAAAAAAATGTGATAATATCTTTGCATATCGTAAAAATGAAAAACATATATATCGTTTTCGTTACACTAGATTTTATTTATTGGTTGATTACAAATTTACCTCAGAATTATGTTCACACATTGTAATATTTAAAAGTTTCAGGAAAAGTTTTTTCTTATCAAAACAGTTCATACCTGAACTAAATTCAAGTTATTCCTGAAGACTTACTGATAGTTACCTAAAGTCGACTTTCCAGTAAATCGATTAAAAATTCCAATGAGCGTTATAATATTTAAATCTCAAGAACGAATAAAATATCATTATATTTTATACGAACTTAATTCATGTTTTGTATTATGATTTCACACTCACAGTTTGTATATATCGATTCGTTAAAATTTAATAAACTATTTGCAATCACAAGTAAATAAAGAAAGTCATATTTACGTGGAAAACGTACATTAGTACATAAATCCGGTTTTCAGTAATCCGTAGCCGGTTATTGTGTGTGCGATATGCGCAAGGGAACGCGGCGCGGGCGCAACTGTATCTATCGCGAGCGTTACGAAGCTTCCGCTGGTTCTTACTGGAACTCTTTCCGCCCGCCTCAGCGCCTCAGCGCCTCAGCGCATTCGCTCATACATGCTAGAGCTAAATTTAAACACATGTGAACTATTATTTATTATGTTACTACATTTTCGTCTGGATTGTAAAATCGGATATGTAGTTATATTATAATATGTTCCAGGTTAAAATATTTTGGTCGAACATAGAATTATCAATTTGATATTAAATTGACAAACGTAAGGTAGATAAAATAGCGTATCTCTGAATTCCATTTAAATTGATAATGTATTTTTAAGTTTCGTGCAAACAGCATTTGGACGCTCATCAAGGTTTTCCAGAGTTAATAAAATTTAATCCTGTTTATTATTATTGACCTTTTGTGTTTAAAGTCATCTTGAAATGTTACAGAAAGTGTTCTCTCTAAAATTTATTTTGTAAATGTGCACATCTTTAAGCAATTAAACCCATTAAATTGCGAACAAAAAACAACTTATAGTTGTTTGCGAAATGCTTTTTGGATAAAGAACGTAAAAGAAAAAAAACGTTGGCCAAATCTGATTGTGGTATATGTTTTGTAAACACTATTAATGTTTTTAGTTTTCCTTAAAATATTTTCAATATAAGCTAAATAAGAATAAATTTGAATTTTCAAATTACTATATTTATAGAAACGTCCAACATAAAATTCATTGTCAGAAATAATTTGTTTACATTAATTTTCATTATCATATTGCTTAAATTTATTTACCAATACATTATATTATTCACCTAGTCAATAACTGAAACAATGTCACATCCCAGGACACTCCACAAAATGAAGGCGTTATAATTATGACTAGAACTATGTTTTCTAATAGACAAAATGTGCAAATGTGCGTGACAGTTTATACACGAACCACGATCGACCAGCATTCTAGTACAAACGTTGACAGTTGAAAATTGACAAGTTTTTATAAATGTTAATACCTAGTATTAACGTACAAGACAAATTTTATTTAAAAAAGGAATAAAAACAATAAGTTTTACTCGTATCTTGTATATATATTTTTTCGTTAAAATATCGATATTAAGAACGGTCTGGCAAACAGCTGTGTTGAACATACTATACCAGACATTTATATTTTTATTTTCTAGTGATCAATAACTGTTGATGCAAAAAACTAAATAATAATGTATAAATAAAAAAAAATTGTCAAATCACAACGGGGGTGTTTTTTTTTACATTTGAGTATTATTTATACGAACATTATAAAGAAAGAGCGCGAATTTTGAGAGTTGTTTTTATGTAGAGGGTAAACACCGGTCCCACTGCTCCTATTGAAAAAAATTATTTTTTTAATATTCTCTATATATAGAAAGGTTATATAACTTCACGCTACGACTCTACGGAGCGGAGCAGTAGCCATTAATGTCAAGCAATCTGGAAAGCTGTAGGGAATTAAATGCAAACCTTAGATTCGTAGCGTAATGGAGGTGATTTAAGCATTATTTGGTTTAACATCGAAAAAGCACAGGCTTAACTGAGTCTGTTCAGTTGGATTCAATTATAGTCAGATTTCAACTTTCGGTGCTCCATTGAGACAAAAGTGAAACAACTGCCAAGAAACTGGGGATTAGTATTAATTAATCATTCATTGTTAGAAAATCCAACAGTATAACTATAACAAAACAAAACTACCGAATAGTCGATTAAGAGCTATCGACTTTTTCTTAGTACCGTATATTAAATGAAATGTAATATTTGAATGAGCGAGCTGTGCTCGGTGCCTTGAAAAAGAGGCCATGCGCACTTTTTGTTGCGCGAATTTGTTGTATTCAGACAAATGCAGCCCCATATAGATGTACCTTCGTCTGTACCTTCCTTTTAAAACACAGCAAATTTGAAAGCTATCGATAGGTCAAATCAAACTATCGATTGTGCGATAGTGCAAGTGACTATCGATTAATCGATAAACAATCGATGTTTAATGAACACTACTGGGGATCCTGTTTAAGGTTAGGCGATATGTTGCAATGGATCAGGTTCTTAGCTTGTCCCTTTCATAGTCGTGAGTATGATCATGTTTGGAATATTGATCTTCTCTTTGAGATGGACCAACGAAATAGCAATTATAAACTTTTGACTAAATCTAACGTCGGGCTCAATGGCTTATTGGCGGTAAACTTTTTTATCCTTATAGATTTGGCGTAGTGGCTACAATGTCACCTGATGTTAAGTGACGATGTGGCCAAAGATGATAACACGCTAAACCTAGTGGAAGTCAGGCTCTCAAGTGCAGCTGTCGGAACATACCTATTGGTGCTTGGCGACAGATTTTCAACTTGAGGGTGGTAGCTAGCCAGGCGGGCATCAGAAAAGCCCTACCACCATGCTATGGTTTCCTCACGATGTTTTCCTTCACCGAAAGCTCAGGCTCATTGCAGGATTCGAACTTACGTCAATCGACGATAAGTCGTACACGCTACCACTGAGCCATCATTGCTTCAAAATTGTTGACAAAACCAAAAATACTTAGCACTCTAGATCATCGTTGTAAAGTAGTTTGCCTTATATTGTTTACACTTTGGTCCGCAGGAATTCCACTATTTAATACCCCCTTTTTGTTCCATTACAGGACAACTAGATGTCGTTAGGGGTTCCAACTTTTCGTAGTGGAAATTTCCTGGGTTCACACGATGCGATTTGCTCCATATACTTGTATAATGAGAACGGCTACGGAGAGGAATTCACTTCCAGCACCCGTCTGTCTACATATAACTTGGGAGTCTTGAGTAGGCATCAGATAGGTAAGTGCGATCCACCGTCAGCCTCATATTCATTTACCTTCAGGTGAAATTAAGGTAAAGTGTGTGCCTGTAATATACAAAAAACTTAAGTATAAACTATAATATGTCATTTGATACATGTACCTGCTATCCCAAATACATTTTATTGTTTTATTATATATGATTTATAAAGATTGACAATAATACATTTTAAATTTACTGGAGGGAATGATCTCAATTTCTTTGTAATTATAAGAATCAGTGATTAAAACTTCACGTAGGATATTTTGCCCTTTATTATCTTTTTCCTTTGTACAATTAACCTTTAAGTAAAAACTCTTTGTTAAAGAAACATTTGTAGATGTTTATAATGTAGGTTGTTTATTTTCTGGAATTAATTTTATAAGTAACTTGATTTTTATAATAATTAATTAGTTTCATAAAGTCTAAGATTTGGTTGTACCTTCGGTACGGATAGACTACTAATTACTATGTAACTACTACTTTTTATAACAAGTTATTTAGGCGTTAATAATATGACTGAAGATATTGTATTGTTAAATGTTTTCTCTTTCGTGGAGAGGTTACATTTGTTACATTTTTATGAGTGTTGTTAATTTTATCAAGTGGTTCTTTATTGCACTATTGGATCCTTCTCCCTGAAAAAACTGAGTGAAAAGCAAAAAAAATAATTTTTCTTCTTCAGACTTTTTACCCAAATTGAGTATAGGCGTTTTCCTCATCCAAGTTCTTCCTGCCACCTTAACCAGAACGTCAGTTCATCTCATTGGCGACCTACCCACGCTTCTATAACCCCGTTCTGGGTCTCGACTCCAATACGACTTTACCCCATCTACCTTCATTATTTTTATTTAAGCAAACGTAGGGTCAGGTAGGCTGCCCGCGTTACAATTTTGAATCTTTATTAAAGACTAGAAGAATGGATTTATTATGATCCCTGATGTATTAAAATAATTAAAGTGTTCACAGAAAGTTTCAAGTTTTCGCATTTGAAGTATTTATCTAATCACATATGAGTACAAATTTTTATTTTGTTCTCCGCTTAAACATCTTAATCATATAACGAAATTATTAATAATGATTCTGATAATAACCTGGCATTGATTTTCCGGAACTATAACTAAAAATTATCTAAATTAAAGTTTTAAACTAGTTTTGAATACATTGTTCAAAGTACATTCAGTAATAATATGTATGTGTGATTTTGAGAAAAATTATAGAAAAAAATTTCAGCTACAGGCTTACCGATATTTCAAATGTAAAGAATATGAATTATTTCAGACACTATGTGTCTGTTGGTCAGTAATTAATATGATTTATTATTTTATTCGACAAAACGAAATATTTTTCTTTTCTAGCGCAGGCTATAAAATAACTATAAAACGCAAATCTAAACATTGGGAGTCGTTCGGGTCACTAAAACTTTTAGAGATATCGAACGATATAACCCTTTATTTTTACACGACCAAGAACGCTAAAATGTTTTACGTGTTTTATAACGTTAGACGTGTTTTATATTAATCCGTCCGGTCATCTTAATAAATCATGTTACAGTATCTATTTATATATTATAAAGTCTATAAAATTGAATGTCACTGTGCAGGTCTATAGAGTGTGGAACGAAATTCCAGCTTTCTTTGATCCTTATTTTTCAACTTTATCACATTGTAAGCCGAATTGAGCTTTGTACCAAATCTAAACATAAATAGACACACGATTATGATCATAAACTAGGTCATTTTCTTTACAGTGGGTGCAAGAGAGACACAAAGAATTGAAACAAACATTTTATCTGATAAAATGCAGTTCTGTCAATAAGTTTTGTTTCGAGGTGACAATTGTAACTAGTCTACTATCGAACCATAAAATTTTATTGTATCATTAATATAATCATCTAATTTAACTATTGAAAATATTTTTGCAGTTGACGTTTGGCAATCGTGATATTATTTTGAATACGTGTGTCGAGTAGAGAGTAAGAGATCGAACACACAGGCGACACACCACGAAACTGTAACCACGACGTGCCCGTCCGATTGAATTGGTGCCAGGCGCCGACCTACCAAAATAATTTTCACTCTACATTTATCAAATGCCTATCCACAACACAACACAACATTGAGATTTGATTTCTGATTTATGATTGAAGGAGTTATGTTAAAAATATGGGCGATCGTTTTACTTTTTAACGTCGGTTTGCGGGCAGTAATACCTTATCTCTGTGCTGGTTCGATTCAGGAAACAGCAGACCTAACATTATTATTTTAATTAAATTTAGTTTTAGTTTTAACGTGCTTCTATCGTGGTATTTCCAAGCTGATATGACGACGATGTCTATCGACGGACACTTGCTTCTTGGTGATAATCATTATTATTTTTTTTTTTTTGTTGGATTTATTGTTTTTATATTTATTTATTTATAACTAGAAATGGAAGCCCTTACATACTTTATAACTAGAATGGAGACACTAAGAGACTAAGAAATACTAACAGACTATTGCGAATACTTTATATTTTAAATTATATTCTTTACTAGCTGAGCCCGCGGCTCCGCTCACGTTAACTACAAAAATTGTTATTATTACCGGGATAAAAAGTATCCTATGTGTTAATCCAGGTTATAAACTATCTGTGTGCTAAGTTCCATCCAAATCCGTTCAGCCGTTTATCCGTGATTGACTAACAAACAATCAAACTCACTTTCGCCTTTATAATATTAGTTAGAATAATAGCTAAGATAAGTTTTAATGTATAGCCACAATGTTATCTGATGTTGTGAAAATATGGCCACGCTAAGCCTAATCACCGTGTGCAATCTATTCGACCAACTCTCCGTCGTGCCGCCGACAAGGCCTATCGTTAATCTCTCTTACTTTTTTTATAGGTTTAGCGTTGTGGCCACAATCTCACCTGATCTTAAGTGATGATGTGGCCTTAGATGGTATCACGCCAAGCCTAGTGGAAGACTGGCTATCAAGTGCAGGCTGCCGGAACGCAATAATTGGTGTTTGGCGACAAATTTCAACATCAGGGTGGTAGCTAGCCAAGCGGGCATTAGAAAAAGCACTACCATGATTCTATGGTTTCATTACAATGTTTTCCTTCCCTGAAAGCTCGGGCTCATTGTAGGGATTCGAAATGCACACTACTATTGAGCCAAGACGCCAAGTACTGAGCCTTCAAGTATGGATGGGCTAAAATTATTATTAATTATAGTTATCTTAAATTAAGGACTCTCACTTTCATGGTACTCAATTGTCTTTTTTTCAATGAAAAGATATTTACATATTTAATAAAAAGTACAACTGCTACTAAAGTGGCAAACAAGCATACAGCCCGCCTGATGGTAAGCGGTTACCGTATGGACGCCTATAATACCATAGGTATCAACTAGCGCGTTGCCGACCTTGAACGTCCTGCCCCAAGGAGCTCTGGAAACACTACTCACACACACAAGGTTATTGGTTGCGATCTTCTGTAGGGTGAAGGTATTCCAAAAAGTCGGGCTGCCCTAAGTATAGAGAAATCTTCAAAAAAATATCTCTGTGCCCTACCTCTCTTACTAATGTTGCAATTTGATAATTTTGAATTTTAAACCGAATAGGTATTGCTTCTCTATGAAATTGTGTGGTAACATATTTTCGAATGGAATCAAATACCTTAACAGTTAGAATTAATCGAATTTCCTACAATACTTACTTTAAAAAGCTTGCCTAGTTATAAATATACGATATACAAAAAAAAAGTCGTTGACGCAAACATATTTATCTGTGTATAAAATAACGAGCGCCGCGGCGATAACCGCGGAAGATATTTACGAGTCGTGTCAACGGCGACATTACACGACAAAACTCCGCTTAATGTTTCCGACTTTCACCCAAGTCTCGATGAAATTGGAACTACCATTATAGCAATCCTCTGGCAAGGTCTTTACGTTATTTCACATATAAATGTGGGACGATACGATGGTTAATTTCAAAGAGCTCTTTAATATGTAGTTAAAACTTGTCAATTATCTACGCACTAAAATAACTATGTTAATTACATTTTAATACTAGCTGGGGAAAATTAATCCTGTGGTAAGTATAAGGTATTCCAAGAATATCGGAGTTAGATAAGAATCAGCAGTATTTTTATAGTCTTCCAGCAAGGTACTAGGACCATCTCATTATATAATCATATGCACTAAATGTAATATTATTTTGCTAAAAAGTTAATGATAATCTGATAAAGTGACAAAGTATATTACATTTTGACTTATAAATATATTTTTATAAGTCGCTCTCACGTTTTATTCTATTTCATATTCCGGTGACCTATATCTTATTAGCTAAATAAAAATGCGTGAAAACAACAAGGTCAACGTGTAAGCGTTAAAAAACAATAATTCAATATGGATTAAAATAAACCTAGAGGTAATTAAAATTTAAGTTATCTACATTAAAATAATTCATCAATCATCATCATTGAATATATCAACATCATATTTACACCGACCTCTAATGTTGTCCCGATGCTCTTTGCCTTTGCCGAAGTTAATAATATTCAAATTGCGGTTTGGAAAAAAAAGTAAACAAAACTGTTCAGCATTTCTTTGGAATCTTCTTAATTGTTTTTACTGTGTTTGCATAACTATACTAAACTAGCAGGGCCCGCGTCTCCGCTCGCGTAGACTATAGAATGCTGTCGGTCGAGTGCACGCGCGATTTGTACAGCCTCAATAATGCTTATTGTGAGTGACCCTTAGAAAATAGACATATGAAATCGCTTATTTTTTGTAGATATTTCTAAGATCTACAATTATGTGGAACATTAATTTGATATATCTCGTATGGTTTATTTAGCGTAAACCATTTAAGCGCCCCAAATGCTTTTTTTTCTGAACTGATTTACTGTTATCGTCACCGTTTATTTCGTATGTTAGATTATATCTTATAACCTGGCTAGATAATGTAGCTATAAATTAAAATAAAAATAAATTTAAATCGGATAAATGGTTTTTGTGCGTGAAAAAAACATAAACGGACAGACAGACAGAGAGACGTTGAGTTTCATAATACTTACTATGTATAGAGGATTATTACTTTTAATTTTGTACTATACTTGTTGCAGTCCTCGTAGTCCTCGTGTATAACATAAAAGAGAGATAAAAAAATTGATGTTGACTTAATCCAATACACATTTTATTATGAATTCATCAGAGTATTTTAATATATGATTTATAATATGAACTAATAAGATCAGTAATAAGCCCAAATGTTTGGGTTTCGGGCAAGAATGTTCGCTTTAGGACTATTGCACGAACTGGCAATACGCTTTTTTACGATTCTTTTTTCATCGAATTATTCGTATTATTGAACGAGTAATTTACCGTAGATTTAATATACCTACTTTAGTATATAATAAACTATACTATATACATACATACATAAATCACGCCTTTTTCCTAACGGGGTAGGCAGAGACCACGTGTTTCCACTTGCTACGATCCTGACATACAACTTTCGCTTCCTCAACATTCATCAATCTTTTCATTTCTATACTATATAATATATAAAAAATAATTATTTGAATTACATGAATTCCATTTAAATCTATTCTCGCAGCTTTGTAACAGCATTATCAAATAAACTTTATTCCTATAATTAATCTTTATCGAACAAAACCTAAATATGAATTTATCTCTTAATTTTATTTTGAGATTTTTAAATAATTTATTGCATATTGCATGCCAGTGCTGATTAATAAATTTAGTATAAACATGAATGTTTATGTATTATTTACTAAAATCCATTTAAAAACTTTAAAATACTATGGTCACGAATAAATTATTATTACCATTCTAGTTCAAGTTCGGTTTTGTATCGGAGAAAACGCTCATCAGCTGGGAAAATGCGCGGGGAGATTCGGACTAGGGAAGCGGAATGAGCGGGGTGAACGCTTAATACAATTTGCTTTAGAAAACGACCTGCTGATTGCAAATAGCCTCTTTCAACACCACCCTCGAAGGCTGTACACTTGGGTATCGCCCGATGGAAAAACCCGCAACCAAATAGATTACGTCATGATTCGGTCGCGATGGAGATCATCCATAACAAATGTCCATACGTTACCCGGTGCTGACTGCGGGTCTGACCACCAACTTTTGATCTCCAAACTAAAGATCAAGCTTACAGCAGCCAGAATCATTAAAAAACCGAGGAAGCTGGAGGTGAAGGATGCACTGCGATTCCGTTCGATTATTGAACAAAACTGGTCACAGTGGTCTGAAGCGGATCTAGCTAACGAGACGTCCGCTGCCCTGTGGGACCGAGCTAAGACACTCATCATAACAGCTGTCTCAGAAGCCGCTCCACCAACATCAACCAACAAAAGACAGCACTGGATGACTGATGGCACCTTCGAGCTTGTCGAAAAACGTCGGAAGATCAAAGCAGCGGGAGCTGATACCAAACATCTAAACAAAATATCGGCACAGATACAACTTAAATGCAGACAAGATCATAATGCACACCTGCGCAGTATCTGTAAGGAAATTGAGGCTCATGCAGACAGATATGAGTCAAGAGACTTATATCACAAAATCCGCCTCATCACGAAGACGCTGCCGTCCAAAACCTGGGCTATTGAAGATCAGAAAGGCCATGTAGTCACTGAATTGGACAAAATTTCGGGGGTATGGAGGAATTACTGTCAGTCTTTATTTCAAGATCCTGAGTCACGAAATTTCGTACCCACGGAGACTGCGAGTGACATGCTTGAGCCGGATATTCTTGAGTCAGAAGTAAGAGCCGCTATCCAACATCTCAAAAATGGGAAAGCTACGGGGAAGGATAAAATCCCAATTGAGACTATACGCGCACTGGGAGAGCGTGGCGTTCATATCTTCCACATCATCTGCAACAAGATATGGCTCACAGGCAAATGGCCCTCTGACTGGGCTCATACAGTTTTCACTCCTCTTCATAAAAAGGGTTCCACAAAGAAGTGTAGTAATTATCGACTTATTGCCCTAATAGCACACGCTAGCAAAATAATGCTACACATCATTAACGAACGACTGAAAGCATACTTGTCCAGAGAAATTGCACCAGAACAAGCTGGATTTGTAAAGGGAAAGGGAACCCGAGAGCAGATCCTCATCGTTCGGCAAATCATTGAGAAGTCTCGAGAGTTCAACAAGCCGATCTTTATATGCTTTGTTGATTTCTCCAAAGCGTTCGACTCTGTCAAATGGCCAACTTTGTGGAAAACACTACTGGACATGGGCACGCCACAACACCTCGTGCACCTGCTCAGGGAGCTCTACGAAGGAGGAACAGCTTCAGTGCGGACAGATGGCCTCCTCTCGGATAGTTTCCATCCAAGTGCAGGCGTGCGACAAGGATGCATAATATCACCTTTACTATTTAATATCTACACAGAACTTGTAATGCGAATCACTCTTGAAGACTGGACTGATGGTGTAGCGATTGGTGGATATAAAATTGCGAACTTGCGGTACGCAGATGATACCACCTTATTTGCGAGTAGTGCTGGCCTTATGGAGGAATTACTTCTCAAAATGGAGCGTGTGAGCCTTACGTTTGGATTAAAGTTAAATCGATCTAAGACAAAAATGATGATCGTGGATCGCGTCAACAACAACTCGCCCGAAGTGATACAGATCGCGAACTGCGACGTGGTCCAGACCTACGTTTACCTTGGGGCTTTGATCTCAAACAATGGTGGGTGCGTAGATGAAGTGAAACGGCGTATGGCCATGACCAGAGCTGCGATGGGGAGGCTGAAGAAAGTATGGAGGAATCGCAATATTACAAAAGCCACCAAAATCAAGCTCGTGCGAACCCTTGTATTCCCCATCTTTCTTTACGCGGCAGAGACTTGGACAGTGCGCGAACTGGAAAAGGGGAAGATAGATGCTCTGGAGATGTGGTGCTGGCGGAAGATGCTTGGAATATCGTGGACGGAGTTTCGCACCAATATGTCCATACTCCATGAGCTCAGCATTGTACAGCGTCTATCGGCCGTAGTACAGTCGCGCATACTACAGTACTTCGGGCATGTGTCTAGGCGGAATAACGACTCCATAGAACGGCTGGTCGTACAGGGAAGAGTGGAGGGAACTAGATCGCGCGGCAGGTCATCTATGCGCTGGACTGACCAGGTGAAATCCGCAGTAGGAGGCCGTGTGTCTGACTGCGCCCGACAGTCTACAAACAGAGAGAGATGGCGGGAGATCGTGCGGAGAGCTGTGTCCGCCTCTACCACCGACGTGGACGCCTCTATGTGACCACGACCGCTCTGCCAAGAGCGAAACGACAGAGAAGAAGAATGAAGATCAATATATTTATGTTAAAAGGATTTGTATCGCTATGAAAATAATGATTTCCGATCTCGTTACAAGATGAATATTTTCTTATCGGTTAAACGTCATTCATTAATTTTAAAGTATGGTCTAATCTAATCTTTAATCTTAAATTTTTGGATTCATTCCATATTACTATTGTAATTTATATTCTGTAGCTTCTAGTTCCACGTGTATCATGATAATCTATATTCGAATGCCTAAGTATAGTTTTATTCAACTTTATTACGCAACCTACAACAAACTCTTTGAAATATATAGCTCATCTGTGCGAATGCTTTGCACATTACTGAATGTAGTTAATGAACAGCTGTCATATTAGATATTTTGATTAGCATTAGCAAATGGCATTCCTAGTGAAATAGTTTTTTAATAATTTATTTTAACAAAACCATTGTCTACGTTGCGCCAATAGCGACATAAACTTTAAAATGATGTTTGAATTATTATCGTTATAGGTTTGGCGTAGTGGCCACAATTTCACCTGATGTTAAGTGACGATGTGGCCCAAGATGATAACACGCTAAACCTAGCGGAAAACTGGCTCTCAAGTGCAGCTGCCGGAACACACCTATTGGTGCATGGCGACAGATTTTCAACTTGAGGGTGGTAGCTAGCCAGGCGGCCATCAGAAAAAGCCCTTCCACCATGCTATGGTTTCCTCACGATGTTTTCCTTCACCGAAAGCTCAGGCTCATTGCAGGAATTCGAACTCAAGAATTAACGGAGATATGGCGATTTCAAGACCGTTTTCAAAAACACCTTTGAGAAATAATCTATGTACCTATATAATAAATCTTCATAAACAATAATTCTGTCGTCCACGCGAGCGGAGTCGCGGGTACAGCTATTATATTTATAATATGATTATATCACATTTATGCAATTCATCTTATAAGCTACACATGATGAAAAGAATGAAATCCTTACGGAGAAGTGAAATTGGAATTAGGTCGTTGAATATTGGATTGTTTTCCAATGAGTAATAATGGTCAGGAAAAAATATTTTGACTTACAAAAGGAACATTTGAAAATATATTATTTTAAATAAGTTTTTAATAAGTAATTATTCACAAATAGTCTAAATGCTAAATTGAAAATTTTAACGAAACAATAAGGACTTAGTGGTTTAAAGGTTGCTTCGAGAATCATCTATACTATAATAATTTAATGCTGAAGAGATTTATGTTCGATTGTTTGTTTTAAAGCGCAAATCTCTAGAACCGCAAGTCTGATTTAAAAAGACTTTGCTTACTTTACTTTGCTTATATGATAGCCAGATTCATTAGGGATAGTTTAGACTATATAACTTCACGCTACGTCTCTAAGGAGCGGAGAGGAAACTATGAACTTCAAACAATCTGGCAAGCTGTAGGCAAATATGGAAAGTGGAATAACGATAGAGCTATACGTGTGCGTTGGCGGTGACGCCGCGCTGGACAGTTTATCTAATAAACTTAACACGATTGAAACCGTGGGGCACAGCTAAAAATAATTGGAATTAGATGGAAAAGCTCATAATAACCTATTATGTTTCCTGATTATATAGGTACGCCTTTTATGAACAGCCAGAAAATCGCTAGAAAAGCTCGTACATGGAGCAGTGTTAGTTCCAACACTCATGCACGGAAGTGAATGCTGGGTGTGGCAGAAAAAACATGAAATATAATAAATGCAGTAGAAATGAGAACGCTAAGAAATTATGATAGGAGTGAAATTGAGTGACAGAATAAGAAATAGTGTAATAAGAGAACGTTGTGGTGTAAAAGACGATATAGTGACACGGATTGAGAAAGGGATACTTAGATGGTTTGGGCATGTAGTGAGGATGAATGAAAGAAGATTTACTACACAGATTTATAAAATGAGTCTAATTGGGAACATTGGAAGAGGAAGGCCTAGACGAACGTTCCACGATCAAATCGGGGACGTTTTGAAGAAAGGTCAAGTCAAAAGTACTCTAAACCGACTAGCATGCATGAAAATATTATATGAATGTTGAGGAAGCGAAAGCTGTATGTGAGGATCGTAGCAAGTGGAAGGACGTGGTCTCTGCCTACCCCGTTGGGAAAGAGGCGTGATTTATTTATGTATGTATTATATATAGGTGACGATTTTGATTTAAAAAATAATAAAATTTACACTAAACTATGTACAAAGAGATTTTTTATGATAACTACAACAAATAATATACATGTAAAAATATATAAATTATAAGAAAATAATTTCATATGTTTCCAAGAGTTCTATTATTACTTCGAGAATTAAAGTTAAAAACTGACGGCTATAAATCGAATTTATTATTCTTCCTCTTTGAGAACGTAATATATGATATTTGTTTCCTTAAGATCAAATACAAGAGGGTCGTTAATAATCTTATGGTATGCGTATTACAATAATTCAACGCTCACCTACTTGAAAAATAAGTTTTACTTTAATTACTAAAATCAATTTAACTAGTAACTACCCGTTAGCTTATTCACTATAGATAGCATATCGTTTAGTCTTTAGCTTAGATGAATGATTTATTTTATAGTTATCGATAAAATTGAACGGACAAGACAGACAATAATCGTGCTTTTTGGTCAAATACTTGAACTATTATTACTAAAAAAATAATTGTCTTTATTCAGTTAAGTTACGCAATCTAAAAGAACTAGATATTATTGGATAAAGCATTTAATGCATATACGCACAGATTTGAGGAAAAGGCACATGAATCATTCTTAATAACAATCGTGGGATTTGTATTTAGCTATGTGTGCTTGAACCTGATGAAAATACTTTATAAATACGTGCAACAGTATGTAAGTATTATTGCCGGGGAATGAAAATAAATTTCAATGTTTTTTTAATGACTAAATATAAATATATCACTCCAGACGGGTAGTTGTCATTATTAGTCATCCAAAAAACTGATTTTGTATTTGAAATCAAGGACTCCAATGAATTCACTTTCAATTAATATTTTATAGTTCTGATAATGATTTTTGTTTTATCTTACCATATCTGTCTGATGAAATTTTTAGCGGTCATCTTGGATTTTAAATTTTTCACTGGTGGACGTCCTTAACTGACTGGGGTTTTTTATAGTTTTCGCTTCGGAACTATATAACTTTTTTCAATATTGACAGATCGTTTTCAAACAAACATACTATGCATTACGCGATAGTCGGGTTATAAATAAAGTGATTTAACAACACCCCATACTTATATTTAATCCTAACTGCAAAGACAATATTTCATTGTAATATAGCAACATTGTAGTTTTGTGATCAGTAACAAATAACACGGAAACAATCTCAAAATATCCTTTGTTTTCATCGAAACTATACTTGGTCTTCACTTTTTATTTCTGGGAACAATTGTTACAGTATATAAACACGTACGACGGGATAATTAAGAAAATATGTTAGAACATACGGGATGCTGAATATGCATGTTGTTTTCTTTCAAAATTAAAACGAGTCGATATTCGATTGTTACTAACTTTCTGTCTTAAGAACTTTCTGTGTAGCTTTTTCACAAATCTTTGATTGACCAATCTTTGTCGCAAACACCTGTAATAACGAATTATTACAATTTTCTTAAATAAATATCTATATGTTTCTAATATACAACCTACTGTCAACCCGTCCCGGTTTCGCACGGGTAGCAGAGTAATATTCATATTACTATGAACTATAACTATACTATGACAGTATAAGTGATGCCGTATACTCGGGCCGTGCTAACATTCCTCGCACGCTTGTGGAGCAAAACCGGACCGAACTTGTGTCTGAGGTCGAAAAGTCTCTGGAGAGGGCCTCTGATTGGGGAAAGGCAAACCTCGTCCAGTTTAATCCCTCAAAGACACAAGTTTGTGTGTTTTCCACGACAAAAAACCATTTGTTATAGCACCTAAGTTCCAGGGCACTCTTTTAAAGATCTCTAGCAATATCGGGATCCTTGGTGTCGATATATCCAGTGAAGTGCAGTTCCGGAGTCATTTGGAGAGCAAGGCTAAGTTGGCAGCTCAAAAGCTGGGTATTCTTAATCGGTCCAAGCAGTACTTCACATTAAGGCAACGGCTTGTACTATATAAAGCGCAAGTACGACCTCACATGGAGTAATGCTCACACTTATGGGCTGGTGCTCCTGCCTACCAGCTTTCTCCTCTTGACTCCGTGCAAAGGCGCGCTGTTCGCATTGTCGACGAAAATTCGAAATTGCTCTGAGGAACTTTTTGATATGGTGCCCTTATCTCCGCTCCAAACTCGCACCTTTCGCCGTTGGCTCGCTGCTCATCCTCACACTCTAAAACCTAGCCGAAACGCGACAACAGTAAGGTTCTCTAGAACCTTCCTGTCACGTACGCTAGGGTTGTGGAATGGGTTACCCAGCTCGGTTTTCCCACAGGGCTATGACATGGGGCTCTTTAAAAAAAGGGTTGAAATACAGTCTCCAAGGTCAGAAACATGGTTGTAATGCCCCTGGTGTTGCAGTTGTCCATAGGCGACGGCAACCATTTACCATCAGGTGGGCCGTCTGCCTGTTTGCACCTTTTGGCATAAATAAATATATGTATTGGTTTACGCTCCCAGTCAATAGTTTTTGAGTTTATCGCGTTCAGAAAGAAAGACAGACAGACGCGGCAAGGGACCTTATTCAAAAAATAGATTGCATGTTACCCAGTGACATTCAAACATATCGATAGTTTTTCCTAATATTAGACACGCATTTTTAACACAAGGTGATGTACATACGTGTCTTTTTAAATCTTATTACAAATGCTGTATATTTTTTTGAACATGATAAGTATCCGCTAAAGTTTCTAGTATAAATTAGGAGCCATGCGATTTATAAAACAGTGAAATGAGAAAAACAAGCAAATCTCTAAATTACAGTACCTATACTTTTAAAAGTAAAAGGGTAGCAAACAACTTTTCAAAAATTGGTTTAAAAACTTAATATTTTGAAAATAATAACCTTTTATTTAAATATCTAGTGATCTTCGCTTTAAGCTGGCTTTATTATGTTCACAACTCGGGTTTCCTAATTAAGATGTTTGTAAGAGTATCGAATAAATTATTTGTAATCTAATAAGAGGCAATGGTTATAAAGTACATTTCATTAATTAATTTAAAAGAGCGGCCCTAGTAATTTGGTAAATTTTGTGTAACTAATTTTCTTTTTTTATCTATAAATAAAATAAATAAATAAAATAAAAAGCCTTTTATTTCCTGTAAATTTACATTACTTGTAACTTATGCATGTGTTAGTTTGGTTTATTCTATGTTATTATATTTAACTATTTCCTACTTAGTATTAATTTGTTTGTATCTTAACTATTTGTACATAAAGTTTTTTTTTTTTTTTTTTTTTTTTTTTTTAATCTACCGGAACCCCAAAATGGGTATAGGCCTCCTCCAGTGATGCCCATTTGACTCTGTCTTGAGCTACTTTTCTCCAGTTTGCACCAGCTATTGTTTTAATATCGTCTTCCCATCTTGTAATAGGTCTCCCTCTTGTTCGTTTACCCATTGGGCCGTTCCAGAATGTTACTTTTTTGGTCCATCTAAGATCAGTAAGCCGTGCAACATGTCCTGCCCACTTCCATTTTAATTTTTGTGCGTAGCTCAGAGCGTTTGTTGCTTTAGTTATTTTTCTTATTTTAGTGTGTCTTATTTTATCCAGCTTCCTTATCTTTAGCATACTTCGTTCGAGACCTCTCTGACAGATGCTGATCTTTTTTCTTATTTCGGCAGTGAATTTCCATGTTTGGCAACCATATGTCAAACATGGTAAGAGGCTCGAGTTCATGACTTTAGTTTTAATATCTTGTGGCATATTACTTTTAAAAATATCCTTGAGACTCCAATATTTATTCCATGTTAATTGAATTCTTCTTTCTGTTTCTAAGTTCTTATTTTTCCTGTCGAAGCTAATACATTTTCCCAGATATACATATTTTTCAACGTATTCCAATGGTTTTCTATTGACTATTATTGGTCTTTTCAAGCTATTTGTCATTGTCTTAGTCTTCGTAATATTCATTTCTAGTCCCACCTTTACACTAGCTAGATGTAGGGTTTCTATCATGGTCTGTAACTGGGAGGAAGATTCTGATAACAGTACTAGGTCATCGGCAAATCTCAGGTGGCTTAAGTAGGTGTCATTTATATATAGTCCTCGTTTGCTCCAATCCAGCTTGTTTATGATCGCCTCGAGGACAGCTATAAATATTATTGGAGACAGCGGGTCGCCTTGTCTGACTCCTCTTTCTATTGGAAAGCTAGGGCCTAAGGTTTCTAACTTGATTTTTCCCTTATTGTTGTTATATATGGCTTTGATGATTTTTATATATATTTCCTCCACTTCTTGTTCCTTCAGGCTTTCCCAGATGCTTGTATGTCTTACCGTGTCAAAAGCTTTTTGGTAGTCTATGAATGCTATATAAAGTGTTCTTTGGTTTTCTTGATACTTTTCCATAATTATTTCAAGTGTGTGGATGTGGTCAACCGTTGAAAAACCTTTTCTGAAGCCGGCTTGCTCTACCGGTTGCTTTTTTTCCAGTGTGTCACTAATCCTTGCATTTATAATTGCGGAGAATAATTTATATATACTCGGTAGCAGGCTAATTGGTCGGTAGTTTCCGATGTCCTTCGGGTCGCCTTTTTTATATATTAATATGATGTTGCATTCAGACCATTGGGACGGTATTTTAGAGTTTTGCAGAATCATGTTAAACAGTTCAGCTAATGGTGCAGCTAGAGTTGTCTGTGCTTTTTTCAGTGCTTCGTTCGTAATGTTATCTGAACCAGGGCTCTTTTCTAGCTTCAATTTCTTTATTGCTTCTATTATTTCTGTTTCGTCTAGTGATTTAATGTTTCTTTCTTGTGTACTATCTATTTCTTTGTCGAAATTTATGGTTGTTGTGTCTTTGTTGCTGTATAGATTTCTGTAAAATTCTGTTGCGGTAGTAATGATGTCGCCTCTAGTACACAGTTCTGCATCTTGTTTTTTCAATCCTTCTATCCATGTTGTATTAGTTCTGAGTTTTTTATATGCCTTTTTTGTACTTCCAGTGCTTTGTAGATGTTCTTTTATTGTGTCTTGTCTATATTTTGCGTAATCTGCTTTTATATATTTGTTGACTACTTTATATAGTGCGGAGAGTTCATTTTTTTCGCTGCGTGATTTGTTTTTAGTTCTCTGCAATTCCTTTCTTCTCTTTAATAGCCTTACTGTACTTGTCGATAGTATTTTGTGTTGTTTGTTTTCTTGTCTCTTTAGGCGGGCTTGTTTTAAGCTAAAAGTGATGGCTTTTTCTATCCTGTCGTAGCAATATTGTATCGAGGTGTTTTCCCAGGAAGTTGAGGTTGCAGAAAACTGTGATATTAGGCTTTCATTATATTTATTTATTTCGTCTTCATTCTTAAGTTTACTGATTTGGCTATTTGTAAACTTGACTCTAGATATTTTCTGTTTGGTTAGTGTTATTGTTGATCTGATTAGCCTATGGTCCGAATAGTAGTTCAAGTTCAACGTCTCGATATTTTGGAATATTTCTGGTTGGTTTGACAAGATAAAATCGATTTCGTTTTTGTATTGCCCGCTAGGGGAACGCCAGGTCCATCTTCGATTTCGTTTTTTTTTAAAGCGTGTGTTTATTATCGTTAGTTTTTGTTGGAGCGCAAAGTCTATCAATCGCTGTCCTCTTTCATTTCTTTCGCCGTATCCATGTTTTTTAGTAACTAAATATTCTTCCGCTTTGGGACTTCCAACCTTTGCGTTAAAGTCTCCCATTAGTATTGTGGTTTTGTGTGCTGTATCCAGTGCTTTTTCGATTGTATTGTAGAATTCTTCAACATCATATTCGCTTGCTGATTTCGTTGGTGCGTAAACTTGTATGAGGGTTATCTTATGACCTTGCATATTTATATTTAGTGTTGCTACTCGCTCTGTTATTCCATTGAAACTTATTATGTTGTTTTTGAGAGACTTGTTTATTATAAAGCCGACCCCATATTTGCCAGGAGTTTGTCCTATGTAGCACATTATAAAGTTTTCGTATTCTTCTATTTTGGTTCCATGTCTTCTCATTTCCGATATTCCAATTATATCATATTTTATATTTCTTATTGCCTCCTCAAGTTCAAGCAAGCGGTCGTATGATGAAAGAGTCCGGACGTTGTATGTTGCGATCATTAGTTGATATTTATTTAGGGAATTATTTTTCTCTGTTGGTGTATTCATTGAAGGGTTTTGGTCATAATCTTCCACGGTGACCAACCGGGTTGGAAGATTTTTTTGGTTGTATTTTTCTTTGTTTTTTTGTTCAATTGCAGCATTTGTGTGGTAGGAGGGGCTTAATTGCTACATGATCTCGCTTTTACTTTCGTTATTAGTTTTCGTTACTTTTTTGTTGACCAAGAAGTTGAGCACGCTAGGTTTTATGACTCCTTCTGAAATACTGTTTGACCTGTTTGTTTTGCCAGACTGTTGTGTCTTGTTTTTTTTACTAGCTTGAGTATCTTTGTTCGGTTTAGTTAGCGTGATGTTGTCTGGTGAACACGGGAACTTTCTTTTATTTTGATATTTTGATACAATCAATTTATCATATTTAAGTATAGCTGTATTTCCTTTTTCTCTCTCTAATTTCAGTTGCTCCTGTAGCTCCTTTCTTTTTTCAAGTATATATTTAGGGTAGTCTTCTTTCATGTAATACTGTGTATCTTTCAGCGCTCCTTTTTGTTTAAATATTTTAATTTTTATTCCTAGAGTTGTGAAAGTCACTACAGTTGGGCGTGGCCTCTCTCCTTTCTTTCCTAGTCTTTTTACTTCCTGGATGTCGTTGTAGGTCAGTTTAGTAGAGAAATATTGTTCTATCCATTTAATTATATTTTTTTCAAAACTCTCATATGATGTTTCATTTTCTTCAATACCGAAAAATACGACATTTCTTACTCTTGCTTGTTTTTCCAGGTAATAGATTCTTTTTTCTTGATTTTCCCCTGTTTCTTTCATTTCTCCAAGTTTTCCTTCCCAAGCCAAAAATTTCTCCTCGAATATACTGCTAATATTTTGTGTGACTTGTTCCGTAACATTATTCCCGGTTTCTCTGATTTCAATTCTTTGTTCGTCAAGCTCCTTTTTAATTGTTTTGAGCGTATTTAAAACTTCTTCCATCATTTTGGTTTAGGTTTGTTATTATTTGGGTTTGTTTTGGTACGGGTGATGCCCTCTAGCGGTTCACCTGTGTATTAGTTAGCCCTTTGACGTGGAGTACTATGGATCTCTTCTAGATATCGATTCTTTTGTCACAATTGGTTTAATGTAGTAGTGTGCCCTCGCTCTAATAGATGGCGCTGTGTGTGATGGTGCGTTGCTTGGAAGATGATTTGAATTTCAACAGTTATTGAGGTTATGATAATTTACACTTACTTTATTCTTCACCACATATTCTTATTCTTCTTACCACTAATACACATACGATAGTATTTTAGCTTGAGATATTGGATCTTGGAAAACGTGAAATGCTCCCAAAAGATCTTGGAATTCTAAAGTTAGACGGTGCTATGTACTTCGATTTGTTCAAGTTTTTACGAATTTAATAATAATGTTTCCACTGGGCTTTATCTTCACCAGTTCACTAAGCCCTTTGCGTATACTATAATAATAATGCAAACATTAAAATAAAATAACATAAGATATTAGCACGGAGCTGTGTTGCCTACCCCTACCCTCCTCTAAGTCTTTTTTATCTATACGAATATTATAAAGTTAATAGGTTGTATTTGAAGTAGAAACTACTTTCGCACAGTTGTGATTTGAAACTCGATGAAACGAAAAAGCGACAGTAAAAAGAGACAACCATTTACATCTATAGGATTTAGCCCACGAGAGAATGAGATAGAATATATTTACATTATGCACGGTTAATTCAAGACAAGATTTCCTTAATCTTGATCGTTGTCGGGTTGGCCTAGTGGTGTGAACGACCTGACTTCATACGCAGTACGCACTAGTGGTCGATGGTTCGAATCCCGCTGATTTAGGATATTTAAAAGGAATTTTTAAAGAACGTTTTTTTTGCTGACGCCACTTCTGACACGTGTGAACTGCTGCACACATAACATTTTTTTTATTATTTTTTAAAAGCGCTAACCTCTGCAACTACCAGTCAGATTTGAAAAGAAAAAACATTTTGGGTATCATAGCTTATTTATTGAGGAAAGGTTACAATAAAATACTTTGAGCGAGTTATATTTTTCGTGATTTTATAGATTTTACTCTTGTAAAAAAAAACAAATTGGGAAATGTTCGTGAAGTTGGCGAACATTAAAATATATAACTTTTGGCGCTATCTTCAAAATTTACCCAAAGGCTACCGTGGCGCCATCCTAATTTGAGGCTTTTCAACGGAAACTTTTTCATACACAGAGATCTTTTCCTGGTCTCTAACCTACATTGAAGGAACTGTATGAACGCTGTAGGCAAGTACCGAAAATGTGAACAACAATAAGCTACTTAATACACCCCGTAATGGCGGTAATAGTAATGAATGTACGTATAACAAAAATACAAAGCCGAAACTGAATTATTATTCATAGTTAATTTCATTGGTATTCGCGGTATCTTCTATTCAGAATTTTTAATATCTTCAATATAATTACCTTCACAAGATCATCATCATCATCATTGGCCTTTTCGTCTATAACAGACGGTTTAATCAGTGTCTCTGGGAGCAGCTTCTTTCGTGGCTGTATAATCCAATTTGTAAGCGGCATTGTCGACCACAATGTGAACGTACAAAAAATAATATATACAATATTCACAAGATAAACATCAACGATACAAAATACTCTTACGCCGTGTGAAATACATCAATTAATATGTTCCTGTAGTTGTATCATAACATTTTGACGCGATGCCACATTATAAAATAGTCTCACGACACTGTTTTAACGAATGGCGAATGCTGTCTTTTTCACAACTTTGCGTCGTGACGTAAAAACTCAATTAAGTAAACTGTTACAGCTGATCATTATATACAATTCTATTGTTGTTTATGTAATAGTATTACGTGAGATTTGTTATCATATCATTTCTATAACATTTTGTATGTTTGCAGAGCATTTTAAGTTATATGCAATTGTTCTAGTAAATTTGATAAAAGAAATACCATTCGAAATAATGTTTAGCTTTAAACATTTATTCTGTAATTAAAAAAGTTTCGTGGTTTTAACAATATAGTTTTAAAGCTACATACAATTGTCTACTATGTTATTAAAATCGGTAATATGTTATTCATTATAGGCCCTAAGAAGGTATTTATGAATGTCACTGAACACTACTACCGGTTCGGGAAAACATTCCAGTTATCGTGAAAAGCCGCCTAGAAACTCGCTCAGGTTTATCAACATTAAAAAAAAATGTTTTATAAATTATTTTTATTGTTTACAGTTCTTATCATTTTCAGTGGATGTACAGAGAGAGAGTGATAGACTTCTAGACAATTAGGGATTACCATTGTACTTACATGTCATCGCATTTAGATGATCTTAGAAGTATTAGACTTTCACTATAGAATAATTTGCCAATAAATCATACGTTGCAGTATGGTTCCGTTACAGCTAAAACGTTGTTAATGGAGTAATTGATGTTATCTTCAATTATTTATTTTTTGACGACTTCGCGTCGATTGACGTGATTTCGAATCCCTGCAATGAGCCTGAGCTTTCGGTGAAGGAAAACATCGTGAGGAAACCATAGCATGGTGGTAGGGCTTTTTCTAATGCCCGCCTGGCTAGTTACTACCTCCAAGTTGAAAATCTGTCGCCAAGCACCAATAGGTGTGTTCCGGCAGCTGCACTTGAGAGCCAGTCTTCCACCAGGTTTAGCGTGTTATCATCTTGGGCCACATCGTCACTTAACATCAGGTGAGATTGTGGCCACTACGCCAAACCTATAACGATAAAAAAGCAAGGTGACATCACTGATGGTTAGTATACAGTACAATGCAAAAACAACGGCGATCACCGAGAGAGCGGCAGTTCATTGTCGGTCTTCGGCTGAACCCGATAAGTGGCTGATCTTGAAATGCGACAAAACAAAAGAGTCACTATGACAGGCTTATATTGTGCATGATGGTCGCGCTCGCCTACCGCCTACCGCTTCGCTTTATTTCTGGATTTACATGGACCGATTCCAGGACACGTCACACCTAAGCGTGTTACTGTGGTGGATTTTACACCTGATGTATACTGGTCGCAATCCAGAGAGACACAACTGTCGTGTTAAAAGGGAATATAACTTCAAACATTATCCACAATCCTACGTATTATGTACAGGATAACTAAACAAAGTCGTAAATTCAAGTCTATACTAGAATAATAATAAGGAAACAATGTGTTGAGGTTGTTATTTAAATGTCATCTTCGTTAAGAACTATCCCTTGTACGATAATTAATCTAAAGCCTTATCTTTTTCTATTAAGAGAGAAATTACTGGATAAATTATTGAAGAATTCTATCGAAGTAGGTGGTTGATTAATTACATCAAGAAAGCTCTATTAGCAAAGTCAGTCTACATAATTTTTTGGTAGAAACATTTACTAATAACGATGAAGAAGTTAATTGTTTGTCGGTACATTTAACATGATAACGTAATATTATGTACTTCCAACAATTTACTATATACTCGTAGCTTACATGCGAAGAATAATATTCTGTTTTATTCTACTTAATCATTGTTAATAATCTTTATGGTAATTCCATAACTCAATATAAAAGATATTTGGATAAATCATAAAATGTTATGATCAAAGAGCGGGCAAGTAATCTTAATTAATAAACTTGATAACTCGAATTTTTTTAGACTAAGATTTTTCTAAAAACATCTTGCTAATTCAATATTCTTATTACTTTCTATTTAAGCATATTTACGTATTTAAAGCATCTAATTATACTAATAAGATTAATTCAATAATTTCAGACGGTTTCTACTGAATAATCTTGGTTGTATAACACTATACAAATAAGATATCTGTTTTTGTAAAATGAAAAATAAATCAATAAAATATTCCACCAACCAAAAGTATTTATATCCTTTAAATTTTGTGGATTATCAGTCTTAATAAACATATGTAGAAAGTTGTTGACATTTATATTTCTGTTTGATTAAAAACAAACAGACAACTTACATGAAACTTTCCGTCTTACTTCTATTTATACGTCTTATTTCTTTTTCACTTAACGAATTAATTAACCCGTTCGCGATCTCATTCGGCATATATGCCGAATTTTCAGGCAATTTTTTTTTATTTATTCATCATCCCGGACGGATTAATTGAACTTTAGTTTGTTCGTAAAAAAACCGTGTGGTGGGACTCCAGATACGAACGAAGTTCCTTGTTGTAAAATGTTAATTTCAAGTTCTATTCGAAGTATAAAGCAAATAATTATTCGAGTATACATTTTTTATTATGTTTTTTAAGATAAAAATCAAAAAATTACTTTACAAAATTGTCTTAACACCTTTATTTTATTTACAAAGATTTATAAAAATATATAATAAAATAATAGCATACTGCAATAATAGTAACAGTCATCACGTAGACTAGACTAGTTAGACACTGTATAGCCATCATACATGTACTATAAATAAAAATCTTACGCTTTTTTTTAACGTTACGGACGTTTTTTGTCAGCTAGGATATCCCTCCGCAACGTACCATAAGGAACTTCGTTCCAAAAACTAGTTTGTTTGTCATTCTATGCGAAACTGCTCAGAAACTTCTAATAATAATTTTATTATATTAGTAGAGTCTGTAGACTATCATATTTTATTGTGTTATCTTAAATGGTTCGATAACTCTGAAGTTATGTAGATAATAATTTAAAGGAAAATAAAATATTTTTTATACCTACCTGCGAATAAAGCCTATTGTTAACATTGGCTTAAAAATCAAATTTAAATTCTTAATGAGTAGTAAATTTATATGCTTGTGGTTACTTTATGAAATAATTACGTTTGGAAACAAATACATTACAATTAAAAAAAAACTTTTTAAAAACACGGCAAACTTACATCTATTTGTCGGACAATAATGTACAAAGGTATATTATGGAAGTTCACAAAGATTTACGTATTATAATACGTTTTTATACTTTTATGGAACTATATATGCGGCCATCTAACCTGCAATATGATGCTTTATTACGCGTAGGTGAGGGTTTCATAAGTCTTTATAACACATGACACATTAATTTTGCCTTTATTGTACCTAATAAGCAGTATCAGGAATGTGCTGTACATAATATTTACACCAATATTAACCTTACTTCTCATACAATTCTTGTGTTTAACTGATCACTAGATATAGTAAAACATAACCTCAAAAAAGAACTTAGCAATTAGCAAGCACTAGCAAATTTTTACTTCATAATATTTTTTGTAACATGCTGCCGCTGCCACGGCAAACCCCCACTATTAACGTTAACAAGGTAAATCTTAATAACGCATTAATTTACTCGCTAAGATTTGTTAGACATGCCCAAGTCCGTCACCTGCAGAACCATTTAAGGCAGCCGGAGATCATCACGCGGCCTCCGGTGCCTGGGTCGTTAACCGCGAAAGGGTAGCAAGATATTGCGTTCCCTCTCTCTCTCCGGCTCCTCTTTCAAGATGCTAGGGCTCTCGCTTCAAGATCCCATGGTGTAGATCCGGCCAACAGGGATTCCTAGGTATTTTATCGTCGACCTGATACCGATGGAGACGCCTTCCATTATGGTCTGGGACCCGCGAGGTCAATAATTCTAGGTCAACGGGAAGTATCCTTTAGATTTTGATTACCTTGCGAGTGTCAAAATATGCGGTATAAACGGTATCTTTTGATTGCGTTGACTTGAGAAATTTGATTTTTTCACAGCTCCGAGAGATTGCAATACTGAGTATTTGGTATAAATTACAACTTGATACATCCACGCATTCCAGAAAAAGGGTATTGACAGACAGACAGACGGACAATGAAGTGATCCTATAAAGGTTCGTTTTGTTTTTTTCATTTTCAGGTACAGAACCCTAAATAGAGTTAGATAACAAATGCGATAAATTTAAAGCTGGACTATATACGGCTGTATCCTAAAAAACACTTTGAAAATGTTTTCACTTACCGCGTTCACAGCTAATCTTGGTTATATCCGAACAAATGAAAGGACGGAGCAGCAAGATTGTCTACACGGAGCTTAAGAGTAGCAGTCGCTTCAACAGAAAATAGTTTTTCTTCTTTTTCTTATTTAATTTCAACGTATGTTTATACACAATTATACCAATGTCACGTGGATAGATTATTTTTCTAATAATCAGAGACCATACAATGCTCTCTTGTTAAAATTTTCCAGAGAGATTTTATGGCAACTTAAAATCATGCTTCTATTTATTATTTATATAAACAAATATTTTCTACTTCATAGTGTTCAAAATTGAAATAAACGAAAATAAAACAAAAGATTTATTGGTATACAAGCTGTATAAACATATATTTCGTTATTTACATTTATAGATTTGTGCAGGTTAAAAATATAGCTGAATATTTTAAATTTTAAAAAAGAATTTGATGCTCATGACGCACATACTGCTTGCGTACGCGATACGGGGAAAATAGAGCAAAATATACGTTTGCTTGTCAGAATCAATGCTTGAGTGTAATGAGTAATAAACTACTTTGAAAGTTGATATATTTTAGTTTTAACATAAAAAAAACTATACAAAAAACACTTCCGCTTTATTATATTAAGTATAGATTAATTATTTTTATATTCATAAAACAGAAAGCTACATAGTATAAAACAAAGTCGCTGTCGTTTCTAGGTTTCTAATGTGATGTCGTAAATAAACACATATTTTGCTCTTACACTGCAAACGCTGGTTGAACCCCACGAGATAAATCAAAATAATGTACTACAGTATTGTACACTTTAAAAAGGTCAACAAAAAGTCCACGATGGTATATGTCTATCTCTTAAGGATAACCCACAATAACCATTTTTTATCCTTTACATTTTACGGGAAAAAAATGGCTTATTTACGAAGTGATTTTAAGCAATACAGCATTAAACCTTATCCAATTAACTACCTTAAATACATTGTCCATTTAATTTTATGCATTTTTTTTTAATATTAGCATTTTGCACTCCTTCTCTATATAAACTATAAGTGTGGGAAATTTCATACTCCTCCGTCCGCGCAATTTTCGTAAAAAGGGGTACAAAGTTTTTGCTTCACGTATTAATATATAGATACTCTTGTCCTTCTATGTTGTCAGTAAAATAGTGTTTGGTATCCTCTGTATATGATGATGATTTTTAGGATAAATTAAATCACAAATAGTTTATGAGGCCACTCGAATCATAAGATATCGATTTTAAAGCAAATGGTTTAGAATTTAGTAACGGCATAATGATAAATGGTGGGAATAGAAATTTCTATAACGGATTCAAAATTAGAGTAAATAGGAACCGTACCTAATTGATATGTATGATTCACTTGCCAAAACGATTAATTCCACTTTCTAAATTTTAACGTCAAAACACTTTATTGACTTCTAACTGTATAAATTCAAATCAAAATCTGATAATGTCTATCTGATAATCTACATCGTCTATTTTCTCATTTTCCTAACTATTTATTTTATGGAGTTAACATGCACTTACGAGGGAGTTAATCACAAATGAATCATTAATACTCATAACTATATACATTCAAAAAGTATTCAGTTTAATGAATACAAAAATAAAAATTGTGAACAGTTTTCTTAAGTCTTACTACATCATTTTTGTATTTATAATGTATACAATACTAAAATTTATTACTTTGACGTACAATTAAGATATTACATGTTTAGATGTAACTCAAATAATAAATTCGTAAAATATCTATTAAAATATTGTAATTTTTATTTTAGGGATTTTTAAGTTAGACTTTACCAACGCCTACTTTTTCTTTTCAACGCTATGAACGAGATACTTGAGTTAGTTTAAGAAAATTAGATGTGTGTGCAGATTAGTAGCAAATTTAACTTTACAAAAGTATTTGCCATTGAGGTTATATTTAAAGGTTAGAGACGATGTAACTTTGTTGCTAGTAATACCTACCTCTTTATAATTAATTCATCGTGTGTATCTCAAGTTTATAGTCTGTAGTGGGAGGTGTCATGATAGGACAGACGAGACGTTCGAGTAAAAAGTTTTGATTCTAAGCATGTCATGATATGCACCGAGTGATACTCTTTAAACGACATTGCAGTTAATGAATTCACAGTAAAAAGTACTAGGTACTAGTATTTTGTCATGGTTCGTATTACGTATTTATTAACATCACAGAAAGATTTTCGTAATTTGATAAAACATAATATCATTCAGTGAAACTAGAGACCCAATTTGACTTAATTTGGGAATGGAGTTTGTCAAAAGTTCAAACGAAAATGTCTCTTTGGAGTTTGTGTGGGAGAATACTTAAATGCTGGGTTTTTCCATAACGATATTCGTAAACGTCAACAACGAAAATATTTATATAATAATTAGGTATGTCTTAAATCACGAGATTAAGCACAGTGTAAAATCATAACTTATTTAGCTTAATTTCTTAAGTTAAATATTATATCTTCACTAGCTGTACCCTACGGTTTCACCAGTATCCTTGTTCTCAATTCCCAAACTTGCTTACAGCTTTCAAGAATACATGATGTTCATGGGTTCATGGGCTGCGTTCCTTAAGCTCGTTAATTAGTATAGATGATAAACAAGCAATGCTACGAAGGACAAACCCTGAGTATGAATAAAACTACCAAATCTTTCTGCGAATACGGAATATCAGTAAACCTAAGTCACAAATGGTATTCGTATGTGTAAAGTTGAGTGTGTATACTGGGGTGGAGCATTGTAATGGCAAAATAATAAAAAATAATGTTGCCAGTTCCTTATCAACTACTACGACTTTCTTACCAAGGTGTAGGTGAACATTTTATATTTATGCGATACAGGAAAGTTATTATTCTTTTCGACACAAACTTTTTCCTTACAATAGTATTTATTACCTTTTTTGGCTATAAAAAATAAACACATAAGTAAGGAGGTTATATGGTTTGTTTTAAATGCGATTAGATGGCAAAAAACTAAATTTGGCATGTGATTACTACTAAAAGTTAGTATCGATGGAAAAAAACTCGAAGTAACAATTTACATTACATAATAGCTGATTTGTAAAAAGATAATAATATTCTAGTCTTAGTATGGTATTTTATAGTTTCTTCTGTTTATTCTTCGTGATGTACTAATTAATATATGGAATATTAATTATTTACATAGATAACATTATTTAGTAGTTTAATTCCTAGCTCACCGGACACTTGTAATGTCAAAAAATGTTATAATTAAATTTCTAATAATAACACATCACTGTTTTCTCTTTTTGTATAGTAGATAGAAATATGAATAATATACTATTTTTTATAAAGATTATATTAATTTGTCTGTAAACATTACAAATTTTTACATTTACATTTTTACAAAAAAATGTCTGTTTGTGTGACGCATTGTCAGATTTTCCATTAAAATGTTTGATGTTAATGACGATAAAATAAAACACAAGGAAAAAAATTTTGTGGTTTTATGAAACAACGATGCAAGTGAAACTTTAAAAATATAAAATAAAATAATAATAATAACTTCTTCTTGGCCTCGAGTCTCACAGTTCCCTACTCTACGGCTAGCTGTAATGCGACATGCGATAGATGAACGAAATTTTTTGGGGCGATGAATGAAACTTTCACTTTAAAAAATAATTGTTAAACCTAAATAACTTATTATTCATTGAGCCCATTAAAATGAGCCTAAACATGATTACCTCTGCTGTAAGTTGGTGAGGATTTGGGCAAGTCAAGATTGTCATGTTCCTTTAATATCTTTGAAATAACATTATACCAAATTTCGACTCGATCAGACCTGTGGAAGACGCTCACATCCATTCATTAACTAGAAAAGAACTGAAATCTTCAAACGGCTGAACAAATTTTCTTGAATTTTAGCTAAGAACACTCTCGATCAAGTCACCTTTCAAAAAAAAAAAATCACAATAAAATTATTTATGACACACCTTTGTTTTCATCGGAGGTTAAACTGAATTTGTTTTAATGCCAATATAGTAAACTAAATAATGAAAAATTACTTAATTGTGTCATTGAGTTGTTATTCACTTGACCGAGTTTATAATAATCCTAATGTCAAGAGTGCATTAAGTGGTCTATCTCAGACATCTTATATGAGCCTATAAATAACTTCAAAGACATAAAATAGGTACATTTTAGAAGATTATAACATTTATACATATTAAATTTACTTAAATATGTTTAAGTGGTACTTAGCGAAAAAAAAAAATTCTTTTGTAAGGAGTTTGAAGCGATATTGGCTAAGCAGAAGCATATTCGGACACCGCATCGATCGACATGGGTTCGAATAGCATGGTTATAGGGCATTTTCTAAAGCTTGCCTGGCTAGTTAAAATCTATTGCCAAGCGTCTACAGGTGTATTCCGGGAGCTGCACTTGAGAACAAATTTTCCTTTTAGGCTTAGCGTATTACCATCTCAGGCCACATTGTAACTTAACGTCAGATGAGATTGTTTTTGGTCAAATGTTAAATTGAATAAGTATAGCAACAGAAATGATTCAATAATATTCGTAGATAATATGGAGTGTAGTTTGGAGACCCATAAAGTAACGACGGAGCAAGGAGATGCTATAAACCAGAGTCCCATTGTTCAAGAAGGATAGGTATAGGATAGGGGATCCTCGCTACTGATGATGGTTATTTTCTGTATTTATTTCTAGAAATCTAGTAATTATCGAATATTTTATTGTATTAATTTGAAAACATATTTAATAAATCTATCAAAATAATTTAACACATATTTTATTTATAAAATTTCATGAAAGAAAATTAAATGTGTTATGCAATAGTTAGGTAAACTAGTGCCCGACTAGATAGTGACCACTACACATATGGTAAAAGTCCAGTTACAGTGAATCGTACGCCACGGTTCGGTATCAGGAGTTATATAATATATCTATCTACCTTGTGGTTTGGCCCGTGATAGAGTTATAGGCCCACACTGTAATGGGATTGTAGATCGATCTTCATTTCTTGGCAGCGACCTTTGTTATTGGACTGTCTATTACTATAAACATTCACTTATTGTAAGGTTAAGTGAAGACATTTCTGAGCGTGGGTTGATAAAAGTTAAATAATTCCGTTTTTAGTTTTTCGTAACATTAGTTAATATTTTAGTAAATAAAAATCCCTTCAATTAATTCTAAACGTGTTTAAATTATGCATTTCATCGTTAACAAACAGTAGGGATTCTGGGCTAGTCCGTGTCTCGACCGTATAGTACTAATTGAAGGAAAGTTTGTTTCTTGACATGCCGTATACGTGTCCGGACCCCAAAGTTAATATTTAATTATTCGAGGAAGGCTGGTATCATACATTTAGCAAGCTCCATTAGTTCGTTCCCAGTATACGCTTTATATTTTCAATTAATTTAGTTGATGATATCTAAAATAGTTGCGATAGCCCGCAATATAACGACATTGCACAAATTTTCATTCATATATCGAATTTTTATGACATTCTTTGAGGCAGGGGGGTTCAAGGTCGTCTACGCATCTAGTTATACCTATGGTATTACAAGCGTCCATAGGCTACGATGGCCGCTTACCATCAGGCGGGCCGTATATTTGTTTGCCACTTTAGTTGTAAAAAAAACTAAGTATATACTCGTATAGTACTAAATTATTAATCTATAATAACAATTAAGCGAAAAACTAGATCAAAATCGGTTCAGCCGTTTGGAAGCTACGATGCCATAGACACAGATACACAAACACAGGTACACAGATACAAAACGTTAAACTAATAACCTAACTTTTTATGTCGGGGTTAGAAAAGGACACACACACACACACACTGTTATCTTGGATATTGCGAATTATTGAACACAAAGAAAATTCCACCGACGCACGAAAAATGATTGACAGATCGAGTCATTGTGACTAGTTTCAAGGGGAAACTTCTTTGGGCCCTATGAAAATCAAATTCCTAGGTACCGAGTTTGAATGCAACGTATCTCACAAAAACACTTCTGGGACGTAAAGAAGACGGAAATAGGTGCTTGAGCAAAAATACAAAAAGATAGGACTAGTCTATAAACTGAGAAAGATAGAATAATACAAGACAATAGTCTGTTTGGAGGTCAATGTAAACTGGTTATTTAGATTGATGTCAATGAGAAGGGCATTGATGGCTCAGTGGTAGCGTGTACAGACACCGCGGCGATAGACGTGATTTAGATAACATGGTGGTAGGGTATATTCTAATGCCCGCCTAGCTAGTTACAATCCTCAAGTTGAAAATCTATCACCAAGAATATGTTTGTATGTGTAGCCATGTGTGTGTTCCGGCAGTTGCCCTTGAGTGCCAGCTGTCCCACTAGGCTCAGTGTGTTATCATCTTGGTTCACATCGTCACTTAACATCAGGTGAGATTGTGGCAAACTAACGTAATATATTATTTTTATGTAAATTATGGACTCGTTGTGCTCCCGGCTCTGCTCGCGTGGACAGAATGCCAACGGTCGAGAGCACGCGCGAATCGTGCTACTCCCACTCAAAAGACGGAAGACAAAAATGCTTATTGTGATATATGCTATCGCTGATTTTTTGTAGGTATTTTTAAGATCTACAATTATGTAGAAACTTAATTTGATATATCTTGTATGGTTTACTCAGCGTAAGCCATTGAAGCGCCCCAAATGCTTCTTTTTTCAGAATTGATTCACCAATATCGTCACTGCTTATTTCGTATGTTACTTTATCTTACAAAATAAAATGTTCCATTACCTGACCCGATAACAAAGCTATGAATTAAAATAAAAACATGTAAATTGGATAAGTGGTTTTCGCGTGAAAAGAACATAAACGGGCAGATAGACAGAGAGACGTTGAGTTTTAAAATTATGTATAGATAACTCTAGATCTTGTCACATGTAATTTGTTCTGCTCATTACATAAACTTAGTAAACGTAACTTAGCATAATCAGGCGGGCAAAACCGCTAGTATAAACTATCATAAAATAATATAATCTAATATTAAATAAATTAATCTAATATAAAATAATAAAGCTTAGAATAAATAAAGGTGTTATTGTTCATACCACGAACCACTTAAATGTCGAACTTCTTCATTTTGAGTATAATTTTAATCCGAGTGCGGGACACGTAAAATCAGATTAAAACGTTATAATAATTTCTACAAATACTAGCTAAAATGTGATACTTTTTAGTGACCTTTGTCTTATTTTAATACATGTTTTATAATATTTTATTTACAATATAAATTTCAAGTAAATGATATTTTGTGAAAATTATATATTTTCTGTAAAACCTAGTTAAGAGATTCCTTGTAAATCCGCTAATAGCATAAACAGGTAGGAAATGAGAAATACCAGAATATATTAGATTTGTATGTATGACCTTGTTGGGAAACTCGGTTTGACAGAAGAAAAGTTTTTTTTTTACTATGACGGTAAAGAGAAATTGTTGCTTGCATAACATATTAAATTTGGAAACAAATCGGTTCACTTCATACAATTTTTTTTTCCCTAATTTTTATTTTTCTCGAACTTTGATTTAGATTGAAGTCTAAAATTTTCAGGATCTTAAAATATCCATAGAATATTATAATTAAGATATTTACAAAAGGCACTTTTGCCCTGCTTATCCCCCTATGGTCTTTGTTTTGTGGTTGCATATTCGCTTTATTTGTCTAAAGATCTAGTGATTTCTCGTGAACGAAATCAGTGCTATAAGCTAATTCAGAATAATATCTGAAGTACCTTCTATAGTAAACGGCTATCGACACCATGAAATAAGGAAAATTGAACATAAATAACCTATTCATAGCAACCATTCCAATGAGCCCAAACACGATACCTTTGCCGTAAGTTAGTGAGGAGTTGGGTATCCTGATGATGTTAAAGCATCAGGTCAAGTTTACCATGTTTTTACAATGTCATTGAAGTAACACGATACCAAATTCCTATAGCTACGATTAGATCTGTGGAAGTTGTTCACCTAGATATCATTATCAACTAGATAAAAGTTGATGATCTGATAACGGATAAACAGATTTTTTGAATCATAGCTAAAACATTTACTCTCGATCAAGAAACTTTTCAAACGAGAAAACTAAATCAAAATTGGTTCATCCGTTTGTGAGCTGCAATGCCACAGACAGATACATAGATACACGTGTTAAACGTATAACACCCTTCTGTCCGGTTGGTTGTTACCGGAGCGGTTGAGACGCGTCGCGGTAGTTTCCGTTTCCAAACTATCACACGTAAACTTGTTCCGTTAACTTGTTGAACTCTACTAGTGACTAATTTGTTTTAGTAAAAGTCACGTCAGCTAAGTTCTTGATTTAATTTTGCCTCCTGAAATGATATCGATATTCCAATGTAGAGGTATATTCATAAATAAGGTTGTACATGTTTTTTTTTTCAAACCCTTGAAACAAGTAACCTATTCATTAAGATCATTCCAATAAACCCAAACACGATACGGCTGAACAGATTTTCTTGAATCATAGCAAACAACGCTCCAATAATAAGTAACCTTTCAAACAAATTAAACTTACGTCGGGGGTCAATAATAATCAAATAAAAATGAGGCAAGCTTACTTTTAAAAATAATTATTTGTATTGATGAAATGTAAGAAGCCTATACATCCTATTATTTGCTTCTTCTTCTTCTTATCTATATATATAATATAAAATATACACACTATCTTTGCCCATTCCACTCTCTTTCAGTTCTCCTTTGCTACTTTTTTCTTCCTTTACTCTAATATCTATGACGTGCATAATTAACATTCTTCTAGTTATATCTTTTTTTTTTGAACTGATTATTCTGTTAGCCTTAGGGGTACTGGAGCTTTTACGGCTTTTACAGCTTTACCGGGCTTGGGGGCGAGCGCTTAAGGCACTCAGCCACGAAAGCTTTGCAACAACATCCGAGGGTGCCAAAGTGGCCGAACCTCGGCTCGGACTGTTGTGCGAATGCAAATAAGTCGCGATCTGACTAATTCCCTATCATTTGATATAAACTAACTATACATATATACATGTTTCTTCCTCCTTGTATTTAGTGTTCTGAATTTTTTTGTCTAAACTAACTAGGCAAAAAAAAAGAAAAAAAGGTCCCTTACAGAACCTATGTACCTGTGTGTAATGCATGTGTGTACAATGCAATGTCATGTGTGGCTGTGAAAGCTAGTGAATGTAGAGTCACTGTATCGCGCGAGCGGCTGCTTGGCTCAAGGGCTCCATACCGATGGAAGTTAACCGTACGTCCCCTGCGGAGAGAACGGTGGTTTCGCGGGCGTGGGCGCGAGCACGCATATGTTGCGGGAGCGGACGCGTTCTAGTTATATCATTTTTATCCCTCCTCTTGACAGGCCCATACTACGCTTAACCCCTCAACTACTCTGTCACTGATACTATTTTTATACTAGGTCTGATATACTCATTCCTAATCCTATCCATTCTACTTACATCACACATCCATCTTAACATTTGCGTCTCCGCCATATGTATTCTTCGGTTATCCTATCATCAAAACTTATAGTTTATGTCCCAAGGGAGAGTTGTTAATATCACTAAAAAAATTACTCTTCTAGTTTCATTAAGTGCAAAATGCGTTAAAAATTTACCCATGACTGTATTTACACCCATTTACTTTATAAGGAATGTATTGTACAATGTAACAATGTTTTCACTATGTGGTACTGAAGTTTATTTTATTTTATTATTTCCACTATACTTTTTAATTTTGAAGTGAAAACTTCTTAAGCACCGTTTTTATTCGAAACTCGATGAAACGAAAAAGCGACGATAAAAAGACACAAGCGTATATGTACATCTATTGGATTTAGCCTAAGAGAGAATGAGATAGAATACATTTACATTATGCACGGTTAATGCAAGTCCTGATTTATATAATTGTGATCGTCGTCGGATTGGCCTAGTGGTGTGAGACGACCAGACTTTATCCGCAGTACGCACGAGTGGTCGATAGTTCGAATTCCGCTGATATAGGTATTCAAAAATATTTTTAAATATATTTTTTTCTGAAGGTTCTACTTCTGCCATGTGTTAACTGCTGCACGCATAAGTATTTTTAATATTTACCTCATGAGTAAAATCGAAGATATTATTGCAATATTTAAAGATTTTCTAATTACACGTTACTATAGTAACACTTTCACTTAATCTTACAAAACAATTACGTAACATAAAACTTCCGATCAGTAAATTACTATAAAATAACGAACGGTTTCACAAAACTGTTAAATTTTTTATGTCTTAAGTAATACCGAAACACTTTAATATTAAAAAAGTTTGTCTTTTGTCGTGCATGAGCAAGTGACTATTTAACTTCTGGACAACTGTGTTACTTGTTGCAATTGGTGAAATGACTTCTATGTACCACGAGACACGCTGTGCTATATTAAGAAAAATGTTCATGAAGTAACATGTAATTGTTTAAAACTCAAATAGATCATATGGAATGGACGTCCGCAAAGAGACAGGTTTCCTGTGTAATGACAACATCAATGCCACGTGGCAATCAATAAAAAACCTCTTTATAATAAATAATGTACTCATAAAAATTAATTAAGTAGCTTGTTCATTATTAGAATTATGCCAGTGAAAGTAAAGTAGCGCCATTTACTTCACAATATGACGTCCTTGCCGCTCGCAAAAGGTAATTTAGCCAAAGTTTTCAAATCTGTGACAGGGTTTTTGTTACAAACTCAATTTCACTTCTTCAATACATTACAACTCTTCTAGTGTTACATAGAAGCTATATGATATTAACAAATATGTTTCATAATAGCTTCTGTATATTTATTCCTTTTTAATTCAAAGTTATCTTAATTTAAGCAACACAAACAAAAATATTTTTAAGTATTATTCTGTTCAAAAAATAAATTTTATATTCATTGTTTGCTTAAACTGCTACATATGTGAGCATTAATGCAAAAAACAGTATGACAGTAATTGATTACTTAATAAATAATAATTTAACCCGAATTATGTTAAATTTAAAGTTTTTAACCAGTTACCCATGGGGTCTTCCACATTTTTGGTTCCACTCATTCCTAAACCGTACGGAGAACTTCCCGATGTCCGCAAATAGTATAATCCGCGTGTTTTTGTCGACGATCCATATCCTAAAACTGCGTAAGCTTCTTTTTCACAAGCATGCTCTACGAAGTGTTCCCAGCTTCGACATCGAATGCCCACAAACGATTTTGGGGTCAATATACTCTCGGTATATACTTGAGCAGCACGCAAATGACTACAGGACGGCATAAAGCAGCCCGGTTGGTTGGGACCTCCGCCGTTAATATAAAAATCTGCATGACCTAGAGGCTCGATTACTCCTTGAATAAGTCTATTCGAATGAATTACATCCACATAAATTGCATCATTTTTATCTAATCTCTGTTCTCTGTATGCGTACGAAAAACATGGTCCAGCAGGATCTAAACCACTAATCCGACCCAGTGTACGTTTTCTATACCGCTGAAAATATTTACCTGTCCATCCGGCAATATGAGCTCCCAGACTGATACCCAATAAATGAATATCTTCAGCGCTTGCGCCGAAATTTTCCAAGTTTGCAAGTAAATTTGCTAATCGTTTCCCCACCAAACGAGCATTGTGAACACACGTTATATACTTTTTGTCCATTATTTCTTCAGAGTCCAGCAAAAAAACATTAAATATTTTTCTTTCGTTATATGCCTGTGCGAGCTCTAGAGGTACAGCAGACTGTGAACTGTCCTTGTATCCATGAATAACGATCTTTGTTTGCTTCGTAATATCGTATAAGGAATTTTGCGTAAGATTCACGAATGCTTCATCGATAGGAAATGATCGAAACGTGTTGCCATCCAATTGAATTATTTTAATAGTTTTTATTAAATCCTTTTGATCCGTCACGGAATTTTTGCTAAAGTCCACAATCGCTCGACCTGTGAACGTAGAAACGAATAATAATATTAAAAGGTTGTATAACTCGTCAACCTACTTTTTAGTATTAGCACATGAATATCACAAGCGCGAAGGTCATCCACTCACATGCACTTGATAGTCTGACGTAGACTGTTTCTGCGAGGGTAAGATCAGGCCCGGCTCGTCGCACTCTGGTCGGGGTTGCTCCTAGCGTCGCTGCCAATATATAGAAAACAACACTGTAGTGGTGCATGGCATGAACCCTCCACCGCTAACACGGTCACTGTGTCACTGTCCGTAAAGAGAGAAAGGTCCGTCTCGTACAAGTAAACTACAAGGGGCATTCGCTTGGGAGGGGATTATCTGGTGCGAAGTACGATTCTACACAGCGCGGTGTTGCTTGTCCGAAGGTCACTGACCGTTTTACTCCAGTTTTATCAATAACACAAAAAATTTATACATTACTTCATTGGTCGCATTTGAAGCATTGTATTGCAACCGGTTACGTGTAGCATTGGCTTTATAAAGAAGGTATTATAGATTGTAATATTACACATATTTACGCTTTTTAAGCTTGTTAATTAGTCTTTACGAGCATTTTTATTTCTTAACAGTGTACTGCAACTATCGGGTTCTTATAATTAAAAGCTAAAAAGTTAATTTTCATGAAAGAGCTTAATCTAATTACTGTTAGAAATTTGTTATAATATAATCTGAACTATTTTGTAAGACAATATTAAGTTTATATTTTGTTTGCAGAATACAGAAAATTATTTTACGAGGTGTAAAATAGATTTTTAACAATAAACATAGCTGTTATTATTATATTCGAGAAAAAGGATATATGAACTTACAGATACCATTTTTATGTCAGTGTTGTTAGCACTATGAAAAAGGTACTTTGGTAATTCCGTATACTTTGGTAATACTTAAAACATAATTATACACATTAAGTTAAAATTGTTTCTTGTTTGCCGTACGTTGAATATACCTAACCTTCGTAAATATGTTTCCATATAGCATTAGTCACATACATATGTTTATTATACAAAATGGATGTTTATTTATAGGAACACAATAACGAGCACAACACAAATCCGTATCCCAGTAATTTCTAAGAAAATACAATATATCTAACATTTAGAAATAACGTATTTTTTCCTTTTTAAAAGCGCCAGAAGCTACGTTTTGTTCATGTCATATTATTATATTTTTAAAAATAATTTTACGTAGGTATGTATGTATTATTATTGCACTCCTACGACATTGGATCTTTCAAACGAAGCGTGAAGAGGCTTTTCTGCCGTTCGGTATGACGGTAACGACTGTCGTTGGTATTTTGACACTGACAGCCGCCGTTGTTTCTAAACTATACCTTACTATCTATCAGGTATTGTGCAGTTATTTTGCCTAGCTAATACAAAAATAATGAAACAAAATGTTGGATATTTATAATTATCTGAGAATTCAGTTTATTACCAAGGAAATATTGTTTTTCCTTACGCACGAATTAGATAAAAGATCAAGGCTCTAATTACCAAATTTCCTGCGGCAGTAGGAATTTTATCTGTTTCTTGATTTTAGGAAGGAGCAGGTATTCCGCGAAAGGTAATTCTACTGAGTAGTGTGACAGGCGCGTTCAGAATTCGAGGCCTTGTCACGATTTTAAAACAAATTTGTGTGTACTTACGCAAGTAAGAAGTTATATATATTTCAACACAAAAATAACTCTATAATTTTAAGCCGTGTGTCAAAACATGATGAAGTTAACTATCAATAATAATAGTGTAAACACTTTTATGAAATTTTTTAATTTTGAACAAAAAAACTTTTATTTAGACAACGTAAAACTATTATTACACAATAAAAAAATCAGCAAAATGAATTCACATTATGAGTATTTATCATTGATGACGAACTTAATCTGTCACATGATGCGTACACTCTCAATTTGATCCTATAATAACCGCATCAATAAAACCATAAGTAAAAAAAAACGAATGTACTTTACTTTTTTGCTCAACCTATTGAGCAACATTATTACCTATTTGAAATTTCAAGTATTACATACGGAAATAGAAATTGTCTATCTATTTCTTAATGACTTTTATCATTTAATGTGGTCATTTCTTTAAATTGAATTGACTCTATTCGATTATATTACGAAACGAGTAATAGTCATAAAAAATACAATTATGTAAGCGTTATTGTTAAATCTTTATCAAAATATCATTAAGTCTCAAATACCTCTTAGTAGGACTAAGGAGTTGGGCCGTCGGTGGGGGGAGGGTTAGGGGTTCGAATATCACCCTCTCCGAAGTACTTTCTCTTGGGCGAATTTTTATACTGCACCATACACATTTACTTTGGCTGGGATACAAAAAAAAACAAGTTATCGACCCCCTCCAAAACTTCTTAACTACTGCTCTGGATAAATAACGGCGATGGGGGTGGACTATGCTGAAACTAGATCCCTTCTTTAGCTGTTGTTACCAGGTGAGAATGATCGCTAGTCGTGAACAGAAACTCTCTTAGTTACACTAATAATTTTGGTTAACAGATACTAACAAGGGTTATTTGTTCTTAATGTACTTGCTAACTACTAGCATAAAATACGTGGGCACAGAAAGACGGCTCCAGCCGACCTTGGAATTTAATTACCTACACTCAAATTTAACGCTAGGGTTAGCATCTACAATATTTTATGTATATTTATATTTTTGAAATTATATTAAAACAAAAATCTGGAGTAGAACTCGCGCCCTGAGGGTTCCGAACTGATTACTTACCGCGTATTATTGTACAGTCTTTTAGATAAATATTGTTTATGGATATATATTATCCTTATATTCTTTTATTTATCTCGTCTGTCTGTCTGTTAGTGCGCTTATAACTCAATAACCACTTAACAGATATTGGTGAAGAGTTTTTAGTTTGATTGTTTCTTAAATCAGGTTATAAATTTGGTAAAAAAAATTGGTATAAATTTCATCCAAATCCGTTCAGCTCTTTTTGCATAACTGAGTAACAAACATCGAAACATACAAAATACTTTCATATTTATAATATTAAGTAGGATAGCATGATAAATAAAAATCTATAAATTGGTTACTGAAACACTTTGGTTAGCAAAAACTGAATTCGTTTAGGTTTAATGTATTATTTAATTTTCGATAAGTCCGTTTATTCATTGTCAATTCAAATCTAGCGTCCTACACAAATAAATAATTACGAATGTAGTTGGCTTTGTATGGAGTTGGCTTTCTGTACATATTTATTTTGTAGTAGTACAAGAGTATCAAAGAAGTTTATTCCGTTGCTTTTAATTACTTTGATAATTATGTGTTGTTTTTGATCCCTTACTCCATTTATTTCGAGTTGTATCATGTAACCTACTGCTAAAAAAAGGGTTTTAGTAATTACAATTCCATTTGTTCCATCAATAACAGAACTGGATCAATTATAATACTTGAATGTGTATTTATATACAATATTCAAGTATTTCACTTAGTAAGGTTTTTCTTTGATAACCAATCGCGCCTGCAGGCAAATATCTTGCGATATTAAACTCGTCTGTGCATAAAGTATTAAATATATGTCAATAAATTTGTAGTTTTGTCTGTACATGTATTTCTGAAGTGAAAACTTCTTTAGCACCATTGTGATTTGAAAGTCGATGAAACAAAAAAGCGACAGTAAAAAGAGTCAATCATATACATCTATAGGATTTAGCCTACGAGAGAATGAGAGAGAATACATTTACATTATGCACGGTCAATGCAAGTCCTCATTTTCATGATTGTGATCGTCGTCGGATTAGACTAGTGGTGTGAGACGAGCGTACTTCATACGCAGTACACACGAGTGGTCGATAGTTCGAACTTCGCTGATGTAAGATACTTAAAAACAATTTTTAAACGTTATTTATTTTTGAAGTGAAACTTTTTATGCGAGTTGCAAGCGTTAAACGTTACATGTTAAACGTTTAACGCACATTATCGGTCTCTCCTCTTTGTGTGAGCCAGAGCGAGAGAGTAAATGTCGGTGTGTATGTATATTGCACACTGTTTAAATAAAATAGAAAATGTCTTTTAAAATGAAGTTTCACTTCTATCGTGTGTGAGTCGCACACACACCTTTTTTTTCTGAAGGTTTCACTTCTGTCACATGTGAACTGCTACAGACATTTTTTTTAAATTTTAGTTTATAGGATATCCATCTTGAACTTGACATTTCAAAAATGTTTGTCTGTCCCTTTGTATGTTTGGTTTTAACTAAAAAATGGCTTAACTGATTATAGTGAAATTTTGTATACCTGTCATTAGTCAGTTGTAATTTATAAAATTATCAAAATACATTTAGAAATTGTTAAAAAATTAATTGAAAAATTTTTTTTTTCATTTATTCTCAACTGATTTTAATTTAATTTTTTATACGGGGAGTATATGAAAATACGAAATTTCTATAGGCTATAAAAATTACCGATATAAACTCCAAAATCATAATATGTCCATAATATGTATATATTATTATAAAATATCATAATAATAATATTGTATGAATCCCATCATCTATTCAAAATAAATTGGTTTGGATAAAAAGCCTAAATAAATTTCTTTAAATTATAATCGCTTGAAAACTTACTTCAGGAAACTAAAATTTGGTTAGATCTTCTACTCAATTCACCTCTTTGTTTTCACCATATCAAATATTAATTTATACTTTGTACCTAGATATCGTTTGTCAATCTAAATACAACACCTACACAAATATAAAATCGATCGATATGCTCGTTTCAAAACTTGTACAAGTTAGAAAGTTTTTCCATAAATAATGTTATCAATGTCTCAGTTTTTTTGTAGAAAATAGTTACCTACTAAGGCTTTATCGATAGCAGTAATCTCTACGGATGTTCAAGAAAACTCTGTGATCTTTTTATATAAGTCGACTTTGTTTTATAATACTTAACTATATCATGGTGTGAAGTTGGTATAAGATTTACAAAGTTAATCTTCAAACGACTATACATATCTATCTTCTATATCTATGCCATTTTCTATATACATGTTATAAAACTCAAAGTCTCTCTCTCTGTCTTTCTGTTTATGTTCTTTTCATGCGAACAACTAATCCGATTTACATGGTTTTTACTTTAATACATAGATATGTTATTTGACCAGGTTAAAGGATATATTTTGTTACATAAAGTAACATTCGAAATAGGCAGTGAATATAATGATAAATCAATTTGGAAAAATACGCTTTTGGGACTATTATTAAGCATACACTGAGTAAACCATAAGATATACATCAAATTAATGTACTACATAATTGTAGATCGTAAAAAAACCTACAAAAAAGTCAAGGACAAAAAGTCACCCACCAATAAGCATTTTTGGGGTAGCACGATCCGCGTGTGCGCTCGAACTACATCATTCTGTAGTCTACGCGAACGGAGTCGCGGGCATAGCTAGTTATTAATCAATTAGTATTTCTGTTAGTAGATGTATTTTTTACAAATTTCTTGACGGTGATAAATTATAAAGGACGTTGATCACAAATATAACAAGATAAAAATTCTGTCTATCTATTTGTATGTTTGGATTTATCTCAAAAATGGCTTAATCGATATTTAATGAAATTTTCTACTCTATAAGACAGTATAAATAAACTACATACAATAGTGTTCGTTACTGTAAAAAGTTTAAGGGCATCAATTAAAAAAAAGTGTTTTATGCCAGTACAAATTGAAAGACCAAAACAAAGAATTTATACGATGTTATTGAGACCTTCTTGCTATTTTTAGTAAGTGACGTGATCACATCTATAGAGAAGTTTCTTGTAATCTACTATAGTATTCCTGAGAGGGAGGAGGGGAAGTGAAATAGGTGAACCCGTGGGCGTTCTACTAGTAAATCTTAATTTATAGTTACATTTACGACTATCCTATGAAATAATAAAGTAAATACCTGTTTCTGGACTTGGTAGGAAAATAATTAGAATACTAGATTTTATGTATATATACTATACTTGTACATATATAGATAAAAATGAAATGCTATACGTTGGTAAGCGAATCACTTGAGAACGGCTGCACCGATTTAGTTAATTTATTCTTTACTTTTTTACTTTTAGTAATAATCCGAAAAAGGTTTTAAGCGAAAGTAAAATTGAAAAATTTGCCCGGAAAATTGAAAGATTTGAAATTGTTTTTTTTGTGAACTCAAAGATGGATATTATTATGTGTAATTATTTTTGTTTTTCTCGTTGTGGTCCTGGAAAGGTATTCAAGAATAAAAAAGATGATATAGATGACACTGTGATAGAATTATTCACTATTGGAAAGGACAGATGAACGCCTATATTCCAGTGATATACATATAGGCTATACTATACATATAGACTATACTTTACTTATAGGATATACTCGATACCACTCGATTACATTAGAAAACATGAAAATTATATAATTGTATGGATTCATAAATATCTCGAGATCATCCATTGGTCCCAGTTTGAGTTCAAGTCAACTTTGACAGAATTATATAATTATAAAAAAGTCTGTGTTACTTTTTAGGGCTCCGTAATAAACAAGGAACCTTTACAGTTTCGCCATTTAAAAATACTGTCTATTGAAGTATTATATATAAATCATCATTAGCGATTTCTTTGAAATTATATGCGGGTGAAACCACGTTGCACAGGTTGTCAACATATAAAATGTATTTGGAGAAGTAATTTCGTACAAATTCCATTGATAAACAACTTAAAGACCCCCTCTAAAGGATGATTCCTGTTACGTCATGTCGAGCGTCGGCCAGGATACGGTCAAACGTCTATTGTATACTTTTGTATGAGATAAATCATGCTACACCTTATCAAGGCCGGCACCCGGTCCGATCTTCAAAAAATCTTCAAAGCATCCTTAACTCTGCATATATGGACGGGCAACTACGGAACCCCATACTGCACGTGGCCCGACACGCACTTGACATAATTTTAATTGTATAAAGTAGCAAAGCCAAAAATAAGATTTTTGGCCAGAACATAGGAGAAGAGGCACTGCTACTTTGCGACCTATGTGAGCCGTGATGCTTAACTTGTACACAGTTACATAACAATATAATTAATGTACGCATTTTCATAAGGTTTTTGTGCTTACCATAGCTACATTATCTATCTCATTAGCACACGTCAGTATTGTTTGACAGAACAAAATCCGCTTATAAAAATTATTACGTGAAAGGAAACTTCAATCCTTAATAATTATAACAATTGGAAATATTATAATAAAGTTATCAATGATTTATAGATATAGCATTGTTCAACATATTATTACTCAGCTTCCATTCAAACTTCGACCTATTATTATCTGAGTCACTAAAATGTGACTCACTAGGGACTATAAAGTACAAGATTATTTCTTCTCTGAAAACATATCTTCTAGTACAATACCCATTTTTAAAGAAAAGCGTGGGTTGTCTTTATTTAGTTATAATAATATATCTCTTTACTGAGAAATGTAAGATTGAAATAATTTTACTGCATATAAACAAAATTGATTTGAATGATTCATGATATTATTAGTATTTTAATTATAATACACATATAATAAATAGACTAAATTGTATGTAAATTAAATATAAATTTACCAAGACATATACGTGGTTACTCCCATTTGAAAACAAGTGCTTTGTTTCAGTGATAAATGATTTAACGAAATAATAAATCTAAAACAGGAAGTGGTTTACAGCAGAACAGTTTTTCATCGTTCTTGCAGTGGAGATGACTATGAAATAACAATATTCATTAATTAAATTTAAATCATTACATAATAAAATAGTAAAGTAAACCTTTACATTAAAAATATTTGAGAAAAAATAATACGAGGATGGGGGTTTGGAATCGTGGACAGAAAAAAATTCGACAGTTTTTAAAAATGTCTGTTTATTATATATATTATAAATTTTATTTTCACGTAATTTTCAATAGAAATAAATACACACGTATGATTTTATTAGTATTTATAGATAGCGTTTAGTAGTTTTAAATGATCTGAGACATTATAAGGAAGAATGTTGATAAAAATAACACTACATTAAATATGTAATATTTTTTATGTTACGTCTGTCCAGAATTAATCATGAATTTGGTTTGATTTATATTTTTTCTAAAGTGCTACGGAAGCTACGATATCGAAACAACAAGGTTTGGAGATTTTGCACTATATATTTTTCTTATTAACTTATATTAACTATATTACGCTATTATTCACTGGATATTATATGTTAAAAATATCTAAAATTATGGAATAAACCTAGCTTTACTTAAAGAATTACAATACATACCTTAAATGTTTCTATTAAACTACTCAGCTCTTATGTCTTCTGTAAAATATCAGTTAATATCTAAAATTATTATACTTGGTTAGTCTCAAAGGGCTTATGATTCATTGTGTTACGATTTCGATTAAAATGCCTGATAGAAAGTGGATCAGATTTACTCAGTCCCTTGATCCAAAAATGAGTGAGATCCATCGTTCACGGGAAACTGGAGACTACCGTCAAGTGAAGCTGAACGAGATACTAAGAAAATGTTTACGCGTCCCAGAAATCTGTAGGGAACGATGTATTAGGTTATACAGCGTAGATGTATGGCAGAATATCGATCGATCGAAAGTAGTGAATGTGCAACAAGGCTGAGTGCTAACCGCGTGTACCATGCGGCGTCTCGGAAACCCATAACTTTCACGAAGAGTGAAATACGGTTAAATTGCCTATGTTGAATTGCAATTCATCTACATATACTTTTATCGCTGTTTCTCGTACACGAAATTCCACGCGGACGAAGTCGCAGACACAGCTAATATATGATATAAGTTAACTCAATACATAAATTGTACTTATTTATTCAAGGGCTTATATTAGCGGTTTCGTCACCGTAAAACTAATACCGTTATGACATAATTTCAACCTATTTTTCATGCCTATAAAGATCTACTTTTCACAAACAGGGATTATTATTATTTATTTGTAACTTGGAGTATATGTACATGTTAATTTTGTTTGTTTAAGTTTTCTATGAAAGTGAAGGCTTGATATTTTAGGTACATACTATATCGATATTGACTCATTTTATAAGGTTAACAAAAGGAATTTTGTATTTATCGTTATCTTGCCCTTTGATCTTTTAAGCGATGGTGGCAATCTTGTAATTATATTAACCACCCAACTGTCTGGCAGCCATTCAAAATTATCCGCCCACCTTGTCGGATATTACTGAGTCCCCTTTTGATTTCAAATCAGTGTAAACTAATAAAAAAAAGATCGACAAAAGTAATATTTCTTGTTTGTATATTAATTACAGGTCTACTTAACAAATATATTTTTAATTTAATTAATACACAGATAAAGTATAGTGCGATCTATATACAATTTACTCGTGTAAGATTACATTTATAAAGTATACACAATACCATAGAATTAAAACACTCACAATATAAATAAAAGTTAATGTTCCTTTGTTTGTTTGTCCCCTATGCGTCCCTAAACCATTCATCTGATTGCGATGAATTTTTAGAAAGCTGTTGTGTGCGCGCCTTTTTAAATTAGTTCAAACAATTTACAGTAGGTGGCGCACGATCGTTTTGTAAAGACAACGAGAAAGCTAGTCGTCTTCTTCTATACATATTATCAACGTTTTTCTGTCCGTCTGTCCGCTTATGTTCTTTTCACGCGAAAATTGCTTATCCGATTTACATGGTTCTTTTTTTAATTTATAGCTATATTATCTGGCCAGGTTATAGGATACATTTTGTAAGTTAAATACGAAATAAACAGTGACGATAATGGTGAATCAATTCGGAAAAAAAGAATTTTGAATGGTTCAATGTCTTACGCTGAGTAAACTATAAAATATATATCAAATTAATGCACCATTATTACATAGGATAAAACAAAGTCGCGTCGCTCTGTCCGTCCCTATGTATGCTTAAGTCTTTAAAACTACGCAACGGATTTTGAAGCGGTTTTTTTTAATAGATAGAGTGATTCAAGAGGAAGGTTTATATGTATAATACATGCATAATATTGTAGAGAAACACTGATACATTTAGAGGTTTCTAATGTGATGTCGTAAATAAACACATTTTTTGCGCTTACATTGCAAACGCTGGCTGAACCGAACGAGATAAATCGAAATAATGTAATACAGTATTGTACACCTTAAAAAGGTCAACAAAAAAGTCCGCGATGGTATATGTCTATCTTTTAAGGATAACCCACAATAACCATTTTTTGTCCTTTACATTTTACGGGAATAAATGGCTTATTTACGAAGTGATTTTAAGCAATACAGCATTAATCCTTATCCAATTAAGTTAAATAATAGATAAATATAGCCCTTTACAGCATGTAATTTAAATGAATATTTCCGAAGATATTACAGATTTAAAATGCAGGGACATAGCGGTGCGGCGGTACCGGCCCTATATACCCATGGTCAATTATGTGTCGCTCTTTAAAGAGTAACCTCTAAACAAAACATGTTTGTGTTGTCTAATGACAAAAAAGATGTAAACGTTGTTTAAGGACATTCTGTAGTAGGTATATTTAGTATCAGCATTGCACCCGTGCGAAGCCGGGACGGGTCGCTAGTATAACTATAGATCTTAAAATGATCTACAGATAGCATTTGTCTATCTTCTAAGGATCGCCCATAATAAGCATTTTTGGGGCAGTACAATTCGCAAGTACGCTAGACCGACACCATTCTGGAATCCACGGGAACACAGCTAGTATATAATAAATGGTAATCAATTTAAGGATTCATTCTAGGTTTCCATCTTAAATTTACCATACGCATTACCAACATTGAAGTAACGTTGGCTCAGTGGTAGCATGTACGGATACCGCGGCGGTCTATTTGAGCTGGAATCCTTACAAAGAGCCAGGCTGAGCTTTTGGTGAAGGAAAACATTGTGATGAAACAATATCATGCTGGTAGGGTGTTTTCTAATACCCACCTGGATAGTTACTACCCCCTCAAGTTGAAAATCTGTAGCCAAGCATCTATAGGTGTGTTCTGTCAGCTGCATTTGAGTGGCAGTTTCCCCACTAGGCTTACCGTGTCACCATCTAGGGCTACATCGTTACTTAATCAGGTAAGATTGTGGCGAAACACTAAATTATAAAGAATACAAAAAATAAATTACAGTTTTCAAGTCATCTATTGTATAATATGTTTCAAAATAATTGTCTTTTATAAAGAAATATTCTATCGGTTGTTAGAAAAGTTCTCGCTGAGTAGGGCGATTCATCACAGACGGCTGAGGATGACACTGTGAGAGACCAGTCGGTGACGCAACCTTTCAAATTAAATAAATACGTTTGCAATAGTGAAATTGGCATTTTCGGCAAAAAAATATGTGTCATTCTGGGTGAAAAGCAACATAACGTTCAAAGAAATTTAAAGGTTTTTCTTTTCGGTAATCTAGTCACTTTGTTTATAATAATAATTTGTCGACAATACGTTTTTCGACGTTTAATAATAATGGTCGAGTGTTTAGTAGTAGTAGTTGAGGCAAGCGGAATTTCAATTCGATGTCTGCAGGTTTGAACCCTAATTTTGATTTTTGATTATATTGATAACAAATGACTTTTTCAAATTTCGCGTACATTTACTAATTTGAATAATTAACACTATTGGCTGACTTTGAAGGTAAAAACATCGTGAGGAAACCGGAACGTATGAGAAATGTTTTTGTAGTACCCACTGTATGTGGGGAAATGTGTAGAACTGATGATTTCTCGGCGTTTGAAATCGCCAATATGTCATAGCAGGCGTAATGATTAAGCCCGTGCCTTCAGGAAGAGTCTTTTGCCAAGCAGTGAAACATATACTTGTACATACATATATAGTTTTAAAACAAAGTTAAGCTGAATTAAAACCATCATTAATTTTATAAAAGGCTGATTATTTAAGTCGAGAAGCACATACGAGTCTACCAATAATAGTCGATCCGATTGAAGTAGAAAACTGGTAAGATGAAGAAAGACAATTACAACTACAACAAACAAAAACAACTATATGAAGGCCTTTTAAAATAGACTCGATCTTGAACGATGAAGAACGCCATTAAGAATATTTTCACTGTTATCGGTCTAGTTTCATCTTAATGAGTAAGGATATTTTTTGTCCCTTTGAAAGGTCAGAACCCTAAGGCACTTCTTAAAATAGCTTGAATTGTTTTGATGCCAGTAATGATATTTTATGTGATAGGATATAGTAAACAGGGATGTAATCCATCTAATTTTAAGTAGCCAATGTTGTCTTTAATTGTTTAAATTCCGAACTCAAATTGGATCGCTCACTGAATTGAGGTCAGACTATGATAAGGTGCCATTTCTAGAGAATGAGATTAAATGGCATTTTTTTTATAGTAGCACGGAAAAATAACGGCATTGTCCATGATTGTAAATACAGTGCTATCTAAAAACAACAGCGACAACCGAGATATTGGCAGTCCATTTATGGTTGACGATTTCATTCCGTCCTGTAAGTCTTTCGACAGCCAGATATAAACTGGTTAATTCCGAAACATGACAAAAAGAAAAAGACTCACTTTGACGGGATTATCATAATGTTCATAGCATCGCGGCACAATCGTGTACAGATCTCTTCCATCCCGTCTTCTTCTTGATTTGGCGCCGCAAAAAGCACTTGCCAGTGTCAATGTGTCTAAATCTTCGTAGTATTTTCCAAACATTCAAAGTTGGTCAAACAATATGGTGGTTCTTTTGTTAGAACTATCTAGGGAGTTTTCGTGACATCTTAAAATGCATGTTTTCAGTTTATATTTATAATCCAGTTCACGAATGCATAGTAACCAAAGTATATCACGCAAAATGCAATCAATATTAAATAATAGAGGGTCAATGAACCTAAGTTAATGAATTAAAAACTAAATACCACAACATGGCAGCTCAAGATCCCGCCAAAAACTTCCTCCATCATGCTTGATTAATGTATATATACCAGTGATCTCGGAAAGTGACACGCCTAGGTATGCCACAATGGCGGATGTTTATGCCACATATATATGTACATGTATATATGCATGATGTGTACATTCGGTGTATGGTGGTAGCGTTTTTTTTTATCGTTGTAGGTTTGGCGTAGTGGGCACAATCTCACCTGATGTTAAGTGACGATGTGGCCCAAGATGATAATATACTAAACCTAACCTATCTAACATTATATTATATATATTTCTCATTAATCTCACGAATCCAAAAGGAAGTTCCAGAGATTAGCCCGTTTAAAAAAAATAATAATCAAACAACAAAACCACTTCAGCTTTATTATATAGGTATAGATTTATTGCTGTGAAATATCTTGCCTATGTTTATCAGTAATGTAGCTTCTCTTACATACTTACTAACAACAGTACTCAATACATTTAATAAAGCATTTAAAAATTGTATAAATAATCAAGAGCCAGATATCTAAACTTATTATATTTATACAATAACTTCTACCACGATAATTGGGTATTTGAAAAAAAAATGTCGATTTTTTTATGTATTTTAAAGCTTCATCATAATTATGATAATAGTCAATTGGAAAACTTTTAAAACATTTTTTTTATTAATAAAAAACAAATTGAAAATTGTAATATTTTAAAAAGAATCACATGACTACGAACGCGCCACAATTGATCGCCAGATTTTTGACGTCATAATGTTAAAGGAATTTCATCGATTAAGAGTCAAAACACTGTATCAGCTGTGTGCTACAATGAGTAGACATTAAAATAGTGACGTCACACGCGCTCGGGTTTGTTCGGGAACGATAGGCGCGCACTGTGTTCAAAAATTAATTTTTATTTTGTAATATTGCGAATAAAAAATAGTTTTGTTACAAAACTTAAATGGGTTCTTTCCATTAATCATTTTTTTTTTCAAAAACGTAATTCTGATAAGTGATGAATTCCGACATCACTTAATATTATTTATTTTTAATACTATGTTTGTAGTACTTAATGTACAATAAACCACTTTCATTTAAAATAACAAAATAATAATGTTTATGGAATTCATACACAATAGTTAGTATTTTTTGTTTCGGGATATTTTTGGTTTACTGGATATAAAACATGTGTATATAGTACATATATATAATATAACTCTGTTTGCATGTCGGTAAATATCACCCTTTGATACGATCACTAAATACATAGACTCGGTGGTTACCAATTCAAATAGAAATATAAGGAACATATCAAATGGAATTGATTTCATTCGTAGGGAAACTCCAAAGTCTAAATTACAATTTTTGGTATGGAATTACTTGGTGTGATATTATGTGATATAAAGATTGTGGGGTAAGTGGCGTGACGGCAGGCACCGAGACGTGGGCGGGCGGGCTGCGCGCCCTGACGGCGACGCACCGCCTCCAGTAGCTGCCTGACGTCGAGCCAGCCACACGTTCCGGCGTCACAGTCTAACTACCCCCTGTGCGCTGTGCGCTGCCTCAGTCGCCGCCAATACCACCTCCGCGCCGGCACAACAAACTCTCGCTACCCTTGCGACAACTTTATATTTCTGGACAACACTGCTGACAACACCGCAGATTTCCACTAACTTCAAGTAAGTTTTACAGCCTTAGAAACTTATGATGTTTTAATTATGAATACTTCATATTAACTTAATACAATCTAAGTATAAGTAGGTTATGTTGTATATTGATACATATTTAAATCCTCACAATAAAATTACATAACATATAAAATATTTGAAAATTACTTAGATTTCTCGAATTTATACAAAGAAAATTATTATGTTCACTAAGGTATAAATATTAGTAAATTGTATTGGAAATGACAGAAAAAACAATCAATTATATAATTTAAAGAAGAGTGCAATAAAAAATGTAAAGACTCACTAATTAGTTTACAATTTGGTTTAACATAACTACATACACGCACGTTCTACGGTAATTTTTCATTACAGGTAAATACATACTTTGAAACTAATAATGACTTACCACATGAAATTAGTGTAATTATTACAGAAACATCAACACTTACGAACATATCGTTAATAATATCGTTGAAATAAATCGTTTATTGTTAAAATAAATTTCGTATTTACGTTGGAAATTTCAATAAATTTACTGCTTCTGGAAAATATAAGCAATAATGCCTTGTGATAATAAAAAAACCCAATACTACATTTTCAAAGTTTTTATTCAGGCATACAATTTTACAATGTAATTATATAATGCAATGTGTCTTTAATGCATAAATGTGCATTAGGTATCAATATTACAGATTTGGTTTAATTTGAACAGGTTTTATTTCAACTTTTATCATATTTGCCTTCTACGAAACTTTAGCGTAGGCGGGTCTCTGATTGCTTTTGTGATTAAAGTACCTAATTTACGTACTTTACGGTTTGGCAAGAATCTGACTGACTCTACTAATTATGACTATAGTGTAGATATTAAAACTTACAAGCTGTTAATGTAGCTTAAATATAGAAAAACTTAGCTCATAAATTATTACCATTACCTTAAATAGGATTTGTGATTTTTAATTATTTACTACCTTGCGACAGACTTTATCTGCGTGAAACAATAAAATCTACCTTTACGTCAGCCAAATTTGAAAAAAAAATCTGTCGCATCCATAAATCACGGTTCATGTAACTAAACTCAAAACGAAAAACAAATATTATCAAAAAATAAAACAAAAAACAATCTGCTTGGTTACTTTCTAAATTCAAAGATTATGAATTTTACTCACTTTTCCAAAGATCCAAATTTATTATTGATACTAGCTGTCTCGGCAGACGTTGTTCTGCCATTCCTGATAGACAAGTACTCGACCACAGAACCATCTACCGCGCTTTTTCCCTGATAAGGTTTCCATGACCATAACCTAAACAAAAAAAAAAAAGAATTACTCCTTTGAATCGTGTTATGGTCTTAAGTGCATATAAAAACTTCATAGAAAAAAGTACGTTCAGTTTTCCCAGATTTGAAACTTTTCAAGTTTTTCTTATCATAATAACCAAATTAGAACTATTAAAAATATTTTAAAATAAATAATAACCAATTCGGTCCAGCTGTTCTCAAGTGATACGCTTAAAATATGTATTCATCGCTACTTTGTAAGCTGATTTTCTAAAAAAAAAGGTGTGTGTGTGCGATTCACACACGATAGAAGTGAAACTTCATTTTAAAAGCATTTTCTATTTTATTTAAACAGTGTGCAATATATATACACACCGACATTTACTTTCTCGCTCTGGCTCACACAAAGAGGAGAGACCGATAATGTGCGTTAAACGTTTAACGCTTGGAAGTCGCATAAGAAGTTTCACTTCAAAAATATAATGATGTATCTACAAATAATTTCCCGAATTATAAATTAACGTGAATGTTTTAAATCTTAGGCTCTCAACGGCACACAACATGCGCGTAAAAATTAGCATTAATGCCATCCATTAATGCTAATTAATGGATGGCATTAATTGAGTTATTAAAGTAATTAGTTCAAATTTTTACACATTTTCTTAACACACAAAAGATAGATTTTGATGTATGAAATTTTAATTGAATACAAATAAATATCCCAACCCTTTCCTAGACAAAATTTCCAGAAATAATATTTTTTATATATTAGTTTTATATCCTTTTCATCCGCCAAGAGTCCAATTTCTAAAACTTATTTTTCTTAGTGCGCTTCCTATTATAAAAGGGCTCACTTAAGACTTATTCTTTCGGCTCTCAACATCCCAAGCCCGGTGAAGGTGTAAAAGCTGTAAAGGCTCCAGGGCTTCTAGGGCTAACAGTATAGTCAGTTCGAAAAAGAAAGCTCTCAAAATCACACAAACTGTGCGTAACATTGGCATTCATGTCATCTGTGGCAGTCAAGCTATTATTAAGTATATTAGTTATTGGTAATAGAAAACATGTATTTTATCAATTTGAAGAAATCTAAAATGTTTGAGAAAACAGTATTTTATATTACATCTTAATTTTTAGAAGAAACTTCTTAAAATATCTTCATCTATGCATATTATAAAACTCAACGTCTCGCTATCTGTGTGTGTCCATTTATGTTCTTTTCACGCGAAAACCACTCATCCGTTTTACATGGTTTTACCTTTAATTTATAGATATGTTATCTGGCCATAGGATATATTTTGTTACATAAAGTAACATAAAAATAAGCAGTTGATAAGGTGAATCATTGCGGAAAAAAAGCTCTTTTGGGACGATTATATGGCTTACGCTGAGTAAACCATAAGAAATATATTAAATTGATGTTCTACATAATTGTACATCCTAAAAAGACCTAAAAAAGATTGCATATGTCTTTCAATCTTCCAAGGATTACCAACAATAAGCATTTTTTAGACAGCACAAACCGCGCGTGCGTTCGATCGACAGCATTCTGTAGTTCACGCGAGTGAAGCTCCGGGCACATCTAGTCTCATATAAGACTTACTTATTTATGAGAAGTATCTACACAACTACATTAAAAAAAACTTACAACGCTACAACACGCAACGCAATTTTCTCAGTAACAGCAAGTAATTTATTTTTGAAGTGAAACTTTTCTTTTAGGCACAATAAGGAAAAATTCGTTACGGTTACTATGTTACGGAAGCGAATGGTCTAAAATCTATGAAGTTAAAAGTTAATTTTATTATGTATTTCAAAGCTATGTTCTTTATTGTATAAAGTTATAATTTAATTTACTAGTAATAATACGCTTTTAATATAATAGTGTCGATGCTTTTATCGATATTGTGTTATAAGTTGTTAAGTTGATTAAATGAAAAATGTATACAGTTATGACGACGCCGTAGAAAGAGTACGCTTTGGTGTATAAGCTTTTATTTTATTAAAAATTGATGTAAAACTTCTTTAGGCGCTTTTTGAGTAAATTATATTATGAATGTACACTGTTAAGTCAATGAAGTTTTAGTTAGAAACTCATAAAGGTTACACGCACAACTATTTATTTCAATATTCAACAAGTTGGCTTTAACGTACAAAGTATTAATGGAGAAAAACGCTAAGAGGCAATTACTTTGCGTTTAATCTATTTATGACTTGTATTTGCTCACTTTTGTTAGAATAACTTTATAAGGCGCTTGTTGTTTGTTCATTGCTAAATTGAATTTTTGATTAAAAATTAAAAATGCAAAATGTTGGTTATAATTATTAAATCACATTTGTAATTTATTTTAGAATTTAAAAGTTTTTGTTTTAATTATAGTAATGATTTGGGTTAGGAAATATTATATCAGTCACTGTACAAGCTGGAGTATAAAATGATAACTATTTGACTGACTGACATATCAACGCATAGCCAAACTACTGGGGCTAGGACCGTAGAATTTTGCATGGGGGTTCCTTTTACATTGTAGGTGAGAACTAAGGAAGGATTTTTGAAAAATCAACCACTAAAGTTGTGTAAAAGGGGGAGAAATTTCTTATGAAATTCCGTCATTTTTGAAGATATAACTATGACAATTGGTATTTAGCCATTCAGTTGAGAAGTAAAAAAGATGTGTTTCATAGTTTTTTCAAATTTAATAACTAAGGGTGCAAAAAATGAGGTGAAAGTTTGTAGTTTTAATGTGCATTATGATTCCAGAAGTGCTATTGGCTATGATATATTCAATTAAAAAACAATATTACACCCAGAGAAGTGGGTGGGCACCTGCTATGAATAAATATAGCGTATATGTTTTACATATGTGTTAACTAAACTGACATCCGAATATAACTACTAACTGGAAGATGATGTTGTGTCAGGTAAACTTACAAGCTATTATAATTCTTGGTTAGTGACATCTGCCACTCAGCTATGGTAAAATTTGTATGTACAGTTATCAGTCAAGAGGTGACTGGACTAATTGAGACTACTAGAAGTTCGTGAAATAGATGTTGAATAATGATTTCGCCTACTTATGTTTCCTATTAGATAGGATAAGAGTGACCTTTAAACTAGTTGGTTCATGTTTCAACGATATGTTAATTATGCGAGTGTTTTGGCACTTAGCAAAATGCGAAAGGCCGATCATTGCGGACAGTGATTTCGGTATAATATGTTTGACAGGATTACTACGAGTATTTCCATTCAAATCTCCTAAACAAAAGAATTTTTTACATGTTTACGTCGATCGTCGCGGTGTCCGAACACGTTACTACTGAGCGTTATATTTTAATTATATTATAATATTACAGTTTTGTTTGACTGAAAATTTAGTATACATGAAACTATAATAATAACATAGGGATACATTCAGATATTAAGCGCAACAAGGACATATATAGGCGAAACTAATCTTGGCTTAGCAATAACTTAGCATAGCAAGGAAACAGCACGCCAAAGAGAGATATATATATATATATAACAACATATGATACATAAAACTTACAATCAACACTTATAAGTTTATCCTGTGCAAAGGTTGAATTTATCACCTCTTTGTTCAACGGTAGAGTCAGACCCCAAAGACACCTGTTCGATTTATTTAATACTAGCTGTTTGCTCGGCAATATTTCCCAACGGCAACACAAGTAAGTTGCGTATGAATTGTCCAAAATCCTTTCTCAGTGCTCACCTACGTTACAAAATAAAGTGCAGAACATAATGCTTCAAGAGTCACCGGTTTAAATTATGCGTTGTCCGTGAATCAATCTTAAGAATTTCGTTAAATAGGTTTATACAAAAAGGAAAATTTTACCCAACAAGACACGCAAGCAACCATTTTAATTATTATAATAACATAGAATTATGTTCAGAAGGTTATTTTTCCATTTTAACATAATTTTGTTTTATGAATAAACGTGTTCCCAGAATTATATGAAACATAAATGACGTCAAACATTACAGAATTTATAAGTGGATGGTTCATTAGTGTTTCATTCAGTTTAGGCAATTGGGATTGGATAGTAGTTAGAAAGGTAGAAATATTAAATATATAGCATAAGTATAGTATTGTATGCATAATAAAATATAGTGAGGAACGTGTTGAACATGGTGTCGTCAGTACTTAGTGATTTTACTTTAAAAAAGTTATGAACATTTTGGTCATGCGCGGGATACAAAGCCAAGTCGTGATATATTTATATATTGCCAAATAAATGCACGTTCAATGACTGACCTAATTAATAAGATTTGTACCTAAAATAATAGGAGTGTCAGAATCAAATCACAAATATCAAAACGCTTACCTAAAACTTTTTGAATATTATTAGTATCGGGCGCTCGTTGACCTCTGCCACGCCCGTCATCCACTGCGTCTTATCACAAGTCAAACTTGACCTAACCCAGCCAGATCTTCCGTGAATTGATCATCTAGCTTAGGGCTTTGATCAAACCTACGTTTTTAAAATCTCCCTTTGGATACCGTTTTCATTAATATGATGACAAAAATATTTGTTGGGAATAGATATTATAATTAGAGGACACATACTGGTGACAGAAAATATTGTAGCCTATATTTAACAGTTGTTCATTTATTTACAATAGTGTTCACTAAACATCCATTGTCTATCGATTAATCGATTGTCATTTCCATTGTCGAACAATTGATAGTCTGGCTTAAACCCCAAGAGATGCCAATTACCCTTTTTTACCAGATCGCTCGGTCGCCTAGATGTTAAATACAGTACTAAGAAACAATCAAGAGTTAATCGATGAGTTCATAGTATTTTTTTTATAAAACAATTGATACTATTGGATTTTTTAACAATCGATATTTAATTAGCATTAACTTACGCTATTATGTTTGATAATAAATGACAGCGACTTCTATGCCACTGGAACTTATATATCGTATACTACGCAAAGGCTATGTATCTTTGTTGTACTGTAAAGCTGTAGAACTGTCTCACAGCCAGTGTTTTGTTACCTCATTCCTACAACATAGAGTCCTTCAAATGTAACGTGATTACAATGAATTGTAATTTTAACGATAGTCGCTGATGTTATTAGATTGCACTGTGCTCACCATCAGGTATAGTGACGTCACTTTGCAGTGCCACGATAAAATAAATTGATAACTCTCAATAGTCAACATAAAAGACGTGTAGTAATAATTGATATTGGTAAAGGTTAGTGTAATGGTAGGTGTAAAAGTTGAATAGAACACTTTTAGATTAACACCGTGTTATTTTCGCAAGCTAACTCTATATGAAAGATGCGGACGTAATAATGCAATAACACTAGAAGTTATGTGTAAAGTTGCATTTTCCAGGTTTAGTAAAGTTTACAAAAGTTCATGTACCAACAATCTAGAATTGGTACAACTTTAGCTAAGAAACTTGTGTTTTTGTCAAAGTTACGAATATGGTTGATCTTTCCCTTCTTATTATTCCATAATTTATGATTAAATATATCGTTACATGAATTATTAAATGTTAATGTTTTATATATTCAAACAACATATAAATTAATATTTTACTGTAATAAACTTGTATAATAGCTAATATAAAATGTGTCAATAACAGAAGAGCACAACATTATCGTTTACAGCTAGTTACTACGATAAGGAAAATAACAAGTGAAAACAGGAGATATTTGAAATCATTATATATTAGCGTTTATTTTTTTTTTCTTTTTGTATTATATCACGAAATCTCTTTTATATCAAAATATTTGAATTATTTTAAGAATTATTTTCAAGTTTATATCCAGCGGAGTATACCCTGCATATTTATTAGTAAAAATAGTTCTTGCTATTTTGAATATTTGTTACATTGCAGTTATCTTATGCGAAATAGGATCAATGAAGTACATGTACCTACGGTACTTCCTACCTTCCGCAATGAATTGGACAGATTAATATAGCAAAAATAAATACAAATATTAGTTTAATGTTTTTAAATATAAAAATTAATGTTTGTGTGTTCTTGTTCTATGCGTTCGCTCATCGTACATCCTACTGAGTGGCAACTTTGTACCGTTATTGTTGACACTTTTGTAAAAGTTTCTGACATAGTACGATCAACGTACAATATGAGCGTGGAAGTCATTTCAATAAATCTATACTAATATAATAAAGAAGAGCTTTTTGTTGGTTTAAATACGCTAATCACTGAACTCGGATTCGAACAATTCTTTTTGTATATGATGCACAAGTTCACGAGGAATAGTATAGGCTAGCCTTATATATTGATTTCTGCTAAGTAAGTCAGAATAAATAGCGCACCCTAACTGCTTTATCGGCGTGCGCTGATGTAATGGTTAGTGATACGTAAATACAATGTTCTACAAAAATATTGCTCCTTAGTACATCTAAAAAAAAATCCGCAACACCATATGCTTATCTCTTATACATAAGCCACAGTAAGGTAATTTGTGACGAAGTTTTATTTAAAATTGAGAAGTGATTTATGAGCATTATTATTAAGCATGTCATATTAATCTTTACGAACGAAAGTTACTTCATCATCAAGAAAATTTTATGTAGATAAACTTTGCCTTTTATAGCATGTTATTTGGACGAATAGTTCGGGAGATAATGTAAAATTAAAATGATTCAAAAAAGTAGCGCGAACGAGCCGTGAGTTGTGAGGCATAACCCTGGTCGCCAGATAAAAATACTGTCTATACTGAAGTACTATAAATAGTAAATAAGCGAGTTCTTTTAAGTTATACGTGGGTGAAACCGCGGGGCACAGCTAGTGTAAAATACAATGTACTTTTTAGGATTGAAACCGTGAAAGGATCTTGGCTACATCTCATTACGGTTTTCTGTCGAGGCAAAGCAGTAATAAAAATAATTTTATTCAATAAAATAAATGACAGTCCATTTTGAACCCAGTTAGGACACGTCGTTTTCGTCGTGGTCGTTTTGGACCATCAAAAGCATTTTCACGTAAACGAAGTCGTAGGCACCAGCTATACACAACAACAAATATGAGAAAAATTTTCAGAGCAAATATAAATGGAATGAGAATCATCCTTTCAGTCCTAAACATGTGACCACAAATTCATACAAATTTATAACAATACTGTAACCCTAAACTAACACTTTATTCATTAAATATTTAAGTAATGTAAACAATGCCATAGGTGAATTTATAACCTATTCAAATATTCAGGCAGTATTATACGATTACGCGAACAAGAGAATATTTAACCTTACGTGTTAAATCCTCTCTTCATTGTTATATATATAGAAACGTGCAACGTTAAATGCAAATGTGGAGTAGTAACACGTAATGAACAGACATGACATTTGTGTGGAACATTCAAAGCTTTCAGCTTTAAGCATGATTTGCTTAGCCTACAAATCCTCATACGCATCTGCATAATATATCATAACTTAGCAATGATGACTTAATGAAGCAATGACGATTCAGTGAAGCAATGATGGCTTAGTGGTAGCATGTACGGACATCGCGTCGATGGGCATGAGTTTGAAACCCTGCAATGATCCTGACTTTTCGGTGAAGGAAAGCCTCGTGATGAAACCATAGCATGGGAGTAGGGCTTTTTCTAATGTTCTGGCTAGCTAGTAGCTAATCCGCAACACCATATGCTTATCTCTTATACATAAGCCACAGTAAGGTAATTTGTGACGAAGTTTTATTTAAAATTGAGAAGTGATTTATGAGCATTATTATTAAGCATGTCATATTAATCTTTACGAACGAAAGTTACTTCATCATCAAGAAAATTTTATGTAGATAAACTTTGCCTTTTATAGCATGTTATTTGGACGAATAGTTCGGGAGATAATGTAAAATTAAAATGATTCAAAAAAGTAGCGCGAACGAGCCGTGAGTTGTGAGGCATAACCCTGGTCGCCAGATAAAAATACTGTCTATACTGAAGTACTATAAATAGTAAATAAGCGAGTTCTTTTAAGTTATACGTGGGTGAAACCGCGGGGCACAGCTAGTGTAAAATACAATGTACTTTTTAGGATTGAAACCGTGAAAGGATCTTGGCTACATCTCATTACGGTTTTCTGTCGAGGCAAAGCAGTAATAAAAATAATTTTATTCAATAAAATAAATGACAGTCCATTTTGAACCCAGTTAGGACACGTCGTTTTCGTCGTGGTCGTTTTGGACCATCAAAAGCATTTTCACGTAAACGAAGTCGTAGGCACCAGCTATACACAACAACAAATATGAGAAAAATTTTCAGAGCAAATATAAATGGAATGAGAATCATCCTTTCAGTCCTAAACATGTGACCACAAATTCATACAAATTTATAACAATACTGTAACCCTAAACTAACACTTTATTCATTAAATATTTAAGTAATGTAAACAATGCCATAGGTGAATTTATAACCTATTCAAATATTCAGGCAGTATTATACGATTACGCGAACAAGAGAATATTTAACCTTACGTGTTAAATCCTCTCTTCATTGTTATATATATAGAAACGTGCAACGTTAAATGCAAATGTGGAGTAGTAACACGTAATGAACAGACATGACATTTGTGTGGAACATTCAAAGCTTTCAGCTTTAAGCATGATTTGCTTAGCCTACAAATCCTCATACGCATCTGCATAATATATCATAACTTAGCAATGATGACTTAATGAAGCAATGACGATTCAGTGAAGCAATGATGGCTTAGTGGTAGCATGTACGGACATCGCGTCGATGGGCATGAGTTTGAAACCCTGCAATGATCCTGACTTTTCGGTGAAGGAAAGCCTCGTGATGAAACCATAGCATGGGAGTAGGGCTTTTTCTAATGTTCTGGCTAGCTAGTAGCTAATCTCTTAAATCTATAAAATTAACCAATTTAAATTATCTAATAATTAACTAAAATTTAAAAATTAATCAAATTAATTAATCTATAATATCTGTTGCCAAGCACCAATAGGTGTGTTCTGGCAGCTCCACTTGAAAACCTCAGCTCACTAAGCTCGGCGTGTTACCATTTAGGGCCACATCGTTACTTAAGATCAGGTGAGAGTGAGGCCACAATGCTAAATCTATAACGATAAAAAAAAGGCAAAAAAAGGATATAGTAGTTATCCACTTACTACAATATTATTTTTTTAGGAAAATCAAAAAATCCTTTTAAAAATCTAACTAGCTGACCAAGTGTATATTTCGCTCATTATCGTGCTCAAACAGCAAATAGTAGAATATAATAATCCGGATTTAAGTAATTTTTATTAATTATATTTATTTTATTTTGAAAATAAGTAATAAATATGAGAATTAACATGTTAGTTGAATATAGGGTACGGTTTTCTGTACGGGATAAACAGTAATAAAAGAAGTAATGAAAGAAAATAAATGACAGTCCACTTTGAACTCAAATAGGACGCGTAGTTTTCGTGGACCATCAAAAGTATTTTCACATAAATGAAACGATAACAGTTTTAAATACTTAGGTAGCCAAAATAACGCATGACTCTAAATATTAACTTGACATAATAGGAAGAATTGAAATAGCTAAATAAGCTTCTAACCGAAAGATGCTTCTTTCAAATTCTTTCAAATCTAAAATTAAAACCAAAATTATAAAATGGCTCATTAATACCTACAGCTGGAGCATAGCCATTGTATGGCTGTGAATCATGGACGACGAACCAAAGGGACAGAAAAAGGTTGGCTGCGTTGAGATGAGGTGTTGAAGGAGGATGGAAAACATCAGTTGGACAGATAGGATTACAAATGAGGAAGTGTTAAGAATGGTTGACGAGGAAAGACAGTTGTTGAGGAACATAGATAACAGAAGAGGAAAATGGTTAGACACTAGATAGGGCACGACAAGTTCCTTAAAAACAATTTTGGAAGGAAAAATTGAAGGAAAGCGAGGAAGAGAAAGACCTAGACGAAGATTTTTCCAACAAGTGAAGGATAAAGTGGGAGTCGTGGCATATCAAGAGATCAAGAGAAAATCAGAGAATAGGGAACAGTGGCAACTGCTCCACCCGACAAGAGCTGAGCTCTTAAATTAAAGAAGAAGATATTACGTATATTGCCATCAAAAATTGGAGTTACCAATGAAAACATTTTTTTTATTCAATTTAATTTATATTAACATCTTTTTTAAGCTATTTGTCTATTTTTAGAAATTAAGGGAGACATACTTTTTAAAATTATGTTTAAATCATTAATTTTAATTTAGAAATAAAGGACAATTAAGGGACATGACGTTGTTACAAAAACATCTCTGAGAAAGAATATATAGATTATCTGGAATTGTTCGTATGTCGTGTTAAAATAGTATCAACATGGCGATTAGTGTCCTGTAATAACAACTATTATATTCTAGGAATTTCATTTCAATAATATAACTTTATTTCTTACTGTATATGTATATATATATACAGTTAGTGAGCTATAAAGAAAATTAAGAAGTAAAATGTGTTAGTTAATAAGACACGTTTATGTTTTCACTTCGAATAAAAACCTGATTGTATATATTGAAAAAGTGGATCTTGTATTTGAAACTACAAATTGCAGTAATACGATTTAGCCAGTGTTCGAGTTGCATATAATTGAATTCCCCGCTAGACGATCGTGAGTGAAATAACCAGTTACTCTGATTTTATCAGAAGGCAATTAATGTTTTCCATTCTAGAACTACAGAGTTAATTTTTAAACAAAAGCATAAATATTTTCTTGAATACACCCATATTCGTAGCACCCAGTTTTCCGCCCGCGATTTTGCTCACGTAGACTATAAGATTTGTCCAGATTTTTATTGTTGTCATTTTTTCAGACAGTGTACTTAGCTTATGCTCACAATGATTTGGTAAAATAATTCAATAAAGTAAACTTCTTTATATGTTATTTTGGTGGTTGTACTGTCTGATCTGACTCTGGACCAACTCACTCTTAGGGGTTGAATTTTGAAAAACGCTAAAATAAGTTGATTAGTATTGTCAAAGATTATTTATTAATATCACGCTGTCAAATAAATCTCACCTAAAAATTATAATTTTCCATACAAACCTTTCCACCATTTTTCATCGAATCCCTTCTTGAATTATTCCTTCAATACTAAGCCAACATTTTCCCTGTTTTTATACATATTTCTATTTGTAGTACTATGGCCTGGGCAATGTTAAGTCAATTAGGGAATGGCGTTTTATATATATTTATATAATTACTAGTGGTGCCATGTGGCTCCGCACGCCTTTATAACGCAGTAATTATTTTTGTCTAAAATGGGGAAAGGCCCTAAGAGTAAAGTAAATGTTGTATATCTCACTTCAAGGTCACCTACACATTGTTTCGTATTACAAAAGTACACGAATAAATACGGATAGCGTTAGCACTCGTCTCTTACCGGGTGGCGACCAACGTTTACATAGTAAATAGCGCGTTTTTGTACTATTCCCTCCTCTCCTTTTCACAACAGAACCACACGCGCTCGGCTTCGGAATCACAGTTTTACGGTAACTTCCATCCCGGCATGAACTAAAAAGTGCTCTATGTCTTATCTTTGTCGTACCGTGAAATTGTGGAACCATCTCCCGGCCAATGTGTTCCCTCCTTCTTATAACATCGGGTCCTTCAAGCGTAACGTGAAGAGATATTATTGCAGGCCGGCACGACAGCGGCGACTGCCGATGAATTTCGATCTCTTGGTGGTCGCTGTTGTATTTGGATTGTACTCTGCTTACCATAAGATAAAGTACAGTCAATATGTCGAGCTAATAAAAAAAACTATTATTTGGAGGTTTAACGTTTTTCAACCATCTCTCCCGATGTTAAATGACGATGTGTACCAAGTACTGTCGAAACACACATTGCTTGACGGCATATTTTCAACTTGAGGATGGTAGCCAGCCAGACGGGAATTAGAAAATGCTCACCATGCTATGGTTTCGTCACGAAGTTTTACTTCACCGAAAGCTCAAGCTCATTGCAGGGATTCGAACTGATATCGATTAACGCGATGTACGTACACGCCCGAACCATCATTGCTTCTCTTCGTCTTTGCAATACGATTTTATATGTCGCTTTTTGTTTTTATCTACTTTATTGCGGTAATTATTTCATTACCCAAAACAACCTTTTGTATTGTATTTTCCGTTCGGAATGCGAACAACGCATTACGATGATTGTTCATATTACTTTATTTGTATTTTCATTTATTTGTATTTCATGTATAACTATATTGGCTTCACTTCAGTTATTTTGCAGATAATTGTAAAAAAGAACAATTGATGTCACATTATACTTTATTCGCGCGTTTTAGGGGAGTTCATTGTAACCATAAATGCTACATATCGATTTTATATGTCGTTAAATGTGACTTATTGATCATTCCCATTTCTATTTGATTAATTTAGTTATGTAATTATTTCTCATTAGTTCTATTATTTTCGTTATCATTAAAATGTAAGGAAGGTTCGCCCCTACAGGGGAAACCGACCTGCGGCTGTGCCAGTCTGAATACAGCCGTCGATTGCATGCCTGGCACAATGTGGAGGATATTTGTGATACGTTCAAGTATGAAATATAATAATATAACCTTGAATTGATAACTTATTTATTTCTTATTAGATTTTTGAAGTTATACTACTTTTGGCGCGTTTAATTAGGGTACGATTGAGAGCTCCGCGCGTATCATGTGACGGAATAGGGTTTATGTATGCATTATTTTTATATTTGTAATTAATTATTTACATTGGTACATTACCGTATAAAATAAAACATTGATAAAAATGTTCCAGTTTAACATCAAAATAAATATTTTTAAAACTGCAATGAGATTGGGGCGATTTAAACGCCGCCATTTTGTAGCACTGTCACCAAGTATCAGTGACATCAGTGTCCGCGACAAAATAGATATCTTGTATACTGTAGAGTGTTCTACTCGTAATTTTTTTTTATTTATTACTGACCAGCTGTACCCGCGTCTCCGCTCGCGTGGATTACAGAATTATTGTTTATGAAGATATCATGATAATAATAGGTTGAAATAGGATAGTATGAAATTGCCGTTCTGCAGTACTGGCCATTTCAAATCAAAATAATTTTTGTTTGGCTAAGAATTCTAATTTCAAATTAATTTTATTTTAAAAACATGGATTTTTTTCCAAAAGTAGTTATTTGTTTATTGATTAGTGTAACATTTTCATCGCATTTCAACCTTTTTTGTCATCATAGATACATTAAAAATTCGAGTAATTATGGAATATGAGTACCGTCGTGGCAGTAACGCGGCACAAGCGGCACGCAACATCAGCGACGTTTACGGAGCTATCACTACAAACCAACGCACCACCTGTTATTGGTTTGCTCGCTTCCGTTCTGGGAATTTCGACCTGAGAAATGAACCTCGTGGTCGTCCGAAGACTTTGGTCCACAATGACGAATTAAAGGCGATTGTGGAAGCTGATGATACACAATCTACGGCTGAATTAGCAGCAGCTTTCGACTTTAGCGTCAAAACAATAGTTTTGGTCCATTTGCGTCAAATTGGCAAGGTAAAAAAGCTTGACAAATGGGTGCCCCACGAACTCAATGATCGCCAGCGCGAAGTACGCGTCGAGACGTGCCTTGCACTGCTCAACAGACACACAAATGAAGGAATTATGAACCGCATTGTTCCCTGCGATGAAAAATGGATTCTGTTTGATAACCGCAAGCGCTCAGTAAGTTGGTTGGATCCTGGTTCAGCACCTAAACAATGCCCTAAACGAAAACTTACCCCTAGAAAAGTGATGGTCACTGTTTGGTGGTCTAGCGCAGGTGTGATTCATCACGGCTTCTTAACAAACGGGGTGAGCGTTACTGCAGATGTGTACTGTGAAGAACTGAACACAATGATGGAGAAGCTGGCACATCTCCAACCAGCATTGGTCAATCGCTCGTCTCCGCTGCTCCTGCACGACAGACGGTCTCCAAGTTGCAAGAACTGGGGTTGGAAGTTCTCCGTCATCCGCCCTACTCACCAGACCTTGGGCCTACAGACTACTACTTTTTCCAGAATTTGGATAACTCCTTCGCGCAAAAAAATTCAATACCCGAGAGGCAGTACAAAATGCCTTTGAGGAATTTGTTGCCTCCCGTCCAGCTGATTTCTTTAAGAAGGGCATCAATAAACTGCCACTGCGCTGGCAAAGATGCATTGATTGCATGGGTGATTACTTCGATTAATACAAATAAAAAATACATGAAAAAACATCGTTTCAATTTTTTTATACAAAACGGCAATTTCATAGGTAAAGACCTAATATTTTTATTAGATAAGGCCCAAGTATCTAAGCAGTATAATTTTTTTTTGTCAAAATCAGTCTAACACTTTTTGCGTGATGCACGCATAACGGAAACCACCATTATTTTATTTATATAGATTAAGATATAGATGTATTTGGAAAACCATTTTATAAGTACTTTATTGTTCTATGTATAAAAATACGATAAGAAATGCATCTGGAAAATGTATTTTCATCTACGGCGAGATGCAATTTAGACTTTTTAAATATTGGCCGATTGAAAAACATCAAAAAAAATTAGTGTGACATATTTTTATATTTAATTGATCTTCTAATATAGAACATTCCGATGAAGATTCTTAGAGAAGTTCTGACATTCATAATAAAAGATTTTAACAGGTTTATATCCTATTTAATATAAAAGTATTCTGTTGAACCTAACTAAATGAAGAAAGATAGCTTTTTTGCTGGGTCGATCACGACAACTTTGTCCGACTGGATCCTGACCACCATATACCAGATGACACCATATACCGCTATACTGGCACGCTTAAGCAAATATTGTCTTTTATTGCAGTTGTATTTAGTCGAGTAATTTGGTAGTCACTTATCATAAGGTGATCTAGCCGAACATACTCATCTTACATACCTGTTAAATATTTTTACAGAATAAAAAAGCCGCTAAGATAACTTAAACATACATCCCTTGAATGTTGCTAAATAGTGTTATAATTATTTAAAACCTTAAAAGATACTTTCAAATGGTATATAATAAGCCAGGATATTACATCGCTTATAACGATCCTTAATTAAATCAAAACATTTAGGTATTCTTTTGATCAGTAATTATAGATGGCATTATGTTATTAAAAAATCCAAGATGAATGAAGTTTTGGAAGAATATAATAATAGTCTATAGGCAATTAATAAGCAATGAGAACTTAAGTCTTCAGTCTTCGAAATTGGGTAAATCTTTTCCAATTATTTTTTCATATTTATTTAAACCGGCTTCCACTCATCAGAAAAGAAATAAGAAAACTTCGATAACATTGTCAAAAAATACAAGCAAATTTGTATTTTAAAATTATTGAAGAAATCTTAAAAAACTTTTTATAAAATAAATTTGTCTTTTATTTTGTGAACTTGATAAAGGCAAACTATTATTAGAAATATAAAGTTATATGGACAGTCGCTTCATAATGCTTGTATGCAGGGACCAGAAAAACACACCCGCCACGACCGCCCTCCTCCGCGGCAACTAAAGCCTAGGTCCGATCCATCGGTATGGAGCCCTTGAGCCAAGCAGCCGCTCGCGCGACTCTACAATCACTAGCTTTCACAGACACACATGACACTGCATTATACACATATGCACAACACACAGATACATAGGTTCTGTAAGGGACCTTTTTTTTCTTTTTTTGCCTAGTTAGATTAGACAAAAAATTTCAGACGACTAAATACACATACACATGTTCCTTCCCTCCTCCCAGGGGAATGGCCGACATAACACCAAGGGTTCAAGGCCTTAAAAAAAGAAAAAAAAATGTATAGTTTGTTTAGATCGAATTACGGATAGGGAATTAGTCAGATCGCGACTTAATTGCATACGCGCAACAGTCCGAGCCGAGGTTCGGCCACTTTGGCACCCTCGGATGTTGTTGTTTAGCTTTCGTGGCTGAGTGCCTTAAGCGCTCGCCCCCAAGCCCGGTAAAGCTGTAAAAGCCGCAAAGGCTCCAGGGCCCCTAAGGCTTACAGTAGACAGATCGAAAAAAAAAAGGACCAGAAAAAAGTTATGTAACTGTATTAAGCACGATATGCCAACGCAAGGCAAAGTGATGGTTATTCTTAGTCATCGATATATACCATGAACCAGATTTCGCGATCTGAACACTCACTCTGTTCGACTGGACTGTATTGCAATCCGTATACCTTATTTTAGTATGACTTCGACGTTTATGTGGTGTGGCGTGTACGTAGCGGCGCTAATAACACGACAATTCGGATAATTCGAATCAATCTGATGAATCATGAATCTGGACGTAAATACCGATTCAGTAGTCTTCTCTTCTTTAATTTAAGAGCTCAGCCCTTGTCGGTGTAGCAGTTGCCACTGTAGTCAAGTAAGTAAAATTATTTGTTGTTCAAGTGAATAAATAGGTACTTAATATTATCGTAAAAACACAATATAAAAAATATTTCTTCATTTAAATGCCATGCTTTCTAAAATCATAGACTAAAACATGCAGATGTTTCATTACAAAAACCGGTTGTAGATAAAAAAGTGACCGAATACAGACGTGACGTGGTGTTTTTAGAAAGCGATTAATTGTTTTATAATATATATTCAGTTTTATATTTCTGAATTTATATTTTATGTTCTTTCTTTTTAGTATATAATATCAACTAATATATGTCAAAGTTCAGAAAATATGATGTCGATGACGACATCATGTTAAGGAGATCAATTGATGTTCCAACTCGGCTGGGTAGCGTTTGGGAAGCTACGTAACATATTCGTCCAAGATATCACAGAGTACTCAAGACGAAAGTCTTGCCAGTGATTACATATGGTGCTGAGGTGTGGTCGATAACTATGGGCCTCATAAGTAACTTCAGGGTTACTCAAAGGGCATTGGAGAGGGCTATGCTCGGAGTTTCTGTGCGTGATCGAATCAGAAATGAGGTGATTCGCAGGAGAACTAATGTCACCGACGTAACTCGAAGAATAGCTAGACTTAAGTGGCAGTGGGCGGGCCACGTAGCTCGTAGAACGGATGGCCCATGGGGCCAAAGAGTGTTCAAGTGGTGCCCACATACCAGAAGACGCAGCGTGGGCTGACCCGCGACAACCTGGTAAAGGTTGCGGAAAGACGCTGAATTCGGACAGCACAGGACCGGTCGTTGGGGCGATCTTTGGAGGAGGCCTATTTCCAGCAGTGGACGTCTTACGGCTGAAATGACGATGATGAATAAACGCGTAACAGTTCATTTTCTTTTCTACTTTAGTTTTTCTTATTTATTTAACTATTAATAAATTTCGATATAGAGTATGAATTCTAACATAGTATTATAGGTACTAAGCTGTGTCTGCGGTGTAAAATCTATAGAGACGACATGTTGTTATTAAACTGAGTATAGTATATGCTCGTATATGCTTTTATATTCTATAAGCGATTTTAGCGATGCATGCGCTATGTGTTTTCATAGTTTGGTTAGACGACATTAATGTTTTAGCGCTGCAGCGAACTTTAGTTCTAACTCTTATCAGTATTTGAACAAATGGTTTGTATGAACGTTCTTGTCTATCGGTAGAATATATATCAATGGCCGTAGCGGTTGAGTTCGAAAAATCGCTATTTCTTCATTTGTTATCCAGCGTAATGCGTAGACATTACGTTTATTCGGGTGCCTTAAGGATGTTATTCGGTCTCCTTACATCTTTATTATTCATACAGCTATTTTACAATAATTGTGATTCTAACAAATTTAGTATAAAAAGGAAATAAAAATTGACGATTATATGTATGTATATGTGCCCCATGGTTTTACCTGTGTTAAATTTATTCGACCAATTCTCCGTCGCACCGCTGTTAATGCACCCGTGTAGTCTATCGTTGTTCTTATGTCCCGTACTTGTGTAGACGGCACCGTGGGCACACCGCGAACGCGCCGCCATCGCGCAGCCGCCGCTTAATTTGCCATATCACTGTACATTTTTACTAATACATTGCTAGCCACGATATCATACGTGTTTGTTAAAACAAAGTCTATATATCTTCTATCGTATATATATCTTCTGACCTTTTACTCTATAAATAGAGTACTGTACTAAACAGCAACCTTAGAGGTTCTTGCCGATTCTTCTCTAAAGGACAGTGCCTTCCGAATCGAATGTAGAGTCAATGAAAATATTGAATATAAACATATTATCATCTTCATTATTATTATTTTGGTTTATCTAAGACGTTTATTTAAAATTCAAACATTTTATGTTGTAAGTAGAGGAAACTACTATTCATCTATTGCAAGCCGAAATAGCAAAGAAAATTCGGATAAATTATTTACGATGGATTTCCTCAAAATAACGCCTTCATCAATGAAATTGTTATAATATATTTAAAATAGTGAATGAAAGCAATTATGTGACGTGTCAAAAACGCGAGATACATACATACTTTATAATGTAATTTGAAAGTACTGGATTAGATAGATAGACAAGATTTTAATAAAACATAATGAGTAGGAAATGAAGTTCGCTTATTAATAAGTTAAGCAAAATCTCCAAAAGAGAGTAAAACCGAAATTACTTTTTTCTCGGAGGGAAACTAAATTTTGTTTTCAGATTCTTTTACAAAGAAAATTACATTATTTGAAGAAAGGACACGTCCGTTAAAAGCTCGGTATAAAATATATATTTTCTCTACCTTCAATTTTGAATGAATCCTTTTATGTCTCTCATCGCCCTTTTATTGGTTTAGAAATAATTTATCAAGTATTCTTACTCCTCTTGATTGACTTCTTCTTTACTGAAAGGTGTATCCGTATTAAAAGGCCTTCGTATAGTTGTCATTGTTTTATATGCTTACTTTCTCTCGATTAACATCCATATATTGCCGGCACGATTTCCGAAACATTAACTTTGGTAATCTATAAGATATTATTTCCATCCTTTCTTAACGGGTTAAAGTCCTTCTTAACGGCTTCAGATATAAAGTTATACCTGTAAAAAATCAGGTTACTCGGTTAACGTCACAAATAGACCATCATACTAAAAGTTTAAAAGTCACACTCATTGACCGATTATCAAATCTATGGTGTACTACTCCCAGTCTACATATAATTTTGAACTTTTTAAACATTTAACTCTTTTACAACTTATGCATGTACCTAATGTTATCCATATAATAGTAAACAATGATCCCCCCCCCGATTACGTAATTCGTAATAGAAAACCGATAGCAGAAATCGCTAAATATTTGCTTCGAAATGGCAAAATCAGATTGTTTGGTACATTATAGTGGTTATATAGTACAAATTTGCGATTTCCTAGCAAGTGTCTAGCCATTATTGATATTGATTTACTTTTGCGAAATACATAACCAAGAAGGCGAGTCGCTTTTTAAGCATACAATTCATAAATTGTTATTTTACGTAGACATAACATAAATAATTCTGATTTCTTTTGTAACATTAAATTACTTATTGTGGTTTAAATGTTAACTATGTAATGTAATTAGTAGGTATGGAACCCTCAGGGCGCGTGTTCTACTCGCTACTCGTCCGATTTTTATAAATATTTTCATTGATACCTAGCTTAAAACCACAACTGCAAGTTAACTAAATTAATTATTATTCTTACAAAAATTGTGAAAACTTTTTAATGAGCTAAAGGAGCTGTTAACAGCTTTGGTTGAAGATTAGTTAAATTCTGGTTAGTGTTCTAAAGCGCTAAAGCTTTGCAACTGCATAATATAATATATTAAGTAACAGAGTTATTTAACGTTAACTTAACAACGTGATGTTTGACGACCACTACAAAGTTGCGTTGAAACCATCCACAAACATGTGCGGCGTCTATATATCGCTGAAAACATGTCTCTATAATAAATATTCAACAATATGAAAATATTATCTAGTTTTACTTCGACAACTCCCAATCAATTTTAACTCACTTGTAATTCAGTAATGTCTTGTTTACTGTAGTTTAAATTTACCTATACTAAAATGAACAGTATAGGAGGATATTTAAAATAAATCTACTATACTTACCGTCTGTAATGAAAAATTAAATTAACATTAACATTTTTATAGCATATTTAGTTATAACAATATATATTTTTTTATATTAACATGCTTTTAATAACTTCATTTGTAACTGTTAGTTAGTTTGAATTAACCACTGTATTATTTAAAAAAAGCATTTTCTCTACAATTACGTTAAAATATTGGAAAGGGTAAAATACATAGGTACTTATATCGTAACTAATACAAGTCAATTTAATTATTTTATAGTTTGTAGTGTGTGATAAAAGCGCAATTTCTAGTTTTTATAAACTAAATATTATGAGCGTGAAAACACTACTACCGGTTCAGAAAACATCCCAGTCATCTAGAAGAATCGTCAAGAAAATCAATCGGGTTTTTTTTTTTCTAACTGTGTAATAATATTAACGTAATCAATAATAATAATGTAATGAATGCACATAGAGGGAGTCACTTCCAGACATTATCATCATTCCATAATGATCCACCTATCCACCACATTTTGATAGTAAAATCGTATTCTAGAACCTAATAATATTACCTAGAAAAAAATGTATCGGTCTTACTAAGTCTAGTACACGGTACAACTAATTTATGTCTTCATTCCTAGTACTTCTTAGTACCTGTTATTTCTATTAGTCTAAGGTATATATGATACACTGTCTATCCTTACAGATTCTTTATATCAAAGGAAATTGAATTTGTGGTTTTCTTTACAGTCTTTTTAGGGTTCTGAAGTCAAAAGCAACCCTTATAGTTTCGGTATGTCCGTTTGTCTGACCACGGTTTAGCTCAGAGTTTTATAGTATTAGAAAGCTGTAATTTGGTATCACGCCGAGAAATTTGATAATAAAATGTAGAATAAAATAATTGTTTAGGGTACCTACCTTACACGTAATGTGGGAATACTTTTTTTGTCTGTCACATCGGTGTGCCATTGGACAGGTTGTTCAAAAATATTGTGGGTCTGTAAAAACCATTTTTCAATTCAAGGATCCTTTTGCGAAATATTAAGCTTTAAAGTGCAATTTTTTTTACAGTCAAGTGTCCCTATTCCATGCCAGCTGAATTGTTGTTTTAGGATATGTGAAAAAATTCATGGTAGTAGTATTCATGGTATTCATATGTCATGATCTTAAAAATACTAGTTAAGTTCGAATCCCTACAATAAGCCTGAGCTTTCGGTGAAGGAAACATCGTGAGGAAACCATAGCATGGTGGTAGGGCTTTTTCTGATGCCCGCCTGGCTAGCTACCACCCTCAAGTTGAAAATCTGTCACCAAGCACCAATAGGTGTGTTCCGGCAGCTGCACTTGAGAGCCAGTCTTCCACTAGGTTTAGCGTTTACCATCCTGGGCCATATCGTCACTTAACATTAGGTGAGATTGTGGCCACTAAGCCAAACCTATAACGATAAAAAAATACTATCAGAGGTAAATAGGCTTTACAAGTTAACGAACAAAAGTCAATCAACTTATAAAATGTATAAGTAACCCCTCTCTAGAAGGGTTGTAATACTAAGCCGGGCGCCGGGACGAGGCTGCGAGACCAGGCCCGGTATAGGATAAATTACTTCGTAAAAAAGTATACTATGAATGTTTGACCGTGACCCGGTCAGCGCGCAGCCCGGCTCCGGCCCGGTGTAACATAAGCACATCCTTAAGTCTGCATATTGTGACGGACAATTACGGAATCCAACACTGCGCGTGGCCCGACAGGACTTAACTTTTTTTTTATGTTGACCTTAGAAATTATATGTAAATTCATAATGGAGGCACTCATTAGTGGTGAATATGAAAAAAAAAATAGCTTTCTTATTGTGGTAGTACATTTTCCTAACGTAAAGGTAAAAAAAGTTTAGTATGATATGTGGTTTAAATATTTCATTATATAACCAAATTAACTCGGATAAGTCGATGATCATTCATCCTGTAAGGATAATGTTATTATAAACAAAAATTAATGATAAAGTATTTAATCGAAAAAGTTTTTTTTTGTTTTTGTAAAAGTAATAAATGCAAAGGAAGCGTAGAATGAAACGGCACAATCTAACAAGTAATTTATTAACAAACTCTCGAGACAGCAATCTCGATTAGCTTGAGAAGATAAATAATGATTACTCAAACTAAGATTAAGATGTACCTAAGTGATTGCGGTAGATTTGAAAACTACTAAAAACGTATTTTCTATCTTGCATTATCCCGGGTTTAACCAGGATCAGCGTCTCTGATTAAACTCTAAGTCGCATCGCTTAGAACTAATGGGACTATTCATATAATATACGGATTATTCCGTATCTATATATAACTATATAAATATTGGTGACTAACGGTGAATGAATAAAATGTTATCATTAATTTAAAAAGAGGAAGGTATGTAAACGATTTAATAAAATGAAATTAACCAATAATTAATCTAAGGTTTACTTAATTGAATTTACTAAAAAGCAACATTAAAAAGTCTTAATTCCTGTTTTTAAGTTTTAATTTTGATTATACGTTTACTTAAAGAAATTAGTCAATACTAGCTGGCCCGGCAGAAGTTGCTCTGCAATTCCCCATAGTCGACCACACATATCCATCTTTGTATCGTGAGTTATGGTCTTGAGTTCATATTAAGATCAGATAGAAAAAGTACGTTCAGCGTTTAGTGAATTTGAAAATTTTCGGGAAACTTTTCCAATATTTATTTCCATAAAAACGAACTCTTTAAAACTAAAAATATCCAAATAACCGAACAGCATTTCATTTTTATTTATGTAAATATTTTCATACATGGAAAGTGGATCGCCTATTAAATGCTTAACAACAAATATTCAACTTAAGAGTGTAGGGAAGTAAGATAAGCAATAGAGATACCCTATCACTACGCTATATATATATATATATATATATATATATATTTTTATCGTTGTAGGTTTGGCGTAGTGGCCACAATCTCACCTGATGTTAAGTGACGATGTGGCCCATGATGGTAACACGCTAAACCTAGTGGAAGACTGGCTATCAAGTGCAGCTGCCGGAACACACCTATTGGTGCTTGGCGGCATATTTTCAACTTGAGGGTGGTAGCTAGCCAGGCGGGCATTAGAAAATACCCTACCACCATGCTATGGTTTCCTCACGATGTTTTCCTTCACCGAAACCTCAGGCCCATTGTAGGGATTCGAACTCACGTCAATCGACGCGAAGTCGTACACGCTACCACTGCGCCATCATCGCTTTCAAACCTTTCAAATCTTTACCAAAACCTCACACTTAGAGCTTTTACTAGCAACTATGTCTACTTGTGCCGTCCGTCCCACATACATATTATTTCTCTAAAGCCAAATATGTCAAGGTGTAATGTATACATTGTGTATAAGGTTAATAACATGTAGAATTACTAAATCCATGCAATTTAAGAGTCCCTGACATGGTATAGGCAAACAACCCTTAATATGTTGTTCCTAACCGTTTTTGGTTATAGCGACCGCTATAATTGTAGCGGTAAATTAAAAATATTGACATAATCATTGCAGATGTGAAACATCGAATTTATTTCGTATAGATAATATGTATAAAAAGATAGTGTATGACAGGAAATAAATATGGCATAATCAAAAATAAACAGTCACTTGCGCGTGGCGATGCGTTACCACACCGTATTAGATGTTTCATACTATCATATAGCGTGACGACGCATGACGTGACGATGCATCGCCACGCCAACAGTCGGTATAACTTGCCGCGTTAGATGTTTCACATCAAAAATCCTATAGTAAAATCGAAATTTTTAGTTTTATCAAAAATATACAATTTTCCGGGTAACTTTTTAAATTTTGTTTCCTCTCAAAACATTATTCAGATTATTGCTAACACTTAAAAAGAAGAATTAGCGAAATCGGTCCAGCGATTCTCAAGTGATGCCATTACCAACGAAAAATATTTAATTTTTATTTATATAGATGCAAAATTTACCTGTTCTTAGCAATTTTACATATTAAAAAACATAATTAAACAAATTTAAAATTATTACTGGCTTGAACGTTTTTCGTTTGATAATTGAATTAATTCCAGAAAAATATTCTTTTGATTTGCATAAATGAATCACGTGTCCATCACAAAGATGTTGTGTAATATTCTAAAAAAAAACTTATGCGATATGATTACATACCTACGTCAATCATGCTTTATAAATTTATCTGGATTTTTGTATCTTCAAGGATGGATATATAATACAGGGACTTAAAATCAGTGACTCATTTGTATTTTAATGTACTTGTAGCGCGTCACACACGATGAAGATACTATAATTTGTTATGTAACATAATAATATAGCATCTTAAGGTATTAAAGACGGCGAAGATACTTTGATACATGAAGTTAGCAAACTACGCGAGCTGCGGAACACTCGAATAACCTTTGTACACTGTGGTCGCTCGATTTGTTGACATACATTCCATACTACGAAATAATTGATAGTCAATAGATTAATTGATAGTTAAAAAAAAAAAAATTATATACACAAGACTCTAAAGTGGTAATATAATTTGTATGAACGCATTATAATAATAGGTATTATACACATTTATTTATTTTAATAAATATTCGGTAAATCTTAATATTCGGATTTGCATACAATCGATGTTTGACCAACAATGCATGGCAATGGACTCATGAGAGTCGCATCATCGACACCCCTCGCCCAGCACCGTGAACACGTCACAAGATGTTAAAATGAAATAACTACATCACTCGGTAGCTGAAGATACTGAAGGATGAAAATATGTATATATTATATTAGTCGTGTGTGAAAGCCCATAACGCATAAGACCATAATTTTATCATAACATAAAATATTATAATATCTTCGCCGTTTGTGACGCGCTTTAGGAACAAAAACTCTTTCACATAAAAACAAAATAATAGTTACCTTCGGAAAGGGTTTTTTAAATAATAATAATAAACAATCTGCATATAAGCACTTAGTTCTATCATCGTTATACATATAGGACCATAAATGTCTGGTATTCAAATCTGTATAAATGGCATCGTTACTGGGCTACTATACGTTGTTAAGCCGGGAAAATTCCACTTGATTTAAGGTTTTTGACTACGCAAACGAGATTGGCGAGTGCTTCCTATCCACTCATGGATCAAGAGTTCCACTAAAACGTCCAACAAGCTTTGTAACTTGTTAACACTGTGATATTCCTACGCAACCTAAATGTCCACGTAAATTAATCTATTCATTAATCGTTAGAATTACAATTATATCTTTTTTTTTTAATTGTGTATATGTTCAATTGTACGGTTTCTTACATAACATATTCGCTTACTTTAGTTTCATGGTGATTAAGACGTTTTTCAATATAATCTAGGGGGTACCTAATGTACTAATTTAACACCGACGCGACGGCTTCATCTGCATGGAGTTTAAAGTTTAAATTTTACATCTTGAAGTTTTTTAAAGAAATTAACGGCATACCTAGAGCTTAACGATTTCCTCAGTGATTGTCAGTACGGTTTTCGACAAAAACGATCCACTGGAGACATCCTAGTGTATGGATAGCCCTACTGGGCTATCGAGAAATGCGGAGAGGCAATTGGTCTCTTTTGGTATTTCTAAGGCGTTTGATCGGGTCTGCTACGCAAGAGCCTCTTGAACAAACTTGGAGCTTATCGGATCCTCGAACGACTTTGGATTTATTACCTGAAAACTGATTATATACACGTCTAGATTCCTAGTCCGGCATGTCAAAGGTATTTAAATATACCTAGATACATTTAGCTAGCCGTACAGTAAAAACATATTTTTGCTTTGCAAAAACTATTTCGTAAAAATAATGAAAATTACATTCCATCAGCAAGTATTGTAATTCCATGTATGCCAGTTAAATTAATTTATACAAATATAATTATTTCATAAAAGTGAAGACGTCATTTCTTGTCATTGTTGCTGTTATAACTGCATTAGAATTCCCACGGAAGGTTGTTAAAACACCATTCAATTATACATACTAATAGGTTGAAATTACGTGGACAAATTTCCTTTTTAGTAGTTGGCTAAATCGGTAGGGAATAATAGTAACTCCACAGTCTTACCGTAAAACAGTTGAGTTTGTATTCGTTAGGTTGGTCTCGATGAGTAGTTGGCTGATACTAGCTGAATGGAAACACAGTTTTTTGGAAATCTATATTAGTTTTATTATGAATATTTTAAGATTTCCCAGAGATCCAGTACTTCTTAGTAGTTGGATAGAATTAGTACGGCGGAGTTGGTGGAACGGTGTAAAATCGATATCAAGTTTTTAGAGTGATACTGTAGAACGTAGCATGTATGGCAGGTATAAAAATAAAAAAAGTCAAAGCTCTAATTTCAGTCTGTAGGGACGAGACAACAACGCTTCGTCGCGATAACCAAAACCGCGGACAACAGACGATAACTCAAAAGTGAAAACATTTTTTCGTCGCACGACAAGAACGCTACTTAGAAATACATAGTTTCGTGTCGGCTATAATATCCCGATAATCGCTAATGCAATAATAGATAGTTTCAATAACTATCCTTCTATAATCCTATATAGTTAGACTGTAAGTTTAGTGCAGCGGCTAGGGAGTCAGAGACATTCACAGAGTATGAGGGAAGGCTGAATGCTAGCCGTGAGTACCACCAAAGGCACAAAGATTAATTCACCAATATTGAATTATGAATAATTCTTCAATACACGAATTACTATACGGGGTCGCGGGCTTAGTTAGTTTAATATAAGACCGTACAAATTCTATGCATAATTTTCCCCACTTTTAAAATATATTTTTTAACTTGCTAACACTATATTAAAAAAAAACATCTGACGGGAGCGTAAAACAATGTTTTCACGCACACTAGGCTAGCAAAGTTGTGCCTCAAATATGTCATCGGTCTCAAGGCTATATCTAAATATGTATATAATCAAAGTGAAAATTAAAAATTAGGTATTTGAGAGCTTACGACAAATATTTTGTATTATTAGTCTGAAATTCTCTAGTTCTGGTTGGCTCCAGACATTAAAACTTGCACTTTTAATCCAGGTTATATGAAAAATGTAGTGTGTAACGTGGGATGATGCGCGATTTCAGACTTCAGGTAATGCCAGCTCAGGCAACAACTTCATCGCCGTCTGAAGTCATCTTGTTTCATCCCTAGTCACACAAAATAAGTTTGAATGATTTTTCTATCAATTACGCATTTTAATGAAATTCAGCATAGTATTCGATAATGGCGTGAAATAGAACTAGGATTTTTTTTTCATAAATAATTAATGGCAGTGGGCGGGTAACTACATATATAAACATAATTAGGGCGAGCTTGTAAGTAAATATAATACGCATATGTGCATATCAGCTAAACGTCGCCAACGCGTCGGTACTCGAATTAGTGTTTGAGTGACATAATTCTTCGGATCTATTAAGAAAGCCTCTACATACATTTTGGAGACAAAAACATCATTTATTATTCTCTTTGGCTCTATTTATAATGCAAACTTTATTGAGCTAGAGTTAGTTGTAATGAACTAATGAAATTTGTACAGCATCCTATTTTAAACCGCAGGTGTAGCAAAAAAGGTAATTTACACTTTTGGACAAGTTATATTTTGATATATGGTCAGGGACTTGGTTTATGGCAATAAATTTAACAAATTAACATTCTAGGCTAATAATATAATAAGTTTAAATACAGTAGATTTCGGTTGTAACACTCTTTAATTACGGACTAAAAATTGTAAAACTCTTTATTCTTATAACAACATCTACTTACCAAGTTCAATCTATTTGACTTGTCAAAAAGAATCATATGAGCCTAAAACTCGAGGGGTTTGCTACTAAGTAAGAGTTCTACTATCTACCTCCTGGCTTCATCATCAGATCGCTCCAAGATACCAAATTATAGTGTTATCATCCGAACTGCATATAGATACATACAAAGTTTCATTTGGGTAAGACAACTAGAAGTAGAATAAAATTGCCTTGTAGAATTTTATTATATTGTTTGTTAGTTAATTAGTTAGGTACAAGTGAAGCTAATTAATATAAGCGTGTTGAAAATAAGATATTCAATAGTTTACCGTTTTGCTAAATATTGGTAGTTTGTTTCTTTGATATTGTTGTGGTAGATCGAAAACCTAGCTTGTAATGAATAGTTAATTGAATGCCAGTTCCAGATAGTCTGGAATATATTTCAAAAGATGTATACATTTTCTATATAGAAACTATGAATTTATAATTATTGTAAGTAATGTTTGTAGAAAGTATTTATAAATTAAAATACCAATATTTCATATTGGATATCACATACGTTGAATTTACCTGCCAGATATTTGATCTTAAAGCAGTGATTTCTGAAAAGTTCGAATATGAGTACGTTACTAACATATTCAGCCAAGATTTGTCTGTAAGGGAGACGTGAAATATTTAAATGTTTTGCGGTTAGAAACAAATGTAAAATAGCATGAATTATTCGAAACGATATCGCTTTCTCTTTGTGTCCTAGTTTCGTTCCATTTGAACTTTTTACATTAATAGATCATCCCGTTTTAGACGTATTGCTAATGTACTCATACTTTTATTTGTTTAATTGAGTATCGGATATTACATAGGCAATTAATATTTAAATTTGTAGTCCGAAAGAAAAGTTTTGAAATCATGATCGATAAAAAATGACATTACGTAAAATAGAAACTGTGAGAATCTACACTTATAGTTTGAACGTGCTAATTTCTGGAACTATTTACTGGTCCAATTTTAAAGAAATGTTTGTGTTTTATAATCAATTTACTGAGGAAGGTTATTAGCTCGTAACTTTACGTTAAGACTCGGGAGGAGTTTTTTTTGGCGGTAACTTAAAGTGTCATGTGGTGTTTTTTGTTTTAATTCATAAACTTATGTCATTTGGCCCTATATCATGTAATTTTGGCGGCATTTTACGTGATGTAGTGTGGTTGTTGTGCACAAGTGAAGTGGATTAAAATAAATAACTAGGAACATGCATTTTGAGTTGCTACAAAGGCTCCCTGGAAAGTTTTAAGAAGGATGCCGCCATCTTGTTGGAGCGATGTTTAAAGATTACAGAATATTTCCCTCGCTTTGTTGACAAAATGTAAAATACTTGACATTGGCCTAATGCACAAATAGTACCGAGCCATAATTAATAAGAAGAAGAAGACTCTGAGGAGCGAAGCAGTAACTGTGAACACGAAAGAATCTGGCGAGCTGTAAGCAAGTACTGGAAGCTAGAACAACGATATGCTACACGGGTTCATTGGCGGTGGCACGGTAGAGAGTTGGTCTAATCAATTTAACACAGGTGACGACGTGGAGTATATATAACTATAATCGACCTGTATCGGTCCACTTTTGAATGAAAATCTCTCCCAGGGTAAGCTACTTCTTTTACAATTTGTCGCTTCATCTTGTCTGTTAGCATCATACAATAAGCTTGTTGAGGCGCTGTCTCCACTTGAGTATTCATCTTCTATAATTATTTTAATTATTATAATTTTATAATATCACAAAGTAAAAACATTTTATAGGTATACTTTTATGTGCAGTATAGTTAAAGTTCACAAGGTTAATTGTTTATTTAATTAGAAAACTTTGTAAATTTGCTCAAAACGTTAGGAACTGGGCTGGGAACCGGACATAAAATACAATCTTATTATTTTTGATCAACCACGGCTACTTATCTAGGTGCCAGTGACATGAATATCAAACAGCATCACCCAAAAAATCCGATCAAATGTATTAATACAAAGTTTACATCGAACCAAAATAATTTAAAACATAAATTGAAAATAAAAATAAATACCGGCCCAAGTAACGTCTTCATTGAAACCATTATAATGAGCCCAAACACGAGATCTCTGCAGTAAATTGGTGAAGAGTTAGGTAGGTTAGTTGCAGCATAATAGCATATCAGTTTAATTTTTCCATGTTCTTTTAACATAATTGAAATAACAGAATACCAAATTGTGCCTGTGGAAGATGCTCACGTCCATTTTTCTTTTAGAAAAGAGCTGATAGTCTTAGTTAAGGTCTTAATAGTTAAGGGCACTCTCGAACAATTCAATTTAAAAAAAAAACTAGATTATAATCGGTTTAGCTATTTTGAACCTACGATGTCACATTATGTTTGCATCGGGAGTTAAAAATACTTTAAAGACATGACTTGACATCTCACTCTCGCTTCTTACATCTCACGACCATTTTGATTGGTTAAACTGCAATTGGGATGTATTTACTTATTTATGTATATATCATTTCATGAAAAAAGTACGAGTCAATTATAAACGATATAAAAATCGAAGAGATTATTGAGAACTACAATTATTAAACAGACACATGAAGACTACGATTCGTAATTCTTATAGAAATTACCTAATTCACGTAGATAATTCCATACTTAGAAATTCAAAAAGTTCTTGGACATTTGTAAATCAGCATCGGGGATGTTCTTCAGACATACCCACTTTTATGTGCTTGGGGAATAATACTGCTGATTCTGGTGAAAGTATTTGTGATCTTTTTGCCACACTGTTCTTCTGTTTATACAAAGCCAAGTAATTGGATCACTTCTGATATTAATCACCTCCACCAGTGTTTCCATCCACAATGCTCTCTTAGTAATATCCAGGTAACCGAAAATATGATTTTGTCTGTTTTAAAAAGAATAAACGCAAGTAAAGGATCAGGTCCAGATGGAATTCCCCCAATTTTTAATAAAATGACTACTTAATATCTCAGTGTACCGTTAAAAATTATAATTGAAAAATCTCTTATGATTTCAACGTTTCCTACTCTATAGAAATAAACAAATGTTATTCCTATCTACAAAAAAGGTGAATAGACGAATGTTCAAAACTATCGTCCTGTTTAAATATATATTTTTTCAAATCATTTCGAGAAATTGAATTTCACCGGTCTAAATTTTTCTTTTTAAATTTTATTAACTACTGATCAACACGGGTTTTGTAAAAATAGATCAACCGTTACAAATCTTGCTAGCTTCATCAATCAAATATCTAAACATGTAGATTCTCGCGTTCAAGTAGACTCTATATACACTGATTTTAGCAGCGACTTTGATAGAGTAGACAATAATATTTTGATTACTAAGTTAAAGAGATACGGAATCCATGGTCCGCTTTTACTATGGTTCCAATCATATTTAGAACGTCGAGTGCAAAAGGTTACAATGCATGGTTATAAATCGCATTCTTTTATTGCTACCTCAGGTGTTCCACAAGGGTCTTATCACCGACCAATCCTATTCTTATTATTTGTAAACGATATAAGTTATTGCGTACGTCATTGTAATCTAATCTCATTATAACATTGGTGCAACTACATGATACTTCAAAGGTTCGTACTTGGGTGTCATGATAGATAGTAAATTGGCTCATGAAGACATTAATAATATAGTACCCAAGGCTTGGAAATTACTTGGTTTTGTGAAACGCGTGTGCAGACTATTCAAGAATATTAAAGCAATAATATGTGTTTATAATGCTTTGGTCCGAAGCATCTTAGAGTATGCAACATCAGCTTGGAATCATCAATACAGAGTTCACATCACGCGTATAGAACGAGATCAACGCATTTTTACACGATTTTTAACGTTTTAGCGGACCCAAATTGTCTATACCGAGCTGATTACGAGTCTAGACTAAAAGATTTCAATCTCGTTAGTTTAGAAAATAGATGGAAAGTTTGTGACATATTGTTCCTTCACAAACTTATACATGGAAATGTTTATGCACCAGAACTGCTAATCGATATTCAAATTTAAACTCTTAGGAAGCCTTCGAGATTTCCAATGCAGCGATCCTTCCAAGTTACTAAAATGAGAACTAAGTTATGCTATCCCTTAAATAGGATTAAAGAAAGTTACAATATAGTAAATTACATTGACATCTTTCAGAGCTCTTATAATAATTTCAAAACAGCTATTCATAAATATTTTATCGTGTAATATTTTTGTTGTATTGTTTATATGTTAAGTAGTCCTTTTACGTCTTATTCGCTTGTTTTCTTGTAAAATCGTTCAGAAATATTACAAATAAAGTTGAACATATCTGTAAAGACAATGCACTCTGTACTAGAATTTAAGCTCTTATTAATTGTAATGTTTAGTGTAATTGTCACCTTCTGTCTAATAAAATATATAAATAAAAAACGTTAACAAAAATTAAAAGTTATCACAAATCTCCATTATCACCAAATTAAGTTTGGCTCTTACAACTATAGTTTTAATAACTTATAAAAAATAAAACTGAAATCATGGAGCCTGTTAAACAACATATAACAACCTAGATAACATCAGATGAAATTTTGCTTCGAAAATTTTTATAATATTTGTAAAAACATAAACCTTACTTAAACGAATACTGTGAACAAAGTACATGGAGATAAAATTAGCATTTCCCAAAGACTCGTCGCCAATTAGGTTAGCGGCACATCGTCTAGGCACGGTCATCGTTCTATTGCCAATACTCACATCTCTATTTACATACACGTTATTATTTAAATATCGGGTTGTTGGTTAAATATCAGCAGGCCATTGATACATATTTTATACATTGATACAGGACAGTGCATACGCGTACCTTAACCTTAAATAATGTACTCGATGCATTTATCAGCTTGCAATAGGTATTCATTTATTAAAAAAAAAAACATTTTGCAGCATAACTTCATTGCTTAACTTTAATAATTTAACATTGAACTTCATAAGTAAAAAAATGTTTGATCTACATTACATAGAAAAAAGGTATCGTTATTTTTTGGTATTACTATATCATATTTATAAGATAAAAACTAGCATAAACTAGTGAAACTAACAACCCGCCCCAGCTTCGCACGGGTTGCAGAGTAATAATGCATATAACTCTATTGGCCTACATGGCGCACGTCAGTAAAGCTCCCAGTCGCCATGATTTTTCTCGACATCTTCAGCAATCATCGTCACATTTCACCCAATTTACATAAAGCCTTAAAGAGTTATACACGTAAACTTTCCTCATGAATATCTCCATCCATTGATGAGAACCGTATCTGAGAAATCCGTTCGGTAGTTTTTAAGTTTATCGCGTTCAGACAGGGGCGACTTTGTTTTAGTGAACGCGTAACTTCTGAATGACATGACCGATTGAGTTCATATTCACATATTATATTTAATTGGTTTTATTGAAAGGATGGTTTATAGCTAGTGGCATTTTAATCGAGGAGTACCTCTGCCAGCTCAGCTAGACTTATATATAAAAATCTTGTGTGAGTCTGTTCGTAATCGTTTTAATTCTGAATAACTGGACCGATTGAGATCATATTCACATAATATAGGTGGAGCTGTGATCGAGCCATTAACTACCTAAAACGGCAAAACGTCTGCCGTCCCAGCTAGTCTTTTATTTAAAAATCTTATGTGCATTTGTTAGTGATTCTATAACTTCTGAACAACTTGACCCATTCAGCTCATATTTACTTAACCCTTTGGTACTCAACGTCACAAAAAAGATGCGTAAAATTGGCATTAATGCCATCCATGGGAGTCAATTTATTAATATATTGGTTATATCGAGACTATGGATGGTGGAAAGGGCAGATCAACGTCTGCTGGGCTAACTAGTAATAATATAAATTTTAAAATATCAGTTAGTATTTAAAAAACTCCAGCAATCACCAGATGTTTGGAAATAAGTATAAAAACTGTACTATTGTGTCACAAATAGGCACGTAATGAAGGTGTATACTCCATTCGACTTTGCATTTATCATTTGAGAAAAATATTTGATACACTAGTTTTGGCATCACATAATAATACATCAATAAAACTTTTTGATACTTTGGCACGATGATAAATATTCAAAAAGAAAGCGTAGGTGAAAGCTTTTACTGTAATAACTTTAATTTTAGTTAAATTAATTAATTTAATTAATACATCTTCATCCTCATAGGTTTTTATTATGCGCTGTTTATTACATATAAATCAAATTGAAGTATTTATCTGTTCTTTCGATATAATTTGTTGCAAGTAATTTGTATGAAAAAAAAAATGTTCTGTTTACAAACCCACTCATTCTATTGTCTTAAAATTCATGCAAGTTGTGGGTATTATTCCTGGGACCAATATAGACAAATTTCATTGTGTAACGTTCCGAACGGTTTCGACGCTGAAATTATAATATAAATTTAAGGGAATCTAGGGGTTTAGTTTGAATTTTAGTATGTGACTTTATATATAGTGCTATATCTATATATAACAATGTCAGAATCTCGTTGTCCTTAGTGCATAAATTCTGTTTAGTAGTTTTATTACGATTCGTAAAAGTATGTTAGGAATTAGATTTGCAAATCAAATTCAAGTATTAAATATGTGGTAGCGAATATTAGGCATATGGTATGTTAATTCTATGATGAAAGCTTGAGCTTTCGGTAAAGTAAAATACAGCGTAATAAATATGTAAGGTATATCTATTTTTCACTTGGTTAACTCTCACCCTTAACTCTTTTTTTTCGAACCGACTATACTGTTAGCCTTAGGTGCCCTGAAGCCTATGCGGCTTTTACAGCTTCACCGGGCTTGTGGGCGAGCGCGGAAGGCACTTAACCGCGAAACCAGCAACTTCGAAATCTGTTGCCAAACATTAACCTATGATTTTGATAAGCAGTCCAATTTCTAGCTTTAGTGGGCGTATTTCGAGCGTATTAGCGAATATATTTTGTGTAAATTTTGAATTAATATTAATTTTGCAGTCAATTAACAACTGGACACATGTTTCAAGTCAAAATTTTGATTAATATACTGCGTATATTTTTATGTTATTGTACTAATTAAGCAACATATTTAATACCAATGACTTCTTCGATTACGCTTATAAATACAGAATTCTCCGTATATTATATGTTTAATCAAAAAGCGTATCCTTGCTAAGTCCGTAATGTAGACAGAATCGCTGGATTAAGTAAGTTTTTACAAAAAAACGACTCTGGTATAGGTCTTTATGTGGGCCAAAATTAGAGCAAAGCTGTACAAAGTAGTTTAATGTCTTTGGCACGGACATTCAGCTTTGGAGGAACGTCTGTTAAATATATAAGCATATACATTTTCTTAGTTATTTTCAAGTAATATTATACTCTTATTATGTCTACTGACTTAATTAGAGCAAAAAAATGCACCTAAAAATATAAATAATTTGATTTTATCGTAATTTCACTTTTATATTGTTGTTTTTGGACAAATTTTACGTAAATTTATGTACGAATAAAAAGAACGGACGACTGTAGACTTAATGAATGAGGGATGAACGAATGCATTACATACAAAAATGGATTTGGCAGATTGCTCTATAAGACGTTAAGATGAGTGCACTAAGTTTGAGTTAATAAAACTAAAATTTGTTAAATCTATACATACATAAAACTCAACGTCTTTCTGTCTGTCTGTTCGTTTATGTTCTTTTCTCGCGAAAACCACTTACCCGATTTACATGTTGTTTATTTTAATTAATTCATAGTTATGTCACCTGCTCAGATTATAGGATATATTTTGTAACATTAAGTAACATACGAAATAAGTAGTGATTATAATGGCGAATCGATACAGAAAAAAGACGCATTTGGGGCGCTTAAATGGCTTACGTTGAGTAAACCATACGAAATAAATTAAATTAATGTTCTACATAATTGTAGATCTTAAAAAGACCTACAAAAATGTTTGCAATAGCATATATCTATCTTCTAAGGATCACCCACGATAAGCATTTATGTCTTCCGTCTTTTGAGCGGGGGCAGTATAATTCGCGCGTGCTGTTGACTGAGAGCATTCATTAGTTCACGCGAGCGGTACCGCGGGAACAGCAAGTCAGCAATAAATGCAAGAAGTTTCAGCAAGGAAATTCGTTCCATTCAAACCGGGTGCTATATTTACATAATATATGGATGAAAGTCCTTCATTATGTTGTAATGAAAGACTTCATTACACTTATTGTCTAACTGACGCTGAAGTTAATTTGAATTATTACACTAACTAAAAAGTCCTATAAGAACTAAAGAGACTAAAGAGAAAGTCTTCTCACTATGCCCATGCTGTTGAGGTAGTAAGTTACCTATAGGTTTTTATTAACGAAATACAATGACCATGAATTCGAAATTCACGGGCCTTTGAATATTTTTGCTTTACCTCAGTAACTAAATCTACATGAAAATATTGACAGATATTAATAGATTTTTTTTCTAATAAATTGACTGAATTGGAATGATGAATTCTTGATTGAACGGACCTCTTGAAGAAATAATAAGTGGTAGGGATCTGTAACCCGACTGGGTCGCGACCACCACACACATGATGATCAACTTGTTATAATTTAGCCACTTTACCGTGACTGCTAGTAAAAAAAAGGTGTGTGTGCGATTCACACACGATAGAAGTGAAACTTCATTTTAAAAGATATTTTATATTTTATTTAAACAGTGTGCAATATACATACACACCGACATTTGCTTTCTCGCTCTGGCTCACACAAAAAGGAGAGACCGATAATATATTGCTCTCTCGCTCTGGCTCACACAAAGAGGAGAGACCGATAATGTGCGTTAAACGTTTAACGTGTTGGAAGTCGCATAAGAAGTTTCACTTCAAAAATAAGACATTTAATTGTGGTAGCCTAGTTCATATTTAATTCAGGTGTGGGTAAGAATGTTCATGGTTATTTGTTTGACGAAGGTGTTACTTTGGGGAAATTTATCGTAAATAATTTATCCGAAATGTCTTAGCTACCTACTTCCGCCTGCAATAATCGTAGTTTCGCCTTCCTAAAATATAAAACGTTTGAATAGTAAATAAATTTGTTTATAAGACTACTATTATTGTTGTTTTACTTTTGTGAAATATTATTAACATATTTTGTTTAAGAAATTCTTTTATACATTTATTTATTAACAAATTTATTTACTATTCAAACGTTTTATGTTGTAGGAAGACGAAACTGCTATTAATCTATTGCAGGCGTAAGTAACTAATCAATTTCTGATAAATTATTTATAATGTTCATGGTTACTTTAAATGCTATATTGGTTTATTTTGATATTGGTTTCGATTTATAATTAGTAAAATAAATTATGTGTATTTGAAAATATTCTCCTTACTTATTTTCCTAATACTCTCACATGACTACATACAAAGAAATATATTAAGTCAGATTTACCCTCATACGTTATATTAACACAGGCCGTGCGTGACATGAATTATTAATATTAGGTAGTATATAATGTTGGAAATTCAGTGAAGAAAAACATACGTGATATGACACAAAGCTTGAGACACAATAGTAGGTTAAGTCTGTAAATAACGTTATAAATTTTACTATAGTTATATTCTATCAATCCGTTTGACTCAGTATGCAAGAACAACTTGAATGTTGCTTTTGTAATTCTCAGAGGACAGGACATACGTGACTACATGATCTATTTTATTGAAGTTATGCTCCTATAGGCACGTTATAAAAAAAATATTAGAGTGAATTTTTACGATACGCACAGCCGGTGTAACAAAAAGTCTACAGTATGAAGTTGCTTAGTAAAACATTTGTTTATCGTGGTGAAAATGGTTACAGTCGATGTTATACATATGACTTCTAACGGGCATAGATACACGTATTCACTTTTTTGTTCATGTATACACAAATATATTCTTGTATAGTGTTCTCACCACTTCAAAGTATCGATAAGTAAATATCTTTGACCTTCTACATCATAATATTTCAATTGACTTCCCAATCACAACTTATTATGAACGCAATACAGAATTACACGTAATTGATATCAAAATTATTAAATTGTGAAATCAATTCAGTTCAAAATTAACTCTAATAAGCTTTTTATATTAAAGTATTGTTTGACAGCGGTTGGGTGCGCAAGGCCGACGATAGGTATAATTAATTATCGCGCCCTGCAATAGATTTACATATTATATTAATCACAGGACTGACAGTACCTGGTGATGATGATGATATTATTGATAGTTATACATTCAGTTCATTTAGATATGCTCAAAATAGTGCATAAAAAATCCGTGATATATCTCGTCATATAACAGAAATTGTTGTGTTATATCCTAAAATTTCCACATCTAATACAAACATGAGATATTTAAGACCTTATTACACTATTACATGAAATAATATTATATGAAGTATTCATGACGAATAGCGCATACATTCTATCTCATTTATCGCTCGCTCATTCCATGTCATCATAAGCACATAACAAATATTTACATCTATTTCTTGCGAGTGATATTAAGTCAAGTGATGACACAGAAAATGTCCATGCAGTGTTTAAAAATTTTAGTATATGCACACATAAAAATAATGAGTTGATAATAATAACCCATATCAATTTTTTATTGCGTACTAATAATATATGCATTCAGAACTATCAATGAGTTCCATTATGGTGTGGTCCAGAATCACATGTGACTGAACTAATTTTACTGAAAAGTTACGTAAACATTAATCCTAACAAATAAAGATCCTAATATTTTATTAAGAGAATCATTTTTCTCAAATTGATGTAAACGAGACTAGCTATTCTGTTACATCATCAAAGGGCGCATATTATAAAAAAACGTCACGAGATCTTATTTGTACGAAGGTTTTGTACTGATTTGCTATTCATACATTTATGTCATAATTTTTTGATATTTTTTATTTATTTATAAGTTTGCTGCGTTTATTAGAGGGTAAAATTGAGAGATGAGCTAAAATGCAACATGATGCTGTTAACCACCAATGATAATAATATAAATTCATTTTACTTTATTGTGTATAAATAATTTAACTTAATCTTAACTTTGAGAAGAAATAAAAACATGGTTATTTTTTTATTTGAAAAGTATTTTAAAACTGAAAAGTATGCAGCAAAATTATATCGGTAATAAATACTAGTTACTTTTCAGTTTTATTATTGGTTGGAACGTCTTAGATCGTGTTGTGAAACTTCCCAACAATATTATACTTTTTCAAACTCTATCGTGGACTGCACCTCTTCACCTGGCCACAAGGCAAAACTACGAAGCCTAGCTCGAAGTCAACGTTCGGAACTTTGTAAGAGCTAAAAACTGGCCCTCGTCTAGCCCAGAATTGAACGCCTTGGACTACAAATTATGGTCAATTTTATAGGTCATGGCTTGTGTTAAACGACACGCTAACATTGAGTCTCTTAAGAAATCCCTTGAGCGAGCAGTGTGGCTAAATTTCCCATGGAAACAATGCGTAAATGCCTATATTCATGGTCAGTCAGATTAAAGGCAAAGATGGCCATTTAGAATGGAATAATTGTTAATGACTATCCAGACTTCAAGAAATATGTACATATAAGTTTCATTAAGATTACATTATTTAATTTAAAAAAAATCATTTTCATTGTAACAGAATTTATGGTCAGTGTAAGTGTATATATTCAGATTACCTTTTAAGTATTCATGTTGTTTTAAAACGTCAAGATCATAATTACAATTTTCTTCAAATAATTCGAAAACAACAGCAATGTGTATGTAGTTCACCTGTTTACATAGTTTTATATACTAGATATTCCTGTAAAGTCGGCCTGTAGGGGACGATATTATGTCGAAGGAAAACTAAGTGACTATATTATTATGTATATAATAGATTTGATGCTTATAACACGTATCACAGGATCTAAATAATAGATCACAGCAATAAAAATTCGGTAAGATGAAATGATCAGGTAAAAGTTTCACGTTCGTTTATAGCAGAAAATGTAACTTTTCTGAAATGTAATCCGGTAAGTTAGAGCTCATGGGACGCATCTATTGTACACGATTTCCACGGTAAGCCTTTTATAATGCAAAGTAAAATCCTTGAAGCGACAGTGAGCATTCATGATATTTTAATGACACAGAATCTCTTGTATTTTTGTTATATTTTATTATTAGAGTGTTTTTTGAAATTATACTTGATTTGGCGCATTAAGCAGAGGGATTAATTAAGAATTGCGCGCGTATCTTTTTACGGTAGTACGTCATGATGAAGTTAGCTAGCAATTACAATAATGTGAATTCATTTTACTGACGTTTTTTTAATATAAAAATAATTTAACGTTGTGTAAATAAATATAATTTTATTTAAAAAACAGTAAAATTAATTTACGTTATATTATTATTGACGACTAACTTTATCATGTTGTTGGCATGCGGGATAAAAAAGAATGAATTTTTTTTTGGTATGCCAAAGAAATATGACATCTTACGTTCGAGGTACACAATTACACATATTGTTAGCATCTGTTACAAATCTCACATTTATTCCATTCTTGAATCTTCTGGTGTATTTTGTACGTGGAATTATTGAAATGAAATAGGTTCAGAATCAACAAACGTAAATCCAGTCACGATAATTTCGTACAACACTAGAAAATGTTATCTAGTTTTGTTAAATTTAATCTTATTTCCGTGTTTTACTATGTGAAAGATGTTTTATAAACGCACAACCGAAAGTAATGTGGTGCGGTAATAAGAAATTTGGATAATAGGGTCTTTTTATGACTTCAAGCTTGGTAAGTTTTAATAGTTTAAAAAACTAAAAACATCCTTATGTAACGTACTAAAAATTATAAAATGTTTAGTATTATAGTAACATCTCGTCACCAAGCCCAATCTATTTGACTTGTCAAAACGAATGATAAGAGTAACTCGAGGGGTTTACTAGTAACGACTGAAGAATTCCTCTATCCACCTCCTGGCTCCATCACCAGACCTTCGTTACCAAACCCAATCTATTGTACTTGTCAAAGCCAATAATATGAGTCCAAATACGAAGGGTTTTTACTAGTAGCCACTGAAGTGTTCCATTATCAACCTCCTGGCTTCATCACTAGATCAGCTCCAAGATACCAAATTATAGTGTTGTCATCCGAACTATTATCTTATCCGAAATTTACTTGTAAGATTTTATCAGTGGAATGTGTTATATATTTCTTAGTTAGTGAAGCTAATGAAGTGAAGCTAATATAAGAATATTATAAAACCAACACTCTGGTAGATGAAAGAGGTGTGATTACAAACGGAGGCGTTATTACAGGATTGATTGTCAGATAATTGAAATAACCTTACTTTATCGTACATTACGTTACGATATATACGTATTATTAAAAATCACTTAGACTTTTCACTACTTGATTGTAAATATTCAAAATAAAATAAAATTGTATAAATAGATTCTGGATTTTATAAGTGGCTTTAGTTTCACCAACTTGAGACCTCATAATTGTCGTCTTACAATAAGGTTTGTCCAGTATTTTTTTTATTACTAAGTAATTTATAACTATACTATAATATATTTTATCGATAAGTTTTACTATTTCGGATTCTGTATGGATGGAATTGGACGGATGTTGGGAAATAATTGTGTACGAAGAGTGAATACGTTGACAAGTCGAAAATATATACTTTTAAGGCGGCCATTTCAAAGTTTATATTTGTATTAAAAAACTACGATTCTTAAAAAAAATACGTGTTGTTTACCAAAAATTAGAAAGCCTATCGACTTAATCATTTATTCCATAATTAGGCAACTCAAATTACAACTTTGAATAATTTTGAAATTTGATACAAGAATACTTGGCGGTATTCACGTTTGGTACGGAATTAAGCGATATACAAATCGAAATCTATAAAGCTGTCAGTAAAACGTTAAATACGAAAAATATATTGAAAAGGCACTTGATTTTCAAGTCAGGTATGTACATTCAGTGTTGGAGTGAGAATAATTTAATTCCTCCATTCATGAAGGTGCGAATTCGAAAGTGCGTATCAGAGGGCGCGCCTCTACCCTCCCACCCGAGTCCTCAGAGCTCGCTGCCCTCGCGATGACGTCAACGGCCCTCCACGCCACCCTATTTTATAAATATAGGCTGATAACACACAAAAACTTTCGTTTTTAGTTTTCATTATTCTATAATAATTACGTAAGCATTATTAGATTTAAGAAAATGAGTAAAATTTAAAATGGATAGTTTAAATACTACAATTCACAGAAAGCGGATGTATTTTTAAATCGCGTGATAATAAGTAAACCTTATAAACATTAGTACGACCAAATAGGCATGCCCACTAAAACGAAAAAACTTTACAAATTTAATTTGGTGAAATCATACTGTGTAAAAAACGGATAAAAAAATGTGGGTGTGTAACATTTACGCGTGATTGAATTAAAACTTCTTAGATTTTAATAGTTATAATATATGTATATGAATAAATATGTAATTCTGTCTATATAAGTAAGAAGATAGACATCCCATATAAAGTACACCGTTCACGAATATTATTTTAGTTTATAACAAAGAATATCTTAAAATTTTCTGTCTGTTTGTATGACCGGGTTTAACTCAAAAACGTCTTGACCAATTCTTATGACATTTTGAACATCAGTAACTTATGTCATTCGTCAATTGATATGCTATAAGAGTTTTTAGTACCGGATAGGGCAGAACAACGTTTGCCGGGCCAGCAATAATACTTTTAGAAACAGTGAAAAAAAAAAAAAATTTTTCTAAATCAATATTGACGCAATGGCAATTCTAGCAGATAATAAATATATTATGTTTTTAAGTTTCTATTATAAGTTATTTTGTATATTCTCTAGTACATGTGCAAGCAATATTTTTTTTCTTTTCATAATGACAGGGTATAAAAATGATCAATATAACCTCGCAAATATCATAAAATATGAGTAAAAATTACGATAATAAAATAATTACTGTGTAATAAACGCGCGCGTAGCCGCAGGTACAGCTAATATAAACATTAAGTTAATCATCGAATAGGCATATTTATTGTTTTGAGTTATGCATTATGAGAATAAAGCGTTTCGTCCGTTCTCACCAACAAATAGCATCAAACCAAAACTTTAATGCTGAAGTCGACGAATAAGAGATGCGAAGGCGGCCACTTAGACTACAGCTAATTTGTTTTTATTGCTAAACTTTCCACATTTTCAGTATCCTCAACCATAATGCCAACGATGCATGAGTTTGGGTCTACCTACATTAAATAACATTGTCAAATTAATTTCTCATTGTTATTAGACTAACTTATTCCACACGAATATCTCGTTTACGAAACATGATACAAAATGTTAAAGTTAATTACAATGTACATAAGGAGCGAGTCCTGTGTCCAACAATAGTGTCGTAGTTCGCTGTGGGAAGATAATTTTTTAAGTTAGGTAAAAACTTGTTTATTTTTAAATTGTTGTGTTTCCTAACTGAGTAACTAAATATCATACGATTCTAATAATTATAGAATAGAATATTATATATAATTATTTAAGGATGACGACACTTATGTATTGCAACATAATGTACGTAACCGTACAGGCATAAAATTTAATAAGAATAATATAGGAACCTATATGGGTCAGGAATAATGTAGCTTTCTCCAATTAGTAAAACATTTTTAGATCCGGATCAGTAATTCCTTATATATTACCTCCTACATACCAACATACGCATAAACTCGACTCTCTTTAGAATATTAGTATGGATTACGTTAGGATACTCCATAAATCTCCCTAATATATTAAGAATACTTACCTAAAATATTACTAATTATAATTCTAGATATAAATAATTATATTCTTGACTAGGTGTACTTCACGGTTGCATCCGTGTTGAATTTATTCGACTAACTTGTCACTGCATTGCCGCTAACGCGGGTGTGTTGCCTATCGTTGTTCTCAATTCTCATATTTGCCTAGAGCTTGCTACATTGTTTGAACTTCATGGTTACTGCCCCGCTTCTTAAGGTTGTAGCGTGAAGTTAACTTATAACCTTCTTTCATAAATCCTAATTCTACTAATATTATAAATGTGAATGTAAGTTTGTTTGTTACCCTTTCACGCGAAAACTACTTAACCGATCATCATGAAACTTTGTACACACATTCTTGGAGGTATTAGAAGTAACATACGATACTTTTTATCCCGGGGACAATAATTTTTGTCGTCCAAGCGAGTGAAGCCGCGGGTTCAGCTAGTAATATTATAAAGGCGAAAGTAAGTTTGTTTGTTACTCAATCACGGAGAAACGGCTGAATGGATTTGTATTATATTTGGCAAACAGATACTTTATAACCGAGATTGACACATAGGATACTTTCAATTCCGGTAACAACATTTTTTGTAGTTCAACGCGAGCGGAGCCGCGGGCAGAAGCTAGTAAGGCCATAAATCGCAAAATATTTTTTTCATATCTGACTGGTATCTCAATGGGACCATTCATTATTAGCGCCTTCAAACAAATAATCTTTGGAGTTTTATCTACATTTTATCAATAAAGTATCGGAAATGGATGATTTGTTTATGGTTTCAAATTCGCTCATATTTTTTGTAGTTTCCATAAGTATAAAATTGACATTTCTTATAACCCATCAATCATGAAATGACTTATACTTCCTGTATACAAATTTTTATCAAAATCAGATAAAAATTAACAGAAATGAACTTTTATATAAAAAATTTGATTTCTAAAAGTATTATTGAAAATTCTTATAGCTTATCAATTTACCAGTGACTTAAGTTTTTCGTGTATAAAATTTTATACGAATCGTTCAAGCCGTTTTTGAGTTATATTTAAATAGTTATATAAAAATTCTTTTTATCAACCAAGTTTATTACATCCTTTACTGTGAACGTCGGTAAATGCTGATATACACCTGTTTCATTATTTTTAATAAAGAGTTTAGGTACAAAATTCGATGTCAAAAGATAATTCATGTTTTTTCACCCACACCATTAAAAATTTTATCCTCTATTTTTAACGCCATTAGAGGTTGAATTTTCCAAAATTCGTTCCTACTGAGCGTCTACTTCGCGAAAGGAGTAACTATGCTAAATTTCAAGTCAATCGTACCTATAGTTTCAAAGATCTCGTGATGAGTGGTATTTCGCTTTTATATATATATAGATATACTACCCTGCCAAAAAAGTAACGGGAAAAGATCAATAATACACAAAATGTTAGTTATTCATCCAAATTTAATTTATCGCCTTCAAAGTATGCTCCTTCAGAAACGATACACTTACGACAACGAATAATCCAATCACCAAAACATTTTTAGACGCTTTTCCGGAATTAAGTTTAGTTATCGTCGTGAATTTTCCTTTATGTCTTCTCCGCCGACGCCGCCGTCAACACCGCGATAGTCAAAGAAAACAGTCAACATGACGTTGACTTTTGATCGAATTTGGTGTGGTTTTTTCAGTTTCGGTTCAGTTGGAAGGCGCCACTCCGAAGCTTGTTGACTACTTTGCATGTTAAGCTCGTAAACCCACGTCTCATCAACAGTAATAATGCGGTTCATGAATGTTAGGTCGGAATTGACTCGTTCTAGCATGTCCTCAACGACTCTTTTGCGATTGAGTTTTTGGAGAAAATTGAGGTCTTTTGGAACTAGCTGAGCGGCAACATGTTTCATACGCAAGTGATTATTTAAAATGATACGGATCGACTTGTGAGATACAGAGTGTTATCTCTATCTCTCTGAAACTTGAATGAGGATTTTCAGTCACTATTTCCTTCACTTTTGCGATGTTCAGTTGAAGATGTTGATGGTGTACTAGGGCGAGACAAATCTTCCAGCATATCTCGCTCGGCTTTGAACGCTTTGTACCACTCATAAGTACGTGTTTTTGATAAATTCGATTCACCATATGCCTTCTGTAACATGTTCAGTGTCTCCGAACACGAAATTCCATTGGCGATGCGGAATGTAAGACAAACTCTTTGTTCGATGTTTTTGTCCATTATGAAATTCACACACAAGATATGATCTCTCCAAAAACACCACTGTATTTAATCTAAATGTCAGATGCAACTCAAACTCCGCGCCAAAATGAAAACAGTTGTGCAAATTTAATAAAAAAAAAAATTGGTACCATAAACAAATCATCCATTCCCAATACTTTTTTAACTGAATGTACGTGAAAATTTTATGTTATTCACAAATTATTTTATTGAGTAGTACAATTTTCCACCATTATTAACTATTGTCGAAACTATAACCCTTATGGTAAATTAATGATACCATTCTGAAAATATCCCATTAATGGGCAGATACGTAAATATATATTTAAACGCCACCCAAGTCCCCACCCTCCGTACTGGCGATTCGAAACGCTGATAAATCAATAATTCTGTATTTTCCCATTAGATAGTCTTATTGTGAGAACGTTTTTGTTTCGGTCAGGTTTCCTAACGATGTTTTCGTACACCGTTAGTTGATAGTTGAACGTCGGAGCTGTAACAGTCTCTGTGGCCGAGATCGGTCAGGAGTCCATCATCATCATCAGTCGATAGTGTTAGGTATTAATTAAATAGAAATTTATTAATTTACGTAAATACCTTAAAAAAATTCATCCGCCCTCTATTATAGACTATTAATTAATCGTACTTAATTATTTGTTTATAGGGGGGACTAGACCACGACCGCCATACACCAGGGGCCCAAGTCTGCTAACAAAATAGTGTGTCGATAGACATTTAGTCACCATTTGGTATTCACCTATTTGTTTACCATTCTATCGCAAAACCACTGACTCATTTGTTATTCTACCCTACAAACGCGTCTCAATAATATTTCGATAGTACGTAAAATGGTATTCTCTTCAACATTTGACAGCTTTATCAATCGTACTTCTATGGTGTTTTGACTATTTAGTAGCCATGGAACAATAACAGCTTTTCTAGTACCATTGCTTACACGTTTAAAAAATAATATAAAATTTCGTCATTAACGTCATCGAATCTATAAAATGTCGATCATTTGAAGTGATGGCTACAGTCGAGATGGCGACAGTCGAGATAATGACAGTCGAGACGGCCACAATCGAAATGGTGACAGCCGAAATGGCGATAGTCAAGATGGCTACAGTCGAAATAGCGATAGTCAAGATGGTGAAAGTCGAGATGGCGACAGTCGAGATGGTGACAGTCGAGACGGCGACAATCGAGATGGTCACAGATTTAACAGAAAAAATAGCATTAACAAGTATTGTCAATTAATGGTAGTATCGATTAGTAACACTGCATCCATAGCAGACTGATAGGAAACACCAACGACGTATAGATATAGCAATCCCACTGACACTATCACAACACAGAGATTCTATCGAGACAGTAATGAAATTTTATCAGAATACCAAATTTCTTACAATTTCTATATAATATCAGTAGAGTGTCGATATAATGATAATGGTATATTATTAAATGTGAAATAGCAGACTTGGTCCCCTAGTGTCACACCCGCTATAGTAACACGCTTAGGTTTGTCGTGTTCCGGGATCAGCCGGTGTGTACACTAATCAAGCTGGGTGTATCCGAGTGGGTTACGACCACCGTACACATGGTGATAAACCCGACACAATAACTCTATTTGTGTTTGTCACGTTTCGGAATAAACCTGTACATCTTCAGTTATCGAGAAGATTGCAGGTCGTAGGACAGCGACGCGACCTCCGGCGATGGTTTACCCACCTCTCAATGGTCGCTATTGCTTTTGAATTGTACCGTGATTACCGTCAGGCACAGTGTAGTCAATTTTCCGTGCTAGTGTAAACAATTTCAAAGCATTAACTACTAATAAAAATAAAGAATATGTCTATATACAATTAGGCTCAATCGAACCAATCACTGAACCATAAAGAAAAGTACAATCGGGCCTTTGAAGTGCTTTTAAGAACAGATATTTTCGCAAGTAAAATGTTGAATACTTTTACTTCATATAGGTACTCACTGAAGCTGATTTTGGAAAGGCTTCATAAAGAAAAATTGACAATAGAATTTTTATTATTATTTATCAATGACATTATTGTTTTATAAGAAAACCTGTAAGGGCTAATTATTACGCATCGATTAAGAACCAGGTATATAAAAAGTATATTCTTAATTCGATTGCTATTAAAAATTTATTTTTAAGTTTTTACTTATACATGATACAACTTTTTTCCTTTAATCTTAAATGAAGTTTCCATTTTCAAAATCTTTATTTGAATATAGACATTAAATATAAATTTGTCTTGTTTCAGATCACAATAAGTTAATTCACAAATCATTATCTGGTCGTAATAAGAAGGCATTTAAACTGAAGCGGATAAGAGAGAAGATCTTAGATTAGTGGCAAGGTTCAGATAATGTGGTCGGGCACGAGCCCGTTAGTCGTCCTTGTGGAATTGTTTACTTAGTAGCGGGAGATGGCCGTGTGGTGGGGCGCGCGGCTGCTCAGCATGCGAGTGTGGTGTGTAACCACGGTGCTCGCGGCGTTGGCGCTGCGCTCTGCGGCTGAGCCACAGCGCCGGTACTCCACCGAGTGGCGTGCCGGACGTGAACTCACACGCTCCCGGCCGCTTCAAGAACTTTTCGACCCTGAACCCGAATCAGCGTATGTTCCACACGAACCTCCCCCATTGCCAGCCGGTGCTTTACACAAGGAACGTCGCCGCGTACGCAACAATAAACGAGCGTCCCACCAAATACCAACCGAGATGGCAAGCCAAATGATGCTGAGAGCCTCGCGTTCTAATCGGCCCTATGATGTACCACAAATAGGTGAGTCTAATTACATTTAACCAATTGTATTTTATATAACTTATACCTCTTTAGTAGCATTATGAATACATATTGCCTCAAAAACTCTACATCATAAAGTTAAACCTCTTGTTTTATTGTCACATTCGATGTTATTTTCTATTAAAATGTATCAATAACATGTATTAATGTATGAAAACATATTATGAAACTCAACGTCTCTCTATTTGTCTGTCCATTTTTGTTATTTTCAGAAGAAACCCACTTATCCGATATATATGTTTTTTATTTTAACTCATAGCTATGTTATCTGGCCAGGTTATAGATTACATTTTATAGGATAAATTAACATATCAAATAAGCATTGACGATAATGCGAATTGCTTAAATGACTTATACTGAGTATACCATACGAGATTTATCAAATTAATGTTCTAAATAATTGTAGATCTTAATAAGACCTACAAACAAGTCAGCGATAGCACCACATATCTATTTTCTAAGGATCACCAACAGTAAGCATTTTTGTCTTCTTTTGAGCGGGGGCAGGACGATTCGTATGTGCTTTCGACCGACGGAATTCTGTATTCCATGCGGAGCCGCGGGCAAAGCAAGTGTAGATATAAATTACAAATATAGAAGTCAATTTTTGTTTTTCAATAAAATAATTAAATTAAAAGTGATTTTGATCACGTCAAAGAAATATACACGCACCCACATTTGTTTAATGTGCAGCTTAAATATTAATATTATTAAATATTACTTATAAATCGATTTAATTTTGAAACTTCATTCTCACATATCGTATACAAATTAACAAATGTACAGTCGAATTTCCGTAGTTCGGTTTGCTCGAAGCCTATATTAGCAATACGTGGCGAAATGTGCGTTTGGAATATCAAACAGATTAATCGCTCGTGTAAAGTGCACAGTTGAACATGTTAAGTTCGACACGATACGTCACTTGCATTCAAATGTCGTTAGTTAGCAGTTACGTAGTAGCTATTAACACCATACGTTTCCAACACAGTAACTAGGAACGAAATAAAAAAGTAAAATCTTTTATAAAAAGTTTTATGTTAAGCTTACCCTCATAGTTAGCGAAATATTTTTTCTGTTCTATAATTACATAGCACGGATTAAAACATTACTTATTTGTAAGGATTACAAAGTATTAACAAGAAAAATTATAATAATAGTATCAATTTTTCAATTATTCTGTATAAAATAACAATTGTTTTATTATATATCATTAGTTAATAAATAAAAGCAAAATATGACTAGTAGGCACGTTTGTGTTACCAAGAACATAATTTAATGAGTTGACCTTTGACATAGATACTATGATGAATAATTATATTAATACAAACTGTGCCCCGCGGTTTCACCCGTTCATAATTTAAAAGAAATCGCTGATTGATGATTTATAATAAATACTATAGTATAGACAATATTTTTATCGGGTGGCAAGGGTTATTCGTCACACGTCACACAGTTTGTTCGCGCCACTGAACCTATATAGTCTTAGACCCGAGCCGAGTGTTAAAATATTTTAATTTTCCATTATCTCCCAAACTATACGTCCAAATAACATGCTATAAAGGGCAAAACATAAACTTATCATGATGATAAAGTAATTTTCGTTCGTGAGACGTAATGTTTGAAATATGTCGTGCCTAATATTAATGCTCATAAATTACTTGTCAATTTTCAATTAAAAAAAAAACACAAAATACCTTATTGTGGCTTACGAATAAGAGATAGGCATATGGTATCGTGGAATTTTTTTTTTTTAAGATGTACTAAGGAAAATTGTATTTACGTACCACTAACCATTACGCCAGCGCAAGCGGATAAAGCAGTTAGGGTGCGCTGTTTCTTCAGACTTACTCAACAAAAAATCACTATTTAAGGCTATCTGAGACTATCTCTCTTGAATCTGGTAATCATATTCAAAAAGACTTTTTGAATCTGACTTATAGTTCCAGAGATTAGTGTGTTTAAACAACCAATCAAGCAAAAAAACTTCTCCCGCGTTATTATATGATATTATAATATAATAGGATAATAGAAGAACAATTCACGTTGCTGATGATAACTCAGTGGGAACTTGTACGAACACCGTGTCAATCGACGTAGGTTCAAACCTTATAATGAGCCTAAACATTCGGTGAAAGAAAACAAAGTGATGAAAACTGCCACCCTTTTGAAGCAATGATGGCTCAGTGGTAACGCGTACAGAAATCGCGTCGGTCCACGTGAGCTCGAATCCATCCAATGAGCCTGAGCTTTCGGTGAAGAAAATCATCGTGACGAAATCATAGTGGTGGGCTTTTTCTTAGCCCGCCTGGTTAGCTATCACCGTCAAGTTGTAAATCTATCGCCAAATACCTGTAGGTGTGTTCCGGCAGCTGCACATGAGAGCTACTCCTCCCACTAGGCTTAGTATTATCATCTTCGGCCACATCGTCACTTATCATCAGGAGAATTCTGGCCAAACGCTAAAAACCTATGATGATAAAAAAACATTGCAATTGTTAGGGAATTTTCTAACTACCTCTTAGCTAGCTGAAACTCTCGTTATCAAAATCTTTCATCAGGCAACTACATATATAGGTTTAGCTTCTAGGTTTAGCGTGTTAATATACTTCACATCTTAACTTAAATCAGGGGAATTTGTGGTGTTAAACATGGTAAAATACATAAGAATATTATTAAAAATCAATGATAATAGGAGGGGAAAATTATTGGGGCATTTGATTCGACACGATGACCTATTAAAACTATTATAAAAGGAATAATTGTGGTGAAGAGCAAGAGAGGAAGGCCAAAAAGGACATAAATTCAGCAATTAAAGGAAAAATAGACCTCGTGTCGTATCAAAATATCAAAAGGAAGGCAGAGTGTGGCGGAAAACTGGAGATTGTTCTATCGCCAAGAGCATCACCGCTCTTAAATTATATGTGGTCCCAGATCATCCTTTGTATAAACACAAAAACAACAAATCAGGGATGTGTAATTTTATATAACTATAATATATAAGTTGGTCATTGGACAATGTAACTTATTGCAATAAATATTTGCATGCCAGTTAAATTCTCAGTTAAATGCCTTAAAATTATATTATAGTACCTGCAAGGATATCTATATGAAAGTACAGTACAATCCAAGAATAATGACTGAAACCAATACGTTTCCATCCATTGGCAGTCACTGACCTCATACAGACTTACAAATACCGTCGGGAAATCCTCCAGGCAATTCGATAAAAACTGGATCATTCTGAAATACGACGCGCTGAATTTAGATACTAAGACGTGTTTTTCATAATGTGTGTAGTACTGGTACTGCCGTCTTATCTCTTATCTCACTCTTGCCATTTCCTCCTATATTGTTCAGTAGAGCATGCAATTGACCTTGCTTTTAATATCTGAGATGTGTTTAAAGCTCTTTAATTTTATTAAGTCCTAATAACCCTTATATTCTTATTTCATATATACAAAATACGTAGTTTTACTAACAGAAATAATTTATGATTTATTACTTTGTATACACATACGACCTTACTAAGGGACTATAAAAATAATGTAGGGTCCCATTTAGGTCCTATTATAACATCACGTCCCATATTAAACTAAGAAAATATTGTTATTTGTTGATGACCTTAAAATTTATTAATCTGTTAAGCTACATAACTAAACTCTGATTTAAGACAATCTAAGCATTGGTCTGTTTTAATTATATCACTCTTAACGTATACTAATGTTTGTATATAAATTAAGCTCACAAGAGAAAGTTGCTTATTGTGAGTATGAGATTGGCAGCGCTAAATTAAGTCATGTCGCATAAATTCAAGGTCTGAGAGTTATTATTAAAACTAAACAGATGTCTCTCATGGTAATAAAATAGTAAGTAAATTTGCTAAAATATATGTATTTTTAAGAAGATATACTAAAGGCTTAAAAGGCATTTGAAATAAAAAATCTTTATAATACTATTATCAGCAACTATCTCGAATAAGCTTGTAGATCATGACGCTCTTTTTACTAGACACCTTGCCTTTTGATCTTGTGTTTTTTTTTAATTAGACCTTATAAGCAACGAATTATTAAATTGTAAATGATCTCATTAAAGTATCAAAAATCTATTTTTTTATAAGACGATGGTGGCAAACAAGCATCATGCATGCGGTCCGCCTGATGGTAACCGGTTACCGCAGCCTACTCCCATATTGTAGTCTCCTGGGAAAACTTCAAACGGGAGCTATTCCACATCCGGAGCGTTTGCGAAAGGAAACTACTCCTAAACCTATGTTTAATGTGTCTCCTTAACATCATAGAGGCATAACTTCATTAATACTAGCAATGGTTGATATTCACTTGTTTTTTATTTTATCATATTAACTCGATTATTCTAAATTCTTTATTTACTTGAAAGTTAAAGTCGCCCGTTATTGACATAATTATGATCTGGGCGACATTACGGCGACAGTATATGCTGAGGTTAGGCCACTTTGGCACCCTTGAAGCTTGTTGCCACGATTTCGCGGCTGAGTGCCTTCAGCGCTCGCCCCGAAGACCGGTGAAGCTGTAAAAGCCGTCTGAGGCTTCAGGGCATTTATGGCTAACTGTGTAGTCAGATCGAAAAAAAAAAATCTGTGCGACCGAGCTTTACTCGGTGTTTGCATAGGAAATACACCTATCGAGCTAAATAAATATTATTATTTAAACATAAAATTTCATCGAAATCGTTAGATCCGTTTTTGAGAAAGCAATCACTTATATATCACTCACTTAAAACAACATATCTTGTATATTAATATATAGCAATAAAATGAATATTTAATATGTGTATTATAAATATATGTTATAAAGTTTACACATTACAAATAGGTAATAGATTAGTAAATCTGGAAAACTTGCTGAGAGAAAGTTCATAAAATCATAACACCTAATAATGAGTTACTTGGTATACTTTTGGAATAAATGTTAGTATGTACCAACGCATCACGTAAAACATGTAATAATATCCTTATATTATGTCTTTCACTTTATCTAAGTATACATGAAATTTTAGAAATAATGTAATATCTTTAGTTGATATACGTTTTTATAACCTTATTCATAGGTACTCAGATCGAGATTACATTGAAGAAATATAAAAACTATAAGACTATTAGCCTAGATTAGGCATTATATATAGTGGAAGATATGTGCGTGTGGAATAAGCCACAGGGACACTACCTGTTAGCGAAGCGCGACGGGCCTTCACTACGCTCATAAGCACGTAGAATGTTCGATTGAGAACCGACGCACCACGTACGCTCCTAAAACGTGTGACTCTTACCAATGTGTATTTGCCATATTTATCCTTATTTCTTGTCGAACTATCTTTTCTAAATATAGCAGGCTAAAATGATACCTCCTCTGTGTTTACCGAATTTTCTTATAACGTGAATGATAAAGTTTCATCTATAATCTATAAACAATGATTGAGGTATGTCGTAATGCGCGTATCTCGCAAAAACTACTAGATAGATTTTGATCAATTTTTGTTTGTTTTATTCCTTAGATACTTGGTCCTTATCAAATTAAAAACACGATATCTTCATAAACAATAATTCTGTAGTCCACGCGAGCAATTATAAAGCTTAAAGAATTGTTTTTTGTTTGTTTATTTACATTATAATACCAGTGTGATTTGAAACAATATTTTTTATATTATAGCCTAGTTACTAGCAAACCCGGCCACGTATTGCAGTGGCTAAAATATATTTTTTATCTGATCTATACCAAACTTTACAGGATCGGTGGGGATATTAGATCAGCGGGTGCTGGGCTAATATGAAGATTGTCTGAAAATTTCATTAAAATCGCTCCAACCATTTTGGGTTCCACGGGGAACATACGTAAAAAATGCATTTTTAAATCTGTAGTGCCTAATTTCCCAGTAGACATCCTATATGAAGAACACTGATCACGTATACACAATTTTTTCTGTCTGTCTTTCTGTTTGTATGTCCGGATTGAACTCAAAAACGGCTAGACCGATTCTTATGAAATTTTATACACGGTCAAGTTATCTAGCTTATTAATTAGCTTATGTTATTGTACCAATGATAGGCTATATGAGTTTTTAATAATACTTTTATAAAAGTAAAAAAGCAATATATTCTTTAACGATTTTTATTTAAGAATTATCAATCAAAAATAAATTAAAAAGAAACTCAACCAATTTTAATGAAATTTTGTACACGGCAAGTATATGCCATTTGTCAATTGATAGAATATATAAATTTTCAATAATATGGATAAACAAAAATACCAATAAGTACATAAATACAAAGAGTGCTTTTTAAGTTTGTTAAATCCATTATTTTATTAACTATCATCTCGATAATTTTATGAACATCGCTACTGATATATTTATATACTTATACCAGTAATAGATTGATTCCCAAAACAAATGAAATTAGTTTTACCTTTATGTTGACGATGTAATATGTGAACAATATTAGGGAGCCGGGTCGATGAACTACGTCTCTTATATCTAAGCGAAGGAGATATGATTTTTATTACAGCAATATTTATTCCCTTGTTCATAGTTCCCACAGTGAGAGAACCACTAACCTTGTGATAATCTTAATCATATTGTTCTGGTCACAAATATTATTTGTAGACAAATTTCAAAGAAACCTCATATGTTATAACGTATTTATGCTATGTCATATAATAAATTTTCCGGTTACTAAAGTTACTACTGTTTTACCCGTGAAAATATTTCGCACATTATAGAATGTAAACAAATTAACTAACAGCTGTCATGAGTTGAACAGATGGCGCTTTCAACATATTATCCAAAAGAAAAGGTTATTTAACGAAAACATTAATTTTAAACTGTTTGTATATTTTTTACAAATAGCAAAAACCATTAGCTTAACAAAAAACTGTGACGTAACCGATTTTAAAAATCATTTTATCGATAGAGAACTACATTTGGGCTGATCTTTAAAGGCTATATTTTATTCTTATCTATTACTTTTAAGTGAGCATTTCTTGTATATTAATATTTACTTTCCAAGTTTACCTAGATAGGTGTTTATTTAGTTGAAAACAAGCAAAGCTTGTTCGCCCACTTTTTTAAACTTTACGTCGCAATTAATGCAAACGAATTCGTGGGTGGTTGTTAGTGAATTATAATTAGAAATATAACCGTAAAATATTTCTAGAATAACTTTCTAGAATTTCTTATTCAACAGTTTGTAAAAATATAATTGCAGGTTTTGTATTTGGTAATATGTGACAGCAAAGTCATGCACTAGAATTTATCTCTATTTATATCTAGGTTTCTTTCGCATACATTCTCATTATAATTATTTAGCCCCTAATCTGTGATTATAAGGGATGGTATGTTTATTTTTTCATTTCTTTCAGGCTAAATTTTTAATAATACTAGAATAAGTATTTCTTTATTTCAATTTTCATGTTTTTGAATTTTAAATTAATGATGCTTCCATAATTCTTCTCTTCTCTTCTTCTGTCTGAGGCAGTCTACATCAAAGTTCTCTCCCCTAACATAACCAGATTGTCTGTCCATCTCATCAGCGTCCTATCCACCTGTTCTAAGACTCCACTTCTGGACGGTACTGGCCATATACCAGAGCAAGCTTGTTATTTCACACATCTGTTTGTAGGATGCTAGAATACAAGTTAATCACAACCAAGAGGATGCGACGACTGGAAAGACACATAGAATGGAGCAGTAGGTGGACTCACTACGTATCCTGGTTGTATCTGCCACGATCCGAGGGTTCAGGGTGCACCCTGAACTTCCTTACACGTCTTGAACAGTCTTAACACTTCTAGAGCATGAGAAAGATGTATTTCACTAGGTTTCCGATACTTTTATGCAATTTACCACGAAATTATTCACAGCGTGTGTATCGCTGCAGTTCCGTGGCCGCCATTACAACGTTTTCGTTTTGACGTATAATCACGCAGCGATAGATTTTCGCGCGTATTTTAAATCCAATGATGTCCCCAAGGAATAGGAGAAATTGGAAGGAAAAAGGGATGTCGCAACAACTTCCGTATATTTAGTATATGTGGCTTTCACACACAAAGGTTTCTTTCGTTTAAAAATTAATTTGTAAAGTAATCTTCCTTAATTACGTTACATCACACAGGAAAGCAAAATTGTACAGCTTTAGTAGATACTAGATATTCTGTGTTGATCTATTATTGCATTAGGAGGCTGCGTTTAGTTTGCTTACGTTAGTTAGAACTTTATATTAAAAAGTTTACTGAGACGCTACCAAATAATTACACAATATTTTAACATAACTAACTTACCAATATTAAATTTAATTGACAAGACAGTTATAACTCAATTTTTGGCAGTGCTTTAGACATAAGATGATAACTAAGCTAACTGCAATAATAAAAATTAAAAGCGTGTAACCGTCACACTCGATTGAAGTAAAACTTAAATGGTCACCACCATCCCGACGGTCACCACCACCCTGATGGTCACCATCATCCCGACGGTCACCACCAGCCCCGATGGTCACCACCATCCCTACGGTCACCACCACCCTGATGGTCACCATCATCCCGACGGTCACAGAGTTGCTCTGGCTAACTAAATAACAGTCATCACGTAGACTATACATTAGACACTGTATAGCCATCACACATAGACTATACATAAAAATCTTACGCTTTTTTTTACATTACTGACGTTTTTTGCCGGCTAGGCCCCCTCCGCATCGCCCCATACGGAACTTCTTTCCAAAAAGGTGACAAAATGTTGTTTGTTTGTTTGTTTGAAAGCGCTAATCTCTGGAACTACTAGTTAGTTATGAATAATGCTTTATGCATTATATAGCCTATTTGTAGCGAAGATCTTTAGGCTTTATAAGTTCATGCTACAACTCAAAAGATTGGGGCAGTAACCATTAACGTCAAGCTGGCAAGCTGTAGATAGGTTGGGGGCCGCGCGGTGAAGAATTGGTGAAATAAAATTAATATGGGTGAAGTTGTGGGGCACAGCTAGTTTTTTAATATAGATAGTGATGTTTAAGAGCTATTAATACTTTCATTTTGTAAGTAATAAGCGTGTATAATTACGGAATTGTTAAAGTAAAAATATTAAGTAAAAACTTAGTAAGTTAAAAAGTATTAACCTAAGTATTAAGTAATATTAGGTATAAAGTATAGGCCTAACTATTAATTGATGCGGTACGACTTTATTTTATTACCGTACGTTCTTCTAACAGCTAAATTTAAACAAACCTTTTATATTACCAAGGCGCTTTTGCTTGTAAAACGTTAATTAAATTAACTAATTTGTTTTACTTTGTACCAAAATATCGTAATCCGCATGTTTGTTTAAAGTTACATTTCTTTTTCCAAGAAATATGAATGGACAATTTGTGTATATTGTATTACCAGTTAGGTTTCTTACTCAAATTAATTACAAAAAATAAAGTAATATTATCAGTAAGCTAACTATCTTCCACGGTTTTCGTTGGGTGTTTTCTACTTACGTTTGAATAATCACACTACCTATATCTTGCGATACCAAAATTAAGATAACTGATATCAAGTTTTACAGTTAAGTTAATTTTTTGTTGAATCAATATTCTTATTTTAATCGTTAATTTATACCGAATTGTGAACACACTTGTCGTTGTTGAATTGTCTTTATATTTAAAAATTATTATACACTTTTTAGTCCGTCGAAATGTAAAAGCGTGTTTTTCAAACTATAGTTTTATTTTATCTGTATTAATATTTTTTCAGTTATTAATCATATTAATTAAATTGATTTACAGAGAGAGAGAGTTATTACCAGATACCACTATAATTCACATAGTGTCTCTATAATAACTTTTTGATAGTAAAACCGGCTTAAGGGTGGTAGACGTACCAGGGTTTTGTATCATGTACTAGGTAAACATTAAACTGGTACGCAATAATACCAACTTCCATTATCGATCAAGGCTCCTCGTGTTTTGTTCACCGAGGAGCTAAAAAAGGTCGTCGCACGAGGCAGAAGACGGAATAAGTCCCTGGTATTTGCGTTTTCTCAAAAACTTTTAGTGATATCTATACCAAGATTATTGGGCCACTATCTACCATCTTTGAACCTGCTTGACATGCTCCTTGAAGTCATTGTCCGGAAAATCGATAATGTGCTAACGGATCTTGTTATAGAACCGAATACTTATTACCTAAAAAAAACTTTTATTAGTCTCACCGAGTCTAAAACTTGAGATGACCAATTTGTGTCTATTTTTAGTTTTAAAATTAAGTCCGTCGTTTACAAAATTAAGCTTAATAATAATATAACAGACAGAGAGTGTTTGTTTGTCTTTCGGCTAGTGTTCCTATAAATTGAGGACCGCTTTCCCAATTTACTTGAATTTATAATTAATATATATTCTCTATTTAAATTTGAGTATAATACACACATCAACATTGTCTAAGGATATCCGTAAATTTGTTTATTTTCAAAAAAAACTATAGTTATTTTCTTCATAAAACTAGGTATAAAAAGAATTCTTATTTTATGCTGTATCATAATAATAATAATAAAATACAACTGATCAAGTTTAATTTTGAATAAGAAAATAAATTAACGAAATCTCTAAATATCACTAAATTCATGAGTAATAATAAATGTATTAAAACATTTTTTTTAATTGCCATTCCAAAAAAAAACTTCTTTTATTATTTAGTAATCGGTGTTCTGCCCCCTAATATGACATCTGCACTGGTTCATGATCATTTCAGCCGAAAGACGTCCACAGCTGGACATAGGCCTCCCCCAATTATTTCTACAACGACCTGTGCTTCCCGCATCCAACGGCTACCCATAACCTTTACCAGGTCGTCGGACCACCTTGTGGCGGATCTGCCCACGCTGCGTCTTCCGGTACGTGGTCGCCACTCGAGAACTCTTTGACCCCATCGACAATCCGTTCTACGAGCTACGTGGCCCGGAAATTTGGAAATCGTAAAATCCTGTCTAGGTGTGGTAATACGTTTCAATACGTATATCGCTCTGCTTTATCCCTAGTAATATGATAACGTAACCACAATCGAGAAATCACGTTTTCATTTGTTTTTAGGGTGTTGGCAACCACGCGTTGGATAGCACCGGCTTCTAACATGCCCATTGCTATTATCATTTCTTCTCGCCTTAAATGTTGACGTTCCATGACTTTACAAAGACCACAAAATTAGTTAAAGTTAAAAGTAAAAACATCGGTAACACTGTTTATTAGTTAAATTAAGGGAAATTAATTTTAGGCAAAATTATCGTTCAGAGTTCTCCCAGTATTTTTTATTTAATGCGTTATTTTTTAAATATATTTATATATAGTTTTGAAAATGGAACAAAATAGGTTTAATTCCATTTACAAACTTTTTCTAAATAGCAAATATTATTCAAGTAAATCATTGTGAAATTAAATATCCCTAGACAATGTTAGTGTGTGTATGTTATGTTACGTTTGGTGATATACAGAATGAGCAATGACGACAAAATTGAATCAAGTTGTAAACAAGTTTGCCGCGTGGGTCGTGTTCTCTTGAAATAGGTATCTAAATCGTTAAAGATGGAACGGAAATTTATGTAGGCGGTGTTGCTAGCGGGTCTAGTACATAGTAGTAACATACATTGACATGTGGTTATTTTTTATATTGATTCATAAACTTTCATTATTTGACCCTTTATTATATACAATATTGGTTGTATTTTTCGTGATAAAGTTTGGTTATTGTACATACATGAAGTGGATTATAAATAATAAGAACAAAACAAACACATGCATTTTGAGTTGTCACAAAAATTCCCCGGACAGGTCTAACAAGGGAGCCACGATCTTGTTAGAGTGATGTTTGAAAGATTACAAAAATGACACCAAGTTAGGCTTGAAGGACACGTATCCATACGCCTCAGTAATAAAAAAAAACTCAGTTTTGCTGGGTGGTATATGAAAAATTAGGCCATACCATGTCGTAACCAGTAACACAGTGACTAAATGTGGACTCTGAAGGATCATTATAGGAAAAAATGCACTCAGTATACAGAAAATCTACACATACTGATAGATACCTTCCACATCTTTTCACACGACCATCCCCGCCAAATTCGTTCTGTTATAACATCACTGACAGACAGAGCTTGCGATCTCGAAAATATAAAAGCAGAGGTAGACCATGTCCGTAAGGTACTAACAAAGAACGAATACAATGTGATTTGACGGCAAATAAAACTTCTTTCTAGGTAAAAGTGTCCAGAGGTGAACAAAAAACCTGCATATTCGATGTATGTCAAGGGAATAACGGGAAAAATAGGAACAAAATTTAATAAATACTATATGAAGATTGTATACGCTCCATTCAATAAATTCCAAAAGTAACTTACGTACACCAAAAGATATAATAGCTTATCAGACTTCAGGTGTCTACAAGATTGACTGCAATTGTGGTGCTGCATATATTGGCCAAACAAAACGCACAATGACGGAAAGGGTCAAAGATATTTGCAGTAAAAAATCGACTATATAAAGTCGGACAAAGCAGAACACTTGCTTGAATTTTATCGAATGATTAGGACAATCTAATGATTTTAATCCTCCTTACTTCAGTCCTCCTACCCAAAAGTCCTCCTTACAGATCGCTTGTACTATCCTAGAATAGTAAGGGAAAAATCGAAATTAAAAAGTATAAAACACTTAATCGGGATGATGGACTAAAATTATTTGCGGCAGGGAATCCCGTGATAGGAACATATAAACCTCGGATATGATCGACGAATATCGCATCAGATATAGTGAGGTTAGTATGCCGGAACATCACTAGTGATGATGAGCAGATAAGGATAGTTACGTAGTTAGCAGAAACTGCACTCGTTAAGGAAGATGTCGTAATTAAAAAAGTAAGACGCGTTTTAGACCCGCAGTATATATATTATAACGGTTACACTGATAATAAAGTTTTTTTTTTATTTTATTTATATTTTTGACCATCTTTTTCCCCAGTTTAAAGCTATTGTATTGGATACTAAAAATACCATTCGAAGGAAATATATCTTAAGTAGTGAGACGTGACCAAAAGTAACTGTATTTTTGCCTCTTAAGAAACCTCGAAGGATGCTCTACTTGAAAAGTGTTTTAGTTTCTCCACTCTTAAGGGGGTGATAATGCTATGATATACACCTATGATAAAAGATTCATAAGTGAAAAAAGTTGATACATATACATTTAAAATCAGATATAGTTACATTTAAAATTATTATTACTAGATAGGAGAGAGAGAGGTAGGGCACAGATAAATCTCTTTGGGGGATTTCTCTCTACTTGGGCAGTTCGACAGGTGAAATACCTCTAATAATCTTGTGTTGTGCTTCTACGGTAAGTATGGATTCCAGAGCTACCTATAGTGTTACAAGTGTGTATTGGTTACGATACCCAATTACCATTAGGCGGGCAGAGCGCTTGTTTGGCAATTTACTTGTATGAAAAACCTTTTTTATTTAATTTATATGTTTTTTATTTGTAGCTAGTAACACTATTAACATATTATTGGTGCCCTCGTGTTAGTTGCCAGTCTATTAAAGGAAAAGTACCTTATGCGTTGGCAACTCTTGTTTGATGAGGCTATAAAATCTGATAAGACCCTAGGCTAAAGGAAATAACCTTTATATGCAATATAACCGTGTACGTCATTGAAATTTATTTATTAAGGTCTACTAACGTATAAGTTTCATTTTGAAATCAGAAAACTCTCCAAAATGTGTGTACAGCACACAGGAAAACATCCATATTTCATATCGGCGGCAAACAAATAAACAACTTTTGTTTCGAGAGGTGTCTACAATGCGAGTTAAATAAATACACCTTAATCATGAACAAACCACGAAACTCTGAAACCCGAAAACTCACAATTCACACTTACAGAAAATATAATATAATTTTATTCGGGATTGAATACCGAATTTTAAAGCGACTTTAATAATTGTGGTAGTCACTTCGACTTGGAATTTGCAACAAACAACAAAATTAATTACAATGATGAGCAGGTATAATTATGAGCATCTGGACTCGGCACAGTTGATACGAGCAAGTGGTTACACATTAAGTTTCACAATGTTACAGGGATATACACAATAATACTCGCGAATGTCGACATATATTCACCAAAGTTATTTTAATTAAGAGACTTAACGACCATTCTATGAATTATTTGTATTTTATTTTTGGAACCCTATATTTATATAGGTCGTATAATATGTCAATTATACCCTTTTGACCGGAACACACCAGTAAGATCCTATGTATTTTTCTAAAAGATAATCTATGGTATATAGGAATGGAAATGATTCATCCATCTGTTCATTCCAGCTAAAAGACATGTTCACTGTTGGGCATAGGATCGCCACAAGGACTGATCCTGCGCTGCTTGCGTACAGGGGCTTCCCGCAACTTTCACTAGATCTTTGGTTCACCTTGTGGCGGGTCAGCCTACACTGGGTTTTCGATTACTTGGCCACCACTCGAGTACTCTACTGTAACTGTTAATTTGCATAGGAGTGATTTTATATTTTTATCACTGCTATTTCAAATATTATAATCAAAAATTTGATACGAATTTATTAACAATTATCATATATCAATTTATTTTTCAACCCATCTGAAATTTGCAATGATAAATTCATTTAAAATTATCCATATTTATCATTTTTCTCACTATATAAAAATAGCAGTGACACAAATTCATTATTAAAATATGAAGTCAAAATATTTTTCTTTTCATATAATACATAGCAGTGATGCATTAAATGTTCCCTGCTTAATGGTATTGTTACGCCCGTGGGTAATGAAATGTCGTAGGTCACACGCAAGCAATTTATTCGTACTCAAATAATTCAAACTCAAAAAAAAAAACAAACGCATAAATCGTCCATCAAATATACTCACAGAATAAGCCTGTGTGTACTCACAGAATAACACTGTATGTTTCTCCATACCATTCGCTTTCGAATTTATAACTCCCGCGTTTCGCAACTCGGCTCTTTTATATTATTATATCCAAATGATTCGATCCCAAAATCTCTAGAAGGTCCCTGAACTCTTAACATGTTTTCTTTTGTAGACTCATTTAGTTCTAAAGTTCAGGCTTCTCGTCTTAAAAAAGGATTAGCAAACGAAAATATTTTCCTTTTATAGCATTAACATGATAAATTTACCTGCCACTTAAAAAATATTGTTGCGGATATATACAACAAGGTACCTACGATTTTAACTTAATCCACTTTTAACATATCACTCGAGTGTGGGCATCGTTTTTTTTTTATTTGAAAAGGATAAAGCCAGCACTAAGATGTACCCTCTACATATCGGTAGTTATTCGTTTGTCGGACACGCGGAATATCATTTAACCCACGCCATTTTTTACTTTGCAATCTAACTGAATATTGGCCGTATCGTAAATCAAATCTATCCAAAACTTATATTAACCGAAAGTACTAACAATCTGACTATAAGATTCCTAAGACTCAGTATCCATCACTCACGAGCAACAGGTCCATTAACTATTTCCGACAGGCCGCCCAACCTTACTATCACCTGTTAACAGGGATAAAATATAATAGGTCAGTGGACATTATAATTATATTCATTGGAAATATGTGAACGAGCAATTGTGGCTCAGTAGTAGCTTGCATGGACATCGTGTCGATCGTCGTGAGTTCGAATCCCTGCAATGAGCCTGAGCTTCCGCTAAAAGGAAACATCGTGATAAAACCATAGCATGGTGGTAGAGCATTATTATAACAATAAATTACGATAAAAAATGACTCCTTTAATTAGAAATTAACGTAAATATATATTGACAATTAAAACTTGCCAAGTTAGAAATCCCATATAAAAGAATGTAGAAAATTGTTTTGTAACTTAGTTAAAGAATGTTCATTCCTATAGCTATAATTAAAGGAACAGTTATGGAACTTGGCACAATGGCACAACTTGATCTCAACTCTTTTATCGGTGACAACGACTATCCCGAATATCGTTTCTATCGAACTTGGCCCTTTCACATTTATGGTTTTACTGGGATAACTTTACTTTTGAATATCTGCACCGCGCCATCTATTGGTGAGCATATGGTAACGCCGTATTTTAAATTATTATTAAAGCATCGATATTCTAATGCCCATATAAATCGAGAAAACACAACGCTAGAGCATCTAAGTTGGATCAACGCCATCTATTAGTGAGATGATGGAAACGCGAGTATGAGTATTATTTCGTTAAACAATTTTTTAAGTTTTTTTATTTTTTCCATTTTATCCTTGGTTACTTAATGACCTTTACGTTGATGCCAAATTTCAAGTTTCTGAGTCAACTAGAAGTGGCCTAGGTTTTTGATGCGTCAGTGAGTGATAAGAATGCTACTTTTCAGATCCTAATAATTCAAGAATTATAATAGGTTTATTAGTGAAATTTGGAATTCTAAGTGTTCAAAAGAGGTTTATTAAACACACAAAATTTCAGTGTGTAGGTCGAATAGCTTTTGACCTTGTAAGGTCGCTCGAAAAGGTTCGTGTAAATATATACATGAGCCTGTGTGTCGCCCTTTTCTTTCACCAGATTTACCACCAAATTTAGCTGCTACACTGCCATGTGTTTCGATTTTTAAGAATAAATTTATTCTTGATCTAGTTAGTAATTACTATTTAGCATTAACCCATAATCAGATATATAAACTGTAAATTTAAAACTGTAAAGCTTAAAACTTCGATGATAGCAGTTTATATGGAACTTGTCATAAATCGGTATGTAAAACTTTGGTTTGAAATATAAAATAAGGTATTTTATCTAGAATGCCTTGTTTGTACTGTTTATAATTATTCTAAGATCGTATTAATGATTATTTAAATTAAAATAGTCACAATTTTAATGAAATCTTGTATATGGGGAGCCTACGTCATTCCATAATTGACAGGATATAAGAACAGTCAATAATATTACTATTAGAAATCGTAAAAAAAGTTAAATGTTTATTAATTCTAAACAGAATTCCACTAAAATTACACATGGGTAGTCTGTACCTACTTGTCATTCATTAATTGATAGGTAATATGTATTGTTCAAATAAAATTACGTGATGAAAATAAGTACTTATTGCGTAACAAATGCGTGTGCAGCCGCGGGAGCAAAATAGCTCAATAAAAAGCTTAAAATATTAAAACATCGTTGATTGTCTCTCACATAAAATAAACATTGACAGTCGTGCCTATAAGACTTGATGTCTGCTAAACACGAAACCTTAAATAAATATTTTTTCCAAGAAATGAAACACATCTGAAGTCGACTTTTCTTAAGAGACTGAATAAATATAGACTCGGATGATAATTGTTGATAAATTTCAGAACGAAACATTTAAATCATTGGAATGTTTCATTTAGGTATCTGTACCCGACTACATCGCGACAAACCATACACCAGGTAATACTTTCCAATGTGACACGACTAGGGGTGTTGCATTCCTGGATATTCAGTCATCAAGCTGAGTGATAGGGATATGCACCCGACTGGGTCGCGACCTTTATGCAGATGGTGGTAAACCGTCACAGTGACACTCCTTTGATTTGTCGCATTTCGGGATCAACCAGTTTACCGAGTGATCATACGGCTGTCGAGAGGCTCAAAGGGCCCCGGCATGACAATGGCTACTGGGATTGCCAACCATTCTTTTCGATAACATATACTATTTTATTTCCAATAAATATACTTTAGTATCTGAAAATAATCTATATCGATACTTATTTACTTATCATCGATACTTATATCTCATAAGTGTAGTAGAATACATCAAAAAAAATCTACTAAAAATAAAAAAAAAATCAGAGAATAATACTGTTGACAAATGTAAAAAAAAACTTATTTATTCTCTCGATTTGCCATTTCGGCTTTCACTGCGAGGGTGAGAACACAGAAACAGACCGCCCATAAATTTAATAAAAAGCGAGTTATTTTTAAAAACTAAATTACGATTTTAAAACTAGCTTCACTACATATACACACTTCATATACAACAAGGAAATGTTGGCGTGTGCTAAAAGCACCCAAAATATGTTTAATGGCAATAAAGTAAAATTATTTCGGAAATATACTTTTTATTTCTATTTAAAAATTTTATATGTTTTTTTTATCTCAAAAAATAAAATTGTCAACCCTAGTGACGACCGGCGTTGAATTGTTAATCTCTCGGTTTTCGCCGTTGTTTTGGACTGAACTGTGCCTACCACCAGGCACATGGCTGTCACTTAATCGAGCTATAAAGAAAAAATATTAAATAACAAAGAGGTCATAAGTAGACTAATGTTTTATACTAATAAGTTGATTATTTATTCATTTACATACTCACCACAGTCATCATCTATACATATTATAAAACTCAACGACTCACTGTCTGTCTGCCCGTTTATGTTCTTTTCACGCAGAAACCACTTAACCGATTTACATTGTTTTCCCTTAAATTCATATATATGTTATCTGGCCAGGTTCTAGGATATATTTTGTAAGATAAAGTAACATACGAAATACGCAGTAACGATAATGGTGAATTAATCCGGAAAAAAGACGCTTTTGGGGCGCTTTAATAGCTTACGCTGAATAAACCATACAAGATATATCAAATTAATTTTATAGATAATTGTAGATCTTAAGGCCTAGGTACATGTCAGCCATAGCATATATCTATCTTCTAAGGCTCACTCACAATAAGCATTTTTGAGGCAGTACAATTCGCGCGAGCGCTCGCCCGGCAGCATTCTGTAGTCCACGCGAGCGGAGCTGCGAACACATCTAGTAATGTATATAATAAAATTTAAAATAATAAGTGACAGATTTATACCCCCACTATCGATTCACATTCAACAATCCAATATCATGACGTCACATTATCTATCTATATGAAAACGGACGTTAATATATGAGATTGATAAACTCCAACACCGTTTAAACAATTACTTTAATGTTGGTAGATCTAAGTGTTCTTTCATGGAGAAGGTATTTATGTTATCCATTTTAATATTAAACTTAACAAAGTCACGGCTTTATAAGCTAGTTTTCAATACAATAGGCCAAGAGCGTCTCGGACTCGCGCATCGAGGATCCCTTCCATCACACAGTACTAATTATACCTGTTATAGGTAATAAGCATAAAAAAAGTGTTTTCTTTCATTCAATTCGGGATTCTTAACGTGAGCCTAATCCTTTAGCGGGTTATTGTGATTTTTTATAAAATATCTAATATTCTTTCGTAAGTAAAATATATAGTAGTTACTAGGCGGTTTTTGTACTGTTCTAGGCTAGCGCGTTCTTTGATTGTAATGCACTCACTTACTATTAATTAGGTAGGCAACAGTCATTTCTCCTGATCAATAGGAACAAGTAGTTGTAGTTTTTTATTGTAACTTAAAATAACAATAAAAAATTTATCAATATTCTAAAAATATTTAATGATTTACAAAATCTTTAATAAAAAATAAGAACAGTATAGTATAGTATTAGTATTATAAATACTATAATCATTACATAGTATAAAACAAAGTCGCTATAATCTATCCGTCCCTATGTATGCTTAAATCTTTAAAACTACGTAACGGATTTTGAAGCGGTTTTTTGTAGTAGATAGAGTGATTCAAGAGGAAGGTTTATATGTATAATACATACATAATATTGTAGAGAAACACTGGTAAATTTAGAGGTTTCTAAGTGATGTCGTAAATAAACACATTTTTTACTCTTACATTGCAAACGCTGGCTGAACCCCACGAGATAAATCAAAATAATGTACTACAGTATTGTACACCTTAAAAAGGTCAACAAAAAAGTCCGCGATGGAATATGTCTATCTCTTAAGAATAACCCACAACAATCATTTTTTATCCTTTACATTTTACGGGAAAAAATGGCTTATTTACGAAGTGATTTTAAGCAATACAGCATTAATCCTTATCCAATTAAGTACCTTAAATACATTGTCCATTTAATATAGATCAATATGGTCCTTTACAGCATGTAATTTAAATGAATATTTCCGAAGATATTACAGATTTAAAATGCAGGGACATAGATAGTGGTGCGGCGGTACCGGCCCTATATACCATGGTCAATTATATATCGCTCTTTCAAAAGTAACCTCTAAACAAAACATGTTTGTATTGTCTAATGATAAAAAAGCTGTAAACGTTGTTATATATGTTGTTTATAAGGTCATTCTGTAGTAGGTAGGTATATTTAGTATCAGCATTGCACCCGTGCGAAGCCGGGGCGGGTCGCTAGTAATATAATAATGGAGAAGAAGTGAAAAGTAATATGGTTTTCCGTAGGTGCTGCTTCTGGTTAGCTGGAAGACAATGCCTTGTGGCGTTACCACGTCCATATAATAAGATTATTTTATTGAGTTCTGTACGGATAGAACTGATACTCACATATCTTTGTAAACCTTCCATTTTGGCCGAAAGCCTGCTTTTAAATAGCACGTGTGCCGAACTGTTTCCTTTGAGTGCGTTTATTTAAGTGTATGCTTCCAAGCCCGGTGAATCTGTAAAAGCCGTAAAGGCTCGAGGGCCCCTAAAGCTAACAGTATAGTCAGTTCGAAAAAAAGAGTATGCTTTAAACTAGCATTATTATTGCTAGCAAATGTGAACCGCTGCAGAGCATGCTAGTTCTTAGGTATGAGCATGTGTGCGATACTTAGGGATACGTAGGGATTATATAATCTTCACCAATAAATAGGTGTATTTTATCTGAGGCTATAAAAATATATATATTTTTAATATGACTGGTTATTCCAGATATTAACGCATTCAAGCCAACAAACAAACTCTTGAACTGTATAATATTAGTATAGATTCTTAACAGATGGAACGAGTTATTTATCTTACTGTCTCTAAATATAGCGTATTCAAATTACATATTACACTTTACGAGTTTCATGTTTAGTTTTGTCTTGCTTTTATTATTTTGATTTATGATAACAATTTCGTAACGTTCACCATTTGGAGAATAAAATAAGCACCGTAAGTCCACGGCAATTTACAAGCCTTAAATAATAATAGACTAAAAGCCGTAGCTTTTATAAATTTTATACCTTGATATAAAATTTAATTAACTATTACTCGGAACATTGTGGAACGGTCCACATTCGCCTACCCGTAGTTGTTCTGAGAAGCCGTAAACACCCACGTCACCTAGATAGATGATGTATAAAACTATACCCGTTTAAAAACCTCTAACAATATTACAATTATAGTGCCTTAACATCAGAGAATGGATATTATGAATCCATTTACCAGCGTGTTTATAGTAATGCTCTTAAAGTCAAAATAGATTATTTTATGAGAATAAAAAAATACTTTATTTTATTATATATTTAAACCGCCATATGGATAATTACAAAAAGTAAAAAATTACATATTATCATTTTTATACATAAATATAGTTTAATCACTCAGATCACAGGCATGCATGACGTTTTAATACATTTTGACTAAATGCTTACTATATTTTCATAAGATTGGATACAATATTTCACAAAAAAATCATTACAAATTTAAATTGCATAAAAAAGTGGATAATTTAAACAATTGAAGAATAAAACTTTTGTTTTGCTTTGCTAAAACAATAAATAACATTTCAACTGAAAAGACAGCGCTTATTATGGTAAGTGCTAAGATAGTGAGTTTAAGAAAGTAATCTGCATAATACATGGCAGAATGGCTACTTTAATCAATATTGTTAAATTAATTAATACATTATCCCTATATGTAATTTCTCTAAGATACTTTATGTGTCAAAGCTATATCTCCCTTAATTATTCATGAAAATTAAATATTCAAACATCATTTTAAAACTGATGGTTCGTGCTATTGACGAATAATATGTTAAAGATAATGTTTCGTTATTCTATCTATACATATAATAACATTTAAATGTCTGTTTGTAATGTCAACATGAAAGGTTTTTACTAAATGGATATGGAAGTGTATACGGTGCTTATAACAACAAAACACCAATTTTTAAAGTTTTTGTTTGTCTATCCGTCTGTCTGTCTGTCTCTCTGTTTGTTCCGGGTAATCTCCGAAACGGTTGGACCGATTTTGACGGATTAACTTAGGCTACTTTTATTATAGAAAAAGAATTAGTGTTCCGCGCAAATAAAAATAATTCGGAAAAACGGGCACGATTCTCGTGTGTGCCCGATCGACGGCATTCTGTAGTCCACGCGAGCGCAGCCGTGGGCACAGCTAGTGATTATATAAAAAGTTTTCGGAGATTAGCCGGAACAAACAGAGAGACAGACAGAAAGAAAAACATTTTTTTTTGTTATAGGTATATATACTCTCATATACATTTAGTCGAAATATTCGTTTGTTGGTAGAACACGCCAAGTGGCACGCTTAGGTGTATCGCAATTAGGGCATACTATTCGACTATTCGCCCTTATTTACTATTCGAATAAAACCAACCTAAGTATTCGAACTTTTCGACTTATTCAATTATTAAAAGAATGGAACCCTCTGCACGTAAGCGTGAATATCAACATACATTCACCACAGCTCGATAAAGGATTTATTAACCTGCGATTATCATAAATAGTAGGAAACGGTTCAAGTACAAATTCCTTGAATTCTCTTACGGCCTACTCTTAGAAAAAAAACATTACGTGTATGTGTCATGTGTGCACGTTATGTGTGAGCATATTGCGTGTACTAGGGTGATTGGTATCATCTTATCACCAGCAGTGCTGTCTGTGCTTGGCTCATGGGATCCGATGTGCTGTTCTCGACGTGTTCTATAAAAAAGGTTTAATTGATTCAGACATCGAAATTAACATTAATCATGATGTTCTCGAGTCAAAAGTTGATTGACAGCGACGTTGAGAATAACAATATGTCAAGTAGTTTCTCCTTGTCTTTCAGCAGTTACAATTGAAATATTCCAAATAATATGAAGAATTGATCAAAAAGTTCGCAAAGTACTTCAGAATTTCACCGTCTCGTTCGTATTGCTTAAGTACATACATGTATAACCTCAACACCCTCACCAGAAACAAAAGGACTCGTATTAGATTGTAAAACTAGATGCTAACATGATCATAAGAGTTTTAAAATTAAACTCTATTTTTAATGATGAAAAGACACTTTTGTTGCTAGATTTATCAATTTCCCTTAATAATGTAAAGGCCACAGTAGAATATCCGTGAGAACAAAAGCTGCATCTTTTAACAGCAGAAACCACCTCAAAATTCATGATCGATAAACTTTCAGAACAAAATGATACCATCAGTAGGCAATTAGTCATTAAACTGTTGAGAAGAATCGAACTTACTCAATTAAAACTTGACGAGCACGTACGATTAAATATTTGCATAACCTGATAAAGTACTTCGAAGAGGCAGACTGAATCGCATAAATTGTCTGTTTTTCCAAATTCAACAAATGCGGCTTTTCTTGAAATAATTAAGTTTATTAACAAGGTATTTTATTGCGAAGACAAGACAGTTAAAACAAAAAGTACTCGAATCTTACACAAGTTTCAAATATTTTCCTGTTTCGTCTATAAGGAGCTTAAAACAACATTATTTTAAAGCAACGTTAAAGGTGGAGATGGCACAATTTGATAGGGGTGGATCTAGAGCTATGTAACTGCTGATATGCTTTCCACATAGCGAAAGCGTTTGATAGGGTCTGGCACCGTGTTCTTCTGTCGGAACTTCAGGCGTATGGTCTCCCAGACAACTTGTGTACATGGATCTCTAACTTTCTGCATGAATGCAGAATACGAATCCTTGTTGATGGATACAGTTCGCAACGCATACCAATTGATGCAGGAGTTTCACAAGATCCTGTACTTTCGCCCACCGTGTTCTTATGTATTTCAATTATATGTTAGCCTCTGGTTGTATTCATTGCTATGCAGATAACAGCACGGTTCATGGGTGTTATTTCAGTAAGTCTACTTGTAGTCAATTATTGTATCTTCATTGGATATAACCAATTTATTGTCAAGAAAACTCAAGATTGCGTGTTCTCTGTCAAATAATCTTCGTTCTTCCTACTCTTCAGTATAGCTCAGTCGCAAAGCGTGATAGGCTCAGTATCCTAAGAATGAGTATTCGTTGTGAACTTAATCTCAGGGATACTGGGTATCATGAACAGTGTGCGACGCTTTTTTACGCCCGGCCGACTGTACCTTCTTTATAAGGTTCAAGTTCGGCCATGCATGAAATATTGTTCGCATCTCTGGGATGGTTCCGCCAAATGCCTTCACGATGCCCTGGATACAGCGACGGGCTGTCTGCATTGTGAATGATACAGACGTCAATAACACAAAGTATTTACAATCGCTTCAGCTGCCTCGAGACATTGCTTTCCTAAGCGTGTTTTATGGTATGTATCATGGTGAATATTCTGAAAAAATACTAAATTCATTACGTAAGTGAAAGGACGTAAAAACGTGTAATCCGTTTTATTTATTCAATAATAAACAAGGTATCGAAAAACTCGTAAATCTAGAATAACTCGAATAGTACAATGTTATTTGTAAAACTCAAATATTGCATTCCCTAATCACAATCCGCGATCAGCCAACTATATCCAGAAATCGAGCGGGGAGGTAGATTAATCTATACCCGACTGAGTTTCGACCATTATGAACATGGTGATACCTCTGGCATAATGAGTCTCTTTGTTTTCTTTTTTATCGTTGTGGCTACAATCTCACCAGATGTTAAGTGAGTATATATTGACAATATATTTGAATAAAAGCGCGTAAAGGCATTACTTTTCATTGACTGGATAGGTTTTTAAAACGCAGCGTCCGTAATTCTATCTTAGTAAAATAATCTCATGTGTAGCAGTCACAAAAATAAAGCCACGCAAGCCCATACGTCAAACAACAGACTAGCTTATTGGTCGGTCTTGTTCCCCTCCCGCGTCCCGCAGACCATTAGGAGGGTCGCGCTTACGACGGTCAAGCTATAACTATTCTGTATTCTTAATTGTTTATTTCAGCCTGTTCATTATACGAGTAGGGCCAGTATATTTTGAAATATACTAGGAATATTTGTATATAGATCTTTGAATACACAATTTTATTAAGAATGCTTATCGTATAAAGATACTTTTTTAACATTCTCAATTTTCTATCTTTTGAAACAGCCTTAAGAAGACAAATAATTATGTAAAATTGAATTTTCTTTCTTGTTTCATTGTTAGTGATAATTCATTGTTGTTTTACCTATCGAAACGAAAGGGGATCAATAGTGCGTTGAACTTATTGTATTATAATAATTCGAGTGATATTTATAGATAAATAATGGTGAACGGTTTGGTTAAATTATGATACATTACAGGGCAAAAAGAAAAATGCAATTTTCTGTTTGATCACATCATTATTCAGCACATTACGTGTCGCTGATTTCTGATAAATAAATGTAATAGAATCTTATTGAAGTGGAAATACGTATTGATTACTTTTTACGCGACAATACTTTCGCCTTGTGGGCATTAGAGTAAATATAATTTATATCTTTATAGTTTTTTTAATATATACATTTATTTATATGAAAATAATATACAGAAATTCCATCAGTGTTGAAGTAAGAGATATGAATATAATTATGTAAGTACTCAGTTATTTTACTGTTTATGAAAAATTAATCGTTATAACTTAACATGAATTCAGCCCATTATAAACTATTCAGACTTCTTCTCATATCTTTCCTACTTTCTACTTTGTTCCTCGATCACGCAAAAATGGCTAAACAAATTTTGGCTAAATTAGGCACACAGATAGTTTAAAACCTGAATTAACACATAGTGTACTTTTTGCCCGGTAAAGACCCATTTCTGAAGTCCACGCAGACGAAGTCGCGGGCAGAAGCTAGGTATAAATAAATATAAGTAGTAAGTAATAAATGTAAACTTTGTACAATATGGTTGAAAATTATATTGAGATTTTATATTAATATTTATTACTTGATAAAAGCTATGGATCGTTTGTAATTACGCTATTTAAAAAATCTGCGAACACAAATAACGATTTACAGCAATTCAATACCAAGATAAAGAATCAGTTCTATACTTAGGCTTTTCAAACTTTGCTTTTATTTCTGTATCAGGTGGCTACATTAATTTCAAATAGTACCTTTCCATGGCCTCGCGGCAACAGGTGAGTACGTGTAGCTTGGCGCATGCGCGTCGTGCACGTCGATACCGCGCCCCGGTCTTCACTCACCCTCCTTCGCCGCTTATATCGTCACCCATTCACAGCTGCACACAATAACAAGTACACCCACACGCGTAATATTTACACGTTTACAACAACAGAATACTCAAAAGCACTAACTATGTAAAGAGCAGACGCGCACTCACAATATCATGAAATCAGTCAAGTTACAATTCTAACCTTTCCTATTGTTATTATTTTGTTCCAATAGAAATATTGCATCCTGGTAATTATTTGGTTTATACTTTTACTGTAATGTGCTTTACTTTTACACTATAATATAAAATGAATTATGGCCAGCACTCTATAGAACTAATTAAACAAGAAAAATGCCAAGTGCGTGTCGGACCACTCGCAGTGTACGGTTCTGTTGTTGCCCGTCACAATATGCAGATTTAGATAGGGTCTTTAAGTAATTTTCAATAGAATTAGTGACTAATTATTCGCACTTTAAAGCTTAATATATTGCAAACGGATCTCTGAATCGGAAAATGGTTTTTGCACACTCAAAATATTTTTGAACGACCTATCTAACGGCATACGATGTGATAGACGAAAAAAAAACATTGCCACTTTACGTATAGGGATGAACCCTAAATAAAAACAAATCAAGTTTTTTTTACCACTTTGTCAACGTTATTAATATGTATACCTATGCATAGCAAATTACAACTTGTAATTTTGTAGTATGAATCTCTGAGCTAAGGAGCGGACAGACAGACGGGCAAAGACCGTTCCTTTTGACTTCGGAAAACTAAAAACGAAGAACATTTTGAAATATAAAATTGTCTATATAACGTCTAGAGTTTTACTTTAACTACCCGATTTAAAAAAAAAAAACTAAATTATTCTGTATCTTATCTTAAATTTAATTTATTAGCTGAAGTATGTAAAGTGCTTTGCTTTTAAAATACGTGTATAAATTTATATAAAGGCAAATGATATTTTTGACCTATTTCTGTCTTTATACAGTTCATTGACTTAACGAGTATTAAGTACGACTAAATGATGAACTCTGTGGAAAGTAACTTTCTACAATTCATGCGCAACTGGAAACATAGTTAGTAGCTTTCAACAAATTTATTAATTAATATTATAGTATCCCTTAATTACCAAAATACATTCATGGTTTAATAACATAGTTCAATAGTAATAACTATTGAACTTGCTACTAATATCCGGTTTCTAAAGATTTCAGTTAAACCCTCGCTAGTTATTGATTCAATAAAGTTATGCATAAGATAAACATCGGTTATCTATGTCTATCCAACGACTCGTTCAATAACTATGAAATCAATAACCAGTTCCTTATATTTTCACTAGATGGGTCTCTTAACAAGTTCAAACGTAAAATTCATTTTATCATTGGAATTTGTCATTGATGCTAATAAAATTAATAATAATATTTTTTTCCATGGTAAATAAGTGGCGTAATTATATATATAGTAATTATATATATATATATATATATATATATATATATATATATATATATAACATAATTATAAAACATGATAATTCAATATTTATCAGCGGCTGTATGAGCGACGACACCTTTGTCAAAATATCAAGCATTAAGAAAAGCTGTTTCTATTTACGTGTTTCGCATGTGATACCTATTATTTTTGTTTTTCGGTTAAGGTTTATATTCATTAGTCCTTTTAGTATGCTCTTTGCGCATATTCCATTATTATGTAAACTATAAAAAAAGAAACAATGGATAGAATATTTTTTTTTACTGAAAATGCTTCTTAAGTGACTACCTGGATAGTACATGTAGCGTTAAAGCATAATTAAATACAAATTTGCTTTAATACCGACAATGTAAACAAAGCAATTTTTAGGATGATTTTGCTAGAAAAAACGTGAAATAATACTTGTAGAATAGATAAACGTCTCATTATGGTCAGTTAAATTAAACCAAGTTCAGTTTAGTATGACGGTTGTATTCAGTAACGCAAATTATGAGTTATTGAACCGATAGCGCTATTGAACAGATAAACTATAGTTAAAATTACCTCAGAAACCAGGCATAAATGAAGTATAGAGAATATTCTAAATATAAATAACTACTCACCAAAATTATAAAACTTTTTAGTCTTATAATAACATCTAGTTACCAAGCCCAATCTATTGAACTTGTCAAAGCAAATCATATGAGCCCAAACTCGAGGGGTTTACTAGTAGCCACTGATGTGTTCCACTATCCACCACCTGGCTCCATCATCAAATCAGATCCAAGATACCAAATTATAGTTTCGTCATCCAAACTACACATACATATAAAGTTTCATTTTGATACGACAATTAGAAGTAGGTTAAAATTGACTTCTAAGATTTTATTAGATACATTGTTTGTTAGTTAGTTACAAGTGAAGCTAATATAAGCGTGTTAAAAAGATATTCATTAATTCTCATATTATTTAAATTGTAATTTATACACGCTAGATTTAAACATATTAAATTAAAATAATCGATACTAATATACAAAATTCTTTGTATAGATTTGTATGTTTGTTTGTCGGATTTTAATAATCTTTTTTATAACTTTCCTTATGATTCCAGAAGTGTGACTATGATGATACATATATTAAAAAACAAATACTCTCAGCTAAGCGGGCTGGCACCAGTTAATATTTTTATAAAATCTGGTAAAAAGTTTGAACCACTTTCGTTTAAAAATCGTAGTCAATAACTTGTCACGCCGTCTACGTGACCAGATGCCGAAATTTGTTACGTTATACAAGAAGACTTATACGGTTTTTAAAATTCAAATATAATCGATACAACAGATCGTTTACGGATTTTTCTTTTCATAAAAAATGTCTCAATGTAAAGACAGACCCTTGTTTTGTGTTAGAGATAAAATAAAACAACCTGAAAACAACAAACACTAATGATCCTTTGTCAAGATATTTTGTAAGGTACACATAAGTAATAGTCACATATTATATAAAAATAACGAATATGAAAGTCTGTTGAAAATGATGGCTCTCTCTGAAATTGCTCCTGAGATCAATTTTAATGACAGAAGATAGGATTGTACTGATTGCGTAAATAAACTTAATAATGTCATAATTAATATTGAAATTAATTTCAAACACGTTTTCGAACAGCGAGGCGGCATCTATGAGGTATACGAAACTATAGGTCCGATTAACATGAAATTACACTAAATAGTCATAAAGCGTCATTATTTACTGGATACGAACAATTTATAAAAATAAAATTATTAAATAAACTTAGGTTTTCCTAAAGGATTCAAACCTTACATTTTTATATTGAACTACTCAGACTTTATGTCTTCTGGATAATATTGGTTAATGTATAAAATGATTAGGCATCCTCAAAGACTTTTTGATTTATTGGATTTATTGATTTGCATTTAAATTAAGTTTTGCTATTGAACAACTCACTTTAACTCTCGGATTGTATTGCATCGTAGTTGCATTTGGGTAACATTCCTGATAAGAAGTGGACGAGATTTTCTTAGTATGCCATTGCTTTAAAAATAATTATAGTCGTTCGTTCATAGGAAACAAGGGAATATCGTCAGGTGAAAAACGCTACTGAATGAGATTAAAATGAAAAAAAAAACCGATAGCAACTACGTATTAGGTTAAATTCACATCGAAAACGTATGGCAAAATATCGATCGGTCGAAAGTAGAGAAGGACGTAAACCAAGGCTGACAGTAACCGTGAGTGTCACGCTGTGTCACGGGAGTCAGACATTCACAGAGTATGAGGCAAGGCTGACTGCTAACTGTGAATCTCACGCTGTGTATCGAGAGTCGGTAACATTCAAAGAGTGTGAGGCAAGTCTGACTGCTAACCGTAAGTACCACGCTGCGTCTCAGTACAACAGCACAACGCACGAAACACGGTTGAACCGCGGATGTTGAATTTCAGTACCATACCTACATATCTGTGTTTTATTGTTGTTTTTTACGAAATACCACGCGGACGAAGTCGCAGGTACAGCTAGTAATTATTATAAGCATAGTATCATTACTACTAGATACGTAATATATAGGTTGTGATTATAGTAATTCAGTAACTATTTTATAAAACACAATATTACGTCACATCGTCACTGCCCTTTTTCATTCATTATTGTACACATTGCAAAAGTGAATTTAGACACCAGCTTTATCAATTTCAGTAAGTGCAAAAGCGCGCAGCTCCGTTGATCTGTGGCAACCTCGCGTAGATTTGTTAGAGCTCGTTCCCACTTGTCGGATGTTGGGGCCGGATTTTAATCGGATGTTCCAGTGGCAGAGCATTTTATATGAAGCTATTCACAATTGTCGGAAACCGATTTTGTGTCGGCGCCGACAAGAAATTTCGGGTGTTTTGCCAGCCCTCTACGCCCGGAAAAAAAACGTGTCGGATGTCGCGGACGACAGCCCTCTCCCCGCTACCCTTGTTCCGCCCGTGCGTGGCCATCGCGCACATATACATCGCGGCGCGCAAAAAGAGTTGTGTTTTTATTGTACGCATGTTTGGTGTTTCATAATAATGAAAATAAAGATAAACCCTGAAGAATTGATCACACTAGTTCAGGAAAGAGGTGCCCTTTGGGACAAAAGTTGAAATTTTATCCTTAAACCCTTAGCTGTCTTTAGTTGTTTTTTTTTCTTAAATAATGGTAGGTACATCACAACCACTTCGTCAACGTCCATCGTGCACAGTTGCCACGCGTAGAGTGTTAAAAATTGGCACCAGCTTCGACCGTGGACCGTAGCCGACAACCGATTATTAACCGTAGTGTGAACAGAGGCGCCGACATCCGATTAAAATCCGGGCCCGACACTCGACAAATGAGAACGAGCGCTTAGTCAGTGAGGATTTCAAAATTTAAACAAGTACTGTAGCGCGTAGCTTAGCTGTTTGCTACGACTGCTACGCAGTCACTCCGCGCCGTTGATCTGTGGCTACGCCGCTTAGATTTGTTTGTCAGTGTGGATTTCAAAATTTAAACAAGTACTGATGCGCGTAGCTTAACTGTTTGCTACGACACCGCGCCGTACCGTTGATATGTGGCTACACCATTTAGATTTATTTGTCAGTCAGGATTTCAAACTATGGAAGAGGTACTATCGCAGATACACTACCTATTTTTTTGTAATTTATTATAAACAAGTTCCGCTGTTTTTCAAACTTTTATTATTTTATTTATTTATTATATTATTTATATAAGTATTCTTATATTTATTATCAAAAAGGACCTTTATAATTTCGCTATGTCCGTCTGTCTGTCCGCGGCTTAGCTCATAGATTGTTAGTACTAGAAAGCTGTAATTTGGTATGGGTATGTAAAAACAAGATGGTAGTTGGAGAAAAAGTACCCAAAATATTAATGATGGCAAATTTTACTGAAAGGAAACATTCCTTTATTTTAAAACGGCTTTCAATTTTTTTTTAAATAAATGGATTGTTTTAACCCGAAATCGAAAGGGCTAAAAACCGAAAAAATAACATCCTTTTTTCCTTTACTTTTATGATACCAATCGATGGGGTTAGTGATAAGGATCAATTTCTTCTAAGTAAAATAACAAAAAAAAAGGGTTGGTCAAAAAAATTACAGCTAAGTAGGCTTACAAGAGCTTAGACTTACGTTACAAGTTAACGAGTAACAGTCAACAAAATTATAAAATGTAATTGAAGAAGTAATTACGCACAAATTCCATTGAAAATTACTTAAAGTCCTGACTTCATATATATTATATTGTGACGAATAACTACGGAACCCTGCACTGTGCGTGGTCCGATACGAACTTGACAATTTTTTTAACCGTATCCTCGGCCGAATGCTGCTCAGCCCGCGCTCTCGTCTATTTGCCTTGGTTACTTGCGACAGATATCATTTTCATTCCTGAAATTTAACATAACATCAATACCTTAAATAAATATCTATATCGAATGCCCAAAGACGTCTATGTGAAGCACAACATTTTGAATATCGTAGTTTTATTTTCTCAACGTCGCATCTCCGTATAGTATAAAGTTTATTATGTTTAACTATATTTCATATATAGTGACACGAATACATCTTCAAACGTGATCAAAATAAATTAAAAAGAAAAATAAGTAAGTACAGTTAATCGTCCGGCCTTCGGAAATAAGCTGCAGTAAGACACGCGACCACTTGTTACTGCAAGCTTACCATAATATATTTTTATTTTAAATTGAATACAAATATGAATTAACTAAAAACAACTAATATTTTTAACCATAAATATTTGATTTGTTAATAGTCTTCATCAGGAAATAATTATCATATTGTAATATTTTTTATTGGAAAAACGGATAAATATTTAATTATTTTTTCGTAACAAAACGTAAAAAGATAAAAATTTAAAAACACTTCTCACCGTATTAATCTTATAGGCTTTATCGCAATATTTGTTGTACAGCAAATATGTACAATTTTAATAAAATATTGTTCATTAAAAATGGAAAATGAAATTTCCAACATTTTCGTTCTTACTTCTTACTTATATAGTAATTACGAGTACATATGTATATTTAACTTTCATTGTATTTATGTTTCGCTCTTTCTAGAAAACTTTACATCTAACAAGGTAAATACTTATTCTGTATTATTATTTTCACCCACACGGTTTTAGAAAATAAATAGTCTATTGCAAGTTATAGTTTTGTTTTCTACTATTTGTACTGTGTACAATCTACTCGGCAATTTCAGATTGCCAATTCAATGTATTATGCTGTACCGTAACAAAATGTTAAAACATATAGAGAATAAAGTAAATTCAACATATACTTTAAATAATTAACATATTAATTATAATATCTTCTTATGATAATAATGTAGAAAAAGAAAAATTTTGTAACTTTAAATAAAGCCAATATTATTCCCTTATTTCCATTTTTCCTTTAAGTAATAACTTCAAATTGTATAATAATTATTTATATAACAAAAAAGAATATAAATGTGCTTTTTCTACGACTATATTATATTGTCTGTATTGTATATACAGACCCACATACTACCGAAATAGAAATTATAACCAGGGATGTTATGGATATCCGTATCCGTAACTATCGGATATCCGAAATAAAAAAATATCCGAAACCGTAACCGTATCCGATATAAATGTTTCGGATAATTTCGGATAGGGCAAAGTCGAACACAATAGTACAAAAGACTTTCTTGTCTAACATATATAACATTATCAAGAGAGCAAATTTATCAACATTGTAAAGCTAATAGATTGTTTCTTTGTTTGAACGCGCTAATCTCTAGAACGAACAGTCAAATTAAAAAAAAAACTTTGTGTAGGTTATAGTCTATTTATTGAGGAAGTTTAAAGACTATATAACTTCACGCTACGACCCTAAGGAGCTTAGCAGTAACCATGAACGTCAAGCAATCTGGCAAGCTGTAGGCAAGTACGGCAAGTAAGAACAATAGGTTACAGAGGCGAGCTGGCGGCGCGGCGGTGAGGTGGAGAGTTTGTCGAATAGATTGCACACGGGTGTAGTTAACCGTAGGGTACAGCAGTCATATATATGTAATTGGTTTCTAAGAAACGGTTCTAGGGATTTGGATGAAACTTTGTAGTTACATAATCCTTTATTATTAAAGATAACTTAGATAGTTGTTTTTACATGACAAAAACTGGCTAGATATTTATCCGTAATCGACCTTTTAAAAGTGATAAATGCTGCGAACAACAGCATGAACTAAACTCTACGCATTCAAATTACCACCTTTCTTTTATTTACAATGTCAGAGCTTCCTCCGATTTTCCTTTTTATTCAAATAGCTTTCTGAATAAAATAATATAATAGGTCTTTACCTATGAAATTGCCGTTCTGCAGTACTGGCCATTTCAAATCAAAATAATTTTTGTTTGGCTAAGAATTCTAATTTCAAATTAATTTTATTTTAAAAACATGGAATTCTTTTTCCAAAAGTAGTCATTTGTTTATTGATTAGTGTTACATTTTCATCGCATTTCAATCTTTTTGTCATCATGGATACGTTAAAAATTCGAGTAATTATGGAATATGAGTACCGTCGTGGCAGTAACGCGGCACAAGCCGCACGCAAAAATGGAAAATGGATTCTGTTTGATAGCCGCAAGCGCTCAGCAAGTTGGTTGGATCCTGGTTCAGCACCTAAACAATGCCCTAAACGAAAACTTACCCCTAGAAAAGTGATGGTCACTGTTTGGTGGTCTAGCGCCGATGTGATTCATCACAGCTTCTTAACAAACGGGGTGAGCATTACTGCAGATGTGTACTGTGAAGAACTGAACACAATGATGGAGAAGCTGGCACATCTCCAACCAGCATTGGTCAATCGCTTGTCTCCGTTGCTCCTGCACGACAACGCGCGACCTCATACTGCACAACAGACGGTCTCCAAGTTGCAAGAACTGGGGTTGGAAGTTCTCCGTCATCCGCCCTACTCACCAGACCTTGCGCCTACAGACTACTACTTTTTCCAGAATTTGGGTAACTCCTTGGCGAGAAAAAAATTCAATACCCGAGAGGTGGTACAAAATGCCTTTGAAGAATTTGTTGCCTCCCGTCCAGCTGATTTCTTTAAGAAGGGCATCAATAAACTGCCACTGCGCTGGCAAAGATGCATTGATTGCATTGGTGATTATATCGATTAATACAAATAAAAAATACATGAAAAACATCGTTTAAATTTTTTCATACAAAACCTAATAACCTAATAACAACATTAAAAATATTTAAGCAATGGTATTAGAATTCGATTCTTGTTAGTGTAAAAAAATGTATACTCGCACACATATATATATATACGCACTGGCTAACCCACACAGTTTTCAGAATTAGTAACCTATTAAGACTGACCTCAGAATTACGGTTAATTTGTGGTTGTACTGCTTTAGGCTGCAGTAATCATTTAACATTTGGTGGATTGTAAGCCTATTTGCTACTTTATAACATAACAAAAAAATACAATTTCCTTATCTATAACTCCTCAAAATATAATATAGTCGCATAGAAAAAAATAACTCTCACCTATTTTAGTTTGAGAAAATTACTCTAACTTACAGTGAGATGTAAGAATAACTCAGTAAAAAGTATGTGTATGTATTTAAAATTTAATCTAAAAATGCAAACGAAGCAATTATAATAATCGTTTTAAAAATCCAAATCTCTTTTTTCGTCGCTTAACTGAATTTAAATTGATCACTGGTTTTTTTTTGACAGCGGCAAATAAATCCCTTTCGCCTGGCTCAGTCAATTTGATAAATAAATATGGCATGGCGATAACAAACAGAAATGTTAAAAATATTTGTGATATGATAAATACAAACAAATTGATAAACAATATTGAATTCGATACCTAACCAATATGAAAAACATCAAAACTTATTTAGACAAGGTTTTCAGAAGAGCCGTTTTTTTTTAAATCAATTGTATGATTTTTCTTGCCATCATGATTTCAACATCAAATTAACGATACCGATTTTTAAAGTTCTTTTGAATTTAGTCGTATATATAAACCTGTATAACTCAAACACAGTGCTTTTTATTCTGTAGCCTAGCGTAGCTGTAGCCTGTTGCCTAGCGTATAGTTTTTTTATTGTAATTCAAGTTATAATGTTATTAAAATTGAGTGTCGATATAAAACGTTACAAAATATCTATTGTTCTAGTTGAAAATATATTATTACTACTACTGCAGAAAGCTTAGAAAGCATCAAGATTTAATCTTAAGCATGAAAATTTAGAATTGCCGTGGAAGCGTGCACGAGCTTTAAATCAATAAAAATTGCAGACAGAAATCTGATCTCGTTTCTATTGGAGAATACCTTTGTTGTAGAATACGATAAGATATGAAAACTAGTTTCTCTAATAACTATTGTCATTTCATTTCTATCAGATAGAATCTGTATTAGTTTTATCTGTGATATAACTTTTTGAAGTGAAACTTTTTATGGGACTTCCAAGCGTTAAACGTTAAATGTTAAACGTTTAACGCACATTATCGGTCTCTCCTCTTTGTGTGAGCCAGATGTCGGTGTGTATGTATATTGCACACTGTTTAAATAAAATAGAAAATGTCTTTTAAAATGAAGTTTCACTTCTAACGTGTGTGAATCGCACACACACCTTTTTTTTCTTACCTTTTTTATCCCACCGAAGTAGGGTTGCCACAAGATGTTTGTCTCTTCCACTCTACTCTACCAGTATTGATGATATTATCAACCTTGGGCACATTTTATCTGGTGCTGTGTCGAAGAATGAACCACGTAGATTACAACCCCCCCCCCCTATTAATTACATTGTTTAGAGTACCTCAAGCCAGCATAAGATCTACAAATATCAATGTAAATACTCTCATCGTTCTTCAACTTCAACGTTAGTTCTCACGCATGGCGCGAAGACTCCTCTTTTTTATTTTAACGGTCGAACACTTGCGAGCTGGCCGTTCGGCTGGTTTCAACAATAGGGATATGCCTTATCGTGACTCTCCGGTAACACTGACCGTTCCGTCAATTTAGTCTCAAACCCTGCATAACTAGGAGTCGGGCTCCTACTCCTAGACGCTTCTAGTGCTCCTAGGAGTAGGACTAAATACTGTACAATTACCTAAATTGCTAATATTAAATAAGAGTTCGAGTAATTTGTGCGGTTTAAAGCAAATTTCCTTTAATAGCCCGATTGCTATATCTGACAGAATCGCTAAGTTCTACCGTAGTTACCATTTGAATTCGAAACTTTGTTATAACTTTACCAGTAATGTATGTTATTGGGCAAATCGAAATCAAACTCATTTACAAGTCTGATACCTAACTTTACATTTTATACATAAAATTCTTGGATATCTAATAATATTCAATAAAAAATCACTTTGAATAACACGTTTATATTTGCGGGTATTGCATTTAAAGGTTCCTATAATTTTTAATCTGTATTTTACAAGTTTAAACTAAAACTGCTATACTATAAAAGCTTACTGGGTAAATTAAAAATAGACTGATAACCTCAGTAACCTTCGTACTAATATGGTAAGATTGCAAAGGTAGTATATAGTCATACATATACTAATAACGAAAACAAAACTACAAACAATTACAGCAAACTTTTAGTATGGGCTCATAAATTTGTAAGATTTCACTGTCAATTCTAATATTACCAACATGAAAATGGAAAATAATATTCTTATATTGTGTGAGTTTGATATTTTTTACTATGCAGTGCAATGCCGCCAAGTTGTGGTGGCTTTATAAGAATATCAAATTTTATGAATTATGTATTGGGTGTCAAATAGAATTCTACTTGATTTTGAATATGTCTAGCCTTGCCTTGGTTTCATCGTTATTCATAGGTATATGTATAGGTATTACTTCATACAAAAAGTACTCGTATACTATCGATGTTTGACCTTGTCCCAGCCTGCGCGCGGCCCGGTGTAATATGTATTATTTTATACACCTGTATACAATAGATGTTTAACCATGTACTGTCCCGGCCCGACCAGGCATAACATGAATTACTTAATACAAAAGTATATTTTAGATGTTGGACCGTGTCCCGGCCGGCACGCGGCCCGGCCCCAGCCCGGTGTAACATGAATTACTTCATACAAATGCATACAATAGATGTTTGACCATGTACTGGTCCGGCCCGGCCCGGTGTAGCATGAATTACTTAGTTTATGATTTTTTTTTTTATGCTTTTCCTTTTATCTTTATTATATATACTACTACCATGAATTTTTCACATATCCATAAACAAACATTTAGCTGGCAGGTAACCCTCCCCAAATTGACTCTGACATAAATGAACACATTAAAACTTAATATTTCGCAAACAGACATTCTACACAATGTGATAGACGAGAAAAAAAATCATTCCCACTTTACGGGTAGGGAAGGTACAATTTTTTTTACCTCTTTTTCAGTGTTTTTAATATGTACCAAATTACAGCTTTCTAGTACTATGAACCTATAAGCTTAGCCGCAGACATACAGGCGGACATACCGAAACTATAAAGTTTCCTTTTGACTTCGGAACCCTAAAAAGCTGTTATTATGACATTACAAACAGACACTTCAATTTTATTTATTAGTATTGGTGAATTTTGTTATATCAAGATTCATAAGAAAAAGATTATCCTGTTTTTTAGTTGTCTAGATACAAGACATCTTTGCATACTCTATTCGAATAATTGGTAATAATGGATTTTATAGTTACAAATTTTTTTCGAAGTTCTATATATTATTATACCTTAATGCATAAACATATTAAGAGCGACGAAGAGGAAAGTTGTTTTCTCTTTCAGTGTATGCGTTGACTGTAGGGTCGGTTTTGATGAGCGCAAATATTTGATGTATGATCTGTAGCTACAACACAGCCAGCATCATTATATTTTGCACACGTATTTTATGGTTAGCAAATATGCAGATATCCCACTAAATATTGATTCCAGCATCTTTTCACATTTTCTTTTTTAATTTGTAGTAATATGGAAAAATGACTACATATTTGTATACTACTAAGGTGGCTAACAAGTGTACGGCTCGCCTGATGGTAAGCGGCTACCGTAGACTATGGACGCTAATATCAACTAGCGTGTTGCCGACCTTGAACCCCCCTAACACAAGCAGCTCTGGAAACCCTACTCATCACAGGAAAACAATACAGGGCTATTTGGGTGCGATCTTCTGAAGGGTAAGAGGTATTCCACCAGTCAGGCTGGCCAAAGTAGAGAGAAGTAAGTACAGTATAATCGAAAAACACAGGCGACCACAAAGATATTGATAAACAATCCCCGGTCGTCGCTGCCATGCAAGCATGCAAGTCTCTCGGCAACTAAATAAATACTGCCTCATCCCGAGATGCGGTATACCAAAAAAAGGCTGAAAGTGACGGGTGTATCACTATGTGGTAGTCGTCACCCAGTCGGGTACAGATACACTACCGCTTAGCTTAATTAATCGGCATACACTGGCTGATCCTTGAACGATTATTACACCTGTTGTATAGTGGTCACGATCCAGTAGACACAATCGTTGTTTACCATCGCCCAGCAAACCTTATCCTAATTTCTCAGGTCATACACAGTCTACTGAAGAAATATATAACGATTCTCCTAAAATATAACAACAAACAATAAATATTATGAAAGGTTCAATATTCATAGAAACCTAATATATGCCGACATCAATCTGAAACACGAGTAAACATTTGAGCCAAGATTGGAATTCATGATAAAGGTAGATAAGCTTAAAATAAACGGAATAAACGAACCGTACTGTATAAACAAGTCCCTAAGTACTTGTGATGAGTATGAAAATAAAATATCAATAATGAGCGAAAATATCTTTACATATTACAACACATTACATATATACATGTTAGTTGGTATATGTTTGTGTACTCGTTGGAGTATATGGTCATGGTGCGATGCTATCTTGTAAATATGCACTCTGTGTGATACGTAATGCGCACACATGGTTTTTTTTTCTAAGTTCATTTGCGTCAGAAAAAAAAATAATGGTAGTGCTTCAGCAGTGAACATTGCGCAGGTTCTACCATACCTGAAGACAGAAGCTAATTGAAGATTACTTAGACTTTTTGGTGTATTTTTTGTTCATTCAATTTCTATTCAGTGATTTTTCACTGATGATTTTAGCTACATCAGTCTCAGTATAACTTTTTTATATTATTCTCCTCTTAAAAATATACTTGCAAATTAGTAAACGTTGAAAAGTGTTCTGCATCTCTACTAAATAAATTCGTTAAGAGCATGCATACTTAGAAGTAGAAATTACCATTAACGATTTTCTTAAAAAAAAAAAGCCATCGTGGATCGCCTGGCTGATGTGAAACATCGAAATTATTATGTATAGATAATATGCATTAAAGAATAGTTCATGAAAGGAAATAAATATGGCACAATCAAAAATAAACAATCATTTTCGCGTGGCGACGCGTCGCCACACTGTATTAGATGTTTCATATTATCATATAGCGTGGCGACGCATGACGTATCGACGCGTTGCCACGCCAACAGTCGGTCTGACATGCGCGTTACATCAAAAAATTCCAATCATTATGTACCTAATTATCGATATGTGTTTGACTAATTGATGTGTAAATTGAATGAGTTTTAACCGATTTGTGTAGTCAACATAAGAAACTAATTTACTTTGGCTGGCCCTATTTTATTACAGAATTTTCGTATTTTCCTTACTCTTGCCCCTAAGTATGGTCGGCACAACATTTCTTTTCATATTGTGAACTGAGATTTGACGTAGTGTTTTATGGCCGGTCGTCTACCTGACATCAACCTTTCTTGGGATCTCTCTTTGTTAGATATATATTACTCAGTTTGACATATATTATACAAACAGTTTCATATATATTATACGATTAAGACTTGCCAAGCTAGAAATCCCATATCAAAGTAAGTAACAAATTGTTTTGAAAATGAATTGTAGAACGTAAATAACTAAAACTATACTCAAAGGAACAGGTATGAAAGTTGTTACCCGTTAGATTTCAACTCTTATATTGGTGACAATGACTAACCCGAATCTCGTTTTTACCGAACTTGGCGCCTTTTTCACATTTGTTTTTGTTGGGATATAATTACTTTTTGAAAGCTGCACTGCTTTCAAAACACATCTTTTGGTAAGAGGACGGAAACGCAGTTGTATTTCATGTCCATTATGAGTATTGTTTCATTCAAAATCAATTAACAATTGTACTTTTTCAAAGTTATTGATAAATGTTGATTGTATTATTATTAAAGTGTCAACATTCCAATGTCTATATAAATTGGGAAAACACAACGCTAGAGCGCCTAAGTTGGCATAACGCCATCTATTAGTGAGAGGATGGAAACGCTATTTTATGGATGTTATTTCATTTAAAAGTGTTTTTTTTTCTTTTTACCCTTGATTTAATCTACCTTGATTCCAAATTTCAAGTTCAGAGTCACCTAGAAGTTGTCAATGTTTTTGATGAGTGAATGAGTCAGTCAGTTATAATAATGCTATTTTACAGACCCTAATAACTCAAGAACTATATATAATAGGTTTATTCGTGAAATTTGGGACTATAGGTGGTCGAATAGCTTTTGACTTTGGAATGGTCGAAAGTAATTCGAAATTGTTCGTGTAAATGTACACACCGGCCGGTGTGTCGTCGTTTTCTTTTCCGAACTTAGCTGCCACAAATGCCGTGTGTCTCAATACCTATTATTCGTTTCTAATAGAATTTTCCTGACAAGCTTCAAATTACATAACTATTCTCTAATAATAATTTTAACAAATAACAACACGAATGATAAGCTACGATAAATCCAATAATCAAATATAATGTTTAGAATTTTGAACGTTATTTTGCTCTAATCTAATCTCATAAATGTTTTTGGTTATTAAACGTTAATAAGTCACACATTTCTATTAATAGCGAACTTAAGCAATTTAATAGCACTAATAAAAGAGGCACGCTCTTGCTCCGTGAATATTAAATATGTTAATTTCCCTCATCGTGTTGTAGCGACGACGTTAATTTATAATTAATTCCCTGTTTGCGTACCTGAGGTTAACTTGCACATACTACCTTCGTGTGTAACTTAAATTATCATATAATTTTTATCAGATCGAAATTACTACACAATTATGATATTATATTAATATTTAAGTAATTTATAGGAGATTAAACTATGTATTTGTCTATATTAATAAGTGTATAGTTATTCTATCTGTACAAGTTTTTTTTTCATATTTCCTGATCTTGAATGGTAGATGTGGCTAATAGGATCACTTTCAAACCAAAATACACTTAAGGACTGATTAGAAAACTATTTATTTTAACTTAAACATGTTTAATTTATTTTTGATGAAACGTACATAATCATTATAAAATTTATATAAAATACAAAAGTTATGTCAGATAACTAGACATGTTACTTCTTCAAGTGATTTTCACGGAATTGACAAATATGACATAATTCAATGGGAACAAATAAAACTGACATTCCAAATTTAAATTAATTCAAACATAATACATAAACCAAACAGATCAGAGTTGACATCAAAATAGTATGTATAAACTGAGATTACCAATCAACACCTGATACATAAAGGCCACTGATTTTGAATATGACTTAAAAAATATTGTTCTGTCTGTGTGTTTGCTTGTAGATCCGGATTTAATTCAAAAACGACTTGACCGATTTATGAAATTTCGTGCACTGGTATACATTTATGTAATTCCTCAATCGAGATAGGTCACAATAAATTGACAATATTATGAGCATTCAGGCCTGTGGGAGATGTTCACATCCATTTTTCATCTAAAAAAGAGCTGATAATCTTCAAACGTCTGAACATTTTTTTTAAATCATAGCACACTCTTAATCAAGTCATCTTTAAAAAAATAGATCACAATCAGTTCAGCCGGTATGATGTCACCAACACATACACAGACAGACACTCAGGTAAACTTATAATAAATATTAAAAAAATCTAAAAATCAAACTCGGACTTGCTAAGAAAATGGGCTTCTTCAGTGATCCTGCAGGCTGAGAAATATAATGCAAAAATAGTCTTGTGTCTTGTAGGGTTTGTTACTAGCTTTTTGAGATACCACTCTCATGTTATAAAACTATGACAACGCTGTGTTATGAAATAAAAAAGTTGCAAAAATCAAATTACCATACACTCCACATATTTTTAGAAGACTTCTGGATGTGACTGGAGGTGAGAAGCCGGAGATCGGATCCTATGGCGAACCATAGAAAAGGTCTATGACCACCAGTGTTTAATGGTTAATGGATATTAATCATAATTATTGATAATCTAAATTATTAATTAAGCTACGATAATAATAATTACCACTTATTAAATGTGTATCAGTTTTCGTCCGATACGCCAACCACTCTAACGTAGTCAAATATCCCTTTGTAATAAAATAACAACAAAATCTACATAAAAGGAAATATTTATTATGGATAAACTTCCTAAAGTTTTATTAGGAATAATTCAGTTGAAATACGAGTCGAGAAACCTCTGAACCGACAACACCCACGCTCTCCACTCAAAATATTTGAAATAACTTTAGCTTTAGGTTCATTCCACTTACAATCAACGAAATAGCGTAAAAATGATGTCTGCATTATTTTAGATTATTCTTAAACTTCTAAGGAATGAATAGTTTGATAGACGAAAATCTACAATATTCACTTCCTGACCACATAAAATAAAGCAACTGTAAAGTCTTATTTTCTAGTTTATTGCCATTGTTTTCTTTTAGTTTATTGTCTTTGAAGCGATGATAGTACAGTGGTAGCGTGTATGACTTCGCGTTGAGTGACGTGAGTTCGAATCCCTGCAATGAGCCTGAGCTTTCGGTGAAGGAAAACATCGTGAGGAAACCATAGCATGGTGGTAGGGCTTTTTCTAATGCTCGCCTGGATAGCTACCACCCTCAAGTTGATAATCTATCGCCAAACACCAATGGGTGTGTTCCGGCACTCGAGAGCCAGTCTTCCACTAGGTTTAGCGTGTTACCATCTTGGGCCACATCGTTAGTTAACATCAGGTGAGATTGTGGCCACTACGCCAAAACCAATAACGATAAAAAAAAATGTGTCTAAAAATGTTTAGTTGGAGATATCTACTCATTTAATTTCTCTGTACTTGGGGCACTCCGACTGGTGGAATACCTCCACCCTACAAAAGATCGCAGCCTAGTAACCATGTGTTTTTTTTTTTCTGCGGTGAGTAGGGAATCCCGAGCTCCTTGGGGTAGAGGGGTTCGAGGTCGGCAACAAGCTAGTGATACCTATATTATAACAAGCGTCCATATGCTACGGTAGCCGCTTAACATCGGGTGAGCTGTATGCTTGCTTGCCACGTTTGTAGTATGAAAAAACACGGTGATATTTGAAAGTTGATAGACAATAGTTTGGGAAAAACAAAAAAAATATAATTCATATCCCTGATAAATATAACACGCTATTGAAAATACGTGTATTTTGCTGATTTTCAATTGACTCCAGTGTTTGTGCTGTAGAATAAAATAAGAATAATGTTTTTCAAATATCATAACTTCATCACAAGTATCATACTTAATACAAAAATTGTTATTTTCTCAATATAAAAATAAAATATATTTTGTCAATATAAGTCATAACATCTTATGAGGCCTTATGAAGCAAATGATAAAAATAGAATAAATAAGACATTATAAAATACTGGAAATAAATTATGTTAAAATTAATGTTATGCGTTAGATCAATTTTTAATCAATTAATTAATTGATTAATTACTATAATATTTAAGAAGATTAAACGTGAATGTCTTTCGGCACCTTTTGTATTGGTCACATTTTCACATCTTAGACTTTTGATCTGAGTTTCATATACATTTTATTCTAGTTTCTGTTTATTTTCAATAATCACATTTTTATTGAGTTTATATGTCTTGAAATTGTCATTCGCCTTTTGGCACCCCTTGCCATTTGGCGCCTAAAGCGATTGCTCCTTTCGCTTTACCACAGGGCCGTGGGGTGTGTTAACGTGTAATAATAAACAATAAGGATTCATATTTTTATACGAAACACACTACAATGCTTGTGAAGTCTTAAGTCTTGGAATATTTATGCCTGTAAGACCTTAACACCTGGTCGAAATTTATTCATTATTGTCAGGCGTATTCTTCTACAATTTTTTATCAACGTACACTTATTACTTCTTATACTACAAACTATGCATGTAAATTTGCAAAGTATGCAACTACGTATGTAACTGGCTTAACATTACATTATTATAATAATAAAGACTATGTATGTAAGAAAATTTAATTTCAATTCAATATTAATTTTGTACTAGTCAAATGCTTAAGTAACAATATTAAGTATGTAGTTTGAGAGACGTAATGACGGAAAGGCGATAACAAATTATCAATAAAAGTTGAAAATAAAACCTGGGAGTGGTGGCTAGGGAGCTGTGACGATGACGCGGGGTACAGAGGCGATGGAGACTGCCGTGGGCGCCAGACTGGCTGGCGCGGCGATTGCACGCGATTGCATCCTTTGCAGGTGCTCAGTCCCTCCCGTCCCGCCTTCCGCAACCCGTCCAGATATTCCTATCGCGTACCTTCATATCTGAAATTCCTATTTACATTTCACCTTCCTAATTTGTTTATATATTTGTTTATCACAGATGTGAGAAAAGTCAAATGGAGCCTGACAGAACACGAAAATGTCCCTAACAGTATTAGTACCTATTCAATTATGTCAATTTTGATAGGAAATGTCATGCAATGTCAGCACCCCGTATGTTTTAATGTTATATACAAATAACACAGTAAAAGTCCTTCCTGAAGACAAAAAAGGAAGAAGGAAAATCGTTTCATAGGAAACAAAGCTTATTTAGATATTATTTTCCGTGTTATTTGTTAGTGATAACAAAACTGCAACAGTGTTGCTAGGTTAGAATGAAATATTTTCTTGGAAGTTAAAGTAAAATATATGTATATAGCTTTGGAAGATCATTTTATTTACAATCTAACTATCATGCAACTAAAGGTAGAGTAAGATTTGTCACGTAATAGTTTGTTTGTTTGACATCCACCTAATACACTGAAAGAGATATTGTTTGGTTCAAAGGAAAAATTATTGAAAAAAAAACCTGGATAATTTAGTGTAAAAGTAAAAAAATCTAAAATTTCAAATGCTTACTACATCTTAACCAATAGGCATAGGTAAGGTAAGTTAAAACAAAAGTAAATAAATAAAGAAAACCAAGAAATATTTTGATAAGTAAAAAAATCCAGATAGCAGATATAAGTTTAGCTAAAAATAGGTATGTAAAGTTTCTTGGCGCCCTTCATTTCAAGTACAAAATCAGTTTTTTGATGACGGATGATGGATTAACGACTACACTGCTGAAGTAGTAAAAAAACAGTAAAATGTATGTTAACTACCCTGACAACATTATTCACACGTTCGTACGTTTTGTTATTTGGTTGCCAAGGACACAGATTTATATGCATGTCCCACTTTCGTTGTTCGTATGGTTCCATCTGCCCTTTTCTCAAATCTGTAAGTTTATTATTACTTTTCAATTAGTTATTATAGTTTGTCTTTACTAATTGTTATTCTTCGTCTGACTCTCAAGTGCAGCTGCTGAAACACACCTATATGTGCAAGGAATAGATTTTCAACTTGAGGGTGGTAGCTAGCTAGGCGGGTATAGGAAAATACCCTACCCCGAAAGCTCGCGCTCATTGTAGGGATTCGAACTCACGTCGATCGACGCGGTTTCCGTAAACGCTACCTCGAGCCATCATTGCTTCAAAATACGTAATTTATAAAAGTAATAGCTATGCAACATATTTTTAGGTAAATAGGTTTTATTATAATATCATATTACTACTAGCTGTGCCCGTGGCTCCGCTCGCGTGGACTATAGTATTTCGTCGATCGAGCGCACGCGCGAATTTACTGCCCTCGCTCAAAAAACTGAAGACAAAAATGCTTAGTTGCTTAATAATTACAATTACATAATATCTGAATGTTGTTTGTTAGGTTAATACTTATCTATATACATATCTATATATCGATGAGATATATATATATATATACAATTATATGGGTATATGTAAATCATTGTTTTTTTTTTATATACAATTAAGACGGCTACCGTGGCCTATGGACGCTTGTTATACAGTAGACATTACTAGCGCGTTACCGGCCTTTAACCCCCCTTCCCCAAGGAGCTCTGGAAATACTACTCACAGCAGGAATACAACTCAAGATTATTTGGCTGCGATGTTCTGTAGGGTGGAGGTATTTCACAAGTCTAACTGCCCAAAATGGCGGTCTCCTACGGTTCCTTCCGTGTTAAATTTATTCGACCAAATGTTCACGGTGAGTAGCCTATTGTTGTTGTCACTTTCCGCATTTGCCTATAGCTTTCCAGATTGGTTAACGTTTAAGGTACTTCACTCCTTAGAGTTGTAGCGTGAAGTTATATAGCCTCAATAAATAGGCAAACCTGCCTCAATAAATATGACACAAAAACCAAACAAATTTTTGAAATCTGACTGGTAGTTCTAGTGAATACACTCCACATGTACACAGACCCACAAAAGTCGCACTCTTTATTTATGACATTAGCATAGATGTGTATGAATAAGTAAATCATTATAACTAAACCGTCTATCAAAGAAACAGTGTACGACATACTTTATCCGACCTTAGTAAAATCTATGACGTAGGTAGGTAGCAATTAAGGATTCACAAACTTAAATTAGAAACGACCTTTCCTAATTTAATGACGGTCTCACAAAATACAATTAATATTAAGTCGGACGTCAATGTTATATAGTATTAATCTAATTCTTCGAAAACGTTTACTGTCCCTATGGACATTATAAAACACGTAACACACGTATGTAATAATTATTTATGTATGAACTCATATACACCAGTTCATAATTATGTACGCTAGTTTCTTTTTACACACCAATCATTTTGAATTTAGGTGTTTTCTTTTATTCTAAATCTATTCAGCCAGCTTGGAATGAAAAATATTATTCGATTTCCAAACCGTTACGCAGAGTGTTGTTACATTTAAAATAAAGCAATGTATTTATCTAGAAGTCTGTAACCGTAAAAATAGAGAACAAGTTTGTTTTCATCGCGACAATGAAGTTTATTTAGGAAGTAAACAGGACTATATTTTTAAAAGAAACCGTACGACAGTTGTATTATCTTTTACAGTTTATTTCTTTAAATTATCTGTGTAATAGTACAAACAATCCAGTAGGCTAGGTAAAATTGTTTTAGTAAAATGTGCTGATGTATTTTTTTTAGGTACGTTATTCACCGATTTTATTTGTTATTTTTTATGTGGCCGAATTATTTAGTTACGAATTCTCTCAAGGAGTTTATGGCGGGATCTCAAATTGTATATATGGTTTTTATTTTTTATTCATAAATCTGTGTTATTTGATCACTTCTATTGTGTTTGTATTAGTTGGCGTTGTGCATAATAAAGCTTGGTTACTGAAGATTGGAAATAATGACATGGATCATAATTCTGAGATGCCCCAACTCCATAGAAAGTTCTAACAAGGGATCCATCATCTTGTTAGAATCCTGAAATCATCAAAACACTGAAAACTCTATATTCACTCGATAATGGCAGTAATGGTCTTCAATAAAGAAGACCGGTTGCCAAGTTAGGAAGAAAATGGAGAAAAAAAAGATGAATTAAGTTAGAAAAAACCTCGTAAGAAACTAATAGCGAAGTTTTATTCAAACACGTTTCAAGCAAATAATTTAAAATATTTATAAATTACTATCTGCACCCCACGGTTTCACCCGTGCTAAATTCACCGTTGTTCTCACGTCCTGTACTTCCATACAACTTGTCAGATTGCTTGGCGTTCATGATTACTGCTCCGCTCCTAGGGTTGAAGCGTGATGTTGAAGCAATGATTGCTCAGTGATAGCGTGTACGGACATCACGTCGATTGACGTGAGTTCGAATCCTTGCAATGACCCTAAGCTTTCGGTGAAGGAAAACATCGTGACGAAACCGTAGCATGGTAGGTAGGGTAGGTACGTAGGTGGTAGGGCATTTTTCTAATGCCCGCCTGTCTAGCTACCACCCTCAAATGGAAAATTTGTCGCCAAGCATCAATAGGTGTGTTCCGACAGCTGCACTTGAGAGCTAGTCTTCCACTTAGCTTAGCGTGTTACTTATCTTGAGCCATTCTGTCATTTAAGATCTGGTGAGATTGTGGCCACAACGCTAAACTTATAACGATAAAAAAATATATGCAGCAGTTCACATGTGTCAGAAGTAAACCCTTCAGAAAATTGAATTAACCGCTCATAATGTAAATGTATTCTATCTCATTCTCTCGTAGGCTAAATCCTATAGATGTATATGGTTGTCTTTACTGTATCTTTTTCGTTTCATCGAGTTTCAAATCACAACGGTGCAACAAGGAGTTTTCACTTCAAAAACAAACCCAAATAATAAGGCTATAAAATACAATAATAATGTTTTAAATCTGAACGGCAGTTCCAGAGATTAGACTAAAGATCATCTTGAGCTTTATAACAGATTCTTAAAATTTAAACAGATAGTTTTCGATCTCGTCGTCTAGCTAGCTTAGTGACTAGCTTATTATTATGAAATGACTATCCTACTGAACCAATTACCATTATTCTAATTGTAATTAATGTTAGTATATTCACATATGTATAATGTTTTTTTTATTACTGTATGGCACCTGACGGTAAGCACGGCACAGTTCACAAACAACGGCGATCCTCGGTGATACAAAGTTTTATCGACAGACGTCGATGTCATGCCTGCCTGCTGAAATACCTATTTACGCCTCGTTTGAAGGACCCAATATCATAAGGAGGGAATACGTTGGCTGAGTGATTATTCGACATCTATACGGTATGACAAAGATAAAAGAAACATTTTTTATCGTTATAGGTTTGGCGTAGTGACCACAATCTCACCTGATGTTAAGTGATGATGTGACCTAAGTGATAACACGGTAAACCTAGTTGAAGACTGGCTCTCAAGTGCAGCTAACGGAACACACCTATTGGTGCTTGGCGACAGATTTTCAACTTGAGGGTGGTAGCTAGCCAGGCGGGCATTAGAAAATGCCTTACCACCATGCTATGGTTTCCCCACGATGTTTTCCTTCACCGAAATCTCAGGCTCATTGCAGGGATTCGAACTCACGTCAAACGACGCGAAGTCGTATACCACTTCTTCTTTGTTCTAGTCATTATGGGCGCTACCGTGTAGCTGTGGCTCCGTAGACCAGATCGCGTGGCTTGGTAGTGAAATGGAGATGATCAAAATCAAAATCAAAAATACTTTATTCAATATGGACGTCAACGTAACGTCATTGAGAAGAACCGGCAAGAAACTCGATCGGGCTAATCTTTTGAATATATTTTTTTTCCGACTGTTTAAATAATATTTACAGTGAATAATCATCAGTTAACAATCCAGTGGATGCACAGAGAAGGAGTCACTTCCGGACATACTATCACTCACATAATCATCCACCCTATAATAACCTATTGACAGTAAAATCTGCTTAACATGGTCCTTAAACTCATTTTCCGGCAAAAGAGTAATATGCGCCGGAATCTTATTATAGAACCTAACACTATTACCTAAAAAACTTTTATTAGTCTTACTAAGACTAAAACACGGTACGACGAATTTATGTCTATTTCTAGTATTAAAACTGTGCTGGGCTTTGACAAAATCAAGCTTGTCAAAGTTTTTACGTATATACATTAAACTATCAAGAATTTATTGGGAGGGCAAAGTTAAGATATCGGGTTGAGGTTGATGGGTTGAGGTCAAACGATTCTTCAGAATATTCACCACTATACAGACGATAAAACACACTTATGAAATCTTAATTAAATATATACCCGTATAGAAATTGTATTACCAAATATAATTATATAATTTTTTTTTGATTTTAAATAAAATACTTTATTGATGACGCCATCACTTTGCGGGAATCCATCAAATACTTGGTAGGATCATGTTTACTTGATTGATTGCACTTTATTGATTCTGTTTGAAATAGATTGATAGTGGATATTTTCACGTACAAAAAAGTATTTGTTGGTTTATGAAATTGATATATTTTGTTATTTTTCCGCCTACCTCTTTGAACCCAATCTCGGATGACATTTTCAGGATACAAAAAATCTGAGACATATAATTCCAGTGTTCATGTAATTGCTTTTCCTGTTATAAACGCGTTGAGATTGATTATTGTGTAAAGAAATTGAACTTAAAATGAATAATTGAGACAAGCGATATAAAGCAATATAATTAGTATTTTTCTTTTTCGTGTTTACACAAGTTGTATTTTAAATCAAAATAACTCCTACCGTAGTGAAAATAGTGACTATTAGTCTTAATCATTGGAATCGGGACTATAGTATCGTATCGTAAATCGAAGAGGCTCTTATCATGCACGAAATATCATTTTATTAACACCTGAAAAAGGCACAAAACAATTTTTTACAAAAAATAGAAGTTCTATTATTTTGAGGAGTTCCCTGGTGTATCTTCGAAGTCGAAGGACAAATTAAAATGAGACCACCGTTGGATATTCCTTTACATCTAAATCGGTTAATAAAATATAATAAGCAAAGAAGTAATGGCTGATAAAAAAAAACCATAAAAAAACGTTCGAATTGAGAACCTTCTCCTTTTTTGAAGTCGATTAATAAAAGATCCGCAGTCATAGAAGCTTCCAGAAATCGATGTTGTGCTTTTAAAAACATTCATTAATAATTTTTTACATACCAGTAACTATTATATTAACTCAAGGTATGTCAGTTTCAAGTTTGATTTCATTACTCTCTAACCTAGTAAAGTAAAAATAAAATAAAAACAAAAATAGCACCGAAAGGGAAATGACCTCATTGTGTGCCAGTTAGTTGAAACATTTTTACGCACGCATCCATAAAGTTTATTTTTGGTACCGAACCGACGTACATATCTCGCGATCAACGAACATACCCTAAACCACAATTAAGGTTTACAGAACTACCTAAAATCGTCGCCATCAGCGCAATTAACCGTAAAATTTAAAGGCCGTGGCGAACAAACGACTTGTTCAATCTAAATAAACAAACATGCAACACTATCAACAAATCAACATAAAAATTACATGTTATATAAATAAATTTTGTGTTAAACGTATAACAATTTCACCTATATGTCATTCACATTTTATATTCACTAAGTATAAAACTATTTTATATTAGAACTACATATATTTTTACTGAATAACGGGTTTTAATCATTGAGTAATAAAACCGTCAAACAACTTTTGTGACAGTTAAAACATTTTAGAGTCGGATATCCTTTTTATCATTTTGTACAATATTATTCAAAGTTTATTTTAAATAAATTAAATTGGGTCATAAATAACGTGTAAGAATTTAGACATTATACATCGTTCTCTATTTAATTATTATGTTGTAGTTTTATTTATACGTAGAAAGTAAAAGAAATCAAAATAATACTTTTTTTAATATTTACAAAAGATTTATGTAAAAGATAAATAGAAAATAAAGCTCCGAGAATAAATCGACGCTAAACATAACAACTTAGCTCAGACTTAGAAATAAAATTATCTAAATAAAACAATCTCATTCTGAGACAATTGTCTAATTGGAATTGAACGATTTTAAACAATTTTAGGTATTTAGTTCTTTATCTATTATGTTTGAAAATTGAACTAAAACTTAGTTTAATGTCAATCAACAGCTACCTATAATACAAACAATACAAGTTAATAATTAATGTCAAAAGCTGAAAATGAGGGATTAAATAACTTGGTTACGAATAATTGTATTATTTGAGATAAAACGGGTTGATAAGGGTCATGTAATTTTAATATCATTATATAAATGCTCAAGTTAAAAATATTTCTAAAGACATTTAAGTTAAAATGATTAAACTGTCATCGACACGTATACCGTAAAGTAATTCCAGTGATGGGTGCTAAAGAACTCTAATCTGTGCAAAATATTTTGTTTTTTACTGTTATGTATACAGTTTAAAAGAAATACATATTTTTATATTAGTGTTAAAGGAAATTTTACGTAAATGGCGCCATAAAATAAAACTTTAAAATGTGTCAATACAGGGTAGTAAATATTTAAATTTACTGCCTGGGAAAGATAATGTTTCTAGCTTGCAGTTAACTTGCTATGAGTATCATAGGTATAGCTCCAAAAGATAGGGTTAGATGTGCATCCCGTAAGTTAGATAAAATATTGTAAATGTTTATATTTTTATAAGTTTGAAATTAAGCGCTCAAGAAAATGTTCTCTTGGATCTGCTGTCAAGCTGCCTTAATCCCTGGATGCAATTACTGCAATAGATAACCATTACATCGAAAGTGATATTTTCTCCGATACTTGGATTTTTTGCTGCATCTTTGGGCGGGAGCACTTGGATACCAGCTTGGCCCGTTTGCCTCGGATCAATAACGAGCTGTAATAATTATTATGATGGCTCTTCGTCCTTGACTACACTATTTACAACTATATTGATATCTGCACTGGTTACATAACCTATCGCAGACATCGCAATTTCAAATGATGAGTACTATAAACTACAGTGAAATAGATAAAGATACATAATTAAGATGTGATTGTGTTAATCTGTACGTAATTTGTAAGTAGTTGTAATTAGTAAAGTGTAAGTTACGTGTGTGTGTTTTTTTTAAATGAAAAGTGTAAATGAATGTGCATCAATCTATGTTTTGTTATACTCTCTACTGGGTTTTAATAGACTCTTTATTTTCGAATCTGAAGGTAACTTAAATATGACTTTTCTAATTTTTTTATATTGTATTGATTGACTCCCAGTACCTTATTTGTTTTATTTGTATAAAAATCTTCCCAGAGAGCCCTCAAAATAAAACAAGTAGTGCATATTTTTAGGGACTTTAATTATATCCTTCTTCTTTTCTCAGGAAAATGTAAAGTTATCGTTCCTGCTTTTTGTTGGAAGATTACCTGGTAGATAACAAGTTGTCTAACAGTTATATTATTTGTCGATAGTTATATTACTATTTATACATTACTTATATTACATTACTAACATTTCACCTTATGACTTTTTTCCTACATGTTGCATTGAGCGTATCTTCCTCCGGCTTGACTCCACACTTTAGAAAGGCTATCAACTAACTTAAGAAATAAGCAGGACTTGCCAATGAACAGTACTATTCCCTAGTAAAGAGCATCTGGTTGGCAAGTACCCAGCCTCTTCTTTTGGCTTTAGTGCTAATTGTCATTTACCGAATATCCTGGAGCGTAGGTCTGACCTCGAAAAGACGATTTCTTATACCATTGATTAGTACAAACTGATTGTCCCATGCTGATGTAATCCTCTTTCGACCTTGCTCTGTACGTCTAGTACACACTCTAGTCATCCGGTATCGTCTAAAATTATGATACACGACAGATGTGGAATCTCGCAATGTAAAAGTAACCATTTTTAATTAAAGTTACATCTCTAGATACCTGAGCTTAAAATGAATACTCGTATTCTTATAACAAACAACATATATTTTGAGTATATCATTTAAATATAATTTGAAACACGACAAAACGATTACATAGTAAACTGGTGGTCGGAAAGCTAACGAGTCTGTCGGCGGGTGTTGGCCTGTGTCCAGCCGACGTCGAGGCATAAATTGCGGTGGAATACTTGCTACTCGGCATGCACTCACTGCCCTCTTTCCCACTTTGCATCTCTACTCTTAACGGAAAAAGTGAAAACAACTGTCGACAAAATGCTCAGTGAAGCGTCGAGTCTCTGGATCGCAATTATTTCTAATTGTGTACAAATCATGATCTATCGTATATATTTTTGTATATCGTCTTTCTACTAAGGCAGTGTTTCGTGTGTATCGTGTTTAAATTACATGATATTATAGATTCTCCTATCATTATCATTTTGTATAATTTCTTTATGTAAATGCTTTTACGTGTACTGAAATATTTGTTGCATGTTATATTTTACTTTAATTTTGTGACTCAATAAAACTTATCTCAGTTTTATCAATAACTATATTATGATGTTACCTTGTCGATAGTCCTTTATCAATCGATAATGTTTAGTATATGTATCCGTAATATTTTCTTACCCATGGTCTCTACTGAAAATATTTTCTACGGAATGTGAGCTAAAAAGAATAATTCTGTATCATCAAATAGCAATATTTTATTTATATTTAGTTATTATTTTATATACTATTTAATATTGGATACACATTGAATGTATTGCCATTCCCAATTTCTAAGAAAGCTATAAAATTTATAAACGACTAAATTTATTGCACGTAAATATCGTTTGAGAAGATGGAAACGTTCATCAGACGTATTATAAAAACGAACGAACGTCCGTGGTCGCATCGTGCGAAACGACTTCCGGCGTGTGAGTTCGACACTGCAATAGACGAAACCATAACGCAGTCATAGACTAGTGGCATATTGCCTATTGTTTGGCATCTTCAACTTTTGGCATCGGAACTTTAACAGAATAGCAACCAACTGCTATATCAGCATAAGTACCTTACTACTATTAAACATGAATAATTTACACGAAGTTTCAAAAATATGGGCATTGGACTATTGAGTTAATAAATGTCATAAAAAGAACGTACGTTCACGTACGAGCACATAATATTGGCAAATAATAAACCAACCCAATTTGTAACTTGCAAATATTTACTAAAATCGGGTTTAAATTTCATGGAATTCCGAAATCAAACATTGAGATATATATATATACTTAATATTTAGCTTAATGCCTAAATCTCCTGGACTGTGAAATCAAATATAAATTACATGCATTTTCAATAATAGTTTATATATGTTACTTTTATACATTGTTATTGTTATATATTTTATACATTGCTTTATATATTGTTATGTTCAAATTTAAATAAAAACAGCTTGACCGATTTTATGTATGTATGTACGGGAAGTATAAGTTTATTTCATTATCGATGAATGGTCAATAATACTTAGAGAAACAAAAAAAAAATTACAAAAAAAAATAGACAATTGATTTTGATGAAATTTTGTACACAAAAAGTATACATTTATTGATATACAAGAATCCTCAGTAATACTTTTAAGAATTGTAAAAGAAACATTTATTACTAATTTTTTAAAGAGTTTGATGAGAATATTGAAACGGGAAGCACATGTCATGCGCTATATGAATTATCAATAATATGAGTAAAAATAAAATTACATGTTAAAAATAATTACTGTGTAACAAACACGTGAGAAGCCGCGGGGCACCACTGGTTTATAATAATTACATGACAATTTTTTATATTTTCTGAGAAAAATATCTGAAGAACTCTGGAAGTATATTATATTACATTTTAAAACAGCGGTGACAGTCCAGAAACGAATCTCAAATCAAACTCATGATAAGACACGTCTTCTTGAAGCAAGTTACAATGATATAATAGGATTATCACCATAAATACATCACAGTCGCAACATAATATGTAACACAAAAAAAACTAATTTCTACAAGGTACACTCATCTTCTGATATACCTACCCAGACTTTTTTGCCGTACAAGTAACACCAAATGCACGGCCAAAAGGTTTTTTTAGAAAACGTTTTCATTGGTTAGAATTGCGAATATTGTACCATTTGTCACTGACAGAGACTCACCTTTCCATATCATACTACAGACCCTTGAAAATGTTCTACCAATTGTGACCAATATTTACAAAAAGCATCATTTACTTTTTCTTATAATTCACGGGCGGTCTACTAACCGGGAATCCGAATGACGTCAACGGCTCATTTAAGAGAAAGTTGCCCATCAGAGAATTTCCTTCGGAAATGCCGCAGAACTGATGCCTGTAATTTATTAAATGTGGATCAGTGGACGCAATGTAACAATCGTTTGTAGCATTGCGTCGGCTACACTATACGGTGTGTTTCAATAGACGCTTATCTTAATCATATACAATAAATCTGTAGTTATATCAGTCTATAATGTTTTCTTTTTAATTTCCTTTAGACATTCTACATAAAGAACACTGGTCACGAATATCCCATTTAACAATTATTTACCTGTCTGTCTATCTAGTTGTATGTCAGGGTTTAACTAAAGAATGCTTAACGGATTATTATAAATTCGTAAAAAGTTATATTAAAATAATGAAAATTTTATTGCTTCTCAACCAATTTTGATGAAGTTTTGTAGACGGGAAGTATATTATGACATTACATAATTGATAGATTATTAGAATTGTCAATAAAACGTTTAGAAATCATAAAAAAATATTTACAAATAATTTTTTTATTTTTCAACTGATTTGGATAAAACTTTCTACGTGGGAATTATATATTATTCCATAGTTGATAAGCTCCAAAAATTCTCAATAATAATTTTGGAAAAATAAATTGTCCCGATTTTGATGAAATTTTGTACACGGGAAGTATATGCGATTCCTCATAAAACTACGGGACGAAATTAATTACTGCGTAATAAACGCGTGCGTATTCGTGCAGCATCGCTAGTTCATTATATAATTATAACTTTTGTTTACTGACCTGATTGTTATGTATCTACAAGTGAAGGAACGTGAGTCTATGTTGTACTACAATCCGACAAAGTTTTATTAACATTAAATTGACCTTTCCGATTTTGAAATGACCCTTCCATTGGATCGCTAGTGACGATATAAATAACCGAAGCAGTTGTATAGAACTTACATAATTTATTGCTAGGTTAGCGATCGATTGTGAATTGAAAACATTTACTACGTACGTACGTACATAACGTAACATGTACATACATACTAGGGTGGGCCAAAAAAACTTTTAACTTTTTTTTTCTTAGCCACTACGAAAATATCGTTCATGATGACGAAAAAAAAAATTCTGGTAAAGTTTCAGCCCTTAATATTAATATTAAAAGGTGACTTGTTGTGATTTTTGATTTCCCATTTAAATAACATAAGATTTTTTTTTTGTTTGGATTTTTGATGCACTCGAACGAATGAATGTCTAGTAAAAATAAATAGATATTCTTGTAGGAAATTTGACGATTTAAAAAAAGGTCTAAAATAATTTTTCGCTAAGTTGACTCGTTTAAAAGTTATTCGCGGTTAAAGTCCAACCTCAAATAGTTAATGATAACTTTTACAATTTTTTATTCTCTATCAAAAAATAATGACTCAAAAATATAAAATATCTTAGTTTTCTTAAATCTTATCGAGTTTTTTTTGATGATTTAGTAGAGAAAATTTTATGTGATTCATCACGATTCAAATAAAAAGCGTTAAATCGACATTTTGTAACAACTTAGTTGGCAGTACTGTAAAGATTATAAATTTAATTATGTCATATAAATGTTAATTCGTTATTTAAAGTCAACTTATTACTTTTTTTGTATTTTACCGCAAAAATCACTGTAGTTTTTGATCATAGCGCCACTTCTATGGCATTATTTACATGTAAACAATACTTAAGGTAACTTAAGTCAGTCTTCTACAACTTTGTTTATACTGTGCGGCATCTTGGATTGTTTGATGTGTATTTAATTATTATATTGGAGTATTAGTAAAGTTCACTGAGTTAGTTTTTGATTTTAAATTTTTATTATTAAAACTTTTTGCCTTTAATTAGAAAATGAGCTGCAAGCCTATTTTTTTAATTGGTACTCCAAACCCATACACGTCTTTGGCCGTAAATTAAAAATTATTTGAAACATGATTCTTAATATTTTACATTACCTAATAGTTAAGTGCAAATGAAGCACTTATTAATTTTTCAGGAAATAATTAATTTTTTCGTCATTACTCAGGTAAAGTACAGTCCCGAGTTTTTTTTAATTAGGTATGGAAATATCGATTTTTCTTATGATTAACGATATTTTGTAAAAATTTTGTTGTTTAATTAAAAAATACTCATTCAAATTTACGAAAACTAAGATATTTTATATTTTTGAGTCATTATTTTGTGATAGAGAATAAAAAATTGTAAAATTTATCATCAACTATTTGAGGTTGGACTTTAACCTCGAATAACTTTTAAACGAATCAACAGCGAAAAATCATTTCAGACCTTTTTTGTAGATCGTCAAATTTCCTACAAGAATATCTATTTATTTTTACTAGACATTCATTCGTTCGAGTGCATCAAAAATCAAAACAAAAAAAAATCTTATGTTATTTAAATGGGAAATCTAAAATCACAACAAGTCACCTCTTAATACTAATATTAATGGCTGAAACTTTACTAGAATTTTTTTTTCGTCATCTTGAACGATATTTTCGTAGTGGCTAAGAAAAAAAAAAAAGTTTTTTTTGGCCCACCCTAATACATACATAACAAACGTACCTACTACGGACCATCTACATAAGTCCACTTAAAAATCCTTATGGTATCTTATACCATATACTACTAGTTATATACTATATATTACTAGCTGTGTCCCACGGTTTCACCCGTATTAAATTTATTAGATTAACTCTTCACCACGTCGCCACCAACGCACCCGTGTAGTCTGCTGCGCTCCTTAGGGTTGTTTCGTGAAGTTATGTAACTTCTAACCTTCCTTAACAAATAGACTATATAAACTTTAAAAAAATCTAATAGAAGCAGTGGTTCCTAAGATTACCCTCCACATACACAGTAACTCACAAAATTGTTACTCTCTCTTTATAATATAGCATAGATTTAAATTCTTTGTGTAATTATAACTGTATCCACCGAAGTTAACATAGCAAAAATGAAGGAAGTAGTGACTGAAAATCTTCATTCAAGTTTGAGAGAGATAGCCACTGAACTTTCTGTGTATCACGAGACGATCCTTATCATTTGAAATAATCACTTGGGTATGAAACATGTTGCCGTTCAAAACACCTGAATTTTCTCCAAAAACTCAATCGCAGAGTTGCTGAAGACATGCTGGAACGAGTGAATTCCGACCCAATATTCATGAAACGCATTGTTACTAGTGACGAGACGTAGGTTTACGAGTTTAACATGCAAACTAGTCAACTTCGGACTGTCGTTTTCTAATTGAACCGAAACCGAAAAAACCACGCCAAGGTCGATTAAAAGTCAAAGTCATGTTGACTGTTTTCTCTGACTATCGCGGTGTTGTACACTCGGAATTCTTACCGGAAGGTCAAACGGTAAATAAAGTATATTATTTGAGCATTATGCGGCCTTTAAGAGAGAAAATTCAACGAAAAAGGCCATATTTGTGGAAAGAAAATTCTTGGATTTTGCACCACGATAATGAGCCTTCGCACAAGGCCATCATTGTGAACAAATTTTTTACCAAAAACTCAACAATTACCATCGAGCAACCACCATATTCACCAGATATGGCTCCAGCCGACTTCTTTCTTTTTCCTAAACTCAAATTACCACTTTGTGGCACCCTTTTTCATTCGGTAGAAGACATAAAGAAGAATTCGCGACTAGAATTAAATTCATTTGCGGAAAAAGTGTTAAAAAATGTTTAGAAGATTAGATTATTCGTTGGCGTAAGTGTATCGTTTCTAAAGGAGCATACTTTGAAGGCGATATAATAAATTTGGATGAATAACTAACATTTTGTGTATTATTGATCTTTTCCGGGTACTTAAATGACGGAGTATTACTAAAAAAAAAAAAGTGATATATGCTCTCCATCATATGAAACGACTGAAGTGGAAGTAGGCTGGTCATGTGGCAAGATCGACAGATGGTAGGTAGACAGAATTGGTCACTAATTGGTCAGGTCAAAGAGGAAAAATAGCCAGAGGACGCCCTAGAGAACGATGTGTGGATGAATTTAAATAAACTGTTGATTGTTGAAACTGTTGGAGGGGGCCTATACCCACCCGCAAGGGGCCTTAACTTAATAACTATGTAAACATATATTTTAATGTTATTAATTTATATGTATGTTAAGAAAATAAAAGGGCTTTACTATTATGATATAATATGTAATCAATATTTGTATGCCCTAAAAATACTGTGCTATTCTTATTAACGCTACGTTTCTTATAAATGATTTGTTGGTTTAAATGTATGATTATTCATATTCTTTACACAAAATAAAAAAGAGCGTTTATATTAATCTTTATTATATCCTGTTAAGGAAAAGTAAATGTCAAGGCCGCAATATTATTTTAAGATCACAGCTTAACGTATTGCGCGTAGTATTACGCGCAAATTGCTCGTCTTTCTGTGTTTTATATGATTAATTTGAATCTTGGCTATATTTATTTTGTAATTAATATGTACATAATATAACGTTTATTTTAATGCTTATCATTCGTATGAAATATTGTATTTGGGTCTTTTCATGTGAATAGATAATTATTGGAGTATATTTGTAATTAAAAAAAAAATACCCGACTACGGCAAAGCCGAAAGGTAGGGTTGTGTTTTTAGCAGTCTATGCACTCTATGTTTGTGATGTACATAACCACCGTTCCACCGTAACGGCTAAACTACTCTTAAGATTTTGATGAATGAGGTGTCGACGGATTTGTTTGTATTGTCCGGGTGGCATGGGCTACATTTTATACAAACAGAATAAATATGATGAATGTTACATCCAAAAAAGTAGGTATCTCTGAAATTTATTTGTGCTATAGTATGAGGAATGATATGTGTATAAATGGCGTGAATAATGAGATAAGCTTAAGACGAAACTTTCAGCCAGATTGCCATTTCAGTTACACATAATTCAAACAAATAACCTTAAGTAGTTAATTGAAAGCTAGATAGATGGGTCGATAGCTTTCGCACCCAAGAAGAAAACAAATTAAGCGATGTGGTGATGACTGAATCTGAAAAATGTACGACAAAGATATTAATTTATTAATATAAACAACAATTCTATTCTTCATGAATATTGAAATGATTCAGAGAAATGTTTCTAAACATAATAAAACTGAATTCAATGGGTCCATTTTTGCTTCAACCAAAGGAACAGACGTGTAAAGATATTTTCATCTTTGTGTAGTGGTTTGTAGGTCATCAATCATTCTCTTTATTGTACTCAAAAACGACAAACAGATGAAGAATAGAATGAATAAAAACATGGCAATTGAATAGCATAATCACAATTTTATTTATTTATTTATGGGTTATTGCGGTTTTTTTTCAGTATTATATTTAAAATGTTATTTCTACAAAAAGAAATGAGGCTATATTGTTTATGAATCAATATTTTGTTACCAACTTTGTACATAACTAGCGTTGCACCGCGACTCCGCGCACTATTATTTTCGTCCCGTAATTTAATTTTTACTCATATTGTTGAGAATTTATATCGCTTATCAATTGAGGAAGGATCACAGATGTCTAGGAATGACAAAATATCTTGTACAGAACATCACCAAAATCGGTTGAAAATTTATAAAAATATTTACGATTCCAAGACATATTATTGATGATTCTTACCTATAGCTTAACGACTATGGAATGACATGAGCTTTCCGAGTACAAAATTTTATTAAAATCGTTCATGCTGTTTTTGAATTAATTTCAGACATACAGAAAGGCCAAAAAATCATGTGATGTTTGTGATTAGTGTCCTTTATACAACTAGTGTGACCGCGGCTCTTCTTGCGTGAACTGTAGCTCCGGTGGAGCGCATGCGCGAATCGAGCTACCCCCGCTCAAAAGACGGAAGATAAAAATGCTTATTGTGGCTGTTCCTTAGAAGATGGATATATGCTATGACTGACTTTTTTGTAGGTGTTTATAAGATCTATTAATTTGATATATCTCTTACGATTTACTCAGCGTAAGCCATTTAAGCACCCCAAATGCGTGTTTTTTTCTGAACTGATTTATCATTATTGTCATTGCTTATTTTGTATGTTACTTTATATGACAAAATATATCATATAACCTGGCCAGATAATATAGCTACAAATTAAAAAAAACATGTAAATCGGTTAAGTGGTTTTCACGTGAAAAGAACATAAATGGACAGACAGACAGAGAGACGTTGAGTTTTATAATATGTACAGAAGATGTTAGAGTTTTAATGAAAACTGGTCTTTGATCAAAACCCGGTTTATGATTAACTTTACAAACTCAATTTCATCGCGATCTTGAGAAATATCAAGATTTTACTCAAATCTCCTAAACTAGTTTAGTATTAAGATAAAATAAAGTCTAGTTGCTCGCATAACTTTATTATATCTAAATAACTAGTATTTCAAATAAAAAAATACTGGTTGTTCTAGTCTTGGCCTGGCGACAAATACATGTGAGATAATATATTTTTTAATCGTTTATAGTTTTTTTTTAGCCTGATGGCCTCAATCTCCCCTGTTGTTAAGTGACGAAGGAAGACTGGCTTTCAAGTGCAGCTGCCTGAACACACTTTATAGGTGCTTGGCGACAGATTTTCAACTTGAGAGTGGTAGCTAGAAAATGCTCTACCATCATGCTATCGTTTTATCACGGTGTTTTCCTTCCCCAAAAGCTCAGGCTTATTTCAGATATTCGAACTCACGTCAATCGATGCGAAGTAAATTAATAAATATACATTTATTCCCCCTTAACTATGTACTTTATTATAAATAACAAGTATTGGATTGCAACCGCAATACACCAGGCTCACTTGTCATATTGGCACGTTTAATGAATGATTCACGTTACACCGGGACGAGGCCGGGTCGGTTCTGGGTACGGTCAAACTATTTTGTAGGAAGTAGGTAATATGGGATCAGTGCCACCCCGTGCCCGCCCGGGGCACGAATCCGGCCCTGTGTAGCATGAATTAACTACTTCATTCAAGAGTATACTATAAATGTTCGATCGTGTCCGGGCCGGGCCTCAGCCCAGGTGCGCCAGGTGTATGGCGGATTCAATCCAATACTTATTATTTATATAAACTACATCATTAAAGGAGAATAAGTGTATATTTATTAATTTAATTAGTCTGTGTAGGTTTGTTTATGCGGTTATAAAATTGAAAAAAAAGAAATAATTATGTTTTATTAATTATTTTATTAATAAGTTATTATTACAGATACTGTTATTTATTTACACGACAATATCGTTGCTACAATATATCTTCTTGACGTAGCATTGTCTACAACCTACGCAGCTACGTTAATGTCGATAGCCTACGATTTAACGTTTCCACAAAATATCGTATTTGACAAATGGTTTATGAAAAATAGTAAATAAAAATATAATAATCTTTCAAACATATAAATTAGAAAAGAGAACTCATTTCTGTATACTTGAACTGTATACACGTTATTTATAATTCGTGATCGAAATATAGGGTTTACTATGAAATAGGTAACGCGTAAGGCATATGAAATTTGAAATTGTTACAAAGTTCGAGTCTGATCGTGTCCGTTGACTGAAAATTTAAGCTAAAAGGCGTGCATACTAAGTTCCTTACAATCCTTATACTATTGAGAACCCGATCACGTATTTTGACATCTTGTAAATATTTATTAGAATGAATCGGTCGTCTCAACCGGCGCTTTGGACCATATAAAATCAAATAATTCACTGAGTTCGAATGCTGCATTAACGACCTATTGCTATTACATCCTTATAAAAATAGTTTAAAATATTTGCATTCTTTTTTACCTTAAATGCTTATGTTTTGACCATTGAAAATATAACAATTCACTGAGTTCGAATACCGCCTAACGATATATACTTACCTATGGCAGTCTTAAAAAAAATTGTTTAAAGTATTTGCCGCTAATTAACCTTATACGCCTATATTATAAGATAAAAAATGTATATACATAAGCAAGAATTTGTTTTAGTGTCGTGCAAAATATTTACAAGTTTAGACAGTGGGAAAAGTATTTTTTTATGCAAATGTATAAGTAATTTCATCTAAAATTTCTTTCCTACTTCCGTCTGGATCTTTCTGCAACAAACAATTCTCTTTTTTAACGCGAGCGTTGCTAATCTGTTCCTGACGAAAGTGGTTAAAAAATTTAAGAACTAATTATTTATGACGAATTTTCTAAAAGAAACAACGCCTTCGTGAATCAAAATACACATTTATAATTTTAACTTTAGTAATCAATTTCAAATGAATCGTATTAAAGAGGGTTGAATGTCGCCGCAATAACAAACAGTGACGTGTTCTCGTCGCCAATGTGTCTGCTAGTCGATCTCCGGATCACTAACAGACATGAGTAATATTGAACAACACCCACGCTGTCCTATTTGTGTACCCGCCTTATTGTCATCACTATTTATTTGATGTAATAAGTTCAAGTACTAAATATGTTAGCTATACTTTAAGTATATTTTAGTTGTTTAGTCTCGTGACGCTGTTAGAGTTAATACAGGTGAACGGTACAGATCGATTTAAATAAAAAATTAACAAAATGTAAACGTAATTTAACTATAGTTTAATTTACCCACTATGGATGATAGGTAAATAACATGTATGTTCAAACGAATTTAGTTTCCATAGCTATTGATAAAAACGATAATTAATTACGAGTATGAAGTTGTAATATCTATGATTGACTGTTACATCTTATATAATATATCAACCTTATGTAATTAAGGAGAATTAAGGGGTTCCCAAAGTATTTTAATGGTAATAAAGCTCGGACAACGACCATAATTAAAGTTCAAAATTCAATATATTTTGATATTACCTTATACTCAATGGATTATTATTGATTATTATGCAACAAATATGTTTCAAAAAATCAACTTAGAACAGTTTAAATAAATTCAATACAAAGTCTTGGGACTAACACCTACAGAAAAAAGATGATTTACCCAATTTTTAGTTACGCTACTTTATGCGCTATTACTTGAATTGATATTTCACAACTGGCACTTAGAAATATTTTTCGGTAATTTGATGTTTTACGATAAGTACAAAATTAAAATAATTTTAACTATTTTATTTATTTCTACGTCCATTGTTTTAATGTGGTAATATACTCTTGAAATTTAACTAAATTACTTTTTCAAAAGCATATATGTACATAATTGTTATATCGCTTATTTCATGTATATAAAAATCCAACTGTTAACACCAAAAGCAACACACTAGATTCATCTAGACTTGTTACTTCTGAACTAACTATTTTTTTTTAATAAAAAGTAAGCTACAAATTCCTCGATTCCTAAGCGGACCGCGTGCCTGACTTTGGTTTGCCGCCCCAAGGCTATCACGGACTTATTCCGTTACAGATCTTGAGACCCATGTTCGGACGAGTTTCCTTTTGATTTTCTTGAATGTTTCTTGAACTGATGGTAGTTTTAATAGTCAAGAGTTTCACCTCGAAGTCCAAAGTTAATAAAAAATATTAGTTTTTTAATAAATTGAATGTACAACAATCTGAAATGTATAAGTTATTATATGTATGGTATTATATGTATATTATAATATTCTCTGTGTTGATTGTTTTTTAAATGTAATATCTTCAGAAAAGCGTATTAAAATATTTATTTATTCCAAGGGAAACAAACCGTTACAATTCCATATTAGTAATTAAGAATCATGAAATACAAACCGAAATTAGCTTCCAGTAAATTTATTAATAAATAATACGAGTTGCTAGTACACAACCATTAAAATGATAATAATTGTAAACAATAAAATTACTGTAAAAATAACTAAAAAAATGTTGATAAACCCTATCAACTTTCTTACCGGTTCTTCTCGATACAATAAAATATTTTTGATTTTTTGAAAGAAATATAACCCGGTATTTAGTACTTTAATATAGAATACTATTAATTTATAAGAGTTAAATATACATAGATGGACTTGTTAAAAATGTACAAGATGCCGATGCCTTTTCACAAAGTGAATAGATAAGGTCAACGTAACTGTATATAAAAAGGGCGCGCGCAATCGAGCTACGGGCCTCACTTTCCCCGGCTGCGGAGGCTAAAAATAGACGCTCGCGATAAAATGGCCCTACATATTTCCAAGTTTAACTAAGTAGACAAACTTACCCATACAATAGAATAAAAATTCTTGTGAGTAAATTTGTGCAGTAATACGACGAATGAAATAAATTATATATAATAATACACTGAACCTACACATTTTTATATTTATTTAGGTACTTATAGATGTATAAAGAAATTTGATTTAATCTCAATAAAATATCACAACTCTAATAAATCCTTAATCATAAATCCTATCCTACCAATATTATAAATGTGAAAGTTTAGATGTACAAACGTTTGAACGGATTTGGATGAAATTTGGTTCACAGATAAATAACCTGGATTAACAGATAGGATAATTTTTATTCCGGTAAAGACCCAATTCTGAAGGCCGCGCAGACGAAATCGCCAGTAAACATAAAATAATGATGCAAAATAATATATGTTTGTATTTTTCCTTGAGGATATTGTCTATCCTAATTCCTATTCTAAACTATATTCTCGTGTTCTATTGCAATAACTTTCATGTTTTAAACTGGACTAGTGTCTAGTAGTCTAGAGCTAAAATTGTGTCACAGTGTCGGAATGAATGGCTAACTGTGGGTCGTGGGTGGGCCGATTTTTATTCCGGTAAAGACCCAATTCTGAAGGCCGCGCAGACGAAATCGCCAGTAAACATAAAATAATGATGCAAAATAATATATGTTTGTATTTTTCCTTGAGGATATTGTCTATCCTAATTCCTATTCTAAACTATATTCTCGTGTTCTATTGCAATAACTTTCATGTTTTAAACTGGACTAGTGTCTAGTAGTCTAGAGCTAAAATTGTGTCACAGTGTCGGAATGAATGGCTAACTGTGGGTCGTGGGTGGGCCGGCCATCCGATGTCTACATTGTAAATAAGCGGATTAGAACACAGATGTGACACATAACAATCTTCACCTATGTACCTCTTCACAGCATATAAGTGTGTTTTTTTATACATTTATTTTCATACTAACTCGGCAGGTTGCCTTTTTCGGTAGTTAATGGTTCGACCAAAGCGCCACCTATAGACCGTAACATATCTATAAGCCATCGACTCAATAAATAAATAAAAATATCAGCTCTAACTGTCAAGTCGTTCAGAAGTTATATAAAATTACTAACAGACGCAAATAATATAGCATAATTGTCAGTGAAAGACCGATACAATGGTAGCTAACAACAAATAAAACACAGATTTATAACTCTCAATAAATAACTGTTATTTAAATAATCCTTTTGGGGGACTGGCTCTCAATTGGAGGAACCGGAAAACATCTATAGGCGTGATAGATATTCAACTTGAGGGTGGTGATAGCCAGACGAGTTTAGAAAACACCTTACCATCATGCTGTGGTTTCATCACGATGTCGTCCTTCACTAAAAGTTCAGGCTCATAGCAGGGATTCGAACTCACGTCTATGGACTCGGTGCCCGTGCACACTAATACTGAGTCAATAACAGCTTTCAAAGAAATACAAGACACAATTACTTAGTAATTTAGAAACTTTTTAAAAAAAGCAGTGAAGCTACTCGTATTAATATTCTTTGTAAGCTAAAAATAAGTTATTGTTTAACACGCACATACCTACATAATAACGAAACTAATTGTACCTTTGAAGTAGCCCTTGGGAAAGCCATTCTTAAAAATATGCATTAAAAATTCTGATTAACATTCACGACTGAACATAAAGGACTATATTTGTTTAATTTTAGAAGATATTATGTATGTACATATTATCAATACTTATAATAAAACAGTACAAAGTTGAAATATGTACAATAAAGACATTTGAGAAAAAATTCTATGGAGGAGTTCAGAATTATGGACAGAAAACATTTCGTCAGTTATTGAAATTTTAGTTTGTCTGTGCATCTGTTAGTTTGTATGCCAATCACGCAGAAAATACATGACCGAATTTGATGAAATTTAATATGATTGAAGTTTATAATCTAGTTGAATAGCATTATATTTATAAAGAGTAATAATATATTCAACTATATGTTCAGAAGTTAAAAGACGCACACAGATTTTTATATATAATTTAATTAATTACTAACATGCTTAACGTTTTCAGAATGCCCACCAGCTGCAGACGGTATGGAGCGTTTTGCATGTCCTACAACTGATAGACAAGGCCGATACAGATGCATAGACGATCACGTATTATGCGACGGCTTTATAGATTGCCCTAGCGGCGAGGATGAAGATCGACAGGCGTGCATGTTCTATAAAACGGTAAAGAGTTTATCCAAATAACTCAACATTTTTACACATTTCTTTACAAATTTTAGTAAACAAACCCTCAGGAAAAAAGATAAGAAATAATAATAAGGCCCTAAGAAGGCACTTATGAATGTCAAAACACTACTACTTGTCCGGAAACCATGCCAGTTGTAAGAAACTTGATCGGGTTTAGATGGGAACAAGCTAAGCCCAGTGGGAGAACTGGCTGTCATGTGCAGCTGGCGGAACACACCTCGGTATATAGGTGCTTGGTGCAGATTTTCAACTTGAAGATGGTAGCTAGCCTGGCAAGCATTAGAAAAAACCCTACCCCATGCTATGTTTCATCACGATGTTTCCTTCACCGAAAGCTTGGGCTCATTGCAGTGATTCAAACTCACGTCGATCGACGCGATGTACGTACACGCTACCACTGAGCCATCATTGCTTATAAAAGCTTCGAGACAACACTATCATTCAGGTAATGAATGATTCACCCTTTAAACCCTCTTTCGATAACAAAAGCTTGTTTTACATGATTCTCGAAGCTATTATCGGGCTAATCCATAATGTTCTTATGGAGTTCAAAGTAGAACCTAACTCAATTATCTAAAAAACTATTAATATTACTGTCTTTCGAAAGGACTAAAATTAACATAATGATTATATTTATTTTACAGACAAAGGCTCACCTGGATGTTCTGGCCGATGCACTGTTGCGATGGGCACGTGGCCGCTAAACCCCTACATCCATCTCGATCCCTGACCCCTTTAGTGCTCCAACATTCCGTCAGTGCTACACGTACTTTATTTAAAATTATATTTAAAAAACGAATAATCGTCTCCCGTACTCATTAGCGAACAATGAGAGCTGCGAACTCCTCATGAATAAACAATCGGACGCAACCAGTCAAGATAAACTCGTATATGCGTTGAACGTAATGAAACATATCAAGTGTGTAGTGTACAACAGCCTATGCCGAAGATGTAACCACGTGAGTGTAGAGTGTAACGTTTCCGTGTTCAGCCGGCAGACAGCAGTCAGTCGGCGGACGAGTCGGATGCATAATATTAGTGATGGGATACGACTTGGTTTCGTCCTTATTAAACTTCTCCGCAGCAGAATTACCTTTTAAGTTATTCGTATCTTCTAGCACTTATTAAACTAAAATGTGAGACTGGTAGTCGACATTGTTAGTCAGTAGAACATATACATAAATATTTTAGAATAATAGATCTTCATTTAACGAAACGAGAATGTTTATGTCCATTTGTTGTAATATTCATTCACCTTATGTATTTACTGTACCTTAAGTTACTAACATACCTTATGAGGGTTGTAAAGTATTTAAGGAGATTCTAATAAATTGTACATACATAGATATATTTAATAGATTTATTTATATTCATTTAACTAGTCGGCCTATAAATTAACAGGAAACGGCATCTGTTTCAAGACAAGGACTTTGAACATCTTTTGGAAAACCCATAAGAATTAAGTTGATTTCGTTGATTTCTTTTATCTATTCTGAACAATATCTATTGTTTTTGAAAATAACCCAAATTAAAATGTGAAATCATTATAAGGTCATATTGTGTGTTACAATTATAACTATAGGCAGCTATTTAATTGTAAATTCATAATATACGATTACTATTATAATTACATATGATTACAATTATTGTTTTATTAAATTCTTGCGATAAGTAAATTACTTAATCATGCTCGTTTCCGATACTTTTTGCGAAATTAGTATTTTGACTGAGAATAATTATTGTTGTTATCGAATGCCGAAGAAGTCTGATTGCTGTTGTAAATACAGCACTGTTTAGTCGTCAATAAGTTCCTATTATTAACGATCGCTGTTATGTCAATATTATTTCGATTTACGTATCTATAAACTAAATTATTGTTATAGTTCGAATAAAAAATATATTTTAACAATATTTTTCCTTTGCAAGTTATATCGACGGTGGAAAGGTTAATTGACTAATGCTTGAAGTTTGTCATACGGACGTTAGTCAATTAGCCTTTGCATTGCCCATAATATGTTGTGTAGAGCATTATATGTAAGCTCTGATTTTGGTCGAGAGGAATTCATTGGCATTACCGTATGACCACATACAATTATATTTAGACCCTATTAAGCAGTGTTAGATGCATATTATTTTAACAAATTATTAACTACGATTATTTCACCTGGTTTAAAAATACAAAATATTTTTCATCGTTAGAGTTGTGGGTAAAAGATACTTCCATATTCATTCATTACTTCGGTATATTTTATTTCACATTTGAAATATACCTAAATAATTGTTATTTAAATATTATCAAACCTTTCTTTATTATTGCATAGTTCCAATTATGATCTTCATTCGTGTTTTTTTATATACAATTCACTACTCAATTAAATGCATACGTGGCAATAGTTTACTTTGTATGAAAAATGTTAAATTATAGATGAACTAGCTATAGCTCACATCCATTAATTATAGTTAAATATATAAAAGTATTAAGTAAGTGTAGATTTTATTAGTATGTCTAATATAATTTAAAAAAAAAATATATTGCAAAATTAAATTTTAAAAGTAGACAACACATTTGGTAATAGTAATGATACTCGTAAAACACAGCTTTGAAATTTATTTTTATGATTAACGTACGTATTTTTTAAATTAACTTTTAATATTATCATCGTTATGTAGTTAAGTGTAATGTGTACGTATCGGGTAAGTGAAAGTATTTATGCTAGGTAAATAATAGAATACCCGCATAGTTATTTCACGTCATTTAATATTCATAAGGCACCAGTATATAATATGTAAAAGTACGTAATTAGTAGAACTTAGTTTGCACTAAATTTATTGATGTGTTTAGATTAGAATTTGATGAAATAATATATAATTTTTTACAATATAATTAATGCACTGTTGCTTTATTGTATAACACATATTTTGCACTGATTTTTTTAGATATTAAGGTGTAATAGGACTATTTTATAATTATCTGTTTAGAATGGATGTGAATAATAGCAACAATGATAAATCTCTTTTGAGGCTTAGGAGGCACATCAACGCAGTTAGCACAACTACTCCTTTACACCTAGGCATTCCGAAAAAAATAGTAAACAACAGAAAAAAAGCATCTGAATAAACACCACTTTTGTCTGAGAGAACTTTAGTTCTTGAGCCATCAGACACTGTGGTATTTATATAAAGTTCTGGACAAACAAATGTTGGATATAAGTAATAAATAATTTGTGTCTTTATAATTCTTGCGTGGATGATAAGACTCAGCTAAGATTTATCAAATAAAAAACAAATCATTTCATAATTTGTTATATTACAGATGATATCTTATCACCCTTTAATTTTTTATTTAGCTACCTGTATTTATAAATTAAAGTAAATTATTTTAGGGCATATGTATTTCATTTTTATTATTGTTTGTAATTATTTATATCTTAGATTTTTCATTATTAACTCAAACGTTAAGCATGTTTTTATATATACTAACAATATATCAACATAATAATTATACCGAAAAATCATATATTTTAAATCAACTTTTTTACATAATATACCTTAAAATAGTATTTATTCTAAATGTAAAAAGTTTATTTATTATAATATAAACATTAAAATATGTGCCAATGAATTAACTCGAGACTTACTAGTATATACCTCAGTATACAAAGCACCACTTAAATAATTGTACAAGTTAAACTTGTAATTTTTTTCTAGTCAAATATAAAATGTATTGTCCTACTGAATAATATAGAAACACGATGTATTTTAATTTGTTGCTTATCCTTTATCAATAACAAACAGTGCGATCCTAAATCTTACAACTTACCTAATCTTAGATTGAACTATGTATAGACGGTTTTTTTTTTACTTCTCAAAGAACGCAGTACGCGCTGACCGTTCATACCTACTTCGCGTGAGAACGGCGCGGTGGTTGGATACGCTAGGTAACCTACCTAGGCTCAACGGATTGCACACATGATTCAAAAAGACTATTCGGCAAATACATAATATAAACTATGAGTACCCACCGTTTTGTGGTATATTAATTATTTCTTGTGTAAGTGTCTACATGTGTTATTAATATGGAAAGTAAATAAATTATCTATTAAAATAATTGCACTAAAATTTGCCTGTTTCGTATGTGCACAGCAATTTATTGTGATATTTTAAATAATATAGGTTAAGATGCAACAAACCAAAATTTCAAAAGTAGAATATTTACCCACCTATGTATGGATGTTATTGCAATTATTATTTATATAGGTACATTTTAAAAAAAAAACACATAATCCCAACACAACTTTATTTCTATTAAATACAGGTTACATAGTTAAGTATTTATATTTCATTACAATTATACTTATTTAGAGTATTAATACCACAATATGTCTTTCTGCAAAACTTCATCTATATTTTAATTTAATTTAATCTTAGTCCTTATATTTTTAGAGTTATTTAATAATTTCAGTCAATTTTATCGATTCGTAAATATAGTTATGTATAAGTAGTGTAACAAAACCCTTAATCGTCGTCCCCACTGTGTCTCTCTCTACTCATATTGGAGCTGGTGCATAGATACGGATCAGCTTATCGCTGTTACTGTAACCGATCATGCGTCCTAGCCGTTTTTATACTTCAATGCACATTTTCACAACCTGTTTATTGTATGTATATTGTATCTAGTTCAGTGTTCCAGTATATATGTAAGCACGGATCTGTCAGCACAAGTTGTCACTAAATGTATATAAATTATAATGTTTCTAAAATCATATAAACCACAATGTTGTGCGACGGAAATAAATCCATATTAACATGACGATATGCAATGGTCTATAAGCAATTCAAATCTTTTTTTTTCTTCAACCTGACATTAACCGTTTGCATTGATTGCCTCTATATAAAGTTACCTAGGTCAAATATTGTATATTTAATTATGGCTATATTATACAATTCACTATTTCTACATAATAGTAAAGATCTGTATGATCAACAGAGAATAATTACTTGGAGACATTTTAATATTGAAGAACAATATTTTTAGACGGCACAATTGTAGCTTTTAAAAAATTATTCTTTATTTGGTCACACTTATAGAATTCACATATAAAATTTTCATAGAAATTTTGCTGCGATTTTCAATCTTATTTCATAATGATGACGTCGCATTGAATAGTCGTTATTATGGTGTTGTTTTCTCGCGATATTATTGTTTAAAAATGCAACAGAAATATTTTTGTAGACTTATTTAATTGAATACCACTAGATAGAGATTTACAATATCTATATTTTCTCATAATGTTATATTTGCCGAAAAGACAAACAGTAATACTTATATATGTATAGTATATTTAACCATAACATCTTAAATCTTTGCAATATATATGTAGTTAAACACGCAAAGTATCGTACATTATTAATCAACTAATGGTACATACTGCCAGGGATAAAATCCTTGCTCGCTTGAGCCTGCCACTGTATAAAGAAATTAACATTGTTGATTTATAAACAAACTTACAGGCGTTTATGATTAAAATTAAAATTAAATAAACTGCTATATTCCACATAACATGAACACCTATAAGTGTAACCAATACCCGCACAACATTCCATAGAATACCAACGAATACCTCTATATGTTGTCTTTGAGAGTATTCCCACTTTTTCATTCGGGTCATGGAGTTGCCTTGACATTTTGCAGAATATTATGTGTAAGCAACTCATATGGCGATAATCTTATAACGACTACGCTATTTTGTAGGCGTAATATACTTTTGGACTATTTATTATGTATTGTTAATTACTATGTATGTTGTATTAAGGTAAAAAATTAAAAAATAAATGTTAATAAATGCCTCAGCCAGATTGAAAATTGTTTCTATAAATGCAGATGTAAAAATTTACACGTCAAACACTTAACGAACGTCTGATTTCAATATAAAGTCACCCATTGTGTTGTGGTTCCCTAACTTCAGCTTTTAGCAATCATTCCCTTTGGCTATAATACAATATTTTTTTATAGTATCTCGTCAAATCGACGGCACTGTCTCTGATGGTAAGCACAATACAATCAAACACAACGGCGACCACTGAGACATCGAAATCCATCGACAGTCGGCGCTGTCATGCTGGCCTGTATAAATATTTCTTCACGTTACGCTAGAAAGACTGTCCCGTGGACAATTAAATAAGTATAATTTTCGAAATAAATATATTAAAAGGTAATGGAAATGAAATGCAAAATAGATTAATAAGTGTATTCCGAAGGCATTAACATTAAGTGAGATATAAAAAACAGAGTACATTTTTATAGTCTATTAATAATAGTAAAACCTTCACTAGTAAGAAATAGCCCACGTTTTGAATATATCCATAACAGAGCTGCTAATAAAAATCCGGCGTGAGAAGCTTGCGTTTAACTAGATATCCATTCTGTTCCATTTTATAGCTGCATCCTCAAGCCAGCATGAATGAATGCGTCCGCCAGATTTTCCACTAGTTTAATAAACATTCTTGACTCTTGACAATTTCGAGTAGTTTCAATTCTTTAGTATATCGATTACAATATGAGGGGTCTCTTGCTGTGTAAGTATGACTCCAAATAATAATGTAGAATAAGAAAATATAAATAAACTTGTAAAAATCTTGTAAAATAATTAACGTATTAAACCACAAACGTCTGTTCGGTAAGTCATCTTGAATCTGTCCGAATTCAATTATTTTTATCATCCTTCTATATTTTAAATTTAAAAGATTCTTTCAGCCAAAAGTACAATCTTTGTATACGGACTACTTATTTGATATATATACCGTAAAAGAAGTTTGTATTATAATATTAAATTATAATAAATGAACAAAAGATATGATGCCTTCGGAAAGCAACCGAAAACACAATAAATGAATTAATGAGGAATCAAATCAGGTGAAATAAATATATATAATTAAAAGATAAAAATGATTGATAAAACAATCATTACAGGACCCAATGTCATAAGAAAGAGTACGCAATAACGCTTAACATTGAGTTTAAGTGAACGAATGTATCAAACAAGCATGTAATCTATTAGATGTCGAGTTGTTACTGCAACCATCGCTGGTTTGATGGGAGGTGCAACACGAAAGGTCAACCCGGCCGCCAGGGCCAAAGAGTGACCAACTATACCCCACTATACCCACTCATTTCTATCAACGCCTTGCAAAGGCGAATTTTTCCTTTGAAAAGTATATATTCATATTGTAAAGTTGTAAGAAGATTGCCACGAATATTATGTTCTGCCTTAACTTAAGAAAAAAACTAATGACATAAGTCAAATATTTTTTATTATTTATAATAAAAATCATTTGATAATCCATGGAGATATGTATTCAAAACTAATTTTAAGTATGATACAATAAACGTGACTGAGTGCAATCGTCAAATGAGTAAGCACACAAACTACTAAACAATAAGCAGATCATGGTAAGCAGTGCGCTGAATAGAGACGCGCTCATGTTTACTTCGTTGCGGCGATTAAGTTTAGGTATATTCTGTAACAACGAACTTTACCAAAGGCGTCAAATCCCGCGCAATCATTGCATATGCGCAGGAATCCACTGGTAGCACAACTAGCGCCCTCTGTAGGGACGTTAGGGTAAGACGCCGACCGGCGGATATACGAGTATCCTTAATGATTATTAAGGATGCCATGATGCCAAATTTCAAGTTTCTGAGTCAACTAGAAATGGTCTAGGTTTTTTATGAGTGACAGAGTCAGTCAGTGATAAAATTGCTATTTTTCAGACTCTAACAACTCAGAACTATACAATTTTGGATTCTTGGTGTTCAAGGGAGCTTAATTAAATTTTAAGTGTGTAGGTTGAATAGCTTTTGACTTATGCTTAGCTTTCTTTCTCGAACTTGAGTGATGCAAAATGCAGTGTGTCTCGATCTTAAAATTAAATAAAAAGAGACAACCACAGCGCTCTACAGCTGAAGTTGCGGGCTAACTAAATCAAAACACATGTCGGGAACTCAATATAAGTAAATAAGTATATATATATATATAGAGAGAATCGTGCTGCCTCGCTCAAAAGACGGAAGACAAAAATGCTAATTGTGTGTGATCCTTAGAAGATAGGCATATGGCTATCGCAGACTTTTTGTAGGTATTTTTAAAGTCTACAATTATGTTGAACGTTAATTTGATATATCTGTTATGGTTTACTCAGCGTAAGCATTTAAGTGCCCCAAGTGCGTATTTTTTCCGAATTGATTTATCATTATCGTCACTCTTACTTTATCTTACAAAAGCGTGAAAATAACGTAAACGGACAGACAGACAGGTAGAGTTGAGTTTTATAATATGCCATCCTGCCATCATTTATAATAAATTTTAATAAAATTTTAAAGAAATACATATGTAAGTATGTTTGAGTTGCTTGGAAAAAAATTGCCGAAATTGTATCAATTTCGAGAATTTTTTTGACCGCCATGGCAGAATTTCAAAAACACAATTTGGAAACCGTGATTGCGCTTTGTAGTGCTTTTTTTCGAATTGACTATACTGTTGTCTAGGAGGTCTTGATACATTTACTGGGCTTGTGGGCGAGCGCAGAATGCACTCAGTCGAGTAAAAAAGGCAACAAGTGCAAGAGTGTAGTGGCCGAACCTCGAAAGTCGCGATCTAGCTTATCTTATTTAACCGTAATTCGATCTAATTAACTAGGAGGAAGGAAAACCATGCGTATGTGTTTAATCAATTTTGGTCGAAGTCTAACTAGCCATACTAAAAGAAAAACTCCTTTACAGTAGGTAGTACCTATGTACCTGAGTCGAGTATAAAATTTTTGGCGGTATCTTGAGCCTTGAGCTGCTATGTTGTGGTTTTTATTTTAATTCACCAACTTAGGTTCTTTGACCCTAATATTAGTGGCATTTTGCGTGATATAGTTTGGTTAATGTCCATACGTGAAGTGAATCTATAAGTACATATCATACAATTGAAGTGTGTGATGTCAAAATACCACCATTTTACTAAATACATATGAAAGAACATATACAGGTAAGGCACCAATAACGAAAACCCTTTTTTTTTTGTCTGTGTTCTCGTTAATCTCCAAAACGGTTGCATTGATTTTGATGGGACTTTCACTGGCAAATAGCTGTGTTATAAGGAGTAACTTAGGCTACTTTTATAATATATAACGTATAGTTAGTTATAAATATATAAACTGTAAATATACATTTTTAGTTGTCATTATTGTGATGTAAAAATCAATTCAGAATCGACTAATTGATAGTTTTATAAAGTGATCTAACTGTAAAAAAAATCTGGAGTGTGAACTCGACGGTAGCGATTCTAAAGTTGAGCCCAATTGTTTATAGATCAATTGATTATTTTTTATACAATTTTATTGATGACTATTGCTTGTCCAAATAACAATATTTTTACTGGTTTTTACCAAAACTAATATCTCTGCGAAAGCTAGTCGATGACTAAATTAGGGATTAATCGATACAAGTACATACTTAATATTTTTCTTTCGATACCAAGTACATCTCGAGTAGGTATCGGTTAAAAGTTCTCATATCGATACTCGCTAGTACCAGATTACAATTTCACAAAATTCTTTTTCTAATATACAGTGACACTTTTTCACTCATTACACGTACCACATACAGACATGTTTGAGGTTTTAAAATCTCTGGTTTATGGAATGAATTTAACTATCAATTTTATAGTACAGTATGTAATGTCATGTCACGTTTGTACTTTTTTTTATAGTAGCTTGGTACATTGACTCTACTCTCCCTGATGTTAAGCACAGTACAATCCAAATACAACGGCAACCACCGAGAGATTGAAACCCATCGGCGGTCGCCGCTGTCATGCCGGCCTGCGTTACGCTTGAAGGTCCCTATGTCATAAGAAGGAGGGAATACATTGGATGGACAATGGATCCACAGCTACACGGTACGACAACGTAGAGTGATATTGCACAAGATATTTTTATTTGCTCCTTCCTTTTTACCTTCTTCTTATTTTATGGCAACGTGTATATACGCAACGTTATACACAATTATGCCAATTTCAAGTGAATATAATATTTTTCTAATATTCACTTTTAGAGTTCAAGCATAGCTTTTAGAGTTTCACAAGATGGTGGCTCTCTTGCGGCAACTTAAAATCCATAATTTTTGTTCTTATTTATAGTTCACTTGTGAATACCATTGAAACCAACTATATCGGTCAAATAACCATTTTATATTTTAAGTTTTTCTATTTATTAAATGCTTTAATTAATGAAAATAAAAATAATTTTCTATTAAAATAATATTTAGTACCGTTAAATACAATTTTATCATAAAAAAATCCATTTTTACTTTTTTCACACTGTACCACCAAATAAAAAAAAACGAAATATAAGAGGAAGTATGTGTAAAAATTTGGTGATTGCATGTTTTCAAAAATGTGTAATAAAATATTATAATTTAATTCCTTCTTTTAAAAATTCCCTTAAAAAAGTTTTTTTTTTAATATTATCAATATTATTAGATTTACAATAGATATATATTTTACAACACTAATCCTGATTACCCATGTCATTGTCATTGCTGTCAAATTTTGATCGCGTTCCATTACTATAAAATACGCATATTTAGCTTCTAATTTTTATTATCTTTGTCATATCCGTTCTTTCCGATGACATTTCACGCTTTTGTCTTTGACTTTAATTGAAAGTAAAATAAATAATACAAATCGCTGGAACAAAGAAATTTCATTGTATTGTGTACCTTACCTCTATATCTTTGTTTTTGTGCTTTGTCGTAGTTCGCGTGAATGCGATATGTAATTTGGAATTATTAAAAAATAATAACATCTCAATATGTCTGCTTGTGGTACTCAGAATGCTGAGGCATCGAAGGACAATATCTCTACTAATTCTATAGATGAAGGTCTGCCTCGGGAGCTTAGCCAGTTAAGTCTTTCAAGTGTTTCAAGTCAAGATGAATTCTTTTGTGACAAATCTCATTCGGAGACTACAATTAAAAATTTATTCGGATACTATCAAGCTCAAAAACTTTGTGATGTGGCTCTAATAGCCGGAGGCTGTAGGTAAGAAATATTTATGTGGATATTAAAGTTACGAAACAAACAAATAAACATAGCTTTGCTTCCGTAGTTTAGGTCTCGTAAACTATAAAACTGAATGTAGCTTTAACTATCATTGAAATAATTTATAGAATCTTATTGATAGTTCCAGTAGTTATCTACAAATATTCAAAATCACGAACTTTACCAATTTATAACAGTAGTGTAGATATTTAGCAAAGAATTAAAACTGAGACTATAATTTATAAGTAAATAATTTATCCAGCTAAACTTTAGATTACATACCTACTGTCTAATTGAGTATCATGATTTTTTACAGTTAGATCACTATATAATTAGGATAATTTTCCAATTTTACATGGTGAAAATGATTAATTTTTGGAAATCATCGTTATTACTTAGTGCATTTGGAAAGTATCTGAACATTTATTTCGACTTTTAAGTTATTTTAGTAAATTATATGTTATTATTATTATGTAACACTTATTACGATTATGATATGAATAATTAATTATAGTTTTAATTCTTTAGTTAGTTTGTTTTTGTTTTACTTGGGCTGTTAAAGTAATATTGTTTTTCTAAGTTACTATTGTTTATAGTATAGTCAATCTTGGTTGGACACTAGGTCAGGTTAGGTTGTAACTGCAATTGTAACACACAAGCTGAGTGAGCAAAGTAAGCAGGCCGCAGTAGTGGGTGGCAAGTACCAGAAACAAGTTAGCCATTGAAATCTCACATTTTGCATGTCTTAGTGTTATGATTTTGCTTATGTAATATATATAATAACATTAAAAATTCAAAATTTCTCAAAAACTAATTTCATCCACACTCTTATTCACAAAGAATCTTTTTTATCCTACACCACAATTCCCTTCTTCCACACTCTTTTCCAAAATCAGCCATATGTAATCTAAAGTCAAACCAATTATCATAGTTCACATAAACAATTTTTTAAAGTCACAGAAGATTTAAATTTATATCCTTGGAAATTGTATAAAATTGTAATAAAGTTAATGATTATTTTAGGATACCAGCACACAAAGTCCTATTGGCATCATGCAGTGAATATTTTGCAGCTATGTTTACTGGCTCACTGAGAGAGGCTCAACTGACTGAAATAACTCTCGAACGTGTTGACTCACAGGCATTGCAAGCACTTGTTCACTACTGCTACACAGGCACCATTGGTATTGGATATTGTTTTTTGCTTTTAATAATAAGTATAAAATCAATATTGTTTTTTATATTATATAATTGGATTCCTACAAAATATATTATTTAAATACTCTTAGTAACTGCTTTATCAAATATGCACAGTTTGTCATACTTCTGTATATCTTTGTTCAATTTTAAAATGAGACAGCATTAATTCATATTATTGTAAATCCCAGGTTCAATTGTCAACTAACATGTTAGCTATTTCTATGTTCAAGCCTCATTTCTATGTTCTTCCTGTAGGCAACACCAATGTATTATTTTAATAGTTTATGGTTATAAAATATAATCACCACATTTTACAGAAGTATGAACTCTTAAAATACAATAAAGTCTGATATCTCTTTTCACATTACCAGTAAAAATTTAATTTGTTGTTTATTATATCTAAGTCCATTCATTTACCAAAAAAACTATGAGGTTTCATCTCATTATGACATGCCAGTAGCTCTCATTTACCTAATACACTGAGATGAATAAAGAAAAAAAAACAAATAATACTACAGTTGTCTCCAGTTTGGAGTTCTTTATTTGGTGGTTTCATTTGTATTAGTTAATACTTAGCTGTGTAGTTCACATAATCCCTAGGTTAATTCTTTGAAGTTTGCCAGGTAAACTAGTCTAATTTTATTAATTTTAAGTTCTAATTATATTATGACTTTTATTCAATCTTTTGCCTGTGCACTTTGCTAAGGTTTTTGTCTCACATTCATAAGTTATGCATGGTGATGTTTGTATGTTTTCATTTGATTTTTGCCCTAAGACAACAAATTTTCTCCTATCATTAATTATTCTTATAATTTAAACTTCAATTATTTAAACATTCGGTATTTTTGCCTGTTCATAATATTACACATCTTTTTTGGTTTTCTTTTATCAGTGTTTGGGAAAGAGGGAGGGAGGTATATTTGGTATGCTATTTTTATATACATGATCAAAGGTATTTTTTAGTGTGATTTATAAAGACAGTGTACAATTTTTATTATCTTAACTGAAGATTCGCTTCATTATAAAATTATTGGGAGTGTTAGAAACCTTTAAAAAAATTGCTTCCTCTTTGATGGCATTTTATTAATTATTTTTTGTTAATTATCGCACAGGAGGAATATTTAGTATAATTTGACATAGGCATAGACATGACATTTGCAGTACATATTCTATATTATGCAGAAATATGCCCAATTATCTGGAATTTATATTGAAAACTTTTGTAATATTGAAGATTAGGCTTTAGTGATTCACTACTGCTTATATGAGTTGGTTGTTTAGACCATACATTTTTAATAGGTTTTGGATTTGTATTGTTTTTTATTTTTGTACTTCTAAAGGATGTTTGTATTTCCCATTATATTTGTGTACTTGGTGTGCTCGTGGCTCCGTTCGCGTGGACTACAGAACTATTGTTTGTGAAGACATAGTGATACTTTTTTTAATGACCATGTAACTAAGGAGTAAAACAAAATTTATCCAGTAGTTCGTCGTGATCGTGATGCACGTACAACTACAAACCCCAATCATTTATTTATATAGATTATTGGATGATAATTATTATTGGGAAATATGGTTAATTAATTAACTTATTATTTAAATATCTAGGTGACTGACCTTTTCTGAAAAAACACTTATCAAGGTAAACTTGGAAAGTAAAACATTATCTAAATACATAATTTTATCTAAATTGATAGGCATTTCCGAGAAACCAATTACTATTTCATTACATATTACCATACCATATTACCATAGTACATATTAGATTTATCAAGTAAATGAACTAATTGCAGAATACTTAATAATAATATCAGCCTGGAAGTTTTTCACTCCTGGTCAATGGCCTCTTCCCGAGGCCAGGTATGGACTTAACCACCAACCACACCAGCCCACGACGTATTGGCGATTTCAAGCGTTCAGGTTTCCTCACGATATTTTTCTTCACCGTCAGCCAATAGTGCTATCATATTGAATTAGTAAATATACGCGAATTTTCATAAATACACTAAAATAATTCTAAATGTAATATAGAATGAGTACTAAAAATATTAGAATATCCTTAGAAATACAAAATCTATACATATAATAAAATTGAAGTGTCTGTTTGTATTGTCAAAATAATAGGTTTTTAGTAAATGCATATGAAAGTATAAAAACGCATATAAGTAAATATATAGGTACCTTTAAATGTTGTTGTGTTCACTTTTTATGACTAAAGCTGTCTTTGAATATCGAGAAACAGAAATTGCATCTGAAGTGAAGGATTAGACAATTGGTAGGTATTCCATTGTTGTGCTATTAAAATGCATTAAATTATGAATTTTCAGAACTCCGAGAAGAAACAGTAGAAGTGCTTCTTTCAACAGCAAGCTTGCTTCAATTACATTCTGTCACAAATGCATGTTGCGCATACTTAAAAAAACAGTTAGATCCATGTAACTGCCTTGGGATAGCATTGTTTGCAGAACAACAGTCCTGTTTGGATTTACACAAAGCTGCATTAAAATATACACACCAACATTTTATGCAGGTAGGCCATGAGAATAATTTTGATTGTAATATTTCAAGTGAAAATAATGGAATAAGATATGATATTTCAAGTCTCACAACAAAAAATAAGGAAAGTAGATATTAAATTTTTTCGAACGTACACACTCTGCTAAGGTACCATTTTCCTTTTATATCTAAATAGGACAGAAGTGACATAACATTGAATTAATGTTACTATGTTATATTCTACTTTGTATATTATGTAATGTTGCCAAATTTTATAATATTTGCATGTCTTCTTTAACAATCCTTTCTAGGTGGTAAAACATCAAGAATTCTTAGCCTTACAAGCAGACCAGTTAGCGATATTACTCAAATCCGATGATCTCAATGTGGTAACAGAGGAAAATGTGTTTGAGAGTCTCATGACATGGGTGCAACATGACAGTGTAAATAGAGAGCAACACTTGCCGACATTACTTAAACTAATTAAACTACCTTTATTATCATCTGAGGTATGTAGAGCAACACTTGCTAAAGTTACTTAAATTAATTAAGCTAACATTATTATTATCTAAAGTATGTACATCAACACTTGCCAAAGTTACTTAAATTAATTAAGCTATATTTTTATTATCTGTGGTTGTATACTCTATGAGGTTCTACAACTCTTTAAATGTAGATTAGTTCATACTGGGTAGGTTTATAGGTAGGTAGGTAGAATAACAGATTGAGACACACGGCAGTGTGTTAGCCAAGTTTGAAATGAAAAGAGCGACACACCGGCCAGTGTGTATTTACACTTAAATTTTGTATGTTTAATAAACTTCCTTTGAACACCTAGAATCCCAAATTTAGCTCATTTATGTGTAGGCTGTATTTTGAATTATGTGAAAGAAGAGGTGTTTTTATATTTTGAAATTTACCCTTTTTCTCTTTTACAAGCCGAGTAGTATAGATACAAGTTTATTATGACTGTTCGTATCTAATTTTATGGACTTCAAACCTGAACTATAACCATAACTATAGAAGTATATAGCTATCATATTATTAAATATTAAGCGGACTTAACTTTTTTTTCAGTATTTAATTGATAAAGTCGAGTTAGCTTGCGGCAATGTGCTGGAATGCCAACCTTTAATAATGGAGGCTGTGAAATGGCACCTACTGCCTGATCGACGATCTCTACTGTTCTCACACCGAACGAGACCACGTACGTCTACAATTGGACGTGTGCTTGCGATTGGTGGCATGGATGGATATAAGGTTATTCATATATTTATGTAATTTGAAGCAATGATGACTCAGTGGCAGCGTGTACTATCGCGTCGATGTATGTGAGTTGAAATCCCTGCAAAGAACCTAAGCTTTCAGTGACGGAAAACACAGTAATGAAATCATAGCTAGGTGGTAGGACTTTTTTAATGCCTGCTAGCTACCACCCTTGGGCCTTGAAAGCATATCTAGAGCGTGATGATGTCAACACAATATTTTTCTATGCAATCATCTGACTGTGGTACATATTAATAAAAAAATAACCCGAGAATGTCATCAGGATGTGCAAGACATCAAAGCAATATACAACTAGTCTAACCGTACAACTACATTGGTTCAAAATTATTATCTAAATCATCTATATCTAAATAATTTATATCATCTAAATCAGTTTTTCCCCTTGTTGGGACCTTAGTTAAAGCTACAAATGTTATGTAATTGTCTTTTCGTAATATAAATGTTTGTATTGTATTTTATTTAAATGTCACTACAATTTTAATGATATTTTCGTGTACGGAATAACAGGGAGCAAGTAATATGGAGATGTACGACCCTCGTACGAACACGTGGACTCCGTTTATGAGGATGGGGGCGAGACGGTTGCAGTTCGGTGTGGCGGTGATGCAAAATAAATTAATTGTTGTCGGCGGTCGAGATGGACTGAAGACTTTAAACACGGTAATATATTGACGTTAAACATCATATGGGTTATTTGGGCGTGAGTAAAAGCGTTTTGATGGGACGTCGCTACGTGCCATTCGGGCAGCGTCGCGTCTGGTCGGCTCTTTCCGACTCAGACGATCCCCTCTCAACATGGATACTGAACACTTCTCTCTCCATTATACAGACTCAATACTTTACGCGTGCGTTAGTGTATCATTGTGGTTTCTTATTCTAATCTTATTCGTGAATGTCAATAAGATGAATTGGACTCAACAAAACTTTGAAAACTTATAAATATATCATTTAAAATGTATTTATTTTTTGGATAATTAAATGACATTGACGTTTTACTTTAAACAGCTGTTTTTTTTTTATTGTTACGTTTCATATTTGCCAGGCTTCAAAAGACGCCTCACATTGATTATTTAAATCTTTGTTATATATCATATAATAATATATAACAGTATCGTTTCAGGTGGAATCTTTCGATATGACGTCACTAAGTTGGAGTACATTAGCGCCAATGAATACTCATCGGCACGGCTTAGGAGTTGCTGTCCTGGGCGATGGACCCAACTCGCCTGTGTACGCAGTCGGCGGTCACGATGGATGGATCTACTTGAACTCTGTCGAACGGTACGTTACTAAACATAAACGGTAAATATATATTACTATAAATTAATATAGTAGTAATTATATAGTAATATAAATTGCTATAGCCCGACCGCTATAAGCGCAACCCTCCTTAATGTTGGCGGGACGCGGGGCGGTGGGTGTGCATGGATGGATATACACGGTATTCGATTAAGCAATCCGTCTTCAGATAACTTTGAATAGTGTGAATAAATAAAATACTTTGTTATAAATTATATTGTTGTCTTGTTTAAATGGTGATCACATTACTAGTACATCAATATTGGTACTGTGTTTTCTGTTTTTGAATGGCTATTATATGACATCTGTAATAACATCTGAACGTCTTAGAGACAATAACTTTTTGATTATTCTTAACCACACGCTAGTAGTCACTGCAATAGCCTGATTTACATTAAAATGTTCATCTACAACATCATAAATAACAATATAATTAAAATGTCTTGGAACGACGTACCTTATCGCGGGATGGGAGCTATACGGGAAAAGTATCCGTCCGACACTTAAAAGAGACAAACACATATATCTGCCAGAGAATAAGGTAGAATATACGCGGTTTAAAAAAGTCCTGATTTTCATAAATGTGATTGTTGTTGATTTGGCCTAGCGGTGTGATAACCAGATTTGTACGCACTGTTGCATGCACAGTACTAGTGGTTCGTTCGAGTTCAGCTGATTGAGGATCTTTTATATTATTAACTTACTATTTATATTTACAGTATTTATTATTAAATATAATTTTATTACTTGATTTATACTTGGAAAATCAAAATAAAATGTTTATTTTCATAACTTAATAAACAAAAACTTATTTATTTATTTATTAAATACAATTTTAGTACCATTTCTTCATTGTGCTTGAAAAATTACATAAATTTATTTCTGGAAAAGTAAAATTTTCACATAGAGGATTTGACGGATGTAATAATCTTATACGGAAAAGGGAAGACCTTTTTTATTTGATTGTTTGTTTATTTAAACACGTTAATCTTTGAACCTACCGGTCGGATTCGAAAAAATATTTTTGTATATAATAGTCAGACTCACGAAGAGGCTATCTAGTATTAGGCTACACCCAGAGCTGGGCAAAATACATACTTTGCTTTAATTAAAATACAAATTACAAAGTACTATCTTGCATGTATTTTAAATACGAAATACAAAATATTTTGAAGTCGTGGATTTGAAATATAAAATACTGTATTCTTACTATTTGTATTTAAAATACAAATTACAAAATACATTCCGTTATTAGGTTATGTGAATACAATAGAACTAATCCAGCCCAGCCTATTAATCAGTATAAGAAGAATTTCTTTTTAAGAACACTAGATTTTTCAATGTAAAATCAGACAAACAGCCTCTTGTTGGGAAGTGAATAAAACCCGCTAAAGAAAACAATTTTTCTACATGTCGTTACTATTACTGCTATTAATTAATCACTGTGAAATACTTTCCTCCAGTTAAAATTAGCGGATACGTCACAGCATCCACTTGATTTACTCCATCGCCGCCGTCTTCCGGCATCGTACACGTACATGTGGAGTGAATTAGATCTTTAAGCAAAACAGCTTATTCCCCATGGTTCGTTCGAAACGAAGACCTCCAGAAAGATATGGAACTTCCTTCGATCAAGTCTTACATCAAAACTCTCGCGAAGAGCTATTTCGACAGAGCGTCAAACCATCCAAACCCGTTAGTAGCACGCGCCGCAACATATACCCCAGTACCAGGCGCCTCAAAGGAAAAACGTAGGCTGCAGAATATTTACCGACCCCGATGACGAAATCACGGTAGCTAACGCCTCATACCTGTTCGTCTCTTCAAGTCAAGCGTGTTTGCGCCCACGGCCGCGAAACCACCGTTCCCTCCGTAGGGGACGGGCGGTTAACTTCGCTCCTGCACACCCGCCACGACCACTCTCCAGCGGCAACTCAAGCCTAGGTCCGTTCCTCCGGCATGGAGCCCTTGAGCCAGCAGCCGCTCGCGCGATACAGTGACACTGCATTCACTAGCTATCGACACACACTGCACTACACACATGCACGACACTCGGGTACATAGCAACCTTTTTTCTTTTTTGGCTAGTTAGTTTAGACAAAAATTGACAAATCACTAAATACATATACACATGTTCATTCCTTCCTGCCAGAAAGTAGGAACATGTTATTTGTATAGTTAGTTAGCTCGAATTTTTATGGATAGCGATTTAGTCAGATCGCGAATTTTTCGCATGATCGGAAACACCCCAAGCCGAGGTTCGGCCACTTTGGCACTCTTGGAGCTTGTTGCCTAGCTTTCGCGGCCGAGTGCCTTCCGCGCTCGCCCCCAAGCCCGGTGAAGCTGTCAAAGCCTCTGATGACTCCAGGACCCTTAGGGATAACAATATAAACAGTTCGAAATGAATTTGATCATCTATCGTGACGTTCGTACTATTTCTTCTTCTGGATATGGCGCCGCAAAAAGCAATTGCCAGTGTCAATGTGTTTAAATCTTCGTTGTATTTTTCAAACATTCAAAGTCGGTTCAAGAAGATGGTGGCTCCCTTGTTAGAACTATCTAGGGAGTTTTTGTAATTTTTCAAAATCCATGTTTTCAGTTTATATTTATAATCTACTTTACGAATGCAAATTACCAAACTATATCATGCAAAATGCCACCAATATTACATAGTATAGGGTCAAAAAACCTAACTTAATGAATTAAAAATAAAAACCACAACATGACAGCTAAGATCCCACCCACCAAACACCCAACATTCGTACTAACAAACTTAATTAATACGTAGCACTTTTGTGAAAATAACCGTTTAAGAATGAAAATCACTATTGAAAAGAAATTTGACGTACAGTACAAGTGCAGTGTTGATAACTTTAAAGATTGACATATTTAGCGGTCGCCATTTTGCTCACGAAAGCTATCGCACTCTATTTTCTGCAGGACGCACCTATTAAATTATTATTAATTAAATTAGAATAAGATCGCTAAATGTATTTATGTTAAAATGTATTTTCAAGCCATAAGTATTTTAAATACTAACTACAAAATACCTCTGCGTCAGGTATTTGAAATACCAATTACAAATTACATTTATAAGAAGTAATTAAAATACAAATACAAAATATGTATTTGTATTTCAATTAAGTATTTTAATTAAAAGTAATTCAAATACTGCCTAACCCTGGCTACACCTTATATATAGTCTTATATGTTGATTTTTGTTAAGTAAGTCGGACGATATAGCGCACTCTGCTTTATCCGCGCGCGCGGGCGTAATGGTTACTGATACATAAATATAACTTTCTAATATAGGTGTAGTGGCGCGAACGAGCCGTGTGAGTTGTGGCGCATAACCTTGGCCGCCCGATAAAAATATTGTCTATACTTACTGAAATATTATAAATAATCAACGGGCGATTTCTTTTAAATTAAACGCAGATGAAACCGCGGGTTTCGGCTATTATTATATATCCTTAGTATTATTTAGGCTCGAGTATCATATTTCAACGGTATTCATTAAAAATAAATTCCGTTAGATGTGTAATAGAAGAGATTGATTATTCCGAAGAGTGAATGTGATAGTTGATGAATTGTACCAGTTGGGACGCCTGCTCCCGAACGTGGACTATAGTGGCGCCTATGACGGGAGCGCGCAGCACGTGCGGCGTGGCGGCGCTGCGCGGGCGCCTGTACGCGGTGGGCGGCCGGGACGGCGGCGCGTGCCTCCGGTCCGTCGAGTGCTACGACCCGGCGACCAACCACTGGACCAACTGCGCGCCCATGACCAGGCGCAGAGGCGGTGTCAGCGTCAGTATCAATCATATCTGCTATTCAATCTATACTGAACAGTTTTATTAATTGTTTAAAAGCGCTAATCTCTGGAACTACCTGCCGGATTTGAATAATTCCTTTTGTGTATGATAGCCAGAATCATGACAAATTTATGCTATATAATTTCACGCTATAATCCCAATGAGCAATCTGGCAAGCTATAGGCAGGTACGGGAAGTGGAACAATAATAAGGCTAGACGGGCGTTTCGAGAGTTTGTCTAATAAATTTAACACGGGTGAAACCGTGGGTCACAACTAGTAACTATGAATAATTCCGTGTCGTAACTAAATAGATAATCTCGAAATATACTTGTACTTTTCACGGGAAAACCACTGATCCGATTTACATGCTTTTTATTTAAAGCTATGTTATATGGTCAAGTTATAGGATATATTTTGTAAGATAAAGTAACATATGAAATAAGCCGTGACCATAATAGTGAATCGATTCGGAAAAAAGACGCTTTTGGGGCGCTTAAATGGCTTACGCTGAGTAAACCATACGAGATATATCAAATTAATGCTGTACATAATTGTAGATCTTAAAAAGACCTACATAAAAGTCACCAACAGCATATATCTATCTTCTAAGGATCACCCACAATAAGCATTTTTATCTTCGGTCTTTTGAGCGGGGGCAGCACGACTCGCGCGTGCGCTCGACCTACGGCATTCTGTAGTACACGCGAGCGGAGCCGAGGGCACGGCTAGTAATTATATATTCGTGTTCAGCATGTCGAAATATTTTGGTAGGTTTGCGGAGCTGGTGGGTACCTGTACGCACTCGGGGGGCATGAGGCCCCCGCGAATACAGTCGGCGGCAGGCTGGCCTGCGTCGAACGTTACGACCCAGTCGCTGACTCCTGGGTCCTGTTGGCTCGCTTGTCATATGGACGAGATGCGATCGGATCGTGTCTACTTGGAGATCGGATCGTCGCTGTCGGTGAGATATTTTACTATAGTTAGTGTATACTCTAAGAATGTTTTAAGCTATAAGGCTGTGTATAGTTGACGATAAAAGAAAGTATTCTATTTTCTATTTCGCGATTTAATCGACTTCCATTCCATTAGAATCCATCCAGCCGTCAGTATGACTGATGGATGAACATTCAGACAAACTTACTTTCCCATTTATAATATAAATATGTTAGATTTGGGATCGTTCAAGTATTATGTAACGAATTTGGGGTTTGGGGGGGGACTTCTGAAACGTTACGATGCGTTACAGAGGCGGGAGGGGGGTTTTGAACTACGCATTACGTAACATTGTTTTAACCCTTTAGATGGTCGCGTAGAGTATTTTTTCTGACTTTTTGTGACGTTTTACTGGAGAGGGGGGGTAAAGAAAAACGCTACAGCGCGTTACATGGGGGGAGGAGGTTCAGAAATCTCCAAAAACTTCGTTACGTAATACTTGAATGCTCCCTTAACTATGCCCCATGGTTTCATCCGTGTTGAATTTATTTAACCAGCTCTATGGTGCTGCAGTCAACGCACCCATGCAGCTTATCTTTATTTTAACTTTCTGTACTTGGTCCATACTGTTCATGGTTACTTCTCTGCTCTTTAAGGCCGTAGCGTAAAATTATATAGCCTTTAGCCTTTTCTTCGATAAATCTATACATTTATAAAAATTGATGTTTGTATGTATGTTCCATATAGACTCCAAAACGGCTAGAGTTATTTTGATGAAAATTTTAGACACTCTTCAATTTAATCCAGCGGGTGATACTGTAAAGCGATCTGATAAAAAAATATCAGAGCCACAGCAACGCGTAGCCGGGTTTGTTAGCATATACATATAATAAAATTGAAGTGTCTGTTTGTAATGTCAAAATAACATCTGTTTATTAAATGCATATGAAGTTATACACGATACCTATAAGAAAAAACACTTTTTATAAAAAGATCTCTGTCTTTTCCGGGTAATCACCGAAACGATTACATCGATTTTGACGGTACTTTCACTGGCAGATAGCTGATGTTATAAGGAGTAACTTAGGCGACACTTAGGTAGAGTTCAGCACAAAAATAAGAAGCTTTTTAAGTAGTCCACGCGAGCGGAGCCCCGGGCACAGCTAGTAAGCTTCAAAATGCTAAAATATTTCTAAAGTCTGACTGGTAGTTCCAGAGATTAGCGCGTAAAACGAACTAATAAGCAATCTCTTGAGTTTTAAATATTAGGATAAATTAGATTGGGGAGCGTTCAAGTATTACGTAACGCAGTTTTTGGAGATTCTTGATACCCCCTCCCCCCATGTAACGCGCCGTAACATTTTTCTTTACCCCCACCCCCTAGTAAAACGTTACGTAACCACCACCAAGTGACCATTTTTACCTGAAAGTCACAAATATGTCACACAAAAGTTACAAAAAAACCGTCTGTAGGGTTAAAACAATGTTACGTAACGCTAGTTCAAATCCCTCTCCCTGCCCCTGTAACGCATAGTAACGTTTCAGAAGACCTCCCTCCCCCCTAATTCGTTACGTAATACCTGAATGCTCCTCTGGATGTGATAAATAAAACAGCTCGTTTATCAATGAAGGATATATGAATATATATGTAGGATGTATGATAGAAATGACCTGTGCATGTAAAAGTTAGGATATCTATGGTGTGTTTTATAGTTTATTGTAGAGTGAATGACAGTGTGAAAGAGACGACGGTATGAACGAGCCAAGAGTATGAGTGAGTGAGATGAGATTAAGAGGTAGGAAGGAGGAAGAGGGACGACGGGGGGGTTGTGTGACGACGATTGAAGTGCGCAGACGTGTTTTTTGGTAAAGATTTTTATATGCGGAAATAATTGCTTTTAAAGAAGTAAATCGTTATAATACCCTGCATAATATTTTATTACACACACAATCCCACATATATGTAGGTGGGTACGACGGAGTTCAATACTTGTGCGTGGTGGAAGTTTACGACTCGGAGTCGAACTGCTGGCGGAAGCTGGCGCCGCTGAGCACGGGCCGCGCGGGCGCCGCCGTGGTCGCGGTGCCGCCGCCGCGCAGCGTCTTCTGATACCGCACCCACCAGCTGGTCACCTACGTGCTCGCCTCCAACAGCCAACAGCCAGGCACCTGCGGGGAGCCTATATATCTCGAGGATTTCCAGCTGGACTAAACTAAATCCTACTTCGATATATAACAAAGTAAGTTAGCGGGATGCTCTTTAACTGATCGCCATACACTTGAATAGGTAGAGTATATTCGCCTAAACTTCGAGCAAGGAAATAACATAGAGTGGATACTACCTCTCTCTATTATCCCGGAATGATAATAATGACGTTTTCATTCCAGATTTAAGAAAACACGAATTATTTATGAACTTCGAATATATTCGTAACAAGTTATTATTATTACTACAACTACTGCTTAATTTAATTACTTGGATTTATATAGAGGTAAATAATAGCTTATGTGTTTAGTGGCAGAGATAACAAATTGCAACTTCTGCATGTTATTAATATAGTTATTACTCTTTTGTGTTTCAAATGCCATTTTGGCCGCTAAGAATTGATAAATAGCTGTATGTATTTGAAGCAAAAATTTAAGTTCAACCACTAAATGAAATACACAACCAGCCATCTTTTCCTATTTTTTTCCTATAATATGTACAATAGTTTAGATATTAGATTTGCATAGACTAGGTTTCCGCAACTCGATGTCTATTTGTGCCTATTTTGCTTGGTGATGGCTGAGTTTAGTCACGCCAGCCCAGTTCCTCCAGGAAGACCAGCAATCGACTTATGTTGTTAAAGACTTCCGAGAGGGCTTTCGGTTTACCAAGGTGTTCGACCAGATATCGAGCCAGCTCTTTACTCTTCAATAACACGCTTTGGCTGTCTCTACATTTTCCATACACGGTCGGCATCGGGGCTTCCTGTGGCACCTAAGTTAAAAGATGTTTCTTTTTACGCCATTATTATCATTCCGGGATTTTAGAGAGAGGTAGTATCCACGCTATATTAGTTACGGAAAATGTATACTTACTTATAACAACTATTGTATCAATTTAATACTAATTATTTCATTTATAGTGCATATTATATTATTAAAAAAATAGGTGATTTTGAAAATAAGTTACACTTTATTCAATCAGGGTTCTACTGTATGTTAGTGGATGGTCTATGATATCTTACCTTATTGACTTGATTGTATTTCACGAACTTTGCAAATGATACCACAACAGGTGGAATTTAATTAACTTTTTAACATATATTTTTCAATAAGTAATTAAGTATTTTGTATATTACACATACAAAACTTTGATAAATGTTATTATCGTTTTATAAGTTTTATTTTATCGATAATAGATTGAAATATATAACTGCAGCTAATAAAAATGAATGTATTGTAATGTACCACTGCATTCATTAATTATTATTCAATGAATTAATACATAGGTAAAGTATAAATTCAAGTGATACATTGTTTTTGATCTCGTTTTTTAACTATCATTTTACTAGGAAGACTGTTTCAATTTTTATTCCATTGTCGAATTTAATATGTAGCTATTATAGAGACATTTTATTTTCTATGTTTAAAAAAAATCTAAATTAATCATAATTATCCATAAGATTTATAATATAAATGAATTATGTCTAAAATTAAGTAATAATAATGTGAATAGAAATCATAAGTACAGTAATACAAACGCGTAAATATATTCTAATACTGCGTACAGATCGACCGACCCAATGAGATTCAATGAAAAAATGAATTGAATTATAACTGTTTACATCGTTTCGCAAATGACAACGTACGGATACGAGATCCGTGTCACTAAGTTATGTGAACCTTTCTAACAGTCAACGCTAGATATCATTCATTCGATCGTTGACCTTATTTCATCCGGTCGCTATTGTTTAGGCTAGACATGGGTAACACTGCGCTACACTGCACAATTGCGCTAACTCAATTTAATACGCCGGATGAGTCAACACACTTATTCCAAATGTGTTGGCGCATAGCGCACTTCAGAGCAGCGCGCCGGTCAGGAGTTCTAGTAGCGACTCACTTGACACGTACCGTTTCGCTGCGCCATGGTACATATTTGAGTTAACTCAATGCGTCGGTGCATATTTGAGTTAACTCTTTGCGCCGGTGAATATTTGAGTTAACTCAATGCGCCGGCGCAGTAAGCTGTGTTTTGAGGTATTGAGTGGACGCAAGAAATGTTGCTTAATTAACCATGTCCAGTTTAGGCGTCAAAATGGTAACCATTTTAATTTAACGTCTTTTAGTTTTTTTATTAATTATATCACGGGTGATATATCACTACCTGTTACATTATACGCGTGGCCATTAACAATAACACTTAGTCACAGTGACAACAGACAGTGAAATATTTTTTCACACTTAACCTAATAGTGTGAGCAACAAGTTCCAAATAGATTCTCCCTTCTAGCTGGTGGTACTTGTCACTTGAATGTTATTGTTTATAACATAATGTAGGGTCCGCGTGAATTTAAATTTCACTCGCGCTATATGTAACGAATATTTGCGACGTATAACTGGCGTGGCACGTGATTTGAATTGTCACTTGCTATATAAAACCAGTGATGTATGAAATGTTCTATGGTTAGTATATATTCAAATGCCTTTTGCACATGTTGAACCAACGCATTGACCCAAAGTATACAGGGCGTGTCGTGATTTTGGCCGTGGGTTTTTTGTGACGGTGACGAATTTTCATCCAAGTATCAAAGCATCTTGAAATCGCTAATAGCATTCAACCGTTTGAGGACTGACTGTTGGACAACTGATTAGGAACAAAATTGCCATTAAATTATTTGACGAATTGGCCTTACACATTATTTATAACATTTTCATTCCAGGCTTTAAGATAATTAAAATTTACATTTTAATAATGTTTTTTTACAACAAACACACCACACAAAGTAATTGTAACTTCATTTCAGTGTGGTTAATTTAGCGAAAAGGTCTTGAAAGTTATACCTACTTTAAGTTTAATTTCCCTGGTTATTATTATTTTATGAAAATGAAATCACTGTGCAACACTTTGGTCTGATGTGTTGGCCTGACGTGTAAAAGTTGTAGATGACAAAACATTGTTTTTCACTGTAATACATTTCATGTATTATATACAAATATAGATTAATATTAAATGACTATATTTAGTGTATAATAATCGCCATAGATCAGTTACGGCAGTTTTTACATATATATGTATAGTTTTAGGATATTCGTATTTATTACATTCTGAATGTCTCTCATCACACAAACACTCTGTGGTAAGTATTATAATAGGAATCATGTATCGTGGTAGAAATAAATGTACTTAAGAATTGTATCTTTAGTTTTAAACGATTATTTTATGAATCCTACTACATTATGATAAACTTTGTGGACGTAGTTTAACTAAATAATCTGTAATATATAACAATATTTCAATATTTGATATTCACTTAGGAAGATTATCATTCAAATCTGGTAATAAAATCCATGGTATGAGACCTTTGTTAAAAAAACCTTACTAACTGTATACACTATAGTTCGGCCTCTTAGAGAATGCGTTCCTGACGTCTGTCACAATGTCTGTTTTAGCGACACAAAATGGCGGCCATTTGGGATTGCAATTTTTTTGCCAGAAATATAAAAGTATTGTAGCTTCCTAGTAATATTTATGGTTGCCTACTTTTTGTACAAGAAATAAAGTACATTAAGGACGGAGAAGGAAAATAAATAATATTTTATCTTCTTTAAATTATATTTCTGGTAAAAAATGGCAAAAACAAATGGCGTGATAGGCCGCCATTTTGTGTCGCTAAAACAGTCGTCTCTTGTGGCAGACGTCAGGAACGTATTCGATCAACGACCGAACTATAATTCTATAAAATATTACTACTAATATACATTACTAGTATAATTTAAAATTTATTATCTCCATTGATTGATAAATGATCTCAGTAATCAATAGATTAGCTTATTATAAAAGAATTACTTTATATCATGTTTTGTGAACATCGGTAGCAATGTTTTAGCTGATTTTAGAAAATATTTTTATCCATCTAAACAAAAATATATTTATTAGATCTAAAAACACGATGTATGTACATGGGAAGCCTTGCATTTATTGTGTGTAATTGAAAGCCTGGATTCTAATAAGGGGCGGGGAGGTACACCTGTAATTGAAACAGACGTCAAATAATTATTTAAAAATTCTAATTAGCAACCAATGTGCGTTACATTCATTTTATTTAATAGGAACGCATCCTAAGTTGATTTTTGAACACGTGTGTAGCGCATGTAAAGTCTTTGACCAGGGAATTCCCATCTTATCTAGAAATCTAGAGCGAAGGGGCTTCAATGTCAAGTTTTTCACCAGTTTAGAATAATTATAGATCCGGGGCTAGTATTTGAATAATATAACCGTAATTTTTAATATGTTTTTTTTTAGTTAATAAAGTTAGTCAAATCATTTCCACTTTTTTTATGCGTATTCTTCGTTTATTATAATTATGCGTAATTTGTAATTTTTAAATGTGGCTTTTAACTCTAAGTGGTGTGGTCATGGTGGCCCATAAACCTATTAAGATGAACTTATTACATACATAAATCACGCCTCTTGCCCAACGGGGTAGGCAGAGACCACGTCCTTCCACTTGCTACGATCGTGACATACATCTTTCGTTTCTTCAACATGAACTTATTAGCTTTAAGCTACTTTTGTTTTAGAAAAATGATTAGGGTTCCGCACAAAAAAGATGCTTTTTTAGTAGTCCACGCGAGCAGAGCCGCGTGCACAACCAATAAAATATAAAATTTAGTTAGTTAAGTTCAAATCATGTAAACTAAACGTAAAATTAAATTGCAGTAGTGACATTCACAACTCAGATTAAATTAAATAGTTGTAGTTAACTATGTATTTGTATTTTCTTGCAACATTGTCATTGTCATTTATTTAAAATTTAACTTTAAAATACATCTCTTAGCGCGTAAATGCGAGTGTATTATTAAAGCTTGGAAAATTTTTTGTTACTTGATGTTATTTCTCTAATGAGATCCTGAACGTCTAGGCGTAACATAGAATCTTGAAAACACTTTTTCATCTATACGGCCAACATAATATTATTTACATGTAATGTGCATTTCAAGCAAATATTTAATTCAGCTCAATACATTCACTGTTTATTTTCGAGAAATGTTTTATTTCATTTAATAGGTATACAAACAATTTATCGCTCGTGATGGTGCATTTGATTTTACAAGGCTTTCATGTGACTACATTATATTATATTATTATTATAATATATATTATATGATAACAATCAGTATTATTTTCTTTTTATTTTACACACTATTATTATGAAGGCTTGTTGGTAAAAGATTTAGTGAACCACCTGTTATGTTAATGCTAGGTACATTGTGTGAATTATATTAGGTCTTTACCTATGAAATTGCCGTTTTGTATGAAAAAATTTAAACGATGTTTTTTCATGTATTTAATATTTGTATTAATCGAAATAATCACCCATGCAATCAATGCATCTTTGCCAGCGCAGTGGCAGTTTATTGATGCCCTTCTTAAAGAAATCAGCTGGACGGGAGGCAACAAATTCTTAAAAGGCATTTTGTACTGCCTCTCGGGTATTGAATTTTTTTCCCGCCAAGAAGTTATCCAAATTCTGGAAAAAGTAGTAGTCTGTAGGCGCAAGGTCTGGTGAGTAGGGCGGATGACGGAGAACTTTCAACCCCAGTTCATGCAACTTGGAGACCGTCTGCTGTGCAGTATGAGGTCGCGCGTTGTCGTGCAGGAGCAGCGGAGACGAGCGATTGACCAATGCTGGTTGGAGATGTGCCAGCTTCTCCATCATTGTGTTCAGTTCTTCACAGTACACATCTGCAGTAATGCTCACCCCGTTTGTTAAGAAGCTGTGATGAATCACACCGGCGCTAGCCCACCAAACAGTGACCATCACTTTTCTAGGGGTAAGTTTTCATTTAGGGCATTGTTTAGGTGCTGAACCAGGATCCAACCAACTTGCTGAGTGCTTGCGGTTATCAAACAGAATCCATTTTTCATCGCAGGTAACAATGCGGTTCAAAATTCCTTCATTTGTGTGTCTGTTGAGCAGTGCAAGGCACGTCTCGACGCGTACTTCGCGCTGGCGATCATTGAGTTTGTGGGGCACCCATTTGTCAAGCTTTTTTACCTTGCCAATTTGACGCAAATGGACCAATATTGCAAAGCTGCTGCTAATTCAGCCGTAGATTGTGTATCATCAGCTTCCACAATCGCCTTTAATTCGTCATTGTCGACCAAAGTCTTCGGACGACCGCGAGGTTCATTTTTCAGGTCGAAATTCCCAGAACGGAAGCGAGCAAACCAATAACAGGTGGTGCGTTGGTTTGTAGTGTTAGCTCCGTAAACGTCGTTGATGTTGCGTGCCGCTTGTGCCGCGTTACTGCCACGACGGTACTCATATTCCATAATTACTCGAATTTTTAACGTATCCATGATGACAAAAAAGATTTAAATGCGATGAAAATGTAACAGTAATTAATAAACAAATGAATACTTATGGAAAAAGAATTCCATGTTTCTAAAATAAAATTAATTTGAAATTAGAATTCTTAGCCAGACAAAAAATATTTTGATTTGAAATGGCCAGTACTGCAGAACGGCAATCTCATAGGTAAAGACCTATTATTAAAAGGAATGACACATAAGCAAGAAGGAATTAAGGATTACAAGAGCCGCCTGAAGGATACAGATATGATATACTATTTAAACTGAATGTTACGTAGTTATTTCAATTATAAAGTTTGATTCTCCTATACAAAAGTATACCTGCTGTAACAATAACGTCATTACATGAGTACGTGTTTTCAAAATAATGCCCCTCCCCCGTGCTCATCTATAAACACTATGAAGTGAGGTCAAATTAAATGGTCAATGGAAAATTTCAAGTGTATATTATAATAAGTGTGTATTTTCAATGTAGCAAACTGTATGTTTTTAATAAATGGATTGTAAAATATCAAAGTTCACTTATTTTAAGAATTATTTCACATTTTTAACTTAAGCGCAATATAAATCATTTCAAGTAAATCAAAGTCTAGAGGTGGTGAAAATAAGATTCAATAACTATTTCACTCATCGAATTCTCTCTTCTAGCTGGTGGCATGATGGGATTCTGTGAATTGTAAAGCAAATAAATGGTTTTAGATTCATGGTATATCATGATTCATGGTAATTCATATTGGTAACACTATCGGCTGACGGTGAAGGAAAACCTGAATGCTTGAGAATAGTTTTTGTAATAACCACTGTATTTGGGAAACATATAGAACTGTGGATTTCTCTATCGCCAATACATTGTGGGCTAATGTGGTGATTAAGCCCGTACTTTACGTATCACGCAAAAACTATTGGATAAGATTTTGATACTTTTTTTACTCCTTAGATACTCTTTTTTTAATTGCGCTGTTGTTACTCTTCTCGACTCGTGACTCGTTCACCACAGACTACGCAAACCTCACACGATGCAGTTTTAGAAAGGGCGAGGGGGTAATATTGGGTCCAATTTTGAGGGGGTGATGAGAGGGGAGGAATTATATGACGTCACACACTCAGACACTCTTAACATCAACCGGCATAACTTCAGACAACAGACGACCCGTGTTATACCGTTCGTGTTATAGTATCACTGCGTATCCTTATATACTTGGTCTTAATAAAAAAAATATATCACGATAATAAATTAAAATTTTCAAGCGTGCCCGTGGTTTCGCTTTCTTAGAATACTGAAACGCTTCTTTTTTTAGGCCGAACCCTAATTATTTTTCTAAAATAAAAGTAGCCTAAGTTATGCCTTATAACATCAGCTATCTGCAAGTGAAAATCCCGTCAAAATCGATCCAACCGTTTCGGTGATTACCTGGAACAAACAAACAGATTTTTTTTGGTATAGGTTTCGTATATACTCATGCGTTTAGTAAAAAGATGTCATTTTGATCTTACAAAAATACACTTTTTTTTATATGTGAAGTGAAGATATTGTGTTTTTTTTTATAAGGACGAAGTATTTGAGGAGTAACCCAAAAACAAAATCTACCCAGTAGTTTTCGCATGATGCGCGCAGAACGGCAAACGGCAAATATGTTGTTATGTATTGTATGATAATTTGTAAATGATACCATAGAGAATGACACGATAATGAAATGAATTATGATAATATAAAAATAAAAGTGAACTTTATACTGTGCGCTCGTAGGATTATAATCGTAAATTCGGAATATGCATAGTTCTTACTTATTCACTAACACTGGCAGATTATTGTTATTGTTGTTGTTTTTTTTTTATCGTTATAGGTTTGGCTTATTGGCCACAAACTCACCTGATGTTAAGTGACGATGTGGCCCAGGATGGTAAACGCTAAACCTAGTGGAAGACTGGCTCTCAAGTGCAGGTGCCGGAACACACCTATTGGTGCTTGGCGACAGATTTTCAACTTGAGGGTGGTAGTTAGCCAGGCCGGCATCAGAGAAAGCCCTACCACCATGCTATGGTTTCCTCACGATGTTTTCTTTAACCGAAAGCTCAAGCTCATTGCAGGGATTCGAACTCACGTCAAGTCGTACACGCTACCACTGAGCCATCATTGCTTCATTGTTGACAATAATAACGAACAACGGATAATTGACAGCAAAATAATTAATTATGTCATCAATAATTTGTTATTTGTTGCGTAGGAATAATGCTCGTTGATGTCATAATTCACTTTTTTTTCTTTTATACATTAAGGAGAGGCGAAAGAAACTGAGCACACAGCTAATATTGCCATCTCACGAGTTTACGAGTAATTAAGTGAAAAACTGTCATTTCTTTACATGTATTTAGGTAAATTTAATTAAATGTAAGTAATGTTATGGTTCTTTTCAATTCAGAAAAATTAATCTCGATTTTCTAAGTTGAAAACTTGATGCACTGGATCGATTCAGTACCATAGGCCCGAAAATTGATTATTCATTTAATCGATATCAGATCATCCCTACTCTGGTCCAAAGAAGGAGAATGTACTAAATGTCAAATGACGTTTGACTATAATTTAAGAAGGTATATATTGAATTTCCTTACTCTAGGACAGAAAATAACTGAAAAAATATAGAAATACTAGTTATTAGTATATTTATGTATTTCAAGTGATATTATACATCATGGCTCCATCTTCAGACTGGGAAGAAATTAAGCGGTTAGCTGCTGACTTTCAAAAGGCGCAGCTTAGTTCCACATCCCAAAGGTATGTTCTATACAACTAAAATAATATACCTATTTTAATATTGAACTGAAATCGGTTTGTATGATCGCTAAAAAATATATTGTGACGTTTTTGTTTATATATCTATTTTTATTATTTTTTGTTCCATATGGTTATATAGTGCTTTTGTAATCTGCTTACTTCAATGGTTTTTCCAGGTTATCAGAGAGAAATTGTATTGAGATAGTAACAAAATTAATTGAACTAAAACTGCTAGATGTTATTTTTACCACTGATGGTAAAGAATATTTAACTTCACAGCAACTTATCAAGGAGATCAAAGACGAGTTATATGTACATGGAGGTCGCATAAACACTGTTGATGTCGCTAAAGAATTAAATGTTGATCTAAACCAGATTAACAATCATGTGTCTGAAATTGTTAAAGGGAGAGAGGTACAGCTGGTTTCGGGTTATTTAATTGCTCATTACTATCTAGAAAAGGTTGCAAGAGAAATAAATGAAAAGTTGCAATTACAAGGGCATATATCAATTGGAGAACTGACATTACAGTATGATTTGCCTGCTGAAATGTTACAGCACAGTGTTGTTGAAAAATATTTGGGTAAAATAATTATTGGTGTCCAAGATGCTTCAGAACCGAGAACATTCTATACACAAGAGTATATAACAAGAACTAAAGCCAAGATACGTGGAGCACTAATGGGATTGTTGAAGCCTACTCCCATATCTGTAATAGTTAATCATTGTAATTTGTCTGACCGTTTGTTTTTATCTTTATTCGACCAATTGACTACCCCAGGAGTCCTAACGGGCCGTCAAACTGGTTCATTGTATGTGCCATCATGTTATACTAAGTCACAAAATGATTGGGTAATGAATTTCTATAAACAAAATAATTACCTTGAATATGATACTCTGTCACGATTAGGTATATCTGATCCGAAGGGTTATGTCAAAAGATTCCTGCCAAATGAAGATTTAATATTTTTGAGCAGCTGTGTTATTGGATCACAAATAAAGGAACAATTAGATACTGCTTTAGAAGAATGTATAGCTTCCAAAAGTTACTTGGATGTTGTCTCCTTGTTACCTTCTGTATTGTCTGATACTGACATTGAAAATGTTCTTGATATATTATTGAAGAATAATTCAAAATCAACAATTCTATTTGAGAATACAGGTAACATTAAAATGATTTGTAATATAATTGCTTTTTTTCATAGGCTTGGCGAATTGGTTACTTTAATGATATGTATTGTACAACTTAAGGATAACAGCTAATGATAAAGGATGGAGAATTCTTGAATGGTCATCAACATCATGTTGGTCTAGAATACCAAATTAGAATTGATTTAGTAGCTTTATGATATACTATAATAAGTTCACATTGTTTATGATTGTCATGTTTTAGTTTAAAATGATACCTTTTATCTTGTTTGTAGGGTATTTAATTCTCTAGATACACCTTGCAGTGCATGAGTAATATTTAATTTGAAATACAAATTAATCATTCAAACTATTTACACTGATAATGATAATCTGTAAAGAAAACTAGTTATGTTATATAAATCATATTATTATGAATTATCACCAAAAATATGAATGTTTTGATTTGGTGGTTGTATTGCATTTTTATTATTATTCTATTTAAATTCAGTATGATTTAGTAGTTACTAGTATTTATTAATTATTATGTATTTTCAATAGTTTTCAGCAGTTACTTCATTGAAAGCCTGAAACAAATGTGTATGCCAATTACTCATAAACATGCAGAAGATGTAGTAAAAACAGGGAAATATCATCAATTTTATCTCGAGAAGCAATTGTCCAAAGCAGCTGACATGAACCAGTCAAATTATGTTGATCACAAGGCTGAGAGGCGCGAAGAACGCAGAAGAAAAGCAGCATCAGGAAAGGGTGGAGGTGGTACTCAAGGTAGAGAAACTAAAACTAAAGCTGTAAAAAAACATTCAAGATCTAAGCATACAGCTCATGATTCAGAATCAGATGATGGATCCAATACTGTTAAGAAACCAGCACAACTAGACATTGTTAGTATTGAAGATGTAGAAAAATCTATAAAGGATACATTGGAAAACGAAGGACTTGATGACCTACTAACTAAAATTGCAGAATATTTGCTGGGGTACGTTTTTAATTATTTTTTGATAAAATATATATAACATATACATATATATATACATAACATTTGCAGTTTCACCTACGCGAAGTTACTAGTTCATTGTCTAGAAAATACACATTGCTTTTCTTGATTTTGCTGTATAAAATTTCTTTATTAAAGTTTTACTTTCTGTCTAACTTGTTAAATTATTCATTTCTAATGGAAAATCAAAACACAAATTTCTACTTTATTCTCTTCTCTGAATTTCGAATTTTTTTTCCATCTTTATCAAGGATCTTGTACATGATTTTGCAAAAAACCATTTTCATTCTTGTAATTATTATGACTGCTTCCTTAATACCAATTTCTATGACTGAAACATTGCAAGAATTAAGGAACTAATTTTTTTCTATAATAATATTTAAACTGATATTTACATACATTCATATTAGCAGACTTAATGATTTTTCAAACAACAGTTTTGTACCCTTTGTTTATATATCCTTTAAAGCAAAATTTACAAAATTCCACTGTTTCCATTCTATTATAAAAACGAATTATGAAAAGAGTATTATATACTATAACATAGCTTTTTATTAGAGGAACCAATTGACCATAAAGAAGGAAATCTTTTATAATATATATCTATACATATTATAATACTCTAATGTCTCTCGGTCCCTTTATATTCATTTCACAGGAAACCACTTATCAGATTGACATGTTTATTTTATTTTAATTCATAGCTATGTTATATTTTGTAATATAAAGTGACATACGAAATAAGCAATGACGATGATGGTGAATTAATTTGGAAAAAGCACACATTTTGGGCGCTTAAATTGATATGTTCTGCATATATCTTTATTCTAATGATCCCCAACAACGCTTGACCGACGGCATTCTGTAGTCCACGTGAGCGAAGCCGCAGACACAGCTAGTAGGTTTCATTTTAAGTTAGTTCATTAGTTAGTTTCATTTTAACATGAGTCTGTTAAAATATGAGTTCTAATATTACTAATACAAGGGGTGCATCGCATATTTAGATTTTTTCTATTATTGCAAAGAAACTATTGGTTACCAAGTTTTAAAAGTCTAATTAGTGTTATACATAAATATTCTATAAAATTAAAAAATCGGCTAAATTCACGATAAATTTAACCTTGGCCTCGAATAACTTTTGATCAAGTTGATTTATGAAAAAAATACTTCAGACCTTTTTGATAGAGCCTTCAGTTCTCTACAAAAATATGTTTAGAGTTTCCCTGTATGATGTATAGTTAGCTAGTTACAAAAATTAAGCCAAGCAAAAATAAATCTTCCCATGTAATTCTTATGGGAAATCGAAAAGTGCAATGCGCTCCATGTTAATATTAATATTAAGAGCTCATATTTTGACAGGTCTATTACATATTTAAACAAATCCTTTAAGCTTGGTTCCAAGGCATAAAAACAATCTTATATATTTTTTAATTACTCTAACATAATTATAGTGTGGTTGTCACTATAGGACAACAACTTATAATATAAGTTTTCATTAGTTGCAGATTTTAATTGTACAACCTGGGAGTAGATAACTTTTTGAAATTTGCTTTAAACACTTGTTGAAAGTAATACCCGTGAATTAACATTTATTCATTATTACACCTTTGAAATTAATATAAAAGTATTTTTTATATAAATAAAAAAGTTTCGCGTAAAAGCGCGGCGTAGGTTTTTTGTACAAAGTTGACTTTATTAGAATTTCAAGTATAAAATATTTCTTCAGCCCATACAATTTTAAAGCCACTTTTCAATGCTTACTATTAATTTTAGAGTCGTTTATCACAAGATGAAACTCTAATGTGTATATTCATCAAACGATGATGACACATTTTCTGTACGGCGTTTTCAATCACATGAATCAAACAAAAAAAAATAAATTTTTCGAAAGAGAAAATTTAATAAATTATTATTGTTTTTCCAAATTTGTATTATTTTAGGCTTTTCATCAATACACCAATATTATAAAGTAATTAATTTTAATTTTTAAACATACAGTCAACTCGTGGATTTATAAATATGGGTATTCACGGTTATAATTTAATAATTAAATAATTAAATTTCTATTTAACAATTCTTATTTTTACAGGCACTTAAATCAGGCAGGATTGTTAATTGCCAAAGAAATTGCAGACAAATTAATGCAGGATGCTAGTCAGAATAGAAAACAAACGCATACATCAGCACAGGATAAAATCAATATGCTTATCAATGATATAAAGCTCTATGAAAAAGGACTAAAATCATTTCCTTCGGACCAACAACCGCTATTTATAAAATATCTTCTGAAGACATTGGGTGGTGATCTTGTATCTGAATTTTGTAAATATGCTGCAAACCAATGCAACATTTCAGTGCAAGGTGATGTGCTGTCATTAGAGCAAAGAAATAAGATTATTGGTGATCTCACAGAAGAATATGCTAAGCCTTTGCTTGCTCTTAATGCAACTTTATCCGATCACAATATGGACTTGTTTTATCAAGCTGTTGATGTATGCTTATCAAACTTTGGAATGATACTGAAAAAAGTTGATAAAAAGAAGGACAAGTAAGTTTAGTTATATTTTTTCACTATCTTCGAAATTTGCTTATTCATACTGTAAAAAGTATAAAATAAGTAGTATTGTACTTTGGAAACGTAATTATCGGCCCAATATGTAACTTTATTGCTTTCATTACTGGTAATAGTGCATTTCGCCAACTTCAACAATTCTCCTACTGCGTAATTCAAATATTTTTGACGTACTACCACAGACTAGTAAAACTAAAAGAATGACAATAGCCATATACAAACTATAACACGAAAATTCATTACTTTCTAAGACGTGAGATGTCGCTAAGTGTTTAAAATCGATTATAAATTTATCTATATGACGTCACTTACATATACTATAAATATATTTATACACTTATAGTTAGATGGCTCTATTTCCAATTTTGGTAAAAAATATATTTAATAATTGCGGTGCTGTCAGCTCGTGCTCGTGTGACGAGACGTTGATGTGTTATAAACTAAAAAGGCATTTTTTTTGGTTTTTTTTTTAGCTAAAAGGTAATTTAAATTTGTTATTTCCAATAGCTTATATTAAGTTAGCAAGAAGTGAGTCAGCGCCACCTGGATATTCCCAGAAATTTAGAGCTTTTTGGGGGTTACAGTTTTTTGTATGGCTATTGGCAGTGTTCTTGTTTTACTAGTCTCTGGTACTATTATAATTGTAGATTAACATACATAGGGGGGTATATGAAAAGAACCTCCGCATGTGTTGTCTAAGTATGACCAGTGTACCTTGGACAGTCTGTCCCGATTCCGCCCTAAATCTGATCCTGGAGGGGGCCCACTATATCTCCAGTCTGTCTATATAGAATACGAGGCCCTGTATATATGCAAAATTTAAGAACACAAATTTTGCAAAAATAAGAGAAATGTAAAAGTCATCCTCCTAGGACTCATGAAAATGGTCACACGGTAGTGTCACACTTATTTTGAATTTTTCTGAAGGTTTTTATGGTAAAATTGTTATGTTCATGGAAAATGACCATCTGCTAAAAAGGAACAGTGCTGAAGGCATTATTTAGTTTCGCCGCCTCGAGCCTGCGACAGACTTAGTTCGCAATTACAAAGCATTTATCGGGAATGTAGATCAAAACCACATATTTTTATTTTACAGATTACTAATTCAAAACCACAGGGAGAAATTGATTTCTGAATTGGAAAACTGTGAAGATCCAGCGTTATGTTTACACATGGCTGTACTATCAATATTTACTATAGTAACCCAAAATATGCTTCATGCATCGGGTAGACAAGTTTCTACGATAATTTCATATTTGAAGACACAATTAAAAGAAGAAGATATTAATCAACTTCAATTATGTTGTGGTAATAACATACTTAGTATTTATAAAATAGATTTAAATTTACTGTAAATTACTAAATTTTCTGCTATGTTATCACTATATTTATATTTAAATCATTCATTTTGGCAAAGAAGTACAAAATTTCAAAGTTAAAAGACAATGTTTTCTCAACATTCCCATACAAACTCTCAACCCTTATTTTACACCCTTAGAGGTTGATTTCCCAAAAATCCATTCTTAGTGAGAGCGTCTAGATCGCGAAAGGAGTAACTATCCTAAACAAGTCAATCGGACCTATAGTTTCGGAGTTCTCGTGATTAGTGATAATTCGCTTTTATATAGTATATAGATTGATGTTAATTTAATATGTACTATTAGAGGAATTTATAAATTTTTAAGGAGGAGTAGCATAATATTGTTTATTTTAATCTTGTCTTCTTTCATTTTAGAATTAGTTTCGCAATACTTGACTGCATCTGAACTGGAAAAGATAGAATACGAAGAAAAATTAAAAAATATAATACCTAATTTGAAGAAGGTGGTTCAGGACATCAAAAAATATAAGTAAACCATTATATTTTCATCATTATCATTGTAATGTAATGGAATACTAATAAAAGGGTTATATTTATTTAATTTTTTTTTATAATCTAATTAATTATTATTGGATGAAGATTTCAAGGTAGACCCTAATGGTGGTATATACATACCCAGAGACAAATAAAAATTAATATTATATCTATTTAATTTATTCAGAATGCTACGATTGTGAACCTGAAACGAAGCGCGAAGTTATAAGATTATAGGCTTTTCTTTCAAAAAACAATGTATGAAGAAGATACACATAGTAATACTAAACATAAATTTAATTAGTGCTAAAATTCTTTATTCTCGTTATATCGATATCGTGCAATTTTAGGTATAAATCGAGTAGGTATTTGTATAAGAGGATTATGGGCAACACTGCTTGTAAAATCGTACGATGTACATTCATTCAATGAAAAAAAAAGATCGATGTTTTTTTCGATCTAATGCATCGCATAGTGGCATCGATGTTATATCGATATATTGAAAAATACATCGATGCTTTCCAGACATCGATTGTTTTGTAATAAAATAGATATGAATGTGGCATATGGCAATTTGCATTTATTTTGGAAGGATTTATTTACAAGGTCAATTATAAGTTTTAATAAATAGAAATAAATAAACATCAACAGAAAAAGAAAACGAGTCAGTCATGAAAAGAAACAAACCAATTACTGAAAATGTCTCAAACAGTCTTGCAGAAGACACTTTTTTGCACTTATGCAACAAAGACCGATTTTTTCTACCAACACGTCATTTTAAATAAGATAGATACTATTTAATATATTATAAAGTATGAAATTGCTGATATTTATTATTGAATAGTGTGAACGATCATATTTTCATTCTACTGGAAATTTTGATCTCAACAATGAGTCCTGTCGCCAACCGGAAACGAAAGTCGATGACGAATTTAAAGCTGTGCAGCAGGTTCATCTCAAACCACGTCGAAATTAGCAGCAACCTTCAACGTAACTGATAAAATGGAATGGTACTGCTACGTTTACGTTAAATTGGAAATATAAAAAACCTAGCAAAAAAGGATACCTTATGAACTCACTGAACTTCAACAACAAAATCGCGTCGAAGCTTACTTTAACTTGTTGAATAGAAATAAAAATGGTGCAAGTTTTAAAAAATAAAACTTGTATTATTGAGCATTGACGATGCACAGCATCTGTGAGAGGTCGTTGTATACTTCCGCTTGTTTTCCACCAATCACAGCGCTTTAAACTGATGACCTTGTGCTCTGCAGCGCCATCTACTGAGTTTAAGTCACAGGAGGCCGGTGGGGGCATTTAATCAGTCATAGCAGTCTCTCATCAGGAGCTTTGAAATGGATGATGTGCATCGTCAATGCTCAATAATACAAGTTTTACTTATGTAAACTTGCACTATTATCGGCATGTGACGATGCACAGCATCTGTGAGAGACGTGTTTATAACTCCTGGTGACGCGATAACGACGCTATGTGAAGTGGATTATTCATTGTTTTAGTACAGTAACTATATTTTTTAATTATAGTAAATATTATTGGTAGTAAATCCAATACTTAAAAATATCATCGTAATAATAAGTTATTCGAGATCAAAATAACGGAGTACTTTTCAAATGTTTAATTTTTCTTAAGAGATGTATTTTTGTTACACCTGTAACTATGGCTATGAATATGAAATCCCGATACCATTTTTAGTTCCACTAGCAGAATTCTGGAGAATATTAATATTATTCATACTAAGATATTGAAAGTCCATAGCCTCTGTCTAAGCCTGCGTCAGCTTTACACAGAGATGGGAATCAAAATGACATGGTCTTCAAAATGTTTTGTGCAATAAAATAGATTGATAATATAATGTATCTTTTAGAAATTATAATGTTAAGAAATTAAAATTCGATTCCACAACTTGACCTAACCCATCAATCCCATGAGGCTTTGTATGGTTTTAATATTATATAACTTAAGTTTAAACATTATTTGCGGCTTGGATCAGTTTGTAATGCCTTCACTCCGAGTAATAAGCCGACATCCTGGATGGGCTGTGTGACGTCGACTATCCTTCTGTACGTATTTGCATGGAAGCGAACGAATGTTTTCTGAGAATCCAAATAAATGAAATTTTGTCCTCAGCGCTGGCCACTCAGCTGCTTGCCTCCCTCGTGAGAATCTATCCGCGATGATATAGTAGATCATTTAAGGGATCATGTCAAGTTGCGTGGGATTAGTGACCGTGTCCGCCTTCTATGCGAATATATAATACGGATTGTCCCATTGACTGTCTGAACAATTAGGTTACGTATTTAACTGGGCCCTCTGCCGAGAGTTCTAAAAAATCGGTCTCTGTCAACGGCAGACTTTTCAGGCCCAAGTTATCTGCTGACCTGGATCAAAAACTGACTTCACGTGAATGACAGTCCATCCCAATTTATACATTCACTCACTCCTTTACTTTGCCTCTGGGCTTGAAATAACGAACATCACCAGTTAGATGAAAGTCGTCCTGAACTCATGTACTCCACACCTGGGCTTGAAGTAACGAGCATGACCAGTTAGACGAAAATCGTCCAGAACAGTAGCACTACCTCAAAGTTCTTTGGAGTACAAAGCCAACGACGGGCCAGTCACCTTAGTAACAAAAAGTGCTTTGAAAGTATGTATGGAATAAATTGAGCTAAACGATCCACTCTGTCCTCCGAGGGAATTGAGGGATCTGAAAGTGCCCGAATAGTGTGGTATATCTTTGACCTGGTTCAGCAGGGTCTTAAAGAGCCAATGTTCTTGTCAAAAATATGTCATAAAGAAACTGTGCTTCGAGTTTCTGCCAGTCAGTAACCTCAAGAACATCATGTACTTAGAGGGTTCAGCAGGGTCTTAAAGAGCCAATGCTCTTGACAAAAATATGCTCGTAAAGTAACTGGGCTCCGAGTTGGTGCCAGTCAGTAACCTCAAGAACATCGTTCTTGGATTCTTATGTGACATATCAGATATTATCCCTTCGAACAAACATTTTATTTCATTGTGGCCCGATCCCGGTGGCACTGACATGCCGGGTCGACCCGTGACATGAAGTGGAGTGAGCCCCAAACATCTAGTCAGTTTCCAAAAATGTTAGTATAATATTCTGGTTCCGCGACGCGAGAACTTCAGATCGGAATCTAGAGCAGCAAAACGATAGCTGGTTCTTTGTCGAAGAAAAACATTAAACTTTTTTTACGCAAATCCTCACACAAATCGATCAGGATACGCTCCTTGCTGTTTTCAAAGTGGTATGACCGTATGTTACATATCGTGTGCATGATTCCGTACATAAAATAAATATGGGGTTTTTCTTCACATGCAAACGCGACCATTTCATTGACAGTTAAGCATAGCTTGTACGATGTTTAAAATCTAATATACACATATCCACATATGGGTGAATGATTTCAGTACTAAATAAAATAAATATTGGTTGAATCCCCATATTTACATGACCATTTAATTCCAAGCTAAACAAAGCTTGTACTATGGTTACTTGTATGTAAAAGTATGGTTGCTTGTACTGTGGTTAGTACTATGGTACTAACGGCCGATATAAACATGAGTGCATGATTTCATTACTAAATAAAGTAAGTATGGGTGTGTGTCCGAACATTTATAAACGACCATTTTAATTATAAACCAAGCAAGGCTTGGATGTACAACATACATATTATAGGGTATTTAACACCCAGACAACTAATAATTATGCTCAAATGCAAGTCATATGCGGGGATCGAACCCGCGACCTTTCGTCTCAATAGTAAAGCTTACTACCACTGCGCCTTGAGGTATGTGACTACTACGTGAAATTTCGAATAAGGTGAGAAATCTCAAATATACTTTTACCATAATAATACTGTTTTAGCGATAACATCGTACCAGAAGAAACATTACAGGTAAAAGTTATTAAAAAAATTACTCCAGGTCTACGAAACCGAGTATTATTTTCAGAATCGGATACTGAACTTATATTCAAGATGGACCCGATATGCAATCATTCCAAATGCCTTGAGCGTTCAGGGTCAAACCGAGGTCGTCTAATGACTTTTAAAGTATGTACTCACGAATTAAAAGACGCGATTGTAAAGGAAAGGTCTAAATAGTAACTGCGGTAAGCTTTTTTAACCCGGTGCAAGCTGGAACGCGTAGTGGAGATCCTCCGATTTTAAAGCGCAACGTCTTACGTATACACAATCGAATTATATTTTATTATCAGTTCCTGAATGACGTCTCGCTGAGTATTAAATGTGTTTACTTCTTACGTATACACAAACGAATTAGGAAAGGATTATGTCTATATGTTGTCCTTTAATACTAAATGACGTCTCGCTTAGTATTAAATATGTTTACGTCTTACGTATACACAAACGAATTAGAAAAGGATTATGTCTCTATATGTTGTCCTTTGAATGACGTCTCGTTTAGTATTAAATATAATTCATTTCACGTCGCGTAAAAAATTAAAATAACGTGCATAAGGTTTGTATATTTTTATTGAACATGTTCTGTAGTAATACTGTAAATTCTAATAGTCTATCAATAGATGAATTCATTGATTGATCAAGTTGTTGTTAAGTTCAATACAAAATAATATATACGAAAACTAAACGTGATGGAACTTTAAGGAGCCGGGCCGGGCTAGTAGCCACAGTAGACAGGCAGCCGGAGCGGGAGCGGCAGCGGCAGCCACAGCTGCAGCCGGGCTGGGTAAGTCGCCACGGTAGGCAAGCACTCAAGTGCTTTTTTTAATTTAAGGTCTCGACCACTTCTGACATAGTCGTGATGGAACTTTAAAAGTAACGTGCAATAAAAATAACATGCATTAAAATGCAACACGCAAAAAGTATACAATAGTCGTCGGAGCCGGAGCCGGAGCTGCAGCCACAGCCGGAGCCAGAGCAGTACCCGGGTCAGTCGCTACAGTAGGCAGGCAGGCAGCCTGGCCAGTCGACCATCTGCTATCAGAAATCAAACAAAGCAGCAGCTCACTTGCTTTTTTTAAGGTGCTCTACCACTTCTGACAAATAAAGTCGTTTTAAAAGTAACATGCATTAAAAATAACGTGCATTAAAAATAACATGCGTAATGTGCATTAAAATGCAACACGCAAAAAGTATACAATAGTCGTCAGAGTCGGAGCCGCTTGCCCCAACCACCAGAGCCAGAGCCCGAGCGCCGCGGCCAGGCCAGTTGCCACGGTAGGCAGGCAGGCAAAATAACATGCATTAAAATGCATCACGCAAAAAGTATACAAGCGCGAGCAAACCATGACTATACTTAACTGGTTCTAGTAAAACTCCTTTTACCACATACGCAAGCTTCAGTAAATCTTCACTCTTTTTCGTTTCTTCGTTATTATTATCCGTTAAATATGTTTTGCTTATTTCCCGGACTCCTTAGACCGATAGCATACCTTGATTATTAATCTGAGTCTTATATTTTTTTTTCAAGAGTTTACTATTGTGCTGTATATCCTGTCTGCAGTATCAGCTCATCGTGTTGCCACCATTGCATTGTGTGTAATATCAAATACTGAACAAAACTACTCCAAACATGACATATCTGTATTTTTTTTTTCAAGAGTGTACTAGTGTGCGTTATACCCTGCAGTATCAGACTAAGAACTCTATAATCTGGCATAGTTGTATAGCATGGGTGTTTCATATTTTAGTCACACATATTATCATTGAAAGTAAAGTAGATACTCATGCGTCTAAAATCTCTACCGCAGCTTACAAAAGAGCTAATAACCTTGAAACGGCTCAACCGATTTTTATGAAACATGTCTCAGAACCATCGCAGGAAACCTGCTTTCAAAAATAAAAAAAATCGGTTCACTCGTTGAAGACCTACGGTGCCACAGACGGACAGACAGCGGTTAAACTTATAACATCCCTCTTTTTTCGTCGGGGATTAAAAATGGCAGCTATCAGATTGATCAGATCTATATTGTTAAGCAAAAATGTATGTATTGTCGTTGTGAGTAAATGTTTTTTTTTCTTTATTCAAAAATAGTCATGGCAAACGTGAAACAAAAACTAGAAGTAATTTATTGTCCATATTTTAAAAAGAAAGCATTGTCACTCTAAAGAAAGAGACAAAAGACAACAGTGACGTCATTCAAGGTTAAATTTTTGGTCTTCAGTTTCGGAATGAAACCTCCATTGGGTGTAAGCTTCTTGAGCTCACCGATTTGAATCCAAATAGAAGGCCATCTATAAGTTGTCACAGATAGATATAGATAAACATAAACAGAACAAAAATAGAGTCAGACATGAAGAAAAACACAAAAACTCGAATAAAAAACATCGATGTTTACTCGATATTGACAAATTAATAATATATCGGATTGATTCGATTTATCAATTGTTTAAATCGATGTATATCGTCCATTACTGTGTCCATTACTAATCTGGTCACACTGTTTATGTTGTCAAATTGAAGTCAAACCAAAAAGTGCCTTGAGGTGTTTTGCTTGTGCCTTTTGCTGAAGTGCGGGAACCTACCGAATATCTAATCGCGATTCGCAGTGCGACATATGTATTGATAGAAATAGATCCTTAACTCAAAAATAATATATGTGGTTATATAAAAACTACAGTTTGTAAATTATTATTTTAATTTTTCTTTTATAAAAGTTCAAAAGGAAGCCATGTGCTTTTGAACCTATGAAATTAATGTATTATAACATATCTCTCAGTAAAAAATGGATACAGAACCGAAAGAAAGTTCAGATTTGTTGACCGGTAGAAATAAATTAGAAACAAATGGTAACGTCAGTCATGAAGTACAGAGAGGTCCTCCTGATGGAGGAATTCGAGCTTATGCAGTTATGGTTGGATCGTTTTTAACAAATGGCCTGTTGTTTGGCGTAATTAATTCATATAGCGTGATTTATACTGTTCTTGAGAAACAACTTAAAGGAGAAGGAATTCATAATTCAGAGAGTCAAGCTTGTAAGTACCTTATCATTTTAAAACCAATAGATTCCTAGTCTATTGTAAATTTTCTTACTTATTTCGTCATCATGTACATCATCTGAATGACCTCTTACTAAAATTCATAAGGAAGTCGAATTGTTGTAGTAGGTAATAAGATGATACAGGAAATTATAATTATTTATAAAATCCTATTGGAAACTCGAAATATACTGTAATGAATAGGTCATAAAACATTACGTTGTTATTTGAGATAAATAATTGGTTATTATTTTTAAATTTTATTGCTGATTTTCTATTAAAATCGTTTTTGAAATTTGAAGTACCAATCTTTTTTTTACATATTATAATTAGCATAGTAGAATGAATCTTATTAAATTATAATTTGTTTAATATATGTAAATGAAGATGACATCAGACAGTAATTATAATTATCAGTGAGGTATGTATGTAACCTATCTATTGAACATATCCACAATTTTTATCACCTATATGTATGATTTGAGGGCATCAAGTGTTATCACTTATCACATTGACTTAATTGTGTGTTTCACATTGTTATGTTTCATATAACAAATTTGTTATGATGTTTTTTTTTTATTTCGATATGTATAATTATATATAATATATATGTACCTAAGTCACAAAAACTTTTATATATACTTATATATAAACTTGTATATATAAAATTATGTATTTTTGTTAATACTATTATTTAAAGCATTTTAAACAACTTAAAGGCATCGCAATAAAATCAGTTTAATATACTAGTTCTCTATTTTGTCAACCTTGAACTTTAATGTACTTAAATATCAATTTGAATATTAATCAGTGATCATAATGTAATGGATATGATAAACTCAGAATTTGAAAGGAAGAATCAGCTTATTATATATACATACTAAACACTTGTGAATGATGTTTATAGCCTAGAGCAGAGTTGTACAGACCATGGTCCGCAGGCCGTATGTGGCCCTATGTCATTGTCTGTGAGACCCGAAAGGAATAATGTACAATAAAAGCAATGCCAATAAAATTATAATATGCTGTTGAGACCATAGCCTTGTACTATGTACACTCTGAAAAAAATTATTAACTCAACACTATGCTATACTTAGATTTAAAAATTATAATAGCAGTAAATTCTTTTAAAAATTTATTTAGTTCATTTTCCTTGTTGTGACCCAGATTTCACTCATAATCTGTCCGATTGGCTCCTAGTTCCAATAATTCTGTGCTTCCCTGGCATAGAGAATGAAAAGATAATGAGTAAATAAATTAACATAAAAAAGTAATCATAAAGGTAATATGGATATTATAAAGTCAAGATAAAATCTTTAACAGTATTTTTTGATGTTCTAGTTGTTGACTTTAACATTAATTAACATTGCACTAAGTCACCAGAATTGTGAAACTATTGACTATCTATTGACATTTATTTATCTTCAATTAGTGACCAATATCAGTTCTCGGAATGCATCAAAGTGAACTATGGAATAATTAGAGCAAAGAGCTTTTATCTTAATATGTTAGGTCAAATGTGTTTATGTTTACTTTTCTGAGTTTGTTCTAAAACAGTGAGAAATTTAATCAATATAAAAATATTGTTTAATCATGAGCAAAAGATGCTAAAATGTGAATAAAAAATGTAGTACATCTAAAAAAATATTTATTTCTAAATAATATCCGGTATTATTGAATTTATGTCATAAAGTAGAGATTGGTCATGGTAAATGGTGAACGTCGTGTATATTAAGGCGCGCATTGACAGGGTGGTCGAAATATCCACTCAATAGAATCCTATACGAAATACCTCCCGCCGAGATATTTCGATAGCGCCGCGAATCATCCCAACCCGTTAGTGGTAGCTGCCGCGACATACACGCCAGACCCAAACTAAGGTAAAACTTAGGCCGTGTAACATACTCACCGACTCTGACGATAAATTCGCGGAGGCTAACGCTTCATACCCGTCCGTATCTCCAAACCAAGCGTGCTCGTGCCCACGCCCGCGGAACCTAAAATTGCCATATTACTAAATACATATATACACATGTTCCTTTCTTCCTCCCAGAAGGCAGGCATGTATATATGTATAGTTAGTTAGCTCGAATTTCTATGGATAGAGATTTAGTCAGATCGCGACTTTTTCGCATGATCGGCAGCAGCCCAAGCCGAGGTTCGGCCACTTTGTTACCCTTGGAGCTTGTTACGTAGCTTTCGCGGCTGAGTGCCTGCAGCGCTTGCCCCCAAGCCCGGTGAAACTGTAAAAGCCGTTTGAGGCTCAGGGCTCTTATAGCTAACAGTGTAGTCAGTTCGAAAAAAAAAGGTGGACGAAAGTGAACGAAGATTCAGAGTGGGCAAGCCTAACTTAACTCGATGTTTTATAAAATAAAAAACACACATATAAGTAATATTATCTAAATATAAAAAATCTCTTAGTTCATTAGAACCATTTTCAAGAAAAAAAATAAAGCTTACACTATACATACATATTACTTTTTTACCTTGTAAATTATAATTTAAGTACCAGAAAAAAGAACAAAGACGATTCTTAACTATTCAAAAAATGAAACAAAATAACAATAAGTATGTATACACAATATATTTTATATTAGCTGGTGCCTGAGACTTAATTAACGGGTCCTTAATATCCCCATCGAATCTTGAAAGCCCCCAGAATTTAAGAGAAATCGCCCGATTTGGCAACAGTGACGCCACAAGATACATAGTCAAGACAACTTATAAAATGAAAAACTTATATAAAATTTGATAAATTTTTAACTTGTCTATGAAATCTCACAAACTTAATGTTCTTTACAAAAAAATATTAAAATCAATATCTTATCGCTTGACCGTCCAATTTTTTCATTCTAATCAGAAGTCCACTCTAGCGTCGTACCAGTTGAATGAGCATTCGCCGTCGCGTTCGTCCGTGCGAGCTGCTTTTTTGCTTTGATGTACCGACACTGGCTTTGGAGCACAGCTGAACGCCAACGAGACCTCGTTCATGTATATTTGTCTTCAATATATTAGCTTTCGTTCAACCTGTCAGTGCGCGTCATTATCAAATGGCGCCAAACACAATTGCCACGCGAGACGCGTGGCGGGTGTCCGCGTTGAAGGTCACTTCATTTCATTTCATCATTTCTTGACTTTAGCTATGTACTTGGTGATTATTGATTAAATCTGTTTGAAATTCATATCAATAATGTACCTTACACAAAGTAATTCTTCTAACAATTACATATTCCTGTATCTTGTAAATAAATTCTTCATTATAATTCTATGAAAAAATTATGGTTAGGATTAGGAGCACATAAATATTACCAGTTTTTATCATAAAAGATGGAGTACGATATACCACATGCCTGGAGGTATCACGAAATCCTTGATCACTATAAACATGTTGAAAAAAAAGTACATGATAATGTTTTGAATAAATTTTACACACTTTTTAATTGTGTTAAAATAATTTAGTGGTGTTTAAATAAACATTATTTTAATCAAATTAAAGAATTCACATTACATATTATCATTGTTGGTTGGTTAACTTTATCAGGTCGCACTTTGATCAATGATCACAATTTTACCCTCTATTAAACGCTGCGCGCAGACTACAAGTAACATTATGTATGGAAAGGCTAAAGGAACAAAAGGGAATTTGAAATATAAACTTTTGTCTTTAAAGACATTTGAATTTATTAACCAAATCTTGACCAAAAACTCGTAGAACGAATTTTCGAAACGAACGAACGAAACGACAGCAGAAGAAAGCTTGCAAATACCTGGATGTTCTAATTTACTAAACTTACGAAGCTACTAATTACAGTAGAGTTTGAAAATTTCTGATATAAATTCCGGTCGCATATGAACAAAATTATCAACATTTTCTTTTTGATGTGCGGCAGTTCAGATCGACTGTTACGAGTGGCGACGCGTCGCCAAAAATCCAATTTTTTTCTTAAACGGCAAGGAAAACCTTAACATCCTTACAGGTGGTTAAAGTACTATTATTTATCATACTCCAAATAACAGTTAACGATGCCGATTTAATCATATTTTTTTTTATATTTATTTTTACATATGAAACAGTTCCTTTTACTATTTAAGTTGAGGAACAAAGACTTTTCACAACATGTCACATAAACCAGCATCAACCCTACATCCCTGAAGGAGTAGGCAGAGGTTTATGGTACACTAACACTTAGATAATATTTGAGCTAGATATTTAAAATGAATCGCGAATGCGTCTAAACAAACACTAAGGGCTTTAGTGGCTGTACCACCACTGGTGGAAGGGATTCTCGGCTTGCCATGCCATGAAGTTTTCCCCGGGCTATAAATCACGGAGAACTCCTTCTAAACTAACAACAACGGTAGTCACTCGCTTATCTCATAAATCGAACGCTGCATCAAATTCATTTAAACACTGTCTCATTATATGTCTACCTATGATAAATATTGCGCTCGATCTGATTATTAACATCAAATTTACATTATAACAATGATTTCAAGTAAGAGGAACGGTTCTAGGGCACAAGGAATTTTTTTCATTTGAATCATCAAATGACTCAGAAAAATGACATTTTGTGATTTAAAAAAACTGGCCTCTCACTGTCCTTGGCAGTAGAACCGGCACGACGAAGCTCAGTTATAATAAGCAACATTGATCAAAAGGGCATAAGGAAGACTAAGGAATTGCACGGAAGGTTTTATACCTTATAATTCAAACCTTATTTACCCCTAAATTAAATTTAGAAGTGAAAACCCCAAGTTGAAACTATGACTGATGTAATCGAAAGCGAATATTTAGGTTAAAAATATAAAACAATAAAATAACAACCATTATTTAGAAAGAAAGAAAGAACTAATAATAAAAAAAAAACAACATATATATTATCTGCGAGAATTGCCCAGCAACGGCCTCTTATTCAGCTACATGCCGATTTTCCATAAGACGCCCAAGACGCACGGACGTCTAGTCGGTGGATGTATGTTAATTATAGAAATAAAACATAATACAAGAAAAACAATAGAAGATTTAAATAAAACATTAACAACATTGTGCCTATAAGCGAAGTTCCGGGTCGATAAGCAATCCCAGGTTAGGCGGTTTCTACCCTATTAATATTTTGCCCCATTACCTTTACTTCTGGTCTGGTAGTTACAATATGGTTGCCTTGTGTCTTACTTTCTAAAACCATGAGTTTAGATTTGGTAGGATTAAGGGCTAGGGTGTTACGCTCTGACCAGGATATAACCCTATTAAGATCTCGTTAAGCTTGCGGACTAATGACACAAACTAATCGTATTCATAATATATAACAGCTGGATGTCATCCGCATACATGTGGTATTTTGCAGTCTATCAATCTGTTTTAATTATAAACTATTAGTAGATAAGTATACATTTATACGAAATGATAATTTTTAATAAAAAAAGCCTTGAGCCGCACTCGTGTTAAGACTGACGGCACAGCGCACAGTGGTCAGGATCTGAAATGTAGTGACGTAGGCATCCAAAGTCGGCATTTAGATCTGATTTCTGTTTTATACGGTAAATGATTATGATGCTCACAACTATTATTCATAGACAAATTTAGATAAAGTCAATAGTTTTCATGCCTACCGGATTACTGTTACTTGGTTATTAAGAGTTATTTTAGGTCATGAATTCTAGAATACAACACAAAGTAATAAAATCATTTTTTGTCATTAAAAAAATCGTGATGTGGCTTTTGACGCAGGTTTTTGTTATAATTTAAGTTGAAAAATTGTTTACTGTACAATAGTATATATAAAATAAAGAATGCTCAATTTAAAACATTTTAAGAAAATGAAATAAAGCAGTAATATTCATGATATTGAAATAATAAATATCTTTTTCTGGCAAACTATTGACTTTATCGACCTAACAAATGTTGTAAGGGTAGACGTTAATAATCGAAAGAATAATAAATCAGGTGAAAATCTATATACTAATATAATAAAGAGGAAGAGTTTTTTGTTTGTTTGTCTCTCTGAAACTACCAGTCGGATTCGAAAAATTCTTTTTGTATATGATAACCAAATTCAAGAGGGATTGTATAGGCTATTTAGAATTTATCTAGAAGGTAGCCTTAAATATTGAGTAAGTCGGAATTAATAGCGCACCGCGTGTGCTGGCATAATGGTTAGTGCTAAATAAATACAATGTTTTAAAAAATATTGCTCTTAAGTACATCTAAAAAAAAAGTTCGCGACACCATATTTCTATTTCGTCACAATAAGGTATTCTGAGACAAAGTTTTATTGAAAAAAGTGATTTATGAGCATTATTATTTGGCATATCATATTAATCCTTACGACCGAAAGTTCTGTATAAAGACAATTTTATGTAGATAAACTTTGCCCTTTATAGCATTTTATTTGAACGAATAGTAATTCAACACTCGGCTGGGGCTTATGACTATAGGTGTAGTGACGCGAACAAGTCGTGTGAGTTTTGACGCATAACCCTTGTCTAACCCTGGTCGCCCGATAAAAATATTGTCTATACTGAAGTATTATAAATCATCAATCAGCGCTTTCTTTTAAATTATACGCGGGTGAAACCAGGAGCACTACTAATTTCTAATATTGTTTGAGAAATACACATCGATTAAAAATCTCGCGTGGCGACTGCTTGATGTAGACGTTTGTTCTTATTTCATATTCAGAACACCTGAATATACAATCGTATATAAAGTTGCTGCTGTTCAATTAAAAACTCAACAGCAAAACTTGGATTCTATATCCAACTAAAAAAAAAATGTGAAATTACGTATGCACGTAAGACACTTCTTTGGCGAAACGAAACAAAAATAATCCCAAAAGCTCGTGTGCCAACATGATTTTAATTATTACTTTAATTTAATTTTAATCAAATAAAAGTAGTGTTTATTTCACAATGTTAAATTATTTTTCACAATATGAAAAAGGCAGTAAAACGAATTCACTTTATTATCATTGATGGATAGTATAATTTTGTATACAAAGTATAACTTTGATTAAACCTTATAAAAATATTTTATGTATTATACATATTTATTATTTAATAGCAAAATTAACAATAAAAGAAAATTAATCAAACAATAAAAACTAAAACTACAATTGAATCTTTTAAATTATTGAATAAAACGTAAATATATCATTTACGTAGGTATTAATACATTTAACTGCCCTTTGTATTTAAGCATTTAATCAAATATATCTTTATCTTTGTATGCTTGTATATTGTATAATCGTGTCATACGTATTACGTATGACGGGATTGAAATAGGAGGTATTATTCTTATAGTGTTAAGAATAAAGATCTTAGAAAATCGACGTTTAAAAATATTTTTACTAACCCCTTAATACTTTGTGAGGGTAATCCGATGGCGATCACCACTTAATAGCATATAGGATTGAACTAACTTAAATTAAAACAACATACCATAATTTAACATGCCATCCTTTCTGAATTTCTTACGACATATGAGGTTTTCGAAAAACGGTCTAGAGGAACTCCTATATTCATAGATCGAATGGGGGAGATAAGCGAGAGTGAAGTAGGAGAATAGTCCCTCATTATATAGAGAGCTGTTAGAGAATGTTAATAGCGTGCATGCTTTGTACGAGGATGAATCACAAAGTTCTTGGAATCGATATTAAAAATGCAAAAAATTAAACAAAAATATTTTATTTATCTACATAATCTGCCTCCAATGCAATGCATTTAGAATAACGCGTTTCTAACTTCCTTATTTCTAGCGGAAAAAAAAAATGATTTTCTCGAGCCTCGAAAAACTCCTCTACGGCAGCCGTAACCGCGTCATTATCGTGAAATTTAGTTCCACGAATTTCCTCTATTCATTTTGGGAATAAATGAAAATCACTTGGGGCTAGCTCCGGAAAATATGGTGGATGGTCAAGAAGATTGAAGCCAGCATAGCGGATTGAGTTGAGCGCAACTTTCCATCGATGAGCGGGAGCGTTATCGTGATGAAACAACACGCCCAACGACAGTTTACAACGACGTTTTTCTTTAATTTCTTCAATAGAAAGGATTCCTTCACTATCCCAAAACACTGAAGCCATAACTTTGCCAGCGGTAGGAGCAACTTGAAATTTCTTAATGGATGGGGAGGATGGTCATTTCCAAGACATGCTTTGTCTTTTAGTTTCAGGATCAAAATGGTGGACCCACGTTTCATCCATGGTGACAAGGCGACGGCAAAAATTATACGAATCACGCTGGAACATTTCGAGATTACGCTTAGAAATTTACAAACGTCGCTTTTTGTTTTCGTCGGTTAACATTCGTGGCACCCATCTTGCCGGCACTTTTTTGAACCCCAGTGAATCAATTAAAATCGATTGAACGTTACCAAAAGATATATTTAGGATCTCAGCTATATGTTTTATATTTATTCTTCTGTCTTCTCAACCTTCTTGACATTTTCTTCCGAAACGGAGGTTGAAGGCCGCCCAGAACGCGGGTCATCTTTACAGCTTGATCTGCCTCTTTTAAATTCAGCCATCCAGTACGCAACGGTAGAATAGGGTACTGCATCATCCCCTAGTGCCTGTTCTAGTATCAAGCTGATATATTTTATCACGGCAAGTAACTCACTTTTATCCATAATTTTGCGTTTTAACAAGTCGTCGAACAAAACAATTTATTACGTGCGAACTAACTGACAAAAACAAGTGACAGTTGGCATAAATGTTGTGTGATGACACTCTTTAATTTGAATATCTAACCTCTCCCAAAGAGATTTTATATATATGCACTTCTTCACCCTCGTATGACCACAGAAGATGGAAGAATATTTTCCATATTTGTGACATGTAGCGTAGATATACTGTAAAAAAAAACATTATTAAGATAAAATGTAGGAATGATTTGATAGAGAGAATACCGCACATGTTCTTGTAACTTCCACAGGCTAAGCACTAAAAAATTGGACGAGGAGTACAAATCTACATTTTTGTAAAGTAGTCCATTTTATTTTATATGTCTAAATTTTTTATATACTACAAAGGTGGCATTCAGGTATACTGCCCGCCTGATGGTAATCGGCTACCGTATCCTATGAACGCCTGCAGTACGATAGGTATCACAAGCGCGTTGCCGACCTTGAACCCTCCTACCCCAAGGAGCTCTGGAAACCCTACTCACCGCAGAAACACAACACTAGGTCATTTGGCTGCGATCTTCTGTAGGGTGGAAGTATTTCACCAGTCATGCTGTCCCAAGTAGAGAGAAATCTCCAAAGAAATTTCTCTGTGCCCTACCTCTCTTTGAACCCACCCTTTCCCAAGGAGCTCTGGAAAGCCTACTCACCGCAGGAACACAACACTAGGCATTTGGCTGTGATCTTAAATATATTATTTATGTATGAAAACGGCCATTGGGTACCAGCTATTTTAATATTCGCACTTCACAGCATTTTTTTTGTGTTATGTACGTTTCATATCAATATGCATCGCAAATTCTGTAGTATAGGTAGATTTCGAATCTTGTATCTAATAGTATGTTGTGTGAATACTGGATAGTGAGACGCTGACCTGATTAGATTAAGTTACATTGTATGTCAGTTGTGAAATGTTTGCTAGGAATTGAAATTTCTTATTTTTTCTTGGAACGAATGTTAAAAGTATTCTATTAATTTAGGTGTTTATTCATGTGGTTATTTTACGTTTGTATTGTTTTCTGTTAAATGTTTCTTTCATAGATATAAAGTGATAAAAGTAATAAAAAAAAGGTCCAAGTGCGAGTCGGACTCGTGCACCAAGGTTCTGTTCCACCACACAATATAATTTTGTATTATAATATTATACTATATTTACAACAAAAAAGGGGTTTGCTTTCTATTCGCGATCCTTAGTGCGAGACCGACTCGGATCTGTTAGTTTATATTATTTGGTATTTTAATCTAAAGTTTACTTAGTTCAATTTAGCATGTGTATGTATGACCGTTTTAACGATATAAAAACTTTCTTCTGTGGTGACACCTTAATATATTATTTATTTCTTAAAATATCAGCCATAATAGCGCATATTTGTGAAAATATCAATCGACTACCTTTTACGGTCCAAATTCAGCTCTTGAAAGTTAGAGCGGCAAGCGGAGGCTTAGCAATAGAGTTTTTTTTGGGAACGAAACTCTAAAAAACAATTAGCTTATTAGCCAAATGGATGTTGTAGCTAAATCCCAGGCCAATACTGTTAAATAATATTAACTTTAACTAAATCTTTTTTAATAACTTCCCCTGTTATTGATGAAAATCAACCATTAGTCGAGAAGCGTTGGAAAAGTTTCCCTGAAAATTCCCACAATCGGATAAAACTGAACGTCATTTTTTCTATCGGATTTTGTATGAACTCAATACCATATCTCACGAATCTAAGACATTGACGTATTACGTAAGGATAGATATTATGCGTAATTCTTTCTTGTTTTGTTTATGGTTATGGAAAAGTTAGCAAGAAAATAACGGGATAGGTGGCGCTGTGGTCGAGTTATTGACTATTGGAAAGGGTAAAACAAAGTCTGCCAGGCCAGATCTTTGGTACACGTCACTTGTAAATGGTAAAATGGCCGCAATGAAAAGTATGCATTTTTGTCTTATTCACGCTGTGTACGGATTTTATATTATTACTTTAAGAAATAACAAGCTTTTTATAAGGGTTTCGTTTATATGTTTCAGCTCTGGTGGGGGCTCTAGCGATGGGTACTACGTTCTTCTTATCGCCTTTGTCCGGAGTACTCACCGGACTTATGGGACTGCGCTTGACTGCAGTATTGGGCGGAACCATTGCTACGGCCGGCTTATTAATATCTTCTTTTGTTATACACAACGTTAACGCTCTATATTTTACCTATGGTATTATGTATGGACTTGGAGCTTCATTTGCCTATACGCCATCGCTGGCCATACTCGGACATTATTTTAAAAAACATTTGGGCTTAGTTAATGGGGTTGTCACCATAGGGAGCTCAGTTTTCACGGTGTTCATGCCTCCCCTAATGGAATTTATGATTAAAACTTATGGATTACAGTGGTTGTTCAGGCTATTATCCTTATTCACTTTCGGAATATCCTTTTGCGGCCTATTATTCAAACCGATCCCCTTAATGGTAATTCCAAAATCTGCTCGTGATCATGAGAGTTTGAAACCATTGCTAAAAACTGTAATAAACGTAGAGATTTGGCGGAAGAGGAAATACATGTTGTGGGCACTTTCGATGCCTGTCGCCCTTTTTGGATATTTTGTTCCTTACGTCTACATCAAAACGTTTATAGAGAAAAATTTCGTCAATGTAAACAATAATCTCCCTTTACAATGCATTGCATTTACTTCTGGGCTAGGTAGATTATTATTCGGTTTTTTGGCCGACAAACCGGGTATGGATAGAATTTTACTACAGCAAATTTCTTTTTATGTTATCGGATCTCTTACTATTGTATTGCCTTTTGTGCGTTCTTTTCCTTTATTGGTGGCTATCTCACTCGGCATGGGTCTATTTGATGGTGCATTCATAGCTTTAATTGGTCCTATAGCATTCGAGCTGTGTGGCGCAGCATTTGCTGCACAGGCGATAGGATGTATGCTGGGTTTGGCAGCAACACCATTATCCGTGGGACCACCTATAGCCGGTTATCTTTATAGCATTTATGAATCTTATACATTACCTTTTGTCCTTGCTGGCATCTCCCCACTGATAGGAGCAACTTTAATGTTTACAATTCGCCTACACAGATGCGATGGCAACGTGAAAACTGAAAACGCTGTCATTTTTCACTCTATGAAGATTACTTCAAGAGACGCTGGTGAGTTTTTAATGTTATACATTTTCCTAAGCATGTAATTTTATCGTTATGAAATTTTATACAGGTACTTTAAACTATTTACAGAAAAATCTTCGCTACAGTCTCAAGGAACAAATGGAATTATAATACAGCAAGTTAATTCATAACAGTGCGCGACAAGAATTTTACCAAAGACTTTTGGAAACGACAAACTGTTATTTGTTTAGTTTAGTGAAGTTTTTATATAATTCTATGAAACTACCTCCCAAATAACTCGAATTTGATGTTCTTAATAACTAAAATTAATTCATTAGTCCGATTTAAATCAATGGTGTATATTTCGTTTATTAACATCGTATTTGTATTAAAATAGCGTTTCTGTGTATAATAAACTTCAATGCTAATCATTATTTGTTTCACATGATTTTTATATTTTGTTATGCTATTGCGTATAATATAATATGTGATGTGACATATTATATTATTCAATCAGAATACGAAGGATTTGTTATCTATTTCCTATTTTATGCATTTAATCCACATAATTCTACATCAATACTTCTTAGTTATTTTAGTTACCATTAAAAGTTCCTAGTTTAAAAATCAAAGGTCTTGTTTATACGTCGAATAACCTAGGTTTAAAATTATAGATATTTACATTTATTTTAAGACTCTTGAGCTATACACAATATTATATAATACTTATTTACCCAAATACACACTGAAATCTACGTAGTTATGAAGACAAGTTTTGTAAGTGAAGACTTGTGGACCATACTATTTTCTATGCAATGTACGCGACGTAGACGAATCTTGTTATATAAAATTTTATATCATAGTTAGCTGTCAGGCGTACTTAGTTTATGGCTCATATTCTTGATTTATTGAGAATTTGTAGAACAAAAATGTTATAAAACTGAAGGAAAAGTGAAACGAAACTTGCACAGCTATGTCAATAAAATACTCTTACGTATGTAATACTATGTAATATGTATAGATATTGATATTTTCGTGACAGTCGCAGAGCTCACCGCTGTGTTCTATTCCTTAATAATTCATATACCTACTTGTTTCTTATCAGTTGCATTGATTTAAAATTGTTAGTGCGTCGTATTCATATAGTAAATTTTATCTTCAATGTTATCGATAGGTAATAAATTGTAATATGAAACTATAGACATACTACATATATGTAAAAATGAAAATAACTGATTGAATATTTATATTTATAAAAACAAAATTGTAAAAATAGTGTTAGAATCTCTTGTTTGGTTTACGAGTTAATGTCAAATATTTATATTACCTATTTTTTAAATCCTATCATGTATTTATTAAAGAACGTTTTTATGAATGTAAGATGAATTCTATAAATAAGTGACGTAATAATTATTGACATATTTTAAAATAGTACAACAGTTCCTTAATATATACCTATATTCATTTTATGCTTATTTCGAATATTTTTGTTCCACTATGAGTTTTTTATTACAAGTACAATACTGATCTTTGTTTTTTATATATATATTTAATAATTAGTACCTTGTGATATTTATAGTTAATAATTTGTGAACGGTAGACTAAGTGAATATTTATATACCTACCTAGTTAAAATTCTTCCTGCTTCTTTTCCAGTTTTCAGAATGTGGTTGTAATTTTGTGATGTTGTCGATGCAATCTGTTCGTATTCGGACATGATTTAAGGTTTTAAACGAAATAAAAATGACATTCAATAGGTAGAATCTGAAAATATATTTTCATTCCATCATGACAGATTTTTTCGTTAGCGAATTTATAATATTGTCTTATATGTACTGCGATATGAAAATTATAATTATTTTTGTTATTTATTATGATTATATTAATAAGTAGATGTCACTTTTATATTTATTTATAAGAATCAAATGACAAAGTATTTATGAACGGTCAATTATTATAAGAGATTACTGTGTTTGTTCTCTACATGAGAAAAATTATCGATGAACGTCGGGGTACATGAACTTTCTTCAGCATTTATTTTATTTTTACAAATCAAGAAGATAACGTAAATTGTAATTACGTTACAGTTACATAATATGAAAAAATAAGCTAATGGTATTAGCTAGTGGTATTAGCATTAACCATGACAAGTAACTACGTCACTCGGTAATGTGTGTGCAGTTGAAATGTAACTACCAGAAATGAGTAACCGTGCTGGGCTGCGCAGAACAGTTTTAATATTCGTAAAAACAAGATGCATTTCTTATAGCACAGAATTTATTTAACAATATTTTGTTATCAATATCTGTTATATAATATATTTAATGAAAAGTTTAGAATAGTGTTTCGCGGAGTACATATGTTAACAACAACAAAAATGAGGTTAGTTAACTGTTTCAAGAAGCAATGTGGTTAATATTATTTAATAGTATGTAAGGTTTAGCAAATTTAAGGTGTGCAGTTGCTTTTCTTTCATATTGACCACTCTGACACTGTTCTTTTCAAACTGACTTTGCGCTACGGCACAATTATCGTGTTAAGGCATGTATTCAATCAAAAACATAATGCTTCCGCAAATTTTTGCTTTTATTTATTTGTGAATAAGCAAACATTTGTACCTATATTTTAGTTATTTCTAAATTTACGTGTGGATAACATGATTGTGATATTAGCAAAATCATCAAATATTTTCTTAGTACAATGATTTCCTAACATAAATACTCTATAGAGAAATGCCATATAGTTCTATATATGTTATAAAACAGTATACGTTATGTTATACATAAACACAGCATAATATTATATTATAATAAATCGTCTTGAAATATTTTAGTCTCTAAGCTGATGTTAAGTTGGTGTGAATTTTTTTATTGTGTACTAAAAAAACTGTTTTCTTGAGTGATAAAAATGTAAACATGTCAATTGTTAATAAATACATACATAACAATTATTATATTATGTATATTGCATACTTCTCGTTAAATAAAGATGTTCATATCTGTCGTTGTAAAATTTCATTAAGTATGGATTTAAAATAAGTTGTGGTAAGTACTCGATTAGTTAAGATCAGCGTAATAGCTATTCGATTTCCACAGGTTCCAGAGTTTTGTTTTAAAATACGCTTGTATTTACTAATTTTAATTAGTAATACTACTAGTGAAGTGAAGTACTTAATAGTGAAGGAAAACATGTGAGGAAACTGAAAAGCTTGAAGAATGATCTTGTAATAAGTACCAATGTGGAAGAAATATAGTACTGTGGATTTCTCCACGCTTGAAATATCCAACACGTCGTGGTCTATGGCGTGGTAATTAAGTCTGTTTTTCTCATCTAATGTTAAGTGACGATGTGGCTCAAGATAATAACACGCTAAGCTTAGTGGGAGAACTGGTTCTCAAATGCAACGAGGAGCCACCTGTAACTCGGTAAGTAATCAATGTGTATTTGTATGTATAGTACCTACTAAAAATCTCGGTACATTACTGCTGAAATTCAATAAATTACAATACTTTTAGTATGGCTCATCAATCTATATATAAGCGCGAGAATTTGAAAAAAAAACTTAAGTTGTCCACGCGAGCGAAGTCGCGGATACAGCTACTTATTTATATACAAAACGTCTGGATTGAGGAGCCAAATAAAATTCGTTTATGTACTAAATTCACTTAATCTTATTACTTTATTCCTATGTTACAAATTCTGACACGACCACTATTACATGGTCATTAAATAGAATATATTAATTGACCGACAACTTTCATTGAAATTCACGCTTTTATATATAGATTGAGGAGCCATGCTAAAAATATTGTATTTTCTTGAATTACAGAAGTACTTACTACTAAATAATACAAGATTTTCAAAAATATTCATTGATTACTTCATGTGGTTCCTCAATTTATATGTTAAGATTGAGGAACAACTGTTACATTTAACTTTTGATACATTTTACAACAAATTCTAGAATTTGTTTGACAAATTTGCGGTTTTGCTACTAAATAGTGGTACGAGTTTCTTTTTAAAATCTGCAGTGGCTCCTCAATCCATACGGAAATTACGAAAACTGGTAATGTAAAAAATATAGCCACAAACGATTGATGAATTACGATCTTTCTCTTTGTTAAGTATGTTTCCTTCTTTCTCCTTATTAATTTGCTTTTTCTTGTAAATCACAGTATTTTAGCGCTATTTCAGTTGTTTTATAAAATAATTACGAGTTATTTCATACGTATTCAATCTGACATCTTTACGTAGCAAGTTAAATATTACTAAGTTTTCCCACAATGTAACTTTCAAAGTAAATATTTTAATAAATTTGGTCCAGACTTAATAAAATACAAATTAGCAAAATTAACGCCGTTACTCTTATTGCTCACTATAATAATTTGTACTATAGGTACTTACCTTTAATTGTTTATGTATGCAACTGTTTTACTGCACATTACATAAAATTATGAAATACCTTTACGTCCTTGTTTCGGTTTTCTTCCTTTTTCCCATACAACCATAGACAATCACGAAAGAAAGCGTTTGGAAGAACGAACTGAATTTTAATATATTACATACGTCAGTATGATTAACTTCTTATGACTATTAATCTCTTGATGTATAAATATGAGATTATATTTAATATTGTATAACTCTAGATCAGGGAAACAAGACAACGCTTTGTGTTGTTCTCACAGCACTGATATATTAGCATTAGTTAAACACGCCATTCAAATAAACTATCGGCGATCCCCTCATTAGCGGCCGAGTTCTTCGCAAATATGTAGGTGCAAGATTTGAACTTATATCACTTGTATACCGACTACAAATACTACTTTTGTAACTATTGAGCCCTCGTTCATATGTGACGTAGCTGGCGTAAACCTTCGGTTACCGGTGTATAGAGATATTTTTTAGACTGTGCGTTAACGCGCTCTAGCGCGCGTCAAATCAATAGTTTTTGTTAATATATAGAAAGTTTAGGCGGGCGTTTTTAAAACGCTCGTTTAAAGATTATCTGCTTGTAAAGTCGGTTACACCCATGGGTCCCAATGTTGGCGATCATGTCAGTCTAGTTAAGTCCGAGCCAATATGAGGATGCTCGATATAGAAATTACTATAGGCGCTATTATATTACGGAATGCATATCATTATTATTTGTTCATGAAGAAAAAGCTTTGTATTTTTTTATGCCACTGCAAAATATCGGCACTGTGCTTGATTGTTAACACAAAAACAACTGTGAGCACCGAGAGATCCAAAATCCATCACTGCTGTTGCTGTCATGCTGGTCTCCAAGCCTCTCAGCGGTTGGTCGTACATTGTTTGATTTCGAAACGCGAAAAAACCAAAAGAAAGTCACTGTGACTGATTTATCATCATGTACCTTGCGATTACTGGATATACACCGGTAGATTCCGGAACGTGCCACTATGACGGGTGTTATTCTGGGTATATGGTGGTCGTGATCCAATCGAAAACAATAGCTCTGTCCTACCACCCTGCTAATTTGCAGATGGTTGGTTATGCCTTATTATTCTTTTATGCTACAATTGTGTCAAATGACCTTACTGCCTGCCTGATGGTAAGCGGCTACCGTAGCTTATGGACGCTATAGCATGGACGCATAGGTAATAGCGCGTTGACGACTTTGAACCCCAAAGTAGCTCTGGAAACCCTTACTCACCGCAGGAACAACATAAGGCCATTTGGCTGTGATCTTCTGTAGGGTGGTGGTACTATTCCACAAGTCGGGCTGCCTCAAGTAGAGAGAAATCTCCAAAGAAATTTCTCTGTGCCCTAATTCTCTTAACATATTCAAGAAACAGAACTACAGTTTTATTAATATAGATTAGCGTGAACGTGTAATTTCTGTTTGAAGTCTCTTTGTTTATTCGTATGAAATATCTACAATATTGTAATGTACTTACTCACCTGAAATGACAACTGTCTTGTCGACACTGTCAATAGTTTTTATCTTTTAAGTACCTACCACTATTTATGGAACAAAAAATATATCATTCTCATCGTGTACAAAAGTGATGTAATATTGAACAATAAAATTATAATATATACCCAGGTACCTACTTATTATATGAATTCTTAAATATATTTTAATTACCATGCTATTATTGTTTATTATCTTTTTACGGTTTGATTAAGATTATGTAGACATTAGAATACATGAAATAAACATTTACCTATTTGTACAGTTTCAAATTAAAGGGTGGCCGGTGGGTAGGTGGGTACTTAGTTATTTTATAAGCTGAAGCCTATCGTAAATAAACTTTTTTGAAAAAAAAACGGGTATCTAAGCAAATAACCAATTTAATTGTTACTATTAGTTTGTTTGATAATTTTGTGTAGTTTTGTCCACAGAATTTAGTAAATTAATGAGACAATGTTTAAGTTCAAATCACTAGTGGTGTTACCTGCTCCCTAAGTAAAAATAGTTAGTCTAGTTTTTCTTTAATAGAATAAAGGTCAATAAATTTTAGTACAGAATGTGACAGTTTCCTGAAATCACAGCTGATATACGTCTGAGCATGCTAGCGAGTATAATTACCCCTTATGGTTTCTTGCGGACTACGTTCCCATTCTGCGATAATCACATTCTTTAACACTCTGATGGTCTAGGGAGACGGCTGCACTCATCTCACTCGTCGCTTCAAAACTTACTATGGGATTAAACTTAAACGTCGAATTCCGACCTATATGTACGTTTTCACAAAGCCAGAACAGTGGGCGCGAGCGTTTTTGTCCATAAAAATTGAGTTTTAGCCGAAAGCGGTCAAAGCTGATTGTGCATGAAGAATTAGAACTTCCGTCATGTATCGGCGTCCATAGTCAGTGTGCCGTTTTCGATGAAGTCTAACTCTGTAGGATCCAAAAAAATATTCCTGCTCAAAACATAACAGAGCCCCCACCGTAAGTTGTGATTTCTTCAAAACATGCCTCTGCAAAGAGTTCTCGTCTTCGTAGCTTTCGCCAACGCTGGTCTACACCGTTCAGAGATATCCTGGCTTCATCGAAGAACAATACCATATCCCAATCTTCTTGAATCCATGACACACAATTTCGAGCGAAGGTAAGCCTGGCAACTCTGTGCTCATGGAGTAATTTAGGGCCGCGGGCCGGACGATGAAGAAAATGTAGTAAAAAGTTATTTTCCTTAAAAAAAGCTTGTATAAAAAAAAAAATAGAAACGACTTTTTTTAGAAATAATAATGGAGCAGGTAGGAGGAATAAAAAGAATGAAAAAGGCGATAAACAAAGCTATAATCGCTGAGGAACAGTACAAAAAAGAGGACAGATTAGACGGGAAAACTATATATATACTATTATAGTATATATTTTTACAAATTTTGAAAATAATATAGTTAAATGACAATTAATATTTCTGTGTTTATTGCAATAAAAATATTATTAGGCGCCCCAAGGAGATATTTTTGTGACTTTTGTAGTGTGAAGTAATTACCTCAGAATGATTGTAATTTTCCTACAGGCAAATAAATATAGGAAGGTTTTTATTTTGATCTAAAATATAAAAAAAATAATATAAAATAAATATTTATTGATTTTTAAGTACAAATTAAAGTTTAATAATTAATGAAGACAGATTGATTAGACGTAATATTTTTTGTTTTATTGGAATCCATTAATTGTTCGTAATAACCCTACTCTTGAAGGACTTACCTATAAATTTTGATCATGATTTTGTCGTTGAGAAAGGTATAAATACTTTTTTCTCCAGTTTTTCTACTCATATTATATGTAGATACGCTCTGACAATACGATTATGATATTTTATTTTATGATTATACATGCTTACTATATTATGACCCTTGTGACGCTATCGCATTGCTGAATAGTGTTAATAATCTATAGATTATTTAAAAAAAGTTTATATGCATTACTAGCTGGGCACTCGGCTCAGCTCGCGTTGACTACTAAAAGTTTTTTTATTTTTTGGGCGGAGTCCTAATTATTTTTATAAAATGAAAGTAGCCTAAGTAATTCCTTTTAAGATCAGCTGTCTGTCAGTGAAAGTCCCGTCAAAATAGGTCTAACCGTTTCGGAGGTAACCCGGAAAAAAACAGACAGACAAAAATTAAAAAAATGGGTATTTTTGTTATACGTAGCCGGTAGGTATACTTTCATATGCATTTAGTAAAAATGTGTTATTTTGACATTACAAACAGACACTTCAATTTTATTATATGTATAGATTTATTTGTTAAAAAGCTACGTTAGGTTATTAGGTAGGTATAGGTTAGGTATAAAAAATCTCTATGTCTTATCGCACGTCACAAACAAAAGGGTAATCCAACTCCCGGCCAATGTGTTCTCCCTCCTTATGACATCGGGTCCTTCAAGTGTAGCGTGAAAAGATTTATGCAGGCCGGCATAACAGCGGCGCTGGTGACCGTTGTATTTGGATTGTACTGTGTTTACCATCATAGACAGTGCAGTGATGTGCCAGCTATTATAAAAAAAGGTTAACTACCTAACCAGTATTAATGTCAAAAAACTTGTTGACATATCGGAAAATATGTGGATATTGCTTATACTCTATTAAAGTCTTAAAGAATACTAGATTAAGAGGTGTATCATCGAATTTTTAAATATCCCATGTAAATTACATGGGTAAATATATATTTTTTACTTTCGAAATTAACTGATCGGTTCACAAAAGAATAGTACTTAAGTACGCATTCTGGTAGGAAATTGAACGTTCTATAAAAAAGGTCTTCTTATCTTTTTACGATAAATTTACTCCTTCAGTTATTAAAGGTAAAAATTAAATTCATAATCATTTTAATATTTTTTTCGCTTTTCTGGTTAAACTATCAAACCAAAAACAACAAAAGTATCACAAAATATAATCGCAGCTTTTTGTAGATTATTTTATTGTTATCAAATTGTCTCTTATAAAGTTTTTTTTAATTTGCTGATGGTCGTTAGTAGTGAAACATAAATGTATCTATATAAAAATCCTACACAGTCTATACAAGATTTGTTGAAACTTTATGTTTAAGTGCAAATATCTCACGACCTGAAGCATGTACGACTTCGCATCGATTGACGTGAGTTCGAATCCCTGCAATGAGCCTGAGCTTTCGTTGAAGGAAAACATCGTGAGGAAATTATAGCATGGTGGTAGGGCTTTTTCTGATGCCCAACTGGCTAGCAACCATCCTCAAGTTGAAAATCTGTCGCCAAGCAACAATAGGTGTGTTCCGGCAGCTGCACTCGAGAGCCAGTCTTCCACTAGGTTAGCGTGTTATCATCTTAGGCCACATCGTCACTTAACATCAGGTAAGACAGTAGCCACTACGCCAAACCTATAACAATAAAAAGAATATCGAAAATTTGCCAAAAGTTTATTAACTTTAGCAAAAATGACCTATCGGGAATACAGCGGCTGGTGTCATAAATTTTTTTATGTCAAGAAAGTATCACAGATTAACTTATCCTTTTTAGGTATTTTAGGATTTTTCCTATTTAGGTATATTATTTCTACGGGTGTAATATGAAAATTTAATATTATGTACAGTTACATAATATACTTAAATTAATTTACCTACCTTAATAAAACACCTACTAAAGTCAATTGGTAGTCGTGTATCTACTTAGTTTGAGTAATCTAACCATGTGTTCCGTATTCACAATGAATCAGCTGCTTTAAATTACTACAATTCGGTCTGAAATTGTAAATTGTTGCAATGCCACTTTACTCAATAGAGCGTAAGTAGACTTTACGGAAACCACATATTTAGAGAGGTATTAGTAGAGGTAGAGCACAGAGAAATCTCTTTTTTAATTTCTCTCTATTTGAGGCAGCTCGACTGTTGAAACAGAAGATCGCTGCTAAATAACCTTGTGTTGTGTTCCTGCTGTGAGTAGGGCTTCCAGAGCTCCTTGGGATTGAGAATTCAAGGTCGGCAATGCGCTCTGGTGTTACAAGCGTCCATAGGCTACAGTAATCGCTTAAATTAGGCGGGCCATGAGCTTGTTTGTCATCATAATTGTATAAAAAATAATAATAGATAAAAATTAATAGTTTTTTAATACTAGAAATATACGTAAATTAGTCACACCGAATTTCAGACTTAGTAAGACCAATTTTTTTTTTAGATTCTATATTAAGAGCCGGAAGCACATTACTGATTTGCCGGAAAATAAGTTCAAGGACCATGTCAAGCTGGTTTTGTCTGTTATTATTATAGGGTGGATTATTAAGTAAATGTTAGTAACGTCTGGAAATTACTCCACTATGCATCTACTAAATTAAGTAATATCATTATTAATTGTAAATGTTATTACTACAGTTGCAAAAAAACGATAAATGATAGTAATGTCTGGAAGTGACTCCATCTCTGTGCATCCACTAAATAATTAATACGATTATTAATTGTGATTATTATTTCTACATTAAAAAAAAAAGATGAATGATAGTAATGTCTGGAATGACTCCCTCCCTGTGCGCCCACTAAATTATTAATATGATTATTAATTGTGAATATTATTACTACATAAAAAAAAAAGAAAAAGGATAAACCCTATATCGAGTTTCTTGCTGGCTCTTCACGATCACTGGGATGTTTTTCGAACTGGTGTGTTTCTACGTTCAATAGCACCTTCTTAGGGCCGCGATTGAATATTTTTTCTACTGTTTACATATGGCCCGATTGTCTTTAGTTTTTTTTCAATTTGCCGACCGGGTGTTGAGCATGACTCGACTCTGGTTGCCCCTGGTGTACCACGAGGAGTTTACTTCATACGAGTATCATATCACTACTATGATCTTACATTTACCTTGAAACTGGTGAATTTGAAATACATACTTAATTTAGATAACTATGTTTAAAATGAGCTTAACATTTGATAAGTACTTAAGATATTCAATGTGTATGTACAGAGAGTTAATATTAAAGTATCTACATCAAATATTTTAATACCCACTACAAGGTTTTTTTATTTCCTATATTAAAATATATTTTTTTATATTAAAGAAATATAACATCTTATACAGTCCGGTTTTAAAATCAATATACAATGTTGACATAAGTAATAGTTATTTATGAAAGGTACGAATACGAATGTAAGCCGGAGAAAAAGAACAATAGGTAATGATGCAAAATTTTTCATTACATTATTTTTAATAGAAAATAAGAAATTATACAGATAGGTTACTACTCTTGGAAATTTTACCTTCAAATTGCGCCTCTTCAAGATATCAGTTGGAGTAGATTCCATATTAATATCGAATTCCTCACTTGAGCTCGTGTTATTATTTTGTTTATAAATATCAGTCGGAAAGTCGCAACAAACTTTGAAGTTTCTAATACGAAAATGGCGCGCTGTTGCAAATGGCGTCACATTCGCGTGGTGAAAATTAAAACTACGTCTTTCGTCTCATTTTCTCTTTAGTATTAAAGTAAGGCAAATGTATTGATAAAAAGTGCTTCCAAGTTTCGACCATTCAGCTTATTTATTCTCGTAAGTGAAACTCCTTGGTGGAATGCTATACAGCGGAGTGTGCTGTAAAATTTTAATTTTTAACTTTCTATCAATATATACAGGCTTCGTAAATGCATTTTTTTAGCAAACGTGTTTAAAGTGTATATTGTTTCCTTTTGCATCGCATGTATGAATGGAACAATAATTGTTGTTTTATTGTCCTTCAATACGTTATAATAGATGTAGTTATGCGACAGACGTCAGAAGAGTTGTCCATGAAAGTACATAAAGCACCTAAGAATTTCAAAAATCAGCTTTACAACACCTAGTCTCATTATAATTATCACTAGCTGTGCCCCACGGTTTCAACCGTGTTAAATAATAATCGACCAACTCCACCGTGCTTCCGCGCCGGGTTTACGCACCCCTGTAGATTATGGCTCTCACTACCCGTACTTGCCTACAGCCCCCAAGCCCGGTGAAGCTGTGAAAGCCGCAAAGGCTCCAGGGCCCCTAAGGCTAACAGTATAGTCAGTTCGAAAAAAAAACTTGTCTACAGCTTGCACGATTGCTTGAAATTTATTATTACTGCTTCGCTCCGCAGCGTGAAGCCACATAGTCTTCCTAAAAATAGGCTATGCAATGCAAACATATTTTTTCAAGTCTAACTTGAAGTTTAAGATATTAGCGCGTTCAAACAAGAAAAGAAAACAATATCCTCAGCTTTATAATATTAGTAACATTCTAACAATGAAAGTATACTCTGTATAAATTCTACAGTACAATATATTTATAAACAACATAGGATTTGTAAAACTCTTATTAGGTTTTTTGAGGTGATATAATAATAATACCTTTTTATACTTCAGGTTTACATACCTATTTTTTATGACCTGGCGTCACTTCAGGGAATTCAAGTGCTTTTAACACTTTAAAGATGTCTTTATCAGTGATAAGGGTACATACCCTTCAGGTACCCTAGGTAAGTACGTATTGTTATAGATTTATAAAAGAAAAAGTAGGTATCCGTGTCTTACATTAGTTATCTATTGATTATAAAATACGTGCTTCTTACTTTAATGAGATTACAATCTATCTCGATTTAGGGAGATCTTGTTTTTTTAATGCCTGATAGATAATCTATATTTAAATGAAATTCTGTTTGTTTGTTGGTAAGCGTATCACTTGAGAACGGCTGAACCGATTAGGATATTTTTTTTTGCATGTAAGTAATAGTCCGATTGAGGCGTTCGAGAAAGCAAATTTTTAAAGTTAACCAGAAAATTGATAAATATAAATATAAAAACTGAAATTGTTTTTTATTAGATTTTTTATGAACTCGACGCCATAGTTCATGTTTCGAAAGATGAATATGCGTAATAATTATTTCGTTTAGTTCGTTCTGGCCCAATAAAAGTTAAAAAAAAAAACACGATAGGTGGCGCCGTGGTCGAGTTATTGACTATTGAAAAGGTAGAACAGCATTTGCCAAGCCAGCTAGTACCTAATAAAATGTAATATTGAAATGATCAAACTAAACGGTACTAAAACATTTATTTCGTAAATCAAGTAAAATGATTATTTTCGTCAACGGCGTACAAATCCAATAAACCTACGCCATAATTTTACATATCCTATTGGCTGTGCAGGTAATCTTTCATCCGAATGGTTTTGAGAATTCATGTTCCGTCCGGTGCTTCCAAACGAATACACTCTCATCTCTACTTCTTCACGTGAAGGAGAACTGCTTTTTTGTGCGGCCCAACGAAACGGTTTCGACAGTCTGAAAACAATTACTACACAGTGAACACGTTACCTTAGTTTGACATCACAATTGTCATATTTATATAAATCTTACACACATGGTGTGTGTGATATCAAATATAGGTTATGTATTCACTGGCTAATTACACTTTAAATCATTTTTGAGAGAAAATTCACCGACTTTGAAATCATATTTTAAATCTCAGTTAAAAGCGTATTATATAATTTTCATATATTTGTTCAACATCATTATGATATATATAATAATATATATATAATAAATAATTTTATTATAAACTAGTAACAGTCCGCGACTTTGTGGATGCGCGATAATCACTTCAATTTTGATATCAATAACACATAGCCTATAAACAGCGCCAACCCTAGCCCTTATTTAATCATGGTAAAGTGAGAAGGCGCCCTTTGATTGACTCTTTCACTCCATAAATTGTATTGTATCACACCATAAGAAGTGCGGGCGCTCTGCAGCTATGCTTAATAATATTTTTTGAATTGAATTTTCATTTTCAATTTGGGCAGCCCCGTTCCTCTTAATAGGCTCTATAAAAAATATGTTTTTCGCTCGAAATTGTTTTTCGCATTAGGCTTTTTGGCGCCCCTAGCTACCTGGCACCAAGAGCGACCGCACCCTTTCGCTCCACCCCAGGGCCGCCACTGTCTAAAATCATCAGCCTGAACGTAGCTTTCATGTAGCCATCAATGAAAGAAGTTTCAGGTGTAGGATCAGTAGTTGCTCAGGTATATACCTAATAGAATATATTAATGTAGGTATAGTATGTATGTAGGTACTGTCTACAAACATATACAACTTTCTCTTTATAATAGTTGTAGGTATAAATGCGTGAAAAATACATAACAAAAATAATGATAAAAAATTACATGAATAGGTACCTATATCATTACGATAACCTAAGTGAATTGGAGGCAATGATGGCTCAGTGGTTGCGTGTACGACTTCGCGTCGATTGACGTGTGTTCGAATCCCAGCAATGAGCTTGAGCTTTCGGTGAAGGAAAATAACGTGAGGAAACCATAGAATGGTGGTAGGGCATTTTCTAATGTCCGCCTGGCGAGCTAGAGCTACCACCCTCAAGTTAAAAATCTGCCGCCAAGCTCCAATAGGTGTGTTCCGGCAGCTGCACTTGAGAGCCAGTCTTCCACAAGATTTAGCGTGTTATCATCTTGGGCGACATCGTCACTTAACATCAAATGAGATTGAGGCCACTACGCCAAACTTATAACAGTAAAAAAAATCGGTATTGTGGTTATGCTGCTGATAATAACAATAAAAAAGGTATTCCTCTTCCTTAATGACAAATATGATAAAAATTGTTTTACTCTGAAAAGTAATCCATGTCCTCCATAATATCAGGTAGTTCTCTTCCGTCTACATCCAACATCACAAAACACAGTCCAGCCAATGATATTGCTACCAAAATAAGAACGACAATGAATGTGGAATCACATATCGGACGAAACAGGTACAGTATGTAACTTATCATAGAACCAAGCTGGCCGGCGGCGTGGCAGCATCCAAAACCAGTCGCTCGAATATTTATGGCCAAAAGGCGAGGTGTAATATTCAGGATTAATGCATGTATAATTACTCCCGATGCGATGGTGAATGATGATAGAATATTATGATTTAAACCCTGTTGAAATAATAATATTAATTTGAATGATAATACAATTAGTAATACGCATTGATGTTACGATTGCTTCTATTAATACGTTTATCTGCATCATAGAAGTGATTCATATAATCATTGGCATTGTTTCTCATGTATATCTATGTACCTATATAATTATGGTTAACAGTAGAACTATAAGAACGATTAAGAAATAGAGCACTAGGGTATAGCTACGTAATTTGTGGGTGTTGTGTATATATCTATTAAACCTTGATAAAGCCATGTCTTTATTTCGTTATAATATTTATTATAATATCTAATTAAGACTTATTCATTTTCCACAATGGAGGGTAATGAGAGTGTTGCTGTTTTTATCTTAAGAGTTTATTATCAGATAAATACCTCATTATAAAACATTGAAGTTGTGATTATTTTTTAGTTAGATAAGCTGATTTAAAAAAAATATCTAGAAATATGAGTTTTATTGACAATTTCCCTTAGTAGGACCCCATTCCCCCGCTCCCCTAATAAAAGTAGTAGGTATAGTATCTTCGGGTAGGTAATACATAAAATTATCAAAATCTCAATATCAAAGATAAAAATAAAAAAACATTCATATTACTGTGTCACTGTTAATCAAAAACCTCACTGAAATGATAAGTTAATCAAAAACACATCTTGAATGTTCGAGTATATTACAAGTATTTGATCGAATTGAACTGATTAGTTATAATTGATACTACCAAAAAGTGTTTGCGGTAATAACATTAAATAAAGCGTTACCAGCTTACTATTACCACAGCCTATAAACTGTGCTACTACTTATACACAACAAAAAAGTCTAAGCATCATTAGGTAAATAGGTGCATTTTTTTAAGTAATAATTTGGGAGGTGTATTTATAAATTGATCTACTACAATAGGTATATATATATATAATACTTTTAAATTGATGGAGATTTAGTACTGCTGTGTTGTTGAAACACCATGGATGTGTTTCAGGACACTTCTTTAAAGCATGCCCCACTTGTGCTCGATAGGGTTCAAGGAGCCGGCCACGGTTATATACGGATGTTATCTCTTTGTAGCAATTGTAGCCATTCTTGATTGAACCTCGCTGTATATAGCTGGGCTTTGTTGTTGTTCCCAAACGATCAGAGTTGATCCACTGTACAGAAGGAATGCTTGGATGCTTCGTAGAAGTTTACTGTCTACAGAGCGTCGGTATACTGTCTCTTTTCGTATCAGGTTCAAAACGAAATCGTGATTAATCAGAGAACAAGATAAAATATGATGTTTTTTATACAAATAAGGTAGCAAACAAGCGCAGGGCCCGCCAGATGGTAAGTGGTTACTGTAGCCTATGGATGCTTATAACACCAGACATATTACTAGGGCGTTGTCGGCCTTGAACACCCCTTCCCCAAGTAGCTCTGGAAACCTAGTTTCCGATGGTGGATAGGTGACCGTCGGATTCGACGCAAGATAGGCGTAATCATTATTGTCATACTTATACCTTACTCTTGTCATATAGTTTGTTATGCACAATTTGAGAAAAAAAGGTGCGATTCACACACGATAGAAGTGAAACTTCATTTTAAAAGACATTTTCTATTTTATTTAAACAGTGTGCAATATACATACACACCGACATTTACTCTCTCGCTCTGGCTCACACAAAGAGGAGAGACCGATAATGTGCGTTAAACGTTTAACATTTAACGTTTAACGCTTGGAAGTCGCATAAGAAGTTTCCCTTCAAAAAGTATAGCCGTACCGTTTAAATGATGTAGCTTTAATCCGATATCTCGGACGGTTAAGTAACGTCGGTTTACGCCTTGCTGGCAATTGAATAAAACAATCCTTCCGAGCGGTTGGTCTACACGCACAACACCCATGATGTTCAAATGCGTAATACACAGGGACGGCAAATTAACTACACTTCTTTCAACTCCTAAATTCTGGGCAATTGCGGACTGAAGTTGGCCCAATTTTAGCATTCCTACAGTTCGCAGCATCTCTTCTTTCTAGGGTGACGTCGTTCCAGGCTGTTATAAGGTTCACGATAAATTGACGTATTCACGTGCTTAAATTAGTCTACTACACGTCCAAATTCAGAGACAACGTCATTTACAAATTTGTCAAAATTTATAACTATACGAATAAAAAATAAGACTAACATTTTTTTATATAGTAAAGTTAGGAAATATGGCCAGTATTATTTCTTTAACAATAAAGTTACTAATATGACGAAAAAAAGTTGTAAAAACGCTGTTGCTTAGATTTTTTTTTGTTGTGTATAGTTTGAATATGTTTGTATTATCTTTGTCATAGATATTACTAGTTGTGCCCGCGGCTTCCCTCGCGTGGACTACAAATGCTATCGGACAAGCGTACGCGCGAATTTTGTATCTTCAAAAATGCTTATTGTCGGTGATCCTTAAAAGATAGACATCTGCTATCGTAGACTCTTTTGTAGGACTTTTATGGTCTACAATTATGTACTACATTAATTTGATATATCTCTTATAGATTACTAAGCGTAAGCCATTTAATCGCTCCAAAAACGTATTTTTTCCATATTAATTCACCATTAGCGTCACTGCTTATTTTGTATGTTACTTCATATAAAAAAGTGTATCCTATAACCTGACCAGATAATATAACTATGAATTAAGGGAAAAACCATGTAAAACGGATTCGGTTTTCGCGTGAAAAGAACATAAACGAACAGACAGACAGAGAGACGTTGAGTTTTATATTATATATAGGCAACTCATAGGCATTTTTTTCACGTAGATAGCTTAAATACTTACTTCCCCAAAATATATAACAAGTCCCGTGCAAAATCCTGTCATCACTACATGGATTAATAACAATATTCTCATAGTAAACTTTGCTAATGATATTATCGTCAAACATCCGAGTAAAATGATAAAGCAGAACACTTTTAGCAAGTGCTGATTTATATCCTTGTAGCTATATATTCTCACGTACAGAGAGCTCCACAGAAAGTAATACATCATCCAAAATAAATTAATAACAAGAAAGGTGATTCTTATGTTATAAGTAGTTAGGATACCCGCACATGACGTCGTTTCTTCTAGGGAATTATACGCCTAAAATTAAATAAACAGTTTTAATTAAATTATTGTATCGTAAGTTCCTTAATTTAAGTAAATATAGTTAACTTACAGACGTACTCTGTGGTCGACTGGTCTAATTTTGAAGTCACTACAAAGTATGATGCCGTTTCTTTTTGCAGCCTCTACTAATAATTTTTCAGCGAAAGCTATTTTTCTATTGTATAGCAGCCAATGTGGGGATTCTGGGCTCCATCTGTATCAGATATTACGCATGGGTAAAGCCAGGATTTTAGCCAGGGGTGAGGGCACAGGCAAAGAAAAAGTAAAGTTGAATTATTTTGTTTAGACTACTTCAACAAATTTATATACCTACTTTTTCTTTCGGAAACAGTCAAACCGGATGTTTAACAACTTCTTCCCCTACCCGAACTTGACTACGTAGTCAACTACTTACTATAAGTAATTAATACTAAAATTTTATTGAAGCAAAATATAGTGATAGGTAAGTGATTTGTGCTATATACCTACATATTGTCTTTTAAAACAGTTTTGGAGTAGGAGTTGAGTAAATTATTAGGAGACGACCATAAATTACGTGAGGTGTTTTTTTTAATTTGGACATTCTCTCATATTTGGTGAGAATTGATAAGATGTGGTGGGACCCCCTCTCATTCACGAAAGATTTACCCTATAGTTATTAAATAATTAAATTTATTTGATACTAACTGTGCCCGCGGCTCTGCTCGCATGAATTACAAAATCTAAAATAAATGTAGCCAAAGATACTCCTTGTAACATCAGCTATCTGCCAGTGAAATTTCCGCCAAAATCGATCCAACCGTTTCGGAGATTAGCCGGAATAATCATACAAACAGACAGGTAGATTTATTAAATAATTGTTTTTGTTATAAGTATCATATCAACATTTAAGTATATGCATTTAGTAAAAAGTTGTTATGACACATCAATTTGATTATTGTTCGTGTATTTTGCTTCATGCCAGTTGAAAAAAAAACTGATATCTTCTATGGGAATCCCAGGCACATTCAATATTTACCTAATAATAAATCTTAATCTAAATCTTAATCTAAATCTTATTCGTATATATAACTAGCTGTGCCTCACGGCTTCAACCGTGTTAAATTTAATCGACCGACTCCTCATTGTGCGGCGCCGCGCCACGCCGTCGCCAACGTACCCGTATAGAGCCTATCGTTGTTCTGAATTTCCGTACTTGTCTATAACTTGCCAGATTGTTTGACATTCATGGTTACTACGGTATCTATCTTCCGTAATAAATAGGCTAAAAATAAAATTAAAAACTTTCAAGTATAAACTGGTAGCTCCAGAGATTAAAGCGTTTAAACAAACAAATAATATCTTCAGCTTTATAATATTAGTATAGACAGAGACAAGCTTGTTTTATCTTATCACTGGTATAGATATGTAATCTATATTAAGCTAATTAAGCTGGCGTGAGATTTGTATTACCTACTCTATCCCCCATTTTGAGTTCACGTAATTAATGGATACCCTTTTAATTCCCAAACCATTTTTACATTGGCATTATTTTAAGAAAAAACTTATTCATATTCGTTTTTTATTTCATTCATTGAGGCTTCATCTTAGTAAAAACAACAGAATGACAAATTCTATTAATAAAATGTTATATTAATATATATACAATTAATTTATAAGTATAGAAAGGGTAATTACCTCAACAGGATGATATATACAATACAAAACATGCAAGCGATAAAGCTGTATGTTTCTGAGTTATAGGCACTGTTTGCAAGTGGCACTAAGCAAACGTTAGCGAACAGTCGTGGCGACATCACTATCAGGCATAACCACGAACGCCAAGTGTTGCTTGCAATCTCGCATACTGTGAAAATTATTTTTATTTAAAAAAAAAAAAAAAACTAACATCTACACGTAAAACATATCTACACCCTTCGCCACGGGCATTCAAATAACTGAAGAGTGAAAAATATTTTAGGTAAATATCTAATTTAGATTATGTATATAACTTATTAGAATTGGGCAGCGGAGAGGGCTATACTCGGAGTTTCTTTGCGTGGTCGAATCGGAAACGAGGAGATCTGCAGATGAATTAAAGTCACTGAGTTAGCTCTCAAAATTGCTAGACTTAAGTGGCAGTGGGCAGGGCAGGGCACATTGTTCGTAGAGCCGTACAGTTCTCGAGTGGCGGCCATGTAAAAGAAAACGCAGTGTGTGCAGACCCGCCACAAGGTGGACCGAAGACCTGGTGAAGGTTGTGGGAACTCACTAGATGTCAGCAGCGCAGAATCGGTCATTGTGATGATCTTTAGGGAAGGCCTATATCTAGCAGTGGACGTCTTTTAGCTGAATTGGTAGATGGATGGATGTAACTTAATAAGATTATTATAATTATAATTCTTAATATTTTAACAAATATAGACCTATATTAATAATGCAATTGGGTATTTGGAAAAAAAAACGGTTTTTATATGTATTTTAAAGCTTGATCATAATTATGATAATAGTCAATTGGAAAAACTCTTAATTTTTTTTTTAATAATAAACAATCGAAAATTGTAATATTTGAATAAGAATCTTATGAGTACGAACGCGCTACGATTGATCGCCAGGTTTGTGACGTCATAATTGTAAAGGAATTTCATCGATTTAGAGTGAAAACACTGTATCAGCCGTGTGCTACAATGAGTAGAAAATAACATTGTGACGTCACACGCGCTCGGGTTTGTTCGGGAGCTGTGTCTTCGGTACTGAATTCAAAAAATATTTTTTATATTGAAATAACTTTTGAAATATTGCGAACAAAAATAGTTTTGTTATAAAATTTATATATGATCTTTCCATTTATCACAATTTTTTTTTTCAAAAACACATTATAAAAATATGACACATCATTAACTCGAAGATATATATGTCTATATATATCTACATTAAATTTTCTAAGTTAACTATAGAAAATCGTAAGAAATGTATAATTATTATTTACGTATACTTATTTTGTAATTATTTCAATTTTATAAACACACAATATAATGTAGACTCGAGGAACTTCGCCAATTCCAAATAATTTCCGAAATTCCTGCTTGCCCCGCAAAAGCACTCTAGCGCTCACCCCCAAGTCCGGTGAAGCTGTAAAAGCCTTCTGAAGCTCAGGGCCCCCAAAGGCTAACGGTATTTTTAGATCGAAAAAAAAACCAGAATCTTAGATATTTTTTAATGCTTTCGACATCTGTAAAAGTTGTTTAGATGATATAAATATTATGACATGACCGATTGAGTTCATATTTACACATTTATTTTATCGACACGATGGTTCATAGTTATGTTAGGATCCGATAGATGGCGCTGTTGTCGAGCCATTAACAACCGTAAAGAACAGAACAACGTCTATCAGGCCAGCTTATAAACTAAACAAGTTAGACAGATTTTCAACAAAATATATTTACCTATTATTAATCCCATGTAAAAGTTCGCACTTCCAAATAGTGATTTCAGAAAAACAAGTAGTCGGTACCAACCTTCTGAGTCACAGAAAGTCGTTGCAAGTCCTAATACCAACTCTGAAAATACGTTTATTTTGATTGCTGTTTTTCTTCCAAAACTAAAAGTACAGTCGAATAAATTAAAATAAAATGTAGTTATAAATCAATGTAGGGGAAATGTGTGCATAATGGTCCCTACAGTAGGGAATAATAGTCGTTGGGAATATTTTCAAAAATCTTAAATCGGTTAGTCAGTGCCTACCTTCAATTAATATAATTTTGCCATATCTAGACGAGGACAGCTATAGCTTTATAGGTCCTAAATAATAATAATAATCTTTATTGCAAATCTGTTACATAAACTTACCTAAACAAATAAAATGCACAAAGGTAAACTAGTTTTTGCCCTTGACCTCATACAATAAAAAAGCACAGGTCTTAATGCTAACAAAATCAATCATTTGAAAATTACAGCTTAGTTCTATAATAAATTTGTAGTATGAATATGAGTGTTTCAGCGTAGACTAAGGGGTAGGGATCGGACTCTCTAAATACGCCCTTATATACGTCCATAACTAAATAAATACTTATTACTTCGATTGTTAGTGTTGTTTATTGATAGGATTAGAAATGTTCGCTCATTAACGAACATTGAATTTCGTCTATTACCATATTGTTTTACTAATGAACATAACTATATTAACTTTTACTCCATAATGTTGTATTAACAATTTTGTTCGCTCTTGTTTAGCTTCTAGGTAGTCGCTTTATTTTATTGTTGTTATTAAGTATATTTTAATAATAGGTATAATTGTACTGAAAAATAAATTGCTTATGATTTTATTACAATATTAGTTAATTTCAAGCGCTTGTAAAATGCAACTAATACGTATTTTCATGTATTTTTTTTATTGAAAAATCTCAAATAGATTTTTGAAAAAAATATTTTTAAAATGATTCACTGATAAAACTTTATATTCCACCTACAATATAAATAGATGTGCTGAATATAGTGATGATGAAGATATTGTGTAAATAAAACAATAATTGCATATATTATTAAATTATATAATGAAAGCCGGTCTAATTATGCCTCTATACTAGTCTTTGATTCTAGAATGGAATAGAAACTTCGAAATTAGTATCTATATCTATACTAATATAATATAAACTGGAAGAGATTTTTTTGTTTGTTTACACGCGCTAATCTCTGGAACTACCAGTCGGAATACCATAATTAGCTACCTAATATAGATACCTCTCAGCTAACCTTAAATATTGGTTGTTATTAAGTAAGTCAGGACATAATAGCGCACCCTAACTCCTTTATCGGCGTGTGCTGGCGTAACGGTTAGTGATACGTAAATACAATGTTCTACAAAAATATTGCTCCTTAGTACATCTAAATAAAAAAACGCGATACGATATGCCTATCTCTTATACATAAGCAACAATAATGTATTTTGTGACAAAGTTATATTAAAAACTGAAAAGTGATTTGTGAGCATTATTACTGGGCATGGCACATTAATCCTTACCAACGAAAGTTACTTCATCACCAAGACAATGTTATGTAGATGCCCTTTATAGAATGTTATTCTATGATAGTTTGGGAGATAATGTAAAATTAAAATAATTCATCACAGGCTCGGATCTGTAACTTAGGTGTAGAGTGGCTCGAAAGAGCCATGCGAGTTGTGACGCATAACTCTGGCCGTCCGATAAAAATATTGTTTATACCGAAGTATTATAAATCATCAATCGGAGATTTCTTTTCAACTATAAGCGGGTGAAACCACGGGGCCCGGCTAGTTAGGTAATATGATTTTATATTTTTACAAGCAAAATGATATCACGTGAGTATTGTACGTTTATATGTTAAAATTATGTTCTCGTTGCACGATTAGCTGGATCAAGAACAGTTCTTTAACTTATAAATCTGATAAGATTATAGTATTGTACCTTAGAACAGCGGGGAATAATTTTACCTTAAGGGATCATTATGCACATATTAATATTAAAACTCCTAATTGGTTCTATACCTGTCCGAAATTAAACCGAAAATAATACATCCAAACACCAGACCAAGGCGACTTATTATAGCCGTTGACAGCAGTTTCAATTTCTGGTCACAAAACACAAGCCACTGAAATAAGAAATTAATTATTTGAGTATAAAACACATAAATAAATACCTATTATTATAGTATGCCTCTTTTACTTTTCTTACAATAAAGACATTATTGATTACACAAAGCCGTTTTACACAAAGCCTTTAGTTATTCGTGTGATTATGCCGTTTGGTACAATTTACATTTAATTTTTGTTGTTAATGTTTTTATAATGTTGCAGTATGTACTTCTTTTGTATAAGTTCATTTAACCTTGACGCATCCGTCAACCCATCGGTTTTTAACTAAAATTAAAGAGGTTGTCGTTTTGATTCCTATTAGGACCGAATAAATTTGCAATTTTTTTTTATAACCATATCGCGCAAGCTGCGAGCTCGAGGACTCCAAGCTGGAGGATCGGACCAGTTTTTAATTGCCTTTGCAATTAATTTATTTATTTATGTTTAACGGCAACAATATTATAATTATGTATCCTTTATATATAATATATATTCCCAACAAATATATTTGTCATAATATTAATTCTGTGGTATCACTTAATTCGTTCCTTCATCAAAATAATAGATTTGTCACCAAATAAAAATAGCTTTGTTTCTTATGGTTTATATTGTAGTCAATCTTGGTTGTGCACTGGATTGGTTAGATTAAAAAACGTAACTGCGCTCATAACACACGAGCCGAGTGAGCGAAGTAAGCGGGCCGCAGCAACGGCAGGCGAGTATCAGAAACAAGTCAGTCGGTGAAAATTCACATTTTTAGGTAAGCGTTTTGACATTGTTTAGTGATTTGATTCTGGGAACACATCTATTATTTTAGGGATAAATTTTATTAAGTAGGTCATTGAAAGCGAAGTTAAAAGATCATTGAAGCGATAGTTAAAATTATACACATTAATAAAAAATAATAGTTATGATAGTCAGTTTTAATCAGCAATAATGATTAAACTACTTTGAATAGGTACTTCACTTACCGATTTCTTAATCCAGATGAGCCACATTAACTTTACATACCACATATTGCATTCAAATACTTCAGTGTAATTATTTTTAATAGTTGCAAAACAAAGAGTGATATTTACCACCTTGACATTTCGGGGTGGTATGCAAGTGACTTGTAACGGTTCAAGAAGGAATATGTCTACATACTGATTAAACATGGCTGGCATCATAAGTGTGGTCGATACAAATGTCACTAGCCATTGCCAGGAACCGATCTTACCGAGAACGTCGGTCGTTACGTCTTCGTGTATAGTACCGATACTGGAATGAAAGTGGATATTTAATATTACTCAAACAATCACTCTGTTATGTTAATAGGCTTACTCGCTCGAAGATTTATTTATAAAAACATGAAGCAGAATTTAATGGAATTTTTAATATATCACTTTATATTATATACAAAACAACATTGTTACTTACATTGACATTTTTAAATTTATTATCCTAACCATATAGATTTCAGTTTGTATCCGTCATTCAATAATAATAATAAAATTAAAATCAATTTGTAGGAGCGGTAAATAGAAAAAATATTTTAAAACCTTTCATTTCTATAAACGTTCAAGTACAAGTTAATCTAAATAAGGATACTTATGGTTATTCCCCTGTTGAAATGTAAATATTGCAACACGCGTTTTCCTCGAAGGATTACACATAAAGCAAATCTTACAATGAAGGTAACTGAGTAAAAAATATTATTTTATTTAGCAAGTAAATAAAGCATATACTGTAGTTGATTAATGAAATAATAATTGAAAATATAATTTCATCTTTTAACAGTCTGATTAATCTGAAAACTGTTACTATGATTTCATCTCACCAAATGACGTAAAAGTTTTGAATAATAAAAAAAACCCGCTTACAACATTTTACAATTGTATTTCTGTACCTTCGGTTTTAATTAAATTATATAGGACTAGCGGTGGCTTTGCATGTTTTTATTAAGTAGTAATTATTTTATTGTCATAATTTTAATTGACTCAAACTTTATAAATTTTAAAAGTATTTTTTATAGTTCTATTGCCTATACATTTTGGAATGACATGTACATACTTCCAGTATATAAAATGTCACTAAAATCGGTCGAGTCGGTTTTGAGTTGAATCCAGATATACAAACAGACACAGACAAAAATATTTTTTATGTGATATTCGTAATCAGTGCACTTTATCACAAGCAACTATCAGAACATTTGGGAAAAAATTAGAAATACATTCAGACAATATACAGACAGACATAACATATATAAATATATTTATATTAATAAATCTGTATTTCTGTGTATACATGCGAATTTTTTCCCCAAATTTTCCGCTAAACATCCTATATAAAAGAAACTGATCACGAATATGATCTTAAACAAAATTAGCCAGTCTGTCTGCTTGTATGCCCGGATTTAACTCAAAAACGGTTTAACCGATTCTTATGGTATTCTTGCACGGGAAACTTATGTCATTGGTCAAATGATAGGCTTTATGAATTATTCATAACAGTATTAAGAATCGTAAAAAAAGAATTCGTTCTCAACCAATTTTGATGAAATTTTGTACACGAGAATATTATGTAATTTCTCAACTGAAAGACTAAGTATATGATTTGTCAAAAATATGAGTAAAAAAAATTACGTGACGTATACTGCGTAATAATCGCAATCCGCTCACTTCGCGATTCAAAATTAGTTAAACTTCAAAACTAGAGACCATCATTTTTTCTGGTCCAGCACCGCTTCTCACCAGGTGAATCTCATGTGCATCTTTCTTCACCATGTCATTCCATCAAATTTAGGAACGACCGAGTGCCGACCGTTTGGGCCAAACAAATAATTAAAATAATTTTTTTTGAAGTGTTGGTTTAGTGGATGTATTGGATCTGGATAAAAAGTATTTATCTATACCATTATTTATAAATATCGGGAACGACCAGGCAGAGAAGGAAAAGTATTTTTGAATCTGCTAGCCTAATTATTAAGGAAGGTTATATAATGACCGTTAGGAGCGAAGCATTGACCATTAACGTCAAACAATCTGGCAAGCTACATAAGTACGGGAAGCGAGTACTACGACATGCTCCAAGAGTGTTAAACTGTGGCGCGGCGCGACGCAGAGTTAGTTGAATAAATTTAACACGGGTGAAACCGTAGGGCACAGCTAGTCTAATAATATCAGTATCCAAGTAACCTCTCTTTATATTTCGATTCTTTGTAAATGATCGAACCAGCGAAGACAAAGGAACTTTAATCAGGCCATTGATATTAGACTCCGCCACAATTTGTTTTATCTGGTATTTTTCTGGTGATACCAATTGTCATTAGGGCTTTCTACCGTTCACACTATCTTTCTAAGTGTCTCCCTCTCGGCTACCAAGAGCTAAACTTCCTCTCTAATGGTCAGAGTATAAGCTTGCAGCCGACACATCAATATTGATCTTGCTACGGTAGCATATGTAAGATATAAGGTATATAGGTATATAAGATAAGATATAAGGTACATATGTAGCTACTAAAGATAAATTTGAAATAGCGTAGCAATTTTCAAGGTTTCTATTGTGGTCCTTATTGTTTTGCAAATTTGTGATAATGAATGCAAATGATAGTCGTGATTACGCAAGACAAATAACTAAATATGTGAATTCAAAACAGTTTTTGCTTTATTTTACTAGTTAAAATCTTCAAGTATAAAATACAAACTCTTCGAAGCCCGTTACATCATTAACATTTCCGAGGCTATACAGCCGCGGGTACGCCTTAGCCTGGTCCAGTATATCCGTCCAGATCGAACTTAATCTGAATTTATGTGAATTCTCTTCACACCAATTGTTTTTAAATTATTATGCACCCTAAGTTCTACGTCCATCAGGGTTTTCCTTCAGAAGTATTTTGGGTATCCTGTTCTCTTCCATCCTTAAGTAAAAATATCCTATATCCGATTCAACGATATCATCATTTTTATGAGTCAAATTTAATCAGAATTCTCCAAGACGTTTAAGAGTAATATTAGGATAAATATGTATTCTAAAAAAACATACTTTACATACCGATCGTAATAACAATGTTAGAACGCACATCAATTAAATACAACTGAACGAATTTGAATGTTATATAGCACTGAACCTGAGAAAGGGCTACATATCACACTTCTCTATAGAGACTTCGATATATATTTCGGTAAGGTTAGGAGAAATGAGAAAATTGAATTAAAAATAAATGAATACACCTCACTTTTAATCCAGTACGAAGTCGCAGGCATCAACTAGTTTATAATATGTATTATGTGATGTATGATGTCAGTCACTGAAACATACATGCCAGTAAATGACAAAGTTTTGAGAATAACAAATTGAACAATCATTGTCTTAGGATACCTAATTTTTTTATTATGCATTTGACGGACGATAAATGAAGAATATTCCAACTGAATATTTTGAATAACATCGAGTACCTAAGAGATATTTATTATAATAAAATAAACTAAGCATTACTTCATAAAGTGAAATGAACAGTATATTATTTACACTGTTTTATCATAGTTTTATATTAATGGGGATATCGAACTCGAGAACTTATAAACAAGCATTAATAGGGTCACTAACAGGGACTAAGTGTGTCGGAGGCACGGGGCGCCCTGAACTGAACGAGACCCGTAGCACCGTTGACGAATTAAAAACGTGGAATCCCAGGCAGACGGTATTTTTTGGAGCACTCGCCAGGCCGCACTGCTGACAATAAAAACATAAACTGTGAGACTTCCAGGTGAAGTCGAAAGTTCTGTTTTTATATTTTGCATAAGCACGGAACCTTGGAACTAGTTCGAAAGAGCCTTCAAATATTTCGAAGAGACAGACTTCTACAGATTTGATGGCCAGAGCGGAATGCACCTCCGCCCCCTCCCTAGTTCACCACTGTATGCAATATGTAATTAATGTATACTGACAATAACCCGGTATGGCTATGTACATACTTGTCCTATTTATAGAATTAACACACGTTTTTTTCTTAATTTTGATAATATGGAATATAGAAAGTATATTGAATGGGTATGAGATAAAACAAATTAATATCAATATCTGGGTGACTTGTAATAAAAATCACTTATCTAGGTAAACTTGGCAAGTAAAACATTATTTATTTTATAACATTATGTTTTTTTTTCTTTTGCTTAATAAATATAGATTTGCTGGTCATAATTTATTGTAGGTGATTTCTTATAAGTCTCATTGTTTGTGGTTAAGTGGTTAAGTCTATTTCAAGTTCCAACTGGAAGTTCCAAATAACATTTGTTTACGGTAAATATATCAATAAATATATAGGACTTAATATTATAAAGAAAACAGATTTCCCTGTGGCATAGGTAGAATTGATAAAAACTAGTTATGTATTAATTGCTTACGATTAATGATTCTTGATATACACTGATCTAATGTATTTAGATAATGAATATCCAGTAGGTATAGGTATCTAGTATGAGTGAAGTAAATTCCTTTGGCTGCAAGAGATTATATAGCGTTAGCGTAGCAGGTAGCGTTTACATAAAATAGATTAGGATTTATATTTACTGTTTGCTATCTATCAGACTGTGGTTAACACGTCTGTCGATGCACCACGCGACGCGGACAGCGTGTACCTTGTCGTCAGGTATGACCAATAAGATAAGACGTTGGATTTTGCGCTTGGTTGCGGTAACCAAACCACGGTCGGCGGCGTCGGCGCCACCGCACCACGATTGCTATCCATTCGGTCGTCCGCCGGCACGCACGCCTGGCGCCTCACAATCGTCGCGGCGTGCTTTACACGAGTATCCAAAACTAACTAAACCATCAATGGTGATTGTGTTCTTTACAGAACTCCGAGAATAAAAACAGGACAAGACAAAATTAGCAACCATGGACAAGGATCGCGCGTTGGAAGAAATGATGGGGAAACTTGGTAAGTGCAGACCTCAAAACATATGGTATATTTAATCCATAACGTTAGCGGCTTCGAGTTACTTTTACATTTTAAAAGTTATTTTTATTGGTTTTGTACTGTCGGACAAGTGCAAGCGTTTATTGGCCTGGTTTTGGCTGCAACTGGTCAGGCTTGTCTTAAACGAGAAATAATTACCTATATGGTAAACCAAAAACCTTTGTAAGATGCTGTGTAAGGAAAATTGGGACGTAAAAATTTTAGTACATATTTTAATGATGTAACTTCACCATAATTGTCAAGTTTCACAAATCTGTTCATAAACAAGAAAAACACAAATGAAAACTAGATTAAGTTATGAAGTGATAAGTTTTTTTTTTCTGTAACAATGATGTAATGATATACAGTTGGTTTCACTGTTCGGTTAATCCAATAATATTATTTTGTAGAAGAACCTTCACCTTTTAACTTGAAAGTGACTTGAAGGGAATTCGATTTTTACTAACTTTTACATTCATTTATTTAATTATTTTTAAATTACATCCTGTATACTTATTGAAATAAATTGTAATTTAAAAAATACAAATTACCAATTATTAACTGTTATTCTCTTATTGTTTAAGTTTTATAAAAGTAAATTTAAAGTATAACTTTATTTAGGTATGTTAATTATGAGATAAATAAGAATCAGACAAATAATCTAAATTAAAACATTATTTTATATAGTTTTAGGTATTTGGTGGATTTTTTGTTTCATATATTTTATTTATATAAAGGCAAAATTCCTCGTTTCTTTATCGGGCGCAAGTATATATAAATTGCTAATGCAAATGACACGCGAACATGCGACATACCTATCATTGTCTATGTGAAAAGTACGGCCACTGGGCCACTGGAGGTCAACTCTAGCAATTTTCAGGGTTTGGTCTTGAGACTTATTTATTGCTGCTTCGACTCGCCACCCACGGAAGAAGACGAAAATACTTACTGTGATCCTTAGAAGATGCACTAATGCTATCTGTGACATTTTTATAGGTCTTTTTTAATAGTTATAATTATGTAGTACAATAATTTGTTATCATATCTCTTATGGCTTACTCAGCGTGTCATTTAATCGCCCTAAAATCGTTATTTTTCCAATTTGATTCACCATTATCGTCAGTGCTAATTTTGTACGTTACTTTATGTAACAAAATATATCCTATAACGTGACTTGGAATAGCTATGAATTAAAAAAAAAACAGTAAATCGGATAAGTAGTTCTCTAGAGATTTTGACTCTTTACTTTTTTATTAAAAGTATAGATGTGAAAATAATATATACAAAAAGACGAACAAAATTTCAAAAATTGTCTATATGTCTTCTGTCCTTGGTTTCTAAAGCGCCCTTGGTATATTTTCTCGAATACACAGAATTCGAATTTTTACTGTTTTATTATAAGTACAATTAAGTAATAATAAATATAATTATTATAATAATATTAGGTACTAATTATTATTATTTAATATTGATGTTGTAATATAGTTTTATGTAATACCACTACATACATTATCAAACAAAATGATATGTAATATTAAAAATGGGGATATTATTATAGACAAGTAATGTTTTGTACATTTTACTAAAATAGTCCACACAAAATACGAATAGGGTGTGGAAAGAATCACATTCTATGTAGGTTTCGTCAAGGTCACACACGCCCCTAATCTTTAATGGTTACAAAGATCGTGACCTTATTAGTTTAATCTAAAAAAATATATGAAGTGATATAATTGACCTTAGAAATAAAATAAATGTATCATATCCGCAGAATCGGTTTCTCGTTAGAACATTTTGTTATATAATCAGTATCTAATACATATAATAATAAATTCTGAATAATAATAACTTTGATAGCTATTCATGAATAATTCTTCAAGGTAATATAGATAAATAAATTTCGTTATATAACATTAAATATCTTTTAAGGTCAGTAAGTCCTATCGGTGTAGTAAAATAATGAAAAAAAACATTATGTATTTATTTTATACTAACTTCTGCCTGCGACTTCGTCTGCATGGACTTCAGAATTGGGTCTTTATGGAAAGAAAAGTATCCTATGTGCTAATCCATGGTATAAACTATCTTGAGTTCAATTTCATCCAAATGCGTTCAGCTGTTTTTGCATGATTGAGTAAAACATATAATATCGAATAAGGAGAATGAATGAGAGAAGCAATGTTGACTCAGTGATAGCGTGTACGACTTCGCGTCGATTGACGTGAGTTCGAATCCCTGCAATGAGCCTGAGCTTTCGGTGAAGGAAAACATTGTGAGAAAACCATAGCATGGTGGTTGGGCATTTTCTAATGCCCGCCTGGCTAGCTACCACCTTGAAGTTGAAAATCTGTCGCCAAGCACCAATAGGTGTGTTCCGGCAGCTGCACTTGAGAGCCAGTCTTCTACTATGTTTAGCGTGTTATCCTCTTGGGCCACATCATCACTTAACATCAGGTGAGACTGTAGCGACTACGCCAAACCTATAACAATAAAAAATAATATCGAAAATCTGCCAACGGTTTAGTATATAATAGTATAAGTCTAAATAAAAATTAAAATAAATAATTAAAATTCACCGCCTTAAGGGATGATTTTTCAAAAACTGAAACTATATCTTATGAGAAGCATAAATATCATGATCACGATACCCATCTCCATAGAAACTTGTATCCCCTATTTCAGCTCTTCAAGTTTTTAAGTCTATGTCCTTTCCCAAGGTTCAATCTATCTCTCTACCAAAATTCATCGCAAATTGGTTCTGCGGTTTAGGAATTAAAACGTAACAGACAGACAGACAAACTTACTTTCGTATTTATAATATAAGTTTGAATTTTTAGAACGTTATTTTAAATCAGAGCTTTAATATATCAAATTAATGTTCAACATAACTGTAGGTCTTAAAGATAGCATAAACCAATCTTCATAGTCTTCCGTCTTTTCATTATGCGTTGACACTCATAAAAAGAAATAAAAGTCAATTTGTTTTATGATACCTCAAAATCCGTTATCCATAAATAATTTATATCTTTCACGCTTATCACGCTCAGATTATCTGTCTTCAAATGATTTGCATCTTTAATGTCTATTATGTTCAGAAAATGTTATCCGCAAATGATTGTGATCCTTCACGCTGATATTCATTGCTATTATAGAACGTAAATTGTTACGTCGTGCAAATTATGACATAACCTAAAAACAGGCATTTCGATTATCAATTATCTTATTTAAAACAATGTTGATATTGTTGAACATTGTAAAAACATTTTGCACTTTACTTACTAAGTGCAGCGTTACTTTCTACGTTACTCAAAACTAGAGTAGACGAAAATAATAAAATCAAGGAATCGATAATTACGAGTAATTGTACGAAACGTTTGGACAAATGAGAAAATAAACTATTAAACTAATATTAACAAGTGTACAGATAAACCAAATTTTTTTATTAGTCACGTTATAAATTAAAATTACTCTCAATATGACCTTATTGAAGTTTGAAACTGTTATAGCTATATATTTTAGATACTAAATACCAGTGGTGAAGTGTGAAATTTTTTAAAAGGGAAGTCGTTAAAAAATAAGGTCACCTGCTATACTTCGAAACTTCAAACTTTAGTTCATTAAAAGTGCAAATTACTATATGGAAAAAGGATTAAAAAGTCAATTTAATAACATTTAAATTTGTTTGTATCGTAAAAAAACTTCCTCATGACTTAACGTATTTTGAGGAAATTACATGAGAATAGTCGCGAGAGAAAATTTTGTTATCAATTGTTGGGTATAATTTTGAATGATGTCTAACGTGCTCTCGGCGTGTCTCGAAGGCACGAACGATTTAATATGCGTAGCCGCATAGGTAAAACGTGCGCTTTGCAAATACGACCTATAAGTATTACGGTACAGTGTATGTTATGCTACTTTTTGTAGAGATAACGCGTTTTTTAATATACATTTTATATTGTATTGTTGTATTACTTTTGAAGGTAATGAATGTAAACTTGTTTCTTTCCCTGTGCAGATATGATGCAGTTTATGAGGGTATTGGTCAGAGTTTCTTAAATAGAGGCCGACGAGAATCGGCATATGCACGATTAATAAATGTTTAAGACTAAGTTTTGTATCAACCGCCTAAATAAAACTACATAACGTTCATGTCTCAAGTATGTTCAAGATACAAATATTGAGCCAAAGATACAAAAGAACTCTTATTGTTTCTTCGTAGGCCTCTTGAGTCACAATTCGTAAAGCTTAATTGATGAAATTCAATTCTGCAAGAGATTCAAGCGTGGCCTTATTTTATTGCTTAAACCTTTTGGTTAAAATAAAGCTCAGAGAAGTGTTGGTTGATGTAAAATAGCTAACGGCGCATTTGGAGGGGAGCAGAAGCGTTTTGATGGGACGTCGCAACGTGCCATTCGGTCAGCGTCGCATCTAGTCGGCTGTTTCCGAGACAGCGCTCCCTCGTAACATTTATTCTGAACTCTTCTCTCTCCACTTACTACACACATTCATTACTTTACGTGTATGCTAGTGTGTCAGCGTGGTTTCTCATGGTAACCCTATTGCTTATTCGTGAATATCTGTAAATTTAAACTTATAATACATCATTTTAAAAATTTGATTAAATTTAAATGTTCCACATCTGCCAAGCGTCCTATAGAGCCTAGTTTTTTTTTTAAATAGTTATAGCTCAGTACTAAATGTAATATTAATTGTATTATTCGTCGAATAATATTTTTGAAGTAATACCTCAGTTACAAACTCGTATTTTGTTATTATAAATCTGGATATTTTTACTAGAACTTGCTTAATAGGGTAAGATTAAGGTATCTTTTTTAACATTTAAAAGAGATTTCGAAAATCATAAAAACCTATGTCAAAACAAACAACGTGTTCAGTCAACTAAGCCAGTCATATTACGTAAGAACTTCGAGTAGTGTTTAAGCAGAGATAAAAATATTAGATCCTGTATTTGTACACGATGTTTAGTTAAGATTCTGTTTAGACGACAATGTAAATGTAGCTAAATATGTATTCCAAACGATATTATTTACCTACGTACCATATTGAACATTCTAATTAATAAATCCATTAGGCGTGATCCCAAATTATAAGTGTAGGAACCAATTTTAATAAAAACTTTGCAATCCAAGAATTTAAACACTTTTTTGGCAACGCACAAAATTATATTACTTAATTTTAAAATACAGTTTTGATTATATTTGAATTAGTACTATAAAACACTTTTTTTGATTTAAAATTAATATTTCAAACATTGTTTCAAAAATCAAATAAAAAATAATAATTAAGACTTACACGTTTGAAATGCCATATCAAAGAAAGTAACAAATTGTTTTGTAAATGAATTGAAGAACGTACATTTCTACAGCTGTAATTTAAAGAACTGCTATGGAACTTGTCACCCGTTAGATCTTAGCTCCTTTATCGGTGACCACGACAACTCCAAACGTCAAATTCTACCGAACTTGTTTATTTTAAGGTAGGCGGTATGTTTCTCGATATTCATGAAAAATAAAATGGCAAATGTTTTAAAATTTATGATTTTCGTCAGAAATTGTTATAGGTATATTCATTTAACATGTAACATGTGCGATATATTAATGATTGTTGAACACTAATTGTTAATATTACGTGACCGACACTTTAGAGAAATTCGGAGTGCAGAATATAGAAAAATAAATCAAAATTATTATCTTCTTTTTTTACTTATAATGAGCCACTAATTTCATATTCGTTTAGAATATTATATTCTTGCTATAGGTATTCTGTTGTATTATTTTAATGCAGTATATAATAATAATGTATTTGGCATAATACTAAAGGTAATTGAACTTATTGGGACCAATATTCAATTACGCCGGTTTTTAAATAAGAGTTTTTAGGGATAACACAAATATGCTTTATTTTAAGCTAGATGTGCCCCACGGTATCGCTCGTGTTCAATTTAAACGTCCAACTCTACACCGTGCTGCAGTCAACGCACCTGTGTAACCTAACGTGTTCTCATTTCCCGTATTTCTGTAGGCAAGTACTTGTCAGATTACTCAACGTTTATTTTCATTGTTCTACTCCTTAAGGTCGTAGTGTGAAATTATATAACCTTCCTCAATCAATAGGATATAAAATGTAAAAGAGATTTTCTCCAATCGGACTGGTAGTTCCAGAGATTAGCACTTTGATTCTTGATCTTTAGGTTATAGATTATATTGTGGTAATTAGCGTAAAAGTAACTGAATTATTTTTCGTGATTAAATGAAACCACAATGCAAGTGAAACTTAAAAAATAATAATAATAATAACTTCATCTTCGCCTCCAGTCTCACAGTTCCCTACTCTACACTTCGCCTCAAATCTCACAGTTCCCTACTCTATAGCCAACTGTAATGCGACAGATGAACCAAAAATTTTGGGGCGATAGAATAAAAGTTTCACATTAATATTCTTGGAAAAAATATTCGATTACTTCGGTTTGCTAAATATGATATAATATGATTAGGGGTAATACAAATTAACTAGGTATATTTTAAATTATTCGTAACCTCATTCACGAAGGGAGAGATGGTTCTCAGAAATAACCAAAGTATTGAATGGCAAATACATAATAATGGTTCGTGATATAAATGACCTATCGGTGATTTTATAATCAGATATTATCTATCTATCTATAGTATCTTCGTTAACGTATAGTGCTACCTAATAATACAATATAATTTATTAAGTGCACACTAAAATTCTGAAAAAATCTTGAGTACATATGAGGTGAAAAGGTGACATCGGAGCGATATTCCATCGTTTTTCAACCATTCGAACACAGAGACAGACGATTGATGAATACTAATGTTTTAACATAGTTGCAGAGTAGCATTTAAATCATTGGTAATGACATCGTAAAGATCACTAGATATCATCATCGTCTTCATAAAAACGTCCACGTTTCACATGACCTAGGAAAAAATAATAGGTATTTAGAAGAAAATAAGGCTACGTTCAAATGATAAAAATCTAACGCGCGTTTTCAAATCGTGTATTTAGACTTTTATATATTACAATTAACCGTTTACAAAAACGCGCGTCAGTACTCGCCACCATTTTTTCGCGTTTTCTGTCGCGCTTCAATTCGCGTTTGCGTCATACCTGAAGCCTGTTAGTCTAAGGGTAACTTTTTGAAACCGCATATAGGTATTCTTATTATTATCATAACCAATTTGAAATCAGTGTTTTAAAGACCTTCTTTCTTTAATTGGCGACAATACAACTTTAAATTTGCTTCTATTGTGGGAAGTATTCGAAAAAACTGATGTTAACAAAACTGGGGAATAAAATTCGGCAATTTGCAGCTACATAACTCTATTATGTATATCCAAAATTTAATCACCCAACTCGATAGTTAAAGGAGCCAAAAATTCTTTACGTACAGTAAGGGCTGGACGTATAGCGCGCGGGGGAGGGGGATGCACCACCATTTTGAGATTTTTTCGCCACGTCACATAATTTATATTTTGTATATATGACTCAAAGAAGCTACGGCGCTCGTTTTAGTTTCAATCGAGAGCTCTCTCCAAGATTTATCGACTGCGTATACAAACCGTTAGTGTAGAATAGTTATTATGAATATATATGAAGTTAAATTAAACAATTAAAAAAACTTAATACAATATCAGCCTTTACTTTTCAAAAACCCAAATCAAAATATAGAAATCGTATACGAGTGGAAAGGAAATCGTAACTGTTGTGTAAAAGAATGTCAGTCCAATAAATTTATTTTATTATAAGATATATATGGCAACCCCAGTAATAATGCGTGTCATTGCCTGTTCTGTTTCCTATGGCCGACGAAAATGTAAGCTTTTATGTCACTCTACCAGTGTTACTATATGTATTGTGTAGAATTCATCTTAACCGTTAATAAACAGAGTTATAGCCACATGCAACTTTATTTATAAAACCCTAACATTAAGACGACGCATTGAACCAAGAAACACGAAAACGAGTACTTTTGAATGCCTAGTGTGAAGCAATGACTGATATAATTCAAATTATAAAAATATCATATATAAGGGGAAAACCTCTATAATTTCATAGACCGGACAAAGTTTTGAAATAAAGTGTAACTTATTTTAAAAAAAAGTACAAACTTCACACCAAAAAAAGTTTAATAATTCGAATGCTTAGAATTATCAGCGACAACACCCCATTATTTTTTTACCAATAAAATAGCCAGACCGCTATTCTATTTCATAGACCGAGCAGTTATTTTATTTAATCCAGCAATCCAGTGGCACCCGTAAAACATCATATGATAGAGTGAAGCGGTACCGAGCGACGTAACAAACAGTATACATATGTGTATACATATGTATAAACTTTGCAAGTTAAAAAGTGTCCGAGCTGTATTATAATGGTAATCGAGTATTTCATGGTCACGGTTAAATGTTTTGCAGAAATATACATAATTTGTCAATGTATTTGAGGTCAATTACAGATAGCCAATAAAGTTGATATTTCTTGGATGCCGATCCAAACTGAAATAGCGATTCTTATGTAGGAACCTTGCACAGATTTTTCTTCAACAATCTTCTAAAGATAGGTTTAAATCTTATTTTTATTATATTAGGTCGACTCTAAAAATATATCCTACTAGTATTATAAATGTGAAAGTTTGTATATGTGGATGTTTATTACTCAATCACGCAAAAATGGCTGTAAGGAATTGGATGAAATTTGCACACAGATCCTATTAATCCTACTAATATTATAAATGTGAAAATTTGTATATTTGGATTTTAATAAAAATCCGTGATTCGTCCGTCCGTGATGAATCCGTTTTTGCATGATTGAGTTATTACTCAATACGAGATCATCATTACGAGAACGAAGTCGCGTGTACAACTAGTGTATAATAACTGCACTGAAAGGCCCCGTGGTGCAATGGTAGTATCGGATGTATTCTCGTGTACCGAATACGTCTCTATGTGTTATTTATAAATATATGTATATTAGTAGTTTGGTTACAAGTACAAGTTAATCTTGGTTTGAAATCATACAGCGGTGTGAGAGAGATCGTTTTTCCTATGTTATTATGATTAATTTATAATTTTAAGTACTTTTAATAACGTTATATAATTAATAATTAATGGCATTACTGTCATCAGCGTGGTTCGTGATTCCAATTACCTTTAATATTGTAAAAGTAGGCAGCACGTAATCAATAATCTATTGTTTACCTATAATTATTTTAGAAAAAAAACGATGGCCGAGCCAATTTTGATATTATCCTAAGATAGCTTATGTTTTTATTTGAAAAAATTATAAAACGTACATAACCATACTACCTAACTAATGAATAACAATACTAATTGTATGCATACTAAGTAGTTAGGAGATAACGAACATGAGAAAAAGTAATACCTGAAATAGGTATTTGCGATTTCTTCATAATAGGATTTAAAAGTCAATGCTTTAATCATGAACGTACTCGTATAAAAAAAAAGGCGGACGAAACGTTCACTAATATAAAGGTGAATCACTCATAGTAAGTCAGTTTGCATATACGTACGAGCACGCATACACATATTTACACCATAGTAAGTCAATACAATGTTCTACAAAAATATTGCTCCTTAGTACATCTAAAAAAGTCTGCAATACTATATGCCTATCTCTTATACATAAGCCTCATTAAGGTATTTTGTGACAAATATTTATTGAATATTGAGACGTGATTTATGAGCATTATTATTATGCATGGCATATTAATCCTTAAGAAAGAAAGTTATTTCATCATCAAGACAATTTTATGTTGATAATGAAGGGTTTATAGCATGTTATTTGGATGAATAGTTTGGGAAATAATGTAAAATTAAAATAATTAAACACTCGGCTCGTGTCTATGACTTTAGCAGTAGTGGCGCGAACGAGTCATGTGAAACCCTGGCCGCCCGACAAAAATATTGTCTATACTGAAGTATAGACATCTTATATATTATAAATTCACTAATCAGCAATTTGTTATAAATTATACGCGCTTGAAACCGCGGGGCATGGCTAGTATAACAATATATAACGAAAGAAAATAAAATATATGCTAACTGCAATTCTAGAAAATAATATAGTATAACTATAAGTTCTGTTCCAGTAATAAATATATATATTACTGGTACAGAATACAAATTAAGTCTTTTTTCTTTTCATGGCAATACTCAAAAAACTCTCACACACTTACGTGTCCGCCATTGCTGTGCTTCACTTTTATCTTAGTGGAACTCCGTCCGCCCTCTTTATACGTCCATGGCTTTAATTAGGTATATATTTTGATGTTTGCAGATTTGAATTTTAAATTTACTTACTGTTCAATTTCTTATGTGAGGTCGCGGATTTTATCAAAAGGCAAATGTTGAGTTCGGAACAGCCACTGTGAGATCTGCATTTAGCTATGTTTGCTTGACAACCAGACAACAATATATAAATACGTACAAGTGTATTTAAGTAATGTTGCCAAGGTGATGAAAATAAGTTCCACTGTTTTTTTTTAATGAAGAGATGTAGGGTACAGAGAAATTTCTTTGGACATTTCTTTTTACTTTGAGCAACCCCGCTGGTGATTTAACTCCACCCAACAGAAGATCACAGACAATTAACCTTGCGTTGTGTTCCTGCGGTAAGTAGGGCTTCCAGAGCTTCTCTTGGTTCAAGGTCGGCAACACGCTAGAAATACCTCTGATGTTACAGACCAGTTAAAAGTTTTCATAAATAGAAAACTAAGGTCTGTGGCCTTATGCTGCTGTTAAAAAGGAATTTTCTAGGTTAACGTACTAAAGAGATACAGCCCTTCTTATTAAAAGTTTAAAATACATCAAGATACATCAGTTTTGAAAACCCTCCCAAAATCTATGCACATAATGTTATTCATGTAATAGCAAACAAATATTTCATAATACAATGATCTCCTTTTTGAGTATACAACTCATATATAGCTATTTCTCGTAAACATATATTATATATATATTTTTTTTAATTTTTTTTGTAACATTTATTTACTTATTTATGTTATGTAATCAGTTCGGAACCCACAGGGCGCGAGTTCTAGTCGCTACTTGTCCGATTTTTATTTATGTGTGTTTCACACATATTAATACTTGTGAAGAGTTTTTATTATATTAAAAATGTAAATAATAAAAAAACTTTTTAATATATCAATTAAATATAAACAATATATAAAAATAGTAATTTAAAAATACCTAAACAGAATATAGATATACATATAAGTAAGGTATATTTTATTTAGCCTCTTTGTGTATTTAGTATACATAATAGTGACGAGAATTTAAATATCCATATTAATACCTTTTTACATTCACCTACATACGTGTCGAATTTAACAACAATTTCAAGTATTAAAATTTTGTAACCAGTTTAACTGATTTTGGCTTTCTGCCATTGCTGTCTGTTTTTGTGGGCAATGCAAGTGACTATTTGCAGCTGCACTGGGCATCAAATTTTAGTTTTAATTTACCTGCCACTAATGTCCAGAATTTATTCTTGTTTCTTTAGGAATAGTATTTTTTTTTTATTGAAAATCAATTGTCGCAGAGTGGTAGTATACGACATATAATACGTAATATTCATATTTTTGGCAAAATACGACGTTCTTATTTGATTAGCATCTACATCAGCAATCATAAGCAGTTTATTTATACCTTGTCACTAATCGTGATGTACCTATCAATTTTATTACCAATAATAATTATGTTTCAATGTGAAGACGGTTTTTGTTTATTATTTTTATCTTTAATAACCATTGTTCCTTCGAAATGCCAATATGAGTTCAAGTTCTTGTTTACATTATTAATTATTTTGTTTTCATTTCCCAAGTTAATATAAGGATTAATAATATTAAAAATACTTCAATTAAATCAACTTGTATTTTATTTCTTTATTATTTGGTTCGTTATTTAGCAATTTTATGTAAAAAATTACACAATTAGCCCATTACAAGAATTGATGAGGCCTTTATAATGTTGATTACATGTATGATAAAAAATAAGTTAATTTACTCGATGTAATACTGGTTACTAAAAATACCGGTTCAAACGCGATAAGTTGTGACATTTATCATTGGGATTTGAGTTCCAACAAATAGGAACCGGTTAATTCATTTACATACGCTTAATATTATGTTATTATACGTTATTTTACTAATATATATGTATATGTATATATATGTATGTATATATAATAATATATGTTATTATACTATATATTATTATACGCATATTCTGTCGTGCTAAGATAAGTCCGGTGTTGTCAAAAATAATTTATAGTTTTTTGTAATATACTAATCTACATATATAAAAGCGAAATACCACTCATCTCGAGATCTCCGAAACTATAGGTCCGATTGACTTGAAATCAGCTTAGTTACTCCTTTTGCGACGTAGACGCTCGCTAAGAACGAATTTTGGGAAATTCAACCTCTTAGGGTGTACAAATGGGGTTCAAAGGTTTTATGAGATGAGTGAAAAACACTGTCTAACAAATTTTCTGTTATGACCTACGATCACAACGGTGATAATCTGTCTGTTTTTATGTCCGGATTTAACTCAAAAACGGCTTGACCGATTTTGATGAAACTTTGTACTCGAGAAGTAGGTATATATAATTCCTCAACTGATAGGTTAGTAATCAAAGCGTGCAGAGCCGGGGGGCACCGCTAGTTAAAATATATCCGTTTCGTTTTCCCACGTTTCTCCAATCTATATATGTAATGGAAAATTTATTTCCATTAAGTAGAAGTACAGTAACTTCGACCGCGTTTGTCTCGATCTACAAATCGTGCAGGTACTGCAATTTTCCTTATTACGGAATTATTAAAGGTGTGTGTGTTCATAAGAATTATGTAATTCCCCATCGAGAATTTACAAAAAACACTTAAATAATTACAGTAAAGTATGTTTACTCTACACTTTCATGGAATTACCTTCTTCTCTCAAAATATCTACTCTTAGTCACTATTACCTAAATATATAACTACGATGTATAATATTATGATATATTTTCCAAGTATTAGGTAAAGAGATCGGTTAATCTTTAACAATGCGATTGAAGTTATTGTTGTTGACCTTGGCATGGTTTTGTAATGATGTTACATCTTTTTTTCTTCCCTTTATCTCACTTTAGTAGATTCGGTACAAATTTTTTCGTTTTTCACTCTCTTCTATCAAAAATCATTTAAGGAATCACACCTGTTCGTCTTGTTATATGATTTTTATCCCTTCTCATGAAATGTCTATACCATGTTAACACATGTACTCCTCAACTTCTATGTCACTGGTGCAATTTTCATACTTCCTCTGATATAATCATTCGTAATCTTATCCATTCTAGTTACATCACACATCCTCATTAACATCGCCTAACATTCGGATCAATGCCACACGCAATCGTCTTTTATCCTTCTCCTTCATTTTCTAGGACTCGAATTCATATATCACACTATACATCTTATAATAATTTTATGTCAACATATTACGTAAATGGTTTAATTTAAAAATTATCTATTAAATGGATCCAACATTTTAATTTATGCCGGATTATATACATATAGGATAGAAACGATAAGTGATTATAGGCCTTTAAATCAATATTATAAAATTGATTGTTATGTTTTCTTGGCACGTTCATATTTAGTATATAGATGAGTTTAACACCATTAGGCATATTTTTCATCCTGCATATTTTTTATACCCTATCATCGAATAAAGTGTAATTAAGAATGCACCAGTAGCTTCACCTGCCTGAAATCGTATAAATCTTATGGTGTCAACATTAAAAAATGATCGTTTTCTTATAAAAAGTTTCCTTTCCAATTTGAACTGCTTAAAGGTTTTTTTATAATCTTATTTTTATTTAAAGACTTTTATCGCCAATGATATGCCAGTCCCATTAAAACTTATACCTAGTACCTACCATAAAGAACTATAAACTAAAATAAAGCCAAACCAAACCAATTTGTCGGGAAGAAGAACTAGTTAATTATTAAAAAGAGAACTTATAAGAACTGTATACACAATATTCTGGAAGCATCCGATGTTGGTTCTGCCAGAATGTTGTGATACACACCCACATCCCAGATATTAATTTTATACCTATTGGTAGAAGATATTCTATAATTATTATTTTTGCAAAACTCCATTAAGAATTGATGGATATCGTCAATTTGACCACAATGGTTGCAAAATGGTAAGAGATGCCCATATTTTCTTGACTGAATGTGTCGCCTTAACCGAAAAGCCGTAACAACAGCAGCTCTATCCGATATATTCTGTTATAAGGCTGACATTGTATTATTTTATTATTCGGTACCATATCCCTTCCTCTTTTGAAACTCGATCAAAACCTTAAAAGTTGTTTTTCAATTACAACGATACATATTCGTTTCATTATAATAGATATGTGTACATACGCATTTTCATATTTCTATATTCAGATGTTTTGAATTGCAAACCAAAATTTCAGTTTGCAAACCTCTCCTTATGAGCTGTGCATGTAATATGTATAGATAAATTAGTCAAAGTATAACTTTACGTTTTAGAATATAAAACCAGAACCACCGAAATGATTCGTGAAATTAAACAGTGGTAACATGCAGTTAAAAAGCATTTCATTTTTCATGCCGACAAAGCACATAGTTCCCGTCGCAAAAATAGCGGGTACTACTATTGTTTTAATACATATACGTAAATAAAAACGTTAGTCTTTTTTGGTGTTGTAGGTAACAAACAAGCTTGTGGTCCGCCTGATGGTAATTGTAACCACGGCCTATATACGTTTACAGCACCTGAAATATCACATGCGCGTTGCAGAACCCTATACTATAGTCCTTTGAGAAGAAATTATTTTTTACACTTCCTGAGACCGTTTCTATTTCATGGTTAGGATGAACTCCCTGCCGATGGCAAGATAATGGAAATTAATCGTAGACACGATGTCGAACAGTTCGTCGGATCACAATCTATTATACAAACAGTAGAACCATGTATGGTAGACGTACCAGGGGCCAAAGTCTGCTATTCACATTTAAGAATATACCATTGTCATTATATCGACACTACTGATATTACATTCATTCAAAAAAGTATCGGGAATGGATGATTTGTTTATGGTTCCAATTTTTTTTTTTTTGTTAGATTGGCACAACTGTTTTTTTATTTTGGCGCGGAGTTTAAGTTGCATCTATAAGCTATCTAGCATTAGGCTACACATCTCAGCTAGCCTTATATATTGATTTTTGTTAAGTAAGCTTTTACGGGGCATTTATTTTCTTTACTTTCCATTGCACTTTTAATTGATTCAATTCCCGTTAGTGACAATTTATACCTATTAAACCTATAATTATTACAAAAACTAATATAATTATGCATATAAAATATAATAAATAATAAAAATACAAAAAAAAACTTACTTTTCGTTGATTTCCCCCATCCTTCCCCATTTATTTTGTACTTTTTTAGAATTTGTAATTAAATCTTTGTTTTCAATTAAATGGGCATAATATTTAAAGACCATGCGAAATAGTTGCTGAAATAACACACGAAATTATTATTTAAATATTCGTATACTCGGAGTAACTAGTTTAGGTGTAAGGTCGGAATATGGTTAGATTAGGCTATTTTTATTAATAAATCAGCTTGGGTTTTCGGTTGTGATAACAAAAGCTAGGCAATTTAATAGTTTGAAACCATATAATAATTGAAAACGGTGCAGTGACGTCACTCGCTCTGAATGGTGTTTCACAAAACATGATGGATTGCTAATATTTTATTATTGTTTTTTATTTTAATAGATGTATGTTCATATAAACATAAATACATTTTTTGAGTCTATTTAACTTTTTTCATTATTTAAAATTACTATTTTAGTGATTCTTTGTTATACTACAGCATGCCTATTTGCCGAACCATTGAAGAACTCGCTGAAACCTTTTGAAACGGTATTGATATATGTATATCTACTATTCGCTAAAGATAATTAAATAAGCAGTATTGCCCATTTGCATAAATTATCCCGTCAACACTCTAAAACCTTTCAAGTCATTTAAACATTCTATATTCTAGTAACTAAAGTGACGAAAATAACTACTGAAAATATTTCATAATATTATACATCGAGTAAAAAATAAAATTTTATATATTCAAAATACTGCTTATCGAACATTTTGTTTCTGAATCAATCTTTACAATTAATTAAGTGATATTTATGTAAGTTTGTGATATAAACTTAGGCTTATTATAAATGATTGTTGGCAGCAATAGCTATTAGCTGAAAACCTGATTTCTTATAAAATAACTTGGTTTTGCGTCTGTTTTGGGATAATGCAATAAAGAGATAAAACGCTTAATACTGTAAGTCCCACTCACTGACCGAATTTCAAAATAGGATACTTTCAGGAGACTCACAAGCTTGAAATTCGGCACGTTGGGAGGTCTTTGTGCATATGTTAAAGAATAAATCCGAAAATAACGAATTTCAAATCCCGTGTGGAATCATAACGCAACGAAATTATATTACGTTTTTTTTTCTTGAAAACGGCATAACATATAAAGTTGATTTAAAAAAAAAACAAGTTTCTAGGTTAAAGACTAATTGCCAGTACTTACCTACCTAATACTTCTTCTAGTATATGATAAAAAATAAATCCGAAAATAATATATTTGAAATTCATTCTGGAATTAATACTGGAAAAAATTTACATTTGATTTTAATATTTAACGGTAATAACATTATATAAACGTGCAAAGCTAGTGCCAGCAAAATAAACATTTCTTACATATACATGTGCCGTTCGTCGTCGAAGACGAATGATCGACGAATGTGAGGATAATATACAAAAAATATTATTCAAAACATATACGGAACCCTCAAAACGTGGGTTCTACTCGCTACTTGTTCAATTTTTTTTAATCTAGAGTACTAATTATACTTCTTAACTAGTTTTATTTACCTTCTACTTAATAGGAACCAGCAGCTGTCACCGCAGCCTTCAACATCGTACAAGTAAACTAAGTAATTTTGTATTTAACGTAATATTTGAATAGAAAATATCGAGAAATATTTCTTTACTAACTAGACCGACAGACGCTGTTTTGCTTTACCCACTACTTACAATAGTCAAGAACTTTACGCATTCATCCTTTGAATCGTGAGTTGAAATCTATCGTGAATCGAATGAAGCAATGATGGCTCAGTGGTACCGTGTACGGACATCGCGTCTATGATTTGGATTTGAATCCCTGCAATGAGCCTGAGCTTTCTTTGAAGGAAAACATCATAAAGTATAATAGCATGGTGGTAGGGCTTTTTCTAAATCTTAAAATCTGTCGCCAAACACCAATAGGTGTATTCCGGCAGTTTCACTCGAGAGCCAGTCTTTAGTCTTAGCCTGTTATTATCTTGTACCACATCGTCACTTAAGATCAGGTGAGATTGTGGCCATAACGCTGAACCGATAACGATAAAAAAAATAGTCTTGAGTTCATACAAAAAATCTAAGTCCGACACGAATATTATAAAATAAAAAATAACCAAATGGGTCCATCCGTTTTGAAATGATACGCTTACCAACGTAACGGCATTTTATTTTTATTTACCTATATAGATAGATTAACATTATTGATTTTATCTATATTTATAGACACACTAAAGATATGATTTTTTAGGTAATATATTTTTTAAGAATGATCAAATTCTGCAAAGTTCACCTGAGGAAGCACCTCCGCCACACCTTCTGCCGCAATGCAGTAATCCCGCGCTAAAGGTGTTGTTGTCATCACGCAAAGGCATAAGAGGCGTTCCAACTCAATCCTCAAGAGTACATCCTATTATAACTGACATCAAAACTGCAGTCTTTTGAGATCGGTTGTGTTCGGTCTCATAAATTGGTTGCATGTATGTAGTATGCAAAATTATATTTTTTTTAAATTACCCTTCTATACTTACAATCGGAGATGACCGGTCACTCGCATGTGAGACTTGCTTGGCGCGGCGGCAAAGCGTATATTCGGTACTTAAATATTACGCTATTTTCGGCATCGGTGCTGTGCACATACTGGATTTAGTGTTTGGGAGAAGAGTGCCTTTGGAGCTCGGAAACATCAACGGTGGCAAAATCAGGACGAAAGATAAGTGAGCCTTCATCCCGATTATAGTGTACCATATTTGACAGTTATTTGTTTGGTATGTACTTCCAACCAATTTTAAAATACAGTCCACTATCTACAGAAATAGAATATCACACCTGGTGTGGGAGTGGTGGTTGCCACCCCAGGTTGTATATACGAGTAGCTATAGGTTATAGTGACCACTTAACAACAGACTTCATATCTTAAAAAAACTAAAATGATTAACTTATAGCTGGCCAAAGCTTCCTTTTATAAATATTAAACATTTCCAATTAATAATTATAATTATTATAAATCAAAATTGATCCCGGGCATATGTATATAAAAGTATGTTCTGTCTTGACAACTTAATAATATAATTTGTTTGTCGTACGAATTTATTTGTACACACGATAAAAAAAAAAATTCGCGTATCATTTTTTTTCTTATATATTTAAAATAACTGCAACTTAAATATTTTTCTGTAACCAATAAATTCTTATTATTCTTAAACAAAAATAAGTTATTGATGATTGATTTTGACGTTTCATACGCGGTCTAGGTGCTAGGTGCGGAACTATAATTATTATCTGTTCACCTTACAGACCTTTATAGACTTAACGAACCAAATAGTAATATTACATATAAAAAAGTATAAGTTAGTAATTTGCTTCATAATGCTAAAGTATTTGTTGTGTTGGCGGAACAATACCTTGGCTTTTCCCTTGACAATGCTATCACTTTGAGATTTGTAATGGGGCAATAGAACATTATAAATTCAATATGGACACAAATATTATAACTACAGTGTTTATTTATGTATGTAACTTGTGTATATTCTCTAAATTTTGTCGTAGTTACATTTATCTTATTTAAGAAAACACGAATTAAGTGTGTTTAGTTTGATTATATAAATTAATGGACAGATTAGCACTTGAAATAAGGTAAATGCAATTTTTTTAACAAAAAATTTAATTAAATATTGTTAGTTTACAGTTTACTAGTTTTGATAAGAAAATTTTATTATGTAACAAATGAAATCTCGTTTATTCCTGTTGTGGCAGAAATTCTTGGTATAACATTAATTAAAAATCATTCATTACTAATTGTTTAATAAATATTAAAATCAAAGTAGCTTTGTTACTATGGCTTCTTTATGTCTTAGTTACCATTTATTGTAATAACCAGTTAGTTAAATATTGGAAATCACGTTAAGCCGAATATTTTATTAAGTATAAAATATCATAGTTTTTTATTATCCAGTCACGACTTCATTTACATACACATACACAACATAACACATACAATACATACACAATAAATAAATAAATATATGTACACTTTTTGAAAAAAAATCAAAAGAAAATACCCGAAACGGGTACAGAACACGGAACAATCTCCGTGGTGTATACATAAACTAACTTAAATTTGTATAATGAAACATTTGGTCATGTTATTATAAGAGTGCTTACGTTCTTTAGTATAACAGTAAAATCTAACCAACTCACTTAGAAATAACCGTGCATCAAATATTCTCAACTTAAGGCGTCATAGTAATACTTATAATATCATTTTACAAAAAACTCAGCTTTATATTTTTTTAATGCATATAAAAACTAGTTAAAATGTTTCCTTGTTTCAGAGGTTAATGTTTGCTAGAGATACACGAATACAAATACCTATAGATCGTGGAAATTTTCCCAAAGATGATTATTTTCTCAGTAAAAATATATATGTACGAATGTAATATATATGTATGTCATATGTGTGCGAATAATATAATAACTTTTTTTAATACATTTAAATCTTTTATGAAAATAGCCGAAGGAGTGTTCATTTTTTTTCCTAAGAAAATCATATCTTATCATTGTACGTGTCTACGAAATATTGATTTTAGCTCTTATAAATGAAATAGTTATTACAATCCATACATGTATATTACCTATCTACAAAAATAAATGAGTCCATCTCAAGAACGTATCATTCAATTTTCATTGAAGTAGGTTTAGTTCTGGTAAAAGTTACCTTCAATCTGTTATCATTGTGAATGATGTTGTGAGCATAAGTTCTTTCTTTTTTTTTCTTTTTTTATAATACTCTTTAGATACAATGACAGATATAAAAATATATTATTTAGAAACAAAATCTGGTCGTCGCAAAAAATACAATTTTGATAAGAAATGTTAGACAGGGAATTTCTTGTATCATAAAAAATAATGTCATAATAAGGAAAATCACTTGCATACAAAATATCAAATCGGTTCAATAGACGCTAAATGCTAACAATCGAGCTTTAATATATAAGTTAATAGCTGCGATTGATGATTTAATACTTCAGTATAGACAATATTTTTATCAGGCGGCCAGGCTTATGCGTCACAACTCACACGGCTCGTTCGCGCCAATCCACCTATATAGGCACCTAATAGGCCTGAGCCGAGTGCTGAATTATTTAATTTTACTTTATCTCCTAAATTATTCATGCAAATAACATGCTATACAGGGCAAAGTTTATCTATATAAAATTTTCTTGATGATGAAGTAACTTTCGTTCGTAAGTATTAATAATAACCACCCTTAATAACATTAATAATAGCCACCCTTAATAATAATGCTCATAAATCACTTTTCAAATTTCAATAAAAAAATGTCACATAATACCTTATTGTGGCTTATATTAACAGATAGGCATATGGTACAGCGGACTTTATTTTAGATATACTAAGGAGCAATATTTTTGTAGAACATTGTATTTACGTATCACTAACCATTGCGCCAGCGCACGTGGGTAAAGCAGTTAGGGTGCGCTATTAATTCCGACTTAACAAAATATCAATATATAAGGCTAGCTGAGATGTTTATCCTAATACTAGATAGCCTATACTATTCCTTTATGCTATCATATACAAAAAGATTTTTTCGAATCCGACTGGTAGTTTCAGAGACTAGCGTTTTTAAACAAACAAATAAACCCTTCCCCTTTATTATATTAGTATAGATTACTATTATTATGTTATGATAGTATAGATTCTATACTTATTAGAAAAATTGGTTTGTGCGCTGTAAAAGCAGCTGTATTCGTCTCTATATCTATATATATGGTATTTGTACAACTTTATTGTTTTAAATTAACACACATAATATGTATGACATTATTATAAATGAATATTAACACTATCTATACTAAAATAATAAACTTGAAGAGTTTTTTGTTTAACTATTTGTTTGTTTCAACGCGCTTATCTCTGGAACTAGCAGTCGGATTCCAAAAAAATGCTTATTGTATATATGGTCAGTTTCATGTATGAATTATACAGGGTATAGGTATAATTTCACGCTACGACCCTAACAATGAGGCACAGCTGCACAGCAGCAACATTTATAGGACATACATAATTATATATTTTTTTAATTTAATATTTTTTATAGTAATGAGTCTATCATTCATTAGCGCAATTCTCGTGGCGTTTCTATTAAGTAGAACGAAAGATATCGGTATTTACACTATAGTCAATATAAAAAAACGGAAATTTAATATTTAAAGACCTAATATTATAAAACCAGGAGAATTATTTTAAACTCTTACTGAAAACTATTAGTACACATAATTGTCTTATTTAAACTAAACAATAAAGACTAAGAACTATAAAACTAACATTTTTATACATTTATAATTTAATTTGTATGTAATTATGATTACTCATTTTTGAGCTAACTTATGATTGTTTTTTTAAATAAAGCCGATACCGAAATATCTATATTTTATTCCATATATCGATCCTATATTTTAAAAGATATCAGCAACCTTACTAAGAAATGAATTTTCAACTTAAGATTGGTAGGTAGCGTGACGAGCATTAGAAAATGCCCTAGTTCCATCATAATATTCTGGTTTCATCACAATGTATTAGAGATTTCCTTCACCGAAAGCTGTAGGTACATTATAGCATTTGTACCCACGTCGTTCAACGTGACGTGATTTCTAAACACGCCACTAAACGGCGTCATTGCCTTTATTTTAACCACTTACATAAATACACGTACTGATTAAGCCTCATATATGGGATTTATAATATTCTCAAATTTAATAGTCTTCTTATTGAAATATGTTATCAATTTTACTACATACTTTTACTCTTTTATTGATGTTATTAATAATAATTCCTCCGTTTTGTATTTTTACTTTAACGAATATTTTATGATTTCTAAAATTATTTTTAAGAATTCTTATATAATATACTTCCCGTGTACAAAATTTTATCGTAATTGTTTGAGAATTAATAAAATTTTAAATGTTTGTATTTTTATTTAAGTTTTCTAATAGTGTTATTGGCAAATATTGTATCCTGTAAATTGAAGATTGACATGAGCTCCCCGTGTATAAAATTCCATAAAAATTGAAACAGCCGTTATTGAGTTATATCCAGACATACAAACAGACTAGCAACTTTTATTTTATATTCTTGTCCAGTCTCCTTTATAATAAATTTCTATCACGAAATGTAGAAAAACATTACATGTAGATATAGACAAACCCGTCCAATGTTGTTTAAATTGAGCCTGGTTAGCAGTATAGATTAATGATTGGTCTCCGTTGTGCTTCAACTAGAATACCGTGTTACCGCCAAGCCCGCAAAGCCGTTTGAGTCTTTAGGGCCCTTTAGGCTAACAGTATAGTCATATCGAAAAAAAAACCGCGGTACCTACAAACGATAGCTCCTAGATTACGGCAACTTAATAGCGTAGTGTGTAATGAGTTTTGAAATAAAGCTTGTCAACGTGACAGTATTGTCGGTATGACACTGACTCGAGTACGCCGATTCGGCGTAGTTTTAATTGCCCCTTTTTTGTAATACGCCGACGGTGTCTAGTTGAAGTGACACCGAAACCAATCATTAATTTATAGTTACCAGTTTACTTTATATTAATATAAAACATATATAGATACATAAGTACAAAACTACTTACGTAATGAATAAATTATTAATAATTTCGTGACGTTTATCAAGGACTATATCTAATATATCAAATAACTGAATTTAAATATGAGATTTCATTAGAATAACGCGAATGCATAAATAAGTAGCAGAAATTCCTCCACTTATTTAGTCATTCACGTTTCAAATGAGTTTAATATACCTATGTATAAGTATATATGTATATGAAGAAAAATATATTCGGGTTTATTTGCATTATGGCAAGTATTTTATGCACAAAAAAAACTGTTTACTTTCGCTGCTGTCGAAATAATCGTACAAAGGTAAAAATAACCAAACGCATTCTTAGTTCGTCGACCCATTTACAAAATATCCGAAGTCGGACAATTAAATGTCAAAGTCTATAGTTACCACGCGTGGTCTGTATGTGTCTAGATAAGTTTGTATAATATATGCCTCTACTTAAACAACGTTCGGACTAACAGATAAACGTAAACGATATTCAAAGAGTGACCTCGCGTATAAAATTACTGTCGTGTTAGCAGTTCGACTTTATTAATGGGATAATTACACTGTCATCTATAATTTTGTTGTGTAACCAGATAGCCCTACGATAACTTTCACACTCTTGTCCTACTTAGTTACATTATTTATATTTACACGATATTCGACTTATTTTGGTCATTATGTAATGTTATCTTTTCAAATAACTATAAAATACAATTTCTTCTATATTCTTCTACTATCTGTGCCCCGCGGTTTCACCCGCGTATATTTGAAAAGAAATCGCTGATTGATGATTTATAATACAACTGAACAACCCGGTCACAATATCTGTGCACCTGACCTCGTGACGTCATATCGGCGGTCTGGGTACGGTGTGAAGTTTTTTCGTCGCACCGGGGAGTGCGCGGAGAGGTGACAGGGGAAGCGGGAGAGGAGCCGCATTCCAGCGAGGTGCACAGATATTCTGACCGGGTTGTATAGACACAGACTAGTAAAACAAAAAGACTGCCAACGGGCATACTAAAAATTGTAACCACCATAACGCTCAAAATTTCTGATCATTCCCAGATGGCGCTGACTCACATCTGACTAACTTAATATAAGTAATTGAAAATAACAAATTTAAATTACCTTTTAGCTAAAACAAGCAAAAAATTAATGTTTTATGTTATAATATATAAAAACTTTCCCTCAACGTTTTTGAATTATAACCAAATACATCGATTATTTACCACCATTTATGTGACTCATGAGAGATGACGTGATGGTATTGTATAAAGCAGAGACATATAGTATAAAATATTGCATCGTTGTATTACGAGATGGAGCTTAAAACAAAAATGAATTGTAGTTTTATTTTTATATAATGGTGTTTAAGGAAACAGCAATCCATATTAATATCAGCAGGGACTAGGGTATCAGATAACAGTGAATGTAGAAAATATCTTCACTTGTATAGTTTTTTTTTTGTTTTAGTCTTTAGATACATGGGCCTCATAAAAAATATCACGATATCTTTATTCAATAAAAACTAATTAAAATTTTAAGAAACTACGATTTTATCATATCTCACACATTCTGTTTTGTTTGCATTTAGCAGTAAAATATTTCAAGCATTTATGGTTTATGCTGAGTAAACCATAAGAAACGAGTGAAAGAGCGGGATTTTCATAAATTCTCATGAAGATGAATAGGTATTTATTGGCATGAAATAAAATACTTAAACATGTCAAATACATTTTATTGATGAAATACCAACTCAAGTGAGGGTATCAACTCAAGTCCCGCCATATCTTACCAAATCTCATCAAAAGTAAGGGAGATAAAAAAAATAACGTCCTCTTAGTTAGTTAAAATATTGTGTTAGACTTAAGTAAACTGTGTGGATGTTTTTGCAATCTTTCAAATTATTGTTATTATAGAATCGTTTGAGGATGCATAATTTATACATAATTTCACTAGTACCTACAAGCCAGTTACATAATATGTATACATAACGCAAACATAATTAATATATTTAGTTTCATTAATTAGAACAAATCAAACAATTTTTCACTTCAGTTATTGTAATTTACTTAATAATTGTAAGTAGTTACTAGTAATATTTTTATTACATAATGACATTTATTAGTGCTCATAAAAATCAGTGTGGACGTGAAGTGAAATTATATAGTTAATAAATGGTTAGTGATGTAGTCTATAAAAATCCATCGTAAAATACTGTCTAATGCAGGTTTTGTTACATATATGTCGTTTACAAGTATTATTATTCATTATCTATTTGTACATCTGTGTCTACTATCAATATAAGTAGTGCGTCGCATAAAATAATAAAAATGTCCTATTTCTTTGTTAATTTTTTAACAGCCTAGAAGGGTCTGGTGGCCTATCCAAATGTTGGCTACTAAACTAATGAGGCTTGGGAGCCAATGTGACCACATTGCTTTTCAAAAGTCGGCCCCGATTCGGATTAAGCTAGAGATGGACTTGTACCAAATGTGAGCAAGTGTAATATAGAAAATTAAAAAAAATGGTTATCTACCGGAGAACGCGGGTTCAAACTTTCTCGATTTAATTTGAGCAAATTTAAATAAAACACAAACAAGAAAAAAGATCGCTCAATTGGCGTTCCCATACTTATTTCGTTATGTAAAAAAAAGTTGCAATGAAAAGCCATTGTAGAAAATTTATGAAAACAAACCGTTGGTATTAAAGTCGCTAATTTTTCTCTAAAAACTAGGAGAAGATCATGCAATAAATTAAGCCTGCAAATCCGACAAGTTTTTCTAAGCGCCACGAATATGCCACGAATAGTGATTTTGCCGAATATCGAATATTCGGTCACGCTCTTGGCCGAAGCGCCGAATTCGGTCTCCGAATATTCGGCACGGGTGACAGGTTACGACTTATCTCTTCGCTACGCGTGCGGTGGCGATACGGGAGGCACATTTGTCTCATTTACGAATTGATTTGAGAAAGTCGCCACAGAAAATATGAAAAAGATGGAGGATGTAGAAAAGTGCAAATGAGATTGATAGATAACGAATAGTTCTTAATATTCGGCCGAATACCGAATATTATAAAAGTGGCCGAATATCGAATAGTAACCGAATATTCGTGGCATCTCTAGTTTAATATATCTGTTATTATGTTTGTTATAGTGTCTATATACTTACAGATCGTGGTTGATTTCGTCGATCCTATCAAGTAAAATTCCGTAAATTTTAATATATTCCAAACTGTGTAGATGTTTGTACAAAAGGTATAACAATTTTAAGTTCTTACAGTAACAAAAAAGGACAAGGGGAGGACAAGGGCAAGGGGAACTAGTAGTAATTATAAACAAGTTTGTTATGTTGACTAAGGCTTAAACGATAACAATACGCATTAACAAGGTTAAGAAAACAAATACTAAATAGGTACATAGAAGAAAATTTTAACACAGTCATTTATAAAATGAAATTCAGATGTTACAATAACTGAGCAAAGAACAATAATGCTTATTTACGTTATGATTATGTACAACCAACGTCAAAAGAACTGTAGCTCTAAGGCATAATCAAAAATGATTTATTCAATCTAAACCCAAAGAAAGCACTTAAGAACGTTGAAATCGGTTCCGGTTCTAGTTCGGAAAACATCCCAGTAAGGGAGAAGATCTGGCAAGTAACCAGATAGGGTTATTTTTTATATTTCACTGTATAAATAATGTTTACATTAAGTAATTGTACTATTTTAGAAGACTTACAGATGAGTCATTTTTAGCCATCAATATCATTCACGTAATAATCCATCCTATAATAATCTTTTGATAGCAACACCTGCTTGGCATGGTCCTTGAACTTATTGTTCGGCAAATCGGCAATGTGCTAGGCAAGTTTATTGTAAAACATAAAATAAATACCTAAATAAAAAAAATTATTTGTATTACTAAAAATAAAATTTGAAACTAGGTACCTACTATTTTTTATTTCTTTCTACTTTGAAATTGTTCCTGTCGGTGACCTGCTGGGACACGATTGGCGATAGATTTTCTATAACACATAAAGAGATGAGCAATAGAAAACTACTTTATCATCATATTATTTTCCTTCACTGAAAATTAATTCAAGCTAACTGTGAGCTTCAAACAAACTTCTTTCGATCCGACGTCTAAATGCGCTTCCATTGGGCTAATAGTATATTAAAAAAAGTATAATTTTATAAATTCATCCATTAAACAATTAAGTTATGGTTCTGTTACAAAGGTCATACAAGCGCCTTGAAAACGATACAAACTATTGCATCTATGTTTGTATTTCACGTTGAATATCGCGTGCTGTGACGGTATTTAGATAGTGAGGGGCGTGAGTCGGTGAGTTGGATATAACAAGAGCGATGCGGTAAAGTTTGCAGGTCATGATAGGTCATGCTGATAGCGGATAGATACTAAATCGTATATACTGACCGTTGTGTTACATTAAATATCATATAGATGTAGTTAAAGACATAACTTTATTTACTAGGAATCAGTTGTCTTAACAGAAATATAAACATGCAAATGTGCTTATGTTCTGAAATTATCTACTACGCAGCATATTTTTCTGTTTCAATGTGAGAATGCAAAAACAAATATGTTGTTCGGAATTGATTGTGTGCTTGTAATCAATTTATACACAGTGAAACGATATTGGCTGTCTCAGTTATCCGTTTTTGGGTCAATAAAATATTTTAACCACACTTGTCTCTCCCTGACATTATTATTATAAATATGTACTAATTGATAATAGTCATAAACAAAAGTAATATCACAATTGTATCTAAGGTTATTAGGCACAACGGGAAACTTGAATACGTTTTCAAAATTCTTTGGTTTCTATGAAATTTCATGGTAGCTCGGGATACGATATATCCATTGTATAGGTACAAAATATACTAAGTAAGTAAGTAAGTAGCGTTCATTGTGTTTGCCTTGACACTCACGGGCGCGATGCGAAGCGATGGTGCACTTTGATCAGAATAAACGATACCTAAGTAAAACGTGTTTTTTCCAAAAAAACGTTATCTAACCTCTTCAAAGTTTAGGTATATTAGTTCATTGACCCTTTTAATACTGGCTGTTACATATTGGTTTATAAATATGAAACCTTATATAAAAAATCCAATAAAAAAGCTATCAGCCCATTCATTGATCGCTAGAAAAGGTCAAAAATCAAGTGAAAACAACAGTAATATGCCGGCTCCATACTCACGCAATGAACTGCCGTGAAAGGACGTGAACGCGAGTGCGAATGGATTTAACGCCTGTTCACGGGGTTCACGTCTGTTCTCACCTCAGTTACCGTTCCGAGTCGGTTTTTTGTGACCGCGTCAAACGGTTTGATTCACATTCACGGCGTCACAATTTGATTCATTAATAAATTGAATATGTAACCATGTAATATTTCCATTAAATGTTGTAATTATTTAAAATTTATGATAATATTGCCCGATTTGACGGTACTTTAGGTATATCATGTTAAAATAAACATGTCTAAAGCATAATTAACTCGTTCTGTTGCGATGTTACTCGTTATCCACCATCTTCTTTCCTCTCTTTGTTAATTTGTTTTGTATCTTTAATAAGCAGATAGCTATAAAATACCAGTGCACATAGAGTCAAAGACGCAGCAGTTGAAGAGTTACGTCCATTTAGTATCAGTGGGTGAACCCGACTGTGAGTGTGAAAGTAGTTCATGTCGCGCAGAGTTCATGCCGTGAATATTCGCCGCGACTTCACAGCGCGAGTCTGGAGCGGCCAATAAGAGTTTTAATATTCTGCCATAATTAAATAAACCAACTTCGTACACGCTCAATTATCATATGTATATACATTTTTTTCTGTAAAAATTTTATAGTTTTCTGTCGAATATATTTATAATGTCCTGCACGTACATGACTAAATAATCATTTCGTTTAATTGATCTGTGTAATAATAATTAAAGTATTTTCTTTTTGTGAAGATTATTTTGTGTGTCTAATTTATTTCATGTTTTCTTTCAGAATAACAGTTAACATAACAATATTGTTATATTAACATTCATTACCTATATATACATACATCGATTACTCTTTCAAAGAATTATGTTAATACAAGCAGTGATGCTAATATTGCTAATTACTATAGATTAAAACGTCAGTGTTTGCCGCGGTCACTATTTCAATTAAGCCGTTCAAATTTGAGATACACTTATTGATCCGTTTTTTTTAAATTATTTATAAGTTTAGCCTTGGCCACATTCTCAACTGATGTTAAGTGACTTTGTGGATCAGATCGATAACAAGCTAAGCTTAGTAGGAGGACTAACTGTCAAATGCAGCTGCTGGAACACACCTATAACCCAGACACCCTAACACCCAGAAAATGCCTTACCACCATGCTAAGGTTTCATCACGATGTTTTGCTTCACCGAAAGCTCGGGCTCATTGCAGGGATTTGAATTCACGTCGATAAACGCGGTGTCCGTAGGTACAGGCTACCACCGAGCCATCATTGTTTCAAACTATTATGTGTATTCTTCTTGTAGAATACACAGAAGTTGTGTGATTAGCACAATTAATATGGTTTGTGTGTATGATTTCAGGTGATTTTGGGCGGTACCAATGCTTCCAGTTCATATTACATATATTGGGCGCAATGACGGCCGGTATGCACATGCTGTCACTTGTTACTGTAGCCGCTGTACCTGAACACAGGTAAACGAATATTTTATATAAACAGTTTCCAACAAATGTGAAATCATGTGTCCTACTTAAAATCCTTGGTGAAGCTCTTTGACAAATATTTGTAATACTCGTAGTATTATACAATGATAAAATGTAATCTGAAAAGTCTAGCAATGTCTTTGCTTTATAAAAGGTTGTAATGAATACATTTATTTACTACTAACTGTGCCCGCGGCTCCGCTCACGTGGACTACAGAACCAATAAAAACCAATAAAAAATTTATGAAGATGTCATGATATATATATTTTTTATAGTATCTATATACTCAATCTATAAAACGAAAAAAAAAATGATCAAATCTATCCAGTAGTTTTTGCGTGATGAGCACACAACGGCAAAACTCAATCATTTTATTTATATAGATATTGTCAGAGATCTTCATTTCTGGTTATTATAACGTATCTATAAGTGCAAAATACTGGTTTTCTTGCATGTTGCATGGTCAGTTATTGTGGGAAAATTTCATTTTCAAAATTTCTAATGGGAAATGTTTAGAAAAAATCAAGGTTCCAGCACATCTGGGGTAATCACTATTGATTACAGCAATTCTAAACACTGTAATGATAACTATTTACTTATAAAATGTTTTGTGTGCAATATTGTTGAAGTTCTTTGCGATCTATAAGGTTTTGTAATGTTATCTTGTTTGGCTGGGTTTGCCTTTTTGTAACATTACCTGCTTTCGGTAATTAAGAGTGTATAGTTTTGCTTAATTCGGGTACCAGGGTTGGACAATAATGAAGTCAGCTTTTGTTTTATATGTACAACAATGGAGTGATATTTAATCTCGATGCTGCTCCTTAAAATGTGTAATGAACGTAAGTACAATATTTTGTAACATATTTATTATTTCACTTATGCCGGTGATGGATCGTGCAATATTTGTTTGTCGTGTCAGTTAACTGTTATGTGAATTGTAATGTTCGATGATCGTTTGTGGTTCACCGGTGGTTGTTACATAATATTTGAATTCCAGTTTTAAATTTAGGTTTCTTATAATGTGGCATTGTACGAATCCACCTACACATACATAAATTAACTTTCATTAATTGTACATGATCATTATAACATCTTAAAATGTAGGTACAAACAATCATTGCACCATGTGACTTTGAATCTTGTCCCATTAAAATTAACAATATATTATTGGAAAGATTCCAAGTACTTATATATTTATTTATTTGCATATATTATAAAATAACATTATGCATCAAAACAATCTAAACGGCCCATCATATTAAAGCATATTCAATATTGTTCTTGGGAATTTATGGCTCTCATTTTAAACATGCGATTCTATTAAGTATTAGTGATCATAATACATAGAACATACGGACTAACTGCCTTTAGTAAACATAACTCCAAACCATATTATGATATATATAAAATTATAATGTATTATTATAATTGCTTGCAATTATCACTCACGCCCACCACATATAGCACTCTGCTGCAATCATAAAAGTTATAATTGTTTTTGATAAAAACATAAATTTATTTTTAATTTTCAGGTGTTTCCTTCAAGGAATAGACAGTGCCAATCATGTGGAACCATGGAATTCATCGTTAGTCTTACAAGCTATACCACTAAATGAGCATGGAAAATTTGAATCTTGTCAAATGTATGGAGTAAATAAAACTTTGGTTGAGTGCCACTCTTGGGTATACGATACTCAATATTTTAAATCATCACGAGGAATTGAATGGGATTTTGTATGCAGTCGACGATGGATGGGAGCTTTAGCTCAAACCGCTTATATGTTTGGTGTCGTAGCAGGTTCATTGATATTTGGACGACTCTCTGATCAATTCGGCAGAAAAAAAGCCTTTGTATGGTCTGGAATTTTTCAACTCATTTTAGGCACCGCTGTGGCATTCACGACCCAATATTATCTTTTTGTAGGAATTAGATTTCTCTATGGAATTTTCGGTTCAGGCGCATATATAACTGGATTTGTATTAACTATGGAAATCGTAGGACCCAGTAAACGCACGATATGCGGTGTTACATTTCAAATTATGTTTGCACTTGGTTTAATGTTGGTACCGGCCTGGGGATACTTCATTGATAACAGATTTTACTTGCAAATATTATATGCTTTGCACGCCGCGTTATTACTTCCTCATTGGTTTATAATGGATGAATCACCAAGATGGTTGTGGTCCCAGGGACGTGCTCGTGAATCAGTAGCAATTGTTGAGAAAGGAATAAAGATAAATGGTGGTACTGAAAATATCGATGCTCCTGCATTAGTATCTCTTTGTAAAGCGACTAATGCTAAATTCGCTGATGAGCAATCTGCAGGTACTTCTGATCTCTTCAAAACACCCAGAATGTTGAAGAAGACATTAATTATTTGCGCTTGCTGGTTCACTAGTTCTGTAGTTTACTATGGTCTTTCACTCAATGCTGGAAAATTAAATGGAAATCCTTATTTTATAATATTTCTAATGGGTGTTGTAGAGTTGCCGAGCTACGTTATTATAACCTTTTTCTTGGATCGAGTTGGGCACAGAGCTCTGATTAGCACAATGATGTTATTAGGAGGAATCGCTTGTGTAGTAATACTTATAATACCGCATGGAACAACAGTGACTACTGGAGTTGTTATGGTTGGAAAACTTTTCATATCTGGTTCTTTTTCAATTACTTACAAATACTCTGCTGAATTGTTCCCAACTGTAGTACGCAGTTCAGGTGTGGGTCTTGGAAGTATGTGTGCAAGTGTTTCTGGTGCCTTAACTCCTCTTATTAACTTGCTAGATAGCCTCAATCCTAAAATTCCAACTGCTCTTTTCGCTTTATTAGCTTTGTTGACTGGTTTCTCTGCATTCTTCTTACCGGAAACAATTGGCCGTAATTTGCCACAGTCGTTGGAGGATGGTGAAAAATTTGGTGTCGGAGATACATGCTTCTCGAATTGCAGTGGTCGTCCGATGACTGTGAGTGTTGAAGACATCCCCGAAACCATGGTGCCATTAGAAAATTCAGACAAGAAAGCTAAGGAATAAAAGAGTATCTTACGATTAGTGTTATTTTTATGATTATTGCTGATATATTGTTTTTAGAACATAGTAATGAAATTAAACTAGATCACTACAGTAGTAAAATTTTAAGTATAAAAATTGATGAAAAAACTCTAAAGTAAATTAACTTCTACGAAATGTTTCATGTAAAAAATTAAACATTTGGTTACATGAATACATTATACATACATTGAATATTATTTGGCATTTGTAGGTACTTTTATGCTTATGATTATCTAGTCAGAGTTAATAATAAGCAGTATCCGTTCAATTAGAACAGTGCTTGTTTAAGACTGGATGATTGTTCCAATTAGTACGATCTAAAATATATTTACATAATGTTGTTTTATTTAATGTTATATATTATAATTAATTGGAAAATTAATTACTATTCTTATGATAGATTTTAAGTAAAATAACCCTAAGTAACATTTTTGTAAATGAAATGTCATGCTCATAATATTATACGCATAGTATAAGCAATCATTAGATAGTATTTAGTGGTAACATTAGCAAACGGAAATCTTGCTTGATAAAACTCTATTAATTTAATACTACAATGAAATTATCAAGTATTGTCATATAGTAAAATGATGTCGAATTACTTATGCTGAAGATAATTTCGAACTGATGATGTTGTCAACATTTTAAATAAGTTGACATATAACATTATTTTGTTATTTAGATTATTAAGTATGCTCTTACCAAAATTTTATCAATGCATATGGAAGTCCTATTGGACATTTACAAAAGTAATATTTTTAATGTTTATTTAAAATTAATTATTATATAGATGAGTTTTTAAAAGGCTTTATTTATTAGGTTTAAAAGCATGAGTTTTTGTCGTATTGACATGAGAATTAATCATAATATTGTTATATTATCGTAATCTAAACACAATTCAACACGTTATCTGTCTTGTTTAAGTTGTTTAAATAGAAGATACATTTAAAAAGAAGGAATCCTGACATAAATAACCATTGATACCGTTCCAATGAGCCCAAACACGATAATTCTCCTGTAAGTTGTTGAGGAGTTAGGTAAATTCTAGAAGATGCTGCAACATCAGGGCAAGGTCATCATGTTATTCTAATATCATTGAAGTAACAGAACACCAAATTTCAACTCGATCAGACGCTATAAAGATACTCAAATCCATTTATTAACAAGAAACGAGCTAATAAATTTCAAACGGCTGAACAAATTTTCTTGAATCATAGTTACCTAAGAACACTCTCGCTCAAGCCACGTTTCAAACAAAAAAATATCAATCAAAATCACTTCAGCTGTTTGGGAGCTACGATTCCACAGGCAGACACATGTTACAATTATAACACCCCTCTGTTTGCGTCGGGGGTTAAAATATAAGAAATTCCGAATTTACTCTTTACCGCATTTTATGCATAAAAAAATTACACTATAGTACCTAGTACAATATTATGTAGGTATATTAAAATTTATCATGGTACTTATGTATGTTATTAATGTAATTAATTTTACTCGTATCTACCACATAGCGTAGGTGACAAATTGTTGAACTAGGCTTAGCAATAACTACACCTTATAGCAGTGTTGTATAATGTGTTTATATCATGCCTATTATACTTTAAACAATTGGTTAAATTATGTTTTGGTTATAAATAAAAATGAAACGTTCCTAGTTTAGAAACAGTATATTTATCGAGGCTATTTTTTTTTTGTGAAAAGTTGTCGCTTTTTATTAACATCATTGTATATCAATTTTCTGTGGAATATTTATTGATTGCAGGTGTAAAATTCTATTAAGGTAATATCTTGGAAGAAGCTTCTCCAACACTTCGCTGTGCCAATGGAAGTATGTAGTCGAGTTGTCAAATTATCTCTATAGGCACATAATTCTACTGACTAAATATTAAATAAATATTGACTAATTGTGCTACTTAATGTTTAAATACCCATTTTATCATAAGAGTTTTATCGCATCGCTGGTATTATAATTATCTCAACCGCTGAAAAACATTGTTAATGAAGTATTAATATAATGCTCACTAATTGAGCTCACTAATTTTATTATACACTTGATAATTTAAAAAGAATCAAGTACTTTCACCTATATACATTTATATAATTTTATATATTTATATACTCGATTATTTACAGGAATAATGAATTAGGTATATAATAATTAGAACTTGTTTTAATAAATAAATATGGATATTACTGTGTGTTTAATTTCTTGATATTGTTCACCTAATATACCAAGCATTCTCACTGCTATGCAAATGTTTTAAAAAGTATTGCATCATTATCTTTACCGCTTGAAACAACATGGTTTTGTCTCAGGACATAACACGAGCTTCAATCTACTTGAATATGTAACTTACTTATGCCAGTCGTTAACCCTAAAATACAGACTTCTCGAAAGCCTTCGACCACATCAGTCATTCAGTCCTTTTAGCAAAACTGGCTCATTTAAGAATACATGGTAACCTATACAGGTGCTAAGCTCTTATCTACTAAACAGATCACAAGTACATAGTTGTTCTTTTTGGTTTTCATTCGGTACCATTTCTATCTACATCAGGTTTACCACAAGATTCTAATCTGGGCCCTCTTTTATACATAGCATTTATCAATGACCTCCTTGATTCAGTAAATTGCAAATGTCTGCTTTAGGCAGATGATATCAAATTTTTTTAAAGGACCTACAGCAATAAAGACTGTCTTAACCTTCAGAAGTCCTTTAATACTATAAAGTCCTGGTGTTTAGAGAATGATATGGCGCTCAACATAAAGAAATGTGCAACCATTACATACACCAAAAACAAAAGTCTTATATATTTAATTATAACATCGAAGGAGTTGATATTGATCGGATTGACACGGCGAGATCTAGGTATCATGATTGACGCTAACCTATCGTTTAGATCACACTTTAACTTCATTACTAGTAAAGCCAACAGAATACTCAGGTTTGTTACACGCACCACCAACCCATTTCAATCTGTAAACTCATGGATTATCCTGTTTGTTTCTTTACTACGTAGCATTTTAGAATATTGTTCGACTGTATGGTCTCCTAACTATAACTCATGTACATATGATAGAGTTAGTCCAGCATCGTTTTATTTTGACACTGTGTGGTTAACTAGGTTTGAGACATAAATAGACATAAATTACCAGACTCCTTCTGCCTTATTAATAAAGTAGACTAGAGCAGGATTAACTTTACTCCCAGTGTTTTTTAACTTTACTCCCATTTTTTGTATTAATAAACACGAAGTAAGGTATGAGTAAGCTAATCCGACTCTACTCTCGGAATAAAAGTTATACCTTTCAACTACCTAGTCTAGTGACGGTTTAACTATGGCCGCACGTCCTTAATGGTATTTTTGTAGTTTGTTCAAACTCAAAAGTTTTAAAGACAGAAGGCTTGCTACTGACTTATATATTCTGTACAAAATTGCTAATTGTATATATAGCAACAACCTACATGAGCTACCTTATTTTAAAATACCCACTCGGTCGGTACGGGTCCCTCAATTATTTCATATACCTCCTGCCCATAATTATGTATCAAAAAATAACCGCGTATGTCGAATCTGCAGGAATTATAATGTATGTTGTGTTCACCAAGACATATTGCATGATAACATAATTGGAACAGATCGTAAACTAATGGTTCGAACAATAATTATCCGTAGACATATGTATAGCCCAATAAAATATATTAGTGTTGTTTTATTAGAAAATGTTGACATGACAGAGGACCAAATAAAATTATTTTTGTGCTAATTATAATGGATACACAATAAATTTGTATTGATTAAAAACATGAATACTTTTCATATCATGTATTAGTTGAAGGTAGAAGAGTATTTTTTTTTTTTTATTTTACGAAAATCCGATAATGTAAAGTTATAAAGGAGAATGTAATTGACGTCAATTACACTTATTCGTGTACTGTAAATATATAATTCCATGAATATAGGATTTTTAGTTCCAGCTTTCAGTTTTCCAGGCTCAGGTGACTGTGTGAATGCAAGTTTTATAAATCAACAAAGGACCGTTACCCTTATAGGATTCATGTAATTAATGAACTGTTTGTTCACTAGTGGTTAGCTGATAAGGACTTTATTTATACTTATTCATGTAAATTGAAATTTTATTGGCTACATTTCATAGGATATAAAGATATCAGCGCACAGTTCGTACAATTCAGCCACCATTCTTCCAGGTAGATAAAAATATAAGGTTTTTTACTTACTGTATCTACTGTTCTCTTCGTTGTTGTTCTTTTCGCGATGACTAAATTTAGTATGTATTTTATTCTATTCATGTTTCTAGGTTAAATATTTTTTCAATAATGTTTATTTTCTCCAATAATATTAGTAACTTATTTTTTTTTAATTAATCAAGGAATTCAGGCAACAGATTTTGATTTTCTGCAAAACTACTTAGAATAGATATAATACGTAGATAGAATCTAAATGTGTTCATAAATAATAATAAATTAATGATTACCTAATACTGTTTCTATTAATTGTAAATTATCTCTGAATTTACTTTAACCCCGTTCTCTCCTTCAAGTAGTCTGTTTATTGTTATTCCACATATATACTTAGTCATAATACCTTTCTTACCACTAATATTGAGAACAATATATTGACTGAAGATGATTAGGGGTTGGCATTAGATTTACACGGACTAGGTTTCCCCATGTTTTTTTCCATCTGGCTATGCTTTTAGCCATAAGTGCCCTGAAGCCTCCGATGGCTTTGCAGCTTCATCGGGTTTGGGGGCGAGCGCTTAAGGCACTCAGCCGCGAAAGCGTGACAAGAAGCTCTCAAGGGTGCCAAAGTGGCCGAAGTGGCTTGGACTATTGTCGTAGTTACAAATAAATCAAGAACTAGCTAATTCCCTATCCGTAATTCGATCTAACTTACTATACATATATACAAGTTTGTACCCTCTGGGAGTAGGTAAGTTACATGTGTTTAGTAATCTGTAAATTTGTCCAAAACTAACTAGTCAAAAAAAGAAAAAAGGTCCCTTACAGAACCTATGTACCTGAGTTTTACGCATGTATGTAGGGATGCAGTGTAATGACTGTATGTCTGTAGCTAGTGAACACATTGTCACTATATCGCGGGAGCGGCTGGTTGGGCTCCATGCCGGAGGACGGATAGACTTGTTGCCATGTCCGTCTGTCCGCGGCTTAGCTCAGAGCTACTGTAGTTAGAGAAAACTGTAATTTGGTATGGATATACATATTAATCAAGCCAACAGTGATAAAATAACATCTAGAAAAAATAAATGTGGTGCCTCTCCTACGCGTAACGTGTAGTTGAATTTGTTTTGTTGTCTACCCCATAGTGTGGATTGTCGTTTAGGTCGTTCAAAAATATTGCGGATGTGTGAAAACCATTTTCCGATTAAGGGATCCGTTTGTAAAATATTAAGTTTTAAAATGATAATTTATGTTAGAGTCAAGTGACCCCTCCCAGCTAATGTTGTTATGGAGGAATATGTGAGAAACTTCATGGCAATGGTTTATACAATTAAGTTAAAAGGAAACTATCACAGCTAAGTAGGCTTTAGAAGTTAACGAGCAATAGTCGACAAACTTATAAAATGTATTTGGAGAAGTAATTTCGTACAAATTTAATTGAAAATAACTTACGAGCTCCTTTCAAAGTCTACATATTGTGAGGGGCAACTACGGAACCCTACACTGCGCTAGGCCCGAATTGCAATTGGAAATTTTTTTGATTAAAATTATCACATTGTTACTAACTTGATTATATATGAAACTAGCTGCGCCCGTGACTTCACTCGCGTGGACTACATAATGCCGTCGGTATTGTGGTGATAGTCGCCCGCCGGTTAAAAATGCTAATTATTTTATTTGTGCGGAACCTTAATTCTTTTTTAAAATGAAATTTGCCTTAGTTACTCCTTATAAAATCAACTATCTGCCAGTGAAAGTCTAGTCAAAATCGGGCCAAACGTTTCCGAGATTATCCGGAACAAACAGACAGACATATGGACAAAAATTTTAATAATAGGTTTTTTGTTATAAGTACCGTATATACACTTTCATTTAGTAAAACGCTGTTATATTGACATTACAAACAGACACTTCATTTTTATTATATGTATAGATATTAAAATAATATCTAATCATAAAATCTAATGTTTTCAGGTGCTGGATTGATGGAGTAGATACAAACGAATCAACTGCTCCGTGGAACTCTTCAGAAATATTGGCTGCTATACCGAAAACGCTATCGGGGAATTTACATAATTGTTTCATCTATGAAAACAATGAAACAACTGCATGTAATAAATGGGTATTTGATACGACTTATAGGACATCATCGCATGCTATAGAATGGAATTTAATATGTGATAAAAGATGGATGGGTTCGTTTGCCCAAACTGTTTTTATGTTGGGAGTATTTACCGGGGCTGTTACTTTAGGGGGCATGGCAGATAAATATGGCAGAAAAACTATATTTTGTTGGTCTGCAGTGCTTCAATTAATTTTTGGTGTTTTAGTAGCATTTGTACCAGAGTACTGGTCATTTTTAGTCTTACGATTTTTATATGGAGTTTTCGGATCTGCTGGGTCCTATATCACCGGATTTGTTTTAACAATGGAACTCGTTGGTGCTAGTAAGAGGACGGCTTGTGGGGTAGCCTTCCAGGCTGCATTTGCTGCTGGTATTATGTTAGTGGCTGGGTGGGGAGCTATAATCGACAATAGACAAATACTTCAAGTAATTTATGGATTGCATGGTCTACTTCTTATACCCCACATTTGGATTATGGACGAATCACCACGATGGTTGTGGGCTCAAGGTCGAGCTAAAGAATCAGTTAAAATAGTTGAAAAAGCTTTGAAATGTAACAATTCCGAATATACTTTGGATAGAGCAGATTTAGTTTCTAGAGGAAAAGTAGAGGTATCCAAGGGATCAGAATCCGCACCATCGGCTGGTACTACAGATTTATTTAAAACACCCAACTTAAGAAATAAAACGCTAAATGTTTGCTTTTGTTGGTTTGCTAATTCAATAGCGTATTATGGATTAACACTAAGTACTGGTAAACTAGAAGGCAATCCCTACCTAATAATAGCTATTTTAGGCTTCGTAGAGTTGCCAAGTTATGCTGCTGTTATATATTTTCTGGATATCTGGGGCAGAAGACCTTTGATAACATCAATGATGTTAATTGGAGGTTCTGCATGTGTTATTGCTACATTCTTACCCGCTGGTACTATTATTTCTACTGCCACTGTGATCGCTGGCAAATTATTCATAGCAGGATCTTTTGCTATTATTTACAATTACTCTGCAGAATTATTTCCCACTGTTGTCCGTAATTCCGCTTTAGGTTTGGGATCTATGTGTGCTAGGCTTTCCGGTGCTTTGACGCCACTAATAACATTACTGGACTCTTTTAATCCTAAAATCCCAGCTATAACATTTGGAGTAGTAGCTATCCTTTCTGGGTTCTTATGTTTCTTCTTACCAGAGACAATGAATCAACCAATGCCACAAACACTAGCCGATGGTGAGAAATTTGGTAAAGGTGACACGATTTTTACATGTTGTACCAGTAAGACACAGGATAACGAATATGCAGAAGAAGATAAGGCAGCTGAATCTATGGTGCCTTTAGAAAATATAAACAAAAAAGTATAAAACAATTTACCATTACAATATTCTTGATTTTTAGATACATAGAACACTATCATGCAATGTTCGTAATTAAATGATCTGCAATGTAATTATTGGTCTCGTCCATAAATCCACATACGAAGGTCAGTACAACTTAATTACCATAATAATAATTATTATCTCGTATTTCAAGAAGTATTATTTAGCCTACCGCGTTTCGAATGTATTGTATCTTATATTAAATAAAATAAAAGTATTATATACACTTACTATATAAATATTTTATATGATATATTAATAAGTTAGGTTTTAATTTAATATTTCATTACTTATCTATTTTGTAAAAGCAAGTGCCTATGTAGATAAGTTACATGTAATTAGGTAATGTAGGTAAATCAATATTCGAGGAAATAAACTGAAAACACAGAAATTTTCAATCTACGGAGTACAAAGAGAAGACTAGAGTTTTTCCTTGTTATTCGAAACTACCAACTACCATTATTAGGCCAGTGATTAAACTACATAGTCAATAGTAGTAACAGGCCATATTATATTTTGTTGAGTATTCTATTTTATGTTTCAATTAGTATATAAGTAGATAGCTAACATTATCAGATAACAGTAATTTCTGGTCGAAGTTGACACTTGTTCTAACTTATCTTAGAACGCTACTTCGTACCTATTTTTTATATAACAATATTACAGTACCTACTAATTTCAATGGGTACTGAAAATACATTTAAAATTTGCCTATTTTACTTATATTTACACTCAAAAACGCATAAAAACATTCTAACGTATAGTACCTGAAGAACTAAATTTAATATAAAGGGTTATAAATTATTTACAAACTTATGTTACTAATGACACATGAGAACATTTACTGACTTAGGTGTGGCTTCAAAAGGATGTAATTAGTATGGTACCTAGTACGAATAATTCTTGATTTGTAGAGAATATAATTTTTTTTTAAATTAAACATAGTTGTCTAATCTATAAGACGATAAATTTCTATACAAGTTACTGTGACCTATAATGTATAATATTACATAAATATACACAATAGTTCATACAATACAGAAATAGTATTAACCATGGGTACATAATTTCAATTGAATTTATCATTCTAAATCAAGATCTCATTTTTACAGTGATATTACAGCGAAATTGTTAAACCGCTATAAGTAGGTAGGTACCTAATCTCAGACCAATTATATTATATTGGTCTAAATATGTACACCTAATCAAAATATTAATATTATGTGCCTTGAGGAGTATACTGAACCTATTGTTTGTAAAATATACATATTTGTACTTTATATCAAATATATAAGACTCTGGCAACGAATTTATCATTGAATAATAAAAAAAAATGTAATATTTTCTTGTGTACCTATTATGCAACCCCCATCCGTTTTTATTTATTTCAGGGTCACATTTGAAACATATCTTTATTTTATATTAGTATTTAAGAGACTTAAGAGAGGTAGGACACAGAAATATCTTTGGGAGGTTTCTCTCTACTTGGGCCAGATCGGCAACACACTAGTAATAGGTACCTAAGGTATTGCAAGCATCCATAGGCTACGGTAGCCACACCATTAGACGGGCCGAACGCTTGTTTGGCATTTTAGTCGAATAAAAAACAGATATTTAAAAATTAAGTAAAACCTGGTTAAACGAATGTAAATCTACTCAGCAGGTACTTTCACTGAAATCATTGATTTAATACGGCGTTAATTTTATGTAGATACGAAAGTACATAATAAAATTATTAATTTTTAATTTCTGGCACGACTAGGTGTTGAACACATATTTTTCCTAAATAAAAACAAGTATAATAACATTAAATTTACACTGTAGCATTCAGGCAGCGTATAAGTGTACCTACAAAATGGACCGAAACTCACCAACAATTGCATTAACAGTAAAAACTATGAATCAGTCATATTTCAGCTATTGCACTGCTCTCCAACTACAATTTGTCATTTTAATAATTTATATCCGTTTATTTGCTAAACCATTGCTGTAAAAACAAGACCTCGTTAGTAATAGTCGACAACAACTCTACGACTAGTCAACAAATATAGGGTCATTCAATGAACCAAACGAACTGTGCTTGATGTTACACTGCGTGATAAGAGTCTCAATAAAATTTATGAAGAAAACTAAGGTCATCGATATATTTTCATATAGTACCTACAAAGGCCAACTGGCGGAGTGGCAGTTGATTGTTCACATTTTTGGAATAAACGGTAACCATTGGGGTAATAGATGATGATGGAGAGCTGTCCGCTAGGAAGAACGAAAAACACTGCCGAAAGCGATTGGTTATTTAAGGATCAGGGACGGGCAGATTAGGAAGCCCCTATACGTCCAGCCTTCGACTAATAAAAGCCGATCACGTTTCTAGTGAAAATACTTTGTATATAACTCTGTGGCGGCTATCAAACCTAACTAAGTAATTATAGGAACAATCTCACTTGATGTTAAGTGACGATGTGGACTAAGATAGTGACACGCTAAGCCTATTGGAGGCACTAGCACTCATGTGCAGCATCCTTATAGGTGCCCGGCGACTGATTTTTAACTTGAAACCAACCTAGCCAGACGGACTTTAGAAAATACCCTACCACCAACCATGCTATGGTTTCATCACAATGGTTTTCTTTACCAAAAGCTCAGGTACATTGTAGGCATTCGAACTCACGTCAATCGACGCGTTATCCGTACACGCTACCACTGAGACAACATTATTTCATTTTTTTTTTATACTACAAAGGTGGCAAACAGGCATACGGCCTGTTTGCCACCAAGCGGCTACCGTAGCCTATGAACGCCTAAAATACCACAGGTATAACAAGCGCGTTGCCGACCTTGAACCCTCCTTCCCCAAGAAGCTCTAGAAACCATACTCACTGCAGAACCACTTCACTAGGTCATTTGGCTGCGATCTTCTGTAGGGTGGAGGTATTCCATAATAGTATCTAATGACATATTCTTTTAAATATTCAATAAATAAATACCTAAATAGTGTAGGTACTAAAGAGGTAAAGATAGAATAAAAACACAGTATATTTTTTATTTACATCGAACAATTAGAATCACTTTGAAATAAGACGTCATATAATAATATTATAGTACATCGATGTATAAACACTATAATTAGCCAAAAAGTATTTACTGGTAGAGAGCCAAAATCAATCTATTTAGATCAAAGTAGGTAAGTAATTCAATACAAGAATTCTTAAATGAATTTGCAATCTCCAACACCATTTAAAATTATTTTATCTATAGATAGGTGCTTTTTATCAAAGTTCGTTACTAGGTCGTTTGTTAGGTACCTACCTATATCACAAATTGGTATCCGATGATAAGTAATTTAAACACCAACGTTGTAAAGGTATAGGTTTTATATTTACATGTTATTTAGGCTGATTGTCTACAGCATCGGTAAGTTGACGATCAGACATTTCTGATAGTTACATCCAAGCCGGAGGTCTGAACACTAATGCCCTACTAAAGCATGATGGAAATATTTATTTTTCCAAGTAAACTAACTATTCAGCAGCACCAGCAAAATTAATTATCAAAAATTGTAATGTGTTTTGCCCATCTAATCTATCCCAGTTTGCAAATAAATAATGTTTGCCATAAAAAAAACAGTTTTCGATAGCTTTTTAATAGCTCAGTTCAACAACATTGCCCTGTGGAATTGCTCACCTCAAGTTATTAAATTACAAATTAGTCAAGACATTGAAAATTGGTTTAGGGTTGGATTTGCCCACAGTATACATGTTTACATACGATTTGCCATTTGTCAGACTTAGGTACGCATTACCTACGTATCGCGATGTAGTTTTTTTTTTATATTATGATAAATTATATATATCTTATAGAAATAAAATGATTGAGGTTTGCCGTTGTGCGCACATCACGCAAAAATTACTGGAAACACTACTACTGGAACTACTGGAATAAAGTTTGATATTTATTTTTTGTCTTATTCCTCTGATTCTTGGTCCTAAAAAAAAGATGACGATATCTTCATAAACAATCATTCTATAGTCCACGTGAGTGGAGCCGCAGGCACAGCTAGTAATTTATAAAAAAAAACTACTATACATAAATTTCAATGTCCATTTGTAAATTGTTTACTAAAACGACATACAACAATATGTAATTTATTTAAAATAAACTTAAGAACATATTCATAAGCTTTCCGCTATGCAACTGAAGCATAATTATCATCTATTTCCAAATCACAAATAGTTTTAAAGCAAATATAACAGTATGTATCTCAAAGGTTTATCTTATAAGCAAATAAAACCGGATTTTGCATGAAAAAAATCTAACACATAATTCAGCGTTGATCAAACGAAATTACTTTAGAATTCATTCATTACCTACTAAATTGACATTTTAAAAATATTCATAATGTTAGGTTTTTTTTGCACAATAATTTAATAAATACATTTATAATAATTTTATTTTTTAAATATCTCATTAAAAATACAAATATCACAAAATTACAATTATCATTCTATATTTATTTCTTCATGCAGAATAAGAAGCATAGTGAATAAGAAGTGGTTAAAATGATAGACACACAAATTATAAAAACATTATCTGTAATAAAAAATAAATATATTAATAAATTAATTGTTCTATATAACTTAAAATTTCAATATTATTTAGGAACCAAACTAGAACACTCAATCCTTTGATTATATTTTTTAGATTCAACATACTCGTATAATAAATCTTTAAACACTGGAACAATAAACCTGTTTAAAAGTAGTAGATTTATGTTAGAAAGCACAGCACTAAGATAGATGACAATTTGATGAGAGTCAAGTCAACTAAGAGTAAAACAATTTTGCAGTGATAGTATGACAATTTAAGATCAGTGTAACCTGTGCAAGTTACACCTGCAGAAGTACCACCCCCCACCTGTTACTGCTACAAAACAATAATGCAGTATAAAATTATAGTCTACAGTGATAACATTAGGTGAACTGTAACCTGTTACTTTACACAATTTAATGATGGTGGAAAGACTATTGACTAATGGACATTAGACAAACTTTAATAGTTAATTAGCTTTTCCAGCATCCATTTTATAACAATTGTCTCTTGATTTAACAAATAGGAACAACTTTATTTAACACACTATGGGGTTATATTGAATAGTTTAGTAGACGAAATGATTTATCCCATATGTTTTAAAACTATTATCAATAATATAAATTCATATATATTTGCAAATCAAACTTTTGCATTTATTTATAATTTTAATATCCTGTTAATAACTCAATTTACCTACTAAATATATAAAATTAACATTACATAATAACACAGAAACTTAGAAATATTCCTTGTCATAATGTAGCACCTTTCCTATTTGAAATGTTCATGTTATATTTAACAAAACTATAGGTGAACATTATGGTGATAATATGTGCCTGCCACTCAGCTCAGTGCCACTCAGTGATGAAGACACAATATTATTGCGTACTCCTTGTAATTCCCTGCTATTTTCCCATTAATTCCTGGTAATTACCATTTTATTCACTACATTATAAACTTAACAATGCATGGATCTTTGGTTTCACATATCACAAAATTGACATGTGGGTATTAAAAGCTTTCATTTCTTAATTTAAACAATAAAGTTATTACATAAATTAAAAAATCATTTTCATCAGTAATCTGGACAGCGAGTATGAGGAATCTTTTGGCCAACATGTATTGGTGTATCTGAAATAGCTGTATGAACTATGATAGCAGGTTGAGTAGGTGTAGGTGCATGAAGCTCTCTGCTTTCTCCAGGAGCTAGATTCGCAAGGGCAGCTAAAAGGTCATGATTGACTAGTGGTTCACCTTCTTCTCGAGGCTCCCAACCCACAGGAGGGCTAGACGGCGGTGAAATTAAAAATTGTTTAACAGGCGCTGGAGGTTTAAGATTTTTTAAGGAGATCGGCGTCACTGGTTGTGCGAAGTAACAATTAATGCATGAATTATGAAACTGGTATTGATGCAGCTGCACGCGAGCATTGGCTGCCGCAAGCGGATTATCATAATTAACACGTAAACGTTTGAAACTACGAAGCCACTGAAAAGTTATATTATCTGAAAATGTACGAAATAAGTCTTCCAAATCTCTCTTTAGCTTTTCATCGGCAAAAACTTCACTGTGAATATTCGTGACAATCACTGATTTTGGTAAGTCATCAAATTCGTCCACTTCATCTTGTGTATCGCTTTCATGTTCTAAATTTGCAATATTAGGATGAATATTAGGCATGCCATCTTCTGGATTGATATAAACGTTATCCTCTTGAAAGGTATCAACGTCTTCATTGTGAGCCATTATGTTCTTAACTTTAAATATAATATTCACTCACTAATATATGATTAATTCTATTATTGGTTGAAAATTATCATTCTATTTATTGAATTTAAAAACAATCGATGGGTAAAACAGTAAATCACCTCAACAATGTATCCGCCACAGAGTATAATATATACAAATGTACTCTGTGCAGTGAGTGTACCGCACTAAAACTTCGATTAACAATTGATTAATCAATTGTCATTAGCACAATTGAACAATCAATTGATGGGATATATCTATTGATAGTTAACCTTTGGCCTTTTTTTTCGCTGTCATTGCCTAAGCTAGTTAGCTGACATACATTCCATACTAAGTGTTATTAGTTAGTATTATTTTAAGTTAGTAAGTAGTTGGCTGTACAAGTATTATTAAAAAAACCATTACTATCGGTTTTGCAACAATGATGTTTACAACACTACGCAAAACAAACTGTCAAGTAAGGTGTAGGGATGGTCGATATTCATCGATGTCATTAAAACTTCTATATTGAAGTTGAAAATATCAATATTTTGACATCAATATTAGGTTTTCTAAAACTCTATTTTAGGTAGAAAAGCATCGAATGTCGATGATTCCAAATTTATCTGTTGTAAAAATAGTTTTTTTTTTTTTTTTTTTTTCGAACTGACTACACTGTTAGCCTGAGGGGCCCTGGAGCCTTTACGGCTTTTACAGCTTTACCGGGCTTGGGGGCGAGCGCTTAGGGCACTCAGCCACGAAAGCTAAGCAACAACATCCGAGGGTGCCAAAGTGGCCGTACCTCGGCTCGGACTGTTGCGCGTATGCAATTAAGTCGCGATCTGACTAATTCCCTATCCGTAATTCGATCTAAACTAACTATACATATATACATGTTTCTGCCCCCTGGGAGGAGGGAAGGAACATGTGTATGTGTATTTAGTGGTCTGAATTTTATGTCTATTCTAACTAGGCAAAAAAAGAAAAAAAAAAGGTTCCTTACAGAACCTATGTACCTATGTGTGTTGTGCATGTGTGTATAATGCAGTGTCATGTATGGCTGTGAAAGCTAGTGATTGTACAGTCACTTGTATCGCGCGAGCGGCTGCTTGGCTCAAGGGCTCCATGCCGATGGATCGGACCTAAAAAATAGTTTGTTATAAAACTTATATATGATCTTTCCAATTATCACAAAAAAAATAAATAATTCAAAAACCCAATTGTTTTCAATATATGTTTTTTTATTATGTACTTTCTGTAATATTTTCAAACTTCGTGTCTTCAATTGTAGACTCCAATTCAGTTCAGTTCAGTTTTATTGTTAAAATTAATTTAACAAAGTAATCAACAATAAGCAATATATAACGAGTAAGCGACTGTCAATCTGTATATATATAACATAGATATATATAAATTAAATATTACAAACTGTTACAGTAATGATCTCTATAACCAAAATGTGACTTCGTATAGTTGTTCAGGATTTGAAAAAGAGGTGCACAGGTACCCCGATTAGGAATATCGATATCATTTTGGTTATATATAGAGATCATTACTGTAACAGTTTATAATATTTAATATTTAGACAAATTTTGATAAAGTGTTTTAGTTTACTTTACATTCAATGATTACTTCATCGATGAGATAGATCTCTATTTCACTATAATATAAAGTAAGTACACTGTGAATCATTACCATGCCTATTAGCAACCATGTCACATGTAGATATGGGTAACTCAGCAAAATTCCTAGCGTCAACTCCATAGCTCAAGCGCAGCTTACTGCGCCAGCGCATTTAGCTAATTCAAATATACACCAAGGCACAGCAAAATGGTACGCGCCAAGTAAGTCACAAAACAAGCACCACCCACACCTTGCGCCTGCTGTTTCTTAACGCAAGCAGCGTGTTCTGACGTTCTGATTCTGCTTTAGCTCAGCCGGCTAGTATATCATATACTGGTATCGCCTCACGCCTACTCTCTTACTCTGTGTCGACATTAGTGAAGGGCGGTTGTTTCAACAATAAAAAAATTAACTATTCGATGATTGAGTTATCACTGTTCGAATAATCATTTTACATTCGAATGTTTTTTTTTTCAATCGAATGAAAAGGACGAATGAATCATTCGAACAATATTAGGTTTATTTAGTAAGTGCGACACTGCTTTTATGCATGAGTTGCAGTAAAACTATCACGACGTAAAATTATTGCATTCTTATTGGTCAACGATGATAGGATTTTCATGTATTTTTTGTCGGAGTAGATATTACAAAATAATATTCCTATTTGCTACTATGATTAATAATATTTTCTTTTAACATGAACGTAGTTTTAAGTTGTGATTTGATGAACAGTTTTCAAAAGTTATTGTTTTATTTTATTTTGCATCGGTACTAGTTGTGCTATTAAAGTTATTTTAATTTAACTGGTTATGGTAGGATTGATGCTGTAAATTTTAAGTAGTTTATGGTTGTGAGTAACTACAGAAAAAGTCTTGATTATAATAAATATTGTTAAACCAAGATTTCCTTAAGTTTTTAACTGGAATTCAATTAATGGTTTTTAATTTCGTTATTGTTTTGTATTATTTATTTTTCATTGGTAGTAGTTGTGCCAATAATTATTTCATTTTTGTTTGTTAGGGTAGCAGTGTTGCCATATTTTTTTATCTTTATTGAGAAGATTAAATTATTGTTGATTACAATAAAATATTATCAAACCAAGATGTTCCTAATTTTATTTTAAAAAACTTTTTTTTTAAAACATAATACATAATAATTATTAGTCGGAATAAAATATATTTGAAAATGATTGACAGCATATAAGAGTTTTTAATATTAGGATATACGTGTTTACAAACATTCACACATACATACACACTCACACAACTTGCACATTTATAATATTAGTAAGATTTTCATTTGAATACATTTTTCATTTGAGTAGCTGTTTTCTACAATTGAATAGTTCGAATGACTGCCCATTCGAATGATAGTTCGAATGAATCATTCGCATTCGCCCATCACTCATCAACATCAACATTCAATTTTGAGTGTTTTGGGGTTACAATATTATTTAAAACATGAAAATGGCAGGATTAGAATCCAAAATAGTCGAAGAAATTAAGCCCATCGAGAAGCCAGTCGACAGAGAAAAGGTGATTATGTAGTAGTCTTGTATAAATGTATTAAAAAGCCTAATGTCGTACCTAATGTTTATTTACAAAGAATCTATAATAATGAATAAATATTTGTAGACATGCCCTCTATTACTTCGAGTATTCTGTTCAACGGGAAGACACAATTCTCCAGGGGATTACGCGCGAGGAAATGTGCCTCAAAACGAGCTTCAAATTTACACTTGGATGGATGCAACACTGCGTGAACTCACAGGGCTGGTCAAAGAAGTTAACCCGGAGACTAGGCGAAAAGGGACATACTTTGACTTTGCTATAGTATATCCCGATATGAGATCACCGACATATAGAATGCGTGAAATAGGAGTAACTTGCTCAGGACAGAGAGGTGGTGATGACAATAAAACATTGGCTCAAGTCAAGTTCCAAATTGGCAATTATTTAGACATATCTATAACTCCACCAAATAGGATGCCTCCTCCGATGAGACGCCCACAACCTTATGTAAACAATCGACCATATTAATTGTTATAAATAGAAAAAGTTCACTTTAATAACTAAAGAATAATTATGTTTAAAGTCATTAATTGTGTTTCGACAGGACTAGCACATTTATTTTGTAAAAGTTTCAATATAATGATTCACTTCAGTGTGGCATATCTTATATTGAGATAGTGCAGTCTATATAAAGCTATTTAGATGAATTTTTCATAGCATTTGTAAATCAGTAAAGTAATTTTATCTATTAGTAAAAGCTCAGATTTCGGTGGTTATCTCTATTCTTAAAATTGTCTTTATCTGTATCTAAAATTTTCCAAAGTTTCAAAGAAATTTAGTACATGTAACAAAGTGACTATATATATGTCTTGTACATTAAACTGATACATGCATAGGCATAAGCAATTCACAACAAGACTATGATATGTATATATTTATATATATATAAATGACTGATATACCATTTTCAGTGTTAATTAAAAACCATATAACTTGTATCTTTGTTCAAGGGTTTTTGAATATTGTTACTATTTTGCAAATAGTTCTACTAAAACTACCAATATTACAATAATTTGTATCTTAATATGTTTTAAAAATTTTCCAATTCTAAATATTATACCGGAATATGTTAAATTATCCTTTAAAAAAATGTTAGTAAAATTCTCTCATGATGTAAGTATATTGAATGGTGCACAAATAATATACTTCCAAACATGATTCTTCGTAAACCTGTACAGCGAGCAAGTAAATTTTTCATACATGTTTCTAACTATTAAAGGAAAGTTTACATTAAGAATTCTTTTATTTAATCATCACCTGCCCTCGTGTATGCTAAATAAATGTACAAAAAAGGCAACAAATAGATTTCAAAAAATGTTACCTTGGCATAGAAATTAACATTAGTAGGTAAAGATTATATTTTAAAATGTTGAACATATTCAGAACAATTAAAAGGTTTGGAAGTAAGTTGCTTGTAATATATTAATCTCAGTCTTATGCGACATATTCTATTAACTATGATCAATTAGGAATAATTATCACAAAGTTCAAATCATCTATAGTTTTCTATAGACATACAAATTAAAAATCTCAACGCCTCTCTATCTGACTATCTGTGTATGTTCTTTTCACATAAAAATTTTTGATCAGATTTACAAGATTCTTTTTTAAATTCATAGCTATATTATCTGGTCAGGCTATAGGAATATTATCTATACATATGATAAAATTGAAGTGTCTGTTTATAATTAAAAAATTACAGGTTTTTACTAAATGCATACGAAAGTATGGTAAAGGTACCTATAACATAAAACCAATTTTTTTAATTTTTGTCTGTCTGTCTTTTTGTTCTGGGTAATCTCCGAAACAGTTGGACCTACTTTGACGGGAATTTCACTGGCAGATAGCTACTTATGCTACTTTTATTTTAGAAATAACACAAAAAAAATAAAAAACCTTTTTTTAGTAGTCCACGCAAGCGGAGCCGCGGGCACAGCTAGTGTAATATAAATTAACATACGAAATAAGCAGTGACGATAATGTTGATTCAATTCGGAAAAAAGTTGCATTTGGAGCCCTGAAATAGCTTACGCTGAGTAAACCATACGAAATAAATCAAATTATTGTTCTACATTATTGTATATCTTAAGATCTATCTATTATCTTGTAATCTGTAAGACCTACAAATAAGTCAGCGATAGCATATATCTATTTTCTAAGGATCACTCACAATAAGCATTTTTACCTTCAGTCTTTTGAGTGGAAGCAGCAAAATTCGCGCGTGCGTTCGACTGACGGTATTCTGTAGTCCACGCGAGCGAGCCGTGGGCACAGTGAAAACTAATTGTAAATCTATATTTCATCATTGATTATAGCTGATTAGGGTAATATTTTTTCGTTTGGGTACGCTAGTTAATTTGAGATTTAGTTGGCTCAATTGTCTGTTACTTGTTACTCGTTTTGAGTACGATGTAGAATGTAGCGCGTCTAGTTACATTAATAAAATTATTGATTTATATATTATAGAAATCACTAGCTAACCCCTGCAAATATTTTGCACATTATAGAATGAGAACAATCTAACATCTGTCACGTTAGTTGAACAGATTGTTAATAGATGGCGCCTCGTACATCTTTTGGTAGCATTCCTAATGATACAGTTTTTAAATCAATTTTTGTTATATCAACTATTTTAGTATACTTATGTCAATAGTGAGAAACAAAAGCAAATCTTGTTTGGATAGGTAATTAATTTTGATGAATAATTAAGGGACATTGCTTTGCCGCGTTGTCACAAAAACACATTTGAGACATAATATATAGAGATCGTTCTATGCACTCTGTGGTTTAAGCTTCGAGGAGGTTGAACTTACATCCCATAATCGGACGTACATCTGATTGAATGTCAAATTTGCGCAGCTTGCCAAGACTGCCTCTCTCCGAGGGGACTGACCCCCGACTCTGTGGTTTTCACTCAGTAAATTTTCACTCATAGATTTAACTTTCATCTGTAACATTTATTATTTCTCTTATGCAAAACGCAATTTGCGAAAGTGCCAGTGTCGTTTTAATTTCATTGTCCTAGTAATAATTAAAGTATGCCGTTGTGCGTGCATCACGCAAAAATACTGGATAAATTTTGATCTTTTTTATATTTTACTCCTTAGATACATGGTCCAAATAAAAAAAAAACGATAATAGCTGGTTTGTAATAAAACACTGTTAATAATGTAACATACTCAAATAAAACAACCAATAAAAGTTTTACATTTTATTGTCATGTTTCATTTGCTATATTAAACATTTGAAGAAAACTGATTCAAATAAGCAATATTAACATGACAACAAAGTTTTAATTTCTTACAACATATTTCCTAAAATAAATATACAATACTTAACCTAGTTTTTGACAGCGGATCTGAATGGCCTTTTTGTTTTCTTTCCCATAGCGGAGAGATCAATTGTAATACCATTAGGTAAAACCGCTTTGTTTTCTTGGTAGTCTACAAAGCCTTTCTCTTCTTTTTCTTCTTTAGCTTTATCACAAGGTATACCAGTTTCATAATTGTATTCCCGTTTCAAACCATCGGGGTCAACGTAGCCGTATTTGCCACGAGTGACGCAGTCATTACCAATAATCTCCTCTTTGAACGATCCATCGTCGTTTTCGAATCCCCATATAATACTTCCATCAGGATTTTCTTCCCTGTATTTGCGAATGATTTGAGCTACAGGTTTCCTTTCCTTGGTATTTGATGGTGAATATTTTTGTTGAGCTGCACTTCTGACGGGAGCTCGATTCACAGGTTCCTGCGGTCTTGTATATTGTCGAACAGGCTGAATATCTTCTTCTTCAACGAAAGGTTTAGGTTCTGGTCTGAAAACAGGTCTCTGTGGTCTGCTGGACAAAGGTTGAATCCTGGCAGGTTGGGGTTTGTTGCTAGGTTCATTTCTTGTAGGGTTGAATGGTTGAGGTGATAAAGGCCTATATTGTGTAGGTCTAACTGGTTCTGGTTTCGCTGCGGTAGGTGTTGATGGTGGGTAAGGAGACTGGTTAAAAATTATCGGAGGCTTCGGTTGGGATGTGGTCGTGATATCGTAGAAGTCATTCTGTGGTTCTGGTGTCGAATAAACATTGGGTGAGAACGAGGTCGGCGTGTTGATTTCGTATTCATCTTCGGGTTCTTCGGTGACTGGCTTAGCAGGTTCTTCGAGAGACTGAAGACTGGGCCGAGGTGCGGCGTCTACTGACTTGAACGAAGGCCTTCCTGGGCCTGGCCTCCTGATTCTGGTGCCAGCAATAGGCCCAACCCTTCCCTGACGGAAACCACCTTGTCGGACGGGCCCTCCCAGTTGAAAAGCTCCGGGTATTTGTAATCTCGGTGGAGTTGGGCCGTCATTTTGAGCATACACTGTGATTGCACACAGCATGCATATCTGAAAAGAGAAAATATATATTATCTGTCTTCAGTTGCAAAAAAGCACATACCTATAAATGAATATTAAGACTATATATTTCGAATTTAAATAAAACCCTTGTTGTCTTTGTGCGAAAAGAATGTTCTAGATTATGTTAATTATATTAATAGAGGTTCACAGAAACATTATTATACGCGCGTATTTTATAAATGCAATCTTTACCGACAGCAATAATTTTGTTTTAAAGTATAGAAGTCACTATATTTGTAGGACGTTAATTATTGTGCAGACAGTGCTGTGAAATATTTTTTAAACTAAATGTTTGGCTTTTGGTAGTTGGAATGTAGTCTGTAGTATGTAGTCATACTACTAAACATTGCACACTTTTCATTAAACCTTTGCTCGAGGCTTACATTTGATTTATACAGTATACTCGTAAGTAAGTTATGAGTTGTGTACCCTGCAATTCTATTGTAATTCAAATGTCAAAGATTGCGAAATTTCGACCCAGAGTTAGTATTTTTGCTACATACCACATGTTATGGGTTCACGTTTAAATTGATGATAGATGAATTATTTTATTAGAATTAATCGAACAAACAGTAATCGTACTAGATTAGGTAACTAAGTAATTAGGGATTGGCTTGTTGACCTTAAATAAACTCAAAATGAATAATAAACAAGTACCACTGAATGATATTAATTTAGCAATAACATGATCAATTTAACATTTTAATTTAAGGAAATATTTACAAAACGCGTTTGGATATTATCATAATTTACCTTTATTAGTAACGATTAAATGTTTTTCTCATTGGATTTCTTTTCTCGTTTTCACACAGGAAGGAAAACAAAGAGCACTTATAATTTCGGTAATCCAGTGAATATTTTCGATTCGTTAGCGTAATAAATTTATAGAATGGTTAATTAAATTAATCGTATAAAATTACATGATAATAAAAAGGTTATGATTGTAAATTAATATCTATTTTGTTAAACCGCAATTTCAGCCATTCTCGATGAACATCTAAGGAGGTTCGGATTACGAGAAAGATAGGCAATAGCAAGGCTTCGATGTGCGCAACAATGTTAGGATTGCTCGACGATTTCTACCCGTACCGCACAAAACTCCAGCCGAATTGGACACTTCAGCTGGAGATGATCCTACCACTTAATTCTCAGCTTAACGTCAGCTATCCAAATAAAATACTTACATAATAATAATAGATACGAATGATTGTTATCATATCGCAATTAGCTACGAAAAAAACATTTCTTACAAAAAAAGTCAGTAAAGTACGTCCAGTTTTCATCACCATCACAGAATCGTATATTTCTTGTCAGTTTAATGTTAAATTAAGTTTATTTTCTATTTTCATACCAGAGTTTAACGTTTTTTGCCTATCCAATAAACTAGCTCACCAACTCTCTACATTGTTGCAATTAGCATTGTGAATAGCTTGTGGACTCTATTTTCTGAATTCTATTTTGTAACATAATCTTATCGTAATCATACTGCTATAGTTATACATATATATTTTATATATGTATATAATTGGGTCGTAAAATGTATTATTACTATTAATCGTTTCGCATTCAAGGCTGTGTGAAACAAGACAAGTCTCTTTATTTAAATATACATTCAAATATTAAAGCTTATAAAAACATTAGTGAATCATTTTAATTTATATTTATACGTAGTGTATGATTTATTACATTTTTAGATTGTCAAACGAAATACATATATGTAATTATGTGTTATGTTCTAGGTTTATATTTTCTTAAATAATCTTCTCCATAGCTTAAATATCGTTATTAATATAGACCATCTTCCAACTATTATAGACAAGAAGTTAATGCAAGTTTATGGTGTACATTTTACGTACATTAAAGCGTTACAGATTAATGTTATTAACTCTGAGTAATACAACCATTAAGATTATGCTATAATAAATTAATACAACCAATAAAACATTTCGTAAAAGGTTACTAATTTAATTCAATTAAATATGCGGCTATGTTCTTTTATATCTCAATACCACAATGGCCAACAGGGTGGAATCAGAGTTAGACAGATCTGAAAGTGGTAAGGACGCCCGGTAAGCTCACGCTTCCGTCAGTCAAGGTGAGGCGTTGGAATGGCTGTATATAGACCAAATACCTAATTATTATGTCGTTCAAAATGTCACAGTGCACTTGTAAACAATTTGCATAACTCTGATATGAGATCACTTAGAACTCACGTGTAGGTGTGATTACTACTGACTACGTTACGTTATAACCATTTTACAAAAGCCAAGTAATATAATATTTGTATAATTTCTAATGACGTAATTATCTATACTATTTACAAACAAAAATATCGTAACGGATTGTAACCTTCAAATGTATGAACTCTCTTGTAAGTTTAATAAAGATTAATTAAATGTGACTTTGCAACAATTTAGGAATATTAAAAGTAAAATTAAAGAATTATGAAACTAATGAGTTCTAATTACCAAAGAATAAATTTATTAATTTAACTTGCTTTTGTAATCAAGATATTTATAGTAATAATTATTTTGTGTAGGTACTGAATTAATGCTTGCCCACGCTCTCGGTGTAGGATGCGCGTTGAAATCTTTTGTTTGTGGTATAGGCGTCGACTATACCATTGAAACAGATTTTAATTTCGCAGTATAAGTAAAAAGGGCTCAAAACTTTAAATTATTTCTTATGACTATTTTGAATCATCGTAAAATTATGCATTGACTTACGATACCATATACCATATCATTTATTATGATATGATTATTTATTATTATGATTTAGAAGTTTTTTCTGAAGCATGAATAGAACATATATATATTTAGTAGACTGGTAATTACTAATTTAATGTATTTAGGACATATTATGTATATATTGACGTAATATATGCAAATTATTATTAACCTCAATTATCCTGTTTATGTTCGATGCCAATTCAAAAAATATTGCAAGTAATTAATTGACCTAATAAAATAAAATTATATCATTGCCATCATATTACGAATTTTTTCGTATTTATATATATTACAAAGAAAACAATCTTCGGTATATAGAAGTAATACTCACCGTTGATAGTTTTAGTTGTAATTACTGGTTGGTAATAACTAGCTCATTTTCTAAGTCTAATTATCGATGCAAGAATAAATCTAATAAGAAATATTTCACTGCTGAAATGTGAAAGCTAAGTAAAATCTGGAAATCGCTTACGCGAAAGATATTAATTCTCATGATTGTCTTAAAAAGAAAACTATTGTATATATATTTACAATATACATTTTTATATTTTCTGCTATTTTCTACTCTACAGCAATTATTCGAGATTTTATAATAAATCGTTCCTCGGTTACGTTATACTTTTAGCAATACTATATATACCGTTAGGTATATGTGTACACTATCAGTTGAAAATACGATGGAGGAAAACAAGACGAGGTAACCTGAAGAATGGAGAAATGTTCTTGTAGTCCCACCGTATGTGGGATGTTGAACTATGGATGTTCTATGAGTTTTAAATCGTCAATACCTCGTAGGCTGGCGTGGCGTTAAGACCGTGCCTTACATGCTAGTATTATTATAATATGTATGTGTTTATGTGTGTATATGCATATAAATAAATAGTATTTTTTTTAAATATTACTCTATTCTCTTCTTATAACGTTTCAACGCCAGGCAAATAAGTTATTGTATTGGTAAGACTGTCAAACCTATTTTTTGTGCTAAGAGTTCAAAAAGAGGAATTATTTACCATGATATAACACCGAATACCACTCTCTATTGATAAGAACTAGTACTTACAAAACATTTAAAATGCTAAGATCGTTTATAAAATTCCTCGGAATATGTAACACCGTTAGTATCTGATTAAACCCAGTAGTTTCATGTTCACTTTACATAACGATATTGTGATGTTCTTAACACAAAGTTATTTAACGTTTTCTCGCAATTCAGGTACATTGGATGATTTATATTGTGGTGTAAAATATAAATTATACTCGAAAAATATACAGTGAATACACATACTCTTCGTAGAGATAATATACAACGGAAAGGTTTGGGACAAAATACTTTTGAATAATAAACAAAAATGGTAATAAAAGATATTTGGATTCTTAGGTGCTGACAGAACTTATTTAACCTTTGTACCTATATCAAAATATTTATATTACTAGTAATTATAAGTAACTTAGAGGTATGCATATTCATTAATTTAAAAAAGAAAAAATGAAATCTTGATATCAGTTTTTCTAAATCATGGAAACTTTATAAATGGTTTATCGTATAGTATGAGAGAAATAATATTTGACTTTGACCTTATGATTTCCAATCAAATAAACTTGTACAATGATTAATCAAGGGAATGTAGTAATATGTAACAAGGTCTTCAAGTTATAAGTAAACGTCCGCTTATGTATTGCCGAATTGTAAGAATTCAATTACTAATACATACTACCGAATACGTAAAATCACCATCAGTAAGCCATAGTGGACAACTTTTTATATTACTGTGAAAATAGAAATACCTATCTATATGTATGTTCCGTAGTATAGAATGTGAGCCACTAACGCAACTGCCCAAAGTACGTGCCTGAAACTGTGGCGTGTTTTACGTAAGGTACTTGTCACTGTCTACTACGTGGTACAACTATATCTATAACTTGACAAGTAGTGTGTTTACGATTAATCAGTTCCGCTTGTAAATTGAAAAAGGGCTGGTAATTTTGCATGTTTCCGTGTTGTAATGTTACTGGTATAAGATTTGTGGCCACACTCTTGAATGGCCTATCAGCTCACGATCGGCTTCAAGGTTGTTAGGCGAAACCGATACTTCGAATGTCTGTCGTATAATACCGACCTGAATTCGGTATTGATATTGCTTTACTTGTATGTATGTGCTTGCTATTATTATCTAAAATGCAATCAACTGTCCACTCTATCACTTCGACTGTTTAAAATGGTGTGTTCATATGAGTTTTCGACAGCGACTTTCACATTGTTATGTCCTAACAAAATTTTCAAGTTTATTTTTTGCTTACTTTGTGTCTTCAAAGCTGTATTTGTATTCAAATCTTTATTATAATTTTGTAGATAATAAATGAGAATAATTGCACGTAAATGTTGCAAGCTTGTTGATTGCCTTTGTTCAGTCTTAAAAATAAAAAATGTTCTCGAATGAACTGTATTAAAAATGTTGTTAATATGTCGCTCTTATTTTTTATTGAGATATTTAAAGTTATTAAACACTCATAAAAAGTATATTTAATATTACGGCAATGTAAAAAAATATATTTTTATATACAGGAAGAAGACATTTCCAAAGATGTAATTGCCCTTTTGGAGGGCATGCCATTGAGACTTACCAGTAATACACGCATGATGTCCTGTCGCTACACGTCACTATCACGCAGCGTACAACTGACAAATAAAGGAAATGCCTCCCGCGCAAGCTATATGAGGTCGCCCACTCTCGCCCTGTGGTATACGCGACCACCATACCTTATTGCAAGGTGACCGACTATGAATGCATATTCCCAGACTAATGTGCCTATAAAAATACATCACTCTATAAATTGGCGGTACTAACCGCGAAGATACCGCTAAACGAGCTAATTAATTAAAAATATTTCGTATTTCTGACATTCATTGTTGGCGTTCAGTTTTCGGAGGCGTCAGAGAAGTTCATTTTTGTCTCATACAAATTATTTTTTATAGGGATTCCGTAAGCTAACTACACGTTTAATTAATGAAATGCGGCAAAATTTTAAAATTACACATTTAATTAATGAAATCCGACAAAATTTGAACTGCGTCAACAAAAATTATGGCGAACGTTATGCATATTTTCTGAAATTACTATAACATTTCAATAATTTTAAAATATTTTATCTATCGATATTTTACCAAACCTGCTGAGTTAAAAATAAAGACGATAAACCCACTGATTTGAAAAATACTTAAAACAATATAATTCGAATCGTCATTCGTTATTTTTATTTTGTGTACATTTAAATTCGAAATATCGAACATTTATTGCATACCATATGTAAGATTTGGTAACTGATCATGAATGTTTATGTTTAAGTCAATAATTAAGAATCGCACTTAGATTTAACAGAAATTAAGTATTCCATAAAATGAAGTTCAAGGCGTATCAAAGTTCAGATGTATGCTAATTTTACAAATATTTATAACATAACTAGCCGCGCCCCACGTTTTTATCCGTGTCAAATTTATTTGACCAATTTCATCGCGCCGCGGCGGCACCTCTATCATACCCGTGTAGCCTATCGTACTCACTTCCCGTACTTGCCTACGACTTGTCAGATTGCTTCACGTTGATAGTTACTACTCCTCTCTTTAGAGTCGTAGCGTAAAGTTATATAGCTTATAACCTTCCTTAATAAATCCCTTATATAGAAGAAAAATAATTTTTCAAATCTGATTGGTAAATTCAGAAATAACTGCGTTCAAACAAACAAATTCTTGAACTTATTAGTATGGACAGATTAAATCAGTACTGGAAGGCATAAATAAATACCTATGGTAACCAGCGATAGATTTAAATGTGCATAACTAAACGATTTATTACGTAAAACGTATTTTGTTTACAATTATACTTGTTTGGTATGTGTCAGATTCTTAGGGTAATGCATTTGGGGTATGTTACATCAGTGATGTTACAGTGACGCGTGTATAGCAGTCCAGTCACGCATAAGCACAGGAAAGTGTATCGGCAGCATCACAACACGAGTAAGTGAGAGTTACTGTTACCCTAGTAGGATACATCTAGTAAGCTTAGATTGTATTAAACCAAAACAAGTTTCTTCTTTACTTCTTCTTTAATTGAAGTCTAGATGTGCCTCACGGTTTCCCCCGTGTTAAATTTATTTAATCAACTCTCCAACTCTTACTCTGACAACGCACTCTTGTTGTTCTCACTTCGCGTACTTGTTTACAGCTTGTCATATTGATTCACGTTCTTGGTGACTGCTCCGCGCAGGATCTATGATTTCTTCACGTTTTCTCAATGACAGCTCAGGGTACTCAGCTCATTGTACAATTCGAACCAACACCCTACGACTCCGATTCTTAGTAATTACGGTTTTTCTAATTTAACATTTAACATACCCGCTTTCTGCACTTGAAGAAAATTATATAATATATCTAACTACATTATATGTTTTTGGTCATAAATCACCTAAGTCCTAATAACATCAGCAGTGTTCATGATTCCCTTGTGTTACAAGTTCGATGGAATTATTAATTATCTAATTCGAGATTAGTTTTTTTTAAATGTTTTACTTAACTCTGCTTAGAAGCAAAATTACATTGGTTAACTTCAATAAACCAGACCACTTCCCATCGGCAAATCTCATTCGTTTAAATTTTAACCACATGACACTGGCGAAATTGTGTACTTAACGCATGTCGCTATTTTTATTAGAAGTGAAGTGAAGTGAGATTAGTTGTATATATTCTTTATTTGATAATCATGTTCGTTTTGAAACATTAACGTATTAGAAAAAGTTGCACTACTGGCCTTTACTTAGCTACATTATGGCCGTAATAGTTCATTCCCCGCGATACTCTGCGCCGATCGTCGCATTACATACTTGACTATAATTTTGATTAGTGCATATAAAGCAACTATGAAATATGCTTAAATACCATTTCTGATATATTTAAATTTAATAATTAAACTATAAATTTAAGATGATCTCATAAATATAAATATGATTAATTCAGAGATCGATTTATTCATTCATCCCTTGTGAATCCGTAATTATATCCGTATCCCTCATAATCCGTTACTAATCTGGAAGTAAAATAATTTCTGTACATCCACTGAAAATGGCGATAACAAAACAAATACAGTAAAAAAAAATTGTTCTTAAGCCCGGTCGAGTTTCTTGGCGACTCTTCTCGATGACTGGGATGTTTTCTGAGCGCTGATAATTTGTTGATATGTTGGTGTTCATGAGTGCTTTCTTACGGCCTAAATTTTAATTATATATTTATGATTATGATTTTGATTCTTACATTTATTTATTTACATTTACAGACCACAGAAAGGTTCAGACGTTAAACTTTTATTTATAGCATTGTATAGTAGTTTGTATTTTATAGCAACGATATGAAGATATAATGATCCGAAATAACAATACATATTTAAAAGTTCTATTTATTTCTTAACAAGTACGAATAACACAGGTAAATTACACTTCTTGGCAACGAATACTAATAGTTGCGTCGAACTTGAAGGCGATCTTGTGCAAGTATTGATGTTACAAAATATTAAAGTTCCTTCTTCATTGTACAAAGTATTATTTAAATAATTCAACGACTACAGACTACCAGGAGGGTGCACGCAGACGTTAAAGTTCCGTTATCTGTCCTGTATCGCCTTTTTCAATGGTACGTTTCTGATTCGACACGTATTCTATGACGCTACAATAGGACCTGTCACGGGGTCATATTCATAATAAATCAGCTTAACGCTATGTATTTGTGTTAGGAGTGTCATAGGTAGATGACCAGTAATGAATAGTATGTCATCGGTGTCTTCATAATCCACACTAATATTACAAAGCTCAACAGATTGTATGTTTGAATGCAGTAATCTCTGGAACTACCAGTCATATTTTAAACTTTCTTTTTTCAATATATAACGAATTTATAAGGGAAGGTTATAGGATATAACTTAACACTACAACCCTAAGGAGCGGAGCAGTAACCATGAACGTCAAGCAATTAGGCGAACTGTAGGCGAGTACTGAAAGTGAGTACAACGATAGACTACAATATACGGGTCGTAGGACGCGGCGCGGTTGAGAGTTAGTCGAAAAAATTTAACACGAGTGAAACCGTGAAGCACAGCTAGTGTCTTTATATAGCGGATAACTCATTTGGTGCTACATCTTGAAAGAGAGTTGAGATTGAAGCGATGATGGCTCAGTGGTAGCGTGTACGACTTAGCGTCGAGTGACGTGAGTTCGAATCCTGCTATGAGCCTGAGCTTTCGGTGATAGAAAACATCGTGAGGAAACCGTAGCATGGTGGTAGGCCTTTTTCTAATGCCCGCCTAGCTACCCTCAAGTTGAAAATCTGTCGCCAAACACCAAAAGGTGTGTTCCGGCAGCTGCACTTGAGAGCCAGTCTTCCACTAGGTTTAGCGTGTTATCATCTTGGGCCCCATCGTCACTTAATATCAGGTGAGATTGTGGTCACTACGTCAAAAAAACCTATAATGATAAAAAAAAAATGAAGTATCTTGAATGGAATTACGATTTAAGTTGCGCGAAAATTCAGCGTATTCTTTTATTTAGTGAATAACAGGTAATTTCCATGTTTAATGTATACGATAAAATTCAAAATAAAGTTACACAGGTCACGAACGTTATGAAACGATCAAGATAATATTTGAAATCGATGTTTCAGTGAATATCGATGTTGTTGCTGACAATAAAAATTATAACCAATATAAAAATTATACACGCATAGGCAATTTTATAGCAAACGCTTCTCGTATCGGTCGGATATGACTTTAAAAATGTTGACATCAAAACAATGGCTTACGAAAACTAGTAAAGCTTTGTATTTTTATTATGCGCAGATTTGAGTTACTAAGAGGCGATGTTTGTTTTAACATTCGATACAAAAGGCTTATATTGTTTTATTATTGATAATAATGAGTTAATCTATCTTACTTTTTACCAAGTTTTACGCTTTTTACAAAGTTTACTATGGTTCATAAAATTCGGTTTGAAGTCCGATCCGGTTCAAACTGCTAGATTACTATTCTGTATGACTCCTGTAAGAAGATTAGATTTTTTCTCTTGTTTTTCGATTGACCTTCATTCTACTCAATCACGTAAAAAGGGCTGAAAGGATTTGGATGAAACTCGGTTATTTGGTCCAGATACTGTTCGAAATCACTTTGCCTTAGACAGGGGATGAATAGAACACTCTCTAACCATCATGAACGTGCCAAGCACTTTAAAATCTCCCATCTCTCCTCTCTCACTAGTAGAAAGCATGGAAGTGACTTAATTTGCCTTCATAAAATAATTCATTCTACTATAGACTGTCCACAACTTCTGAGCATGGCTAACTCCAACATCAATATCCGAAGTCGAAGAACAAAATTATATCATATTTATTTTCATTATATATCAACGTTTCTTTCAACTGTCCAATAGCCAGCATGTATCGTTCATACAACAATATCAAACATTATAACGCTCTTAATGTTAATACGGAGTTTATAGACGTCATTCATTTAAATCTAAATCAATTACGAAATGCATTTAAAAAATATTTGTCTTTGTTTTAATATTGTATAAATTATGTAATTTTTATATTCTAGTATATTACACTAATTTTATGTATTGTCAGATAATTGCAAAAGCTGAACTTTATGTGTAATGTGCATACATAAATTTTGATTATAAGAACATTTTTAAAATTTATTCTATGTAGTTTATAACCTGTAATATGTCCCTTTATAAATAAATAAATACATTTGTTATATTGAAATAACCTTTATATCACGCTAATATTTACCATTTTCTTTTTTAAACTTGACCATTAATTAGCCGTAGCAGCATTAGCAGACTAGAAGTTTGCTAACTATTGTGTCATTTTACTTTGAATACAACTGCTTAGTGTTAAATAAGGTGTTTAAAATTTGACTATAGAATTGTAACAGCGAATGTAAGTCACGGCGGTGATTTATAAAAAGGCGAGTCACGTACCTTGATGCCAACGTTGGCTCGTCACCGTTACCGACATTTTGTAATGGTTCCATACCAAGGGAATGCACCGCCCTAGACGGGAGTCAATGTCCCGACATCGTACTACCTATATTTAGAATTATTTATAATTCTATGAGAGACTTTAAAAGTTCAACGTTTCACCGAAATAAGTATTGGCCGTAATATACATTAGTAGTAGTTTTATATATTGTTTTTTTTTTAATTACGCTTCATTAGGTGCGTGATGAAAAAATTATGAGAGTGAATTATTACGATGCGCGCGAACATTGTAACAAAAGTCTACACCATGAAGTTGGTTGCTAAACCTCTTGTTTTATTGTGGTGAAGCTATTCAGACTCGGTGATATGCGTCAGATAACTTTGAGTGTCATTATTATAAAACAAAACTTCTAACGCGCGTACATAAGTCGGCTGAATAGCTTCTGCGCTCGCCACAAATCTCTCAAGGCTAACAATAAAATCAGTAAAAACAAAGAGTTCTACTGCAGTTACTTTTTTCAATTGTTGTGTAACAACATTTACGTATTTTCATACGAGATATTAGCTAAGCCATGAAATAGTCAAAGATAGTAAGCACATTGAGCATATAAAAGAGAGCGACTTTGAGCGTAGCAGGAAGAAGACCGATACATGCTTGGCGACAAAATATCAACTTTAGGGTAATAGGTAACAGACGAGTACGAAGAATATATGGATTTGTTTCATTGTATGATTTATTTCACCAATAGCTATTTACAAGATTAGAGAGTATGCTCTTCGAGCTCCGTCTTGATGCATTTGACAGGGCCAGGAGCCATCCTTATTAAATTGGGTTAAAACCCAACCCATATCTATCTACGCTATCTAGAATCATATCTTGGATGGATTCATCTAGGAATCGATTTTGTAATAGAAGCTAATGTCACAGGTTACCGTAGTTCAGAATTATACATAACTAGCGGTATCCCGCGGCTCCGCATGCGTTCGTTATGCAGTAATTATTTCCATCCCTTAATTTTATTTTTACTCATATTATTAACAATTCATATAGCGGTGTAAAAATTTCATCAAAATAGGTGGTATATTTTTCATGATTTCTTAAACTTTTTGACTATCAATTATTTGTGGGATGACGTATGTTTCCCGTGTACATAATTTCATCAAAATCGGTTGAGAATTAATACAAAATAGTTCTTTGATTATTTTTTTACGATTTCTATAAGGTTTATTGAAATTCTTGTAGCCTTTAATTATGAAATAACATATAGTTCCCGTGTGCAAAATTTCATCAGAATCGGTTAAGAACTAAATACATTTTTTGATGATTTCTAAAAGTGTTATTGACACTATTATAGTTCGTCAGTCATGAAATAACGTATAGGTACTTCCCGTGTACAAACTTTCATAAGAATCGGTCAAGCCATTTTTGTGAGCTGTTCCGCTAGCTGCGACCCTGTAAACCCTTGTAAAATTTTTATACGATTTGCGTGAAATCTGTCCTTAGTGAGCGTCTACATATTCGCTATGTAGACATCATGTAGAAGTAAGTGAATCAGACATATATTTTCGAAGTTCTCGTGATGAGTGAGTCAACGGTATTTCGCTTATATTATATATCAGTCTGAAATTTTTTTTTCAGTTAGTACATCGTAAATGTTTCTTCGTTAGACAAAAAAACCTCCTAAAAGATGAGATTGATATCTTGAAAATTGAGCTGGCGCATGGCTTTCCCTTTCCCATTAAGCTTTCCCATTTAAAATACATTGAAAAAAACTTTTTTCTTTATTTTAATTGTAAATCGTCGAACTTATTTTTAAATTTCCCTTTTCGCTGTTTTGTGGGAAATTAAATTCTCTACAAAAAAGGTCTCTTTCATTTTTTCGCTAAAACAAATAGGAAAAAAGTTACAGGGCTTTAAAAAACGAAAATGATAAAAAGTCAAAAAAGTGCGTATCAATTTTTCTATTATAATTTTCAATTATACACTGTTTTAACGTATACATTAATTATTAATTTTTCAATATATTTACTCTTCTTGACTGTTAATGTTCAAAAAATTCTGTTTGTTGCAATTTGGATATGATTCACGATGTTGCTGGACAACTTTCCATAGGTATTGTTTCTGAATTTGTTTTTATAATTTTCGTTTCAAAAAAACTCGTGTAAATTCCATGGAATATATTTTGTAACTTTGGAATTTTATAGCTCATCAATAGATCAGTTCACAAAAACATTATTTTACTGTCGCCAAATCTTGATAGAACTTAGTTATTTGCAATTAAACAAAAAAAAAACCTCCAGAGAGTGTCTTCTTTCGCTGTAAAATAAACACTCTAAACAAACTTACTGCTGCTTGTAATATAAAAAAAGGTGAAAAACCAGGAATTGATGCCATTGCCAATAATGGTAGCCATTATTGCTTAGTGGTAGCAATCAAAGTTGATTCCAATTTTACTATGACTCCGAGCTTTTGATAAAGAATAACATCGTGACGAAACAATCACACGGTGTAAGGGCATTTTCTAATACCCACTAGCCACTAATCTCAAGTTGAAAATCTGTGTTGATATAATGCCTATAGATGTGTTCTATCAACATCATTTGAAAGCTGGTCCCAATAGGTTTAGCGTGTTACCGTCTTCGGTCACATCGTCACTTAATATATATAATATATCTCAGCTAGAGATTAAACATATTAAACGATAAAAAAAGTATTTTTATATACATACCTACAACATATTTAAAAGCTAACAGTTTCCTTAAATTTGATTAATTAATTATTTTGTTTATAAATTCAAAAGGGTGTTAATTCTTGCTACTTCATGATAACTATTTTTAATATATTAAAAATGTATAAACACAGTGTTATGTTTAAAAATTAAAAACAGTATTTCATTGACAAAATGTTTATTTTGGTTTACCCTATTATTAAGATATCATGCAATAAATGGATTACTAATAAATTCAAATAGTCAAAATATTATTACCTAATTCCTTCAACATTTCTTCCTACATATTTTAAAAAATAAGTACTGAAGCCTTACATTTTATATTTGGAAATATTAATCTGCATCTAATATCTATATAGCTACTTTAATACGCTAACTATATTATTATCTAGACTGGTTTAAATATGACAATAAATTATTTTCACAGATTGGTAACACACACGGTACATACTTACTTATATTTAACACAGAACTGTAGAATCAAACAATATTTGCATACCCATAAATTCTTCTTTCAACCATACAAACGAATATTATTATAATCTGTAAATATTTTTTACATATCACTAACAAATCTTAAATGTACAGGTATGATACAGTGGATTTCGGTTACAACGACGATGAAGTACCACTATATTTCGTCGCTATATCCGGAAGTCGCTATATGCAAGCTTAGATAGAAAGAAAGAAACAAAGGTAAATAAGAATGAAAACAATATTTATGAACAATACAGACGCGCAATGCGCATTGCCACATAAATTCTTAGATTTAACTATACCTATCTGAACATTTATTAACTAAAAGCGTATTATTACTACTGCTGAGCATCTGTTAATATTCGTATAAACAAAAGACAAGAAAGCTTTATGATTGAAGAATTAACCTTTGTGTGTTTGTTTCATGACTCGGTCGTCGCCGGTCGCAATATCTGCAAGGGATTTCTAGGAACTCGTTGCAAATAGTTTATTAAAACTGGCGTCGATTAAAATCGGCGTTACATCTAAAGTAGTAAATTATAGTCTTCTAAAAGTACTTATACTTTAAATTCAAGGGACTTAAGTGTTATGTCGCAATAACCAAAAAGTTGTAACAACAAGTTGCTATAAATGAAATCCACTGTATATACAAATGACATGGCTTATTATCTATTTGGTAACTGTAATGGATAATACTAGGTCGCTCCTGTACGTAAAATGTATATTTTTTACATGATTATCTTTTTTTTTCGTTTATCTTTAATAAGTTTGCTTTTTGTTTCGCTGATGCCCATTTTCTGACGTACCTTCAACTTTAGTTTATCTGTTCATTAACGCTATTGGTTCAACATCAAATTGTGTTTCTGAACACATCAAACTTCAATTAAACTTGGTTTATATTAACTGACAAAATGGGTTCAAAAATTGTTTTACATACACATTTTCGGTATTAAAGCAAATTTGTATTTCATTACGCTTTTACGCTACATGTAATTGTAGTTATTACTTATACTAGTTATATGTAGTTACTTAAAAAGAATACTAAAGCATCTTCATTAAAAAAAAATACGCTGTCGATATATTTTTTGCAATTTACAGGGAATGGATTATGCACAGAGATGATGCTAAAAAGACTAATTAATATAAAAATTAACCGAAAAGAATAGTTAAAAAAAAAGAGGTACCACATACGAAATACGTAAACACAAACACCTTTTTTTAAATTTTGATATTTTGACGGGCATTGATTTATATAACTAAAACAATTTTAGGCCACATTGTTTTTTTCTAAATTAATAATAATGTTATTAAGTCAATAGTAATAAGTAGTATCACAGACAAATTACAATAATAAAATCAATTTCAGATTCGATCTTGTCAAAAATCCCATCTAGTGACAATATAAGGAACTAGTTATTGAACGGCTCGTTGGGTGTTCAGAAACACAGTGACAGTTAACCGACGTTTATCATATGGATAACTTTATCGAACCAATTACTATAGTGAGAGTTTAACTCAGATGTACAGAAACCGGGCATAAATCGTTTCAAATTTCTCATGAAATGTCGTAATTCAATCATAACATTTTATTAATTATATTTATTTCATTAATCATACATTTTGTACTTACCTACATTATACCAGAGTAAAATTATATATCTATTTAAATACTTGTTGAAATATTTTGGTAATGTAGTTTATTTATGAGGAGTCATAATTTTTTATTTATTTTCTATAAAAATATATTTTCCACTGCAGCTAATTGTCTCTTATTATAACCGGCATTGTAATTCAAGTGACGATAATAATAGATTTAGGTGTTGTTCCATAATAAATAATTTTAATATTTTTAATGACAATATTTTTAGTGCATATTAAATAATTTAATTATCTTTCAAATAGTTAAAGCTACATAACTTATGAATAATTAAATAATATCTAATAATCACTTTGTTAATACAACACATTTTGTTCATTCTTTGAAATACCTTTAACCTAAATCACAAATTTTTTCATTTCATCTTTTTCCTACATATAAATTATATGAGCGAGTATATGAGATTTAATGTACATATATAATTATGCTATACAACTCACTAGAAACCGCTATATAAATGATAAATTCGACTTTGAAAAAAATTCATTTTTATTTATTATATCAAAAAGATGTTAGAGCTTGAATATGTTTTGATGCGAGGTTTTAATGGCAACATTTATATTTCTGATAAATATATTTATTTGCTGTTTTTATGTTTCATGCTTTTATGGACATGTTTTTATGTATTATGAACATTTATCTAGACATGTACATCTTACACCTCTATTTTGAACTGTACAAATACAAATAATTGGCGTATCTAGGGTTATTTTACAGGGAGGGTCTGGCCAGGGCCGGATTAGCCATATAGAACAAATAGAAAATGCGGGACCTGCACCTAATAAACCTACGTAAGAAAACTTAGAAGAGAGGGTATAATTTTTTCTCACTTTTATTGACAAATACAGGGAGGGGATAGCGAGAAAAAATCGAAATACATCTCTGGTACAAATAATAATTTACATACACTGATGACCCATATTTTTTCATAATTGCTTGGTTGCAAATATTTATAAGCTTAATTTGTTATTTGGTTCTTGATGCCCTCTGTCGTCGATAGCTTTAAACGTTCCGTTGCAAGGTGAATTTCTGTCTAGCGGCGTTCTGTGAATACACACGAGTCACGTTAACATTTTTCTTTGAAACATTTTTATTTGCGAATATAGATGGCGTTAATAACCATTATTAAAACTCTACATATATAATAATTATTTTAGTACAACGTTATTGTTTTGTACTGAAGACTTTTTGTTATAATATCAGTAGGTTTATGTAGGTACTTGGCGAGCCACATTAGTAAAAAATAAATCCACAGATATGTAATGTGACAGCATTGTACTATCTTCGGACGGATAATGCCACATGCAGTGGAATCTGTAACTGTTAAATGTGTAACTGTTAAATGAAAATAAAAGCCCTGAGAATACGTTGGCTAATTCTGTAGTTGTACTTTAGTTATATTGTGAATACAGTTACACATTTGATCAATCTGAATAGAAAATAAAATAATTAGGAGCACGGACTCGATAAAGGATAATAATGAACATAGACAAAGGAGCCATAGAAAAAAAGGAAACAGTTGTCAAGTCATACAGATAACAATCTGTTACAGATTAATAATATCAGGGTTACAATACACAAAATTGTTCCTAATATTATAACAGATATTTAACATACTACAGTATGCGCAGTAAAATCTAAACCACAACGACGAGTACCGACGGCAATCCATCGATTTTCGCCACTGTCACGCCGGCCTTTTAACCTCTCGACCGGTGACGGGTTTATATTTATGTGTATGGTGGTCGCAATCCAGTTGGGTACATATACCCTACTTAATCGCTTGATTACTGGATATACACTGGCTAATCTCGCAACGTGCCAGTATGGCGACTGTTACACCTTGGTGTATGGTGTTCGCGGTCCAGTCGGACACAAATCTCACCCAGTAACTATACACCTATTAAGTATTAATCAATGTTTGTATGTATGAATGTATATTTACAGACAGTTGACATTAAACATTATAACATTTAAAATAGACTTACATTTTGCAATCTATGACAGTATGGGTTTCCTCGTGATCTAAGTTTTCTGGTAGTATTAAGATGATGGTGCCACCTATCGCGGCCAATGCAGCTATAGTTACCATTGGAAGGTGTTCATTAAACGTCGTCTGGAATCATAATTAATTTTTATCAAATCTTTTATTCTGAAGTTACTCTACTTTCGTATTAAAATAGCAAATTGTTTGAAAGGCAATATAGCCGAGTGTTGAATTATTTTAATTTTCCATTATCTCTTAAACTATGCATGCAAATAGCATGCTATAAAGGGTTATGCCTTCATGAAATTGTCTTGATGATGAAGTAACATTTTTCCGTAAGTATTAATATGCCATGTCTAATAATAAGGCTCATAAATCACTTTCAAATTTTCAATTAATTTTGATCACAAAATACCTTATTGTGGCTTATGTATAAGAGAAAGGCATATGGTATCCCGGATTTTTATTTAGATGTACTAAGGAGCAATATTTTTGTAGGACATTTTATTTACGTATCACTAACCATTACGTCAGCGCACGCGGATAAAGCAGTTCAGGTGCGCTGTTTTGTTCCGACTTACTTAACAAAAATCAATATTTAAGGCTAACTGAGAGGTGTAGGCTATCTTACTAGATACTATACTATTTCTCGTGAATCTGGTTATCATATACATCCGACTGGTAGTAGAGATTAGCGTGTTTAAACAAACAGACAAAAAAACTCTTCCGCTTTATAGACAAAATACACTTGATAGATAAAACACACGGGTTAATTACCTAATTAACCTGCGTGGTTTCATTTTTGTCAAGTTGAAACAAGCGATAAGGTAACGGATAAGAAAGGTACAAGGTACCTACTTATTCTTCGTGGATTTTTTCTACTCTATTAAAAATGAATACTAAGCACATACATAAAAATACTTGAAAATATATTATCCAATGTTTGTAATAAGGTAAAAAAGTGAAATAAGTAATTGTTATAATTAATGCAAATATTCATTAAGAGTATAAATACATATAAATAATCTATATATACGAGTATATATGTTTTAAACTCACCAATTTCCACAAGTACGGTATGCAGATCAACGCTAATCCAGCTGACAATTGACTGGCACCTACGCCCAAATTCCTCACCACCGTTGGATACAGTTCTACGGTGAAGATCGGTAACATCATATTGGTCGATCCAATAGCAAACTTTCCAACCATTAAACAAGCTATCATAATCCACTCATCTTCAAATGCTATCGAAAATATTTCACTAGCAACGCAAGCCAAACCACACACGACCATACTAATAAATATAGGCACACGTCTTCCAGCTTTCAATAGTATTGGAATACTTATAGCTATTGCCGGAATCTCTACAATTGCTAAAATTATTGATGCTACGTGAAGATTTCCTAAGTTGAAATTCCCAATATTCAACAGGAGGCCGTAGTAAGCAATAGTCATTGTATACCACACAAAAAAAAGACATATTGTTCTCATTCTTAACGTTTTGTTAAGGAGCATAACTACGCTTGGCCCCCCCTCATCTTTGTTTTCTCCTTTATTTGCCATTAATAGTTTATCGATATCGGATGGTAATTCTCGGTTATTAAATTTCGCTGCCTTTTCTAATATTATTTTGGCTTCTTGAATTTTTCCCATGCTTAGCAGCCATCGTGGTGATTCTGGTAGGACGAACCTGTAATATAATGTTGTTTGTCTAAGTTCTTGTATTAAATTTACAAAATTAATCAATGAGTAACTCAGATAGTCAGTTCAGGTTACTTTCAAAATAAACAAAGTTAAATCACTTACAAATAGTACAACAGATTATGAACCCTTGGATAAAATGTTGATTTATAATGTAAAGGAAAGAATGAGCCCTTGATTAAATTCATAAATTATTTTATTCCTTGTTAATAAATTAATAAAAGAGGGCTTCTTGAGATATTAATTAACGTCTATTTGTTACATATAAGTAATATTTAGAAATATAAATTAAAAAATACGTACCAAAGAACGAGTAACAAACAGCCAGGTATTGATAATGCTAGTTGCAAGTCTCTCCAATTAGGCATGACTAGAGACAACAAAGACACTATAAGATATGCCAGTGGTAACGGGAAGAAATTGCATACTCCTGCGATTGTCACCCATCTTCCGCCTACCAGTTCCACAGAGAGAACAAAAGCAGCATATACCACGGATACAGACACGAATCCCATTATGAGCCTCACTATAACGTACTGTATGAATGTTCGTACCAATATAGAGAGTATCGCTAGTGCACTCTGTGCTATGATCATTCCCATTAAGATGCGCTTACGACCGAATCTGAAATTGAATATTCATTTAAATTAAGGTAAAACCACCAGTAATTGACACTGCACCAATAGTTGACACTCTGGCGAAGAAAATTAAATATTTGATACTAAATTGATTTGAAGTCTTGAGTTTGTTAACCGACTTTTATAACTGACTGTACCTATATGTATTTATAACATTAAAAATATATCAGTAATCAGTGTTTTTGGCCATCTCGATCTATGGCTTCCTCTTTTTTCTTAATATTTAATTTTCTTCGTCAGAGTGTCAACTATTGGTGCAGTGTCAATTACTGGTGGTTTTGCCTTAATATACATTATTCAAACACATAATTAACCCTTAGATTGGACTACTTATACCCATATCGAATTATGTAATGCATCGTTTAAGTATGTTTTGCCACTTAATCCATACCTATAATAACGTCGTCTAATTAGAGTTAAAAACGTAGATGTAGGTACCTACAATCTTCATTTTTAAAAGACAAGTTGTAAACGTAATTTGATATCTCCATAAGTTTCAAAGTTATCTTTAGTCGTATATAGGTGTTTATTTAAAGATGTAATTTAGTGGTTGAGATTAAGAATTTTATATGTAGTCATAATGGAGATAATTATAAATAGATACAATTTTGAAAAATATTTTACTGACTAAGTAAGTTCTATTGTTTTCTTAGTTTGTTGTTTGGTTATTGTTGAAATTAATAATACAGCCACAAAGACGTGCGTGTTCTAGCCACGATTTTGCACTAATTATATTTCTTTATGCTAATATAAGAAAACGTAATAATTGCTGCACTTTAAATTGTATTCAAATACCAAATATAGTGAATAATCACCAAATCTTTGCGAGTAAATTAATGCGCTATTAAGATGTGACTGAGTTAGGTTAGGTTTGACTTGTGGTTTTTTTTCCAACTGATTATACTGTTAGCCTTATGTGCCCTGGAGCCTTTGCGGCTTTTACAGCTTTACCGGGCTTGTACTTGTGATAAGAAACAGCGCGAGACGCGAACGCCAGATACTAATAATATCGAAGAAGTATGATACAAAAGTATCATGCGGTTAAAAATTTTGTAATCATTTACTATTTGTGGCAGTATAAGTGCTCTTTTCAGGTTATATTTTACTATATCTAGTAATCAGTTAAACACAAGCCCTTTTTTAAAGTTGAACTTTGGGTATTGGGGGTATTGTGGTTGATCCTTATAAGAGAGACATACGCTATCGCTATCTTTTTTATAGATCTTCAATTATGTAGTACATTAATTTGATATATCTCTTATAGTTTACTCGCGTAAGCCGTTTAAGCGCCTCAAAAGCGTATTTTTTCTGAATTGATTCAACATTATCGTCACTGCTTATTTCGTATGATACTTTATCTAAAAAAATATATCCTATAACCTGGCCAAACATAATATCTATGAATTAAAAAAACATCATGTAAATCGGATTAATGGTTTTCGCGTCAAAAGAACATAACCGGACAGACAGACCGAGAAACGTTGAGTTTTATAATATCTATAGAATATAAGTAGTTTTCAGTTATATGACAAAGTATTTTGCATGCGTATTAGTTATAAAATTATGATTAAAAGTGTCAACTAACTTATCTGATATCCAACCACCGATAACACCGCCAATACCAACTCCAATTAAAAATACCAGTTCAGCTAAATTTCTTAGATCAGCTTTATCGCACACCAAATTCCATTCTGATACTATTGTGCTTCCAACTTCTGAAGTGTCGTATTCCCATTCTATGCATTTTTCAAAAGTGCCTAGTATCGGTGCGGTGTGGTTTAGTATGTTTGCTGCGGTAACCTCTGGTGATAGTGTACGGACAGTGCAAGAATCGAAAGGTTGGCTATAGTTTATCCATTCCGCTATAGGTAAGCTTGAGAGATTGTCCGGTCTTCGGCACCAAAATTGCGTTACCTTTGCCTAAAATAATAAATTTAGTGTTATTTAGTGTACACTGTTTAAAGTGTAAAACCAAACCTTAATCATAACTGTAAGCATTAATGAGTTAATTGTTCATTTTATATTACACTATATTTTTATTGAATAAATTAAAAACTTGAGTTCTTTTAAACAGTGACTTTTGCAATTTTTTGTTATGAGAAATTATGCTTTACGATGAAATAAAATAAAATAAAAATGTTTGATGTCTTATCATATTATCCATCTGTTTATTATAATTTAAAGTGACCCGACAGCGCTTCTAATCCTTGCTTTCTTCTATAGAATATAATTTATTATATTCCGAAATACAAATTATCTCATGTGATTGCCAATCAGACTATCAGTTCAGTTTCAATAATCATTATATCATAACACGCATCGCTCAAGCAAAAAATGGATATTGTTGTTGCTGGATTGCCTTGATAGTTCATCAGACGAAGGTAATGTGGAATCTGATTTACGTGTTCTAAGTAAAAAATAGAAACTCTGATAAACCGTATGAAGTTTAGAGACACGGACTGAAAGCGACGTAGAGCCATCAAACGGTGCTATAGTATATTATGATAGAGTTTTTAATTAATAGGTATACTGAAAATATCGCTAGGTCGATCGGAGAAAAAATGTTTATAATTTTGAATATAATATTAATTACATCTAAGTCTAAAGGGTTACATTCTAATGTATGGTGAGTGATAATTATTTATTATTTATATCTCAGGATATAATATGTATTATATTAAAACTCATATTAAAAAACCCGTTTATATTTTGTTTACAAGAATTTCCTATGAATAGTTTTAACACATCCGTTTATAAAAAAATCTATTTAGTATAGTTTTAACATAAAGAACCGGATATACAGATAAGATTTTGAGATAAATATTAAGGCGGCCCTAAAATAAAATAAACAAATTATTCATCTTTGTTTGTTTATTTGGGAAAGGTTAAATTAAGAGATAAAAACCTTTTGTTACGCAAAGTTTACAATAAGATACATAATTTTAATTATGTATACATAATTATATATTATACATAATTTTAATAATTTTAACTAAAAATAGGCTTGCGTTTTCTACTCCCTACTACCTCGCCTGATCGTAAGTGATGATGTGGTCTACGATGGAGCACGCTTGCCTAGAATTGAAGATTTTCATTTATCGGAATTATTTCGGATTTATTTCAAGAAGTTTGCATTTATCGGAAAATACAAACTCTGGTAAATTATTATATTAAGTAATTAACTTTAAATAAACTACATGCTTATAAATTAAATAATTATGTATAATAAAATCAGTTGTAAGTATTAAGACACATGCATTGAATTTATTATTGTAAATTATTATGTTGTAGTTATTAAACTTACTGTAAATGTTGGGAGGTATATATGGAATGTGCAAGGCAGTGAAAACAGCGCCAGAAGAAATGTCATTAATAACTGCCACCGTCCGTACTTGCCAATAACAGTTGAAACCACATCAGGGCCGTCCTGAGCGAGGTCTGCTGTTGGGAACTTCTCTTTATTCGACTGGATCGGGATTACTGGAAAATGTAGAACACAATGTGACTTTGTACAATTAAATATAGAAAATAAAGGTAGTTTACCTTCAACAAACAAAACCTTCAGATAAACGTAATATGAAAATTAGTTAGATATGTAAAATAAAACGATAATGTGTGTTACTTCCATTAGTGCCTGTATTAATAGGTACCTACTTAGTATGTATGTAGGTATTATACTCTTCTTACTAATTTACACGATGGACAATTTTGTCGCCCAGCACCAATAGGTGTGTTCAAGTTCAGCAACTTGAGAGCCAGTCTTCCACTAGGTTTAGCGTGTTATCATCTTGGTCCACATCGTCACTTAACATCAGGTGGTAACGGCCACTACACCAAACCTAAAACGATTTAAAAAATTGTAGATGCTTGGTCAAAGAATTTCAACTTTAAGGTGATATATCGAGCACTAGAAAATGCTCAATCACTATAGCTTCCTCAAGATATTTTCCTTCACTAAAAACTCGGGCACATTGAAAGATTGGAATGTAATATGTTTTTCTGTGATCTTCCCAGGACACTGCCACAAGGCCATCATTTCTGAAATTTTTCATTAAGCTACAATAACTGAGTAGATATATCCATATTGTATAGCGAGTTCTCATGCGTGGTATACCCGTAACTAATCAAATTCACGTGTTACACGCAAAGATTTCTCGCAATAATTAACAAACATGTGCCGACTGTTAAGGCCTCGTCCGACGACGCGGCGCCTTGACAATGATCTCTCCATTTATAGAATCATAACCCGTGTTCAGTATGCTGATTTCTGTTTGTTTGTTTATTCAATTAGTTAGTACTATAAGTTTAGTAACTAATTGTAGTGATAGGGTATAAGAATTGCCAATAATACTTTCAGAATCATTATTTAAAAAAATACCTATTTTGATGAAAATTATAGCTGTCATTATTTAATTGATTGGCTTTTTTATACTATAAAGTTGGCAAACAAGCATACTAGCACCCTGATGATAAGCGGCTACTGTAGCCTATGGACGCTTGTAATACCATAGGTATCACTAGCGCGTGAACCCCCCTCCCCAAGGAGTTCTGGAAACCGTATTTACCGCAGAAACACAACACTAGGTTATTGAGTTGCTATCTTCTGTAGGGTGGAGGTATTCTACCAGTGGGAAGGCTATATGAGTTGTCAATAAAATTAGGGGATGAAAATAATTTCTGCGTACGGAGCTGCGGGGTACCGCTAATAATTATATATAATGCTTGCCCTCTCTTTACATCCAGTAAGAATTATACTAACTGTAAATAATACATTTATAGAGTAAAATATAAATTACTAAAAAATATATCGATAAATCCGATCGAGATTCTTGCCCGCTCTTCTCGATATCAATGTAAATTGGATAAAATATTTTTAAGTTTTATTTAATATTAATAATACAAGCTTTTAAACATCCTCTTGCTAGACATAAGCCTCTATCCACGAAGGGACCGGTTTAAATACCACGCCAGCACAGAATATATGAAATGCCCAAAAATTAATAGTTTTATATTATTGCTTTTCTACAAATACTACTACTACAGTAGTAACACATATCACTACAAGAATAATATTCAAGCATTCAAGCGTCAGACAATTTTATTATTAATTATATTCAAATTAGTAAACGTAAGCGAACTCCGAAAAATTTATTGGTAGGTACATACCAAGGCCAAAAGTAATGGAAATCGTATTGTTATTCCACTGGTGTTTGGGTGGTTAACTAACCAGACTTCTACCACGACAAATGCTTGATAGAATAACTTTATCATATGTATATACTTATATTAAAGTAAAACTTTTATTCTATCGCCCCAACATTTTTCGTTCATCTATCGCCTGTCGCATTACAGTTGGCCGTAGAGTAGGGAACTGTGAGACTCGAGGCGAAGATGGAGTTATTGATAGAATAATTTAGTTGACAACGATTCAATGATTTAAATAAATATTGCTCTTAGTTTTAAAGTTTTTTTTTTTTTAAATTCACTTGCTTCGTGGTTTCATAAAACCACACAATATTTTTTTTGGTCAGTGATTCCCAGGGATCGACGAGGATCTACAAGGGATCCATATCAGCGAAAAAAAGTTAGAGGTCCATGAGATGTAAATGAGGTCAAAGATAATTGTATCTCATTTAAACAAGTCGTGACTTCAATTTCAGCATTCCATGAGTAGTATAATCCACATACAGGTATAGTACTTATTTACTTTCATAATATTTCCTTATAATGTCATTACATATCATCTATCCACATAAAATATAAAAGTACTTATGAAGTAATTGGTAAAAAATAAATGTTCATTAAAACGTGATGATATAGAACTATCTGTAGGTACATGTAATAAAATTGAAGTGTTTGTTTGTAATGTCAAAATAAGAGATTTTTACTAAATGTATATGAAAGCATACACGATGCCTATAACAAAACAAAAAACCCATTTTAAAATTTTTGTCTGTTCGTCTGTCTGTTTGTTCCAGGTAATCTCCGAAACTGTTGGACCTATTTTAACGGGACTTTCACTAATGTTATAGAAAAATAATTAGGGTTCCGCACAAAAAATAAGAAACCTTTTTAGTAGTCCACGCGAGCGAAGCACAACTAGTATTAAAATATAAGTTACTATTACACATAATTTTCTGCTATATGAAACTAATTAAGAATTATTATTATCTATCAAGCATTAATTGCTAACAGTTTTTTTACATTTCAATTCACTACAGTTCCAAATTTAAATCTTTCAATGTGAGTCCATACCATCTGTCAAAACAAATTTGAAATTAATGAATAATCTATAGCAGGTGTCAGTAGTCTATCCAAACCCGAAAAACATGGCAAGTGATCTACGGAACAAAAAGTTTTGGGGACTTTGATTTACATCATATTTATGATACACTGTATTTAGGTATATTACTGATAGGCGATGTATTTTTATACGTGTACAGTAGTTCTTAATGTTGTAACGATCTTTGTGTACATCAGAATACAAGAACACTCATGGCGACCGCCGAATGAGGGATTCTTAGATCGGTGTATGCCGTAGTCATTCGTATATAAAGTCTGCAAATATCACGGCAAAAGCCTCTAGATAATTAAAAATACACATACAAATACACATTTCTATGCTGTTTTGATAATAATTTTACATACGAGCATACTTTATTTTATTTGCATGTTTTTAGGACAGCTATAATAGCTATATGGATTTAAAAAATATATATTTGAAGGGTGGTTGGATATAACAGTTATGTCCGACTCGTTCGCGACCACCATGGACCAGGTGTAACAATCAAGTTTCAGCCACGTTTAAGAGTGTCAGTGTGATATCCAGTATCAAGCGGAGTGGTAGGGATTTTTACTCGACTGGGTCTTGACCACCATAAATATAGTGATGAACCCGTCACAGCGTTTTGTTATCAGCCATTGATTGTCCAGCTGCACTGAGGTTACCAGGCTGGTATGACAGCGACGACCAGCTATGGAGTCTCGATATCTCGGTGGATATAGTTGTTTATTGAAAAAAAAAAAAAACTTTAGGTTTTTAGAACCTTAAATACATTTATTAGTCTTACTAAGTCTAAAAGATGGAATGACTATTTTACATTTACTTCATTACAAATTCACAAGTATCTAAATTTTTTCTAACATACATTAAATTATCCAGGATATGAAGGGCAAAGTTAAGATACAAAATTCTTGAAATTTATTTTTCAGTTATTCTCGAGGTCCGATGTCATAAATTTCTCAAACTGCCCTTTCTTGTATTACAAATATGGTATCTACCTGAGCTATTGCACCCAGCAGTTAAATACCGTAGAATATTAAACTGTGGAAGTAAGTGAAGTAGACTAACCTAGCAGTAACAATATGTGTTAACTGGCTAATCTTACGCACTGGAAATGCAGCGGAGCTTAATTTTCCTATCAAAGTTTTTAATGTGAGGGTCCCATTGTAATTTTGCATCAAGTGCGTAGGCCTAAATGAACACGAATCTATACTTATATTCCTAGACAACTTGATGTTCGATAACTAGTGCTGTTTAAATGTTATTCATCATCGTCATCATCTCAGCCGTAAGACGTGGACGTCTACTGTACATAGGCCTCCCAAAACAATCGACATATCGACCGGCATTACGCTCTTTGCATCCAGCGGGTACCCGCAACTTTCACTGGTCGAGAACTTTTCAAATCTCAACGGCTATCTGTTCTACGAGCAATGTGCACCGGCCGTAGACTACCACTTAAGCTTAGCAATTCTTAGAGCTATGTCGGTAACTTTGGTTCATATGCGGATCTCCTCAATCCTGATTTGATCACCCAAAGAAACTCTGAGAATAGCCCTTTCCATTGCTGTTTGAGTAATCTTCAGCTTTCTTATGAGGCCCATACTTAGCGACCACGTTTCAATGCCATAAATTATCACTGGCAACACACACTGGACAAAGACTGTTATACCAGATACACATATTCATCAACAACTTCAAGTGTTGAGTCTCCGATTTTTACGGGAGTTGTTGTTACACGGGCGTTCACATGACCTTCGTCTTATCCTTGTTTTTAATTATGTTTAAATTGTAAAGTATGACAATTATCACATATCCGAATCCGGTCCTGTGTGCAAGGCTGTCGCTTTCAAATAGGTTTATACAGTTATGAAGAAAAAATGTATTCATGATGCTGCAGGTTGAATCGTGTTTTATAGACGTAAAGGCCAATGATGAAAGTTTAACTAATAAAATTGTATTAGTACTAGTATTAAGCCCATGGGAGGCCTTGGATCGCGGATAAATGAAGTCCCTGGTACTGTAGCCAAAATAGAATCTGTGGGACTCCCAGGTGCACAACCTTTTTTTGGTACTACATCCAGCTGCTGACAATAAAAACATTTAGAGGCTCTCCAAGATCAGAGACTCGGAGTGGACCGCAAACTCCACTCCTCCTTAATCCGCTACTGATTAGCATATACTTATACCTAATGTTAACATCGTCATTTTTAATATCGAAAACTATTATACACATTTATAATTCCACTTTAAATTTATTACGCACAAGAAATACGAACTATTAATATATGGAAGAATCGAACCTTGCCTTAGCACATTATTCTTCATCTGGCAGACAGCATGGTGCATTTAGGGGCAAGGTCGGAAAACATATCGATTGCATTATAATGATTTGCATTGCCGATGTAGCATATTTACAACTACATAGTATTTAGCACTAATTGCAGTATATTGAGTACGTACATATATGTACAGTGATAATAAATTAAGCTTTAAATTTGGGGCGTTTGATTTTTGTCCAAATTATGGAAATTATAACCTGGTGGAAATAATTATTTTTGTATTAAGCTGATAATAAAACCTGTAAACTCATAAATTATGTATAAATAGAATACAATTTTCCATTAAAAATAATGCAATTGTAGTGATGATTTACGGACTAAACAACTGATTAATCAGTCACTATCATTCGTCTGCCGTGGTTTTTGGTATGTTCTAAACAGTTGACATTGAATTGATAACCGTACATTCAATTGTGAAAACGGTTAGAAGAGGCCTTGTGGCCTTAGATGCCTTGTGGTACAAAATCTGTAAAAAGATGTAACAGCGAAAAGCAAGGGGAAGCTAGTATTAAAATTTATTCCCTTGATAGAGCCATCTACATCGTATTATGAAACAGCTGTCCGGTCTTGCTTTGAACTTTATTCAAAACTAGCTGAGCCTGTGGCTCCGCTCTCGTGAACGACAAATAAATATTTTTACTGGGATAAAAAGTAACCTATCTGTTAATTCAAGTTATAAACTATCTACGTGCCAAATGTGATCCAAATTCGTTCAGCCGTTTTTACGTGATTGAGTAACAAACATCCAATCACGCAAGCAACCAAACTTTCACATTTATAATATTAGTAGGATTTAATTAGATATTTAAAACCGTAAGTGGAACTGACTGGTTACTTTAAATTGTCGAAATGTCACTACAAGGAGATATGTAGATATGTTATCTAGCAAAGTGTTTTATCTTTATTGTAGTGCAAGTGTGTTTGAAAATATTTCACTCAAAATGATACAAGTAAAAGATATCAATCTCAATTACTCGTAAATGTTTTCGATAAGAGTTTCAATTGTACTTTCTATGTTATTGAGACACAGGGCAGCGTGTCAGCCAAGCCAAAAAAAAGGGTGACAATCCGACCTGTGTGTACTATATTTATATTGTAGTAAATTTATTTACAAGAACCATTTCTAGATACTTTCTACTCCCCTCCCTAAATCAAAAGCTATTCGACCTATCTCACTTGAAATTTTGTACTTTTAATAAAACTCCCTTGAATGCCTAGAGTGTCAAATTCTACGCATAGCCCTATGCTTCTTGATTTATTAAGGTCTGAAAAGTAGCACTTTTATCACTTACTGACTCACTCACTTATAAAAAACTTAGACCACTTCTAGGTGACTCAGAATCTTGTAATTTTTCATTAAGGAAGATCATGCATATAGTAAGGGTATAAAGTTAAAGTTAAAAATATATAATTTTAAACGAAATAATGGCGTTACCATTTTCTCACTAATCGCGTTGTGTTTTCCCGATTGATATGGGCATTACAATATCAAAGCTTTGATAATAAATAAATCAAAATTTATCAAAACACTCCAAATAGTACTAAAATTAATTGGTGATTTTTAACAAAATAATACTCATAATGAACATCAACTACAATGGCGTTTCCATCTTCTTACTTTCATTGACAATTGAAGCTTGCCAAGTTAGAATTCTCATATCAAAGAAAGTAACAAATTGTTTGTAAAGGAATTGAAGAACGTACATTCTTACAGCTATAATTAAAGGACATTGCACCCGTTAGATCTCAGCTCTTTTATCAGTGACAACAACGATTACCTCGAACATAGTTTCTAGATTTTTTTGGGTTGTAATTAGCATGCTCTTTTTATTAGTTACCATTTATTTAGATTAATTTAAAAATACTATAGGGTCTGAAATAGCATACACTTAAAACTAAGTTGATATATCTTAGGCTTCTACCACACTAGCGTTTGTCGAGCGTGCGCGTTCGTCCAACGCTTAATCAGCGCTGACGCTGCGCACATGCTGCGTTCGCGTCGCGCGCCTTTGAACGCAGCAGACGCGCCACGTCGTCGCGACCCTTGTGTCGCGTTGTTTTCCCTTACAACAAAGTACGTCGATTTGCGCCACGAGTCTGCATAATAGAGCGCTCGCGTATCGTACACGCCGCGTGCGCGCAGCGTCAGCGCTGATCAAACGTTGGACAAACGCGCACGCTCGACAGACGCTAATGTTATAGCGGCCTTAATGAGTATGCACATAAATAATCTAAAAAGTATAAATGCATATTTTACGTAATTTTATTTCTCAAACATAATGTACAGTTTGACATTGACCCACTTTCTAGGTTTTTATTTTTCACAAGCATTGCAACATCTCCCTATAAATTCAAGTGACCGTATCTAATCTAGTGCTACCAATTAACATTTGAAGTATGCACGAATCAATGAAATACTGTCTGTTCAATGAAAAAAAACAAATTAATTAACATTCAAACTGTATAGACAGTTCGATGGACAATTTCCCGGCAAAAAAATATTGTAATCTGTTACGGTTCCACTCATTCGCGACGTAATAGAAGTGTCATAACCCTAACTAGTGACCTGTTAAATTGGGTTTAGCGAGCGCCAGGATAGCTGTATAACACGGATTGATTACATTATTTCTAGAGGAACGGTGTGTTTATGTGTCACACATAACGTCGAATCATCAGTTTACTTGTGTATTTCAACCTGTGGGTCGCGCCCCCAGGGGGGTCCGAGCGTAAAAAAGGTAAAAGTAAAAAGTACATAGCGGTTGTAGGTTTTACACTACTACAAACAAGATACAACATTTTAGTGAGAAGGTTGTGCATGTTTATTATTTATCAAATTTTCGAATCGTGGTTATAAATGAGACGTAAATGATCAAATCATTATCTAAATGTAGTTTATTTCTCTTAAATTTTATGTTTACCATTGAAGGGACTGATAGTCCACATAGATAGAAAGTAGTGAATTTCGATAATACTTAGAAAGATTCACTTGCCAGCTCTGAAAATTTTCTTTTCTCTTCATCCAGAAGAGGTCAACTGTTTGCGAATTAAATTCATGCATGCCGTCAGCTGCTAAATCAGACAGACATAATATGTCATTTTTGAAATCACTGACAAAATTTTATTATGGACCTGGAGGGTCGCTTGATTTTTATTTCTTGTAAAATGGTCGCGAATTCAAGAACGTTTAAAAGCACTGGTTTAGTTTATGGGTTGATTAAACATATTAAATATAGTATTAATATTTGATTACCATTGAAAAACTTGAGATTTATCGGAATCAAAACATATTAGCGAACGCTTGAATTATTCGGTATAAAAGTTTCAAGGTCCTTAATTGTATATTCGTATACTAAAGTTTTGGTTCATGTTATTTGTAAATTTTTAAGTATCTAATATCTAATCCTCAAAAATGTATTTTCGTCTGGTTTCGATTTACACATAAATATGAGTTTTTCTCATCTCGTGTGCTTCAGAGTTTGAGTCGGATAATACGTGAACGTTTAGTTTGAATTTTACAATCAACTATGACTTGAAAGCTGCAGTGTAACCGCGTCACCAAGGGATTAAAATAAGATATAATATGAAAAGGGAAGTTTTTTTTTTGTTTTTAAAATGTGTAAGTATCGCAAAAGTCTATGATTTTCTATTAATTTCTTATACAGTTTATTAAATAATACGTTTTCTTATTTCCTTACTATTATGTAAATATTTTATGACGTAAAAGGATCTGGTTGGAATTTATTTAACCGCAAGTTAAATGAGATTCAAATAGTAAGTATTTCATGACAAAATATTTATTTAAGGCTACGTGAAATATTCCTGCTCAAAGATAATATTAGTACAAACAATCATATTCAATTGTAGGTACTAATGTACGTAGGCGGTAGATGTAACATGATTTCCTGAGGAGAGTCATAACATCACACAGGTTACATGGCATGCTGGTCTAGTAATTGAAGAAATCGCGCTATGTGGATCATATAAAATCATATGATATAGCCGCGTCGCATCGTGAAGACTTAGTACGTTAATCGTGAAGACTAAAGACGTTAATATTGGATCCTAATATTGTTCGAGCCAACCCACTACGTCGGCACCCGAATAGAAGATCATTCTAGTCGCAGAGATAATATCAGATATACGAGGCTTGGGATGGCTATATGGGGGAGGTTGGGGACTACTGGGGGTACCTCAAGTAAACAGACACCCTATACCCTACAACACCCTGTGAGTATGCAATCACAAGTAGGATATAATACAAAATTCACCATACGGTGAACCTGCGCCGGTATTGTTCATTACAATTTGTTGAGACCTGATACAAGAATTACGGCAGAAGTGTATGTGAAGAATTGCAAATGACGATGAACCAGCTCATTGTCAAACAACAAAGATTTGTTAATTCTTCTAGTGAACTCCTTCCTCTGAACAGTAATCGCATAAGCGACTGTCTCAAAATTACAGGAGTTACGACTGAAAGCTGTCCATCACCCACCAAACTGACGAGGCCTTGCTCTCACTGATTTCAATTTGATTGTTGGTTGATTAGATTTGCATTGTTTGTTACAGGAAAAAAAATTCAAATAGATGAGGTGGTTAAAAATGCCTTTAAAGAGTTCATCGATTCCCGTCTCTAGGAATTCTAAATCAGAGGCATCAGTGACCTTCCATTAAAATGGCAAAAGTGCATCGACAATAATGGTAAATAGTACGACTTATGAAATATATATTTTTATTTAAAAAAAAGTGTATGTGCGATTCACACACGATAGAAGTGAAACTTCATTTTAAAAGACATTTTCTATTTTATTTAAACAGTGTGCAATATACATACACACCGACATTTACTCTCTCGCTCTGGCTCACACAAAGAGGACAGACCGATAATGTGCGTTAAACGATTAACGTTTAACATTTAACGCTTGGAAGTCGTATAAGAAGTTTCACTTCAAAAAATGTTTCATTTTTTCTATATAAAACGGCAATTACATTCTAAGGTAAAGAAAGACCTATTTATTATTCGAGTACTAAGCTTGGAATCTGATTTTTGTAAAGATGATAGCCGTTATGTTATTCTAGACCTATTTTGATTTGCATCTTTTGACATTGTGCTATACTATACATAATAAAATACAATATTACATCGTAATGTGCAAACACTCGACTGAATAATTAATGTAATGTAAATTAATTTAAAAATAATTTATGTATTATTCAAAGCAGTCATTTTTTTTTCGTTGGTTATCCATTTAATTACAAGTGTATATCATTGTGTTCTTTATCTGTTATTTGCTAGAATTAACTGAATTCATTTTTAATAAAATTTTGGTTAATTGGTTTAATTCCAAACTATATTACATTTAAATTACGTTTACATTTTATCTCATAAGTATTATTTAAGGAAATAAAAGAGCGACCTTTCAACGAAATAATTTGAAACTGCTTGTAAACATTTAAAACAATAAATATATTTTTTGCTAAAGGTGCTTTACAGGTGCATTTTTTATATGCAAAATTATCTTTATTATAAATTTTAGAGTAGTTGACCTAGAATTTAATTACTCATTTGTGTAATAAAAATATAATGTAAGTAAAATTCTAGAAACTGGCTTGCTTTTAGCAGACTAGATATGACATGTACCTGTTAATTCCAGACAAACAATAACTTACAAGGTGTGTATATTCTATAAATGGTCGGAGGCCCTAGCCAAGTTGCCTTAACGCTAACAAAAGTTGAAAAACTAGATGAGGCCCCTGATGTGATTATGAAGATGATTCTTTGGTAAGTAGTTTTAAAGTAAAAATAATCTGTTCGTCTGTATATATTTCTCCTACTTCAGATCGTACCAACACTAAAAGAATGATAAGTATTGTGGTAAGAAAGTAAAAACATTAGATTTATTTAAATATTACCATTGAAAAACTTAAATTTTTCAAATATTATTATTTTGATGCCTTAATACTTTAGACACTATTTCATTGACATTCACCCGTGTTAAATCAATTCGACAAACTCTCGACGTCGCGACGCCGCGCCACCAACACACCCGTGTCGCCCTGACGTTGTTCAAATTCCCATACTTTCCTACGGCTTGCCAGATTCCTTGGCGTTCATAGTTACTGCTCCGCTTCTTAGGGCCATATTGTGTTGTTATATAGCCTATACTATTCCTTATCAATCATACTGTACCTGATGGTGAGCCCAGTGCAATCCAATAACATCGCGACCACCGTGGGATTTACAATCCATCGATAGTCATCGCTGTCATGCCGGCCTGCTCAAATATCTCTTCACGTTATGCGCGTTTAAACCAACAAAAAAACAACTTTTCAGATTTAATATATAAATTATAGTATAGATTTACTACTAACTTTGTTCAGTGTTACACACGCACCGCTCTTTAAGTATAATATATTTTAGTATACTTCATATATTTTTATATTTTATTGTAAACTATGTTTTGCCCACGACTTCGTCCGCGTGGAATGTTTACTTTGGGCAGCATTATGATTTTTTTAGGATACTTATTTTCCAGATAATACACATAGAAACTGACGTGGTTTACTGCAAATAGCTTATTTTATATATGTATAGTAAACATACAGATTTATTTGGACTTCCATACGGATTTTCATGCCCACACAGGTCGTAATATCAAAAACGCTAGAGCAAATATTTATTTATTTCTTATCAAGTGCCTAAAAACAAAGTTTCATGGTTTTATCTTCGACAATGACGAACTTCCATACAAACTTTCATTCCCTATTTCAACCCCTTTTTCGGGATAAAAGGTAGCCTATGTCGTTTCTCAAGGTCTAGTCTATCTCTGTACCAAATTTCGACAAAATCGGTTCTGTGACTTAGGTGTGAAAGCGTAACAGACTGGCAGACAGAGTTACTTTCGCATTAATAATATTAGTAGGGATTAATGGAAATGATTTGCTTGCAGTCATAAAGCGAGTCAACACCACAGCTGCCTATTGACTATTAGTGGCTAAACTTTTTTTGAACGCGCTAATCTCTGGAACTAAGAGCCACATTTGAAAACGTATTTTTGACTTTCATAACCTATTTATTATCAAAGTTTATATATAGGCTTTATAACTTTATACTACAATCCAGCAAGTACAGGAAGTGAGTACACGGATACTTTAGCGACGGCACGGTGGAAAGTGTTCGAATAATCTTCACTGATGAAACCTTCACGCACCGATAGTACTATAATAAAACCAATTAAACACTAATAAAATTGTCTCTGCTGAAATTACTCGAAAGTTTCGAGCGATCCTTTGTTGCTTCAATTACTATTTTGGTTACAAGCTCGAAGTAATTTGTTAGCTCTAGTAAACCAAATACATTACGAGTAACACGATGTGAGTCGCGGGCTCGTATACACTGGGGGACGTCTCCGGAAGCATATGTAGGTACTCAATGAAAATGATTCGATGCCATCCGAACCCTCGGTCACTGTTCTGGTTACTCAATTTACACTCTCCACATCATTACCATATACGCGATTACTTCGAGATCTTTCGTAACCAGTTGAATGAAGGATGATTAATTTGATAAAAACATGATTATGACAAAACTGTATTGCCTAATTCGTGTTCAAAGCGAATTAATCTTACACGATATTAATGTTCTCATTTACTAATACAACATTCACGGACAAAATTACAAAACTAAAATATAATTTCACAAAATTAGTTTTGCGAAATTACATGAGACTACACGTGTCCCGCGGCTTCAATTCAATTGAGAAACATCCGTCTACTAAATTTCAACAAACGCTGTTGAATATTAAAAAAAGGATGTTTTTTTACGGCTTGTAAAAAGTATTATTGACATTTCTTATAGATAAGCAATTATGCTAGTATGCTTCCCATGTATAAAATTTCATAAAAATCTGTAGAGAATATATAAAAACTTATTTAAATGTTTTTTTTTTTATGATTTTTAAAAGTATTCTTCACAATTCTTATAGTCTATCAATTGATCGGTGATTTCCCGTGTACAAAATTTCATAAAGATCGTTTAAGTAATTTTCAAGTTGAATCCGGACATATAAATTACAATCAGACTGACAGACGAAAAATGTTATTATGATATTCGTGATCAGTGTCCTTTATATTGGATATTTATCAGGAAATTTTGAAAAATATATATTTACGTACAGAACTACAGCAAATATAAAAATACGGTATTGTTGAATATCCTTTAGTTTATAATTATACAATAACTATAACGATATAATGCCAAAGGTCTTATTATAAATTGTCATGTTTATTTGCCCTATTTAATGCATAGACACGGCCCTCTCTTCTTCGCTCGTTACTATGACGCTCGATATCATTGTATCGCAGTTATACAAATATTTATATAAATATGTAAATTATTTATTTCCCGTCACAGTGACTCTGTTTTAGCAGTGAGCTATTTATTGACTATTGAGTCGTTTTATTATGTTTGAAAATCGTACCCCGTGATTTGCAGTAAATACTTAAATTCTATTAATATATAAACTTAAAATGTTAAATATTCTATTCATTATAATTAAGTAGATACTTTTCTTTTCGTTGAATTTTAAATACTTAAGACAGTAGTTAACACCATTTCATTCATTGAAAGTGAAATTTTGCTGGGAAACGCCAATTGTTTTCGACTGAATAGCGACCACCATAAACCAGATGTAACATCCGTCATAGTGTCGCGTTCCGTGATCAACCGGTGTAAGTTCAGTAATCAAGGGAGATGTTAAGGATCAGGTGGGTTACTCTTGAAACTGATTCGAATTTGATTTTGTTTCTGATTCGATTTCACTTTCGGACTCGATCCTACAAGTGTACTCTTGAACTCAAGATTGAGTTATAATCGAATCATATCAACGTCATTATCTGTAAAGTAGTCTGTAGTCGTTATTTGTAGTCACCGTAAAATATTATAAATCTTTGCTTGGATTTTTTTTAATTCTAACATATTTTACATAAAAATGCGAGATTGAAAATCGATCCAAGTTAGTTTCGATTCGAGCCACACCACGATCGTGCGCTGGTGCTGATTTCAAGAGTGACAAATCTCACCAAATCGAATTTTATTCGATTCGATTTAGAACCCGAACGCGACAAGAGTAAGGCGGCTGTAGCCAACTGGATCTCGATCAGCATGCGTATGTTGATAAATAAACCCGTCACAGTGACTTTATTTATTTTCTTTATTTTATTTGTTCGTTTATGGATCAGTCAGTGTATATTCTGCTGCCGAAAGGCTTGTAAGTAGCATAACAGCTACGACCCGCGTACTTACCATCAGGCTGAGTAACGTCACTTTGTCGTGACAATGTATTTAAATAATATTGTTATTTAACCATTAACAATTTAGAAATTAGGATTTCTGAGAAATAACTCTACACTAAAGGATAAAAGCTAAGCTAAGAATTAAGCTAAGAAACAAGACGTTTAGGCTATTATAATCAAAAACAAAAAATACTTTATTCAATTTAGGCCCCAAGAAGGCATAACGAAACGAAACGGAAACATCCCGAAACGGACTACGAACGGTTCGAAAAATATCCCGGTCATCGAGTTCTACTACAAACGAGTTTCTTGATCGAGATCGGGCTTATCTTTTTTTTTCAACTGTACAAACTATATTTACAGTTAATGATCATATTAGTAAGAGGGAGACATTTCCAGATATCACTATCATTCACATAATGATCCAACCTATAATAACCTTTTGACAGTAAAACCTGATTGACATGGTCCTTAAACTCATTGTCTGTAAAATCAGTAATGTCCTTCGGGATCTTATTATACTCGAAGAACCTAAAAATATTTTATTAGTCTAAGTTTAAAACATGGTACGACTAATTTATGTGTATTTCTAGTATTAAAACTGGTCTTTAACAAAATGTAGCTTGTGAATTTTTTTTATGAACATACATTAAATTATCAATAGAATGTATTAGGAGGGAAAAGTTAAGATATGAATTCCTGGAACTTGTTCTTTATTGATGATAATTATTATTTACAGTTTTCAAATTTTTCAAAAGTTGATTACGCTTATTGGATATGTAATCGCTATTTTATTCATTAATGAGCTCTTATTGCGTACTAAACTAGTATGGTATAAGATTACGAAAACATTGTGTTACATAATAATTACTCTATCTAATATGTCCTAGTAAGACAAAAAGTCCTAAATCTAAAAATATTAGTATTTTCTTATCCAGGATCCTAACCGCGATTTTTAGGGATGTGCGATGGACTGTGGTTAATAACTAGACACTTATTTCCATTTAAAAATAAAAATAAAAGTATTTTGTTTAGAACAAAAACAAATGTTTTAATACAGAAGAGCTATAAATTAATATCGACTTATTACAATGTTAATGTTTTAGTGTTAATCTTATTGTTATTTCTAGTAACGTATTTCTGAAGCGTTTTGAAGAGTTCGAACCGCATAATATAAATATTATATTGTATATCAGAACTGATTGATGCATTAGAAAAAATCTCAACAGCGAATCATATTTATGCGGTATTTTTTATATTAATTTGTAAAATATACATATAAAATTTTATTAAAAATAATCAAAATTATATTTGTAAGAATTTGAATAAAAATGTACATGGCATTATGCTAAAATATGGTAATATGAGCGGAAAGATCTGCAGCCAAGAGCATCGTTTAAACTCATGTAACATATGAATTATAAATAATATTTATATATTAACATGAATTAATTTAGTACATAAGTTTCTATCTGTGAATTACTTTGATACTGAATAAATTTGGCTTAAATGGCTCGAATCAACCGAACCCATTAGTGGTAGCCGTTGCAAATTACACCCCAGTCCCAAACGCTCCGAAGGCAAAACGCCGACCGCGGAATATTGTTACCGATCTCGGTAAAGGTATCGAGACTTCCAACTCGTACTACACAACCGTCCTTAGAAACCAAGCGTGCTCGCGGCATGCCCTCTAATCCACCGTTCCCTCCGCAAGTGACGGACGGTTAATTTCGCTCCCGTACACCCGCCACGCGGCTACTCAACTTAGGTCCGTTCCTCCGGCGTGGCGTGGAGCCCTTGAGCCAAACAGTCGCTCGCGCGATGCGGTGACACTGCATTCACTAGCTACCAACATACAATCATTACACTGTATCTCTACATACATGCACACCGCTCAGGTAAATAGGTTCTGTAAGGGACCTATTTTTATTTTTTTGGCTAGTTAATTTAGACCAAAATTGACAGATTACTAAATACATATTCGATGGTTTCTTCCCTCCTCACAGAGGAAAGAAACGTGTATAGTTAGGCTAGATCGAATTACGGATAGAAAATTAGCCTCTTCGCGACTTAATAGCAACTATAGTAACAGCCCAAACCGAGGTTCGACCACTTTGGCACCCTTGGAGCTTGTTGCCACGCTTTCGCAACTGAGTGCCTTCAGCACTCGCCCCCAAGCCAGTGGAGCTATAATAGCCGTTTGCGGCTTCAGGGTCCTTATGAATAACAAAGTAGTGCGATTAAAAAAACCTTCTCCCTTCAAACCTTGCTGTTACTCCTACAATTATTGATCCTGTAACCTTTTAAGAAGTTGTGCTAATGTGTTCAACCCCAAAATTTAATGAATACCATACTGTTACCTGATTTAAAAATATATATATATATATCAATCATGTCAGATATAGTACGGTTTTAAGGATAACAGCTCCATATTTAGTGCTAACCTAGAGTCTATATTAATAGCTTAAGAAGTCGACCTTTAAAAATTATATAATAAAGTTCTATAAACGCATTTATTTTCGCATAAAAAGATGATTTATGATCACATAAAAATATGATGACCTTCCTCCAAGTTTATAAGGCAGTGCTATCATTAATTAATAGAGGGATATATATTATCAATATATCACAAAATTATTTATAAAATTATTAGTTATGTAAGGTCAGGAATCAAGATTAGAGCACTGCCTTTGTTAAATGTGAACACATTTTATAGATGTGATAGTTAGAGGATATTTACATGATTTACCTTCCTCCAAGTTTATAAGGCAGTGCGATCATTAATTAATAGAGGGATATATATTATCGATATATATCACAAAATTATTTATTAAATTATTAGTTATGTAAGGTCAGGAATCAAGATTAGAGCACTGCCTTTGTTAAATGTGAACACATTTTATAGATGTGATAGTTAGAGGATATTTACATGATTTACCTTCCTCCAAGTTTACAAGGCAGTGCGATCATTAATTAATAGAGGGATATATATTATCGATATATATCACAAAATTATTTATTAAATTATTAGTTATGTAAGGTCAGGAATCAAGATTAGAGCACTGCCTTTGTTAAATGTGAACACATTTTATAGATGTGATAGTTAGAGGATATTTACATGATTTACCTTCCTCCAAGTTTATAAGGCAGTGCGATCATTAATTAATAGAGGGATATATATTATCGATATATATCACAAAATTATTTATTAAATTATTAGTTATGTAAGGTCAGGAATCAAGATTAGAGCACTGCCTTTGTTAAATGTGAACACATTTTATAGATGTGATAGTTAGAGGATATTTACATGATTTACCTTCCTCCAAGTTTATAAGGCAGTGCTATCATTAATTAATAGAGGGATATATATTATCGATATATATCACAAAATTATTTATTAAATTATTAGTTATGTAAGGTCAGGAATCAAGATTAGAGCACTGCCTTTGTTAAATGTGAACACATTTTATAGATGTGATAGAGGATATTTACAAGGGTACATCGGTGACAATGCTAGCATAACATTATTTAAAAACTAGCGATGTGATTATTGACGTCCCGTTATTTTATTTTTGCTTATATTATTAACAATTCTGATAAACGTGTTTCATTATAAGTAGGTACAAACTTCAAGTCAAAAGACAATGTTTTTCACCCACCTCATACAAATTTTCAACCCATATTTTACACCCTTAGAGGCTGAATTTCCCAAAATCCGTTCTTAGTAAGTGTCTACATCTTGAAAGGAATAACTATGCTAAATTTCAAATCAATCGGACCTATAGTTTCGGAGATCTCGTGATGAGTGTTATTTCGCTTTTATATATATAGACTAGCTGTGCCCGCGGCTCCGCTCGCGTGAACTACTAAAAAAGCTTTTAATATTTTTTTGTGCGGAACCATAATTATTTTTCTAAAATAAAAGTAGCCTAAAGCCTTCTACTTAGTAGAAATTTAAAATGTAGCTGTCATATGTCTGAAGAGATTGGCACATATATTTGTAAAGCAATTGAAGCAATTAATTAACAAAAAAAAGAATCTCTTTAGAAAAAATAAAAAACAAAAACCGACTTCAAGACTATACTCTTACAATGTACAATCTCAAACTAAAAAATATAAAATTATATTTTAGTTACTTCAAAGCAAAGGTCATTAAAGGACAGTCAAAGGTATTATTGATACTTATATACGTATTTACAATTTATAATCAGATGTGGTAAACAGCCATCGTAACTTTATGAAGGATTTTTGATTTTTCTTTATTTTGTTAGGAATTCAATCACAGCTGTGTTTGTGTTTCTTTAACATTGTCGTCTCAGTCATTACGATCACTGAGAATTATTAGAGCACTAATGATTATAATAATGTGAAATGTTCTATTTACATATTCTGTTATAGGTAGTGCTTTGCCATTAATAAGATATTTAAATATTTAAGGTGATTATGTGATGAGCTGTGACATTGTTTCACTGCGCAATAAGTCATATTTTGTGAAAATTGCGGGAGTTATTTGGACTATACCTTCTCTTTTAACACTGACCGCGCCGAGCTAAGCACGGAGTATACATTGATCGCCCATCGTATATAACTTTAATATTTTTGTTTAAAGCGCTGAATCTACTTCTGTGAAATTTATATGGGACCACCTCTGAAATATGACCTACCAAACAAAAAAAGAATTATCAAAATCCATGCATAATTAGCGGAGAAATTGTGTAACAAACATACAAAAAAACATACAGTCGAATTGATAACCTCCTTCTTTTTTGAAGTCAGTTAAAAAGATGAATGCTGAGGAAAGGGAACATTAAATAAAGCAAATAATATAATTATTGCAACCAAGATATAGAAGTACATAACACGTTTTCTTGTCGCTATATCCTAAGAAAAATAACAAGTTATCTGACTGTTTCGTTGGAAAGGTTAAGAATATTACTGAAAGGAAAAGAAACTGTCATTCGAAATAAGCGTCCCTGGAGCCCGAAACCTCTTTGAATATTTAAGCAGCTAGTGAAAAGATCGCGCTGAGCTGTGTATCCACATGTTATTTATTCAAAAGTCTCTCTAGCGACGACGTTCCTGCACATATGCTAGATTACGAGGTACATTCATATACACAAGTATTATCCAATGTTACATTTTTACACCAACAGGTGTATTTTGAGTCTCGTTTTAGTATCTTTGGGTTATTATATTGTGGTAAATCGAAATAGTTACGCTAGGATACCTTTTACAGCATGAGTTTAACACATTTGTCTCCTCTATAGTTTTCATAGAGGTCAAATGTCATGCCCCCATAGTTTTTACTGGTGATCCAACCACGTTGGTTAGTGATATATTATATGGTAAATTCTCATAATAAAAAACTCGTATATATACTGTGTATTAAAGTGGTAGTTACGACAATTACAGTATCCCTGGAGGAATACTTGTGTTAACAGTATATTTGCAAAAAAAATCTTAATTAGAGCCCCCTTCGTGGAGCCCTGGACCCGCGAATGTGGCAAAAGTAAACTCACTACGTGGGTCCATGGCACTTAAAGGGTCAATTTTGATTATCTGTAATAATAATCACATACTATCAAAACAGGTTGATGATAAGACCTAACATTCTATTGATAGATTATGAAATTATTATGATCTAGCATAGTGATATCAGCCTTCTCCCTATCACCTACTAGTAGGCGTTCCAGCTTTCATGGTGGGCGATAGAGGATTTTAATTTTTTCAGACTATTTTTCTATGTATGCAAAGTATAATAAAAAAATTATGACAGTAAGATATTTATTAAACTTTATGCTGCTAAGCGAAAATATTTGGTAAATAAATATTTATATAAGCATTAACTTTATATACTTAATTCTATAAAGTTACTTCCCAACTTTAAAAACTATTATTACTGTGGAATCGATGGGTGGTCAGAAAACTTTACTACGAGCAGAGATACAAAGGTGGGGTAGGTCTAAAAAGGTTTACGACTGTTGATTTGCATATAATCTATATATATATTATAAAACTCAACTTCTCTCTGTCTGTCTTTCCGTTTATATTATTTTCACGCGAAAACAAGTTATACGATTTTCATGGTTCTTTATTTAATTCATATCTATGTTATGTATCCAGGTTATAGGATATATTTTGTTAAATAAAGTAACATACGAAATAAACAGATATAATAATGGAAATTCAATTCGGAAAAAATACGATTTCGGGGCGCTTAAATGGCTTACGCTGAGTAAACCATGAAGATATATCAAATGAATGTATAATATAAATGAAGACCTAGAAGAAAGTCAGCGAAGTCAGTATCTATATTCTAAGGATCGCTGACAATAAGCAAGTTTGTCTTTAAAATAACCGGCTTGTACCGCGCCGACGGCATTCTGTAATCTACGCGAATGGAGCCGCGGGCACAGCTAGTATTTTATAGAGTTTAAGCCATAGTAGAATGTATCTTTTCTAGACAGTTAAAATCGTATATTTTTTTAGTATGATACCAACTTAATATGATAACAACATAAAAAAGTTTTCATGAAAATGGTTAAGAAAATATGTCTACTACTTCCTTAAATCTGCTTTATTCTGAAGTCGATAATTACACTGAAAATCAATATTTAAAATGACACATTTTATAGATTTATTTTATTATCTCAAACGAATGTCTGTTATTTAAAACGTGACAGTTAGAACAAGAAGTAATCAGAAACAAAACTATTCCAATAAATTTAACATTTAAACGTTATTTTCACACTCTGTTATATCGTTATTGAAACTTGATATGTTATAATTTTATAAAAACTTTACGTTTTAATTCAATGCACCTAAGTTGTAAAAGTAATAAATTCATACAGGGTCGATAAGTCTCATATTATCAGAGCCTGTTTTAGCAACTATGTAGTTTCACTTACTAAGGTTCACACTTTTAGTTTAGTTAAGAGTTAGTAACTCTTACATGAAGTCATTTCAAAAACTTGGATATAGGTGTTTTCCTTCACCGAAAGCTCAGGCATATTGCAGGGATTCGCGTTATTCGTACGAAGAATTTGCTGCTAATTTAAAAAATAAATCTAAGGAAATAATAGTTTTCCGGAGAAAGTAACGGGACAAATGGCATACTATTTATGTATAGGTAAATACTGATATTGATAGAAACAGACTGAGTCAATGTGTTAGATAAATTAATAAGATGCTATCATTCTATGATGCTATAATTCTTAATAGTTTACCGTTATCATTGATATTTAAAAACGAAATAATATGTTGAAATTACAAGAAAATAAAATTCCATACAATTGGGTTTTGGAATTATTATTTTTTTGTGATTAATGGAAAGATCACATATAAGTTTTATAACAAAACTATTTTTTTTTCACAATATTTCAAAAGTTATTTCAAAATAAAAAATAATTTTTGAATTCAGTACCGAAGACACGCCGACAGCTTCCGAACAACCCCGAGCGCGTGTGACGTCATAATGTTAGTTTATTATTAATAAAAAAATGTTTTAAAAGTTTTTCCAATTGACTATTATCATAATTACGATGAAGCTTTAAAATACATAAAAAAATCGATATTGTTTTTTTTCAAATACCCAATTACGATAATATTCTGTATTGTTCTCTCTTGATATTGTATAGATTCGATCCTACGTATTAGAAATAAATTTTGTAATTCTGTCTGTTTAATTCATTGCTTATTACTGAAAATGTAGGTAGGTATATTGTACTCACTGATTAAGTATTGATCTAAGGTAGTTCCTGTTATATCCGCGTATAAACTTTAACCAAGCAAAACGGAAGCTTTTACTTACTACCTGGATGTAATTAAAACGAGTTCCAGTGCCTCAGTTTTTAACAAAAAAAATCGGGATTATCTTGAGCCATTGAATACACAATCAAGGTAATGCCTTCACTATTAGATTTACGTCTGTAGTAAATATTCTATGGTATTATAATTTTTTTTAACTTTAAATGATTTTTATCTACACTAATATAATAAAGCAGAAGGTTTTTTGTTTGATTGTTTGTTTAAACGCGCTAATCTCAGGAAGTACCAGTCGGATTTAAAATATATATATAATAAACCAGAAGTTTTTAATATAAAAAAGATGAAGAGTTTTTTGTTTGTTTGTATAAACGCGTTAATCTTTGGAACTACCTAGCGGATTCGAAAAATGTCTTTTGTATATGATGCCTGAATCATGAGGAATAATGTAGGTTATATAACTTTACGCTGCAAGCCTAAGGAGCGGGGCAGTAATTATGACCGTCAAGCAATCTGACAAGCTATAGGCGAGTACGGGAAGTGGAACAACGCTACACGGGAGGCTACACGGGTGGGCTGGCGGCGGGGCGCGGCGCCGTGAAGTTTGTCGAATAAACCTTATATACTAAAGTAATTTAAAATCGGTATAAAAATGGATACTATTCTACTTATTGCACAAATGTATTATATATGCTTTTTTGATTCACGTGTAATTTTGGCAATACTTGTGAGGGAGGCGTCACAGCGCGGCCGGTATCGCGATACTTGTTACGAACACGTAGGGTACTGGTAGCTTAATATGCAAGTCTCCATATAAATGGATGTGCGATATTCGACGGCAACTAATCTCCGAGGTTCGTTATCGCTTGTGAGTATCGTATCATGTAAGATACTTATCGCCTGTGCGTTTCGTAATGTAAGAAGGACCTAAGTTAGATCTACGCACGCATCATGTGACAGAAATAAGACATGGTGAAATTAGCCATTAGCCATCAATGATAACAACGTGAATTCATTACACTAACTTATATCTTTTTCAATTTGTAAAACTAATTTAACGGCGTTTAAATGTTGGCGATTACGCAAAAGAAATATACCTTTTTACGTGCGTATATACCCACACATATTTTTATATAAACATCATCTGGTCATCTAAAAACCTTACTGGCAGTTCGTATTATAGATAACAACTTTGCTCGTACATCCCTCCTACATGAGGTCCGATACATAAAAATCTCAACATAAGTATCAATGTAAATCCGTATAAAACGGGCCATTACAAAATATCAAAAGTATTTGAAGACACATAGACACAATTACTAAGTTGTAACTGAATATAAGTGGTTGAACAGTAGGTATTATTTTCTGTCGTTGCATCACGAATGTTTCAGTGAAGGGCAATGCTTAGAAATTGCAGGTTGCATTGTACAACAGGTGAACGGACCTTGCGTATGAAAATATCCAAATAGTTGGTTATTATTCTACATTACTGTAATCGTTTAATTTTTAATTTCATTAAAAAATATTGATAAACCCGATCTAGTTACTTGCCGACTCTTCTCGACGTCTAGCATGTGATTGTGTGGTCATATTGTATAGGCGTTCATACGTGCCATCCTAAGGCCTAAATTGAATAAAGTTTTTAAAGTAAAAAAAAATTATTCTATCACCCCAATTTTTTTCGTTCGTCTATCCATGTCGCATTACATTACATTGTCGCAAATAAAATTGAATTTTATGCCGTGCAGTCAAGGATTATAATCATAAATTCGGAATATAGCATGTCGCATTACATTACATTGTCGCAAATAAAATTGAATTTTATGCCGTGCAGTCAAGGATTATAATCGTAAATTCGTAACTTATATATGTTAATGTGTGTTATTATTTTTAAAGATTCACTTGCATCGTGGTTTCAGATCCAGATCCAGATCGGAACCCAGATCCTTTTTCGCACGGAAATAACGTTTTTTTAAACGAAAATACCTTTCGATAAAATGTATTCTCAAATTTGTAACTATTTGGTTTTATGTAATTCAATAATAATAATAATTTTATTAATAACTAGCTTTGCCCGCGGCTCCGCTCGCGTGGACTACAGATTTATTGTTTATGAAGATATCGTGATAATTTTTCTTTTTGATAAGGACCAAGTACCTAAGGTGTAAAACAAAAAAAACGATCAATGTCTGCAGTTTTTACCTCAATCATTATATTTACATAGATTATTTTATTGTCAAATAAAGTATTTATTAATAAGATAAATAAACAAGTAATAATATTTTTTTAAGAGAAATAATCATTTTATTTGTTACGCTTGGTGTGAATATGACTATACATTAATTATCAATATATACAACTAAATTGTAAAATAATATCATAATATCTGCTACAAGGCCAAAGAAGGTTACACGCATAATTCTTTGTTTATTGATGTCTATTATCATTGATTTTTTAATTTATAGATTAAAGACGTTCAAGTTATAACCACCCATTAAGAACTGCAAGTGAAGTTTAGCGAGGTTACTGATTGTGGTTTTCAAAACAGTATAACTCAATTTCGTACACTATTATATGATTTTATTTATTTTGTAGCCTATCTTATTTTTAAAGTATGGGATAAAAGGTATAAGTCCAGGAACAAACATTAAATAACCGTATTACAAAGTGACCCTAAAGCGTCTGGCGAACCTTCCAATAAAAACTGATTATTTATAAATTTTGTGGAGGTTTCTTATTCCCAAAAAAGTACAACTGTTCATAGCTTACGCTACTATCTCGACATTCGGGTAAAGGTTAAACGGAAGGTCGATTTTTTTAAACATTCTTAGCAAGTTTAGCGTTTATTATATCACCAGACTTTCAAAGTACGTGTAAGTTTATTAAATGCAAAAAAAAACATTTTTGTTTTAGCCTTTGACGAAGCGCTGTTGTGTTCCGCTGTGAAGGATGTAATTGGCATACGAACCGTTGCACTCATACCTTACAAAAAATTGCAAACTATCTTTGACTGGCTTCAATTATAACTAGAATCTTCTCTCAGATTTGTTATAAATAGCTATAGGCTACAATGACCACTTAATATCAGTAAGACTGTACACCTGTTGACTACTTATCATAAAAAGAAAAAAATATTTTATTGTAATACGTTATTTGATTTATTTTCTTTGTCTTGACACGTTTTGCTTATCTGCAATTGTCAATGTTTAACACCCATTGTCACAACATTTCAATTCGAAAATCTTCAATATTAGCTTATTACTATTCATTGTTTAAGCCATTATGCAAGTACCTAATATAGTCAACATCACACATAGTCTTGTCACGTTTTGCTAAAGTGGTAGCCGACTTACTCAAGCTTTCTAGGCAGATTTTGAGACAACGAAATTGAGATTACATTTCGAATTCACTTTATTTATTCTCATTAAACAAACTATATTAGGTATAATGCCACCAAAGTGAAATCATGTACCTAAGATAAAATAGTTGTTTTTTTTAACATGGCTTCTGCCTACGAAGGCAATTTCGCCAATATCAAATGTGACAAATACACGTTTTACAGTTTATTTGGCAATACCCATAACAATCAAAACCCATAAATAAAGCAAATTTATAAATAAATAAATGCTACAAGATCTATACAATTTATATTAAAACGCCTCTATTATTATTTTTTTGCCATATCTTGCATGGGAATTAAGAAAACAAAACAGAATGATATACCTATAGTCATAAAATATTATGTTCGTTTCAACGAAGAAGGTTATTGCTAAGAGACAGGTGAAGCGAGGTGATGGGTTTTTTCCAGCTTTTAATTTTTTTTTCTTTTAGATAAGCAACTTATTACTGTTAATTATAGGAAACATACATAAACATACATACTTGCATAGCGGTTACAAACGAGTGAGAATATAAGAAGGAATTGGCTATGGTTTTCTTGAAATTGTTATACTTTTTCGTCAAATTTGTTTATTGTATGTTTTTTATAGTAGCACGAGTACGACGTTGTTAATGATAATATAGAAAGTACACTCCAAAAAATAAGGACAACTTCGCGTGATCGGCTATCCAACGCCGATCGTCGCAGTCATGCTATGCCGACCCGCGTAAATATATTTATCACGTTACCCTTCAACGACCCGATGTCATAAGAAGGGAACACATTGTCCGGGAGACGGTTCCACAGTTTCAGGATACGGCAATAAAATTTAATTATCGGAAATTACAAAAAAAATGGAAACTTGGCAGAGGTCATAGATTTTATGGTATAAAAATAAACTTTTTTTATTTTCAAATATATAAATCGAATTATTTTGTAATTGCAAAGTGAAACTAAACTATTTATATAAATAACATGATTGAGGTTTATCGTCGTACGCGTATCACGAAAAAACTACTGGATAGTTTTTAACCATTTTTTTTGTCTTTTATTAGATACAAGCTGTATCCGCGGCTCCGCTCGCGTGAACTACAAAGATTTTTGTTACCGGGGCAAAAAGTATCCCATGTGTTAATCCAGGCTATTAACTATCGGTGTGCCAAATTTCATCCAAATCCGTTCAGCCGTTTTTCCGTGATTGAGTAACAAACAAACTTACTTTCGCCTTTATAATATTATTAGGATATGGTCCTTATAAAAAAAATCTTAATATCTTCATAAACAAGAATTCTGTAGACTACGCGAGCGGAGCCGCGTGTATAGCTAGTGCTTAAATATTCAAGTTGGCGTCTGTACTAGTCGTGAGACTGTATTATATATGCCAGCTACTGTTCCGGGTTCATAAAGTGATGAAGTAAAGTTGAGAGGGTTAAGTGATAATATGGACTGTGTCGGGAGTGTGAGTAAGTCTGTGTTTGTGAATGATGTGTATATGCGTAAGTGCGAGAATTAATCTCAAGTGCATTTGTCTGATCTAACTGTCGCCCGCATTTCCTCTTTAGAACGCAAACAGCTTCGTTTTATGGTACTAAATTAGGGAAATTAGTACCGTGAAAAAGTAGGGAGGTGCCTATTCGATGGAGTAGGTAATCAAATGATCATGCTGCTTCATTCTTATTTCCATTTAATTTTTGTCTTCGTAACCTGTTCACGCATTTCGCGCTTGGCTGTATATAACCATTACGGCATTTCCCCAAAAGATGACTTGAATCACAACTAGCTATTAAACAAATAATCATTGTCCAAATAGGCTTTTATATTTATTATCAAACCAAGGTCTTCCCGTTTAAAATCTCTTCGGAAGTATATACGGAAGTGTCATGTTTTCGTCAAAACATGACCTGATTTATTTATATATCGGCAATGTAATAAATGTTGCATAGTTTAGTACTTGTAACCGGTTAACATCCAACGGTTGCCTTTGAATATAATTCTCGTAAACATACTTCGTAAAATAAGGTTGACACCCAAATTTTGTATCTAATAAATTATTGTATATTATTTCGGGCAATAATACTCTATACTTTATAAGAACAATAAGTACGTACCCTGCCAAGGTGGCAAACATGCTTACGATCCACCGGATAATAAGAGGATAATATTGCCTATGGACGCTTGTATCACCATAGTTATCACGAGCGCATTGCCGACATTGAGCCCACCTTCCCCAAGAAGCTCTGGTAACCACACCCACCGCAATACATATCTCATCACATAGTTTGATTTATTTACAATTTATTTGACGTTATAATGGAAAAAAAGTTGATAGTAATTTAAAACAAGACCTACTTTCTCTACTGTCCCCAATAATATCTTAAGACTACTTATGACATAATAGTTCGACACATTGACTGTACCGTCCCTAATGGTAAGCATTGTACAATCCAAATACAACAGCGACCACCGAGAGATCGAAATCCATCATAAAATACTTTTTTCTTTAAACAATTGATGACAACCCTAGTCATAATCCTTGATGTGTATTGTTACTTAAGTCAATGTATCAATGGAAATTTTGATTTTTTGTAACTACAATGAATTATAGTATTAAAGTACCAATATAAATATATAAAACCAGAACGAAAACCTTCAACACGTATAGAGTTTCTACGAATATTCTATATGCTATGTATCGGTACATTGTATTTCTTGATAGACCATATGTTAGTTTTGCACTAATAGTTAGATTTATAATTTATGCGTAGATCTTTCGTATGTATATAGATATCATTTAAATTAACATTTATCTATGAAATGTTTAGAAATTTTAAAATTGACTAATCTCAATCATTTGATACCTTTTCTTCTAAATATGAAATAACAGCCTATTATACTAAGTTGTTTATGCAATAATTAATACCTTAAATACATTCTTCATAAACTAAGATTGTCTGGAATCTATTTGAAATTTATTTATTATCTAACGATTTTTTGAAAATGATCACATTTGGAATTATTGATAATAACAATTGATAAGCTATATGAATCGTCAAAAATAAATTAATTAGGAATCGAAACAAAAACTTAACCCATTTTGGTATAATCTTGTACACGGGAAGTTATTTCTCAGTTGGGAGACTATATAAATTGTTAATAATACGAGGAAATAAAATTCCGCGATGAAAATAATTAGTGCGTTATAAACGAGTGCGGAGCGGAGTATGGACATAGGTTTATGAATTACAATAAAAAACACAACATGACAGATCTAGTTCCCGCCAAATAATTCAAATGACTATGTTAAATACTATATTATTTAATCATTCATTGTACTGGAAAAAAAGAGTGATTAAAAATTATATCTCGAACAAGAGAAAAGTTTATACCCAAATGAGTTGACATGTATAGAGACCAAGGTATAAGATTATTCTGCTTTGTTTTGCATTGAGCATGAACTGAATTTATTAAAATTACTATAATTTATCGTGACAGTTACGAATTTGAAATGTCTATTTATTTTTAACCTCTCATTAAGTGTGCGTCGGGTGTACAAGGCAAATGCTTACGGAAATGTAATGCTGTGACTACACGACTACATTTTTGTTTATATGTGACATCGGTAGAACTAAGGTTACAAGAATCTAATTTTTTTTAAATATATTTATATTATTTTTGCAAGTATGTTTATTCGACACAAACTTTTTAGATTTTTTATACTACTGGGAGTATTGGGACAAATCCGCTTCCCTAGATATATTTAATATATCTTCTATATTCATACATATTATAAAACTCCACGTCTCTCTATTTGTCTGTCCGTTATTCTTATTTTCACGCGTAAACCACTTATCTGATTTACTTGTTTTTAATTCATAGCTATGCTATCTGACCAGATTATAGGATATATTTTGTACAATTCAGTAACATACGATATAAGATGTGACGATAATGGCGTTCAAATTGGAAAAAAGATACATTTGGAGTGATTAAATGGCTTACGCTGAGTAAACCATACGAGATGTATCAAATGAATGTTCCACGTAATTTTAGATCCTAAAAGACCCACAAAAAAGGCGGCAGATGTTTTTCAGCCTTTTCTGGTAATCAATGACTCGATCACAGTTTACAATGCCAATTATCAGATCCTAACATACATAACTACGAACCATCGCCTTGATAAAACGAATATATTATATGTAGTTATATAATCAGTCGGGGAGAATTCACGCCGTGAACTCCGTGCGACGTGAAGTACTTTTCACACTCACGATGTTCATATTCAGGTTAATTCACTTGTACTAAATGGACGTAATTTCAGCTGCTGCGTCTTTGACTCTATGTGCACTGGTATTTTATAATTATCTACTTATTAAAAATACAAAACAAAATAAAGAAAGAGATAAAAGGAAGGTGCTAAATTACAAATATAATTCGCAACAGAAGTGTTAATTATCGTTTAGACATGTTTATATTAACATGATATACCTACCTAAGAATAATTTAAATATTTAATGGAAATATTAACAATAGGGTTACATACTCAATTTATAACGAATCGAACTACGACGCCATGGACGTGGATAAGCGTTCGCGCTGTTCACGTTACGCGGCCGCCAACCCTTTGACGCGGACACAAAAAACCGACTCGGAACGCAAACCGAGGCGCGAACAGGCGTGAACCCCGTGAACAGGCGTGAAATCAATCCAAACTCGCGTTCAGGTCTCTTCACGGGTGTTCACGGCGTTAGTATGGAGCTGGCATAAAATCTGTACACTACATAAATATGTGTAATGTAAATAAAGCCAACAATATATAAGTGTCTATCAATAAAAATGTTTGTGCATTATAGTAACTAAAAGAAACCATAATTTCTAAGAATATGGTCTATAGACTATATATAGGATATATTGTTTTATAACAGAGTACAGCACAATCAGAAAGTCTAGAGTTGTAACATTTATATGGTACATAATATGCAATACAAGTAATTATAAACGTTCTTGACATTCTCATGGTTACTGACATAGTGAGTTCGTATTACATTATCAGATCTATAAATATACCAATATCACGTGTGTTTCTAATAAATTTTAGTTGGTAACGATTAAAAATGATCTATTACATAATTATTATGTAATTAAGGCAAATTAATTGTACATACGTAAACTGATTCATGGTATAGCTAATTCAAGTATTATTTCCGGTTCTTTTATTAGTTCTATTTGAGTTCGTTGTTAATAAGAAAATTGAAATAAATAAACAGTAAGCAAACAAAATATCAAATTTAGTCCCTAAGAAGGTCTTTATGAACGTGAAAAAACTACTACAGGTTCGGAAAACATCCCAGTCATCGAGAAAAACCACCAAAAAACTCTGATTGGATTTAACTTTTTTCTTTAATTTTTTTTTAACTGTACAAATAATATTTTCAATTAATAATTAAGTGGATGTACAGAGAATGAGTCATTTGAGGATATCACTATTATTCACATAATGATCTACCCTAAAATAACCTTTTAATAGTAAAATCAGCTTCTCATGATCCTTGAGTTTATTGTCCAGCAAATCGGTAACGTTCAAGGGATCTTATTATAGAACCTAGCACTATTACGTAAAAAATGTTTTATTGATCTAGGAGTCTAAAACATGTGATGATAAATTTGTGCTTATTCCTTGTCAAAATGTATACCAGTCGTTTACAAATTCCTTCCTTTTCTCTTTCAATATAGTATTGTATTTGTATTTCAGGATTACGAACTTCTAAACTATTATAAACTTCATAATAGATCAGAATGTCAGTAGCTTCATGTTTATAACTGGACTACTTGTAAACTATTCATTTCTCGATATCACAAATCACATAAAACTAAAATTGTAAAATATTTAGCTATGTTTATAATATCAGATGATTCCAATTTATGGATTAGCGTTGTAGATAATTTGAATATGTGTTTTTTATATTATTTTATGTTTTATATTTGTAATTGATATTAATTACACATAGTCATAAATAAATTAAGCCGGCATTATTTTATGTATTATAATTATTAGATTTTTTTATAATAGATCGGCATATTGACTGTACTGTCCCTGATGGTAAGCAGAGTACAATCCAAATACAACGGCGACCATCGAGAGATCGAAATCCATCGGCGGTCGCTGATGTCATGCCGGCCTGCAAAATCTGTATTATATTGTAATAATATTGTAGCGCTCATAGTTCTCCTATGAAAAATTTGAAAGAATTATGATTATGGAAAACCTTAGGGCACATTCTGTTAAGTGAACTTGATGAAATATGTATATATATGAAATATATATGACATATATATGAAATATGTCTTTTAGATGAAATGAAATTATTTGCTATGAAGTCTATTTAACTCTAGTGTAACCTAAATAGATAACAATTACATTGTTGTAAAGAAACAAATAGCTCAGTTCTAAAATGTCTGCTAAAAGATTTATTGCAATAAAAAAATGGCATTAAAAAATCAATTAAACAAAAATATACTCATGGAGAAATTTAGAAGAACGGAAAAATAAAGTAATATAAAACAAAATATGTATCATTGATATTTGGGACAAGTTTGTCAATTTGGATTTTGCTTACATATTATTCGTTAATGTAAAATTACAAATGTCCAAAAAACAAACAAACAAATGAGATAAATTAACCAAATTAAGAAAAAAAAATACAGGAAAGAACTTTATTTCTTAACTAATTAATTAGTGTTGCCGCCTCTAGATCTACGAACTGCTTCCGACAACTTGATACCCTAATCAAGTTATCAATAAAATCTTGAAGGATTGCGTTCCATTCTTTCTATAATGTATTTTTAAGAAATCTGAAATTCGCAGGGCACGATTTCTTTTCTTAATTTGTTTTCCAAGCTTATCCCATACATGCTCTATGGGGTTTAAATCGGGTGAGAGTGCTGGCCACCCCATAGTATTGATTTCAACGTTTCGAAGGTATTCAACAACAACGACTGCAGTATGGGGGCGTGAAAACTCATCCATGAAAACATATCCATCTCCTAGGGAAAGGGCAAATGGCACTACAAATTCTTCCAAAACATATCGTGTTGCTCTTAGTGATATATTCTCAATGATGTGGAGTTCCGCACGTACAAGTACAAGTACCTCCCCATACTATAACTGACCCTCCACCATATGCCTCTTTTCTAATGATAATGAACTGAGCGTACCTCTCTCCCGGGCATCTCCACACTTTAATCCTTTCATCACTAGATTTAAGGCAGAATCTGGCATCTATGTGTGAATAGAAATCAATTCCATTTTCCATTCCAATTTTCGTGATTGCAAGCAAAATTAACTCGAGCTATTCGATGGCATGTGGCAAGAGGAACTCTGGCAGGCAACTGTTTATTTGTTCCGTCCGATTTCACTCTTCTTCATACAGTGTTTGTGCTTACTTCTCGAACTTCTTGGAGCTTCGTACTTACTTTAGAAGAAGTTAAGGTCCAGTTTCTAAGTACGCTAGTAACGATGAACCAGTCTTCTTTGGCCACACTTTTCCGTTTATGTCCCTCTCCTGCGAGTCCCGTATACTGTCCACTCTGCCAATACCTCTCGACAACTCGGTATACCACAGATTTTGGTACTCGCAATGATTTGGCCACATGCTTGTAGGAATGCCCAGTTTCAATTAAAGTAAGTGGCGTTTAGATGTGGCATTCTCAGTCTATTTGCAATAACAATTCACACTTAAGACGATAAACAAGGCTGTCAATGCAAAAGTTTTAAGCAAACCAAAATTTACACTCAAATTCAAAAGTTGGCGAAAAAATTCGCAGTATTAAAGAACGCAATCTTACACAATAAATAAATAAAACAATTTTTTATGCTTTTAAGATTGATGAATTATACATACGAAATATACCCACTATCAAGCAACGAAGAGTAATTATTACTGTTTTAATTTTATAATGATCTGCCAGAATAGTAAATAGTTCAAAATCATCATGTAAATTACACAAAAAAATGTTCATAATTTACTATATACTTCTGTTTCGTGCTGTTTTAATGATGTCCAAATGTAAAACAATGATAATCCAACTAGTTAAAACTTATTCCATGTTTAAATGAGTAAATTTGAATTCAGAACAATAGTTTTTAACTAATATATTTGTGATTGCGCAATGTCGAATCTGTTTTATTATGATTTATGTTATGGTTTATGTTTTATGACTGTAGACAACAAATTACATATCTTAATATTAAGTCAATACACCAATGCAAGTACATAGACGATTTTGCTAATGTTGAGCAAGTAGAAATGGAATTCACATAGTTTTAAATAATTCAATTAAATTCTAAATTTAGTTAACACCGACAGTAACAACTCTAACAACGCAGTTATAGCTGAAGGATACTATAGTTCTAACATACAAAAGCATAGATGATTCTAAATCAGAACACATTCACCAGGACATCATGTCGAAGAACGTATATAGAAAATGTATAGCAGAGAGAGTGATTTGCAGTCAATGTCATTTTTTAAATTTATGAGTCAAGTTAACTTTCGGCTTGAGTTTTTGGATAGATCTTGATATCTCATGTAGTGCTTTTTAAATTTATGTTATTTGGTCAGATATCATATAATTATAGTGTCATTTTACATGATATAGTTTGGTTAAACGTACACTTTAAGTTGCCAAAAAAACTCCCTGGACGTTTTAACAAGGGAACCGCCATCTTGTTAGACCTATGTTTGAAGATTACAAGAAATATTAGTATGTATTTTATTTACGTGACGTTGGCAGAATTGTACATGAAAACAGTTGCTATTAAAAGAAAAAACTTTCGGCAACAGTATTATTAAATAACCGTGTTATCATATTTACTTACATCTTCATTTAACATTAAGTAAAATTGTTATCATCACGTACCTAATAATGTGCTAGCTTACGACATAATAAAAATGTATGTACTAATGGATGAATGAGTAAACGAAAAGCGTGTCTCCAAAAAACACTCTAGATATAATGAAGCTTACAACATTTTTATGATAGATACGTCATAAAAATGTCTCCAATTACTGTTATTAAATTATACGAACGTTAGCATTTTGAGATTGTTCATAACAATGTAAAACTATAATAACTCATAGCTATCGAGTATTTATGTCTGGTCGAAGGCTGCAATGAAGCATACAAGCCACTGATTGCCTGTTTTGATCACTGTACTCGCTCAACCGAATAGATTGAAATTTCCATATATACTGTCTGTTAATTTAACACTGGTAAATAAAGATATAATTGTTAATAATATAAGATTTACGACTTATTTTTCTATTATTATTAGTACAAAGTAATTACTACAAAGGTTGTTTTGACGATGTCTGTTCGGATGCTATTATAGATTTACTTTTATTTTCTTAAATCATTTGATTAAATACCTAACTTCGATTTTGATTAACAAAACAAGCTGATTGTAGTTTTTTTTAGAATTAATTTGGAATTAATTGTACAATTAGATTTTAGGATGCAAAACTTATATCTATTTTTATATATTTCACGTTGGTCCCTACATAAATTATTGTGATAGTAAACAGGATATCTTAAAAGTATCTACTTTCAGATCTTGTGAGCAGTTATAATACAAATGATTGATGAAGGTTTCAACTTTTCAGAAGAAAAAATATGTAAGTTATAATAATTGAAGTAGTCTTTTTACTAGATATATTAACAAGAATAACCCATTTATGCGTGATTGTGTAACAAACATCTAAACGTACAAACTTTCACATTTATAGTAATACTAGCTGTGCCCGCGACTTCGTCTGCGTGCACTTCAGAATTGAACTTTTAACAGGATAAAAAGTATCCTATGTCTTAATCCAGGTTATAAGGTGTCCGTGTGCCAAATTTCATCCAAATCCATTTAGCCGTTTTTGCGTGATTGATTAACAAACAAATAAACTCACTTTCGCATTTATAATATTAAAGTAAGAATAACATATATATAATAATATATTATACTAGCTGTGCCCCACGGTTCCACCCGTGTTAAATTTATTCGACAAACTGTCCACGATGCCGCTTCCAGCGTGCCTGTGTAGCAGCCCTATCGTTGTTCCACTTCGCGTACTTGCCTACAGCTTGCCAGATCGCTCGACGTTCATAGTTACTGCTCCGCTCCTTAGGGGCTTAGTGTGTTGTTATATAGCCTATACTATTCCTCATAAATCTGACTAATTTTTCGAATCCACCGGGTAGTTACAGAGATTAGCTCGTTTAAACAAATAAACAATGAAACAAAAAATTCTTCAGCTTTATTATTCTAGTATAGATTATAGTAGGATTTAAAAATCCTACATTCTATTGCTTCTTCTTTAATCCTTTAATTCAACTTGTTGCAAAAGAGAGCAGGCAGTATTTTTTTTTTCAGTTTGACTGACTATACTGTCACTTCTGATTACCAAAAGAATTTTTTGAAGTAAAACTTATTTAGGCGCGACAAGTAGGTAACTGGACGACAATTCAACGTTACGGCAATATGGCGTCATGTTTCTGTACCATCCGGTTTTTAAATATTAAATATTTTTGATTTTGAAACTTTGAAAAATTTTGAAAAAAAAGATGAGTTTAATTGAAAGTGCAACATCATGGAACTTCCTATACAAATACATTTATATAAAGGGTGTAAGCAATGTTAAAATATTATCGACCGTCGGGATGGTTATGACGGTCGGGGTGGTGGTGACCGTCAAGATAGTGCTGACCGTGGGGATAATGGTGACCATCAAGATGGTGGAGACCGTTGGGACGGTGGTGGCAGTAGGATTAGTATATAAATAGTCTAGTAAACAAGTTCAGAAACGTGTTAATTCTTGTTACTGCGAATTCTTGAAATCTATGGACAGTTATGCAATAAATCCTCATATGATGTATTTATTTTTAACTTAATCGCCATTTCTTATAACGCCAAAGAAGTTTTACTTCAATCGCGTGTGATGGTTACACGCTTTTAAATATTATTTTTTTATAGCAGTTTGCCAAAGTTATGTTGTATGTTGCGTTTTTATAATATATACTGTAAGGATTATCACTTGCATCAACACCTACCTAGTAAACAAAGCCGATATTAAACATAAACAAGCATTTACACAAAGATTTATTAAATTATCAGATGTTCTTGTCAATTTTTTTATTTTTGCAAGGATGTTTTAATTATGCCTCGAGGTAACACAATTATCGTAAAAACTTGACTAGATACCTGACTTAATAACGATTTCATTATATTACATATATACTTATATTCTGAATAATTTGAATAATATTTTAGTTACCAAAATAGATAACTATTATTAAGCAAACATTGTTCATTTAGCTTTGATTAAGCAAAATATATTTTTTTATAATATATTACATATATTTTTTATTGTCGATTTTTTTAAGTTACTTGCATTACTTAACCTCTCTTACAATACAGAAATATACTTACACGTTATACCTATACATGCATACATAGTATACTAAACTCATAAACGCAGCGCGCACATAAATCTCTGGGTATTGAGTGAAAATCAGCGCTGGAGGACTCACCTCCTTCAGCATATATGCTGACTCGCTGCCCATTTGCTACACAACACATCACAAACTAACGTTATGTCATATTATCTACAACCTGTTTTCTTTGTTTATCTTTTCTTGTAACTTGTGTGTGTGTATGTGACAAATAAAGGTCTTTCTTTCTTTCTTTCAAAATCAGAAGATTACATAAATGCACACACTTTTTATTAATTCCGTCCAATGGCGAAGGAACAAACTATACGGTCCATTCGATAATGTCCTCAGGATACCATTCGAGCTACCACTAAGTTTCAAAATAACTCCTATATTTGTAGGAATGATGGCTCAGTGATAGAGTGTTTGAACGCCGCGTCAAACGATATGGTGTCCAATCATAAAAGCAATTGCAGCGAAAGCATTTTTCAATTTGATCACCTTAATTTAAAAATATGTTAACAAGCGGCAACTGGTGTGCCAAACAATAACACTTGTTTTTATACAGCTAAGGTATAAGCTATACACACTTGTAAAACCATAGGTATCACTAGCGTGTTGCCGACCTTGAACCCCCCTACTCCAAAGAGCTCTGGAAGCCCTACTGACCGCAGGAACACAACACATGGTTATTTGGCTGCGATATTATTTAGGGTTGATGTATTTCACCAGTCGGACTGCCCTAAGAAGAGAGAGAAATCTCGAAATAAATTTATCTCTGCCCTACCTCTTTTAAACTTTGATACCGGCGTAGTTTATCGTGATACCATCTATCATCACATCGTCTTATCGTTATCACTTATAATTTAGAAACAATTGTGTTATTTAATGTATTTTTCAGGACAAAATAACTTTTAAATAACGCTATTATCGCATCTAAGTGGAGCTGCTTTATCACGTTCAATAGCAGTAATTATAATGCCTTAGAAATAATATGGTTTTGATTCCTTACAGACTTCGGACAGTTAATTAAAGCTATATATCTCACATATTTATATGAGATATAAATATTTATTATCACTGTAAATTGTAACTTTAGGCTATTTTCTGTCGACTATTAAAATATATAAATAAACAGCATTTACGGATGTATTAATACTTATTGTATCTAATATTAACACATTAACATGCGGAAAAATATAATACGAAAAATTCATATGTACAGTTATTATTTTTTGCATATATTCCACCAATGTTTTTCGTTTGAATTTACTTTTTTGCGATTTCTTGTTAAAGCACTCTGTTGTATGTTTTTGTAAAGAAAATTATTCAAAGGGCGTTTTTTTTCTATCGGACTACAGGGTTAGCCATAAGGGCGCTGAAGCCTCAGACGGCTTTTACAGCTTCACCCGGCTTGGGGACGAGCATTGAAGGCACTCAGCCGCGAAAGCGTGGCAACAAGAGTGCAAGGGTGCCAAAGTGGCCAAACCTCGGCTAGGACTGTTGCCTTAGTTGCAAATAAGGAACTGGCTACATACTGGCTACATGTTCCTTCCTTCTGGGAGGAGGGAAGAAACATTCGGATATGTATTTAGTAATCTGTCAATTTTTGTCTAAATTAACTAGCCAAAAAAAGGTTCCTTACAGAACCCGAGTACCTGAGTGGTGTACATGTATGTAGAGATGCAGTGTAATGATTGTATGTTGGTAGCTAGTGAATGCAGTGTCACTGTATCGCGTGAGCTGCTGCTGGCTCAAGGGCTCCATGCTGGAGGAACAGACCTAGGCTTGAATTGCCGCAGGAGAGGGTGGACGTGGCGGGTGTGTGGGAGCGAAGTTAACCGCCCGACCCCTACAGAGGGAACGGTGGTCTCGCGGGCGTGGGCGCGAGTACGCTTGGTTTATAAGGAGTAGGGACGGACATGTAAAATATTTGCGTACACAGTATACAATGTACACCTGCAAGTATCTAAGTCTAAGTATGTATATTATGTGTTTCTATTTATTTAGATCGTATAAAATTTATTTATGTATCTATACTATTGTCAATATATATAAGTACTTATATTTTTGTGTTAGCGCATTTTTACAAATTATTTTATTTGCGCTACCTACAACGGTAGGTATCTACTTTTTTTTGTCCAAAAAATCTGTTGGTTTGCTGGAATAAAATGCGTAAGGCATTCCTTTCATGAATTCCTTGCATTCTTCGTTCATTCATTCATTATGTGTCTAAGTATGCTGACTATACTATAATACTAAATAATAATGGCTATAGTCTCATTTGCATACAGTTTTGTAAAAATATTGTCACAGCTGAATTTATTCTTAAATAACAATATCACTTACAGTTCGTCGACTTAACAATTACTCAGTTACATTTATTCACGCTCACTTCCAAACCGCAATGTAACCTGTTAATTTTTTTTAATGCACATATAAATGTGAAACAACTCTTCCAAACTACATGCACAGTTGATTCAAAATTTAGATACTTACCTCAAATGACACAAACCAAAATTAAAATTTTGTAATATACTTATTTCTACAAATACTCACTTTTAAATAAACCCATCTTGAAACATTTTCTCATCGTGTTTGAAAATATCTGTCGGTTTCCGTCGTTCAAATATTAACTAAACACTATTATTTAAATACTAAATATACAACTATAACTCCCTACTGTAAACTAGTTTAATTTATTCTAAGATAAAATATAACAAAATAATAATTCACGATGTTTTAGATTTTGATGTAGAAATTGTAGCGCGCCGGTTGACTACAAGCTGATACATAATCGTACTGAAAGCAAAACAAGCGCAAGAGATTGCGTCGAGTGTACACGACGCGACGCGCCGCACCGCGCGCGCTGCGCCTGCGTCATGTCCCTTGCGATCTCATTGCCACGCTAAATCATACGTAAACTATACTAACGCACCTATCACGAGGATTAGTTTTTTTTAAACCTTTAGCACCTTTGACAAGCTAGATTTTGTAAATGACCGGCATATATTTAATACTAGAAGTCCAAAGTCAATCTGTGTTTTAGACTTGAAAGCTTTTTAGGTGATAGTGTTAGGTTCTATAATAAGTTCCTTAAGCACATTATTTATTCGCCGGACAATAAATTCAAGGACCATGTCAAGCAGATGTTATTTTCAAAATGTTATTATAGGGTGCATCATTAAGTGAATGATAGAGTGATGTCTGAAAGTGACTCCCCCCTCTCTGTACATTCACTAAAATATTATAACTATTACATAAATGTAAAAAATATTTAAAAAATGAAGATAAACCTGATCGAGTTTCTTATCAGATCTTCTTGGTAAATGGGATGTTATCAAACCGGTGGGTGGTTGTCTTTTGAAATTAATTAGAGCTTTCATAGGGGCAAAATTAAATAAATTATTTTTGATTATTTTCTTTGCTACAATCTCATATTCTATACATATTATAACACTCAATGTCTCTCTGTCTGTCTGTCCGTTTATGTTCTTTTCACGCGAAAAACACAAAACCGATTTACATGTTTTTTATTTTATTTTAATTCATATCTAAGTTATAGGATATATTTTGTAAGATAAATTAACATACGAAATAAGCAGTGACGATAATGGTAAATCAATTCGGAAAAAAGGCGCATTTGGGGCTGCTTAAATCGCTTACGAAGAGTAAATCACACGAGATATATCAAGTTAATGTTGTACATAATTGTAGATCTTAAAAAGATCTATAAAAAAGTCAGAGATAGCATATATCTAAGTTCTAAGGATCACTCACAATAAGCATTTTTGAGGTAGCTCAATTCGCGCGTGGCGCTCGACCATTCTGAATTCTCTAGCATTCTGAGAGCATTCTGTAGTCCACGCGGTACAGCTAGTCGGATATTAAGTGACGATATGGCCTAAGATGGCTAAGCCTGGGAGGGGGGACTGGCTCTGAAGTACAGCTGCCGGAACACACCTATATACGTGTTTGGCGATAGATTTTATACTTGAGGGTTGTAGCTAGCCAGACAGGCTTTAGTATATGCCCCTCTTTTTACAATTGAAGAGAGTAAAATAATAAAACTTGAACACTGGTACAATTAAAAGGCTTTGAAACAATAGAAGGACTGTAACTATGAACAATCTCAAGGAACAACTTTTCTATAATAATAGGTATCTTATACTAGTCTCTGATAATATAGAGCTTACTTGTATTCTATTATATTTAAACAATTCTAGTAATAACATGATAGACGATTATCTTAGAATACTCACTATCTTTTGAACTGGTACAATAAATCTCAAGGATTTGTATGTCTGCAGATAAGCAAGATTAACGAAAACTATATTTAAAAATGTATAAAGTTAATAGGAAAAATTACATTATTGAACTGTTATAGTTATAGTATTGATAATCTAACATAGAAAAAAAATAGTTTCAGACACTTTAGAATAAGACCAACATCAAAGAGTCTTTCAATTTTGAAAGGTTAGAAAAACTTGCTGTTTGTTTTTTATATAACAAGCGCTTTGCCCGCGGCGTCGCACGCGTCATAGACTTTCACGCTATCTTTTACACCAGGTTTTCACCAGGTATTGAATTTGAAAAAACTATTAAACACGTCTGTCTTAATTTCTAACTGAATTGTTTAATACTAATTTTCATATATCTATCTTCAAAAATGACGAATTGTCATATCCAATTTCATCCATTTTTTCACCACCTTACGGGTTAAATATCCTTCCTTAGTGCTCACCTACAGTGTAAAAGGAAACCGCATGCAAACTTTTATGCTCCTAGCCCCCGTTGTTCGGGCTGGGAGTTGATATGCCATTTTATCCATAGTTATCCTTTTATATATAGTATATAGATTAATCAAAGTAATTGAAGTCGCATCTATTACATGCACTCATTCATATATCGATAATCACTAATTATATATCAATAATAACTAATTAATTAACAAAATTATCAAGTTTGAATGTTTCGTTTCTTTGAATCTATCCAGCATATTTTAGCAAGTACATAGTGAATAATGTTAATGTGTGTATCGCGCACTAACGGTTCAGCTGCATAAAATATTAATTTTATTTAGTGGTACATTTTTCTGTTAAGCAATCAAATTAATTATACAAGTATCATTAATAATGTAATTTTCTTCTTTTTTTTGTAATTGTTGAATTACCAACCGAAGTTTTGGTTTTAATTTCGGCCAGGTTTAGCGATCCATGCTAGTTTCAGGTTTAATGTTTATTTTGACCCAATTATTGGCTAAACTATCATTTAAGTGCGGCTCTATCGGGTAATGTTCAAACAAATTCACTCGCCTATACCGCTTGTTGAGATTGACTTAGTATTGTACCTGTTTGTGGGAAATTCTAGACTATTATAGTATATTATGGGTTCCATATATTCAGTGGCGGATTTCCCTTAAGGCCAATTAGGCCCAGGCCTAGGTCGGGCAGATATTAGGGGCGGCTAATCGTGGCATAAAATATACTACCAAATGCAACATATGATGACAATAAATAACAGTACACTAAAGCATAATATGAAGTATATATTAAGAGTCCGGTCATGGATAAAAATCTAGTTTGAATTACAATATTGACATGGTAAAGCTGTACTTTAATACCATCAAATTTGAAATGTTTTATTAAATAATGAGCTGAGAAGGGGGCGGTGCTACACGGCCTAGGGCGGCCAAGACTGCAAATCTAAGAGAATAAACTGGCACAAAACTAGAAAAAAAGAACACTTAACTACATAGATTTCAATTTCTGTTCTGCCGAAACTAGTAGTGTAGCTAAATATTCAATGGCGGTTACAGTTTCGGCTGAAATCGTATTTTGTTCGGACACTAAAGTTTATTTGAATTTATTTTTTGTTTAAATAATACAGTTATATTAGCTTCACTTATAACTAACTATCAAACAATGTAATAAAATCTTAGAAGTCAATATTAACCTACTTCTAATTGTCGTATCGAAATGAAACTTTGTATGTAAATGAAGTTCGGACGACAACACTATAATTTGATATCTTGGAGCTGATCTGATGATGGAGCCAGGAGGTGGATTGTGGAACACATCAGTGGCTACTAGTAAACCCCTCGAGTTTGTGCTCATATGATATGTTTTGACAAGTGTAATAGATTGGGCTTAGTAATTGGTGATGTTTATTATAAGACTAAAAACTTTGAAATTTTATAGTGCGTAATTAAAGCGCGTTTTTCATTATTTAAACTAATTTATGTAAAATTATTATGTAAACAATACTAAACAATTCTATAATATAATGGTTTATTGAGACAATGTATTGATTGAAATAAATTTACCTTAAATGGTTTTGTTGTTCACGTTACCGTTTTAAATTATTAGAAAATCAACGACTTAAACCTTTTGTATATTCTAATACTACGTCATGGACTTATTTGCGTTTATTCAGTTACGTTGACTTTTAGTATACAAGGAGTTGGGTATTATTTACCATTGGGCTCTTTAAGAAGATACTTCTGAAGAACTGAAATAATAAGGTTAATATCGTAAAAAAAATATAATAAAATTAATTAAAAAATTGTTAAAATTAATTTTCATATTTCGAAACTCAAATAACATTATCAGAAATGTTTACGAACTTTATAGAAAAGAAAATATCTTTGGTAATGTCATAGTAAAAAAAATTATTTTTGGATTTATAAAGCTTGCATTTATTGGTTACTAAGTACTATATATATATATATATATATATATATATATATATATATATATGTCGAATTTAAAATGATAATATCTGGGTTACAAAGCGTTGCACGTGCGTTAAGGTTAAAATGCATATGTTTTTAAACTTTGAGTTATTAAAAAATGTATATTTGTTAATCAAAAAATTATATTACTAATATAATTATAATTGAAATATATAAAAATAACAAGAATCAAAATCGACTATAGATTTTACTCAAAGATATTTTCGGTCGAATAAAAATCCTAGTTAATATCAAGTCGTGACAAAAAAAGTTTTTATTATAAAAAGATGTTTAGTAAAACATTACAAGCTCTGTTCCCAGATATTATTATTTTTCTGTTATAGAATTTTTATTACATAATATTCGTATTGCGGTAATCCATATTTCAAAGGTCAGTTGATGAATCATGATAAAGCACTAATCTATATCTCATTAAAACTCATTTACTTCAATTTTATAATTAACTCCATTAATAATTTTATATTAATCATGTCCAAAAAATTCAAAAAGTGAAAACACAAGTATCTATTTTCACTTACAAATTGCACAATAACAAATTGCTAGCAATTTACATTTGGATATAAGTTACGAATTTTGAAATTTAAGCTCATTGAGTGTACAAGCACAGAGGAACTATCACCGTACAGTTTTATATCCATCAAAGCCTAAAAAACGTAAGTACCTTTTCATTCTTTAGTACTATTAAATTATTACTTTTTAAATCTAGACTATAGAATATCAAGAATGCCTCAAATAATTCAATATATTTTTTCGTGTTCAATAAGTTTCTGCCTACCAAAGATTTATTTATATTGCTATTAAATTCCATGTAAAGATTTATTTTAAAATACAGAAGTTAGAAGATAATTGATAACAATTTTTATAGATGTGTATATGTTATGAGCAATGTATGAAATAAAGATATCAAACTATATATCACATAGAATGCCGTCATAATTACATAATATAGGGCCACATAACATAAGTTTCTTAATTTAAAACAAAAACCATCACATGAAACTTTAAGATTCCGCCAAAAACTCTCACGTGATATTCGAGATGTATTTCAAACTTTGCCGGTTTCTATAGAATGTCTAGGCCTGCCGGGTAGCTTCAGGCATTCTATACATTGCCTATAACATATATATATCGACGTTAAGGTAATAATAGTAAACTAATGTTAGATGAATAAAGTTATCAAAGTAAATAAGCGCACTGAAAGTAACTTAATATACGAGTATTTAGGTATGAGTGCAGTTTTAAACATTTCCGAAACAAACATATACGTGTGAATTTATTGTTTTAATATTTAATCTTTTTATACGTCCTAATGTTTTGTTACGAAAACCAATAAAAACACTTTGGTTAGTTGTGCAGTGAAGAAAATAATCATGATGATTGTAGAGCCCGCTGATAGTAAATATCTTATGTGCGTGCGTCTGTAAGTGAACGTGAACTTCTGAACGACTAAGCCGATTGAGATTATATTCACGTAACATTATTTGTTTTATCGAGGCGATAGTTCATAACTATGTTAGGAACCGATAGGTGGCGCTATGCTCAAGCCATTAGCTACAAGGGCAAAACATCGTCAGCCGTCAACTAGTCTTAGTTAAGGATTCTGTAACTTCCGAAGGACTTGACCGATTGAGCTCATATTTACATATTTGTTTTATAGAGTCGATGGTTTATAGATGTGATAGGATTCGATAGTTGTTGCTGTGGTCGAGTTATTAATTACCAGCTAGTCATATATATAATGGTATTGAAAGCATTTTTTTTTATTAATTGCGTATTAAGTTCCTTTTGATGCTCTGTATGTTTCATTTTGTATTGTGTCACTATTAATTTATGGATATATACACCCAAATATTTGAATTGTAATTTTAATGAATTTTAGTTTTTTTTTTCCGTTATAGTTGAAGGATTTCTTAATATCACCAAAAATCCTCTTAACACTATTCGTAGATATTAGGTATATTTTATTATTTGTTGTCGAAATCATAAAAAAACGTCCGATAAGAGTTTTCGACTAATCTCGACGTCCCCATGACAGACGCTTGTTGAGTTGTTCTAATATTTACAAAATTATTACACTTTAAATAACGTTGTTTGAGTGAATGAGCTTTGGAAACTAAAACATGATCAAAATACAAGACTTCATCCGAATAATTACAAATACAGCCGTTTCCGAGAGACAAATTTAGCATACTATAAAGGTAATAAAAATTAAATACTTTTCTTTAGTAAGCGTATTACTTGAGAACGGCTGGATCGATTTGGCTAATTCTGTTTTTATTTTAGTAATTTTAAAGCTTTCCTGAAAATTTGAAAATATGGGATTTTTTTTTGTTTTACAAATTATTATAATCATGGGAAAGTTAAGAAAATTGGAAAGGACTATTGACTATTGTTATCGAGTTATTGCGTATATGAATATTAGGTACCTTTAGGGATTATTAGATATAGGTACAGCATACTGGGATCAAGATTTGTATAAGTTTATATTTATAATTGCAGATGTTACGCATCACTCTTATTACCTTACTCTTAGTAACAGTTACAACCCAAACTGTATTAAACTTTGGAGATGAAGCATCATCTGAATCAGACGTCGCCGAATCCATTGGATCTGGATCTTTTTTTATTGGAATCAAAAACGAATTGAAAGGAATTATTCAAGATCTACTACTTCAAGCGCTCAAGTATTTGAAAACGGGAATGATTAAATTCAAAATAAATCTTCTGAAGAAGTTGCAGAATTACACGTTGTCTCAAGTATTCACCATTATATTTGATTGTATTAGAGATTTTGTGATAGAACCAACGTATGAAATCTTTTACGAACCTACCAGGAAACCTACCGGCACATCTTCAGATTATGTATATAGACATCCATATCAATTTGTCTCTTTATAAAATTTGAACAAACATAATAAATAGATATTTTCGATGTAACTACCATAAATTGTAACTTATTATAAAAATAAAAATTGTAATAAATATTATTTTATTTTATTTAACTAAAATAACTAGCTGTGTCAGCGGGTCCGCTCGCGTGGACTTCCAAAAAAGCTTTTTTATGGTTTGTACGGAACTCTAATTATTTTTGTAAAAGTTATTCCTTATAATATCAGCTATCTGCCAGTTAAAGTCCCGTGAAAATCGCTCCAACCGTTTGGGAGATTACCCGGATCAAACAGACATACAGACAAACATTTTAAAAATATATTTTTGGTTATAGGTACCATGTATACTTTCATATGTATTTAGTAAAAATCTGTTATTTTTACATTACAAACATAAACTTCAATTTTATTATATGTATAGATAGAATGTCCTTATTTCATTAATTCTATGATGGTATTTAATTTTTCTTGATTATTCAGTTTCAATAGTACTGGTGTGTAATAAAACTTTCCTAAGATTCAAATTTATTCAACGTATTTATTTACATATGTGTACTCCAAAAATAAGTATTGCGCAATGAGAAATGTTTTTATCTGTCTAATACCTCTGTAGTTACGTCCAAATATTAGATATATACCTATACATCTACAAAAACCGATCTGATCTCTTTTCATATTATGCAACAATGAATTTTAATATCAATAACAATTTATGCAGTAATTAATTTTCAGTTTTAAACTTAAATATAATCAAGAGATCAACATGTGCCATGTCTGCATATGTCGACTTTTCTCAGAAGTATGTGCTCTCAGTATTATGTACTTTTTTTAACAGTAGCACGATAAAGTGACGGCTTTGTGTCTGTTGGTATGTTTACACAGTGTTCTACTAGTTTCAAGCAGTAGGGTAATAACCACGTTAGTCCACGAACCACGACGTAAGCAGGATTCCAACGCCGAGTAATCTCCTGTTATATTGTTCTCACATATAGTGTCACTATAGGAACAGTTTTCAAACATTCAGATTCCCTTACGATATTTCCTTACAGCGTCAGCCTCACTGCTATAATTTCAAATCAGTATATTATGTACATATCATCGGTGATACTGCAACATGTTTTATGTCAAATACATCGACCTCAATTTTATTCATTGCAAAATTTTATGTTACAAATGTTCACAGTGCAATATAAAAATAATGGCAACCACTGCAAGATATACAATCCATCGCCAATACTGATGTCATGCCGGCTTGTGTATATGTCTCTTCACGTTACGCTTCGTTACCAAGCCCGGTAAAGCTGTAAAAGCCGTAAAGGCTCCAGGGCCCCTAAGGCTAACAATATAGTCAGTTCAAAAAAAATATGTTAACGCTTCGTTACGCATAACATAGGAAAAAGAGGCGAATAAGCTCGCTGGGAGATTCTTCCATAGCTTTACGGTACAGCAAAGGTTTCTTTGACTTTAAGACTTTGCGAACTTTTTTATTCGTGTCAAAATGGCACGTGTGAAAGGTTACCGTAAAGCTGTGGCTCCGAAGCCCAACGCGTGTGGTCTGAACACTCGTCATGGTACAGATGATAGAAAATTCTCAATGCTATGGCAATAAATAACAGCACTGTTACTGAATTTTATGCAACCTCGGCTTGATGTGGTGTAGATTCGTAAATCCATTGTTGTTGTTGCATTTTCAACTCTTAACTTCGTAAGTTCTTATCTTCTAGCTGGGGTGATTCAAACTAATAACTAAAATACGAGTACAGGTCTATCTTTTCATCGTCAAAATTAGTGCTTTGAACATGACCAACCGTTTATAGTCTTTATTTTTTGTTCAAAAATTAATAGATATGTTTAAGCTTACATACTGGTTTGACCAAATTTAAAAATCAAATAAAAATGTGTAATGGTCGTATTATCACTAGTATCAACTTTTGGGATGATAGCGTGGCAAACTAAGTAAGTACTCAAGTCTAATAGTGGTAGATGATGATGGTTGAATGGATAAAACAGTGGAGTCTCAACACGATATATGTTGGCCTAAACGGTACTTATGTATCAATAAATTTTTCGTTGGTCGCGTAAATTTACAAGTATATTATTTACATCAAAAAATAATATCTTAGTAATGCCATCTAGTGAAAAAGCAGAAGAATAGATTGATTATCATTATTATTATTATCATTGACACATAATATGATTATCGTGGGGATGAGTATTGCTTCATACGGTAATCCTACTAAATGATGTAAATATCACACTATGAAGATTTCAATCCCTTTAAAAAGTCGTAAATTAAATCATATCAAATCAGGTACCGCTTCCCGCAGAATGTAGTTTATGTAGTAAATGCCCTACGATCATCTAGGTTTTTGATGAGTTCGTTAGTCCGTGGAAATTGTTCGTGTAAATAAATATACACAATAGCCAATGTGTCGCCCAAACTTGACTGACACACTGTCATGTGTTTAGATAAAATTAAAGCTTTTTTTCTTCACAATTACCTATTAATTATCCAAAATCCGCGACTTTTTTAACAGCGTCATCATCCTAAAGTTTGATCTGCAACTATCCAAAGGTTGCCAATTCCTTTAAAGCATGCGTCAAAATAATGACTCACATTATTTAACTCCTATCAAACTAGGCACGTTTAAGTATTATTTTGTTAAAAGTGATATTAAAATCTTGCAGGCGCTTTAATATTCTAATAAAATAATTAAGGCGAAATAACTATCAACAAAAGTTTTAAGCCTAATAATATACTTTCAGTAAATGTTAATGCACTCGTCGACTTAAGTCATTAACCTTCATTTTAACTCTAATTACTGTAATAAAATTGCTAGTATATAATATTTGGCGATCATTTATATTTATTTTAAATGCGTTTCATATATTATTTATCTCCTAACAAAGTAGTAATATTTACATTATATATTGTAAAAATTGTTATTTAAAACTTGTAGGCGTTTTAATATTCTTATTATTAAGGTGAAGTGATTATTATATAAAATAAATTATCACAGTGTTATGTAAAATCATATCCTATCAGTAAATGCTAATACTCGTACAGTCATCGACTTACGTTCTCCTATATACAAATGAACTCTGTGGACTTAGGTCATTAACCTTCAATGTCACTCAAATTAATGACTTAAGTAACATTGCTATTATATAATGTTAGGCGATTCATTATTGTTGAAATATTTTACTAATATTGTTTAAACATAACATTGGTTGTCTTTTATATATTTCTTTATATAAAGAGCTATATTGAGTAATATATATATATATATATATATATTAAAGTACAGGTAAATTTTTTCAAAATAAATCGAACGATAAGCATCTATAAAAGAGATTTTGTAAATCCTTTCCATACCCTGAAGTTACTTATTTATTTAGGATTGAGAACAGTCATTCAATAAAAAATACATAGATAATACAAATATAGACAACAATATTATTGAAAAACTAAATTGATTGTTTATGATAAAGGTATAAAACTGTTCTTTTTTATTCGAACCTTTTATAGATATAGGTGTACTATCAGTCAAAAAAGTTAAAGGTGAAAGGAGAATGCCCTTAAATGGTACCAAATTTTCTCATGCCTCTATATCTTATATCTTAAAACGAGCAATTTTTGTATATATATATAATCTAAATCTCGGAAACGGTTCCAACGATTTTCACGAAATTTAGTATACAGGGGGTTTCGGGGACGATAAATCGATCTGGTTAGGATTCATTTTCAGAAAATAATATGCAATCGGAAATAATATCTTATAATCAATATATTTACTAGATTCTAGCTACTCAATAACAGATGGCATTAGCTACTCAAAGACAGCACTAGAGTGTGTCCAGATACACTAGATATGTACTTATACTTATACTTATATATCAAATTCAATACTTATATTTCAAATTCATTTAATATACAGTGTATTGTGCTATACGAGTAGAGAGCACTATAATTTTCGAATAAAAATAGGTACATTTAAGGAACGTACTCTTAACTATAAAAAATATAGTAGAAACGAATCGTTTTATTTTAATTTTATATAATAACTTTATCTAAGATAACTCGGGGTATACCTTTGTAGACAATAAGTAACAAAAATGTTTGATTGACAAAGGCGTTACTTTACGGAAAGCCATCGTAAATCATTAAATTAAGTTAATTAATAAATAAATATGTTATTTAAACTGCTTTGAACTAGGTAATCACATTTTCACATACAAACACAATTTCGATTTATTAAATCTATACAATCAAACTTAATATTTATATATATTTTTTTATCTATTTTAAATCGATAATCGTATTGGTAACACTGCGTATCGCCACATCCCTAGTTTTTAGGTTATGTTGTATTTTATAAAATACCTTCGAAGCCAAGTTTTATTAATAAAAAACATTTGCGGGTGTTATTACAGTAAATCTAGAATATTATAAACAAAGATTGACTTAGATGCAATAAGAGACGGGATTGCATAAATCCATGAGCATTCTCCTTTAGTAGACAATAAGATATAAATTTTACATTGATGAAATCGTTAGAAGGTACTAATATAATGTACTAATATAATAATACTAATATAATAAAGCTGAAGAGTTTTATCGTTTGTGTGTATAAACCCGCTAATGTCTGGAACTACCAGTCGGATTCAAAAAAATATTTTTATATATGATAGCCATATAACGAGGAATAATATAGGCTAACTTCACGCTACGGCCTTAAGGGATGGAGCAGTAATTATGAACGTCAATCAAGCTATAGGCAAGTGCGGGAAGTGGAACAACGATAAGGCTACATGGGTGGGATGGCGGCGTCGCCGTAGGAATTTCTCGAAACACGAGTGAGACCGTGGGGCACAGTTATATTATTATTATTATTAACTTATCATGAAACATTATAAATACACAATGGAATTAAAAGAAGCATTGTTACATGAGAAATATTTTAGTAGCAATTAATACAACAAATTATACTTTTATCGGTTTCCCTGTCGAGGGATGACCTTACGATTACTTTTCAAGTGAACGCTCTAGTGGCGAACCTTGTAAAACTCCTCAACCATTAATTAGCACAAAACAATATGAGTTGTAATCCGTCAATTATTTATAACTTACTACATGCGCACCGCGGTATCGCCTGCGTTAAATTCGCATTATATCGACCAGTGTTGCTTGTGCTGTGTTGTCGTTCTCGCTTCGCGTATTTTGTCTACAGCTTGCCTGATTGGTCGATGTTGTAGCGGCACATATTATTAAGCCCAGATGTTTTATTGCTGTTTATTTCAAGATACTAGTTGTAAGTCTTAAGTATTAATGCCAAATTCGTTTAATAAACACAAATCCTAAATTAGCCTTCTCAACGATTTACAAGTCGACATAAGGAATCCGATATTTTATTCAGGCCCGCAAACCTAATAGCAGTGACGATGCCACGGTTTGCTAAAATATTTATGGTTACTGCTCCGCTCCACAGCGTGCCTAGGGTGATGTTTTATCTATATTAATAAATTTGTAGTTCAGTCTGTACATGTATTTTTTCCAAATTTCTCGGTAGGTGTCCTATATGAAAGGCAGTGTCGAATATGCCATGAAATATTTTTTTGTCTGTCTGTCTGGCTGATTGTATATCCGGATATGATTCAGAAAAGGCTTGACGGATTTTTATGAAATTCTGTTCACGGAAGCTTATGTCATTGCTCAATTGATAGCCTATTATTTTTAGAAATCATGATAAAAATACTAATTTGACCCGATTTTAATGAAATTTGTACACGGGAAGTACATATAGGCTTATTTGATAGGCTATAATATAATATTGTCAATAAGGTGACTCAAAATACAAGTACAGGATGAAGAGGTTTTCTATCCAAGGGTCGATGAGACCCACGCAATGTTGAGGAAAACCCGTTTGTGGCCTCGTCATGTGCAAGTTTTAACTGGTCACTTATAGATTCAAAACTAAAGATAGCCCCGCGTGTGCTTGCAGCCCGGATATAGCCGACAGTATTTCACAAAATTATAGACTATCCTAGATATGACTCTTCCAGGTACGACCTCGAGTGTAAGACTGGAGGAAGAATCGAACTTTGCCCACTTAGATGCGAGATGTGGAGCATTGCAATAACTTCCTTGTTTTCATCAAAGACGTCGTAAAAAAGCTGTGTTAAAAAACAAATGAGTCACAATAAACACAAAGTTAATGACCAAACCTCGCTACCCAATAAGTTATACCTATTTTATTTTCTATTTTTATGAATTATATACAATTAAATTTTAAATTAGTTAGTGGATAAATTTTAAAATTACCTATTATTTACAAATTGAAATTTAACATTTTCATTTTAATTATACGTTTTAAATTCTGACGTGTTGTGAGACAGTTTCCGGAATCGTAACAAAGTTTTTGAATTATTCTTAATGCACTATTGTGATTCTAAGTAAATTGAGAAGTGAAATGATGCATGTTAGAGTAAGAAATAAGAAAGAGAAGGAGACGCTTTGATAGATTTGAAACACCAAAAGAGAAGGAAATCGTTGGCTTAGACATAAGTTCAGTGTAGTGATTAAAAGAGAAGAAGAAGCTTCAGTAGAATTAAGTTAAAATTAATTTTGTAAAAAATATCGATTGGGTTAATTTGGGAAACTCCTCATGGTAGGAAGTGTGTGTAATAAATTATTTTATATAGACAAAAGACCCGGATTTGCGTTAGGGGTATCGGTAGAAACTATTAAAAAATAATTGTAAGAACTGTATTTCACTATGAGATTAACAACCTTATGACAATAGTATAAAAATACGTGAGAAGGTGTGTAAGGTTGTCAGGGTAAAATGAAAGTAAATTCCGCTGTTTTTTTAATGAATAGATATATCGCTCCAGCAGTTTAGTTTTTAAACCATACGTTATCCAAAAAATATTTTGTATTTGAAATCAAGGATATACTGATCTCAATCATCTTTACGAACCAATTTTCATCCAGATCGCCGCCATCTTGATTCTGTCATTGTCAATGAAATTTCTTGATTCTCTCTACGGTTTTTGTTTTAATTTACCCTTCTTTACTGTTTGAAATCTTTTACGGCTTACACGGATTTTTCATTTTTCACTGGGGGCTCTAAATTATTCCGAGTTATCTATAGTTTCTGCTTCGGAACCATACCATTAGTTTTAGTATATGCTGATCGTCGTCAAACAAACATACTATTACATAACCAATATTACCCTTCATTTTGATTGCGATAAGTGAGGTTGTAAATAAAGTGATATAATACCCCATAAATATATTTTACCTTAACTTAAAGGAAAATATTTCATTGCAACCTAGCAACATTGTAAAAATGTTGTTATCAATATACAAATAACATGGAAAATGGAGTTTTTGGCGGGATCTCAAACTGTCATATAGTGATATTTATTTTTTATTCATAAATTTGTGTTATTTGATCCTATATTGTGTAATAAAGTTGACGTTATGCATAATAAAGTTTGGTTATTGTGCGCAAGTGAAGTGAATTGGAAATAATAACATGGATCATGAATTCTAAGATGCCACAAAAACTCCCTAGAAAGTTCTAACAAGGGAGCCACCATCTTGTTATGATACACAAATCGTTATAACACTGAAAATTTTATACACATCAATAATGGCATTAATGGTCTTCAATAAAGAATACCGGTTGCCAAGTTAGGAAAAAGAAGAAGAAGAACATGGAAAATAATATCAAAATATCCTTTGTTATCTTTATATTTTATTTTAATTTGGGAAACATTTTTACAGTATAAAAACACATAAGTCTAGATAATAGTAAAAATATGTAAAGTAGGTAGATATAAAACACAAGGGATACTGACATTGTATCCGGTTGCGTATCCGGTTTCTACATCTGCCTTTTTCTCAAAACTGTAACCATGGCTATAATCAAACTTAATCACCACTACTTATTAAGATTTTTATATCAAAAATAGTATTTTTAAAATGAACACAATTACGTTAGAAATAAATAATTGATTTATATAATTCAATTTGGTCGCGTGAAAGAGAAATATTATTTAATAATAACAATCAATGGCATTGATTGACTATGTATAATATAGATTAACCTTCATACTGGCTAGTGATAATTATTACAGATACTTTGTAGAATTTATTGTTCAACTTCAAGCATTAAATGCCAATTGAATTATAATTAACCAGTTATAATACTTAAATCGTTTTTTCGATAAAACGCAATAGAAATCCACGAACTAATTTTCTTTCTACTTTGCTGCCAGTAGGTTTGCACCAAATGGGAAAGTTATAACTTCATAAATTTATATAACAAGAAGCTTACTCATGAAAAAACACTAAGATCTCTCAACCTTCATGGTGAAGTTATACATTTCATATACACACAAACATCCATTTGGTATATCTCGTATGGTTTACTCAGCGTAAGCCATTTAAGCGCCCCATTTGATTCACCATTATCGTCACTGCTTATTTCTTTTGTTACTTTATCTTACAAAATATATCCTATAATCTGGCCAGATAACATAACTATGAATAGAAATAAAAAAGATGTAAATCAGATAAGTGGTTTTCGCGTGAAAAAAACATAAACAGACAGACAGACTGAGAGACGTTTTATAATACGTATAGAAAGATAATACAAATAATTATTGTATGCTACTGACTATTTCAAGAGCCAAAGGGATTTCCCTACATTTGTATTTGTATCATACAAAGGCAAATACCAATTAATGGATTGAAGTCCACATATAAGTTTGAAAATTTAAATATAACCTACCGAACTACAAAAGCTCTAAAAATAAATACTTAAAGAAAAAAAAGAACATTTTTTGTGATAATTTTTATTTAGGTTACGCTACGGACGTAATAGTTCAAGAGAGTTTTTATTTTAAGGAGCTCAATGAAATTCGTACTCGTGGCTTATTTTTTTATCGTTATAGGTTTTTGGCGTAGTGGTCACAATCTCACCTGATGTTAAGTGACGATGTGGCCCAAGATGATAAAACGCTAAACCTAATGGAAGACTGGCTCTCAAGTGCAGCTGCCAGACACACCTATAGGTGCCTGACGACAGCGTTACAGGGATTCGAACTCACGTCAATCGACGCGAAGTCGTACACGCTACCACTGAGCCATTATTGCTTATATTTTCGAGAGGAAAGTAGGAACTACATGCACTAAAAAGATTAAATTACATAAATAAAAGATCGGAATAGGTAGGATCGGAAATTCGAGGAAGGTATTAAGTATACTATCTCTTTGTAATTATTAGGTAAATATACTCTGCCTATTCCGATGTATGGACATAACCTACACGTATTAGAATAAGAGAGAGAGAAAGTGAAAGAGATAGCGAGGTTTTAAGAGAGATAGGACTCAGAGAAATTTCTTTAAAGATTTCTCTACTTAGGGCAGCCCGATTGGTGTGATAACTTCACCCTACAGAATATCGTAGCCAAATAATCTTGTGTTGTATTCCTGCGATGAGTAGGTTTTTCCAGAGGTCCATTGGAAGGGGGGTTCAAGATCGGCAACGCGCTAGTTACAAGCGTCCATTGGCTACGGTAGTCGCTTACCATCAGGCGAGCCGTATACTTGTATGCCACCTTAGTTGTATATAAAAAAAATACGGATTATTATTAAATGTCAAATCTATAATAATAATTGAATTTCATTTATTCCACATCGTCTCATATCTTAGTGAACATATTAACTAACAATAGATGTGTTTAATTTCCACGTGTTACCTGTATTAGATCACGGTACTTGTAACCATTAAGTAGTTCTTGTGAAATTCTTAGTTCAATGAATTGTCCTTGCAATATTAATGAGTACTTTCTGTTTGTTTAAATCACAGTTAGATCGATTACTGGTTTATATTCCGCTCGCATGAGAGTTAAGTGAGCTCTTCGTAAAAATACATTATTGTGTATACCATAGAATTACAAAATGATGGAGATTTGACATTAACCTATATCTAATATTTAAGTTTAATTATTTCCAAGAAAACAATACTAAATACTTGTAATTTTAGATTTAGATTTACACGATAAATGAATGTGATAACTAAAAAAATATATTAATTAAAAAGTAATATTGTAATCGTAGTATCTAATGCTGATCTTGCTTGTGAAATTTTGGCATACATTTTTTTTTCAGGACTAAAATGATGACAAGTTTGATTCGGTTTTGATATCATTTTTATATACATCAAATTACTAGCTGTTCCCCGCGGTTTCACCGGTGTATAATTGACAGAAATCATTGACTGACGATTTATAATACTTTAGTATAGACAATGTTTTTATCGGGTGGCCAGAATTATGCGTCACAACACTCACAACTCACGGCTCGTTTGCGCTACTATAGTCAGAGACCCAAGCCGAGTGTTGAATTATTTAAATTTTAAATTATCTCCCATACTATTCGTCCAAATAACATGCTGTAAAGGGCAAAGTTTATCTACATAAAATTGTCTTGATTATGACGTAACTTTCTTTTGTAAGAGTTAATATGCCATGCCTAATAATGATGCTCAATTGTCAATCAAATCACTTGTCAATTTTCAATAAAAAATTGTCACAAAATACCTTATTGTGGCTTATGTATAAGAGATAGGCATATGGTATTGCAGACTTTTTTTTAGATGTACTAAGGAGTCATATTTTTGTAGAACTATCAAATTTTTGTATCACTACCCATTACGCCAGCGCACGCGGATACAGTAGTTAGGATGCGCTATTTATTCCAACTTACTTAACAAAAATCAATATTTAAGGCTAGATGAGAGGTGTAACCTAATGCTAGATATACTATTCCTCGTGAATCTGGCCATCATATACAAAAATAATTTTTCGACTTCCGACTGGTAGTTTCAGAGATTAGCGTGTTTAAACAATCAACCAAAAAAAAACTGTTCCGCTTTATTATATTATATTACTAGTATAGATAATATCGTTCTTTTTTACAGTAGCACGGCAAAGTGAGGTGACCTTCTAGCAATTCATTGCCGTTCGTCTCTGTAATACCGGCCTGCAAACGTCACGGCAGCTGGATGTACACTGGCTGATTCTGAACCGTGACAAACTAAAAGAGACTCACTGTGACGGCTTCATTTATCAACATGTGCATGATGATCACGCTACAACCGCCTTACTCTTGACGCATTCGAGTTCTGAATAGAATCGAATAATATTCGATTTGGTGAGATTTGTCACTCTTGAAATCAACACCAGCGCACAATCGTGCTGTGGCTCGGAACGGAACTAATTTCGATCGATTTTTATGGAAAAATATTAGAATTAAAAGAATCCAAGCAAAGATTTATAATACTTTACGGTGGCTTGGGTATATACTGTGACCGGATGCAGATAAGGACGTTGATATGATTCGATTATAACTCAATCTTGTAGTTCAATAGTACACTTATAGGATCGATTTCGAATCATAAGTGAAATCGAATCAAAAACAAAATCAAATTCGAAACAGTGTCAAGAGTAACCCCCCTGATCCTTAACACCTCCGTTGATTACTGAACTTACACCGGTTGATCTCGGAACGCGACACTATGACGGATGTTACATCTGGTATATGGTAGTCGCTATTCAGTCGAAAAAAATAGGCATGTCCCAGCAAAATTTCACTTGCAATCAATGAAATAGTGATGACTACTGATATAATGAATAGAATATTTAACATTTTAATTTTATATATTAATATAATGTAAGTATTTATTGCAAATCACGGGGTACGATTTGGAAACATAATAAAACGGCTCAATAGTAGTCAATAAATAGCTCCCACGAAGGATATCTTAGCTGTAAATAGAATGGTAAGCCAAAACGATCGCTTCTCGTCATAAAACATACGTCATAGTTTTACGTGTACAGAAACGTAAATAAATTGAGCAACATTAAGGAACTATTGCGTTGGTGACATTGCACTATTAAGTGTAATTGTAAAAAATAAACTTGACCGAAAATAGTAAAAGGAACTTTATGATTAATGATTCTTTCAGGGTTTTTTAGTCTGCAAACTGTGGTATGGCTCATTACCTATAGTAATTGGAGTGTCATCTCCACTACATCTCGTAGACTTGGAATCGTGAACAGGGTGCGACGGTTTTTCACCACCGGTCTTCTTTACAAGACATAAGTTCGGTCGTGTATGGAATACCATTCGCATCTCTGAGATCAATCTCCGAAGTACCTCCTCGATGCTCTGCAGATTTCAGATACGGGCTGTCCGCATTGTTAATGATGCAGACGTTACCAAATACAACAAGCCGCTTCAGCTACGCAGGAACATCGCCTCGCTGAGCATATTCTACCGTTTGTATCTTGGTGAGTGCTCTGAAGAGCTGTTCAATCTAATTCCCTCCTCTCCTTTCCACAACAGAACCACTGGGCTTCGGAGTCACAGTTTTATGGTTATTTCTATCTCGGCACGATCTAAAAAGTTCTCTATGTCGTATCTTTTTCGTACCATGAAACGGTGGAACCATCTCCTGGCCAATGTCTTCCCTCCTTCTTACGACATCGAGTGCTTCAAGCGTAACGTGAAGAAATATTAATGCATACCGTCATGACAGCGGCGGCCACCGATGGATTGGCGATCTCTCGGTGGTCACCGGTGTGTTTGGATGTACTATGCTTACCATCAGAGACAGCGCAGTCAATTTGCCGAGCTACTATATAAAAAAAATGTGCAGCATTTCGTGCATAATGTAAATGTATTCTATCTCATTCTCTTGTAGGCTAAAACGTATAGATATATATGATTGTCTCTTTTTACTATCGCTTTTTCGTTTCATCAAGTTTCAAATCACAACGGTACCTAAAGAAGTTTTCACTTCAAAAAATCTAATCAAAACTTACTTACAATCAATAATACCTACTGCCTAATTGGGTTTTTGAATTATTATTTTTTTGTGATAATTGGAAAGATCATATATAAGCTTTATAACAAACTGTTTTTTTTTCTGCAATATTACAAAACTTATTTTTAAAAATAAAAATTAATTCTTGAATTCAGTATCGAAAACGCGCCGATCGTTCCCGAATAAATCCGAGCGCGTGTGACGTCAAAATGTTAATTTCTACTTATTGTAGCACACAGGTGATACATTATGTGGTCCTTTTTAAAATATCATAATTTTTAATTGTTTATTATTAATAAAAAAATGTTTTAAGAGTTTTTCCAATTGACTATTATCATGATGGTGAAGCTTTAAAATACATAAAAAAATCGATATTCTTTTTTTTCAAATACCCAATTAATAGAGCAAAATATAGTGTTTTTTTTGCCAAATACCGCATTCAGCATCTATAAGGACCCCATCTCAGCATGTGTTATGAGCGCTGGATCCACACTAATACCAAGATGGTCTTGAAAATATAAAGCATGCATGCAGTCCACCTAATGCTAAGTGATCACTGCAACCTATAGCCATAACAATATAATTAACTGCTACTAATATTGGTTTTGCTAGCTTTACCGTAGATTATTTAAAAATTCTGACCACGAAAATGTCTAATATCTACTTGACAGTGACACACAAATCGTAACCTAGATTGGCAAGGCGAAAAACGACACGCTTTTAGGGTTCCGAAGTCCAAAAGAATCCTTATACTCGTAGTTTCGTTATATCAGTATGTCTGTCGGCGGCTTAGCTCAGAGATTCTTAGTACAAGAAAGCTGTAATTTGGTATGTGTATATATATTAATCATGCCGACAAAGTGGTAAAATAAAACTAAGAAATAAAAATCGTTTAGGGTTCCTCTCCTACACGTAAAGTCGGAATGTTTTATTAACGTCTATCCCATCGTGTGGGGTATCGATGGTTAGGGCGTCCAAAAATATTGTGGGTCTGTGAAAACCATTTTTCGATTCGAGGATCCGTTTGCGAAATATTAAGTTTAAAAGTGCTAATTTTTAATTGTGAAAAAATTAATTATATTTAATGAAGTTAAAAGGAAAACTATCAGAGGTAAGTAGGCTATACAAGTTAACGAGTAATATTCAGTCAACTTATAAAATGTATTTAGTGAAGTAATTTCGTACAAATTCCATTGAAAATTACTTAAAGACTTAAAGACCTCTCTAAAGCATGATTCATGATACACCGTGCCGGGTGCCGGCCGGGACACGGCCAAACATTTATAGTATATTTTTGTATGAAGTAATCCATGAAAAACTGAGTCGGGGCCGGGCCGGATCCCTGCCAAAGTGCCCGGAGCCCGGCCCGACTCTAGCCCAGTGTAACATGAATAATCCTTAAGTTTGCATATTGTGACAGGCAACTACGGAACCCTACACTGCGCGTGGCCCAATACGAGTTGGCAATTTTTTATTAATCATATTTAGTTCGTGACTTTGTTCACGTGAAAATGATTTTGATATTCCAAGAGAACTACGTGTCTTATCTGGATTAAGGAATTTTATAATTACTTCTTAGCACCTATGAAACAGCGAACGATATGTAGCCTAGATCCTAACCAAATAAATCTGTCAAAGCCTCTATTCGCTCCAGGTCCCTTAAGGCTAACAGTATATTTAGTTCGAAAAAAAAAATGACGCCTAGGTCCAACCTCGGATTTAGTTCGACATTAATCAGAAAACTACGTTAAAATCGGTTCTTATACGGTTAATTTACGATACAGACTTGCAACCGCCTGCGACATGGTTCGCGTTAATTAAAATATAACATTAAATAACAATAAAATTAGCCTATATAACTCAGGAATAATTTAACTTCAAATAATTGAAAAAAAAATTAGAATCGGATCAGTACTTCCACAGATTACCACCTAGCCTTAAAAACACAAACCTAATCTCTTTATAATAATCTATACATATAATAAAATTGAAGTGTCTGTTTGTAATATCAAAATAAAAGGTTTTTACTAAATGCATATGCAAATGATATACTCTCCGAAACGGTTTGACCGATTTTGACAGGACTGATGATAGCTGATGTTATAAAGAATAACTTAGGCTACTTTTATTTTAGAAAAATAATTTTGGTTCCGCATAAAGAATAATAATAGTTTTTTTAATAATCCACGCAAACGGAGCCGCGGGCTAAGCTAGTTGTCTGTAATAATAAATCTGTAGTTATTGTCTCTATTCTATGTAATTTTTTCCTAAATTTCCTAAAAAATATCCTATATATAAAGGACACTGATTACAAATATGTGATTTTTGTCTGTGTACCTTTCATTTTGTTCGTATTGTATGTCCCGATTTAATTCAAGAAAGGGTTGAGCAATTTTCATGAATTTTGGTACATGGGATACTTAGGTATGTAATTACTCATATAATAGGCTATAAGAATAGTCAAGATTACTTTTGGAAATCGTAAAAAAAAACTTTCAAAATATTAAATTTCTATTAATTCTCAGAAGATTTTGATAAAATTCTGTAAACGAGAAACGTACGTCATTGCATAACTGAATTAATTTTCAACAAATACAGTAACGGGTAACAAGTACACGGGAAGTATATGCCATTCCTTATTGAAGGTCTATATGATTTGTCATTAATAATACGAGTACAAACAAAATTACGAGACAAAAATGATTAACTGCGTAATAAACTCTTTCTGGACCGCAGAGCACCGCTAGTATGCACATAAATTAAACTAATAGAAAATTGCTTATAGAAACAACAATTCGCATTACTTAATTTAACTAAGAAATCGTGTAAGTAAAATCTAAAGCTATCGTCTTGCGCAACTGTTAAAATAATAAGAAATCGATGTTTATTTGAAAATTTAAATAACATTTTAACAAAAGATAGAAATAAAACACAAAATATATCCTGGAAATATAGGCCAGCCCTAATCACGGCAGGCATATTACATAGACGCTTTTCAACATGCAATAAATAAGTATTCCAATGGAAAAATATGGCCAGCCCTGTACAAACGTTTTTTTTACATCCGGTTTTAAGATCAATTCGTGTATACAAAACATAAGCAATCAAATTTAATATTCAGTAATTGGATTGTACATAGTTGAATGTTATATTGGTCTGAGGTTAAATACTAAATAAGGTTTTATTGCTACAATGTCACCGTGCCTAGTGAATAGGAAACTGGGTTACGGATAAAATTTGCAATGGTTCGACCACATTAAAGCTTTGCCGGAAAACTTTTTGCAAGTCTGAATAAAAAAATATGGTTATATAGGTATATAAACATAGTAGGTACTAAACGTATTATTATCAAAAAGGACGGTGTCTGTTTTCCAGTGGAATATTTTTGAATAAAATGACTAATAACGTGGAAGAAATCGGATGCCAGATCTAAATATACAAATAACATGTTATGTATTGTAATAGATACCAGCTGTGCGTGCGGTTCCACTCGCATGATCTACTAAAACTACAAATTTAAACAATGCCTTTTTAAACATTACATTGTTTATTTTATACCTAAAGAAGACACCTAATTGGATTCCATAAATAATTATTATATTTAATTACGATGTTCGTCATCGTATCATTTAATTTGATCACGATTCATGTTTTTTAATGTTTTTTTATCACGTAAATGTGGCCATTGCGATGTAAATATTAAAGAAAGATTTATGGGTATTGCCTATTTTTGTTATTTCTATTCTACACCATAGTCCAATGCGTTATATGGGTTAGTAATATTTAATTTAATGGTTGGGTAAAAGTAATGCAAGAAAATGTTCTGGTAGTCATTTTGAAAGTTTTCATTTACTATTGTCATCATAACCTATACTTTATCCTTATGTAACAAAACATATACTTAAACCTGGCCTAAAACATTTATGATTTAAAAAAGAATAATGTTAATCGCATAGTTTAATAATTGGTCTCCGCTGAGCTTCAACTAGATATCGCAATACCTATAAACAATAGCTCCTAGAATATAGCATCTTAATATCGTAGTATGTAATGAATCATGTCGACCTGAGAGTATTGTCGGTATGGCACTGACTTGAATACTTGAATTAATTTTGATTGCCTCTTTTTTATAGTACGCCGACAGTATCTAGTTGAAGTGGCGCGGAAACCAGTTACTAATCTGTGGTCGATCGGTTCAGTGGTTCTCGAGTTGTAAGCACACAAACGGACAGACAGACATAAAGACGTTGCCTTTTATAATATGTAAGAACTAGCTGAACCGTGCGAATATTATACAATAGATATTAACTAACAGCTGTCATGTTCGTTAAACAGACTGTTAATAGAAGGCGCCTTGAATATATTTTCATTAAAAACAACAGAAAATGTTTTTTGATAAGGAAAAATACATTAATTTTATTTAAAATACATTATTATAATATTATATTATTATTAAATACATTATTTTTAATCGGTCGGAAAAATTATGATTGATTCATTAATTTCGATGAAGAATTAACGGACATAAAGCGTTGCCAGGAGAAATCACCTTTGAGAAATAAAATAATTAAATGATTAACTACGATGATAATTCTGACTATCCAATACGATAACCATTGAACAGGCTATAAAATGTGGATAAATTTGCATGCTCGGCATGGTACTTAAAACGTAGGTAATTGTGCAATATGATATCTACTTATACTGCATGGAAGGTTGGACCACAATTCACTATTCTATTTCGGTGTAAATGGTCATTTACTGACATAATTTTACAACTATTTTATCTACATCTAGTAACTAGGATTTTGAGGTGTTAAAATCTTTGTCATGTTCCACTGTGAAAGCACCATGGTGATACTTTTTATTTGCGGTAAAGCAGCATTATTTGCGATACCACTTCCTGGTTTGAAGGGTGTGTCCGATCCGTAATTGACAATATGAACTGGGAATTGATTCTTTGAATTGAGTCTTCTGAATTAGTCATATTTAATGAAATTTCCTCGAAAATAATCATTATTTTTAGATTGGTTAGATTGGATAGTCAACTTTTACAATGATAAGTTAAAATTATTAGAACCCTGAAGTGCAAACGTTTCGCCTTATCAGTTGAACTAATATATTTTAAGTAAATACATAAAAATAAATAAAATATAAATGTCTGTTTGTAATGTCACAAATAAAAGCTTTTTACTAAATGCTTATGAAAGTATAAACGGAATTCATAACAAAAACCAATTAATATTTTCTGTCTGTCTGTCTGTTCCGGGTAATATCCGAAACGGTTGGACCGATTTTGACGGGATTTTCACTGTCTGATGTTATAAGGAGTAACTTAAGCTACTATTATTTTAGAAAAATAATTAGAGAAAAATAATTATAAAACGACGATTTTGGGGCGATTAAATGGCTTAGGCCCTTAGGCTGATTAAATCATAAGAGATATATCAAGTTAGTAGTCATAATTGTAGATCTTAAAAATACCTCCAAAAAGTTAGCGAGAGCATATGTCTATCTTCTAGAAGTCATCCACAATAAGCATTATTGTCTTTAAAATAACAGGAAGCGGGGTTGGCATGATTCGCGTGTGCCTGATTGACAGTATTTTGTAGTCTACGCGAGCGCATCCGCGGGCACAGCTAGTAGTAAAAAGTAAGTAAGAAGTAACTACGTCGAGAATAATTGACATAGACTCTTTCTCCCCCTTATACTCCTACTCACACTCCACTAGTAGAGCATATACTAGTTTTTTTTTTTAACTGAAAGAAAATATATTCAGTGAGAGGCAAAGATTAAATACGAAGCAGAAGGACGATTATAGTTTATTTAATCAAAACTGTAGGTATCTAACAAATAAACTTCTCAATCTCCTGCACAATTTAATCTTAGATTAGGTACTAATTCTTGTTACCTAGATTAGATTAAAAAGTAAAACCAGACTACGAATAATATCGCGCTCTGAAAAGTAGGTACGGTCTATGTTTTTGAAATGTGGTGAATAAGGCCACCATAAGGGTATCATTTGATACCCAACATGGCATATATTTTTTTTAAATACAAGATTTTATGATCTCTATAGTGCGGCATATTGAATTCAGACTGACGTCACATAGCCAGTAACCAGCGGACGATCCAGACGCTTCTAACGATACTTTGTAGTGACTAAGTACTTACTTGCGGACTTATTATGTTATTTTTTATTTGTTAGTATTTTCTTGATTTCAAAAACATTTAAACTCATTTACACTACTTTTTTGCATGTCAGAGCTACCTTTAATTAAAGCAACACTAAGATTCTAAGTTAAGCATGTTTTGTATTTTTTTAGGTATTTCTTAGGTACATTAAACAACATATAGTCTACTGAAATCATAACCCCCTATTAACTCGACTTCGCGACGCAAAAGAGAGTAATGTGTTTGTCAGCCTATGTAGTTAGGTATGTTTGTTTCTTTATAGCGCTCTAGAGACCAAACGCGTGGGCCGATTTTGATGATTCTTACGTCAATCGAACTGTTTAATCTTGGAAGTGTCACTAAAGACATGACAGTAATCAAAATTCTATATGGCGACAACCAGACACCAATAAAATTGACATTGCAGTCAGGGGACCGTTTTTTTTTTCGAACTGTTATACTGTTAGCCTTAGGGGCTTGCGGCTTTTACAGCTTCACCGGGCTTGGGAGGGGATCGTTCTGCGGAACGTTTTCTATACTAAGAAGTCCCAACACTGCAATAACAATGGGGAGACCGATCACGACCGCCGGCGGGAACGGACGTGTTTACGACCGCTCTCTGCCGCCTTTGTGAAGTTTTACGACCGACCGGCTTTGCTGCACACCTGCATCGCACCTGCGCCGCACCTGCGTATCGCCGTCTCGCTCGCACCCATTGTGTCGCGCTGCACAACCATAAAACTGCTCTTTTAAGAGCAAATTGTTTCTATTCGACGAAATCCACACTTTAGTGGTCACTTGCCTGATACCTGACGGTGCCAACTAAAGCAAGTGGGTGCGTGACCCAAGCGCCCCTCGGTTGCCTCCTTCAGAGGCAAACGATAGTACTTGGTCGGGCTCAGGAATCTTGGCCCTTGATAGAGTCATAGTCAAGCCCTGAGTGTCTCCTTCCCACCCTTCCGATCCTGCTACACATCCATCCCCGAGTGTCTGTTTGGGCGTAGCTAGGTATTTATACCGGCTGCGTTCTCTGCCTCGGGATTGATAGGGACCTCCACGTAGGGCCCGGTAGGTTCTTTCCTGCGAGTCATTACACCGTGACCCGCAGGTCCCTTTACACGGCTTGGGATAGCCGTTTAAATTCACTCGGCGCACCCCCCTGCCTCTCCGGCAGGGAGGTTTAATTCACCCCCGCCCGCCCAACCGCCGCCGCCGGAATGGCAGACTTGGAAAGCTTCGTTGCGTTCGCAACAAGCCTACACCCGTCGATATGGACGGATTTCAATAGGGCCATCGCGGCCGCGCAACCCGCCATTGCTGTCGCACAGGCCACCGAGGTCACCAGCGACCCCGCCGCGCCCCACGCGACGGACAAGAAGCCCGTCTCGCGCTCCCGCTCAACGGCACCCCGCGCTCACCGTCAGACGCCGTACAAACGGCCGTCATCGCGCTCGCGTTCCCCGGGCAATCAAGTCACGATCCCAGCGCCCTCTGCGCTGCCGATCAAGAACTCTTTCGCGTCGTTAGTTCCCGAAGCGGACACGCCGACGCTAGTAGCTACGAACAATAGCTACTCGCCCACTAATCCGGATCCCGAACCCGAGTCCAACGAAATGGACACGGCGATAGTCACAGATAACGAGGGCTTCACCCTCGTTCAAAAAAACAAGCCCGCCAAACGGGCATCGCGTTCGCGTCCCGAGTCTCCGGAGACTCAGTCCCGCCCACAAAAGGCGCAGAAAACTGGGCTAAACAGCCACGCCCCCCGCTCCGCAGCGCCCTCAGCGCCTGCCGGTACTTTTGCCGGCAGAAAGGCGCGTCGCCCACCGCCGGTAGTAGTCCAAAACAAGGCGGTCTGGACTAAGCTCGCGGACAAGCTTAGAGACTTAAAAATTAATTATACCTCGGCCAGTAACACGGCCAACGGTATCCGCGTACAAGTAACCACTTCTGACGAACACCGTCAGTTCACAAAGTTGCTCCGAGCAAGCAACCTACACTACTACTCATACACCCTAGACGATGAGCGTCACCTCCGGGTTGTAATCCGCCGCATCCCGGTGGAAATCACGCCCGAGGAGGTCAAAACTGACCTCTTAGCGAAGGCCCTCCCTGTCCGCGAAGTGCATAGAATGCACGGCGGACAATCCAAAAACCGACCATTAGATATGGTCGTAGTTATCTTGGATCTGACCCCCGAGGGCAGAGCCATCTTTAATGTCAGGAAAGTGTGCGAGCTCTCCGGAATAGCCGTAGAGCCCCCACACAAAAACCGCAGCCCTCCGCAGTGCCACAACTGCCAGCTGTACGGACATTCGGCCCGTAACTGCCATTTACGTCCCAGGTGCGTTAAGTGCCTCGGGGACCACGCGACAAGCGAGTGCACGCGCACTCGCGAGTCGTCTACCCCTCCGAGCTGCGTGCTATGCGGCAACGCGGGTCACCCCGCGAACTATCGCGGCTGTCCCCGTGCCCCGTGTCCCACGCGCCCTATGCGCCCTACGCGCCCAAGGCAAGAGCGACACACCCCTCCTCAGAGGGCACGTCCCGCCGCCAATAGTCAACCCATGCCTCTGCTCACGCCAGAAGCCTTTCCCAGCCTCCCGGGCGCTTCCCGCGCCCCGGTGGCGGCCACCCCTGCACCCCGCGCACCCCCTCCGGCCATGCGAGCCCCTCAGGCAGCATGGGTCTCTACTCCCCGCCCTCAGCCTCCTAAGGCTCAGGCCTCCCCGCCCGTTAGCACGCGCCGCGGCGTTGACTACATGGTCATGCTCTTCCGCGAGCATGACCCTCAGGAAGTACTGGCATACGACCAGTGCGTCGCTGAGTACGGCCCCGCCGAATCCATCAGGCGTTTTCCCCTGATGACAGCGACGCTAATGCGCCTGGCCCGTGCCGGGAAATAAATAACGGTTATAAATGGCTCGCATTAAACCTAGGAGTCTCAACATCTCTTTCTTTAACGCGCGAAACCTCCTTCCACAACGGGACCTAGTATCCACCTTTCTTAGGGAACGGGAGATAGACGTATTTCTAGTACAAGAAACACTTCTAAAACCCAGTAGGCGCGACCCTAAGATAGCAAATTACAATATAGTCAGAAATGACCGTGCCACCCGAGGAGGCGGCACGCTCATCTACTACAAGCGTTCCCTCTATTGCATGCCAATAGACCCTCCCGCACTTACCAATATGGAAGTGTCCATCTGTAGAATAGGCATGACTGGCCATCCGTCAATCACGCTTGTCTCTGCATATCTCTCCCCGAGTAAAAGACTCCTTCAGTCCGATCTGGAGGCGCTACTTTCACTCGGTCAATCCGTAATAATAGCAGGCGACCTCAATAGCGGTCACACCCATTTCAACAACTCGCGTAACACCCCTAACGGGGTTATTCTCGACCTACTATGCGATGTGCTCGGCTTTGACGTCATAGCACCGCTAGAGCCCACGCACTTTCAAGATAACTGTCAACCGACAGTACTTGACATATCCCTCCTCAAAGGTATCTCACTTCGGTTACGACTTATAGAAGTCGTACACGAACTGGACTCCGATCACCGCCCGGTTATCTTACAACTCGGGCAACCGTTCGACCCCAGTCCGCCAAAAGTCAAAGTAGTTGACTACGCGATATTAAATCGTTACCTAACCGATAACGCTACCCCGTCCAGCTTAGCTAGGATCCCCGACGTATTAGAGTCAACAGCAGACGCCGACTTAGCGATCGATTCCCTGGTCGACTACCTCCAAACCGGTGTAAGGGAGGCCTCGAGAGAGGTGCAAGCGGCAAACGAACGCCGTTTTATACTCCCCCCCGGCTTACGAGCTTTAATCACTGAAAAGAACGCCGCGACACGTGCACACGATTCTTATCCGACGAGGGATAACACCTGTAGGTTACGGCGACTTCAGAGAGAGGTTAGAACTCGCATCGGCGAGTACAGAGGTCACCGGTGGGATAACCTCCTAGAGGGTCTCAAGCCGTCCCATCTGGCTTACTGGAACCTCGCCCGCTCTCTGAAGTTAGAAGCTTCCGCCCTGATGCCGCCCCTCGAAAGGGGCCCCGATCTCCCACCCGCGTTCGATAGTGACGATAAGGCAGAATGCCTTGCCGCAAGCTTGGAGAGCCAGTGCTCTCCAAACTGCGACAACGTAGACACTGCCCACATCGAAACCATCGAGACCGCCGTTCAGGAACTAACGACGATTCCCCCCGCGGAAACGTTAAACCCGGTCACGCATGACGAGATTTGTTCTGTTATTAAAGGCCTTAAGCCTAGAAAGTCCCCCGGCCCCGACGGTATCAGGAATGAAGTACTTAAACTTCTTCCCGATCACCTCATAGCTCTTTTGGTCTGCATCTTCAATGTAGCCATAGCCCACTGCTATTTTCCAGCCGTCTGGAAAAAAGCTATAGTTATAGGTATTCACAAGCCCGGCAAAAAAGCTTCGCTTCCCGATAGCTATCGCCCGATCAGCCTTTTAAACACACTAGGGAAACTTTACGAGCGGCTCCTTCTGAACCGTCTCAAAACCGTTATAGATATTAAAAATCTATACCCTCCCGAACAGTTCGGTTTTCGCGCCCGACACTCCTGTACACATCAAGTGCACCGCCTCACGGAGCACATCACGAGCAACTTTGCCAAAAGTAGTATCGCCCCCGCCCGTACGCTTGCGGTCTTTTTCGACGTAGCTAAGGCCTTCGATAAGGTCTGGCATGCCGGACTAGTCCACAAGCTACATCAATTAGAAGTCCCGGATAGGTTAGTTCATCTAGTTCACGATTTTCTACGCGACCGCACCTTCCACTACCGAGTGGAAGGAGTACTATCTACCGCCCACCCTATACGCTCAGGCGTCCCGCAAGGTTCCATTCTGGCGCCTTGCCTTTTCAATCTGTACGTCAGCGACCTCCCGAAGCCCCCCGGGGTCGAGGTAGGGCTCTACGCTGACGACACAGTCATATATGCGTCAAACAGACACAGAAAAAATCTCGCCTGCGCAGTCCAACGTGCCGTAACCACTCTCGGGGAGTGGTTTCGAACGTGGCGAATAGCTATTAATCCGGTAAAGAGCGCCGCGATTATGTTCGAACCGCATACATGCAAACTACCACGCACGGTAGGACCCCTCTCATTATTCGGTACGAATATCCCTTGGGCCACCAAGACTAAATATCTGGGTGTCACCCTCGACTCGAAGCTTAACTTCAACGCACACGTTACTATAGTCAGGAATAGGGCCATCTGGATCCTTTCCCTCTTGCGACCCTTGCTCAGTTCGGTAAGCAAAATGTCCTTAAGACATAAGCTCACACTGTACAAGATGTGCGTCCGTCCGATCTTGACATATAGCTGCGCCGCGTTCGCACATATGTCCAAACATAACTTTGCCCGCATGCAAAGAGTCCAAAATCGGTTTCTCCGTCGCCTGCTTGACCCTCCAACCTTCGTTAGGAACATGGACCTGCACAGGGACATGAGGCTTCCCTCGATAGAAGCCTATGTGAAATATCTCACCAGGAGATACTTCGATAGCGCTTCGAATCATCCCAACCCGCTCGTAAAATCCACCGTGAACTACGTCCCAGACAACTCGATCCCCGTTGCCAAACGTTATAAACGCCGTCCGCGAAATCTCTTTGTCGATCCCGATGACGACATCGAGAACGCTAACAATTTCTACGCGTCCGCTCCCGCAACATATGCGTGCTCGCGCCCACGCCCGCGAAACCACCGTTCCCTCCGCAGGGGACGTACGGTTAACTTCGCTCCCGCACACCCGCCACGACCGCCCTCCTCTGCGGCAACTCAAGCCTAGGTCCGATCCATCGGCATGGAGCCCTTGAGCCAAGCAGCCGCTCGCGCGATACAAGTGACTCTACAATCACTAGCTTTCACAGCCATACATGACACTGCATTATACACACATGCACAACACACATAGGTACATAGGTTCTGTAAGGGACCTTTTTTTTCTTTTTTTGCCTAGTTAGATTAGACAAAAATTTTCAGACCACTAAATACACATACACATGTTCCTTCCCTCCTCCCAGGGGGCAGAAACATGTATATATGTATAGTTAGTTTAGATCGAATTACGGATAGGGAATTAGTCAGATCGCGACTTAATTGCATACGCGCAACAGTCCGAGCCGAGGTTCGGCCACTTTGGCACCCTCGGATGTTGTTGCTTAGCTTTCGTGGCTGAGTGCCCTAAGTGCTCGCCCCCAAGCCCGGTAAAGCTGTAAAAGCCGTAAAGGCTCCAGGGCCCCTAAGGCTAACAGTATAGTCAGTTCGAAAAAAAAAAAAAAAAAAAAAAAAAAAAAAAAAAAAAAAAAAAGCAATAACAATTTTTGTTTATCTGTTTAGGCAACGAGTAAATAAGTGACCGTCCTACTACGTAGTCAGGTTTTTCTATTAGCTTTTCGTTAGTCCATTATAAAGGTGACTATACAAATGATAAAGGGGATAAGTATTCTTTAATCTACAGTCTGGGCTAGTTAAATTATAATTATATAGTTAAGTCTGGTTTAAAATGTAGAAACTACATTTATACCTAAGTTCGAAAAAAAACCATTAACATACGTAATAAATGTATAAACATTATTATAGTATCTATGAAGGTCGTATTTATTCAAAATGATCATCATACAACACAAAATGACTAATAAGTTTTTAAGAATTTTATATTTATCCAAACTGTCACAGACCTCACAAATATTAGCAAACTTAATTTTATGGAACGCCCGTGTCGTTAACAATTGACGTCATTGGAAAAACAGCAATTCTAAGTTCAGACGAAGCTTTTTTTACCTTCTACTATAAATTGTAACCAATGCAGCAATGATGTATTGAACAAATAAGCACTTAGGCGACGCTTATTCTGACAGTTTCTACAATAATTTGCATATTTCATCGCCTGCGAATTTTATCAATTTTACAGATTATAGCCAGTGCTATTTATAACATTCACAATTATTACAAATCTAATATAGTTAGTATGTCTGAATGTAAATTGAATTAAAAAAAACGTGATATACACAAGTCTGCAGTGAACTTCAAATTTCTAAAGCACGTCACAAAAGGCGAAGATGCTCTTACAATCTAATCGATCTTCACACATGGTATCTTAAGATACCTAGCGATATGGTTATTTCATATTAAGATGTTGTGTTATGTCCTCGTTCCCGTGCGGGTATTGCTATGCCTAGTGTTGATTAAAAATCGATCGTGTGCAAATCCGAATAAATCCGAATATTTATTGGAATTAATATCTTTATGCTCGATAGAATAATCCTAAATTTCACACATTTACACTTTTAAGTCCTTAGACTAACAGATATAACACCACTCACTCCATAGAAAAACCACAATCTATTATACAACTCAGTGAAAGTTTACACAAACGATGGCGTCCTCTTTTATTGGCGAATTGGGACCACGTGCCTAATCATATATTTTCTCTCTATTGGCTCAAAATACATTACCTATTGACGTCAGTTATCAATTTAGATACTTTTTAATTACTATGTAGATAATTTTGTTATCAATTTAATATCTGCAGTAATATTTACGTTATATTCTTTTATCATTTAATTTTTAAATGAAGAAGAAATACTACTGCCAGGTTACATACCATTAAAATTTACTTGACGTTCATAACAACATGGGGCGCTTGGTTTACACCGGCATGATAAGACGAGAAGTACTTTTGAGATGTATGTCATGTACTTCTAATATTTTATAAGCTTGCATAATAATTATTATCTACAGTTAACGAATACTTTTATTGACAAAATTAATATTTTTCATTATTATATTCTAGTAATTAGAAATTGTAAGGCACATGGGTTATACCACTTTCATACACACCAGCACCTACTAGCGGTCATTACAATTAAATATAATTATGTACGGCGGAAAAACAGAATCAATATTTAAACGAGTAAAATAAAATAATTAATAACACACTTCAAATTAAATGAAATGAGCAATAAAACAAATTTAAGAAAATACAAATAAATAAATGTTGATAATTGATATTTACATAAATATATACACTTTTTATTTACGTGTAATATAAATCAAAATAGATTTTTTTAAACTATCAGTTAGTCTATTGAGTACCAATTATTTCGTATTACGGAATGTAATCGTCCCGTCGAACAACCACAGCGTAAAAAAAGGTTATTCGTGTTTTCCGCAGCTTGCCTAGTTTACTTACTTGACGAGCTAAAAACGCTCATTCGCCCAAATCTTTGTTGAATAATTGAAAGTTATCGATGTTTTACCAATATTAACATTAACTATGTCTTCATCTACGTCACGACTACCACAGCTTTTAGAATGTGCTAAAGCAATTTGCATATCGAAGTCAAAATAAGAATCATCGTGTTATGAGCTGTCTAATAAATCGAATAGTAAAGCCGTATTACTCGAATTTAATCATTCTGTAAATGATTTCGAATCAAAAATATATGTGATACCTAAGCAGACTGTCAAGAGACTGAAATGATTTCATATATTAAGATATCTTAGCCGTATGTGTAACTTTGCTACAATATAATATTTTATGTTACGATATATTAAAATTAAATATTATATTATCTTAACTCTGTGACGCACTTAAAAATAATTGGATTAGATGTAACATGTTCCAAATATATGTTCGTTTTCTTAATATCATTAGTGTTTTTGCCAAAATAACAGCAAATAGACGGTTATCGACGCCTATGGACAACTACAACACCAGGGTTATTACTATTAGGTTCCCGACCTTGGAGAGCGTAAATCGGTTCTTTTTAAAGAGCTCCACGTCATAGCCCTGGGGGAAAACCGTGCTGAATTATTCATTCCAAAGCCCTAACGCACTCGACAATAGGTTTCTTGAGAACCTTTCTCGCGATTAAGTTAGGTTTAAAGTGTCGAGATAAGAAGCCAGTGAGTTTGGAACGATGATGAGTGGCATCATATAAAAAAATCCCTCAGAGAATGGTACATGCGGTAAATCCAATATAGTTATGCTTTGGAATGAAATACTGCTTGGACTGCTTGAGAATTCCCAGCTTTTTATCAGCCAATTTGGTCTTTTTTAAATCGTTTAACTCATAAAGTTTTTTTTTTTGTTGTGTATAGTTATAGATGCTCAAATTAGCTTATCCATCTTATAAAAATTATTGTAGTAAGCAAGGAGTTTGGATCTCTTAATACTACTAGAAAAAACAAGGTTATTTTTTATACAGATGTTAGATGCTTCATACAATTAAACTAACCAAGATGTTTGTAGTATTTTGTAATATCTCTCTTTTGTCGTCTTTAATAAGTTTTATTGAAAATATCTATAAGTAGTTATATTTTTCTACAAAACATTGCAAATAAGAGAATTCTTAATACCGTATACGTTCTTTAAATATAAATTTCCATATATGAGTAAAAACAAACATACCTATTAACCACAATATAGATAAATAACTATTGCGCTCGTGACACTGAACAAGCTATCAATTTTGTAGCAAAACTTATGTTTCTTACTGATGTAACTATTATGATTATTTATACCAATATTTATGTTAGTATAGTATATATTCATCAATTAATAACAAATTCTATAAAATAAGATATAATAATATAATATACAATACAATATTGTAATCCAGTCGATATTTATTTTAAACTAGCTGTGCCCGCGACTCTGATCGCGTGGACTAGAGAATGCTGTCGGTCGAACGCAACGCGCGCATTGGGCTGCCCCAAAAATGCTTATTATGGGTGATACACATATGCTACACTGACTTTTTTGTAGGTCTTTTTAAGATCTACAATTATGTTGAACGTTAATTTGATATATCTCTTATGGTTTACTCAGCAAAAGCCATTTAAGCGCTCCAAAAGCGTTTTTTTTTACCGAATGGTTTCACCATTATCGTCATTGCTTATTTCGTATGTTACTTTATGTAGCAAAATGTGTCCTATAATCTGGTCAGATAATTTAGCTATGAATTAAAAAAGAACCATGTAAATCGGTGGTTTTCGTGTGAAAAGAACATCGGTAAGACATACAGAGAGACGTTGGGTTTTATATGCATATATTTTATATTTAATATGTAGTATGTATATAAGTAGAGAAAATCCCTTTTAAATGTTTATTTTAGCTTAAATATTGAACCTTGTACTAGTTATGGAATAAAAATATTTTCATATAATACGTTATTAGACAGCGGTAACAAGACAATAATAACCGGAGTATATTTACAAGCGAAGCCTGACCATGGAGTTAGAAAATACCTGTACGTAATTTATTACATAAACATGATATAATATTATAATTATGATATTAATATTAAAATTTAATAAGATATAGAGTCCGCGAGCTATAAAATCGATTAGCGTTTGATAAACTACGGCACTTTATAGTAGTTAAATTATAAAACTTAACGTCTCTCTGTCTATATGTCCGTTGATGTTTAATATGGCATTAATTTTTTTCTCTGTCTGTCTGTTTGTATGTCCGGATTTAAGTCAAAAACAGGTTGACCGGTTTTTATGAAATTTTGTACACGGGAAGCTTATGTCATTCCTCCATTAACAAGCTATAAGAGTTGTCAATAATTTAAGAGGTTATAAAAAATGAAAACAATTTTTATCAATTCTCAAACGATTTTAATGAAATTTTGTACACGGGAATTATAGGTCATTCCTCAATTGTTGAGAGGCTTTTTAAGAATTTTGAAGAATGTGAGTAAAAATAAAACTACGAGATGAAAATAATTACCTACTGCGTAAAAACGCTTGCGGAGCCGCGGGGCAATGCTAGTTGTCTAAAGATGTATAAAGTTTGTGAGATTGGATTTTAGTAGGAGGCACTCTCTCTGGAATTACAGATCCGACTTTAAAATTTATTTCACTGATACTAAGCTTACCTATATATTATATTGCATTTAATGTTATTCAGTTTTGTATTGTAATTAATGCATACGAAGTTGCGGGCAGTTCCTAGTATATAATATATCTTGAAAAGTTGAGCTAAAGCTAAACCTTTAAAGACTATTTCAATTAAATACACCACGTTTTATATAATTATGAGTATAATAACGATGTTGTTATTGTTGTTCTATCAAATGCATTCATCTCGAAGTAATAAGTATTGCTTGTGCATGTGTAACTAACACTGAGTCTATTCAATAGTCATTAAACTCTGTACAAGCTGTTCAGAGCAGATATTATAACACTTTAATAGTAATACCACAAACATGCTAGTAGCTATGCAATTAGTTAAATGATATTTATGCGCCTTCGTCTATTAATTGTTTTACGTTATGCTTTGCGGTTTGAGCATGAGTGCATTCTACGACATCATTAATGCAAGAAAATAAAGCCAACTAAAGTTAACGTCAAGCACTTTGGTACTATGCATTGCTTGAGAGACAAAGCTACGAGTATCTTTTTATAAAATCTAATTAACTCAAGCTAACATTTGGTTTTTTATTACAATAAAATTACTACTGTATATAATTAGAGTAATGATCGTCTCATAATTAGTAAGATCTAGTAATACTGACCAGTTTAATGTATACAATTTTCTGCTGCATTTTATTAGAGATCAAGGATTATCTGGTTGAGTATATAAGTAATATATTCCTATACTAATTTAATGAAGCTCATTTGATTGTTTGTTTGTTTGAAAGCGCTAATCTAAATCTAAAATCTAAATCTAAATATTATTGCATTTTATAACGTGCTGAGGAAGGTTTTAGGCGGTGGAGCGGAGCAGTAATCATGAATGTCAAGCAACCTGGCAAGCTGTAAGCAAGTACGGTAAGATATAACAACGGTTAACTACGTGCGTTGGCAGAGGCGCGGTGATTTGGTCAAATAAATTTAACACGGATAAAACCGTGGTGGTATATATACAAATATATATACTACTAGAAAATAATGCTTTTCGTTTTAATCAGAATCCAAAAAAGTTACCAAAATAGATATTATTACCACTAAACCAGAAAATATCCTCTAAATCAAAATTACGCTCGTTAAAAATGCACGAGTAAATGACTAATGCTATTTTTTGTTATTCTTGAAATATCGGAAGAATTTTAATGTTATACTCGTATATTAACAATTGGAAGCTTACAAACTTTTCCACGAAATAAAAAATATAAAGTATTATAATGAATTCATTTCATCAGGGAATCACCGACTGTTTTCCCTTACCTAAAGTTTATTTATTGTGTGATTATTTATATTTTTTATCTTCCCATTCTTTTATCAATCAACATAATCGCAATTTGTGTTTCCATATATATAAGAATATATTTATATGTCTTACTGACTTTGCACGTGGCTCCGCTTGCATGGACTACATAATGCTGTCGGTCGAGCGCACGCGCGAATTGTGCTGCCTCAAAAATGCTTATTGTGGGTGACCCTTAGAAGATAGGCATATGCCATCGCAGATTTTTGGTAGGTCTTTTTAAGATCTACAATTATTTAGAACATTAATTTAATATATAATCGTATGGTTTACTCAGCGTAAGCTATTTAATCATTTCAAAAGCGTCTCTTTTCCAAATTGATTCACCATTATAGTCACTGCTTATTTCGTATGTTACTTTATGTAACAAACTATATTCTATAAAGACAAAATGTCTATGAATTAAAGGAAAACCATGCAAATGGAATTAGTGGTTTTCGCTTGCAAAAAATATAAGCGGACAGACAGAAAGAGTGAGGTTGACTTTTATAATATGTATAGAATAGATATAGACGATTATTGTATTTAATTTATGTGCTCCCAAGAAAATACCGCCATATAAATAACAATTAACGTTAAGTGCTCATAATAATTATTAATAAGAAAATTACAGTCATAGGAAAAGTGGAAATATTTATTACGTGGATCTTATGCTAACTACTATGACTTTTAATTGTAATCTATATTAATAAAACTGTAGTTTTGTCTGTAAACGTCTTTTTTTTAATATACCGATAGACATAAAGAAAACTGATTATGAATATGCCATATTTTTTTTGGCTGTATGCCAAATTTAACTCATAAACGACTTGACCGATTTTTATGATATTATGTACGTGGGATACTTTTGTCATTGCTCAAATGATAGGTTGTATGAATTTTTAAAAATACTTTTAGAAGTCGCTGCTAACTTAATTATATTTTTAAAAGGTTTTCCCTACATTTTTCATACAAATGTGCCTAGATACGAAAGTGTGTTTATTTAACTTGTTTTTTGGTATACATATATGATGGAAATATGAAATGTACGAGTATTGTTTTATGGCAATGACCAAATTAAACAATTACGGTAATTAAAAAGGTCAATGCTTTATGCAATTCAACCGACTTCAAAGAACAATTAATGAACTATTGTGTAAATTGTATAAATAGTAATAAACAATACTAATATTATTTAAATTCTGATGCTAGATTACGATTATTTCATATTATTATGAACGTAGTGAGTGATATTTGTATTAGATTTACGATGAATATCAAAATAAACAATGTGCTATATGTGTGCTGTAAGCGTTAACTTTGTTAAATAAAAATGTGCGTGTTATTGTATTATGTATTACGTTTCTTTCGTAACGTAACGTTACACGAATTTTTTCCATACCTTACTTAAGTTTCGCTTCAAAATAACGTAACGCGAAACGTTATGTCACGTACACAAATTTTTCCTTACTTCGCTTAAAGAAGTTTCACTTCAAAAAAACGTAAAGCGAAACGTAACGTCACATTACATAAAATTTTCCTAAGCTCGCTTAAAGAAGTTTCACTTCAAAAAACGTAACGCGAAACGTAACTTTACGTTACACCAGTTTTTTCTAACTGCCACCAAATAAGCTTCACTTCAAAAAAGTGAGGCTGAACAGAATTTACTTTTCCATCATTGTAATTTAAGGTCGCGGTCAAGTATTTTCAAGCAAACTTTCTACAATTTTATACATATACGATTAGGCATAAATTTTGGGATTGTCTAGGACGCTGGGTTTCTGTTCGTTATTTACTCATTTGCGACAGTTATAAAACTAACTCTAGTCTTTTGAACATATAAATTAACTATTCGGCTTATTTTTCCATTTATAGGTCTTAGCGTTATGGCCACAATCTCACCTTATATTAAGTGACGAGGGGGCAAGATGCTGACACGCTTAACCTCGTAGCTCGTGGGGAACTGGCTCTCAAGTACAGCTGCCAGAACACATCTATAGGTTCTTGGCGACAGATATTCAACTCGAGGGCGGGCATTAGAAAATACTCTACTACCACTATGCATAAAATATAGAATATGTAATATATCGCACAATCATTTCATGTAGTGTAAACATAGTGTGAACTATGGTAACCATATATACGGTGGATATGACACAGAGTTATGAGTAACTAACAATCAAATTAAAATACTTTATATAAAAGTCCCTCCAGTGTAAGAATTGAATCCGCTATCTTTTGCCTCAACATTATGACTAGTACTGTTGCATCACGAGACCTGTCTATTCCCGAGATAGTACTAAAAAACTTGTAAATCTATTTACGAATATGCGTAATATTGTGATTACGCACAACAACATGTTTTCAAATTGAAATGTATAGGTAACTATTGGCCGACCGCTGTAAGCGTGACCCTACTAATGGTCTGCGGGACGCGGGAGAGAAACAAGATCGACCAATAAGCTAGTCATAACAAGCAATCGCCTGAGACTTCTTACGCATTAATTACATTATCAAATTTAACAACTATCTATATCTTCTTCTATACATATTATAAAGCTCAATGTCTCTCAGTTTGTCTATGTCCTTCTTCCGCGGAAAGGAGGATTTACATGGTTTTTATTTTCATTTATAGCTATATTATCTGGCCAGGTTATAGGATATATTTTGTAAGATAAATAATACAAGAAATAAGCAATGACGATAATGGTGAATAAATTCGGAAAAAGACGCATTTGAGACGCTAAAATGGCTTAAGGAGTAAATCATACGAGATATATCAAATTAATGTTCTACATAATTGTAGATCTTAAAAAGACCTACAAAAAAATTACATTAATATATATCTATCTTGTAAGGATCATCCGAAATAATAATTATTGTATTCCGTGTTTTGAGCGAGGGCAGCAAGATTTGCGCGTGCGCTCGACCGACGGCATTCTGATAGACCACGCGACCCAGTATTAGCTATCACCGCTAGTAGCTTACAAACCAATAGCCTGAACGTAACCTTTTAAAAGAGGAAGTATTTTTAGAATCATATTTATAGTTGCAATGGTTATCTACGTCCAGCAATTTTTTTTTTCGAATTGACTATACTGTTAGCCTTGGGTCCTGGAGTCATTACAGGCTTTGACAGCTTCACCGGGCTTGGGCCCACTAATATACAAACTTCAACTCTTTATCATACCTACTAACAGTAAATTACGGACTTACGAGTAATTCCGTAAATATTAACTGATAGATTATTCAACATATAATATTTATTTTATATTATACTGTTAATTAATTCATTGATTATAATAATTTTGATGATAATGTATTTAAATTCATTCTAATCGAACGGAATATTTACATATATTTTTATTACTTTTTAGATAACTCCTGTGTAAACGTATATATTTATAGTTCATGTACGTATATTAAAAAAAATTGTAATCTATACGATATTGTTCTTATTTTATTTCTGTAATATAGCTTTTGCCTGCGATTTCGATCCACTTATTTTAAAATGAAACTACTCTCGCGTCACCTATCATAAACTGCTAATACAGAACCTTTGCGTGTGCACAACGACTCACTAAAGTTTCATTGTAAATGTCGGAATGGCTTAGGAACGCATAAAGGGCAAGCAAACATTCATTTTATATAATGCTAGCTTTGTCCCACGGTTTCACCCGTACTTTTATTCCACAAATTTTCAACGCGCTGCCACCAACGCACCTATGGATGTTCTCACTTCCCGTATTTGCCAACAGTTTGCAAGATTGCTTGACATTCATAGTTACTATTCCACTTCTTAGGGTCGTAGCGTAAAATTATATACCCTATAATCTTCCTCAATAAATAGGATAAAGAATGCAAAAAAAACTTAATCTAACTGGTAGTTCCTGAGATTAGCGTGTTCAAACAAAGATATCTCTTGATATTAGTTTGATATAGATTGTTATATATAGTTTCGGTTTACCTTTTATAATATAATAGAAGTCATGCTTATTAAATGAGTATTTCACATTTCCATAAAAATCTTCCACCAAAATATATTATACCAATACAATACAAATACTAAATACCCGTTCACACAATACACATACACGTAACCATACAAGTACACAAATGCATTTCACACAAGCAAGCTTCTAACTATAATTTTTAATTTAATTTTAATTTTCGTAAGAAACCAACTGCCAAAATAAAATAAGTATTTCACATTGCCATTAAAAATCTTACACCAAAATACATTATACCTTCAGTCATACACAATACAAATCCTAAATACCCGTTCAAACAATACACATACACGTAATTATACAAGTACACAAATGCATTTCACAAAAGCATGCTTCTAACTAAAATGTTTAATTTATGTTTAATTTTAATTTTCGGAAGGAACCAACTGCAAAAATACAGGTTACCCGAGTTTGGTAGGTGGAGACACTGTATTACAACTTTTCTTCTAGTTAAATAAACTTTTTTTAATTTGAATATAGGTGTACTTATTGTTGGGAAGTACACGACCCTTCTAAGAAATATTTGTATACATGCCTGGAACGTTTCATTTTACGTTATTATCTATGCGGTCTAAGATGTATAAAAATTTGTTCTGTTGTTTAATTAACAAATTATTTATTCAAATATTTATGCTCAGTGACAGTTAATGATAAGGTGTTACTCTGGTAATCGAAGTAGAAATTCGTCTACGGAAATAAAATGCATGCAATATACGGATATTGTCTGCCACACCCATTAAAACATTATGTCAATTGAACGCTGCCGGGGTTATTTCAACTATTTTTTTTTATAGTAGTTCTAGCTCTGCCTATAGTTCCGCTTGCGTGGACTACAAAATGCCACGAATTGTGCTGCCCCGCTCAAAGATGGAAGGCTAAAATGTTTATTGTATGTTATCCTTTGAAGATAAATATACACTATCGCTGACTTTTTTATGGGTATTTTTAAGATCTAAAATTATGTAGACCATTAATTTTTTATATCTCGTATGGCTTATTCAGCGTACGCTATTTAAGCGCCCCGAATGTGTATTTTTTCCGAATAGATTTACTATTAACGTCACTGTTTATTTCGTATCTTACTTTATCTTACAAAATATATCCTATAACCTGGCCAGATAGCATAGTTATGAATAAAAATATTAAAACATGAAAATCGGATAAGTGGTTTTTGCATGAAAAGAACAAGAACAGACAGACGGACAGTACTGTCAAAATACAGACAGACAGTACTGTGAAAGTGACGATACTGTACCTGATGCCTAAGCAAAGTACAATTCAAAACTAATGAGGGCCACCCAAGTTCGGCAATCCATCGGTTGTCGCTTCTGTCATGCTAGCCTGCGAGCCCCTCGACAGATAACCAAAAGAGTGTCATTGCGACGACTTTATCACCATGTACATAATGGTCGCGATCCAAACCCCCCTCCCTATGGGAGGTAAGGCACTGAGAAATTAGGTACTTTGGAGAATTCTCTCTACTTGGAGCAGCCAGACTGGTGGAATACCTCCACCCTACAGAAGATCGCAGCCAAATGACCTAGTATTGTGTTCCTGCGGTGAATATTACTTTTCTTATTTTGTTATTACTATTAACACATGATGTTATGTTACGTTTTTTTCGTGTATGAAGCCTGGAAAAAGACGTGTTATTGAGTGTAGCTACCGGGTCATACCAGTAGCTTTACGATAGATTTCGAAGTTGGTGGTAGCTAGTCCTTACTCTAGTACAATGTCTTACCACCACACCATCGATATCTATTGTTAAAAGTGTTTGTCACAAATTACCTACATAGCGGATTCGATTCCAACCTGTGTAGGTAAACTGCGCTAAGCATTATACTGAGTCTTCTGGTTACAAATTTTACAGTACACATTTCGTTACATTTCAAATGACATCAAAACATTTTGTCTTTTAGCTATGCTCCTAGTGAAAACACAACATGTACATAAAACGAACTTTTATCGTATTTGAAAATATAACATATTATATACTAGTCCCTCAAACCAGTTAAACGTGTTTTTTTATCAAACTACGTTAGCTATTAATAACATTGTTTAGAATATAAGATATACTAAACTAGAAATATACTAATTTTAATATACTTAATTAAAAATGATTATATTGACGGAGCAGATCTTGTTTCTAGGCGGTTCATCTCGGTATAATATATTATTTCACACCGGTAATAATTTCGAAGTTCACAAGTGCCTTCTCGCAGCTCAGGTCGAAACTGAATAAGTTTTATTTGACTTTCATTATGATAATGCCAGGAAGGTCTTGGGGTGTAATCCTCATGTTTGTTATACACGTTTTTATAGATTATATATTTATTGTCTCCGTCCAAAAGAACTCGTAAAAATTAATTTCTGATTGTTTAATTTTAGTTATTTTAAAACTTCTTATTAATGTAAGTAAGTAATGTTTTTGAGCGTTTACATTGTGTCATACTTCTGATTGAAAATAAACATATCACTTTGTGTATAGAAGGAACAGAAAATTTTTTAAATTCGTTTTATTTTATCAGTTTTTTTCTCATTACCGTATTCTTCCTTCTCCTGGATACACAGTGGGGAATAATTTATTTGATATCAAAACTGTAATCTACCGATTTTCCATAATATACCAAATACAAATTTAATTAACCCTATCAGGAATCGAACCCGTCACGCCGATAATAGGTTAAAGTTTAGTAAAACCAAATTTTGTTATTTTACCTATCATGAATAAGTGTTTAAAGTTATTGAACTTGAATAAATACAATAGCAATATATTACAGCATTCTATATACCATTAAGGACATTACCAGTCTAAAGTAAAGCGTATATATCATGTAGCTTAACTGCTTAGGATAAACTCACAGAAGTTTTTAATTTCTGAACTCAAATAATAGATACCTAAGAGAATTAGTCTTAGATCATGCCAACAAAAATAAAAACTATTGCTACATTTAAATTTTTTCTAATATTATATAGCTCTAGACATTGTTTGTTGTTTGTTTTATGTACCAGTTAGATTCCAAAAGTTTTTATTTTATAACCTATTTATTGACTTCACGCTATGACTGTACAGAGCGGAACAGTAGCTATGAACGTCAAGCAATCTGGCAAGCCGTAGATAAGTGTCTATTTAAAATATGATTTAAGTTTTTAACCGACTTCAAAAAAGGAGGAGGTTATCAATTCGAATGTATTTTTTTATGGATGCTCTGTCATTACTTCTTTGTTTATGAACCGATATAGATGATTATTTTTTCGTTGGATACCACCTTATGGGTGGTCTCTTTTTAATTTCTTTGGCATTGAACCTTCGACTTCGAAGTAACACGAGGGCATTCCTCAAAATAATTGAAATTAGTTTCCTTATTTGTTAAAAATTGTCTTGTTCTGTTCAACAAATTTAAAAAAAATAATGTATATTTTATGCATTTTTACATACCCCGGAACTCGGTTAATGTCAAAATATATGAACTAATTATTGCATTTTTTTCGGGGACATGGTAAATGTTAACGAAGACGGTTATGATCAGGAAATCCAAGTTAATTTCACGGTCACTATATTATTATTAGGGCATTGATTCTTGATTCCGTATTAATTGAACAAATGTATAATTTAAAACATAGGTACTGGTTTCGACCACAATCATAAATAAGCTAAGCGCTATGACTTGTTTTAACCGCAATCTAGGTTGCTGCTACTACATTCCTTAACTTTTGCTTTTGTTGAAAGGGTTCATTTATTTTCTCCCTTCGGCGGAATGAATGAATGAATTCTTCGCTGTAAGCTAGATCATTTTCTAACATTGTAAAATATAAAACATAATTCAACACCAAGGTCTTAGGAAATAAATTGTTTAACATAATATGTTAAAATGTTAAAATAAAAATAGATGAACTTTTTATGTACACATAAAATGTATACATTATTAATGGTACACATTTATAGCTCGCGTACTAAAAGATGTAATTCATAATTAATTATTATTTTTAAAATAATAATTCTTGTTATGAACAACTTGCGAGATTTACTTACGTCCCCATTCACCGGAACGAATACTACTCTAACGTTTATCTATGAATACAAAAGATCATTATTATGTTTAAGTTAAATAAATATAACGTACTTGTCGCGTGTTTACTCCGATTAATAACCAGCGGCAGCGGTAGGCTAGCAGGCTTCTGTAACAACTCCTGCAACTCCGGCTTAGCAGCAGAACGGTTAATTTTGGTTTTCATTTTATTCTTTTTATAAATGTCTTTCACTATCACAACAATTTTATTTCATAACTTTATTTTATGCATAAAATACAATGTGAAAATTGTCGTTTGTGTTACGGCGGCTGTCTGAGCCTGCATCCGTCCGCCGGACGTGCATTGCTCTGGACTGTGGTGACAGCCGTGCCGGATTGCCTTTATACTTGATCGTTGTGTTTGTGAAGCATCGACGCGAGAATACTATCACAGCGTTGCGCGTAGACTGACTGAATGCGACCGGCATCCGGTCAAGGGTACAGCAATACCCCGCATTATGGACCACTCAGTTTGTGCATAGTTTACTTAGCCTTTGCGGTTAACATAAAGCACCATTGAGTGTTTCTTCTAGTATGTACAGTTAATTACACAGTCGTGTCAACGTAAAAAAGTGTTTTTTTTTTTATGTAACATAATCGTAAAATTTCCGTTTCTTTTGTTTGAACACGGATCAGTTCCATTGAACTTGTATTCAGTAACATTTTCCTGAATCAATGTGAATGTTGTTTTCAGATTAATAAAGAACTGAACCTGAGGAAGGATCTAGGTTATATATCATTACTCTTTTCTATGAGGATTGAGCAGTAATGATAAAATTATAATCAAAACAAATAAAATAAAGGCCAGTTTTAACCCAAATTAGGCACATACTTTTCATAGAATATTAAAAAGCATATTTACGTGAACAAAGTCGCGGGAACCAGCCGGCGATTAAAATTTAAGGTTAATCTCATATATCACGGTAAACCTTGCAAAAAATAAATTTATAAGTATAACAATTTTTTTATATATATTTAAAAATTAAAAGTTTTTTGATATCGCATTCAAAATTAGCAGGAAACCAGTGACGATGTAAAATTTCCATAATTTAAGGCCGATGATTCAATCATCAGATAACATTATTTTGGGGAATAATTTGGACGTTTTGACAGATAATGTACGGAAACTTTGTGAAAATTTAAAATTTATGCCTCATATAAAGTTATCTATAGATTGAAAAATCGGCCCTTAGTTAATCAGTGTTTATCATTTCTGAATTTACTTTGGCAGCAAAATTTTTTCAAGGTGGAAATTCTTTCATTCTTTTTTTTAATATTTTTGCATCAAAAACTTTCTTCAAACAGATTATGAAAGGTTTTATTACTTATTTTTAGTTTCCCAAAATATATAGCATAACAAGTAATTTGGTTCAGTATAATATACTTAATATAATTGTAAATCTGTGATATTAATTGTTAAATAAATACGATGATAACAAACATTTACACTAATTATTATGTAAAACAACTCGTTTGTAAAATTTTGATGTGAAAAATTATATATATTTGTATTATAACTGCTCGCGGCTCCGCACGCGTGGACGACAGAAAACGCGTATGCTTATAAAAACGTAGTTTCTCAAAACTTGAATAGCTTTTTATTGAATGAATATATCATGATGATTGTTTTTTTATAAGGATCTTGGCAATTAATTGAGCCAAACAATTTTTTATTGTGTAACTTGTATGTTACAAGTAGCAAACACGGTCATAAATAGATGTAAGTGAAGAAAGCACTTGTCAGAAATGGTTTTCAACATTTAAAAACGGCGATTTTGATGCTAATCCTCTCTGTGATAGGCCTTACAAAGTCAGTGATATTGAACTGCAAGAGCTATTGGACCAAGATACTGCATAAACACAACATCAACTCGCACAGATATTAGGCGTAGCCCAATAAGCTATTTCTGAAAGAGTACATGCTTTAGGGATACTTCAAAAAGAAGGAAGATGGGTCTTACACGCACTGGCCGAAGAGCAACGTGATAGATGAGTTGAAACGTGTCAATCATTGCTTTAATAACAGAAAAAGAATAAGTTTTTGTGAAATCTTATCTTCAATTAAAACATTTAACCGATTTTTTTTTACGAAAAGCGACCATATTCTGAACATGGTCATCGACAAGTCATTTGCAGCTTGATAATGATTGACCACATAGAAGTTCTCACCTTTTTCGAATGATACAAAACAACTTAGCAGAACAGCAATTCCAAAATAAAGAAGATAAAGTTTGGAAAGTAGTCGATTATGCAATTCTTAGCATGAAAAGACTAGGTCTTAAGAATTCCGGCAAGGAATCCATAAACTGCCGACACATTGGGAGAAAGTAGTTATTGATCACTTTGATAAAATATATTGAATAAGATTTGTACTTTGTTTTTGTGTTATACCATTTTCATGGATAATTTTTGTCGTAAATAAACGGAGTGAAACTTTCATCCACCTAATATGTATTTATATTATAAAGCTTATTAATTTTATTTTCTGCTTTGTTAGCAGATGTTATACCAAAAGTAGCGCTATGGTCTTTGTAATAATTACGGATGGATCAGAAGTTGAAAAATAAATTTCATTAAACATTTTTAGTGCTCTCTTCGGTTTATCATATTTCGAGATCAACCAGCCTATAAATGCGTACTTAGTGGCTTTTGCAGGTAAAAATATCTACAGAGACAGTCGGTACCCTTCCTTCTTACGTGTTACACTTGTCTTCAGGTGGTACGCACTTGCACCCATATTCTAAGATGTTTCCTAGAATCTTCCTTGACTCCTTCAAGGAAATCTGGATTCACAGTTGCAAAAAATTTCCTCCACTTGACATCACTCAACATTTTTCCTCACACGAGGTGAGGAAACAACTGTCAAACTCTTGGTGCATCGGAATGTACCTTAAGGAATACTCAAGGAAATTTTACGAAATTATTTATTCTACTTGTGGCAACCTGGTATAGCCACCAGATGTAGGATATTTCAGATTATGTTTTTGTTAATGCTTTTAGTAAAGGTTTATTTATAACTGTAATATATGTTTAAACGCTGAGCAGACGAGTGTAGGTAGACAAACTCCCGTTATAGGTCAAGTAAAATATATGAAGGCGGTTTGGACAGCCTTATAGGAATTGAATTTTTTCCTTGCAAGAAATTGTCCAAATTCCAAATAAAGAGGTATTCTGTTAGAGCAAGGTCTGTGGTGTATGTTGGGTGTCGGAGAACCTCTACTTTAGCGACTGTCTCTTGTGAAGTATAGAGTATAGCGTTGTCCTGAAGCAGTAGTGGGCTAAAGAGATTGACCAGTCTCGTTTATTTAACGGCTAGCTTTTCCAACATGGTTTGCAATTTTTGACAATACAGATTCGGCGTTATCGCCTGGCCAGATCTTAGAAAGCTCTAGTGTATGACACCAGTACTGGTTAACCAAACACTCACCAGTACCATTTTCTGAGTCAACTTTCGCTTGGGGCAGGATTTGACCGGTTCTCCTGGGTTCAACCACTATGATGAGTATTTCCGATTGTCGTAAAGAATCCATTTTTCGTCACAAGTAACAATACGATTAAAAATTCCTTCGTTATTGTGAAGGTTGAGTAATGTACCGCGGCACTCAATGCGTGTTTGTTGGTGTGCTTCAGTCAATTCATTCGGTACCCGTTTCTCGAGTTTTTCACATTTCCAATTTGTTTCCAGTGAACTGAAATTGTTTTATCACTCACAGCGAAGCCTGCCGCTAACTCTAACGTGTTTTGCGATGGATTCGCTTCCACAATCACCATTCTTCAGTAGCAACTAGGGTCTCCGGCCATCCACGGGGTTTGTTTCGTAGGTCAAAATTTCCAAAACGAAAAAGTTGGAACCAAAAACGTACCGTGCTTTCTTTTACAGTAGCTTCTTCGTACACATAATTAATCCTGTGAGCTCTTTCTGCAGCGCTGATGCCACGGTGGAACTCATATTTCGTAAATAACGCGATATTTTATGTTTTCTATTTTGGGAAAAGAACTATGCATAAGAAAAATCAAATGGTGCGAAAACAAAAGAATCACTAAATTCGAAACACAAATACTCAAGCCTAAATTTGAAATAAATTTTATTTTGGAATTCTTAACCAAAAGCCAGATATTTGAGATCAAGATAGCTAGGTCAACAAAACGCTAATTTCGGAACCCTCACAATCAAAGTCTATGCTGAAATCTATCATTCAATGAAGTTTTCCTCATTCGAGGATTTCCCTGTTTACAGATAGTACTTTGTGTTTGAGGATTTCCCTAAATTTTCTCAAGATAGTATAAAGACAGGAAAACAATCAATTTATTATATATTTTTATACAACTAACTTGGTAAACAAGCGTATGGCTCTAATGGTAAGCGGTTACCTTAGCTTAAGGACGCTTGTAACACCAGTGATCAGAGGTATCACTAGAGTGTTGCCGACCTTGAACTCTCATTCCCCAAGGAGCTTGGAAACTCGATCGTCTGATGGGTGAAGGTATTTCACAAGTCGGGCTGCCCCAAGTAAAGAGAAATTTCCAAAGAGGTTTATCTGTACCCTGTCACTCTAAAAATACTTCTTATTTCAAAATAACTAGTCTTATGAACTTAAACAGTTGATAATACTATAAAATCAAATCGGAAATTATAATATATGTGTGCGTGGGAAATTTTATAAACAACTGGATTATAAGAGAGAATTAATCATACCTTTTAATTAAATATACTTAAAATAGAATCTTGCGTAATTTATCTATAGTATAATTTACTACTATTGTAATGAGTTAAAGTTTGTGAGTACATACTAAATAGTAAATTTCGTACACACATCTGAACGAGTTAATTAATCTTTGGGACTACTGATCCGATTCAAACTAGAACTTATTATTTCACAAATAAGATGCTACATTATCCCCATAGAATCGAGTTGGTTACTTTTATTATTATTAACTTTTATATCTTAATTAACGCGAACGAATTCGACGACGGTTGCTTTTAAATTATAAAAGAAATAGGACAAACAATATGATATATAAAACCTTTTCTGGCATTGTAGTACGAATACAATATCTGTATGTCAAACACATGTTACGCACTTGTTTTAATTCAAATGCCACAATATTTGAGAGTAAATAAAACCGAAATAAAAATTAGACAAGTAGCGAGTAGAACTTTGTTGTGTCTGTGCTTCTGTACTATTATATGTTTTGCATAAATATTATTTATAATATTTATAAATATTATAAATATGCCCATGGTTATGTGACAAAAGTTTTATTTTGCGAGAGTTAGTAGGTATAGCATCAATGTATATAGTGTTCACAGGAGAACCAAAGTCACCAACATATCCCTAAGAACAGCTAGACTTAAGTGGGTAGACCACGTAGCTTGTATAACGGATGGCCGATGTGGCCAAAGAGTTCACGAGTGACGGCCACGTACCGAAAGACGCAGCGTGGACAAACCCGCCACAAGGTGGTCCGACGACGTATTAAAGGTTGCGGGAAGCTACTGGATGCAGGCAGCACAGGACCGGTCGTTGTGGTGATCTTTGGGGGAGGCCTATGTCCAGCAGTAGTCGTGATGATATAAAGATGATATAAATATGATATAGAGATAATAAAGATGATGATGATACAGTGTCTATATAGTTTTGATATTAACAGGAATTCTAATTTTGTCCCGAATTAATTACAGATTGAATTGAAATACCTATATTATTTTCGGATTTATTCTTTAACTCATGCCAAAAGACCTTCGTGCCAGTTTTCAAGACTGTAAGTCTCCGGAAAATATCCTTATGATTTATATTTTATAATCGGTCACACCATCTGTGAATGTTAATACCGTATAAAAATCGAAAATATAATTTAGAAATATATATCTTTCAGTTTTTTTTATGTTTAATTTAAATATTATTGAAGACCTTCAAAATTCAAAAAGCTAGGTCAGCGGGAAGTAAACACGCTAATCAATGAATCTTCAAGTCGGATTCGAAAAATTCTTTTTGTATATGACAGCCAGATTGACGAGGCTATCTAGGCTACACCTCTCAGCTAGCCTTAAATATAGATTTTTGTTAAGTAAGTCGGAAGACATAGCGCACCCTAACTGCTTTATCCGCGTGCGTTGGGGGTAATGGTTAGTGATACGTAAATATGATGTTCTACAAAAAGATTGCTCCTTAGTACATCTAAAAAAAGTTCACGATACCATATACCTATCTCTTATACATAAGCCACACTAAGGTATTTTGTGACAAAGTTTTATTGAAAATTTAAAGTGATATATGAGCATTATTATTAGGCATGGCATATTGATCCTTACGAACAAAAGTTACTTCATCGTCAAGACAATTTTACGTAGATAAACTTTGCCTGTTATAGCATCTTATTTGGACCAATAGTTTAGGAGATAATGTAAAATTAAAATAATCCAACACTCGGCTCTAGGTTCATAGGCCTATGGACATAGGTGTAGAGGCGTAAAAGAGCCGTGTGTGTTGTGACGCATAACCCTGGCCGCCCGGTAAAAATATTGTCTATACTTCAGTATTATAAATCATTAATCAGCGATTTCTTTTAAATTATACGCGGGTGAAACCGCGCGGCACAGCTTATATCTATATTAATAAATCTGTAGTTCTGTCTTTATATGTTGTTTTTTTCAATTTACCTGATAAGCGTGAATTTTAAAGGAAGCTGATCACGAATATGACATAACATTTTTTATCTGTCTGTTTGATTATAGTCCGGATTTTATTCAAAAACGGCATGACCAATTTTTATAGAATTTTGTGCACGGCAATCTTTATTGCTCAATTAATAGGCTATTAAAAATTATAATATTACTTTTACAAATCGTAAAAAAAGGAATTCCAAAGAATTTTTTTCTTGTAAGGTACGGAATTCGTAAAACCTTTTTTTTGTTTTAGGGACTTTTATTCCATGGAAAATATCAGTCCCATTGTACCCTATAGCATCAAATCAGGGGAGTCGCTGATGAGTTTTTTTTAATACAATTGCGTTGGAAACAAGCATACGGCCCGTTTGATGGTAAGCGGCTACCGTAGCCTATGGACGCTTGTAATACCATAGCTATCACCAGCGCGTTGCCAACCTAGAACGTTCATACCGCCAGGAGCTCTGGAAGCCCTACTCAACGCAAGGAATATAACAAAAAGTTATTTGGATGCGATTTCTGTAGGGTAGAGGTATTCCACCAGTCGGACTGCCCCAAGTAGAGAAAAAACTACTAGGTTATACAACATCTCGGCATTATCCGAACAAGGTTCTGCTAAAATGCTGTGACAAACGCCTATACTTTGACAGTTTAAATTCATACTTCTCATTAGTCTTATTCCTGACACACTGCATGAGTAAGTGTGTAAGTTAGTTGGACGATTCCGTTTTCCTCATGTATATCAAATCTTCCCGTTGGCCCTGAAACAAAATCTTAATGCTATCTTCATATATTGCCGTAAAACCTGTCTATTTAATTATGGTCACATACCTACCTATTTACATTCTAACTAGATGTGCCCCACGGTTCCACCCTTGTTATTTTTATTCTACAAACTCTTCACGGTATACGCATTCCTATCGTTTTTCCACTTCCCGTACTTGCCTACAGCTTACTAGATTGCTTAACGTTTATATACCTATACATAGTTACTGCTCCGCACCTTAGCGTGTAGCGTGAAGTTATATAGCCTTTACTGTTTCTCATGAATCTGGTTATCATATACAAAAAGAATTTTTCGAATCCGACTGATAGTTCAGAGATGAGCAAGTTTAAACAAACAAAAAATTCTTCAGCTTTATTAATATAGATATATGCACCCTGGAAGCATAATGGCTTAAGTCGAGACTACTTTGTTCTGACTTTTGTTCTTACTCCCTATGATTGTGATTTATACATCTAGCGAAAGGCAAATTTAATTTATGGGAATATTTGTATAAAGTTTAAAAGTAGGAATGTTTATATTTGTGTTGATCAAAGTTAAATTATTAAGTGGTTGTGAATAAGGACGGTGGTTTCCATCTATAAGAAAATAAAAATAAATTGTGATTTATTGTATGTATAAAGTTTGGCTACAATCTCACCAAATATTAAGTTGTGATGTCGCTCAAGATGGTATCACACTAAGCTTACACCTATACGTGCTTGGCGACAGATTTTAAACTTGAGAGTGTTACCTAACCAGGCGGGTATTAGAAAATACCCTAACACCATGCTATGGTTTCATCACGATGTTTTCCTTAAACGAAAGCTCAGGCTCATTGCAGCCATACGCTTAACGTTCAGTTGTATAAGACATCATTTATATACTTAACCAAATTTTAACAACGCATTTATATTACAGGGATAGTAGATATGCATATTACACTATTTAAATATTATAGGAAGTTGTTAGTACGGACTACGGACCACTTAACAGTAACATTCAACGGATGACCAAAAAGAATACAGTAGGTATATCGTGACGTATTCCAATACCGGACGATCAAGTTTGAGATATGTATACCGTTCCTTAAAGTAACTAATAATATAATCATGATCTACGTAGGACGTGCGACATTCTGAGTGTCGGCGCATCTTTCGCCTCTGAGGGTGACACCGGGGACTGCGGGTGTCGGTCCGGGGCATCTCCCTGCCGCGGCATGCGGCGGTTGCGCCGCCCACTCAGCTGACCGACGCGCGAGGCGACACTTGTTGTTAATTATTAGTTCGTGCCAGTAATATACCTATACCAAAATACAGTCCATTCTTTTACCCTATACCTGTAGGGCCTTATCACTGAGATATTAATAAAATTACAGTTAAAAACATGAGAACAATAATTTACGAAATGCGATAAAACGCGTTTTGGTATATTACATCTTATATCTTTAAACAGCAATTCTTGTACATATATATATAATCTAAATCTCGGAAACGGCTCCAACGATTTTCACGAAGTTTAGTATGCAGGGGGTTTCGGGGGCGATAAATCGATCTAGCTAGGATTCATTTTTATAAAATAACAATCAGATGTGAGCAAATATCTTATAATCAATATATTTATTAGATTCTAGCTACTCAATAACAGATGGCATTAGCTACTCAAAGACAGCGCTACAGTATGTCCAGATACTAGTTTTCTTTTTTCCAAGACACCGAGCATAGCTCGGCCTCCCTGATTTTTTTTTATACAACTAATGTGGCAAATAAGCACACGGCACGCCTGATAGATGGTAAGCGGCTACCGTATCCTATGGACGGTTTATAATATCATAGGTCTCAACTAGCGCGTTTCCGACCTTGAACTACCCCTACCCTAAGGAGCTCTGGAAACTCTACTTACCGCAGGAATAAAAGGTTATTTATTTGGGTGCAAATTCTGTAGAGTGGAGATATCCACCAGTCGAGCTGTCCCAGGTAGAGTGAAATCTGCAAAGTTTTTCTGTGCCCTACCACTCTTTGGTTATTACTTTAAGATTTGTAAGCGTAGTTTATGGTAATAAAGTAATATAAAATTCAGTATCGAACTGAAGTGAACTATCTTTATAATTTAAACAACACACAAATAAACAAGAAAATTATTTGATATGAATGATTAATTAATAAGTTGTCTTTTTGAAGAGAAAAACCGCTTGTCGCAAGCAGCGTATACTGGTCATTATGGCGATCATTGGGAGAGGTGTATGTCCAACAGTGGACCTCATTCGGCTGAGAGTATGCTGGTGATGAAGCTTTATTTTTGATAAGAGCAAACAAGCAGGCTTTCCATATGATATAAAGTGGTTACTGCAGCCTATAGTTAGGTACTTGTATCAAAACTCATGACCGCAGCCCTGAGTTTAGTTCATTGTTAGGGTGCTGTTCCTGAGGAACGAGTTTGGACCACACTAACCCCAAAACAACAGTGGGAGTACCACTGTTTTGCAGCAGAAATACACATGTGATGTTTCACTTTATAAATGGTATAGAATTTGCCACTGTTAAAATACTCTTTTTGTATAGTACATACAACTTATCTAAAGGTAAAAAAACAACGTATTTTTTTTAAAATATGAGCACTGTATAGCATGCTTGAGGAAAATATTTGCATTTGTATTTTTTTTTTTTTGAAATAGGTGTTGTTAGCTACTTATTGTGTTTCTGCGAAGTTATAATAAATACGTCAAACAATGTCAAACCTCAAGAAACCAGTTATAATGGATTTGTATATTATTTCTTATTATAAAACCATATATTAAAACTATATTATTATCTGTTATGTGTAAATATTACGATTTTTATGGTTCTGTAGTCAACAAAGAAACCCTTTATAGTTTCACTATGTCCGTCCGTCGCGTCTGTACGCCCGCGGCTTAGCTCAGGGATTCTTCATATCAGAAAGCTGTAATTTGGTATATATTTGGTATATAAATATATATATACGTATATTAAGCACGCCGACAAAGTGGTAAAATAGTCTTGATAAATATTTTTTAGGTTACGTAAAGGTTTTTTTTTATTCTCGTTTGTCCCATTGTGTGGAGTATCGTTGGATAGTTCGTCCAAAAATAAAGTGGGTGTGTGAAAACCATTTTTCGATTCAGGGATCCGATTGCGAAATATAAAGCTTAAAGTGTTTCTTTTTGTTAGAGACAAATGCCCTGACAGCTAAAGAGTTGTTTTTGGAAATGTGAAAAAATTAACGGCAGCTTAGTAGGATGTACAAGTTAACGAGTAATGATCGACCAACTTATAAAATGTACTCAGAGAAGTAAAAAAAGAAAAAAAGGTGTGTGTGCGATTCACACACGATAGAAGTGAAACTTCATTTTAAAAGACATTTTCTATTTTATTTAAACAGTGTGCAATATACATACACACCGATATTTACTCTCTCGCTCTGGCTCACACAAAGAGGAGAGCCTGAGAGAGGTAAGAACGAGAAAGAGGAGAGGAAATTATCCTGGCCAGATAACATAGCTATGAACCTAAAAAAACATGTTGATCGGATAAGTAGTTTTTACGTGAAAAGAATGACATTAACGGACACACAGACAAAGAGACATTGAGTTTTATAACATGTATAGACAATATATAGATCTACTAAAATAATACATAATAATGACATAATTATTTACATAAATATGTAAATAACATCTTGTAACGATGCCCAAATCTATTGTACTCCTCAAAACGAATCATATGAGCCTAAACTCGAGGGGTTTACTAGTCGCCACTGAAGAGTTCCACTATTCACCTCCTGGTTTTATCATCAGATAAGCTGCAAGATACCATATTGTAGTGTTGTCTTTCGAACTACATATACGTAAAAAGTTTCATTTAAATACGACAATTAGAAGTAGGTTAAAATTGACTTCTAAGATTTTATTATATTGTTTGTTAGTTAGTTAGTTACAAGTGAAGCTAATAAAAAGCGTGTTAAAAAGAAAGTAATTATTGATAAACCCGAACGAGTTTCTTACCGGCTTCTCTCGGTAACTGGGATGTTCCTCGAGCCGGTGGTACTGTTTAAACGTTCATAAGTGCCTAAATTGAATAAAATGTTATAGATTTATAAATGTACTAGCTGTGCCCCACGGTTTCACCCGTTTTAAATTTATTCGACAAACTGTCCGCGGCGCGGCGCCATTGCCAACGCGCCCGTGTAGCCCAGCCCTATCGTGGTTCAACTTCCTGTACTATAGCTTGCCAGATTGCTTGACGTTCATACAAGCCCGGTGAAGCTGTAAAAGCCGCAAAAGCTCCAGAGCCCCTCAGGCTAACAGAATAGTCAGTACGATAAAAAAACGTTCATAGTTAATGTTCCGCTCATTAGCATTAATTAGCATTAGATAGCATTCCTAATAAAAAAGTTGTTTAATAATTTATTTTAAAGAATATGTTAATTTTTCATCAATCGTTCAATAGAGGAGAATATATTCTTTTAAATAATGTTTCATTCATTAATTTTTATGAAGAATTAACGGAGATATGGCGTTGCTAGGAAAAAACCTTTGAGAAATAATATATATGATTACTACATTACTGATGTAATGTAATGTTGTTGTATGACATAGAAATAATACAAGCAATGCTTTCAAATAGCTTTAATAAAATAACAGAAATAATATTACATTACTAATGTAATAATCATATATATTATTTCTCAAAGGTTATATTATTTCTGTTATTTTATTAAAGCAATTTGAAAGCATTGCTTGTAGTAGTTTGTATGTCATCATCTTCATTACATAGTATAAAACAAACTCGCGTCGATCTGTCCGTCCCTATGTATGCTTAAATCTTTAAAACTACGCAACGGATTTTGAAGGGTTTTTTTTTAATAGATAGAGTGATTCAAGAGGAAGGTTTATATGTATAATACATGCATAATATTGTAGAGAAACACTGATAAATTTAGAGGTTTCTAATGTGATGTCGCAAATAAACACATTTTTTGTGCTTACATTGCAAACGCTGGCTGAACCCCCACGAGATAAAACAAAATAATGTAGGTACTACATACAGTATTGTACACTTTAAAAAGGTCAACAAAAAAGTCCGCGATGGTATAATGTCTATCTCTTAAGGATAACCCACAATAACCATTTTTTATCCTTTACATTTTACGGGAAAAAATTGCTTATTTACGAAGTGATTTTAAGCATTACAGTATTAATCATTATCCAATTAAATACGTTGTCCATTTAATATAGATCAATATAGCCCTTTACAGCATGTAATTTAAATGAATATTTCCGATGATATTACAGATTTAAAATGTAGGAAAGTGCGGCGGTGCCGGCCCTATATACCATGGTCAATTATATGTCGCTCTTTCAAGAGTAACCTCTAAACAAAACATGTTTGTATTGTCTAATGACAAAAAGCTGTAAACGTTGTTTAAGGACATTCTGTAGTAGGTATATATTATCTTATATTTAGTATCAGCATTGCACCCGGGCGAAGCCGGGGCGTGTCGCTAGTTTTTAATATATTAAACTTTGTGCATTACAAAATACCTAAATTTACTAAATTAAAACAAACTGTATTGGAATTTAAAGTACAACAAACAACTTAGATATAAATATAAAAATGTCAAATTTTAGAGCACAAATTAATTCACATTAAGCTATTTTATTTTCATCACCATTATTAAAATTATTTATTTAATGCCTTCTTAACATGCCTATTACAAAGATATTAACGGTTTAAATGTAGAATTTAAAGTTTGTTTTAACATTTATTTCGTTTATTCTTTACTAGACGTTCTTACACACGGAATCAGGTTATTTTTTAATTAAAATAAGGTAATTTAACTGAATGTACGCGAAATATTATAAATTTATACTAATATAATAAAGCCGAATAGTTTTTTGTTTGTTTGTTTGTTTAACACAGACGGCGAAGATTCTATAAAAAAATATGATAAAATAAAATATCGCGCACCCTAATCTCTGGAACTACCAGTCGGATTACAAAAAATATTTTTGTGTATGATAGCCAGAATAATATAGGCTTTGCGTTATGGCAGCAAAACATCTAATTACAATGTCCGACCTTAACGGGCGGAGCAGTAACTATTAACGTCAAACAATCCGGTAAGCTATAGGCAATTACGGGAACAACGAACTGGAACAACGATAGGGCTGGGCTACACGGGTGAATTAGCGCACCGCGCCGTAGTTTGTCTAATAAATTTAACACGGGTAAAACCGTGGAGCACAGCTAGTACGATAATAAATATATACTTCTCCTAAATAATTTATTGAAATTTTTTTACTCATCTGACTTTTATAATACTCACTAGTAAACATTTTTATAATGTAGGGTAAAACATCCAGTAGTTAGCCCTGAATCAGTACTCACCATTTACAGCAGATATCTCCCTATAAATAGTGTTAACATTTGTATATATGTTATCGGCAATAGATCGAACAGAACTCTTACCATTTGTTGCTTACGATAATATCCTTCACCATCAAATGATGGTGTTACCAATTTAAATTATTAAATGTAAGCAAATTCCGAAAAAAAAATTTGTTAGGTTACATACAGGGCTCGAACCTGCGGACAATGAAATGATATTTCGCCAATGTAGTAAACCACTCGACTTCCACGACTTTATTTTTATGTCTTCCTTTAGGATAAGTCAAAACCAATCTATCTTTTCCTTGTTAGGTATTAATTTTGGAGCCTTTCTGACACACGTCTGCGTCAGTTTAATAGAGGTAGCGAAATGAAATGAAGATGTTTGTGTTACTGTGTCAAATCTGATTAATCCAGTCAGCAAATTGTTCATCAAACTGTATCGTGTAGCAGAGATTTTAGAGTCAACCGATTCTATACGCCTGATGGACGGTAATCTTTATACAGCGTTACCGAATGATAGGGGCTAGAGCAATGTCGTAAAAGTAAATGAACAAAAACAATTGACCGCTAATTAAATCGTGTTAATTTACATTCTAAAATACAAATTTATATAAACAATTTTAACAGGAAGTGACCTTCAAAGGTCCAACTGAGATACCGGAATTCATATTACTATTCATTTTCTACATATAACCTTGGTATTATTTGGCCCTTTATATATTCAATATTGACATCAATTATTAACGTAAAATATGAACGTAAGTAACGTTAGTTTAATTTAAAAATATATACTGAATACATTAAATCAAATATTTTTCAGATACCCTTGTGTATATATATTATATAGTTATATACGATCGCGCCCTTCAATATATTAGTGAAAATACATATCACTGATTAATTGATAATAACGGTTTTTTTTTTCAAAGTTAATTCGAAGGAAATATTTATTTTTTAATACACCTAAGTAGGCAAACAAGCATACTGCTCGCCTGATGGTAAGCGGCTACCGTAGCCTATGGGCGCTTGTGATACCATAGGTACATTAGTATAGGCTGGCAAATGCCATAAAACTCGCCTTGTGTGATAAATGAATGAGTACATATACAGAAACGGAGTCCTTTTATAGTACACTAGCCATGCTTTCGGCTCCGCTCGCGTGGACTACAGAATGAAGTCTGTCAGCGCCCGCGCGAATGCACTCAAGACTGAAGACAAAAACGCTTATTGTGGATGATCCCTAGAAGATGGATATATGCTTTTTGCAGGTCATTATATAGTATATTAATTTGATATATCTCGTGTGGTTTATTCAGCGTAAGACAATTAATCTCACCAAAAGCGTCAAATTAGTTTCCTCTGCCCAGACAACTTGCATGTACGGCAACAGCCCAAGCCGAAGTTCAGCCACTTTGGCACCCTTGAGCTTGTTGCCATGCTTTCGCGGCCGAGTAAGACTTAAAGGACGTGTATCCAGCGACTTTAAGAATTAAAAACAATAATAGATACAAAGACATAGATGTTTTTTTTTGTTTTTTATATCTTTTAAAAGAACGTATATATTCTTGCCAAAGAATTTCGTTGCTTTAGACGCCATTGGGGATCCAGTGATTAAAATTAAATATTAAAACACTAATTAAAAATATGAGTGGAAAGTCTATTATTTTATTTTTATTCGACATTGATCTTTTGAGTTTGTTTGGCAGCTTGTTTTGCCTTCTTCTTTTTAAGAAGTATATTCTTCTTTTCTTCCGTGGTTTTCTTCAATCCCTTCATCTTGCGAGTCTGTAATCTGTTAATATCTTGTTTACCCATATGAACGCGACCCAACTTAGAACCAAATGCATCTTTTGAAATATTCTTCTTGGTAATTGGTTTCAATTCCTTCGGTATCTTACAAGCTTCTTTGTATAAGTCATCAGAAGCTAGCTTGCTTCTCCTTAGTTTGAAGTCTATTGAAGGACCTAGAAGTTTATGCATGCACAATATATTTTTACTCAAGTATCAACATAACATAACGAGTCATAAGTTACAAATTAAATCAAAAAGGTTAATTTGCTTCTAATATAGGATGATAAAATAACTTATATTAAAAGTTTTAAATATGTATCATATTAAACAAATTACAATATTATATATTACTAGCTGTATCCACGGCTTGGGCTCGCGTGGACTACACACAGCGCCATCTACCGGGACTAATTGTGAATCTAAACCATCCAAAATGTCCAGAGACCCACGTCATGGATGAAGTTAAAATATTAAATCTAGGTAACACAATAAAATAATTTATGAAATTTCTGTTGGTTTATTTTTATGTTTCAGTGTTTTCATAGCAACAACTCTATCGAGTAATTTTTGGCTGTTTGTTATTACTGCACTAAGTTAGCTGGATCAATGCTAAGTTTAAGTTATAATGGGGTTGGCATATACTTCTTGAAAAAATTTATAAATTAGACACTTTCCTTTTACTATTAATTTTCTTACCTATTTCTTCTAGTTCAATTCTAGGTGTACGCTGACCACTTTTCTTTAACAAAATTCTATAAGACCTGAAGTATATAACTCCATCATCAGTAGCAGTAAAACTGATTGCATGCTCCAAGCCTTGTAATCTGATACTTTCGACCTGTAAATAAATTGGCTTATGGTTAAAATATTCTTAATTATTGTTTGTTAGAAATATTAAGGAATTCCCATTATTATGTGGTATTATAGGCTGACCGCTGTAAACATGAACCTCTCGGGGCTCAAGTCTGCTAACAAAAGAGTGTTTTAATAGTGTGTCGATAGTTTCTCAATAGACATTTGGTATTATCCTATTTGTTTACCATTCTATCGGAAAACCACAGACTCATTTGGTATTGTGCTCTACAATTGCATCTCAATGATATCTCGATAGAAACTCGATAGTAGTGAAAATGGTATTCTCTTAAATATTTAACAGCTTTATCAATCGTACTTCTACTATGACTATTGAATAGCCATTGAACAACAACAGCTTTTCTAGCACGATTGCTTACATGTTTCATAAAAATAATATAAAAATAAATCGTGACATGGCTGTCAGTATTAATTAAATAATGAGATTAATTAATTTAATAATACTGATTGCAGACGGCATTTATTGCGCAAACGCCGAAGATTGCGGGCTATTATAAGGCGAAACACAAATGCATTATACGAGGGCCGGCGGGTGTGCACGGAAATAGTTTATGCATGTTATTGCAACTGGTACAGATATCTAATGATAAATAATATATTTAATACACATAATATTGTTGTTGTTATTAAAAGGCTAATCAAAAAATTACTATATAGAAAAAAAAATGCTTGTTACACATAGTCGAATTCAATAGTATATATTGACAATGTAATTGAATAAAAACACGCTAAAGCATTACCTTAGATTGCCTTTATATATTTTTTAAATGCTGCATCCATAATTCCATCTCGGTAAAATAATCTCTTGTGGAGCAGTCACGAAAATATTTATGGAACAATAATTATAATAAGAGACATTTACAAAAATGTGTGAATAGTTGAAAACCCCCTCAATTCTCAATAAAATCGGTAAAGCAAAAATCCATATCATTTAATTATAGGTTACATAGTATATACATAATTTTATAACTGAGTAAAAATTTACAGACCTTTTCTCTGTGAAAGAAATCAGTAAAAAGAGACTTCAATCGTTTCAAATCAGGATTCAAATCCCAAGCAGGACCATTAAAGAGTAGACATGGCTTGAGACCCGCCAATACTTTCATGTTATGGAATTCTGACTTTGCTTTGAAATTATCTGCACCAAGTTCTATCATATCCAATATGTTGTAGTTGAAAGTTCTTCCTAAGATAATATTGTGTGGTCTTTTTTTGTTATGTGATCCAACTCCAAAGAGTGATGCTTCCTTTTTATAACACAACCTATGGAGAATTTAAACAAATATAAATCTGTACAAATAATAAAATTGAAGTGTCTGTTTGTGATGTCAATGCTTTTTACTAAATGCATATAAAACTATATACGGTACTTATAACAAAAAGGTCATTAAAAAAAGTTTTTGTTTGTTCTGGCTAATCTCCAAAATGGTAGGCCATATTTTAACATTGTAAAAAAAGCAAAAACCCCTAATATTAATTATTATACAGGAAAAACATTATCACTTATTATTCATTCATCATAAGAAGACTTGCAGACATCTCAAATGTTTATTTTTGAGATGTAGCATAATTTAAATTGTAGGTTGATCTTATGATTATTGATTCTTTTTTAGAACTAAATATGATCGAAAATATGATTATGCTTTAAATCAATAGAGGGATGTGTAATATAAATAACAAAAATAAACTATAACAATAATTGAGATCACAATCAGGTATACTGAAATTATTGAATGACTTGACTCCAAGGAGCATGATTAATTCTTCCAGTCAATATTCTTCGTTGTTGTTGCTGCAGTAAAAATGTAGAAATAACATATACATATATTTGTTTAATTGAATTTAAACAAGAAACTAATAAATTAAATGCACAACTATGTTTGATGAATTCGATTACTTTACTTAACACAACCTCTGAAGTATAAGACGTGTAACTATCAGTTTTTTAATCAAACGACACTGCATAATAACATCAAAAACTAACTTACTTCTCAATGAGTGATGCGTCTTCAAATGGCACAAAATCATTTTTGCGACTTAAGTAAGCAGCATCAGGTTTTTTTAAGTCGTAAATATCTTTTAATATTTTCCGAGTGCGTTCTGATGGGTTTCGGCCCTGAAGAAATATACATTGCTTTGATCCTTCTATTGGTTTTGGCTCTTTAGCTACCAGAGCTTTCTTCCCCTTGCGTGTTGTGGGTTTCCTAGAAAATAACCGAAGACAAAAATTAAAATCAGACACCAAAATTCACAATTCTGAAATTTTATTAGTAGGGTTTTTTTTTTCATTACCACAGATTTGAGTAATAGGCAAATCTGTGTCCAATACGCTGATTGACAGAAAATAGTTCTATTTACACATTAACACATGGACCTAAAGCTATATAGTACATAAAAAAAGTTCACTGATGGATACAGATTTTTCACCTTTTCACAGGTTTTCAGGTACGAATTACATGGCACGCTTAAATGCAAAATATATTTGTTTTACTTACTTGATTCTTTGTATTACAGCCATCAGTAGTTCTATACAACGTGCTACTTGCTAAAGAAATAAGCAATGTTGCCAGGGGCCTTATGTCTAAAGTTACGTTTCGTTTTTTTAAAGTTACATTCTTTTAAAGGAAGAATGTAACATGCTTAAATACTAGCGCGGCATGGTGGCAAACGGTGTATGCAGTATTTAGAAGTTTTGGCACAATACATGAAGGTGCAGGAGAAGAGTACCTTTGGAGCTTGGAAGCACTCACTAAACATCAAGACAGCAACACCCGGTGTGGTTGTGGAGGTTGCCACCCCATTTTCTTATAATATCACCATATTTATTTTATTTTTTAATCAAGTCTGAGTCTCAGTGTTGGTGCACTTTTAACCAACTTTCAAAAACAAGCATATTGTCATTATTATTTATGATACAAGATAACTTCTCCGATTGTAAAACAATTTAAACTAAAAAAACAAGTATAAAAAATCATGCCTTCATAGTGGTAGTTTAAAGTCTGTGGTAGAGATGCCTTTATTTGGTCTGCATATAAATTGTATCAAAATCGATTAAACTTTTATTAAAAAATGCAATAAAATAGCAGTTGTTGAAATTAACGTAGATTTATTTTAAAGTTTTGAGCGCTGTTAACTATTAACACACGTTAATATATATCATAATATAGCAAATTATACTTCAATACTAAAGAATATTTCTATTACGTACTTTATGCCGACGTATGTATAGGATATTAAACACTTCATTAGTTTTTATTTTTTTCTCATTTTAATGTGCGCAGATGATCTCATTCTCAAATTTAGGTTAGTTAATTAAAAATTTCAGTATTCTCAAATGTCCGCAAAAAATGCCTTAATTACAAAAGTTACTTCGTGTTATACGAGAGCGACAAAAGTTACGAAAAATGTAATAAATGCAACCATCAGGCATCTCTAAAAATAAGACCACAGCCTACAGGTGTCAGATCAAAAATTACACAGAGTACATAATAATCATTATTGTAGTTATTCCGAAAATATTTTTACTATCTTTTATCTGAGGATATTATTATATCTATGATTAAATCAGTTATTTTTATAACATCTTTGAATTATTCTTTCTACAACTGTAGAATGTTCTGGTCTCTGGTCTCTGCTCTGGTCTTGTCTGGTCTCTCTCTCTATGTATAGCTCTAGTCACAGAGTAATATTAAAGTTACCTTCCAGCTGCCGTGAGGCTTGCACTTGCAGGCCTCGGCCGCAGCCGGTATGAAAGAGTGGCGATGGATTGTAGATACGTAATATCCTTTACTAGTCTGTGGAATGCAGATTTGCAGATCTTTCGCCTTTCTCGATGGTCACCGCGCGCGCCGATGAATTTAATTAACTCTGGTAGAATGTACTTGTATCTGGAATGTACAAACCAAAATCGTAAATCTTTATTCAATTTTTAACTACGAAATTGCTAATTTGTTGAACTAGTTACTTTGAACTGGAATATCTTCGGATTAACAAGGAATTCCAAATGATTACAATTTAAAGCTTTTTCTAAAAACATTATTTGTTTGTTTTTCGCATGTTGCTTTTCTTGTGATTATGAAAACGAAGAAAATTATAATATAAATAATATTAGGCTAATTTCCAAATATATCTTTGGACGCGGAAATAATGGGTCTCAATTTCTCAAACGACAGGTTAGTGAAACTTAGTGACTCAAATCAAACTCAGAAACTTAGTGGAAGACAGGCTCTCAAGTGCAGCTTCTGCCAGCGTCTGCCAAAAACACACCTATTGGTGCTTGGCGACAGATTTTCAACTTGAGGGTGGTAGCTAGCCAGGCGGGTATTAGAAAAAGCCCTACCACCATGCTATGGTTTCCTCACGATGTTTTCCTTTACCGAAAGCTCAGGCTCATTGCAGGGATTCGAACTCACGTCAATTTAAGTCGAAGTCGTACACGCTACCATTGACGATGGAGCTTATGGAACATAAATAAAATGGTCATCTCGACTGTCGCCATCACTTCAAATTATCGACATTTTATAGATTCGATGACGTTGATGACGAAATTTATTTTTATTTTTATGAAACGTGTAAGCAATCTTACTAGTAAATTGTTGTTCAATGGCTACTCAATAGCGAAAACACCATAGAAATACGATTGATAAATCTGTCAAATATTTAAGAGAATACTATTTTCACTACCATCGAGTTGCTATCGAGATATCATTGAGATGCGATTGTAGAGCAGAATACCAAATGAGTCAATGGTTTTCCGATAGAATGGTAAACAAATGGGAGAATACCAAATGGTGACCAAATGTCTATTGGGATACTATAGACACACTATTAAAAAAGTATTCTGTTAGCAAACTTGAGCCCCTACTCAGGTCTATGACTATAGCAGCAGTGGCACGAACGAGCCGTATGAGTTGTGACGCATAATAATCCTGGCCGCCCGATAAATTTGTTGTCTATGCTGTAGTATTAGTCGTATAAATAATCAATCGGCGATTTTTTTCAAATTATACACTGACGAAACCGCTGGGCAGTTATTATAAGTATATTTGTATATGTATAAAGGAACCTTATGACAAACTTAACCAAGTCTGAGCTACGTATGATCTACAATTATGTCATTGAGTTACCTTTTATAAAATACTAGCTGCTGTGTCTCATAACTTCATTCGTAATAAATTTATTTAACTCTAGCGTAGCCGCCAACGCAAGTTTTACGCACTTCCGTAATTGCCTATAGCTCTCCATACTCATACTCGGTTCTTTAGAGTCATGGCGTATTGATAGGTAGACTATATCATATACTCTTCCTCAATGAATATGCTATAAAAAGCAATTTTTTTCTGACTAGTTGTTCCATAATTTGCGCGTTCAAGCAAACAAACTTTTGAGCTTTATAATATTACTAGCTGTGCCCGCGGCTCCGCTCGCGGGAACTACAGACTACCTACTGTCGGTCGAACGCACGCGCGAATTGTGCTTCCTCAAAAAAGGTTTTTGCGAGTGATCCTTAGAAGGCAGGCATAATTATAATGCTATTGCTGACTTTTTTGTAGGTCCTTTTAAGATGTACAATTATGTAGTACATACCTACATTACTTTGATATATATCTTATGGTTTACTGAGCGTAATCATTTAATCTCCCCAAAAGCGTCTTTTTTCTGAAAAATTCACCGTTCTGAATGATTCACCATTATCATCACTTCTTATTTTGTATGTTACTTTATGTAGCAAAATATAATCTATAACTTGACCAGATAACATATCTATGAATTACAGGAATTAAATACATATGGAAGTATACACGGTACATATACCAAAAACCCATTTTTGAAGTGAAACTTCTTATGCAACTTCCAAGCGTTAAACGTTAAACGTTTAACGCACATTACCGGTCTCTCCTCTTTGTGTGAGCCAGAGCGAGAGAGTAAATGTCGGTGCGTATGTATATTGCACTCTGTTTAAATAAAATAGAAAATGCCTTTTAAAATGAAGTTTCGCTTCTATCGTGTGTGAATCGCACACACACCTTTTTTTTTAGTAGTCCACGCGAGCGAAGCCGCGGGCACCGCTAGTTTGTAACAAAAAATTAACACACGTATTAACGTGTCTACTTAGTTCAGGGATACAAAAATTTTCTTAGAAATGTTTATACAATTTTAATGTAATTCCGACGCACAGTACATATTCCTGTGCCTCTATTTTCAGAAATTTAGTGACTCATATAAACACTTTCATCCTTTTATTTTACTTTACTTAAGGGTTGATATTAACCAACTAAGAATTAAGTATTTCTTTAACTTTTGACCGAGAGCTTAAATAAATACAATTTTGTGACTTTAGTTCAAAGTAATGGGAATCTCATACAAATTATCATTAGGTACTTATTTTAAATGCTTAAGAAAGCGTTTATTTTTATAAAACACAAAATAATATGTATATATTAAATTTTGTGAATCAAAATCCAGACATTTCCAGTCCCTGCGTTCACAGCTTACGATTTTCCCATTAGACGGTTTACATCTTTCCCAGTCTCTTAAAAATGTAATACTCAAAAATTCTTTCTTGAGGAGCCCCATACTTAATAAATGTTGTTTTCGAAATTTCATCCTGTTAGCTTCAACAGATTCGACTATGCACCATACGTGTGATCATAGGTGACCATGAGTTAATCAGAAGTTCTTTTTAAATAGAAAATTTGGGTATAATACTTTACGTACGGAATAAAAATAAATTAGCCCAAACAATCCACGGAATCCATATGTTGATCCTTCAAAAAGAAGCATTTCTGCAGGCCGGTATAACGGCGACGACTGCCCATGGAATTTGAGAGCGACAGCCACAATTGTTTCTCGACGTTATGGTACTTTCTATCAAGTGCTGTGCAGTCATTTTGCCGAGAAAATACTGTAGAGAATAAATGAAGAAATAAATTAGTAATAGAAAAAAATGAAAATTGCACATAAGTTATTATTTATAGACCTACCCAAGATTTCAGAGGTAAATACCCGTTTCTTTCAAAACCTGCTACATGGTAGTGGCAAGGGCGGACAAAGACCCAGAGATGCGAGAAATAGGTATGAAACGGTGTCGAAAGAAGCCAACAGTATTCACTGCAATATTCGTATTGTTAATTGAATTGTTATAAGATACATTATATTATATAGTAATAAATCTGCAATTCTGTCTGTACATGTATTTTTTTTTTTAATTTCCTCATATAACTGTTATAAGAAAACAGTGTTCACGAATATAACAAAAAAAAATTGTCTGTCTGCCTGTTTCTATATCCGGATTTAACTCAAAAGTGGTTAGACCGACTTTTATAAAATGTTGTATACGGAAAGCTCAGGTAATTCAACAATTTATAAGCTATAAGAATCCGCAAATTGATGAATGTTTGAAAATAAAACAATTATTTAATAATGTTGTTCGATTAATAAAAAATCTGAATCAACACAAATTTGGATTATTATTTAAGTTTATCTTGGGAAAATAAATATTTTTTGTCTGTAGTATTCAATAAATATACACAGTTGAGTGTTTTGCAAATACAAATTTTTATGTGCTAATAAATACTCGAGATACATTTTTCTAAATGTAATTCCGAATCGAATAAGCTATCACTTATATTTTAGGAGCTTTATTTCGAATTAACACCATTTTGAATTTGTTGACTAGACTAACAGACTACAACCTCATTTTGATTTTCGAGCTACATATCTGAGTTGATAGTAGCTTTCCGACTTTTATAGTTCAGGGCGCATTCCATCAAATATATTTTTATATTAAACAAAGATCATCACCTAATTACGGTATGTGCTCATGATTGAGGACTTGCATTATATTTTTGTGGAATGGAGTCAATACGAAATTTGTAGGAATTTACTGAAGTTGAATCGACCCATTGATTATATGTAATTTGATGCTGTGAAACTCTCTAACTCGGAGTGTATAAATATTATAACAATCGTAAAATTAGCTTTGAAATTAATTGTTTCAAAATTCATCGAAACTGATATGTAGGTATACGAGGCCTTTACGAGGTGTCACCGTGCCAATGAGATAGTCAATTTTCAAGGAAAAAGAAAAGATAAACATACATTTTATACATACACAACACACAAACATAATTTATTGAAATATTTAGGACTCATATTGCTGTTCTCTTGAATAGTGTTTACTAAACAAATCAATTAATTTAATCAATGTTTTTGCAAACGGTGCAAAATGTAATTAATATCCAAAACTATTATTGTTGTTGAACAATGATTAAATTTGTCGTTTTTATTCTGTAGGACGGTTAAACATATCGATTACCAGGCGCGGGTCCATTTAAAGTGAAAATTTATCTTCGAAACTTCGTTTCATTTTTTTATAGACAACAACCAAACTACGACATTAGTTTTACGCATTTACTATTTCGTGCAAGTTTCTGTACATTTTCATTGAATATATTTTAATGAAGAATTTTTAAAATTACGTAAATTTTATATAATTATGTAAATTAAATATGAAATCCTTTAACACGATTAAACACTTTATTTTTACAGTGCTTAGGTTTAAAGTCATATAAGCAACTGAATAAATAAGTTTGTAAAAAAAATAGAACTCGTTTTGCGTACCTACCTAATTGTTTACGTACTACGATTAGCTACGTAGATAATCTATATATATAAAAGCGAAATACCATTCATCACGACATCTCCGAAACTATAGGTCCGATTGACTTAAAATTTAGCATAGTATAAATGCTTTCCCGGTGTAGAACCTCTCTAGAAGATGTTCAACCTCTAAAGGTGTAAAATGGGGGTTGAAAGTCTGTATGGGGTGTATGAAAAAACATTGTCTAACGAATCTTCCGCCATGATCTCTACGATCAGAACGGTGATCATTTGTCTATCTGTCTATTTGTTTGTATGTCCGGATTTAACTCAAAAATGGCTTGCCCGATTTTGATAAAACTTTGTACTCTGAAAGTTTTTTTTTTATACTACAAAGGTGGCAAACAGGCATACGGCCCGCCTGATGGTAAGCGGCTACCGTAGCCTATGAACGCCTGCAGTATCATAGGTATCACAAGCGCGTTGCTGACCTTGAACTACCCTACCCCAAGGAGCTCTGGAAGCCCTACTCACCGCAGAAACACACCACTAGGTCATTTGGCTGCGATCTTCTGTAGGGTGGAAGTATTCCACCAGTCGGGCTGCCCCAAGTAGAGAGAAATCTCCAAAGAAATTTCTCTGTGCCCTGGCTCTCTTTGAACCAACCCTTCCCTAAGGAGCTCTGAAAACCCTACTCACCGCAGAAACAAAACACTAGGTCATTTGGCTGCGATCTTTATAGTATATTTATATGTCATTCCTGAATTTATAGGTTAATAATTAATTAATAAGGTTAATAAATACTCCGTAATCAACGCGTGCGGAGTCGCGGGGCACCGCTAGTAGTTATATGTTAGTAAATCTACACGCGTAGGTACATTTGATGTGGAAGCTTTTGTGGTTTATTTACAGGCATCATCAACGTATCGTCAGAGAGGATGAGCGATCTCTTTTTTATATATACTGTTGACCGATGGACATTTGTTCAATTCGTGTTGGAGCGCAGCGCGTATCGCTGCGGCACACGACTGTACTACAACAACCTCGAACATCCGCAACAATTGTCATTTGTGTCATTCTACATATTATTGTGAACAAATCCAAGAAATACACAAAAGTAAGTTTCGTTTTTGATATTTAAATTATACGAATTTTCAAATTTCATAAACTACGTAATACTTTTATGTCGGTGCGTTTTATTCAATAACACAAATAAAATGCAATATTAGATTTAGCAGGTAATGATATATTGAATAAAAATAATAGCTATATTTTTTTTTTAATATAAATATATTTGATGTTAACGCTTTAAAAAAATTGTTCCCCTAAAATACTTGTCTAGAAAAAAAACTTTATTATAAAGATGTGAAAATGAAAACAATGATAATACAAGAGTAATCAATCATTAATAAAGTTAATCACTCATCGTTACATAGATCTGTTACTTAAAAATATCATAATAATTTTATTTAACACTTAAAAATATTACAACAATCATAATTTTTGGGTCTTCAGACGTTGTACTTGAATTACACGTGGTAAACAATCGTATAGTCTATCAAAACAGTTGATTAGTGACGTCATTATACACTTCCACGATCAAGTCAATTTTGTTTATTTACAAATATTACTTTACAGATAAGTTGCATTATGCAATAGCTTAAATATTAAAGTAATAAAGTGCCTCTCATTAAATAATGACATTGTTTAAAACTCGTCTTTCTTTATTACGTTACGAGGACATTTTGTAAATTATATATTTATTGTTGAAAAGAAATTCCGATTTAAGTTGCACAAAATTATGATCCCGCCCGTGTGAACGACCGGACTGTACTTTTCCATTATTATGTATAAAACGCACGGAGTGGATCGATTCATCGTGTTGAAATTGCATTTCCAATTAATAATGACTTTTATGGTTTCACTTATTTAAAGTAAACTGTTTATAAAGTTTAGATAATCATTTATGATTTCGCTTGCAACGAAAATTCTAAATTGAACAGGATAACTGTAAGATAATTCATGTTTAACTACGATGAACTTTATACAAACACAAAATTACTTTTATTAAATTATTATTTGAATGTGTTTGTTATGGTTGAATTACATTGAATCTACTTACCACACCTACCTAACACTTGTATGTATCCAATATTCACTATCGGATAAATTTAAAATGTCGCATGCATAACCGGAGACTGATAGATCAGAGAGATCAACTGATTTCAGATATGCAGGAAACGTTTTATATGTACCTTATTATGCGAATGTCGTAGCGAATCCGTATTCATTGCATACTATTCTCGTATACAGAGCCTATTGTATTTTTACATTCCATCGATTCTACAAATTCGCAATAGATTTTGCCCAGTGCTTATTAATTAAGTAGAAACGGTTAATCTTAGTGTTCTTTGCATACTATATAATTGATAATGATCTGCTATTGTAAACTGATTTTTAGATTATCTTAAATATCACCATACTAGGCATACTAGGTACTAACATACTTTTCAGATCACTGCAAAAATTAGATAAAAGTTAACGAAGCTACTTATCACCATTACCTAAGTTCTTCTTCTTCTTCTTATTCCTAACTTTGCAACTAGTTAGTCTACTTTATTGAATACCATTACTGCCATTATCGAATGAGTATGACGTGTCCTGTCTTATGATGATTTCGGTATCCTAACAAGAACCCTTGTTAGAACTTTCTAGGGAGATGTTATGGATCTCAGAGTTCATGGTCCATATTATTATTTCCAATACACTTCTGTTTTTCACAATAACCAAGCTTTATTATGCGAAATTCCACCTGTATTAGAGTCAAACAACAAAAAACAAAAACATGACAATTTGAAATCCCGCCAAAACTCCCCATTACCTGAGTTAACTAAATTTACCTTATAACGTCATACCGTTTTTTATATGTTGTTCTTTATATTATGATTAATTTCTTTCCTTGAGGTTTGCTGCGTAAATGCCAGTTTCATTGTTTTATATCCATGTTCACCGTAGATTAATTAAAAAAATATTGTCTTCTAAAAATACTCAAGAATATAATCGAATATACGCAAGTCTCTGTATTTAACGTTAGTAAACTCGTTATGTTTTACTACATTTGTAGTTTAATAAAACTCTTTAATGAGATTTGAGGCAACTCGAAATTCATATCTAATGCTTTTATTTTAAATTCAGTTCACTTGTGTTATGAATTAAGATTTCTAAAGGTATTATTGAAAATTAAATAATACCATGATTACGATACCACTATTTGAACAGGTATGCTTCACGTGTAAAAAATTAAATCCGGACATAGAAAAAGAGGTAGACAGACGAAACGACAGACCAAAAAAAAATATTATGGCATATTCGTCATCAGTGTTTTTTATATAATACAAGAAATTTGAAAAAAAAACTCTTTACTACAGGACGTGGTACCCTATCAGAATGCAGGTGTTTACAAACTTCCTTACAGTTATGGTGTTGCATGTTTAAAGAATTCGTGAATAATATTCTAATACCACTAGGTACTTAAAGTGCTTATGAGCTAGGTATACAAACAAACAACAAACAGTCGAAGTGAAAATGTATAGGTAATCATACACGTCTTATTTATTTCTACCGGACGCCGTGTCATTCGTTTCGAAACCTAGGTATATAAAATCGGGATTTTTTTATTTTCAATAAAAAAGTATAGCAGTATTTGCTAGGTATTTGATATTATCTACCTGTTTTAAGGTCGATTTTTTAATCGTTTATTTTGACGTTTTAACATAAGGCCAGTAAAAATTTTAAAATTATTGCGCATATAAAGTTATCTGTTGATGGTAAAATCGGCCCTTATTTAACTTTAAAATGAATAAATACTTAGTAAACTGTTTAAAAAAAAAAGGTGTGTGTGCGATTCACACGCGATAGAAGTGAAACTTCATTTTAAAAGGCATTTTCTATTTTATTTAAACAGTGTGCAATATACATACACACCGACATTTACTCTCTCGCTCTGGCTCACACAAAAAGGAGAGACCGATAATGTGCGTTAAATGTTTAACGTTTACGCTTGGAAGTCGCATAAGAAGATTCACTTCAAAAAAATTTTTTTTTTTAACTAAATATTAATTAATTCTCATATATTTTCAAATATGTAATCTTTATTACAAATTGTTATGTATTTTGTTAAACTGTTCAAGTTTTGCAGTGCTCACTTCACTCAGTCCACTTGTTAAGTATAATTAAGAATCTTGTTTGATTTTACGAGTACTATGAACACTTGAATGTCTTTTTTATATACTACAAAGGTGGCAAACAAGCATACGGCCCGCCTGATGATAAGCGGCTACCGTAGCTTATGAACGCTTGTAATGCCATAGGTATCACTAGTGCATTGCCGACCTTGAACCCCTCTACCCCAAAGATCCTCTGAAAACTCTACTCACTCCAGGAACACAACACAAGGTTATTTAACCGCGATCTTCTGTAAGGTGGAGTGTATCCCAATCGAGTAGAGAGAAATTTATCTATGCCCTACCTCTCTTAAATGTAAGGTAAATAAATTCATAGGCGTAATTATTAAGAAGCTATACGAGTAGAAAATAATTAGTTTTCCAACGGCAAGTTACTATGATGCAAAGTGACCTAAAGCATACTATAATATGCATTCATATATTATTATTGTAATCGCGGAGGCTTGGCTCGTTAATTGATAAGAACAAAGATTGTCCGCGAGTCATCGTGCAGACTATATTGTACATACATTTTGATAACAACATTTAGAGGTCATTAGGATCATGTTTGTTTTATTTAAAATGTCTGACCGCAAATTCATTTAATACAACTGATTTAAATTTTATATATCTACGTGAGGACAAATTAAAGGACATTGCTCATATATTTTTGCGCAATAACACAAATATTAAGGTTTCACTACATTACTATTATGTATCTATTATGAAATTTCTAAATACCATAACATAATTTAATGACACATTATTAGTAGTTTGTAATTCATTTCGGCTTTAACTACCTTAATATCCCATAGGGAAAAATAATTAAAACATATATCGGTGAGGAATGATTAATCACAAAATAAAAAAATACTAGTGAATTACCAATAACGAATAAGTCGAGTCTATTGAGATGATATGTCTATAAAAAGTAGTGAAATCTCGTAAACAGCCAAGTCTAAGAGGTGGATATAAGAAAACGAGTAATTTTGGCTAAAATTTAATCACCTCATTTTCACTAAAGCGGCATCTTCTACAGTTTGGCTGGGCTATTTAGGTTCCACATCAGTTATTCTAGATCATTAGTTTGATTAACTTTTAGTAAGGTAGCATTTCCTTAGCTGTTATAGTTTGTCTGGGCTCTTGGGTTTCACATCAGGGTCAGATCGTCGAGAATCTAAATTTTGATAGATTTCCCTTTATGTGGATATTAAATCCTATCTGTGTACCAAATTTCACTTCTCAAGGTATTTGGAAAGTACTATTTCTATTTTGATGATCATGAATCAGTCTTTGTCGAATTTTCGTAACTTTGCATCCCTATAATTTCTAAACGAATGAAGCTATAAACAAGAAATGCCCCTGCCATTTCATCAGTACTCTTAGTAAACAGAATTTCAGCCCTCTACAATAACCCAATGTTGCTAGAGAAAGGCGTTAAAATGTGCCAAAATGCTTACAATACGGCAGCGGCTTGCCGGCTTCCTAAATAGATAAATGAATTACTATCCTTTTAGTTAGAGTATTAAAAATTTAAGCATATGATTTTAAGGCACTACTCGTATTTTACAATCATATACATTTGAAGAAGAAATTGTATTACGAATATATTGTAATATTGATAATGTAGCAAGATCATATCCAATTGCATAAGAACTTGACCGTGACCTCAAAATATGTTTACGTTACTGCATTCATTACTTTTCACTAGCACGGCCTTCCGGAATAATTATAAATCAATTTCTTCCCCTGACCTGTTTAGATTAATCTAATTCTAATTAATGACGTCGCATACAAGTTCTCCCTGAATGCATGTAAATAAACAGTTGTCATGGAAAATATTAACGATGTTCTTTATTCAAAACGACTAGCTGACCCGTGCGAATTTTACGCATAATATAAAATATACACAATCGCTGTCATGCGACTTAAATAGATTGTTAATAAATGACGTCTCATACATGTTAGTTCAATATAATTTTTCAAACCATTTATTAAACATTTTTTAAAGCACCCTTGAGAAATAATAAACTCGTATTGAGATAGGAATGCAATTCAGTAGATATTATTTAATCAATTTATTTACGAAAAGAATAATTTTAAACTATTTATATACATTTCATCAATAATGAACTTTAAAATAATGTTCGAATCATTAATTTTGATGAAGAATTAACAGAGATATGGCGTTGCCAGGAAAAACACCTTCGAGACATAATATATACGATATGTTTTACTTAGGCATTCTTATCATTGACACAGTCCAAAAGTTATAATGATTATGGGATTTTTTTTATCTCCTTTAATGTAGAGTATAAGGTCGAAGATTAAGGTTTTTATCACCCATAAATTTTTATTACTTGGTTTCTGTTTATAATATATAGGTTATCGAGATATCACTCTAAAGTAATACTAGAGCGCGTGATTCGGTAACCCCAGGCCACATGTCATTATTCAATTTTTAGTCAAATATTATCCAATATACAGTACCGTTGTGAGCGATGGGCAAACAACAACCATTTCCTTGTAATTTAATTATTTATTCAAATAATTTATATAAAATATACAATACGCCTACTTGAACAATCTAATTACAGACAAGTTAAAAAAAAAGTGTTATTATTTATTTAATAATTAATTAGTAGAATAATTAGAAAGAAGTATCAGTAAGTTATGTAATCATATACCAATTTTCTACAAACTTACCTTTAACTAGAATTTCAATACATATGTACATACTTGGCTAATTTGTTAATTTATTATAATGTGTTACAAAATTATATTTTCGTGGTTAAACAAGTTTATTAACCGAACAATATTCTTTATTGAATAACAAATAGAAATTATATTAATACTAGATGAATCGTTTACAAGAAGTGGTGGCTTGCAAAAGAGTAATGTAGCTGAAAAATAAAATGACTAACTCGAATTACAATTGGAATTTGTAAGTCACCAAAGTCACAGAAGCATAATTGTAAATGCATGTTTATTTATTTTACAGTGTTGGAGATGGAAACTAAAGTCGTTGAAATTGAAAAAGTCGACGAGGATCCTATAACGAAAATTATTGGTGCGATTGGAAAATGGCAAATTTTGATATGTTTTGTTGTGTTCCTCGTGAAGTTCCCTGTAGCCTGGCATCAGATGAGCATCATTTTCTTAGCACCACCGATGAATTTCACCTGCGCTATGGACTCATCCAGTGAAGTCTTCGATAATGTGTGCTATACCAATTGTAGTCACTACGAATATGACCACAGCGTCTTCAAGGAGACAATCGTATCACAGTGGGATCTCGTTTGTGATAGACATTGGCTGAAGAATCTCACACAAACAATTTTCATGCTTGGTATTTTAGTCGGCAATATGATGTTCGGTCATCTTTCTGACAGGTTAGTAATATATACTGTACTCGTATATGTGTTGTGTACTTATTCGGAATCTCGAATAAAACTAATCCGGTTCCCTAATTACGTATTTTTCAAAAGAAAAGCGTACCAGAAATAGCTAAATATGGGCTTCAAAATGGCAAATTCATATTATGTACCAGCGTACCAAGCATAATCTGTATTTACAATTATATTAAGCCGATATTTAGCAATTTCTGATGTCACTTTGTTCTCTTCAAATGCGTAGGTAATTAAATGGTGGATTCCATTATTGCCATAAAACAATATTTATTTCGACAGAGACTTTTAAGAATGAGCCTCATTTTAACATACTACTGGCTGTGCCCCACGGCTTCACCCGTGTTAAATTTATTCGACAAATTATATACAAAAATATTTTTTCGAATCCGACTGGTAGTTCCAGGGATAAGCACATTTAAACAAGCAAACAGATAATTGAGTATAAGAAATATTTATCTAAGCTAGCTAGCGCAGTCATTTCAAGTCCCAGTTACAAACTAGAAAGAAAGAGAATTGTGTGTGGTTTATGTTCATTTTTTGGGTGTTTCTTTGGTATCTGTTTTATATGCTAGTTAGAAGTAATAAGTTTGTGTATGTATCATAATAATTTATTTACGATGATAATTGTGATATATATTTAAGGGAATAACCTTTTAGAACGCTCGTGTTTTCTTTTTAAAGTTGTTCAAGAAAATAATAAAAGTGCATTATGTCGGTATTGTTCACTTTAGCAGAGCAGCGTTTTGTCCAAATTGACGCATCCTCTATTAGGATTCAGCCTCCCTTGTGAGTCCCGGATATGATTACTTTAGTGAAATGTCACTTAATAGGGCATCGTCCCACTTGTAAGGCGTCGGTTCTGATTCAAGTGATACATATATAAACTTTCACTATGTCTATGTAATCTATAGATGTTATTTTTGCATATCGCTATGTACGTTGGCTCACTGAAGCATTCATACATAACGTGTAGAATTATTAACATATTATAAAAAAAAATTGGTACGTACTTCCTCTTATATCATTTTTAGTAGTAGTATATGCGCGTGATTTATTTTTTATATACTAATTATATCAAAACATATACAACTCTTGTTACAACTAAACTATGAATTATTATTTTGTGTAGCCTTACTGTTGTTATTAATATTATGCCGCTCAGTTATAATACGGAAGCCGGAAATATCTTGACGGACTTCTTATATGTTTACAGTACAATATTTAAACAAAATTATTTTAACCTTTTATTGAGAATTATACCCAACTGAGAACAGATCATTGCTTAAGATTATTGAATACAAGTATTTTATATGTAAGTACTTATATGTGTCATATTATTAATTGGATGTGCGAATAACCATTTATATGTCGGTCATTAATAACAGTATATATTTACAAAAACGAAACGTGCGTTAATTAATTGTTCAAATGGAATGTATATTGATATAAATATAATTTTTCATAAGTAACAATGTCTACATTTTAGAATCATAATAATTTTATTTTTTCTGTGGTACCTAACATCTTGTGGCCGTATTCACACGCTCATGACTCGTAAAAATCACGAATACATCTAATTGTATGGTACGTCCATGACTATCAATAATGAATAGTCTATGACGGATGTAAGTATGAACGGGCCGTAGGAGCGTAAGTCAGTACATCCCAATTCTAACTTACACTGATATTCCTGATAATTTTAGTAAATATGAATATTTTGTACGTCTAAGACATCTCGATTATCCTTGACACAGGCTCCAAACTTTTGCTGCCCTCCTCTCCGATTATTATATTCAGTAAGGTCACAAATGAAACATACGGTAGTAGCATTAACAGCCTAATTAATGCACCTATAAATATTTTTATTTTGTGAATATGAATGAAACGTATTGCATCAACCACTGACCATCCATTTTAATAATTAAATAAAGAAGAAAACGGGTACCTATTGTAAGGATATATAGTTTAATACGTGAATTTATGCAAGATAGCTATTGGCACGACGACGGCCAAGATATTAAGAACGAACTTTACAACATTTTATTCATAAAGTTATTAGGTATTTTAATTTATTCCTACCAAAAGTAAAAAAATATCATTACATATTTAAATAGCTGAATTATAATGTTTCTAACGTAGTAATCCCAAGTAATTAAGAAATAATTCAATATTTGCTTAACCTTCGTATGGTTTAAAGTCCGGATGAGTAAACAGGTTTCATATATTGTACATAATATGATTTTTGGTTGCAGATACGGCAGACGTTTGCCATTCCTCGCTGCAGTCTTCCTCCAGCTCATTTCTGGAGTAACAACTTCATATTCTGTAAACTGGTATATGTTTACAACTCTTCGATTTTTCCTTGCCGTTGCAACTGGAGGCACCATGGTCACCAGCTTTGTTCTTACTATGGAATTAATCGGAGCCAAATACAGAGAAACAGTGGGCATTATATACCAAATTCCATTCAACCTGGGTCACCTCACTCTCCCGCTTTTCGGTTACTACCTAAGAGACTGGAATATGTTTCAACTGGCCATTTCATTACCGTCGGTTGTGTTTTTGAGTTACTACTTCTTGTTGCCTGAATCGCCAAGATGGCTTTTAACAGCGGGTAAACCTGATGAAGCCGTGAAAATCATGGAAGCAGCTGCGAAACGGTAATCTTACTAAGTTTTTATTTATAGAGTAGCTCGGCAAAATGGCACTATGACTGATGGTAAGCACAGTGTAATTTAAAAACAACGGAAGCCAACGAAAGATCTGCAATCCATCGATGGCTACCGCTGTCATGCCGGCCTGCATGCCTATCGGCAGCTGGATATACACTGGCTGATACCTAAGCGCGACAATCAAAAACAGTCACTATGACTGGTTATCAACATGTGCACGGTTGTTGCGATACTCGTGGCCCAGTTGGGTACAAATCCCTACCATCCCGGCTAATAACTGGATATACAAGCGGTTCAAGCCCGGTAAAGCTGTAAAAGCCGTAAAGGCTCCAGGGGCCCTAAGGCTAACAGTATAGTCAGTACGAAACGCTTATGCGTGTCACTATGACGGGTGCGACTGGTGTATGACGGTCTGAGATCCATTCTGACACAGTTGTTGTGTTCTACCACCCAGCCTTAAGTTGAATATTATAAATATAACTCTGAATATTTTCAATTAAACACACACCCACGTTATTAAATCTTATTAATATTTCGTCTATGAAGTTAAGACGACGAATGAACCACACATATTTACATAATAAACTTACTGCATAGTGAAATACGCATACCTACCCATTGTATGTTCACAGAATTACTATATGATTTCATTTAATTAAAAACCTTTTATTAAAATAGAGAAATGAAAGTCATTTTGAAATGCTTTTAAAAGCTTTAATTATAAATGAGAATCATTATATTATCTCATTTTGATGCGGTATATCAAAAAGTAGGAAAGATAAGGAAGATAAGAAGATAAGGAAAGATAATAGGAAAAAACCAATTAAAAATGACTAATTTATTTGTTATTTTTAACTTTCATTGGTTGTATTGTATTGTAGTATTGTCAAAACACATAAGTAGTGTAAACTTTATTCATAGCTGTTATTAGGTAATTTTTGTCTTGATACTTTTGTTCCATTTCGATTGTTGCTTGTTGTGCTTTCTACTTGAATAAATAGATGAATAACTTTATTTATTGTACCAATGATATAAATAGACGACAAATGATCATCAAGAATGCCCTATAAGCAAACAATCTTAAGCTACGACCGATTGAGAAGTAATTGTAAATAAAGTTGGAGCCTGTAACATAAGTATCAGCAATATCACTAGATGTAGCATAATATCCTCGAGATGTCATTTTTTAAAGTGAAACTTCTTAGATGGCGATTCTATAACTAGACAAGAATTGACAATGAAATTATAAGGACAGAAAGATATAAATAACATAGAGAGAAGAAGAAAGATAGCATAGTGTGTATATCTAATACGAGTACACAGTTTACGCAATCTGCGTCTCCCTTTTTAAAAAGTTTCAGTTCTATCCCATGTACGGCACTGCATGTAGGATTTTTTTAAATATATTATTTTCCTCGAATTTCAGAAATGGTTTACCAACCGAAGGTATTGCATCCTTTACACAAAAAATGACAGTGGAAATTAGCAACAAATCAGAAGAACACGCATCATTTTTAGCACTTTTCCGCACACCTAAGCTCCGAACGAGAACTATCGCCATTTGTTTCAACTGGTTCGTATGTGGACTGTGCTTTTTCGGCGTATCACAATACATCGGTCATGTCTCCGGGAATATATTCACAAACGTTGCCATATCAGCTGCTATTCAGGTAAACACTTTCTACTCTTTCTCAGTTTCTTATTTGCAACGAATCTTACTATTTTATCTTTTCTAAGGCCGTCAATGTTAATACTCAACTAAAAGTCATCGCTACGGCAATTTTCCATATAACATGCTGAGCTGGTGTACTTTTCCGTGTTAAATGCGATTTATCGAAACGCTATTAATTCTGCCTGTTTATAACACCGAGTAAGTTTTTCCGTGTTTTGTTAGTCGTCCTTTACGTCAATTGTATAATAAATATTATAATAATGTTTAATTTACTTCGTTAAGTTGAATAATTTATCTACACTATCTAGAAATTAGGAATTAGGCACAAAAATCTAGGCACAAAAAATATGTAATATTACAACACCATGTTGTGAAAGACAGGAAATAGTATATATGAGATTTTATCCTATCTCAAAATAAATCATAGTTTCGTTTCAATATCATTAATGAGTTAGTCACATGTTTGAAAACATAATTCTATCTTTGTGTAGTTTTAGCTGTTATACATCCGTAATGTATTTTTTTGTCGTGATACTATTATCTATCCACAATAAAGCACAATTATGCTTTTTCGTTGATAACATATCTCAGAAACAAGTATAAACATGAAAGCATCTGACCCGTGTAATCGATGAGTTTCGCCTCGAAATGATATCTCGGAGACCTGTTTATCATATTGAAACATAATGTTATGTCTATTCTTTTCAGGTTCCTGGTACCATAATATCAATATACGCAAACAGAGCTCTGGGACGTAAAATTACACTTATCAGTTCAAATTGCGTGACAGGACTCAGTTGTCTCCTTATAGTTATTGTACCGCAATCAAGCGCTAGTCATTTAACTCTCGGATGTATTGGACTTTGGGGTTTGAGCATATCCTTTGCTACCGTATATTTATACGCAGGGGAACTTTTTCCAACAGTTGTCAGAAACTCTGGCGTAGGATTGTCATCGACTGTAGCTAGGATCGGGTCTATGTTAGCTCCATTTGTAGCCACTCTTGCTCACACTAGTACTTGGCTACCGCCTTTAACATTCGGAATAGTACCATTAATAGGAGCAGGTCTATGTGTCTTATTACCAGATACACGTGGTAAAAAACTCCCAGATACACTCGAAGAAGGCGAAGCGTAATCTAAAGTTCTTTATAAGCAAGACGAAGATGATAAGTAGATTTATTTGAAATAAGTATTTATGGCTACTATGTTTGGAATATTTAATTTAACATTTAAATGTTTATATACCAACAATGTGACATAATTATTAAGCTTTACAGTAATTTAAGTTATATTAATTGTGAAGGTGAACCCCACGCTTTGATTAGTATAAGTTTATTAATATAGGCTGTGATAAACAAAAAACTTTTAATAAAAAATATTTTATATGACACAAAAGCTTTTATTACTTTTCAGTATAATGATGCAAACAATCAGAGAAATCTACTTGATATTTTTTTTTATCGTTGTAGGTTTTGCGTAGTGGCCAGAATCTCATCTGATGTTAAGTGACGATGCGGCCCAAGATGGTAACACGCTAAACCTAGTGGAAGACTGGCTCTAAAGTGCAGCTGCCGGAACACACCTATTGGTGCTTGGCGACAGATTTTCAACTTGAGGGTGGTAGTTAGCCAGGCGGGCATCAGAAAAAGCCCTACCACCATGCTATGGTTTCCTGACGATGTTTTCCTTCACCGAAAGCTCAGGCTCATTGTAGGGATTCGAACTCACGTCAATCGACGCGAAGTCGTACACGCTACCACTGCCCCATCATCGCTTCAAATTATACGATCTTTATATTATACGATGATTAATTTTTCCTTCACGTTAATAGGTTTAGGACTGTCAACTTCGAAAATGTTGGTGTCTGATTGTCTGAACTTCAAAATGAACTCTTTGAAAAGTTTATGTTTCATATGTGGTCAGACAAATGTGAATTTTATTACAACCTAAAAGAGAGTTGGTTGATCATAAAAATCTACTTCACATTAACAAAATTCGCTACAAAACAACTTGATTACCTACTGAAAAAATCTAATCTACCGACTTATACGACTTGTCGTTTAGACTGATAATTTTTATTACAATTAAACCACCTTCTGCCATGACTTTGTTCACGTACGTCACAATATATTGATCCTGAAGGGATTGTCTTTTAAAAATCAGATCTAAGCAAACGTAGGTGTTATTATAATTTTCTACCTGTATAAAATCAGAGTGACCGCAACCACACATAATATAAAAATCCATCGTGTCGGATGGCTCGTATCAAAGCAGCGCGTCCCAATTCGGAATCAGATAGTGTATTCTTTTAGCAACTGAAATGCCGGCCGGATCGCCACCTCTTTACACAAATGTTCCTACACTCATTGCCCAATTTTATAATCAGGCTTATTTTAGAAGACTCTGAACCCACATCACGGAGACATCTGAACGCGCTACCATCATCGCTTAACAAACAGACAAACTTTAGAATGTGTAAATAGTCACATATTAATAGGATAAGCATAATCTGTTTTATAATACCAGCAGTTGATGATAAATTTATCAGTTTTATAGGAAACTAGCGACCCGCCCCGGCTTCGCACGGGTGCAATGCTGATACTAAATGTACCTACCTACCACAGAATGTCCTTATAAACAACATTTACAGCTTTTTTGTCATTAGATAATACAAACATGTTTTATTTAGAGGTTACTCTTGAAAGAGCGACATATAATTGACCATGGTATATAGGGCCGCTACCGCCGCACTTCCCTACATTTTTAATCTGTAATATCTTCGGGAATATTCATTTAAATTACAATCTGTAAAGGGCTATATTGATCTATATTAAATGGACAATGTATTTAAGGTACTTAATTGTATAAGGATTAATGCTGTATTGCTTAAAATCACTTCGTAAATAAGCCATTTTTTCCCGTAAAATGTAAAGGATAAAAAATGATTATTGTGGGTTATCCTTAAGAGATAGATATATACCATTGCGAACTTTTTTGTTGACCCTTTTAAGGTGTACAATACTGTAGTATATTATTTTGATTTATCTCGTGGGGTTCAGCCAGCGTTTGCAATGTAAGCGCAAAAAATGATTTATTTACGACATCACTTAGATCACCTCTAAATTTACCAGTGTTTCTCTACAATATTATGTATGTATTATACATATAAACCTTCCTCTTGAATCACTCTATCTAGTACAAAAAACCGCTTCAAAATCCGTTACGGAGTTTTAAAGATTTAAGCATACATAGGGACGGACAGATTATAGCGACTTTGTTTTATACTATGTTATATAATAAATTATATATAAATTTATCAGTAGTTTGCGTACGAAATTTTTCTTTACCTATTTCTGTTATAATTTTATGTAAAACTGTTTAATCTGTAGTATTAATATAAAACTAATTCTTTAGTAAATAATAACTAATACAGTCTACAAAAAAAATTGTGTCACGATTTTAAATCCGAAGGTTGATTAATTTAGGTATTTATACATCATATTAAATATGTAGATAAGACACAAGCGAGTTTACTTAAGATGTAACACTAATTTTTAATAGTTTTGTTTCAAATGTGACTGAGCAAGGACGGATAATATTATTTAAAAATATTAATATATTCAACAGAAACAGTATAAGTAATTCGTTACGGTAACAACTTTAAAGGTGAATGTTTGTAAAGACAGTGAACAACTTGTAGGTACAAAATATACCAAGGTAAATAAAGTGAACATTAAAAAAAATATTTACGTCATACAAGTGCTAAAATATAAATTTAGAGATAAATAGACAATTCATTTCCAGAAATATAATGTCTCAAGAAGACGCTATAGAAACAATAGTGGGTCGATTTGGTAAATACCAAACATGGATATTAGTACTGATCACATTGGGGCGATATCCCGTCGAATTCCAGTTAAATAACGTGGTGTTCATCATACCTAGCGTAGAATATAAATGCTTAGATGACTCTGCTTTCAACGCTTCTAATTACTGCCCCTGTCAAAATCCTGAGTACGACCAAAGCACCATTATAAGTTCCGTTACTACTGAGTGGAACTTGATATGCGAAAGAACATATTTAGCAAGTTTAGCACAATCCATGTTGCAAGTCGGTGTCTTAGCAGGCAGTGTGATTTTTGGACATATATCTGACAGGTAAAGTTATTTTGATTAAAATATTGATAAAATAATTTAATGCATTATTATAAATTATTTTAAGATGTACCTACTCCGTTGCACTTCTATATAATTAATATATATTTTTTCAATCTATTTTCAGATATGGACGTAAAATATCAGTAATAATTTCGCTATCTCTTCAAGTACTTTTTGTAGCCCTATCAGCTTTCTCCACAGATTATTGGATGTTTCTTATTTGTCGTTCCATGATTGGTGCAACTGTTGGTGGGACAATGCTGTGCGCCTATGTTCTACTTATAGAATTGAGCGGTAGGTCGTTCAGACCGTACTTGGTTGGACTCGGAGAAATTTCATTCATTACTGGGTACATCGCACTACCTATAATTGCATATTTCGTGAGGGAATGGAGATATCTTCAACTTGTAACATCTTTGCCTTGGGTATTTGTTATATCATACTATTGGCTATTACCTGAGTCACCGAGATGGCTCATATCAGTAGGGAAAAAGAAAGAAGCTGTTGAAATATTAACTTACATTGCTAAAAAGTAAGTAAACCTAAAAGCTGTTTGGATATAATTTACATTAATGCGAAATTTTATGTATTTTATGTCATTTTACAGAAACAAGCGACCAATAGAAAATATTGAAGCTATAGTTGACAAAATAGAAAATGAAAAACCGGGATCTTTTGTCGACTTGTTCAATACACCAAAAATCAGGATCTACACTATAATCATGGCCTTCATATGGATGTTCTGTTCTCACACATTCTTCGGAGTTAATCAATACATAGGGCGACTAGAAGGAAACCTTTATTTAAATGTTATACTATCTGCATCTCTACTTGTACCTGGATTAGTTTTAGTAGTTCTTGGTACTCTTTACCTTAAAAGAAAAGTTAGCGTTATTACTAGCTTTACAACAGCTGCCATTTCACTACTATTAATTATATTTATATCAGATAGTGTACCAGTTGCTTCTGTAGCATTTGCTATTATTGGTCAAATAGGAGCATACACATCTTTTGTTCAAATTTATTTGTACGCTTCAGAAGTGTTTCCTACAGTAATAAGAAACTCGGCGATGGGATTTGCTTCCGTTTTTGCTAGATTTGGAGGTTTTACGGCACCATTTGTAGTAAATATAGGTATTCAGTGGGTATCACTTCTTATATTTAGTGCTGTAGCCCTAAGTGCTGCTATTTTATGTACTTTCCTACCTGAAACAAAGGGTATAGTACTTTTAAATACTATAAAGGAGACAGAACGACCACGAGAAACTATTACGTCTGAGATTATAATCCAATAGCATATAAATCCAAATAATACAATTATTAACGGTTAATTAAACTAGCTAAATATCCTTATCGTAGTTACCATGACTATTATATTAAAAAAGTTAAGTACTGATTATCAACAACTTTTTTTTAATTATCATTAATGGCTTTTTTAAAGTGAAATCAAATTATATCATGGAAGTATTAACATTCCCATAATGATTTTCAATAATATTCAAATTTAGTTAGTGGGAACCCCTACCCTTGAAACTTCTATAATGATTAATGTCAACTATACGCACGCTTAACGCCATTAAACAGGTGAAGATACGTGGAGGTCTACTTCATGCTTATCTTCTCAAAATCAAAATTGTTATGTGAGTGAACTGTCCCGCAATCAGCAAGATCATTCCGTTATGGCAGTTGTAATCCCGCTTTCCTATCCCTACTAATATACTCGAATGTATCTCTACTAATATTATAAATATGAATGTAAGTTTGTTTGTTACGCTTTCTCGCGAAAACTACTTAACGGGTCATCATGAAACTTTGTACACAAATTCTTGGAAGTATTAGAAGTAACATAGGATACTTTTTATCCCGGTAAAACGAATTTTTGTCGTCCAGGCGAGCGAAACCGCGGGCACAGCTAGCTATTATATTACTATTATTAGCTATTAATAAATATGTTCCGTAAAAATGTCTTGCATGTCTCGCATACCCGCATTAGGTAGGTTTAAGATACCAGCATCTATGGCATGCATTCTACCCATGTGCAGACGGTGTGCATGAGGCTTATTTCAGAGAAACCAACAAATGCAACAGCAGATTTTGCTTAAAATTAGTGGGAATATTATTTAGACAAAAATGAAAGGCTACAGTGTGTAGAGTTTAGAGTGGTTTTTCTCTTTAGTAGTAGTATAATATAACTATGTTTTTATTTATAACTATGTATTTATGGGTACGTTATTTATTATTTATACTCGTAATATAGTATAGTCTACTTACATATTACTTTAGTATTAATTAGTATCTAGTTCACCAAATGGTTCACTAACACTGGTTAACACACACACAAATTGTTGGGCACAAATGGTTAACACTGCGAGTGTTTATTTAATTTTAATAGCAACAACATTGGTAAAATCTCATTGTAACCTGTCAAAAATACTTGTATTATATTATTTAGTAATTAAGGTGAAATAGTTTTATTATAATTATTTTAATGATCTTTTAAATACGCCAATCTATCTATATAAACAAAATGAAAGAGATTTGTCGTTGTGCGCGCGTCACGCAAAAAGCTACTGGATAAATTTTTATCATTTTTTTGGTTTTACTTCTTAGGTACTTGGCCCGTATCAAAAAAATCACGATATGTTCATTCAATAAAAAGTTATTGAAGTTTTAAGAAACAATGGTTTTTATAAGCACTACGCGTTACGTACGAGCGGAGCCGTGGGCACAGCTAGTGTAAGATAAATAAGACTAAGCATTGGCATTCTCAAACCTGTATGAGGGAAAGTTCATTTAAAATTGTCAACAAGCACTGATGGCAAATCAAGGAGTTTTAGGAAGAAGTTTAGGGGGAAAAATGGGGCAGAGGCATTTTCGTAATGAGAAAAAACTGAGGCACGGAAATAGGCGGGTTAGTGTATTTCTTATATAGTTGAATACTACTACTTTTGGACTGTACATAACTTTATGTGGTTTATTAAATATCAAATAACCCGAAATTGGCAAAAAAAATTAGTCTTTACAACTTTTGTATTCCCAAGGCTAAAGTTTCATTGACCCAACAAAATAGATATGACTAAAAGTCATTCGCCGAAAATACTTGAAGGTAGCAGTCGAAAATAAATGCAATCATGATAACAATAATTCAATAATAGTCACATGTAAAATATAGCCCGGTGAAATAGCAGTGAAGAAAAATATTTACTGCTATGTAACTATACTCGTATTTAAATAGCAATTATATCCAATCAGATACGCATTAGGTGATGCTCATGAATAAAAAACGCACTGTAAAAGCACTGTTTACATGCGTCTATATCACGTTGATTTCAATATAAATAAATGGAACATTTCTGCTACTTACTTGCTAACGAGAGGAAGACGGGATTATAAAAAACGCAAGTCGTTTAAAAAAAAGGTAGTGTATTTAGGGCCTTATCCATATTCGTGAAAAAATACAGTATGGAAAATACGTGTAATTTACTGTTTTTTAGAGTTCCAAAGTCAAAAGGAACCCTTATAGTTTCGGTATGTCCATCTGTCTGTCCGCGGCTTAGCTTAGAGATTCATACTACTATAAAGATTTAATTTAGTATGGTATACATATTAAATACGTCGAGAAAGTGGTAAAACAAAATCTTGAAAAAAAAATTGTTTTTGGTTACCTCTCTACACGTAAAGTGTCTTTTTTCTCGTCTATTCCATCCTGTGGGTTGTCGTTGGATAGATCGTTCAAAAATATTGTGGGTTAACCAGTTTTCGATTCAGGGTACACTGAGAAGGCTAATTCCACGGTAATTTTTATAGTCTTGTTGTGACTCTTTTTCCTTGTACAATGGCACTATCACAGCCTTGCACCAGTCTCCCGGTACCCGGCCGTTTTTCCAACACAAGTTGAAAAGGTACCACTGACTTGCTACCACACCCTGTCTAGCCTTCAACATTTCGATAGACATCCTGTCATAACCCGCAGCTTTACCTGATTTCATACTTTTCAATGTTTTCATAATCTCTTCCAAACTGATATCGCTTTCAGATTCACTCACGATTACATCAAGAGGAGGTGCTTGCATTTGTGCTAGTGCTTGTTCTCTTTTAAACGGATTTTCAAAGTACTTCTTCCATCATTTCAACACACATTCTTCTTCTTTTATAATACTCCCATCTTTGTTTCTAATTTTAGATAGCTCCAAGTTCACTGTTTTACCTCGGGCAAATCTAATCGATTTCCACAACTAACACGACTTAACATTAACACGAGAGTACCTACTTTCTATCATAAGATCTACTTGTGTGTTTTTTTTTGTTTACCAGTTATGTTTATTATGATCTTCTATTTCAATCAAGCAGTTAATATTAATATTACAAGTTTTTAATTTTCACAGTTGTAATTAACATGTTAATTGTGTAATGTTAACAGCCGAAAGACGTCCACTACTGGACCTATGTCCAATGCCAAGGCCTATGCCTTCCCGCAGAAATTGCTACAACGACCGGTTTTGCTCTGCTCACATCCAGTGGTTTACCGCAACCTTTACCAGGTCTTCTTGAATCTAGCAATTCTGAGAGCTCTGTCGGTGATCTTGGTTCTACTGCGGATCACCTCATTTCTGATTCGATCACCTAGAGACATTGCGAGTAGCCCTCTCCGTTGCCCTAGAGTAACCTTATGTTTCTTCTGTTGGCCATTGTTAGCGAAGATATTCAGTAGGTACAATAATATGTCATCACTGGCAGCACAAACTGATCAAAGACTTTCATCTTGAGACACTCCGGTATCTTGGACGAGAAGATGATACGTAGCTTTCCGAATGTTGTCCAACGGAGTTGGATTCGACGATTTACCTCTTTTGGAAGTTGGACCTACCTAACTGGACTGTTGGTTCTAGGTACACATAGTCATTAACAATTTCAAGCATGTTAATTATATTGTAAATTATGCAGACAGACGTTACTAAGTTTATCTAACCACTTAAACTATGCAAGGATATTGCCTCGCTGAGCGTATTATATCGTCTGTATTATGGTGATTGTTCTGAAGAGCTGTTTTACCTAATTTCCTCTTCTTCCTTTCATAACCGAACCACAACCCCTGGGCTCCGGATCCACAGCTTTACGGTAACCTCCATCTCGGTACGAACAAAGAAATTTGCTATGTCTTATCTTTGCCGTATTGTGAAGCTGTGGAACTGTCTCCCGGCCAGTGTGTTTCCTCTTTCCTATATACAACATGGAGTCATTCAAACATAACGTGAAGAGCCATTTAGGCAGGCCGACATGAAAGCGACGACTGACGATGGATTTTAGTTCCCACGGTTTTCGCCGGTGTTATTAAATTGCATTGTGCTCACCATCAGGTACAATGCCGTCACTCTGCCGTACTACGGTAAAAAAATCGTCGGAAACAACAATTTCTCTGGTGCAGAAGATGTTGTAGTGGTTTATACGGTTTTTATTATTTCTGTATCGTTTTCTAGCAAATTAAAAAAAGATAATTGCATCTTATCTAGTGGAGTATCATATGGGATTAAATATAATGACCACTAAATAATACATTAAGACCCTCAGAGTTTCTAGCTGTTTTAGTAATGACCACTTTAAATTGTATTCAAATACCAAATATATTTATTAAATGATTACTCAATCTTAGCGAGTAAATTAATGCGCTTCTAGAGAGAAGATGTGGCTGAGTTAAGTTAGCTTTGACTTGTGATAAGAAACAGCGAGTGCCAGCTACTAATAATATTGAAGAAGTATGATACAAAAAATATCATGTGGTTATAATTTTGGTGGTCTTTTACTATTTTCTGGTTAGTAATGATTACTTTGGAAGCAATTGCTAGTAATATGTAATGTTTTTGGTTACAATTTTTTATTAAAATGGGATATTAATTTTGGTGATCATTTACTGTTTTTGGCAGTATAATGTCCTTTTTGATGTTATTTTTTACTATATGTGGTGTATAAATTAATCACAAGACATATAATATTATATCGTAAATATATTAACTTGTATATTAAATAAATACCCTTTTTAGGGTTCCGAAATCAAAAGAAACCCTTATAGTTTCGGTATATCCGTCTGCTTGTCCGTGGCTTAGCTGAGAGATTCATAGTACTAGAAAGCTGTAATTTGGTGTGGGTATACATATTAATTACGCCGACAAAGTGGTAAAATAAAATATTCAAAAAAGTTTAGGATACCTCCCTACACGTAAAGTGGAATTTTTATTTTTCCCATTGTGTGGCGTATCGTTGGATAGGTCGTTCAAAAATATTGCGGGTATATAAAACCCATTTTTCCATTCAGGGATCCGTTCGCGAAATATTAAGCTTTAAAGTGCTAATTTTTGAAGATATCGTAATAACTTTTTTATAAGGGCGAATTTTCTAAGAACAACCAACCAACCAAGGACGAACAAAGAACAATTAATCAATATGTATCCAATAGTTTTTACGTGATGCGCGCACAACGGCAAACCTCAATCGTTTTATTTATATAGAAGATAGATAGGTGAAAAATTATGCTTTTATGTATTAATGTAACAGCACGTAAAATGTGATTTGTCATTTTTATCGAATAATATTAATGTTACATCAGTATGATGTTATATTTATATTACAGAGTATGATAAAACTTTGAGATCACTAATCATGTCAGTTCTATGTTATGTGTACATAAAAACGCTGTGACCCACTTATCCCTAGTGTGTGTCAAACTAAGGTAACGTGTTCAGCGGGGAGTAATAGTCGACCAACTTATAAAATGTTAAAATTCTTGTGGATAAGCAATTTCGTACAAATTTCATGGAAATTTACTTAAAGCCTCCTTCGAAGTCTGCATTTTATGACGGCCAACTACGGAACACTACATTGCGCGTGGCCCAACACGCACTTGGCAATTTTTAATGCCTGAGATGAAATTTATGTCAACGATCTACACAACTGCTTAAGGCAATAAACAAGCACTTGTAGGTTATCATATTCTAGTCACCCTCGTGTACAGACGTTTGAAGTAATTCGCCGATAAAATACTACAAAAATATAATAAAAGAATATAATACAATAATACAAGAGTTATAGGTATGTTTCATATATTACTGGCAATCATTTCATATTATTTTACATTTTTTGAAGAAATTTTAAAATTCTATATACAAATTATCGTTTTTAACAAAATACTTTAATTATATTTTGTGAATATTTCAGTTTACTAAAACATGAATAAGGATAAGGAAGATGTAATAGAGAAGATTATAGGTAAATTCGGTAGATACCAAACTTGGATTTACCTCCTGCTCGGCCTAGCCCGATACCCAACAGAAACACAACTCAATAACGTTGTATTTATTATACCCGGAGTGCAATACACTTGTTTAGATGAGAACGCACCAAACTCTACCAACTACTGTCCTTGCCAGACTCCAGCTTACGACCTGAGTACTATAGAAACCTCAGTAACAAGCGAGTGGAATTTGATATGTAAAAGAACATCATTAGCAAGCTTAGCCCAATCTATGTTGCAAGTTGGAATATTGGTAGGCAGCATGTTATATGGGCATATTTCTGACAGGTAATTTCACTATACTTTCAAAACATTTATCATTTTTACGAGATACCGTTTTTAGATAACGGTACAGAGTTTTTAGTAAGTAAATCTTTCCTCTTCTAAATAATAAATTCAATAAAAATATGGTTATGCCGTAATCGTGATCATAATACCTACTTAATAATAAATTTCCATTAAGAAATATAGCAAAAAAACATGTACAGACAAAACTGCGGATTATTGACATTGTATTCATTTCTTTGCTCTTAAGGTTGTACTTAAGACGTATCAGTGTGATATCAGAGAATGATATGTCATATCATTTTTGTTATATAAGTGCGAGTGAATTTCGCGTGCCAACATGTCGCAAATATTACTAACTTCAAGGTCAAAATCCCAGAGATACTGGCGATTATTTAAACGAGTGAAGTTTACAATAAAACCATTACTATGTACTAAATTCTACAACCACAGTTCTATTCAATGAATACCTAGTAATCACCTAATTAGCCTAATACGATGGACTAGTAATTACCAAGAACCATCAATAGCTGATTTAAGTATTACGAACATACATACGTTCAGAAAATCGGAATGGTTTACATTAAATTTAGCCTTACCATGTACTAAATTCTACTACCACAATCATATTGATAGACTAGTAATCGCCTAATTCAATGGACTAATCATTACCAAGAACTATGAATATCTGGTTTAAGTTTACAAATATACATAGGTGCAGAAAAACGGAATGACTGTACTTAATAAAAGTAAAAACAATGATGAATTTTATCGCACATAAGTGCCTACTCATAATAGTAATAGTGTAACAACAGTTTATTCAACAATGCAGCGCAAAATGCATAATTAATTCTAGTCTTGTAAACACTTTTCTCTTTACATGTTTTCCAATGCATAAGCTTTTTATTTTTCGAATACATCTAACAAGTGTTTTTATTCCATAAAGGTAAACATATAAAATACCGTTATTGAAATGATTACTGGAGTAGATAGATACATCGTGTAAATAGTTATCGTAGCGTGGAGAGACGCTAGTTGGCCAAATCGTGTAATGCGGGGCGGTGCAAACTAATTTTAAATAAATTTACTGGAAACTATCGCAAATGGTGTATTGTGAACAAAGGGCTAATTTAGTTTGTCCATGATCGGGCGGTTAACGTGGGTGGAATTGTATGATGAATACACAAAAGCGAGCGGGGTGGCTGCGATACAAAAAATAATTATGACTTATAATAAATAATTAAACAATGTGTACTCAACAAGGCGAAGGCAGCTAACAAAATTGCGGTGGGGAGTGGCGCTTAGAGCGTATGAGCGGTGAGCACATAGGTCACGCAACACTATATTTTGCCACCATCTACAGACGGCTGGAGATAGCGGTTTCCGAGCTTATGCCGTACCTAGAGATACTGCTCGCGATATTAATTAGTTAACAATAACTTTCCTAGATGGCACTAGCTTCAGTAATTTATTACTTTCCATAATTATCCAAGCGCCCATCCAATTACATTAAATTAATACTTATTAATCTGTGATAAATAATTATTTTATAGGTATGGCCGCAAAATGGGAATCCTATTGGCGCTTTCTTTTGAAGTCCTCTTTATAGCGTTGTCTGCTTTAAGCACACATTTATGGATGTTCATGGTATTTCGTTTTCTAAATGGGGTTACTGTTGGAGGGACGATGTTGACCAGCTATATTCTACTTATAGAGTTGAGTGGAACATCATTTAGACCCTTCGTTATTGCACTACAAGAAATACCTTTTGTAATAAGCTATTTTACACTACCAATAATAGCCTACTACGTGAGACAATGGAGAACTTTACAATTAGTGACATCCTTACCATGGTTACTTTGTTTATCGTTATACTGGTTATTACCAGAATCTCCTAGATGGCTCTTATCAGTCGGCAAAAGGAAAGAAGCTATAGATATTCTTACTTACATCGCCAAAAAGTAAGTAAAAATGTTGACTAATTCTATTATGTGATTCCTGTTAAGACTTGAATATGGTTAAAATTCTAATGAACTCTCGTTTTATATATTGTTAAAGGAACAAAAGACCAGCAGAAGACATCGCAACTGATATAAATAAAGTAGAATTTGAAAAACCTGGTACCTGTATAGATTTATTTAAGACTAGAAAGATGAGGATGTATAGTGCCATCATGGCGTTCGTGTGGATATTCTGTGCGCATACATATTTCGGAGTAAATCAATATATCGGACGCCTTCAAGGGAATTTGTACATCAATGTAATGTTAAGTGCTTTGTGTCTCTTACCAGGATTATTGTTTGTCATAATAGCAACTTTATATTTTAAAAGAAAAATAAGTGTCATAAGCAGTTTCACGTTAGCTGCAATATCGTTACTTGTAATCATTTTCATACCTAATAATATGTCATCCTTAATTTTAACCTTTGCAATTATAGGGCTAATAGGTGCATACACAGCGTTTATTCAAATATATTTATATTGTTGTGAGATATATCCAACTGTTATAAGAAATTCCGCTTTAGGCTTCGCTTGTGTATTTGCAAGGATTGGAGGATTTATTGCGCCTTTTGTGGTAAATATAGGAATTCAGTGGATATCTATATTAGTGTTTAGTAGCCTTGCATTTTGCGCTGGAATTTTGTGCAGTTTTTTACCAGAAACAAAAGGCATTGTTTTACTTAATACTATTCAGGAAACAGAAGGATCAAGAAAAAAAGCGGAGTCTGAATCATCGACTTTATAATCATGATATTTTTATAAAAAAAAAAAACAAAGAGATAATACATATCGATTATTACGATTTATATTCCACAATATAGTCTAAAGAATTTGGCAATAATGAGAATTCACAGCAATGTAATTTTTCACAACTGACCTCCGAGCTTGTTTAAATTACTAGTAGATACTATATCAGAAATTCACAATTATTAAACATTTTATAAGTTATGCAATATTATTATTTTTATTTATTTGGAAACTCAATAGCATATGTATATATTTCTATAAATTTACATACTCTATTTAACAACTAAAGCCAAAACAGTATTTCACAGTTATAACATCAACCTGCTGCTTGTTATCCATACTAGTTAATATGTAATCCGTGAAAATAGAAAGATCAGTAATTATGGAACGCTTGTTCATAAAACCATCTTACTGACTCGCTATAAATTGAAAGATAAGAGAGCTTATACATTTATGAACTAGTTTCAAAAAATCCTAAGGTATTTAAAATAGATAAATAGGTTTGTGGTGGTTAATTACATGTTTATAAACTTAATTATATTAATTTGATTCATCGATATAAATCTTTTTTTTATTTATTACTTCATCTAGTTTTTTTACTTAAAGTTTAAATATTCATATCTTAGAAAGTTTATATTGAATTTTATGAAATCCACCAAAATTCCATGTTATAAACACGAACAATATGCTGTGATATATAATCCAAAACTGAAACAGCAGACTAAAAAATATAGCATAGGTAAATACAATATTTATAATTGTCCAAAATATAAAGCCTATCTTAGCAACTAACATTGATTTCGGTGGTCTATATACAGGAACCTCATCTTTGTCCGCATCAGTGAAATTACCTGTAAGTAAGAATTACCTGTAAGAATTTACAGCAATAACAATCATGTTATACTTTATATATTTTGTTCACAATAAGACTAATGTCAAAAGGAAAAGTCGAAATGCAAAGATTATTATTAGTTAAATTCTATGCCAAAATAATTTTGAATAATTGATTGGAACTCACGTTTAGGTGAACATTGTAAGGGGCGCTTTTTTGCAAGATCGAGCGAAAAACTACGCAAAATATATGGCAGCTTGTGAAGAATCGAAGATATAATCCAGGATCGGGCCATAGGACAGGCCTATATCTACCTGTGGATTTGTACATTCGTACTTATGTTGAACAAAAAGTTCTCATTTTATTATACTCACCGTCTTTATGAAATTTACGAAGGCTAATTTCCTTCTCGCGCCATCGGTCGTTGAGCCAGTTTTTCAAAGGGATATCTCCTTTTGGTAACTTATCAATAGAATAACTGCAATAAAATTAAAATTAACATTCTTGTATAAGGTTTATAAATTATTAAAACTTATGTAAACATCCTTACTAATTTATACCACATTTATTTATTTTTATAGATTCCAATATATAATTTAAACTATAAATAACCTTATTGGTAAAATTTTAAATTGATTCACTGTTTATCATATTTATATTAAAATTATTATAATACTGATTCAAATACCCAGTGGATCATAAAATCATTACAATTTAATGTCGTAGTAAAAAAGTACCGTTTGAAATGAAAGTAAACGCTTGACGGCATGATCCCTTTTAACAATTCTCGCTCAGTTTGTGCAGGAGTATCATATGCAACCGTAACGTCATACACTGAATTTAAACTGGATTCACGAAGTCGAGAGCAGATCATTGCCCACCCCGTAGTCCGAGGATGAAGAACAAAATCATAACTCTGTAATTATAATTAATAAGAAAAACATGTACTTAGGCCAATTAATGTATTGAAAAAATCAATTTTTTATTCACAAATAAAAGTACCCATGCAAGAATAACGTCACTCTCTACATGCAACTGAATATTACAATTTCCTAACAAATCAAAGGAATCCAATCTAAAAGTATTTTCTAAAAAGATACATACATATACTAATATCATTAATTATTAAGCAATCATTATAAACTTTAAGAGCTATTATCGTACTAACCTATATATGCATTGTATACCTACACCAAAACAGTTTCATTATTTAGTACTCAACGCGGTTAGTGTAATTTTAAGATTCCTAATTCACTGCTTCCTGTACTTACTGGTAAATTATTCGCAAGAGCAAATTTATTACTCCGACGTCTGTTATCTTCATTCAAATCAGTTCCTTCTGGAAACAGTACCACTCTGAGGTCGTAATTTAGCTTTTTATAATAGTCTGTAAACTGAGTGACAATTAGTTCGTCTTCTTGCCAATTCCTTTTAACGTACAAGAAAAAGTTCAACTGCATTATCCACCCTAAAAGTATTTACAATTAATTTGAAAATATAACAAAAATATGGTAAGAATTGTATCAAATATAATAGAATGATTAAAAATAACGAAATTTTAAACATGAGAGACTGATAATTAAAACATATTAATTATATATTTACAACAATTAATATGGAATATACATATTATTCTATTGTATAAAATAATAATTGCTTACTTACCGATACCAGGATAAAGTTTAATTTCATCTTTTAAAACAAATTTTAACTTCGACTTGCCTCCTATGTCAAGTATTTGATCGGTACATGAACCTTCATTTTTACAACCGTTAGTATTATTAAACTGATCAGCAGGAACGTTTTGAGTGGCGTGGTACAACGCTATCCACACATAGTTCCAATCAAGTCTTGTGCGATGATTCATCACCATTATAGTTCTCTCATCTGGATTTACATAGTCTCCAAAATGATGAATTTTAGTTCCATAACAACATTGAAATAGTGCCTGTAATATTGAAATAATTTTACTTGACATGAAAAAGGATAAAGTATGTAGGTATTTTTTGTTTTTGCGACACCAAACAGGACAATAGTATCATTAATCACAGTTTTACTTTTAATAATGAATATTACATTGCTAGGGAAAAGCCCCTTTCCAGTCCAGTTAGTTACAGTACAGTTAGATGAGTTGAGAATTTATTCGGTGTTTCATAAACATGGCCAGCCCTATTCATTTACGGCTTCGCAGCTTCAACCGTATCCAATTTCCTTGTTCTTGATCAAATAGTTATTACAAATGCCTCCAGTAATATTTATTCCTAGCAGATTCCAACCTTGCAATTCGAGTCTAAATTTTTATACCTTTATCTATGACCAAGTTTGATTACTCTAAGTCAGAATGAAAAGAATACAGATGTCTAATAATTTTCGATTAACCTAAATCTGAACGCCAGTCTTCATCAGGTATCTTATTGATCAAATAGCATTTCCAGGCAAGTTTCTACGGGTCTTGTTTTTATTCTTTCATAGTTTACAGCAAAATTGTTTGGTCTAAGTTATTGATGATTATTTTATCTATCGAAGTTATAGATTATGAAATAATTATCGATGAACTGTATATTTTCATTATGCAATCTAAGATTAATTTTTAATTTTCATTTAAATCACCTTTAATCAAAACTTATATTTATAAGCCTTTGCAATATAGGTATATTTCAAACTTAAATACATAATACATTAGTGAAACCAGCTATTAATATGTATTTAAATTAATAGCAGCTCTTACCACTGGATACAACTCCCAAAGTGCAAATAATGCGTCTACTATTTTTCTGTACAATTTATGGTTGAAGAACATTAGGTACATAACAGGACAATAAAGGACGAAAAATCCTGTAAAAATATATTAATAAGAAATTTTCATGAGCTCTGGTTAATTATTAGCGATCAAAAATACAATACAGGTAAAACTTTTCAGTTTTCAATAAGCACATACTGAAATATTTAATCATTAATTTTAAGACTTGGATTATTATCGCATATAGAATTAATATAGAAATATTATTATTATATTAATTGCTACCATTACATTAAATAATACAATAAATTAAGTAAAGTAACGTACCAGCAACTATAGTGTAATACCACGCGAAGCACAGCAGAAGTCCTACCGCCATTGTGACGTTAAAAGGCACTGATGCTATTTCCCAAGGAAGCCCTAAAGCAGCTACACAGTGTTGCCTTTAGATTAGAATCCTTACGTGACCCAGTAAGCCTTGTTACGTAATACTTTCTCAAACTATTTAAATATATTTACTTACTAGGATTTCCCAAGTAAAATAGTATAACTTAGGAACTCCATATTAAATTACATAAATTTCTTATAGTGCCCAATAATTTATGGCAATATTTTTAGTTTTGTATTTTATATAAATTTAATTCATAAAATTTCCTTAACAACGTAATTGCTTTTTAGCATGAAGTTCTCCATTTGTACACTTATGTTCAATAAAGAATTAAGAAGAAAAACACCTTTTTAAGATGTAGATTTTAATTTATTTTGAGTATATATTTATGCCAGTTAAGTAATTTAATGAATATACCTTTATATAACTACTCAAAATCACTCATAATTCTTCAGTGGCAACGTCTGTGTCATTTAGATTCATTCTTCTCTGTTGTTTACCAAAAGCTTCAGCTTCTTCGATGGTCATCATTAGCTCGCAATCTTTTGTTTCTGGTAGTAGAACGCATAGCAATGCAGCTATGATGGGAAATATTCCAAAAGCAACTGGAGCACACCACTGTCCAAACGGCCTGAGATTCGCAATGAAAGGTGCAATCATAGCACCGACTCTAGCCATCATAGATGATATTCCTACAGCCGCATTCCGAACCACAGTTGGAAACATTTCGGAACAATATAAATAAATTATTACGAATACCATGTAGCTAAACAAAACTCCGAGGCACCCAAGAAATACAGACACTTTTCCTTCAGGAACAAAAGCAATTATAAGTAAACAAAAACTGCACATAACATTCCCTATAATGACAACTGTTTTTCGCTTCATAAATTTCATGAGCGGTATTGCAATTAGGCAGGCGCACAGGCAAACGATACCGCTGGCAACAACATTAACAAAAATATCACCAGTGAGATGACTAATGTAATGTGAAACGCCGTAGAAGCAATAACTGCATACAAACCAAGTAAAAGACATCACCATAATATTCTTTCTTAAATTTGGCGTCTTAAATAAATCGATAACAGTGCCTTTCTCTTCTCTATGAGTCTTATGTTCTACTTGATACAATTCTATTTTGTGACGAATATCGCTTGTCGGTAAATTATTTCTGGAAATACAAATACAATGTACAATGTACAAGCATATAACAAGTGTCATTTAAAATAGTGTTTATAACGATAAGCGTACCTTTTGGCAATTTCTTCCATTAATGTAATTGCTTGAAAAGTTTTGTTAGTAGCCAACAGCCATCTAGGCGTTTCGGGTAATAAGCAAATGTAAAGTAGTAAAATCACATTGCTTACAGATATGATTAATTGCAAATACATGTAGTCTCGGATTAAATAGCCAATTAGTGCTAATGTCATATGTCCAATTGTGAACGGTATATGGAATAAAGCTGCCACTATATCCCTGATCGTATTTCCAACATATTCCATTACAATCACAAATCCAACCACCATAATACCACCGATCGAAAATCCCAAAACCATTCTGACGATAGTAAAACTCCAATAGTCGGGTAGAAATGATGATATTATACCTGTTAATACTTCCAACACCACTGATACGATTAAAGTATTTTTTCTTCCATATCTGAAATTGTACATAACATTATTGGTAGTAAGTGACGTTATTTTCAAAATCAGGGTTGGCGAATTTAATTTTTAATATATATTTTTTACTTGTAGGACATTTATATTCAGTAAAATCGAATTGTTTTTGTTTTATCTTAATCAGTCAGTCTTCTATGTTTTATATTTTTTTAATACTAAGCCAAGTTGAATGTTCCCAATTGCTATATCACCAGTTTGCTAGAATATCATTATATATATCTTATATTATATTGTCATATATTATTATTTAAATCGTACAATTTTTCCCATGCATACTTACTTATCTGATGCAATACCAAATATAAGGCTACCGGCAAGAACGCCAAATTGGAATAACATCTGTGTGAAATCTTTAAGCCATGTCTTGTTACATATTAAATTCCATTCGGTCACTATTGTCCTCGTAAACACCGATGTATCATAAACAGGATTCTCACAGCAGGTAGTATTCTCGGGACAATAATAACTTGGTGGTGGTGCCATAAATATAATCGCCATTTGATGAAGACCAACTCCGAATTTGCTTACGAATACCATAAAACACAGCCATAATTGATACTTTCCAAAATTTCCTATGAGTTCATTAACTAACACCATTTTTAAAATTTAGGTAATCTCAATCATTTAATGTATATGAAAAATATTTCGTTACAAAAATAAGATTTTATAATAAAATCTAATAGTATCCATATGTTATTCTATGCTCAGATAAACACTTAGGCCACGATTTGTATAGTCACTATTTTTACAATAATCTTTATAAATTTATAAGCCGACACGTCTAAAAAAAGTTTACATATTACTTTTATTATATAATACTAGGGTTTTTAATAAATCGATTAATAACGATTTATATTTGATAGTAAAACTTTGAATAGTTATTGAACATACATATTTTGTTTGTTACCTGGGAAAGGACGCTGGGACACGTACTTCTTTTATTTCATATTACCAGCACCAGCTTCAAAAGCAACGGAAACTGTATACATACAGTAATAAAATTACATAATTAACCCTTTAATAAAAAAACTTTAAATCTTACATCATTTTATTGTTTAAATTATCTAGTTTAAATTAATCTATGCACACATCTCGTCTTCACAGCTTACGATTTTCATCTCCTTAGAAGTAACATATTCAGAGCTTCAGAATACAGCCAACGTTACATCGACGTGATGCGACAAGACGTTTTGACCAAATACCGTCGATAATATGAATGATTTGGAGCGCAACGAAGACTAATCATTGATTAATCTAAGTCAAATACTATAATACTAATATTAATAATAAATATATTAATAATATGAATACTGGTTAGTTCTCGCTTACAGGCTTAGATCGTCATATCATCATATCGTCATTTATATAAATTTTCGATAACTAAATTTAAAGTTTTATGACGTTGATACGATCGTGTAGTGTATTATGCTGTATCTGTAATATAAAAGAAGGAAAAGGTCTTCGTTTTATTGAAGGTAACATCTATTAAACTCCGAATTTGCTCCGAACAAACTAATAATGCAAAAGACATCAATGTTGATAATAATAATTTAATTTAGATTGCGATTCGATTTGCGATGAATTTACCTTGCGATTCAAATATCAATCAATATTTTTTTAGGTATGAATATTATATTTAGCTTAATTTTTTTTGCGCTATTTGATATGTGGATATGTTAAGTGCAACATTCTCACTAATATCCAAGTTTCTTCATTTTTCTTACTGCATCAGAAAATATACATTTCAATAAGAAAAAATATTTTTAGGATGACTAAAAAATGAATTTAGTATAAATGAATAATAAGATAAAAGGTATAATATAATAAATATTGATATAAAAATAATCCTTGAATCGCCGCTGTACACTTGATTGTAGTTATAATTAACCATATCTTTTGTGAATAATTACCATCTCGTACACTAGCGTTATCAAAGTTTATACCGGATACTTTTTAAATAAATTACTTACCACTTATTCTATGCACAATAAGAATAACGTTACTCAGTTATGGAAAACTAAACAGTGATTTCTAGATAAGATTTAACTGACCCTTTCAATAAGCGATCAGAAAGATTATTTTTTAGTCACATAACTAACAAGAACATCAAGAAGTCTCATAGAATTTGAAGCAATGATGGCTCAGTGTTAGCGTGTACGACTTCGCGTTGATTGACGTGAGTTCGAATCCCAGCAATGAGTCTGAGCTTTCGGTGAAAGAAAACATCGTGAGGAAACCATAGCATGGTGGTAGGGCTTTTTCTAATACCCGCCTGGCTAGCTACCACCCTCAAGTTGATAATCTGTCGCCAAGCATCAATAGGTGTGTTCCGGCAGCTGCACTTGAGAGCCAGTCTTCCACTAGGTTTAGCGTGTTATCATCTTGGGCCACATCGTCACTTAACATCAGGTGAGACTGTAGGCCACTACGCCAAAATTATAACGTTAAATTTGAAAAATTGGACAATGCCTCGGCAGTGGCACGCGATCCACGATACTATAATCAGCTAATGATAACCTTTAAGATTTCATCCTACATTATGTTCATTAGACTAATTTATTTAAAAAAATGATATTTTTTTATGTTTTTAACACAGTTCAGTGAGGAAATTAAGAATTATTATTGATAAAAATGTATGATTTAAAAAATATTGAATGCCATCAATTGACCTTTCGATCAGCTACCTAAAAAAACAATCTGTAGACTAGTTATTAAGGTTTGTTTTTGCTTGGAATACTGCATGCTAAACAAAATTAATTATCAGATTCATCATGTGGATATATGTTTGTTTTTTCTTTTATCATCTGAAATGTTTATTGACTAGCTTTACCCCAATGTTTCACACGCGTTAAATTCTGTCGACCAGCCGTGCACTCGTGTAGGTTATCGTTTTCATTCTCGTACTTGCCTATAGCATGCCTGATGGCTTGACGTCCATTTTTACTGCTCAGCTCCTTAGGGTCGTAGTATGAAGTTATATAGACTATATATAGCCTTCCTCAGTAAATAAATTATAACATGCAAAAATATTTTCCAATTCTAACTGATAGCTCTATAGATTACCTACCACATATATACACAACCTTACAAAATTAGCACTCTTTCTTTATAATCTTAGATTAGTGTACATATCTGGGGAAACGAACTACGCTTGGTGTCTTTCAAATGCAAAAAATGCTTGCTTGATGTAAACTTGGGAAGCAAAACATATTAATACAAGGTTTCATTCAAATCGTTAGAGTCGTTTCCGAGAAATCAATTATGTATATTAAATAATTACTTACTTATTAGTATTAGATAAGTATAATAATTATTATGAACTATTATAACTACCAGCGTGGACTTTTTACAAGCTTTTATTTAACTTGCCTTGTTATTATAGGTAAAACTGTTAACCCCAAACGATTGAGCTCAAATTTTGCACAAACGTTTAGTTTGACAGCTAATGCATGGTGGCTTAAGTAACGTCATTCCAAATCCAATATGGCGGACTCCAAAAGATGGCGGACCAGTTATTTTTATGCACCCCAATGATATCAGTATCAAATGAAAGGGTTTTCGAGAATAATACGAATATAAGAAAGTTTTGAAGTTCTTTTTTAATTAATAGATAATATATACTTATAGAGTAAATACGCCATATAAAATATGATTTGTTGTATTATTTAAGGTCTCATTATATATTTTTCTTCAAAATTATCGTTATCTATAATTTCCGGTCCCAATTAAAGATCTTTTGTATGAATTTGTATGCAAAAGCGTACCCGGAGTTACGACAATTTTTCGATTTAACACGTTTATCGCTCGGTCTATCGCGTAACTTCGAGGTATTATTGTAATACTTTTTCGGCGGTTTAGTGACATACTTAAGAACATTGAAAATGATAATCTAAGGCGGGATAAATATAATATTTCCAAACCAAATCAAAGGTATTACATACCTCTAGGAAAGTAACTAAATATTCTCTGTGCTTGTAAGTTTATCTATAACTCGTAAACAGCCGATGATATTATTAACATAAGACCAAGTTATTTATTATTTAGTACAATGATATAAATATAATTCATAAAAAAATATTAACAGCGGTCAAAGTAAAAATAACAATAACAAGTTCCACACTTTTATCAACTCAGGTCAATTATGGACAGTTATAATTGCATACAATATGCGTATTAGTAATGCAAAATACTAAATTGTAAATACCTTTTCAATCTTACTTTTAATGTTATCATGATATGATGATAAACAAAAACAAGTACATATTTACAATACCTGTATATAAACAAGATTAATGTTTTTGTCCTGAGGGAACAAGTGGCATGATTTAGCTAAATTATTAAATTACTTACATACTTTAATTCTAAATATAATAGCACCTTTTTTAACCGATTATTTCGCCTTTATGTGAACTCGTATACTTATTAAAATCAGTGATAAACTAATTCAGTTGAAATTAGATCGTTAAACAAAATTCATTCTGAAGTAAAGAAGTCAAACTAATACATTTTCTCCGTAGGTATCACACAAAAGATGATTATAAAAATTAAATATTTCTGCAAATATATTGAAATTATGATATTAAGTAAATGCACTATATAAGTCATAAGAAGAGTTTAAAACAACATTATTAAAAAATCATATAACATGTAACGTCTGATATCAAAAACCTTGTGGAAGGCAGGAACTAGTCATGCACAAGTCATGTATAGATAATTTTAAAACACGCGAGATTAAACACATCGCCTCTTTACTCTTTTCAAGTACTAACAACCGTAATTTTAAAAATAATATATATTTTCCTTAAAGCATAGTATTAAAGTCTAGTTTTCATATTATCTGCTATTACGAATTCAATAGAAACCTTCTGCTAAGCTTACATATATAATAATAAAATTTGTAGATGTGGATTAATGTTTAAGGAATAAATGGTAAAACTATTTTCGATTATGTCTAATACCTAAGAAGAAGGTATTTTATGAAGGACAAAATCAGGCGGTCTATATAAATATATTAAATAATAAATACATTATGTTTTTATCACGTTATAAAGTGTAACAAAATAAATATTTTACTATACTCATAAATACGCAAATAATAATAGCTTTAAATAACTTAGTGAGCACTTCATATAAACTATGTAGGTACTCCACACGTTCAACTAGTGAGCCTCAAGAGTTTCAACTGACATGGAATATTGTGTATATTGATATTGGGGAAATTTTATAATCAATATATCAAAAAAATACTTGACAACTTAAATATCAAGATACCAAGATTACATATAATATTAACAGACGACAGTTGATGTTCAATAATTTTATCTCTAACACTCGAGTATATAAGAAATAAACAATGCTTCGATTAAACTCATAGTTGTTAACATTTTAGTTTAATACCGACACAGTTTATGATTCTTAAGGTTTTTGAAAACAAAAACAAACCATTAATCTAAGCCTAAATGATTAGTTTACTTTTTCCAGTACGTTTAAAAATATAATTCCATATTTAAAAAAAATGTCGTGGATCACCTAACTAGTGGAGTAGACTATGCATACATAAGTTTACTAAAAATTCTTATATTTGATTACAACATCGAAAACTTGAACTTATGTGCCAAATTATCTCATAAACATGTTATGTATACATTTATACAAACAAATTTAATGTATCTAGTTTATGTATTATGTTTATTGTATAATAAACGAAATAGGTCAATTACTAAAGCAATAAAGTCAAATAAAAGTTTGTTAAAATGTGAATGCTACCGGAAAAAAACAATTTAGGCCTTTAGTGAAAGAATACCAAACACCGTTATATTGTAAATAATGAGTAGGTACGTAATTTGACCTAGTTTCTTTTTTATATGATAAAATAGTATAGACTATCTAGGATTAGGCTACACCTCTACTATCAACTATCCTTCAAAATTATTATTTTTTATGTCGGAAGAAACAGCGCTTTTGAACTGCTGTATCAGATTGCGTTGATTGAGTATTGATACGTAAAAACAATGTTCTATAAAAGTTTTACTCATTAATATACCTAAAAAAAGGTATTTTGTGATAAAAATTTATTGAAAATTAAATTAAAAATTTAGGAGTATTATTTTTAGGCATGGCATATTAATCCTTACGAACGAAAAGTACTTCATTATCAAGACAATATTATGAAGATCAGCTTTGAACTTTATAGCTTGTTATTTGGACGCATAGTGTAGGAGATAATGGAAAATTAAAATAATTCAACACTCGGCTCGGTTCTGTGTATAGTAGTAGTGGCGGGAACGAGCCGTGTGACGTGTGACGCATAACAGTAGCCGCCAGATAAAAATATTGTCTATATTGAAGTATTATAAATAATCAATCATTGATTTCTTATAAAATATAGGCGGATGAAACCGCGGGACACAGTTAGTAATTTAATATGTTTAGTAACAAGACACTTTTGTAGATTAAAAAAGCATTGTATAAAGCCATTATATTAAGAAATGGTTTACTTAAAAAAACATGCCATACAAAATATGAATATATATATATTATTTACAAAGTTTACGAAAATATTACAATATATTATTTTTCGACACTAGACTTCTTCTTTCTACCGAACTGTTCGCCCTCTTCTATAGTAGTCATTAATTCACAACCTCTAGTTTCCGGGAGTAAAAATGTTACACAACCAGCAATAAGTGGCAATAGCGCAAATATAACCGGCGGCAACCACAGAGCAACATCTCTTAATTCTATTACAAACGGCGCAACCATAGACCCTATACGCGCTGTCATGGAAGAGAATCCAAGTGCAGCATTTCTTACCACAGTTGGAAATAATTCAGTACAATATAAGTATACGGTAACAAACACTATAAAGCTAGCTACTACACCAATGCTGGCACAAACCACGGAACCAACTCCTTCTGGTATCATAGCTAAAATTAATAAACAAAAACCGCAAATAAAACTAAAGACTATTACAATGGTTTTCCTGCCGATTACTTTCATTAATGGTATCGCTGATAGTGTTCCTAATAAGGTAACGCTAGCACTTGCGGCGACATTAATAAATGCGTTACCACTTAGCTGACCAACGTATTGAGAAACACCATAAAAACAGTAACTGCATGACAGCCAATTAAAAGCCATGGCTAATATGTTTTTCCTTAAATTTGGAGTTCTAAACAAATCTAATATATTGCCTTTCTTCAGTTGACTCTTCTCTAAAGTTGCTTGATGCGCTTCGATGTCAGTTCTTATGCTTTCCGTGGGTCGTTTGTTTCTGTGAACAATTAGTTTTTGATGTAAAGCAAATAGTGCGGAACATAAATATTTCAATCGTTCACGAGTATTATTATATAAAAACTTACACTTTCGCTACGCGCTCCAAAATAGTTATTGCTTCATCAGTTCTTTTCACAGCTATTAGCCATCTAGGTGATTCTGGTACCAATAAAAAATACGATAACAATAATATTGTAGGCAATGATATCGAAAGTTGGAAGTGAGAGAAGTCTCTAAAGAAATATGCGAAAACTGGCAACAGCATGTGGCCAAGGTTAAATGGAACTTGGTACAAAGCTGATATGACATCTCTGTATTGTGTACCGACAAACTCCATCACTATGACAAATCCAGTAACCATGGTTCCACCGACAGACATGCCTACTAAGAATCTAAAGAATGTAAACGTCCAGAAGTCAGGAGCATAAGCTGACGCAACTCCCATTGATACTTGTATGAAAACAGCTAATAACAACGGATACTTTCTTCCAAACCTGCAATAAAACATTTATTATATTGTAAAGGAGATAAAACTGCTGTAAAAGTTATTATGTATTTTATATATTTATTATTACCTATCCGAGGCCATTCCAAATAATACGCTGCCGATTAACGTTCCCAACTGAAACAATGTTTGTGTTAAACTTGTCAGCCATTTTCTATCACATATCAAATCCCACTCCATTATTATAGTTCTTGTAAATATTGACGTATCGTAAATAGGATCCGGACATGGGCACGTCTCATTGCTTGTACCGCCGCAGGTATACGATATTTTCGGAGCTAAGAATATTATGGCCATTTGATGAAATGCGACGGGAAACTTGGTTAAAAATATGAGGAGGCATAACAATAGTTGGTATTTACCAAACGACCCAGTAACTTTTTGAATCAAGTCTTTTGGTCGCGTCTCCGATGGCTTGAGTCCTGAAATCAGAGAAAAGATTTTCTAAAGATTTTATAAAAAATGTTACAAAACAACTTCCTATATTTATAGACAAATAAACGTATTTGTACATACAGGGCTTGACCATAAATGCTTCATCGTTTTTACCTATATTTTCTATTGTGTAATTAATATAACCAAATAAAAACTGAGTTTTATATATTGTTTTTATACTTTCTTCTACTAGATTAATCTCTTCCGTATTATGCACGTTCCTATATAACATTCAAATCTGTGCGTAAGACAATATACCGTCAGCATCAGAGTGTAAGTAACTATCAGATATCTTTTCTGGTAGGTAATATATTTTTTCTACGTGTTGTTTATAGAAATGTCAAAGATGGCAGTTTAAAACGTTATTTCATTTTTAAAAAAACCAACGTAATTTTTCACATAATCTATACGCATGCACAGACCAATTACATGATAATGACCTTCATTAGCAATTACATTTTGGTGTAATTGTACAATTACATGTTGAATAGTATGAAAACGCTTATTCATTCAATGATTACTCCGTGAAAATATGTAAATACATGTCAACGCATCTGCTTGCTAGTTAAACAAAATTAAATAAATGACGAGAAAGGATTAACCCAATTATTTTTCATTATGATACCACAGTTTATTGCGTGGAATATGGTTCCATTTGAATAAATCAAAATTAAAAAATACTTTATTTGGTTAAGAAGGAACTAATAAGAAGAAGGCACTTATGAACGACAAAATACTACCACCGGTTTGTCATCGAGATCATCTAGTATGGTTATCAAGAAGAGACGATAAGAAACTTGATCGGTTTTTTTTTTCTTTCAACTGTACCTATAATATTTACATTTAATATAACCATGTTCATAATTTAGTGGATGTACAGAGAGAGAGTCACTTCCATACATTACTATCTTTCACGTAATGATCCACTCTTTAATAACCTTTTGACAGTTAAACCTGCTTGGCATGGTCCTTGAAGCCTTGAACTTATTGTCCGATAAATCAGTAAAGTGTTTCGAGATCTTATTATAAAATTAGAAACTACGAGTATAATGAAGCAAATGGCAATTAATTTCTTGATACTTGATACAAGCCTTCGATTTGAATTAATTATCCTACATAAAACTCCTCATGCATGTAAATCTTACATTATATCTAAAATATCAACAGCAACCACAGATATGTTGATGATTTTCCAGTTCGTCAATTTTAATGGCTGATTTTATGAGTTATATTATGTGGTTATTATTTATGATAAACAATATGACTGAGATAATAACTAGGATTTAATATGTAACAATTTTATGATGCATCATTAAATCATCATATTTAACCAAGTGGTATAATGGTGCTTTAGTGTTTTGACGTCTTTAAGTCACTTCTTAGAGCCTAAACTGAATAAAGTATTTTTGATTTTGAAAGACTTATTATCGTTGCATATTTACTTACGCACAAGGTATTTATTTCTCAGACAGAAATCAATTTTATTGTACCGTAATATTAAATTAAAAAAACATCATTTTACAGTATTCTCGCGCTTTGTAAGTAAAATTTATACTTATATTTTTAATCCTTTATTGACTACTTTCATGTTATTACTAGCAAGATTGGTAGTTTTCTTATTACTTATTATGCCTTTAACACAATGTTCTGATATTAAATGTTTTAATTTTAGATTACTTTTCCAGCTAGTTACTAATTTTTAATGAAATTTACCTGTTAGTGGGATATTTTGTGTATCTTTGGGATACAATTGAACACTTTTGCAATTACCGTAATTAAAATGTTATTTTTCAAAACAAAATATGGTGACAGGACATTTTCTAATGCCCGTCGGCTAGCTACAACTCTCAAGTAAAAAATCTGTCGCCATGCACAGTAGAGATCTAGTCCCTCTAGTCTAGGGCTTAGCATGTTATCATCTCAGGCAACGTCGTCAGTTTACATCAGGTAAGATTGTGACCAAATGCTAAATCTATAAACTGTACCCATAATCTATAAACTATGTCTATATTATAAAACAAAAACTTTGTAGATCAGTCGATAGCGACCAAACTAAAGCTACATGTCGCGATATATTGTTGTGATAATGACAAGACAAGGATACTTAATGCAGATCCCGCAATTCACCGAGCTAACTTTACAAGGTATTTAGGAATTTACGCACTGTGAATTAGTTTTGTTATACGTAAAGATATTAGTTTGTTCTTATCTATGATAACAAAATCATATTATGACAGTTACGAGATTACCGAGATACCGAGATGTATAAAAATATTTTAATAGATATAAACAAATTTGTCGTAGGTACGTGGTTTTGGCAATAAGAACAGTGCATTATAATTACCTGCTATAATATAAATAATTAGTATAAAAAACATAACAATATTAAACATATTTACCTACGCAAATAATAACTTTCAAATATGTTAACTGTTACAACATAGTCACAAATTACTAGCAATTTATCAATAACATTGAAAGTATTAAATGACTATATAAATGTACTTTCTAATGTAAGGCAAGATACATGCATACATGTATAGTTAGTTAGCTCGAATTCGGATAGGAATTTGCTAGATCGCGATGGTTGCATATACGGCAACAGCCCAAGCCGAGGTGGGCCACTTTGGCACCCTTGCGCTTGTTGCCCCTTTTCTCGGTTGAGTGCCTTATGCGCTTGCCCACAAGCCCGGTGAAACTGTTAAGGCCTCCTGGCCAACAGAATCGACAGTTCTAAAAAAAAATAAGTTGTCGAGGAGCGGCGGCACGGCACAGAATTGGTCGAAAAAATTTAACACTGGTAAAACCACGTGGCACAGCTAGTGTTATAATATGTAAATTATCGTTTTTCAGCCGTTAGAAAAACATATTAATAAACGATTGACACATTTTCTTTTACTAGTGGTCGCCCAATGGTCGAAATTCGACCACAATTACTTTAAATTGTAAGTTTGAACATTATTAAGGTTCTATTGTCAAATACTATACTTCTATAATCACAGATTTCGCCAAGGCTACACAGTTAATTTGCCTATTTCTTTTTTCAATCAAATTATATAAAATTTAAATAAAAAAATACAATAAATGGTTAAAATAAAGAACTTTTTTTTTTCATTGAAACAAAAAACCATGCGATAAGGAAAATGCTGTTCATTGAACTTGACATATCAATATATTTCGATAATTTAATGAATGATACAAAAGTTCTCTGTAAACGATGTTAAAACCCCTATCATAACTATGCTACACAACTTTCTTTTTATATTGAGATTGTATATTAGATTTATATTTGTATATTGAGCGAGCAGTATTTCACTAATAACTATTATATGTATATATTATATATATTGTAATAAAATATGAATTTATTATGGTTATGTTTGACATTCAGTAAGACTATAGGACAAATAATATTAAAGACAAACAATATTAATCTATTCTCAATTTGACCACAGACTTTAACAATAAACAAAAGAGTATATATGCGTTTGTGTACACGGTAGTATGTGTAATGTTTTTTTTATTAATTTATTGTATTTTTATGCACTCTTTCTCTATATAAACTATAAGTGTGGGAAATTTCATACTCTTCCGTCCGCGCAATTTTCGTAAAAAGGGGTACAAAGTTTTTGCTTCACGTATTAATATATAGATAATCTGTATATTGACACAAAAGTGATCTGTATGCATGTGATAATATATTTTATGTTTTTATTTTATTACATAAAACGATAATAATCTATAGGTATGCTTATATAACATCAATGTAAAAGAATTCCTTTAATTCAATGTATAAGACTCCTTTATAAATGCTTTATTTTAATATTTTAATTGTAATAATAAATCCTACTTTGGCCGACAGAAGATAAACTGAAATGACTTTTCTACGATAAAAATGAGTATAAAATAAGGATATAGTGCGAAGACAAAGAAACTAGATACGTAAATTTTTTTCGGTTCTTGTCGGGCGGTCAACCCGCTTAGTATATTTTCTGACCTAAACTTTGTATGACATATTATCTTAAGAGACGTAGCGTGATGTGAGTTAGACTATACCTTTTTGAAGCGGTGATGGCGCAGTGGTAGCTTGTATGACTTCGCGTCGATTGGTGTGAGTTCGAATCCCTACAATGAGCCTGAGCTTTCGGTGAAGGAAACATCGTGAGGAAACCATAGCATGGTAGTAGGGTATTTTCTAATGCCCGCCTGGCTAGCTACCGCCCTCAAGTTGAAAATCTGCCGCCAAGCACCAATAGGTGTGTTCCGGCAGCTGCACTTGAGAGCTAGTCTTCCACTAGGTTTAGCGTGTTACCATCTTGGGCCACATCGTCACTTTACATCAGGTGAGATTGTGGCCACTACTATGACGATAAAAAAAAACCTTCCTGAATAAAAAGGCTACAAAAAAAATTCTTTGGAGATTTCTCTCTACTTGGGGCAGCCCGACTGGTGGAATACCTCCACCCTACAGAAGATCGCAGCCAAATAAATGTGTGTGGTATTTCTTCGGTGAGTAGGATTTCCAGAGCTCCTAGGACTAGGAGGGTTCAAGGTCGGCAAGCGTACTTAGGCTATGCGAGCCACTTACCGTCAGACGGCTCGTATACTTGTTTATCACCTTTGTAATATATAAAAAAATGCGTGCAAACAAACTCTTGAGCATAATAATATTATTATACATTAAGTTATATATGTAGGTATGTCTTTGCAATTATTTATACTGCTGATAATAATTACAGTAAATATGGTGATATTTATCTAGCAAATACCGTTTTACCATACGGAACGTATATAAATAATATATGTATATGAAAGTCTACAATAACAGTGTATAAAATATCGCATGTATTAACATTTCTACACTGTAATCTTCTGTAATATCCTTAATGCTATCATCTGTCAAGGTTAGAGTCATATCACCTTCAGAGTTGTTGGTGGATTATTATTTTATCCTAGGTACGAGAAGTACGTGTAGTAACTAGTGACGTTTTTAAAGGAAAATTATCTCAAACTATCTGTGTCCCGTGGTAATCCTACTAATATTATAAATGTGATTTTTTTATTACTCAATCACGCAAAAATGGCTGAACGCATTTGGAAACATGTTGTTACACAGTTCACTTTTATTAAATTATTATACAAATACTTTAAATTCCGGTAAAAAAAACATTGCTGAGTCCACGCTGACGTTGTCGCAGACAGAAGCGAATGGATTCTAAATGCCTGTTACATACATACACATGATGAAATGTAATGTTCTGTTTTCGTCATGCGGCTAACCCGTCCCCGACCTACCGTTCCGCCGATTGTGCTACCGCTGGGGCACCCGTGTTGTCTCTTGTTCTCGCTTTGTTTACTTGTCTATATAATATACAGCTTCAGAAAAGTTTATAATTATGATTACTGCTCCATTTTTTAAGAACCTATCGTTTTTATACAGTCTAAAACCTTCCTCAGTAAGCGGACTATCTGACGAAAAATCTTTTTTTCAATACAAGTTGGTAATTCCTGGCACTACCGGGATCAAACATAAGAAATCACCTGCTTTATAATATTTAGCGTAGCCTTCAGAATTTATGTCCATGATTTTTGTTATGGTATGATGTAACGAACCACTTGTTTCACCGAAAACTATACCTAAATATCATAGTATAAACGTAACAACACTCGCAAATCTTACTGAAGCCAATCAATAATGTTTACTATCCCTAAAGGCTGAGTTGAAATGCCTCGTAACAAGTCTGTGTTTTCAACCTCGCACAGTCTTTAACCGTTTTTAAATTGTTCAATAATGTAATTCAATACGTGGGACGGGAGGGATGGGGTAATGAATAACACCAGAGTAACACAAGTCAGCTTCACCACAGCATTACACCCTACTAAACAATAATCGAAATACCATAAGCGTCGATCGCTACTACCATACACATGGTGCAAATTTGATTACAATCACTGGCTTTGATACGAGTACATCAAATTTCGGGATTAGCCATTGTATATGCAACTTATGCTTATGCTTTCGACAGGAACTGCCCAGCGCCTAACGGTAAGTAAGTAAGTACATTTGCTGTACAAAAGCAATGGCAACCGCTGATGAGGCTGGATTACAAGTACCACGGTAAATGCCGGTTACACTCTCACTGATACGGAGACGTGACGCATTTCTCTTACAGACTGATTAATTGTATTCTTCTACTTAATACGAGTACAAAAAACCGTGTCATATAAAAATGAGGTATGCTTAAATTGCGTTTATCTGCACAAGTAAGACTCATTGCTGTGGTTGTGTAAGATCTTACCTACACATGATAATTTTCATACGTACCTACTCATTTAATACTATGCATGAATATTCTTGCATGCAATGAATATGCGTGCAAGAATGATAATGATCATTATTCAATATGACAATAATATTGGAATAAAATGGTAATGAAATTTGTCCTCGGATTAGTATATAATAAAATAATACATCGTTAAATAATGTTATAAAGCTCACGAGATTGTTTGTTTGTTTTAACGCACAAATCTCTCGCACTACCACTCAGATTTGAAAAAATGTTTTTTGCTTTTATAGCCTAATTATTGAGTGAAGTATAATAATAAACCTTCACGCTATTACCCTAAGGAGCAGAGCAGTAACCATTAACGTTAATCAATCTTGCAAGGTGTAGGCAAGTACTGTAAATGAAAAGAACGATAAGCTACACGGGTGCGTTAGCGAAAGTGCGGTCGAGAGTTAGCTGAATAAATTTAAAACCATATGTGAAACCGTGGAACTCAGTAGATGGATATCTAGGGCTGCCATCTGTCTGGGTTTACCAGGATTTATCCTAGTTTGAAAAGCGTCCAGGGATGGCACGGACAGTCTTTTTAAAAGGCATTAGGATAAAACCCGGACAATTTGCGTCCAGGTAAAATTGAAATAATTTATTGGTAAACAAAAACTAAATTTTATTTAAAAGTTTTGGATACCTACCTTAATTACATGACTTATAATTAGTTGATTACGTTATTATTTAAATGTTATGTAGCCATTACTTAGCCTGCACAGACAATTTTTTTTTGTGTTGATGTCAAAAAGAGATTTATTAATTCCATTTCTTAATAGATTTCATAAAAATTAAAGTTTGTTAATAATTAGTTACGCATATCATTTCTTTTGTTGTATTAGGGATCAATGTCGTCAATTATTACAAAAGAAATCTAGAACAAGCTGTTTAAATTAATCAATAAAAATACAGATAATATTTTATGTTTAATTTATGTAATAAGTCCGGGGAAAACTCTTTCATTCAAATGTCCAGGGATTTTCAATTTAGGTGATGGCAGCCCTATGGATACCTGTACCTCCCAGCCCTCTATATACCCGCTATTTTGAGTTCTAAATGTTAAATTAAATCATTGAAATATTTAATATATTTTGTACATAGTTATTTTATTATCTTTCTATAAATGGAGGAAGCTATTGCTACAAATTACCAAGAAGGGAGGTACAACATAGTTATAACTGTAAACAAATTATTACAAAGTCATTCAATTTACTTATCAACTTCTGAAAAAAACAGCAAACAATAACCACGACAATTATGATTTAACAATTTTCTCAATCAATAACAAAATGGAATATACTTCTTATAGTAAATCATTAATATTCACAAAAATTGGTTAATACAAATATATTCATTAGGTATTGAATAAGAAATAGTTGTATATCCTGAATGTATAATATACCTAAAATCATTTTACTCAAATCTATACCTAAAATTAAAAAACGTTAAAAGTAAATTTTGGCTGAAGAAAATTAAAATTCAGTAGTCTGTAAAGTCCGAGTGCCTTCCGCTGTCGCCCCAAGCCCGGCGAAGCTGTCAAAGCCTCTAATGGCTCCAGGGCCCTTAAAGCTAACAATAGTCAGTTTGAAAAAAAAAACATTGCATCTGCACACAAATGCTCACCACTCAGGAACATGGATTCTGTAAGGGACTTTTTTTGTTTTTTAGGCTAATTAGTGTAGACCAAAATAAACAGATTACTAGATACATATACGCATTTAGTTAGTTTAGATCATATTACGGATAGGGAAATAGCTAGTTCGTGACTTATTTGCAACCACGGAAAAGTCCAAGCCGAGGTTCGGCTACTTTGGCACCTTTGGAGCTTGTTGCCTCGCTTTCGCGACTGAGTGCCTTAAGGGTTTCCTCCCAAGCTCGGTGAAGTTGTAAAAGCCGTCTGAGGCTTCAGGGCCCTTTCGGCTGACATTGTAGTCAGATCAAAAAAAAATGCACTGCACAAAGAAAAATAATATATCCTATCTTACTAATATTAATAAATAGAGAAATATTTTCCTAGTCAGATAATTTACGTAGAATATCATTTTTAATAAAATTAAGTAAACCTTGCTTAATAAAAAAGGCAGGAAGAAACAAATTCTTTGGCACGTGTAAAATGTTATAAAACAGCCGGGTAGAATTCCTGTGTATCTACGTTCTATTCTACATACAACGTAAAATTGCGAATTGACCACGATAATGTGTTTGTTTATTTATGTCAAGCATTATCACTAACAGAAAGACAGGCAGCATATACATTGATAAAAATGGGTCTGCTAATGAAGTAATGTTATATTGAATATGCACTATATTAACCTCTCTGAAAGAATATTTATTTATACTTCTATACAGTTATATGATTTATATAAAATTAATCGAGCTATAAAAAAAGAGTTAAGCTTTTTTTAATAAAAATGTTGTGGAATTGGAGTTTTTATAGTATGTTTGATAAACTTAATTGTAAAAGAAAATAGTAGGCACTAAGTAGGTTTCAAATAAAAAAAAACTGTTCGTGTTTTTGTGAATTTTAGGTATTTACGATGCGAGATCTTCATACATAAATAAATTAATTCAATTGTTTTATAAACCGTTAACGGTGGCGCGGGTATCTGTAATACAGTCCCACGACTAGTACAGACACCAACGTCAATTATATTATTAAGAAATGTAAAAAATAATTTAATCTTTAGTTTCATTTCTGTGTAAAAATAATATATTATGAATTTTATAATTGAAATAAATTATTATTATTATTAATTAAAGTCCTATAGAATAAGGTTTACCTACTTATTTTCATACCATCTTAAAAATAAATACCTAATTAGCCGGCCGACCTTTAATAATAATATGTACCTACAAAAAAATTTGTGCTTGTTCTGAAATTTAAACTATTAAGTTTTACGATCAGTGACCTGTACCTACCTACCTACACGCGTGGCCGTCATTTGAAAGGCCGGGAATATGGATTTCAAAAATATTGTCTGGTTACAAGGATCATTAGTTATAACTGCATTTAATGTAATGTAATTTCTGGGACTTGGTTAGTTCGTCCGATGATAGAACTAAATGCTAGTGTGTTTAATTAACTTGGCTAAAATGCCATTGTTATTCTCAAGGAAAAATTAAGCTATATTCATACACACTAAAAGAACCCGTAAAACATATGTAGCAAATGTTATAAAAAACAATAATATAACAAGGCAAGGAAAAAGGACTACAATAACAAATAATAATAATTTTGTTTAAGTATTACACTTGTCAATTTATTTATTTACATACTCTTTCTTTTATCTCGAGTGCATTCCAGTAGACATTTATTTTATATAGTGTAATTTATAACACTAACCGATACAACGGAAAAACAGAACTTGATGTCATCATTTCAATAACAGGACAGGTACCTACTAATTCTTATACAGCTTGTTTGACGGGCTTTTGAAGTTAAATTATTCGCGTTAAACTCATTAAAAATTATTTTTAAGAATTCTGTATTTTTTTAGCGTTTAGCCACGATTTTGTCTATTGTTAAGTGACAATATGGCTCAGCCTAGTGGGGGGCGAGGGACTCTCAAGTGCAGCGGCTGAAAAGTAAGTGAACGTAGGTATTTTTGTTAGACGATAGATTTTCAACTTTGATAGATTTTCCCTATCACTATGTCAATATTTCGAAATATCTGAAAATTACTCGTATTAAAAGATAAACTGAAAATTTAAAAACCCCCAACACAAATTACCTATTCACTGATTCCATTCCAATGATTCCAAACAAGATATCGCTGCTTAAAGTTCGCGAGGACTTAGGTAGACTGCAAATGCCAGATGACGCTGCAGCTTCAGGTCAAGGTCTTCTAATGTCATGGAAGTAATAGAATACCAAATTTAGACAAGATCAGACCTTCGGAATATGCTCACATTCGTTCATCAACTAGAAAAGAGCTGCTAATTTCATAACTAAGAACACTCTCGATCATGTCACCTTTAAAACAAAAAAACAACTAGATCAAAATCGCTTCAGTCATTTGGGAGCTGAGATGACAGAGACCGACACACAGATACACATGTTAAACTTATAACACCCCTCTTTTGCGTCGGGAGCTAATAAAACTCTTTTAATTTGTACAATTTACATATGGTATTCGGGCGACCTTACAGCCGCTTTTAAAAATTAGAAACTTTTAATCCAGTATTTAGGATCTCGGTAGAACATAAGGATAATTATAATAAAACAAATTAACTATTAATAATTGTAAGTCAACAACACACCTTAATATGAGTGAAGCTTTTGCTAAAAACTATAGGAATATAATATGTTAAACATAACATCCTACTTATCTAATACAATAAGTAGATTATGTTCCTTTTTTTACAAATTTAGGTTATTAAGTAGATAGTAAGCAATTAATTAAGGAACCTAAAGAAAAACTTATTTCGAACAATATTTATTTATGAAATATAATAATAATTGCAAACATGTCCTTTAGATTTCAAAATAAGCATATCTATTGTAATTGGTAACTAAACAGCTGATATAACTAAATATTATATTAAATAGATATTAAACATCCCGACTCTCATGACCCAAACGCATATATAATTTTCAGAATCATGTTCATCGCACAACAACCTTTATGTCGCGAATTGAACTCACATCCCCTCGTCTCAACAATAGAGCTACTACCACTGCATGACGAAGCTTGTCAATTATCTATATCAACAAATTAATAATATTGAAAAATAAAAAATATCAACATTTATTGTTTCATAATTTACCCGTGTCAATGTTATGTAGTTGGTGACAAAGCCTTGAATTTTGCAAACAACGGGGTCAATATCTTTTAAATAATCTTTTTACATACTTTCACCAACAAATTTCCCTTACCGTTTTCATTTTTATGGTTTTGCATCTCCATTGTGTATGTTTGTACAATAAAAAATATACAAAACTTTGTAGAATCACACGCGACGCTAGTACGACATCACAAGCAAGATACAACGCTGTTCTAATTGAGCAGCGGCAACAGACTAACTGAACGACTGGGCTGTATTGAAGCTGCGTTCACGCAACATATTCACCACTCTCTTTTAATGACGCTAAGCACGAAGACAGCCACGTACCGTACATTCCTTGAGTTGTATTTTTTTTAATATATAACTATAATTCAAGTTTTGTAAAGGTGTTTTCCGAGGATATGCAGTGCAATCCACAGAGACAAAGAATTGCTTCTATATAAGAAAAATTAAAATTGTAAACGAATGCATCTAAAAATAGAATACTACAATAATTATTCAAAGTATTCCGTAATTTATCCAATGATTTATTTATCTAAAGTTATTGTATCTTTGAAAAAAAAAATGTATTTGTAACAAATACAAATTCATTGCACGACAAAGTGTGATTTTATCACGTAGTTTGACAACATATTATGATAACAAATATGAATATGGAGAGGTAGCTATTTTTCTGTAGCGAGTACATGTTATATAATATTAGGTCCTTTGGTCCATATGAAATTAGCGTTTTGTCGTACTGACCACTTTGATCTGAAATATCTCCTCTTTGGTTAAGAGTTCAATTCAAATTTATAAATTCATTTAGCTGGTGCATTTGAGTTTTGAAAACAGTCATTCATTTGTTTTTTCCTCATTATTTTTTTCTTTGGCGTCGCTTATTACTGCACAATGGAAAAAAAACGGTATATTTACGAGTACCTACGAGTTCTACCGTGGCACTAGTGCTGCAGAAACAGCTCGAAGGATTAATGATGTGTACGACGCTGGTGTCGCAAAAGAAAGCACGGTACGTTTTTGGTTTCAACGTTTTCGTTCTGGAAATTTCGACCTTCAGAACCAACCCCGTGGACGGCCGGAGACCAAAGTGGAAAATGAAGAATTAAAGGCTATTGTGGAAGCGGATCCATCACAAAGTACTTCAGTGATAGCTGCAGGCTTCGGGGTAAGTGATAAAACAGTATTCATCCACTTGAAGCAAATCGGGAAAGTAAAAAAACTTGAACCATGGGTACCTCATGAATTGAGTGAATCGAACTTGCAAAAACGCGTCGACTGCTGTGTTACTTTGTTCAACCGCCACAATAATGAAGGGATTTTAAAGCGAATCATTACTTGTGATGAAAAGTGGATACTGTACGATAATCGGAAGGGCTCGTTGCAATGGCTGAACCCTGGAGACCCAGCCAAATCCTGCCCTAAACGAAACTTGACTCAGAAAAAGTTACTTGTGGGTGTTTGGTGGACTAGCGCCTGTGTCGTTAACTACAGCTTTCTAAAATCTGGCCAAACGATTACGGCAGATATCTATTGTCAGCAACTGCAAACCATGAAGAAAGAACTAGCTGCTAAACAACCGAGATTGGTCAATCGCTCTAGGCCACTGCTGCTTCACGACAACGCAAAACCACACACTGCCCAACAAACAACCACTAAGTTAGATGAGCTACAATTGTAATGTCTGCGACATCCACCGTACTCCCCGGAGCTTGCTCCAACAGGTTACCATTTTTTCCCTAATTTGGACAACTTCTTACAAGGAAAAAAATTCAACTCCCATGCGGCAGTCCAAACCGCCTTCAAAGAGTTTATTGATTCTCGCCCCCATGGTTTTTTAGTAAAGGGATCAATTAACTACCTATGAGATGGTAAAAGTGCATAGATAACAACGATGCATACTTTGATTAATTAAAAATATTTTACAAAAAAAAAATGGCTTTCTATTCCTCCCGTACAAAACGCCAATTTCATATGTAAGGACCTAATATGTGGAATGAATCGTTTAAAAATAATGTGAGATATCCAGTATGTTACCTACCTCTGAGGGATTTACCGAAAAATAATAGGTCCCTTAAATATGAATTTCATTATCTCGGACCAGAGGTACCTATATAATCAGAGCCGAATTTAGGGGTGTGCAACGAAGGCTTTAGCCACACGAGAGAGGTATCCAGAATATGAGTTGTTATTTTTTTTAATAAGAAGACATGACTGCTCTGCCTACAAGGAAAAAATTTAATATTCAAGAGGCATTTTTTAAACATCTGAAATAATAATAATAATAAATAATAATAAAGCTTTATTTAATTCCATGCATAGGTACATATTGAAAAATAAATTACATTACATTTGATAAACTAAGATGAATTTGGTTTCTAATTATAAATTATATTTTGCTTAATTAATTGCTTTGATTACCAACTACCTAATTATTTAATGCATGGACCCCGTTCGGGTAAAAGCCTCCCCCAAGGAATGCCATTCTTCTCTGTCATTAGCTTTGCTTAGCCAACATCCGCCCGCGCACGCTACAATTTCGTCTGCCCATCTGGCTCTTGGTCGACCTCTTGATCTGGTGCCTTTTGGCCCAGACCACTTTACTGACCGTAAAGTCCATCTATCGTCCTTATAACGGGCTACTTGACCCGCCCATTTCCATTTAGCCTTCATTGCGAAAGATAAGGCATCGCATACTTTTGTCCTCTTTCGAATGTCAACGTTCTTTACCTTATCCTTCAGTTTTATACCTAGGCAACTTCTTTCCATTCTTCTCTGGGTAGTCTGAAGTTTGTTCCTGGTTTTGAGATCGAAGGTCCAAGTTTGGCATCCATAGGTGAGGCACGGTAGAAGTCCTGTATCCATAACTATTTTCTTGGTCGATAGCGGAAGTTGCGATTTAAGTATTTCCTTATGGTGCCAGAACTTGTTCCAGGTAATCGCCACTCTTCGATTAAGTTCTTCAGTGTTTCTTTCCTTACTAAAAGAGATTTGCTTTCCTAAGTAGATGTAGTGGTTGACAAACTCGAGAGGTGTGTTATTTGTTAATATGGGCGTTGCACTGCGGTTAGACATAATTTTAGTTTTTTCCAGATTCATTTCCAAACCAGTTTTTATACTAGTCTGGTTTAATTCACTTACCATTTTGTTTAATTGGTGAGGGGTTTCCGAAAATAAAATTATGTCATCGGCAAATCTGAGATGGCTTAAAAAATTCCCATTTATATTAATACCTTGATTGGACCATGGCAGCTCTCCCATTACGTGTTGTAAGACGGCTATGAATAATTTTGGTGAGATCGGGTCTCCTTGACAGACGCCTCTCTTTATGTTTATTACTTCGCCTACTCTATCCAGTTTGACTCTACTTGTGCTATTAGAGTAAATATTTTTTAGGATATTTATATACTTTCCATTTATGTTTAGGGCTTTCAACGATTCCCAGATGCTCTCGTGTGAAATTGAATCAAAAGCTTTTTTGTAGTCGATGAAAGCTAACTACAGGGGTTTATTAAATTCTAAATATTTTTCTATCACCTGGTCAACCACTTGAATATGATCCATCGTGCTGAAACCGCTTCTGAAACCGGCTTGTTCGATCGGTTGGTGAGCATCGATGACTGGGGCAATCCTCTCAAGTAAACAGGAGGCAAAAAGTTTATAAAAACAAGACATTAGACTTATAGGACGGTAGTTGCCTATATCAGCTGGGTCACCTTTTTTATACAGTAGTATAATTTCCGATGCCATCCATTGATGTGGCACAGCTTCTTCGCCTAGTATTTTGTTCCATAGGATAGTGATTGGTGTCATTAGTAGAGTCTTGGCAACCTTGATACATTCGTTTGTGATTCCATCCGGTCCTGGGCTTTTTTCTGGCTTGAGTTTCATTATTTGTTTCGATATTTCATTTTCTGTAAATTGGCGTATTGGAGAGGTATCTATATAGCTGTAGAAAACCATGTTTCGATTTTGTGTGTCTGAGTGTCTGTATAGATTAGCGTAGAAGTCAGTAGCAGCCCTTATGATTTCTGTGCGAGATTTGCATTTGTTGTTGCCAGACTTGAGAAAAGGAACCCATGTGTTGCCTTAATTTAGCTCTTTATAAGCTTTTTTGGCAGATCTAGTATTATTGAGGTGTTTTTGTATAGTTGTTGTTCTGTAGGTAACGTAGCACCTTTTTATTTCTTTATTGGTAAGTTTATGTAAAGTTTTGAGTTTTTCTTTGTCTGCTGCGTTTAATTTAGGTTTATTTTGTAGTTCACTTCTTTCTTTCATGAGTTCTAGCGCTTTCGCAGATAGAATTTTGTTCTTATGAGTTCCTTTGATGTTTTAGACTTATCTTGATGTAGTGCATGATTTGTTGGTAGAACTCCTCCACATTATAGTTGTTTTGATTCTTTATAAGTTCTGGTATAAAGCTGTGGAGGTTTGTAAGGTACATTTCCTGCTCTGCTAGAGTTTTTAGCTTAGTGGATGTATTAGAGTAATTGCGCCTACTTTTCTTTGTTGTTTTAAGGTGCAATGTTATTCTTAGTAGTCTGTGGTCCGATCCAAAAGAGAAAGATGGTAGTACTTCATATTTATAGATCATGTGGTGCTTCGTGGCCATGATGTAATAAATTTCATTTCTTGTGTTTTTATCTGGAGAGATCCATATCCAGCGGTTTTTTGATTTTTGTTTGAACATTGTATTTATAATTTTTAGGTTGTACTCTTGCGCGTATTGAATTAGTCTCGTGCCTCGAGCGCTTCTGGTACCGTAGCCATACTCTCCTGTAGCGGAACGTTCGCACTTTTCTGGAGTTCCGATTTGAGCATTAAAATCGCCTATAGAAAATATGTACTCAGTAGATATGGCATCATGAGCTTTCTCTAAGTTCTCGTAAAAACTATCTACCTCTTCCTGTGATGAGTTTTCAGTGGGGGCGTACGCTTGAATTACTGCAAAGCACAGGTTATCCATTTTGATTTCCAGTACGCACACTCTTTCAGATATTCCAGTAAATTTTATGATGTTATCTTTGTGTTTCTTCCTTACTAGAAAACCTACTCCATATAGTCCTCTTGTTTGGCCAATGTAGTAGAAGATGTATTCGTCGTCTTCGATTGTCTTTTCTCCTAGGCGGCGAACTTCGCTCAAACCTATTATATCATTCTTAATATCTTCTAGTGCAGCTTTGAGCTCAATATATTTTTGATCAGAAGATAATGATCTTACGTTGAGAGTGCAAATGTAGACGGTATTTTTCGTTTTGATAATTGTTCTTGGGGGGTTTTGGTCGAACTCTCCCGCGGTGACCGGCCGTACTGGGAGATTAGGGGTTGGAAGAGGGAAGACGACGTGGGAGGAGGTAGCTGGTTGCTATGTTATCCTGTCCTTGTTGTCTTGCTTGTTTATTGTATTCTTAGAATTTTTGTTCACTAGGAAATTTATTATGCCTGGATTCAGGACTCCTTCTGACACACTATTAGACCTTCGGGTCGATGGATGTGATTGGTGTGTTTTGTTCTTTTTAATAGCTTGAGTGTTTTTGCCGTCTAGTTGTTTGTGGTTATTTCCAGGTGAAGTAGAAAGTGTCCTTTTATTTTTATTTTTTAGTATGATCAATTTATCATATTTGATTCTAGCTATATTGCCCTTTTCTTTCTCTAGCATAATTTGCTCTTGTAATTCTTTCCTTTTTTCCAGAACATATTTTGGATAATCTTCCTTCATATAGTAGTGAGTGTCCTTCAGCACTCCCTTTTGCCTAAAGATATTTATCTTTAGACCAAGGGTTGTGAAAGTTACAATCATTGGCCGGGGTCTTTCTCCTTTTCTTCCTATTCTCTTTATCTCTTGTATATCTCTGTGATCTAGTTTAATAGAAAATTGTTCTTCGATCCACCTGATAATGTTGTTTTCTAGGTCCGCATACGATGAGTCTTTTTCTTCTAAACCAAAGAATACAATATTTCTTTGCCTTGCCTGTTTTTCTAGGTAATATATTCTCTTTTGTTGGTTTTCGACTTTCTCTTTCAGCTGTTCATGTTTTTCTTCCCATATAAAAAATGTATCTTCCAATATTTTATTGATATTCTGTGTAACCTGATCTGTTACATTTTGCCCACTTTGGCGAATCGCTATTTTTTGTTCGTCTAGCTCTTTTTGGATGTTTCGAAGTGCATTCATGATTTCTTCCATGATTTAAAAGGTTTTAAAACTTTAAAACTTTGTATAAGGTCACCCGGGGCTATTGTAGCCAGGGGGCAAATGTAGTTGATTGAAATAATTCGTAACGGTTTTGTTTTCTGAATTAGTGACATTTGTGGCTTTATAGAGTAACTTCGATATACCTACATATCAATAGATGGCGCGACTAACACGTAAACTGTTTTATCTAGAGAGCAATCTTTTATTCGCCATTTTAACGTATATCAGCGCTAAGGACCGCAGTCAAAAAATTTGTCAAAAAAAATGTTTTTGCGTACAATTGAAAGGTGTTTTAAAGTGAGTCGTGAAAATATTAATGGTAAGTCGTTTTTCATTAATTGTTTTATCATACGCTAAAATTAGGTTAATTTTTTTAAGACGGCTACGTTTGCCCCATCAAAAATTGTAGGTGAGGTAATTGTAGCTATATTTACAGCTACAATTGCCTCCCTACTTTTTATATGAAAATTAAAAATACTAGTGATGTCAAGGAATCTACTCAAATATTGCAAATTTCGATAGAAACTAGAAAATATTTTATATAAATATCATGACAGTAATAGTAATAATGAATTGCTAATTTTACTTTTACGATAGTCAATCATTTCAATCAGTTATCATTATTTACAAGATTTATTTATATTTTAGATGGTTCGACACTATAAACGGAAAAATTTAAAAATTCCTTATTCAAAAGACAACCTTTTAAAAGCAGTTGAAGAAGTGAAAGCGTATAGAATGAGTAGTTATCAGGCTGCAGAACAATTAACTCGCAAAGAAATCTCATCATTGATTAGCGAATACATCCGAAGGAATTGTATCGCAACAGTATTTAAAAATGACATACCAGGTGGCGATTGGTTACGAGGTTTTAGAAAAAGACGCAATTTGTCGCTCAAAAAGCCGTAAGCAATGGAAATCGCCAGAAGAAAAGCATGCAATCCCTTTACGGTCTATGAGCATTTTGGAATACTCGAAAAAATTGTTCAAAATCTGGATTTATCGTCTGCACCCAATCGTATTTACAACCTTGATGAAACGAGTTTTTGTCAAGATCCAAAGGCAAGGTTGTCGGAAAAATTGGCCATCATTGTACAATAACTACTAGTCGCCAGTTAGAAATAATACGACCGTTCTTATCGAGTATATGCCGACACCTAAATTTGAAGACAAGGGTATGCTATACATCTTTCCTAAAAATGTGGACATTATAGAAATGTAATAAATACCTACTTTGTAATTTTCAATTATTTTTTTAAATGTGATTAAATGTTATTTTTTGATAATTTCAATATTATTTGATTTTTCATTTTAAAATAAATAATATCCTCACGTTTATTATTTAATTTTTGCTAAATTTATATTAGTCTTACTAGTCTGTAGGTGGTTATCCAAAATTATCGAGACACATGTCCCAACACTAACGTGTATGGAACATAGCTACATTTACCCCATGATATTACTTCAAGTAATTTTGAAGCAAATTGAACTCTCCCACAGAGTACTACAGTACAAAACAAATTAAATTCAGTTGGATATGACGTTTTCCTATTAGTTTGAGAATTATAGATTCAACAACAAAGTCATATAGATGGATAGCTACATTTACCCCCGACCGGGGGTAAATGTAACTATTAGCGGCTTTAAGAAGTAATTTGTGCAATTTAAAATGAATTTGTTTACTTTCTATTCATTTGAACATGTCTACATGATTATTAGTACATGACTAATCATGAGAATTCATCAAATTTGCTGATCTTATTATCGATAGTGGAAAATATTCGATGTTAGGTTATAAAGTGTAGTAACTATTACGGAATTTTTATAATAGATGGCGCAGTTCGTATGTGACGGTTAACAGAGAACGAAAAAATATTTAAATCATGCACTTTTTTAGGTTGATTCGATAGTTCATTCTTTTCCAGATTTGCACTGTTTTATTTTTTGGGTTTTACTTTAGCACTGTTGCGGTAAACTGGTTTTTAGTTTTAATCTGACGATCAGAGATAAAAACCGTTAAAAACAGTAAACACTGGGTTTTATGCACTTGTTAATTTTATGGTTTTTATGATTTATTAATGTTTTTCTTTCAAATCTTTTATTGTTATTTCGATTCTAAGAGTTTTTTAGCACTTTTGCACACTTAAACAGCTGAAGAACACTATTTGATTATTTTTAAAACTTTATTTCTTGCGGAGCCGAAGTTAACCGTCTGAAAACATATTCAAAATTATTCCGGGCTTTCATTTGTTTCCATAGAGCCTCCCAACCCGACCCTGGATACGATTTTGATAATAATATATCTATCAATGTGACTATGTCAGACCTTTAATTTCAATATTATAACAATTACATAGTTTGTTATATTTTATTATTAGAAATATGTTAAGTGCACTCTTTAAAACATTTTCTCTATTCCTCTAAATTCAATTTTATAGCCTTAGATTAATGATTGGTTTAGATGCGCTGCAACCGCAGCGGAGACCAATAATTAAGTTTATAGACATGCCTTATTGTAATGACATTAATAACATCAGTTTCATCCCTTCTAATTTTGCACGTTACATGCTTATTGTGTTCTGATTCTGAAAGTTCAAATAAAAATATTGTAACTGTCCTGTTGGATTGCCAGGGTCCAGAGCAAAATCCATTTATACAAATTTGTTTGATAAAAAACTTATTAGATTAGATAGTGCTGCCTAATATATTAGACATTATTTGCTAACTAGATTGCAAAATTTGAATCTAAAAAAAAAAGGCTAGGTATGGTAGTACCAATAACGCCACACCTTTTTATGCCGTAAAGAAAGTGATTAAGGTACTATTTTTCTGTCATAAGGCTGTGGTTGGCAACACACTAGATGTTATAACCTAATTCTTAGGATCAGCAACTTGTGACTGACTTATACTTTAGTCTTGTTTGAGGTTGGTTAAAGAGATAATAATAATTAATAGATAGCCACTGCAGTAAGACCAATTGTATTTGTGTCGAGAGTTGCGAACAGACGTTAAGTTCATCTGAGCTTAAGTAGTCATTTTGTTCTACATTTCCTACTCGTAGACCACTGGCTATTGCCTGTATATTGTTAAAGTAGAATAATTAAAGAGAACTGTAACAACACCGTACTAACCATCTCTCATAACGGCCCCTGCAAAACTAAATCACGCCTCTCTTTTTCCTTCCCCTTTCCTTCTCTCTCCTTCCATCTTCTCTCGTCCTGCTGACAGCAGCCACGTCTAATTTTCTACCGTTACGGGAGTACCGTCACAATTATGTACGTAATATTTTTATTATTTTTAATATTAAATTAATAAGAAGTTTGAAAATAGTAACTAAAATAGTATAGGTTCTGAAGAAATTTCATAACTGAAATTGTAGTAAAATCAACTTTACATTAAACTTTATTTTTATTTACTGAATTATGATAGATTAATCATAAAATTTAAATTAAAGTATAATCTATTACTATTAAAAATAATAATGAATAATTATTAATTCAGTAGTAATATTTCCAAAATTATAAATGGTTAAAGGATTTTTCAAAATTTTCTACTCCAATTTTCAACTCTACTGAGTTTGCATCCAGCAGTTTTAATAAAACGAAACCTTAATAGCTTTTAATATTTTAATTATTTTATACACATCTGTTTTCAATTATCTATATACATACATAAACATATAAAAGAATTTTACAATAATAAAATAAAAGAATTATTCATTTCAATTACATGCTGTGAATATTATCCACATTTGTTTTCTAAATTCTATGTACAAAGATTAGGCGAATATACTGTACTCTGATCGCAAACAAAATAACTCTTAGTAGTTTAATATACATAAATTAACAACAAATCAATTTCAATGCAAACTAAATCGGAAATACGATAAATTTGCAGCAATTTTCAAGAAAACTACAATACACATTGATTAAATAATCTTAATAGACGAATAATGAATATCATTCATACCTATATTCGCAATAGATTTCAATTATATATATGATACTTTATGATCAAAATATTCAATTACAATTATTTACATCGAAAAATACGCTTTGAATAACTTTCATACTTATTCATTTTTCATGTCATGTAAAAACTTAAACTATACATCGCCGTAATTATCAAACCAACATATTATTATTAATGATCAATATTCATTATTATAACAGATAACATTTAAATATCACATGATGAAATTTTTAAACATTATAACACTTCGCAATGGCAAATAATAAGCATCCTTAAAAAAACTTAACCACGATGGAATCAAGCACACGATAGTCAGAATGAGGAACGTTTAACACAATTCATATGTTCAAATGATAAGCGAAACGATAATGTAGTCAAACTAATGTCGAAATTGTTTTTCTTATGGCATATTATGATAAAATAATCACCAGTATAATCACAGTCACTGTTACGGTCACGGTCACTCCAAGTGAAATCACTAATAAAACGTTATAATTGTTACCGCATTATAATCACTTCAATTTCGTGGGAACGTTCTATAGGTTATTTTATTATAATTATTATTTGCACTTATATCTGAACAACTTTAGCTTTTTTATATTGAATAGTCTGCGAAACGAAATAAACGTATTTCTGTTATGTGTTATTTTTCAGGGAGATGAATTATGTAAGTGATTATTTTTCAGAAACAAACCTTTCATCTTTAAAATACCACCGCGGACGTGTAGATATCTGTAATCTGTCTTGAGTTTACGACACAAATACCATTTCACGACTACGTTCATATTTTTAATCGTAATGCTAACATCACTCTGGGTTTCGAATGAAAACCAGCGCTGGAGGACTCGCCCCCTACAGCACATATGCGGACTCGAGGCCAATTTGTTTTCTTCTTTCCAAACTGACTATACTGTTAGCCTTAAGGGCCTTGGAGTCATTAGTTGCTTTGACAGCTTCACATTTGGTACACCCACGTTACTAACAACAGGATATACAAGACGAGGTCTTTAGTTTTTAATTTATTACTTTTTTTAGTTGTTTTATTATTTTTTAATTTATTAAGCTTTATTTATTTGTATGTGTGTGTGTGAGTAACAAATAAAAGCAATTGTGGATTTTCATCTTTGGAACTCTATAAACAGTCCCAGAGTTCAAGCTATATTTAAAACGACTTTGGCTATATGATGAATTCGTATGGAATGACCCTATGTTTCTTCATTGACATTATTGTTATTCAGTACACGGTAAATCGTAGCTATTACTTGAAATATTTTAAGTACTAATCGAAAGGCACTAAGACCCTAGACTACAATAGAATTTCTATACACATTTATTTTGGAAGTATGTTATAATAGTTTCAGGCAATAGTTTGACGCACGACTAGTCACTAACATAATTTATATACATTAACCGTTTCAAATAATATTTTAATACAGTTAGCGAGAGCAATCATTTTAAAGAAATTTGCAGGTTAAATGGAAAGTGAGCATATTTAACATTAAATGCAATTTACTCATTTCAAATATACGCATACGTGCTAACATGTCATTATCATATACAAGTACTTGTTTGCGAACACGATACAAATTATGTATCGGATTATTTGTGGATGTAACATTGATAATAAATCTTAATTTGAATGAACATATAATAATTTATATTTGTACTTAAAAAAACTGAACCACTTTCACTCGCCAAGAACATATAGAATGTTTGATCCGTTTATTTTTTTATATTTATTATTAAATGACGATATTGTTTACACAAATTCAAATGCTATGAAGGATCTCACCTTTCAAGAGTTACGAGCCTCGTATTTATTTTATATTATCTTCAATATTGTACGTAAATCGAGTTTCACTGAACACCCTGCCAGATTATCGATTCACTAAAAAAAGTAACCTAGGTGAAACAATTTAGTTTACTCTCTGAAATCCCTCTTCAAGCTTATGAAAGTCCCGTCAAAATTGGTTCAGCCGTTATTGAGATAAGTGCAAAATCCGAATCTTAAAAACTCGACAGACACTTCAATTAATTTTTTTATTTTTGTTGTATGCGTAGTGAAAATTAGCCTGGATCAGACGAAAAGTCAAACGTTTCCCTCGAAATGAATCATCTTTAGGAGTGATAGGGCAAATTGGGCTGAACCAGATGCCAACTTTTCAAGTCCAACTTCAACCGACTTTAAAGGAACTCGAAAGTTCTAGAAGAATGTTTCAACTTCAAAGGAAAGAGCGGGAGTTATCGTCCCTATTCTCAATGTATGGTACGTACTCTACAGACATGCGCAGTGCGTCCTGACTATATTATAAGTAGCATTTTCTCCTTAATATACCTCTGACCTTAATTGAGGATACGATTGAAAAAGTAACATTCTACGCCCACAATGTGCATGAGTTTCAAACGGAGCTGCCAGAATATACTAATAGGTGCTTGGAAACTTTATCGACAATAGCAAACAATGCAAGCAATACTACTGTCATTTCCTACAAATGTGCTACCATCATTATGAATAAAACCAACATGATTTCTTCCCCGAAGCTTATAGCATTATAGAATTAAAAACGTGTTTTTCGATTTAGCGACCAAACATTATATCACTGACCCATTATTGCTTGATAATATTTTACTTCTGTAGTAAAAAACCATCAATAAGTAATCAAGACAAAAAAATATAATTAGGGATGTGCCGAAGTTCGGTAAACATTCGGTTTAACCGGCCGAACTTCATTATATAGTCAGTGCTGACGTCAAAATAAAAATGATAATGCAATAGAATAACACAGATAAAGTTGAACAAATCTCTGGATTAAATAAAACAATATTTTACTCCAATGCCGAATCAAATGACGATGACGAGAAAATTGTTCACTAACACAACAAATTGTTCATAATTGTTCAGTCATCATAGATAAAAAATAATTTTGATATTTGAACGACCTAGTCGATCAAAGGACTCATAAATTTATTAGTCGATACTTGATATTCGACTTTCATTAGAGAAATCTATCTATATGTTTCAATATTGAAGTAGAACTAGTGTGACCATTACAACATCGAGAAATCATTAACTTGATTAAGTTGTGGTCTGAGGAAGTAACGGGCAGAGGGGAGAAGTGAGTGAGAGGCGCGGAAGAGAAATTACAAGCCCAGTGTAAATATTTTTTGACACTTTCTTAGCACTAAAATTTAAACGAAATTCGGCTTCAGTATAAACCACATTCGGCCCATCTCTAATTATACATACTATATGCTCCTGAGGTGAGATTTGCATTATTCAAACTATTTAATAATTATAAGATATTTAAAGTACAGTTAAAGTAATATTTTACAAACTATACTGTAAATACTTATTATACTCAATAGTATTTATTATCATGAGATTCCGAGGAAAGTTTAATAATGAACACCATTTTAAATAAACCAGACACAGATTTCTTTAAAAATGCATAATACCCTTATAAGAATAAAATATTTAGAAACTTATAGTTTCACACTCTAAGAGTAAATAACTGTTTATAATAAACCTAAGTGCTATAATGTCGACGATTTTTAATTTTTGATACAAGATTGCATATTTTCAGCGCTGGACCCAGTTTTAAGCCCATGTATTTCATCATCATATCGGAATTCAATAATAGAAGCGCTTTTCCATCGATCTCCTGAAATAACGACAAAATTAATTAAAAATATGGTCATAGCATTAATGAGTTAAAGTGATTTATAAATCCTAGTTTGTAACTATAAATACCTATTATATTAAAATTTTTATTACATTAAATTTAAGAAGTAAAATTTATATTAAAGATTGCTTAGTGACCAAAACAAACATGAAAATTTTTAATTATACCTTATTCATCATACGAAGACTTACATGACATAATTATCCAGAGAACATAAATTGTTACGTCGTGCAAATTACAACATAATCTAAAAACACGCATTTCGAATATCAATTATTATTAAGAAACTTTTTTGATAATGATAAACGTTATAAAAGCATTTTCTATGACAAAATACTAAATAACTTCCTCTGTACAATGTTTATTCTGAATTTTTCTTGTTTTTTTGGTACTACGTGCACCGATAATTTCTATATCAAAAACGTATTATCGTACGAATTAAAAATTGAATGAATTGATCGAAACATTTAATTTATTATTTTTTTCATTTTGAATAAAAATATATATTTACGTAGTTCCTACATTTTACTGCAGCAACAAGCAACGAAAAATATTGACTGGAAGAATTAATTTTGTTGTTATAGTTTATTTTTGTTATATCATTTACACAGCTACAATTCCCTCTATTGATTTAAAGCATAATCGTTTTATTGATTATCCATCCATTATCGATACAAATAAGAATCGTTAATCGTAAAATTTACTTCCAATTTAAATTATGCTACATCTCTAAAATAAACATTTGACATGTGTTGCAAGCCTTCTTACGATGACTCAATTATAGTGCAATCTATAAAAAAATATAATGAAGTAAACAGTCAAGTAAGAATATTAATAAATATGAATTCCAAAAAAATGTTGTGATAAAGATAAAAACTCACATGTTTCCTGAAGAGATCGGCATGCGCGGCCAGAGCTTGGTCGGCCGCGGCAATGAACCCGATGACGTCCTCGACCGACCAGTCGGCGGGGGGCGCCGCGGACGCCGGGGGCGGAGGCCCGGCGCCGCCCGTCGTCGACGAGGCGGGCTCGGCGCGCTCCGGCGACACGCGCGCCACCTTCGTGCCCGAGCACTCGCCGCTGTTGCTACTAGTACTCGTGCTCGTGTTTGGCTTCTCCTCCTGCGCCATTAACGAAATTACCTTTAACTCCCACTAGAACATCTCCATGCAATTTATTATAATAAAATTTCATTTAAATAATATGAAAATTATAATGAACAGGATATTGAAGAGCATAATATAATATTTAAGAACATGTAATTTTCTAAATAGATTTCATAATATTAATAATTCAAATAAAATAAAAAATATTTCATTCAATTTAGGCCCTAAGAAGGCACTAATTAACGTCAAAACACTACCACCGGTCAAGAAAACATTCCAGACATCGAGAAGAGTGGGCAAGACAGCCCACAGATAGCCCAGGGTTATGTTTTATTTTCTCTGTAAATAATGTTAACATCACTATCGTTCACGTAAGTATGGATACTTACGTATAGGGTGGACTCTATACCTAATAACCTTCCGATAGTAAAACCTGCTTGACATGATCCCTGAACTCATTTTCCTGCAAATCAATATGTACTTAGGCATCTTATTACAGAAAGTAACACTATTAACTAAAAAACTTGTATTGGTCTTACTAAGTCTAAAACACAGAATGTCTGATTTATTATTAAAACTATGCCGGATCTAGCTTGTCAGTTTTTATGAACATACATTAAATGGTCAATATAAATAATATTACCAGACTTATAAAAGTGTCTCTCAAAGTAGGGTTTCTGACAAGATTTAAGTTATCGCAGCTGACTGGCTAGCTTGCGTATGCAATACACTTGAATATGTTTGATGTACTTTGCATTTATCCCAAACTTTATATTAATCATAAATTTAGTATGCTCAAGAAATAAAGTTTATAAATGCAATCGCTCTTATCCTACTTTGCACTAACCATGGTATAGTATGTGTCGATCAAACTTGGGTTAATTCATTTGCTATAACAACTTTCAATTCCGGTGTTGTGTCGATAGTTACATTGTGTAACATTGACAACACTATTATGAACTCAAATATAGACATATGGATTATTTACATTCTATATCTATACTCTAAACCATTACAAATTATGAAAAAATACATCACCGTATAATAAAAAATAGTACAGGTAAAAGTGTAATATCGGAATGATTCTCACCAAATTTTCACACCAAAAATATTCAACTATTAATGAAAGCTCAAAAGTCAGTATTAGGTTAAAAAGAAATTAAATTAGACAAACTTTATAAAAATGGGTTTTACTTAATAATTTATGGTTTTCAAAGATAAAGAGGAATGTACAAAGTTACAGTATGAATATATGAGTAATAATTACTCTATACATTATCTGAAAAGTAAAAACTAAAAAACCTACACTTTTAGGCCTTTTCAGAGCTGATGACACATTGTTAGAGGTTGACTCCCCACACAGTGTACAGGGCCGACCAGCAGCTTCTCCTGCATCAATCTCTATCATTCCCACACACCAACCGACTCCACTGCAGACTGCCTTTAGCCATGCCTTAAACTCATCATTTGTGAGATCTGTAGGCACTTTCACTGAGTAACTTTTATTTCCTGTGGAAACCTGGAAACCCAAATACGAAATATTTATAATTTTAGATATAACAGATATAGCTGTAAATTTTTAAATGCTCTTATCAGTAGATATGATAGTGTATTGCTACAAAAGGTGATAATTTATGATTGATTTCATAACATACATGATATGATATGATATGTACTATATATTAGGAATTTTCTTCCACGAACGCTTCGGATGTGTTTTTCCATGTGAATACAGTATGGGGTTATTCATAAAAGAAGTAAATAGGTTTTAAAGGGTCGGCAACGTGCTTATGATGCTTCTGGTCTTGCAAGCGTTTATAGTGTATTGTATATATCATAAAAATTATGGTGACCGCTTACCATCAGGCAGACCACATACACGTTTACCACCATCATGGCATAAAAAAAATGTATATGTATTATTATGTATATATTAGTATGTATGCTTAGATAGTTTGGGCATGTAGAGAGAATGAATGAAATAAGAATAACTAGACAGATTTATAAGATGAGTGTGAATTAGAATTTTGGAAGAGGAAGCCTTAGACGAACTTAGCACATTCAAATCGTGGGCGTTCTGAAGAAAGGCCAGGTCAATAGTACTCTAAACTGATGAGCATGCATGAAAAGATTTATGAATATTGAAGAAGTGAAAGATGTATGTCAGGAATGTAGCAAGTGGAAGGACATGTTCTCTGCCTAACCCGTTGAGAAAGAGGCATGATTTATGTATATAGTATGTATATTATGTTTTATTTCATCACAAAGTTTAGCAAGCAAGAACTAAAATTTCAGAGTTTACATGTAATCTTTAGCCATTTTTAAAGTATCTGTAGAATGACTTTTACTGTTAAATATATATCTACAAACTATGTCTAACATTCTCTTATTATTTCTTTAACTATAACTATAATACTTTTATTTTTTAATGCTAGTTTTGCTACATCACAAATCTTATATCTTCTACATGTAGGTATACAAAATTATGATATCAAACCCATTTTTAATCATTAGTATTTAATTTGTTACAGTAATCATTTAAAAAAGAAAACATTACAAAAGATTAAATTAATAATTTAAAATCCAAAATAATTCAATAAATTATATTTATTTTTTTAATAATTTAAAGCCTCATTATAAAATTTAATCAACAATGCCGAAAAAAATTCACTTGGGCTTTAGTAGTTCCCCTATATAATTTAAATTAATATAATTAAAATTTGTAATTTTTTATGTATGAAGTATGATTAATGTTATTGAATAGCATGAGCTACATATACATTTTATGTATTTGGTATGTAGTTATTTGTATATATATATTATTTGTAGTTTTTATTATTTACAAATAATATTACCTAATTAGTATATTCAAACCTACAAAAGTTAGCGGAAGAAAAATTTTTGTGGCATTAAGCACAATCTTGTACAAAGACTAAATGTGCAATATAGGCTTTACATTTGTATGGTATCTACAAAATAATTCAAGTTAGAGACATTAAAGCTTGAGTGTTATACAAAAATAAAGAAACTTTACGATTTTTTATTATATAAATAAATACCTGCACATTAGTGATATTGGAATAACTGCTTGATGCTGTCAATATCGCCCTAGTTAGCCTCTGAGGATCAGAGTGGACACTGAGCAATTCCCTGGCAAGAGCCTCTGCTGCACCAGAAGGTCCAGTTCCTGTTACAGTACTTGGGAAAGAACTGCTACCACCAAAACAACTGCTGCGTATACGAAGTTGAACTGGCACAACTGGTACTGATTGTGTGGTGCTATTAGAATTACCAGCTCCAGTAGATCCACCTTCTGGAAGAGCTGCGTTTGGTATACTGCTTTGACGTAATTTGAACCTAAAAAATTATAAATATACATGTACAATGAAATACAACATTTACTAATATTAACTTGTAGTATTTGAATTAATCTTGCATATTCTATTGATTATTATCAAACAAACAACAATAAACAAACAGATCTGACAGAAAAAGAAGAACTAATAAAAACATAAATATAAAACTGTAAAAATGACAAAAACTATTTTAGAGCATGCTCTATTATCATTTATCCCAATTTTTTTTATATTTGTAGTATTTCCAAAAATATCTTTACTTAAACAATAATTAAATTAATTGAATAAAAAATTATATATATATTAAATTAAATTTAAATTTAAAACTTTTTCTTTAAATAATATTTGTTATTAAGAAAAAATGCTAATCACTCACTAGTTTTATCCTATATTTTGGTGAATACCAATACAATATGTATGTTTACTTGCCTTGAAGGTGCCGTAGCACTTTTTTGCCCAGGGGGCTGTAGTAGATGTCCAGCTCTGGCACACCAACCAACTGGGAATATATCTCGAGAATCATATTTGCACCAATAGTCAAAGGCTCCCCTCCAACCATCAAATGTCACATGTATTTGGTCATTTTTTACAGCACCTACTGTGGCACAGCATATCAATTGCGGATTCTTTTTGTCAACTGCCTCCAATTTTTGACCAACAACAAACAAATTTGACTTAGGGGTCGGAGGCTCCGGTTGAAATACTTTAGGTGGCGCCATTTCAGCTCCATTCAAAGTTTTGAGCAAAAACATAGGCCAGCTGCTGGCATTCATACGAAAACCAAGTGGTGGTTGCAACATACCATCATTCTTTTCACAATATCCAATGGGATGAATGTCACCAGCATCAACAAGTCGCCAGAAATCATTTTTATTATCACTACCATCTAATCTCAATCTCAGTCTAGGACCTAAAACTCCCACAACTGTTGCAATACACGTAGAGGTTAAATTTCGAGGATCCAATGCTTCTAACTTCATGCCCACTTTAAAATCATTAACAGGAGGAACTGGTGCTTGTTTGAAACAGTCTTGAGAAGCAGCTGTACTATTAGTCTCTTTCATATATTCACTCCAGTCAAAAGACTGATAAATATCATAATAGGAACCTGTAGAATTATTATTAGTATGGTTTTCCAAACCATTTGCACCATTGCCTGATTGAGGAGATGTTGTTCTCTTTTCATTTTTCTTTTGATATTTATTTAAACAATAAGTAGAGCAAAAATTTTTACTACTAGAAGGAGCATTACCACGAATAACATTATCACAATGAAGGCACGCGCCTTTACTGTAAGCTTGTCTAAATTCAGAGAGACACGTTTCTGAGCAGAACTCCTTTTTTCCATTTTCTGTAGGTAATACATATTTAAGTGGTGTTTTACTTTCAGCACACCAGGTGCACGTACGTTTCGGAGGCCGTCCTGGTCCACGTATTTTGCCGGGAGCAGGCCCAGAAGAGCCGACAGTGTTGTTTGACATTGTTCCCTCCTGTGACGTTTAGTTCATCATAAGTAATAGTCTTTCAACCCACTGCATAAGACATAACATTATATTCTTCACAGACAATCAATTTATATTGCAATATACACAAAAACCTTTCTGCGCAAATATAAACAACGTCAGAAAGTATTTATGACGCGCTTCTAACGGCCATATTAGCTTTTTGACAAATTCGGAAACACGACAGAATAGAAAATGTTTTGAAAGCCGTCACAAATGTCTAGAAAACTATCAAAATTTATTTTTATTATTAAAATAAATAGTTTATGCATAGAAAGGTATTATATACCTGTTTGATGAAAAAATCTTGATTACGATAATAATACTAAAAAATAATATTTTTTCAAGATAGAAGATCGTAGATAGAGAAGGACATAGGCCTATAGATCACGTAACCGGTTACGGGATTTTATGATGGCGATATTTTAGATTAGTGATATCATTTTCTTCAGTTTTATAAAAAATACCATTTTACGTACGCCCAAAATACTGTTCAATGTCAGATGTACAATAAAATATTAATTTACTTTATTCCCGTTTGAAATCCACGACAAAACACTTTCACTATCAGCCTCGACTCGACTATTTTATAAATTGTGGCGATTTAGTAAAAAAATAGGTTTTTCTGTTTTTCATATGTTTTTATGTCGCTCTTTCAGTTCGTAGTGAAAGATAAAGTTATATCAAACTCTTTTAATTATTTCCTCTACGTAGAGTATATTTATGTTTTTAAACAGCTCTACATACTAACAATTATTAGTGATTTATAATTATTAATTTCACATTACGAGAAATTGGCATAAATAATAAAACCTTATGTACTCAGTAGCGGCGTAGGACCAAGGTGCTGTTGGGTGACCGCCCAAGGGTGCCAGGCATGAAGGGGCCCCGAGGAACCCCTTCATGTATTATTTCCTGCCCCTTTGTCTCAATTGCATCGAGTTTTAGTTAACTCCTTAAGCCATTAGAATATAGAGTGTTACATAAATACGTGATATCCTTTAACTTAGAGGTTTAAGAGTGTGTATGTTCTTGGTGTCAAACAATTTAGATCTTTCCCCAAGAGACATGGGACGAACTCCTTTTTTCTTCGATTTAACAGATTTTGTAACCAATATAAAGGCACCATCTAATAAGCTAGATTGAAATAATTTTAGAATCTCTTTCTTGATAACCAATATAAATGTATGGATTCCATTTAGGAATATTCGTCACTATACCTGGAACGGTAGTGAGTGGGGAAAGAAACTTTTCTAAGAATAAACTGATAAAAACATATTTGCGCTTGACAATATCCAAATCGAGATTGACACACTTTGCAACTTTTTCAATTGAAAATAAAATTGCAGAAAAAATATAATTCAATGCTTTAATAAGAGAGTTTGCGGATAGAAATATTAAAAATATTTCGTGTTTTTCATATTTTCCACATTTGTAAATTAGAGAGTAGAAAGGTGGTGTTACAGAAATCTCGCCCAGGCCAGGTAATGATAAATCCGGCACGGTATGTACTCTATGTACTTTGTGAATAAACACCACTAAAATGTTGATAGGTAAAAATTACTAAAGAAATAGTGAAAAAGTGAAATTTTGGTGTAATAATTAAAACTAGTAAATTGTCAGACTCCAGTATTGTACCTCTACAATGGTACCTGGGATGGTAGACGTACCAGGTTTCAGGTTCTTGTACCATGTAAATATTAAGCTGATACGCAATTATATCACCTTTCAATATCGATCAAGGACCCTGGTGTTTTGTTCATAGAGGAGCTAAAAAAAGGTTGTTATGCAGGACAAAAGTAGGAATAAGGCCCTTGGCGTTTGTCAATTTTGTGCACCAACGAGCTAAAAAAGGTCATCCTGGGGCAAGCAAAGTGCTTGGTCTTTGCTATTTACTAGCGGGTAACAACTTTTGTAGACATCTGTACCAGAATTATTGGGCCGCTATCTACCACCCCTGTCTGGTAGGTTAATGTTCATTTTAGTAGTCTGTGGCTACCTACGGATATTTTAAATTTCAATATAAGCATACTTTAAGATGGCTCAAAAGACATGTATACAGTGGCCAAAAGTTATGGCTTTTAAAATAAATAAATAAACATCCGGTTTGCCAACTTAGGACTTTTAGCCTCAAATTTAGAGCGGAAATATGCATTTTGGGCCTTTTTCAGGGCGTAAAAAATGTAGGGCTATTTTTAGGGGCATAAATAGTATTTCATGCATAGAATTAAAACACTCAGAATGGCAGTAGTTGCACGCAGAGTGATGCCATTTTAAATTAGCCTTTAAAGGCTACCTGCGTCTCTCGGTGCGATGGTGCTAAAAATTAAGTCATAGTGCAAACAGATCCCGCAATTTTGACAAAATATGACTTACTGCGCAGTGACAAAATGTCACTGCTAATCACATACCACCAAAAACATTTAAATATCCTATTTAAAAGGGAAAGCACTACCCGGCAGCTTATATTCTTACGTCAAACATAAATAAAAAACTGTAATAAAATTTCTAAATTTGACAGACGCCATTACAATGCAATGTCGCTAGTTGTCGGAAAATATTTCATCACACTTTTTAAAATGAAACTTCTTAGGTGGTAATTCGATAATTAGACGGGAATTGAAAGTTTCAAGGACTCGTTAGATTTAGACACGTTTCATTACATGAGAGCGAAAAATGATATAACGTAGAGAGAAGGAAAACTAGCTATCTTGGACTAGCTTCTGATATACATTGTATATCTTAGATTGATATTGAATTATGTATGTACTACCAATAGTTATTAATAATAATTACCATATCATACACATAGTGATAAACCATCACTGATCTTTTTTTTTGTCGCGGTACGGGATCAACTTGTGTATATGCAGTAATAAAGCGGGGTACTATACTTTTGAGTAGATACACAATACAAGGTTTTTTGGGGCTTTCGAATATTGCATTTAGGGTTATTTTATTTTGATCTTAGGGCTATTTTTACTTAGGAGTTGGTAACCCTGAATAGGACTGTTAGTCTGTGGTCAACTTAGTAATAGGAGAGTTTGGCTATTACCTTTATAGTTTTATTACCGAAATAAAACGGGAAACTCATTTAAACAATACTTTTGAGTAGATACACAATACAAGGTTTTTTTGGGGCTTTCGAATATTGCGTTTAGGGCTAATTTTTTTTGGAGTTGGTAACCCTGTAAAACATTTAGAAATTTAGGTTATTTTCTGCATATTTTCTGAACTATCTAATGATTTATAATATTTTGAGAAGAAATATGTCTCAAGCTACAAAAGTTATAACTAAGGCTGAAACAGCAGAAAAACGTCTAGTTGATTTAAGGAATAAGGTTAGATCTCAAATGAACAAGACAAAATTTTGTATGGAAATATTACAACATTTCTTTCTATTTTAGTTAGAGGATGTCAAAAAGATTAAAATAGAAACAAAACTTAAGGAACTCACAGAGGAAAATAAGGTACTCGTGGCCAACATTGAAAATGCTAAAGCTGAATTAATAAAATTGGAAACATTGCATGGTAAAAAACAATATACATTACCTGGTAAAACGATTACTACTTTATCTACTACGAAATCAGAGGGTCAAAAAATTATAGAAAATATACAGCAGAAATCTTCAGAGAAAAAGGAGAAGGAATCTTCCAAGAAAGTAAAGACTACAGCCAATGAAATAAAGTCTAATTCCCCAGTAGATGTTAGAAAGTTAGACTTCAGGATTGGCAAGATTGTAGAAATAAATAAACACCCTGATGCAGACTCTCTTTATGTAGAAAAGATTGACTGTGGTGAAGATAAACCAAGAATAATTGTCTCGGGCCTTGTTAACCATGTACCAATTAATGAAATGCAAAATAGAGTTGTTATGGTTTTGTGTAACTTAAAACCAGTTAAGGTAAACTATACTCTTCTTAATTACTCATTCACTTTTTAACTATGATAACACCCCAACAGGTATAAAAAACTGTATTAAAAAACAACAATATGTTGCTTATTTAAAAAAATCTTAAAATTTTTCAAATAAAAAATTAGTTTCAAAGTATTATATTGGTATTTTCAAAGTTTCAAAATATAATATTTTTATTTTTAAATTGATCTATTATGCACTTTATTTAATAACATTAATTTCTTGATTACATTAATGAGTTTTGATAAATAACATTTTTAGATGAGAGGTGTAACATCAGAAGGGATGGTTATGTGTGCATCATCACCTAATAAAATTGAAGTATTAGTACCACCAGTTGAAGCTATACCTGGTGATTTGGTTTCATGTGAAGGTTATCCAAGAGAACCTGAACCACAACTCAATCCTAAAAAGAAAATATTTGAAACATGTGCCCCAGATCTTTTAACAAATCAGGATTGTGTGGCATGCTACAAAGGTAGTCCATTGGTTGTTTCTGGCAAAGGACCAATTACTGCACCGACTTTGAAAAATGTTAGTGTCAAATAAATTTTGATAGAATTTGATCAATCTTTATTGTAAAATGTCTGCAAGTGTATTTGTAATTTTAATAAATGTGTCAACAAGTTCTACTTGTTCATATTGCAACAAATGAAACCACTTTTAAGCAATGTCAACAATAATTATATTACATCTCTATATGTGAATTTATTAATACAACAATTTGCAATTTTTATCACTACTTATAAATATTGTAATTGGATTTCTAATTTTGACATAGAAAAATAGACAGATGTGATTATGTAACATTAACATCAAGAGCATATTTTAACCCTTTGTATTTTATTAACTATTATACCTCTTTTAAATTTGTGGTCCTGAAAACTGATAGGAATATTACAAAAAAATTATAAATACTACTTCAAGTAGTAACTGTAACACTTTAGAAAATCTACATCAAAATATAGTTTTATGATTTTTACATTTATTTAACAAAGTAGGTAGGCAAACTGAATAATAATATGAATACATACTACATTGATTTGTTATTTTATCACTTTCATTTCAACTTTCACAAAATTCTTTAGCATGGTAGAGAAACTCAATCAGATAAAATGAGAAGCTCTTCTCTTAAAATTAAACATTTTTAGGTGTGGTAGGCAATTTGGGCTGGACCATATGAAAAGTGACACATTTACTTTTCTCAGACTTACGAGTAACACTTTGAAAGGGAAAGAGTTGTTTCTACTTACTCTGTCAAATGATGCACGCTACACGCAGTACGTACAGTATGTACTGTGTGTATACATAACATTTTCTCAAACCACAGTAACATGTATAGACCTAAAAGTTTCACTTCTAATGTATGGGAGTTTACATATTTTTATTTTCTAAATAGATACGGATTTGTTAATGATAGGAGCTAAAGATTTTCATGTTTATATTATTGTACGTGTTTACTAAAAAACAATTGACAGTAGTAAATGTTGGAAGAAAATTTACGAAATGAAATTTTATTTCACTTTCAATCAAACCGCACATAAGTTTAACATTTTGGTAATGACCAGATTTTTAAATTATCATGATATAAACAAATTTCCCTGGAAGATTTAAAAGTAAAGTAAGTATAGATATTATATACTAGTGCAATATAACAATCGTATATGACTAATTATTCGTTTTATAATAAGCCGTGGGATAACTAATTACATCTCAATAATCTCTCACTAAGCACACCATTGAGTAGAAATATATTTGTAAAATCTAATGTAAATGAGTGGACGAAGAAGTTCCTAGGCGTTCGAGTTTGTGTCATTAGCCATATTTACATGTGTCAAAATAGTTATTAATCTTTTTTAATACTTATGTTTATAATTTTACAATTGAGTTGTACTATTTTTGAATAAATTCATTATTATTTTATTATTCATGATTCAATATCTTTCTACTTTCACAGCTTAAAGACCATGCTACTAAACTGCATTAAAATATGATATATAATGTCTAGAGTATATAAAAATATTTTTGCGACAAGTTTCTGTAAAATAAGTTTTATTTTTATTTTTTGTTGTCATTAAGATCTACCCTTGGAAACGTAAGTAATACGAAATAAGTTATTTAGTAAATACATCTACTCATAATTAACCTTCAAATCTCAATAGTTAATTAACTATATAATATAATTATAGAAAGAATTACTAATTGTTAGAATTATACAAATAACTTTTATCAGCACTACAAAAAAAAGACTAAGTAGGTGACTTTATGGTTTTGTTCACATTGTCAATCAATTTTATCAAGAACATAATTATGTTCATATGTTTAATATGATGAAATCTTTCTTTAACCAGTATACGTAGGTTAGTGTGCATTCTTTAACGATATTTGCATTAGACGCGTCACATTACTTTAAATTACATTTGATATATCCATTACTTACTAAAATATTTTTGGTGTACAATATTTTGATAAAATTGATATACGCGTTCTATATATTTTTCTGTAGTTATAGCAAATCGTAACAATGGCCGTCATAGCGTAGTAACTGCTACCGTCTCATCATTCATTTGTTACCTATAGTCAAATCTGTTAAACTCGCATTCAAGCAGATACAAGTATTATATTACATTTTACTCAAAGTAAGAATTGTTGTGCATGTTTAAGTGTATATGCACTAGATATGTTCGATTCTTAATTAGTTTTAAATCGCCAAAATATTAATATAAAGCTATATAAATTATTTTATAACTATTCAGTTTTTTAAAATCAATTCCTTCCGTTCTTAAAACTACAGTTTAGAAATCTATGACGTTGGAAGTATGTACACGATATATTATGTTAATATCTAAAAATTCTATAATAATCTCATAACTTGTCAATGTATAAAATTAATTACATAACAATATTATCGCCTTAAACCTATATAATTATAATCTTTGGCAGAATACCAAATGTAGGTACACCACGCGATGACTGTACAAAGACAATCCAACTTTACTTCCACGAAAACTAAAAACAAGTACTTAGGTATGAAAATTTTACAGCGTGCTGTTGATGAAATTTTTTAAATACTGTAAATCGGTAATATTATTATAGAATACTGAGGATATAATACAGGCTCTAATGTTCAAATATGTTAATTTTATTATAAATATACTATAACATTAATATAAATTTTACAGTAACATCAAAAATGCAGTTAAAATTCAGTATAAACGCGTTTTCCCAGTAAACAAATACAATTAACTGACAAACATTAGACTGTCAGATGAAAGTAGTTAACAGAATGTAGTTACAGTGAACTCAGCAATAATTACTCAATAATCAATATTTTTATCTTTCCAGTAAAATCTGATTACAGGTCAAACTAGATAAACTATATAATAGCGTGACTTGATATGAAAATTAGAATTTCACGTCAAAATCATTTAACTAAAATAGATATTGTTTTCAACGCACGGCTCTTTTATGCAAAACTGTAATTAAAACGTGTACCACCCAGAATTTACTACTTTGTTTTCATCTAACTATACTGTTAGTTTAGGGGCCCTGGAGCCTTACGGCTTTAATAGCTTCACCGGGCTTAGGGGCGAGCGCTGAAGGCACTCAGCCGCGAAAGCAAGGCTCTATGTATCACCCTCCCAGCCCAGAGCTCGGCAGTGAAGGCAACACCGCTACATCTTTTGCTGACGCAAATCGCTGCAACGGTGCCATATTACTACATAGCGTCATAGTAATCGATGTTTTAGTGCTACCTAATAGGTTCTGTAAGGGACCTTTTTTTCTTTTTTTGCCTAGTTAGTTTAGACAAAAAAATTCAGAACACTAAATCCTCCACCCTCAGGGGGAAGAAACATGTATATATGTATAGTTAGTTTAGATCAAATGATAGGGAATTAGTCAGATCGCGACTTATTTGCATACGCGCAACAGTCCGAGCCTTAAGCGCTCGCCCCCAAGCCCGGTAAAGCTGTAAAAGCCGTAAAGGCTCCAGGGCCCCTAAGGCTAACAGTATAGTCAGTTGGGAAAAAAAAGAAGAAAAAAGTGCTACCTAATAAGCACGCTGATCTCAGATAGATTATTTGAACAATCGATTTCTTCGACCAAAAATTAGAGTTTCAAAGTCGATAAATAGTAATGAATCAATATTTCACCAAAGAAAATCGAAATAAGATTTTATCTGTATTGATGAGGACCATGAAATTACCTACAATTAGTTACAAGTAAAAGCAATGATGGCTCAGTGGCAGCGTGTACAGACATCGCTTCGATCGATGTGAGTTCGAATCCCAGCAATGAGCCTGAGCTTTCGGTGAAAGAAAACACCGCATGGTGGTAGAGCTTTTTCTGATTCCCGGCTGGCTAGCTACTACTCTCAAGTTGAAAATCTGTCGCTAAGCACCTATAAGAATGTTCTGGCAGATGCACTTAAAAGCCAGTTTTCCACTAGGCTTAGCGTGCTACAATTTTGAGCCACATCGACACTTAAGATCAGGTAAGATTGTGGCCACAACGATAAAAAAAGTTAAATGTAACCCAAACCGAGGTTCCGATTTAGCAGAAACATATATATAGGTGTACCTTAACATTCTTGGAGTTGCGACCTATTAATTGACTGACCTTGGATAGCATTTCATCTGTTTGACTTACTACGGGCTGCACATAATTTCAGGAAGATAGAGTACCGATTTATAAAAAAAACCGTGCGTGCTATGTCAAGTTTGTTAGCTTAATTTAATTTAGGCCCTGAAATGCACTTAACAAACAAAATTAGGTTAGTTTAGGTAGGTTAGGTTAAATACATGTCGGCGAGACCAATCATTAACTCGATAGGGTTTATTCAGTTAAAGTTACATGTTTCTATTTAAAACTTGTTTGAACTTTTTGTTTTTAGTATTCCGGTTGGAAGTAGTTTTACTTAGACAGATATTTTTTTACTAAAAACGTGTTTATATAGCGTAACCCGTAAATGATCATTTAAAAATCATTAAAAAACCGCACCGTTAATTTCACAATAATTAAAGTAGGTAAGTAATTGAAAATAAAATATAGGTATTTTTATTCCTATCACTATGATATTTAAAGCAAATTAAAAAATAGATTAAGAGGAATTTAACTTATTCTAAATTACATTCTTAGTAAATTGATACGAGAATGACGTTGAATATCAACCTGTAAGTGATTATGACAATAATTGAATAGTCATCGAGCCCATGTTAATTTTTAGGCCTCCTTGATATGGAAATGGTTACGAGATCTAATGTTCTAAACATAATACAATTTTATATCTTGATCTGCTCAATATATATTATATTCATGCAATTATGTAATTCAGTAACTTTGTCCAATTTCTTAAACTAAGGACTAAAATTATTTGCTAGATGAGAATAAGAAAAGCAGAGAAGTCGAATCAACAATATGTTACTTACTATAATATAATTAGTCACTTTATATACTTGACATTGTAACAATCGCATAAAACATATACATATAAAATTATATTATCATGTAAATATTTTTACTAATTATATTATTCTGCACACAAATCATAGATATTTCTATATACTTTCTTTCAGTTTAACTTAACAATAAGGTAAAATCAACCTCTAATTTATAAATTTATTAATTATTACTTGATATATAAATTGAAAATTACAACTTTATTTTACACATTTCAATGTGAGAGATCGGATATCTAAACACTTTGTGACTGTGTAATAAAGTCAATAAAAAAAATAAAAATTATTATGACCAAAAAATGTCTATGCCTTTTTTTGTCTATAATATTCGTCGGCCATTACCGATTATTACCCTTTAATTATAACTGAAACAACTTATAGTTAGTGATATTACACTATTTATGAACTGAGGAAAACTAACATGAAACATAACCAAATGCAGTATTGCATAATGCAGTAATGTGTACAAACAACACGAAACTACTAAGTATTATTATAATACTAAATGATTTTACGTAATAAATGATAATAATTTCATTCAGTATAGGTAATCTCGTCATGCATTCGCGCCGATTCCGAGAAATTTTTATTTAATTTACCTACTGGTTTTATTTTAACCGTATAGTTCACTCGGTCGGCAACAGTTTCTACGACCACATAAACATTGCGATTCCGTGGGGGGCTTATTTCGTAGTATTAATTTCTATAGTAAAGTAGTAATAATCACGGTACAAGCTATTTTGAACCCTTGTTTGAACCGTACTGTCAGCGACTGTACTTAATATTATATAACATATATTATTATTTTTTACAAAATTTGTCTTTTAGTAATAATTATTCTGAATATTAACTATTATTCTCTTTTAAAGCCTTTTTGCCTTACGTCAATTCAAAGTTAATAAAACGTCAATAAACCAGGTACGAATGATTTTTTCTTTGAATGGTCACTAACTGAATTTAAAAGAAAAAGCACATTACAGCGATTGTTACATTTAGTTTCACATTTTCGCATTAAAATATAATTTTTAACACTGATCCAATTCTTGATCTGTAACAATTGCAGTGATCTGTAAAACCATTTTAATAACTTTTTTATTAAATTAAATTGATATAAGTTACATTTTATTTAATCTTGTACCAAAATTGTCTTTTCTAATAACCAACCAGGTAGGTTCTCTAACCAGGTATATCTTGGTACAAAACAATATTTTAATTCATATATTTTATTGGGTTTAGAGGAACCTCGGCCATTTAAAGAGGATAAAAAATGATTGCTGTAAAATTCCTTAAGTATATGATCTTATAAAATATAATTTGTTCTCATTTTAATCTTATTCAAAATGCTTAAGGATTCTTATAAAAATATAAACTTTATTTTAAAGATAGGTACACTACACCATACAGTGAAGTATCCATGTAGCAGTACATTACATAGTCATTAAGAAGAAGAATTGTATGCTTAATATATTTATAATCTTATAACGAACATATTTAAGTAATATTACTATTGCACGTTAAAAATTTATAGAATATAATATTTCATTTCATATTTTAATGGCACAGACGAAATTTAAGAAGTAAATAGGTGGGTCAGCAGTAACTCTCTTAAAAAAATATTACTTTTATCTGCTTAAAAGTATTATGTAGGAAGACAGTTTTATACAAATTAATTTATAAGCTAAGCCATTATCAAAATTCTGGACTACAAATTAAAGTATGTAACAATATGGTTATTTATTATAGAGATCTATTAAGTTTCCTACATCTATATATCTACACAGAACATGAAAAATTTAGAATATATGGAAAAATAAAATTAAGCTACATTCTTAAATGTGATCTTCACTACCACTACAAAAAACCGTTATTGTGTACTTAAAATTATCACAGTGTAATAAAAAGGCCAATCAAGGAAAATATACTCTTTGATACTTATTGGTACTCATATACTGTAATAATAATTATTTTATTAACTGCTTAATAAACGCCACTTAAATAATTAACAATGCATTTAAAACCATTTTTTTACCCGTGCAGCAGCATATTGAGAATGTACATAAAAACAATACATAAAAATTAAATATTTATATCAAATATAATTAAATATATATTATTTCTTGGTATTCCTTGAAATATATGAATGCATACTTTTTCCATGAGAGATTAAGAAACAAGGAAATAATGTTCTAATAAGCGCTTCAATTAATATAACAGCACTATTTTATATAAAACAATCAAAACATTCAACTCAGTTGAACTAAGAAGTGGAATGTGTTGACGACAGGCTTTGAATGAATATTATGATAATGATATTATAAGGTACAATATCATAAAAACTATTTTAATTTATAACTAAGTTCTACTATAAATGAAAAGACTTAATTATAGTTTAAGTCACATAAAAGTAATATGTAAGTATTAATAAAAGATATACTGAACACATATATACCTACTCAGTATTTACTCTGAAAAATTATAGGTACACAATATGTATTTACAGAAATAATAATTTGATATCAATAGAATATATTACGACCAAAATATAAACAATATAATTTATATTAAATCATATTTTTGTGTGTTCATAATACAATTTTCATTGGTTATACATACTTTAAGTATTGTGATCGTATAATACCTGTCCTAAATCTGCGTCGGTGGGAATCTTCGTTGTGGCTTATTGCGCCTTTGCGCTAGAGTCGATTGAGACACAGGTCCGAGCACTTGAGGCGTTAGAGGCGAAGACGATAATGCCTGAAATATGTTGTAGTTGTTTCTTACTCATAAAAAAGTCGAGGAGTCATTCATGTCATCAGGAGTATGAAATTCTGCAAGTTTTTGTTGATTTTAACAAATTTAACAATATTTCTGTTTAAAAAAAATATTTTTGGGTGAAGGGACCTGCATTTGATAAGTTTGTGTAATAATGCCGGATCTCAGCGTTGCTCAAGTGTCTTAAGCTATAACTTTAATTGAAAATGAATACACTTTCAATGAAGTGGCTCAAACATTAGTGTCCAATTCTGTGATTTTTCGTAACGTTAAACGATACCAGCAAACTGGAGAGTATACAACACGTAAAGGACAAGGTCATAAAAGAGTAACAACATAGAGGGAGAACAGATTTATTGTAAGCAGTGTTCTCAGAAACCGCACTTCGACTTCTTCCGAGGTGCGAAACAGGAAATTCGACAAGTGACATTTAGCACCAAAAAGATTAGAGAGAAAGAAAAGGTGGCTGATATTGGGGTGCACTTGCACTTTGCCCATCGCAGGTCATCGAGTAGCTCGGTCCAAATTTGCTTGTTCGCACCGCAATGGGTATGATAACACTTGGGGTAAAGTACTCTTTACTGATGAGTCCTGATTCTGTCGTCAGATAATGGAAAGGTCAAAGTATAGAGACGACCCGGAGAAAAATACACAAAGTGTACATTGTTGGAAGAGAGCCTTATTGTGGAGGGTCGGTAATAGTATGGGGTGGTATTTGCTTAGGAGTACGTATGGAGCTACATATCGTAGATAACGGGTCCCTGATTGCGACAAGACACGTAACAGACATTTTAGAGCAGATTGTGATGCCTTTTGCCCCATTTATGGAGGATAATTTTCTTTTAATTCACGATAATGGTCATCCTCATGCTGCGGCGGTAGTATCGGAGTACCTTACTGAGGTCGGAATCCAAGTTTTAGTGTGGCTAGCGCGCTCGCCAAATCTAAATATGATAGAACTTGTTTGGGATAAACTGGGAAATCAAATTAAGCAAAAACTGCATTGGTTGAAGAATGGAACCGAATGCCACAAAGTTTCATTGACAATTTAATAAAAAGTATTCCCAGACGGATGGATGCAGGCAATACGAGCGGAGGCAATACTAATTTACTGATTGAATAACCTAGTTATTATAAAAAAACAGTCTTTAGAACAATATTCAATCTTTATTGTTAGGTCAAAATTCCTTGCAATTAAAATACGGTGCTTATGTTTTGCCTCTAATTGGTTTTGTTATTCATTAAGTCTAATATTTTTGTGTTCAAAAATGTTAACTGAATTAATTGATTCTATTCAACGAATTTTAAAAACTTATATTGTATAAATAAATCTGTTTTCACTTTTTTATTGCGTTACTCTAAATAATATGTCCATGAGTGTTAGTTATTGACCCTTCTGAAATTTCTCATGATGAAGTCAGTTATTATAAAAACTAGTCAATACATTTTATGTAATAACATGCAACAGGACAATAGATAGGACATACGGGTGCGTTGGCTGGGATTAAATTATCGATAAGGCGAATGTTATTTAATTTCTTATTATGTCCGTATTTTCAACATGTAATAAATGTCTTTCAGCACTGTTTAAGACTTACCTGGAAAGTGAGATCGACAGCGCGGCGTAGGTCGGCCGGCGGGGGCGTGGGATCCGCATCGTGAGGGGGCTGAGGCGCCGCGCCGGGAGCCTGTTGCACACTTATCCAGGGTTCACGGATGAGGTCAGCGGCCCTCGGGCGTCGCGACGGCTCCAGTTGCAGCATGTGACGAATGCAGGTGCGCGCTCCACTTGACACGACCCGCCAAACACCACTCGACAGCTCCACCTAATAGTGAATAAAATGTCTACTTTCTCTTCCTCTTTTTATTACCTGGAACTGTGCTCATCTACAATTCTGCCAACGTCACGTGAATAAGATATGTAGTTTTATAATTATTCTTGTAATGTTCAAAAATATCTCTAACAAAATGGCGACTCCCTTGTTAAATCTGTCCAGTGACTTTTTGTGGCAACTTAAATTGCATGTTGCTACAGACATTTACAGAGATTGAATTAAATTAAATTAAGAGATTGATTGCGTGTTGAATTAAAAAAACAAAAAAACTCTTCCGCTTTATTTCCGCGTATTAGTATATATTTTGACATTATTAAATTATTACAAGTTGGTGAACGTTGAAATGTAGTGAATTCATAACTATACGTTGAATACTCACTTTTCCTGATTCTATCCTTGCCAAAATAGCTTCAGGTGTATCGTCTCCGGTCGAAGCAAAAGGTGTTCTACCAGAAAGCATTATATAGGCCAAGACACCTGTACACAATATAAAAAATTTGTCATATAAATTCTTTAGCAAACCGGTTTGCATTTATAAAATTCGTTTTGTTACAAGTGGTAATTTAAATTATAATCAAACATGAAATAAATAAAAAAAAACTATAGTTTGTAATCCATATCTTATAGCCTTTTTTACAGTTACTCAGCAAATTGTCGGCACCGTCCTTGATGGTAAGCACAGTGCAATCCAAAAACCCTGAGATACCGTTAATCCATCGAGGGTCGACGCCGTCACGCCAGCCCGCATGAATAGCGTTACGCTCGAAGGACCCCATTTCGTAAGGAGAAAGGAAAACACTGCTCGGGAGATGGTTCTGTAAGATCTATATTATTAATATTTAATTGTAACAGTGTAGAAAAATCGGTACCTAAGCTCCAAATATCGCAAGCTGCGTCATATCCCGCTCGTTTTAACACTTCTGGCGCTACGAAATTAGCTGTGTAGCAGGGAGTCATCAGCAGACCGTTTTCGGCTCGAAGCTGTTTTGCCAAGCCAAAATCCACTAAACGAATATCTTCAGGTCTCTTTTCTGAGGTTGCAAATAGAATATTTGATGGTTTTATGTCCCTGTAAAATATTTCATTATCTATACATAATATAAAACTCAACATCTGTCTGTCCGTTCGTTTATGTCCTTTTCATGCGAAAATCAGTTATCCGATTTACGTTTTTTTTAATAATTCATAGCTATGTTAACTGGCCAGGTTATAGAATATATTTTGTTACATAAAGTAACATAAGAAAAAAGCAGTGAAGATGATGGTGAATCAATTCGGAAAAAAGACGCTTTTGGGGCGTTTAAATGGCTTGCGCTAAGTAAACCATAAGAGATATATCAAATTAATCTACTACTCAATTGTTGATCTTAAAAAAACCTACAAAAGTCAGCGATAGCATATTGTCGGTGATATTGCAATACGTTCTATGTCAAGAGTCTGCCTCAACATTATTCATTGCAAAATGTTATATTTCTAGTTATTTCCACATTAGATCCATTAAGGATTGTTTTGCATAAAATTATATAGATTTTACTAACCATATGGAAGTCTCACACCTAGCAAATTGTTAAAAAAAGTTTACTCTCTCTCTCTCTCGTGTAAAATCAGTTCGTAGTAACATAGCCCGTTTTGCAATATCACTGACGATATGTCTATCTTCTAAGAATTGCACACAATAACCATTTTTATCTTTAAAATAACCAGCAGGCGTCGTCGTGGGTAGATTCGCGCGTACGCTCGACGGGACGGCATTCTGTAGTCCACGCGAGCGGAGTCGCGGGCACAGCTAGTAACTTATATGTAATTATACTATGAAATAAATATACCGAAAAATAAAAACATTTGAAATATCTTAAGATCCTTAAGAAATAAGAGGTCTCGAAAACGCTGATAAATGGAAAATCATGCTTAGGTGTTGACATTAACCGAAATCTTACCTATGCACAACGTTGTGCGTATGTAAGTAATGCACAGCGTGCAAAACATTTTTAAGTATAGGTGCAGCTTCGTGTTCGGGCAGAAAGCGACGTTGTGTTATGTGCTCCAGTAATTCTCCCCCACGGCACAACTCGGTCACTGCTAATATACGACCACCTTCTTCGTAAACTCCGCGCAGTGTGATAATATGTGGATGCTGACTGTATCTGATTTTTATAAACGTCTCAAGTTAAAATAAAAGATAAATATCGCTGACTCTACGAACAATGTAGATAATATAATTGTACATTTTATAAGCTTTCCATTTATCTCACTATAACTAAAACATCTCATTCCATTTTGGCGGATAGTTGTTTATTGAACGTTGTTCAAGATTTTCCATTCCAAAAAGTCGAATGAGTGATTTCTTAACCTGGGCGAAATTAGAAGACTTAGCGACGTTATATACACAAGTTTTCCGTAAATTATTAAATTAAATTACTTAATCTTTGGTCAGGTAAAGCTAAGCAAATAATGCAAAGCTTGCCACTATAAATTTGAATTTTGATCTTAAGGCTGAGATAAGTCTAAGTACACTCTATAGAATTTAACCTTATAAGACTATTAAGAGCTTGGGAGCTTTTATAGCCTACTTTGCAATTAGCATCTCAGTCTCCCCATACATTCGAAACCATCACGTATATCCATAAAAATATTACTATAAAAATGGAAATCAAATCGCATGTGTTGAAAAATTACAAATTACATTGTATCTATTTTAAGTATATGCGTACAAAGAACAGCGAGTCCTTATTTATTTGTTAAATAACTTTAAACTGAATGTAATGATGTACAAAACAATATTTTGTGCTTAATCATTGTTGCATAATGCACAATTCTTATTGTATTTATATTCTAAGAGGCATATCGTAGGCGAAAGTGCAACTTCGCGTAATTACCGCTGAGAAATTACGGTATTCTGACAATAGGAGCCATTTTGAGATTTCACATTAATAAACTCAAGTCCTAAGTCTTGCCAGCTAACTCAAAATATTTTGATATCATACATAAGATGGTAAATCCTATCAAAACAATATCGCGGATCCATTGTAAGTAACAAAATCGGCGTATCTGTCAATTTAACTTTATTTAAACGAAATTCTAATTAAGTACGTAAGGTAAGTGTTATAACTACTTAATTGAATAAGTTTCATTGTGCTTAATAAGTTCATAAATAGGATTATCATACGAGATAAGTAAATAAGTAGGATATCGTCGTCTTAATTTTCTAAACTCGTATCTCATAAAGCTATATTTTTTTCCATTTGAATAATGACATTTTCCTAGTATTTTTTTACTGTAGCCGTAAGTAAATAAATTTGAAGATACAATCACACACGGCCTTTTGATTATAGACTAACACTATGATAAGTGAACAGCTGATGATATATACACAGAACTGATAATCATGCACATTCCACTAAAATTAGTCCTGTGATCGAACCCACAACCTCTCCGCTCAATAGCAGGCCTTAATACCACGAAGCCAGTCATTATTAAAGTTAGTAAAGAAATTTTTAACTTATTTTTTTATTAGATTAATCTAAATGAATTAAATTATACATTAAAAAAAATATACATTTTCTGATTATTTAAAAAATAATAATTAAAGGTTTCTTTAAAACCGCGTAACTGATGTATATTTATTACACAGTGATTCAGTTGTCAGTTATGAGTTGAATTAATATTACGTAAGTGTTAAAGATACTAAATTATTAAGATTTTTTTTAAAACTATCTATATCAGAAACAAGTATAACATTAATAGGCAAATCTATAATGAAATTATAATGAGTTAGACTTCTCCTCTAAAGTTAGATTAAGTGTAGATAACCACTTTTTACCTAATAGTAGATTCACAAAATTGCACTAGCCATATAGCCGACGATACACCTAATGGTTTTATTACCCGCTAGTTGACCTCAGTTACACTATCCATAATATTCCTTTATTTAATCTGTAATAGACTTCTATAAGCGTCGAGGTAACGGGCGCTTCGTGAGCTTTGGTTAATTATCCTCTAACACGCAGCTGTCTCCATAAAAATAAAAAATAAAACGAAAACATAAAATACATCTATCCACATTGTTGATTCGCTAAATCAGAACAAGTTTTCTCCTTGTTTGTATATGTAAAGGGGTTTAAATGTATGGAAATTCGATTCATACATGTAAAAAAAAAACAAAATTAACCCGAGATATTAATAACACAATTCTTTATTTTCTAAACCAAGTAACACAGAAATGAAGAAAGTTGTTACAATTTTTACACGTGTAAAAAAATTATATGTGATATACACATACGAGTATTTTTATAAAATTTATTGCTAGCACAGTAAGTTTTTTTTTTCAATCTGACTATACTGTTAACTTCAGGGGCCCTGGAGCCTTACGAATTTTACACTTTCTTGGGAGCACAGTAAGTTCATGCAGGCGAAGCAAGCTAGTCATTATAATATACTAATTTGTTGCACTGCTGTTACTAATGATAATGTTTGGGTGTATTAAAGTTTACTAGTTATATTTTTTTAAATATTATTTATCGATATACCGACCTAAGTTGTTTTTCTATTTCTTGTAATAACTTATTTTCTTTATGCTAGAAGTTTTTTTTACTTAGTTTCAAATCAAGTACATTATGAATCTATGATACAAGTGAGCGAAGTTTTTTTTAATTTTTTAAACATATTTTTAGCATTATGAGCACAATCTTACCAGGGCCCTGCCCAAGTTGACTTTCTACAATCGTTAACGCTTATAGAAAACAATAAAATGTATGGATTTGACTAGGGATGTTACGGATATGAGATTTCGGATATGGATACGAATATCTTAGGAGTATTTAATCGGTTTCGGTTACGGATATGAAATTATTTCAGATATCCGATTGTTTGGGGTAATTTCGATTATGGATATTACATTTTTTGAAGAATTTTACATTATGTAAAAAAAACCTGTCAAATCCATGAAGGTGTTATTCAGGTATCGAGATTCAGTTTTATTTATGCAATCATTTTGAAATTATAAGTTAAAAGTGCTCCCGACAAAAAATATATTTCGTTTTTAATTATGGCTCATTCGACTTTGCCCTATCCGAAATATTTATATCGGATACGATTACGGTTACGGATATCCACCACATCCCTGGATTTGACATATCTGATCACGTGATTTAACGTTGAGTTAAATGAGTAGTCTTCTGTTAGCGTTAACGATTGTAGAATGACAACTTGCTTGGGGCCCCTGATGTTAAATGACGATGTGGTCTAAGATGGTGATGGAAACTGGCTGCCTGTGGTAGCTAGCCAGGCGGGCGTTAGAAAATGCACTACCACCATGATATGGTTTCATAAAGATAATGTTAATTGTAGGGATTCGACCTCACGTCGGTCGATACAGTGTCCGTTCATACTACCACTCCGCCATTATTGTTTCAAAGTGGTTAAATACACTTGAGGCTGTATTGTAGCCCGAGCTAATGGCAAGGACGTAATGGAGCCGAGAGTATAATGACTAATACTCACGCGTTTTATAAGGTGTTTTTAAAACACTTGCAAGCAAAACAATAAATCTAATTTCATAAACTTATTTGCGAGTAAATGGTGCACGGATTTATTTTTCCGCGCACCATGCTTGTGGTTGAGTTAGTATGCGCTCGAAGGAGAAAGTAGACACACTGACGAAGCCGCCAAACAGCCTAGTATTATGAATACTATAAGTTGAATATTATATCTATACATATATAATATTTGTAATATCAAAATAACACATTTTTACTAAATGTATATGATACTATACACGCTACCTATAACAAATAAAACTTATTTTAAAATTTTTTTTAAATTTTTAAAATTTTTAAAATTTTTAAAATTTTGGTAATCACCGAAACGGTTGGACCTATTTTGACGGGACTTTCACTGGCAGGTAGATGATGTTAAGAGGAGTAACTTAGACTACTTTTATTGTCGATTCTGTAATCCACGCGAGAGGAGAAAACAATAGTGCGATAAAGTAAAATGCACGCGTGTTTTATAAACTGCATTATGGACCTAAAAGCAGTGCAATAAAAGCCACTTTACGAGCAAGTGTGTTAATCTATTGTTTAACAAAGTCGCAGACGACTGGAATTGCTTAATGATTAATACAATACTGATACGAATATATAATTACCTCAATAAGATTTCTATTTCTTCACGAGGATCATACTGGAGTTTATCCATTATCTTTACAGCGTACTGTACACGAGACGTTTTATGTTCGCACAGACGAACCACAGAAAATGATCCTGTGCCTAATTCACCCATCAATCTAAAAAAAAAAACAATAGGTGCGGAATTAATAAACATTCTTTTAGAGAAGCATCTTTATTTGTAACTTACCTGTACTCATCGAAGAAATTCTTTCTATTAACGAATCCAGACCAAAATTCTTCCGTGGATGTTTTAGTAGTTTGCGGTACATGGTTTTGATTTTGATTTGTTAGGGTTTTATTATTCTCATCTTGGAGTAAACAAGGAGCTACGAAACTGAAACCTCTGAAAACGACATGCACTTTATATTTAAAATTATGGACAGTGCCGCGAATCAGGCGGGCAGTTTAATTTAGTAATAACATTACTATTGGTAGCAGTGATTTAAGGTATTAAAGTTTCAACATAAAAAAATTCAGGATGAGCCGACAAATTTGCATTTCGGAATGGCATATTACCATATATATATACATATACATATTAACGACACTTACACGTTTAAGAGTATTACGTAAGCAGACTTTCAATGATTTTTGCAAATTAGCAAACATTATATGATCTATTATAAATATTATATAATAAGAGTTGGTAAAATATTGTTGTGATAGGTATATTGTCTGTGAAATAGTAGGTATAATTTCAATGCATTGTTTACTTATTACCTTGTATAATACGTAAAGTTTATCTTATCACTGTTATCGTTTCACAGTCCAAATAATATCTTACATAATCTCTACCGGAAAATATGCAGTTATTAGTATTAACAAAAAAAAAATATCGAACTGACTATTCTGTTAGCCTTAAGTGCCCTGGAGCCATTAGAGGCTGAAAGCTTCACCGGGCTTCGGGGCGAGCGCGGAAGGCACTCAGCCGCGAAAGCGACGCAACAACCTCAAGGGTGCCAGAGTGGCCGAACCTCGGCTTGGGCTGTTGCCGTACATGCAAATAAGTTGCGATCTGACTAATTTCTTATCTGTAAAATTCAATCTACCTAATTATACATACATGTTTCTACCTTCTAGGAGGAACGAAGTAACATGCGAAGTACATTTAGTAATCTGATAATTTTGTCTAACTAGCCAAAAATAGGAAAAAAGGTCTCTTACAGAACCTATTTACCTGTTTTTTTTTTTACTTTATATGGTATAACTATGAAAGGATTAGAGAAAGGCTAGTGATTTACAATATGGTGTTTATACCTAAAGAGTTCATGAGCGTTTGCCGAGGCTGGGACCCCCGGCGAGTCTCTCGGTGTGCGACAAGTGAACTCTGAATCGAAATAAAATGCGTCATCTGCTCTCGAAACAGCTGGTCTGAACGGCGGTATGAACTGTGAAACAACCGTCTTCATTTTATTACCATTACAATTATTAAAATGCCAGTACTTCCATAGTACACACCTCTTTCTTATAAAGAGCGTCCCAGTCTATACTGGCAAAAAACTCGTGTTTCTTTATGTCTTCAATTCCGTTCGTACCAGCACCCAATCTATGAAGGAAAAGAAAAACTGTTTTGAAATAAATAAATTTTGACAAGTTTATCAAAATGAACCAATAATAATTTAGAAACAATAATAGTTTTATTGACGCGTGTTTCATAAACACGTTTTTAATGTTAGTGGAATAATCCAATTTTATTGTAATTTGTCATAGATAGTAAACGAGATCAAGACTGTGTATAATTTTTAAACAAGTTGACCTTTACGTTTAATGTTACTGTCGTTATTGAGACACATTGTAACTTGCCTGTTTAGTGGGTTTCGTTTGAACAGAGCCCGCAGCAACGACTGAGCTTCTTCACTAAGATTTGAAGGCATACCAAGCTTTGCTTTTAGAATTTGCGTCATGGTTTCGTGCCTTGTTGCTCCGTGAAAAGGTAAATTTCCAGTAAGCATTTCAAACTAAAACAAATGAATATTAGAAAGACACCACAATAAATGCATATGGAACATAGAATATTTACTCACCATAAGTACTCCAAACGACCACCAATCAGCTGCAAATGTGTGACCTCTTCTATTCACTACTTCAGGTGCCATGTATTCTACTGTACCGCAAAAACTATAAGCTTTGTCACTGCTTGGCGGAAGTTTTGACAGGCCAAAATCTGTAAGCGCTATGTGTCCATCGGCGTCTAATAAAATATTCTCTGGTTTTAGGTCCCTGTATATTATACCTAATTTGTGAACATGTTCTAAGGCTAATGCTAATTCAGCTAAATAAAATTTGACATCCTCTTCAGTAAACATCACCTAGAAAATTACGAAATTCAATTTACATTTTAAACTAAGCATCATTTTCTCAGAGAGCTACACTTTTGGATAATAATAAAAAATAATAATATAATGTATGACGTTAAAATGTATTATAGTATTAATTAAACATAATTTACCTCTTTACTGAGACGTGAAAATAGATCGCCACCTCGCAGAAAATCCAGAATTAAATATAATTTACCAGCTGTTTGAAATGCATAATGCAATTTAACAATGAACGGATGGCCCATTTCTACTAATATATTTCTTTCCATTTTTGTACGTTCTCTATCTCTTACTTTGAGAGTAGCTTTTTTAAGTACCTTAAATGATTTAAACTTATATTAACTTTGTATATAATTATTTCATAAAACGTGACTGTCCATATTAAATAAAAACGGCAACAATATTTTTTGGCATCTAAGTTTATATTCTTCACCAATATGAATCCCCTAATTATAATATCTATTCCCAACAAATATTTTTGTCATCATATTAATGAAAACGATATCCAAAATATGATAAGTTGATAACAAATGCGTGTGTCGGGCCATGCGCAGTGTAGGGTTACGTGGTTGCCCGTCACTGTATGCAAACTCAGAGAGGGGTTTAAGTAATTTTCACTGGAATTTGTACCAAATTACTCCTCCAAATGCATTTTATAAGTTGATTGACTATTTACTCGTTACTTTGTAATGCCTACTTACTTCTGATAGTTTCCTTTTAATTTCATTATATTTACTACTACCATTAATTTTTTCACATATCCAAAAACAACCATTTTGCTGGCAGGGGTCCGACACTTGACTTTACCAAAAATTAGCACTTTAAAGCTTAGTATGTATTTCGTAAACGGATCCCTTAATCGAAAAATTGTTTTCACACACCCTGAATATTTTTGAACGACCTGTTCGGATAGACGGACGGATAGACGAGAGAAAAGAAATCCGTTCCCACTTTACGTGTAGGGGTACAAGGTTTTTTCAAGATTTTATTTTACCAGTTTGTCGATGTGTATAATATTTATAACCATAAAAAATTACAGGTTTCTAGTACTAAGAATATCTGAGCTAAGCCGCGGACAGACAGTCGGGTATAGCGAAACTATAGAGGTTCCTTTTTGACTTTGGAACCCTAAAAACGGCCGGCGAGCGCCAGATACTAATAATAACATTGAAGAAGTTTTAGGTAACGTTTTGACATTGTTTGGTGACTCGATTCTAGAGACACATCTAGGGACAATCTATCATTTTAGGGACAAATTAATTAGTTCATTTAAAGTACATATATTTTGCGATAGTTAAAATCGTACTCAATAAAAAAACTATGTATAAGTTTACACAATCTTTTCATTAAAAAGTTTGTATAAATGATTTATGCAAGCAGGACAAAGTTCATACTAATGACATCATTAGTTATGCCATGGAAACAATTACATGGTAATAAATGCTAATGATTTCAAGTGAATTGATGAACCCTAGGCAATGGTAAATTACAGATACTGATAATTAAAAGAGTTAAGAAAATAATACGATATTTTTCGCCCATGAACCAATTATTACAATTTACATTTTATTTAATGTAGACTTGTGATTTGTTATATAAATATGACACACTTGAAAACATATTATTTCAATTTCAATGCATCACGGGCATCAATTTAACAAGAATTACTGTTTTAATGTAACTGATTTTATGATATACAAACATTTACAATATGTACAGGACTTAGTAATTGACGGTGAAACTCCACTTTTAATTCTTTTATTACTGGGATATACTAATTGAACCAGACTAAAGATTCATTTATTGTAAGTATGTAAAGACTACTTACTATTTGAAACAACTAATAATATTTTTGTTTGTTTGCACTACTTAAGATTAATCAAACAAATAAGGTTATTAAAATTTGAAAATGTCTTTGAATATGCCAAACAGTTATGAGGATGCTGTGTGTTATATACAAATGTACATCTAATACTTGCAAAAATAGGAGAACATAGACATCTAGTTGATGAATCTAAGGTCATGAAAACCTACTACCTGATGCTCAATTCTTGAACTTCAAGTACAATATAATGGCATTGATGAGCTATATAATTATTTTGGGTGCAAATCTTTACTCTTTTTATTGGATGAAGTTGCAAAACAAGCATGCATTTCACTTGATTTTAAGTTAGCACTGCAGCCTATAGCTATTTATAAATAACCCTGGAAAGACAGGAGTCCTAACTGAGGCCAATCATTAACAGGTTGCTACTTCTGAGGAGTGAGTTTGAACTCCTTGTGTGCCAGTGCTTACTGCAAACCAACCCGTCAGATAGGAACAGCGTAAACGCTACTGCCTCGCAGTAGAAATAGATGTAGTAGCGATGCTTACACAGTTAACCTTACACAGTTTAGAAACAGTCTTATACCTCATGTGACAGTTGTATATTTACAGTTCTGAGTACAATAAAAGAATAAAATAATATAAAAGCACACCATGTTACCTTCATTGCATAAAGAGTGCCTGCATCAGCACCAATTACTTTTCGGACTAGGAATACTTTTCCAAAGGAACCTTCACCAAGTACTTTGAGCAATTCAAATTGTGACGGATCAGCTTTGTCATGGCCTTCTTTAATAACATCTTGGATTTCAACTTCTCTCTCATAACTTATGTCATTACCAGAGTCGAGGCTCTCGGTGGTAGAGGCCTGACGAGATTCTCCTGAATTCTCAACGACTATTGGAAGACTGTTTGTTGGCTGAGCAGTTGTGCCAATCTGCATCAAAATTTACTAATAGTTGTAAAAATAATGTGTACATATATTATTTTTCTAATAAGTTTTTTGAGGCATTGCCATATCTCCATTAAATTTTCATCAAAATTTCATCACACATTATTTCAAAACATATGTTCCCCGTTATTGAAGAAAACTTGCAAATAGTTTGAAAATAATGTTTTTATTAAAAAATTGTCTGAAAACCTGTTTTACATTGAGCATGCCACATCTGTTGATGGTGTTCCTAATGAAAATATATTTAACTAACAATAAACAATCTCTGAAACTAATATGACAGCTGTTACAATGTTTACATTCTATATAGATAACATGTGAGCTAGATTTTAGGTATGTAATATAAATGAACAATATTCTTAAACTCTATGTTTTAACTAGCTTTAAAACAGGTATGGACAATCTTTGGAATATTGCGAGCACTTTGTAATGAAGTAGTGGGTTGTAAATAAGTGAAAAGGTCGAAAAAAAAATTTACTTATTTTACTATGTGAAAATAAGAACATAACCCATCTTCATCGCAATTCATATGTAACTTCAATAAAATCATAACATGTATCTTAAAACACAATCAAAACTATTTTTGCCAATTATTTATAAAACTCATACTTAAAAAAGTTAAATACCTATAAACCTATGATAAAACAAAAACAAATGATAACTAAGACCATTTTTCTGTATCACCTATGGTTTTGAATATTCTCACACTGTTCTACCTTGTTTAATAATACACTGTAATATAACAGATTGAGTTATAAGCAAACTAACTAGAACAAGGAGATGATTAAAGATATGACAATAAATAAAATTTAACGATTCCAAGTTAATACATATAAAAGGAATGTTATGTTGCTATACATAATATATAAATAAATGTAGATAAAAGTATAAATTATCCTGTTGAATGAAAATTAATAAGCATTGAATATTACTCTCAAAACTTATAAACACATTCAACTTTCAAAACATCAACTATAATATGTAGTTTACATAGTAAAATGACATTAAGATTTACCTGAAACATATAGTTAATAAAATCCATCACAGCTAACAGGTTTTTTGAGAATAATGTAAATGTTGAGAATATGTTTCACTTTAATTTGTTCATAATTTCTTTTCAATTGGTATAGAGAATTTCAGATAATTAACCAATCTAAAGTACTGGTAAAACTTGAACAATTTGAAATTATTGTTTACAAGCTAAATATTGGATATTGACTCATCCAATGCCAAAGTTCAGCATAGCATTTCTTTACACCATATTCACTTATGCTTCACTGCCTGATATTTACGAAAATTATGCATTATAGTAATTTCATATTTAAGTAGAACATATACGGACTGGAGTAAATGAGAATTTTAAAGTGGGCGTATTTACTTATATCTAAATCCTACAATGTTCTGTGACTGCTACATTATTTTACAAAATGAATAAGAATTTTTTTTACGTGTTTATATCAAAATGAGTAATACTCTAAGAGGAAAATCCATAAATCATAATAATTAGCTACGCAAACAAGTTCTCTACATACCGTGTTATCTCCGACATTCTGCATTCGCCAAGGATCCGAAGTGTTCGCCAAAGGCATTGTGATTATATTTTACACTTAAACATACAGCATGAGATCTAATTACGTAAATCTAATTATACAAAACTAAACTATGTACCGTAAATCGTGGTACCTATTCATTTTATACGACGAGAACTCAACTTGCAAGCCATTCAATCGTAGCTGACCTGAGTGACTATTTCACACCGTTTCGTAGAGCAAAACGTGCCGTACAAATAACAATTTGACTTATGTTATTTGACTGATTTGACATCTCTCTGGCCATTCGAACCATATTGCCAGCTTTTCGAAGAAATTATAAATCCAGGTACGTACAATCTAACACACAAAATATCTTTCAAAATGAAGTTTCACTTCTATCGTGTGTGAATCGCACACACACCTTTTTTTACATTTTTTGAAGTGAAACTTCTTATGCGACTTCCAAGCGTTAAACGTCAAACGTTTACGCACATTATCGGTCTCTCCTCTTTGTGTGAGCCAGAGCGAGAGAGTAAATGTCGGTGTGTATGTATATTGCACACTGTCTAAATAAAATAGAAAATGTCTTTTAAAACGAAGTTTCACTTCTATCGTGTGTGAATCGCACACACACCTTTTTGAAGTGAAACTTCTTATGCGAATTCCAAGCGTTAAACGTTAAATGTTAAACGTTTAACGCACATATCGGTCTCTACTCTTTGTGTGAGCCAGAGCGAGAGAGTAAATGTGGGTGTGTACGTATATTGCACACTGTTTAAATAAAATAGAAAATGTCTTTTAAAATGAAGTTTCACTTCTATCGTGTGTGAATCGCACACACACCTTTTTGAAGTGAAACTTCTTATGCGACTTCCAAGCGTTAAACGTTAAATGTTAAACATTTAACGTATATTGAAGTGAAATTTCTTATTATCGGTCCCTCCTCTTTGTGTAAGCCAGAGCGAGAGAGTAAATGTCGGTGTGTAAGTATATTGCACTCTGTTTAATTAAAATAGAAAATGCCTTTTAAAATCAAGTTTCACTTCTATCGTGTGTGAATCGCACACACACCTTTTTTTAGACAACGACGACCTGGTAAAGGTTGTGGGAAGCACAGGACCGGTCGTTGTGGCGATCTTTGGGGGAGGCCTATTTCCAGCAGTGGACGTCTTTCGACTGAAATGATGATCTAGTATAGTTTTCAGGAAACCGAAACGTAATTAGACCAATATCGCGTGGCATTTAAATGAATAAATATTTTTCTATTGTATATTACGATATTATTAGGTACTACCTATTTATTCACTTGAACAACAAATCATTTTACTCGACTACAATTTTGGTATTTACGTCCAGGTTCACGCTTTGATTTGAATTATCGTATTATTAGCACTGCTCCGTACGCGCCCACAATACATAAATGTCTAAACCACCCTTAAGGTGTTCGGATTGCAGTACAGTTCAGTCGAACAGAGTGAGTCTTCGGATCGAGAAATCTAGTACCTACGTAGTAGATAATATATATCAATGAATTTAAACATGAATTGACAGACGAATATATAATGGATTTTGTTCTATCAACTGTTATACTATAGGTATATTTGTGCGTTGCAAAAAGAAACATATTCTGTTATTGTCAATGTAATATGGTGCCGAATAAATTATTTGCCTTCACGCCATTGCGTATTGTATCATTATACACGTACATACATTTTTTTATTTATTAATCAACCTGCAAATAGTATATAATATATGTATACATTTTCCACTCATTCCTTGTTCGTCATTTATTTTATACGTATTTGATTATTGGTTTGTGTAATATTTTTTTCCATTAAACGGGAAGTTTATAAAACTATTTTGTTACGCATTAAGCATCATTTCAAATAGTCTCTACAGAATACTATACGATAGTAAGTTGTATATAGTTGAAACGCAGCGGAGGTCTATCATTAATTTATGATCTCGTTGCTATATCCTTTGGTTATTGGTCTATGACTGTTTAAGCACATGTTTTTTTTAATTACATTTATTTATTAACTGACACGTTTCACATAGTGAGAGACGTGAGATGTCTCGAAATAATCTTATCTTTCTATTTTTTTCTTAAATAATTTATATAATAATAATTCGTACATACTTATTATTGATTTTTGCAATTTGGGTTTCGCTAGAATATTTATAAGCTCTATAATATAATTAATCGAAATATGCTATTTAAGCATAAAACTGATGAATTGCAATACAGAGGTTTATATCATTTATCACATCTATATAAATAAATTTATTTAGGTTGCCGTTGTGCGCGCATCGCGCAAAAACTACTGGATAGGTTTTAATCCATTTTTTTTTTGTTTTACTAGTTACCGTCTTGGTCCTTATCAACAAAAAACTCACGATATCTTCATTCAATAAAAAGTTTAACACGTCCACGCGAGCGGATCTAGTTATAAATATATCTACATTCTACCAGTTTGTAGATGTTTCATATGACAGGTCAATTAAGCTACGAGAAAGAGCTATAGTGTTAATCTGAAAACAGACCAAGAGGACGACTCACCTATTTTGCTGTTTGTAGAATTAACATATGAAACCAAGAACTTAAAAACAGATGACGTAACATCAAAGATAATTGGAGATTTCGGGAGATGGCAACTACGCATAAGTTTACTGATGGCTCTGTTAAAATTACCTACAGCTTGGTATCAATTGAACATAATATTTATGGCACCACCGCAGAACTTTTGGTGTGTAAAAGTCGAGTCTTTTGCGTCCTATACGGATGAAGAATGGAGAAACATATGTTCACCAGTAAATTTTGGTCTACACTTAGTAATTTATACATTTTTGATACCTACCTACTCTTTTATACTATAATAAGTATTATCTTGCAGCTTATACAGGAACATCCATGTTTGATCTACGATCCAGATATACTTGCGATGGCACCTACTATGGACAAAACGTTAATACCACTGGTCCCGTGTAAAAAATTTATTTACGACCAGACTGTCTTCAGTCGTACAATAACGTCTGATTGGAATTTAGTTTGTACCAAACATTGGTTAATTCATGTTCGTAAAATTTATCATTATTATTGTGATATAAATATTATGTATCGTTATCGTTATAGGTTTAGGATTGTGGCCACAATCTCACCTGATCTAAGTGACGAATTGGCCCAAGATGGTAACACGCTAAGCCTAGTGGAAAGACTGGCTCTCAAGTACAGCTGCCGGAACATACGTATTGGTGCTTGGCGACAGATTTTCAACTTGAGAGTGGTAGCTAGTCAAGCGGGCATTAGAAAAAACCCTACCAACATGTTATGGTGTCATCACGATGTTTTCCTTCATCTTTACCGAAAGCTCAGGATCATTACAGGGATTCGAACTTACGTCCATCGACACGATGCTCGCACAAGCTACCATTACTTCTTCAAATAGCCTGCTCCCTAATCAGCAGAATTAATCAACAACCAGGAACGTCTTCATTACATGTGCAAACAAGCAAATGCTGTTTAGGCATTAGGTAATTATTTATATTCTATGAAGAATAGATATATTAGAGAAGGTGAGTTAAGTGAACGATTGGAAAAAAGGTGTAACTGTTTTTATTTTCAATCGAGTAGTATATTTTCAGTTGACTCAATGCGTGATGATGTGGGGTATAGTGTTTGGAAGTATTGTATTCGGAATTATCGCAGATAATTATGGAAGAAAATTACCTCTGATGATTGGATTAGTAACACAAGGAATAACAAGTTTTTTGGCTAGCTTTATATCACGGTATTGGTGGTTTCTAACTAATTGGTTCATACTTGCGTTAGCTTCAGGTGGCATTGGAATAATATCTTTCGTTATGTGTATGGAGGTGAGTTCCATGCATGTAATTATTAACTGAAACTTAAGTAGGCACCTACTTTTATAAATGTTACGACCGTAACGCAAAAACCAAATAAAAAGTTACTAGAAGTACTAGTACCAGTAAGCAGATATTAGACCAAGCTAACAGAATATTAGATAGATATTAGTGCCAGATTGAGTGGCGAACACTATAAACATTGTTCCATACCTATATCAAGTGTGACCTATTCAGCACGGCGCGATCAGTAACCAACCAGTACCTTTATAATTGAGTAGCTGTAACGCACGGTTTCACCCGCGTATAATTTAAAAGAAATCGCTGATTGATGATTTAAAATACTTCAGTATAAACAATATTTTTATCGAGCGGCCAGGGTTATGCGTTACAACTCGCACGACTCGTTTGCGCCACTACACCTATAGTCATAGACCCGAGATAAGTGTTGAATTATTTTTATTTTACATTTTATCTCAAACTATTCGCCCAAATATCATGCTATAGAGGGAAAAGTTTATCTACATAAAATTGTCTTGATGGTGAAGTAACTTTCGTTCGTAAGTATTAATATCATGCCTAATAACAATGCTCATAAAACACTTTTCCTTTTTCAATAAAACGTAACAAAATACCTTATTGTGACTTATGTATAAGAGATACATATATCTTATCGTGAACTTTCTTTAGATATACTAAGGAGCAATATTTTGGTAGAACATTGTATTTACGTGTCACTAAACATTACGCCAGCGCACGTTAATAAAGCAGGGGGGTGCGCTATTTATTTCACTTTTTTAACAAAAATCAATATTTAAGGCTAGCTGAGAGGTATAGCCTAATTCTAGATAGCCTATACTATTCCACGTGAATTTGGCAATCATATACAAAAAAGTTTAAAAAACGTACGTTCCATGATTTATGAATGTTGAGGAAGCGAAAGATGTATATCAGGATCGTAGCAAGTGGAAGGACGTGGTCTCTGCCTACACCGTTGGGAAAGAGGCGTGATTTATGTATGTATGTATTTACATAAATATTTTTTTTAATCCGACTGGTAGTTCCAGTGATTAGCGTATTAAAACAAACAAGCAATAAAACTCTTCCGCTTTATTATGTTAGTATAAATAACTGCAACCACGACAAATCCCCATGTACTCTTGGACTCTTCTGTGCATTTAAAAGCAGTCACTTTATGCTGCCAGATAAAAAGAGAAATAGTCGTATATGATAAGCGAGTGTGACTTTCAGGTGGTAAGTGGCAAATATCGTACAACTATTCCAGTGGTTTATCAATTGCCATTTGGTCTTGGAAACGCTGTAATGGCAGGACTAGCTTATTGGCTTAGAGATTGGAGAAAACTAGAGTTTGCGTTAGCTACTCTTTCTTCACTGTTCATTTTATATTGGTTCTGGGTACCAGAATCACCGAGATGGTTAATAGCTACAGGGCAGACAGAAAAAGCCTTAGGTGAGGTACATGCGTCTTACTTAAATCCTGAAAAGTTAATATAATGTTTGCAAAGCAATTTCTTTTGTCTTAGAAGTTTTAAAAAAAGCTGTTAAGGAGAATGGTAAAGACTGCAGTGCAGCAGAAATTAAGCAATTGCTAGCAAGGGCTAAGGATCAGAAACACGATGATCCTGGATTTATGGTATTTTTTCGTTCGAAAAATATGCGTCAAAAGACTTTTCTACTTTCAACAAACTGGTATGCTATTCATTCTTACACTTAGCAATCAAATCACGATCTTGCCGTAGATTATATTACTGTTTAATTTTGATGTACCTACCTACTTATTAGATATTATATTTCCAGGTTTTTCACAGGATTAGCTTTTTTTACCTTTTCCCAATACTTGGGTTCTATTGGAGAAAATATATTTCTGACAGTAGCTTTAAGTGGCATTATTTCAACACTTGGTGCCATCACTTGTATATTTATAGTAACAAAAGTCGGTAGAAAAACAACTGTCGGAATATATCAGTTAATTACTGCGGTTTGTTTTGTTATGCTACTATTGATACCTAAAGAACTATTTGCGAATGACTGGCCGAGGTTATTGTTTGCTGGAATTGGATTTGCAGGAATGGCGGTAAGTCGACCGTGAGTTAAACCGATTTGTAGTGCGTTATGAAGGTGTGTTCGTGTTATTAAAGTTTTGTTCTCTGTTATAATATTGGAGCGTGACTCATTACGTCAATATAACACGGACTACAATAATTAGATACATTTATGCAGTTTTTTATTCCAAATTTAGGTAGGGACGAAATATACTAATATAATATACTAAGACGAAATATACCTACATTAAAATATAGCTAAGATGTTTGGTATGAAATGTTTTTAGTGTTTTTCTTCTCTTATAAATATTACCTAGGTTGACTTACATTTTTATTTAAATTAAGAAATTAGAACGGGAGCCGTTCAAGTATTACGTAAGCAGAATTTTTGAAATTTCGTCAGCAAAAGCAACTCACAATTATATTTGATTGACCTCAATATGGATGATCATTCTAGTCACCAATCGTAGATAGAGGGATGAGCGATATCAAGAAAATCATCATTGTCAACAGCGGTTTACTATATTGATGTGTTGGTGCGACTCTTTTCAGGGTTCAATACCAGCGCTTTACCTGTTTTCTGGAGAGTTATTCCCCACTTTGGGTCGGAACGTCGGCGTCAGCGGTGTCACTACATTTGCTCGCATCGCATCCATGATAGCGCCAGCTGTTGTCGGTTTGGATTCACTAGTACCAGATTTCCCACTGATATTACTGACAATGACGTCTTTTCTTCAAATACTAGTTTTGCTACCATTACCTGAAACTAAAGACAAACCTTTGCCGGACACTGTGGAACAGGCTGAAGAGTTTTAGTTTATGAATCTTAATAATCTTGCATAATTTTAAATAGATTGCTTTTACTTCTTTATAAGTTCAGCGTTATGCCCACAATCTTACCTGATGCTAGATCACGATGTTTTCCTTGACTGAAAGCTCAGGCTCATAGCAGGGATTCGAACTCAAGTTGATCGATGCGGTGTCCGTACACGCTACTACTAATCCATTTTTGCTTTATTTACTAAACTGGAGTAAAGCTGTTTTTTTTTTTGTTTTAAATACGTTCAGGGATGTCAAACCAATTAGTAACCCTCTGGAGCTACTTATAAAACTGGTTTTGTTTCCGATTCGGTTTCACTTTTGTTTCGAACTCGATCCTACGAGCGTACTCTTGAACCAAACCGAATCGAAAACAAGATCGAGTTACGATCAAATCATATCAACGTCGTTATCTGTATCTGGTCACATTACACACACAAGTCACCGTAAAGTATTATAGATCTTAGCTTGGATTATTTTTATTCTAACATTTATACATGAAAATGCTAGATCAAAAAACGATCGCATTTTGATTTCAAGAGTGCCAAAGGCACAAAATGGAATTTAATTCGATTCGATTCAGAACTCTAACTCATCTATAGTAAGGCGGCAGGTTGTAATAAGTATTCTTATTACAATTCGACCTGTTAGATTAAACACTAGTTCTAACACTATACAGAGTGATGTTTTTTTTTATAAAAAATAAACATTGACATACAAAATTTTATTGAAAACACTTTACTTCAGGTCTTGTGTACATTTACTTTTGTTTTTGGTTAGTTTTACAGATATCCTAAAATTCTCCATATTATGTAGAAGTAGTTTTTTTTTATATACGACTTACATAAATAAACAAAGTCATCAAAATCTAAATGTGAACTGGAATGGTAACTCTAGGTATCCTTAAAAAGTATCTGTCTTATTCCTAATAAAATATAGTAGATTCAAAGACATTACATTATCAATTACAGTGCATATAATATTTAAATTAATTTTTTTTTAATATTAATGTTAAAATAACATGATTATTTTTATTAACACAACACAACTGAAATAATTGTTACAAAAAAGGCCATTTGCAGTTGTCAATAGTAAAACAGATTTATAAATTGAAATTTTTACGTTTCAGTGTAGTGAAAATGTTAATTAGTAAAATGTAATAAATGCAAATAAAGTTTACTATGTTAATTGTACTTTTAAAAAATAAAATACACTTTTTAAATAGTACTACTCTCGTTATATAAATCATTCACTTTTTTTATTGGTAATTTGGTTTTTTATGTTTTCAATTCTATGCAATAAAGTAGGATGAGAATGATACCATGCTGAGTATAACTTATCATATATGGGGTAATCTAAGTTATCTTTACCTAACTTTATAAGAGCAGATCTTAATTCATTAGAGTATGATAATGAGACAGCAAAGTTATCGGCTTCAAACTCAAACTTCCTCGAGAGTACTGTTGCAAAGAATGATAATATAGAATTGTATGGAGCTAGAATCATCTGTAATACAACCACTAATCCGATCAAGATTGGCTCTTGACCTGCAGGAAAACCTAATGATGTGTACAACATAGAATATTTAAAAAGGAAACCAAATGCAGTGAACAAAAGCAGTAGATTAACTTCCGTTAATACAATAGACTTGTAAATATGGCTACAACTCCAGTGACCCAATTCATGAGCTAAAATGCCCAATATTTCATTTTCAGTGCATCCAGTAGTAACTTTTTTCTCTTCATCAAATTTCTCTATTAAAGTATCAAATAAGACAATTCTCTTTCCACCAAAGAGACCACTAAAGTATGCATTACTATGTGCAGATCTTTTTGATCCTTCAACAATGAATACTTGAGAGAGAGGAAAATGTAACCTGGATGCTAAATCTTCAATGCCTTTTCTGAGAGTTCCGTCAGGTAAGGGTACAAATTTGTCAAACATGGGGGCAATAACTGATGGATAAATTGTTAAAAGTATTAATGTTGTAAGAGTTGTGAACAACCACAACCAAACTACAAACATGTTTCCTCCAAGCATTATGATATAAATTGCAACAGACATAATAGGAAGGGTAATTACAACATTAAGTAATAAAGATTTGATCTGATCTTTGATAAAGAATCCAATGGTTTGCTTGTTAAAGCCGTGTTTTTCTTCAAGAACAAATGTGCTGTAAACAGAGAATGGCATATTGGTAACAAAGTTAAATAGCGTGACAAGAGTCATGAAAATGCAACTGATCAATATTTCACTATCTAGTGTAATGTTTAGAGCTGTAGCAATATTTTCACTCTTTATCCATGCTACATAGAAGTATCTATTATATAGTATCAATGATGTTAATACTGTGTTGTAGAAATCTTTAACAATCTTGAACTGAGACTTGTCAATTCCATATAGACGGGCCTTTTTAAAGGATTCTTCATTCAGCATTTCTTTCAAATCATCTGGGATGGTGTTGTTTGTCTTGTATATATTCAACTGTAAAATTAAACTTTCATTATAAATATTTGGATTCATGTGTTGAAAATTTGAACCAGACAAATACAACATAACATAACATCTTATATTACACAATTATTATGCATATACAGTGGATTTCATTTATAATGACTTTGGTTGTAAAGACTTTTTGGTTATAGCTATGTAAAACTTGGATTAGTTGAACACACAAAGACAGAGTCAACAAGCAAACACACAAAGGTTCATTCATAGAACCATGAAGCTTTCTTATCTTTTGTTTACATTCAGCAGTTGTAATAATAGGCTTTTGTTATAAATGTTCAGGTAGGTAAAGTTAAATTTAAGAATCTAGGTGATATACGCGCGCATCACGTGGCATGTATTGTATGGCAATAAATATTGCTTTGTTTCTTTCTTGTTTTCTTTTGACCTATGGAAGTCGCTATATGACTTCCAAATATAGGATGTAATTATAGTGGTCCCTTCACGTTGTTATAACTGAAATCTACTGTAGTTTCATTTGTTGGACTTTAGATTATATATCAATTATTTTGATTGTGTAAAGCAGTGATGAAGGGGAGTGAGTAATCCTTTTTGAAGGAAAAGACAAGAGGCGATTGTAGTTTGAGATTTTTAATACTAAATTTTTGAGGTTGTCTAAATGTAAATTATTTTAATGACTGATTTGTTTTGCGAATTATTTCAACCTACCCCATCTAATGTGCAATCAAAGTGCTGTACAAAATAAACAAAAGTAAGTAAACAACTACAATAACGGCAAAAAAAGATGAATTATTAACAAATATTGTTCAAAAACTAACCAAAAATAAATAAAAAACAAAATACAGTAATACAATGATGAAGGTACCACAATAATTCCATCGCTATATCCGACAGTCGCTATATACATAGGTAAAAAGAAAATAACATTTTTGCTAGACAATACAGCCAAACAATGCATTATTTCACCTAATGCCTACTTAATAATACTATACAAATAGTATTTTGAAAAAAAAAAAAAACTAATATTGCATTGTTTCAGTTTAGAATTCTATGCTAACTTACTAGATTTAACTTTGCTAACTGAAAATTTATAAACAAAAGCTCTGTGGATGTAAACAAAATATAAGAAATCTTTATGATCCAATGAATGAACCTTTGTGTGTTTGTTTGTTGGCGCCATCTTGTATGTTAACTTGGTTACAATATCGGCAAGGGATTTCTAGAAACTTGTTACAAATGATTCATTAAAAGTAGACAATATACCCGAAATCGGCGTTACATCCGTAGTCGCTATAGCCAAATTATTTTCCTATAAAAGTTACTTTAAATTCAAGGGACTTAAGTGTTACATTGTTATAAACAAAACATTGTTACAACCGAGGTCATTATAAATGAAAACCACTGTAGTTTTAAATTACAACAAATAATTAATATAATACTCATAATAAGTGTTATCTCATAGTATGATGTAATGTACAAAAATAATATAAAAGGTAAAATAATGTTCATAAATTTATTTACATATAAATAATTGCATCAGCTTTGTGAAGTTTTATATTTAGCCTAATTATAATATAAAGTTATAATAACTGTAAAAAATATGGTCTCAATTCAATAATAGGAATGTAACTTAAAGTTAAGTAAGCTCTTATAACACAACATGCAAGCAACACAAGTACAAGCAACGTGCATCAACAGCTTTCTGTTTAAGTTTGACTACTTGGTTACAAATAATAATTTATATGATGAGAATTTTTTAAGTAAAAATCTCAAAACATACAGCAATGTATTCTTTCAATATATTATGAGGATATAAGAATAGTAAAAAATAAGTCTCAGAACAACCTACCTGACGTAAAGAAAGATGTAGCTCCCAAAGATATTCCACCCATGAAAATAACAATATTAAAAAAACTATAGTATCTTCGTCAATACTCATATTTATTTTTTATGTAGAGATTATAGGAAATATTGAATCGATCCGAATTCACAATGTACCAACTTCGTACCTATCACAGAGTACGTAGAGGAAAATTGTACAAAAGTACAAGCGACCAGTGTTACCATGTCAAAAAACAGGACAACGGTGATTTCATTACAAAAAAAGGTAGATGCTAACAAATTACGGTAAGTAATTACACTAGGAAAAATACGGTGTACTCACTTTTAATTAAACGGATTTTAAAATTATATATGTAAAACCATGTTTTTTAAATCTATGCACCCGGCGTTTCTTTCTCTCTTTTTTTTATCTCAATATTCATCATCTCTCAGTTCTCGTTCAGACGTGACTCGATGTCTACCAGATCCTAGACGGCGAGTAAACATACTAGTCTCCCGATACCGCTGATACACTCTATTGAGAGCAGAGAGGAAGCAATTGTGCGGCCACAAAACGTTGACTAAGCCCTGAATTCAGCAACGCCGTGACCCAAGCCCGGTGAAGCACTAAAAGCCGCAAAGGCTCCAGGGAGTCCAGGGCCCCTAAAGCTAACAGTATAGTAAATATATATATAAAAAATGCCACGGTTCGGGTGGCTTCCATGGGAGAGGTATCCATATTTGTTAGGAAAAAACAAACGATATTTTTGGCAAATAAATTGATTAAATGCATAAATTCCGTCGGAATACACATTGAAAACAATCTACACATTGAGCTCCACATTCATTTACTGGATTAAAATTTGAAAATTTAAATTAAAATTTGTAATTGTGTAGACTAAACTGCCAGCGGAGTATTTTTTATGATATCAACCTCTTTTTTTATTTAAATTCCGCCTAAATAGTCATAAGACTCATACAAAACCAAACTTCAGGGACGTTTCGATTTTTTGATGAGAATTGTATAAGTATCACAATGGTATGGATTATTCCTGTTTCTCTTTCATACAATAATAAAAACGATATTATATCGCTGGTAGCCCGAGTCGTATGCACATCAAATCATACACCGATTTCAGTTCGTCCGATATATAGATTCAGTAAACGTTGATATACGATTTAGCGATATTGTAGCAATATTTAAATTAAATACCTATATACAACTCATATCACCCACTCCTAGTATTTCTGCAAATTACGGTAGATTTTGTCACAGTTGTCATGTTTCAACAGTAGGAGATATATTAGAGCTTACTATGCACTTACCGTAATTACGGTGCACGTGGCATCACTGCAAACGACTTCAATGTTGTGTCATCACAGATGATAGATAGCGGTTAGAGGTGGTTATTATTACAAAATTACAACAACGAATAATGTAATACATTATTCTTACGCAACGAATAACAAATTATTAAAGACATAATTATTTTGTATTTGTTGTTCGTAATCATTGTAGACAATGGCAGTGATGAGCCAGGGAGTATTTGGCAGAATCTTGAGGTGGCATGTTGTGGTATATATTTTAATTCTTAACTTAGGTTCTTTGACCCTATATTATTTTATGTTGGTGGCTTTTTGCGTGATATACTATGGTTATTGTGCATACGTGAAGTGGATTATAAATATAAGCCGGAGACAAGCATTTTGAGATGTCACAAAATCTCCTTAGATAGTTCTAACAAGGAAGCCACCGTCTTGTTGAACCTACTTTTAATATTAGAAAATACTAGGAAAGCTTAAACACATTGATACTAGCAATTGCTTTTAGCTATGCCAAATCAAGAAGAATAAGAATCAGCTAGTTATATCGCTACGTGTGAACAAGCAATCATTATGCAAACATCAATAGGTGTGTAAGTGGAGAACTTCACATTGCCTATACTCAAAGTTACGATGCGAATAATGTGTCTTCCGATTTTACGATTATAATCCTTGAGTTCAGGGTATAAAGTTCACTTTTATTTTTATATTATGATTAATCATTTCATTATTGTGACAATTTTACAACTTATAATACGATACACAATAGCAAATTGCCGAACAGTAGAATTACGACAACAGTTTATAGAATTGTTTTTTGAAAAATAACACAACAGCGTAATTCATTATTGAAAAACAGCCGTTATTGCCATCGTTAATAGCAGCCCAATAAAAAAGGTACCCTCAAATAATCGACATGGAGAACTTTTCTTAGCTCGTTAGTGCACAAACTTGACAAACGCCGGGGGCCTTATTCCGTTTTCTGCCACGAACGACGACATTTTTTTAGGTCCTTAGCCAACAAAACGAAGTCCATGATAGATATTTAAATTATGTATTATAGCGTACTAGCTTAATCTTCACCCGGTACATGGTACAAGACCCTGAAATCTGGCACTTGATCGATTTTCGAGAAATCGACGTATAAATATAACAAACCATCTTTTTCTGTTATATTCTCTTCCCTATTATGAACCAGTGTTGCTGGTATTTAAAAACAAAATCTTTCATTTTCATTAAATTATATTAGCTGTACTCGCGGGTTTGCTTACGTGAACAACAAAATTTGATTATTATAACTGATTTTTTAAAATAATGCATTTAAACAATACATGGTTTTTTAATAGTTATTGTATGTCGTAAATGTGCAAAGGACTAATGTATTTAATTAAGTATAATGACAACATTAATTAATTTGATAAGATTTCATGGGTTACAATTTTGCATGTGGTGTTTAACTTTGTTTATTTGCTTTGTAACGTAAAAGGGATCATTGTAATTTAAATAATAATAGAAAACTTAGATTTATGTTTATACAACATTTTTTCAGTTCTTTGTAATTGTCCACTGCAGTCAATAATATTTAATTTATAGGTAAAATAATGTAAGAGAATATGCTGGTAATCATTTCTGGCGACTTCATTTTATATGTAAATACTATGACAATTGGTTCGAATTGGACTAAGACTTAGGTGCCGCGGCCTACCAGAAAATACCAGAGACTAATAACAATTAGTAGTGACGCAACACTGTGGGCGATGTGTTACGATGTTTAGGTAGATACTGTCTACAGTCTGTTGAAGTACAAATTATTAAATGATACACCCTCTTTCCACGATATTTTCCTGTATGAATATTCTTCCACAGACTATCAGAAGGGGTATTTTTTTCTCATTTGGTGTTGCAGAAACATTAGCCAGTGAGAATGATTTTGTTTTCTAAAAGGGATACTTCGAGTTTAATGCATTGTTGTTATTATGTTATTAGATACTTGTAAAACTTCTAAAACCTTTGTAACGAATACATGAACATATATAAGGTTCAATTGCGAAAGAACACCATCGCCTCACCAATTCTACAGTAAAGCAGCAGACCTCGCTGTACCGTATTTTGGTTTATAAGTAAAACAACACAAGGCGTTTTAACTTAGTCTTCAAATCATAAGCATCCTATTCTGACTGGCGTCAGGACTACGGTCATTTTGAGGTGACCATTTAAGAAAGTACATATCACACTATTACATCATGTCTACTTCATTTGGCATAATGTCTACTAAAATTACTGAATGTACCTACCTAATATAAATACCACGTGTGTTTATGAATAATAAATAAATAAACTAATTTGCTAATCATAGATTAATTATTGGTTTCCTCGCCGTTTCAACTAGATACTGTCGGCGTACTAAAAAAAAGCGGCAATCAAAACTACGCCGGATCGGCGTACTTAAGACAGTATCATATCGACAACACTGTCACGTTTACAAGCTTTATTTCAAATAGTCACTAGACACTACGATATTAAGTTAACGTATTCTAGGAGCTTTTGTTTGTATGTAGCGCGGTATCTAGTTAAAGCTCAACGGAGACCAATCATTAATCTATGTTGCTACTCAAATTCCTGCCATTGATTGTGAACTGAACTAGATGTACTCACGTTTCCCTGATTGTCGTTTCGAGTTCATTCGAAACCATGCCCAGGGTGGCCCAAAAATTAAATTTATTTATTACAATATTAGGATAATATATTAAAGTGTATTTAAATATTAAACTATTTTTGATTCCGAAAGTACGAAAGAGGCATGAGTTCACCTGATTTTATATGGTTCGTGCAATACATGGATATCTATAACTAAATTGGCATTCATTCCTTTTGTTTGTATTTTTTTAAGGTAAGAAAACTCATCATGGGAATTCTCTCGCGAGAAGGAACAATAGATTTATTTACAACTCTTACTCACTAAAACGCCATGGTACAATTCCGGTGAATCACGGGATCGCGTGAACATGTACCGCGGCGCGGCGGCGTGTCGTGGCGACCGGCTCAGCAAATGCCAAGCTCATGCGCTAATAAGGAGGCAACCCTGTCTCCCAGAATGCCGAACCAGTGCAATGGAAAGATGAGCCCCTGACTCATCTCCTCTGTTTCAGCAAGGTCGGAGGAAGGAAGAGAATAAAGCTCTTCCTCATGCCACCAAATCGTGCAAACCAAAGAAGACCGCTAAGAGGACTCCTCTCGCGAGCACTCTCTGCGGCCTTCTTCTGCGCCATCTCGTCTTCGAAGAAAGAGACCATCGCCAGCAATGCCCTTCAACGAGAGGTCCACTCCTACCACTGCAGTCGGAGCGTGGCGCTTCTTGTCCCACGAAGCACACATTCTTCTTGAGTGTCCTATGCTTTATGAGGTCAGTTAGGTTGCTACTCCTGGGGAATAAGTTGGATCGTCTTATATTCTAATACGTATTGCCAAGCATAACCATCGTCAGGCGTCAGGTTATAATACATATAACTAGTGTTGATTTAGTTAGCATCATGAACGGTGTAACAAATTCAGTGAATCTTGTAAAAATTGCTAAGGATTAAGATGTTTTTCTGTAGTTCTTTAGAATGTATGATCAGCAAAAAGATGAAATAGGTAGTTTTACTTCATACAACTAATAAAAAAGCTACAGTAATATAACCCATTAAGTAGGAGATGATGAAAAGTAGATCTTTAGGTAGGTACAGTAAAGAAACATACTGTTTTCGCTACAAGCTATTTCAATTAGACTGCAGACAACCCGCTGATATTTAACTGAGGTTTCTCTCATATTCGATACAAATACATGTTACATCTTTGATATAAAAGGGACCTTTACGGCTTTACACTCACATTCCACTTTCACCCGCTTCAAAGTTCACTTTCATATAGAAAACACAATATGGGTTTTTCCGTTTCTATGAAATATTTTATCATTACTTTAGAATTACTTATACTTGTACTAATAAGTACTGCAGAAGAAAATTGCGAAACGGTTGCAACCGAAATTCATGTCACTAAAGGTAAGTTTTAAACTTTAGTGAATCTATGTATTTTTCCATTCATATATACTACATTAGGAATATATATTTTCACAGAAGAGTACAATGACATAGGAAGATTGGTGAGGTCGTGCAGTGGAGAAGTCAGGGTCAATAAATGTGAAGGAATGTGCAACAGCCAAGTGCAACCATCAGTATCAAATCCTACAGGATTCCAAAAGGTGATGTTATTTAAGTGCCAATATTAATTATTGTGTGTTATCCGTCTTTACTAGTGTTCCGAAGAATTATTTTGTTATCCTGTCATAACAAATATATGCTCGATAGGTAATCTATGAAACCACAGATTGTTGCCTTGTAGATCGATGTGAATTGTACACTGAACTTGGGCATGATTGTACTGAAAAATATCGTGATGAAACTATGACATGAAAAATCTACCTATTTCAAGCAGCTGCACTTGAAAACCATTTCTAGATTCAGTGTGTAATCATCTAAGGCATCATCTGTTATTAACCATCAAGTCAAAGTATGGTTAAAAGCTAACTTAAACACAATAATGATAAATTGTCCTACTACTGGACAAAAATCTCTCTCTCTCTTTCTTCTTTTTACTTCTTCCTAAATCTACATTTCTTCCTTTAGGTTTAGGATAGTCTTTTCTGTAACAGTGTGGTTCTTCTCGCCATATTCGCATGTGTCTCCTTCGAAGCATTTTCTAGTCTTATAGTACTTATTTATTGACATTTTAGCTTAAAGATCCGCTGGCATGCGATGAATATGGTTAGCTAAATCCTATTACAGTTTACTTATGTTAGTGTTATACCTACTTGCTTACTGTTTATTCATTAATAATTTCTTCTATATTTTCAGGAATGTTTCTGTTGTCGTGAGAATTTCTTACGTGAACGCTTGGTTACTTTGACCCATTGTTACGATCCTGATGGTATCAGACTTGAAGATGAGGATAATGCGCTTATGGAGGTCCGCCTTCGTGAACCTGATGCTTGCAAGTGTAACAAATGTGGAGATTTCAGTCGATAAACACATAACGTTAATTGATTATTAGACAGACAACCACACTAAACAAATAAACATTACGGCAACGAAAGTATTTAAAAAAAAGAAGGTACTATTTATAGTTTTGAAAATCGTTTTAAAGTGAAATAAATAATATATTTTACAATTACATTTTACTTTTTTATTTCCTGTCGCCACATGAATTTGTTATTTTTATTCTCGAGCACATGTTAGATGAATATATAAAAATGTACTATAGTCAGTGTGCCCAAAATATTTGAAATTAATAGGGTGATAATAAAATTGTTATTGGCATGGATTATAAAAGTGTTTGCATAAACATGGTAAAACTGGCAATTTTTTTATCTTATAAGCAACTAACTGTACCTAATGTAACTAATGTCGTAATGTACCTAATAAACTAACTGTAACTAATGCCGTCGGTCGAGCGCACGTGCGAATCGTGCTGCTTCCGCTCAAAAGACGGAAGCTAAAAATACTTATTGTGGGTAAACCTTGGAAGATAGAAAAATGCTATAGGTGACTTTTTTGTAGGTCTTTTTAAGATCTACAATTATGCAGAACATTAATTTGATATATCTCTTATGGTTTATTCAGCGTAAGCCGTGTAATCGCCTCAAAAGCGTCTTTTTTTTCGCATTGAATCACCGTTATTAATACAGCTTATTTCGGATGTTACTTTATGTAACAAAATATATCCTATAACCTAGTCAGGTAACATATTTATGAATTAAAGGAAAACCATATAAATCAGAATAGTGGTTTTCGCGTGAAAAGCACATAAACGGACAGACAGAGAAACGTTGAGTTTTATAATATGTTTAGATATAGATCATAAACGTATTTCATAATTTTAACAAGTTTGAAGTTGCAAGCGAAAAGATTTGAGTCACCATTTTTTCGTAGAAAAATAATGTTTTCGTAGAGCTTATTCTAATAAGGTCAAAGAATTATAAGATAAAATTAAAGTTGGGTGAACTTAGGAAGTTTTACACTGTCTATCTGTGTCTCTCTTTAAAAGAATAATTATATTAAAGCGAATAACGCTGGCATTATCAATATCTTATTATATTTGTGCCTGTCTGACTCACGCTAAAGCTATGGCATTCAAATATCTGAAAGCATTTTTTCTACATCAATAGTCTAGTGAAAGAATACAATCAGAATTTTGTTCGGGGTGCAGACAAGGGAAAGCTTATATTATGCATTTCTCGCTGCAGCATTGCTTTCTCTAGAAATAATTTAAGCTCCATTTACAATGTCTCCAAGTTGCTCGCCTAAAAATAGCCAACCATAATAAAATAGCATAACCAATATTTTGGTGAGCAACCGCCCTCTTGAACGTACTTGGCTGCGCATAGAGTTCATTCACTGGAACACGACAAAAGAACTTCGACGCGAAGATATGCATACCAGCATGACAGCAACTACTGGCGATTGATGCTAAATCTCTCGGAAGTTGTCGTTGCTTTTGAATTATACTGTGCTCACAATCAGGTGTAGTGCGGTGATTTTATCGTGCTACTTAAGTGCACTCATCATGCTATTTAAGAAATCGGACAAGTAGCGAATAGAACTCGCGCTTTGAAGGTTCCGATCTGATTACATAACTTACCGTACATTACTGTACAATCTTTTACATAAATATTGTATATATAATATTCTCATATTCTTTAATGTATCTAGGTCTGTCCGTCAGTCTGTCTGTTAGTGCGCTTATAACTCAAGAACCACTTAACAGATTTCAGTGAATATTTTTTTATTGTTTTATAAATGTTTTTACTAATAAGGTGTTAATGCTATATTTTGAAATGTTATGTAACAAAACATGAGGAAAAATAAGTAATGATAATATAAAATCCGCTCGAAAAAAAAACACTACTAGCACGCTTTCTTGTAATACGCTGACAAAAGCGTTAAACATAGGAAAATAGAAACTCAATACATAGAAATAGATGATAAACAAATATTGTATAATATACTAAACGTCTGTGTAAAATAGAAAAAAACCTTATACACTATGACTAACTTTAATATTTCAACCACGAGTAAATTAATGTTACAGAAGGAATCAAGAATATTAATGTTATGTTTAAAAACTTTATATCAACAGTAGTTTTCGAGAAATAGTATTTTGACACACGGACAGACAGCCAAACAGACAAAGTGATCCTATAAGGGTTCTGTTTTTTTTATATTTTGAAATTTGGAACCCTAACAAATATATATCTTTATTTGTGTACCTACAGCTTCAATTAAAAGTGTAAAAACAAATATCTGTATCAGTGGTGGATTGTATAATCGCTCCTTAGTAATTTATTTGAATACCGCCCCTTTTTATTAATAAAGTTCATTTTGATTATCGTTTAGTAAGAGACGAAATATATTATAAGTCCCGAATCGAGTCAATACAAAAAAAGTTTATAAAGTCACTTGAGTATCGCGTTGGTTCTACTTAAACTGATTATAATGAAAGCGCAGCAAGACATCATGTTGAATCTTTAGAACTTAGACGCAGTTAATTAGATAATATATTTTTATATAAGATAATTAATCATTGTATTAATTCTGCAAGTTTTCTAGAGAAAGTTAAATTTAGGATACCTCGATTGTCTTCACGTTCGATTGATACATTTTATATTCCTCAGTTACGTACGAATTATGTGAAAAATACCTTCTTCAGGCGATCATGCTCATTTTATAATATAAAAGATTTAGATTTTTTTTATATTAATTTAACTTCATACAAAACAAAATTGCATCTTTAATTGTATACTCTTTGATTCTATGTAAGTTTCTAAGGTGTACGTATTAATGTATGTTTCTCAACTACCGCTTTGTCGTTTTATGTGTTTAAATGTATGTATAGGTCAGCTTGTGTATATAATTGTAACTTTTTTACATTACAGTTTTTACACAGTTCTCCAAAAAAAAAACTTTTTTTTGTTACCCTGGATATCATCGCAAATTTTTACGTTTTCAAGTGCCCAGATTACGAATATATTCATGAATGTTCTGAATGTGCTCGTATTTTCATGATGTTTCAGGATATATAAGTGATGGAGGAAAGGTATCAGGGTCGATGGGATTGTCACATGATGGCAGATTATTTATAAAAGAAAAGCTCATAATAGGCGTTTTATGGAAATATAAAGTATATTTTCGACATTTTCCTTTTTATTTACTTCGATGTATCCTAATTTCTGTAGTTTCCTAAGTGCTGTAGTTTAAGATTTTATTATCTTTAGATTCTAGGAAGAATTAATTAAACCAGAGGTTACCAAATGGAGGACCAAGTCCGGATCTGGACTGCAGCGCCGACTTATTTTGTGTGGATCTAAATAAAACCCTTTTTTTATTTATCTCAGTACATCGAAGAAAGTAGATTGCAAGTGGTATTTTTTATTTAGCCCGGGCTTTGTCTTCTCTGATAGTATGCAATAACTATAAGTACTATATAATTAGGCAAGAATTTATTATAATAATTTTATTCCAAGCTTCAAATTATCCCTGAAACATCGTTAAATTGTTTCATGTCGAAATTAATGTGCAATATGATGATTTACTGTTGCATAAAAAAGTAAGGTGGTTATGAAAAAGCTACATTTTACAAGTATTCTTTGAAATTTTAGATAGTTTGAACACATATCTTTCTAATAGTGGTCAGGCACTTATAATTACCAGTTAAGAATAATTGCCTAAATGGAGTTTTCTAGGTGAAAATATATAATGCGGCTAGTATTACTTTCTTACCAGACATTTTTAAACATATCTCCTGAACTTTAATCTTCAAGAAAAAGGAAATCTCGTATCGTAGTTGACCACCTGAATTTAATTGATTAATTATATTTGATTGATGGAATCTTTAAACCGGACCGCGATAGTCTTTTATATTTTCAAATCGGACCCCTAGTAAAACTAATTGTTGTTCCCTGAACTAAACTATAGTTATAACATCATAAAAGTTATGTAAAGGATTTACAAAATAAATCTATAGATACTACTTACTTAGGTATAAAGAGGTAAAATTTATTTGTGGGTGGTAATATTATCTGGAACTACAGAACTGAATTTAAAAAATATTTTACTAATATGAAGCAACATTATCCCTGGGTGCTATAGGTTATTTTTTTATTTATTAAATTTGATATACTTAGTAACTAATGAGAAAAAACACGTCGGGAGGATGTATTCCACATTTTCACGGTACCTATATAGCAAAGGTAAGATTGTGGTAAACTTCGAATGTTCGTGGCGAGACGGAAACTACCGTGTAGCTTTGACTATATAGTCCAGCCCATGTTTGCTTCTGCAGTGGATGGGAAATAATCGGATAACTTGAAACAACTCTTCAGAATATTCTCTATATAAAAGAAGATAAAACAAAATGAGCTAGGCAATGTTAGGTGTAGGTGACTGTATATATAAATATATTCAATTATTCGTTAACAGTCACGTACTCACTCCTCTCCTTTTATCATATACTAGCGGCCAGCCGCGACTTCGCACGGGTATTTAAAAAAAAAAAAAATTACAACACACACACACACACACTCACCCTTTATTTTTGCGCCGGGGTTACTAAAAAAGAGTAGATTATAGAGAAAATTTAGTTTTCAGAGCCTATCCAATGCAAACAAACAATCAAATCTTTCCTCTTTATAATATTAATAAGTTTAGATATGGTGGTCGTTATCCAGATATGCACGAGTGATCTACAATCTCTACATACTTCATAACAATTACTGCTTCGGAATATATACATGTCAGTTTATACAATCAATTTTATTGTTAATAACTTGCCCGCATGATAATTTTACTTATAAATACTACAAACCTCTGATAAGTAACCCTGAAGGTGTTATCTACATGCGCAATACCGGCTAAGCCCAAATACAAATTCCCTAAAAAGTTTGTTTTTTCTTACAATACAGTAGTCACACTTAGTTGACGACTCGATCTGTAAAAGTATTCAAGACAAAAATTAAATTAGTTGATTATACGTGACAATTGATAGTCGACCTAATTTACACTTCTATGAGATATTATTTATAGCAGTGAAATGTTAAAAAACTCTAAAGTGTATATAACATTTTTTAATTTAAGAATAGGTACTGGCCGAGGTAATAATAATCGCTGACACCAGAGAGGAAAGTAAACATTCAAGACAAAAGTGCCATTTTCACATATAACATTTCAATAATTAAAATATTTCACAATAATTATTGTTAGTGTCTCTGGATTTTGATTCCCTTGTGACCTAAGGTAGGTACAGTCAATAGGCACGATGACTTATTTTGAAAAGCAGGTTTAAAATGGTCTTACGTATTTATAATGCAACAAAAATTACTTATTTCTGCTGTTCTGTTTAATAGGAAAAATTTAGTTTAGTTTTAAAACACTCGCAAGCGGCATTGTGATGCTTGCGACGCTAAGAGTCATTAGTCTTGGTTCAAAGCAGCAATTTATCATAGTATCTCATGTAAGTCTACTAATATATATACGCTTCACAAGAAAACTACGAACGGGTTAGTATGAAACTTGGCATGAACTGGGTCAATATGATTTAGGTATATAATAAGGCTGATGATAACAGAAATGCCCCGAGGTAAGTCCCCACAACTGAAAAGTGAAAAGGCCGGATAAGTATTCATATAAAAGATGAACAATTTCACGCAGTCAAAATTATGTAAAACCGATTTTAAATAAAAGGTATAATTTGAAATTAACCTAGACAGACATACGCATGCAGTAGACATCTAAGTACCTGATGACTCATGAGTAGTTATTTAGATTACACAACATGAAATGAGAACTTTAGTCACATTTGCATCCAAACATGTACCTATACCTAATAAAAAATAAGACTATAAATTACGTATAACTTTAACTATATTCTAGCTAGTAATTATATTTAAAATCATATATAAAACAAAGTATAACTAAACTTTATCCCTTATTTTCTTTTGTAAGATCCATTAAAAGAACTATCATATCGTGTTCACTCAGTAGGTACAACTTGTAATCCTGCGGGAAGTGAGTTCGTTAAATGACTTTTCGTGTTAATTCATTGGAAATCATAGTCCATACCTACTATTATATCCTTTATAAGCCAGCCATGCATCTAGTGCTTCATACACAAGCTTCAACCATCAAACCGAAAACAAGTATAGGGATATACATTTTTTTCATTACTATATTAAAATGCATTTTCTAGATATCGTTCCAATTTTTATACTTTTTTTGGCAGCTTGCCATATTCAAGAAAAACCTGTTAATGCTCAAGAAATTCAACTGCCGCCAGGTAAATTAAAGGAACATACTTTATTACAACAAATATTAATTATAAATTAAAGTAAACAGACAACTTACTATATAATCTATATATTTCATTTACTCTTTAATAAAATTTATTTTTTTATTTGTATCGTTATAGGTTTTGCCGAAGTAGCCACAATCACACCTGATGTGAAGTGACGATGTGGCCCAAGATGATAATACGCTAAACCTAGTGGAAGACTGGCTCTCAAGTGCAGCTTCCGGAACACATCTATTGGTGCTTGGCGACAGTTTTCAACTTGAGGGTGGTAGCTAGCCAGGCGGGCATTATAAAAAGCACTACCACCATGCTATGGTTTCCTCATGATGTTTTCCTTCATCGAAAGCTCAGGCTCATTGCAAGGATTCGAAGTCACGTCAATGGACGCGAAGTCGTACATGCTACCACTGAGCCATGATTGCTTCAAAAACATTACAAATTGTTTGACTAATAGCGCCGATTAGTTTACATCAAACCTCCGTAGGGAGCGGTCCCTCCACCACCCGCACTTCAGGAACTTTTCTATTAATTTTTTACTTTTTTTAATTTTTTCTCAGGCCAAGAATGCCAAATGACTCCTGTTATTCACGTGCTAAAACACCGCGGATGTAAACCAAAAGCAATTCCATCATTTGCATGCATCGGAAAATGTAGTAGCTATGTACAGGTAAATCTACTGATACTGAAAGGGTGTAAAATTTGACTGTTTTATCAACCTATTTTTTAAATTAGGTGTCTGGTAGCAAGATTTGGCAAATGGAGAGAACTTGCAACTGCTGTCAGGAATCTGGTGAAAGAGAAGCTACGGTAATTTTGTTTTGCCCAGATGCAAAGAATGAAGAGAAGAGATTTAGAAAGGTATGATATTATGTAGAAAACAATTCATTATATTATGCCAAGCTCGTTGTAATTGTGAACCTACTACATAGACTTTGATTGCCAATTAAGTAATGACAATGATTCATTACTTTAAATCTAGCTTTCTGGAATTATTTTGTTAATTTGTAAACTAAAAGTTACACTATTGTATAATATAACTAGCTGGGCTGGCAGATGCTGTTCTGCCCTTTCTGGTAGTTAATGGCCCAACGACAGCTCTACCTATCGGATCCTAACATATCTATAAACCATCGGCTCGCTAAAACAAATATGTAAATATGAGCCCAATCGGTCAAGTCGGTCAATTCAGAAGTTATAGAATCACTATTAAATTCTTCTTATATAATATAAAAGTTATACGTTTTAATTTCAGGTTTCTACTAAAGCTCCTCTTGAATGCATGTGTCGCCCTTGTGGAAGTATAGAAGAGAGTGCTATAATACCTCAAGAAGTGGCTGGCTATTCCGAAGAAGGACCTCTCTACAATCACTTCAGAAAGTCGCTATAAATGTTATATCAAGAACCGCAAAACATGAAATACGATTGTTGATTTTGTTAACGTTTACTTCAAATTTTATAATAAAATAAAGCTCTCGTCTTATATTGATTTTTTTTTCAGAGAATTCACATGGTATAATTTTATTTCGGTACAAAATTTGTATAGCGTTTTTTGTAAATTGGTTGAAATATGACTATGATTTGTGAAGATGACAGAAAAAATCATGTCGACTGGGAGCTTTACAGAAGTTCGCTGCGTAAACCAATAGAGTTATATGTATTACTCTGCTAACTGTGCGAAGCAGAGGCGGGTTGCTAGTATTTTATATAAAAAACCCTTTGACAGGCCTCAGTAATATTAATTGTTGTATTTAATACACATTGTTTTTTTTTTGCAATTGAATAAGTATTTTATTTATATTATTTAAGAGAGGTAGGGCACAGAGAAAGTTCCAAAGAGATTTCTGTCTACTTGGGGCAGTCCGACTGGTGGAATAACCCCATCAGAGAAGAATGCAACCAAAAAAAATTGTGTTGTGTTCCTGCTGTGAGTAGGGCTTCCAAAGCTACGTGGGTAGGAGGGTTCAAGGTCGTCCATAGACTACGGTATACTTGTCATACTTACCTTACTTACTTATCATCAGGCGGGCCGTGTGCTTGTTTGCCACCTAATTTGTATAAAAAAACTTTTGAAGCAATGATGGCTCAATGGTAGCGTGTACGGACACCGCGTCGATTGACGTGAATTCGAATCCCTGCAGTAAGCCTGAGCTTTCGGTGAAGGAAAACATCGTGTTGGAACCATAGCATGGTGGTAAGGCATGCCCGCCTGACTAGCTACCACACTCAAGTTGAAAATCTGTCGCCAAGTATTTATAGGTATATTCTGGCAGCTACACTTGAGAGCCAGTTCCTCCAGTAGGCTTAGTGTGTTATACTATATCGGTCCACATAGTCACTTAACATCAAGTGAGCTTGTGGCCACATGCTAAACTCATAAAAACTAAAAAATAAACACAAACGCGGACTTTGCTTTCCTAGGCCATGGCCGTGCTCACTGCTCAGTGTTGAAAGGTGACAAAGTTGAAATAAAGTGTTGTCGGCTCAAATATACTGTATTTACGTCATAAATGCAGTGTTTCTTACAAAACCCTTTTTGCAATACTATTATTTTTACAGTACATACTAAATGAATGAGTAAATATATATTTATTCTTGTTTTCCTTTACTAAGCAGTAAATTATCATTATCGCTCACTACAATTATACCCTCTTTTAAAACATCCTAAATCACTACATTTCTAATATCATTTCAGTTGATACAATATTCACGCATTATTAACATCAAAATCTAACTATCGTGGGCACATTACGTTTTCTTTTGATTATATTTACTTACACAATATGGAAACCCAAAGGAATACGATTGAGGAATATTCGAACGAAAGTTAAAACCGATTTTGTCATGTGCTAAAATACAAAAGTAACGTCTATTTTTGTCTAAATAGATGAATTTTCGGCAAGATAAAATTACAGAATTCTCCATACACATTATTTTTACTAAAACAGTGTACAGTGAATTACACAAAATTATAGTAGATCTTCTGTAATAACAGTGTATGTGGCAATACGGGCCGTGCTTCTTTTTTGAAGGTTGCATTGCGATTCGAATAGCTTAACTCACGGAAATTTTACCGCAGTGTACATATTTATTTTTTATTTTGTAAGATAAAACATTGCTTTAACAAAAAAAAGCAATGCTACTGGACGCTTTAGGTTTTAATAAAGTTGGATTGTTAGGGCTAAACCTTGTCTACTTTTTTTTGGATGATTAGCTTTATACCTAAGGCTAGCAACACAGGGTTTTACGATATACCACTATAATATAGTCTCTCAGCTCCCTCCAAAATAATCACCCGCCACGACCACGGCAACCTCTGCGGCAACTCAAGCCTAGGTCCGATCCATCGGCATGGAGCCCTTGAGTCAAGCAGCCGTTCGCGCGATACAGTGACTCTACATTCACTAGCTTTCACAGCCATACATGACACTGCATTATACACACATGCACAACACACAGGTACATAGGTTCTGTAAGGGACCTTTTTTTTACTTTTTTTGCCTAGTTAGATTAGACAAAAATTTTCAGACCACTAAATACACATACACATGTTCCTTCCCTCCTCCCAGGGGGCAGAAACATGTATATATGTATAGTTAATTTATATCGAATTACGGATAGGGAATTAAGTCAGATCGCGACTTAATTGCATACGCTTAACAGTCTGAGCCGAGGTTTGGCATCCTCGGATGTTGTTGCTTAGCTTTCGTGGCTGAGTGCCTTAAGCGCTCGCCCCCAAGCCCGGTAAAGCTGTAAAAGCCGCAAAGGCTCCAGAGCCCCTAAGGCTAACAGTAATGTCAGTTCGAAAAAAAAAAAAAACCTCCAAAACACTCTGTCTCCGTGTACAGTCTGTGTAGTTATTGTTTTGGTTCTTGGCAGTTCTTGGTCTATGGTTGTTGTTTCTTTAGTTTGTTATTGTTTTCGATAATTGCTAATACATTATTTTTCTGTAAATAAATAACTTTATTGAAGATGAGTCGACGTAAGCGAGCAAAGGTAATTATGAATATTTTTAATTGAATTTAAATCATTAGATTTTTGCTATAGAAATTGAGAGGTTATGTTTATCGATTTTAGGTAGAAAACCGCGAAATTGAGGAAAAATTAAAACAGGATGGTTCCGAATCAGATTATTCTGAGAAAAGCAAGGTCCCGTCTTCTAGCCCTCCGTCGATTGTTAGTCGTCGGGAATCCTCATCGAGTCGGACAACCGAACAGAAAGATCCGAAGAAAGAAGAGAAGACTGTTATAGAAGAAACAAAAGCTGAGGATGTTGAAGAGATTCATTATAAAGATATGCTTAACAGGTATCTGTTCCTAAATTAAGCAACTATTAAGGGCACAAAAAAGGAACTGTTTACTTTGTCAAAAAAGTTAACATTGATATTTAATTTTATTCTATGCAAACTGTACTCCAAGGTTTCACCCATGTTAAATTTATTCAACCAACTCTATCCCGCGCCGCTTCCAACGCACCAGTGTAGCCTATCATTGTTCTCAATTCCCGTACTTGTCTAAGCTTTCCAGACTGCTTGATATTCATGATTACTGATCGACTCCTGAGAGTCTTAACGTGAAGTTATATAGCCTACAACCTTCCTTAATAAATAGACTACAAATTCATTTTTTTTTTCAAATCTGACTGGTATTTTCAGTTGAGCATTAAAAAAAAACAAACAATTGTTTGAGCGTTACAATAATAGAGATTTTTCACTGTAGCTTTAATTTTTAAATTTTTTTTCTTAACTTTTAGCCTGGAGGGTGCGGCTTTTCAGTCACGTTTGCCTTTTGATAAAATGTCTTCATTAGAGGCAGAATGTTTTTCGGATCTGCAAGGACCTTCAACTCATGCATTTGTTCAAATCAGGAACCGTATATTAAAAATGTGGTTTGAGGATCCAAAGAAACAACTCATTCAAGAATATGCAGTCCAGAAGATGGAGGTGAATATATTATAATTGTTGTGTATAATATAATGTTTATTATGACATACTTCATGACATTGAGCTAAAATATCACAAATTACATTTCAGCGTTAAAGAGACTTTTGTATGATGAACATTATTGTTACTTGTCGAGTGCTTAATATGTATATAGGCTTTTACAGTTTACTATTGTATGAACTCTGCTATGTTTGGAATCAAATCGACGGCTCCCACGCATAAAGTCGAAACACATTTTTGAGTAAAATTGTATTTTTGTGTCATTAGAATCATAATATACCGTATTAAACATTCCTGAACCCTAATTACTGAATTCGTGAATACTAATATCTTCTATAAATTATGAGTTTTTGAATTATACAAATGAACTATATCAGTAACGTTTACAAAAATAGCTCTCCTGAAAAATATCGTTTTTTGCCTTGCGACCTTATGCGTGGGAGCCGACGAAATGGATGTACAGAGTATCTCTAAATATTAATATAATTAACCATGACTTTATGACTTCTTTACCTATTTATAATGAAATAATTAATCACAATCTTACGTGATGATGTAGTTCAAAGCTACCCAAACTGTGGTCTGTGGGCCATAAACTGACTCACTAAGGCATTTAAATTTGCCACCAACTATTTTAAAACTATCTTTAACTGAAAATTTATTCATTTTAAATATCTGTCTATTTATATATGAATCTACCATGGCTGTAAACAAGTATTATTTCGCTAAGTGTCCCATCATCTGACATGGATTGAAAATTATGGTTATCCGCTAATTTTAAATTGGTAGCTTTGCTGTAGTCAAAGATAGTAACACACCATGCCTAAGAAGGGATCTGATTGATTTGAAAATCTCAATGATGTGTGAGAAAAGATTTTCGAAATTCAGGGTCATCCATAACCATCAATATAAATGTAAATCTTTTACATGATTTTATGATCCAAACACTCACTCTGTTCATTTGAACTGTACTGCAATTCGTACATCTCACTTTAGTGTAGCTTGGATATTTATGCAGTGTGGGCACGCTAATAATACGATAATTCAGATAGTTTGAATCAATGCGTGAACCTGCACGTAAACACCAATAAGTAAATATAATACTCATGAAGTGATTGAGATTTGGCTGACATTTTTATAGGATTTGTTTCCATTTTAGAAAATATTTACCGTTGCCGTTGATGTATAGTAAATTAAAATATTATAAACTATCATACAACTTTTTAGGCTCCATACAATGGTGACCCAGCACTGGTGATGAGGACTCATGCATTTTTAGAAAGACATAGTTTTATAAATTATGGAATTTATGAACGGATTACACCTATTCCTACTCCGCCAAAAGGGAAGCAGAGACCTAAAGTCATTATTATTGGTGCAGGTATGTTTTCTTCATTTTTAATCTTTCTAAGTAATTAAGAAATTTTAAGATGAATCATTTAAATTGGACTAACCTATTGGAAAAAAATACTTTAGTTGAAACATATTTAAATTGTATGTATGTATTTAAATGTATTTTTCCTAATATTTCAATTTCGGTTTACAGGAGTGTCTGGTTTAGCAGCAGCACGACAACTACAATCATTTGGTTGTGAAGTAGTTATACTTGAGGGAAGAGACAGGGTTGGTGGTAGAATTGTAACATATAGGAAAGGACCCTATGTGGCTGATTTAGGTGAGTAAAATATTAAATGATTCAAATTTATTTCACCCACTCTCACTTCTTAGTAACTAGACCATCATTTTCACGTTGATGAGCTAAAAAAATCAAATTTAACATCTTGATGATTTAATAAATGTAATTTAACCCTTTACCCCATTCCGAAATTACAGGTGCTATGGTTGTCACGGGTTTAGGCGGTAATCCAGTAACCACATTGTCTGTACAAATGAACATGGAGCTACACAAGATTAAACAAAAATGCCCACTTTATGAAGCTACGGGTAACCAAGTACCGAAACATAAAGATGAAATGGTAAATTATTTTATTTGAATAATACGAATCCTTACTGGCTGTTTAAGTAACAGTAATAAATATACTATTTTAGCTAGATAAAATTATAAAGACATTAAGTAGTGGACATTACTTTTTTGATCATTTTTATAGTATCTTGTAATTCAAATGTAATTGTGAACTGAAACAGGAATTTTAGAAGCAAGTAATTTACTTATATGCTTAGGTTCCCAATAGTTTTTCTATAGCAAGAAATGTGATTTGAAATATTTCTGATTTCTATTAAGAATCACTATAATTTGTTGGCAACACTTATAGGACGTGTTCATACATTTATGGGAGATTGTCTTTTAAAGAAAACAAGAGATTAAACTTTTTAATGGAAATTAGTTATTTAATGCTTAAGAATTAACACCTTTATTACACAATTAACACCACCTTTTCTATTATTCTCCAAATTTTATATTGGTTTTCTTCTTTCATTTGAAGCAATGATGGCTCAGTGGTAGCGCGTACTGACATCGCGTCGATGCACGTGAGTTGGAATCCCTGCAATAAGCCTGAGCTTTCAGTGAAGGAAAATATCCTGAGGAAACCACAGCATGGTGGTAGGGCTTTTCTAATGCCCGCCTGGCTAGCTACCACCCTCAGGTTGAAAATCTGTCGCCAAGCACCAATACGTGTGTTCTGGCAGCTGCACTAGAGTTTTTTTTTGAACTGATCATTCTGTTAGCTTTAGGGGCCTGGAGCCTTTACGGCTTTTGCAGCTTCACCGGGCTTGGGGTCTGCACTTGAGAGCCAATCCTCCCACTAGGCTTAGTGTATAGGCAGGCATAGGTATAGGCATCTTGGGCCACATCTTCAAGTAAGATCAGGTGAGATTGTGGCCACAAAGCCAAAATGCAGTATGACAATAAAAAAAAAGTAAAGCAACTTTTGAGACAAACAGCAATGATTCCAAGCGTTGATGTTATATTCATTAGAAGTTGCGGCCTTATAAATGTTGATTAAATATAAGAAGCGCTTATCTTTAGCTCAGTTTTCTTCTAACAACATGGATTAGACAAAGAGAGAGATACTTTAATCAGGTTTAACTTTTTACAGATTTTTATAAGTAAAGCCTTTGATGTTTTAGGTGGAACGTGAATTCAATAGACTTCTAGACGCCACGTCTTACTTGTCACACCAAGTCGATTTTAACTATTACAACGACACGCCCGTTTCTCTCGGACAAGCTCTTGAATGGGTCATTAAATTGCAACAGAAAAATGTCAAACACAAACAGGTATTTACTAAAATGCTTAATATTAAATTTACTTTTTATAAGAACACATGTAGAGGTCATATATATTACAATGTTTTTTTAATTTTACATTTCAGATTCAACAGTTGAAGGCTGTTATAACACTGCAAGAGAAAATCAAAGCCAATATTAATAAGTAAGTTTTTTGTCACAATTTACCGGTTGGGTCTAATATTTTTTTTTTTAATTGTGTACCAGTTTTAAACTTGCAGCATTTTTATTCACTATATTTTTATAGCCCTAGCTAAGTTTCTATAGTGAAAAGTGTAAAAATTTGAAATAAGTTTTGTTTTTTAAGTTTTATTTTACAAATTGCTGTGCAGTTGCTCAGTCAAAAAGATAGCAACATGCATATAATTTAAAAGCTAAAGAAACCATTTTTAGAACAGTATAATAGATAATATTATAGTTTTCTCATAAAAGCATTTCGTTAGCTAAATTTAGAAATGTATCCTCCATTAACGATTAACCGTTAATAAAAGTTTTGTCTGAAAGCAGCATTGTTGACGAGTATGAAATGAAAGTATTTTTCTTATAATTTGATTATTTAACTATATTTTCTGTTTTTCTCTTAGTTCAGCATATGTATATATGTATACATATTATAAAACTCAACGTCTCTCTGTCTTTCTGTCCGTTTATGTTCTTTTCACGCGATAACCACTTATCTGATTTACATGTTTTTATTTTAATTCATAGTATGTTATCTGGCCAGAACATAGGATATATTTTGTTACATAAAGTAACATCCGAAATAATGGTATAGCGGTTATTCAATTCGAAAAAAAGCCGCTTTTGAGGCGATTAAATGGCTTAGTAAACGCTGAGTTAACCATAAGAGATATATTAAAATAATGTTGTACGTAATTTTGTAGACCTACCAAAATATATATCGATAGCATATATCTATCTCCTAAGGATTACCTACAATAAGCACTTTTGTCTCTTAAATAACCGGCGGGCATTCACCGTAAGTTGGAGCGGGAGCTTCGAAAACCGCTTCGAATGACATCGCTTCGAATCCTACAATGACTCTGAACTTTCGGTGAAGGAATAATACATTGTTATGAGACCATAGTATGATCGAAGGGCATTTACTATTGCCTAACTGGTTAGCTGCCATTCCAAGTTGAAAGTACCTATAATGGAGTGTTCCGGCAGTTGTACTTGAGATTTAATCTATCCTCTAGGCTTAGCGTGTTATCATTTTATAGGAGAAATTGCTACTTAATATCAGATGAGATTGTGATGTAAATAAGAAATTGATGATTCATTGACATTGATTTGCCACAGTGTAAGCTAACGGTGGAACATCGCCTTTGAAGTCTCGCGAAATTTATTTTTTATTGAGTTAATATGTTGGGTGTCTCATTGCTAGTAGTAATGCTCACCGTCGGATTTCCTTATTACTAGTAATAATATAATTAAAATACCCTAATATGTGTCTCATGCACCGTTTTATAGTAGGTGTCAGGTGCCAGAAATATTATTAATAAAAATATTTATTATGATAAATCGTTCGTCGTGATCGGGCGTCGTCAAAATTTTGTTTATATTTAGAATAGAGTGTTACTGTGAGCAAAAACCTCAACGTTAATATTAAATTTTGTGTTTCACAGTAAAATTATATCAATATGAGTTCGTGACGAAAAAATTACGTCTGAGACATGTTTACGGGTCGATTAAAAACTTAAATATTTGCCATTCAGTAGTCCTATAAGATTGTTTTTCTTTTAGAATGAGTGATATACAAGAACTCTTGAAATCTATGAAGGCAGAAAAAGAGAATTTGCTAGCTGAGAAGAATAAAACTGGCCCAGGAGACGTCAGCGTCCTGCAGGAATTTAACTTGCGTCGTTTGAATCGAGAGATGAATTTGTTGTGCAATGAATATGACGGATTGATTTCACAGAACACGACTATTGAAGATAAACTAAATCAGTTGGAGTCTAATCCGCCGAGGTATTTTTTTATTAATTATTATCTCCGATTTCCTGAGAACTCTTATACATATAATTATACCCGTGGGTAATAAAAGGCTGTTTATTTTCACAAACATAATTTATATGTACTCAATAAGACAAAAGTGGAATAAACGAATTATTCAGATGTACCCAGTCACAGTTGTAGTTTAGAGAAATTATCTATACAGTACTCTTGTGTTAATAGTCCTCTTGCAGATTTCTTACTTTTGTCGCTTCTTATTTTTTATTAGTTGTCCATAATAGGACTGTTCGTCGTCGGAATATGAGTCGCCTATATGTCGGAAAAAATGTAGTACAGTGTAGTACACCGCGTCGATCGTTGCAAGTTCGAATTCATGCAATGAACTTGAGTTTTCGGTGTAGGAAAACTTCGAGATGAAACCATTTCATGTTGAAGGGGAATTTTCTGAAGCCCGCCTGGCCAGCTACCACCCTCAAGTTGAAAATCTGTCGCCAAGTATCTACTGGTGTTTTCCGGCAGCTGATCTTAAGAACCAGTCCTACCACTAGGCTATGCGTTTTACCATCTTGGGCCACATCGTCACTTAACATCAGGTGAGGTTGTGGCCAAAATGCTAAATATACCAAATTTAATAAACCCCCGACATAAGTAACACAGTCATTGAGACCATTCCATTGAGTCCAAACACGATACCTCTCCTGTAAGTAGGTGAAGAGTTAAGTATCCTACAGATTCCAGATGAAGTTGCAGCATTAACTCGAATGTTTCCATGTTCTTCTAATATCACTGAAGTAACAGAATACCAAATTTCGAGGTGATTAGACCTGTGAAAGATGCTCACATCGTTTTATCAATTATAAAAGAGCTATAATCTTCAAAGTCTTCAAACGGCTGAACAGATTTTCATGAATAATAGCTAAGAACACTCTTGATCTAGTCACCTTACAAACAAAAAAAAAACTAGACCAAAATCGTTTCAGCCGCTTGGGAGCTACGATGCCACACACACACAAACACACACACACGCGCGCGCGCGCGCTCGCACGCGCACACACACCTTGTGGTCAAACTTATAACACCTGTTCTTGTTGCGTCGGCGGTTAAAATAATAAACAAAGTTTAATGTCTGTACAGGTTATAACGCATCGATGAATTACAGTGTCTGTTTCTTTCTAGTTCCGTGTATCTATCGGTTCGAGACCGTCAGATACTGGACTGGCACTTTGCAAACTTGGAGTTTGCGAACGCAACACCGCTAGGCAACCTGTCGCTGAAGCATTGGGACCAGGACGACGACTTCGAGTTCACCGGGAATCATTTAACAGGTATGTTGGACTTTTTTTATTACTTGGACAAAGTGACGACACTGTGCCTGTTGTTACCATCACAGCATAATATAATCAGAGATTGTGAAGAGATTGACAATTCATTTTCAGTCGTCGCTGTAATTCTGGCCTTCGTAAATGCTTATTCACGTTCCGCTTGAAGTATCCGATATCATAGTAGATAAGGGTAACTCAGCAAAATTTCTTGCGTTAACTCAATTACTCAAGCGCAGCATACAGCAACGGCGCATTGATATGAATAATGGCGCATGAATATGCACCATGGCGCAGTAAAACGGTACGTGACAAGTGAGTCGCCATCCGAACTCCTGACAGGTGCGGCGCTTTGCCGCGGCCGACGCGCTGCTCTGAAGTGCGCTATGCGCCAATACGTTTGGAATAAGTGTGTTGACTCATCCGGCGCTGTAAACTGAGTTGGCGCAATTGAGCGTTGGTAGCGCAGTGTTACCCATGTCTATATTATATAAAGAAGGGTAGGAAGTAGAATAAAAAAATAATTGCTACTTTGTGAACCTTTGTCCAGACTAATTATAAATAGATAGCGATTTAAAATGAGTAAAGTTTTTCAGTTCAAAATAATTTTAAAAATGTCCTGAAAATTTAAAAGGGCCACTATATGGCTCGCGAGCCATGGCTTGGAGAGCTTTGGTTTATATCAACTATTCGACGACTTTGTTTGATTCGATCATTCAAAATTTCCATTAAATATTTTTATTTTTGGAACCATTCGTAAGGTTTTTTTTCAGTGACTGTATGGTTTACAGAACGAGTCTTACGTATATTTTCTTAATATAGACATTTAGTGAAAGTACCTATATGCAAAGTGATATTATTATGCAATATGATTTAATTATTATATAGTGAGATACATTTCACAAATTAATACGATGATCTAGAATAATCTAGATGAATTCGGCCACGACGATGCTTTGCAGACTGCTTTTATGTATAAGATATGTTTTTGAGTATATAAACGGGCGTATATTAAAAGTTATATTAAGGACCGGCTTTCTGAATAAGATTGTTGATAATAATTGGTAGTGAAATTCAGTTTAGAGCAAGGACGATTCTTTAGAAACATACTCTGATGTCATGCTTTTCATGTTGCGGTACCACTGCAAAAAGAGTACAATTTAAAGTAGCTAAATTGCTTCAACTGTAGAGACAATTCAGAAATACAGTCTAGAAATTTCTTGAAAGACAAAATATTTTTGGCTCAATAATTTGTAAATATTTTACTATGAAAATTGTTTGCGTAAACATTCTGTGCGCCCACATGATTGTTAGCAACATTTATTGATGCTGCTGTGGCTCTGAAGTAGGTTCAGTCACGAAGATCTAATCAATACAGTATATATATAAATCCCACATAATATATGATTTCCACAAGGCAAAATATTGCATACTTAGACTATATAGACACCGCATGTAGTACAAACAGATGGAGCCGACTTAAGCTATCTGTGTGCGTACGGGTAGTCAATGTATAAGTTTGTGATTGTGTGCGTGGTGTTACCAAAATATGTAAAATTCCGACAAAATAACTATATATTTTTTATGAAATATAAATAAATATGTTTTTTTTTTATGAACGTTTTACAAATTTTTGAATATAACAGTAAACAAAATTAGAAAACTTGATTTTACATCAAATTTCGGTAATACTTCCGTCTTGCTTCTGTCCGTCTACTAGCAATCCGCCCCGGCTTAACACGGGTAGCAGAGTAATACATACAACTTTATTGATTTACGGGGCGCACACCAGTAAAGCTTCCAGTCGGCATGGTTTTTTCCAACATTTTCCACAATCATAGTCTTATTTCAGCCAATTTACACAAAACCATAATGAATTATACACCTAAACCTTCCTCATGATTATTATTTATTCCATCCATCATTCTTTCCATTGATAAATCCGTTCGGTAGTTTTTGAGTTTATCTTGTTCAGACAGACAGATCCGGCGAGCGACTGTATTTTATAATATGTATAGATTATTATATAAACAGTTAATTATAATTTTCATAAACAAAATTATCTAAATATATCCTTTTTGAAAAAAATATCTATCATAACTTTTAACCTTCTATTTTCTATTATAACCTTTTTGCCTGGAAATTGACTGTGGCAACACCGTACGACTCCATTGTGAGGAATAAAATATTTACAAAATAATAAAAAATATGATGAATTTCTAATACTTACGTATGAAATGACAGTCCAGTATTATTTTTAAGATTGGTTGAAGTATTTACACTTTTTTACTACGCAGAACGGCATAATTACTTTTTTCTTTATAATTGAAATGTGCGTTTTCGACCGTGGCTCGCGAACACTGCGGGCGAAATGGTATTCCTTTGCTATTTGGTATTACTTTTAGGTGGTTTCTCTCGCCCGTTGTAAATGCTATGTTCATTCTATTCTTTGGTCTGAGACTGCATATTTATCAATTATTTAATTTACAAAAAAAAAAACACAGTTTCGTAAATAAGAAGGTTTACCTAACCAAACTTCTTTAAAAAAAAAAAAAAAAAACAGTTTTTGGGTACATCTCATTAAAGCTTTTTCATTCTGGTTATTTTCCATCATGCGACCCCACTATATAAATATTCGAGTATGCCAGAGAACAGCGGACTAAAATACTGCAGCCTTGCCAAGTTAAAAATAAAATGTCATCAACGACAACGAAATTATGAAGGTGGTCTATTTAAATACATAAATAATTTTGTTTCCCGGTTAAAATATATTTCGATTTCACAAATTGTTGGTAATTTAAGTAATCAGTAAACTACTGTATACTATTTTTTAAAATTCTTTATATGTGATCTAAGATGGTAATAATACCCTTAGGCTAGAGATAAATGGGCTCTCAAGTAGAGCTGCGCACACCTATAGGTGCTTGGCGATAGATTTTTAACTTGCTAACTAAGTGAGTATTAGAAAATGTCCTACTACCAGGATATGGTTTAATCACGATGTTTTTCTTCACTGAAAGTTATGCTCATTGTATTATAGAATTCGTTGAACACGCATCGATTGACGTACTACGAGTATTATGAAGAGGTACAGTTTTTCTAAGTTTGTAGGAGGTAATTTTTCGAACTACTGACCCGATTCTAAAAATCTTGATAGTAAAGCTACATTATCCCTGATTGTTATAAGCTATTTTTTATTATTATTATATTTTGTTTTATAATTAACGGGAACGAAATTATTCCTAAAAGCTACATTCAAGCCATGAATAATATTTTTATTAAATGTTACATCGTAATTAGGTGTAATTAAAGCGTATCATATCACGGGCGAACGCTAGTCCAAAATAAATGTTATCGATTACTAACCAAAATTTAGTTACGCCACGTGTTCGTGCATGAAGTATCAACACAGTGCCGATAACAAAACACTATATTAGTTCAGTTCCTGTAACTAATCGTGCCGACATGCGGCATACGGTCGCGATCTTCTCGGCAATAACTTCAATTAGTCTCGACTTTTGCGACTCGTTAGCGTTTCTCGAGCGTTTCTGTGCAATCCGCCGCGATCGATGCCTCATTGTATCAAAACACAAAACATTCTACTGTATAGATATTATTGTCCCTAAATGGTCGGCATAGTACAACCCGTTATTTGTTACGACTCACGAGGGCATTCGTTTTGCTAAAAATTGGTATACGATAATAAGATATCTTTTAGGAATATGACTCACAACACTTTTCTAACGCTCGGTATATTTGCCCACGTATGTTAGTAACAGTTTGTTACATACCACACTGAGGTGACGATGACACAAAATCTTCAATAAAATATTCAAACTAGTGAAGGCTTCCGTTATATATTTATTGGTAAGGTATACAATTTTGTATATTATTATTTTGAATATTGTAAACATTTTGAATTGTACAGGAAACTTTTAGAAAAGGAACATTTTACATTTACAGTTTTTGGAAAAAATGCACAGTCAGCAAGATAAATCGGCAATTTTCATAAAACTTATTCATGTCTATTGATCTTATTTCTTATGAGGATTAGTAAACTCTATGGGGCTTACTGAATTAGAGGACTAGAAATGGCAGAAATAAAAAAAATCTTATACATTGGGAAATTGTCATGGCTTCCACAAACTGTTGCAACTTTTGCAAAAAAAAAACTAACCTACAATTTTATTAAAGTTTGGTGATGCTTTTATTTGTGGTCGGAGGCGCGCCCCGTTATAAATGTGGAATTTCGAGTTAGTAGTCGGTAGAGATCTTTTGCACTTGTTATTCGATTTTTACGCCGAGCTGCGTTGCATGTCAGTAATAATTATCATTATTTCTCACCGCAATTTTCTACTTTTTGCAATCCTATAAATTACCCACTGACTTTTGTGAGTTGTTATAATGACTGTTACAGAAAATATGAGAGCTTCGTTTGACTACTTTATATACATGTTGAACAGAGAACTGAGACGTCTTCGTTTGCTTTACGTTTGTTATTGAACTATTTGTGCCCCACGGTTTCATCCGTGTTAAATTTATTCCACCGAGTCTTTACCGCGCCGCGCCGCTACGCTTCCGTTGTTAACCTATCGTTGTTTTCACTACCCGTACTAGCCTACAGCTTGCTAGATTGCTTGACATTCATGGTTGCTTCTCCGCTCCTTAAATTCTTAGCGTGAAGTTATATACTAAGACGGATCAAAAAGTAGTGAGAACGATATACTCCTTGGTAAAAAAAAATACTGGCAGACATAGCTCAGATACATATTTGTAATATTAATAAAGAAAAAAATCTTCGATTCTCTTTTGTTTTTTCTGAATGTAGTCATTTGTTTCCTTCATGTCGGAACGTGTTCTCGAAAATGGAGAAAAACTAAGTGAGAGCCGTTATTAAATACCTCTGTTTAAAAAAGTTAACGACGCAAGAGATTCATTGCGATTTGGAGGCAACATTAGGAGAGTCTGCTCTGCCGTATTCCAATGTCGCAAGGTGGGGTTCTCAATTTCGAGTAGGGAGAATGAGTACGGAAGACGAACATCTGTGCGGACGTCCATCGACGTCAGTTACCCAAGAAAATGTTGCGAAAGTCGATAAAATTGTATTGAGCGATCGAAGAGTTACCATCCGATACTTAATTCAAGAAACGGGCATTTCATATGGAAGTATTAAATCCATATTGAAACAATCTTTGAATATGAGAAAAGTCTCCGCAAGATGGGTGCCGAGAATATTAACCGACAGTCAGAAACAAAATCAACTTGACATTTCGAAGATATTGTTCGACAAGTTTCAAGGAGATTCTGAAAACTTTTTGTTTCGTTTCATTTTGTTTGGACCCATGTTTCGTCCATCATTTTGATCCCGAGACAAGCAATCTTCGTAATGGAAACAGTCATCATTACCGACCCCGAAGAAGTTTCGTGTCGTGGCATCGGCTGGCAAGGTTATGGCCTCAATATTTTGGGACTCAGAAGGGATATTGTTGATTGATTACCTGGAGCGTGGAACCACTATTACAGGCCAATATTATGCAGCTTTAATTCCCAAGTTGAGGAATGCCATCAAAGAGAAAAGGAGAGGGAAACTTCGAAGGGGCGTGCTGTTTTATCACGACAACGCACCCGCGCACAGGTCGGCAGTTGCGATGGCTACCATTCAGCAAGCTGGCTTCGAATTGGTTGACCAGATTTGGCGGCTAGCGATTTTTATCTGTTCCCCAAATTGAAAAATACTTAAGGGGAAACAGGCACGAAGACGATAACGAGGTGATGGATGCCGTGGAGAGCTTTTTGCAGGACCAAGACAAAACTTTTTTTGTGAAAGGGATTGAATCCTTGGAAAAGCGCTGGACTCGGTGTGTAGAGAGACTCGGAAACTATGTAGAAAAATAAATTATTAAGTTATCAATAGTCATTATATTCTATCTCATTCTCACTACTTTTTGATCTCTCCTCGTAGCTTAAAACCTTCCACAATAAATAGGCTATACAATGCCAAAATAATTTATCAAATCTGACTGGTAGTTCAGATTCTGCACTGAAAAAAAGTTTGATTAAGAGTAGCTCAAATTTTACCTATTAGTTACAAAATTCGGGGAACTACTAAACTGAGGCCTACTAGTAAGTAACCAAACTCAGTTTTGTAAAATAATTTTAGTTACTTTTTGATGAATTTATTTTGTTGGCTGGTAATGAACTAGTTTTGTGGTATTAACAAAACTGTTTGTGTACCAATAGCTTAACAACTTTGCAATACTAATCAAACTGCTTTATTTACATATAACAACAATATTTAGCTGTTTTCAAAATGTAGTTTATTTAACACAGTTTTTAATTTGCTTAAATTAGCTTAACTTTTTGGTTACTACTAATGAATTGTTTATGTATTAATAACAAAATTTTTATGCTACCCGATTAGATTTATTAAGATACTGCTAACTTAATTATATAGTTACTTTTAAATAAAATGTTTTGTTATTAGATTTAATAAATTTGGCTACTGCAACCAAAGTTTATCTACTTTTAAATAAAATGTTTTGTTACCAGATTTAATTAATTTGGCTACAGCAACCAAAGTTTATCTACTTCTAAATAAAATGTTCTGTTACCAGATTTAATTAACTTGGCTACTGCAAACAAAGTTTATTTACTTTTAAATATAATGATTTAGTTATTAATAACTTAACTGTTTATTTATTACTTACTGATATTGCTTTGCTACCTGTCGGTAGTTTGTTAGCTGAATTTTTATTTGTTTTATTTAAACCAATTATCACGATTGCCATTAATTTAAATTACATTAAAATAACTTACAAGAAACTTCCAAAGTAGAGATCAGGCCTGCGTAGAAATCCTTAGGGGAAGTTCTCCAGTCAACATTTAATTTGTTGTTGTTGTTTTAATATAACAATATTGCAATCACTTTAATAAGTTAATCTAAATAAACGAAATAAAGAATCAGCTAACCACCTAGCGACAGGTAGCAAAACAATGTCAGTAAATAATAAATATACAGTTAAGGTATGTACTAATAACCAAAACAATATATTTAAAAATAAACTTTGTTTCAGTACAATAAATAAAAGATTATACCAATTTATATTTTGTTTTTATTGATGTAATAACAAAAAATTACAATTAAAAATGGTATCGCCATTAATGTAGCTAAGTCTGCAGCCTCTTCGTTACCCCAAAAATATTACTTTAATAATTGATTGTAATACAAATGTACAGTAAAATACATTAGTATATTAGCCCAAATAGGAACTTACCAGTTATGTCTTCATTTATTTTAAAATTCTGTCAGTTCTTTTCATTGCAATAATTTTGGGTCTTGTTATATACTAATTATTACTTAGTTTGTCATGATTTTCAGGATTCAAAACTCTAAAGTCCTTCTTCAAAAACTGCAAAAAATTAATTACGTATTGCAAAAGTATATTTAAATACTATATTTATACAATGTTTTATATAATTAAGAAACTGTATCACATTATCACTGTGAGATCACACTGAGATAGTGGTCAAACGCTAGCCTATCAGATATAAAAAGTTGACAAGAAGGTGGCCGCCTTGTTAAAACTTATCAGTTCAGGGAGTTTTTGTGACATCTCAGAATTCATATTCCGTGTTATTCTTTCACATCCCATTCACTTGTGCACGATAACCAAGCTATATTAAGCAAGATGCCACTAATATTACACAAAATAGAGTCAAACTACGCATTATTACGAAAAAATACTAAAACCAATAGTTACATAACTGACTAAAATCCCGCCAAAATCAGTAATTTAATTCAACCAGCCAGTTGGTTCCTATTTTCTTGAAAACTAACTAAGAAATAATATTGCGTACCTGCATAATTATCGATGTAGATTTCGAGATCCCATGATCGTAACTCATCGGCCATGGGATGGACTGGCTTCTCCATGTAAGAAAGTCGTCGGTGTTTCGTTTTTGAAAGTAATTTAACATACACCATGAATATTAAAACAGATGCACTTGAAAAACGCAAAAAGAATACAACTTCATAACAACAAAGCAGTTCATTCGTTAATTCAGCAACTGCCGTCGACGGAAAGAAGGAGAAGAATAATATAATTTTAACACTATGTACCAGTATTTCCATATGAAAATTAAAAACTACCGTGTTTGTAGCTTGAAATTATCGTGTTCAGAACTAGAAATACCGCGCATAAATAAAAAAAATATTATCTTGTTTTTATAATAAAGACAGTTTCAGACAAATCTTGTAAAAATAATGTCGCTAAACTTTCTATTATTTTTCAGAACCTGTTTTTTCTAGTGGTAAAACATATATTTTTAAAACTTTGGCACAATTTTATTAGGGTCTTCAAGTAACTCTTGCAGGAAGCGCACCGAAAAAGAAAAAACGGGCAATAAAAACATATGTACTACTTTTAAAGAGGTATGCAAAAATAGATTGCAATGGTGCTCTATTCTTTCTACCTTCCCGTGAGAGACATGGCGTGAAGTTAATTAGTAAATAAATCAGTAGAATGCAGTGGTGGAGAAGAGTGTCGCCTAAAGTTACAGGGTCTCAAAAACACGTAAAAATAAATAACAAAAAATTAACTTATTGTATTTTAAAGAAACTTCATAATTGTTATGGTTGCGATCAAATAGCGCTGAAAAACGCAAAAGCAAAATAATGCAATTAACGATAGAAAAATTTCGCAACAGGGCAACAAAAATCACCGAATCTAGAGAATAAATCGCTAAGGTGGCGACACTAATAAGCGCAGAAACTCGTACCGCGGGTGGATTGGAGATTCGTGTCGAAACAAGTTGGTTTAGTTGAAAAAATATGTTAATTTATCTACTATTTATTAAACAATTTGAAATAGATAACCAAATTTTAGCTAGGAATGTTTTTAATAACTTAGTTACATATAACTGTGAAAGTTTGTCTTCTAATTGATAATTAATTTTTGCTACAATAGGAAAATAAATTAATAAACATTTAATGGATTTGTTAGTCTATTATTTACTTAATACTTGCTTAGATATAACTAAACATTTTGTATAATAATTACTAAAGTGTTTGCCTAGCAGTAATCAAATAGTATTTTTGACTAAACTTTGTTTTGTATAAAGTAAAAAGTTTGGTTACTAAGAAGTAAATTTAAGCTATTTTCTGATTAGCCAAACTAGTTCAGCTATCCATTTTTTTCAGTGTGGCTGGTTAAATTAGCGCTTTCAAACAAACAATCCCAAAGCTATATAATATTAAGTAGTATAGTTTAGAAAACTATAAACGTATGAATAATATATTTCATATCTCATCAAATATCTTGTATATTTATTTTTCTATTTGGTATCACAACTTACAGAGTCTGCAAAAACCGTGTTGCTGCTAAATTTATATGTAAGGAGAGTTTAATATATTATTCCATAACAGTGAAATATAAAAAAGAACCAATTGAAATTTTACGTTTCTTGTTGAGTCAAAAGATATGCATCGCGACAACCACGATACTCCTCTTTTCTGACCCGCACTGCGCCGTGCGTGTGTTGTCGGCCATATTTCTCACTGCTCGCCTGTACCGGTGTTCGCGGCGTGGGTAGTTGAAAAATGACATCTTGATTGTTGCGCGTTATTCCACTCATGAGAATGTTATGCTGTAGTGGTCGCGTGCACTGCCATTGTCAAACTCCCCCAAGCCTCGGGCCATACAAATTGAACGATTGTTAACCGTTCCATGGAAACTTCTTGTTATCGTGACTTGTCACAGAGTTATTATATTTACTAAGGTATCCTGTTTTATTAACATAAGTCGCTTTAAGTATGCAAGTTTTATTAAATTTTAACCACATTGCGAGTAGATAATTTTTAGGTTCTAACTTAAACTGTCGTGTATTTTTCTTTTATACTTAAAGTTATAGTCTTTACCACGTCTTATTTGTATTAAGTACTTGTATTATGCTTTATTTTATTATGCTAAAATAACAAAAAATATAATATTGTGAACACTGTAACCATGTGTTATAAAGTATCAAATTTTGTTCAATGCTGCATTATTGCAAGGTACATGTCGGCGCTGTCATTTCAGCCTGCAAGCCTGTCGTTAGCTGGATATACACTGGCTGATCTCGAAACGGGACAAATTAAAAAGTTTCGCTAGGAAGGGTTTATCACTATATGCTTGATGGTCATGACCCAATCGAGAACAGATCCCTACTACCTGTCTTGATTACTGGATATACACCGATTCATCTCGGAACGCGACATGCTTACGCGTACTAATATAGCAGTTGTTACATTTAGTGTATGTCGGTAGCGATCCAGTCGGACACAACTGTCCCACCCAGAAAAACGATATATTTAATTTATGATATTAAAACAACAATGCTGATTTCGAAATGAATTATAGGTTGCTTCTGCTGTTTACCTACGATTAATGACATTCGAAATGAGTCTCTGCGATACGTGAAACCAGATCTTATTAAAGGCAGTCTCAGCCGCAACAAGTTTTTGATAACGCCGTGCGTGGTGAGCCAAGGGCAATAATGAATGTGATACAGTCGCGGCTTTCTTCATTAATCACGCTCTCTATGAATAAAATATCTCGACGTTGCCTTTAGGATAGCGTCTAGTCGTGTCGGTACGCTTACTGCTCGCAGCTGCGATCACAATCTCTGTCCGGTGCCTAATAGTGTTAGATCTGAAGAGAAATTCACACCATACGACCTTGTTTTCTATTGTTTAGCATGAAGTTGCCACTGGGGTTTGAAAACGGAATGGCCCTCTAGTTAATACTCCATCACTGGTTTGCTTCATTTACTTACAATTGAAACTAAACTCGTATATAGACACTTATTGGCTACACCTGACATTCTTTCAATTTATCTGCGCACACTTGGTGTTAAGTGTTAAATATAAAAGTGACCTGACCAAAATATGTTAGCCATTAAAAAAAAACAAGATTATTGGGAAATGGTTATTTGCGTGAACAAGTTCGTGAACAACCTACATTATTGTTATGTTTGTAAGAATAAGACAATATGTTTGTCATTCTATCTATTCAGGAGACGATGATTACTTCTTCAATAAGTGTGAGTAAAGTAAGTTTTTACTCCAAAACACTAATAGAGAGCAGGAATGAATTTTGAATTAGGAACATGATTACTGTTGCACGATGAAAGAAGTTAAACAAAGATGTTTTTTGAATAAAGTTACTGACCGGTTAAATGGGTGACGAGGTACGCGGTTTTATGATAAAGAAAAAAACTATTAATTGAAAACCTCGTGAATTTCAATTTAATAAGACTACAACAATCACTGTCCGAAAACAACAGTTCAGAATTTCATAAATGTTTCAAATATTAGTGAATCAATTACATTCTTCTTACTTACCTTGGCCAATAATAACATTCTAATACTATTTTATATAAATTGAGTTATATCTAGAAGCTTCTCTTATATTTGTTTTTTTTTCACCGACAGGGTTGAAAAGTACAGTTTGTCACTCGATATTTTTTTTTTTTGGATCTCTGGATTTAACTAAGAATCAAAGTGCTCCGTTCCTCTCTCAATTCGAAATAGCCCACTCGCCGTAAAGATATTATTAATTTATTCCCTTCTAATAACATCGACTATTATTTCAGTGCCACATAATTACAATTTTGTGAGAAAAATCGCAATTAATACATTTTTATCAATAAATAGATGCGCTATTACAGGATACCTGCTGTCTATAAGAAGATCATGCTCAGTAGCGGGACATAGAAAGTAGGATCATTCCTTTGGCCATCGAACAGTCTTGATTTATAAATGTGTCTCGATGCCATGTAAATGTCGGTATGATTTCTCTGCTCACAAGGATATCAATCGTGACGGTGGCGACACTAGTGGAGGCGTCTGGGGCGTCGATGAATAAGCAATGAACCGGCGAATGGCTTTATTAACCCGCCATTGTTCTCCTGTGATCGTTCTCATTGCGCAAGAGACACGTATTGTTCGTTCCTCGTTGGCTTTCACTACGAAAATGTGACGTCACAGCGCTCACGACCTAAATGCTTACGGTATTCGATATAGTACAATTTGCATTACCCGGTCTTAAATATTATGTAATGTTTCGTACTACGTATGCGGAATGCATGCAGGTCGATGGCAACACGCCAACAAGTGAACATTCAGGATCAGCCAGTTTCTGAGCGGTTTTCAGGCCGGCATGACAGCGGCGACTCGAGATGGTTGACCGATCTCTCGGCAGTCCAAAAACAACGGGAGTTTTTGAACTGTATTGTGCTTTTATCATCAGGTACAGTGTCCTGCTACTCGTGTATTAGGAAAAAATTTCGTTTATTAACATACTTTCTGGAAATAATTGGTATTTAAACTCTTCTTCGACGCAAAAAGCAATTGCCAGTGTCAATGTGTTTGTCTTCCTAGTATTTTATATATACAAAGTTGATCCAACAGGATGGTGGGTGTTAGAACTTTCGAGGGAGTTTTTGTGACATCATGTGACATCACAAAATACATGTTTCCAGTTAATATTTATAATTAACTTCACGAATGAACAATAACCAAACTATATCATGCAAAATGCTACCAAAAAAGTAAATATAAAATATAATAGTAAATTATATCTTTAATATTACATAATATAGGCTCAAAGAACCTAAGTTGATGAATTAAAAATAAAAATCCACATGGCCGCTCAAGATCCCGCCAAAAACTCGGGAATTTAAACTCCTAATATGTCTCAATATAGCAAAGCTGGACACTGGGCGACTTTAATCGGTAATGTAATTTGCATCGTACGCGGTACATCGTAGTATTTTCATAGTCGACAATTGGCTATTATACGAGCTCATATGCGCACTTTGCTTTTTATTCTATCACAGGTCTTGATTCTCGTTTTGTACTACATTTAGATAACGAGCAGTAACCCGTTGTCTAAACATTTGCTATAGTTGTTGAAATATAGCAAATTAAAACTTATTTGGTTTTGAAAAAAAAAACACATAATCGAAATCACTATTATACGAGTAAATTCGTCTCGTTATGAGTTTATTTATTATAAATTGAATTTTAGTAGGCCATCGCTTCGGTTGGATTTAATTTGAACTTGTACACACTCATTCAAATTTTGATTATTTCACGTTAGTTTAAATTGGTCCTCCGCTTTAACTTTCCTTTCATTGTAAAAGTTGTAATCCTCTTTGTAGACCCTAATTGAATTCACTGTTATGCTAATACTCTGATTTCCCATCTTATTTCGTTAATAGAGGTCTGTGGTAAACCAATTAAAGGGAACGTTTGTGGATTACTCAACTTTCGGTACACGAATAGTTTGGTGGGTACCTACTGCCTACACGGGAAATTTAACGTTTATCTGATCCTTTATGTAAATACTCTGTCGAATTGACATTTAAAGTAAGAATGGGTGGTACACAGGACAATCATTGAGCTCCTGTTACGTATGATATATTGAATTTAATAATAACATGTAACTTTATAGGAAGTAGTCCTGGTTTGGAATATCTTTGTTTGTATGTATGTGGTGGTGCATAATATGTCGCTTTATTGCGCATTTCTGAGTGTTTAACATTCCAACTCCTGAGCGTTCTTGCCGCTAAGTTTGTCGTATTGTGGTTTTGTTAACGTATATTCGTTCGTATATTACATTCTGTAATGTCATGCAGGCCATGCTTTGAAATCTATTACATGACTTTAGCTATAACTATTTTTTATTTATAGGTACTGTGATTTCGTAAGTTGAACTTAGATTGTTGTGTTGGTATTATACAGAATGGAAATATGGAATCAAAGGAAGTAAGGTATTTTGGAAATATGCATTTAACGATCCATTTTAAATGTTAAGCATACGCATTGTATACAATTGTATATAATTGTAACAGTTGTACGATTGCATTTACAAAATATAAATTAGTAATAAATGTGCTCAGACTTGCATTATGTAAAATTGTGATTTCATATGATTTTGCGCACATCAACTTAGTGCAGTGTGAATTAACTCTGAATATAGTGTATAATGTATATAATTTTTGCAGTAATGATGGCTTACTGGTAGTGTGTACGACTTTGCGTCGATTAACGGAGTTCGAATCCCTGCAATGAGTTTGAGGTTTGAGCGGTGAAAGAAAATACCGCGAGGAAACCATAGCATGGTGGTAGGGCTTTTTTTAATGCCCGCCTGGCTAGCTACCACCCTCAAGTTGAAATCTGTCGCCAAGCACCAATAGGTGTGTTCCGGCAGCTGCACTTGAGAGCCAGTCTTCCATTAGGTTTAGCGTGTTATCATCTTGGGCCACATTGTCACTTAACATTAGCCATCGCCACTTAAAAAAAAAATTATTATTTGCAGCTGCTATTACGTAACGTATAAAATTTTCTAAAATCATAATTTCAATAACGCGCTTAATCTTTTCTTTAGTGTTTTGTATATTTCCCTTCTTTATCAGGTGTTTTAATACCAGTTTTCAGTAACCCTAGAAAATGTCTTATTTGGTCACCAAAACATTTAGAAGTTTCATGAAGCAAAAAATTTAGGCAATTCCTTACGAGACGTTACAGATCACCTGAATTTATGACACTAATAACTACTAGTTTTTATCCTGAACGGAATAGTTTTTTTTTACTTTCCAGATAATATAAATACATGTACTATGGACATCGGTTAATAATAGTTTATGAGTGATTTGAACTAGGTCCACATAAGATTTTACACACGAAAAGCTACACCATTTAAAATAATAAACTATAATGTTAAAAATAAAAGCAATGACTATTTCATTTTTTTATTTAAATAATATATTTTGTTTATAAAAAAAGTTCAAATGAGGTATGTAAAATGTAAAAATTATATTTAAACTGCTATTAATTGAACACGGAAAGCATAATGGACATAAATAAAGTAGACTTTATTATAGGACTTAGGAAGTTTTTTTTCCGAACTGACTATACTGTTAGCCTTAGGGGCCTGGAGCCTTTACGGCTTTTACAGCTTTCCCTGGCTTGGGACTTAGGAAGTCGCAATAATCCAACAGAAGTCTATGCTTAGGTGTTTTCTTATATTCAGTAGGCAGTACTTGGCCAAATGTCTTGTTCATCTTTAATAAAAACGAGTACCTATTAGTATTTTTTCATATTACATATGTTTAAAACTGTATATTAGTCTGCGTACATAAGGGCATTGCGTAGGGTTGATGTATTTTGTGCGGTCGTCTGCTCAGCCAGTCGGTACGGCGCGGTGCGATGCAGCGTAAATACGGCCACATGTTCCAGCCAGCCACACAAATATAGTAGCTAGTACGTTTTCGAAGTATTTTTCTTTGTAAATGAATAGCGAATTTCATTATACCGTAAGATGTAACTTTCTGCAAATTATGCCATTAGTTGCTTGTTACAAGTGAGATTTCAAAACATAATCATTTTATTTTAATGAAACTATTTCGCATTTTATTCTTGAATTTAACTTTTTTTTATAGTTATAGGTTCTGGCGTATTGGCCATAATCTCACCTTATGATAAGTGACGATATGACCCAAGATGATAACACGCTAAACCTAGTGGAAGACTGGCTCTCAAGTGCAGCTGCCGGAACACACCTATTGGTGCTTGGTGACAGATTTTCAACTTGAGGGTGGTAGCTAGCCAGGCAGGCATTAGCAAAAGCCCTACCACTATGCTATGATTACCTCACGATGTTTTCCTTCACCGAAAGCTCGGGCTCATTGCAGGGATTCGAACTCACGTCAATCGACGCGAAGTCGTACACATTACCACCGAACCATCATTGCTTCAAAATTACTTTAAATAAACTTGACTGATGCTTAGCATATTTTCAGTAAAACTATTCACAGTATATTTTAATTTGTGTGTAGTGTTTATAAAGGTAAAATCACTCTGTAGTATGTAATAAAAACGGTTTTAATATAATAAAATAAATTAGAATTACTTTCAAATTTAAGTTTTCATCTCACTTAATAATTATTTTGTATGAATGTTAAGAACAGTTCTAACGCTTCTTAGATTATCTGTACCGCTCACTGTATTATTGGGATTTATGACGCATGCGCTTGAAAGCCAGCTAGGCAGTGTCATTAGTGAGTTATGCCTTAAATTAACCCTGAAATATAGTATCAAAAATTAATAAAGGATAATAGAGGAAAAATAATCTTTTTGTTCCGAGGTAATTAATTATGACACTTTCTACCATCTTATAATATTATATTACCTCATACTTCATAACTATCACATTGTGTATGCTATACCTACTTACAAATACATTTAAATATTAATACATATTCTCAATTAGAAGTATACAATGTTTTTGAATCAAACGTGGAAGTTAATATTTAGGATCAGTTAGAGCAGATGCCGGATCAATAACCGCAGATACCTATTATGTAAAGAACTACACATATGTCTTGTTGGAATAAATGGCGTACACTAATTAAAGTCATTATGATCTATAAATGCCTATAAGAACGAAACGCAATGTGTACAAGATAGCAGTGAGATAAGTTTTACGTATAAAATGGGCTTTAAAGAAAATCCATGAACAAAAACTAAACACCATTGAAATTCATATATTGCGTTGGGCGGGAGGAGTCACACTTAAAGACAAATTGCTAAACGAATTTATAAGGGGTAGTTTTAAGGTAGCGCCCATTACTAAAAACTGACCCATGAAGAGCCACATGGATCACGTAGTTTCCAAGGCTACTGGTTTCTTTCCGAGGCAAACCGCAGACCACTTGGATGACAAATGTCCAGAAAGACATGAAGAGTCATGGCATATCAAATGAAGATCTTGTGCAAAGTAGTAAAAGGCGTCTTTCGATCAAGAAAGCCGAAGGTGTGTAACGGGAACAGACGAGGACAAAAAAGAAGAATTAGCAGTATACTTTTTTGTGGTCGCTATTGCAGTTGTATTGGTGAGTACACTATTAGATTCTAGCAGAATACCAGTGCTGCAGTTTTATACTGAAATATGGATCTGTTTGGTGCCATGCAGTATACCTATATATTAGTAATTTGTGTTTTATATAATGTGTGCTAGCCAAGTGAATCTTAATTGAGGGGCAAAGACTTAATTTTAATTCCACTGACTATGCATATCTGAACATATATGTATTTATGAATAAAACATTTATATAATGAAAACTAATATGAAACGAACTAACTACGGATGGACATGTTCAAACTTAACTTATATTTACAATTACCAGTACTGAAAACGACCCAGATGTCGACGGCGAGCGTAAAATGAAACACGTTAGCGCTTCGGCTGACGTAGTTCCTTTTTTGTCACGCCGCCTGTGGAACGCCATTTATCAACTTTTTTATGAAATTTCTTGTATTAATTTATGCTTATGCGAAATTTAATACTGGATAGCTATCTGCGACCTTATCGCTACACGTTGCAGCTTTTTTGTTGTTTACATGAACTATACTGAGAACTTAGGGCAAACTATTCCTTTCATTTTAAAATAAATTGAACCATAGTCTTACTTTTGAATAATATTTCTTGTAATGTTCTGTTTTGTGTGTGTCGTTACGATATTTTGTTTTACATTGGAACCATTTAATATTTGAACGTTAATACATGAGATATATAATAAAATCCTGTTCTCATACATGCATAATATTTTCCTATACAAATGTAAATATTTGTTTTGTTTTTGTTAAATGACTTAAGTTTCCAGAGGAAGCAATATTTTTTTGCAAAAGTCTAACCTTATATTTTTATCAAACATACGAATCATACGTTCGGCGGCACGTTTTAAAGGTTTGCCCGATGCAATTACATCTGATGCTTGTCTGAACGGTCATCAGATAAGAGAACTAAAAACGCCTTGTGAAGTTACTTTAATTAAATTCTGTTATATTTTTTTGCCTTATCACATTTTCGTCACGTAAAAAAGTAACTAATTTGAAACACTAATTAAATAGAAGACACAGGAATATGTTGCAGGGTTTGTTGTAGCTCATATAATATTCCTGCTTCATCCTTATCCTAATTGTAGTAATTTGAAGGTAAATAGTAAATTACAAGTGAAAACGTACACAGGTGTCCAAGTTGAAGGCTGGAGTTGGTGAAGTTTCAACTTGCTAGGGGCATCCCACAAACCGCTTGCCGCAGGACAATTTCGCTTACCTATATTAACTTTTGCTTGGAGTAAATTTTCCTTCAACTGTGCGTCGCGACGACTGCACTTTCAAGTGGCAAAGTTTTAATCTCGTCTCTGGTTTGTGGGTATACTTTCAACGGGGATCGCAATCATGCTTGTTACTTACGTATTTTTTTTTTTGTGTAACAGCCAGTCCTATAATTTTAAATATATTATCATAATAATAGTACAACAAAATTATAATGTTTTGACAGTGATTTAATTTTTGTTTTGACCTTTTCAAAATTGGTATTAATACCATCCATGGGAGTAAAATTGTTAAGAGTATAAGAGTAGGTATATTTAATTTAATGAATTTTCAAAATATTAATTAGATAAAAAAATAGTTGTGAGCTATGTAATTTAGTATAGTTATAATATTGTCAGAATAAATGTTTTCTTCTTCGTGTCGGCCTATGTCGTATTAAAAATAAAGCCTGTTCCGTGGTGAAAAGATTGGCCAGTCAGTGAAGTTGGAATCGAGACAGACTGCCCAGGGTGCGTCAGACGTTCTTGATTATCGTCACTCGCGGAGGCTTTTTTCGTGCATCCAACTAAACAACCACACTAATTTATGAGTACGTACTTAATTCAAGATAAATAATTAATTTAACTCAAATCTATACTATAATATAATAAAGCGGAAGAGATTTTTGTTTGTTTAAACACGCTAATCTCTAGTCGGATTCGAAAAATCCGCGATACTATATGCCTATCTCTAATACATAAGCCACAATAAGATATTTTGTGATTTTTTTTATTGAAAATTTAAAAGTGATTTATGAGCATTATTATTGGGCATGGCATATTAATCCTTACGAACGACATCCATCATCATCAAGACAATTTTATGTAGATAAACTTTTTGCTTTAGAGCATGTTTTTGGACGAATAGTTTGGGAGATAATTTAAAATTAAAATAAGTCAACAATCGGCTCGGGCCTATGACTATTGATGTAGTTGTGCGAATGAGATGTGTGAGTTGTAACGCATAAAACCCTGGCCGATAAAAATATTTTTGTATTGATGTATTATAAATCATCAATCAGCGATTTCTTTTAAATTATACGCGGGTGAAACCGCGGTCACAGCTAGTTGATAAATAAAAATTACACCACTGTTTGTATTTTACTACGTACAACTTTTCGATTTTATCTATTTTCCGTATAGAAGTTTAAGAATAAGAAATATCAAATCAAATTACGAGATTCCATGTATGGGGCCTATCAAAATATAAAAATGCTTTGATGTACATCATATGCAGCGTCATTCCGCCGCCGTGGATTCCTAAAAGCGAGCACTTAACCACGGTGTAATTCCGGTAAAAGGTTCGGCGGGAACGCCGTCCATTCACTTCTTAATGTTTATTTAAGCGAAAAAGTTCGATGCTTATTAACCGAATTGGCGGTTAATGAAACGCTTGCTACTTAGAATAATATCAGGTTTATTACGCCCGTGTTGATAATATCACACATTATTTTCACATCTCATGGCAATCGGTCGTTTTATTAACCTGTTCTTCGTGTTAAAGTGTTTTGATACGTAACTTGATAAACTCCGAGTTATGTATTATTTCAAGACTACATCGCTGTAGGGCTCCATTCCTATGACTAAACGTGAACTTCTATTTTTGTATTGTTGCGCGGAAAAGTAACGGCTCTTTTCCTGATGGTAAGCACAGTTAAATCTAAAATCCACTGAGAAATGACAATCCAATGATGGGTGTCGTTGTCGTGGCCGCCCTGCGTAAATATATCTTCACTTTACGCTTGAACGACGCAATGTCGTAAGAAGAAGGAAACACAGTGACCGGTAGACGAAACCATAGTTTCACGGTATAGCAAAGTTTCCATTACTTCAACTATTGAGCGCTTGTTTCAATGTTCTTAAAGTAGTTCCATTAATACTAATTTTTAGTCAAGCTAAATATGTTTCGGGAACTCTATATCGATTTTCAATATCAAATCTTCCTACCTTTAATATGTTATCTATATGTAGTTATACATAATCAGTTAAGTAGTCGACATATTTTTTTATGACTAAAATAATACCGTAGTAATGATTCTTTAATATCTTTTTCATGAACATTCTATATACCTATCTAACGGTATTATCATATTTTATAAAGCACAATTATTTTAAATTTGAGTGTCTGTATTTTACATAATTATTGTATATAATTAGCAAGGACTTTTTGATATTACTAATATAATTTGCGATATTGTGTCGATAATACAATTTTAATAAATGTATTGTTAAAACTTAATATGTGCTTTAGTATAAAATAAAAGTACGTGTAATGAGGGAACTCATTAAGAGCTTTATTCGTTTTGCACCATCGCACGGATGCGGTTTTCCTCCTCCATTGAATTGTACTGCAGCGGCTGACTTCCGCGGACACCGGAGTCACTCCAGGGCTCTGCCGTTTTCACATTTTAATACTCGCGATAATGAGGTCTTGAGGCACGTGCTTTGAAGTAATACGCTCTGAAAATAAATTTATTGGAGTTAAATATTTCAAGGATAAATGTATTCAAAATGTTTATAGGGATCAAAACAAAACTTTAGCTAGCTTTATTACTAAAATATTAACAACAGCACAACGGGAAATCTTAATTTATTATTATTATTTGTAGAGTCGCTTTGTTATATTTTTAACCTGTCTATAATGTGTACACACAGTAGTTACTGATCCTAATATATATATTTTATTTAAAATAAATGTTTATGTTTATTAATCCCTAAATCACGTCGATATACTTTTGTTTTAATCTAATAAATATTTAATCAGTTGTGGATTCCCTTTATTTGTGATTCCTATATGTTCCGGTTCAATTATTTGTGCGAAAATTAAATATTTACCTACTCTGTATTAAACGTAAACGTCTCTGTTAAATGTTATTTTCATGTATCGTAAAAGCACCATCGGGCGTTTGTCTAAAATACGTACCAATAAAAGCGTTTCAGGCAATATTCAAAAGCGTTGGAACCCGTTTATTGTCCTAAACTCACGCGGTGTGTCCGATTCATTACATAATAAATGCTCTTTTGTGGTGTGAACCTTTTTACATCTTTTAAACAATAAATTACGATAAACTTCTCTGAAGAGTTTTTGTCGGGATCTTGATATGTTATGGTGTGGTATTAATTTGCATTCATAAACTTACGTTAATTTGCCCTATTTTATGTAATACTTGCAATCCAGGCCACGCGTTGCTTAGCAGAAACTTTACAGGATCACCCGCTGGGCTAATATGAAGATTGTCTGAAAAATCAAAATCACTCTACACTTTTTAATTTTTTATCGTTTTAGGTTTGGTGTAGTGGCTACAATCTCACCTGAAATTAAGTGACGATATGGCCAAAGATGGTGGTAACACGCTAAACCTAGTCTGGCTAGGTCTGGAAGTCTGGCTCTCAAGTGCAGCTGCCGGAACACACCTATTGGTGCTTGGTGAAAAATTTTCAACTTGAGGGTGGTAGCTAGCCAGGCGGGCATTAAAAAAAGCCTTACTACTATGCAATGTTTGGACTCCATAGGGAACATACATTACAAATGTCCATTTTTATAGATAATTGGTGACATTTTGCGTGATATACAAAGTCCCCGGACAGTTTTAAAAAGAAAACCACCATCTTATCAAAGCTTTTTTTGAACTCTGTAGATTATATAAATATCCTATCCACGTGACATTGTTATGATTGTGTATAAACGCACGTTGCCATTAAATAAGAAGAACTTCACAGAATCCTCTGTCAATGCTTGTTTGTTTGTAGCCTTACACGTTAAGTTCTTTTTCTAAATCAACAGAAATTGTAATGAGTTTCTGTTATGTGTATATCAGTGTATCACTGTGACACATATACTTAATGAGTTTCGAGTGAACTTTTGTCTAGCTGATATAAACTATCGTCTCACTTAAGACGTTAAATGAGATATATAACAGGGGTTGGTAGTAGCGTGTAACCCATTTGTACTTGTTTATCAATAGAGATAATGTCTCTTAGTGCGCAGCATCGCTCGTTGGCCATCGCGTCGCCACTCATTAGGTTGGAGAAAAGATAGCGGTACAGTAGTCAGATTCCTTCTTTAATTGCTAACGTATCTGTGCTGAGTTATCGTAGGTAGTCGTATAAAAATAAGAAACTGACTTAATGTTATGGTAGGTTTTTTTTCACTAATTTTTGTTAACTATTTATGCCTAAACAAAAGAACATCAAACTGCGAAGTCTGCCAATAGATTTCCGTGCGAGGTAATACAATCATAAATCAAGTATTGGTTAGTATTAATATTTTATTGTATACAAATTATTATATAATAGGAAGGTTAATGTTAAACAGCATTCTATACCATACTTCCAGGAGTGCCAGAGAAAAGTTTAAGCAACGTATAATTGTTCTATAAATAACGCGAATAAATATTATTTAATTAGAATGATAACTAAAATCTATAGTTATACCTGTGATTAGAATAACTTTATTTTCGAATATATTAAACATATTATGATATCACATAAATTTATGTACGATATTAAAATGTGCGAGTCCTTACCAACAGGGCAAACACACACTCGTTTATTTAGACCTTTTTAGCCCGATCGAAATATGAATAAAACATCTTCGTTCATAAAAAAACAGTAAATTTTCCAAGGGTAATACTTTCCTTGAAAAGAGGATAAGAAACATCGTTCACTACGTTATTGTAACTAGTAAACGTGTTGATGGTAACACGGATTTCGACTTAGGACACAAAGTCTGAGTGCACAATGAATGGAATTATGAGGGTATGTAACCATGAAGTGCAGAGATGTAAGCGCATTATTGCAAAGCGAGACGTCGCCCGTTGTGGGTGGTTTGAGGCCAACGACGACGTTTCTCGAATATACAATACATTTCAAACTCTCTAGCGGACATAGACGAAGAATAAGCGCTTTGATAGACGAAATGATCATTGCTGTTTTCAACCTTATTTGGGAGAAACGACCCATTTTTCTTCTGACGAAATTACGAAGGATACTATTGGTGCTCAAGCATCGTGTAGAATATACCTATACTAATAAAGCTGAAGAGTTACTTTGTTTGTTTAAACGAGCTAATCTCTGGAACTACCAGTCGGATTTTTGTATATTATAGCCAGTTTAATGAAGAACAGTACGAGTATAGGCTATTTAACTTCACGCTATGACCATACGGAGCGGAGCAGTATCCATGAATGTCAAGCTATCCGGCAAGCTGTTAGTGTTGTTAAATTATCGACTAACTAATAATTAATCGATAGTCAATAGAACTATCAACCAATCGATAGTTGGCATAAGACTGTGGATAGTTTATTTTTTGTGATTACAACAAATTTTTGCGGCGGATGATACTTTTTTTGATCGTCTTCAAAGTACGCACTCGGCGGAACACACGAATGACCTTTTTATTTTTGCTATCGTCGTTCGACAGCCTGACATACCCCTGAAATACATTCCGTACTAAGAAGCAATCGACAGTCAATCGATTCATCGATAGTTTTTTATTTAAACAATTCATACTATTGGATATTACAAACAATCTATGTTTTACCAACACTACTAGCTGTAGGAAAGTACGGGAAGTGATATCAACAATAGTCTACATGAATACATAAATTGAATGAAATCGTGGAGCACAGTTAGTTTACAATATGTTTATAATAACTGACCACTGTTTTCAGCTCAACTAAATCTATTGGACCTAAGCGACTATGTTTGGCTTATTTCTCTTTTAGTGTCACGAATAGATGATAAATAAATAACACATTTTTTGAAATGTTACATTAATTCGACGAAATTATTACGAATCAAGTCTATAATTAAACTATTTCGCATTCAATAAAGTACTACAAATTAGTTAATGAGAATGTTTTGGTTGACAGTTAGAAACGCCCTGCTATGCAAATGTCATTGTGATGCGTGGCCAACCGCGCCCTGTTACATGGCGTCTGCCTACGCGACGTACCTGAACCGAATATTACAATCTTAGCCAATGAATATTAACGCTGTGACATTATAATGCTTACCGAGGAATATGATGCTTATGACTCGCTGTAATCTTTTTGTATTGTTGTTACTGACTATCACTCGTGTGATATTTAGTTCAGAATATTATGCTGTATTTTAATCATAGACTCGTGATACTCTCTTGTTTGTAACGATTCATTTACACAATGTAGATGTTGTTATGCCATACATCGATTTCTTTGGAGATTTCTTTCTACTTGGGGCAGTGTGACTGATGAAATACCTCCATCTTACAGAAGATCGTAGCCAAAGATCCTAGTCGTGTGTTCTTGTGGTGATTTTAAGGCTCTGGGGTAGGGGGTTCAAGGTCGGCAACGCGGTATTACAAGCGTCCATAGGCTACGGTAGCCGCTTACCATCAGGCTGGCCGTGTGCTTGATTGCCACATTTGTTGTATAAATAAATATTAGGATTGAAACTTTTCCCGATTTAATGAAAATAAGGATAATAGTTTTTTTAAATAAACTTGATTACCTATAGGAATATAAAATACTTTACAATGTAAAGGTGATACGATAGGATATTTTATCGCGCACAAGATTTTGAAAGAACAGTTTAGTTTCACTAAATGGTTATCCGTCATTGATATCTGATAAGCAAATCGTATATTTGAGAGGAGTTGCAGGATATATTATATGTCAGTTCTGTCATCTGTTAAAAGTTTTCAATTATTAAGTGTTGATCATTATGGTATTTATCCAAACTCTGCTCGTAGTTGTAAATCGGACTGTTCCTTTATTTGGTACATAGTAATTAAATGACCTTTTTTCACTTATAGTTACAGACTATGTTTATATTGTTGTTTATTGAAATGTAACAATATTTTTGATGATAAATACACATGTTATAGATAATGTAATTGATATACTTTTTATCATCTAAAAACTACCTATGTAACAGTAATTTCTTAATAACTCTTACAATATAAGTGGGTGATGTACGAGTATGTAAAATATGTATTGTGATAATTAACTCTGTAATCCACAACGTCGAATTATGATTATATTTTTGTTCTTTGTTCGCTTTGAATAGATGTATACTGATAGAAAAGACATGTTGTTAGAAATGATGAGTATAATTTGCTAAAGAAGATGGTCTAATTTGATATCTCGATCAATGTAGGTATTCGTATTGTCACAACGTTGAGACATGACATTTTGTTAGCACATGGCAGCTCTCTATTGTTATGCAAGAAGTGACGAAACTTAAGTAAGCTCTTGCAATTGTGCCCTATAGGCCAGCGGAATAAAACGCTTAGTATAGGTTATAAGATTAGAACTTAATAACGACATTAACTTGTAATTAAAAACTATTCAGATTTAATTAGGCTTATGGAGTTAAAGTATAAAATTGCCGTTTTATATAGAAAATTACAAACATTTTTTTAATGAAAGTATATTTTTAATTAGTCGTTGTGCTGGAAATTATTTTCCTAACACTTTTGCCATTTTTGTTAAAGTTCACTGATGCCTCTGCGATAGAAATCATGTAGACGGGAATCAATGAACTCTTTAAAGGCGCTTTTAACTGCTTTATCGGATTTGAATTTTTTTCCCTGTAACAAACAACACAAATTCGGAAAAAAATTGAAATTAGTTGGAGCAAGGAGCAAGGACTGGTGAGTATGGTGGGTGTCGGAGAGCTTAATTCAGAACTCCTATAGTTTTGAGAATATCCGTTGTGAGGGCGAGCTTGTCCATCAACATTTGCAGTTAAAAACAGTACACCTCTTAAATAATTATTGTGACAGGTATCAATATGTTGTGACGAATTAATACCGGCATAGGTCCACAATACACTGACAAGGAGCTTCTTTTGACTAAATTTGCGTTTAGGACATGGTTTGGCTGCCTCCCCTTGTCCAACCAGTGAGACGGACGTTTTCGATTATCATACAGGATCCACTTTTCACAAAAAGTGACAATCCGATTCAGGATCCCCTCATTTGTGTGTCTATTCAAGAAGTTAAAGCAAGCCTCGACGCGATTTTGTTCTTGTTGTTCAGTGAGTCCATTCATACGGTACTCATTTTGCTAGTTTTTTATCTATCCAATTTGACGTAAACGAAGCAGTATCATTTTATATTTTACTTTGTAAGCTGCTGATAATTCCGACGTCGTTTAAGATGAAACTGCTGGCACTTTCAATTCATCTTTATCGAGTTTCGTTTCCGGTTGGCCATGGGAATCATTGTTGAGAACAAAATTTACAAAACGGAAGCGCTTAAACTAAAAACTTATCGTGCGTTAACTTGCGGTGCCTAGTTCATACACGTCGTTGATATTGCATGCCATCTGTGCTGCGTTGATGCTACGACGGAACTTGTATTCGAAAATAATGCGATTTTCGATTTTTCTATGCTCACAGAAACAGCGATATTAATGAAAAATATTAGTATAGTCAGTATTAAAAATCCGAGATACTAAAAAAATATCGAAATGCACTAGTCAGTATTAAAAATCTGTAATTTCATACTTTAACCCCTAATGAATTTTTGTAGTTTTGGAGCAACAATCGGCAATGTACCTACTGCATAGTTTATATATTTCAAATTACACTAGTTTACATGGTTCTTGTCCATGAAATAAAAAGTATTTTTGAAGTGAAACTTCTTATGCGACTTCCAAGCGTTAAATGTTAAACGTTTAACGCACATTATAGGTCTCTCCTCTTTGTGTGAGCCAGAGCGAGAGAGTAAATGTCGGTGTGTATGTATATTGCACAGTTTAAATAAAATAGAAAATGCCTTTTAAAATGAAGTTTCACTTCTATCGTGTGTGAATCGCACACACAACTTTTTTTCTTAACAAAACGTAAATTTAAATTATTTAATTATTAATTATTTTAAACTTATTTTAAAGAACATTTATATATACAATTTTATCTTTATTCTTGCGATTAAAACCAAATGTGAAGTAAGACAGAAGTAACAGTCATTTTCGGGGTTATTTGGTTCTTTCCCTATCATTGGCATATTAAAATTCAAAGATCTCTTTCCACCTGCAGGCTAGGAGCTGAGCGTTCTTCTACATCTTTCACAAAATATTTGAGGAGCCCACTTTTTGTCATGGTTTGAGACATATTTTGAAATAACAAAATTATGATTCTTAGTTTTTTGAGTAATTCCGTTATGGTATAACCTTTCTTAGATATAATGAATTCACTACAACTTAACAAAAACGGTCAGGATTTACTTTACATAATGTTTTGACATATTATATACATATTTATTAAACTGAACACTACACTGCATCAAAATTTTACAATGAATTGAAAGTCAACTTGTGGGTAGTTTGGAAATAAAATGTGATGATAACTTTGGTTTTTGACGTGATAAAAAATAATAAAACATATGGTTTCGATTAATAATTGCAACTAAATAAAATGATATAAAATTCACTGGAAGGACATTACTTTTTGTTATTTTGTAAACTAGTGTTATTATTATTTTGTTCATATTGAATATATAAATGTGTTTTAATTGCTAAAGACTGTGTTCCTTTAAAACGAGTCGTAATGGAAATTGTATGATAAAAAAGAGCATATTATTTATCAATATAGCGAATAACTTAAAATATGTTGCGTATGTATATGAAGTGTCACGTCTTTGTACTTTAGTGGATGATCATAAATTGGACTAGTAGTGCTTTGTGCTAAATTGTTTTACGATAGATTTAAAAACAAAAGTATGAAAAACACGTTGCTTATACGGGACTCCACTTAATTATTTTTTATTATTTGTTATGATATCCGCCATAATAAAACATGGTTTGTGAAATTTCAAAAAACAATACGTTACACTTTAAAATATAAAAAAAAACTCTTTGAAGATAGAACGGACATTATAAGCTGCTTCTTCCTTTTTTTGAAACAGAAATCTAAAAACGAACTGAGTTATTTTTTATGAAATCTCTGACAGATGTATTTAAAATTTTAATTAAATATGACTGTCGCGTTATTTGTGTATACTCGTATACATATGCTTGTATATATAATATCCAATCGGACAGACAACTCAGTGGAATGTGAATGATTTTTATTTGCCGGATCAAATTATAAATTTCGAAACTAAACTACAACCAAGATCTTCTAAGCGTATATGAGAGATAACGCCAAGAGTCAAGGTTTGTGCGAAGCCACTCGCGTCAGCTAATTATACTACTGTCACTACATTTCATTTTATTGCCAGCTATTTGCCACTTACGACCGACTTAAAACACTTGTTTGTATAAAACAAGGTAAGTCAATTTAAATCCATGGCCTTATCTAAATATTATCCAATTGAATGTTAATCGTGTTTTTGTGGAGAAATGTGATAGTTTACAAAATTGATCTATCACTTGTTCGATGTTTGATCGCAATCCCCATTTCTGATTATATTAAATTAAGATATATTGTATTTCTAAAAATAATTTCACCAACATAGAAATTGATTTAAAATAGACCCTAATAAAGCACTTATGAATGTCAAATTCTACCAAGAACTTACCTACTGTGAGATTTCTCTTTATCATTATTTTAAATTTCCGAAAATGTTTGGAAAATCAAAGGAACCCTTATAGTTTCGGTTTGTCCGTCTGTCTGTCCGCGGCTTATCTCAGAGATTCTTAGTACTATAAATTTGTTATTTGGTATGGGTATATATATATTACTCACACCGACAAAGTGGTAAAATAATATCTCTCCCCGCTGAGGGAGTCGCCGTGGGGGATCAGTTCACGGCGGCGAGGAAGGAAACAGGGGAACCTCCGGCACCCACAGAGGTCGAAAGGACGAGGCAGCAGGCGAAGGTGCAGGTGCTGCAGCGATGAGTGGAGGACCTGGCAGATGCGTGCGGTGGACGCTACACCATAGACACCGTCCGCCCGGTTCTCGGTAGGTGGTTCGCCAGCGAGCAGGGCTCTCTGAGGCTTGTGCAGGTACTGACCGGATATGGTTCCTTCGGATGGTACCTGCACCGGATACCTCGTAGGGAGCCCGTAAGTGTGCTGCGTGGAACGGACAGCGACGCGCTCTGGCTGCGGTGGTGGGAGAGGACTTCTCGCTGCCGAGTGTGTTAAAAGCCATGTTTGACAGTGAGAGGTCGTAGACTGCAATGGTTTCCTTCTGCGAGGATTTGATGTCGCAAAAGGAGACCGCGGAGAGAGCTCGCGAGGAGGATCCTCTAAGCTCCCTATCGACAAAGACAAATGGGTGTTAGGAGGAGGCGATTTACTCGCCTTCTCCCTCCGCCCTAGCCGAAGCGGGGAGGATGGGTCAGAGGGCCGTCTCCCCATTGCACAGGTACCGCGGACAGGGGAGACAGGGTTGTACCGAGCTATCTCCTTTTACCTTGTTTTACATTCTTGTACACTACAACTCCAAATGTCTGAATTCAATAGGTTTTTTGTTTTTCTATTATTATGCAATAACTATGTCGACAGATAGGCGGTAAATAGTAAGAATAGCTACTGCATTTAAAAAAAATCTTGAATTAATTAATTTTTAAACATTTTGTGTACTTTATAGTTCATACGATCTTAAGATCAAAACCATCACATTCATATGTGATATAGGAATATCATAACACCACTGTTCTTATGAATTAAATAGCGGCCCGCCCCGGCTTCGCACGGGTAGAAAAATATATTAAAGAACTTTTATGCTTAGATTATACAAACTTTCATCCCATAGGTATTGAATTTGTAACACGTATTTTTTACTTTCTAACAGAATTGCTAAATACAAATTTTCATAGATCTATCTTCAAAAATGATGGATTTTACAAACTTTCATCCTCCCTTTTCACCACCAGGGGTTGACTTTCCGAAAATCCTTCGTTAGTGGTCACCTACATGCAAATTTTCACGGCCCTAGCCCCAGCGGTTTAGGCTCTGCGTTTATGAATCAGTTAGTCTAAATATGTCTCTGAAATAAAAAAACAAAAATAACTACAAAAATTGTATCCCGCCTGCCAACAACATGATGAAGTTATCCATCAATGATAAAAATGTAAATTTAATTGAATAAAAAATAATTTAAGTAATATTCTTTTTATTTATACACTGGTAAATTATTCTTAAATAATTAAAAGAAAAAAAGTCAGTAAAATGAATTTATATTATTATCATTGATGGCTAACCGTGTGACGTTATGACTTACCTAGTGATGTTAGTAACGACTTCAAAACTCGACATTATGACGTCCATGGATTCGCCAGTATTCCCAGTAGGCTTAACGTATTACCACCTTGGGCCACATCGACACTTAAGATCAGGTGAGATTGTGGCCACAACGCTAAACCTATAACGATTAAAAAAAAAATATATATATATATATATATATATATATATCGGCGAACAGCATTTTAGCCCGTCCTTTTGAATTTACGAGTATATTTTTTTAAAAAGTTTGTGAATTGTAATTCAAATAGGCAGTAATTAATGGAAATATTTATTAACGATCTATATCTTATACAGCAATTCGCATTATCGTTTTAATAACTTTTGCTGTAACACGTAACTGTTTGTGGTTGTAAAACATAGTTATTATGAAGTTTAAAATATCATGTGAGAAAATTCTGTTTGAAGGTAACGGCTCAAGGCGTTTAACAAGATGAGACTTATTATACAGGTAGTTAATAATTCACCCAAGTATCCGGTGTGTGTTTTGCATAATGACGACAAACACGCATGCATGGCGATGTTCGAGGATTTGCTGCAGGAATTCCGGCTCGAAGTGTAAAATCTGTGGCTTCCAATATTAATGAACTACCTATCCAAATGAGTATTATATTATTTTGACACTTCGGATTACAAAGGGCGTAATCGACAAAACACGACTTTTCACGAGAAAAAAAAACTAAAATTTTAAATGTTTTTAGGAAGTAACTTCTTTTTTTGTAATCATTGCTATAAAAATTTCTTAAAAACTCACTATCTATATTGCTGTGACGAGCGTTGAAGTATCTGCTCAATAGTTTCAAAAGTAGATGTATCGTACGACAACAGAAATCAGCTGAAAGAATTTAATAGATAATAATTTTCATGCGACTTACATCCATGTTTCACGTGGCGTAGTTGTATCTTACACCCCTAAAATAGAATATATCATTAGAATCGGATACCTTACGACAATGTCTTTTAAAATGCTTTTCCCATACACCCGTTACATTTTTTCTATATTAGCAGTGTGTCCTTTATGTCTCGTGCACATGCACACACACAACGCGCGTTCAGGTGTCTTCACAGTGTTTTCCTTCACCGTTCACCGATGTTTTCTTTCCAAATTGCTTGATGTTAATGGGTACTGCTCCATTTCTTAGATTCGTATCGTGAAGTTATATAGTCCATAAGCTTCCTCAATAAAATAAATTGACTATACCTAAATGCAAAACGAATTTTTCAAATATGATATCGGTTAATTCAGAGAAATTCCTTAAAAAGATATACAATCTCTTGAGCTTTGTAATATAAGTACAGAGTATGTAATTTTCTATTTATTCCTAATAAAGTGATAAAACTAAAATTTTACATAGATTACAAAGAAAAGTAATTTGGTTATATGAAAGCAAACAGTCATAATTCAGTTACTTAATTCACTGTTAAACCTATAACAGAATGTAGTGAAATATTTTTGATTTTACAATAATACAGTATAGGTACCATTTTTACGAGAACATACTTTTTTAGTTATTGGGACTCTTGGCAACACTGGCATAGCCGCTGACAGTAGATAATTATAAAATACATAATAAGTAATAACAAACTTGCATGGGGTTAAGTAATTATTGTATAGTATCAATTTATTTACCTTTTCACAAGTAATCTATAGTTTTGTAGATCTTTAAATCTTCTTATACATGTGTCTAAAAAGTTGTTACATATAAATCAGATCATTAAAATTTTTAATCTTACTGTTTGTGGTAATCGCCTACATTACGGTTTCCTGACCCGTTACGCAGGTTATCTCGCCTGTGCAAGCTCCGAATTATTAACAACCTTAATATATATCCATGCACTAGCCGACGCGACAACACGGTACGCACTTGACGCTCGGATTAATGACGCTATGCATGCTTAATATAAATAGTTTATATAAATAATATAAACCACATACATACTTATTTATTATATCATAATTGGTTCTAGGAAAGGTTTACCATCATGTATTTATAGGCTTATATATTTTATTAATTATATCCATTTACTTTTTTTAGGCATAAGTTAAGAATAAGCACCGGCTTACTTGATAATACCGGTGCTTTTTTTCGATCTGAATATACTGTTAGTCTTAAGGGCCCTGAAACATCAGAAGGCATATGTAGCTTCACCGGGCTTGGGTATACCTACCGCTGCTAAAATGCTATACAACGTAATGAATGACCATGCCGTGTTTTTCATAAAGAGGTCGAACGTATAACGACGGCATGTATACGGTTAAGCTTTTTTTTAAATAATAACATTGTAAAGTATATTACTTGCCTTTCTTTACATATCAACCATAGTATTCGCCTTGAAGAAGCAACAATAGTATCCACACAATACGTAAATCCACGTTATACATATTCGCTTTGTTACTGGCGATGTTGTTAATTCATGAAATGGAATTTCAAGTGAAATACTAACATAAATTGGTCCGGTGGTCCTGTTGCCTTGTGCTATGGCACCTGCATTAGAAGCGCACGCGCCTAGTCCTATGTTTCCCCTGATAATGACTACGAGTTAATTAAACAACTTTAGCTCGAACATTGCCGCCTCCACACGAAGAAGATCCCGGTCCCGATTGCCACATGAACCAACATCGTTAACAAACCCTATTCTGTTGCAAATTGTAAAGACATTTTGAACACATGATCGACCTTTAGTTGTCTAGATTATGTAACGGCTCTAAAACGTTAGCATGCTAACGAGATGTAGTTTAATTGATACTAGTGTAAAATTGTGTATTAAGATATAAGCTTGCATATTATATAACAAAAAGAATATTGTTTTTATATGTTTAAAAATTTGAAGTTATTGTTACAGGGACCGGCTTCCTTAAGATACCATTTAATATATTATGGCGGAGAATCGTGTCGATGTGATTAAGGAATCCCTGCTAATGACTTAGTAGTACTATTTACATTCTCGCTCGAGCTTTCGGATCGTGAAGACTGTTAATACTAAAACAATAAACACTGTTCCTAAGTGAAGTCTTGCTACCCGTCTCGCTGCGTATTATATTTATTTTGGCGCATTTATTAGAGGGCAAAATTATGAACTGCTCGCGCATTATGATACGTAAGTGCGGCATGATGAACTTAGCTATCAATGATAGTAATCTGAATTCATTTGACTAAGTTTTATATTTTTTTATTGTTTAAAATAATAAATTAGAAGCAATATTTCTTACAAACTGTCTTTAGAGTTTCATAATATTAAGGTCACTGACGATTTTTCCATAACTAATTCAACAATTTCGAGGCTAGAATTTGAAAATAGTATTAAATAAAGGATAAAACAAGATATTGTTTATTACTGTGTAAAACAAATATTGTCTTGTGCTACGGTGAACCTTTTCCTAAGGGAAAATTTACGAGTACGCGTACGCGATAACCAGCAAGGACTATTGATAAGCTGCCGCTAATGCTAATGTCTCTGAATAAAATTTTATCACAGTAGCTCGCACGATATCGGAGTTCCGCGTCTTGTATCCTGCTTAACAGGCTTAGGTTAGTACTCGTGGACTCTTACATGTTAGTTTTAAAATTTATGCACCTTTTCTGAGATAAAATATCGTTCACAATCAGTGTTGTTATAAAGCTGTCTTCAAGTTCCTTGCCAATTTACGATTCAAGTCAATAATAAAAATATGAGTCAATTTATTGTGAACAACGGCAAATTGTAATAGACGTTTGATAGTAAATGATTTAATTTTGAGGAGTTATGAAGTTATTAATTATAAGCTTAAATAGTTTAAAAATTAAAACACGCTTTAACTACGCACTAAAAGTTATAAAACATTTTAGTCTTATAATAACATCTGGTTACCAAGCGAATAATATGAGCCTAAACTCGTTGGGTTTGCTAGTAACCACTGAAGAGTTTCACTATCCACATCCTGGCTACATCACCAGACCCTCGTCACCAAGCCTAATCTATTAGACTTGTCAAAACAAATCATATGGGCCCAAATTCGAGGGGTTTACTGGTAGCCATTGATGGCTATCTATCTTCTGGGTCCATCATCAGATTAGCACCATGATACCAAATTATAGTGTTGTCATCCGAACTACACATAAATACAAAGTTTCATTTCGATACGGCAGTTAGAGGTAGTATTAAAATTTACTTCTAAGATTTTGTACATTGTTTGTTACTTAGTTACAGGTGAAGCTATAATATAAACGTGTTAAAAAAGTGGACGGTCTTGCGACGACGATATACATTTATCTTAGGATGAGATGTTCTGCATGTATTGCAGTTCATAATTGCTGCTGTAGGTGTTGTGTATAATGAAATCGACACGTTACCTTTCCGTTACTGATATTGTAATGATGTATTGTTCCAGGTAAGTGGGTGGAGCGTGGCTTGGGCAACCCAGTGATGCGACGTCCGATACACTACGAAGCAATCATTCTCGTGAGTTATACACCTATCTATTATATGTTATGTATATAATGACTTAAAATATGCATATTTGAACTTTAAAATAATTTCGAAGGTTAACGTTGAATGTTTTAGGAGTTTCCATATTCGCAAAAATTTTAAAAGTAGAAAGCAATTAGTGACTTTAAAGATAGTCAGCACGGGGCCGAAATTTTCTTTGCGAAATTATATTTGATGCAGAAAGAAAATACATTTTGGACTTGAATTATATAAACATTGTAAATAAATTATGTTTTAATATGATAAGAGGAGAAAGCGATCAGAGCCTGTGCTCTCATTGTGTTGCTTACAATCTTGCGTATCGCGTAGGACTCGTGTAGGAATGCAAGTTTATTTTAATATTTAATAACTGCCGGGTAAGCGAAGATAGCGTCCATTTCAAAGAAATTCTCCTTATTTTGCACTGTTATCTACGCTACGCTTTTGTGTCATGCCATTGCTTATTTTCGTTTTTCTTAATTATATTTTGCAATGGACCGTATAGTTTGTAAGTTCAAAGTAGTTATGCTACTGAATTAAAATTCTTAGATAATTTTTCTTACCGCTTTTCTGGTAACAATCCTAATTATGAAGTATTTAAAAGTCACCTCGTCTTGAACGTAATCCTCATTCTATCCAAGCAACTATATCCGATGACTTTGATTAAAAATTATTGACGTTCACATATCCTCAGACGAAGTAATACTATCATCTTTGTATTCTTATTAGATTTTCTTGTAGGTGTGCAATTAAGTACTATGAATTTTGTTTTATAATTTGCATTTTGCACTGTTTAAATCATTTGTTCATTCGGATGTACTGCGAACACGTTACTCGTACATTGTATTGCTGGTAATAAATATTAAACATAATTACGGACCATCACGAATGCATACTCGGTGCATAAGATAGTGCTATCAGTTTCTCGAGTTGTTAAATTTGACGCCTCCCTACATAAATTTTTGGAGAAGGACGTGCGCCGTGGTGTGCGAACAAAAATACCTACTAATTGTTGATATTAGAATTTACTATCGAATTTTTTCTATATTTATTGTTCGCGGCCCTTAGTTTTGTTATATATATGAATTTAGTTAGCACATACAATAATTTTATACCGCTTTGAAGTATCTTTGCAATAGCTACAATATTTTATTAACTTTTCATAGTAAGTTATTGCCAAGTAACCTTAGGCGCCCATTAATTTACTAAGCAAGCTTTTATCGTAATGATGGTTGTGGACGCTCGGTAGAAAAGTAGGTCAGGCAAACGATCCGAATCTGTCGAGCACTTTTTAATCCCGCACGGCTGCACGCACTTCGTCGTTTATTTCTTCTTATTTATTCTGCAATATATTTCCCTTGTTATCTACGGAAAATGCGGAGTCTGATAAAGTAAACATATAAAAGGCGTGCCCGTATTCTTTCGCTAACAATTTGGTAGATTTTGAAACAAATTTCACGATTTATCTGTTGTCAACCCAGAGCTGGGCGCAGTCAGTAAGCTAGGAAACGCTTTGATTTTTACTATCGGCTTCCGGAATTGATTAAACGTGAAGAATTTAATGTGGCACAACTTGGTACAGCGCTCCCGAACTCAATTGCGAAACGGGTGTGGGAAAAAGGGCTTTATTGAGTATTTATGGAAGTAAAATATTTGGGGCATCTCTTTTATTGGCTTTCCGTACGCCGTTGAATTGTTAATTTCATCGATGTTTGATTTATATATATTAATAATAATAACAGTTCAATATATTTTTATTAAATCCTCGTATTTATTTAATTAGTTTTTGTGTTCAGTTGTTGTTTTTAAGAAGTTTATGTTACATTTAAATATTCTTTCATTACTGATGTGTCCGAACATTTTGGAGTGCAATGAGAACTAGGGATGTAACGATACATAATTTTGCCGATACAATACCGATTATTGTAGTGAATAATCGGCGATACCGATATCGATTTCGAAAGAGTAATAAATATACTAAAAAGTGAAGTATGGAATCTCCTACACATGTTTAATCGACTGTCGGAGGACAAAGTTTTTTGGGTGATTAAATGTGCCTCTATTAAGCACAAAACTAGTGATAATCTTTGATATTTGATTTCAAAAGAAGTATCAATAAAAATAATGTCAAATCAAAATTAATAATAAATAGGCGGGAAACAATACAACGATATCACACTAATCGATAAAAAATGGTATTTTTTCCACAATAACACTGGTTAGCTGGAAGAACGTGCAATGTGGCATAAAGGCTTTCAGTGTATACGATTTGTACTACAAACCAAAACGTGCAATATAGTATTAAATCAATTAACAAAAAGCGTTTTAACTTTGCTACGAATGTGATCAGAATACGCTTTTTTATTTTGACATTGGCGATAAATATGTGACCAAACAACAGCATTGAACGTGATAAAAGTACTTGTTGTATTGTAAAAGTAGGTTTAAGAGTTAGCAAAAGGAATGAGTGACATTTAGATTTAAATGCAATTAAAAAAAATAGCATTTATAATGAAAGTTCGGGAGATAAACGACTCCTTATATAAAATTGTTTTCTGTAATTGTATATCATAGTAATATCTGTTTGATAAGTAAATGGAACACAACGCTTGTGTTAATTGACTCGGTAAATATCTTTACCCATTAGGAGTGGTCCAACAAACCCTTCGCGTGTAAGGTAGATAAGAGCTCGGTACTGGAGGCTAATTGCGAGTTTACAGTAAAATAAAACTCAGCCAATTTGTAGATATACTGAAATATAAAGAGTTACCTTTGCACAAATGAGAAATTCAAACCGGAAGTCATTATAACGTGAATATTGTAAAGTTTAGTTATTAACAATATTTGATAATATAATAAAATATAGCAAATAATAATATGTAACTGCTTTATTATATGCCCCGCAATTTTGTAAGTAAAAACTTATAAAAATTTAGATTTCCTGATTTATAGCTTAATGTTGCTTCCTTATATTTTTTATATATTGTCACTTTCCGGCACTATCATTATTATTAATTTAAGTAACTTATAGTAAGTCGTGTTAAAATCATGGCAAAATGGCTTAGTTCAAATATACTTGAAATAAACTTACCAGGGTTTTTTTTTTTCGAACTGACTATACTGTTAGCCTTAGGGGCCCTGGAGCCTTTGCGGCTTTTACAGCTTTACCGGGCTTGGGGGCGAGCGCTTAAGGCACTCAGCCACGAAAGCTAAGCAACAACATCCGAGGGTGCCAAAGTGCACGGCTCGGAATGTTGCGCGTATGCAATTAAGTCGCGATCTGACTAAATCCCTATCATTCGATCTAAACTAACTATATACATGTTTCTGCCCCCTGGGAGGAGGGAAGTAACATGTAGTAACATTTGTGTATTTAGTGGTCTGAAAATGTTTGTCTAATCTAACTAGACAAAAAAAGAAAAAAAAAGGTCCCTTACATAACCTATTTACCTGTGTGTTGTGCATGTGTGTATAATGCAGTGTCATTTATGGCTGTGAAAGCTAGTGAATGTAGAGTCACTGTATCGCGCGAGCGGCTGCTTGACTCCCTTGCTCCATGCCGATGGATCAGACCTAGGCTTAAGTTGCCGCAGAGGTGTCGTGGCGGGTGTGCGGGAGCGAAGTTAACCGTACGTCCCCTGCGGAGGGAACGGTGGTTTCGCGGGCGTGGGCGCGAGCACGCATATGTTGCGGGAGCGGACGCGTAGAAATTGTTAGCTTTCTCGATGTCGTCATCGGGATCGACAAAGAGATTTCGCGGACGGCGTTTATAACGTTTGGCAACGGGGATCGAGTTGTCAACTTACCAAGTGTAATAACGTAGATAGAATAGGAAGAGATCAGATGTTTAATCAGATTAGTTAATAATTTAATTGACTCACCTTATCTTCTTGGTGAACTTGCATTTAGGTTTCCTAGGCTCAATGCCAGAAAACAATATTTATTTGATGTGTCTTCGTGCAAAACGAATAATGTTGCTAACAATTGATTATTTAGAACTTTTTATTTGCACAACTTACATTTTAATGACGTTGTTGTATATAATAATTCTATTAATTCTTATTAAAAAATAGTCAGTACTACATGTGATGTCATTAATTATAATTTAACTTAACTTAATATTATGGAATTGCATTTCGCTCCATTTTCCTTTAAAATATTATAGGTACTAACTACATTTATAGTTAGTAAAGAAATTATTATTATCACGGCGTGCAGCGTCTAATCTGTATCTTTCCCAAAAATGAATAAATAAACATGTTATAGCCATTTATAACTCTTGAGATTATAGATAGAGTTGTTGGAAGGTATTGGTGAAGGACGAAACGAACGAAGGAAACGAACAGTGGTGGTCAACAGCGATTCCTATCCAGCTGCGTTATGGTTGGACGCTTTGTGTGTCTGACCTCTTGTCTCTTCCAACTGTTTTTATTGATCATCCTGAGTTGGATTTTAAAAGTTATCTACCGATATAGAAAAACCTCTAACGATATGGGGTATATATTTTGCTCACTATAGATAAAGTAAATAATGAGAACACAGAGTTTTGTAGCAGTTACAGAATCATCTCTAGATGATTCTGAGTATTCCGTTGCGATTGTCGTTAGTTTGAGGTACGTCTAAGATTTAAGTTCCAACAATGGCAAATGTTCGACATCGACGATGGCAGCACAAAGAGCGAATGATGATGGTGTTAAACATAAAAATGTTCATTACCCTTGTAATTTCTATTAAATTAATGATTGTCTTGGTGCTTCTAGTACTGAATGCACTAGTATTATTAGGTTTATTTCATTGTAGCGATATTTTTTTTTGTCATAATGAGTGTTATGACAACAAATTCCAATATATATTAATAAATCAAGTATATTTATTTTCAATCTTTTAAAATAAGATAACGATAATATAAAACTAAGGTCTTTTTCTCACGTGGACGAATCAATATTTTCCCTGATCGAGTTTTCATACGATTCGTTTTTTATTTCTTCTGTAACACCTAGCTTTTTATTGCCGTACACGCGCTCACGAATCATGAAAAATCACAAATATGTCAAATTGTATGTCACGTCCATCGCTATTAATAACGAATCGTCTATGACGGATGTGTATGTGAATGGGCAGTAAGCGTTCACAATCAAATTATTGCAATATAAAATATTATTCTAACCTAATGAAACCTTTGTGCTGCAAAATATTTACATAATCAGTATTGTAGGAAACAACAAAAATAACACAAATCCAAACTAATTCGGCTTATATCTGCTTTAAATATGTCTACAATATGAGGTTAATTGTTTTTATTTACTATTATATAATACAATAGACTATTTTAGCTGTTACAGAATTAGTAACTATGAATATGTTGTGCTATTAACGACATATATATAAGTTCTAAGTCTACTGCGAAAAACTAGCTGAGGCAATATACGATTTAATATGAAATTGCAAAATGATCTATATATTTGGAAACAAGTTAAACTCTCGGAAATGCAAATCAATGATGTTTCCAATGAGACAATACCTTTAAAAGAAAAGTTTCTTTTTTCAATTTCCTCACGCACCGGCCGCCAGACGTCCGTGATCTTGGATCCGTTCGATCATGAAAATATATAGCTTCATTCGAACGATCCTTATCGGTAAAACTCCTTAATCGGTTTTCTTTTATATGAAAACGGACTTTTAGATTTATTACACCATTTTGGTTACGTTACAGTTGTGAAAAAAGGTGATATACGTCTACTCCGGTTCGAAGTTGCAAGCTAAACAAAAATCTAAGAGCGTACCGGAACATATTCTATTGAGAGCGGCTTTTCTGGAATCACTAAAAATATTGGCTATGAAAGAAAATTGCTTAGGGAAAGTGGTTGCGCTGATTTCTTATTTATATTCATTGTGCGTACGAACGGATCATACTCGGCGAGTAGCAACGTCGTGTCGCACTCTGTGGTCTAAGAAATGCGTAAAATAATAGTAACACATTTTTTTTTCGTATCTGTTAATTAATATTGCATATTCATTTTTATTTATAGCACCTGTAAATATATTTTATATCTGAGAATTGGTTTTGAAGTCTATTCGGTTTTAGTAACATTTGCCGTTGCATTGCATTTTTTTTTATCGAACTCTGTTATTACTCCGAGGATATACATGTCACGTCTGCTACAATTATTTACAATAAAAATAATTTTAATGTGCAAATGTAATATTAATAAAGTAATCTATTACTATTGATTAAACGTTTTTTAAAACCTTTATTCCACAATCTTACAAGTTTCATTACAATTTATCAATTACTATTCTTAATAAATGTTTTAACAGCAATGTATTTTTTATCAATGATAAGTATATTATATAATATATTTGTACTCTTTTGCGTTACTCATATAAATCTTTTTTTAAATATTTACTTTGTCAATGAAGTCTATTCCTTGTAATTTATTTATGGTATTTATAATATTTAATTATATGAGCTATATATCTAAACAAATAAAATCTCATATACTAATTGAGAATACCTAGGTTATTTGTTAAGAGTTATTTATTTAAAAAAATATATTTAAAATTGTCTATAACTTAACTGTAATGATTTCTTTAGCAGAATCCTTTCAACTAATTAATAAAGTAATATCTCTCACATATGCATTAAACATCTATTATAATAAAACACTTTAACATTAAAATGATCTAATAACGCTAATAAAGCACTTCCAAAGTTATTGCAATTGCAATAACTAACATCGTGGTTATAATGCATATGTTAATTTAACTAGCCAACTTTTTAGACTCGCCCACGTATACGTTATGTGAGACAAATTGTAGCGTATACGCCTCGCAAAAGTATTACTCGTCACATTAGAAGGTGACCCTATTTATAAGCCTTACCTAACTCCAGCTTTATCATTGAGATCGCTTACGTTTTGAATTTAAGGAATTTGTTTTTCATTTCTGCACACGAAGGCATATATAATTTTAAAACTTGTATGGAGAGCAAAGGATTTTAATTTATTTAGTTTTATAATAACCAAAAGTCGATGTAATATGTTTTCTTTATATTTGTAATTGTCTTTGCCACGTGTTATAGTATTTTATACACTAAAATAACGAGCTTAAGTAGGCTATTTCGATCAAAATGGGCTTAATTAACCAGTTCATTTCTACACAATAGTCCATTTTTTCGAAGAGGTCATTCTTTTAAAATAATTTTAAAATAAATATTAACGGGCACGTCCCATTATTTTGCGTTGTGATGATAGCGGTTTGTTGATATTTTATCAACGTTGGTTGAGACAGGCAGCCGATGTTCGTAATGAAGCTTAACTCTTTTCGAGATTTTGTCGGGTCAGTATTTAAACACATCTGCTACATGTGTAATTATATGTTTCATTCCGTGTTTTCATATTTTCAGTTAAACATTTTGTCATATGTTATGCCAGTGCCTTATTATTATTTACTTTTTACACGCAATAGGGCAAACCATCTGTATTTCACCTGACGATAAGAATAGCATAATCTAAAAATAATAGCAACCACCAAGAATTTGAAAATTCAGTAGTCGTTGCTGTCGCTTCTACAAAGACGTATTTATTCTTTACCAAGTATCTACGATGTTTGTCTTTATTTATAATTTGTTATCGTCATTTAAATCATAATTATATAAAAAGAAATACCTGAATGCTACAATTACAATTATTTATTTTTGCGTTTATACTGATATAAAAGGAATGTATGCTACCAATTTTAAGGACAATTCCTAATTAATATTCATGTAAAATGTTATCTAATTAGTAGGCGCAGCTCTTCCGCATTATATGTATAATATTATTATACTATATAGAAGCTTTTCAGAGCTACGTTGTGTTAAATTACAAAACTATTTTAATCACATCTTTTATTATAATTACTTGAATACTAATAAAAATAAATTAAATATGTACATACACACATAGATTAATTTGTCCTATATTAACGACACATAATTATTTCCATAGAAGTAGATAAGATACTTATAGTATATTAGTTGTGCTCCGCGCCTACGCACGCATTTAATACGCAAAAAATATTTTCGTCTTGTAATTATATTTTTAATAATATTATTGACAATTTATAAACTATCAATTATGGAATTACACATTCTACCCGTGTACAATAAAATTTCATCAGAATCGGTTGAGAATTAATGAATATACATATACTATTTTACCATTTAAACGACTTATTAGTTCCCTTGTACAAAGTTTCATAAGAACCGGTCAAGCGGTTTTTTAGTTAAATCAGGACTTACAAACAGACATACAGACAAAAACTTTTTAATAGCATATTAGGAAAAAATATTCAATAAAAGTACAGACAGAACTATAGACTTATTAATGTATATTAACATTTCTATGACTTGTTTTTAAATAATACATTTTAATAGCAGATCTCCAGTAATACATTTTACAATGATTATTAATATATATTTTTTTTATATCGTTGTAAGTTTTGGCGTAGTGGCCACAATCTCACCTGATGTTAAGTGACGATGTGGCCCAAGATGGTAACACGCTAAACCTAGTGGAAGACTGGCTCTCAAGTGCAGCTGCCGGAACACACCTATTGGTGCTTGGCGGCAGATTTTCCACTTCAGGGTGGTAGCTAGCCAGTCGGGCATTAGAAAATGCCCTACCACCATGCTATGGTTTCATCACGATGTTTTCCTTCACCGAAAGCTCAGGCTCATTGTAGGGATTCGAACTCACGTCAATCGACGCGAAGTCGTACACGGTACCACTGCGCCATCATCGCTTCGCCATCATCAATTTAAGTTCTTTCTGAATAATCTCTTTATTCTTAGGTAGGAGAATATTAAATCTGTATTAAAAGTTTAATGAACTGAAATATATCGCATGAAGGGTCGAATACAGCGTTCCGTATCTCATTCAATGCGTGAATTCGCTCGTTATACTTGTTATACAAACAAGGATAACGTATTATAAAGAGTAAAGACGATTTGAATTCAAGCGCCGTAAGCTGGCGTAGGCGTTATTACGTACATGTATATCCCATTCCCATTGTGAAATATCAAATGTGAAACTGTCTCTGTAAATTCATTCGAAAACATTCATTTTGATTTCACGGCCTTTACATTTGTGACTAATATTTAATAAAGCATATTTGATACTTTCATATTTCACGAAATTTAAAAGCACTGTTTGTATAAAATAAGATATTTCATAGAAAGAAGAAGTTGATGTATATTTTATCCATGTTCATCACTTCGACTATCGGCAAGGAAATTAGAAAAACTAAAATTAATAAAAAAAAATTATAAAAAGGAGAATTAGAAAAGAAATTAAGTAAACCGCCATGTTGTCGGAGTAATTTGCAAAGATTACTTTTAGTGATAGCACTTCTGTTTATCGTTTTCGTTGTGAAACGCTAGTTCCGTGGTTTACATTGCGGGTAATTTTTATATTAAAATAAAAACTATTTGATCATATTGGTGTACTTGTTGATATTAAATACTTGTTATCGAAGCAACATAAAGCGTAGATACTTAACTATGTTCTTTTCTTAACATTTCATGTGCATTTACGTTTGTTTAGATTTTTAATTGAACTATATAGAAGGATTTTTATTATTTCAATTTCTACCATTTGTATGTATATCGGTGATTTATTCAGTTTTTTTTTTCTACAGTAATTGACGAATAATTTTATTGTTCATCTATATTTGTAACTTATTAATCCGAGTAATTGTTACACACATTGTGATTAATAATAATGTCTGCACCTCATCATTGAAAATGGGTATTGCTAATTTTGCTTCTATATTACTCAATTGTGAAATGACACTAGAAAATAATACAAAAGAAGAGAAGATAGTAGGTTTAACAGAATCATTTCAACATCGAGTAAGTATGTAAGAAAATGAAAAAGGATAAATAATTGTAAATAGGCATATTATTATTACCTCTTTGTATAAAACAGTGTACCTTATCAAGGAGCATTGATATATCGACTGCGAGACTGTGACATTGAGAGAATAAGTTTGTCGTGAGTTCGTATTCGTCAGATCGGTGACCACGGTCCCGCGGGTCTATCAAAGTCTGTAATTAACTACCAGCCATCTCGTTTGCCGCTTTGATTAAGGGTTGCCACTAGTTAACATATCGATATAGAATTTCTATATATTTAATATGTATATATAATGTTAACACATAGTTCTTGTAAACTATTATTTTTGTATATGATATGTACGTACATGTATGTTGAATTACTGATATACTAATTAGAAATAAAAATATGCCTAGGATTTTGATTATACGATTATTTACATAATTGTGACTTTTACAATATTATTAATCTAATATCTTTCTTTTGTAGGATCTTTCATATTTTCATTGGCAAAAAGTCTCCAGGCTCGAAATAGAATATATGTACTAACGAAGATTTCGGAATTCGCGTATGAATAGAGTTTTTTGAGAAGAGGAAGGGTTTTTTGTTTGTTTAAACACGCTAGTCTCTGGTCGGATTCTTTTTGTATATGATTGTCAGATTCATGTGGAATAGTATAGGCTATCTACAATTAGGCTAGACCTCTCAACTAGCCATAGATTTTTCTTAAGTAAGTCGGACGAAACCGCGCACCCTAACTGTTTTTTCCGCGTGCGTTGGCGTAATGGTTAGTGATACGTAAATACAATGTTCTATAAAAATATTGCTCCTCAGTACGTCTAAAAATATATGCCTATCTCTTATACATAAGCCACAATAAGGTAATTTGTGTTTTTTTCTTATTGAAAATGGGTTTATGAGCATTATTATTAGGCATCGCCTGAGCTATGCCTGCCAGTATTTTTTTCTTACCAAGGAGTATGTCGTTCTCCTTACTTTTTGATCCCTCCTAGTAGTTTTAGTTCAAGCATCAATGTTACAAGTAGTATATAGAGGAATATTTACTTATGACATCTTAAGACTGTTCTTTAAGAAAAACTAAAAAAAGTTTGTATTTTAATTTAAGTATTTTGATAATTACACACTGTTTTAATGTAAAAATTGATAGTTAATCCATACAAAAACCATTATAAAACACTGAAATTAATATAAATGTTATTGATTGTGAATAGTCATTCATCAGTAAGGTGTCACAGAAAACGAAGGGTGCTTGTGTCAATCTGTCGTCTGTCCTTAATGTCCCTATCAACTTGTCATTGCGGTGCGAACTGGCAGATTTCGATCTGCTTTTGCTGTCTGGCAATAAAGATGTAAATAAAATAATTGTAATAAATATGCTTTGATTTACAATAATAATATACATTCAAGAATATAAAAAAATATAAAAATATTAAATATATACGCGAATAATATAAAGAAAAAACAATTTAAAATAATTATGTTGCAGATGAGACGTGAAACGACCACAATCAATGAATGACACGTGTTTCGCTTCTCAACGAGGCATCCTCAGATCGATGTTAACTCCTCCGAAGTTAGCGGGCAAATGTGTGCCGGCGATTATAATTTTTTCGATTGCCTATACTGTTATCTGATTAATTCCCTATCAGTAATTCGATCTAAATGAACTATACATGTATACATGTTTCCTCCCCCTAGGAGGAGGGAAGGAGCATGTGTATGTTATTTAGTGGTCTGAATTTTTTTGTCTAATCTAACTAGGCTAAAAAAGAAAAAAAAGGTCCCTTACAGAACCTATGTACCTGTGTGTTGTGCATGTGTGTATAATGCAGTGTCATGTATGGCTGTGAAAGCTAGTGAATGTAGAGTCACTTAACTGTATCCCACGAGCGGCTGCTTGACTCAAGGCCTCCATTACCTAGGATCGGACCTAGGCTTGAGTTGCCGCAGGAGATGGTGGATGTGACGACGAGACGAGTGTGCGGGAGCTAAGTTAACCGTCAATCTCCTACGGAGGGAACAGTGGTTTCACGGGTCAGAGGGGCTGGCACGGGTTGAGAGGGCGCACGAGCCGCGGGGGCGATAGCCACCGGAGCGCGTGAAATGCTCGGGAGGCTGGGGATAGCCTCTGGTATTATAAGAGGCTACGGTCGGGGACTGAGACGAGAGGTGCCCTCTGAGGGGCGGATGGCTTCGTCTGACGGGGGCGCCTAATACGCGGGGCACGGCAGATCACCACGCGGAGGAGGCGGTCCTCCTCGAGGGCGTAAAAATAATACCCTAATTTCTCTTTTCGGAAGAGGGCGGTAAGATCCCGGTGATCTTGGGGAATCGTAAGCGTCACTTGGATACCCGAAGCTGTGCTACGGGCCGACGTGTAGTGTAGCTTCTTGCTTTTAAGCAAGTCAGCTACTCTAGTCCAGGACGCCTAGTCCTGGATTTTAAGGGGGGCAGGGGGTCCCGGTTTTCAACCAGTGACGGTTGCGCCCCGATACCCCCTATGGGGGTTCGGAGGGCGGCGACGCGCGCGGATTCCTTTGCCACATTTGACCGCTGATTGCGATTCCGCGTCGGGGCTAGGCGCGAGTTTTTCCTCGACCTAAGACGCGAGACGACCGTGAAGTTGGTAGGAGTAGAGGAGTGCGCCGAGTGAAGTTAACAGGCTACCCCGAGCCTGGCCAAGGGACCTGCGGGTTATGGTATAATGACTCGCATGAAGAGACCCTAACGGGCTCTACGTTTTTGTATTTCTACTTGTTCCAATAGACTTAATCGGAAGCCTTTCTAGCATATGTGTAAAATGTTTGTCCCATAGTGTATGACCCGAATCTATGAGGTGTTTAGCGAAATGGGACTTCTCTGGGTGTTAATTTCGAGACGCTGATGTATGTTCTTCGTAACGAGTGCTGAAATTTCGTCCCGTTTGGCCTATGTACACGGCGATACACTCGTCACATTTAAAAGTTTATATACCCCCGATTTTTTACGGGTCGGCTTTGACTTTTCTTTTACGTATTTTTTTTAGACTACTATTGGTTTTAAATGCTACGTGAATTTAATTTTTCTTTCTAATTCTAGTAATATATGGTAAAGTAGAATTTAAGCGATATATTGTTTTTATTTCGTAGGAATATTGAGGTACTAGGTTATTATATATTGTATTTTCACAGGGAATTGCAACTTGTCTATAAGGAGCGGTGTGGCAAAAACTCAACTTTATTTTTCTCTGCTATATATGAAAATCTTTAATTACCAGTAATTATTATATAAAATGTTTGGTACCAAATTGAGCCCTATAACTTAATTACAGAAATAGTGCTCGCTTAAAAAAAGATTTCCTATATAAATTAATTACATGAGAAAATACATTACGTTCCGTTTTATCTTATAACTCAACAAATTATGACAGATCTGGATACGGTTATGTAAGCCATTAAATTCTATACGATATATTTCCTAAGACGGAGTCTCTAAAATCGGTCACTTTTTGTCTACAACTTTTAAAAGGTTATAATTATATACGCAGTTGGTTGCTTGACTTCGGAGTTATTATTATTATTTTTAAATTTAAATAATACGTATATTTTATTATTATTAACACTTTTAGCTGTAATAATTTAAATTAATACGATATTTGATCTTATTGATATACTAGAGACGAGTTGTCGCGGACGAGACGTTGTGGTTCGCTTACGGAATGTCTGTACAACTATATCACCACTCCTAATATAGCTTAATCAAACTCCCGCCTTTCATCCAATCTCGTTAGCGAACCAAATTGACTTTCTTATTGCTCGCAGTTTCCACGCGTAACTTTATAAACCTCCCATTCCGATGTTATAGTCGGAGGCTGTGTGCTGCTAAAAGCCGTAACAACTGCATTGCCTTTAAACAAACACGGTTGCTAAGTGTATTATCTACCGTGTACTCCACTACACTTTGAGTATAACTACTTAGCGAGTTAGCGCTGTAGTTTCATTAACATGGTTTCGCTGTATAGAGAAGAGACGAGGCATGGTATTTGTGCTATTGTATCCTCTATCCCATATTAAATGGGTAATATCATTAGCTTAAACTGTCTGACTTTCAAGTCCTTTACGGCTTCCGCGTAAATTATATACATAACCTTTTTTGTAGTTTTTGAAGACCACAAGACGTAAAATTGGGCTTTGGGATAAAATATTTTGTTGATAATAAACAATTCTGCATAAAATAGGCGGACGTAGATGCCACATCCGTAGATATAAAAGCGTTAAATAGGGAGCTATAATTAGGTAATGGTTAAAAGAAATATAATCTCTATATTAATGAATCTATGGTTCTGTCTGTATATTATAATTTTTTTAATTTCCTGATAAATGGATATTTATCCATCATGGATAGATCACGATTATGATTAAAAAAAATGTCTATCATGTATCTCAGTCTGGATTTAATCCAAAAACGGCTTGACTGATTTTATGAAATTCTCTATAAAAAAAGTACATGTCATTCCTCAATTAATGGTATAGTAAGGTTATAATAATAATTTACTGGGTATTGGGTATACTTTTAGAAATCATATAATATAAGCAAAAATGAGAAGCGAGGAAATTACTGCGTAATAAACGTTAAACAAATTGCAGTACAACATAGGAATGTTTTATAAAGTTTTTTAAGTACTTGAGCATAGTTTTAGTAAATGAAATGTTTTTCGAAGGTACACATAAGTGCGTGTCTTTACTGACATTGACGTGGAGTAAGTCTACGACCTCGCTAACATGTAATGTCAACTATAGACCACGTTGCTGGTGGCCGTATTTCAAGCTCACTTTACACAATTAACGTAAGAGCCCCTATAATATTAGTTCCACAAATGTAAGAAAGACTATAAGAACATTATTTCTACTTCGAATTAGGAACAATTAACAAAATTAATAAAAGAACAGAGTAACTTTTTGAATGTGCCTTACATTTACTTTAAAATTATAATTGAGGTATTATAATAATGTTTTATAGCATGGTGTGATTAGGATTCGATCGTAATCTTACGATGGCAGCTTACTAACAAGTATTTGGCCGCAAATTAAATCTAACCACAAAATTATTTTTGAGTTTCTCATTATTATTATTTAATACTACGACGGTAGAAAACAAGCGTGTGGTCCACCTGATGGTAAGCGGTCACTGCAGCCTATGGACGTTTGCAATACCGGGAGCATTATAAGCGCGTTGACGACCCTTTAAAAACCTGTTTCAATTTCAAATTAAATGCACCACGTTACTCAATACTCATTTATTGAAAACAAAAAAAAATACAGATATGTTTTCGCCGGGATACATTCTACATTTAAATGTAGTATCAGCATTTAGATTTGATAAGTTGGAAATATTATTATTAGATGTGAGATTGTATTAGAGCAGTGGTGCACAGACCGCGGCCCGCGGGCCGCATGCGGCCCACTGTGGGTGTCTGTGCGGCCCGCCAACGAATTAAAAGAAAAAGCGACAAATAAAAGCAATGACAATAATTCTGAATATGTTGTTGAGACCATAGGTTTGTGCTGTGTACGCTCTGCAAAGTTATTATCTCAATGCAATGCTATACTTCGATTAAAAAATTGTAATTTCAGTAAATCCTTTTTAAACTTTTATTCAGTTGCTTTTATTTGTAGTGGCCCGCATTTCGCTCTTAATCTGTCCGAGTGGCCCCTAATTCCAATAATGTGCATCCCTGTATTAGCTTCCTCGATGCCAGTAAGGTATTAGATGTCGCGTCAGATATACTGTAGCTATTTAGTATTCGCGCGAATCACTGAAATATGGGCGTTGTAAATGGTGGTATAGTGGGACACCCACTGCTATGGGACCACCCGCGTGTCTTCTGATATGTAAAATGAAAACGAATGCCGCAAACAGCATGCTTTCCTTACTTATAGGCGTATTATCAATGTTATAAACATAATTCTATATTACAAAGCGCTTCTACTGCTAAAATTTGACCGTATAGCCGTAGTTCAACATTTTAAAACATGGAATGGATCGAAATCGTCTAGTAATATATTAAACGCGCTGTTGATATTTTTTACTATTCTAGAAACTATGGTTTTTATATTAATAAATTTTAACGTTGAATCAGTAATAAAATAGTCTACGGGTACGTTTTTCTAAAGAAGCTAGCTAGTAGCTACATTTGGTGAAAAATGTGTTTTACAACTTTTTGTTCATTATGTACAAAGTGTTCTACTGTTGCGAAAAAAATGTTTTTATGTTAAGTACTGCTACTTAGTCTAGCAATTTTTAGACTCTACGTCACTATCTTTGGTTTTTGTGCGAACCTCCTCTTTTTGATTTGAGCCTTTTCCGTTAATTAACCTTTAAGCTTTCTTATGAAGTTCATAGTTATCGAGTTTGTTCCAGTGTCATAAGTTATCATTAGCATAAGACTTTTGTATTGACATACTGGGGGATATTAAAAGAGAAAATGTTCTGTAGCTTCCCAAACGCTGCCCAACTGGTCGGATTCTCCATTCACTGAATAGTCTGTCCCAGGTGAAAATAGTCATCAACAAATTCAAGTGTAGAGTCTCCTATCTTTACGGGTGTTGATGCTACATGGGCGTTTATGACAGAGACTTCGTCTGGTCCATATTCATTTTAAGATCAACTCGTTTGGTCATTCACTCATAAACATATACGAGGTATAGTTTTGATGTAAATTGAAGTATAATGTGTACTTAAATTTATATCATAACAATTTATTAGGTCATAAATTATAGCGCATTACATTCATGCCCTAGCACCTAGCACACAGTAAACATCGTACTGCAGATACGTCACGTAATGTTGACTTAATCTCGTTAATGTGGAGCGTGCTTCGGCTTGTATCGGCACATTTGCTTTTACGCTATTATGCAAATTGAAATTTGATATGTTTTCTGAGTACACTTACACTTGATAGTTGCAAGAGTTATATGCGCTTTACATATTGCAGATACATATATACTTGTTAGGTTCTGATGAGCAGTTGTTGAAAGACTATTTGTTTTATGATTTGGCAAGTTTACTATTATATCTTTTTATTATGCAACTAGCTGACCCGGCAGACTTCGTACTGCCTCAATCAATAAATAAAAGACCTAAACTTTTGTATAAAATACACTTAAAACAAACAAAAGGAATATTTTTATATAAGGAAGTTTTATTATTATTTTCTATTAATTACACATGATGTTGCTTACTTACAAAACAGAGTTTTCCTGAAATACTTGCGGCTATTTATAAGTTTTCAATTTGATATTGACAGAGACACACAGTTATGATACAGTCTGTTAATTAATTTAAAGCTTTCAGATAAGCTATATTTTTTGTTTCGTTTTGTGGTGCGTAAATAAACAAAGATGATGGTTTTCCGACGCGCGAACATGTGACGTATAATTGTTAAAAATTATTTAATTAATTATTGATTTTAATTTTTGTTTAGAAACTCTGGCAGTGATGTCAGGTCTATCAACTGGTGTTTGGTTATTTAGCAATTCCCTCTTGATTTCGGGCCATTGTGGGTTACAGGTGAATGTAACAAATAAGTTTGGGCGGCCATAATGCCGAACATATGACATAGCATCCTGAGCATATTTGTGCATGTGGCGCGGGCTTCCTATGTAAGTGGCTGGCAAAATTGTCATTTTTCCCACATTATTCACATTGCCATCGGCATTTATAGCATCGCGGAGATGAATGTATTCCTCTGATCGAAGCTGTCGTTGGTTCAAACGGATGTATGTCAATCGTTCATTCTCAATTTTTACATACATGTCAACTGCAAACTTATGAAAAAGTCGTCGACACATCAAAATATGATTTCCTTTACCTTCACGAGTCATGAGTCTGTATGAATAGAAATTCATAGCACTAACTTTTTTGTTGGTTTCAGCACCTGCAATCAATCAAAAATGATAAATTTTTAATTTGTTACTTAGATGAATTGAATTTAAAATTATTATTTAATCTTGTTCAATCTAGTTACCTGTTACTTGATTTACATTTTGATATTAAAATGGTAACCATCTGGTGGTGGGACCAATTGTGGCAATTTTACTTTGCCTCCAGCACAACATAATCCAGTAGATTAATCACTGTATTTTAACGCCTTACAATATTTACAAATTATTGTCATTTCCCCAATTGTTACCGATTTGTCGGCACAATAATCTATTGCCGGATGATAGTGGAATGCAGCTCGTTCCAGAATCACAGGAGCACTGCGTCTGCGGAATCGCTCAATTTCATTATTTTGTGCTTGCTGTTGTTGTGTTTTATGTGCACGAACTCGTTGCATTCTAAGCCTATCTACTTCATTGTCACTCACTAAAGAACGCAATGCTGACATAGCAATACGACTATTTTCTTGATCTGTCTCTCTCTGGTCTTCAGTCCGGTTAGCACGTGAGGTAGCTCTTCGCACATTTGATTGACTGCGACGACCTAAGTCAGGTCGTCTTCTCCTCGGCATCGTTAATTGTAATTAATAAAGATAAAAATAGCTGGTTGTCAAATGTCAAATATTATAGTTGCGTTCAGAAATTTCATTTGTGACAAAACTTAAGATTTATCAATCTACATAAAAATAATAACAACTGTAGTTAATCTACCAACTATAGTTAGCTAAAATTAAGTTTATTTTTTACCTCCTGTGAAATTTAGAAATATATAAAAATTGTAATTATTTTCCATTTAAAACTATTCTTTCAATTTGATTTCTGAACGAACACATCAAAGGAAAAACAAAATTGTTGTTTTTATTTAATTCCGATCATTTTCATATTAATTCACCTTTTAAACCTTCTCTGGAGTTCCACAAATAATTCAAGACCAAAATTAGCCAAATCGTTCCAGCCGTTCTCGTGTTTTAGCGAGACTAACGAACAGTAATTCATTTTTATATATATAGATAAGGTTGTTTTTTACCAGACTGTGCGACGTCAAGGGAGGTAATGTGTTGATCATCCTATGTATGTCTATTCCTTTGTGGCGATCTAGAGACCAAACGCGTGGGCCAATTTCTATTATTCTTACGTGAATAGAATTATCTTAATCTTGCGAGTGCCACTAAAGACACGACTATAATCAAAATTAAATATGAAGACAACTAGACGCCATATTGTGAAAAGTTATAACAGCGTATAGTTTGGTACATCAGTAATTGATCAGGATATTGTTTATAATCTTAACTAAAACGTGTAAAAAATAAAAAAAATATAATAACAAAAAATCGCGTCTTCATAAAAGTTAAATTTAAAGAAAAATAAATGATTTTGTCAAAAAAACTAAATAGAAAGTAAAAAAAATTTGTATATTAGTTAATCTGTAAAGACAAAGTGAAAGGTCACTTATTTACTCGCTGACTAAACAGATAAATAAAATTGTCATTGCTGTCGGAGGACCGTTCTGTTGAAGACTTTTTAATCTTTACGCAGTCGAGTATTAGATTTTTTAATTTTTTTCATATAATATAGGTATGCTCTTGACCTCGATCTTACTTGGTGGCAAAGATAAGGCCGACGATGGATTGCTCTTACCTATTAGATGCCTATTCACTCTTCGCTTGAAGAGTTGTGTAGGTGCTTGGCATAATTAAAGTGAATCCATGCAAGCCACAGGTACCCATCTAAAACCGATTTCAAATACGCAGTCTAAAGCGAGTTGGTAATCTTAGTAACCGATATGTACTTTTACGATGAACGATTAGTACCGATGTGTACCGATATGTATGTTGGTATTTCTTCCCACTGACATAGCAGAAGCATTCGCCAGGGTCAAAATTTTATTTCCTTGTAAAGTAATGATTCGAGTCCAATTCGATATCATTCTTATCTTCTTTACTTTTCAAGCCAAGATGATTAATATATAAAGCGGCAATTAATAGAATTTGTGTCTAAAAATGTCCATGCCACTTAAATTCCTATTCATGTCGTATATATTATTAAAATAGAAATTCGTAAAAGAAAGGTAAATTGCCCGCCTGTGCTACTAATATTGCAATGAAAGTGTTTTTGTTCTCACAATAGAGATTATCTCCTATTTGCCAATTCGTTCATACCTGATGCGGCGAGGTTGGATTTGACACATGGTTATATCTTCCCAGTGAGAAATGAACGGCGCGACGCACACTCGGACAGGACAAACGAGTGATCACAGCGCGTGCGCACGCGGTTGTTGACATATTCCTTGTCTAATGAGAGACCGCCGATGGTAATGAGAAAGAATATACTCCTATTCGCTTGCCGTATGCGTAATTAACTTCAGGGATTCCACAGATAGGTCGTTTGTTACCGGCTGAATGGGCTTTAGTAGATACGAGTGTCTATTTAAAATTCCGTTTATATTTTCTTAGTAACGCCCATTATTTATTGCTGTGTAGAGTAAATTCAAGAATATTTGTATAGATTCGTCCGTTCTTCTCAACCCCATTTTTTTTAAATGATGTACATTTTTGTTTAAATATTTTTGTATAATTATGTTGTATATGAATATTTGCTCAAATGTTCTTTTTTAGTTTATCTTAGCAAAATGAATGCAGATCACCTGGTGGAAATACATAGTTCAGAAGAAACAGTGACTACCGTGCCGGTAACAAATACCATAGGCAGTCGTCGCCGTCATACTGGCCTCCAGAAGTGCCTCTTCACGCTTCATTTTTAGGAACAAATGTCGTAGGTCAGACGGAGAAATCGCTGGCCGGGAGGCAATTCCACATCTTTACAGATTTAACGCTCTTATGATACATGATACAGTTTCCCTGCAGATTATTTCGAGATGCGACGATGAGATGAGAAGGTGAATTTGATATGGTTTAAGGTTAAGCTAATCTGAGAGTTGCAGTTAAAATTCTGATATGAATATTTATGAACTGTTACCTATCGAATTAAATGTGAAATGAACATCACATTATATAAGTTAAATTATGATTATACCTAAGTACAATTTTATTTTCGAGATGCGCTGTGTTATTTAGTTTTTACAGTATCTTTTTTTAAAATGAAAACAGTTGCGTGGTATCAATAAAAAGAAGCTCGAGGGTGCTCAAAAAACGTTAAATGAATTAGGTCTCTATTGTAAAACTGTTAATTTTAAAAAGTAACTGATAACTTATGTGCATTATTTAAAAAAACCTTCAACAGAAAAAAATGATGACTGTTATTATGAGTATAACCAAATAATTTAATTTTGTTCTCTAAATTTATATTGAAAAGAAAATAATTATCGAAGCATATGGCCTCTTTTCAATAGAACAGCGGTTCCATAATTATGTTTTTCGACGAGACTTGTTAACACACCTGTGTCGTTTAACTAAAAATAATATAATGATATTTAATATAAATGTATTTATGGCATTTCTTATTGATGTCATAAAAATGTCAGTACATTTAATTAACATAGATTTTAATCTTTTTAAACATATAAGTATAACACATAATTGAATATATTTAACGGGCAAACAATGTAAACTTTTACCTACATTTTGTTTGAGAGTAGCGGAGGTAACGGACATAATATACGTATTTTGTGCAACAAAATATCTCGGTAGTTTTGGCATCGTAAATAGTGCAACATAAGGTTGGCCCATTATGTGACCGCAAACCGTTGTGTCGCTTGGAAATATCCGTTGCGTAGACTTCGACACCTAGCAACTATGTCCCATATTATATTTATTTGTTATTGATACCAATTGCGGTCATGGTTTTACATTAATATGCAGTAAATCGTAAACGTTAAATCAACTTTTTAAATAAGAATTAAGCGACTTTTCCATTTCTATCAAGTTTCACATAGCTCGGTTTACATTGGACTTAAAATGAGCTATTCATTTATGCATGACCTTATAATACCTTTTTAAATGCTTTCATTGATGTAACTATTTTATCATTTATTATAAATTATGTAATAAATTTCATTTTCCAAAGCGTGAATTATCGATGATTTCATTTACAATAGGCTTTATATTAAATAAAACATGCCGTTGAAATATTACTGAAAAACGTGTTAAATATGCAAGCTTTGTTATTTTTGGATGCTGATTTTTCTCTTCCTGTTCCTGTTTCAGTTTATATTTAAATTTTATAGTAAATGCTATAAAGGATTTCATAATTAAATATGATCTAAATGTTTAATAACTCATATTCTAGTGCTTTTTTTATTGGTTTCGTCATGTAATCGTTTATAAAACTAGTTATTTATTACAGATTTGTCCGACACAAAGCAACAAATATTTTGACTCTATTACCATGTGTAAATTAGTGTCTCGTTCGGTTTGTGTATTTCATCAGAATCATCGCATATTATTGGTGTTGGACCGCAGTGGCAGTGATTGTAAATTGCCGCGGCATCTGAGCTCGTTAGTGTTTTTGATAGATGACGGCCGGTCGTTTGTTGAATTTGTTGTAACACTCGCTGCCCATGTAAAAATACACGGTTCGACAACAAGATATAAATAGGCACTCCCCACGGCGTTCTAAGTTAACGAGCCACCATATAAATAAGAAGATAATATTTTATAAAGTTGGCATATGTATCACTAATTAACATTCTGGTTTCTTGAATTTGTCTATTGGAAAACTACTACATATTGCAATTCCGTCTACCGTCCAAATACAAACTTATAATGATGTAATAACGACATTATAAAATGAACGTAATGTATCTTTATAAATAATTTAAAACGCGTTGATGCTAACAATTTGTAAAGCGATTATTCAATAGGTCGTGACGTAAAGCTTATAAATTTCACTGTAACGTTTTACACTTTAGCACTTGATCGGATGTAAAGCGCCGCCCAATAAAGACAACGGCCGACTATTTTGACGAAGGCCGGTCACGTTTCGTCGATACTCAACCATGAGAATATTTGTTTTTTATTGTGCGCCCGCCGCGCTGTCGAGTAAAAATCGAAGTGTAATTTTACGTTTTAACCGGTACCTGCCCCCTTTCGTTCCGCTCGCTTTTGAATGATGTTTATCATAATTGGATGGAGGGTTGGTTAACAGTGCGCACCGACTGGATTATGCCGATGGCGTGCTGACGACGAATTATTTTTCCATAAATGTAATACTCTTATTGTAATAATTCGGTAGGTCCGTCTATCTACCACATGATTGCTTACGTTAACATTACGATTAGAAACGCCAGTGGACTGTAATCGAAATTATTGATTGTATTAAAGAACTAGAATACCATTACTGTTATCAATGCGAACATGTGAGATGTCTGTGGCTTATACAAAGGTAAGATTAATAACGCGGACGTATCGGCCGGCACCGTTAGGCCAACGACACGAGTGATCGGTACTACAACAAGGGCGGAAGAGATGGACCGGATAATAAAGCAACAAACAGTTCGATACATCGTAACTCAATACGGTCGAAATATACAATGTTGGTTTGCCACTCAACTCCATGTTAAAATATAGCCGTGCTAATTTTAATGGTAATTATAAATTGAATAAAATGTATAAATATCGACAGACTGTTTATAAGTTGATTGTTTTCGATAACAATGTTGTTTATGATAATTGTGTTTGTATTACACATGGTCACGTTAAAAGTGTATCTTTAAAATGATACTAATCTTTTTTATAATAATATCAAATTTTTGTGCATTTTAATTTTGACTGTAGTCACCATAAATGGGTTATTAACACTTAAATTGAATACTGATTCAGGACTATGCTATCCCTTTAATTCATAGTGACGTATTTCTCCCATCAGTAAGTTTAAAAAATGTAATTAAGTTTGTCAATATCCTTTACACTTTTTACTATTCTATTATAAATATTTGAACGATAAAAAGTACTTATAAGAAATACAAAAATACTGACTAACTAATTCAACACAGGTAGTAAATATAATAATGAATGTACTATATACTGAAGTAGCACTAAATAGATTTCATGATCAGATATTTAAGAATCGAAACAAAATCTTAAACCATGTTAACGTATAACGTAATAATATGTATAGTATTTTGGGGTTTTATAAGAATTTTATATGTAACTAGCGGTGCGCCCGCGGCTCTGCACGCTTTTATTATACAATAATTATTTCCATCCCGTAATTTTATTTCTACTAGTATTATTAAAAATTCATACTGTCTATCAACTGAAAAAAAAACATATTTCTCGTGTACAAAATATCATCAAAATTGTTTAACTATTTTTTTTTACGATTCCTAAAAGTATTACTGACGATTCTTATAGCCTATCAAATATAGAATGAAGTATGCTTCCCGTTAAAAAAATTGATAAGAATCGGTTGAGAAATTTCTTTTTTCTTTTACGATTTCTATATGTACCTATTATTGAAAATTCTTATACAATTGACAGGTGACATAAGCTTTCCCTGTAGAAAATTTCATAAAAATTGGTTAATCTTTTTTATAAATATTAAACAGAAACACGGAGAAATTGTATTATAATGGTTAGTTATAGAATTAACAGATATAGAGTTTGGTTTTGCAACTAGATGCCTTAGGTGCAACATAACATGTTGGTGCTGCTTGCTGCAAGAATAGAATTGTTTTGTTGACAGTCTTGAAATATGAATATGTATTATATTGTGGTCACAAACAGAAACCGTGATCGGGACGCACGAGTTATCCTTACACGCGTCTTGACGGAAGTAACATCGTTCTATCGATCTATCTATAATAGCGTTTTCATGACCATTTTAATTTTGTCATATCTATGCATTTTGGATCGTGATATGTTTATGGAGTTTGTATCAAATGATCGATGGTCATTGAGTGCAATGGTGATTTCGTTTTAAATGTATTATTAGGTCTCTAATCATTCATGATTTTTATTTAATAAAAGAAAAGATTACAATTTTATTATTTATATATTAACAACTGCTATTCAATAAAGCGAATATGTGTTCTTACAGACGCGTTGTAACTTCCTAGTGTATTGTTTTGCGAAATGTGTTCGCGACTTGTTTATAAACAATAGCAATTTGCCTTTTGGCGTTAGGTCACGCCGCGATACGCCGCGCCGCCGCGCCGCGCCGTCCCATTGATTCTGCACAATGTATTCACTGGGTCTGTTATCTATTGGTTAACGCACAATAGTCTGGCAATACGCCTTTATATGAGCCTCGATTATTTGTAAACGATTTGTTTCTAACAATGTTCAACATACTGTGATGATATTATCTTCATTACACACTACATAATATAAAGGCAGAGTTAGAAGATAATTAAACCTTCTATCTTATTAACATGTTACACACAGATCCACAAATATTGGGATCACATTGCATGTATTTTTTTAATTTTTTAATAATATTATTTGTCTCTAAAAATATTAAATGGTGTACTTAATAAGATTGTGACATTTTTAACGAATGAACGTGAATGACGGTAGTATAATAATAATATCAGCCTGTATGTGTCCCACTGCTGGGTAATAAGGCCTCTTCTCGAGCCAAGGTACGAGCTTAATGACCTCCCATTCTACAACGAATTTTCCCGCATTCGGTGGTACTGCTAGAACTATTGTTAAGCGTTCAGGTTTTCTTTTTTGACCTTGAACTCCCCTTTCCCAAGGAGCTCTGGAAACCCTACTCACGGCAGGAACACAACACAAAATTATTTGTCTGAGATCTCTGTAGGGTGGAGGTATTTCACCAGTCGGACTGTCCCAAGTAGAGAGAAATCTCCTAAGAAATTTCTTTGTGTCCTACCTCTCTTGGAGGTTTTTATTTTTTTAATTTATTTTATCGTCAGCTAATGGTGTTACTAATTCAAATTAGAAAAGGTACGTGAATTTCGCCCTGACGGTGTTTAATTTAACAGTGTTATAATAATTATAGTGTACGCGTTCATTGTAATCGTGTACTCGTCGCAGTACTAAGAGCGCAAGAATTTACAGCACAGGAGGAGAATGCAAATAGTGCCCTTAATCGCTTGCAAAACCTATATATGTTTTGCTTATCAAACTTTTTTGTGTGTGTATTATTTTACAAAACTAACGTTATTCTGGATATAAAACGTTTTAAGAGTGTTGGACGTGCAAGGTTCGACTGCACTAGCACCATCGCCACACCTATTTCTGCCGGAAAGTAGCGGTCCTCAGGAGTTTGGACTCCGTTCTTACTCGGATTGGGATTACGGGTAAACAGCTGGAGTTTATAAACAGTGACCATTTGACATCAGGTGGATCGCAAGTCTATTTACTACTTGACAAAATAAAAATAGATACCAAATATCATTTACTAACATGAGTGTCATAACTGAATACATCTTCTATTGGGTATTGTAATGGGACATACCTCAACTCTAATTCTTTTAATAATAAGGTCGATATTGAAACAAAGATTCATCTATCAAATACTTAAAGAATTCTTAAAATATTTGGTTTACTTTTACCGTATGGCATACCGTGAGTTAACAAATTATGTTTTGATTTATCATATTTTATGTATTAGTGATGATTCAATATTTTAGTTGTTTTTATACTGAAGCTAAACCAATGCATATCGGTAACAAAAAAGAACTCAAAATATATTAGTATTTCACTACAATCATACTATGAATGCTATCGTAAAATTTTATATACGTATTGCTCTTTAAAACATGTGTGAATCAATTTTTAATGAAGGATCGCGTACCATCCTCCATTTTGTTTTAAAATACTTGTTTATATCAAAGCGTGTGTCATATTGGTTACAACATATTGTACGCGAGCATATTTTAAACTTTTTCTTTTGTTGATAAGACGCGTGCTGTTACCCAGGTGGCAAACGTCGTTAACTGGGAAACTTACTCTTGTTGTAATTTGTATCAGCTGTCAGGCATCGCGTCGGAGCATTACTGATAAGTTTTATTATTTTTTACATCACATCTATGAAATCCGTAACATATTTTGTACTTAGTTACTTTCGTTGTTGTAATCATCTAGTCAGACGTATGATGAAACACGAGGTATGAATACTTAGGACAATTTTATTGTTTCTTAATTTAGGTTTCCAGAGAAGAACATGTTCTTGTCCTGAGTTCCGAGTGCTGAAATCGCAGTCGGAGTTTGTCGCGCCAGGGTCACATTTTTTCAGTAGTTTTATCAGAATGTTCCCCGGGAACGAAGCGTAAGCTATAACATTATTTCTGAACACGTATCGTGTTTGGATAATCTAATCTAGAAACGTTGCGACTCATAACACATTTGTCATTTGAAATTGTTCCCTGGGATTACATGTAATAGATTTATGTTTTTAGCGACATTTGATTTTACTACAGTTTCATATATGATTTTCTACACAATTCTGAAGCTGGCTCTGGCTAAAACCCTCTTAACATACAGCTTTTAACAAGTATTTAGTTACGTGTGTAGCCAGCATAAGAAAGACTACGTGCCTAACAGAGTTTTAGTAAATAATCTTTTAAGCATGTCTTTACGTTAATACATTTTTTTTCTAACACAACATGTTATAGAATTCAATGACTTTATAATTTACTTTACTAATATTATTTTAAATATAGATGAAAACCATTTAATACACTTTGTCGAGTTCAAATCAAATGTTCCTGTTTTATATTCTTTCATATAAATTCATAAGCAGTTTTTTCACAATACAGACTGTACAGTCAGAGATGTTCGAGGGTGGCCAATAATACCAAAAATTATAGACCATGACTAATTATACACAGTAAAACTGGACATGACCATATAGGTACCTAAAAGAGTTTTATAATTTTTATGTGATTTTCCATTTATTACAATTATATACATAGAATTTTAATAGATTTTTTACAATACAAATGGCGAGGCTCATTCTCGGTGTTTGAATAAAAGTAAATTTTCTTTTCAATGGGAATGTTGTTCAGTGCTCGGGCTACATTGTCGCCTCTCGTTGGTTGTTGTTGGGTGCCAGTATATGCCGGGACGGAGCTATTCAAATGTCAGTGTAAAGCCCGCCCCCCGCACTTCCTCTCACCTCCCGTACGGATGCTAAAATGTCACTCGCCTCACGAAGCAATCAATTTCGTATTTGTAATGCTTCTATAGTGGTTCTAATAAATTTATTGAATCAAAGATAAAGTATTGTTATTGAAAACATTGAAAATTGTTATTGGTGTCTATTTTAAGTTCAGAACAAGACTCGAATCATATTATAATACAGCTCAAGACGATACCAATATTATTATAAAAAAATTTAGCTTGCGGTATAATTGCGGATTTGTATTTTTATACCTTTTCAGTCAAACAGGTAGAGACCATTTTTTCATTCATGTATAAATTTTTAGTAAATACCTTTTTGATTTTGGAATAACCCTTTTTTATCGTTATAGGTTTGGCGTAGTGGCCGCAATCTCACCTGATGTTAAGTGAAGATGTGGCCCAAGATGCTAACACGCTAAACCTAGTGAAAGACTGGTTCTCAAGTGCAGCTGCCGGAACACACCTATTGGTGCTTGGCGACATATTTTCATCTTGAGGGTGGTAGCTAGCCAGGCGGGCATTAGAAAAAGCCTTACCACCATGCTATGGTTTCCTCACGATGTTTCCCTTCACCGAAAGCACAGGCTCATTGCAGCGATTCGAACTCACGTCAATAGACGCGAAGTCGTACTCGCTACCACTGAGCCATCATTGCTTCACTGATTTTAAAACTAGCACTGTAAGTAGTGTGAATAAATATCTATTTATTGTTCCTAATTTTATTTAAGTATCGTAAGAATCGCATAGCTTAAATGTAAAAAAGATACTCCCACACTTTTCAGAGTCAAGTAATTTTTCCGTTTTATAAATTGTCCTCATTAGCATGGTTAGATTGATGGTTCTATTCTATCTACAAAATACCTTTTTTTAAACCATTTAAAGATGGACCTTACTCATTAGGGATAGGTACTAATTTGACAAGACCGTTTACGTTTTATCGTTTGTTATCCATCTGAGGGTTTTTATGAAAAAAGTAAAACTACTACATTATACTACTAAAATAATACTAATCGCAATTTGATGAGGCACGATTGTTTTTCTTAGATGTTTATAATATTTAGCTCGAACGTCTCTTTTTATCTGATAATGATACTTTCGCAGTGCCGGTTATTACTGTTAGCCGGACTAAGTTACAAATGAACGGTGTGATTATGGACCCGTGGATCTAGCTTCACGATAATTTAAATGTTCTCGCAGTTAGAACCGCAACGACCCAGCGCGAGATGTACACGATTGCGTCTGGAACTTCCTATTATAGGAAGACTGTGAATAGTTTAAGGAATTATTTAAATTCAAATGTTTAAACTTTATTTATTGTTACAAAAATGTCTAGAAGCGATTGTGTGTTTGTAATCTATCGAACAATTATATTAAGTATACAAAATAGCTATTCTAAATTTTGGTACTGCGATTTTAGATAAACACAGACAGTGCAAATTAGAAAGAGTTATTGATTTACAAAGAGCAAATAGAAACTAATAGGTGATTACAGGTGCATAAAACGAACGCTTACACCTGGCAGACTATTGGATAACTAAAATAAAATTATCTCATTGTATCTTTTCCAATTAGAGTGCTGCTTATCATATAAATCGTATATATCCATTTATAATGTGATGATGGAGATGCCGCACATGTAAAATGACATATAAAAGTCCTTAATAATAAATTTCGCACACTTGCTTTATAGTGCTTGACTTAAGAATTATAACAAAAAAATTGCGATGTACGGTCACGGTTTTTGTGTAAGATAGTGTAATATTATTATGATAGTTAAATTAAATCCTTATTATGGCCAAGATGTTAATATAATAATATTATTAAATTTGGTTTTAGTTCATGTAGGTGCTACAAGTAGGCTGTCCGCGCCGCTGCCAATTTATTGAAAACTCTCGAACCCAAGGTAAAGTACGTACTCCAAGTAAGCTTGGAGATGGTTTTGCGTTTATAGTAGTTTAATACATACAGTGAGTAACACCGAAATAAACACTACTGTAACCGCATGGACAGTACTACACCGACAGTAGTACACTAGTACAAACCGCTTCTGCACTGATGGTACACTACTGCGGCAGCTGCACTTCAGAGCCAGTCTTCCACTAGGTTTTTCGTGTTATCATCTTGGGCCACATCGTCACTTAAAATCAGGTGAGATTGTGGCCACTACGCGAAACCTATAACGATAAAAAAAAACTACTAGAAACGCAAAAACGTCTCCAAGCTGATTTGGCTGTACGCTCACTATGCGGGATATGGATCTCACGTTTACCTTCAACTAAAAGGTGGATAAAGTGAGTTAATTAGTGAAGACGGCTATTGCGGTCTCACTAGTAATCCAAAATTTATTTTAAAGCCATAAATATAAGTGCGTTCAGTTTATTTTCAGTTCGACTTCCGTTCTTTTTTAGTTTATCTTAGCAAAATGAATGCAGATCACCTGGTGGAAATACATAGTTCAGAAGAAACAGTGACTACCGTGCCGGTAACAAATACCATAGGCAGTCGTCGCCGTCATACTGGCCTCCAGAAGTGCCTCTTCACGCTTCATTTTTAGGAACAAATGTCGTAGGTCAGACGGAGAAATCGCTGGCCGGGAGGCAATTCCACATCTTTACAGATTTAACGCTCTTATGATACATGATACAGTTTCCCTGCAGATTATTTCGAGATGCGACGATGAGATGAGAAGGTGAATTTGATATGGTTTAAGGTTAAGCTAATCTGAGAGTTGCAGTTAAAATTCTGATATGAATATTTATGAACTGTTACCTATCGAATTAAATGTGAAATGAACATCACATTATATAAGTTAAATTATGATTATACCTAAGTACAATTTTATTTTCGAGATGCGCTGTGTTATTTAGTTTTTACAGTATCTTTTTTTAAAATGAAAACAGTTGCGTGGTATCAATAAAAAGAAGCTCGAGGGTGCTCAAAAAACGTTAAATGAATTAGGTCTCTATTGTAAAACTGTTAATTTTAAAAAGTAACTGATAACTTATGTGCATTATTTAAAAAAACCTTCAACAGAAAAAAATGATGACTGTTATTATGAGTATAACCAAATAATTTAATTTTGTTCTCTAAATTTATATTGAAAAGAAAATAATTATCGAAGCATATGGCCTCTTTTCAATAGAACAGCGGTTCCATAATTATGTTTTTCGACGAGACTTGTTAACACACCTGTGTCGTTTAACTAAAAATAATATAATGATATTTAATATAAATGTATTTATGGCATTTCTTATTGATGTCATAAAAATGTCAGTACATTTAATTAACATAGATTTTAATCTTTTTAAACATATAAGTATAACACATAATTGAATATATTTAACGGGCAAACAATGTAAACTTTTACCTACATTTTGTTTGAGAGTAGCGGAGGTAACGGACATAATATACGTATTTTGTGCAACAAAATATCTCGGTAGTTTTGGCATCGTAAATAGTGCAACATAAGGTTGGCCCATTATGTGACCGCAAACCGTTGTGTCGCTTGGAAATATCCGTTGCGTAGACTTCGACACCTAGCAACTATGTCCCATATTATATTTATTTGTTATTGATACCAATTGCGGTCATGGTTTTACATTAATATGCAGTAAATCGTAAACGTTAAATCAACTTTTTAAATAAGAATTAAGCGACTTTTCCATTTCTATCAAGTTTCACATAGCTCGGTTTACATTGGACTTAAAATGAGCTATTCATTTATGCATGACCTTATAATACCTTTTTAAATGCTTTCATTGATGTAACTATTTTATCATTTATTATAAATTATGTAATAAATTTCATTTTCCAAAGCGTGAATTATCGATGATTTCATTTACAATAGGCTTTATATTAAATAAAACATGCCGTTGAAATATTACTGAAAAACGTGTTAAATATGCAAGCTTTGTTATTTTTGGATGCTGATTTTTCTCTTCCTGTTCCTGTTTCAGTTTATATTTAAATTTTATAGTAAATGCTATAAAGGATTTCATAATTAAATATGATCTAAATGTTTAATAACTCATATTCTAGTGCTTTTTTTATTGGTTTCGTCATGTAATCGTTTATAAAACTAGTTATTTATTACAGATTTGTCCGACACAAAGCAACAAATATTTTGACTCTATTACCATGTGTAAATTAGTGTCTCGTTCGGTTTGTGTATTTCATCAGAATCATCGCATATTATTGGTGTTGGACCGCAGTGGCAGTGATTGTAAATTGCCGCGGCATCTGAGCTCGTTAGTGTTTTTGATAGATGACGGCCGGTCGTTTGTTGAATTTGTTGTAACACTCGCTGCCCATGTAAAAATACACGGTTCGACAACAAGATATAAATAGGCACTCCCCACGGCGTTCTAAGTTAACGAGCCACCATATAAATAAGAAGATAATATTTTATAAAGTTGGCATATGTATCACTAATTAACATTCTGGTTTCTTGAATTTGTCTATTGGAAAACTACTACATATTGCAATTCCGTCTACCGTCCAAATACAAACTTATAATGATGTAATAACGACATTATAAAATGAACGTAATGTATCTTTATAAATAATTTAAAACGCGTTGATGCTAACAATTTGTAAAGCGATTATTCAATAGGTCGTGACGTAAAGCTTATAAATTTCACTGTAACGTTTTACACTTTAGCACTTGATCGGATGTAAAGCGCCGCCCAATAAAGACAACGGCCGACTATTTTGACGAAGGCCGGTCACGTTTCGTCGATACTCAACCATGAGAATATTTGTTTTTTATTGTGCGCCCGCCGCGCTGTCGAGTAAAAATCGAAGTGTAATTTTACGTTTTAACCGGTACCTGCCCCCTTTCGTTCCGCTCGCTTTTGAATGATGTTTATCATAATTGGATGGAGGGTTGGTTAACAGTGCGCACCGACTGGATTATGCCGATGGCGTGCTGACGACGAATTATTTTTCCATAAATGTAATACTCTTATTGTAATAATTCGGTAGGTCCGTCTATCTACCACATGATTGCTTACGTTAACATTACGATTAGAAACGCCAGTGGACTGTAATCGAAATTATTGATTGTATTAAAGAACTAGAATACCATTACTGTTATCAATGCGAACATGTGAGATGTCTGTGGCTTATACAAAGGTAAGATTAATAACGCGGACGTATCGGCCGGCACCGTTAGGCCAACGACACGAGTGATCGGTACTACAACAAGGGCGGAAGAGATGGACCGGATAATAAAGCAACAAACAGTTCGATACATCGTAACTCAATACGGTCGAAATATACAATGTTGGTTTGCCACTCAACTCCATGTTAAAATATAGCCGTGCTAATTTTAATGGTAATTATAAATTGAATAAAATGTATAAATATCGACAGACTGTTTATAAGTTGATTGTTTTCGATAACAATGTTGTTTATGATAATTGTGTTTGTATTACACATGGTCACGTTAAAAGTGTATCTTTAAAATGATACTAATCTTTTTTATAATAATATCAAATTTTTGTGCATTTTAATTTTGACTGTAGTCACCATAAATGGGTTATTAACACTTAAATTGAATACTGATTCAGGACTATGCTATCCCTTTAATTCATAGTGACGTATTTCTCCCATCAGTAAGTTTAAAAAATGTAATTAAGTTTGTCAATATCCTTTACACTTTTTACTATTCTATTATAAATATTTGAACGATAAAAAGTACTTATAAGAAATACAAAAATACTGACTAACTAATTCAACACAGGTAGTAAATATAATAATGAATGTACTATATACTGAAGTAGCACTAAATAGATTTCATGATCAGATATTTAAGAATCGAAACAAAATCTTAAACCATGTTAACGTATAACGTAATAATATGTATAGTATTTTGGGGTTTTATAAGAATTTTATATGTAACTAGCGGTGCGCCCGCGGCTCTGCACGCTTTTATTATACAATAATTATTTCCATCCCGTAATTTTATTTCTACTAGTATTATTAAAAATTCATACTGTCTATCAACTGAAAAAAAAACATATTTCTCGTGTACAAAATATCATCAAAATTGTTTAACTATTTTTTTTTACGATTCCTAAAAGTATTACTGACGATTCTTATAGCCTATCAAATATAGAATGAAGTATGCTTCCCGTTAAAAAAATTGATAAGAATCGGTTGAGAAATTTCTTTTTTCTTTTACGATTTCTATATGTACCTATTATTGAAAATTCTTATACAATTGACAGGTGACATAAGCTTTCCCTGTAGAAAATTTCATAAAAATTGGTTAATCTTTTTTATAAATATTAAACAGAAACACGGAGAAATTGTATTATAATGGTTAGTTATAGAATTAACAGATATAGAGTTTGGTTTTGCAACTAGATGCCTTAGGTGCAACATAACATGTTGGTGCTGCTTGCTGCAAGAATAGAATTGTTTTGTTGACAGTCTTGAAATATGAATATGTATTATATTGTGGTCACAAACAGAAACCGTGATCGGGACGCACGAGTTATCCTTACACGCGTCTTGACGGAAGTAACATCGTTCTATCGATCTATCTATAATAGCGTTTTCATGACCATTTTAATTTTGTCATATCTATGCATTTTGGATCGTGATATGTTTATGGAGTTTGTATCAAATGATCGATGGTCATTGAGTGCAATGGTGATTTCGTTTTAAATGTATTATTAGGTCTCTAATCATTCATGATTTTTATTTAATAAAAGAAAAGATTACAATTTTATTATTTATATATTAACAACTGCTATTCAATAAAGCGAATATGTGTTCTTACAGACGCGTTGTAACTTCCTAGTGTATTGTTTTGCGAAATGTGTTCGCGACTTGTTTATAAACAATAGCAATTTGCCTTTTGGCGTTAGGTCACGCCGCGATACGCCGCGCCGCCGCGCCGCGCCGTCCCATTGATTCTGCACAATGTATTCACTGGGTCTGTTATCTATTGGTTAACGCACAATAGTCTGGCAATACGCCTTTATATGAGCCTCGATTATTTGTAAACGATTTGTTTCTAACAATGTTCAACATACTGTGATGATATTATCTTCATTACACACTACATAATATAAAGGCAGAGTTAGAAGATAATTAAACCTTCTATCTTATTAACATGTTACACACAGATCCACAAATATTGGGATCACATTGCATGTATTTTTTTAATTTTTTAATAATATTATTTGTCTCTAAAAATATTAAATGGTGTACTTAATAAGATTGTGACATTTTTAACGAATGAACGTGAATGACGGTAGTATAATAATAATATCAGCCTGTATGTGTCCCACTGCTGGGTAATAAGGCCTCTTCTCGAGCCAAGGTACGAGCTTAATGACCTCCCATTCTACAACGAATTTTCCCGCATTCGGTGGTACTGCTAGAACTATTGTTAAGCGTTCAGGTTTTCTTTTTTGACCTTGAACTCCCCTTTCCCAAGGAGCTCTGGAAACCCTACTCACGGCAGGAACACAACACAAAATTATTTGTCTGAGATCTCTGTAGGGTGGAGGTATTTCACCAGTCGGACTGTCCCAAGTAGAGAGAAATCTCCTAAGAAATTTCTTTGTGTCCTACCTCTCTTGGAGGTTTTTATTTTTTTAATTTATTTTATCGTCAGCTAATGGTGTTACTAATTCAAATTAGAAAAGGTACGTGAATTTCGCCCTGACGGTGTTTAATTTAACAGTGTTATAATAATTATAGTGTACGCGTTCATTGTAATCGTGTACTCGTCGCAGTACTAAGAGCGCAAGAATTTACAGCACAGGAGGAGAATGCAAATAGTGCCCTTAATCGCTTGCAAAACCTATATATGTTTTGCTTATCAAACTTTTTTGTGTGTGTATTATTTTACAAAACTAACGTTATTCTGGATATAAAACGTTTTAAGAGTGTTGGACGTGCAAGGTTCGACTGCACTAGCACCATCGCCACACCTATTTCTGCCGGAAAGTAGCGGTCCTCAGGAGTTTGGACTCCGTTCTTACTCGGATTGGGATTACGGGTAAACAGCTGGAGTTTATAAACAGTGACCATTTGACATCAGGTGGATCGCAAGTCTATTTACTACTTGACAAAATAAAAATAGATACCAAATATCATTTACTAACATGAGTGTCATAACTGAATACATCTTCTATTGGGTATTGTAATGGGACATACCTCAACTCTAATTCTTTTAATAATAAGGTCGATATTGAAACAAAGATTCATCTATCAAATACTTAAAGAATTCTTAAAATATTTGGTTTACTTTTACCGTATGGCATACCGTGAGTTAACAAATTATGTTTTGATTTATCATATTTTATGTATTAGTGATGATTCAATATTTTAGTTGTTTTTATACTGAAGCTAAACCAATGCATATCGGTAACAAAAAAGAACTCAAAATATATTAGTATTTCACTACAATCATACTATGAATGCTATCGTAAAATTTTATATACGTATTGCTCTTTAAAACATGTGTGAATCAATTTTTAATGAAGGATCGCGTACCATCCTCCATTTTGTTTTAAAATACTTGTTTATATCAAAGCGTGTGTCATATTGGTTACAACATATTGTACGCGAGCATATTTTAAACTTTTTCTTTTGTTGATAAGACGCGTGCTGTTACCCAGGTGGCAAACGTCGTTAACTGGGAAACTTACTCTTGTTGTAATTTGTATCAGCTGTCAGGCATCGCGTCGGAGCATTACTGATAAGTTTTATTATTTTTTACATCACATCTATGAAATCCGTAACATATTTTGTACTTAGTTACTTTCGTTGTTGTAATCATCTAGTCAGACGTATGATGAAACACGAGGTATGAATACTTAGGACAATTTTATTGTTTCTTAATTTAGGTTTCCAGAGAAGAACATGTTCTTGTCCTGAGTTCCGAGTGCTGAAATCGCAGTCGGAGTTTGTCGCGCCAGGGTCACATTTTTTCAGTAGTTTTATCAGAATGTTCCCCGGGAACGAAGCGTAAGCTATAACATTATTTCTGAACACGTATCGTGTTTGGATAATCTAATCTAGAAACGTTGCGACTCATAACACATTTGTCATTTGAAATTGTTCCCTGGGATTACATGTAATAGATTTATGTTTTTAGCGACATTTGATTTTACTACAGTTTCATATATGATTTTCTACACAATTCTGAAGCTGGCTCTGGCTAAAACCCTCTTAACATACAGCTTTTAACAAGTATTTAGTTACGTGTGTAGCCAGCATAAGAAAGACTACGTGCCTAACAGAGTTTTAGTAAATAATCTTTTAAGCATGTCTTTACGTTAATACATTTTTTTTCTAACACAACATGTTATAGAATTCAATGACTTTATAATTTACTTTACTAATATTATTTTAAATATAGATGAAAACCATTTAATACACTTTGTCGAGTTCAAATCAAATGTTCCTGTTTTATATTCTTTCATATAAATTCATAAGCAGTTTTTTCACAATACAGACTGTACAGTCAGAGATGTTCGAGGGTGGCCAATAATACCAAAAATTATAGACCATGACTAATTATACACAGTAAAACTGGACATGACCATATAGGTACCTAAAAGAGTTTTATAATTTTTATGTGATTTTCCATTTATTACAATTATATACATAGAATTTTAATAGATTTTTTACAATACAAATGGCGAGGCTCATTCTCGGTGTTTGAATAAAAGTAAATTTTCTTTTCAATGGGAATGTTGTTCAGTGCTCGGGCTACATTGTCGCCTCTCGTTGGTTGTTGTTGGGTGCCAGTATATGCCGGGACGGAGCTATTCAAATGTCAGTGTAAAGCCCGCCCCCCGCACTTCCTCTCACCTCCCGTACGGATGCTAAAATGTCACTCGCCTCACGAAGCAATCAATTTCGTATTTGTAATGCTTCTATAGTGGTTCTAATAAATTTATTGAATCAAAGATAAAGTATTGTTATTGAAAACATTGAAAATTGTTATTGGTGTCTATTTTAAGTTCAGAACAAGACTCGAATCATATTATAATACAGCTCAAGACGATACCAATATTATTATAAAAAAATTTAGCTTGCGGTATAATTGCGGATTTGTATTTTTATACCTTTTCAGTCAAACAGGTAGAGACCATTTTTTCATTCATGTATAAATTTTTAGTAAATACCTTTTTGATTTTGGAATAACCCTTTTTTATCGTTATAGGTTTGGCGTAGTGGCCGCAATCTCACCTGATGTTAAGTGAAGATGTGGCCCAAGATGCTAACACGCTAAACCTAGTGAAAGACTGGTTCTCAAGTGCAGCTGCCGGAACACACCTATTGGTGCTTGGCGACATATTTTCATCTTGAGGGTGGTAGCTAGCCAGGCGGGCATTAGAAAAAGCCTTACCACCATGCTATGGTTTCCTCACGATGTTTCCCTTCACCGAAAGCACAGGCTCATTGCAGCGATTCGAACTCACGTCAATAGACGCGAAGTCGTACTCGCTACCACTGAGCCATCATTGCTTCACTGATTTTAAAACTAGCACTGTAAGTAGTGTGAATAAATATCTATTTATTGTTCCTAATTTTATTTAAGTATCGTAAGAATCGCATAGCTTAAATGTAAAAAAGATACTCCCACACTTTTCAGAGTCAAGTAATTTTTCCGTTTTATAAATTGTCCTCATTAGCATGGTTAGATTGATGGTTCTATTCTATCTACAAAATACCTTTTTTTAAACCATTTAAAGATGGACCTTACTCATTAGGGATAGGTACTAATTTGACAAGACCGTTTACGTTTTATCGTTTGTTATCCATCTGAGGGTTTTTATGAAAAAAGTAAAACTACTACATTATACTACTAAAATAATACTAATCGCAATTTGATGAGGCACGATTGTTTTTCTTAGATGTTTATAATATTTAGCTCGAACGTCTCTTTTTATCTGATAATGATACTTTCGCAGTGCCGGTTATTACTGTTAGCCGGACTAAGTTACAAATGAACGGTGTGATTATGGACCCGTGGATCTAGCTTCACGATAATTTAAATGTTCTCGCAGTTAGAACCGCAACGACCCAGCGCGAGATGTACACGATTGCGTCTGGAACTTCCTATTATAGGAAGACTGTGAATAGTTTAAGGAATTATTTAAATTCAAATGTTTAAACTTTATTTATTGTTACAAAAATGTCTAGAAGCGATTGTGTGTTTGTAATCTATCGAACAATTATATTAAGTATACAAAATAGCTATTCTAAATTTTGGTACTGCGATTTTAGATAAACACAGACAGTGCAAATTAGAAAGAGTTATTGATTTACAAAGAGCAAATAGAAACTAATAGGTGATTACAGGTGCATAAAACGAACGCTTACACCTGGCAGACTATTGGATAACTAAAATAAAATTATCTCATTGTATCTTTTCCAATTAGAGTGCTGCTTATCATATAAATCGTATATATCCATTTATAATGTGATGATGGAGATGCCGCACATGTAAAATGACATATAAAAGTCCTTAATAATAAATTTCGCACACTTGCTTTATAGTGCTTGACTTAAGAATTATAACAAAAAAATTGCGATGTACGGTCACGGTTTTTGTGTAAGATAGTGTAATATTATTATGATAGTTAAATTAAATCCTTATTATGGCCAAGATGTTAATATAATAATATTATTAAATTTGGTTTTAGTTCATGTAGGTGCTACAAGTAGGCTGTCCGCGCCGCTGCCAATTTATTGAAAACTCTCGAACCCAAGGTAAAGTACGTACTCCAAGTAAGCTTGGAGATGGTTTTGCGTTTATAGTAGTTTAATACATACAGTGAGTAACACCGAAATAAACACTACTGTAACCGCATGGACAGTACTACACCGACAGTAGTACACTAGTACAAACCGCTTCTGCACTGATGGTACACTACTGCGGCAGCTGCACTTCAGAGCCAGTCTTCCACTAGGTTTTTCGTGTTATCATCTTGGGCCACATCGTCACTTAAAATCAGGTGAGATTGTGGCCACTACGCGAAACCTATAACGATAAAAAAAAACTACTAGAAACGCAAAAACGTCTCCAAGCTGATTTGGCTGTACGCTCACTATGCGGGATATGGATCTCACGTTTACCTTCAACTAAAAGGTGGATAAAGTGAGTTAATTAGTGAAGACGGCTATTGCGGTCTCACTAGTAATCCAAAATTTATTTTAAAGCCATAAATATAAGTGCGTTCAGTTTATTTTCAGTTCGACTTCCGTTATTTAAGAATTACGAAGAGTAAAAGATTTCGTATTTAAGTTAAAAGTGGGATAATTGCGCTAGGAGAATAGATGACCCGTCATTTATATTGGGCCTTGTAAGCATAATAGGATCAATAGCTTTGGCCCGCGACTTCGTCTGCGTTGACTTCAGAATTGAGTCCAGTCGAGAAATGAAAAAATATTTCATTTACCGGTATTAAAAAGTATCTTATGTATTAATCCAGGCTGTAAACTGTGTGGCAAATTTCATCCAAATCCGTTCAGCCGTTTTTGCGTAATTGAGTAAACAAACATCTAAATTCCAAACGTACAAACTCTCAAATTTATAATATTACGACCCGCCTCGACTACTCACGGGTGAAATTTACTAATAAAGACAATAAGAACTGCGTTTAAAAAAACGTATGTTTATTGTACAAGTAACATGTTTCTATCACCAGTGGTTTAGACTGTGCGTTGTCTGTCAGTCAGCCAGTCAGTTCATGAAAAGGAATGCATCCAACCGAATCTTTTTCTGAATTTGCGTGCATTAAAACAGACAATTCAGTACGATGACGAATTTATTGAAATTAAATCGGAATTCATTGATTTGAGAATGGTTTCTTAGTGTTTTTAATGAAGGAGATGAATATATTTTTTGCCTTTCTTTTCAGAGAGAAAACGAATAGCGCCGATAATTTACCTACTCTCGAGCACGCTATGGGAAAACGTGGCAATTCAAGGTTTATTTCACACACTTCCAATGATTAACCTTGAATTTAACTGTAGTCATAGCGTATCCAAGACGAACTGAAAACTGGGCATGTTGAAATTGGAAAAGCGAATCGGTTGGAATCAGTGGTATTCTTGTAATCAGATTATCCTTGCCGTTAACCTTTCCTATGATTCATCTACTTCTTAACAGCGAGTCTTTTTCCATTTCATAGTTTCGGTTCATTCAGACTGCGTAACATGTTTCATCACCGAGCCGACCTTAAGCTGTAAATTGTGCAGCGGCGTTCCTTGCAAATCCAATGAATTGAGAAATTCAACTGAAAAATTGGCGAATTCATCTGGATCGGTAATGGAATCGATCGACTTAAATGAATGCAATTGGCCAGCAATTTGACTTTAAATTGTTATGTTCAAATCGTCTAAATCTTTATTTTTTGTTGCAAAAATAGTTCTTTCACTCAACCCAACATGGTTTTTGTAATTTGTAACAATATTCGGGAACTCTTTCGTGACCATGTCTTCTTTCGACATTGTGAATTGACAAAAATGAGGCCAGTGGAAGCATGTCTAATAATGGCTTGGAACATTTCTGTCGATTCGTCATATTGTAATGCGATTCGTTGTTAACTTGAGAGTTTACACGTATGTTCACAAATTCGTTGACTTTAAGCAATCCTTTATTTCATCAGCAACTGTTGTTCTTGGAATAACTGGCAGCATTTGGGGAAAATCGCTGGCCAACAGAGTCATCGTACTCCAAAAAGGTCCCGATTATTGCGCAAATCTTTCAACGTTCGATCGAATGCCTCCAATGCTCGTTCATGTACCATCGTACGTACACACATCCCAAATGATTATTTTGCAATACTGTAGTACTTTCGCCAATGCTGATTTTTTGGCAATGTTGCATGACGGTTCTGAAAAAAACATCTAGATCTAGATCTTCGTTTAGATCATAACAAGGCATTTATGAATATCAATTTATAAAACTTTTGCCTCACTGGTTTTGTATAACTATTTGTTGGAGGGGGAGGGTCTCTTGTACACTTTTCTTGTAAATGTTTATATAGGAATAATAGGCGTGGTGAACAAAAACCATTTTACCTAAACGCTCTATATATCTAATAAGATTTTCCAGTTTCCTTGTAACATAATAATACGGGGAGCTGGCGAACAAAAACTAGTAATTGCAAGATTTTGAATTTTACAGTAGAGGCCAAAAACTTAAGCACATAGTTACTTAACGCCTATATTTGATTGTGATTGAATATGACTTTTAAATGTAATATGTAAATACGTTTTGATTGGATTTCAATATTCAAAATTGAACGAGTTTATAGACTAAACAAGTTTTCCATTAAACTACTTTGTTTACCATCTCTTAATTTATTCCGTTTTGAACTAAATTGATGTGTTATTTCCACCTTTTGGATAATATTATCGATTAAGTGTGGATAAAAATAAACAATGCTGCTACTAACATAAAGAATAAATCAGTCAACTTAAGAAGTTAAATCAGTTTCATAAAAAACAACTGTCTTACACAGTTAATTCCATGTTTATCTCGGAACGAAAGTGCGACACCTTTCTCCACAATCCTCAATTTCTTTATTACCGTCAGTTTTATCGCCATTTTGTCACCATTGAGAGATCTACAACCTATGGCCGGTCGTCGCTGTGGCCTGCATAATATCTCTTTACGTTATTCTTAAAGGTCCCGATGTCGTAAGGTAATTGGCATTGGTACATTGGCAGAGAGACGGTTCCTCAGTTTCACGGTATGCCAAAGCTAAGTAATTAAAATTATTACTTTGTGCCGAGATGAAGGTACTGCCCAGCGCCCAGGAAGCCCAGCGCGTGTGTGATTCTGATGTGGAAGGGAGAGGAGGGATTTAAATTGAACCACTCTCCAAAACACTCACCATGATACAGAAGCAACATTATGAAAAAAAAAAAATTTCTCCTCAACGTGCAATTTCGACAACTTTTGACAATTATCTAGTGAGCAGTGAAATGTAGATTGTAGATAAACATTATATAGTAGATAGTTTATTGATAAAGTTGATCCATAAATTAATTAATTGAAAGCTTTCCCGTGCAAAACTACCTACATGCCTGGCTAACATCATACCAATCTATCACATAAAGTATGTAGTATCCAGTTCAATTTTCTTTGACAACCGCATTTTACACTTAAGGATCTTTCAAGTTCAACATGTTATAATAAATCAGGCTTTTTTTATTGAAAATTCAAATGATGGATCGTCGTAAAATGTATGATCGATTCTTGCTGTAGTATTCGCCGCTTACACAAGAGTGCCTTTGTCGGTTTATGCGTTGCGGCTTCCCTATCTCCTTCCGTCGCTATGATTGATTGCCTTCCACTAAACTTCATATGTTTGGTAGATAATTTTGCATGTATTTCGTTGGTAAACAGATTACCTAAGAAAAGAATAATCGTCTATGTCGAACCATATCTAATAATATTTCCTTACGCCTTGTGATTTTTCGCTTGATTAATTTACTTGAAAAATTACACTTCCGAACAAAGATCGATATATAAAGACGCTCTTATAGCGTTTATGATTCAAAGTTGCCAGAAGTGCTCCACGAAGCTCCATTAGCTATCGAGAACGAGAAATGAATATCTCTATGTCGACTTGAAAACCCGTGGAGACGCCCTTAATACAAATTTAGATGTTCGAAATGTTGTATTCTACGTCTGTTTTCTAATGGTGCCCCGAATCCAACTGACGCGACGATTCCAGTTCTCTCTTAGTTATTGTGTATACTGATTTCTTGACGTCCAATGCTTAATATTTCTGTTGTATAAAACCAGTTGTTCTGTTCATAATCAAACAATAATGTCGCCTAGTGAAATATTACTATCTTGCATCATACTTCAATATATATACCTTATTCGCGCGGTCTTGTTCGGTAAAATTATATATTATTTTATTGCTCAAGTTTATTTTTATTAATTTATCCTTACGTTGCATTAGATCTATGGCAATTGGTCATACACACAGAGCAGAATGCCTAAACACTGGAGTATACATAACGATTTATACTATACATATGTATCTAACATGAATAGAGAACATATTCTAGACTGGTGTTAGATAAATATTTATACTGTGTACAAAACTCGATAGTTTAAAGTATTTATAATTATACTTAAACTTACTATTATATTGCTTCCAAAGATTATACGCTTGCTTTGAAATGGTTTCAATTACTGATGTTGCCATGATGTAATCCCGCATTGATTATTTATATAATTGCTTATGTTGCTTTTTAACGTGTACGGTTGTTATGCTTGATGACAACTAACAGCAGTAACAGCGAAGGTAACAAACGATATTTAAATTTATATGCAATGCAATGCATGTATGTTTCGCACACGTTTCTACAAACGAGTGGTGTCCATTCTATTAAGTATTTGGTTCTGCGAGTTGTACTAATTTGAAAAAAATGTTCACGAATGTGAAGCTTTTGAATTTGAACGAATCGACGAATCCACGTTTGTTTTATTTTAGACATAGCTGATTGTATTTATGTAATTTTTAGATTTTAACGGTGTTTGATAATTTCATAGAAAATTACGTAGATGTAGATTCTTTAGGATGTTATAAGTATTTGTTGAAATCTGTTCCTTAAAAAAAAATATTTTACAACATTTAATTTCGGATAATACATACATAATAGATAGACACACAATCGTTGCAGTAAATGCATTATCTATAAACTAGAACAATGTCTGTTCAATTCATAAGCATTAAAACGCGACACCAACTGTGTTCCTTCACGCAAGAATTGAAAGTGAATGCCAGCTGTAACTATTATATATTACGCATATTTCTGTTCCATAAAACTTTAAATAATTTGTAAAAACATTCTTTATAATGTATAACCGCAGTACTATGACACAATATAATCTGTGGCTATAATTGAGCTTTGTAATACGAATACTATATAGTAATAAAATTGTATAAGCGTAACAGTTAAAGCTATGCTTCAATTAATATTGACTTACTACGTTACTAATGTTAAATTACGTTGTTACTAATGTAACAACGTGGTTTGTAAATAAGTAATTACATAAGCGATAATAAAAAAAGTCTTGCCTTTAAATCTACAAAATTACTATTTTGTACTTGGTACTCTAATATATTTACATCAAGGTGGAACTTCTGTTAGCAAATAATCGAATTTCTTTGCGGATATCGCTAAAGCGATGACATAATTGTGTGAGATTTATGAGTACGTAGTAATAAGGAATAGGGCAAAATAAGTTTAAATTTAAGATAATTTGATATACTATTAAATTATTAATGAAGTTAACAATCTATTTAACAAGGCAAATACAAATAATACATAACATATTGATTCATAAAAGTTTCCAAGAGAACTTCCTCTTTTTGTCTTTTAGATTTGTAGGTGAATATTAATTTGTAAGCAAATTAATACAATTTAGTATTGCATAGCAAGCTCATTGATACAAAGTAATAAGTCTCCAAGTCGTACTCTTAAGTAACCGGTGAGAGATTGGTTATCTCACGCAATTGGTGTAGCGAGCAAATTGATTTGCGCGCGCGCCGCTATCACAACCATTATGAGCTATTTTACAGAATGTCCTATAAATAAACTTTGAACTGTAACAAGGTTATAGAGGAGGTTCTGTTTGTCCAAAGTGAATTTAGCGAAGTCTCTTGGTTTTCAAAATGTGGGTGGCCCATTTTATAACATTAATGAAAAAAATGTTTATCATATAAATTTTTTGATGTCTTTGCTACAAATCGTTTCATTATCAAAATTAATTAAAATACTTAATGCATTTGTCAAATTTAGACGACATACTGAATACCAGCATAAGATAAAGCTTCTAACAATACCTCATTTGTCAAAATATGATAGGTGGTTTAGAAGATATGCGCAGGTACAGATGAACATAATAATACATAGTCTGCTGAAATCATCACTATCCGTGCTGCGCCGTAGTAGGGTAAAAAGAGTTTAAAGTTTGTCAGTCCTACCAACTGGTCTCAATCTTATCTATTTATCTTATCTTATCTATTTTATCACTACAACATATTGTTAATAATGTTAGTTCACGTAATAGATTTTTTTCTAATAATTATAATTTCTTAAATTTTTTACTCATTATTTTTCATAAAACAAAGCAAGTATTTAACACATCCAAAACTGTATACCTGTATAGGTAAAAATATTTTTTTGTATTTCTTAAATATTTATCTACCTACTGTTTTATTCTTCATATTCATTGTCATTAGTTATTTTTATTGCCGTTACTTTTTCATTCTAATGCAGTTACAATTAGTTGCTTTGCAGTCATGTTACCGAGGTAATACAAAATATATGGTATAACTACCGTTAAAGATGCAGTAGTTTACGTGTTCCCACTGTAACTAATACAGGATATATTAAACATAATTAGCTAACGAGTGAAAGAGTCAGTACCTAACTGGTTGAAGATCAGTTATCTCCCGGTATCGATATCGTGTGTAAATTGATTTGTGCATGCGGCAAACCGACTATGACAAAATCAACCGTGATTGAATATATCTAGAGTAATCTAAAGTGCTTGCTGACCACTTACGTTTGCATTACCTATAATAAATTACATAGATTGTTTTGAAGTGTTAAAAAACAAAATAGTACGTAAATAAAATGCTATTAATAATATTGTTATATACTGGTTCATTTAATTAATCGACACAAAATAATGTAATAAAATTAAGTAGACTTATGTACCTGAATATTTAAGAATTTTTGTTCATTAGTCGACAGAGACGATTGTGGAATGCAAAAGATACTGCACTAAAAGCGGAACACTATACCTTACATTGGATCAGCAACTTAATATAAATCGTATGAACATATGAAATGTATGTAATGTATAATATATGAAATAATTTTAACTGATTGTGATTATTTGATAAATAAATTAATGATGTCACTGAAACAAAATAAAAATATTTAGTCCTATGTTTGCTTATGAATATGAATAAAAACGCGTTCTAAACATTGTTATTATTATATGCAGTGAAAATTTAATTTGAAATGCGATATACCTGCAATCAATTTTTTTGGAATACCTGATGTTTTGTCTTAATTTTAATTATCTGCTATAGATGATAAAAAATGTAGGTAAAATAATTATATGAAGCTATATCTGCTATACATTGATATTTATGCCCATGTATTTTCTGGTTCTGGCTTTTTTTTTATGAGCTTATATAATTTACTGCTTCCGCATGTTTTTTTCTAATATAGGTAGTTATAGTCACAAGTGTGCGACGATGTATATGACATCATTATTATGTGAATAAATCATATTTAATACGTTAAATTAAATTTTATGATTCTTATATTTATAACATAACCGCTGCTAGATGTAGTTCCGTAATGAAATAACTGTCGCCAATAATTTCTTACAGCTATACAGTCAGTCCGGAAAACTAGATCAAGTTGTAACACATATACCACTATCGGAGAGGTATAATGTCCGTAATATTACAAAACTTGCTACTTTAACCAGTATATTTAGTTCTGCTACACTTTATTTGAAACGAGGCAGAAATAGGGCATTCGGTAGAACTGGTACAGATCTTTGTATTTGGTTCATTCAATTAAACTGCGTGATAGTTTCATAACATTGGCATTTGGCCGAGAGGGATGTCGTCGTAGAGTTGTACAGCTTCTAGGCTCGTTCTCAATACGGGAAGTTGTTAGTTTTATAATTAAACCTTTTAGGATTCTACATTGGAATGAATTTAGCATTTACATTAAATATTATGCAACATTTTGGTAAGTATCAATCTTGTATTGTTGAAGTACCTCTTATAAAACGTTATGTATTTTCGATCTCTAAGATACATTATAATTTGTAACAGACGTAATTAACATAAATCTATGTATGGTAACTGGTATGTATGGTAATGAAACTATACGCGGTTGTTGTTGTGTTGTTGTTGATCAATTTAATATATCACAAGTAAAAAAGTGGCCAAGGATATTGTTCTGTTGGATTATGTTCTGAGACAATTTTTCTGATCATTCTTTACGCGCTAATAATTTACTAAAGTGGAGAGATATGCCTCCAAAATCGAATCTGTACACAGACCTTCGGTCGAGAGGTTTAAAAAATTTTACTTTTTTAAAGAATAAAAAAATGTTTTTAAAATATAAATTAAATAATAATATTTTCTGGATAAAGTGTTCTGTGGTGTATCATTGCTACAACAAAAGCTACAATTTAACGAAAAATGATTACTAAACAATGATTTCACAGTGTTTTATTTTAATGTCCCGAGCTCGATGTCGTGTAATTACCTCTTTTGTTTTTTTTTACATTTGGTCATATTCCTATTTCACAAATGTGTTATACCCAAATCGGTTTTTAATAGATTTGTTTTCCTCAACACTTAACATTTGGCATGAATCGCCGTATAATTACAGCGGTGTCGTTGTCTGACGGACATAATTTGAACATTAGCGGAATCTACCGTGTCACTTATTACTTCGAATAGACGAGTTGTAATTTAGGTCGAATCGTGACTTGATTTGTGTGTAAGCTGAAACGATCGAGTTTACAAATTGACTGATTCACGTGCCGCCTGTTCAGTGATTTCACATCAGTATCCAGCAATGAACTTTCAATCGTTAACGAGACTTACAGAAGTTAATTATATCAACCATTAATATTACTGTATCCGAAGATATTCTAATGTAAAAAAGTATTTGATAAAATATAATTGTAACAGTTCAGTTTTATTATTACCTCTGCTTATTTCAATATATTACAAAGTTCGAAACTTATAGTTTGATGTGAGTTATATTTTGCATGCGAAAAACAAATTAAGATGATGTCATTGTAATGGTTTTATTACTTACGGTGACTAAGGTTACCATCACTGCAGAGTGCAGAGTAGATTTTGTGAGCCCTAAGATAGCATGAAATTATTTTGCATGTCATAATATGTGATTGACAGCGATACATTAGAAACTATCGAACGAGCACACAACCAACAAGGACAGGGGAGATGTAATTTTTCACTGTCAAGGATCGTAATAAACATCCTCGTCATCGTTTTGACTGGTGACTGTCAAAAAACTGTTAACGCAGTTTTTTGGTTTACATTAGGTCGTTGGCATAGCGTCAGCAATTATTGCATTATCAGTATATTATAATACTTTAGTATGTATAGATGTAGAAATACCTTGTTTACTCGATCTTTGATAAAACAGTTCTCGTGTCAATCTGTCTCGCCGTTTTATTTATGCTACTCTAGAACGCTGTCGTGTCAAACCATAGTTATGATTTTGGTATCATGATACCGTTTGCATAAATGCTAGTTTGATAAGCATCAAATATTTAGTAATCGATTTGTTTGAATAGAGAGTTGTTGTGTTCAACAAATTATTCAACATGCAACGTTTCACGGCGAAGGAATCCGTTTTCGAACACGGCGCTTGGTGTTGTAACGTCAATTTTGTGACATTTCCCAAGATAATCGTTTAGGCATGCTGCCATTCAACCAACTGTGCGCTGATTGCATTTGTTATGTTGCAGTAATGGTCAATAAAATGTATTTGCTTATTAATATTATTTATAAGAAAATTATTTATGGATAGTTTGACGTTATGCGTATTGACGTTGGTTTATTATGGTAACAAAAGATGTGTAACGAATGATTTATGTAACAAATTTAGAACATTCATCATTTCGAACTTTAATATGGCATCGATAGTGATTTAGAAATTGTATATTATGTAATTATATCCGCTAGGTACACTACTTCTATACAACTATAGATTGGTAAATTGCTACTAGATTTTTATCATTTAATATTCTAAAAAAAAAGAACTTGCGCTTCATTTTATGTGGTGGTTTACATACAATGTTGATTATAAATTTAAAAAAAAATACTGTTCTCTTCCAGTCGTATTAGCAATTAAAAGACATTTACAAAATGGGGCTCTCCGCATAAATTTTCCGATAAGAACATTGTTAGTCGTTTTAGTTGCGATGTAATTTTTATTTTGTATGAATGAAAAAAAAAAACACTCAATCTGATACATTAATGCGGTCTCCATTAAACGATTAAACGTTCGCTCATCAGCATGCACGCAACGCAGCAGCCTTCTTCAAAACGCAGCCACTCGGTTAAATTCGGTTTTGTATTCGCGCTGAAATAGTATATCCGTTTTGCAACACTAGTGCTTGGTATTTAATTTCAAACTGCAGTGGTTTTATTCAAAACATTTGTAGGTTTTAAAGTATTGGCTTCGCCTGATATTAAGTGACGATGTAAGCCAAGATGACCAGTGAGGGAACTGGTTCTCAAGTGCAACCGCTGGAACACTCCTATACTGGTACCGGTACTTGGCGACAGATTTTTACCTTTGGGTGGTAGCTAGCTAGGCGGGCATTAGAAAATAGCCTACTACCATGATATGGTTTTAGTACGATGTTTCCCTTCATCGAAAGGTCAGGCTCATTGTAGTGATTCGAACTCACGTCGATTAACGCGATGTCCGTATAGGTTAATGCTGCGCAATTATTGCTTCATGAAATGATTATTATGCGCGTATAAAATTTGTCATAAAACAAATAAGATTAAATTGTCAAGCATTCGTGATTCCACACTTGACATGATTCTTCAAACAAATTTAAATGATTGTTGTTTGAAGTTTAAATATTATTTTTGACATTTATTGAATATATCAAATTTATGTCAGTATTACAGTAAATATCTTTGTTTTCGTGACATTGCTGGGTGATTGCGAGAGCACACATTAGGGATCCAATCAGGTCTACAGTTCGGCAGAGCCTGCTTTCTGAATTTACGATGTGCCTGACCGACGCTTATCGCATTCGAATGATCTGCCTACGGCGCACTGAGCGCTCCACACACATATTTTATTTTATTCGCGCTACTGTGATGTAATGAGCTGATAAATGGGAGAAAACCACCAATTAGTGTCGATGAATTTATTGTTTCTACTTAAACCTTGGAGGGCCAGGTATTTAATCTAAAATTGCAATTTTAAAATTGTTGTCCGGCAAGTTTGATTGAACAGTTATACCGAAAGGGAAATATTGTAATCAAATCTCTCCAAAGTAAGATGCATTAATTTTGAGCATTCAAGAAATAAACAATATTATAAAGAACGACGTATAAAATTATTAGTTTTTTCTTCAAATAATTTTTATTGCAAATAATAGATATTATGCTTAATTTTGTTGTTGTTGTTGTTGATACATATAAATTCGTAGAAACCAGTTTTTTTGTTAGTTCAGTTGTAGCGATATAAGCAACTAACAATCCAAGGTAAAATAATTGTTATAGCAAAGTACAATAATCGTCTTCATTGTCTCAAGTTTCGCAGAGTGACGAATAAAATAAAGACAAACTTCGTTCATGTAACATGTTTATTAAATTTAAAAATAAAGTTCTATCATATTTTTACATAACGATTCGTCAAGAACTTGAAGGAGCTACTGTTAGCTTAAAACACATACAATCTGTAATATTTTGTTGCTTTCGAGTTAGTCTCAGAATATAAATGGTACTAGATATATATTCAAATATTAATATCAAAAATAAAAAATTAATATCTGAGCGATTTCATGACCTAATATGAATTTCTAAAGAGGCTATTTGTAAACCAGAGGAACAGCTTGCTGTAATAAATCCTTTTATGAGTGGATTTCAAAGTAAATACGTATCTTATGGGACCACGGATAGTTTGTGCTTCAGTTTACTTACGGGCTGTCACATCAAACTTAGTTGATGCATGTAAATTTGTGCCGCTCAAGATGGCCGTATTGTGGTTCTGAGAGTATTGTCTGAGGGAGTTTATCGTCCTAGACAAAGACTATCATTTATGTGACTGTGTGTGTAAGGATGGTCTTAGTAACAGTTATATACAGACATATAAAGTATCGTTTTTATATTTTGACTAAAATGATAAGGTTTGCTATTTGTATAATCATTTTCACAAAGGTATATGATGAGTAAGCTATAAGTACGCTTACAAGGGTGACTTTAAATATTATTACGTATATGTGTATAGTAATATTATAAATTATATTATTAATAAATCTTTATTACCAAAATAAGTAATACTAGGCTTACAAAAGTTGATTAAGACTACTCATAACACACTTCTCAATATGCTGGTAATTGCCAGGTTCTCATAACAATTCTCGGTGATCTAATATCTAATAAGATTTATTGTTTATTTGATAGTCAGATTATTTTAATGTCTACTAGCAGACACGGCCACGTCTTACTCTGGCTCCGAAAAAAAATTTTTTGGGTCCGATCACTCCCTATCTTTAGACGATCATCCACTGGGCTAATGTGAAGATTGTCTGAAAATGTCATCGAAATTTCTCCCGCCGTTTTGGACTTCATACGGAACATATATACAAAAATCCATTTTTATATATAAGAAAGGTTATTATTGAGGAAGGTTATATAACGTCACGCTACGGCTCTAAGGAGCGGAGCAGTAACAATGAACGTCAAGCAATCTGGTAAGCTCTAGGTAGGTACGGAAACTGAAAACAGCGATAGCCTACACGGGTACGTCTGTAGTGCGGCGGCCACGGCGGCGCGGCGGAGTGTTGCTTTAATTAATAAACCCGTGGGGTACGGCTAGTTTTTAAATAAATACCGAACTAATATTTCTATCGTTTCGTATACTCATGCACAAATTATTTCATTCAATTTAAATGCGTACGAACGAGATGACAAACTGCACGAGTAAGGTCATCATGATTTACAGGAGCGGGTGCGTGTGACGGTGTTGATTTATCTCGATTCATTACATGACCAAGCCGAGCATTTAATCGTGCCGCGGGAGGTTTCCACGCAAAATGGTTCTGCAAGATTGTACTCATGCTTAGAAAAATGTACTGATAAATATTTGATTTATATAAAATATTTTCTGTATAAAATTCAATGTTTGCAATAAAAATATGATTATGAAATTATTAGAAAACGCATGGTTTAAATCTTAAGCTTACAATAAAAATGTCCCAAGTTTCTAAGGTTTGAAGGGTCATGTGGGAGAACACGTCTATAGACGCTTTGTGATAGATTTTAGAATTGAAGATGATAACTACCCAGGCGAGCATTAGAAAATACCCTTTCTCAACTACAATTTGATCGTGATTATAATATTCTCCGAAAGTTTAGGCTCATTAATTATTCAAAATTCCGAACCTTAGTGTGTGGACATGTTGTCGTAATTGATGTAGTGTACTGAATCATCATCGCTTTAAGGTTTTTCAGTTCATTTATACTAAAGTAATTAATGCAGATCTTTCAGTACAAAAGAATACGAAATAGTTTTTTTTAGGTAAACTTAACAGATATAAAAATGTTTTTATTTTCTACGACATTTCACAGAAACAGTTTCAAAATATCGTTTAAACGTTACAATCATGGCTGGCAAAATTAAAGAAGTTTAATCAAGTTGGCAATTTGTTAACATAACCGTAATAATTTATGATTGAAAGAGTAACTTGTGGTTATATATCTTCCCAGTACTTATTGAATCTTCTATTTCAATATGAGGTACGTAGATGATAAACGAAGAACAGTTAAAATAAATAAAAAAAATAATCATAAATATTTTTTACATTTTTCCCTGTGATTGTACTCCGAATCAGCTTCTTTTAAGATAGTCCTTTTCGTCCATGTCATGCAAACGCACGCAGCGTTGATCAAAATCAAGCATAATTAAAAATCTCATGCACCTTTAATACCAGCAATTTATTCGTCCTCTGTCTTGTGAGCCTGTATTAATTAAGATTGATACGAAACCTTTAATCTTTAAGTACTGAGTTGTTTATTTTGCAGTTGACATAAATAACGGCTTAACGTCTGTATAGCGAGTGTGAACGACCTATCATGTAAAAAATGATACAAGAAATTTGTTTGGAGACACTAAAATTTCTGTACGCTATACAAAAGACATCAACGAGCTATTTACGGTTACGTTGAGATTTTTTTACTAAATAACACCAAGTGTTTTTTACATACAAAAACTTGTCCAAAATTGTCGTATGTATAGTCTATTGTTTTCACAGCGCACTTAATTGAACCTAAACTGTCATAGCAAAAAAAAAAAACAATTGAGGTAATAATTTCAATTATCTACATATTTAGACCAATAATTTTTAAAGCATACTTGAAATTCATCTTCTAATTCGTACTTCCTTGGCTAAAGTCAAGGTTAGCTTTTGTATCTTATCTATTGTACATACTTCATATTTTCCTAGAAATCCTGAATATTATTTTAACATTCACTAATTAATAAATATAACGCGTTGTTATTCTAACCAAACTATCTAACCGGTATCAAGTATTTAAACTATCTTTTTAACGAATATAACCGGTTACATGGTTAATCGACAAATATAAAGATATTTGTTATAAATTAATGTGCGTTAACGTGATGTTAACGGCCTGGAACCTAAGACGTTCTCATGCAACTTTGTTTTATCTATTATCACGTATACTCTTGTGAAACACGCTGCATCACATACTGATGCATATATTACTAAGATGTGATTAACAGATTTTCAATTGTAATTTTTCTTAAAATGTTACAAATACAAAAGTTTTTTACAATTCAAGTTTTCTGTTCGCTTCGTTGGCTTTTATAGGGCTATTATGCGAAATGTAATTTAAAAGAAAACTTGATAAAATAAAGACGCCTTTCAAAACCGCTGAGATCGTAAGTTCCATTACCTTTAGAGTGACTAAAGTTGTTAATACAGTTTGGTGATGATTACCCAAATGCTTTTTAAATGTAAAGCATCTGTCAATAATAAGAGATGGATAGTGTTATAGTATGAATTCCATAATACATAAAAGGTTACTGCTTCTCCAACTAAAATAGTACTAAGTATATTTTCAATTTACTTGTACTCTCTATAATGTTTATTAGCTTTTGACTGCACGAACCGACCATAATAATGTAGTTTTCTCGTAATATATTAAAAGTTTAATGTCTTTACAATATAAATTTAAGAATTGTTAGTAGCAAATTGTAGGTAGATATCACAGATATTAAAATTGCCTGTCTAGTTATTAATTTAGAAATTGTAGGCATTGCTTGTTTAAACGGTAAGTTGAGTCAGTGGCAGTTACACCGGCTTGCGATTATCCATGGCAACTTAGGATCAGGCAATGAGATCTCGTCACGCTTTTACGACAAAGGTTTTTAAGCATGTGTCGGTAATTTATTGTTACGGTCGTTTTATACATTATGAATGTTTACTTGATGTCAAAATTGAATGTCAATATTGATTATGAATATTATAAATAAATAATAGTTGTAATTAAAACTCTTCATAATTTTATTATCAGTGAGATAACTTGTTTCGGTACAAACTGGTGGTAAGTATTTTCAATTGAATGTGATAGGTATATTGTTCATGAAATGAGGATATTTTGATTACTAAGAGTACTTGAACTATGTGCGAATAGTTTTAGAAATAAAAGAAACCGAATATTGATTACTTTTCGATTCGAAAATCAAATGAAATAATTCGAAAACTTAGAGTTAATCCTGATCTTTTTCAAATTATTTTAATAAAACATAGTTATTATTTTGGTTGAAATACTGTACTATTTTATATTAACACAAAATGGAAACACTATTTGTTGCTTGGTGTTGACAAGATGTGGTTTCAATTATGACAAAAACGTGAATTACGTTTAACATCTTTTTTTGGGTTGTTCTTGCAAGTGTTACACAAATAAGGAATACCGATTTATAAATATCTTATAAAGTAGGTTTTTTTTTTCAATGGGATTTTGCCGGCTCATTTGGTATATGGTAAGGTTTTTGTGAACTTGAATAAAATTTAAAAATAAAAATTATCAATTGAGTAAGCAATACGTGAAAGTAAAATAATATTACTCTCCGAATTATAAGGTGTCCGTATAACATATTTATCTTATATTGACGAAATACGCGTCAATTCAACTAAAAAACTTCAAGTGATAGTTTCCCGCTTAAATATTGTTATGTAATTGTAGCATCGACGGCCATTTTGTTTGCGGGTGGGGTCAGAGCGACCCCGCCTTGCGTTTCCGCCACAGAATAATTAAATATTTTTTCCCTCAAGAAATGCGGTTCTCCATACAATAATTTTGTTGTTTATTGTTTTGTATTTCTTTTATCTAAGGATCCTCAAGCATAATACTGTTTATTGAAAGTGAATATGAATCCTTTTTATAAAATTTTAAACTAATGTATATATGTATACATTTGCTTTAAACTTTTTTAAGGTATTGATTGTGTATAGAGTGAGTGGATATGGAAAGTATCGCTATTGTGGCTTTGCGATACTATTATGAATTATTCCAAAATATTACGAGAATTATTTTTGCACTGACCTCTGATCCTTGAATGTGATTCCTTTACGTAAGTATAAAATAACATGAGTTATTAACTACTTTTAGTGGATATTACTGAATATATTCAAAATAATTGCAAAAATATGATTTAATTATTAAATTACTAAGATACTAATTTTAACAATATTTGCTAGTTATTTAAGTGTTCAAAAATATTTTAAAATAAAATGAAATCTGTAAAATTACTCAGTAATTTCTATTTGTAAAACGTAATCTAGTAATTGAATCCCAAAGTGGAAATGCACTTAATTATCCTTGAGTTATGTACAAGATGCATTATACATGTTGTTCTTGTTTTTATTTGCGTGTATAATTATGCATTCGCTTCTACGAGTTATTTAATTAATCTTTTCTCTCCAAAGTAAGTAGAGTGTACAGTAACGCAAAGTTTAAATAGGAAATCATATTTTTATTTTATGATAATGATTGGAAGCTCATTTTATGGTGTTTATAACTTAATTCCTGTTATGATTATATGAAATCTATGTGGGATACATAAATTAGCTGAAGTAGTGTCAAGTTAAGGCTTATAACGATTAATTTATTCTAGATTATTTATTACACTGTGTAGATTTTATAACAGACTAGCCGTGTACTCGATGGAATTTTCAATCGGCAGATTTACTAAGAGTAGTAAATATTTTCTTAATGCTCTACGTTATATAAATAATTCCTGTACAATATTTCATGCTTTTAGACAAATCGACTTAAACTACGTGAAGAATTAAAATGAATTGAATCTTTATACTATATATAATTTTGGACATTTAAGGTTAATGCTGTTTAGACTTGTATATAAGGTTCATGTTTTTAGTTACTAGATCGCTAAGGATTTATCGTTGTAGCTTCACAAATATTGATAAATTGTACGTCATTACGCAAGTCCCATGCATGTCGTGAAAATTTTGATATACATTTTGACATCTCAAAAACATTTCTTATTATCATTTTATGACGTAGAAGTCGCCTTTAATATCATATATATTAAAATTTGATAATCTCGAAAAATTAATGCTTTATAAAAAAGCGTCCTCTACGTTAAAATATTTTTTTTATATGTTTCGTTCCCAAATATCAATATTTTCACGTCATGCATGCGTATTATCGGATTTCGACATCAATACTACTTTAAGTTAAAGTTTAAGTAAGTATATATCTTGTGTTTTCTTAAAAAAAATGTCCTTTATTTTTAATAATCATAAATTTAATAATGGTTTTGTTGAAATTTGGTATATCTATATCGTGAATATGAAAGAATCGAACTATTTTGATGTAAAGAAAGACACGGGTTGATTATGCTTCATTCAAGTTTGCTAAGTTCGGCCACAGTTCTGATGTAATGTAACTGTGTAGGCAATAAACAAATTCTAACTACTGTTACAACATACGGAAAACGTCAATTTACAGCTTTAATTTTCGATCTCAAATTTATTAATTAAACCTCAATTTAATAGTTTAGTGGCTAATAATTTTACAAAAAAAAAAGCTTTTGACATAATTTTACAATGCTTTTATTAGATTTTAAAGTATTAATTATTGTTTAAATTAATCCATAATTTATTAGATTTTAAATTGAATTCATTTTATACAGTTTTAAATTACCAACCAGTCGTCCGACTAACCCAGAGTTGTAACATGTATTTGTTAGAATAAGATACTTACTATAACTCACTATTGTGGCATGTTAGAACTATAAACTATTAGAGTAAGACAGGAAAAGAGAAGGTCAGCTTTGGCTAGATATAAGTCATAGATCTTAAATTTGTTAAAAAATATAGCTTGGGGTTATTGGGGTTAACTCCTCGCACCCATCCTGGGTGTAATTTTAAGCCTTATTTAAGAGACACAAGTACCCTGATATGTGTTAGGGGTATCGTAGGAACTATATTTAAAAAAAAACTTGTATGCCAGACTGTCTAGCTTAATATATTTTTCTATAATATCTCTGCTTTTAGTAGCGGTAATTTTCATTATCCGTTTTTTTTAGCTCGTTGAATTTTATGATAACTTCTGTTACATTTACTTTACCTTACCTCTGTTGTAGTTATTTGCAGGCAGATATGTGGAATGTGTTTTTTTTATTATACTCAACATCTCTGATTTGATTAAAAAAACCCTTACTAATATGATGATTTAATAAAGATAAGAGCATATGTTTATAAAACTATAAAATGCGTATGTATTTGTAACTGTGGTATGCACACCTAAGACACAACTTGACATTATATTGTTAAATCACAGTACTGTTTATTTAACGTATTGTGTGTAGTTCGGTGTAGAAGGGGAGAGCGTGCCTCTGATTTAGAGCAAATTGAACCGGGAGATTGGCTCTCGGGGGAACATCTCATTTGATGCTGCAATGCTCCCGATTGTCTCAAGACTTCGACTCGGTCTATTGTCTTGAGTTATCACTGTCGCGTTATTAATGCGCCTCGTTCCAAGTAACTCCTTTAATTATATTTGTCATTTGTATTGTTTACTAGCATCTGTTCAACTTGTTCTAATAAAACGAACGTACAAGTTATCTGATTGTAGAAGAAAATAGAAAAAATGTATCAAATGAGAATAGACATTCCCTATATTATAAAATACAATTAAACATGATTTAAATAAACTTTTTACTTTATTAAATCGCCTTATTTATTTATTACTTTTAATCAAGGCATTACCACGTATTAATTTATATAAGTAGTTTTTATAGGAATAATACATTAAATTTGTATTATTTATGAGTTTAATCCAATGAATATATGTTAAAAATTTATGAATTTAGATATGTAGATATCTTAAAATGACATAACTTTATTTGTAAATCATATGTAATATAATCCGCTATAATAATATATAGTCGTTAATAGTCGACGTATATTCACACTTTAAGTATTACTTTAAAAATAAATTAATAATGCAATCACAGAGTTATTAATGCAAATTGTATCCTGAAGCCTCGTGTCCGACTGGTTTTTAATTGCGGCCTCGGAGTTGAGTTAAAGCAAATTGAATGGTTCCGATCTGTCTCGTGGCCCCGCGGCCCGCGTCCGTCCGACATCTGATTTGTCCGCAGATGCGGCAACTACCAATTAACTAGCATTCGAAATGACGCACTACATTTTAAAACTACGCGTTCGCTAAGCAGCTTGTTATTATGCTAGGAATCCGTTTACAATCTCGTTTTAATTAAGCGGAAAATATCCCGAGAATATTCGACGCATTCTTCAACTTATAGCCGCGCATTCCCCTCGCATCACGTGTGAAATGTATGTAATTGAATTAAGTGAAAATAACCATTATAACGCTGATCTAACGCACTCCGAGCTTTTGTAGTATGAATTAAATTAATTGTGTACAATGTCAGACGTGAAATACGGTATTGTCGTACTGGCAGCGTTTCGCGAGTAATTGTACGTATGAATATTAAATAGCGGATTATTTTGTGTACTGTCAGTTAATATGATGACAGCACAATGAGGAGGTATATTCGGGTGGTTGTCGGCTAAATCTTCGCGCGGACGCTTTCCTTTCATGAAGGCTGTCATGAGACTCTTTACGATACGCCTCTAAATGATTATTATAATCTCCATACGGGAACTTGTATTTATTTATATTACGGTACATTTTCGCCCTCATTCATTTATACTACTACAATATCATATACTAGAATAGATTGATTGAAAAACATACTTAAATGGTAAACATTTTTATGAACTGTGATAGTTTGAATATAAAATTAAATTATTTTGACGTTTTCAATTTACGAAAAGTTACTTATTTATTAAATAAAATGCACAGCTTTGATAATAAATGATGTAAACAGCCAATTATGATTTTTTAATATTTAAATTAAAGAAATAAAAAAAATGATCGTTTACTGTCAAAATTATTTTTATTTTATTTAACTTCATGTTTTTAGATATTACGAAATGCGCAAGTCTAAAAATATTTTCTAGTAATGGCCACATTAAACCTCAGTTGATTTACAGAGCACCGTTGATGAGGAAGCAAAGACGAAGGTGTCAGCGCCCTAAGTAGAATTTTTCGTGATTTTTTATAGTTTTTTTTTAAGACCAACTATAATATTAGACTTATGACCTCTCTAAGTTTACTGGTAAATTTAATTATATAATAGAAATATTTTTGATATTTTATAATATATTATAAATGAAACTGTATCAGTATTAATAATTATCCATATAAATAGGGCATTTTAGGCCCCTACATTGTTGTATTGTCTGCGAACGGTAGATCGTTTACGTAGAAATGCATTTTTAAGTCGAAGCTAAGCGTAATTTAAATAACTCACGATTTACTGATATCAACTTGGTAAATTTTTATTGAAATAAAAGGATTATATTAAAGAAATTAAGGGAATTTGAATAGTTAATCACGCTGAATAAAAATGGAGATAAACAGATTTATGCTCCACACTTCGTCGCCTCATCAAAAGCTTCCCTTTATCTATTTTTAATTCCCGGCACGCACGCCTTCTTGTTTGATTGTATTTCACTTAATCCGCCCGTTCCGCTCATTTTCTATGGTAATTCATCGACTGCATTGTTTTTATTTTCTACAATTTTTCACACAGCTGAGTGTAACAATTTTGTAAACTTGCCCGCTATTTTAGTTCTTAGTTATAAGGAGTTGAGTATGTAATGGTGTAATGTTTAAAATATTAATGTTAAAAGCTACTAGTTATACCGAGCGTGCGTATCCGGCCGGTCTACTCTGGTTTGCACCTTGTCAGCGTACCTGATTCTATCTACAGCGCCCTAATTGCTGATATTCCATTAAAGTAATAAATATGGCTCGCCGTCTCACCTTCTTATTAGAGATGATTACAGCACTCTTCTGTTTCTATTATGTCATGACTTGTTAATGTTTGACGAGCGATCGTTCGGCACTTTTCGTTGCGTTTACAATATTCGTGAGATTTAGTGTTTACTTTCACAGGTGTGTGAACGTATCATCAGAATTGAATTAATAATCATGTAGACGGTTATTAAAGTACGTTTTATTCGTAGTCTTAATGGATCCTGGTCTATATCATACGCGTAGCACATTTCAAGGCGATAAAAGCTTTGTTTCCTTCTATTATAGTAGGCGAGTGAGTGAGGGACGTATTTGGAGGGAATTTTTGTGTTTTCTGATAACGTTTTCCAACAACAGTTATAACTAATTCATACCGGTTCTGCTAGTACGAGTGTGTAGTGTGTATTGCGCGTAAGTTCTCATGCGCGTACTAGATTATCACGAGAGTGGGCCGACAGAATTAAACAGAGGCTGTATGAAATAATAGTTAAATATTACAAGAGGTAGCGGGTATTTACAAAAAATATATTATTAATTATTAAGCTACTGCAATCTTTATGCCTAATTTGTATTTGTTACGAATATGATGTTATTATTATTATGTTACTTGAATAGTTGTTATAACCGACATAATCAAGTTTTAATGCTTATTATTTGGTGTTCAATAAAGAATAACCATAGAATAAAGATTAAATTCTCTATTTACTTAAATTTTAGGTTTCTCTATACATTTTATTAACAAATGTATGCTCCTAAAACTAATAGAACTATTTAAAATTTATGAATTAACAAATCAACTATACTATCAATTGCTGTTAAACTTAAGTTTAAGCTTAAAGTTTTTACTTTGTACCAAAAAGTAGTGTAAATCTTTGTCATCAAAAGCACGATCGACCGCTGGTTGAGAACGATCCTCTTACACTGATAAAGTAAGATTATCTTTTTAAACTTGACTAGCACGTAAATGATCTTTTATTTCGGTGTAAACTTAGATACTCACCGCTTACTGGAGGTATATTTGATCACTGTTTGTTAAATACTGTGAGATTATATATGTGTTGTAATTGTGATTTTAGGAGAAAAATTGGAGCAACCCTATCAAAATGTTTAAAACTATGAATCTGCAGAGTTTGGTAGCCTTGTTTTATTTCACTCAATTTAACTTAATAAAATTAATAATTGCAATTATATGTAATACACATATATGTATAATTCATCAGTTAACATCAAACTGAAGGTATTAAGTAATGTGCCTAACATATGATTCAAACCGTATACCATTAATCATACGTAGGTAAATCAGAGTAGTGCAGAATCTTCTCAAGGGGCACTTAATGTGGTTTTCGTTTAAGTAAACAAGGTACATTTGTGCGTCTTGTTTTTATCCATCCCAGTCCGACGATGCACGCTTGTTATCTTGTTATCATATCTTGGTGAGATTGTGCCTTTTAATGCAACCGATGCACTCAATGTATGCACATATTTCTCTCATTGTGGAACTTGTAAAGTTACTTGTATTAGTTGCCAGACCGACAAATGTATGCATCGTTATTCAAATCTTGCAACCTGATTGACAGGTAGAAATCCATGAAAATCCAATCAGTGCGGTCACCTCTGAATATGTTATTTTTTCGAGAATGCCACGTTTATTCTAATACGTATGGCGCAGTTATAATTTGCTTGATCGTTTAAACTGTTTACAAAGCTCATTATTTTGAATAACCGCTTATTTATAACTAACGGTGCGCCGCGACTCTGCACGCGTTTATTACGCAGTTATATTTTTCATCCCGTAATTTTATTTTTACTCATATTATTTCATATAATTCATATAATCTATTAATTGGGAATGATAATGTATTTATCGTATAAAATGTTCTTCAAAACCAGTTTTCATTTGATTATTTTTTAATTTTTAATTTCTAAAAGTATCTCGTTTTATTACGCAGTTACTATTTTCATCCCATAATTTTAATTTTACCCTTATTATTGGCAATTTATATAATCTATCGATTGGCTATGACATGTACTTCTCTTATAATATGTTCATTAAAATCAGTTGTATTTTTTTTATGATTCCTAATAGTATCGTGTATGACCTATCAATTGTGGAGTGATATATACTTCCCGTGAAAATATCATCAAAATCGGGTGAGATATTTTTTTTAGAAGTTGTGCTTTATTCTTACGATTCTTACAGCATATATATATATATATATAATAGAATGACTTATGCTTCCAGGTATAAAATTTCATCAAAATATGTTGAGAATTAATACAAGTTCTATAAGTATAATTAACTATTCTTATAGCCAATCAATCATGGAATAACTTATATTTTCTGTGTACAAAATTTCATTATGATCTAGAGAGGTCTGATGAGGGTCTAGAAGTATGAAATTTTGCACAGGAGCTGAGCCGAGCTGAGCTGAGGATATTGCGATAGGATTTTAGAATATTCATCTCCTAGGTGGGTTTAATAAGGGGTTAAAAATGAGATGGTTGCTAAGATGTTGCTGATGAGAAATCTCATGGGGCACATGGCTATTAATGTATAAACTATCTATATAAAATTATACCATCAGAAACCTTTACCCATTAGTGGTGCATTTACAAGTAAACAGCTTAATCTATATTAAGATAATACTATAGCTGTTTATCTTATACCATGCATATATATGTAAAGATTTCGCTGTAACGGCAAAGGCAATTAATTTTAAACTTTTAGTTTATGTTAATTAATAAGGCAAACGATCATTTTCTTAAGCACTGTGGCTCATCGCTGACTCTTAGGTATAAAGTTGTATTGATGTCGTTACTATTGTACATGGACTTTACAGTAAAGAGCGCAACGAGTAGCTATACGTACGCTGAGGCACTTTGTGAAGACAGTCGCAGCGAGAACTGTCGTAGCGCACAATTAATACGAAAAATAATATTTTTTCTCCGTACTAGCTTAAGAAACGACGAGCCATCCGTTTACGCTCAGTTAAATATCTCATTACTTTTCTTTGAAAAGAAGAAGTTAGATTTTATAGCGCCGCGTAAAGGTCGAAACAGGAAAGTCTATTATAATGTTGGCCTTTGACAGGGGTGGCTCCGACGTCGAGTTGAACCCTTTCAGTCGGGATCGTTTTATTCGAAAACAATTACAATATATAAAAATACTGACTGGTAGCCGCGACTTCATTTTTGTTGTTCCCCAGGAACTATATATTTAGATTTGCATAAAAAATTATTACCGTCAAGTGCCGAGTTTTATTAGACCTTTTAGTAGTAAAATTATTAAAATTAAAAGTAAAATTATACAGCTTAAGATCTTGAAATTTTGCACAGGAATTACTCAAGTAACATTTAAGTATTCAATTACATTTAATATATATTGATTCTTCCCTTAGCTCGATAAATCTTTATGGATTTCCTTATGAATATGATGGCTGTAGAGACGTGAAAATGCGTATTAATCAGTAATGAATAAATTGATATCTCATATTTTTTAAGAACTTTACAAGTTACGTAAATATTAGTCGCATTAGATGTATGTTTTTATTGAATTTCAATTTACTAGGTCTGCTGTAATATAATTATGAAATATAAGTTAATAATAAAAAATATAATGCGTGATTTCAAGCTAACTTGTAAGGTAATTTTTGTCTTGATTTGCCATTTTTTAATAAAAGCTTGAAGCTTCAGTTTAAATGGAATGACGTTTTACACCTAAAGAAATATTCAACTTTTTAAAAGCTTATTTAAATTTAATATTGTATGTACTGCCTTCTCCCTCTGATCAGTAACCAAAGATTCTTTTCTCCTGTAACTTTAATCCTTAAACATTATAATTTACTTTTTAAATAAAAAATATATAAATAAAAGCTTTTATTTTAAAAAGCTTTTTTTATAAAAAAAAATATTATTATTTTAAGTATCAGAATTCATTCAATAATCTGTATGTCGCAGGGAGATGATCAAAACGGAGATTTGGTTTCTATTCACGGAAGATGTAAAAAAAAGAAACTGTTTTAGTGAAAATATGAAAAAACATTTTAAAGGGTTCCGAAGTCAAAAGGAACCCTTATAGTTTCGGTATGTCCGTCTGTCTGTCCGCGGCTTAGCTCAGATCTTGGTACTAGAAAGCTTTAATTTGGGATAGAGGTATATGTATATTAGACTGCGCCAACTTTTTTTTTTTTTTAGTATGTATATCTAAATTGTTTCTCGTTAGATATCTTGAAAATTGAGCTGGTGCAAGACATACATTGAAAAAAAAGTATATTTTTTCTTTATTTTTATTGTAAATCGGCGAAAAAACTTTTCGTTGTCTTATAGGAAATTAAATTCTCTACAAAAAGGTCACGAAAACACAGGAAAAAAGTTACAGGGCTTTAAAAAACGAAATTTTGAAAAAAAAAATCAAGATATCAAGCTAATCTTTTAGGGGTTTTTTTTTTGTCTAACGACGAAACTTTTTAGATGTATTTACTCAAAAAAAAAAAATTCAGACGCAGTCTAACATATATATCACGCAGACAAAGTGATAAAATAAAATGTTTTTTTTTATGGTACCTTATTCGTAAAATGGGTTTTTTCGACTTGTCTATCACTTCGTGTGTGTTGTCATTGGGTAGGTCGTTAAAACATATTGTGGGTCTGTGAAAACTATTTTTCGATTCAAGGGTCCGTTTGCAAAATATGAAACTTTAAAGTGATATTTTTGTTAGAGTCAAGTGTGCCAGCTAATGGATATGTGAAAAAAATCACGTTAGTAGTAAATATAATATAGTTAAGGAAAACTCTCTAAAGGATGATTCATGTTACACCAAGCCGGGATGTCGGCCGAAACATCTATAGTATACTTTTGTATAAAGTAATTCATGCTACACCGGGCCCTGGCCGGGTCGGGCGCCGCCCGATACACTGTCAAACATCATCTATAATACGAGTAGTATACTTTCGTATATATATATTTATTAATAATAAAATTATTTTTTTTTATCATACTTATTCAATATTATTAGTGTCTAGGGCTCGCCAGGCGCTGCCGCAGCCGTCTCGCGTGTTTTTTCTTATCACAAAAACCTAACCTAACCCAGCCACATCTTCCATGAATTGATCATCTAGCTCAGCAATTTGATCAAATCTCCATTTTTATCATCTCTCAACAACATATATACTTTTACTTATGCGTACTTATCCATTAAGTATCTCTATTATCAAAGATGATTTTTTGTGGCAACACCATATCTGCTTTAATTCTTTGTCAAAGTTAATGATTCGAATATCATTTTAAAGTTTATTTTCCATGCTATTGACAAAACATAGATAAATAGATTAAAATTAACATTTAGGTGCGCCATCTATTAACAAACTGTTTAACTAACATGACAGCTGTTAGATTGCTCACATTATATCATATGCGAAATATTCATACGGGCAAATTAATTAAATTTTATTTACATTTTAGTAATATATCACATTATTTTTATTTCCTCTAGAGCATCGTTTTTGCAGTTTTTTTTTCCTGTCAATTTAGAGCGATCAAGAGTAAACTTTATAGAGTTCTTTAATTTTGTGAGACATGTCGTGGACTCTTATATTTTGAAACAAAACATCTATATAGCGACGAACTAAAATGAAGGATGATCGCAAAGAAAAATTAAAAGCAAGATTGAATGAAACGTATGAAGATTGTCGATATTGGCAGAAAAACGATAAAGCAGAAATCTGGATATAGAGTTTCCGGCTACACTGATAGACTTTGGTCACCATCTAGCGATGATAGTTCTCGTCAAGACAAATCTAACGAGTCTTAACTAAAAGAAGCTTCTTTAGAAGATCTTTTTGGATTGGCTCCTAAAACATTTTGATTTGGAATCCTTTACATACTAAAGTAAACCAAATAAACCCGGCCTGTACACAGCAGTTTCTAATGGTCTAGCCGATATTTATTGGAGAAAAGGACTCATGATCATCAAGATGTTCTAGTGTCAAACGCTCGGCTCCATCTTCACATCTTTATCATGAAATGTGTAATAGAAGATACTCATGAGAACAAAACAAACGTGCCCTAACCCAACTATCTTTGCAGTTTTTATCAAGGAATTCCAATGACGATCGTCTGGCTACATCATCTTTAGGCCCTTGTTATCATGTGTAATGGAAGGTAGTCATGAAAACAAAACAAACGAGCCCAAACTAGACTACCTTTGCTATTTCCTTCAGGGAATTACAATCTTTCGGCTCCATCTTCAGACGCAATGATGGCTCATTGATAGTGTGTACGACTTCGCGTCGATTGACGTGAGTTCAAATCCCTGCAATGAGCCTGAGCTTTCGGTGAAGGAAAACATCGTGAGGAAACCATAGCATGGTGGTAGGGCTTTTTCTTATGCCCGCGTGATTATGTACTACCCTTAAGTTGTAAATCTGTCGCCAATCATCATAAGTATGATCCGGCAGCTGCACTTTAGAGCTAGTCTTCCACTAAGTTTAGCGTGTTTATCATCTTGGGCCACATCGTCACTTAACATCAGGTGAGATTGTGGCCACTACGCCAAAAACTAAAACGATAAAAAACCCTCGTGATCATGTGTAATAGAAAGTACTCATAGCAAAAAATCAAAATAGCCCAAATTCGACTGACCTACCATTTGCCATCAAGGAGTTCGAGTCCCTTCATCTCGACGCTATCTTCAGAACAGCTCCATGGTATCATAATATTGCATCGTCATGGAATTTACGATTACACACATATGCCAAATGTCATCTCAATCGGATACCAGTAAGTAGTTGAAAAATGGTTTGCAAATTTTGAATGTTACATACATATAATACGTTGCACGTTAAAGAAAAGCTTTTAAAAAGTAATTTTATACTATTACTATTTTTCTTTCAATTGGTAAATATTCAGAGACTGTGTGTAAATCGTAAAGTATTCGAAAGCTGAGCTGAGATCTGAGACGGAATTTCGATCGCGTCTGCCAAAGGCAGAGAAGGGAGTGAGGCGGGGAGTTGAAGACGTACGTCGGTCGCATAATGAGCGCATGTTTGCGTTGACCCTTGTCCGTTACGGACTCCGCTTCGCCATTACCAACCGTGACTTTTTCTATTGAATAGTAAATGTGCGGCCTTCTTCGAGACCATAGTCTAAGCGTACGTACATACAGGAGGAAAATAAATGTTGGATTAATTTTGTATTTCAAATGTAACAATCTTATTAAACCTCTGCAATTTTTTTACCCAATCACATCTATCTTATAGTATTATAAAGCTCAACACATTGTTTTTTTTGTTATTTTGAACGCGCTTATGTCTGGAACTGAGATATACTCAGATTTGAAAAACAAACATTCGCATTTTATAGCCTAGTTATTGAAGAAGGTTAGGCTATGTAACTTCAAGCTACGACTCCTAAGGAGCAGAGCAGTAATCATGAACATCAAGTAATTTGGCAAACTGTAGGCTAGTAAGGTGAGGTGAAGGTGAAGGTGTGGTTCCCTAAGTGAGAACAACGATAATATTTAATGAATTCACTGATTCTAATGTATAAGTTGTAGTCATCTATGGCCATCTATCATATGCTAGGGTGACCTAGTAGAGTAGAGACCTTTATCCATCAATGGGACAATTGAATGCTGGTATTATTATAATAAAATACTGCATAGGCAATTAAACTGATATTTAACTACTTACGATCAACTTAATGATTAATACTTATAATACAAAATGCGCGGAAACTTTACAGTTGTGTATTATATGAGTTTCAAATATTTTGTTCGCAAAGGTGTCATAAAAATTTTATACTCTGTCATAATGTAGTAGGTTAAAAATGCGTGGCGTGCTTCTTCTATACGAGGACGTGAATAATGTAAATGGTTTACTAACTTCCAATGCTACTACTGCTTTGCTCGAAGCTCATTGTTTTTGCGGTTTTGCTTTCTGATGTGAAATACTCTTGAGTTAGAACTGACGTGTTGATATTCCTTTTACGCGGTCTCGAAATTTTACGTTACATTATTTACGAGTAAAGTGGTTAGCTCTTAGACTAATAATGCCCTCTTTGGAGTTTTACATTAGCTCTGATGTAACTAATTTGTATATTTAACGTTTCAGATGTTTTCGTATGTATTTATACAGTCGGAAGAAATGATAGTTTTGTAGGTTTTTAGGTCACTCAGCCGAGAATTTTCAACTTGATGGTGTTACTAGTTTTTACATACTTTTTCTTTCAAAATTTATCTACCTAACAAGACACGTTCGAATCCCAAACTTCTTTTGCGAAATAACTTCTCTCAAGCAACCCATTTCTATTTTATCCCGCAAACCGCTTGTTTAATTTTCGTCCCGTACAACCACGTTGGCTAACACTTAACGCATTTTGCATACGAAAGCATCTAGCGTTCACCTCCAAGTGTCACTTATTATTTTACTACTCTGTATTCAGGTCAGGCGAGGTGAAGGTCGCCTTTCTGCTCGAGATAACTAACTGCTTGTTACATTTATTTGTTCATCTAAAACTACGACTTGGCAGTCTGGAATGTTTTATAGTTCTTTTGTTTTCATGAGTACTCATTTGAATTCACATATTTCAAATGCAAAAAGTTTTTGCCCATGCTCATTAAAGTATTCCTTCAATCAATTGGAGATTACCTTTTTTTAACAAGCTTACGGCCGGCCTGATGATAAGCTGTTACCGTAGCCTATGGACGTTTGTATAACCATAGGTATCACTAGCGCGTTGCTGACCTTGAATCCCCCTTCTCCAAGGAGTTCTGGAAACCCTATTAAACGCAGGAGCGCAATAAAAGGCTATGTGGCTGCGATCTTCTATAGGGTGGAGGTATTTCACCAGTCTGGCTGCCCCAAGTAGAGAGAAATTTCCAAAGAGATTTCTCTGTGCGCTACCTCTTTCATCATCACGTCGTCGTAAGGAATCCTTTAAGGATCGACACATTAACTGACCTGAGTAGCTTAAAAGTAAGAAGACGCTGCTACAAAATAGAAAAAGAAGCTGCTCATAAAAGAAGAACTTCGTAGAACTTAAATGGTGAGATGAACGACTGCACTTAATCCGGGAGTTAGATTGTTGACGTGGAATGAACGAGATCAAATATAAAAAGGTTCATTTTATTCCATTAATCCGCGTCGCGTCGCATCCTGTTGTATTTATTTATAACAAAGCTGGCACTTAATAACTCGCTACGGCGCGCGGCGCGCGGTACGACTGGTCGGTTAGACCCGACGCTCCTAGTGTAACGTCTAATCATTGTGTGCGATGATATAATTGAAGTGGAGTATCTTTACTCTTTGCCTTTATCTTAATATATTCATTTCAAGAGCGATCATGGTTAATGTTGCTGTGACCGCTTGTCAGTTTGAATAATAAACTACCAAGGGAACTAAGATTGTCCACCTGTTATTATCACTTCTTACTACCTAAATTTTTATCTATATTAAAATTCAAGAGTTTATTAGTTTGTTTGAACGCTAATCTCTGAAACTACCAGTCAGAGTTGAAAAATTCTTTTTTGCATTTTATAAAGGTTGACTATATAACTTCACGCTGCGACTCTAAGGTGTGGACCAGTTACCATGAACGTCAAGCAACCTGGAAAGCTGTAGGCAAGTACGGGATGTGCGACGGATATGCTACACGGGTGCGTTCGCGGCGGCGCGAAGGAGAGTTGATCGAATAAATTAAACACTGGTGAAACCGTGGGGAACAGCTAGCTATTCATATACTCTGTCACCGTGTTAAGAATTCAACTTACATCGCGTATCAGTGGAACGTAGTGGGGACAATGTTCATTTGACGTGTTTTATAATCAATGACAAATTGAGTCCTATGCAAGAATAATTAGTGATACTGACTGTTGCGTGTAGTACTGTGATGGATAGCGTGTCGGAGATACGATCGCCGGGTGCCGTTGAATTTCATGAGAATCTATTAACCAGCCCACGGGGTCGACGTCGTTACAACTTATTGTAAATTATCGAATTATACTAACCCCGGCAGAGTTCACCTATGCGTGTTTATTTAATTTTAAAAGGGTTTTGCTTTTATTACAGGTGCCTTTTATACCGTTTATTGTGTGAAAGTGTGAGAAAATAATCATGCCGCTTTTTTTTTGTATTTAATTTATATAGAGGTTTGAACGAAGTATAACCTTATTCTATATAACTAAGTAACGTGTACATACGTAGCGAATTATGTTTTTTAACTTAATAAATAATAAACGATGTTTATTGGCAGTGGGTAACATACGAACACACGTGCTGATCGATGTTGATTAATTTTAGTTGTTGAAGTAGATGTTAACAATTTGTTTTCTGAATTGATACCGATTTTGTTCTTGATTAGCTGTGCCCGCGGCTCCGATCCCGTGGATTACAGAAACTAAAATAAAACATCAGCTATCTGCCAGTGAAAGTCCCGTTAAAATTGGTCCAACCGTTTCAGAGATTAGACAAAACAGACAGACAGACAGACAAAAATGTTAAAAATTAGTTTTTGTTATAAGTACCATAATATACTTTCATATGCTAAATGCATATGAAAAGCTTTTATTTGGACATTTAAATTTTATTATTTGTACATAGATATTGACTTTGCGGATAAGTCATCTAAAGCTGATATACGATTACATCCTTTCCTGTGCCGTATAAATTGCAATTAAAATGCGGGTTCAAGGAATTGCAACGCGTTTTACCAAACGGTAATTATATACAGGGTATAATAAATAAACGAATGGGACACGGAGGAAAAATACATTAAATATTGAAGATATACATTTTTACTTAAGCGAAACATTATTTTATTTTAAAAAAGAAGAATAACCGCATTTACTTCTTAAATGACATTTGCAAGGTCTCCAGATCTTACGTCGCTGGACTTTATCTGTGGGGTCACGTAAAAAAATTACTTACAAATAGTTCTATGAGACTGTAGAAGAGTTTGAAGTTCAAGATGTTATTATGAACATTTATCCCAACACATTGCAGAAGGTAGGCACATAATGAATACCTGAAAAGATTAAATCTGCATACTATACAAAAAAATGGATCTCATTTCGAGCATTTTATCAGTTAATTTATTAAAATATTTTATGAAAATAATAATTTTAAATAATATCTTCTTTCAGTAATTACTTGCATATTCAATGTAAATGATGTATCCTTCAAGTTAGTTCGATATGTACAAAGTGTTGGTCTTGGTCTTCTTGAATTGTGAGATATAATGTTTATTCCAGAGATTTTATCTTTACAATAGACTCTATCGATTGGCACAATAACATAGTGAATGTCGGTTTTTTGGATTTTTAGTTGATTCGATTCCCCGGTACAGGTAAGCTTTTTTAAAAATCTGTGAATGCAGTTATTCCAATTTTTGAAATCAATAGAATGTTTCCTTTAAGTAAAATTTGCTATCTTAAATATTTAATGTACTTTTCCTTCATGTCCCATTCGTTTTTTCCATCCTGTATATTTTTACCTTCCCGATGTTTGTATTATTTCGAATACACTTTGAAGGCATAAAGTAGGTGTTCTGAAAAATATTAATTTACTATAATAAAATATGATCATTGGTTACTTAATATTCTAGTATAAATTTGCATATTATGAACTACTTCCATAACGAAAAAGAAATATCGATATATACTGACAAATAAAACAGTATATTTTATAACATTATAATACTTACAGAATAGGTAATGTAACGACTGGCATTTCAGAATGCGAAATATCGATGTTAATTATAAATTATTGTATGTCCCAATCCCAATAATACCAAAGTGTAAATCGTGTTCGAATACACAAATCTAACCGTTTGGTGGAGATCATGTCGAGGCTCGCTTGCTTCATGCCTATTGAGTTGGTTTCAATATAAAGTACAGTCGTATTTTATTATTATTCTATTGCTGTGTTTATACGAATTTTTCACGGAAAGGTTTATTGAAGTAACATTAATCTACGTCGTTAAAACAGGTTAATCTCTCACTGTATTCTGTTACAAATATACCCTACCAGCTATTTCCGTTATCTTTATATTTAGCACGCTGTATGCTGTAAAAGGGATAGGACTGTATGGTAGTACTATCTATCCCTTTTGTTATGTCATCTTTTGAACTGTCGTCTCCTTATTCTTTTTCCAATCGCACGTTGCTATTCTGTTCGTATATTTGTCCTTTTCCCCATACTTTCACTTTTCATATAAATTAATAATATGTATATAGAGTCACTGTTAGGGATTGTTTTATTAAATTAAGGAAAAAACAAGTTTAATATGGTTAATAGACGAATAACTTATGTATTGCGTGAATTTTAATATATATTAATTAGATAAGATTTACTTATCTTACTAAGTAAGACAACGCAGATTTTTCACCTTTATTAGGTTTATACTGGTTCCGCTTCAGCAGTGCATATACATAGGTAGTTGTGTGCTCTACCTACCAAGTCTTTGGTACCTTTGAATGGATTTTCTCACAATTCATACTATTCTCATTTATACTATTCGGGATATCTGGGATGTTACTATTAAAAACTTGTATTTTATATGTTAAAATTCATCATTCAGAATAATCACGAAATTTATCATATATATTTAAAATTAAAAAATTATATCATTTTTAATCTGAGTTTGGCTCTTTGTATATTTTAATTTATTTAATATTTGCGTTTATCGGCTACCTACTAAATATTTAAGATTAAGATAGAAATGATTAACAGAGTTCCCACAATATGCTTCTTACATGTAAGCGAAATGATCACATTTGGGTTAGTTAAACATTTATGACATTAAAGTTTCTATATAGGACCGCTATCTCACCGAGGAATCGCCGCGTACGAAGTTTTATGCTAGTTTGCAGAACTTTAAAAATTATGGCGCGTCATGTCGCTAACTCGATAAGGCAGGGAAAACGAAAGTATTATTACAAGTCTCAGTGTGCATCTCCTGTTATGCACGCCGATCTCACATTGTTATTAAGTTCAGAGGTCGTTTTGTTTATGAGTCGACGGTATAGAAAGGTATCACGGCTCGAGAGAAAACATAGCTTCGAACGCGCCGATGACATACTATTGATAGTGTAAATATTGTTTTTAACCTATAATTAGTATGATTTATATAATATTTTCAGTATCAGCAGTATCATCGTCAGCTCTCATATTATACAATCGTTTTTCAATAACAAAGTTGTCCTATTGGACTTAAAAGATATTTAGCACGACGAGTCTTATATTATTTGCTTGTTTCAGGTAATATGCTGGAGTCATTAAAAATTTCAAACTCTTAGTGTTTGAAGATTTTTTGTACAAATTGATTGAATTAATTTACCGCTACAGAAATCAGAGGTAAGTCAATCACTTGCAATGGAAAGGAGTGCACTCACTCAGTCTTGGTCAAGCGACCTATTTGAAAGTAACACCGGACTTGACTGTTTAAAGTTGCGTCACTTACGACATGATCGTGACTTATTCGGCATCCCGGATTTAATCCGTATTTGTTAGACTAAGTTTATTGTAGTTTGTTATTTTATTAGCTGAAAAATATTCGCTAAACTTCTGTATTGGTTATGGCAGTAATTAAATCTCTTGAATGCTACGTTCAATGTCTTGATCTATTTTTGCGGATTGATAGTATTTACTTTAAAAGTGTCCACTTGTTTTAAAATAGTGGTTTATAATGTTGAAGCAAAAACCCCAACAATTTTTTTCAATAACTTGAAAGTAGGTATTGCTGATCTTTTATACATATTTTAAAATTCAACGCCTCTTTGTTTGTCTGTCCGTTTATGTTCTTTTCACGCAAAAACGGCATATTCGATTTACATGTTAGATAAAATTGTTGAAATAACGTTAACACAGGTGACACTGTGGGGCCCAGCTAACATTTATACTTACTCAAACATACAGTTATAACTTTATCGATATTTGGATAGGAATTTCAGAGTAAGAAATGTATACTAAAACGGATTTCGATTGCACAATATACATTGTATCCCAAAAGATGCGATGAACACTGGCATATTGGAAAAGGCTCGCTTTTAATGCCATTCCACCGAAGTTTTATTAGCTGTACTTTTTGCTAGAGCTGTGATAGTTAAGAAAAGATTATAGCTTAAGCTTAATAACAAGGGGAACTAACAATTCTTAAATTGGCATGCATCCGTGCTTCGAAGAGTAGTAACAATTTATACAATGTTGCATTAATAATTTGTTTTAATAATTACAAAAGTTATCAATCAATGTATCTCTCAGGCAATTTATAACATTGATTTGCAAAATTAGAAGAGAAACAGTAGCAATGCGTAGATAAATTATGATAATGAGCTTTATAATTAGAATTGCATGATCATGTTTTTATATAAAATTAATTATTACCAATGATTGGATAGCATATCCCGATAAATGTGTAATAAAGAAGCCACTAACTTTGAAGGCTTGTAAAAATAATTGATGTAGATCATTATCAATTCAGCGTTGAAAGATCGATGAGGCTGAGAGCGCTGGTTGTACCGGTTTTTGCACGCGACTGAAATCACGCAAATCATCCTCCACTGACAATATACAATTAAGTAATTCGTCGAATCTAGTTGTATTTTCGAACGATGGCATATACTAAAGGAATAGGTTAGATTAATAAATGGGGGTAGAATTTGTTTCAAGGGCAGTGAGGGGGCTTTATGCGGAAGTGACAACTCTGTTAGTTTCATTATTCAAAATGATCGTAAGTAAAGTTTAATAAACTGTGTACCGATTACATTCGATTGCGTAATATTCATCAATATAACTATTATGAGTCAATGAACCTTTGCGTTTTGCTTAAAATAGTTATCATAAACTTTTAAAAAGATTTATAATATGATTGGCAGACTAAATCGAGTCAAATTCATGCCAAGTGCATGTCTGTTAAAATATTTATATTTTTGTGCAATGCATGTTATGCATGTTTTTTACCAACACTAATATATCGTAAAGTATTACGACTGCAGCGTATATATAAGGATACATTACCGATAAACAATATAATAAAAATTAGAATTTATATTTAATAGTAAATCTAAATATGAGTCGGTTTGTAGCTTCTTTATATCAATAGTTTGGTCAAATATCTTTGCCAATCTATACTAATATAATAAAGCGGAAGTGTTTTTTTGTTTGTTTGTTTAAACACGCTAATCTCTGGAACTACCATTTGGATTCAAAAAAATATTTTTGTATGTCATTGCCAGATTCACGTGGAATAGTATAGGCCAACTAGGCTAAACCTCTCAGCCTAGCCGTAAATATTGATTTTTGTTAAGTAAGTCGGACGAAACCGCGCACCCGAACTGCTTTATCCGCGTGCGCTGGCGTAATGGTTAGTGATACGTAAATAGAAGGTTCTACAAAAATATTGCTCCTTAATACATCTAAAAATAGTTACTATACTATACATATACATATACTATATGCCTATCTCTTATACATTAGCCACAAAAAGGTACTTTGTGATTTTTTTATTGAAAATTGAAAAGCGATTTTTGCGCATTATTATTAGGCATGGCATATTAAATCCTTAAGATCGAAAGTTAGTTCTTTATAGCATGTTATTTGGACGAATAGTTTGCCAGATAATGTAAAATTAAAATAATTCAACACTCGGCTCGGATGTAGTTGCGAGAACGAGCCGTCCGCGTCTGTGTGTGACGCATAACTCTGGCCGCCCGATAATAATATTGTCTAAACTGAAGTATAAATAAGATAATTTATATAAATAATTTTAAATTATATGTGGGTGAAACCGCGGTGCACAGTTAGTAATAAATAATTATGACAATGAAAAATCACATCGTGCTTTTCATTTTTGTATTTTAAATATACATACATAACATAGGAAATCTTACGATTTTTTATTACTTTCAATTTGCTTTATTTCGAGCATAATGAGCAAATTAAATGTAGTGAGGTCTATGTTAATTTCCAACAAAAGGCAATAACGAACCAAAAAGAAAATGAACTGGTTATTATTATAGTTTTCCTTATTGGAAATAAATAATAAGCAATAAATTATGTAATATTGGAAAAGTTATCATCTTAAACTTACTTTTACTGTAGCTGGCTTGAACTTGACGTGTATTAAGTAAATTCACAATACGACGAAAAATCTTAGTCTTGCTAAATGTCCAGATACCATTTTTTACAATATTTATACGATTGGTTGAAACCATACATCGATTTATAAGAGCTTTGCAGTTCTTTAGTATTATTATTAGCTCCGGTTCTCGTCGTGCTTAAAAAGCAATTGATGCTCTCTTTTATCCATTGTCAGTTTACCGCTATATATATTTTTATCCGATGAAGGGTTTGTTTTAAAAAAAAGAAAATTTCTTATAACTACGCATTATTTTAAACTGGCACAATCGGGTTTGTAACAAAAACGAGAACGCGTCGGGTGGTGCATGTGAGGAGTTATGTTAACCGCCTGCTGGGAGAGTCGCGCCTCGACACTGTCTCAGTTAAACACATACTGTAATGTATGTATGCCACACCTGATGCGAATCATCGAGCCTTCAGAGACAAGTTTTTCTATATAATAATGCATTTTTTTCTCCGCTGTTTCTTGTACAATTTTTATTTCATTTCTTTTTTATAACATATTATATACAATTCCTTTAATGTTTTGTTCATATGTAGGTGCTTATAAAAGTGCAAAAGTTTGTATTTATTCTATCTCAATGTACTTACCGTAGAGGTACCGTCTGAGGATACCACTTAAAATGATATATTATTATAATTAGCAGGACTGTTTTTTTTTTCAAATAAATTCTGTTATTATGCATACTTGTTTCCTCGATATAGTGTGATAAATGTGGAAACTGATGTTAACTGTATGTGATAAGTAGGTACATATGAAAGTGAAAACGTTAATTGACTGACGTACATTTTACAAATTTTGACGTTAATCAATCCTTCCATCAAGCCTTACCATCGTCTACAATAGTCTACATTATCTTGTTATTGTTAAATATCGAATTCGGAGCGGTTGTCTTGCGAAGGTAACTCGAGCTTACATTGCGGCCGCTCTACGAACTAGCAGAGTACTACTTAGTGCGGCTTAAGCTCTCAAATCAGGTGAGTTTCGGCTCACTTAACTGAAATCGACACGTTTACCTTTAAAGCTTTGCGTAAATTGATGGTTCCAGCTCGTTCAGTGCAAAGCGATCATATCTTCTCACTCGCACTACGCTTCATACGCTTCAACGCCGGTAATCATTGTTTCTGAAAGTAGAACAAAACGAAACCTCATCTGAAAGTATATATGGGACGGGAGAGAAAAACGAACGCGCCGCTTATTTCGATAAGTTTAAGATAAATACCGCGCCGAGTTTCACTTGGCCCTTTACTCCGAAGTGGTCTTTTTTGCGTTCCAATTCTGCACCGGTAATCTAAACTTGGGATCGATTTATAATCATAAGTAATAACTTGCAACGGAGTTTCAGGCTTATAATGATATCCTTAATAGTCTTTCAGATGTAATCTATGCATACTATTAAAATTTAATTTTAATGAATGTATGCACTTAAAAATATTAATTAAAACAAAGTTATATCTTCATATTATAGGGATAATTGGAAAGATGATATGGGGTGGCGCGGGTTTTGTAAATTGTATTAATAGGTATCACGTAATCTTAGTCTTTACCAATAAAAATATGGTGGAAGCATGATACATCGAAATCTTTACGGGTAAGGTAAGCCCACTCACCTCGTGCGCAGGGCTCATTATACGAAAACAAATCAGTTTTGGTTTTTCGCACTTTTTATACCGACGATCATTGAGGGACGAGCGACGTATAAGTCCTGCACGCTAGCACAATACAGTGGCAAATCTGGGGCAATAGAGTTACGCCCCAAGGCGAAACAAATGACTTTGCAATTGTTCAGTGAGTGAATTACTCTATAAAACCTTACTAAATAAGAAGGTGCAATTTACAGCTTAAACATGATAATTTTATTAGATTCCTTCATTGTAATCAAGTCCTAATCTTAATGTAATATGTTTATTTGACTATGAGTTACCTTTAAACAGTATATGTATATTATGAAACCTAAATTATTTTTACTGTTTCTAAACAGCTTATTTAAGGTTCCACGAGAAATAATACAACTAGTATGTCTGTCTATATGAGCATAAAGTATTGCTATAATTACAACATAATGAAAAATCTTTGACCCGTATCATATTATACCGTACGTCGGTGAAACGTCGTATGTACCGTGATAATAGAACTTGTGTCAGTAGTCGAAGCAACCACAATGCGCATCTCATTTTAGGCAACAAAGACAAAAGCTGTAATTACAATAGGTAACCGTTGTATTTGTGTGAGAGGTAAGCGCTTGCGTGGGATGAAACGCGGTACCATATTATATTAAGGCCCTCTTATTGCACTGCTCTAAAACGTTAATTTTATTAGTGAAATTGCGCTCTTAATTAATAAAGTTACGGTTTTAAATAATTTGAATGTTATTTTAACATTATTAATAAAATATTCCCATGTCGTTGAAAGTTTTAAGGACTGCGCATATTAAATATTTAAGAAAGTTTCATTGTCATCTAGTCTGCACAAGCAGCTTCGTCTATGTATATAACTATTATTTATTAAGGTTTGATTTTCGAATTGTCTTAACTTTTTAATAATCTAAGAGTTACTTTTGGGAATCGTACTAACTATATTTATTTACTTTTTTAACCAAAAGACCACTACATATTTAATTGAATGTACCTATCTGTCTACCTTTAAAATTAGCGGTACTCTTACGCAAATTACCGTCTCCTATTTCTGTTAAAATGTTACCTTAGTGATACGTAAACACAATGTTGTACAAAAATCATCCTTAGTATATCTAAAAAAATAACGCGATACTATATGCTTATCTCTTAACATAAGCTACAACAAGGTATCTTGTGTTTTTTTTTATTGAAAATTAAATAGTGTTTTAAGACCCTTATTATTAGGCATGACCATATTACTTCTTAAGAACGAAAGTTACTTCATTACCAAAACAATTTTATGAAAATGACCTTTTCCTTTTTATAGTACGTTAATTGCACGCATAGTTTAGGAGATAATGGAAAATTAAAATAATTCAAAACTCGGCTCGGGTCTATGCCTACAGTAGAACGAACGAGCCGTGTGACGTATGACCTTGGCCGCCCGATCAAAATATCTATACAGAAGTATTATAAATCATACTTATAAATGATATGCCGGAGAAACCGCGGGGCACAGCAAGTACATTATAATATGTGCAGAAAATAATGAATATTTACTCGATGAAATACAGGTCATTGAACTCGTGCTCATATTTGAATTTAAACTAGTGGATTAAGCGAATCTTTGCTTCATGATGTTTGTTTAATGCATTAAAAAAACATTGTTTGCTTAAAACAACGTTTTACTGACCTTTACTGAATATTATCAGTAATGATACTAGTAATCTACTGAAGTGTCAACCCGATACTACGATATTTTGAAATATCTTGTGACGATTGCATCGAGTACAGAACCGTGTTACGACGTCATAGACTTTATTATAATGCTAGATGGTTTAAGCACGACTGATATTAAGATTACGAGGATACAGTTCTGGTATGTAATAGGTCTTTACCTATGAAATTGCCGTTCTGCAGTACTGGCCATTTCAAATCAAAATATTTTTTGTTTGGCTAAGAATTCTAATTTCAAATTAATTTTATTTTAAAAAAATGGATTTTTTTTTCCAAAATAGTCATTTGTTTATTGATTAGTGTTACATATTCATCGCATTTAAATCTTTTTTGTCATCATGGATACGTTAAAAATTCGAGTAATTATGGAATATGAGTACCGTCGTGGCAGTAACACGCCACAAGCGGCACGCAACATCAACGACGTTTACGGAGCTAACAATACAAACCAACGCACCACCTGTTATTGGTTTGCTCGCTTCCGTTCTGGGAATTTCGACCTGAAAAATGAACCTCGCGGTCGTCCGAAGACTGGTCGACAATGACGAATTAAAGGCGATTGTGGAAGCTGATGATAAAAAATCTACGGCTGAATTAGCAGCAGCTTTCGACGTTAGCGTCAAAACAATATTGGTCCATTTGCGTCAAATTGACAAGGTAAAAAAGCTTGACAAATGGGTGCCCCACGAACTCAATGATCGCCAGCGCGAAGTACACGTCGAGACGTGCCTTGCACTGCTCAACAGACACACAAATGAAGGAATTTTGAACCGCATTGTTACCTGCGATGAAAAATGGATTCTGTTTGGTAACCGCAAGCGCTCAGCGAGTTGGTTGGATCCTGGTTCAGCACCTAAACAATGCCCTAAACGAAAAAAAATGATGGTCACTGTTTGGTGGTCTAGCGCCGGTGTGATTCATCACAGCTTCTTAACAAACGGGGTGAGCATTACTGCAGATGTGTACTGTGAAGAACTGAACACAATGATGGAGAAGCTGGCACATCTCCAACCAGCATTGTTCAATCGCTCGTCTCCGCTGCTCCTGCACGACGACCCGCGACCTCATACTGCACAACAGACGGTTTCAAAGTTGCAAGAACTGGGGTTGGAAGTTCTCCGTTATCCGCCCTACTCACCAGACTTTGCGCCTACAGACTTACTACTTTTTCCAGAATTTGGATAACTCCTTGGCGGGAAAAAAATTCAATACCCGAGAGGCAGTACAAAATGCCTTTGAAGAATTTGTTGCCTCCCATCCAGCTGATTTCTTTAAGAAGGGCATCAATAAACTGCCACTGCGCTGGCAAAGATGCATTGATTGCATGGGTGATTACTTCGATTAATACAAATAAAAAATTCATGAAAAAACATCGTTTAAATTTTTTCATACAAAACGGCAATTTCATAGGTAAAGACCTAATATTAGATTTTGACAAAGTTATAATGTAATCTGGAATATTTGTTATTATGTGTTGAATAAGTTTTGGGACAAAATGGTGGTTAGACAAAATTATCAGATAAAACTTCAACAAGGCAATACAATGAAAAAAATTCTATATTATGTGTAACTTTATAGTTTTAACTGTTTATATGCTTGTAATTTTGTACGTACAAAATAGATAGGTAAATGTACATAGAGTTGATAGTATTTTGTTTCATATGTAAGAATTTCGATTCATGATATCCAAGTAGTTTTCAATCTACTGGTATTGTGGTTAAAATAAAAATTTGTCTAGGTGACTGGATTTATTCTCGTTTTTTGTTATACGACGTGAAGAAGTATAAATTCTTATTCGTTCTCGTATCATCATAATCTCGTTGGTGCCGTTATTCGCGGTTAAACACGGCCCGCGAAAAATGCTTGGCAAAGTGGTTTGCCGGCGGCGCGGCACGGCGTGACGTCCACAGGAGGCAACCGCTCGTTTACGCGACTTGTCTTTACGATAATTGAAGACAGCTTCTAAAGTCAATGTTACGCCTAGGTTAGAGTCGTAAAAGTTCAAGATTACTCTCAACTTGGACAAGTTAGTATTCTGATTGCATATGTATAAAAGCAAAGGTCAAGTTTAATAAAATTGTAATGGTAATTAAGCCTTGTACTTAAGTATTTGATAATGTATTTGGTGTTGTTATTAATGTAGTTATTAATGTAAATAAAAAATTTAAAATAGTTTCGATTGGTATCGTATGGTTCAAAAACATTGAATATATGCTGGTTCATTCATTCATATTGTAATATATGCTAGCTTATACCACCCATCTTCACTCGCGTGAAACTAACTTGGAAACTGACGAAATTACTTGTATTTTTTTTTACTTTTTTCAAGTTTGTTCTTATAATAACAGTAAAATGCGTATTTCTTGATTTGTGAACAAGAGCACTCACACAAATTTCAAATCATTAATTTAAAAACTGGCGGGATTAGAAAAAAAAACAACTTCCATAAAATTTTAATTTTTCAGTAAAGCTTTGTATTAAAAAATATTGTATTGGTTAAATTTCTCATTTATAGTTTCGGTAGTTACACTTGTACGTTAAAATAATAATAAGAATAATAACCTGTAAAGCACAACAGCTCAGTAAAGGTTTATTCCCGTGGGAAGGTGTACACTTATGTTACAAGGACTGGCTTCTCTAACAACAAGTCATATTAAATAAGATGATATTTAATTTATTTTGGAAAATCGCGTCGATGTGATTATGGAATCCGTACGGCTTAGTATCCGTACTATTGACTCCCAATATTTGCTGGTCGCGATAGCAACAGGTTTGATCCGTGCTCGCTCGCAACTCACAAGCAAGCAACGACTGGCTTGAGGACATTCTCGCTCGAGCTATCGGATCGTGATGAACTTAATCAATAAGTCGAGTACAATAAACACTGTTTCCGAGCGACGTCTCGCTGTGTATTACACTTAATTCTCCTGAATCAGGTTTTGTTTAGGCAAAACACCTCTGTCTAGATAGTTATAGAATCACCATCTATTAATACTGCTAATTAGTATTCTGTATGCAAGGAAGTAAGACGCAACGTTGCAATGATAAGTGTGTGTCATGTACGAGGCATCTATCTGATGCTTACTTCGTAGTTCTATGAGTATTTTTAAGTTAGTCTTAAGACATTTTTGGTTGCAAATAAACGCTCTTCAAAAAATAAAATCATTCTTTCAAAGTCCTCCGCTAGCTCACGACTGGACTTGATAATAAATATATATACGCTTATTTCTAATTAAAGGAGTCAATTTTTTATCGTAATTTGTTGACACTTAAGAATAGCTTAGATAGAAATCCAATATGAAATAAAGTACACCATTGTTTTGTAAATGAATTGAAGAATGTACATTCCTACAGCTATATATAAATTAGCTAATTATCAAAATTGATGACGATGCAAGAATGAATAAGAGAATGAGTAACAAATACATAGATAGTACAATATATAATGTAAAAAATTCGAATAAAAAAAATATTTTGCTTAATCGAATTTCTCGCCGGCTCTTCTTCGAGAAGGGATTTTTTTCGAACTAACTATTATACTTTTAGCCTTAGGGGCCCTGGAGCCTTTGCGGCTTTTACAGCTTCACCGGTCTTGATAACTGGTATGTTTTTCGAACCGGTGGTAGCGTGTTGTGGCACGTGGTGGCACAAGTGACTTTTTAGGGCCTAAATTGAATAAAATATTTATGATTTTGGTCTCTTCATATGAAATTACAAAACCTACCTGCGAAATAAGTACATTTTATTTTCGGCATCATTTTCACACAATCAGGAGGGATACTTAGAGGGGAAAAGTGAGATCGTGCATTATGAAAATAATATAGAATATTAATAAAAAAATAATCGAACATATCATAATATATTAACATAGTATATGTTAGCATAATATAAGAGTGGTATTTACGTACAGTTACATACACGAGTGTCCAATGACCCGAAACCTGTCAGATTTAGAAGAGATAATCGGCTCGATAGTGTGGGCTGGGACTAAACGTGTACGTGGATCGTGTTGAACCGATTCCGAAATGGGGAAGAGTTCAATAAGCTGGACTTAGCATGGATCTTCGATTCGATGATTACGGCTCGCGTTGACGGACGTCAGCTTAACTTGTATGTCACCCGCAGACACCTATCACATTAATCTCTATTCTCGCCCGAGCAACACGTGGATTTAGTCATCAACGAAAGTAATTTATATGCAAATGTTTTTAACTTTGACGATTCCGTGACTGTAATACTACGACTTAAATCAAAGTCGCAGAGCTTATAGATCTGTATACTAACAGTACTTCGATAAATTGGTTTCTATTAATTAGTGAAATACAATTTAATTGGTCGATGTTTTATTATTTAATCGATGGAAGTGCTAATTGTTTTGATTAGTGAAATTATAAATATGTTATGTAGAGATATGTATGTTGCGGTGTTTTTTATGTTAATTTTAGCCGCTTTATTCCAGTAATTTTGTTCAGTGTAGATTTCCTAGAGATTCTAGTTTGTTATTCGAACCGATTCAAATAAAACCCTAATCTTGAAGTTCAGGGGGCAGCTGGAGGCGATGCGGAACTGTTCAGACAGTTGGTAGTTACAAGGCAAGATCAGAAAGTGGAATGACCAAGCTGCTTTTTTTTCATCGATCTGACAATACTGTTAGCCTTAGGGGGGAGCCCTGAAGCCTTACGGCTTTTACAACTTCACTTGGCTTGGAGCAAACCGCCAATCGGGTCGTCTTATATACAACTTAGTGTATGGGAGTTTTCGCTTCAGCCCCGCATTGTTTATTTTTATTTACACCTTCATATATTACACTTTTAATACAACGTACTTATTTTAGGAACAACTTCTTATATTCTAACTATAATAACTGTTCTTAAATCCTAGTAAATAAAAGACAATCAAAAAGCAAGATTATTCACAATTAAGTATCTGCTATATCTTCTATGCATATTATAAAACACAACTTTATCTCTGGCTGTCCGTTTATGTTCTTTTCACGCGAATACCACATATCCGATTTAAATGTTTTTTATTATTTTAATTTTTAGTTATGTTATTTGGCCATGTTATGGTATATATTTTGTAAGATAAAGTAAAATCCGAAATATGGATTGACGATAATGGTGAATTAATTAAAAAATTTGAAGCAATGATGGCTCAGTGCTAGCGTGCACGACTTCACGTCGATTGACGTGAGTTCGAATCCCTGCAATGAGCCTGAGCTTTCGGTGAAGGAAAACATCGTGAGGAACCCATAGCATGGTGGTAGAGCTTTTTCTGATGCCCGCCTGGCTAGCTACCACCCTCAAGTTGAAAATCTGTCGCCAAGCACCAATAGGTGTGTTCCGGCAGCTGCACTTGAGAGCCAGTCTTCTACTAGGTTTAGCGTGTTACCAACTTGGGCCACATCGTCACTTAACATCAGGTGATATAGGGGCCACTACGCCAAACCTATAACGATAAAAAAAATAACGCATTTGGGGCGCTTATAGGGTTTTCAGAGCTCCTTTGGGAAGGGGTGTTCAAGGTCGGCACCGCGCTCGTTATACCCGTTGTAATACAAGCGTCCATAGGCTTACCAACAGGCGGGCCGTATGTTTGTTTACCAACATTGTAGTATAAAAAAATAATCACTAAAATAATCACAATATTCAGTATTTTTATCTTTAAAATAACGTAGGTTGAAGGGGGGCAGTACGATTCGCGTGCGTTCGACTGAAGGCATTTTGTAGACCACGCGAGCGGAGCCGCGGGCACAGCTAGTATTATATAAAATTAACTTCTACTACTATTTACTAGTGAGACGGTACGGTACATACGCGTAGTTTTAATTCCTAACATTTTACATTTCTAATTATTTTAAGAATTACAAAATATATACTTCGAATTACATTGGGTCTTTATTAAACTTTTCTGAACTATTTTCTTTTCATCTGTAACTTATTTTTGTATTAAAATACTCCACTATAAATGTTTTTACGTGATCTGAATGGATCGTAAATTTCTGTTAAAAAGGAATAATTTAAGTTTTATTTATCGTAACTTATGACACCGAAACATTATAGAGCACGCGTTTGAGTGTTTTTATAATATAATAGAATACATTCTAAATTGTATATCTATTATTTTTATTCTGAGAATAATGCTTCTTGAATTAAAAATTCTTTAATTGCAATTTGAGAGTAACTGAGATTTGTATCGGACGTAAAAAAGGCCCAGTAAACTTTATGATTATATATGTTTTTATTTATTTTTGTATAATTCAGTACTAAGAACATTAAATATTTTTTACTATCCAATTAATGAAAAAAATAAACTGTATTGTTAGTTTATGCAAAAAATGAAGTTAACTTATTTATATTGTTTTGTGTAAGTATGCCTTATATTATATTGTGAATAAATACGACTAAATTTTAAAATAACTTATTTCATTTTTAGTATGATCATAATATTTACTATAATATTTTTTTTCAATTACAAACGCGCGGGTTACCTTTTTTTTAAGCGGCGTTTTTTAAATTCACGTGTCCTATTTTCGATATATGAATTACATTTAGGAATATTTGGTACTTTAACTTATATTTCCAAATAAATAAAAAACTTTATTATTCATCATACAGAAGACTACAAAAATATACGTGTATTATTATAACTTTTAGGCAATTTTTTCTGAAGTCACTAGACATTTTAAATTAATAATTTTTGTAATACTGATGTCTCTTGTCATGGGACAAAGGGTTTGCGGTTGTTGTGGCGTCGCGAGTATAGTTCAAGCCTTTGTGAGTGCCACAACAATGTTACTGGCATCTTGATAAATAGGAACAACTGTACAGCCAACAATACGAGCCGTAAGCAGATACGGGCGCTATCGACCGGTCGATTAATGACCGATTCGTCTAAAAGAATGGGCGGTAATATTTATTATCTGATAAACACCCGCTACTGGGCAATCCGTGTGTCCCCGACCATTATACAACTTTCCGTGCATACTCTATGCATTAGTCACTACGCGGCCGTGAGATATCAATTTATGGTTGTAAACATTATAAATCGTGTGTGTTTTGTGTGTCTCGGAATTCCTTTGTTCGAGTTTGAACGCTTTATATTTTTGATTTTGTTTTAGTATCCTTTACTTTTAATATCCGTAACTTAGGAATGTTCACAATAATACGCCCTTAAAATATTCTTGTATAAATATCGATTATAAGTTAAAAAGCGTTAGACGTTCAAGGAACTAATCAGCTTGGACTGCTTTAATATTATAATAGTTAATGAAACGATCCACCCACGGGCCGAGAACCAATTGATCTCGAGCGCGTTAATAGCCGCGTCGAAAGATGTGTGTGCACTCGTCCCAGACACGTAATGAGAGTCCATATCATATACGATTAAAAATTAAAATACGGATTTCTATAGAAATTTTACGGTTCTTTGGATAATTAATAAGTATTTAAAAAACTTTTCATTGCATCTCTGATGTCACAAGTGGATCCGTACTTATAAACATTTTTATGTACTAGGTATGTTTTATGATTAAACAAATTCTTTTGAAGGATACATTTACTAAGTTCAATAATTTGAAAATATAAAAAACGAATGACAAGAAACCTTCTACCCAGTTGTGAGATAAAAACTTTAAAGATTTAGTAAGTTTAATGTAAAACTAAATATATAAATGAACTGGCTACGGAAACGTCAGAAAACGAAACAAAACTCTTTGGGCTATATTCCTAGGAATATCTGTAGTATTATATTATATTGTTTATTTATATAGTAAATTTGAGTTTTCCTTTGACCATGTAAGTAATGTAACATCAATTTTTTTAGTTTACCATTTTTTTACTTTTGGAATATTTACAGGTTTCTTTGACAACAAACCAGCTAACCAAACCAGCTTTATATTGATAGCAAGAAAAACATTTATGTTTATCGAATAGAAAGTACTCCTTCCAACGCTTAACTGTATTCACTAGCTTCCTACATGTTTTATTCCTCCCAATTATTTCTTCGGAGTAAACACACGGAAGTGTATCAGCCAAGTTCGGAAATGAAAGGGTGGCACACCGGCCAGGGTGTATATTTAAATATAGATAAATATTTACCTTAATTTCTAATTAGAGAATCAAAATGTTTGATTGTAATTTATTGACAATGAAAACTTGCCAAGTTAGGAATCCCATATTAGAGAAAGTAAGTAACACGTTGTTTTGTAAATGAATAATGCATCTACATTCCAAGAGCTACTATAATGAAAAGGAACCGCTATGGAACTTGGCTCTCTTTTAGATCTTAGATTTTTTATCGGTGACAACGACTATCCCGAAAGTTGTTACTATTGTATTTGGCCCCTTTTTCAAATTGATGTTGTATTTGGGTTACTTACTATTTACAAACGTCTACACGGCATATTATTATGATAGTAAGTACATATATTTTTAATATAGTAGTCGAACACTTCTAGTATTATCTACATTCCATTTTTATAGTGTTCATATATAAGAAAAGAATGTTCATATGTAAGAAATTTAAAAGTCCTGGTGGCAAATACACTTGTACAATTCCCTTGTTGGATCTAGTTTAGAATATTGTATTTCGGTGTAGAAACCACATTATGAAATAGATAGGGATAAATAGGGATCGCGCACGAAATATAGAGGCAGCACTTATGTCAACAGTCAGGATCTCTAGTATTCATGTTTGGACACTATTGTGAGGAAACATTCGCAAGAAGGCATTACTTTACCTCTATGAATAACACTAAAAATACCTCAACTTTAGATTATCTTTTACCGTCCAATTAAGGCTTCATTCGTTTTAACTTCGCTTATATCAGTTTCACTTGTAACTAACTAATAAACAATGTAATAAAATCTTAGAAGTAAATTTTAACCTACTTCTAATTATCGTTAGGAAATGGAACTTTGTATGTATATGTAGTTCGGATGACAACACTATAATCTGGTATCTTGAAGCTGATCTGATGATAGAGCCAGGAGATGGATAGTGGAACACATTAGTGGCTACTAGTAAACCTCTCGTGTTTGGGCTCATATCATTCGTTTTGATAAGTCCAATAGACTGGGCTTGGTAACGAGATGTTATTATAAGACTATAAAGTTTTATAATTTTTAGTGCTTAGTTAAAGCGTGTTTTTTATTTTTTAAACTATTTAATTTACAGTTAGATATTTTCTAATTAGGCTAAAAATTAAATTTCAAGCCGCGGAAACAAATAGCTTTTGAGAAAATAACTTTTTAATATCATATTTAATTTGTTTATTGTCTTTAACTGTTTACGTTATTTTCATACATTAGGTACATCCTATAATTCTTTAACAATAGTCGTAATTTTTATAATTGTAGGTATAATTTATAACACAACCTCAATAATTAAGAATTACATTTCTCAAAAACTAATTGCTTACACGCTTTTTCCTTAACAGAGGATAACCATCCTCTATCTAATCCATCCAATCCTAAAAATTATCGTAAAATCATATATTAGTTTCCAACCATTTATTTTTTCAATGAACTTATAATTTTATTTTCCATTTAAATATACCTACATAAGATGACTATATCATTTTTAATTATGTGATTTGTCAATGCATTTATCCATTGTTTTCATTTATAGGTTACCAACACAATTTTAAACAAGTTTTCATGGAAATGATAAAATTACACATGTGGATTTAATTTACTAATCTTATATGCCATATTCGAACAGCCATGATACAACAAGACATTTTTATCAAACCATGGGTAAAACTGATTTTATTTATTAAAAAAAAACATGAAAAGTACTATGCAAAAGTTCCCATTGTCATCACAAAGTTGTTTTTTTTTTCCAGCGGATATCATCATAGTGTAATTGCACGATCTCTATAAGAGAAGTATTTATTATATTCAACCAACTGCGGTTATTCTTAGCGGGATGTTTGGTGTTATTACGAGAATTATTTAACATCGTTTACGCTTAAAGTTCACTGATTTCTTTTAAGATTGAATAACCGCGCCACATTGCGCAGTGCCGCGCCGTGTCCGATGCTCGTTGGTCCATCGCCACAATTAGCCTCGATTGGTCGCGCTGGTGGCTCGATGCGCACGGCCGCGCTTCCCATAGCCACCTGCTCTTCGCACTGTCACTGCTAACGGCTTTAATTAACTTTTTGTCTTAGCTTTTCGAACAATCAGTTTACATTCCGATAGCTACCGGCCCATTGTATGGATTACATAACGAAAGTTTTCTCCTAATATATTTACAGACTTGAAACTGAATTACTACTGATAAGGTATTTTTATCGGAGAGCGTGAACAATTTTGTCTAGTGTAACATTTTTACAATAGAATTGAATAGAATACTATACAATAACATTTTATTGCATAACATAGAAAAACATACTTGTTACATAAAAATTGATATCATTCGCGTACAGCTTTATTGCTTTGAGCGATTTTTTCCAGGAAAACACCTTCAAAAAGTATATAAATTAAAATATACACAAACACATACATAGCAAATATATATTATAAAACTAAATATTATATTATATTGCGATATCTATTTAACTAAAGAGATTCAGTGCTGTCGTTATAACCAAAAATTAAAACAAACTAAAAAGGTTCCGATCTTATCAATATGGAAGTTTCAATCTTCAGACTAGGCATGACTGGCCATCCGTCAATCACGCTCATGTCTGCATACCTGTCGCCGAATAAAGCACTCCTCCTGTCTGATCTGGAGGCTGTCTTTTCCCTCGGCGAGTCGGTTATCGTAGCAGGCGACCTTAATTGTGGACATACTATATTCAATAGTTCGTTTAATACCCCTAACGGGGGGAAACTCGGTCAATTAGTGGAAGTCCTAAATTTTGATGTCTTAGCTCCTCTCGAACCCACTCACTATCAAGATAACTGTTGTCCGACAGTGCTTGATATAGCCCTCCTCAAAGGTGTCTCTCTCCAAATACGACTTGTTCAACAGTTCGTACACGAGTTAGACTCCGATCATCGCCCGTTCTTACTACAACTCGGTCAACCATTTGACCCTAGGCCTCCCACCGTCACAGTGGTTGACTACGCGAAACTAATACGGTATCTTAAAGATAACCCCTCCTCGTCTAGTCTAGATAGGATTCCAGACGAATTAGAGTCGATAGCGGATGCTGATTTCGCGAACGATTCCTTGGTCGAACACCTCTAAACCGCCGTCAGGGAAGACTCGAGAGAGGTCCAAGCGGCGAACGAACGCCGCTTTGTACTCCCAGACGACGTGCGAGCGATGATCACAAAAAAGAATGCTGCGACACGCGCACACGACTTATACCCGTCTAGCGATAACTGCGCAGGGTTACGCTCACTTCAGAGAGCGGTTAGAACCCGTATAACCGAGATCCGGGGTGTTAGATGGGATAACCTTCTAGAAGATATCAAACCGTCACATCTCGCTTACTGGAAACTCGCTCGATCTCTGAAATCCGATCTCTCCATCCCGATGCCACCCCTTGACAGGGTCTTGCCCCGGTCTCACTCCCGTGTTCGACAGCGTCGATAAACCCGAATACCTTGCTTGTCTGGAGAGCCAATGCTCCCCTAACTGCGATAATGTAGACACTGTAGGTACATATCGACAATATCGAATCCTCGGTACAGAATTTAATCGCGATCCCCCGGCGGATAGCCTAACTCCGGTTACATCTGAGGAGGTCTGTTCCGCTATAGCCATAGCTGTTAGCTATAGCCCATTGCCATTTTCCAGCCGCCTGGAAAACGGCCACAGTGATAGGTATTCATAAGCCCGGCAAGAAAGCTTCGCTTCCCGATAGCTATCGCCCAATTAGTATCCTAAACACGCCAGGGAAACTTTACGAGCGGCTTCTTTTGAACCGCCTCAAATCCGTTATAAACGATAAAAACCTGTTCCCATCTGAGCAGTTCGGTTTCCGTGCCCAACACTCGTGTACACATCAAGTGCACCGACTCACGGAGTACATCACGTTTAACTTCAGTGAATTCTACAAAGCACGTCGTACACTTGCGGTCTTTTTCGACGTTGCCAAGGCCTTTGACAAGGTTTGGCATGCCGGATTAGTCCACAAACTACACCAATTAGAAATCCCAGACAGATTAGTACATATCATTAGCAGTTATCTCACTGACCGCACCTTCCGCTACCGAGTGGAAGGTGAACTTTCTCCACCCCACTCAATACGCTCAGGTGTCCCTCAAGGCTCCATTCTGGCGCCTTGTCTATTTAATCTGTACATCAGCGACCTTCCACGTCTCCCCGGGGTCGAGGTAGGTTTATACGCTGGTGACACGGTCATTTACAGTTCACTCAGGCACAGAACTCACCTCAGATCGCGCTTCCAACGCGCCGTAACCCAACTCGGCAGGTGGTCCCGTAAATGGCGCATAGCTCTCAACCCCGATAAGAGTACCGCGATTCTCTTTAATCCCGGACAACTACGAAAGACACTTGAACCCCTCTACCTTTTCGGTGTCCAGATCCCCTGGGCTACCCAGGCTTAATACCTGGGTGTTACCCCCGATAATATCGAAGCTTAGCTTCAGGGCACATGTCCGTAGAGTCCGAAACAAGGCTGCTATGGTCTTGGTTCGCTTGCATCCTCTGCTATGCTCGGTAAGTAAATTGTCTCTCAGACATAAGCTTACACTCTACAAGACTTGTATCCGACCAATCTTAACATACAGTTGCGTAGTATTCGCCCATATGGCGAAATCAAACTTCAGCCCCTTACAAACGTTGCAAAATCGGTTTTTACGCAAAATAGTTAATTCCCTATGGTTTGTTCGAAACGAACAACTTTGCTCCTAACTTCGCTCCTGCACACCCGCCACGACCACCCTCTCCACCCAAACCCGGTGAAGCTGTAAAAGCCGCAAAGGCTCCAGGGAACCTTAGTTAACAGAATAGCCAGTTCTAAAAAAAAAAACGAATAAAACCATCCGCTGATCATTCATTAATGCGCCTCCTAGCTTGAATATTTCTACATTTATTTTTTAAAGCGCTATATAGCCAGTTATAGGTACTGTTGGGATTTATCACTGTATAAAGACGCTCGTTTTGAGGATATCCTCAATCAATTTACGCTTAATTGTCATTCGTTAGGCTCATAACAGTAATGGTTTCATACAGATTATGAACAGTTGTTTTACGTGTGCTTCCATAATCTATTAGTAAACTTATTAGTATGTTTATTATATGAACTTATAAGAAAACTAAATTATGTGCTTTTTAAATAATAAAAAAATACCAAGATTAAATTTCCGGTACATTTAAATCTTGACTACAAAGGCTTCATGTGATGTTGAACAGGGCTCCCTTTAAGATACTATGTATAATGTTGTATAGTTTCCTTTGGGGTTTTCTCTGTAAATTACATTTTTGTAATTTATGGCATAAAAATATATTTACTTTGTTTAAGGTCGCTACTAAACTCCATTACGATTTAGATAGTGAAGAATACAATATGCTGATATGCATACATTTATATCAATAAACATAAAGCATTGCGCTTGACCGCTAATAAGTTCAAGTTTGCATGAACGCGAACCAGTTCTCAGCGATTGCGCAAACTCAATGAAGCGCCTTCTCGCTTGAATCTCGACGTATACACATTACTTGCGTCATGACTCATCAACACTTAACATGTCAATACCACATTTATATAAAATACTATACATTCCCCGCTAAAATTATCCATATGATAGCTTCAGTGGAACTCGTATATCGTTATTAGTAAAAGCTGAGATTTTGGTGAAGGAAAACATCGTGATGAAATCATAGCATGGTTACTATGCCATGGAGGAAGGGTATTTTAATACTACAATTATAAGCTAACCAGCTACCGCCCTCAAGTTGTAAATATGTTGCCAAATACTCATAGGTGTGTTCTGGTAGCTGCACATGAAAGCCAGTTCCTCATTGTACTTAGCGTGTCACCGTCTTAAATCACATCGTCCCTGAACATCAAGTGAGATTGCGGCAATAACGCTAATTCTATAAAAATTATAATTAAACTGAATCAAATCGAGTATAAAGGCCGTGGCGACGGTATGGCGCGGTGCGGCTTGCACAGTTCCCGTACAGCCTCTTTAATTGCTCTTTGATAATTGGTAATAGTAGTATAAACGCGTCCATTACAATTTCTTGCATTAATTCGGATTTAGTTTATTTATATAAATAGTATCTATGTGCGACTATCGCGTGTTGTCGGGTTACAATAGAATTGATTTTCAATAGTAACTGATATTAACTGAAACTTAACAAATTAATGTTTAAAACAAACTTAAATTATGTTAACAAATTTGCCTAGTGCATGTAGGGCCATGCGCAGTAAAGGGTTCCTTGGTTGCCCGTCACAATATGCAGATTTAGAAGGGGGCTTTAAGTATTTTTTTATGGAATTTGTACGAAATTACTTGTTCAAGTAAATTTTATAAGTGGATTGTTTACGTTAATTTGTAAAGCCTACTTACCTCTGATAGTTTTCCTTTTAACTTCATTATATATTAAGTTTTTCACATATCCAACAACAACAATTTTTATTACTTTAAAGCTTAATATTTGGCAAAGGCATTCCTGAATCGAAACTTGATTTTCACACATCCGCAATATTTTTGAACGACCTATCCAACGATAGGATAGACGAGAAAAAAAAGCATTCCCAATTTACGTGTAAAAGGGAGGTGCCTAAAAAATTTTTTTCTATGTTATTTTAGCACTTTATCGACTTGATTTTTATGTATACCCATACCAAATTACAGATGTCTAGTACTACCTTAGTAGTAAGTACCTTGTGTTGTTATGGGAACCCTAAAAATTATAGAGTTAAAAACTGCAACTACAGGGTTTATACTTACGGTTAAGAAATATACGGTTTTCTTTTATAAATCTTTCGGATTGATTTTAGTATTTATGCAAGATTATTAATATATAATCAATTCATACATATGTATAAAATTATGTTATTTAAGTTTTACGTGTTTTATAAAATAATTAAATTGCACAATTTATTTATATGAAAATACGTGTTTTTGTTGAAAGTAGGTATCTGGGAAGTCTACATTAATAGAAATCTTACCTGTGTCTATAGAAACTTTATTTACAATCGCCGGGCGTCCGTGTCTGAGAATAGTGGAGGAATGCGCCAACGAAGTTATTGCGAATTCAAATGCGTACAAAAGTTAGATTTAAAATCAATACTGTAACCTAACGAATGATTTATTAACTTTCTGTGACTCCCGAGAAACAGGTAATCTAAAAACATATTTTGCACTTTATCTATATAGGTTAAATGTGGGATAGTTGCCCAACATTTTTAAATAATTGTACCTATATTTTCAAGAAAAAAAAAGAAGTTATTGAAGCTGATTTTTCTTCCTTATTGAACCAAGTCTCTTAGCTACTATGTGGTTGATAGTTATTCAATGTAACTATCACATATATTTAAAAAAATAAACAAATACCAAGTACTAGTGTTTAGGACACATGTCCATTATATGGGTTAGATGCCTCAATGCTTTTACCGCTATGAGGATAGTTGCCCTTAGGGATTAATCAAATAAAATGGATGATCAATACATTATTTTAATCTGTATGAATGACACATTGCATGTAATTTAATTATTATAGGATTCTAATAAGTATCAACAATAAACAAAAAGGATCCTTGTCACAATGTTTTACAATTGCACGTCTTTTTATGGCCTCTATTTGCTTGAATAGTAATCGTACATAGTATCATTAATACTCATGTTACCATTATTTGAGCATGGTAGGTATATGTACAATGTTTTGTATTTTGTTGTATATTGTATTTGGTATTTTTATACTGTGAAAAACATTCCATAATCAATTAAATTTCATATCTACGAGATATTTCGTTGGTGTTGAAATTTTTTTTGACATTTCACTAAATACAGCTATTAAATTTCCATTCATCACTTCAACAAACTCTATTATTTATTATATAGGATTTTGAAAACCACAAACGTGTTAAAATCTATGCAAGCTTAAGTTAAAACCATGTGGGATATATGCCCCAAAAGGCAATTATATATATTTGAAATGTGTTGATTAACCCTTTTAATTCGATATCCTATACGGTAAATTTCAAAAATATATTTTGTCATTTAATATTTTGTCCTCTAGGTCGTGCCATATTGAAATTACTGTGACGTCACATAGCCCGTAATCAGTGAGCAATCAAGACGTCCAACAATACTTCGTTTGTCAAATTGTAATTAGTAGTTTAGAAAAAATTTGGGAATACATGAACACACAAAAATACATAGCGGCTAAAAATATAACCCTCCTTTGGCTTTGCCGTACTAGGATTAACATAACCTTTGTAATGTTTTGAAGCTATAATTGTCTAGCCTCGTATGAACTATGTAATAATTGTACAAAGTTAAAGGTTTTACTTCACAAAAGTTTATTCCGTTACTAGCAAAACCTATTCTATACTGTGTATCATTTATCTAAAGAAAAAAATATTCATATTATTATAATAATATTTTCATCAAAAATATTAGTATGAGATCCATTACAAAGCTTTTCCTTTGGTGTTTTACTTAAAATTTTATTTAATTAATTAATAAGGATTTTAATTTTTATAACTTTCTTAGGTTGATTAATGTGATACAACACATGACAAGTTCATTTGCTAGCTTGTGGTAGTAAATTTAAATACAGCTAGAATCGATTATTCGATTGACTTTTTCAATTATTTTTTATGTTCATGGTCTTAAAAGTCATTTCTGTTGAAGGCGCTTATATAAATATTTTTTAGATTTAATACATGTCTCCATTGAAGTTGCATTTTTGTTAACGTTAATAAGAAAAATAATTTATGATCAAATGTCTTTTAGAAAATCATTTCTGTTGGTCTTTTTTACAAGTTAAGCCTGAAATACTGTTTCCAATTGAAGTTTCTTATTTTCCTACTTTTTATTTGAAAACAGTTGAGCGTTTATGAGGGCGGCTCGTGTGTCTCCGTGTTTTTATGAGCTACAGTTCAATAATGCGTACTGTTAGTGTGATGTTGGAAAAGCAAATCATGTTGTTCGTTACTTTTTATGAGTTGTTGAGACGTGCCCCATTCGATTCTACTGCTCAAGGGAACAGCGAGTTTTCCTGACTTTAATGTGAATACTTAAAACGAAGTTCTTGACTTTACGAGCTTTTATGTACATATAATGTATTTTTCTTTTTTGTTTTCACAATCAATTGGTTTCATAAACTAATCGTCGATGAATTTAAAAAAGTAATTCACCGTATCTATTTATCTATCAAATTTAATATTAAAACTAACTTTTTCAAAATCTGTATTCTAAATTCAATTTCGTCTATCTAAATAAATAGGTAAATAAATAGCCAGAAACGATAAGTAAATTCATTTACCTTTCATGTTTGGTTGACATAAACATAAAACTACATTCATTCCAATTTGTAGTAACACTCGTGTGTCTCGTTTTACTTTAGTTCAATAAAACTTTACGTTTCTAGCAAAGCACATAAATTGTGATTACTTTCCTGAAGTCCGTTACCTGCGAGGCGTTCAAACCAGTCAGGCGAACACTTGGCGAACTCTACGAAGATAGTTAACAAGCTTCCTATACAATTCTGTGTAATCTTCATCGGATTTCGCTTCTGTGAGTTGCAATCTGTCCTTCACCGACGACCTATTTTAGAAAAGGACGACGGTATTTTGTTGACAAGAGGTCAACCTTACTGCTATTGAATACGAACTAATTCTACGTATCTCGCAGATGAACGATCTTAGATAGACTCGTCAACTAAATTACTTAAATTAAGCTTTATATTTGATGTAGAAATGTACTACTGAATCGTGTCATTCCCATAATTGGGATCTCTTGGTATTGCAGTTTAATAAGTCCAATAACAAAAATAAACTTTTTTTAAAATATGAACTATATTACTTAATTTCAATACATGTAAGGTTTTTTATACTACAAAGGTGGCAAACAAGCATACGACCCGCCTGATGGTAAGCCATACTTGAGCGTTACCGACCTTGACCCCCCTACCTTAAGGAGCTCTGGAAGCCATACCACCACAGAAATACAACACAAGATTATTTGTCTTCGATCTTCTGTAGGGTAGTAGTATTGTAGTAGGTAGTAGTGTTCTGAAGTATTCCAACACGTCCAAGCCCGGGTAAAGCTGTAAAAGCCGTCTGAGGTTTCAGGGCCCGTTTCAGGGCTAACAGTTATAGTGAGATGGAAAAAAAGTATTCCACCAGTTGAGCTACCCCAATAGAGAGAAATCTCCAGAGAAATTTCTTTGTGCCCTACATCTCTTTGAATCCACCCTTCCCCGAGGGGCTTTGGAAACCCTACTCACCCCTGGAACACAACACTAAAAATTAATATAAAAATATGCTTGGCACATGAGCATGCCAGCTGGAATTGACATGTGTTATTGTTGTGACGCTATTTAGTCGGCTATTTCAAGATTTTCCGAGCCATTTGAGTATTATTTTAGACACCGGCCTTGTTTTAAGAAACCGATATGCTTCAAGTGCGCACTCGGTATCGCAAGCAATTATGACTGTTTTTTTACAGGCTTGTGCTTCGGGAGATAACTTACAATATCTGCGTGAGGCTACCAGTAAAGCGCTATTTTGTAAGTGGTTCGCATTTTTTCTGTGCATTTTAAGATTGTGGCTTCTGTCGTTCTCGGCATTTTAGTCACGTGGATATATATATCTCACAGCATACAGACGCGAGGCGACGGCAACACTTTCAGAGTCGCGTTCTCAAAGACTTTTCAGTTCGGTTAAGCGAGACGTTAGAGATTCCGAAATTTCTGCATCACGTGCAAATGTCAGCTCTCGACAATCATTGTACGAGCGCTATGATTTATATTTACATCATGTTTCATAGATACGATATTACATAGATTTCGTTTTAGAGTTTGCAATAAATTAGACGTTCGTTTAGACACTATGTTGCTGGTAAATTGTGCCCGATTGGATCGCGACTACTTTGTATCTGGTGATAAATCCGTCACGATGACTCTTTTTAGGTTAGTCGCGTTTCGAGATCAGCCAGTGTTCATCCAGCTGTCGAGAAAGTTGCAGGTTAGCATAACAGTGATGACAGGCGATAGACTACCTATCTCCCGATGATCGCTGGTGTTTTTCAATTGTAATGTGCATACCATCAGACACAGCCGTCATTTCGCCGTGCTACAATAAAGTAAAAAAGTAAAACAACAAATAAAAATTTTGTATTTCAAAATGTTAAAATAATATTTAAAGAACATTCTTAATTGATAGAATGACTGCACTACTCGTGGTGGTTGGTAAGTGAGTTGAAGAATAACAGCGATCATTGAATGAAGAGCATCCATCAAAAATCACTCTGTTTTCATGAATAAACTGATTATAAACGAGACGTACCCCAGCTACCCACTGTACCGGTTTTTTTACAACGGGTTAATCACTACTTTCATTTTAATATATCCCTTGTTCATGAAAAATCACAATCGTCCTATACAGATGTTACTGGTATACATAACTATACATATTATATAATAAACTCCCCCGCCGCGTCTGTCTGTCTGTCTGAACGCGATAAACTCAAAAACTACCGAAAGGATTTTCATACGGTTTTCATGAATGGACGGAGTAATTCATGAGGAAGGTTTAGCTGTAAATGTAGCAGTTGTGTGTAAATTGGCTGAAATATGACTATGATTGTTTGAAAATGTCTGAAGAAATCATGCCGACTTGGAGCTTTACAGGCGTACGCCACGTAAACCATTAGAGTTATTACGCTGATACCCGTGCGAAGACGGGGCGCGTTACTAGTTCAAAATACATATAAGAAATTTATTTCTTTGATAAGACACTAATGTAATTCTGTAGGAATATGGTGTAATGACAATTTCCCTTGTGTAAAAAGTTCAACATCGCAACGATGACCTCATTCCACCTGCAGTTAAGTTAATCTTGCAATACTTTGAATCCTTAATATGAAAGTATAAAAATATTAATTCATAATCAGTGCATAGGTCGTTGGAGCTGGTAGAGCGGTTTCCGTATCGCTTAGCCGGTCAACTAATCAGGTGATTGTTTACATTTGTTTGTTTCAACATTGCCTACACTCCTGTGCGTAATGAATGTTGGCCACATTAATTACTGTTTTAGTGCCAGTTTTACGAGTTCCCCTTTATCGGCTCATGTGAGATTACGTGTTCAAAACCTTATTACTTTTTGCCTTTTTGTTTTGGATGACTCAATCCTATTTCGAGAATCATTAAAAACAACATTGTTTCTGCTTTTCATTAAAAACTAATGAAGTTATGCCTTAAATCGACCCACGAGTAATTAAATAATTATAAAGCATTAATTAAAATGTTTCAGTGAATCATTATTTTTATCGTTAATTGTCTTTTATAAAATACTGGCTGGCCTCGCAGACGTTATTCTGCCCTTTTCAGTATTGGAAAACATGACCACAGCACTACCCTATCGCGTTCAAGGATAGTAAAAAAACATTCTTCACGAAAAAATACTTAAATCTACCAATTTTCATGATGATCGCTAAAATGATTTTGGAGTTTATCAATCTGATCTCTAAAATGATTTACAATGAGAACTTTTAGAAAAAAAAGTAAATTAGTAGATCAAATATAGCAGCACGTGTAGCCTATGTAAAAATAAGACTGGTTCTAAAGTACTTTACAACCATTCTATAGTTTTATTACTAATTAATCATAATTTATTCATATTTTATGTTACTTATAGACAATAAATAATTTAATATGCTAGTTTTCTTAGCGATTTATTATTTAATAAAATTACTTCTATTAGACATAGTGAACCTGTTCGTTTCGAATTAGTAAAAAAAAACTATGAATGAATGAATGCAAGTTTTTGTTGACTTGTCGCTGCATTTCCGGCGGTTGACTGGCCGGTCGCACGGACTGTGCGCGCGTGGAGAATCTTAGGACGCGTTGGAGCGTCACTCCGTGCTCCTGGACGTAGACGTAACATTTCACACGATTTTTTTTTGATAATAATGTAAAAACTGTTTGTGTCTTACAATTTAATAGAATTCCCCGCCTGGGGGTTCTTTCGGCAACGTATAAAAGTTTTCAAGCGAAGCGTGAATCAGTACTTATTGTACATAATAATTATAAATATAGGTGATAAACACGAAAACTTAGCGTCTTGTAATGTTTTTTTAAACGTACCATTTGTCAGAACGAGCTATACATATAACATTAGTCTTGTTTAAATAATGTAAAGAAAAATAAAAGTTTATTATAATAATCTTAAATTATTGCATTTAAATATTGAATTAAATACATTATTCATGTCGGTTGTTACTTACAAAATAAATGATAACCAAGTTTAAAGACATTCTACGATTGTGTTGGTTGTCATTAAAATTAGTTTCGTTAAAAGTAATTTAAAATTAATGGAACAGTGTGAATATTCCGATAACTCAATATAGTAGGTAATACATTAATATTATCATTTGCTTAAATTCAACTTTGGTGGTAAAAACTATTATTTCTACCGCAAAGTGTCAGTGGCCGCTCTGCTTTGTTTTAATCTAAAGGAGGCGCATTCAACACATCGCGGTATATATCATAGTTAAGGTGTTAATAGTTAAGCAAGTTAATCTTGCTTGAAGTTCGTATTATAGATTACATTGAAGTCTAGCGTGTTCTAGTTGAACGTAAAAAATGTCTTTGATATTCTAGTTATTATACATTCAGTTAAAAAAGTATCGGGAATGGATGATTTGTTATGGTTCCAAATTATTTTTTTTGTGTTTGTTATATTGGCACTACTGATTTTGATTTTGGCGCCGAGTTCAAGTTACATCTGTCATTTAGATTAAATACAGTGCTGTCTTTAGTTATATTATAATTAGTTTGTATTGCGAATGTCATAATGGACAAAACATGGAACAAAGAGTTTGGCATACATTTTCCATCGCCAATGGAATTTGGTATTCGGAGACACTGAAAATGTTGCGGAAGGCTTACGGTTAATCGACTTTATCAAAAACACGTGCTTATGAATGGTACAAAGCGAACAAAAGCGGTCGACATATGCTGAAAGATTTGCCTCGCTCTGGTAAGCTATCAACGTTTTCAACTGAAGTTCACATCGCAAAACTGAAAATCCTCATTCAAGTTTGAGAGAGATAGCTGCTGAACTGTATGTGTCTGACAAGTCGATCTGTATCATTTTAAATAATCACTCGTGTATGAAACATGTTGCCGCTCGGCTAGTCCCAAAAGACCTGAGTTTTCTCCAAAAACTCGAATCACTTAAGAGTCGCTGAGGACATGCTAGAACGAGTCAATTCTGACTCAACATTCATGAAACGCATTGTTACTGGTGACGAGACGTGAGTTTATGAGTTTGATATGCAAACTAGTCGACAAGCTTCGGAGTGGCGCCTTCCAACTGAACCGAAACCGAAAAAACTACGCCAAAGTCGATCAAAAGTCAAAGTCATGTTGACTGTTTTCTTTGACTATCGCGGTATTGTGCGCTTGGAATTCTTACCGGAAGGTCAAACGGTAAATAGAGTATATTATTTGAGCGCTATGCGGCGTTTAAGAGAGCAAATTCGACGAAAAAGGCCAGATTTGTGGGAAGAAAATTCTTGGATTTGCACCACGATAATGCGCCTTTGCACAAGGCTATCATTGTGAACGAATTTTTGACCAAAACCAAAAAAACTCAACAAATACCATCGGGTTACTCGCGGGTTATTCACAAAATATGGTACCAGTCGACTTCTTTCTTTTTCCTAAACTCAAATTACCACTTCCTGCAACCCATTTTCATTCGGTAGAAGACATAAAGGAGAATTCGAGACGAGAAATAAACTCAATTTCGGAAATAGCTTTTAAAAAATATTTGTTTGTCTTGAAAAAAGTAAATAATTAAATCAATAAAATTAAATAAAAAAAAGTAAATAATTATGAAGATTTTCATCTCCTTGATTTGAGTTGAAATATTTTAGATCAAATTGCAAACAGATTTTGTGAATTTTAGAACCTTTTGATTCGAAACTAATTAACGGTTTAAAAAACTACAATACGTGTAAGAGAAATACACATTTTTAGTAGAATTACAATGTATAATGCAATTTCGAATTTGCGTCATAAAAATAATAAAATTATGGATATTTTTTTAAATAATTTCATAGTAATTTCATCTTCTACATTTATTCGAAATTTTATAAAAGAAGGATTGTAAATCAACTTTCAACCAATTTTTGTCAACAGTTATAGAAAATTACAATACGTGTTTGCAAAATAAAAGCTTTTGGTAGAATTACAATACGTATTGCAATTTTCAAATTTGTGTTACAAAAGTAATAAAATTATTTGTAAATTATTAATGTCTTCATACTAATTTGAGTTTCAACATTTTTTACTAATATCACAAAAAAGTATGGTAAATCTAATTACGAATAATTCTGTTAAATTTACAACATTTCATTGGAAATTCACCAACGGTTAGGAATAATTACAATACGTGTCGGGTTATTACATAAAGGTTTCAAAATTACAACTCATTATAGTAAGTTCCTTCACATGTTTTGTAATTTTACTCGAATTGTATTATGTTTTGTATTAGTATACGTTGATTTGGAATTTTGCTCATATTTGTTTTGTAAAACATTTGTAATTTAACTAAAAATTTTAACAGTGTAGGGTTCACTAGAAAAGTTCTCTATGCAACATTACAAAAGTCTAACTTGAAAGTTAAACGCAGACTTTGTTCCTTTGGGAGTTAAAAAAAACATGACGAAGCAACAGGTAGACGTCCAATTAGAGGGGCCGTTTTTGAGTGCTAGTAGCGACGCGACACTTAAGTTTGATGGCTACGAAAAAAACTGAGCTCTGTTTCACTTGCCGACGGTAAAATGTAGAACTTTTTGCGCCGAAGACTTGTCGCGCTTCAATTTGCCTTTCCCGTCCTCCCTGTTGCATGTGTAGGCATAACTCGCAAACCAAACTAAAATGAAAATTTACCTTTTTCTATCACTTTAAAAATATATATAGTACTAGCTTTCCAGCTGCGGTTTTACTCGCGGTAACAATAAAATTTGTACAGTTTTTTGAAGTTGAATTTATATGTTTATTTATGTATAGTAAAGAGCGTATTTCCCATAAAAACGTTACCAATCCCTTTCATGCACTTAGGAGATAAATTCGAAAAACGCTAAAATACATGTTTTGTTAATTGTTTTCGATGAGTATTAGTACCAAGATTCGATTAAAACTGAGCCGAAAAATATTATTTCTCATACGCTTTGTCATCCTCTTAGGATGTCAACATCTACTCAAAATTTCTACCATTGGTACTTGGGGCTGGGCGATGATGAGTTAGTCGGGACGTTACCATATGTACTAGCTGTTCCCGAGGCTCCGCTCGCGTGCATCATGCTGCCCTCGCTCCCAGCCACGGCAGTGGCCCGCCGGTTATTTTTAAGTCAAAATGCTTATTGTTGGTGATCCTTAGAGGCTTACATATACTATTGCAGACTTTTTGTAGGTCTTTTTTAGATCTGCAATTATTTAGTACATTAATTTGATATATCTCTTATAGTTTACTCAGCGTAACTCATTTAAGCGCATCAAAAGCGTCTATTTTATGAATTGATTCACCACTATCGTCACTGCTTAGTTTGTCTAATAAAATATAGCCTATAACCTGACCAGATAACATAGTAATGAATTACAAAAAAAAAGATGTAATCGGATATGTGGTTTTCGCATGAAAATTAATTTTTTAAATGTTTTCTTATGTAAATTTTTTTGGCAATAAATTACTATTATTATTATTTATAAATTAATAGCGAGAAATAACTTAAGACTAATGTAATTTTCTTCAAATTACCTTTATAAGTTAAAAAATATAATACCTAATTTACCGAATCTTATTCCTTGCACCGTTTACCGAATCTGCAATGAATTCTCTCATTGACGTTTTCAATTTATGTGGTAATATAATTTGGCCGTTATAAATCAGTTATGCGTTCTCAAAGTCTGCAAGGTAATTTGAAATGAGCTTTAATTCTTAATTATGGTATTGGCTGCGATGTCGTATTTATATTGCTTTGTGAAATTATCTCTTGGACAGTTCCCTACAATAAATTTGCTCGTATGTTTAATAATGGAGATGTTAATGGTATATATTACGGGTTACATAAAATCTTTGCTCTTGTTTGAAGTAAGCCGCTTACGTGACTACAAAGCCCTTACAGGGACTTTTATGAACGTCATATTTACTCGGTAAATAGTTTTGTCGTACCTTTAAGTAACAATAAGCGAAACATTATACCTATTTATTTTGGAGGATTAAGTATTATGTGGAGTAGTGGATTATAAGTAATTAAGATTATAAGTAAAAGTGAACATCATGACCGATGGCCCAATATTATTTTTGATAATTTGGTTTGGTAGTAAAAGTAACCAACAGCCATGTTACTTTCTTTCATTCTACACAACAAAGGAAAGCATGTAAAAGGCTAATATGAAGTTAGTCACGGAGATGAATATTTTGGGTTAACTTTTTTTTTAATAATACGTTTTTCTGAGTGCTTTTCCCTTTATTTATTAGTAGTTACATAATTTTTTAAATGGGCTATTAGGATTGATTGATTTGCCTAAAATAATTTTTCATCAAGATTCGTTATTTTTACGCACTTATGCAATGAGATCTTCGAATAGCTTACTCTTACGAAACTGAAACCGTGAACACTTTAAAGAAAAATATTGGTATTCTGCTTAGGTATATTGATATATAGTTGAATATTCTTTTGAAGTATATATTATATAAGTAGGAAAACTGTGCACTCACCAATTTCTCCACGAAACTTTGATGTAGTATTTTTTTATCGTTATTTATTTGGTATAGTGGCCACAATCTCACCTGATGTTAAGTGACGATGTGGCCCAAGATGATAACACGCTAAACCTAGTGGAAGACTCAAGTGTAGCTGCCTGAACACACCTATTGGCGACAAATTTTTAACGTGAGGGTGGTAGCTAGCCAGGTGGGCATTAGAAAATGCCCTACTCCATGCTATGGTTTTCACACGATGTTTTCCTTAATCGAAAGCTCAGGCTCATTGCAGGGATTCGAACTCACGTCTATCGACGCGAAGTCATCATTGCTTCAAATTCCAATGCAAGTCGAAAAGGTGATCTGACAACTATATTTTTATGTGAAATGCGTAATGTGTCTAATCGGCTTCACTTTTCACTTGTTATTTTGATTATTTAGGTTATGTAATCAGAATATAAGTAGGATAGTTTTAGAGTCCAGTTAAGCGAGAGGAATGACTTGTGATGCACATTTAATGACATAATCCAGATACAGCTGACTCGATTAACCCGGCTACCGGTGGTTTAGCTAAACACGTCCTATCTCCACGTGATGCCGTTCGGTTACCGTGCTCCAATCTACTGCTATATTCGTTATTATCTGCCGGATCATAGGCTCTAGTTGCGGCCGGCTACTAATGTTTCATCTATACACCGTAATACCTCGTTATACGCGTTAGCTTTATGTAATATGTTACATCGAAGATAACTATTGAATTTTGGCATGATAGATATTGGCCTCCTTTATGTTTCAATTTTTCAATTTTGTGCTAATCGTATTTAGATACGACGCGATTTTTTTCACAATATTATCGACCCAACAATATTGACCGACACAGGTGATCGTTTTTACAACTTACATACATATCTATTAAAATTTTCCCTATCTTAAATTTGATAGTAATAGCTTGAAATTTTATAGTGAGAAATAAAACAAAGTCTTTTATAACGTGGGACGATTACGATTTATTATTTTATGTTTACTATCACGGAAATTATTAGTAAGGTTTCAATCGCATCTACTGCTTCAGTAGCCGAATTAAGATATATAGGGCTTTAAACAGCAAGACACATTTATGTCTGTAATATTTCATGTGTTTTATTTTATAGATCTTAGATTTACTATGTCGAGTAGTTGATTTATTTGAAATTATTAATTCATTGATTTCCATATTATATAGAGCTAGATGTTTTATGAATATTCCCTGTACTTGGTTTATTAGAACTTGAGGTAGTGTAGTGGTTTTTTATTGATGTGAAACATTTAATGGCGCTTTTGGACGGAGTAAAAGCGTTCTAATGGGACGTCGAGACGTGACATTCGGCCAGCGTTACGTCTGGTTGGCTCTTTCCGACTTCAGACTCCTCAATATTTATACTGAACTCTTATCTCTCTACTACACATACTCACTACTTTACGTGAGTTCGGATAAATTTAGTTGTTTGATAAAATGGTAAAAACCTTGAAAAAGAAAAAAAAATGGGTACCTCCTCTACACATAAAAAAACATGGTGTGGGATGTCGTTGGATAGGTCGTTCAAAAACATTGTGGGTATCTGAAAACCATTATTCGATTTAGAGATCCGTTTGAGAAAAAATACGCTTTAAAGTGCTAAAAAACAATTACAGCTAAGTAGGCTTTACAAGTTAACGAGTAATAGTCGACCAAATTATATTTACTCAGAGAAGTAATTTCGTACAAATTCAATTGAAAATTACTTAATGCCTTCTTCTAAGTCTGCATTTTGTGACGGGCATCTACGGAACCCTACACTGATCGTGGCCCGATACTTACTTGGTAATTTTTATTTCCTAATTATACCTAAGTTACAGGTTTGACATGATCCCTCTTGAGTATCAAGAGATCGAGTGAGGAATTAAACTCACTAAATTTTAATGACTGAATCACTACAATGAAATAAAATTATTGTAAAACGTCCATTAAATATGAACTTATAAAAACTGACAGTTATCGTGTAACGTTAAGTATTTTCGTGTCACTGATTACCATCGAATTACATACCTTACTGTACATTGCGAGTTGGATTGAAATGAGCGTGTTAACGAGGCAGAAACGAGTGAGACGAAGGTTTGCATGACCTCGGGATCAAGCACGTGCCTCGCGCAACATCTGACAAATATGCGCGAAAAATATTATCTAGGACAGTATTTTAAACCAACGCTTTTAACAAAATAACTTTAAGATTAACTTCTTAAACTATATAAGTAATACTTAAAAAGGATAAAGATCTTCATTTAGATATTAAACTTTTTAAACACACAATGGTGTAAGTAAGACTTTGTGACGTGTTAATAGTTCATGGATTTATCATAGAATATACATATATGATATTATGTGCTTACTTCATAATATTTGTACCTATTGCTTTGCCTTTTAATATAGCCAGCAGTAATTGCTCTCTTGAACGAATCGTTTATCATATTAGAAGATTGAAATTGCTTCGAGCGAGAATTTATCGCATTCTAATTTGAGCTTTGTTACATAAATATGTTATGCGTTTTCTTTACATCTACCTACAAATATGAATTATATGAATGTTAATCAGTTTCAGTCATATGTTTCATTTGTATTAAATTAATTATCTAATTTTGTTTATATTTTCTATAATTTAATATATTTGGGAGCAACGACCGCACAGATTGGGTCTGTGACTGTCTGTTTATTACTAATTAGTCGTTGATTGCGTTCAATAATCCGTATAATACATTTCGTTGACAAATATTTAAATGTAACTGGTATTGTTCGCAGTAAAATACTCGTTAATTATCCCCTATAACTCAGCATGTGTTTACTCTTACATAAAGACAAATGTGAAAAATTTCGTTTCATTAAGTCAACATTAAATACACGTGTCGGTGAGATGTCGGTTTGGTAAGACGATGAAACCCAAGGCAATGCACAATAAATCAACGCGGGTAAGACTGTATTTCTTTCGTAATCAGCTCATATCGGTTCTCGCGGTTGTGGCCGCCTAATTATTGTCGACTTTTACGATCGACCTAACGAGTTTTCACTTGGAGCCAATCACGATTTTACGGCAAGCCCTGGGTAGGTGCATATCTCGAGTGCTTTTAATAATTCTGATATAAAAGTTAAAACTGGAAGTAAAGATTTATTATTTGAAATCTTATTATTTATCAGCTTCTCCCAGGATCTGCAACCACGTATTAGTAATACTTAAAAAGCAGTTAATAGAATTATTGTTTTGTTTACTTAGATATTCTTTATTTTTATTTTAGTTCATATAAGAGGCGTTATTTTATGCTATTATGCTTCCAAAGAAGCATTATATAAAAATTATATCGTCTTTCTATTTGGTATTTAATTTAAAGGGATATCATTTTATTTTGATTAAATTTATTCCTCGTAGTATTTGTACTTAAAGTATTTGTTTTATCTAATGATGATTGCATTTCGCATTCTGTAATCCTTGCTTTTTAATTATAGTATATATTATTTCCCAAAAGTGTTCTACCTGGCAACGTCATATTTCCGTTAATTCGTCATGGAAATTAATAATTTAAACATCATTTTGAAGATTATTATGCATGTTTACCGTTATTGACGAAACAAATAATTTAAAGTTAATGCTTTCGTTAAAAAAAATCATATACATATTTCATAAGATATACAAATATTTGCTATATCTAATGAAATTTTAATTTCAAATTCTGTTTTTTTTTTCAATAATTCTTATATAATTTTGTCTGGGACAATACTTCCACAAAATTCCTCTTAGAAATTAACTGTTTTAAGGCTTTAAGAGACCATTAAAATTGACTTCATATTTGTCACATCAATTCTAAAAGAGTATAAAACGGTAAATAACTTCATCGTAGCTGGATTGTCCAGAGTTGAATTACGGAATCGAACACCTTAGTAATTATTCCGTCTTGTAACTGGCCGTTCTCTGTATTATATGATCTGGTTATTAATAATGTCAAATAATATTGAACACGAAATTGGCTATTTTCATATTACAAACGTAATATTTACAAAATCTCATCAAGTTCTCTCTACAACTGTGTAACTATTCCCTTATTTACGATCGTATCTCTAACGAATTTGGGTTACCTTGTACCACGTCGGCGACTCTGTTTTACATTTAGGAATCTGACTGCCTTATCTTTGATATTAACATATTGAATATGCTTCTCGTATTGATGTGCGACACAGTCTACGTTACATTTGGAGAATGGACTTGATTTTTCTTATTGTACTGAGTAGTGCTGCGCCTTAACAAGTTCCATAAAAGTAAGTTACAATGCCGTAAATACATCCTTACGATACGTTGTGTCTATTAGATGTATGCTGTGATATGTAGTGTACTCAGTTCCGGGATTTTATTATAAATTATTAGATCATATAATCTTGTGCCCGACGGTATTGTTTTTTATGGGAGCTTAAAATTACTAAAGGTATCTAAAATACTTCAGGTATAAAACATCCTTTACGATTTCCCTAACTGGTGATACTTGTCTTATTATAATATGTATATGACTATTTGTTCAAGATCAGTTTTACTTTTATATCTCACTTTATGTTGAATTGGAAAAAGTAACTATCCTACATATTTCTATTAACTTTTGTTTCAACGTTTTATTTATTAATGTTATACCTCCGCTTATGAAGCTTTCAACGGAAAAAATAGTCTCTCAAAAGATTATAGCATGATGTTGTCATCGAATAATAGTACAAACCGTTAGTTTATAATCAATCTAGTGAGATTGTAAACTGTTGATTGATTGAGAACGGACACTAATATTTTTTAATTTTTTGAGGTTATGTCTATTAAATAAACAAAATCATGATACTTGAACTTGCAAGGGCTAATTTTTTTCTGGCACTCGTTGCCACGGCCTGCTCGCTGCGCTCGTTCGGCTCGTGCGTTATGATCGTAGTTTCTCAACCTTTCAACCAGTTAGTTTATAAACCTATGAAAATGTAAGCTTAAGTAAACGTAACGTTAAACAATCTGTCGAAAGTTTACAATCTCACTAGGTTGATTATAAAGAATAGTTGTACAATATCCGGTGACAAATATTCAGATTTTGAAAAACTATTATCTCCATATAAATGTTTATGTTGTAAAGTTGCAAGTAATATTTGAATACCCTCTTCGTTTTTATCTATCTTACCCTGAGACATTTGCTTTAATTGTGTTTGCACAGGTGTGAAAATAGGTAATAGAATATAATTATATTTATACTTATCTAAAAAGACGGTTTACTGTAAGCAACATCACTAGCTTTGAGAGTTGAGCGCTCCAAGCTCGCATCGACTTGATCAAGTTATCTCGGAATCTAAACACGGAGTAGATTTAGAGCTGATAAAGCCCCTATCTTTTCAAATGCGGAGGTGTCTGGGATATTAGGAGCGTAAGCAATTTGTCAAGTTCGATGTATCCACGTTTTGTTAACGGTATTTTATTAAAACACATTTCCGATTTCTGTAAAGCCTGTATAGCCAGCGGCGTTCAATATGTTATATCAAATAGTAATGGATCGTAATTTACTTATAACTATTTAAAAATATATGGATGAGATTTATTAAATGATAATTACGAATGTTATGTCTTTTACTTTTTATAAAGAAGGAATAGAAATTTGAAACGGAAATTAAAACCTCTACTGCGTTGTGGTTAGTTGTTATGTTTTGACTTTTTATTACACTTCACGAGTTAGTACTATTTTTATTAAACTCACACATTTGTTTTTTAATGTATCAAGGTTTGTTTTTTGACTTATCTTTTTTTGTTGTTACTAGAATAAATTATATTAGTTGAACTTACTGTATTATAATTTATTGATAACAAAATTTCTTACAGTTAATTCAAGCTTATTCTTACGGTTCCGAAACTAAAAAAAAATCGGAACCCTTATAGGATCACTTTGTTGTCCGACTGTATGGCTGTCTGTCCGTGTGTTAAGACACTTTTTATCGAAAACGACTGTAGGTATAAAGTTTAAATTAATGTCATAGTTTATGAGAGGCATATGGCCTCGTGCTACTGTAAAAAAAATTTTTTTTCTAGGTCAACACAATAAGAAGATACAGCCCTTCATACTTAAAAGACGCACTCAGTGACCAATTATAAAAACCATTAGGATGCTTCCTGCAGGCTTACCAGTCTTGAAATCTGGCACGAAGGAAAGTCTTTTAGCAAAAGTTAAGAGAAAACTCATAAAATAAGGAATTTCTAATTCAGTCTGAAATTATAGTACAACAAAATTATGTTATGTTTTTTTTTCCAGAAAACAGCTAAGGTATACAGTTGAAATTAATATCAAATATTAAGATCTAAGACCTCAAACTGCTGTAAAAAATCATGTATCTAGCTTAACAGAATAAAAATAAGAAATCTGGCACGAAGAATGGTCTTTTAACAAAAGTTAGGGAAAAATCAGAAAACAATGACTTTCTAATCCAGTGCGATATTATATAACACAAAATTATATTAAGTACTATTTTTGCTCCTGATAATGGTTTCAGGTATAAAGTTGAAATTAGCATTAAATATCAAGACGTATGATCACAGTGCTGTAAAAAAAAAAACAAGATTCTAGGATTTGTAGGTTAACATAATAAAGAGATACTCTTCATGCCAAAAGTCGGACGCAGTGACCGATTATCAAACCTACAGGGTACGTCCAAGCTACATACAATTTTGAAAGCCCTCCACTACAAGTTATGCATAAAAAACAATGACTCGGGTCGCCATTTTGAGCACAAAATTAATTTATTTTTATTTCTAGTATATCTTTAACATAACAAATATTGTTAATGCTTCTGGAACACTAAATTACTTATCGTGGTTTAAATATTACAGTAAGTTATAATGTATAAGGTTTGAAACCTTTTTAATTTACACGGATGTCTAGGATATTGTGCAAGAATATTTCTTTATTAGTATTTGTTATGTGCTTCTATTGTCCTATGTATAACTGTTTTGGCAGGTTATTTAAAGAAAGCGTGCTGGTTTTTTTTTTCCTGAATTGATTTTATATTATCATTACTGATTTTCTTTATGTTTCTTTACATAACGTTTCAAAACATAGCCTAAAACCTTTTTAGTAAAAACATTTATAAAGTAACTAGCTGTGCCCCACGGTTTCACCCGTGTAAAATTTATTCGAAAAACTCTTCATGGTGTCGCCGCGCCGCTGCCAACGCGCCCGCGCGTCCGCGTATCCGCATCGTTGTTCCCATTCGCGTACTTGCCTGTAGCTTGCTAGATTGCTTGACGCTCATAGTTTCTATTTCACTTCTTAGAGTAGTAGCGTGAAGTTATATATCCTATTCCTATTCCTCATGAATCTGGCTATCATATACACAAATATTTTAACGAATCCTACTGGTAGTTCCAGAGATTAACGCGTTTAAACAAACCATCAAACAAAAAACTTCAGCTTTATTATATTAGTATATAGATTTAAAAAGCACGGAAATCTGATAAGTGGTTCTTGAGTTATAAGCGTACTAACAGACAGACGAACACACCGAGATACATTAAAGAATATAAAGATAATATATAATCAATATTTATGTAAAAGATGGTACAATAAATGTACGGTAAGTTATGTAATTAGTTCGGAACCCTCAGGGCGCAAGTTCTACTTGCTACTTGTCCATTTTTTTATGTAGTATCTGTATTTTTAGACTGTTTGTCTAGTGTCTAGTGTCTAACGGTTGACCGTGAAGGAAAACATTGTGAGAAAATCTGAACGCTTGAGAAATATACTTATAGTACCGCTATATATATGTGATAAAAATATAGAACTGTTTATATCCGAGCGTTTAAAACCGCAAATACGTCGTGGGCTACCGTGGCGATTGAGCCCATGCCTTCGCTTGGGAAGAGACCCATTGTCTAGTAGTGGTACAATCAGAGGCTGGTATAATTAATATCAGTACTTTTACCCTTTTTGAGCATTTGTATTTTGCCTTAAATAAATGTTTTGTATACGACCCATTTGATTGCAATTTATTATTCTTGAAAAGGCCGTGCGAAGTATTTATCTCAATTAGTTTCTCGAATACGTAGAGTGTAAATTATTAACAAAACACTTTATATTTATTTGCCAATTTGGCCGACGTAACTCATTATTTTTGTCGAAGACGGTCTGTAGATCTCATCGGCACTCGGCAACGTTTTGACAATTTATGAAGCAATCAGTGCTTCTTTTCGTGTTTATTTGGAGATAATTATTTATTTTATCTCGAAGATGGTGCTGGAAATTGTTTCGGAGCTTGCTTAATATTCATTGATCTCGGCTCACGATTTGTTTACGTCGCGTCGGTGAGCGTAGGCGCCGATGTGGACTGGTCAAATTAAAAGTGGACTTAAGTTGGACTCGTCTTGGGAGCTTGCGCTTGTTAGTTGACCAGCCGGTTTTCACTCCCCGGGGCTTCATGAGGTGTGATAAAGTAAACCGGCGTACTTGTAACGATTAACAAACTGTGACAATTTTAATCGCGTAATTTCATAATCAGACTAACCAGATGTAATGTTGATTTTATAGAAAACAATGTAAGACAAAATTGCCAAGTACTTGTTGGGCCACGCGCAGTGTAGAGTTCCGTAGTTGCCCGTAACAATATGCATACTTTGAAGAACGGGGCTTTCAGTAATTTTCAATGGATTTTGTAAAAACTTACTTTTCCAACTACATTTTATAATTTGGTCGACTAATACTCGTTAACTTGTAAAGTCTACTTAGCAGTGATAGTTTTCCTATTAATTTCGTTATATACAACCGCTCTGAATTTTTTCAAATATCCAATAACAACCATTTAGCTGTGGGGGAGACAATTGATCTCTGCAAAATTAGCACTATAAAGCTTAATATTTCGCAAACGAATCTCTGAATCGTAAAATGGTTTCACACACCCACAGTATTTTAAAACGATCTATCCAACGTAACTATGATATAGACTAGAAAAAAAAATCACCCACTTTACGTCTAGGTGAGGTTACCAAAAACAAAATTTTATTTACCACTGTCGGCGTCATTACCATATTACAACTTACTAGTAATAAGAATCTTTAAGCTAAGCCGCGGACAGACAGACTTGCATGGCGAAACTAAAGGGTTCCTTATTGACTTTGGAACACTAAAAACATTAAGAGGTCAGCCATAAGTTACGCTTCACAGGAATTTCATGATTTTGGAGCCTATCTTCCGTCCTTGTCACAGGTCACATTTGTGTGATTCTTCCCCCATTGTTGGACGGCACATATTATGCAATTTTAATTTTAGAAATTATTATTTTATAAATGTAAAGGTTTATATGTTTGTTACTCATTCATGCAAAAAGGGATGAACGGATTTGGATGAAATTTGCTTTATAAGCTGGATTAATACATAAGATTCCGGTTAAGACCCAATTCTGAAGTCCACGCAGTCGAGGTTGCGGTCAAAAGCTAGTCAATAATAAATAATGTAATGGGATGAAAATAACTAGTTAATACGATCGATTTTTTTATTTTATTCGTATCTACTTTATTGTTATAAATATAAGTGTAATAAAACCGTTTCAAATTTAACTATAGATTCCTTTTCAGTTTCACAACTTAGATATAATTTTGTATTAGACATGCTTAATTTAGATGACTTCAATGTTGGTAGCTGTCAAAGATTGTCATAGATCCCATATATAACGGCTAGATGCATGAAATTTATAATTTTAGAGTTTCGCCTTGATTCAATTCATAAACAACATGAACAAGCTTTATTAATTATAAGTAATTCTTATGATACCTTGAGATTAATCTTCACTTAATTTTTTATTTTATTATGTTTGGTTTTTAATCTTGAGGATTTTCCTTGTAGTTACGATTTATTAACTCATTGGCATATATAATATATACAGGAAAAAGAATTCAAATTAATTTAAATTACTTCAGACAAATGCACAAAAGTATCGCAGGAAGAAGTCGAACTAATTAAAAGTCTTCTACTGTACTAATAATTCGTTTGACTGTCAAAGTTTTACGTAGTTAATTTTAATTAAAGAAATGCGAAGCTGAGTTTGTAACAATATTAAAGCATTGAAACTGGTGATCCGCTAAACTTCTACATTCTACTCGAGGATCGACGACAACCGTCCATTCGTTTTAATTAACCCTTCAGTGGTGTTCATCGGCTTTGCTATTTGTCAAGTTACGCTTTAAACAAAAAAAATGATTAGGGTAATTACATATAAATATCCTTTTAATTTGATTCGTAACTTTTACATATCTCTAGGGATTCTTCACGTCAAGTCAGAACTAGCATATTGAAAGGAAACATAAGTACTACTTCCATAACATAATTTTAATTAAATTGCATTAGAAACAATGATAGGCATCACTGTTATAACTGTAGTTCCATCAAAAGTATGAATACTTTTGTTTACATTTTGCAGTATTTTTTTAAGTAGACAACTAAGAAGATGTTACAATTACTTGTTGTAGATAATATAACATGAATTAATTGTAGTACAACAAATAAGTTACTGTTTCTTTTATTTAGACACTTTCTTACGTTATATTTTGTATATTGTTTCTCTTAACTCGTTTTACTTAAATCAGGGTCTTTGTTCCATTTCTTCGCTCGGTAGGTATCCGATACCTAATTCTCCACGCGCCCCTGCTCACGTATTAATCTTGCCCGGTTTCTTCACGTCTTTGATTAAGACCAGCCGTGATGTATTTCTTGCGAGCTAACCTAATGAAAAGAAATACATCAAGCATCTGCTTTATTGGCTGGCGGTTTGGCATAATGGCGGCTGGTGTACATCAAAACTTGTTACTCAATCAAGTGTTTTATTTTGATAAAAAGAAAACACATATATTTGTCTTATAGCAGGACAAAACTTTAGGCTCAGTATTCATTAATCATGATTTTCTATTTGTATTACAAAATAAATTGAATAATAGGTTTTCAAAGTCCACAATGTGTGTCCTGGTAAATATAACAAAAACACTGATGGGTGAGCACCTGACTTTATTATTAATAATGTAAACAACAATGCTTATTTTGTATTACAAAACTATCACAAGACAATTTGTGTTACCCGTTCGATTACATTACCAAATTGACATTGAAGTTAAAAATTAAACCAACATAATTAATAAACATAAGAAATAACTCCACTATATGTTTAGTATTTTACAATTATTGAGTTGGTAAATTTTCAATGTAGTGAATGTAGAAATATCAAAGAGATGACTTCTTAGTTATAGCGCGCTGGGTCTCCATCTCGATAGACGCAGAGTTGAAACCCTACAATGAGCTTGAAATTTCCTTGAAAGAAAATCGTTTTTATTGCTATAATGCTATTGCTATAGCATAGTGGAAGTTTTTTGGTTGTCGTTTGGTATCTAATACTCCGAAGTTGAGAATATATCGCCAAGCTCATACCGATTTATTCTGGTGGACCATACCATACTTGTGAACCAGATCGGTTTCTGCGTTTTGCATTTTACTATATTAAGGTACATCGTCATTTAATATCAAGTCAGATTTTGGTTAAATTAATTGATAAACGAGAGAATGTACGAGTGTGCAACAGTGTACAACATTTCCTGTGTATTTTTATTTATAATATTATGTTATTTAATTCGTTCAGTTAACTTATTGTATGCTTTATCTTTATTATGGAGGGCTATTTGCATTCAAATATTGTCAACGAATGTTTATCTCGTATATATGGGTATTTTATTTAAAATTTGACTCAAAAATGCCAGTGTACGGTTTTCTATTGAAATACGAGTAGTGTTCTGCGTATTCTGATATGAATCAAAATTTATGTATTATAGATAAAACGTAACATGTTTGGTTAGCTAATAAAAGTATTTAAAAATATTATTTGGAAATTTTACATACCTTGATTTTAGATATTGTTTATGCTAAAGAGAGACAAACATGCTGGCGGCCCACCTTATTATTATTTTTATGTGGCTTGATTAAATTAACGAGTATAACGACCTAGTTATATTTTTAACTAGTAACCGCCCGCGACTTTCTACGTGCTAATTATAAAATAAATTATATAAAGGATAAAACAGCACCATTACACTAAACGTAGCTTTATCGTTTAGAATCTGGATTTCAGAGATTAATTACCTACTACAAAAAATGTACAGTATGTAATGTAATGTAATATATGAGAGACAAGACAAGACTGAATTTATGCGATAAGCATAGTTGTTAATTGTATATCTGGGTGTTAAAATCTATATATGTATGTATATTAGCTGTTTAGTTACCATTATGCAAGCTTTGCTTAGTTTGAAATTAAATGGCCGTGTATGAAAAATTTTTTATATGTACTCACAAAATTTCTTTTTATAATAATAATCTATTTTATAGTATGGAACTGTTCGCCAATTCGACTGATAATATTCAGCTATGAAGTAGTGTAGCCATTTTTTATTTAAAGTTTATGTGATATATAATATATTATGTAATTCGTATATTGTGTCTGTATATTATTTGATAGGCAACGTATGAATACAATCATCAAAACATTTTTTAAACGCTTTTTCCGGATTTGAATTTAGTTCTAGTCGCGAATTATCCTTTATGTCTTCTACGTATTGAAAACAGGTGCCAATTGCCAGGTGCAAGTGGTAATTTGAGTTTAGGAAAAAGAAAGAAGTGAAGCGAGGAGCGGCTGGAGCCCTATCTGTTGAATGAGACGGTTGCTCGATGGTATTTGTTGAGTTTTAGGTCAAAAATTCGTTCACAATAATGGTCTTATGCTTATGGTATTATGGTGGGGCAAAATCCAATAATTTTCTTTCCACAAGTCTGGCCTTTATCGTCGAATTTGCTCTCTTAAACGCCGCATAACGCTCAAATAATATACTGTATTTACCGCTTGACTTTCCGGTAAGAATTCCGAGTGCTGTTATGCACCGCGATAATCAAAGAAAACAGTCAACATGACTTTAACTTTTGATCGACTTTGGCGTGGTTTTTTTAGTTTGGGTTCAGTTGGAAGGCGCCACTTCGAAGCTTGTTGACTAGTTTGCATGTCAAACTAGTAAACCCATGTCATCAGTAACAATGACGTTCATGAATGTTGAGTCGGAATTGATTCGTTCTAGCATGTCTTCAGCGACTGTTATGCGATTGAGTTTTTGGAGAAAATTCAGGTCTTTTGGGACTAGCCGAGCTGCAACATGTTTCATACCCAAGTGATTATTTAAAATGATACGGATCGACTCGTGAGACACATAGAGTTCAGCGGCTATCTCTTTCAAACTTGAATGAAGATTTTCAGTTACTATTTCCTTCACTTTTGCGATGTTAACTTCAGTTGAAGATGTTGATGGCCTACCAGGGCGAGGCAAATCTTCCTGTATATCTCGACTACTTTTGAACGCTTTGTATCACTCATAAGCACGTGTGATAAAGTCGTAAGCTGTAAGCCTTCTGTGACATTTTCAGTGTTTCCGAACACGAAATTCCAGTGGCAAAGACAAACTGTTTGTTAGATGTTTTTGTACATTATGAAATTCACAATATACACTAGATATGATCTAACTAAAAACAACACTGTGTTTAATATAAATAACAGATGCTACTCAAACTCCGCGCCAAATGGAAAACAGTTGTGCGTGAATTTTGAACCATAAACAAATCATCCATTTCAGATACTTTTTTGATTTAATGTATAACGCATATCAAAATGTAGCGATACAACATCACTTAATAGTACAATATAGCATTATTTATAAAAGACCAAACAGAAATAACTGACGATGTAGACACATGATAAATTGTTGTTAAAATAGTGAACTATGACACACGTTAAGACTGTACATTGACGTCCGACTACGTGTTAGATGCCAAACGGTCCCGAGTCTCGATGGAGCCGACACCGCGACGGGCGGAACAAAAACTGACATCTCATTGATGTATTGACTAAAACGAAGGCTTCTAGACCGTTAGTTAGTTAACAAAACGATATACGAGTATTAATAACATAATGATAACTATCTTTATCTTAACGTTTAATATAAAAAGTTATAGGTAGGCAGTCGCGCTTGTCAATGTAGATAACGTTCATATAAATACATCAACTAAAAAACTAGTATGTAAATACATACTAGCCGTTTCCCACGGTTTCACCCGTATTAAATTTATTCGGTTTCGGTTACAAATTCGGTTGAAAATATGTTTAAATGTAATAATTAAATTTATGATTTCTAAAAGATACATTTCTTAATAAGAGCTCATTTTAAAAGAAGTTCTTTTTTTGTTTTATGATATTTTTGTTACGAAATTTCTATTCAAAGAGTCCTTGAATCGTTAAAAGTTTGCTTTTTAAAATATACTTTCTCAATGCGCTTATTTCTAACAAAATATACTTAATTTCCAAATTTCAACATAATAGTTTTGATTGACATTCATCAATTGTTGTTCTATATAGATTTTTTTAGTAGACTGCATCACTTCGATTTCAACCACTTCTTGTTATCTGTTGACCTTGTTCTTGTTATCTATTGGCTGAAATGTGTGTATAAAAAAAGGGAAAGGTAAGGAATCGTAAGTATAGGTCTACCATAGTTACCTACAGGCTAAGAGTGAGTTGATATTTATTGGTTAATAGCACAGATTTGAGAAAAAGGCAGATGAAGCCTGTCATAACATGTAAATGTCCCATATTAGTATTCAATTGTGTCAATTTTGAAAGGGAACATTAAGCAATGTCACCACCCCATCAGTTTCAATATTATATAAAACATATGCCGTCTTGTGTGTAATTACACAGTAAACATTCTTCTCCAAAACAAAAAAGGAAGACATAGTATCGTTTCTTAGGTAACAAAGCATATTTTGATATTATTGTCCGTGTTATTTGTTAATGATTTAAACTCTACAACAGTGTTGCTAGTTTACAATGACATATTTTCCTGGAAGTTTTAGTAAAATATATGTACGTAGCGTTGGAAGATAATTTTATTTACAACCTAACATGAAATTAAGTGGGATAATATTTGTCACGTAATAGTTTGTTTGTTTGACAACGGCATACAAACACTGAAAGAGGTAGCGTTATGGTTCCAAAGTAAAATTTATAGAGTACCCTGGACAATTTAGTGTACTGGTCAAAAATCTAAAATCCAAGATGGCTGCCAAAAATTTCAAATGCTTACGACATCGTTTCCTTTGGTTTTTTTTTTCGATCTGACTCAACCTAAACTTCAGACGGCTTTTACAGCTTCATAGAGCTTGCGAGTGCTTAAGGTACTCGAGCAGGCTAGGCAAAAAGCTCTAAGGGTGCCAAAGTAGCCGAACCTCGTTTTGGATTGTTGCTGTAGTTGCAAATAAGTTGCGAACTGGCTAATTCCCTATCCATATTCGTATATGTAAGCTATGCGTATATGTATTTAGTAATCTGTCAATTTTGGTCTACACTAACTAGCCAAAAAAAAGGTCCCTTACAGAACCTATGTGCGTGTGTTATATGCATGTATACGATTATGTATAAATATAGTGTAATGAGTTTTTTTCCATGTCAAGCTTATTCTCGTTCTTTTAACTGTTTAACTTAAAGTATCTTATATGGATATGGCGTAATCAGTAATGAGTATCTTGATAGCTGGTGAATGCAGTGTTATTGTATCGCGCGAGCGGCTGCTTGGCTCAAAAACTCCATACCGGAGGAACGGAGCTAGGCTTGAGTTGCCGCAGGAGAGCGTGGTGGTTCCGCGGTCGTGGACGTAAGCACGCTTGGTTAATAGGGACGGACGTCCAGTACGCGTTGGCTTTTTCGTTTTCGTCATCGGGGTCGGTAAAGACATATCGTGGTCGGCGTTTTGCTTTCGGGGCATCTAGGACTGGAGTGTAATTCGCGGCGGCTACCACTAATGGGCTTGGGTGATTCGACTGTGTCGAAATAGGATCTCTCGAAGGATTTAAAATACGATTCGATCGAAGGAAGTTCCATATCTCTATGAGGGGGTCTACGTTCCGAACGAACCATAGGGCATCGACAAGATTACGTCAAAATCTGTTTTGGACTCTTTGCAGCTGACTAAAGTTTTCCTTTAGGGATAGACATAGTAAGTTAAAATAACATAAAATAAAGAGAACCAAGGAATGTTCATTGATAACAAAAAAAATAGTAATACAGAAAATATACATTTAGTTGAAAATTGGTATATGTTAAAATCCTTGGGCCCTTCATTTGAAGTACAAAATCAGTTGACGGATGATGGATTACGAACTAAACCGCTGGAGTGGTAAAAATTAACAGTAAAACTTATGTCAACTATCCTGGCAACATTATTCATACGGTCGCATATGGTCTATCTATCTATGGTATATCTGGTTGTCAAGGACACACAGCTAAATGCATGTCTCACATTTGTTGTTCTGAAGTCTCCATCTGACTTTTTATCAAATCTGTGATTTAATAGTGTCTTATTTGTAGTACAATAATAACTGAACTGAAATGATTTCATTGTGATTTAAGAAAAACGGCAATCAAACTATAATAAACTCAGTGTATTGTACCTAATTGTAATTGTACATTTAAGTATATTAAGACGATGTGGAGACAAACCCACAAGTCATTCCGTAAAGTTGTGTACTGTAAAAAAAGGTAGCATTTGTGGCAATTCTAGTGGATTCCTTCCCTCTTTGGTTGTTACGTGTGTAGAAGAATGGCCGGTAGCGGCTTCGGTCGGTACTCATTATATCGAATGAATCGCCGAAGCGCATAATGGTAGAGCCGTGTGCATGGCAAATTATATGCCAGCCGATGTCATTGTGATAAATAATTCAACCGATCGCGTCCCCTGTCCAATGCACGGCCGCGCTGTGCTCGGTTCGTACTATGACACTTGAATGAAATATTTTTAGTATTTAAAAAGTGATTTTTTAAAATGTAGATAATAAACTGCGTGTATAAAAAAATAATCAAATAATTTAGATGTTATAGAAATGACAGGTATAAAAACAAAAATGCAATTTTTAACCTACTTCAAAAAAGAAGGAGGTTATCAATTCGACTGTTTGTTTGTTACGTGATTACACCGCCAATTATGAATTGATTTTGATGATTCTTTTTTTGTTTCGTAGTACATACTTCAGAGGCGGCTCCATATAAGTTTGATCGATAATGATTAAGGGCGTTTTGAAAAAAAAAAGATAAAAGTTATATATGATGGGCGTTTAATGTATTCTCGGTAACAGGATAATTAAGTGAACACAGAACTAATACCCTCAGAACAGCAATGGTTGCAAGCAGAGTGAAGCCATTTCAAGTTAGCCTATAAAGGCTACGAACGTAGCTCGGCGCGTTTGTGCTATAAAATGAAGGTATAGTGAAAACAATTCCCACAATTTGCGTAGGCGTTTTTTTTCTAAATATAACTTTTCGTAATATACCCTTGTTACTATAACTCATTTAAAAGCAATTGTTGATTTAATGGATATTGTTAAATGAATGTCATATCAACTGATGCCTCTCAACAGTATTTTTCTTTTATGGGGCCAGTCATTGGTAATCGCTTTATTAATAAAATGCCGTCGAATTAAATAAACATTTCTTGGTTGTCTTTCCTACATGTCATGGGATTATGGCGCCTATGCTTTTTTACTCCTCCTTATTGTAATATTGTAAAAAAAAAATAGTTTACAAGCTATGGATAATAATAATGTTAATTTATTTTCACTTATTTACCGATACTATGCTTTTGTAGTTTTCTTATTGCCTTCGTGGATATAAATAATATTGAAGTCGCTAGGGAGCATGTGAATGTAAATCAATTTTCATTACTTTCTAGACGTACAAGAGCTATAGGCGAATATTATTTATAAACTTAGTAGTAAAATATTCATGAAACACTTTTGGTACATTTTTGTTATTAAGAATCGTGAAATACTTTTATTCCATACAAACTATTCTATGGAGTCATTGTTGAAATAAAAAAAAAAACTTTTGTTTCTATGAAATTTCATAGTAACTCAGTATACGAAATATCCATTCCATACAAAATATTCCTGTTCGAATACTACATTAACTTAAAACGTTCATTATAAATAGCCTTTTACTTGTTAGTTGTGGTTATTTTTTTATTATAGAACAAGAATGCATGATATAGTTTTACGTATGTAATACAAAATAGCAAGAAGCCATAAACTTTTATAAAAAAAAGTCTTTTATTCACGTCCTTTATAAAATTCGTATACTGAGAGCTACCTTCATGAATTTTGACAGAAATCACATAAGTAGATGGGTTTTCCGCCGTAAGTAGATTCCAATTTTATTTGACTTCACTCGCCACGGCGTCCTTTGATCTGAATAACAGAAAAATAAAGTTAATTTTATCAAAAAAAAAAAAGAAGATATCTAACGTCTCCAAAGTTTAGGAAACTAGGTGGATTGAATTGTTCGCGGTCTAAGCAGTAAAACAAAATAAAAAGCACCAAAATATTTTTATTTTTCAACATAATTTCCATCTAGCTCTAAGCATTTTTTGCACCTGATGTCTAAAGTTCCAAACCAGCTTAAAAAAAAAACCTCTAGGTCTTCAAAGTACTGGCTTACTACAGTTTCGACTTTTTCATTTGATGAACATTTCTGGTCACCGAGGTGTTTTTTTTTTTGGTTTGGATTCCGGAGTCCGACAGTGCCAAATCAGGAGAATAAGCTGGGTGGGGGAGCAGTTCGCAACTGCAATCACGAATTGAATCAACAGATGTGTGAACACGAGCATTATCCGGGGAATAAAATCTTTTTTTCTCAATAATCCTGGGCGTTTCTCATTAATTGATTGACGTAAACGGCGTAAAAGGGTGCAATAATACGTCGAGCTTATTGGTTCACATTTTGTAAGGTATTCCACCATAATGATACCCTTAGCATCCCAAAAAACTGATGCCATCACTTTTCCAGCCGATAGAATTGCCTTCGCTTTCTTTGGGGTCAGTTAACCAAATTTTTTCCACTGATTGGACTGTTGTTTTGACTCTAAGAGTATATTGGTGAACGCATGTTTCGTCCATTGTGAACCTGTTCTCATACATCTCGTAAAAGTTGCGAGAAATCGTTAGTCGAATTAGTTTTCGTTCAACTGAAACTGGGGATCAACTTAGCAGAAACCTTATAAAATCTGAGTTCGTTGATAATCATGTATTGTGTTCGTTCATAAGAGGTGTCTATAGTGCCTGCAATCTTCCTGATAGTTAATCTATGGTCTTGCAATATGAGATCCACGCTTTGCCGATGCTTTTTTCGATCGTAGATGTCTTTGGACAACCGGAGCGAGGGCCACCTTCGATGCTCTCTCGTCCACGTTAAATTCAGCAGCACCTTTTTCACAGTGCTATATGACGGAGCAGATTGCCCTAGTGTTTTTTCATGTCAAACGTTTTTTCATGCCTTTGGTATTAATCCCAAGTATATTATTAGTTGATTGGCCCACATTCTTACTTTATGACCGTATTAACCGCGTGTGTCATAAATATTTTGCATATATACATTTATTTTTTATAGTCACGGTCTCGTCGTTGGTTATTTTTTGTTGAGTGACAATGTAATTAAGTAAATTATACTTTCTGTAAAACACAGACTTCAACATTAACAATATATGTGGATAGAACGAAATATAAGTTAGCCGAATTATGCCAGCAATGTTACAAATTGATAACAGCCGACATACTTGTTTATTTTGTTGTAGATCTCATCGATGTGTGCGTGTTTTAAAATCTAAAACGTACCTATATGGATGCTGTATCACGGAGCGCACCGATCGTAAATGTCATCTGAAAATTTATATTCATTACGATTAGATAGGAGTTCACAATGGCCGGCCCATTGTTGGCCCGCAGTACTACCTAATCGATGTATGATATTACCTTTTTGGATTTGACGTACGGACGGACCTCGTCTCCTAGCATTTATAAATTTACGACGCGACGGAGCCACAGAAACAGTAGGGTATGTGTTTTCAATCGCCGCTACATCTTTTATGACAAGTTAATTTATACGCCGCCCACAAAGAGCACATTAAAAAAAGTATACCGTTACAGTAATTCATTTTCCTCATCGTAATTTTCCGTATTCACCGTAATTCATCCTCATCTCTCGCGTAGTTGTAAAACAGTAGTACATATAACTAAAGATTTTAATAGGTAAATTTAATAAATAGGTAATTTTAGAGAGTAAATTTGACATATAGATTTAATATTGACTATAACTAACAGGTATGTCGATCATTATAAATACGCATAATTAGTTATCAAATACATTTTAATTTTACAAATGTTCTCTTCAAATATTTCGAGATGAATAACTTTTATAAAAACTTTATTATTTATCATTGTATAAATTGTTATTTAGCTTGACGCAACGAACCTATGTAGCAGCTCGGTGGTGATCGTGAAAGTAAATGCACGGCAGCGTACGCGCAGCAATTTGCAACTCTGCTCAATGTCATCGATTTACGAGGATACATTTCCAATTTTACGAGCTCCCTGACAGGACCATTTTTGCTAGAACTCTTATCCTCAGATACTGCTCTAGCGCTAGTCATTATGTTAGTGCAGTGTTAAAGGTCTTGTTATAACGGGAATGTACACTGTATATTCTTAGTTCGTATTAGCAGAAACACTATTACAAAGCTGTTCAGAAATCAGTTAAATTTATATTCATACGAATAAGCTTTGTACCCTTGGGACTTATCCTAAGTTAACATAGTTTAGAGTATAATTTTAGATTTTGTTATTTTCTATTTTATTAAAAACATATAATATTAATTTATTTTTGTAAATGTTACTATACCTAAATAATATAAAATTGTATATTTTACGAGCTGTACCCACGGATCCGCTTGCGTGGATTACATAATCGAAAAGGAGCCTAAGTTACTCCTTATAACATCAGCTGTGTATGTGCCAGTGAAAGTCCATCCGTTTCGGAGAATAGCCGGAACAAACAGACAGTTTATTTTTAAATATTGTTTTTTTTTTTTTGTTATACTCACCGTATATTCTTTTGCATTTAGTAAAAAAAAAATTGGCATTACAAACAGACACTTCAATTTTATTTATTGCTATAGATAACTAGCATCAAGTGCATACCATTCGTAATGTAGTAAGTTAAGGAAGTATAACGACAATTTCTGATTACTTTTTCTAAAACGTACGTATGGGTGGAAAGATAAGTTACGCTGCGGTTTCGCTATGAATAATTGCATACAAAACCGTCTCGCAAGGGCCAATGTGAATGTTTAAATGCCCTATTAAATCTTATGGGCTGCGTAGGTTTCTGTGGGATTCAATTACGCTTTGTGCGGGATGAAAGGCGCCGGAGTTGAACGCGTAAACTGAGCCGCTAGCCGCGGGAACACATCCCGACACCTCGAACTCAATGAGCCCTGTCACAAAAGGTGCAAACGAAATAATAACACAGCGCACAACACGTTTCGCGCTGGGGGCAGATTAAATAAATGCTAAATTAAATAAGAGCAAATAAAACCTTCCATTAATGAGTAAAAGCGTCTGGGATAATTCGAGTGTCGTGACATTCCGGACAAAAGGTTGGCGCGCTCACCAGCGCTCACCGCCGACGTGTCTCAATTTCACTCCCCTGGGCGAGATGGCGGCGACATAGATTTCAACTGGATTATCCAATTACATGGGAATTAGATTTGTGATTATTCTCTAATGAAATAGAAAAGGTTTCAGTAAAATCGTGTTATCCTTACACTTTCGCTTTAGAATTTGTATTAATTAGGTTGCTCTTAATCTATATAACAGTTCATGTCACATAGCTTGTATCATTTAACTGGCTGCACTAATGTAATGTGTTCGGTCGATTCATTTTGTATTAACTTTTAGCACATAATAAAGTTCTGATTTTAAAATTACTTTTGGTTATATAAAATCTTGGATTAATTACTTCCATTAAATTTGCATAAGTAATGTATACATATCATGCATCTCTTGTAGATAATTTTCTGTAACATTCCCATCGAGAAACAAATAATAATATTAACACATTACAATCTTATCACATAATTACACTTAGAGTGTACCGTATGGGCGTATTAAAATTATCGACATTTGCTCCCCAAGCGTTTCTGGCAACATAAACAGAACGTTTTCTATTCGGGAACCAATTATCATTTACATATCATAGACGAGGCACCGACAGCCGTGGCACGAAACCGGGGTCAATATATTTACCACCACCCATTTTATTCTGACCTTTCACTATTTCCTACTTTCATGATATATTAAACCATCTGCCATTGATCCCGAAGAGCATTAGAGATCTTGTTATTATAGTCGGATACAGATTGGTGAATAGATGCATACGTGGTATGTGTAAGTACCAAAACAAGACGGCTAACCAAATCGCTTTTGTTAAGATTTTATCTCACCGTTAAATACTTCTAACCATTATAGAATATCGGTCGTCTCGTTTAAACCTGCGGCAACCAATTATGTGTGTTACCATTTACGATATTGTGATTTGGGATTATAGGGTTTGTGTAAATTTGTTTATTCTTTTTATTACTTGCATTGTTTTGTTTTAAAGCAATTTTATATAAATTAAGAATAATTATTATATGTTCAACTAATTTATAAAATGTATTTAAAATTATTAATTAATCATTATTGTTATTAGGTATATTGTTAAGATTTTTGTATGTGAACAAGCATTTCTTTAGCTTACGAGTGTTTTGTGACGTATCGTAATTACTTGTCATTTAGTAAACTTATATTTGAGCTTAGTTGTAAGTACAAAAAATACATTCACTGATCTTATTTTTTAAGTGAAACTTCTTATGCGACTTCCAACGCGTTAAACGTTTAACGCACATTATCGGTCTCTCCTCTTTGTGTGAGCCAGAGCGAGAGAGCAATATATTATCGGTCTCTCCTCTTTGTGTGAGCCGGAGCGAGAGAGCAAATGTCGGTGTGTATGTATATTGCACACTGTTTAAATAAAATATAAAACATCTTTTAAAATGAAGTTTCACTTCTATCGTGTGTGAATCACACACACACACCGTTTTTTGAAGTGAAACTTCTTATGCGACTTCCAAGCGTTAAACGTTAAATGTTAAATTTTAAACTTTAAACGTTTAACGCACATTATCGGTCTCTCCTCTTTGTGTGAGCCAGAGCGAGAGAGCAAATGTCGGTGTGTATGTATATTGCACACTGTTTAAATAAAATAGAAAATGTCTTTTAAAATGAAGTTTCACTTCTATCGTGTGTGAATCGCACACACACCTTTTTTTTTAAGTATTATGTCATTTTTAAATATTATGTTATCGTTTGATAGTCATCAAGTCATCATACACTCGATTATTCTGAAAATATTTATGTTATCGTATTAAATTATTTTTGTATGTTTTTACATTTGTATTTTTTTTTTGTAGATTTGACTTAGTAAACCAATTTTCTAGAATTATGTATTGAATTTCAACCAAAACGGCGCAAATACTATAATTATATAATACATATTCTTGTTTAAACATATAATACAAGAAAAGCCCTTATCATACCATAATTGGATCAGGAATTTAAATATTTCCCAGAATTATTGCCCACGGTCATTGTCATTAAAATAGTTTACGATGTGTCTGCGATCGGTTTATAACTATAAAAACACTACGAGTAAATAAACCACTTGAAAGTTAGCCGGACCATCGGTACCATTCATACGGCACTTAGCTGAGTGTGTATCGACATGTAATTAAACTATCCACTTGGTCCACTTACGGTCAAACAAAGACACCCGAATGGTTAATGAAACTGTTGTGAACCGTTACGACTTACGAGTTGTCTTATAAATTTAATCAAAGTAACTGTTTTGATTTTTATGTTAATGCATTTATTTTATGCGATTTCGTAAAATGTTCCTTAGTCGGGAGTTATAGCAAATTGCTGAAAAGAAAACTGATGAATTTCGTCGTGTCACTTTCAAAATCTCGGTATCTTAAAATGACTGCGAGTCTAATTAAACCCTTAATGGTTTGTATGACTTTCTTTGAAAGTATTTGGTTTAGGCTTTAGAATTTTAAATTATGTTATAGGAAGAAGAGGTTAGTTAAATTTTTGAAAATATTTAAATGAAAAATATATGCCATTTTGAGATACGACATTCAAAGTAAAACGAATATTTTGTCCTACAATCTAGAATACACTTAATATTTGTAATTATTTTAAACACGACGCGACGGCGCCTTTTACCTTTTACACTTTTCTTGTTTGACTATATAGCTTGGAAATTATAAACGTTTACAAAACAATTGACGCTTTAGAATCAATATTTTCATCTCAAAAAGGTACAGGAGAGAAGAAAAACAAAAGAAGAAGGATATAAAAATATAGGAACGCTGGTATTTCCATAACTAACAAATTCAATTTTAAAACTCACTGCATTAAAAATAAATCACGTTAAATTTATTAATTATTATTATTTAATTATTTATATAAAAGTCAACAAGGATCCGTTACATATGAGTAAATTATAAACGCATAAATTAATGGCGACTTAGATTGAAACTTAAACTTAAACAAGGTACCGTAGGGAATAATGTATTTAAAAGATATGGGGAAATTAACAAGATTAAAAATAATTTAAATTAAAAAATAAATTAAATTAAAACTATTGATTTGATAATTATGGATTAAAATTATTAGCCACATTTTTAATCAATTTTCCATGATTTGGTTTCTATATACGCTATGTTATTTATTTTTGACACGCAATGAAATGACAATTGTCTCAAATGATAGGTAATAAATGTAGTTTATAGAAAAATGACGAAAGGCAAAAAAATAAAACTTTAGTATATTATATCGTAAATTTTTCGGAATAGATTATTTTTTTGTTCACTATACGACGTATTTTCGATATAAATAGAAATGTTATGCCACTTTTTACAACACGTGACATTTCATTTTTTTTAAAATGTATTTTATTTCATATCAAATAAATGCACGCTTTCCGTTTAGCTTCGTATATTCGTAATACCGTTAACCGTAAATTAAAAGTTTATATATAGACAGTGAGATTAAAAATGCTTTCTCAAAATGTTAGATCAGTTTATACCATTTCTGGAAAATGTATTTTTAATGTTTAATAAGAGAAATATAAAACATATTTCATATCAAATAAATGCACGCTTTCCGTTTAGCTTCGTATATTCGTAATACCGTTATCCGTAAATTAAAAGTTTATATATAGACAGTGAGATTAAAAATGCTTTTTCAAAATGTTAGAACATCAAACGGGGTATGATTATGGTCTTAAATTATTATAAAGTGATAAATTTCCATTTCATTTTATTAAAATCTGTAATTTGATGTGTAGTGTTATAAATATTTTAGTTGTAAAAAAAATAAAAGATAATAAAAGTTATGTTGTTAAAATGGTTTTTAATAATTATTACGATACATGTATGTTAGTTTCTATTACCCACAATCAAGATAATCCGTTAATTTGATATTGTTAGAACAAACAGCCTAGTTGAAATAATAACAGCATGTGAATATAATTGAAATAAGAATTTGATAATCGCATTAATCTTACGGGCAAGTTAATTAATACTTTTGCTCATAACAGTGTATAATTTGCGTCAAATTGTTTGGAGGCCAATGAAGATAGCCCGTGAGTCACCGTGGACTACATTATACCGAGCATATTGTTTGGCTTTCATAATAGCCGTTCAAAATAACTGGTTGAGGTCTCATAACGTTAACGAGAGAGATGAACAACCGTATTTATAGTTGGGCTTGTTCACGAGTATTTAATTTTTACAGTGTTAAAGAAAGTATTTTTTATTTTATCAATAATATTATATATCCTTCCTATAGTTTTTAGTACCTAACATTTTCACAGTATAAAATATTTTTAGGTTTATGTGACTTTTTAAATATTACCTATAAAACTTGAAGTTCATATTATTTGTTACATACATACTTTGTTGTCGCATATCTATCTAATAAATAAAAAAAAAACTTAAAATTGAAGCGCCTTACATTTATTTTAGTACAATTTTCTAAGTTTTTATTATATTTAGACATTATTCTCGTTTAACTACTGTATCTAAACATTAATTTTATTATTATTTAATTATTTTTTTAAATAAAATAGATACCTACTAATTGAGGACAACATTTGAATTACTGTTAAAAATTTAGACATTATTGAACGCAAATAAAAAAAAAATGCTTCTAATTTAAATATTATGTTTGTAGTGTCTTTCAAGAGTTACTGATTATGTCATCGTGAATTACTTCTATTGTAACAAAACCAATTTATTAATATCTTAAATCATTCATAAATGTTAATTTAAAACGATTTTACTTAAAAAGACCAGATGTAGGAACTGAATTTATTTTGAACTATGAATATAAACTTTCTCGCACCTCGTTGAAATCTTTCATATTACGACTTGTCTCGATTCGAAGGCACTGCTTAATTCGTCCAGAGCCTCTAATGAGATTTAAGTCTAAACATCCAAAGCTATTATGTTTGAATATAACACGCTCTAGGATATTAAAATAAGACAAATTTATTGCCGCACTCCGATTATATTTTCGATAAACGCATAGACTAGTGATTATGATATCTAGTGGTTTAATCATACGATCGATACGGAGTCGCGTTCTGTTCCATACTAAACCAGTACTAATAAAAAAGAAACTAGTTACGGGCGGGCCGTATCCGACAGTTTACGTTGGAAAATCAACAAGGTGCTACGGCAGGAATATAAGACGGAACCTCGGTGCGTTATCGGCTCAATCGCGTTCGAACAATGCACCCAATGTTTCAATATAGCTACGACAGCATTTTTAACGTTTCATCGGCGCTGTAACAATTGTAAAATAAATTCTCTACGCCTTCTCACAGCTCTGATTAATGTTGTACACAGCGAGGCGTTGCGTTTTTTTTCATCTCTATGTTATTTCTTTGGTTTAATTTATGACGCCCTAGGACGGCGAAACGATATGTTGCTGTGATATCTAGTGGTGAAGAGCGTAATTCGGAATTTAATAGTGAATTTTTTTCAAAATGTTATTAAAAGTAAATCAATATAATATTAAATAAATTGTACAATATTGTACTAATTTGGAAAGCATATTAATTATACAATAATAGTATTAATTATTTAGTATATAATGAATAATAATAAAACTTATGATATTATATATATATATATTTTAATTTCCACATTAACTTAATATTAACATTTATTGATAATTGAAATTAATAAGGAAAGTCGAATAACATTTTTATAATAACAAAAAAAATTAGCTTGCTAGTTTCGGAAAATTCAATCAGTCTGGGGTTGCATCATACAGTTCACAACACGTTAATTTATTAAAACCGTTACTCGTTTTAGACAGACATTACTCAAATGTTTAATTTCAGAATTCAAATTTTTCGTTATGACTTCTGCGCGAATGAATTTTCAATTTTGTTAATTCGTTCAAGGTTAAAATGGCATACAATAAAAAAATCATCACTTAATCTGTTGTAGGTCAAACTAAAAGCTGTACATTTCTTTTAAGGGTATTTAGCGAACTAAAACCGTCACAACCTAATACTGAACTTTATTTAAAGAACAGTTTACTCCTCAAGAACCGTCCTGGAATTTAGAATACATATAATTGGCAAAAAGAGTAATTAAAGGCATCTCTTATGATATAGAATGAATGAAAAAAAAAACATAAGCGGTAAACACATCCACGTGTTCTTGTGATTTATTGTTATCATCACTTGAATATTTATTTTTTTATAACTAACAACACAACTAACAATATGTATAATAGTATTTATTAATAATATTGAAATAATAATAAAAAAAGTTCTTTTGTTTTTTTTATCATCACTGTAATTTTGTTTTTCCGTAATTTATTGTATGACGTTCTCTTTTTTTTAATTATCATAAATATCAAAATTAATTCATATAAATAAATAAATAATATTTTAAGACAACACACACGCTTTTATATAAATGTATACTCAATGTTAAATACTGATTAAGGGTGATCCTTAACATCAATGTTGCGTGATGTTGCACTTTCAATTTCTCTTATATTTTTTCATACCGTGCGCCTTATATCGTTTCTTAATTAAACTCCAAAAAAGTTCTCTACGTCATATCTTCGCCGTACTGTGAAACTGTTTCCCGGCCAGTGTGTTCCTACAACATGGGGTCCTTCAAACATAACGTGAAGAGACATTTGAGCAGGCGGACATGACAGCGATGACTGCCGATAGTTTCTAAGATCCTCGGCAACCCGTTGTTGTTTGATTGCATTGTGCTTACCATCAGATAGTCGTCGTCACTTTTCCGTGCTAGGATTAAAAGAAAACTTAACTCCATTGAACTTATTTCCTACTCATAGATAAATATTGGAATATTCTACATTTTTCTGACATCAGCAAGCTTTGTCTGTATTGGAATCCTTGTAACCGACCTTGCAAGGAAAATGCATGAGCTGGACAAACTTACTATCTCAATTAAATTTGAAAACGAACGAGGATTTTTAAATTTTCATTATTTATGTTGACAGTTCTAACTTATACATAATTTCATTTTGTTACTGGCCTACTTTTATTCAATTACTAATAATTTTGTAATTAAATTACTTTAAAGATTGTTATATTTTGTATAAGTAACCACAAATGAACGAGATTTCAACACAATTCGAGCTTGGGTAGACAATCTTTGGAGTGTTTTGTGGGATATTGATCTGTTTTGTTGTGGTTTTAATTTTAATTACGTAATTATGTGGCTTTTTGCGTCATATGAAGTGGTTATTGAGCACAAATGAAGTGATTTTAAAATGATAACTAGAAGTACGAATTCTAAATTACTACAAAAACTTCCTGGAGAACTTCTTGTTAAATCGTTGTTTGAATTATGAAGATTAGAAAAGTAATCTATCCATGTGACATTGGCATAATTATATATAAACACACGTTGCTATTAAATAATATGTCAATATTTGCTTCCTTTAATGTTGTAAATTAGATACTGTCTTGAAGTCTCAATGTTCAATGTCTGTTTTGCAATTTATTTATCCTGCTCAGTCAGGCTAAAAACATATATGAAATGAAAGTGAAAAGTGAATGAATGACAGATCGCCTTGTAGCGTGTTATTATATCCCTTATCTGCCAAAATGAGAGATCTAAATATCTATTACTTGGAAAAATTGATGGATATAATGAATTTAATTATACTTACTAAGTGTTGAATGGTGTTTTTATTTTCAAATAAACTGTACTCACAGATATTTCGAGAAATAGCAGTACCTTCGTGTAGATAGGGTTATTGTGATTCTTATAAGCGTGATTTATGCCATAAATATATCCACAATTTAGATTATTTCTTCACATATTACATTTGTTCATGATACTAAAAGACACTAATTGATTTATATATGCTACTTTTACTAGTCGCTTATTAATCTCTGGAAATATGTTTACTGGTGTTCCGTTATTAGCAACTCTACGGTACACCAGACTGGTCAATTAAACTCATCAAGTGTTTAAATAATGATTTGTCTTTTAGTACGGAAATAAAACAGTCCAACTAAACCTTGGTTAATATTCTTTTATGAAACGCAATCGATACAACGAATTATTTCAAATAAATATTAATATTACATTTTGTTTATATCAATGATTTTGTTTTAAATTTTAAAGAACCTTTAAAGTACTCTTTACAGTAAAATGAAATAATTAAGGACAATAATTATAACTGATCTGGTATTTTTATTTGCTTGCGAAGATTAGTCATAGTTAAGTGTTACTTCATTTAATTTTTCTATTTGATAACGGATTACTAAATATATTTTTTTAGTTTTAAAGAAATAATTATCATGTGAAAGCTATAAATAAAGTTTTAATATCAGTACAATCGTACATATGCGAACCATACGGACAGTATAAGGAATGCCTATTAATATCTTGACGAAATAAGGATAGCGTGATTTAAAGATACCTTTGTTTGACTATACCACTACCACCATACACGTGTTAAAAACCGTTATGGTGACTTTCTTCGGTTCACTACGCCTCTTGATTAGAATAGAATATTTCATTACTAACACTAACAACTAGTTATAATATGTTAATAATTGTGTTACTGAATGTACTAGTGTAGCCTAATGTTACCGGTTAGCTAATCCATGAGTAATTTTTATTGGCTCGTATAACGACAGTGACTATCTGTCAAACCTTATATTTGGACAGTCACCATTATTTTTTAGCTATACGTAGGTGAAGTGCATTCATTTTATCGAGCTGGGTTAAAAAAAAACAAGCCGCGCGATCCTTTTGTTCGCGCTTTCCAGTTGTTTCACACCTACTTACGTCGAAGGCTCGTTACCTCAGATTGAAGGCTCGCGGTCGACGGCCCTGTTCATCCTTACTGGCCGACAAAAAATAACTCGATTATACTCACCGACCCGCGTGTGTAAAATTTGGTCTGGTTTCTTCAGAGAAATTGTAGCGCGATACATATAATGTTTAACTCACCTACCTATATTTGTTAATGTTATTTCAAGCAATTGCTATTTTTGTTAAAGAAATTATGTATAGATTAATATATTTTACTCTTATTTTTCTATGAATTGTATGTTTAGTTTAAAAAGAGAAACACCTGAATAACCTTATCTTAAAATAAAATAAGTATAACTAATTAAAAATGATTGTCTAATGCGATGGCCTCACTCATTTATTTTATGACTTAATAAAACAGCTATTTAATTAATATTTGAATTATAATAAGTGAAATGTCCTACCAGCCAGATTTCCGGACTATTTAATTGAAATAATGGTTTCTGTTTAAGTTAAAAGTATTCTAATACTACGCGCATAATTTACATTATTCTCTTCACTGAATTATAAAAAAAGATGTTCGAGTTAGAAGTTATAGACGGTCTATATAAAACACTTTATATTAAAAAATCAATTTTCCACCACTCTCGTTGTTTGAACTACTGTTATTGTTTTATTCTCCTGTATGCTTGTACAATAAAGTTTAAACATAATTTCAAGTTATTGCACGTGCGAAGAACGCATGCTTTTGTAATTAATTAAGATGCGATTATTTAACATTTTTTAAATTTTAAGAAATTATGTATTCAAATATAATCGATGAATATATAATATGTATTTACTTTCACTTTTCATTTACAACTCTGTTATTTGAATTTGAAACAATGTCTTCGTGTAAGTTTTTTTATGTAATATGAAATATAAAAGATAATTAATGATTAAATCCATTTTATTTTTAATTTATCACTTTTTGACACAGTCATTTTTCGAATTTTTACAATAAATATTTTTTTGATATTTGACTAACATACAAAATATACATTGATGGGATATTAAAGAGACATTAACTATAACTAATATTATCACAGATAGCGGCAAAAGTTGCCATTTTTAAGTAAAAATAATAGTAGTTGACAAATTTGCCCAACAAACACAGCCTGAATAGGCCTATATACATTATACACACTATTCTTATATCTACATTAGCTCCAGGAAGTTGGACACATTTTATTCAGCAAATACTTTTGAAATGGCAATAATGGTATTATATTTATTACTATATATATATATATATTACTTAAAAGATTTACCATATTGATATAATGACAGTTATGATGTGTTCTTATAGATATGCAAATTTCATAGAGTATTTACATGTGTAAACTATAACCGACTAGCCATCACGTTTTAGATAAAACACAATAGTTTTAATCACTTAAGTGTTAATTAAATGCACCTCACTGAAACGTATTTTGGTGTATTACACTACACATGGACGGACATCGAGCGTGGAGAGGAGCGTGGTAGCACCGGGTGCGATGCGTGTGATGGATGCGAGGGTAACACAGGGTGAGCGCCGTGCACTGGTGGGGGCGGCAACATACCCAAGTGATTCCTTGGGTGATGGTGCCTATGCATCGGCATGGAACCCCCTGCTCCTGGACTCGGCATATTTCGACACCGTTGCCTATTACGCACATCGGGTAACGCGAACTTCAACTTTTCCCAAAACAATCTGTCGTCTGCATGTAAACACTTATTGGTTTTCAAATAGAGTCTTATGTCCTGATCTAGATCCCTTTGGGGCACTTGACCTAACAACACCACTATAAGTCTTTTCCGCCTATCTCTTAGTACTTGATGTAAAGCTGATTTTAATTCACAGCGAACCCACTCGGATCTCAAAAAATTTTCACTTAACACCATAATAGTACGTCGCGAAGATTCCACGGCCTGCCTTATCTTTTCGGTCACGTGGCTACCCACGTCTCGGTAATGTAGACAAAGCTTGTAGGAGGGGTCACCGCGTTCCAATGTTGGTGCCAGCTCATCGGTAACCCATGCTTCATCTTTCGAGCTGTAACATATGAATGCGTCGTACATCTTTTCTGAATCCTCTCTATCAACGTCGCTTGCTCTATAGAACAATCTCACGCCGAATTTTGAATGACACCACACTCTCATCTCTTGTCGATAAATAAATATGATTAAGGTTATTAACAACACCAATAAAAATGCTCCGAGAGTTGCAATAAGTAACGGTATGTAGTCTTGAACTTCGTCATTAGTAATAATCGTTCTTGTGGCTGTCAAATTTCCGTTGATGCTGTTGTTAATGCTGGGTAATCCGGTACAAATGCTTTCATTATCATTGATAATTTTGAATCCTGAATCTGGATTGTCGTACATGCTTTCGTTATACACAGAGATTTCAGTAATATTTTGTTTTGAGTAGATGCATGTAATGTCTAACAAATCTGTGATAGAACTCACTCTTTTTGTCCATTCACGGAACATTTCAATGTATTCGCAGTCGCATGACCACGGATTATAAGAAAGTGTTATTTCCGTAATCGAAGGATTGATTTGCCAAACCGATAATGTAATAAGGCGGTTATGTTGAAGATGTAAAATTTTTAAACGTGACATGTGATTGAACATTTCCTTGCCAATATGTTTGATCATGTTATTATTTATGTGGAGTTCCCGTAAATTATCTAATCCATCAAATTCTTGTCCTTCTAGGGTTGTTAAACTATTATATTCCAGGTGTAACACTTCGAGCTCTTTCAAACCATTAAATGATCTGTTGTGAATAGTTTCTACGTTAGATGCGTTCAAAAACAATATTTTTAACTTTTTCCTGCCGATAAACGCGTGACTTGGGAGTGTTTTAATATCATTCCCGTCGAGATACAATTCCGTGGCCTCCATTGGTATTTTGTCTGGTAGAACTTTCACGTAGCCTGCACTAGAACACTCGACAACATTAGCCGACCAAGTTGGATCGTGATAACAGGTACAATTATTAGGGCACGTCATTTCACAGTCACAAGCGTCGAAATCACAACAATGACACAATGCGTGGCAGTGAGATTCGTATTTACACAAAAATTGATGTGGTGCTGCTTCTATTAATGGGACATATGCGTTTCCACGACTGTAAAGTAATTTGCAATATATGCTATCCAAATCCATTAACTTTGGCTGTGTTCTTGCTCTGTTTCCGGTGTTTATTTTTTGTAACCAATCCATTGTACAATCACATTCTAATGGGTTTCCTCCTATAAAAAACTCTGGCACTGATTTATCTTGTGGCACTGCGGATATCCTCAAAGAATTCGGGTCCAAACTCGTTATTTTATTACCGTACAAGTCGACACGAGTTAGATTCGGTTTCTTGAAGAAAGTGTATGACTGAACTTTTGAAATTAGATTGTCGTTCAAATATAACATTTCAACAGAGTTAGGTATTGCACTTCCAGTTATTTCGGTTAACCTGTTTGAGCTTGCGTCAAAAGTACTGAGTGATAGTTGCGATTCAATCTCAAAGTAATTTCCAAGTTCAGCGATCCTGTTGGCGTGAATATCCAACCACTGCAATCCAGTTGGAATCATAGCATAATCGAACCATTCCAATCGGTTATCAGAAATGTTCAACCATACCAAATTAGGCAATTTAGCAAATAGTCCTCCGATATCAGATAAATAATTTCCATCCAGTCTTATTGCTTGCAAATTAATATTGGAATCGAATGATCCTGCTTCAATTTTGTGTATTTTGTTTCTTGATAAATTTAAAATTTTTAAGGACGTCATTTTATCAAAAACACCTTTGGTAATATTACCAATGTTGTTTTCAGTCAATCTTAAACCATACATTTGTTCCATTGTCATAAACGAAGCGTTTTCTATGCTGACTATTAAGTTTTCTCCCAGGTCAAGCGTTTTTAATTGAGGTATAGATTTTAAAGCGAGAGGAACTTCGTCAAGCCTGTTGCCATTTAAGTGTAGGTCTTCGAGTGTTGAACAATTACGAAGTGAAAGGGCATGTATTCTACTAATGCGATTGCTATCTATAGAGAGTACTGAAAGTACTTTTAATCCAGCAAATGCATAACTTTCAATGTTTGTCAGCCTATTGTTTGATAATGTTAATGTGTGCAAATTGCTTAACGAACTGAAAACATTTTCAGGTATATGTTCAATCCAATTATCTTGTATTTTTAGTATTTGCAAGTTGTGCAAGTCTCTGAACAACGCTATCTCAAGTTTGGAAACTCGGTTGTGAGAAAAGTCCAAATAAACCAATCGCTTCAGTCCAGAAAACGTAGAAGTATTTATCCAGTCTGATGTCAACTCGTTATATGACAAATCCAAAACGAGCAGTTGAAATAAATCACTGAATAATCCAGGTGCTAAAACCGTAATGGTATTGTTGTTCAAATATATTTCTTTTAGTTCTTTTGTGTCGCTGAAGAGTTCCGGCGGCAGACTTGTGAGTTGGTTATCGGAGAATCTTATTGTCGTTAAAGAAATAAGTCCTTCTAGCGATCTGTCGGCGACAGAGTTCAAACCATTGCCTTGTATATAAAACTTTTGTAATCTCCGAAGCCCAGAGAGGAGATTTGGTGGCAAGGTGTCAATAACATTCCTTGAGAGATCTAAAACCAAAAGATTGTCCCCACATTTTTCCGACGGGTGTCGATGCGCAGTAGAAAATTGAAAATGACTTATATCTCTCATTCTATTACCGGTCATATTTAAGTATTCTAAATTTCTCAGTGTACACAGCGCTCCATCGGGAAACACTAACATGTTGTTTTCACTTAAATCCAAGCGCTCTAAGTTTTGTACGTCCCGAGAAAATGCACTTGGAGTTATTTCGAGAGACATTGTAGACCAATCCGTATTGTGAGTTCTTATTGTCAAATTTCTTAAATCGCGTAGTCCAGTAAACGCACTGTCAGAAAGGTTCCCTATTTTGCAGTACTCAATTGTTAGTTCGCGCAGTTCAATTAACTGTCGGAAACTCCCAGGAGCGAGCGAGCTTTGAAAAAATAATGCATCACTACACTCGATACGCAGCCTGACAGTCGGATGTGGTTGTATTGCACTAAAGTTTGTGTTTTCTAATTCACTGTTTATAGTCCTCAATCGACACTGTAACGCGACTCCTGCACCGTCGTAATCTGTCATCCATCCACATTCATCTGGAGCTTGGTATCGCGTTCCCGTGGTCGCTGACAAGGATGCACTCTTTGCCGTCAAAGCAGTGCTCAGCACCAATATGACTTTGGCAAACCACATAATTAACATTGTTTTGTAAATTCACTAAGTTCACTTGTTACATAGTATTATGTCTTGTCATCGTTTAGCACTGAATCTCCATATGAACATCTCGTCAGCGGTGCACTAGTTCAATTTGATTTACCCCGCAGCCCGGAGCTTCACTGGTTGGACTGGCCACTTAACTCGTTTCTCGCGAGCGCACTAATTGGGCACGATCGTGCGTCCGTAAGTACTCGGTTACAGAGCACGTAGCACGGCCGTGCACGCAGAGGTCTGGGTTGAAACTGTCTTGGAGTGGAACCTGCGGTGCGCTCGCGCACAAGGCCGTCGCGCCGGTCCACGCGTTCCAACAGGTAAATTCGACTTTAAAGATAAAAGGTTCTAAGTCCTTAAGTTGCCGTTATATGTTGAGTTCTATCTATCATGTAGTAAAGTTGAGCCGAAAAATTTATTCCGTGCACACAAATGTACGTAAAGTATAACACAAGTAAACGAAACCGCTTTTTATGGTGTTGGTAGCAAGCTTTCGGTTGGTATGTGCGAAGGAGACAGAGGGATGGCACCGGCCCAGCGGGGTAAAGCCCGCGAACCATAGTGGGGGTTTAGGGCAGCTGGCAAACTAATATGCAAGCACGATTCTACAGCCACTACTTGTTAACACTCTGACTGACAAAATTATTGTGCGAAGTTTCGTATTGTGAATGGCTGTTATTCTTCGGTCTTTAAATGTATTATAGTTATTACAAACGCAAAAATACAGATGTTCTGATTTTTTTTTAATTTTTTTTAAATAGGTACATACTTTTTTATATTACTTTATATTTGTAATAATCGTAATGATTATATTTATTCAAAATTTAAAATGATACACTTCATATTATTTTACACAAAACTACAACCATACGGCATAACTGCTTATAGAATTGGGTTATCTGTCGAAACTTAACTGGTATGGTCATATTTTTATACTTTATATTAGACAGAAATGATTCAATGCTGGACTTTGTTAATTTGACTGAAATCAATATGTTGTGTATAATGTGTATGCGTGTTATGGTGATATCATGTAAATCACTATAAATATTTATTTATATCTTTCTTACCATTGTTTTTTTAGCTCAACACTTATTTAAAAATAGCTATATTTTTCTTATGCGAACTATCTCTGTCCATTTTTTGTTAAGAAATACACGATATACCTACTTAATTGGTCTAAAACGTTTATGATATAATTTTTTATCCCTCAAGCACACAACCTTTCATCAAACTAAACATTTTACGTAGCCGCCAATTTGTTCGAAGCCGGTTGTATTTAGTTAATTATTTTAATATAATGTTTCTCATTACGCATGATTTATACTAGCATACTAAACACCATTTTTCCTAAACATGCTATTGTCTGTTAGTTAATTTAGGATATTCACCGTAGTGTATCATTTCATACTTTTGTGTTTATTACATGGTTTAAAGAATAACGTTTTAAACTTAATTTATTTTTATATTGAACTTGATGAAAGGTTTTCTTTAGCTTTTGTACTAATTTACAGTTAGATATTATTGCTTTAATTTATAAAATAAATATTACTACTGAACTGAAACGATTATGGACCAGCGAAAGTATTTTCGGATGCCGCATTGATCGACTCGGGTTTGAAACTCACAACAAGCCCGAGTTTTCAGTATAGGAATGTATGCATGAGTATAACTCGATAAAAAAACACCTTAAATATCATGCAGTAACCGTGTATTCAACTATTTTGTAAAAAAATCAAAAATTTAAGTTACATATGAATTTAAATACTACTTGTCCGAAGAACAGTTTACTTACTTTGAGATCAATTAGTATTAAAGCTAGTGTAGATATTATGAAAAAAGGAGTCAGTTTTATTTATTACAATTAAAGTAATAATTGCATAAATACTATGGTTTTTAATTGTATGTTTAAAAATGTTTCTCATGTTAACCTAATAAATCTTTTGATAGTTTTCAAAAATCGACTGCGTATTATTGACATTAGCTATCTAAGCCGTTAAAAATAATTGATTAGTTTAAGGCTGAAAAGGACATTCATATAGGATTCTTCTCATCCGGTTTAAACATGGTCCCTAGTCTCGCGGACAAACACGACTAACGTGGTTAATGTAAAGTATAATCTCTTGATAAGCGTTCGTATTCATGATTTGATGACACGCCCTGATATTAGCAGGACACATCTATTGCATAGATCTATTTATGCAAGATGTTTGTTGTAAATTCGACCCCTAGGTGCCTTTTACATCTCAATTGCAATAAATTGTCTCGTTTGACACGCGACAAGCGGAAAATTTGCAATAGCACCACTAGAGACCCGTACCATTTGCGTCCCACCTCCTTTATGTAAACAACGTAAATGGCTATGTAATGGCAATCGAGTCCTCCCTACTGTGACACCGGTTCAATATTTTACACTCGCTCCCACGGGTCGTTTGTCCAGATCGCGCCTTGAAATTTAACAAAAGGCCAGCGGGTGTCTCCGACTTTTTGTTATAAGTGGCGAGGCGTTTCTTGTCCTTCGCATATAATAGAACAGATTGCCGGTAAATCGTGTGGTATTGTGCTATCATTTGATGTATATTCGTGGGTTCGCGGGTCTATTCGGCTAAATACGTATTCAATTTACCGCATTTCAAGTCGGTCGGTAACTGTAAGTTTCTGTCCGGACGTTAAGTTGTTGCGTAGGTACTTACACGCGTGTGATGTGGGTCAGTCGTCTCTATGATTCACGTTATTTTCTTCGAAATTGTAAATAAACTATTTCACAGGTTATCTTCTATTATTACTATAATACAAAGTGATAATTTATATATATTTCATAAATAACAGTCATTATATCAAAATGCTGAAAAATAATGCGTTGTGAACATTGTGGTCTAATATATGTATAGTGTATGTGAGTTAGGATCCCTGTATGTTATTGTACTGTAAATATTTAAGGATATTAATGTTTGCTTTATAAAACTTGCTTTATAAAAGTCCAGTAAGCAGTTAATTCCTGGAATGGTTTGACTAATTTGAAATATATTAGGTGACTTCTCTCTCGGTTAGAAGACCAGATAATTTATAATACTACCTATTTTTTTATTTGGCCATGAGAAATCACAAATGAACTTTGAAATACTAACACCGGTTCGCGAAAAGAGCTGGAAAGGAACACGATTGGGCTTATCTATATTTTTTTACTATGCAATTAATGATTACAGTTAATAATTATATTAATTTTAGTGAGAGTACAAAGAGAGAGTTTTTTTTTCACGCAAATCTAGTAGAAGACTGGCTCAGTCCTAGCGTGTACAACTTCGCGTCGATTGACGCGAGTTCGAATCCCTGAAATCTGCATGATCTTTGGGTGAAGGAAAAAATCGTGAGGAAACCATTGCATGGTGGTAGGGCATTTTGTAATGCCCGCCTGGCTAGCTACCACCATCAAGTTGAAAACCTGTGCATGGCGGGAATTAGATAAAGTCCTACCACCATGCGATGGTTTCATCACGATGTTTTCTTTCACCGAAAGCTCAGGCTCATTGCAGCGATTCGACGGGATGCCGTACACGCTGCCACTGAGCCATCATTACTTCTTTGATTAATTTCTTCATTGAGAGAATAAGTACCAGACATAACTATCATACATCTTATAATATCCTTTTGACAGTAAAACCGACTTGATATGTTCTTTGAACTCATTTTCTGGCAAATTGGCAATGTAAGTCGCTTATATTAGCCTTACTGAGTGTAAAACATGAGATGACTAATTTATGTTTATTTCTATTATTAAAATTATGCCGGTCGCGTACAAGATTAGCTTGTTTTTGCGAACATTACTACACAAAATTTGCAAGGATGTTTTGAGAGGGCAAAGCTGAGATAGTAAATGCCTTGAACATGTTCTGTACAGATTCGCGCACTCCTATGTTGTAAATTGTAGTTCATATGCTGGTTTAGTCAAGGGCCCTAGTTTTGATTGACGGTCAAAAGCAAGATTTGTTGCGGAGGAGGCTTAGTGTGAAAACCATACGCATTTTACAACTTTTTGTTTTTCCATTCATCAGTACCTACTAGCTTTTAATATTAGTATATGTTTAATATGGAAGTTATTTTTGCATAAAATACCAACCACATTATAATTCGTCGTATTATATATGCCGGCATGGCCCAAAGGTCTAACCCACAGTCAAAAAGTAATATAACTTCCGTCAAATGACTTTATTGTAGTCAAAACATGTTTGTATAACGTATTCGGTTTGATTCGGATACACTTGACTATTATCGGAGAATCGTGTCGGTGTGATTATCGAAACCGTACTAATGACCTAGTACTCGTACTACTGACTTTACTGGGCATGATAGCAATAGGTATGCTCTATGTCCGCACGCTCCATAAAAGCAGGCAACGACCAGCTTAAAAACCATTATCTCTTGAGCTGTTGGTTAATATGGTATCTTGAGATTGCTCAGTCTGTCGAGGCTTGGAGAATAATTTAGATGCCGCGCTAAGTAACGGAATCATGCAACAACATACGTCTTGCCTGTCTCCTTGATCTGACATACACTTATAAGCTAAAAATAATGCATTCATAAACTTATTTTTTTAAGTGGAATTTATCTTTTAACATTAAACACGCGTTAGCTTTTGAGAATAATGTCGTACAAGCTCCGAAGTAACATGTACATCGTCAATTTTATTAAGGTTTTATCATCTGAGTTCATCGGCATGTAAAATCATTCTTCATTCGATTTTCATTATATTATTAATTTTTGTAATTTCGGTACCTAATCTCCGGCGACAGGGTCCCGGTGCCGGAGCGATCAGTGCGACACTTATCTCCGGTGTCGGCGGACATATATAATCCATTAAGTCGTCATTTCCACGCCGTTGATCATTCCTCAACCACGCGTCAAACCCGCCCTCGGACGGACGCACGCCGTATTGTTCGCTACTGCTTTATCTCTCTCCAGAGCTGCAAGGTCCATTTCAATAAATGTATTGAAGGAAATATGCACCTTAAAAGCGCAGGCATAAAAGCTACAACGCTTTGTTGCTATGTTCTTCGACCCTGTATCCTTGTCTACTAATGGACTAGTTTGTTATCTAATCGGATACACGGCGGACCTATTAATAATTTCCCACATAATTTTCTAATTAACGTCCCGTTCTACCCCGCGACTGGATGAGGCCTCTGGACAGACGAAAACGGAAATGACACACTATGGCTTACCCGATTGTACTATTTTGTAACATATGATACATTTGCATAGTGTTGGAGGGTCAGAGCTTATATTTGACACTAATGACGTTGTTTTTGTGTTACAGGTAATCAGCTTGTTGGCATTATGAGGTAAACAAATATAATGTCTTATTTTCTGATAATAATTACTACAAGTTTGCTATTTACAATTACACGAGCGACTTGTGCGACATTGTACATAATCCAATGAATAACAAGACAAAAAAAACGTTAGTACGCTTTTTAAACATTAAAAGGGTTGGGTGCGCTAACCCCTATAGGGTTACATCGTATCGTGTAAATTGTAGGGATTTCACACGTGAGCTGAACCCATAGTGGTACGACAGATTACGACACGGGCAATTTGGCGGGCGAGAGGCAACGTGGCTTTATTTGTTCACCTTGACACCTGGCAATTCATAAACTACGGGGTAGAGAACATAAATGATGTAGAGTGCATTTCTTTGAATTGCGATCATGATTCGTATTTACTTTCAAATTATAACAAAAAACAGCTTAATCTCAAAGTATTACAAATTAAATACAAGCGAAAAAAAAAACATCAGTGAATTAAATATACTTAGATACCTCCCTTACTAACCTTGCCTTCCATACCTAGTTTAATAACATTATTATTTAATTTTACTTAATATACCAGTAATTTTGTAACTAGAAGGCAATGCATTCTATAATTTTAGTAGTATAAAACTGTATAAAACTACAGACTGGATTTTACTATAAAAATAGAGTTGGTCTGACTTTTGATTAATTTGATTAGAAAATGTATTCTGTTGTTAAAACGTTATATGAAATCGTTATGAACTCTATGGCATTCATTGCTCTTTATCGGGACTGCGCAACGTGACTTCGAGTGAGACTGGTTAGATTAAGTATTGTCGTGGCACAATTAGAAACTGTTGCAGAACCCTGATTTCATTTTGTTATGTGCAAACAATCGCCGCCGACATCTGCTCCCTTTCCACCTGAATGTCCATAGTAATAAATTATCGACAGAATCGGAGGTTGGGCATCTGCTAATTGCACTTCAAAAGTTGAAAAATCGAATGACGCATACTTATGGGAGATATAAATTAACTATAAACTTACTATACGAAACTTGTTAACTTTGCGTCCTTTTGACATCGCGCTATGTTGATACGGACATTATTCTTATGCCCAGAAGAATAGCAGTCATAATTCACTGTATACTCGCAGATGGTATATATTTTTGGCAGGTGTGTAGTTGAGAAATATGCGAAACCCTGTCCATATAAAATCAAATAGATATTAAATTATTGCTACCAGATTCGAACCAGCAACCTCCGTTGTTAAGAACTTTCCTTGACAGTTAGAATTATGCGATCGAAATAATAATTGCCACTAAACATTTTTTGGTATATGTACAACATATTGACTCTTTAGTTTCCGTGTATTTAATATAATATTCATCAACATTAGATGCTGACTAATGGTTGATTCATGATTCAATGACTACTTCATTGTCTAATGGCATATTGTATCGTTAGTTATCGGTGTGTGATTTGGTTATCGATATCAAGAACCTATTGTTTAAATTGAAGTTTCAATAATGTAAAACGACACGTCATTTATACTATTAAATTAACTGCAAATAATAAACTACACTCTCATTATAAAGCCTACCGCTGTAAGCGCGACCCTCCTGATGGTTACGTGACGCAGGTTGGCGGGTATGCACGGATATACACAGTATTGAGACGATACACTATATCTTGAGATAAATAGTTTATACATGTTATTGTATCTGAGACAGATATGTTATGGTAAATAATAGATTTAACACACTTAATATTGTTGTCTTTATTATATGGCATTTAAAAAAAACTACTATATCAAAAAAAAATCGTGTAAACTTTACACGCAGTTTAAGTGATACTTGTATGAATTTAATAGTATACATTGACCATATAATTGAATAAAAATGCTTTGAAGCATTTTTTTTTATTGACTGTATAGTTTTTAAAACGTAGCGTCCGTAATTCCATCTTATTAAAATAACCTCATGTAACAGTCACCAAAATAAAATCGCGTAGGGCCATAGGTCAAACGTCTATTGCCGCCGATGGCCGACAACAAACTAGCTTATTGGTTGATCTTGTACCCGTCCCTCGTCCCACAGACCATTAGGAGGGTCGCGCTTACGGAGTTCGACCTATAGTTTATAGGTGTAAATGTAAAAGCACCAATGTGTTGCATGTCGTTGGTGATACTGCGATATGTTCTATGTCAAAAGAGTCTGCCTCAATAATATTCATTGCAAAATGTTATATTTCTAGTTATTTTCATATGATATCCACATTCAGGACTGATTTGCATAAAATTGTATAGATTTTACTAACGATATAACACCACGATATGCATGCCAATAACTAGCAAATCTTTAAAAAGTTTTCTCTATCTCCTTTAAAATCAGTTCGCAGTGACATAGCGCGTTTTGCATTATAACCGACGATACGGTGAAGAAAAAATTCTTAGGTGTATATAAGTTGAATAATGTACCATTTTAAGATTTCGAATAAACTCGATCTTTTCCCAATTAAAATGTTTTCGGGAATTGTGAGTCACGTAACAGTAACAATATAACACAATTGTGCGAAACACTCACAAAAGAAGAAAAGGCGTTTTTACATCGCATTCATAGGCCACGGGGTATTTACAACCCCCGCGGTGGTTTACGTGATTCCACTAAGAAAAATGTTACAAGGCATCTTAGAAATTTCAATTGTTACAATTCAGTGTATCCGCACACCACGTTTCCAATTTGTTCGGCGCGTGTGCCGCCAATGAAACACCCTAGATATCATCGGCATACCGGCCACTATGTTGACTCGGCTGATTAAATTCTTTTCGGTGATGTACGGCGCACCAGGTCAGAGGAGTTATTTTGTCTGATTCACTTAAACAGTTGCCGACTTGTGTGTTATGCGAAGTTTTTTTTAACGATAGTTTTGGTATATTATTCTCACAATCTGTTATAGCGATTAAAAAATTCTTACGTTTTAGAAAATATGAACTTGGTTATCGTATCCATAATGAAGTTAATAAGGTTTAAGATGATTGGATAATAAAGTTTGTAATTTTCTCTATACGCTATCTTATAGACATTAATAGTAATATCGTCATACTAACACAAATCATATATTTCAGAACTATTATGCCGCCCTTTTGTAACGATATGAATAAACTGAAATATTGAAATACTGAAATAAAATCACATTTAGAAAGTTTAAGCCTTAATGCTTCTTCTTTATTAAGTTTTAAAATAAGTGTTTATTTTGCTTGATTAACAATAAACTCAAAAACTCTGTTGGATATCCAAATAGGAATTATTTTCTCAACGGATTTCTTTTTTATTGTAGAACATTCCAACTACAATGCTATCAACAAGTGTGAACATATTGCACACAGATGTTATCTATTAAAATTATTGCAGACAAATAATAAATGTATGTATATTTTGTTTTATTATTTATGCATTAATATACAATGAATGCAAGTAAAAAATATCACAAAGACTTCAGCCAGGAAAAGACGGACCCCTACTTCTTATACTGCACAATAAATGTCAAATGAAAATTGTATACAATAATGTAAACTACGTAAGTTGGATTAATATTATATTTTTACGCTCGAACATAAGCGAGCTCGTCGGTCTAATGAAATATGGCAGCATGTTCCTTCATTCCTGATAAAAGCTCTGGTGTCGGAATTTTATTGCGAGTCGAGTACGATAATTTAACTTGGTCGGGCAGTGAAATAATTTACATGGTGGTCCCTTTGCATTTTTTTTATCGCTCGGCTACCGCTTTTTTATCGTTCGCTCGCGAAATGTGTTGGGGCATATCGGTGTTTGTAACGATTTCTTTTCTCTGGATTGGTGAGAAAAACTTCGGAAATTTTATTCTTATAAAATTTTAATCTAAGATTATTTTTTCTGAACAGTCCATTGGAAACTGAATTTTTACAGATTCCTTATTGGTTTATGCCAAAATATCACCTGACGTTAAGTGACTCAGTGGGAGGACTAGCTCTAAGTGCAGCTGTTGGAATACATCTATTAAGTGTTTGTTGAATGATTTTACGATTGAAGGAGGTAACTAGCCAAGCGGGCATTAGAAAACGCGCTATGGTTTAATCACCATGTTTTCCTTCACCGAAGCTCAGACCCATTGCAGGGATTCAAACTCACGTCGATCGACACGATGTCCGTACACGTTACCAATAACCGTCATTGGTACAAGTGCTTTATTATTAAATACAACATGTTTGAATTAAAATGAAGTTATAATAAAATTTATGTAAATAATTAATACTGTTTGATAAAAAAGAACAAACTCTACATACGCGGACTTCATTGTGTTAAGCTTAACTCTTAATTTTTTTCCGCCTTACTGGTTAATCTCGGTCCCACATTGTGGTAATAATTATACTAGGGAATAAAAAATTATAAAAGCCTATTCATATTTCATAGGGTGCGTTCGGCTCACGTGTCAATCATGCCTTCTTTTCGCTGCAATGGATCGTGTTATTCTATTTAAACGTAGTGTTATTCATTGGCTGTATCGCAGTTTCCCGCATTTGGGTGCATCACAATGGCCTCCCGTATTGCATTTAATCACACTTATAATAAATTTTTGCGAGTCTGATTGTATGTTAATATAATTTCCTGAATAAGTGGATAGGAATAAAATTTACTGAGTATTGCTCATTGATTTAGCTATAAAACCTTATTTTAGATATAAAAATAGAATAAATTTGGAACCTTTAATTAAACTTTTACAATATTGAAAACTTACTGTGGTTTACGTAATACAAAATGTGGATACTTATTCGCGCATTTAAGAAATTGTACTTTGGCGTTGCAGTTTTCGGAATAAGGTTACCAATAAAACACGGAATATTTCCATACGTGTTACTCGTTCGGTATCCAAACAGTGAGTGAGTCGCGAGCTGTTGCTCTCCGCTCCCCCACCCCCGCAGACTTCATCAGTATGCATATATATATATATATATTATGACGGATATCGGATTTTATGCATATCGGATGTATGTAAATATCTCGGGAAAGTAAAATTCATAGAAGAATGCAAGTAAACTCGAATAAAACCAGTAGTGCGTTTTTAAATCAATTTAAGTGTAGAGTCCCTAGCTCCCGGGCCGGCCCGTTGGGCGCGTGTATTGTGTTACCCGTGTAACACGCATTCTTTGAAACCTGAGCTCAGAGAGATGGGATTCTTTTGTTGTGACTCGATTTGAATATCACTTTAATATGATGGTTCCTTTCTATTATTAATAATATGAACCTATAGCTCTATAGTATTACACGTTTTAACTGAGTAAAAACGAAATGTTCGTAGCTATGAATTTTTTTTTTTTATTAATCATTTTTTTGTCGCTTTGTAATGGAAGAACGAGTTCATTGTTGTCGCAGTTGTACTATTTTATAGGGCAATGAATGTCGGAATTGGTGTTACAACATTGAACATATTATTCCTTTGGGGTGTAGGCGAAGATTTCTTAAAAATAAAATAAAATACCTTCTCTTCAATATTATTATTAAAGTATTATTAAAGTTCAAGTATTATTTTCACTTGAATATTACTATATCCACAAATAGCAATTAATCTAATGCCAGACACAAAATTCGCCTAGACTTGTGTGATTTATTAATATCAACTTGAAAATATCTTCTTAAAAAAGATACAGATTTTTTAGCTATCCACGTCAGTGTACTCGTGATCACGGCCAGTGTAATCAGATTGGAATGTGGAGCTTAAATCGTATGTATTTAACATGAAATAATCTCGGTTTTCGTTTTTACCAAATTTACTATTTTTGGATCAAGCAAAACCTAATGTGTTTTAGACCTATTAAAGTGTCTTTGACGTTTATATCCAGTGGTAATTCAAGTAACATCTATACACTCGTTAAAAACAACTGTTTTACTCAGTTGACCATCCTAATTGTAGCTGTAAATAATTTACATAAAGATTTGCAGATGTTGCCGATGAAAATAAAAGATATGCGAGGACGTAGCTCGTGCCTTTTCGACCCGACGCGTTGCTTCGTTGTAATGTTGTTTTTTTTCTCATGACAATTGTTAAACAATGTTTTTATAAAATCTCTTCCAAATCTACAATGGTCAAAAGTGCAGCTGTTAAATCTCTACAGAATCAGTTTCAGTTCTCATAAAATTCGTACAACAAAGGAATCAAAAACCGTTTAAAACACATATATGCGGATTTAACAGCATTACATTTGTGATATGGTAATGTGATTGTTCACGATAAATTATACTGCTGTTGTCCAAAACTGGGCGCACAGCGGGAATTCACGAGCACGGTTCACGATACTGCGCCCGCACATTCGGTGCGTTTATTTGCCACTCGAAGGTGAAAAAACTCACAATTTTTGTGTAAAATACTCGCCCTCTTACTCATATATAACTTAAAGTACATAACCTCTTACACCCACACAGATCTTGTAGTCATACTTTAAATTATATTTATACGTGAAACCCTTGTCATAGCCAGATAAAAATTTTCATATAAAAACTCACTTAAGTAGTACACACAGTAACAGTTTGTGAAATGGGTTTAAAGTTTTTTGTCCTGTGAATATTTTGAGTAAATGTCCTTAAAAGGCGCAAGTAAAATATTATCTAAAGAAAAAAAGCACGGTTTTTTTCATAATCTTTGAATTACAGAGTATAATATATATTAGGTGCAAAATTATATTTTCTTGACGTATTTGGACGGACACCTTTAAATATAATTATAAACACTAGTAATTTGTTTAGAATAAACAAAATGATGTACTTGTCCTTAAAAACGTATAACAAAAAACAAAAAAGGACATATATTTTCGTTTTAATTAAACATAGTTATAAACAACAGACTGATAATAAAATAATTATAAACAATTATGTTATTTAAAATTATCAGTCAATAAAGCAATAGTATGTTATATTAGTTTACAGAAAATATAGAAATACTCTTTATAATTAATCGAATTGTTATAAGGTTTGCGCCATGGTAAAGGTTTTTCATTATCTAAATCACATTGACTATTCTTCTGTTTATTGTATCCCGAACAGAACAAGGCATAATATTCCTCTATTAATAAAATAACAGTACGTAACGAAATTATTATATATAAAAATTAAATTAAATTAACCGGGTACTATCCTACGCGGGATGTTGATATTATATGTTCACTGAAATAAATGAAACTACTTGAACTATCAATATACAATTTAAAATATAATTGAAAATTATTGCTGCCATGAAATAAAGTGTCAACTCCTCCGAGATGTCATCACGAAGTTCGTGTTCAGTTTTCTCTTTAATTGGCCTAAAGCTTTCTGTTTGGACTTCCCATTTTATGAGAAGTTTATTTTTAAATACATATTTCCACCTATGAGTCATAACTGATGGCCAATTAGTAGTTTGTTAAAGTGTGCCGACAAATTACGCACATGAATCGTATACGACATACATCGTCAAAATTTTTATTAGATAGTTCTTAGACTAGATGATTGTATTACGAATGTTCCCGGAGTTTATAGAATGTTGTTAATGTTGCAAATGACCTACATACTTCCAACTAAATAATATCTTGTCAACTAGAGGAGTAATTTATTCTACCGTTTATTTACTGACAAGATCTACCATCGCAGTAAAATTTTTGTCCAAATAGCGACCGGACCCATTTATATAAATTACTGATTAATTAAGTGCTTTGTTGTCGGTCGAGCGCGTGAATTCGTTCAAAACAACGCAGTTTGAGGGAATTAACATTTGATGTTAACAATAAAATGTTATCCCCCTTTTCTCACAAAAGTAATTTAAAGGCCATGTTCAAAATTAATTTCGCTTTGTACGCTCACTGAACAAATAGATCCTGATAGAACAAATAGAACTGAATTAAAGTTTAATTGAGTTAAGGTTTAAAATTTAGAAACATAAAACTTTTCATTAATGAAATAGGAAAAATAATATTAATTTCATAATGAACTAGCTGTGCCCGCGGCTCCACTCGCGTCGACTGCAGAATGCCGTGGGACAAGCAGACGCGCGAATCGTACTGCCCCGCTCCCAAGCACTTGATCGCCAGCCGCGCCGCCGCGCCGCGTCGGTCTCTTTAAAGACAAAAATGCGTATTGTGGATGATCCTTAGAAGGTAACATACGCTATATAAATACTACAATTATGTAGTAATTTTTTTTATATATCTCTTATGGTTTACTGGGCGCAAGTTTCAAAAGCGTATTTTTCCAAATTAATTCGTCACTGCTTATTTCGTGTGTTTCTTTATTTATCTAACAAAATATATCCTATAACCGGACAAGATAATATAGCTATGAATAAAAAAAATAACATGTCAATCAGATAAGTGGTTTTCGCGTGAAAAGAACATAAACGGACAGACAGACAGAGAGACGTTGAGTTTTATAATATGTATAGATTAATATCTATTTATTTATGTTAGTGCATTTGTAATAGGCGTAGGCCTTATTGTTCTAATTGAAATTTTCCGATCATAATCATGTCTATAATGTGGCGGAAAGAACATTTAAACTTGGGAATTTTTTTTAATTGATTTTAACTCTAAAGAAAAATTACAACTCACGATTTCACGTAGTGACAAGACCACTTATCTTTATTGTTTTATGGCGCAGTAATAATATTGGCATAGAAAAGCCTTAGCGCGGACCGCAAGCGTTTGATTGTTTTCTCCCACAGATCGATTTACAGTTACCTATACAATATTAAGATTTACTGACGTTCAAACGGGCCTGTGACCCTTTCTGCTCTACTTTATATCATTTCTGCATATAAACTACGTACATACGTAATATAGAACAATGGTCCATATAACTGAATGAAATTAGCGGAGAATATAATGGTGTATTGAATACTTTACAATCCTTTTCATTGAAAAATACTAATAATATATTCGTGTGTATACGTGGAAACAAAATTCTACGGTATACTCGCCTTTCTTACTTACTACCAGTTCACGTCAACTGAAGCATTAGTTTAATAATAATAAAACTGGCTAGCCCCTCTTAACCCTTCCTATACGGTTCGGTTGACGGCGAGTTATTAAAATAAATATTTTTAAATGCGAATGATTTTAATCAAATTTATTTTACATTTCTCGTTAGTTTCACTAACTCGTTGTTTGTTTGTGAATGGGCCTTACGCTTAGTTACCTGTGTAAGCGCACTTATCGCCTACATAGAGTTGTAATATAAAGAATTCATTGAAATATCTTTGAAATTGTATTATTAATTTCAATTTGATAATAAAGACGAGTAAAACGGATATGCGGACCTATGATAAAAAATCAAAATTAACAGTTTTGCTGTCCCCGGTAAGAAGCCTATTTATTACATCGGAGAAAATAAAACAGCTGTATAAAATAATTAATTTTTTCGCCTATTTCGATTACTTTTGATTTTAAAAAGATGAGTTTCTTAAAAGGATTAAATAGATAGAAATGAAAATGAGGATATCATAAAAATCTTTATCGAATCAGGGAGTGCTACCGCCATGTTTTGAGAGGAGTGGCTTCGAGAAAGGTTAATAAAACGATAAACGAGGTTGATACTTTTTGAAATATCTTTTAGCATTATTGCTACAATATCACCTGATGTTAAGTGCGATGTGGCCCAAGATGATGACACGTTAAGCCTAGTGGGGAAACTGGCTCTCAAGTGCAGCTGCAGGAACACACCTATAGGTATTTGGTGACAGATTTTCAACTTGAGGGTGGTTGCTAGCCAGTTGGGCATTAGAAAATAACCTAACACCATGCAAATTGTGCAGTGAAGCTTATTATCATTTCACATATAAACCCATTTATGTGACAGTCTTTAAAGCGTAGAACTGGGTTTAATAATAGCTTGGTATGTGTTTCAATTAGATATATTGTATTTATACTGCTTTTTTTATTATAATTTTTTCCGCGTAATACATGACACTAAATCTTCATATCTGTAGTTATATTTTTCACTTAAGATATGTAACTTAAAAGATGTTTGAACATATGAAGGTACGCGTGTGATCTAAATTGGCCAGAGTTTACTTACATTAGTTTCTCTGAATGCTTCATTTTAAAGATGTACTTATCGGCCAAACCAATATTAATATAAATGAAGTAAGTTTATTCCGATGTATTTTGATACTCACTAATTTTTGTATACTATAAAAATCAGCTGTGATTAAACACATTTCCACATTTATCCCAAATGGCAGTCAGATATAATTCCATTTTTTTTTTGTAATTTTTGACTCATTTCGTTTAACTCTTTAAACATAAAAGTTTATTTCAGATAAATTTTTGACAATACAAATTACGATATCGAAATTTTAGTTCAACTCTATAAACGGAGTGTGACCGATAAACGATAGATAATGTTTTTAATTTAATTTAGTACAAAAATATATAGGTATTGGTATGGTTGTGTTGTTATTTCTAACCTAAACTTGAAAATCTGTCGCCAAGCACCTAAATGTGTGTTCCGGCAGCTGCACTTGAGAGCCAGTCTTCCATAGATTTAGCGTGTTATCATCTTGGGTCACATCGTCACTTTACATCAGGTGAGACTGTGGCTACTACGCCAAACCAATAACGATAAAAAAAATCTGCTTTATTTATAGTTGAAAATGTAGTTAAAACCGCTTCTGAGCTGGGACACCCCGCTAAGAAGTGCATTACTAATGTGAATGACGAGACACTATTACAAGCCATCCTTTATCTAACACAATAACATGTCCTTTATTATAAAACTGAAATTAAATGTTCGATCGCCTTCGAAATTATACGAGGCTCGGCGGGAGTCCATCACATTTGTTATCTGCGGTGGAAGTAAGTGTTTATTGGTTTATGATTCTTTTTCTTTTCTTAGTATTTGAAAGAGATTGACGAGTAATTTATGGAAATGGGATGTTCCTTTTTTATAGTGCTATATACGCTCAGAATTAAAAATCAGTTTTGTTAGAGTTTACTTTGTTTTATTATTATCAAACTTGTAACTAACTGACACATCGTTTCAACTTATATACCTATTTTGGTTTATAATTTGTTTGTCGGTGAAGTATACAGAATGGTGTACAAGGCACATTATTTATTTAATATCATTAAAATATAATTATAGATAATACATTTATACTTAAATTTTTAATATCATTAAAATGTACGTAACAAATATTATGGGCATTCCAAGAATAAATCATATTCGTAAAAAAAAATAACAGGATATATTAAAATATTAATATGATGTAAGCCCATTATTGTTTTATTTTTTATCTCTTATTATTAAGTGAGTAATTGTATTATGCTTATATTTATATAATATGTAATTTTGTATATAGATAATGTTTTACTTTTTAAGTTAATTAGATAGGATTTTATATTTTTTGCGAGACACCGAGCGACGCTCGTTTGTTTAGTTGGATGTATTTTGTTATAATAAAATAACCTTGTATGTGAAAATTAGCTTTTGTTGTCTATTTGTGGTTTGTGGCTTTATTTATAACTCAATTAAGCAACCGATCTTTATTAATTTATAGATAGGACATAGTAAGAGCGAAATCTATTAAATGGACCAACAAAATCGTAGATTTCTCGGCCTATTTTGTCGCTCTACCAAGGGTTGTTCCTAATTGTTTTTATCATCCTTAATTAGTGCTATTAAATTATTCACTACCAATGTGACCGACACCCGTCTCAGCATTCTGGAGTTAATTGCGCCGACGCGACGGACAGTAAAAGATATGTCCGTCGACCGCGGTTCGACTTACGCCGTGTCGACAGTGATTAGCGAAACCTTTTGCAACGATATGCCATTTAATTACAATCTAGTATATTTTAATAGCTGTGTCCTGCGACTATGACCCTGTGTTGTTTGTAAACTATGTTAAATTCGGAATAGAAACATTTCGAGGCGTGAACTCGTGTTAATTTTTTAACCGATTAACTTCTCACTGATTTACTAAGACTATTTAAGTTACTATGATTTAAGAATTTATAGGATTATTTTGACTCACATGTTGAGTGACTAATGCATATTTAATAAATTTTAGTCGATAGAGCACAATACGCTTCCCATCGCGCCTGGATTCAATCAACACCCGCTTCACCGTTCCAAAAACGACGGATGGTAAATGAGGCGTACGTGGACTACGGGCGTACTTATGTCGCCTGCGATTAGCACTCTATGTAAACAGTGATAAACCGATTTAAGTTTGAAATCAATCTAAATTTCGAATGTAATAGCAATCCCGTTATGTTTAAAAAATATATTATCTGATATTTTCGGACAATTGAAATAGTTGTGGTTTTGTTGAAACATTTATAATCCAAAAAATATCGATCTGGTTATTATTACATCGTTTTGTAATATTAGGTTGAAGCGTTTCTATACTCAATCGTTGGTCATGTTCTACGTGAAAAACCAATATGATGGGCTTTAGTTGTGTTTGCTCGACCAAATTACGTGCTATTTATGATTTGATCCATTCATATTTTACGACTATCAATTTTAAAATACAGCCAGCGGTTTACTTTTTTAATTACAATTTACTGCTTGCTCCGTTCACTGGACGACCCAAATTTAGTTATAGTCTCCAATATGAAAACTTAGTATTTTCATCTGTTTAATGCGACTTTTCTCTAATTGGAGACTTCAAGTACAGATAAATCCTTTTTATCGCATTATTTTAGTGATATTTGGGACATTGACCAGTCGGGCGAACCATATAGGCTTTTTGTGTTACTAACCACATCCATTTCTCTGGAAATAGCTAAGTCACCGTAGTTTGGGTCCTTTCATTGTTAGGCTCTGTCCACAAGCTTTTCGGTTTCGGCATTAAATACAGTTTTTTTGTTGTATGATTTTTATATCATATTTGTGACTAGTATAATTATTGAAGTAATATTCTGGGATATGGTCAATTATATACCCTGCGTATAGGGTCTTATACCCGTTGTGTTGAATTGTACGTATCAACTAAATTATAAAGTAAAAATAAATTGCAAGCATGTTAAGTAATTTGTAATAAAAAATATATATGCAAAAGGACTATACATATTATCAAATTTCAATGAATTGTGTTTTTAAAATATAATAAAGTAAAGCATTTCTACGTGATTCCTGGAAATCTTGGAATATAATGATATTTTTTACATTATTTATTTATACATTATGTTACGATCTATCTTGACTACTGCAGTTGACTGGTATACTATTTATGTCCAATACTTAATTTTCTACTGGACTCCATAAGAAAACGTTTTTGAACACTACGATAATCTCACAAACGGATTTTATGATTATTGCACTGTTTATTGGATCGTCAGAACATGGCTTTCAATATTTACTCTGGCCGATGCACTACTAGTTTATTACGTTTAATACTAAGACGCATAATTGTATTGTTTAATCACGGATATGACATTTAAAAATAAATGAAATTCATACGAAGTAACGAAACAATTCAGTAAGTAGTCGTGATTTAACTACATGGTAAGGACTAAAAGACAATGCATCCATGTTATTGTTTCGGGACACATGTTACTCTTGTTTTCAACAATGCATGCGATATCGTGTAATACACAAACGACTTCATATTCCGCGCTGGCTAAGAGAGTCGTCGTACGGTAAATCCTACTATGGTCATACTGCTTGTTTGTGCTTTGACCGTAGTGTTCGATCGTGAGATTCGAGTTCGTGCTCTGACGTCGCAGGCCGGCGAAACTGCCGCGGACATCGACTATCCCTGTGACGAACCTTTTCTACGTCCTTTTGACGTCTCACCCTATATTGTTCTTTAACCATAAGTTTTATTTCATTAGGTTTTTTTTAACTTGTCTACGTCATTCCTTGCTAGCTAACTCGATTTGAACTGGCTGATATCGAAACGCGACACGCTAAAAGGAGTCCCTATGACAATTTTTTCACCCAATGTATGGTAGTTGCCATTTCTTTTTGTTGTTTTTGGTTGAGAGTGATTTGGATGTCTCGAGGTGTAATTTGTCACCGTTTCTGCGAATATCATTTATAAATCAAACAAAACAATTCGGCTAGTATGCTGTGGAACTTTATCTATACATATAATAAAATTGCAGTGTCTGTTTGAAATGTCAAAATAACAGGTTTTACTAAATTCATATGAAAGTATACACGATACCTATAATAAAAAACCCACATTTTAAGTTTTTGTCTGTGTTTGTTCCGAGTAATCTCCGTTGGTTGGACCGATTTTGATGGGACTGTCACCGACAGATAACTGATGTTATAAGGCATTACTTTTATTTTAGAAAAATATTTTGGGTTCCGCACAACAAAAATTAAAATAAAACCTTTTTTTACTCCCGAGCGGAGCCACGGGCACAGCTAGTTATTAATAGAATTTGCGATAGAAACACGTAGTAATTTTATTTAGTTAATAGTTTAGTATAATTTTGATTTCTTCTGTTGAATTTGAGCATGCTACGATGGGACCATTAGCGGCACCGATCACAGTGGTAATTTTTACAACCGACCAATGCGTAAGTTCCTTGTGATTGGTGCTTATTGGAACAGCAGAGGTGTTACGGAGTATCAGTCAAGAGAGAACAACTCTCTGCAGCCGTCTAATTTATCGTAAACTGTTAAAAGTATTTTCCTTGCACATGGACAACTAACCGAGTGAAGCAATAGATCAGTATTATAGGTAAGTCTTATATTATTCTGTTTATTGAATATTCTTGAACGCGTGGTCAATCGAAACTTCAATATGCATCTTTTTTACTCAGAAGTGCGTAGGCACTTCGTTCTACGCACAACCCTTATAATACAAACTGTGATGTTTGTGTTGGAAAACTCTCAGAAGAAACAACACTTTAAGAAGAAATGCCATTTAGCTAGAAGGAATACAAGATAAGGTTAATGTAAGGTTGTGAAAGTAAAGATTTTTTTTTAACTATGTTATTTGTCCCTGAATAGGTATTATAGAAATACAATAATATTGTATAATGTATATCGAACTAGACGTTGTTATATAATAACAAATCTGTAGTCTTCATTTAAATTAATCAAAGAAGATTACACAAAAAAAAAAAAGAAAATTTACTGGTATTGCACGGATAACATTAGTAGATATTGTTTAAATTTGGAACATAGAATGATTTTCAATGTCCTTTTTACTTTTTAAATTAAAATTAATCAAACAATCTTTATTACATTAAATAATAACTGATACGATCTAAACAATCGTTTTTTTTTTGTCAGTTTTTTCCATTTTTGGATGAAGAGTCCCAGAAATTGACAGAAAGAGAGTAATAATAGATACAATAAATTTATCTCATGTAACCCATCTTTTGTTTGATAAATAGATTTTTTCTTAGTGAATCTGAATCAGAGTTGTTCGTAGTATTATTTGTTATTTTTATCGCAGTACAAAATATCTCTTATTTATTTGTATAACATGACAGATAATTCGGTACGGCTACCTATAAAGACATCCCCTTTTGTTAGTTGAAGAATGCCTGTTTGGTTTGTAGAATATAAATACGGTTTGTTATTGTTACGTTGTGTTTAGGTTATGAAAATGATTGTGACAAATAGTTAAATCGAAGGTAAGCCTTTCGGTTATATGACATCTGCCTGGTAAACAGCATTGTATCGTCATATTTCTGTGGAATATTTACTTTATTATTATTTCTAAGGAATCATTCACAATGAAGTACTGATACAGTTGATTATTTCTATAAAATGCTTCTGCAGTTCTGGTTAATACTAGACTATAACTTACACCTACACGTGTAAAAACAACATTCTGTAGATATCTATGATTTAATGTAAAGATTTATTGTTCATGTTTCCTATCGTAAAAAATCTTATATTTCGTGTAAGATAAAGTATATTTTTATAAGGTACAACACAATTCAAAGATCGTTGAAGATATTTGACAGCGCGTGTAATATGAGTCATAAATAGGTAGGCATTCAAAATGATTGGTTACATGTTTTTTTATAAATAAAATATTTTATTCCAATTATGTTTTAGGATGAAGTTATAATAAAACTTTTCTAATTTAAAAAGTGTTCTTTACGTAAAAGCAAAACGTAACTTCATGGAATTTTTAGTGGTCCGAAACCAGTTTTCCTATTCGAAAATATACTTTGAAATTTGCAATAGACTGTCAGTCGCAGAGAAATTTCACTGAGTAAGGAGAGTTTTACAAAAGTGTTTCGAGAGTAGGTGGGATAGACGCGGGTGGACCGCGTAACGCAAGCCAATGCACCAGCAACTTTAATGGAAACGAATTGAAAAGTACCGCGTCTATATGGAAATAGAAATTGCCTGGAAGAAAGAAACACGGACGGCGAAGTACGGGATTTAGAATTATGTTTGTTTTCTCTAGAATTGAGCGTTATTGCGTACGCCCCCAGGGTATCGGAGAAGTCGTCTAGCCGGAAGGGTAACTGGCGGGCGGGTCCCGGTACACGGTATTTTTATCGAAACCGGAACGTTTATGAACGAATACTTTATTTTATTCACATATTTTGTGTTCATCAGGATATTTGCCTATATCCTGTTTGTACTGTTTATATCACTTCTAAAAAAAATATAAATCAAATGGAATAGTTATGACATGATATTATTTTTAAGTTACATGGAGTGAAAATCGAGAGTTCATTTTGTGCCTTTTGATAAAAGAACTTAATTAGAGAGATTAACTAACTTTTACTTAATCTTTACTATCGCCTTCGTAATTGCCAGTCAATTGGAAATAAGTAGGGTAAATATGAAAATTTTCTTTTGATGATATTCAAAACACAATAAATTAAATAAATGTTATATGTTAAAAATGCCCATCCGAAGAATAATTAAATAAGTACTTTATTAAAATCACTACATAATGATAAATTATAAAAAAAATAACAAGATAAATAATGTAACAATAAATCTATTGTGTAATTAATAAAAAAAAAACTTTCTCATTTAAAATAATTGTCGTTCAAGTTCCGAAGTACTCAGAGTATATGCCCATGTCGAATGGCTGGTTCTCACTGATTTCCTGTCAATAAAACTCTGAGCTATGCATTTGTTTAAATATTTGAACATAAGAGAGCACTTAGCGGTGTCTATCATTGTTACAACTTGAAGCGCTAGTGAAAATACTTTGGCCATATTATACGATTTTACTTTCACAGAAAAAATAATAAATTTTAGTTTAATTTCGGTTCTGCTGTAATATTTTCTACAAAGCTTTTTAATTGTTCTAACAAAACGTTTTTTATTTATTTCGTTTTTGCTTCAAATACCTAAATACATAACTACTGCATTTAAGTCCAGACTACTACTAGTGTAAAGCTGTCTAATTAATGATTATAAACAGTTTTCCCTTTTTTTATATATTTTAAGAGCTGGTCAAACTAATCGTGTCAAGTCATGTAGTTTTTTATTATATTCTATTGAATCTATTTTTGTTAATAAAAATATAAAATTTTTGTATCAACTTTCATACATAAACACATTAAACACAAATAAATCTGATTTATATTGTGGATAATGAAGGTATTATTATATAAAATTTTGTAAAAATAAAGCAAAATAACAAGTTAGCATATTAACTTGGTTTATTTAAGTTAAAGTTGGAAGATTTCATTAATATTACTAATGTTTTCTTAATCCCTTTGCCATACATTTTTTTTATAAATTCTTGTATTATAATATTATAAGTTAGTTTTAATCCTTTCTAAATTCTCTCGTATGTTACTATAAACTGTCACATTATACGGACATAATTTTACAGATTTAACTAAAAAACCGGACTGTTTTAATCATTCGAATTTTACAATTTCTAATGAGAAGTAATCTAGTTGTTTGACAAGACGACCGTGTATGTGTTAAAGGTGTATAGGTACCGTTAGTAATGGATCGGGTTATAATTGTAAGCTATTTATAAATGTCGAAAAACTGATCAATATTCATGTAAAGATTATGGTCGTCTAATTGCGATGTATAAATCTAAACGCTTCGGTGACATCTTAATTGTAAAGGTAGGAAATCACTTTTGATATATTATGAAAATATCTAGCACTATAAAATGTTTGACAACTAAATGGCGAATAAGTTTTAGTTTTATGAATAAAGAGTTAAAATAATTAATCTTTGTTAGAATACATCACAAATCAATACATCGTTTTGTCGCATGAAAGTCGTGGTTGATTGGTTCAGACCTGCGGAATATCAATTCGATGGCCGCAGGTTCGAACCCCGGCTTGAATCAACGAATTGTTTGGAATTCGCGTAACGAATTGTTTGGGGTGCAAGGGGTGTCGAGGGGTGCAAGGGGTGTCGAATAACATCTTTAAAAATGAGACACCCAAGCCAACCTCACCTGCACGTGGTGCGCCCTGCTGAATGACGGACGAGGATATGGCGATAGCGGGGTGGTAGGGTTATTTTGCCCGACTGGGTCGCGACCACCATGCATGTGGTGAAAAGTCCGTCATAGTGACTCGAGTCGCGTTTCGGGATCAGCCTGTGCATATCCAGATATCGAGGGATTTTTTCCTTGGTATGGGTTTACCAGTAGGATCCCAATGGTTCACTACCTAAGGGAACTGCATTGATCCGGCGGCCAGGGAGACTTGTAGAAACGGTTGTTCCGCTGGCCGCCCGCGGTACAGTACAGGGGCCCAATCATATACAACCACCATGAGAGGCTGCCCCACCATGCCGCGCATAATCTTGGGTAGGTTCGTCGTGCCGATTGGTGATGGGTTTTGGGGTCCCGGCGACCTAGCCCGGGGGGGTACGGGGGCCCTTCCGTCCGCCGGATCAGTGTATTTCACTCTGGTATTTTAGTGAGTCATGGTGGATTCATGGTGGATTCATGCTGGTGAGCTTTGACTCGGACAAAGGTCACTCGCTCTTCGCGTTTTCTTCTTTCTTGCCATCAAACTATGACAGCGCATCAAATGAGTATAGGTTTAACAGCGGTGCACAACCCCCACGCCGCTTTTACAGTGGAGTTCTGTAACATCCGGGGACTCCACTCTAACTTGAATGCCGTCCACCAACATCTGGAGACGGTTAAGCCTGCAATACTCTTTTTAACGGAGACTGAGATTCGCCGTCCGGCCGATACATCTTACTTACACTACCCCGGTTACCAGCTTGAGGAAAACTTTCAAGCCAAAGCCGGAGTATGTGTGTATGTACGGTCGGACGTGTGTTGTCGCCATTTGCGCTGTTTGGAGGACCCTTCCTTTTCCGTCCTTTGGGCACACGTGGACCTGGGCACTCAAAGCCGTATCTACGTGTGCCTCTACCGATCCCATAACGGGGACGACCAGACTAATCGGCTGTTTGATTACATCAGCACGGCGACAGACGATGCGCAGGAGCAGTTCCCTTCTTCGGAGTTGGTAGTCTTAGGCGACTTTAACGCACACCACGAATTGTGGTTGGGCTCCTCTAAGACAGACCATGCAGGACGAACTGCTCAGGGATTCGCTTTGGCGCATGAATTGACTCAATTGGTAATCCAGCCCACCCGGATTCCCGATGTTGCAGATCACGCGCCCTCTCTGTTGGACCTTCTGCTGACGAGCCATCCTATTGGGTATGATGTGTCAGTCTATGCCCCGTTGGGCACTTCGGACCACTGTCTGGTAGTTACATCTGTGCCTCGCACTCCACCTCCTCCTAGTGTTAGGATCAAGCGCAAAGTTTGGCACTACTCGTCAGCGGATTGGGACGGAATGCGTGACTATTTCGCATCTATCCCTTGGAGGCAACGTTGCTTTAATGACAAAGATCCTTCTGTGATTGACAAAGCCATTGCCGGCGAGATCGGGATTGGAATGGAATATTATATTCCTTCCTCCGAGATTGTTTGCAATCGTAAAGGACACTCCTGGTACAATCGCGAATGCGCTGATGCTGTTAGCAATCAGCAAGCCACGTATCACGATTGGGTCAGGGGTCGCGCGAACAAGGATCCGAATATTAATTGTCTTAAAGCAGCTTAAAACTCTGCCACCAAGGCCTGTAAGAGAGCCTATGTTAAAGCGGATGCCCAACGCATTGCGCGAATAGGTCGTGACCTAGTAGAACATCCGACTAATAGTCGAGTCTACTGGAGTCTGGCCAAAGCCGTGCAAGCAAATTTCTGTCGATCTACATTATCCCCGCTGAGATATTCTGATGGATCACTGGCTCACGAGCCGCAGGAGAAGGCGGCTCTGCTTGCTAATCTCTTTGCGGCTAACTTTCAGCTCGACGACCGCAACGCACAACCACCTATTGTACCCAACTATGGTATCACAATGTCTGATATACGGTTCGGGCATTGGGACGTGCTTAGAGAATTGCGATCGCTCGATGTTCGAAAGGCTAGTGGTCCGGACAGCATCCCAGCGGTAGTTCTCAAAAAATGTGCAGCTGTGTTGACTCCTGTATTAACACGCCTGTACCGGTTATCCTACCTCTCTGGTGTCGTGCCTCGGGTTTGGGGTGAGGCTAATGTGCAACCGATTCCCAAGAAGGGGGATCGGTCCGACCCTAACAATTACCGTCCAATCGCCGTAACTTCAGTGTTGTGCAAAATCATGGAGCGGATCATCAACACCCAGCTTGTCCGCTACCTGGAGGATCACTCTTTGTTAAGCGATCATCAATATGGCTTTCGCCAGAATCGATCGACGGGTGATCTTCTAGCGTACGTTATTGCACCGCTAGGGTGAGGCGATTGATAAGCATGGCGAGGCCTTGGTTATTAGTCTTGATGTAGCCAAAGGGTCTGGGTTGATAGGGTCTGGCACCATGGTCTTCTCTCCAAACTTCCGATGTACGGACTTCCCTGAAACTTGTGCACATGGATCTCTGGCTTTTTACATGAGCGCAGAATTCGTGTTTTAGTTGATGGATGTACCTGGTTGAGTTCAATGCCAAGAAAACTCAGGTGTGCACGTTTTCTACTAAGAAATTCCCGTTTTCTCCTCTCCTCACTCTTCAGAACATCTCGCTAGCAAAGCGTGACAGCCTCAGTATCCTAGGTATGGATATTCGCAGCGACCTTAACTCCAGGGATTACATCGGCAGTGTCATCTCCGCCACATCTCGGAGACTCGGAGTCCTAAACAAGGTGCGACGGTTTTTCACGTCCGAACAGCTGTATATGCTTTACAAGGCACAAGTTCGGCCTTGTATGGAATACTGTTCGCACCTTTGGGACGGATCCGCTAAATACCTCCTCGAAGCCCTGGACAGGTTGCAGAGACGAGCTGTCCGCATTGTAAATGATGCAGACGTTACTAAGTTCATCGAGCCGCTTCAGCTGCGCAGGGATAATGCCTCGCTGAGCGTGTTCTACCGTCTGTATCATAGCGAGTGTTCTGAAGAGCTGTTTAACCTTATTCCCTCTTCTCCCTTTCATAATAGAAACACACGCGCTGGTCTCCGGAGCAACAGCTTTACAGTAACCCCCATCTCGGCTCGAACAAAGAAATTTGCTACGTCGTATCTTTGCCGTACTGTGGGGCTGTAGAACCGTCTCCCGGCCAGTGTTTTCCCTCCTTCCTACAATATCGAGTCCTTCAAACACAACGTGAAGAGATATTTAAGCAGGCCGGCATGACAGCGTCGACTATCGATGTATTATAAATCCTGCGGTAGTCGCCGATGTTATTGGATTGCACTGTGCTCACCATCAGGTACACTGTAGTCACTATGCCGTGCTACGATAAAAAAAAAAAAACAATTCATATTGGTAACACTATCGGCTGACGGTGAAGGAATACATCGTGAGGAAACCGGAACGCTTGCGAAATGATTTGTAATAACACTGTATGTGGGAAAAAAAATTTTTTTTTAGTTGTTTGAAATCGCCAATACGTCCGTGTACTGGCGTGGTGATTAAGTCCGTGCCTTCTGTTAGGAAGAGGCCTCATTAACCGAGCTGTGGGACACTTACAGGCTGGTATTATTATTTTTATTGGTACATCGTTTGTTAGTATTGTTAGAAGTGGGTGATACTGATTTTTTGGTTAAATAAAACACTTGAATGAATGGTTTGTTAAGTCCCAACGTTGTTAATGACTTCAGAGAAACATTCAACAACAATTAAAGTTGTTCCCAATCCACTTTCATATAATATTAACAATTTGTGTAAGAAGTGTGGGAAAACAAAATGCTTAAAAATGTGATGAGTTTTTATTTTTTTTATGATATCATAGTTGATCGTAGAAGTATAGAAATTTACTGAGCAAATATTTGAGGCGTAATTATTTGTATCTAGAACGTTTGTAAATGCTTTAGGCGCAGTGTTGTTGTCTTTTAATCGTTTCGACTGTGCTTTTATTATATAAGAACGTAACATTGAACCTTTCGAATATATTAAATCACGTAATTTGTTATTATTCCAACTTATTACATTATCCTAAAATTGCTTTGTAATTTACTATAATGTAATTTAAATAATATAAATTGTAAGAAAACATCTTGTGAAACATGTATGTTGTTATTTATATAACAAATATAATTAAATGTTTAAAGGTATCTAAGAAAAATTAAAGAAAAAATGTTAACAAACATTCTTAAACAAGCGCGCTTGCATATCATAAGCGCGGAAACTATATTTTATTTTCGATCCAGCCGAGTTCATTAACAGCTATAAAACCGTAACAGTTTGTCGCGGACAGTCATAATTATGAATAATAATGTTATTTTACGGTGGTCTACAACCGCGTCTTGTGTATTACACTTGTAAACGCAGCAACGAAGATACACAGATTGTTAAAATAGACTTTTGTTAAGAAGTAGCCGCGATATTATCTACTATGAATTTGTTTTTGGTGTTACCCTGACTTTTCTTTTACAACTAGCTTAGCTAACAAACATTAGGTAAAATTTACTCTTTGAATATATTTGAAACGAAATAAATGCTTCACTAGCCCCCCCCAGTTCCTATTAAATAAGTTTGCACGGCAGTATGGAATAATGTGTAAGAGTATTCGACTTATGTTTAATAATAGTACTAATTATATATAAAAATATTTAATTAAAAGTTTATTATTTTATGTACGACTTAGAGGTTACTTTTATAATCGATAAACGCGCCTACTTTATAGTCGCTAGATCTTTACATTAGATAAGGTTTGACTGAGGCCAAGCGTGAGACTGCTTATCATTAAAAACATCCTATATCTTCATTATTTCAATAATTCAAAATGTTTAAATGTTTCTTACATTTTAAATATTGTGATTTATTATTAACATTTGATATTTCTGATCGATTTTTTAATATGTAATACTGTTTAAATTCTGTTTCAAGGGCAGGCGGAAAAACGGAAAATGTCCTTTACGCCATCAACAGGGTTAACCAACATTTTTTTGGTGTGGTTTTATAAAATTCATAGTCTAAATCGTATCACTGTCGGAAAAAATACATATTAATGACATTAAGATGATTTATTTTATGTATTCTGAGTCTAACATCTTAATAATTGAAAAAGACATAAGAAGACGTGTTTATTGCATCCCTAACACCAATTTAGATTTAATTCAATAGAAAATGTTTAAACAGGTTTGTTATCTCTGAATGACCACGTTGCTCACCCCATTCCGTACCACTAAACGCGTTGCTAAGCGTTAGCTGTAGTCTAGAGAAATGTATGAAGAGCGATGGGTATCGTTTTCTATTGACGTAAACATAATACGAGGTGTCATTGTCCGCTTTTCCGCCTGCCTTAGAAACAGACTTTCTATGTTTTTACGAGGAACTCGCCAGCAGCCAGGGCGGGCGGCGTGTGAGGGCGGTCCAGTCGTGGTGGTTTACACGTGCCGCTTTATGGTTTATTATATTCACGGATGTACGACAGGAGACCGTTTATAGCGTTAAATTAACGCCTGATATTAACCATTACTATCCCACATGTACGCTCGTATAATGTTAATGCCTATAAAATCATCAATTTTAAATACAAACGTCATAAAATTATTATATTCAGAGTTATAGTGCTTTCGCTAATGAGATGACATCTATGAGTTGTAGTAATTAAAATGTATATATTAAACATGAAATTGTTTATGTAGATGTTTGAATTAATTTTATTGACTGTTAATTTGGGCTTTGATGTTGATATACATTCATAAGTGTTCTTAAAAAAATGTATTTAAAACATTATATCTGTCATTGAAGTTTATTTTTAACCATACGTTTAGTATTTTACGCTTACGATTTTGATCAGTTTTGAAGTCACAGTCAGAATAATTACCACTATCGTATAAGCATAATAGTTTCTATCATTCAAAGGGTAATTAAGTCAATAGAAGGTTAACCCAAGTTAAATAATGCAATGTATAAACAAATTTATTATGAGCTACAAAATGTAATGCTATATATTATTCCTCTTGATTTAATTTTATATACCTATATAAAAGGTGTTTACTAATTTCCAATCTAAGTCTACATTTGAATAAAAATTTGAATATTTACACGATTCCATCTCATTTGTGAGAAATTCATTGAAATTTCCGAGATATCGCTGTCGCTGTAAATCATTAAGAATATAATATATTCGAAACGTTCAGTATTGATTTCGTTTATAATTTTTGTTATATATACGTGTGATGTCAAGACGGTAATTATGTAAATTGATCCGGCCGAGGTCGATAGCCTGTTGTGTCTACAACGGTACAAGACTTTTCCCAAGTGTTGAAAGTGACCGTTAACGAAATGATTCATTACTGACACTAGTATAAACTTAGGAGGTATTTCTTCAAATATTCTCACGCGTGGCTTACGTTGCGTGTCAATTGCTTGGTACAACTTTTGACACCTCTCAGGGGGTCAACTCCGATGGTTTTCGCGCTTCACCAATATTTGTCCAATGTCGTCTTCATTCTTCAAAACGATTGCACTCGAGCCCGCCTCTATTGTTCGGTCTGTCACAAAATACTCTCGTGTTTGTATTGGTCTTCGTAAATATGACAGTTATGATGAGTCAACATTATACCAAGTTATATATATGTGTGTTAATTTTCTATATTAATATTACTCTTCAATGTAAATGGGCTAATAATAATAATATCAGTCTGTAATTGTCCCACTGCTGGGCAAAGGCCTTTTCTCATGGGAAGGTACGGGCTTAATCACCACGCCAGCCCTCGCCGTATTGGAACAGATATGAATTCGTAAATGTACGCGAATTACGAAAAATTCGTTGGACGTGCCGGGGTTCGAACCTGCGGACATCGGACCCTGTAAGGGGCGTCGGGGGTGTAAGGGGCGTCAAATAACATCTATAGCACTGAGACGCCCAAGCCAACCTCACCTGCACGTGGTGCACCCTGCTGAGCAACGGACGAGGTAATGGCGATAGCGGGGTGGTAGGGTTTTTTTTGCCCAACTGGGTCGCGACCACCATGTATGAGGTGTAAAGCCCGTCATAGTGACTCGCTTTGGCCAGTCGCGTTTCGGGATCAGCCTGTGCATATCCAGTTAACGAGTGACTTTCGGCTTGGCACGGATGCTGGTGGGATTCTCCAATGGCTCATTGCCTGAGGGGGCTGCATTGACCCGGCGGCCAGGGAGACCCGTAGAAACGGTTTTCCCGCTGGCCGCCCGCGGTATAGTACAGAGGCCCAATCATGGATAACCACCATGAGAGGCTGCCTCACCATGCCGCGAATAATCTCGGGTAGGCTCGTCGTGCCGGTTGGTGACCGGATTGGGGTCCCGGCGACCTATTCCGGGAGGGTACGGGGGCCCTTCCGTTCGCCGGATCAGTGTATTTCTCTCATGTATTATAAGGAGTCCGCGAATCACGCTGGTTATCTCAATGCTCAGTTGAAGGTCACTCGCTCTTCACGTTTTCTTCCTTCTTCCTTCAAACCCAATGGCAGCGCAAAAAAAGCAAGCAGGTTCGACAGCGGTGTACAACCCCCACGCCGCATTTACGGTGGAGTTCGCTAACATCCGTGGACTCCACTCCAACTTAAATGCCGTCCACCAACACCTTGAGACGGTTCAGCCTGCTATGCTCTTCTTGACGGAGACTCAGATCCGCCGTCCGGCCGATACATCTTACTTACACTACCCCGGCTACCTGCTTGAGGAGAACTTTCAAGCAAAAGCCGGAGTATGTGTGTATGTACGGTCAGACGTGTGTTGTCGCCGTCTGCGCTGCAAGGAGGACCCTTCCTTCTCCGTCCTTTGGGTACACGTGGACCTGGGCACTCAAAGCCGAATCTACGTGTGCCTCTACAGATCCCATAACGGGGATGACGAGACTACTCGGCTCTTTGAGTATTTGAGCAAGGCAATAGATGATGCACAGGAGCAGTTTCCTACTGCGGAACTGGTTGCCTTGGGGGACTTTAACGCACACCACGAATCGTGGTTGGGTTCCTCCAAGACAGACCATGCAGGACGAACTGCCCATGCATTCGCTCTAACTCATGACCTGACACAACTGGTAGTCCAGCCCACCCGGATTCCCGATGTTGACGGTCATGCGCCCTCTTTGCTGGACCTTCTGTTGACGAGCCATCCAACTGGGTATGTTGTGTCAGTTAATGCGCCCTTGGGCACATCGGACCACTGCCTGGTTATGACGTCTGTGCCACGCACTCCGCCTCCATCCTGCGTAAGGATTAGGCGTAAAGTTTGGCACTATTCGTCAGCAGATTGGGATGGAATGCGGGATTATTTTGCATCCATCCCTTGGCGGCAGCGCTGCTTTGATGGGAAAGATCCTTCAGCGATTGCTGAAGCAATTGCAGGCGAGATTGGAATTGCAATGGAATATTATATTCCTTCTTCCGATATCGTCTGTAATCGCAGAGGACACTCTTGGTACAATCGCGATTGCGCTGATGCTGTAAGTCAGAAGCAAGTTGCGTATCGTGATTGGGCCAGGGGTCGCGCACACAAGGATCCCAATATAAAGTCCCTAAAATCAGCGTACAACTCTGCCACCAAGGCCTGTAAGAGGGCCTACATTAGAGCGGATGCCGAGCGCATTGCACGGATAGGTCATGATCTCATAGGTCAACCGGCTAATAGTCGAGTTTACTGGAGTCTAGCCAAAGCCGTGCAAGCTAATTTCTGTCGTCCAGCATTGCCCCCGCTGAGGTACTCTGATGGATCACTGGCTCACGAGCCGCAAGAGAAAGCAACTTTACTTGCCAATCTCTTTGCAGCTAATTCCCGGCTCGATGATCGCAACGCACAACCGCCTATAATTCCCAGTTGCGGTGTCACAATGTCTGAGTTACGATTTAGGCAATGTGACGTGCTTAGAGAATTGCGATCGCTCGATGTTCGGAAGTCCAGTGGTCCGGACGGTATCCCAGCGGTTGTACTTAAAAAATGTGCAGCTGAGTTGTCTCCAGTGTTGACGCGCCTTTACCGCCAGTCCTACCTCTCTGGTGTCGTGCCTCGGGTTTGGAGAGAGGCTAATGTGCAACCGATCCCCAAGAAGGGGGATCGATCTGACCCTGTCAATTACCGTCCAATTGCCGTAACCTCAGTGTTGTGCAAGATCATGGAACGGATCATCAACACCCAGCTTGTCCGTTACCTAGAGGATCACTCTTTGATTGATGATCGTCAATATGGCTTTCGCCAGAATCGATCAACGGGTGATCTTCTGGCATATGTACTGCACCGCTGGGGGGAGGCAATTGATAAGCATGGCGAGGCTCTGGCGATCAGTCTTGACATAGCTAAGGCTTTTGATAGGGTCTGGCACCGTGGTCTTCTCTCTAAACTTCCGGCGTATGGACTTCCCGACAACCTCTGCAACTGGATCTCCGGCTTTCTACATGAACGCAGAATTCATGTCCTTGTGGAAGGATGTGATTCGCAGTTCATGTCGATAAACGCTGGAGTTCCTCAAGGCTCTGTGCTTTCGCCCACTCTGTTTCTTCTGCATATCAATGATATGTTACCTTTAGGTCATACTCATTGCTATGCAGATGACAGCACCATTCATGGGTGCTATTATAGCAAGCCTTCATGTGGTCGGGAAGAAACAGAAAAGAGACGGGAGGAACTTGTCATTGAACTTAACCAATGCTTGCAACGTGTTTCTACATGGGGAGCAAGTAACTTGGTTGAGTTCAATGCCAAGAAAACTCAGGTGTGCGCGTTTTCCTCAAAAAAGTCTCCGTTTTCTCCCCTCCCCACTCTTCAGAACGTCTCACTAGCAATGCGTGACAGCCTCAATATCCTAGGTGTGGATATTCGCAGCGACCTCAACTCCAGGGATTACATCGGGAGTGTCATCTCCACTACATCTCGGAGACTAGGGATCCTGAACAGGGTGCGACGGTTTTTCACGCCCGGTCAACTGTACCTTCTTTATAAGGCACAAGTTCGGCCGTGTATGGAATACTGTTCGCACCTTTGGGATGGATCCGCAAAGTACCTCCTCGATGCCCTGGATAGGTTACAGAGACGGGCTGTTCGCATTGTTAATGATGCAGACGTTACCCATTGCATCGAGCCACTTCAGCTTCGCAGGAACATCGCCTCGCTAAGTGTGTTTTACCGTCTGTATCATGGTGAGTGTTCTGAAGAGCTGTTTCATCTAATTCCCTCCTCTCCTTTCCATAACAGAACCACACGCGCTGGGCTTCGGAATCACAGTTTTACGGTAACTTCCATCTCGGCACGAACTAAAAAGTTCGCTTTGTCTTATCTCTGTCGTACCGTGAAGCTGTGGAACGGTCTCCCAGCCGGTGTGTTCCCTCCTTCTTATGACATCGGGTCCTTCAAGCGTAACGTGAAGAGATATTTAAGCAGGCCGGCATGACAGCGGCGACCACCGATGGATTGCGATCTCTTGGTGGTCGTTGTTGTGTTTGGATTGTAGTGTGCTTACCATCAGGTACAGTACAGTCAATGTGCCGAGCTATTATAAAAAAAAAAAAAAAAAAAACATATCACTCGACCACCATGATTTCTAAGTCTACTATATTGATTGATATTAGTTGTTTAGTTGTGATATTTTATCTTAAACGCTATTTATTTGTTAAAATTGTGAAAATGAAATTGCTATTTTAGTTTCATAGTATAACGTATATTGGTATTGATTAATATAATTAATTATCTTTATCTATAATTTAATAAATCTATATTTCTGTCTGTACATATAATTGTTTTTCCATATTTCTCGATGACGGATAAAGGAAACCATCACAAATATGCCTTTAAATAATTACTTGTTTGTATATCCGGATTTAACTCAAAAATGGCTTGACTGATTATTGTGAAATGTTTTACACGGAATGCTTATGTCATTGGTCAATTGATAGGCTATATGGATTGTTATTAATGTGAGTAAAAATAATATAACGGATAGAAAAGAATGACTGCTTAACATATGCGTGCGTATGCGCGAAGCACCGCTAGTCTTCAATATAATTCCTACAATAAGATTGCTGTAATTCAATAACGTTGTTTTGTTTTCTAGTTTCGATATAGTTCTTTTAAATAACAAGGTAGTGATGTTTACTATAGAACACATTTTACTTTATCGGTATAATGGTAAAATACAGTTATAAATCAAACGTAGTTTATTAATTTAATTACATATGTACATAACTTAATATATGTGATATTTTGTTTATTTCAAGTCGTTTATCAAGTGTTTCTTCTATTAACTCAAAAAATTGTCAAGTGCGTGTCGGGGCACGCGCAGTGTAAGGTTCCGTAGTTGCCTGTCACAATATGCAAACTTAGAAAAGGGCTTTAATTAATTTTCATTTGAATTTATATGAAATTTTATTTTATATTTACTTCTCCAAGTACATTTTTAAGCAGATTGACTATGACTCGTTAACTTATAAAGCCTACTTATCTCTGGTAGTTTTCCTATTAACTTCATTATATACTACTACCATGAATTTTTTACATATCCATAAACAACCATTTAGCTGCAGATGGGGACGACGACATGCTTAATATTTCGCAAACGGATCCTTGAATCGAAAAGTGGTTTTCTCAGAACCACAATATTTTTGAACGACATATCCAAGGGGACACCCTACACGATGTGATAGACTTTGTCGGCGTGATTAATATGTATACCAATACCAAATTACAGCTTTCTAGCACTAAGAATCTCTGAGCTAAGCCGCGGACAGATAGACGAACATGGGGAAGCTATAAGGGTTCCTTGTTGACTTCGGAACCCTAATAACTATTAAAATAAAGATTGGTAGTAGAATCAAATATATATAATATGGTAAGAATCGTAGTCGACGAATTAGTTAACGATATTAACTGTTTTTTTTAATGTTATAGGTTTAGCATTATAGCCACAATCTCACCTGATCTTAAGTGGAGATGTGGCTCAAGATGGTAACATGCTAAGCCTAGTGGCCTAAGACTGACTGTCAAGTGCAGCCGCCGAAACACACCTATTGGTGCCTGGCTACATATTTTCAAATTGAGGGTGGTAGCTAGCCAAGCGGGCATTGGAAAAAGCCCTAACACCATGCTACGCTTTCATCACGATGTTTTCCTCCACCGGAAGCTCAGGCTCACTGCAGGGATTCGAACTCACGTTCATCGACGCGATGTCCGTACACGCTACCACTGAGCCATCATTTCTTCAAACTTGTATTTAACTCCAATGTCATGTAAGGAGTATTGATGTATACCGTAAAACCTTTTTGTATAAAATTCGTCTTGCATAGTGTAGTACGGGATACAAGATCTTCGGAGCTACTTAATGAGTGTTTCTGTTGTGCATTATATATACATTTTTCACCAACTTTATACACGGCTATATATCTTTATGTGACATCGCACAGGCGACTTTACGCGGAAAACATAAAAATAACCCTTCGAATATTTAACACAGATATAAAACCGCCCGTCGCGTCGGGACTATTCTCACATTCTGTATCCAACCCGTCTCATTAAAAGGTGTCTTTATATTTTCGTTCGGTCTCAGCTGCCACGTCTTATCGCCTCTATAAAATCCTACTGATCTAACAGCGTGATATGATAATTGTAATCCAATACATCACTATCTGTTTCATCTTCATATACCTGCTGAATAGGAAGGTGTATCAGTTTTAGAGCGTATTGAGTAATATAATGACGTAGACAGTTATGAGAAAGACATTTCTATTGTCGATAAATAGCAGACGTTAAAACAATGTCGTTTTCTACGTTTTACACTATTCTATTTTTTTTAATTATTGTACGAATTTTATTAATCTAGCTTTTCCCAGATCTACTGTGAGTCTTGGTCCTATAAGGAAACGTATTTCTTAAATTGTCCCCAAGTTATCGTGTAATTAAAATCCGCCTAAACAAGATCAAAGTGTTAGCAGAAATCGCTAAATATTGGCTTCGAAATGGATTATGGCACTATTTTAGAATATTAATGCAGTGTCTTTATAAGTATGTTTATAGTTTTCTAAGGTTATTATTAAAATATTTATGTAAAGTATATAAATATTATCTTATCCGCAAATTTATAAATGTATATTTTAATAAAGAAGCGTGATAGTCTCACAGATTGCTCTTTATTTTCAAATTAAGCATATCTTCTGTTATTGTAACCAAATAGATGAAATGTTAAACAAACATAAAACAAAACAGTTTCTTTTTTGGATTAGAATCGGTGATCTGTTGCTTGAAAAGTAAGGACTACTACCACCACGTCATGATGCGTCATTATTATTACAAATGTTTATAGTTCATTTCTTGAACTTCCTAGACATGCACCTTAAAAGAGAGCAAATACGTTTGGAACACAAATTGCAAATCAGTTTAAAAGATCTTCGGCTGGTATTATGATGTTTCCAAGAAACTGCTTGAATATTGTCCATATATTTATATGAATATTGTATACTCTTGGTCCACGCAAATTGTTTGGAATTACCTTTGTCTACGTTCAAATAGTATTAGAAAGAAAGAAGAGAGACATTTTTAAATGAGGAGGAAGTTGCAAGTTGATAAACGTGATGGGTCTCATGAAACCATTTCGAACGAAGCACCTTACGATGTCGGGCTTGTTGCAAGAATCGATTATGTTTGACATTAGGTACCAACTCGATTGCAGAGTGAAAGGTTCATGACGTTTAATTATTGCAGTCGCGACGTATATTATGTAAACGATACAAACGATTTTACATGACACGTTACTAATGAGTTATGTCCAAGTTGCCACGACACAAATTAACAGCACAACCAAGCCAAGGAATTAGCATTCTTTTAATTATTTGCAGAACGAACCGTTGATCGGAAGTGCCTGTGGTGAGTATACACTTTCGATTTCGATAGTTTGATTATTTTAATAATAACTGCCGATTTATGTGTCGTATTTCTTTGTTACGTTTTGTTATGTTCTTTGTTAGCAAAATGCGTTCTTTTCTCACATATTTAAAATATGAGGTAATTAAATTTTCCAATACTAAGATATAAATTTGATAATACGAGTAAATTGTAATGAATTTTAATATATCACTAAAATGAAATATCGTCGATGACAATTACGCATATTTAAAATTCAACCTTTCACACGAGCTTATGAAACGTAAGCAGTTCGATGACATTTTGTAGCATTCAGTTTAATTTCGTTGTTAACAAGAATATAACAAGATAACAAGTATGGACTTAAAATTAAGAAAGAAATACTTTCTTTGTACATTTTTAATACTTGAGTAAAGTTTAATTGACGAATTATAAAAAAAAAATTCTTTACTTCTTTTACGGCATTTAGTAGAAGTACAATTAAGAGCTGAGATCATCTGACAGAAGGAAATGTGTCATGATGAAGATAGCTATCATCAATGATAATAATGTGAATTCATTTTACTGACTTTTATTATTTTTAATTGTGTTGATATAATTTAACGTTGTACATATAAACATTATTTTGGTTTGATTATTGAAATATTTTTAAGTTTAAGATTTTGTCAAAACGAAAAGTAAAACAGTGATTAATAGACCGAATCGTAATACCTAAGTAACTGAATATAAGTACCTATGTTACAGTATTTTTTTTTATACTACAATGGTGGCAAACAAGCATACGGCCCGCCTGATGGTAAGCGTCTACCGAAGCCTATGGACGCTTGTAATACCACAGGTATCTCTAGCGCATTGCCGACCTTGAACCCCCTCCCCCAAGAAGCTCTGGAAAACCTACTAAACGCATGAACACAACACTAAGTCATTTGGCTGCGATCTTCTGTAGGGTGAATGTATTCCACCAGTCGGGCTGCACCAAGTAAAGAGGAATCTTAAAAAAAAAATCTCTGTGCCTTACATCTGTTAATGTTTGCAAACTTCATTAATTTTTCATACAATGATATATTATTTAAAAAAAAAGATCTATGTGATACTGATTTTTCGTTGATTAAAATTAAAATCGACGTAGACTGCGTCGCGCCGCTATCCCCTGCCGCGAAATTCGTCGTAAATAAATGTCGCAGCTGGTTCCGAAGAACATCGCTGCGTGAACGATTAAAAAAGTTAAAAATACATTCTTGTTATACACTCGTTTAAGGATTTAATTACTTGCACTGGTGATGGGCTTCACCCTTATACCCTGTCCCGTGTCGCCCGCGTCTGCACGCACGTGATCGTAAATTCTCGTTTCCTTAATGATCCGTACACTGTTCCGCGATGAATTACCGCTTAGTCTTGTGGATTTGTGCACGAAATTATTTTTCTTACCAGATATTGTGAGCGTGGGTTTCTTGTAATGGATCGTAAGTCTTTAAGTGGTTTCTCGAGTTCATCGCAATTTAAGAATCAATATAGTATGCAAGATTGTATTTCATTAAGTATTTTATCTCGTTTTGTATCGAATAAAATTCATCGTTAGATAACGCTCCCGAAGTTCTTTCTTTAGAGATATTTAGAATTAAAAAGTTATGTTAAAAAATCTCCAGTATGTTATTTTATCAGTCCTTTTTAGGGTTCCGAAGTCAACAAGGACCTCTTATATAGTTTCGCCATGTCCGTCTGTCTGTCCGCGGCTTAGCTCAGAGTTTTTTATTACTAGAAATTTATAATTTGGTATGGGTAAACATTATGTATATATATACATATATTATGTATACATTGTGTATTTGGTATGGGTTAGGTACTCTATACGTATATATAAATAAATAAATACACGTAAAGGGGGAGTTAATATTTTTTCTCGTTGGATAGGTCGTTGAAAAATATTGCGGTATGTAAAATATTAAGCTTTAAAATGCTAATTTTTGTCATTTACTAAGTGGTTGTTTTTAAAACTATCACAGCTAAGTAGGCTTTACGAGCTGACAAGTAATAGTCAACCAACATATAAAATGTACTTTGATTAATTATATTGAAAATTACTTAAAGCTCCTCTTTCTATATTGTGATGGAAAACTACGGAACCTTAACTGCACGTGGCTCGACTTGCACTTGACAATTTTTATTTTATAAGTTTCATCACTAAATAAACATTTGTGAATTGAAAGGCTGGTATTATTGTCAGGTGTTCTCGGTCATGGATAAATCTATTGCTGACATTTTTTGTAATATTATGGGCGTTTTGCCACATCCTTGCCTTGCACATTCAGTAACGTTTCTTTATGGGTATATTAATTCAATTTACTTCACAATGCGATATCGAGTATCGCGAATAAGTGAACATCAGGTCTCGGTATACGCCTTCAATTGCCCTCAACTAGGATTCTTCCTGGTCTCAATGCAGTCGGTGTACCGTTTGTAAACGTGATACTTCCTCTGACACGAAATCTGTCTGCGTGTGATTGCGGCCCCTTTACTTTAATCAAATGGCTGCGACAAAGGATTGAAAGGAATGCTCCTCGATTTCGTACAAGCGATCAGTATTGGCTGCGAATTTTCTTTTATGGATTGCCGACATTTTTATCAACGCCTCCGTGAAATAGACTTTTTTAATATTTTATTGTATTTTTGTTCCGATATCTTTTAAATGAACCACTGATTATTTAAATAATTACTTGACCTTTCAGTCTTGTTTGACGGCTAAGATATTTGTTAGAGAAAACTTTAAAATTCTTGATTTTTTTTAAAATAATACATAGTTTTAGTATTGTGATATGTTTATGATGAGTACATTAGTATAAAATGTTTTAAATGATGATTAGAATAACAACTTTTTTTTTAATCAGAATACCTTTGCACTTTTTTATGATAACGATAAAATTGAATGTAAATAATATGATAAAAATTATATCACTGTCGCGTTCATTACAATAATTGATTGTACTAGTGTAAGTGAGCTACGATTACGAATAAACACTATTGTAAAGTTGTTGGATGTAGTGTCTTGAATATTATCTACATATTAGTAATATGTTACAATACGTTACAAAAAATAATACAGTTCCGAGTGAACCGCGTAGTAATACAGTACAGAATAAAGTTCTACACAGTGGCAACTAACGTTAACGTAAAAATGAGTTTTATTAATAAAGTGGTTGTGATAACAGGCGCCGCTTCGGGAATTGGTCAAGCAATCACTTTTCATTTTGCAAAACTGTCAGCCAGGTTATACTTAGTTGATACGGATGGAGAAAACCTAAAGCGGAACAAAGTGAAAAATTAAGTCGAACAAAAGTGTTTGTTGCAGTAGCTGATCTAAGAAAAGACGAACTAGTAGAAAAAATAGTTACTGACACAAACAAGCAATTCGGTAGAGTTGATGTTGTTATCCATTGTATTGGAATATTTAAACCAAGCAAAATGTTGGACTCCAATGTCATAGATGTCTACGATGAAGTAATGGCGACTAATTTAAGAAGTGTTGTTAGTATGACCAATCGCGAAGCACCCATACTAGCAGAATCCCAAGGAAGTCTTATCTACATTTCAAGTGTGTCGGCTATATTATCTACATCTGAATCATTTGTTTATAATGTATCAAAAGCGTGTTTGAGCCATTTTTCCAAGTGTATTGCTCTAGAATTGGCACCAAAAGGTGTACGAGTTAATTGTATTTTGCTTAGAGCAGTGAAAACAAACCTATTGGTAACTACGGGCATACTGAGTCACCAAGGAAATGATGTATTTTATAAGAAGGCTGAATCCAAGATGCCTTTAAAGCATATTGCGAAGGCTGACGAAGTAGCAGAATTAGCTGCTTATCTAGCGAGTGATAAAGCTAAAAGTATGACTGGAGGCAATTATGTCGTCGATTCTGGAATATCACTGATAGGATGCCAAGACTTATGAGAAGTAATTAAATTGTTAATCTTATTTAACTATTTAACTTCTATAATTGTGTTCCAGTTTTTATTATAAATTGTATATTAAAAATGTTTATTATTATTATATGAGTTATGTTGTGTAATAGTTCAGTGTTTTTCAATATATTTTTATAATTAAACATCTATAATATAATATAATAAAGCGGAAGAGTTCTTTGTTTGTTTAAACACACTAATCTCTGGAACTATAGTCGGATTCGAAAAAAATATTTTTGTGTATGAATGCCGGATTCATTGTGGTATAGTATGGCTATATAGAATTAGGCTAGGCCTCTCAGCTAGCCTTAAATATTGTTTTTTTTTTATTGACAACCGCTCACCCGAACTGCTTTATCCGCGTGTGCTGGCGTTATGGTTAGTGAAACGTAAATACAATGTTCTACAAAAATATTGCTCCTTAGTACATCTAAAGAAAAGTCCGTGATACTACTCGTATGCCTATCTTATATATGCCTATCTTATATACATAAGCCACAATAAGGTATTTTGTATTTTTTTTATTGAAAATTGAAAACTGTTTTATTAGCATTATTATTAAGCGTGGCATATTAACCCTTACTTCATCAACAAGACATTTTATGTAGATAAACTTTGTCCTTTATAGCATGCTATTTGGATGAATAGTTTGGGAAATAATGTAAAATTAAAATAAGTCAACACTCGGCTCGGGCCTATGGCTATAGATGTAGTGTGAACGAGCTGTGTGAGTTGTGACGCATAACCAAGGCCGCCCGATAAAAATATTGTCCATATTGAAGTATTATAAATCATCAATCAGCATCATTTCTTATGAATAATACGCGGTCGAAACCGCAATAAACCGAAATAAAAAATTAAAATAAATTGAATTTTTTCCTATTCTGTTCAGAGATTTTTAAAACAATTTTTCACTATATAAATTATCACTGATATCAATTACATTGAAAATGATAATTGGTAAAGTCGTGTGTGTTAGTGATTGGTTTATTGTTATAACGCTGAGGTTGTTTTTTTTTAGAGCTGACTATACTGTTAGCCTTAGGAGCCCTGGAGCCTTTGCAGCTTTTACAGCTTTACCGGGCTTGGGGGCGAGCGCTTAAGGCACTCAGCCACGAAAGCTAAGCAACAACATCCGAGGGTGCCAAAGTGGCCGAACCTCGGCTCGGACTGTTGCGCGTCTGCAATTAAGTCGCGATCTGACTAATTCCCTATCCGTAATTCGATCTAAACTAACTATACATATATACATGTTTCTTCCCCTTAGGAGGAGGGAAGGAACATGTGTATGTGTATTTAGTGGTCTGAAAATTTTTGTCTAATCTAACTAGGCAAAAAAAAAAGGTCCCTTACAGAGCCTATGTACCTGTGTGTTGTGCATGTGTGTATAATGCAGTGTCATGTATGTCTGTGAAAGCTAGTGATTGTAGAGTCACTGTATCGCGCGAGCGGCTGCTTGGCTCAAGGGCTCCATACTGATGGATCGGACCTAGGCTTGAGTTGCCGCGGAGGAGGGCGGTCGTGGCGGGTAATGGTGAGGTAAATAACTTATGTTCTTGAGTGATTCCGCTTATCCACTGCTAAATAAACAATCTTGAAGTTTTGTACAGGAATAGACGAATTATGTTATATAACATCAGCTAAGATTCTCCTATCTTGTTGTTAAGATTGTTGTTATCAATTATTTGGCAAACGGAAACCTATTATCAAGATTAAAATTTTAATCTAACATACCTTTACGATGAAACTACGGCACATAATTTACAAATTACCATTAGCATTACTTATTTTGTAGCGTTCTGTATAATTATTTACATTTTTACAGTATATTTAGATTTATAACAGTATGTTTATTTATTTAGTTTAGGGTATTTTACAGTTTTCGCCTGGTTATCACAAGCAAATTGAACATTTGTCACAAAGCACCTTCAAGTTTGTTCTCCCAACCACTTTCGAGGACTTCCATTTGTTGACGTAGGGTGTTAATGTCTTCTACAATATAGTCTCTTAACGTTAAGAACATATTCGCTCTTTGGAAATTATGCTTCTTTGAATAGTCACACTAGATGTTATGTTTTTTTTATCGTTGTAGGTTTGGTAGGTTGTTGGTCACAATCTCACCTGATGTTAAGTGACGATGTGGCCCAAGATGATAACACTAAACCTAGTGGAAGACTAGCTCTCAAGTGCAGCTGCCGGAACACATCTATTGGTGCTTGGCGACAGATTTTGAACTTGAGGGTGGTAGCTAGCTAGGCGGGCATTAGAAAAAGCCCTACCACCATGCTATGGTTTCCTCACGATGTTTTTCTTCACCGAAAGCTCAGGCTCATTGCTGGGATTCGAACTCACGTCAATCGACGCGAAGTCGTACACGCTACCACCGAGCCATCATTGCAGAATGTGTCGCATACCATCGAGTGTGACTATCTTCACCGCAATGAAAAGAATTTTAGTAAGCAAATGCATAGTGTAGACTTTATGTTACGCGTGCGACAGACTGGGGGCTTACTCTCATATTTTTTTGAAATGCTCCTAAAAAAATTTAACTTCCAAAACATACATATTTACCGTCACAAGGTTTTACCAGTGAGCCAGTGATAGAGCTAATGAATGGTGTTAATTATTCTACTATTTGTGCAGAATAAAATTTTACTGTTAATTTTTTTTTTGTTTTGATTATACTGTAGGCTTGAAGGCCCTGAAGCCTCAGAAGGATTTTATAGCTTTACCGGGCTTGGAAACTGTTCATACAATTTATTTCTATAATATTATCAGTCATATTTGGATTTTCATTTATTATTAGTCAAATTAATGCGTATTATGTTCGTGTAACTTCTTTGTAAACGCTTGACTGAATACAGCTTCGGTCAATTTGAAACGTAACAAAGGTTTATGTAATACGAATCCTCCATTTAAAACATAAAATATTCAATAAAAACAAAATTTTGATACGTTCCGCCAAATCTCGTTGCTTATGAGATTTTTTATGATCCGTGAAATGTCGGTACACAAAATAAAATGTTCAATTTATAGTGTTCATAATACTCCGGGATCGTATGCAGTGTTTTATACCAATGCCATTAATTTATAATATTTAAAAAAAAACTGTTGGTAAGTAATATAAAACAAAATTGTAGTAAAGTATTTTTCGTATTCGGAAATAACTGTTTCTTTAAGCTATATATTAGATTTATTATTATTATAAGTGATGAAGCTGTTTGGAACCATAAACTAATATAAGCAGGGTGGACGCCGTCCGACTTTGTCTGGCACAGACAATTTCACGCGCGCTTACCTAATGTTTACCGAGCGATTTGCCGCCAGTATGGAGATAGACAGTCGTTTTTCTTAGCCGTCTGCCCGTTCGAGCGTGGTTCAGCTACGTTTTGTACATAATTATAGTAAAATTGATATTATTTTACTGAAAAATGTTCTCTAAAAAATCTCCATAACATTTATAAAATAAATACACTAAGTCTTTATATATTATATCTATAACTAATTATTGTGATCACCTATTGTTGTGGTTTTCTACGGAAAATATCTGAAACTTTGTATTCACAATAATATGTCAATTTTTAAGGGTGTAGTTATATTATGTAAGCCAACCTAAAATTCTGTGTTCGTTACTTTAAATTTACTTCCAGTATTATGCAGTACATATACATACAGTTTAAAAAATATATTTACAAACGCAAATAATGATGCATTATAATGATACGTTCCCCTAGGATTCTATATAAAATATGATTTTGTTTGATACAGTGACTCTACATTCACTAGCTTTCACAGCCACACATGACACTGCATTGTACACACATGCATAACACACAGGTACATAGGTTCTGTAAGGTACCTTTTTTTGCCTAGTTAGTTTAGACAAAAAATTTCAGACCACTAAATACACATACACATGTTCCTTCCCTCCTCCCAGGGGGAAGAAACATGTATATATGTATAGTTAGTTTAGATCAAATGATAGGGAATTAGTCAGATCGCAACTTATTTGCATACGCGCAACAGTCCGAGCCGAGGATCGGCCACTTTGGCACCCTCGGATGTTGTTGCAAAGCTTTCACGGCTGAGCGCCTTAAGCGCTCGCCCTCAAGCCTTGTAAAGCTGTAAAAGCCGTAAAGGCCCCTAAGGCTAACAGTATAGTAAGTTCGAGAAAAAAAAAAGATTTTGTGATTAAGATTAAAATAAAAGTAAATATTGCCAGTGCGTAAAGACACATGATGAAGACAATACTTTATATTATCATCATCATAATACGTATGATTTATAGATACTTACCTATCAGTAGGTAAAGATAGTGGACTAAATCATTTTTTTAATTAGCCTTTTTTGTGTCTCATTGTTTCTTTTATCACACAAACTCACCTTTCTATTCCACGACGTCCTGCCAGTCTTTTAGGAACAAGACATAGATAAGTATTACTTATTCCACTTCTCTTAAGGATTAAAATTAAATCCTTTTTTTTTCAATTTAGTTTGGTTCATATTGCATTTTTAACGAATACAATTTTTAAATCATCGCTGTATAAAAACGGTGCATCAGTCATTTAGTCTGGCGTAGATGATAAATTGCATAAAGTTCGTTCCGAAATTACGCGTTTAAACTTTTGCAAATGAAGAAGGTACAACAGAAATACTTCGGAATATCATTATATAAAATTTACACACATTTTGTCATTAAAAATCATAATAGTTAAAAACCTATGCATTTTCAACGTATCCAGTTTAAACTTACTAATATATTTAAAACTTGTATTACTTAAAAAAAACGCATTTAAATATATTGTACGTTTATCAAATTGATACAAATCTTCCATTGATTCAATATTTAACAATAACATAGTCCTATGTTTTACGTTGTTTTCTATTTTTTTGGGGAGCCATTTAAATGAGTATGCTTCTTTACCGCCGCGATCGTATCGTCCTATCGGTTCCTTAACCCTTTAATACATGCGTTACAGTTTCTAGTTTAATTAATTTTTTCGTTGTTACGAGCAACGTAGTACTAAAACTTACGTAGTACTAAAGTCAAATATAATGTTGCATGGGCAACTTAAACGTAGTCCGTATTTCCCGTAGCGTGGAGCAATAAAGTAAGCAGTTTTACAAGTGAGTGCTTCAAGAACGAATGCTCGGGTTAGCATACACCCAATATTCTTATTTTATGAGTTAAAAATCTTGGAAGAATGTTAGCCGAAGAAGAGCTAACACAGTTCGCTGGTTAATATTCAACATTGTCGGTCTTGTAATTTATAAAATTGAGTCCTTTCACAAGGTCAACAATTCTGTTAATAGTTTTTGTTAAAAACCCGTAGTCATTAATTAGCTCGAGTTAATTCGATGTATTCAATCGAGAAAGAGGAATGCTCGCCCGACAAAAAAGCGTTTACATTATGTTGTCGTACGGTGCAGTGCGTTCCAATTAAGAGATGTTTATTCATCCCTTCGTCGTCATACGACTTCTCTGACGGCATTGTCGGAGGACTTAGCTGAACGATTGTTCCAAAATTTTCAAAACACTTTGACAATGCTGCCGTAATTTGTTCCATCCTCTTGGATGTTTAATTGTTTACATTGGGAAAATACGGGACGCCCTTGCGTCGGTACTGGATTGCCGCTTTGTAATTCTACTTGAATCTTGAAGCGATTCGCATTCGATGTTTATTTGCTCGAAACCTTTATAATCATTTGAATACCTCAAGGGAATTCAAATGATGTCATTGTTAATGTTTGCATACACGAATATTTCAGCAGAAGAGAAGTAATTGATTTTAAATTTCAAATATAACAACAATAATAAATTACTATAGTTATATAGATATATTAATAGTACTTATTTATTGAAATTTTTTGTCTAATTTATAGTATTATCATACTTAAAACTTTCAAATGAGTTTTCATTGTCTTTTTTAAATAACTGGTTAGTTAATTGGGCTACTGAGAACCCCTTCCTTTGTTATACACGAACCACACCCCGCATTTATCTAAGCAGTAGTTTATTATAAATGATAAACGAGCTCCCAATCGATTTGAATAACAAGCAGGCAGATGCTCTTTAATCCTTTTGATTTCATTAAACGCATGCGCTCTGCAGCCCTTGTCGGAAATATCACTCGAGTGTGGGTCTCGATTCAACTATAGCCCGTTTATAACAAGTACGATCTTAACGTAATAAAAAGAATAATCTACAGCTTCTTCGTTTTTTTAAACTATTGTATTTTTTTCTAAGTGAAATAATGGCAATTCATTTTGTCTTTATTACGTGACCGTATAATGTTTTGTTGGATTTAAATCTTTTTAAATGTAGTTTTGTATGTATAGTACAAAAAAGTGAAGAAGTTGTGTGTGTCATCCCAACAATGTATTTATTGCACGAATTTGTTAACTGTGTGATTTTTTAATGATTTCCTAAAATTAATGTCTACTATCTATTTTTATTGTTCAGGAAGCAATCATATAAAATATCTGTGGAAATTAATCACACATATCGAAATATAATTTTAAAGTGTTCATAGCATGATATCAATAATTAACTTCATAATACCAATGACTTAGTACGTATGGACAGTGTCTAAGTCTTTGTTTTGTTATAAAAAATGTAGTACTTACTTCCGATCTCGTGATATAAATTTATTAATCATATTTGCTACATATTATTATCATTTTAATGAAAATACTTATTGTGTTAATTGAAAACTACTGAACCAATATGAATATTATTTTCAAATGTATATAAGACTGTACCTGAGGAAGGATTTAAGCTAATTTTACACTATTCTATAGAGGTTACGCAGTGACAATAAAACACGCAGTTTCCGTTAACCAAGCTTTTTCGTTAACATGAACGAAATCGCAGGTACCAGCTAGTTTAGAATATATATTTAGATATGTGTTTAATTTTAGTAAATTTCGTTGATCAATATAATTAAATATAGTAATGCTCCCAGCAAAGCTATTTTTGCAAAGGTTATGGAAATTAAAAGCCTAATGGGACGACAAGTTAAGTGAAGCTTATAATATATAGAGATAATAAAAACAGGACAATCACAAAGATAACTAAGTGAAAGTATTGATGCGCTGTGCATTTTTAGTACCCCCTACATCAACTTACAATTATAAATGAAAAAGTCAACTCATGTTTTTAATAATACAATTCCATGGTACCATAGTACCTGTATATTTCATTCAAGAGTTCACAATTTATAAAGATGTCTCGTAAATAAGGGCAGCCTGTATAGTATTCTGTCTCAAGGAAAATTTAACTCGAATATCCAATCAAGATTTTGTTCCTTTTTCACATGCAAACTTACGATATTGAGCGAATTACGTATCCAATTGTATATCGTCAGTTATACGGCTCGCAGCGGGATGCCTTGCTGGTGTTGGCTGGCAGACCTCTCATCTCCATAAGGACCGGCTGCGGCGGTATGATGTAGCTTGAAACCCGGTTTTCTTGACGGAACATTATTTTAGGCATGTGACTGTGATCGATTCGGTGGAATCTTCCCTGGGACAGTGCTGGTTTTTATGGATATCGACGTACAATGTAAAAAGTATCAGTAAGGCACTAGCAACAAGATAAAAGATAAATAGATAAGTGAGAAATTTGCTAGATTTTTGAATTTATTTTCAACTTAAATCTATACTAGTAATATTGTAAAGACGTAAACTTTTTTGTTTTTATTAGGTAAAGTCTGAAATCTGGGAATTTGAAAACTTTTTCACTGATAGAAAGCTACGTTCTTCCCGAGTGACATACACTATAATTTATAATCCTTTTCAATTTAATATTGTAAATGTCGCGGGCGGTCGCTAATAAATTAAAAAATAACCACTTTTAAAATATGGTTATTTTAAAGGTGTATTTTTAATATGATAAAATCTATGCTAATATTATAATAAAGCAGAAAAATTTTTCCTTTGTTTAAATACGCTACCAGTCGGAGACGAAACATTATTTTTGGATATGATAGCCAAATTCGCGAATTGATTAGATCTCTCAATTAGTCTTAAATATTGATGTTTAGTAAGTCGGTTCAAATACCGGCTTTATCGTACGCTGGCGTAATGGTTAGTGATACGTAAATACTGTTCAAACGTAAGTACAAAAATATTGTTCCATAGTATATCTACTATCTTAGTACATCTACGATACCATATGCCTATCTTTTATATATAAGCCACAATAAGTTTTTTGGACAAAAATTTATTGAAAATTTTTAAAAGTGATTTATGAGCGTTAATATTAGGCATAGCATGTTAATCCTTACGAAAGAAAGTTACTGCATCATAAAAATAATTTTATGTAGATAAACTTTGCCCTTTATAGCATTTTATTTTAATGAATAGTTTGGCAGAATTTTAAATTAAAATAATTAATCACTCGGTTCGGTGTACCTAATAGTGGCGCGAACGACCCGTGTGAGTTGTGACGCATAATCCTGGCCACCCAATAAAAATATTGTCTATACTGAAGAATTATAAATCATAAATAGGCGATTTTTTTTTTTAATTTAAAATATTAATGTGATTCAAACTGCAACATGTAACTTTTTTACTGTAATTTCAATACTATTTATAAATTTGAATCCAGTCCCACTATACATTCAATGTGTGGTTTCCGACATCCAGCCAGAATATTCGTCGATGAAGATGATGTAGTGCGCGCGAGTTAACACGCGTGTAGTTATGATGAATCGTCGGCATTTTGACCTTTGTTTTGGTCAGTTTCGTGTTATTTATTGATTCGGTAATTCACTGCGGTAACACATCGTTTGTCTGAATGTTTACAGTTGTGATTAAAATCTGTAAATCATTATTGCTTTATTGTAATGAGATTTGTTAATAGGCTTTACAGAAAGTTCTGTATAAGCGATATAACATTATTTTGTTGCTTTTAATCAATTTACGTAGTTATAGGAAACCCAAATTTTATATTTATGAATATATTATTATAAAATAAATTGTGTGTATTTATGTACGCACGTAAGAGGTTATATTCTTCGGCGTAACAAAACAAAAATAACTCCAAACATTTTATACCGCGTTTGAACAACATGATCAAATTAACCATCAGTGACAATAATGTAAATTAATTGTATTTGTTTTTTATTTTATTTTAGTTTTCCTTTTATTTGTGAAATAATTTAACGGGTCTGATAAGAAAGCTCAAGGTCACTCCAAGTGTAATGGAGCAAGCTATGCTCGGAGTTTCTCTGCTTGATCGAATCAGAAATGAGGAGATCCGCAGAAGCACCAAAGTCACAGATATACTCGTAGCTCTCAGAATTGCTAGACTTAAGTGGCAGTGGACGGGGCACATCGATCATAGAACGGATGGCTGATGAGGCCGTAGAGTTCTCGAGTGGCAGCCACGTATCGGAAGACGCAGCGTAGCCAGACCCGCCGCCACAAGGTGTACCGACGACTTAGCACCTAGACCTAGCAGAGGAGCGCTCGTTGTTGCGATCTTTGGGGGTCGTCTATGTCCAGCAGTGGACGCTGTCGGCTGAATGGATGGATGAGGGATGGTGTATAAATAAGCATTATACAAAATAAAAGCCAGTAAGCCACAATATTGTCATTGATGACTAACTTCACTATATCGTATTTCGTCACAAGATGCGCGTGCTTTTAATTTTACTCTGTACTGATCGTACCTCAAAAAAATATATACATTCAAAAAACCGTGTCGTCTCTACTTTACACAACCGCTTATATAGGAAAACCGATGAAACCTTTTTATTCTATTTATGAAATAGCTGAACCGACTATACACATCTTGATACTTTGTAATAATTAAAAGTTGTAACGTAGATACTTTAAATAATAATTGTGGGGTCCCATTAAATCAACACGGACAATTAACCTTCGTTAGCCGCCAATAAATAGCGCACTTAGTGAATAGATTTACGACTAGATATAATTAAACAACCCTCTACCGGTTACGGTAGCAAGTGCATCCATAACGTATTCGACGTTTAGAACTCGTGCCAGGCGATAAATCATTTCAATAGTACGTACATTGCGTTTTAGTTGCGTCCGCGCCACTCTAAGCGAGCGTCGGTTTTCTATAGTTCTAATTCAACTATCCATCTTTCTCAATCTTTCTTTAAAATATATAAATCTGTATAAAACTATCATAATACTTACGTTAATAGAAGTTTAATACATTTCGAATATTTCCGTGAACTAATAAAACGTCCAATTTCGCTGAGATCGATGAGTCAACGCGCGCTGAATTGAACTACATAGTTATTGGTATTTTTAAAATGTAAATATTAGCTCAGTAAAATAACATGATATCTAAAGGTAGGCACGTTAGAACATAAGAAGAACAGTGATTAGACGCTATCCAATAAATATAAATAGATAGACCTCCGTAGTTGTTATGCTAGCCGGTCATTTGTTACAAGCAGTTATAGAATAGTTTTTACGTATCACAACGCGCTGCACCAATACTGTTTGCTATGTCGTGTCGTTGTGACGTGTAATCCAGTCCCAATCTGGTGGTCGGGTTGTAATACCGTGCCATCATGAAAAAATACATAGTTCTTAGTTTCCATTAGATAACTAGATGTGTATGAAAATATTTCTTTTTAACAGACTTCAAAAAAGAAAGAGGTTATCAATTCCACTGTATGTTTTTTTGTATGTTTGTTACGCGATTAGTCCGCCAATTATGAATTGATATTAATGATTTTTTTTTTGTTTGGTAAGTCATACTTCAGAAGTGGTCCCATATAAATTTTATAGAAATTGATAAGCGCTTTTTGAAAAAAAAAAAAGTAATTAAGTGGACATAGAACTAAAACACTCAGAACGTCAGTCGTTGCACGAAGAGTGAAGCCATTTCAAGTTAGCTTTTAAAGGCTACGTACGTAGCTCAACGCGTCATTGTTAAAAATGAAGTCATAGTGCAAATAGCTTCCGCAATTTTCACAAAATATCACTTATTGCGCAGTGAAAGAATGTCACAGCTCAACACATAAACATTTAAATATCTTATTCACGGGACAGCACTACCTAAAACAGAACATTTAAATAGAATATTTCACATTATTGTGATTATTATATTTCTCTAATAATCCTCAATGAAAGACGATCGTAATGACTGACGCGACCATGATGAAGAAAATCGAACACCGCACTGTGATTAAATTCCTAACAAAATAAAAACAAATAATCCTTCATGAAGATATGATGGCTTTTTACCCCTAAATGCCTTACCACCATGCTGTGGTATCATCACATTGTTTTCGTTCATCGAAAGCTCAGGCTCATTTCAGGGTTTCGAAGGTTTCGACTCGTTGTCCGTATACGCTACCACTGAGCCATCATTGCTTCATAATTCACCTTCTTATTGATTGAAACATATTTGGCTTTTTAATTATAATTATATTTAACCCTGATCTTTTTGAAATCGACTGCGTAACGTTTTAATATTATAATTGATTAAAATAAAAAATAACACTCGCTATTTAATGTATTATAAATAATATTGCGTTAGAACGAATGTATTTAATGTTTACAAAATTTATAATCAGTTAGCATCATCGAGATTGGAATGTCCTTGGGCATATATTTTTAATAATCCACACAGAATTAATAAGGCCGGCTCCGCCCCATAGGCGTCGACGTTATGATTAATATCACAAGTGTGTAAACGACTACCGGATACGATTCTATCGTCCCACAACTGTACTCCCCGCCTTATTCTTAGCTGATGTTTAATTCACACGACCATATTATTGACACTAGTTACCCACACTAAAATAATATTCATATACCTATTACATAGATATGTATAAACATGAATATAACAATATAATTGATCATTTGATTAACTTGATCTTTTAAATGCTTTGATTGAGATTCTTATGGGGTTTTCAATCTTGTTCAAAGTCTATAAATGTACTGTATAACCACCAACAATTACAGCTCATTGGTTCTTCTCTGAATTGTTTTAACAGTAAGCTATTAGAAAGGGTCTTATAGGTGTTAGTAGCCTCTTTTTCGTTTTGTGAAGAATTAAAAGATTACAATGTTTCTTTTTTGTTTGTCAACAAAAGTTATTTTTTATTGTTAATCCTTCCAAAACGTTTAAACCAGAAAAGATGCAATGGATTTTATTTTCTATTTAAAAAGTTTCTATTATGATCGCCTAACTTTTTAACCAATATAATAGCATTTTTTTTTTGTATGTACAGTATACACAATAAGTGTAAATGTAATCCTTATAATCCGCGCTGGACGTTGTGTTGTTATTAAAGAGAACGTTACTAGAGATGTAGCTAAAATAAATGCAAAGTTGTCTAAACAAAAATCAGTACAATTGTTTTCGTGAATTTCCATTTGTAACTATGCTGTGGTTTTAGTTAGGAGTTTGACCGTGTCGTTCCAAAAATGTTGTGTAATTAAGCCGCGACTGCACGTGACTGAGGGCACCTGCCACCAGGCCGCGCCGGCCGATCGTGCCGATATGCCTCAATACTCATCGGTGAATATCACTGACTCTTTCGGTATTTTAAATACATATCTAGTTATGTACATAGAAAAAACTACGGATAAATGTTTGTGTCCAGTTTATCTTATTTTAATCAAATATTTTGATAAAGTATCTTTTTAGATGTCAGTAACATATTATAAGTAAAAGTCAAACAGGAAATAAACAAAGGTCAAACGAAACTGTACCTTCACCAAACACTTACAATAAATTTCTATACGCTTCTGTAGCATTTCTTCCTTGTTGGAATTCGTACAAAATACAGTGGCGTAAATGACTTTGTCGGTAGCCATGGGTACACGATCACGTCTCACTTAATTCTAACAAGAATGATCTTCGTTTTAGTTCATCTGCGACGAAAATGTGTATACATTGTTAGCGATCAAAAGAGAGAGCCAAATATGTGTCACAGGAATATGCGCATACTTGTTGAAACTGATTGTAACCGGAGCGGACAGAACTTTCCGGTAGACCTATTATTATCGCTATAGGCTTGTATTCGTAGTGGCCAAAATCACACCTGATGTTAAGTGACGATGTGGCCCAAGATGATAACACGCTAAACCTAGTGGAAGATTGGCTCTCAAGTGCAGCTGCCGGAACACACCTATCGGTGCTTGGCGACAGATTTTCAACATGAGGGTGGTAACTAGCCAGACGGGCATTAGAAAAAACGCTACCACCATGCTATGGTTTACTGACGATGTTTTACTTCTCCGAAAGCTCGGGCTCATTTCAGGGATTCGAACTGACGTCAATCGACGCGAAGTCGTACACGCTACCACTGAGCCATCATTCCAAATTCTCATACAACCGCTGTTATTCAGTATATGTGGAATGAATGGTTTTATATTTTTGCTTATGATGTCTTGGAAATCACCTAATTGTGTTTTGGGAAACATGGTAAATGCATTTTGGTTAAAATATGGCGTGGTAAAGAATAGCTTAAATTCTGAAAGTGTTAGTGTATTGAAGAAGCAAGGCGTCTGTCGCTTTTTCAGTGTAGTTCTTCCATAGTGTGTGGAAGAATTGTCCGATCTTGACATATAGCTGCGCCGCGTTCGCACATATGTCCAAACATAACTTTGCCCGCATGCAAAGAGTCCAAAATCGGTTTCTCCGTCGCCTGCTTGACCCTCCAGCCTTCGTTAGGAACATGGACCTGCACAGGGACATGAGGCTTCCCTCGATAGAAGCTTATGTGAAATTTCTCACCAGGAGATACTTCGATAGCGCTTCGAATCATCCCAACCCGCTCGTAAAATCCACCGTGAACTACGTCCCAGACAACTCGATCCCCGTTGCCAAACGTTATAAACGCCGTCCGCGAAATCTCTTTGTCGATCCCGATGACGACATCGAGAACGCTAACAATTTCTACACGTCTGCTCCCGCAACATATGCGTGCTCGCGCCCACGCCCGCGAAACCACCGTTCCCTCCGCAGGGGACGTACGGTTAACTTCGCTCCCGCACACCCGCCACGACCGCCCTCCTCTGCGGCAACTCAAGCCTAGGTCCGATCCATCGGCATGGAGCCCTTGAGCCAAGCAGCCGCTCGCGCGATACAAGTGACTCTACAATCACTAGCTTTCACAGCCATACATGACACTGCATTATACACACATGCACAACACACATAGGTACATAGGTTCTGTAAGGGACCTTTTTTTTTCTTTTTTTGCCTAGTTAGATTAGACAAAAATTTTCAGACCACTAAATACACATACACATGTTCCTTCCCTCCTCCCAGGGGGCAGAAACATGTATATATGTATAGTTAGTTTAGATCGAATTACGGATAGGGAATTAGTCAGATCGCGACTTAATTGCATACGCGCAACAGTCCGAGCCGAGGTTCGGCCACTTTGGCACCCTCGGATGTTGTTGCTTAGCTTTCGTGGCTGAGTGCCCTAAGCGCTCGCCCCCAAGCCCGGTAAAGCTGTAAAAGCCGTAAAGGCTCCAGGGCCCCTAAGGCTAACAGTATAGTCAGTTCAATAAAAAAAAAAAAATGTGGAAGAATTACAACTATACTTTTAAAGTGGAATGTCTTACGTTCTGATTAAATGTCATAATCGTCTTTCCTGTCAACCATAACAATTTGATCAAGATGAGTAATATCAGTCAATTTATTTGATATAACGTGTATCAATAACTACTAGTAAATGTTTTTAAAAATATTGCTTAATACTTATCTAATATTGAATGATTTGTCTAGAGCTGTCAAATTAACAAAATTCCTTTACACAGTAACCAGTTCACGTCTAAGAAAAATGTACACACAAGATCGCTGTCGGGCACGTTGAATAAATCAATACTTTATTGTAAAGTACTCCACTTGTATTATTAAAGCCACGTCACCGTGCATCGTGATGTGGGCGACCCTCTACATGCCGTGGGAGGAACCATAACGACTTTTATTATTGTTGACAAATTCAACTTTTCAAAACAACATATAATAAGGGATTTTTTGTGATGACCTTTATGATACTGCATAAATCGGGTTGCATAATGTGACTTTATTAAGCAAAGTGTACTGAAAAGGAATGACGTTTTTTAGAGGCGAATTTTCAATCAAAAGATTACTTTATTTGAGGATAATTTTAATTTTCACAGGTTTTCCATACATTATCTGTCAAAACGTCAAAATTATTTCTCGTATAAAATTACCTGACGATTGAAAAATCGGCCCTTTCCTCCTGGATTTGAAAGTGGCATAAAATTTTTGAATAAATTATTTAAAATGGATTTTCTCAGAGCTCCTTCGTTAATCAAATATTTATATAAAAAATAAAGTTTGACGTGTAAAAGTATTTATTCACCATCATTTAATTATCATAATAATATTATCATCATCTGTCGTCGTCTGTTGGACCTAGGCTTCCAGTGAGAATCGTCACTGGAGTCGATCTTCAGGTTTTCACCTCTAGTCGATTCGAGCCACTCTGCTCAGGTCATCTCTCCATCTTTGCAGGGAGCCACCCAACACTTCGCCAAAAGCATTTATCCAGTGCCTTAAGGTGATAAAAAACCTATATCTACGTATCCTATATATACGTATTTTGTGCACAACAATTGTGCTGAAAAAAAAATGTGTGTTTGCTCAGAAATTATAAAATTATTATACATCTCGCACATAGGTACGTCTCTAACGCATCCACGGTACCGCATTTTATAACACTATTGCACAAAAAATTGAATGTACCAATACAATGGCTTCAGTAAAAGTATTATATTGAACATGAATCTATAATTATTGAGAAACCATTCGGCTTCACTTTACAGTCCTAAGCAAACAAGTTGCATAACGCATTATTCGCGAAGTAATCTACGCATACCTTTAGCAAATATTGGTTTTTCGATGATATCTTTGAGACCTTGACACCTGAACTAACACCGTGCCTATCATAAAAGCTTACATAAGATTCGAAGTTAAAGCCATTATATCATTATTTTGGCAATATATAATAATATAGATACTCTTTATAACTTTTAATTTATTTTATTCGATAAAGGGAAGTAGTTAAAAATGGCAGTATAAAGTTCACTGAATGGATTTTTTCTCGTAGGTGACATGATGGTAATCGAGGTCTTTTGAGGTTTCTATGCAAATTCCTAATAATTTGCCTCTAAGGCTTTTTAGATTATCCATATAAAAGATGTTTTTGAGGCAGGCTGAATTAATGTATTTATTTTGGTATACACATTATATATGTCGTTTCAAGTATTTTAAGAAATTACAAATATGTATATATAACATTATACTATATCACACTATATAATTTATCTATTTTCCTCTTTGTTCAGTGGCAATGGTTACTTTGAATACTCAAACTATGTCTAAACGTCTTACTCGCATCCCTTACGCTGGTTTTTTATTACGCTTTTCGCTTAAGTCTTTCGGACCGTGTGGTTTTGGAATGTAACCTGTCTGAATATCATTTTGATGCGACATGAGTGTTTTCATAGGGCTTCTTCTCGAAACTATGATGCTGTGTTACTATTTAGCTTTGTAAACGTTACCATTGTGCTCGCCGATACGATAATAATTGTGGGTGGACATGCTTTTTTGGTGCCTACTATAGTAGTGATGGTTTTTTTGGGTGTTTGTATTTCTGCTCCATGTAATCTTTACTGGCGTGTAGAATTTGTCGCTATTGTGCCGAGAATCCAGTTTAAATGTGCGGAACTAATTTTTTTTGTTCCTTTGTTCTTTCTCTATATTGCAATTCATAGCTTTACAAGTTTTTACGATTTTGATATTTTAATCGAAAAAAGTACTATTATCATTATAAATGAAATTAAACGAAATTGATTGAATATTAACATTATGTAATAAAAGAAACAATTTTGATGATGTTATTTAAAGGCCAATGAATAACAAACGTATATCAGACGTGATTAATATTAGAGAATTTAGCATTTATTGCATATTTTTCTTGGAAATATTAAGATTAGTAAAATATTTACATATTTATATTAATACAGCAGCATGTAAACTAAATTCACAGTGAATTCTTATTTCTTTATAGTGATTAAAATGCAAAATAGATAATAAAATATCGATAAAAAAGTTTTACGACTGTAGGTATTGCCCACATTCAATCTAAAAACCATAACTCCTTTAGTTTTAGAAAACCATTAAATTGAATTAAACATCAAGACTGGTGTTCTGCGCTGTATAATGTTATATATCTCCTACGCGTATTGTGAAAAGGTAAATAAAAAAGAGTGGTTCTTTTGGTCCAGCAACAATTGATACCATTAACGTTTGCATAGGCCGATACGGTTTAAACACGTTCATAATAACGAAACCATGCATTTTTCACTAATATAGCTTCGTAGAGTTCCCTTTTGGCTATTTAATTAATATAATATATGTATTGTATTTATTAACCCTCTATCAATTTCAGACTAAGCAAAATTTTCGATATAGTAGCAGGATGTTTGGGCTATAGATTTATAATTATATTGTACTACCACTGGTATTTTAGCAATAACATGCAACTACAATTATAATTGATCATCTTTTATCATTTGACTTTCGAGCCCTATCTCTATTAAAACGTGGTTTTATTAGTAAAACGGGAAAATTTAAATTAAAAACTATAACTTCGCAGTTATTGTGTCGTAATAATGTTTTTACATCGTTCCATAATCGCTTTCGAGCGCTTGAGGACTGATTACAGGACACATTAAATTCACTATAAATTCTTTATATGACAAAAAAGGAAACAGTGGGGATGCTCTTAGAATTAAATATATGCTCGCGATCATAAAATAAAGAATTTATAGGTGTCCTTTGGAATTACTACGGTTCGGTTTTTATGACTTCACGGGGTGTTTGTTCGGAGTTGCGTTGCGTGGTCGAATGATCGCGGGTCGTGGTCGCGGTCGTTCCGTTGCCGGTGTAAAGGCTTCCTGTATTCTTGATGTCGTTGACATTATGCGGATTATTCTCATCATTTGTGTAGGAAAATTTACTCGTGAAAGCCCTTTTAAATTAGGGGTGTGATTATTACTTTATGTTGAAAGTAACGCGGCTCGCGCAAGTCATTAAAATTTTTATAGTGTGGAAAATGAATGGCTGAAGCTTGCGTGTTGTTATAGGAAATTGAATATTAACGGTGTTTCGTTAAAACTGAATTATTACGACATGCCCTATGTTTAGAGTCGTAAAATGATATGAATGTATACTAAAGTGACGTTCAGATATTATTAAGTTAGTATAAATATTGAAAAATAAATCTAAATTCAAGTAAATCTATACATATAATAAAAGTGTCTGTTGGTAATGTTAAAATAACAGGTTTTTACTAAACGCATATGAAAGTTTACACAATACCTATAACAAAAACCCCATTTTTAAAATTATTGTCTGTGCGTCTGTCTGTCTGTTTGTTCGGGGTAGTCTCCGAAACGGTTAGACCGATTTTGACGGGACTTCACTGACAGATAGCTGATGTTATAGGGAATAACTTAGGTTACTTTAGGCTTTTGAATTTAATTTGGGTTTTGTAAAAAAATAAAAATTATGATATAAAAAATGTTCCTATTCGCTGCTTTCGTTTTCAACTTATATTACTGATGTATTCATCAATTATTTATTACGCGCAAATTTTATATCTCATAATATAAATACGTTATATCTCCCTTATTCTTCATAAAAGTTCCCAGCTTATGACGAAAAATATACAAATAGTTTAAAATTAGTATTTTCTTTAAGAAAAATTGATTAACAGGTGGCATTCCTATTCAACTAATATGTTGGAGGCGCCATCTATTAACAAACTGTGTAACTAACATGACAGCTGTTAGATCGTTTACATACAGATAGTATTATTCCAAATATAAAGTAATGTTTCGGATAAATTATGTAAAAGAAAAGGCAATAACTAGTATGCGCTAGTATTATTTATTTTTAAATATTTTTTACTATCACTTCTTTACTTTCTGCACATTCACAATATGACGCTCTTAGTAGACGTGTGAAAGAACACGAAGTGTCCGATTTTATTCGAAATTTATCAATACTCGATCTCCTGTTTAAATCGGAAGTATGTCTCGTCTAAAGATCATAAACTACTATAATTCGTATTGAAGTATATATTCTAATAATACTATTAGGGCCTTACATATGAAATTGGCGATTTGTTGAACTGGCCACCTTGATCTAAAATATCTGGCTTTCGGTTAAGAATTCCCAATTCAAATTTATTTCTTATTTAGTCTTGTGTATTTGTGTTTCGAATTAAGTAATTAATTTGTTTTCGCACCATTTGATTTTTCTTTGACATCGTTCTTTACACAAAACGGAAAACTTTAAATATTTCGTTAATTATGAATATGAGTTCCACCGTGGAGCTGCAGAAACAGCTCGAAGGATTAATGATGTGTATGGGGAAGCTACTGTAAAAGGAAGGACGGAACTTTTTTGGTTCCAACGTTTTCGTTCTGAAAATTTTGACATACGAAAGAAACCCCATGGGCGGCCGGAGACCGTAGTTGATAATGAAGAATTAAAGGCGATCATCGTGGAAGCGGATCCAACTCAAACCACGTAAGAGTTAGCGGCAGGCTTCGGTGTGAGTTATAAAACAATTTTAATTCACTTGAAATAAATTGGAAAAGTGAAAAAGCTCGAGTAATGGGTATCGCATGATTTGACTGGCACGCCAACAAACACGCATTGAGTGCTGCGTTACATTACTCAACCGTCAATACGCAACCAATAACGCGGGAATTTTTAAAAATGGATCCTTTACGACAATGGAAAACACTCATTACAGTGGCTGTTACCCAGGAGACCCAGCCAAATCCTGTCCCAAGCGAAAGTTGACTCAGAAAAAGGTACTGGTGAGTGTTTGGTGGACCAGTTCTCGTGTCATACCAGTGTACATCTTCTTAAGATCTGGCCAGACGATAACGGCAGATCTGTATTGTCAACAATTGCTAACCATGATGGCAAAGCTAGGCGTTAAACAACCGAGACTGGTCAATCTATCTAGCCCACTGCTGCTTCAGAACAACGCTAGACCCCATACTTCACGATAGGTGGTCGCTAAATTATAAGAACTGCGATTGGAATGTCTCCGACACCCACCATACTCTGCGGACCTTGCTCCAACAGATTACCACTTTTTTCGGAATTTGGACAATTTCTTGCAAGGACCAAAATTGAACTGTGATGAGTATGTCCAAACCACCTTTAAAGGTTTTATTGTATCTCGCTCCCACAGCAATGGAATCAATGAACTACCTGTAAAATGACGAAAGTGCATAGATAATAATGGTACATACTTCGATTGATTAAATGTATAATTTCCTAATATTTTTTTCGTTTTACTTTATCCATATAAAACGCTAATTTCATATGTAAGGACCTATTTATATACCTACACGATTTACCTTTTTTCCTCACGTACGCTGCGCTATGTGTACAGAAAAACAGATACCGTGACCGACAGTTTAACATGTTTGTTCTCTCTATAAGTAACCGTGAAATTGTGATTATGAACACAAACGAGTCTTTCAATCTACACGACGCTAACAGGTGGGGAATTTAATTCTACTAATGGTTTGGGAGACTGTCGTGTCAACATTGTGTATGAGGAAAAAACGTGTTACAAAAAACGTGCACTTTTAAATAAGATATTTATTAAGAAATTTAAATAAGATATTTCTTTTTTGTGTACCGGTAATAAATCGATATCTGGTTATTTTTAACGGTAATTTGTTTATATAGTAAGAAAATAAGTACAATTAGATAATACTTTACGATAACTTACTTAAACCCCTTTTAAAATAAATATTGTATATTTTATATTCTTTATAGTTTTAGCGTTTGGTAAGTTTTAACCTTATGTTAGTGACGATGTGGCCCAAGAAGGTAACATGCTTAGTCTACAGGTGTTGGATCTCAAGTGCAGCTGTGCTTAGTGACAAATTTTCAACTTGAGGGTTGCAGCTAGCCAGACGGATTTTAGAAATTACCCCACCACCATGCTATGGTTTCAACACGATGTTCTCCTTCGCTGAAAGCTCAATTACAGGGATTCGAACTTATGTCGATGGACGTGGTGTCCGTACACTCTACCACTGAGCCATCATAGCATGTATGAACACATTTCTCTGAGGAATGAATAATACCATAACTTACACATGGATGTTTTTAGTTGTGTATATATGTCGCAGGTGTATTGTCAAAGTCGTAATATTAAAATTTAACTAGTGAAATTATAATTGCACGGTATATTGTCAATCGGTTTCATTTCTTACAATAATGGTCTTCTGTTCATTTTCATATGTATATGGCGCTCGCCGGCCGCGCCGTGCAATTATAATTTCACTAGTTAAATTATAATATCACGTCTTCGACAATATAAAATATAATATAAAAGAATTAAAACAATGTTAGCGTACCTATATATAGGCAGCAACTTTCAACGTTCGTCGCGTTGCATTTTGAAGTCAGTCAGTGTAATATGTCTAGTTGTCTAGTCTAGTGGTTATCGTGGTATTCGCAGGCTAGCATAATATTACCAAGTGTTGGTATACCGTCACATGCCAGTAGTTACTGTTGTTCTTTGATGTGACAGTAGCAGCCGTCAGGAGTATAGTGTACGATCATTTTCTCCAGTATAAAAAATACAAAAAAAATTTTTAAAAAAGTTGACTAAGTTTTTGCAAATACTGAAAAACATGCAGATTATTATATTAAAATGTATATGAAAAATACCCTAAAATCATACTGTCATAACGTTCATTACGTTGAACATACAAATTTCGTGTTATTTTTTTTAGCATTATCTAAAAATAATAAATTTATGGTTTCGGCGGCATCTTATAATTTTGTTTTTACTTCTAAGTCATAAAAAAACATGCACACATTTTCAAGTAGCACAATGTGTGGTCCGACAAATTTTTCACTTTGACATTTTTTTTCTGTTTCGTTTGCAATACATCAAAGTGTACGTACGTACAGCTGTGTGATGTTAGCTATATATTAAACATAGAGGCGTTTAAAATAAATTCAAGAAACTTTAAAGGTATATTTATATATAATATTGTAATACATTGTGTATAATTTATTAAGATTATTACAATAGTCTTAAGTTTATTATTTACGTACATATTAATGGTAATATAATATAAATAATTTGAATACACTAGACGCAAAACACCAACTGTTAAAAAAATAGATCAAGGCCTTCTTACACGTATACATACAATTTCTACGGTCCGCTCTAATGCTCTGTATGTGATCGGGTTTTCAAAAGTAGGTTCGGTTGTGTCAGTCATATTAGGGCTCAGGCTCGAAAAAAATAAAACGTTTATGGAGTCGTTGCCATCGAAATCAATGAGGAAGACTACATATGTATATCTCTATACATATAATAAAATTTAAGTGTCTGTTTGTAATGTCATAATAACAGCTTTTTACTAAATGCATATGAAAGTATACACGATACCTATAACAAAAAACCAATTTTTACTTTTTTTGTCTTTGGGTTTGTTCCGGCTAATCTCCGTAACGGTTGAACTGATGTTGACGGGAGTTTCGCTTTTAGACAAAAATATTAAGGGTTTTTGGTTGTCCACGTGAGCGGAGCCGCGGGCACAGCTAGTATACAATATAAATAGGAATAATTACTGTATTAGTTGGCTCTTTGTTTATTTACATCACTACTTTCAACACATACAAAAATGTAATAATAATACTTATGAATTACTTTTTAAACTACATCATAAACGTTTTAATTTGAAAATGATTGAGGTCGACCTTTTGTATAGGCAATAAGGTATGAACATTGATATTGAATGGTCGGTGGCGTGTGCGTGTGTAACGGCCGCCCGCTACAGATGCCTTACTGACGATTCGATACGGTTTTTGTCGAACGACAGCCGCGCCGTACTTACACGTCATTACGACCTCGCTCCGTGGCTTAGTTAGGTTAGGTCATGTTAGCAAACTGCTTTCGTAACTGTTACTTTAACTATAATTGATAAAGATCAACGGGATTTAGTTGACAAAAGTAATAATATTGTTTCGGTTCTGAGACTGGGATATAATACGGTGTAAGAATTTCATTTTAGGTTTTAGTAATTAAGCCAGTTATCTATGGTGCATAATTATATTGCATGGTGGTAGAGTATTTTCTAATGCCTGCCTGGCTAGCTACCTAACCTAGCTAACCTAACCCTCAAGTTGAAAATCTGTCGCCGAGCACTTATCGATGTGTTCCGGCCCGATTTGAGAGCCCTACAAGGCTTTGCGTGCTCCTAAAGATAATGTATATTTTTTTTTATCTGTGCGTGCTATCATCTTGGGTCACGTCTTCATTTAACATCAGGTGAGATTGTGGATGTAACGTTAAACCAATAGAGAATAAAAAAAATATTAAAGTAAGCTTTCCGAAGGCTGCGATATAACGTGTGCATACGTTATTTTCCAAATCTATAACCTCTATGTCGTTCATCAAGAGATATTTGACTATTGCCTTTATTATACCTATCTTCAAAAACAAGCATACCAATAAGAATTTTAACAGGTGCAATAAGTTTAATAATTCTATAACAACACCATATAACCAATTTGGCAAAATATTTTACTGAAGTGAAAACCTCTTTAGTACCGTTATTTGAAACTTGATAAAACAAAAAAGGGCCACTACAAAGGGTTAAACAAATACATCTATAGGATTTAGCCTGTGAGTGTATGTGATAGAATACATTATAATTTTTTTACTATTAGTTTTGTTTTCTGAAGGTTTCACTTCTACCGCGTCTGAGCTGTAACATGTTTTTTTTTTTATTATTTTATGAAGTAAGAAATATTATACAAATGCATTTGACTGCATCAGTTGTTTACTAATGAGCTGTATACACATTTCAAACAGAAACGTACCTTTGAATTACGTGCTTCGTTTATCGCTTGTTAACCACTTAGTAATACGATAGTCTAGTTGAAATCCGCATTGCAACTTTGCCATTCGCAATGTGATCGCCGGTACTGATTCTAGTGCATAAGCTTTCAAGTTTCTAATGTGCCCTGTCAGCCACTAATACTGGCGTATTCGTACTAGGTTAACCGTTACGTTGCAACATTCGGAATGAGCGAAGCAGTCACGCCTCTGACGAAATACACTGAAAAAAATGAATAGCTGAACTAGTTTGACTAATCAGAAAATAGCTTAAATTTACTTCTTAGTAACCAAACTTTTGTTAAAATAGCTAAACTGGTTTTGCTGCACTTCCCAAACTAGTTCAGCTATTCGTACTTTTGTTGCTATTAAATAAAAAATTGGCTATTATTTAATGAAATGGGTTTGCTAAACTCGTTTATCTACTTTATACAAAACAAAGTTTAGTAAAAAAATACTATTACTGATAGGCAAACACTTTAGTAATTATTATACAAAATGTTTAGTTATATCTAAGCAAGTATTAAGTAAATAATAGACTAACAAATCCATTAAATGTTTATTAATTTATTTTCCTATTGTAGCAAAAATTTATTATCAATTAGAAGACAAACTTTTACAGTTATATGTAACTAAGTTATTAAAAACATTCCTAGCTAAAATTTGGTTATCTATTTCAAATTGTTTAATAAATAGTAGATAAATTAACAAATTTTTTCAACTAAATGAACTTGTTTCGACACGAATCTCCTATACACTCGCGGTACGCGTTTCTGCGCTTATTAGTGTTGCTACCTTAGCGATTTATTCTCTAGATTCGGTGATTTTTGTCGCCCTTTTGCGAAATTTTACTATAGTTAAGTGAATTATTTTGCTTTTGCGTTTTTCAGCGCTATTTGATCGCAACCATAATAATTATGAAGTTTCTTTAAAATACAATAAGTTAATATTTTGTTATTTATTTTTACGTATTTTTGAGACCCTGTAACTTTAGGCGACACTCTTCTCCACCACTGCATTCCACAGATTTATTTACTAATTAACTTCACGCAATGTCTCTCACGGGAAGAAAGGTAGAAAGAATAGAGCACCACTGCAATCTACTTTTGCATACCTCTTTAAAAGTTTACATATGTTTTTATCGCCCGTTTTTTCTTTTTCGGTGCGCTTCCTTCAAGAGTTTTTTGAAGACCCTAATAAAATTGTGCCAACCATATGATAAGTTTTAAAAATATATGTTTCACCACTAGAAAAAACAGGTTTCGAAAAATTATAGAAAGTTTTAGTATTAGACATGATTTTTACAAGATTTGTCTGAAACTGTCTTTATTATAAAAACAAGATAATATTTTTTTTATTTATGCGCGGTATTTCTAGTTCTGAACACGATAATTTCAAGCTACAAACACGGTAGTTTTTAATTTTCATATGGAAACACTGGTACATAGTGTTAAAATTATATTATTCTTCTCCTTCTTTCCGTCGACGACAGTTGCTGAATTACTTTGTTGTTATGAAGAGTATTCTTTATGCGTTTTTCAAGTGCCTCTGTTTTAATATTCATGGTGTATGTTAAATTACTTTCAAAAACGAAACACCGACGACTTTCTTACATGGAGAAAGATGCCAGTCGATCCGATGGCCGATGAGTTACGATCATGGGGTCTTGAAATCTACATCGATAATTCTGCAGGTACGCAATATTATTTATTATTTAGTTTTCAAGAAAATAGGAATCAACTGGCAGGTTGAATTAAGTTTTGGCGGGATTTTAGTCATTTATGTAACTATTGGTTTTAGTATTTTTTCGTAATCATGCGTAGTTTGACTCTATTTTGTGTAATGTTAGTGGCATCTTGCTTAATATAGCTTGGTTATCGTGTACAAGTGAATGGGATGTCAAAGAATAACACGGAATATGAATTCTGAGATGTCACAAAAACTCCCTGAACTGATAAGTTTTAACAAGGCGGCCACCATCTTGTCAACTTTTTATATGTGACAGGCTAGAGGCTGACCACTATCTCATCTATTAGTAAGTGATAATGTGATACAGTTTCTTAATTATATAATACATTGTATAAATATAGTATTTAATTATACTTTTGCAATACGTAATTAATTTTTTGCAGTTTTTGAAGAAGGACTTCAGGGTTTTGTATCCTGAAAATGATGACAAACTAAGTAATAATTGGTATATAACAAGACCCAAAATGATTGCAATGAAAAGAACTGACAGAATTTTAAAAGAAATTATAGAAGACATAGCTGGTAAGTTCCTATTTGGGCTAATATGCTAATATATTTTACTATACATTTGTATTACAATCAATTATTAGAGTAATCTTTTTGTTGCAGAGGGTAACGAAGAGGCTGCAGACTTAGCTACATTTATGGCGATACCAATTTTAATTGTAAATTTTTGTTATTACATCAATAAAAACAAAATATAAATTGGTATAATCTTTTATTTATTGTACTGAAACAAAGTTTATTTTTAAATATAACGTTTTGGTTATTAGTACCTTTACTGTATATTTATTATTTACTGACATTGTTTTGCTACCTGTCGCTAGGTGGTTAGCTGATTCTTTATTTGTTTTATTTAGATTAACTAATTAAAACGATTGCAATTGGCTAATATTGTTATATTAAAAAAACAACAACAAATCAAATGTTGACTAGAGAACTTCCCATAAGGATTTCTACGCAGGCCAGATCTCTACTTTAGAAGTTTCATGTAAGTTATTTTAATGTAATTTAAATTAATGGCAATCGTGATAATTAGTTTAATAAAACAAATAAAAATTCATCTAACCAACTAGCGACAGGTAGCAAAGCAATATTAGTAAGTAATAAATAAACAGTTAAGTTATTAATAACTAAAACATTATATTTAAAAGTAAATAAACTTTGTTTGCAGTAGCCAAATTAATTAAATCTGGTAACAGAACATTTTATTTAAAAGTAGATAAACTTTGGTTGCAGTAGCCAAATTAATTAAATCTGGTAACAAAACATTTTATTTAAAAGTAGATAAACTTTGGTTGAAGTAGCCAAATTTATTAAATCTAGTAACAAAACATTTTATTTAAAAGTAGATAAACTTTGGTTGCAGTAGCCAAATTTATTCAATCTGGTAACAAAACATTTTATTTTAAAGTAACTATATAATTAAGTTAGCATTAGCTTAATAAATCTGATCGGGTAACATAAAAATTTTGTTATTAATAGATAAACAATTAATTAGTAGTAACCAAAAAGTTAAGCTAATTTAAGCAATTTAAAAGCTGTGTTAAATAAACTAAATTTTGAAAACAGCTAAATATTGTTGTTATTTTTAAACAAAGCAGTTTGATTAGTAATTGCAAAGCTGTTAAGCTATTGGTACATAAACAGTTTTGTTAATACCACAAAACTAGTTAATTACCAGCCAACAAAATAAATTTATCAAAAAGTAACTAAAATTATTTTACAAAACTGAGTTTGGTTACTAGTAGGCCTCAGTTTAGTAGTCCCCCGAATTTTGTAACTAATAGATAAAATTTGAGCTACAATTATCAAAACTTTTTTTTCAGTGTAGGAACTGTATCGACATGAGTTAAAGGCACGTTTACCTTATGTTGTCGTTGGTCGTAAATGCAGTTCGTCGGGTTTATTATAAACACAGATCAGTCAATTGTTGTGTGCATGAAATGTATCGTTTATAAAAACAGAACGGTGGATTGTTCCTTACACTGAAAAAAATGAATAGCTGAACTAGTTTGACTAATCAGAAAATAGCTTAAATTTACTTCTTAGTAACCAAACTTTTGTTAAAATAACTAAACTGGTTTTGCTGCACTTCCCAAACTAGTTAAGCTATTCGTACTTTTGTTACTATTAAATAAAAAATTGGCTATTGTTTAATGAAATGTGTTTGCTAAACTCGTTTATCTACTTTATACAAAACAAAGTTTAGTAAAAAAATACTATTTGATTACTGATAGGCAAACACTCTAGTAATTATTATACAAAATGTTTAGTTATATCTAAGCAAGTATTAAGTAAATAATAGACTAACAAATCCATTAAATGTTTATTAATTTATTTTCCTATTGTAGCAAAAATTAATTATCAATTAGAAGACAAACTTATACAGTTATATGTAACTAAGTTATCAAAAACATTCCTAGCTAAAATTTGGTTATCTATTTCAAATTGTTTAATAAATAGTAGATAAATTAACATATTTTTTCAACTAAACGAACTTGTTTCGACACGAATCTGCAATCCACCCGCGGTACGCGTTTCTGCGCTTATTAGTGTTGCCACCTTAGCGATTTATTCTCTAGATTCGGTGATTTTTGTCGCCCTTTTGCGAAATTTTTCTATAGTTAAGTGAATTATTTTGCTTTTCGTTTTTCAGCGCTATTTGATCGCAACCATAATAATTATGAAGTTTCTTTAAAATTCAATAAGTTAATTTTTTGTTATTTACTTTTACGTATTTTTGGGACCCTGTAACTTTAGGCGACACTTTTCTCCACCACTGCATTCCACTGATTTATTTACTAATTAACTTTACGCCATGCCTCTCACGGGAAAGGTAGAAAGAATAGAGCACCACTGCAATCTACTTTTGCATACCTCTTTAAAAGTAGTACATATTATGTTTTTATTGCCCGTTTTTTCTTTTTTCGGTGCGCTTACTTCAAGAGTTATTTGAAGACCCTAATAAAATTGTGCCAACTTTATGATAAGTTTTAAAAATATATGTTTCACCACTACAAAAAACAGGTTTTGAAAAATAATAGAAAGTTCAGTGATATGATTTTTACAAACTGTCTTTATTATAAAAACAAGATATATTTTTTTATTTATGCGCGTTATTTCTAGTTCTGAACACGATAATTTCAAGCTACAAACACGGTAGTTTTTAAGTTTCATATGGAAACACTGGCACATAGTGTTAAAATTATATTATTCTTCTCCTTCTTTCCGTCGACGGCAGTTGCTGAATTACCTACACTGCTTTGATATTATGAAGAGTATTTTTTATGCGTTTTTCAAGTGCCTCCGTTTTAATATTCATGGTGTATGTTAAATTACTTTCAAAAACGAAACACCGACGACTTTTTTACATGGAGAAGTCAGTCGATCCCATGGCCGATGAGTTACGATCATGGGGTCTCGAAATCTACATCGATAATTTTGCAGGTGCGCAATATTAATTCTTATTTAGTTTTCAAGAAAATAGGAACCAACTGGCTGGTTGAATTAAGTTACGAGTTTTGGCGTGATTTTAGTCAGTTATGTAACTATTGGTTTTAGTATTTTTTCGTAATCATGCATAGTTTGACTCTATTTTGAGTAATATTAGTGGCATCTTGCTTAATATATCTTGGTTATCGAGTGAATGGGATGTGAAAGAATAACATGGAATATGAATTCTGAGATGTCTCAAAAACTCCCTGAACTGATAAGTTTTAACAAGGTGGCCACCATCTTGCCAACTTTATATATCTGATAGGCTAGCGTTTGACCACTATCTCCTCTATTGGTAAGTGATAGTGTGATAAAGTTTCTTAATTATATAATATATTGTATAAATATAGTATTTAAATATACTTTTGCAATACGTAATTATTTTTTTTGCAGTTTTTGAAGAAGCACTTCAGAGTTTTGTATCCTGAAAATGATGACAAACTAAGTAGTAATTGGTATATAAGAAGACCCAAAATTATTGCAATGAAAAGAAATGGCAGAATTTTAAAAGAAATTACAGAAGACATAACTGGTAAGTTCCTATTTGGGCTAATATACTAATGTATTTCACTATACATTTGTATTACAACCAATTATTAAAGTAATCTTTTTGTTGCAGAGGGTAACGAAGAGACTGCAGACTTAGCTACAATTATGGCGATACCATTTTTAATTGTAAATTTTTGTTATTACATCAATAAAAACAAAATATAAATTGGTATTATCTTTTATTTATTGTACTGAAACAAGGTTTATTTTTGAATATAATGTTTTGGTTATTAGTACCTTAACTGTGTATTTATTATTTACGGACATTGTTTTGCTACCTGTCGCTAGATGGTTAGCTGATTGTTTATTTCTTTTATTTAGATTAACTAATTAAAACGATTGCAATTGGTTAATATTGTTATATTAAAACAACAACAACAAATTAAATGTTGACTAGAGAACTTCCCCTAAGGATTTCTTCGCAGGCCTGATCTCCACTTTGGAAGTTTCTAGTAAGTTATTTTAATGTAATTTAAATTAATGGCAATCGTGATAATTAGTTTAAATAAAACAAATACAAATTCAGCTAACCAACTAGTGACAGGTAACAAAGCAATATCAGTAAGTAATAAATAAACAGTTAAGTAACTAAAACATTATATTTAAAAGTAAATAAACTTTGGTTGCAGTAGCCAAATTAATTAAATCTGGTAACAAAACATTTTATTTAAAAGTAGATAAACTTTGGTTGCAGTAGCCAAATTAATTAAATCTGGTAACAAAACATTTTATTTAAAAGTAGATAAACTTTTGGTTGCAGTAGCCAAATTTATTAAATCTGGTAACAAAACATTTTATTTAAAAGTAACTAAATAATTAAGTTAGCAGTAGCTTAATAAATCTGATCGGGTAACATAACAATTTTGTTATTAATAGATAAACAATTCATTAATAGTAACCAAAAAGTTAAGCTAATTTAAGCAAATTAAAAGCTGTGTTAAATAAACTAAATTTTGAAAACAGCTAAATATTGTAGTTACATTTAAACAAATCAGTTCCATTAGTATTACAAACCTGTTAAGCTAATGGTACACAAACAGTTTTGTTAATACCACAAAACTAGTTCATTACCAGCCAACAAAATAAATTCATCAAAAAGTAACTAAAATTATTTTACAAAACTGAGTTTGGTTACTAGTAGGCCTCAGTTTAGTAGTCCCCCGAATTTTGTTACTAATAGTTAAAATTTGAGCTACCATTATCAAAACTTTTTTTTCAGTGTAGGGGAATGTTAGCTTTTTATACGAAAGTCTCGCGTCGTGTTGTTGAACATTAGATTTTGTCGAAGCTGCAAACTTATTCAAACTTTACTATCAAATAAATACTTTTTGCCCTATAAGAATCTCTTTTATCACAAAACAAATGACACAGTTTGTTTATAAAAATAAACCTTCAAATTCAGCGAAATATTACTGTTTCATAAGTACGAGTCATTTAGGTCCTGTATGTGCACGAGCTGTTAATCTAAAGTTGATGAGTCTCCAGCGTGTGAAGATGTGACAAAGCTAGTTATGGTTTTATAGCCAATATAAACCGGCCATTACTATTCACACTGTTCTAATACGATTTTTATATTCACTGTCCATTAATGGACAGTGGTTATAGTTCGATTGGACAGTAAAACTGAAAGGTTTATAATTAATAAATTATACATACCTAGTTCTGAATTTACAATGAATAAAATTTAACATAGTTAGAAAGCCGACTAGTTTGTATTTTGGTATATTAAGATAATGATCCGTATACATGTAATAAAGTTGAAGTGTCTGTTTGTAATGTCAAAATAACAGCTTTTTACGAAATTTATGTATATGGTAGGTACTTATAACAAAAAACCAAGTAATAATTTTTTTCCGTCTTTCTGTTTGTTTCAGCTAATTAAAATTCAAGGAGTAACTTAGGTTACTGTATTTTCAATTTTGTAATCCACGAGAGCGGAGCCGCGGGCACAGCTAGTATTATAATAAAATCGAATATTAATTTTTTTAAACGTACATTACTTTTTTTTTATTTTTAGAGTCTTTTATACTATTCGCATATGTCAGCCTGTACGCCTATTCGCATATGTCAACTATAGAAACAAGTTGAATGTTGTTTTCAGATTAATATAGGGCTGAACCCAACAAAGAATCTAAGCTACATTCAATACGCTTTTTCATAGAGGCTAAGCAGTAATAAAAGTAAAATATAACCAACATTTATATTTTTTTTTTCTAAATTTTTTGAGGTTTTTATGCTATTCGCATATGTCAGCCTCATCGTAGCGTAACCCTAGTATGAACATCTTAACATAATTATACATTTAATAATAATGAGCAATTGATTTGAACAGACTAGCCGCCTCCTCAGTGGTCGTATCACCTAATATACACCTAATATACATGCCAACGTCTAGTCTGTTCAAACAAAAGGCATTCATTAAGCTCTGCCTAATTGACTCGAACCTGACACACTCCAGCAGAACATGATAAACGTCATCCACTACATTTATATCTAAATAAGAAACGTGGTTTCCGTGGAACATCAAAAGCATATTCACGTAGACCACGTAACGGGTACCAGCAAAAACATAAATTGTGCTAAATTACTCAGATTCAATAGTTCTTATGTATAATAATATATTGCATGTGATTATTATTAAGTACTCATCTAATCTTAGTTTTATGGTGTTTTTATTGAGGACTTTCTATCAAGCGTAATCAACTAATACACGGCGGATGCGTTGCAAATCACACGATGTGTTATTTAGCGTTTAAAATATAATTGGATGATCCTGGGTCTGGGTCTGGGTCTGGTCTGAGTTTGGGGAACATTTAGTCTACTACTTACACTCGTGGTATAAGGTAGTGACAATGAATATCTATAATTCATTATTTTATCTTTTACAATAAGTCTTCCTGTAACAACAATATTTTAGGTCATGAATTTTGTATCCGAATATTAGATCTGAATGGTTGTTCTCAAACCGGGAGTAATGCAGATTCACCGCGGGAGGTATTCAACAACCGTGTGTAGAGTAGTTATATAATCCATTTGTAAATCTATTTATATCTTTTATTTTACTCTATGTGTAAATTCAAATAAAATGTTCATTATACAAATTCTATTATCGTTGTTTGTTAAATCTTCTAACAAAAGGATCGTAACTTCACGGTTATATAATACGTGTTTGTAAAAAAGTTTACCTGAGCGCGGTCCGATAATATGAGAAATTCGGGTTGCAATTTAGTATCTATTTTGTTGGAACAAAGGTGTGCGATGCGTTAATAACAGGTGCATCGTTTTCAATGTTTAGTCCTGCCGGCAGTCATATTTAAGGCTGACCGCTTACTGCAAGCGAAATTTCTCAGGAATCGATGCAAGTTTACGAAGTGCATCTATTTATTTAAAATATCTAATGTTTTTTTTTATTCTTTATAGCTTTAGCGTTTGACCATAATCTCATTTCTCATCTCATTACACGCTAAGCCTAGTGGGAGGACTGACTCTCAAGTGTAGCTGCCGGAATACAAGTAAAGGTGCTTGGCTACAGATTTTCAACTTCATTTTCAATGCCCTACCAACATTACATGCGTTTTAACTTTTATGTGTGTATTTTCATGATTTAATAATGTAGTAATTTTTAAATAACGAGTGTTTATGTATAACAAGTAATTAATTTAATAATTATGTACTTTTACCTGTATCTGTGTCAAAGTTCTGTATAACTGGAATTTTAATGATATCCGACCTCGAAAGTGTTTGGTTGATATTTAACGTAGTTTAAAAAATGTGCTCACATCCAAGTTTCTCCAATTCCATCCAAACTTCTGAGTACTAATACCAGCACAAAGTTTCTTCTTTTCATATTAAAATCAGCAAATCGTCAGTAAACATAGTTTTAGGTCCCAATTGATACTAATTAAAATTTTGAAATTAATAAGCATTTTAAGTTTTGTCTGTTTTCTAATGTACGTACTAATTTTTATAAAACAACTATGTAATCTCATTACTTTGACAACTTATATAAATTTGACATATGATAGTATTATAAATATATTCTGAATATTGGATATATCAATATAATAGCGAAATTAATTTCTCTTACTAGTCATAAAGAACAATGTGTATTCAGGTTTCTAATTATAACTGTATTAAACATGAACCGTTATCTACATTTTTTTGTTAAATCATAACATAAACTGAATGCATTTCACTATAATCCATACAATTCAATTTGCCGACCTATGTCTGTGGAAGCTGCCTCTTATGCTGCGTGACTTGTTTTATTTTATGCTATTTTCGGGTTTGATGCCGTCCATTCTGTGTAATTGCCGTTACATTCGAGAACTATTGTTATGTGTTTGGTCGTTTATGGATTATTAGGCTGGATATGTGAAAGTTAGTAGCCAGTCCACGTTTCATTAATGGAAATATAATTCGCGTGGTAAAGAGTTTTCTATTTTGTTTGTTAATGCTCTATTGCCATTGAGTAAATTAGATATCATATTTATTATATAAGTAATTGTTATCAGTATATAATAATACCACATATAACAAATTTGACCATAGTGTATTTACGCATATAAATTGTTTTATACACCGTGATAAAAGTGAAAACTTATAAATATTAAAAACCTCTAAAACACTGCTATGAACGAGAATAATAATCATGTTTGTTATTCTACTGAATTTATTAAATCGTGCCACTGTTCTCGAAACTCCAATACACGCATTCGTACGCAATCATTGCTAACAGCTTAGTTGAATTGTATTAAGTACGTGATCATTATAATGATATCGACGGCTTTGTTTTGCCTTGTTTGGTTTGTATTGTTGCGCATTTTAGAATATGAAGATTTTTATATACCTTGATGTTATCCGTTAGTGTAGAAAAGATATTCAAATTAGCTAATAAATACTAATTTGACAAGACTTCCTTTTCACACTATGTATACAATCTAAACATACAAACCTATGTTCCTACTTCCCGCTTTTTAAAAGTTTAGCAAACAATGCACCTACACACTACTCGACCAATAAAGGTTTAAACATATTTTCAATAGATCGGTTATCACACAGAATAGAGACATAGATACGGCCTATCTGGCGGCGCAGTCCTACACACCGGCTCGCCAGACTCCGGCAGATAGCGTCTCGATGACAAAAACAGATATAACTACAGAGATAAAAGTAAATTGTTTTTCTTATTTCTAAATTCTTCTGAACAATGCATCGAGGAATTGTGTACAAAAAATATTTCGTTGAAGTAAGATGTTCAGATCTGAGTATCTGAGTCATATAAATTCTTTTGTGGGTATCTTTTACTTATTTTAAGACTTGCATAATAATATCTAACATGCAATGTTGGCGTGATAACGCTATTTATTTAGTACATTCACAAAAATATTCGTAAACACTTTTTTTTAAATATACCTGTTATAACAGACAAATATAGTTTTACAATTTTCAAATTTATAATATGTCATTATAGAAATACCCATTAGAAATAGCATGTAGAGTTGTATTAACAACATTCAAAGAATTAACTTCATCGCGAAACTAAGAAAGTTCTTGCTTTTAATTTTATTAGTAACTGTATAATCATTTCTGAAAAATAACGAGGCTTGTTGTATAATAAAATCATACCAATCGTTCTTGTTTATGGGTGTGTATTATAACATAATTGCCTCTTTATAGCGCCAGTGCTATTAAATATAATTCGTTTATAATTAACCGCCTTTTAATAAATGGTATTTAAAAGTTTATTAAAAAACAGCTTATATCGTTTCTGTAAAGACGGAATGAATACGGACTATTTAGCATTCTATTTGTGTCCAGAGACGTGTAACGTAAACAAAAGTCGCGCAAAACTAAAGGTAATAAACAGTAGGTTGGAAAACCATTTGGGAGCGGCACGTACATAGAACAATTCGTTCGAATAGTCGCGGTCGACAATAGCGTTGTTAGGACATTGTTTTTTTAGGAGTTAGGACGACACGTAAGCAAAATTACGCATATCCATTAAGTCTACTCTTATATTGTGTTATCTAAACTATGAGTATAATTACATGTCAAAAATAAAGGTTTCGTTATATGAAAGTCAAATATTTAAAATGTAGACATTATTACATTTTAATTAAGTATTAAGAAAGACAAGGTACAAACAAATTTCTATGGAGATTTCACTCTACTTGGGGCAGCCCGACAGATGGAATACCTCAACCCTACAGAAGATCGCAGCCAAATGACCTAGTGTTATGTTTCTGCAGTGAGTATGGTATCCAGAGGTCCTTGGGGAAGGGGAGCTTCAAAAGTAGGTAGGGCACTCGTATACCTATGGTACAAGGTACGTAAGTAAATTTTTTAATCCTTTCTAAAACGTTTAAACTAGAATAGATGCAATGGCTTTTATTTTCTATTTAACAAATTTCTAATTCGATCGCCTTAATTTTTTTAACCATTATAATAGTTTTGTTTTAATGTACAGTATACACAATAAGTTGTAAATGTAATCCTTATAATCCGCACTGGACGTTGTATTGTTATTTGAGAAAACATAGGTTGGTACTTAATTATGGTTGATAATATTTAAATACGAAATATTAGGCGAATATATGGACACATACAAGACATGTTGGGCGCCATATTTTTTGTGTTCTAAACGTGGGGGGCGAACTGAAGTGTTCTCAAAGTAATTAATGACGGATTGACGTGGGCGGTAGCTAACGTCACAGTGTTTTGGTAACAAATTGGACCGAAACGCTCTGCAGGACCTCACACTTAGAACGACATTCAAATGACGTAAGTTTACTGGCTAAAATAATTGTTTCATAAACGTCATATTTTTCTTTATTTCTTAAAAACTGTGAATAATAAATATAGTACAGTCGTTTGGTATCAACATTTTTGAAATTTACCAAAATCTGGTTTAGGTATATTAAAGTCAGGGATACATTTATTTGTTTGTACGGGGTAAGTTGTTTTAAGGTGTTTAATACGAACGGTATTGTAATATGTATCTATATCTTCTATATTTATACATATTATAAAACTCAATGTCTCTCTGTCTGTCTGTCCGTTTATATTCATTTCACGCGAAAACAACTTATCCGATTTACATGGTTCTTTTTTTAATTCATGGGTATATTATCTGGCCAGGTTATAGGATATATTTTGTTAGATAAAGTAACATATGAAATAAGCAGTGACGATAATAGTAGAAAATAGACACTTCCGAGGCGCTTAAATTGCTTACTCTTAGTAAAAAATAGGACATATGTCATATTAATGTTGTACATAATTGTAGGTCTTTTTAAGCCAGTAGCATATTTCTATCTTTTAAGGATCACCCACAATATAAACATTTTTGGGGCAGCACAATTCGCGCATACTCTCGAGCGACAGCATTCTGTAGTTCACGCGAGCGGAGCCGCGGGCACAGCTAGTACAGTACATAGTTCATTATACTTAATGCTATTACTTTTATAAAACAAAAATAAAGTTGTAATTGTTTGGATTTATTCTACTTTGATAATAGAGTATTGGTTTGTCTAGTTTGGATTTTATGTAATTGATATTTAATAGGTCCTTACATATGAAATTAGCGTAAGTGGTAGTCTGTTGCAGCAAGGTCCAGGTAGTATGGTGGGTGTCGGAGACATTCCAAACGCAGTTCCTCTAATTTACCGACCGTTTGTAGTGAAGTATGAGGTCTAGCGTTGTCCTGAAGCAGCAGTGAGCTAGAGAGATTGAGCAGTCTCGATTGTTTAATGGCTAGCTTTTTCATCATGGTTTGCAATTGTTGACAATACAGATCTGCCGTTATCGTCTGGCCAGATCTTAGGAAGCTGCAGTGTATGACACCAGCACTGGTCCACCACCACACCACTCACCAGTACCTTTTTCTGAGTAAACTTTCGCTTTGGACAGGATTTAGGCGGTTCTCCTGGGTTCTCCTCCAAGATGTAGTGGAGATGATATTCCCAATGTAATCGCTGGAGTTCAAGGTCACTGCGAATATCCACACCTAGGATATTGAGGCTGTCACGCATTGCTAGAGAGACGTTGTTAAGAGTAGGGAAGTGGTAAAATGGGGATTTTTATTAAGACAACGCTTACGCCTGATTTTTCTTGACATTGAACTCAACCAAGTTACTTGCTCCTCAAGCAAGAATTGGTCAAGCTTAATGACAAGTTCCTCCTGTCTCTTTACTTTTCCTCCGATCGCATGTAGGCTTGCAGTAAAAGCACCCATGAATAATGTTGTTATCTTCATAGCAATGTGGCCTAAGAATCAGAGTGGGCGAAAGCACGAAGTCTTGAGAAATTCCTGCATTTATTGACATGATCTGCGAATCACATTCGTTAACAAGGATACAAATTCTGCGATTATGTAGAAAGCCGGAGATCGAGTTGCTCATCTTGTCGGAAAGTCCGTACGCCGGAGTTTGGAGAAAAGTCCATCATGCCAGACCATATCAAAAGCTTTCGCTATATCAAGACTGATTGCCAGATCCTCGCCATGCTTATCAATTAATATGGAAAAGCAATTGCCTTGCTCAGCGGTACAGTATATACGCCAGAAGATTCTCGTTGGTCGACCATATTGACGATCATCGATCAAAGAGTGATAATAGTTGTACACTATTCTTAACGTATATGTAAAGAAAAAAATAAGTATACAATTACCGGCGTTTATAAAATATGTATCTAAAATTTAAATGAGTTCGTTCTATTTAAAATTCGAAGAACGGTTGCCACATGAAGATATTTTTTGACGAGATTTAGTATCAAATAATATACAGGCAGGCAAGACACGAAACAATTTGTCACTATCACTTTTTAATGGAGACATTAAAATAGTTTTGTGGTTAAGATCGAGTTATAACATTTTGGCAGCTGTTAGGTACTCGACTCGTATAACAAATATCTTGCGGTCGATACGATTGCGAGTTCAGCTTCGATGGAAGATTGAGAAATTGTTTTACATTATTGACGAACACTTATTGTTTTTACTGAATCACGAGTCCGATTTCTAACTATAGGTGAGAAAACCAACATTCCAACAGTTTACTGTACGGTTGGTCATTCATTATAATGTAAATTTATTTGGACACAGTAGTAGCCGGTTTTTTTGAGTTTGTTTGAAAATTAAGTATCGTTTTACTATTGTCTTTATAAAAAAAGTGTTACTCCTTTTACTCTCTGCCGCTTTTGTTTTTTTTTAGCCAGCCTGCCGTTCATATGCGTATATTTCTTTATATAATTGTTCAGTATTCATTTTGTTCTGAATACATATTATATGTAGCAATGACTATTTGCTTGAATGTTCAATTGTCTTTTAAAATTGAAGTTGACATTTCGGTATTTACAATGCATTCTGGCTTTTGTCGTTGTTAAATGTTAAACACGCTTTGTGTATTGATTGTTATGACTCATTTGTTACTGATATCGAATGTCATGTTTAATAATATCGGTTGCATGAAATATTGGTTAGCTTTAATTAATGTATTGGTATTTTTATCATACTTCAGCAACAAATCTTTAATAAATAAGTGATTAAATTATTGCAAATCTATAAAATACATAGAAGGCTTAGTTCTGAATATAGTCATCATCGTCCAGCCCAAGTTACTAAGGATATAAATTTGAAATTTTGTGAGGGTGTTAACTTTATGAATACAGTATTTTAAAGTAGGGATTTCTTGAAATTGAATCCCTAAAGGGTTATGAAAGGGGTAGTTAAGTTGGTATGGGAAATAATATTTCTCGGTTCAGATTCATAAATAAACAACATAATTTTTAAAATTCAATTACAGTAAAAAAACTACAAATGTTTAAGCTTACTACGCAAGCGAAGTCGCCGACGAATATTAGTTTCATATGAAATAAATCCTTTGGCGTATAAGAAAATAATTTTTGGTGGATTTTACGTTCTTAAAATAAATTTGTAACAATTTTTATAACAATGTATAAAGTACACGCTGCTATTATTTCCCATTTATTTTTTTGTCCGTTGTGAAACAGGGAGGTACTAATCTGTGTTGGGTGTTATTTAGGATTTTTCATTTGTTTTATAACTGTCCTCCATTGTCCACTTGCCTTTTAAATATATTTTTAGCATTCGTAAACCTTTTTCGCTTTGGGTGTTCTGTTCTTTATTGTTTCTATATTATAGACCCTTGCCGACAATAAAGTTTGCATAACACTCACATAATACAATTTAACTGTTCGCCACAATATTTCATTTAAAAAAGGTTTATCTCAGCATGTTGCGTAATAATTACATTGACCTCTTTAATAGATGGTCACGTCCAAAATGTTTGAGATAGATTTTAATCATTATGTTAACATTTTAACAAAAAATGTTTGTTCTAAATATTATAAGTCAAATTGCCTCCGGGATAAGTTTGCTTTAATAACATCTTTCCATAAACAATTAGCCAAGAACCGTTTTGGGAGCAAAGAATTTTATTTAGGTTGTGGAAGGATTTATCATTAATCTCAAAATGGACCCTTTCAAGGGTAAAGATGCTCCATAATTTAATTTTTTTTTGTATCTTTTGTTATTATTTGAATCGCTTGGATATATTAATATCGCGTGAGTCCAACAAAACCGTTCATTACCCAAAACTTGGGGGCGTACTTCGTCCGGATGCCTTGTGATTATCCGGGCTATTCTAATAAAATAACCTAGTATCATTTAGAAAATTAGATGTATCGCTAAATATTTTATAATGATGGAGCTAAAATTTGGGTTAGCAGCATTTAAGTTTACGTTAGTGAGCTCAGCCGTGTGCGACGCGCCGCGCCAGTTTAACCATTTAATAACGTAAATCAGCTATCATTTTTTCATTTCGTTTGTTATTCAACTATTTTGTCATAAGCAGCTTTTATGTGGTTAGCAGTTATACCATCGGTTTAACATGTAATTTATCAATTTTGTTTTCAGCTTCCTTTGATATGGCACTTACCAAGAAATCAGTAGGCTCCATTTTGTTTATATTAAAACATTTTTTAGTAATAGTAAATATTTTAACGAACTTTATTTAAAATGTAATACATAACAGTATGCATGTAAATTATAAGGAATATTGAAAATACTAAGCACTGCTTTTCGATAAAAGTCGACGAATAAATAAATGTGTTGTATAAATTTAAACAGGTTACATGCGTAAAATTTTTAATGAGATAGAAATACTAGAAACTAGCTGAATGCAAGTTCACATACGAGTAGATATTAACTGACCATGTTTCCTACATGTTTACACGTTCTTCATCCAATGTAAGTAAGTTACGAAGATATTTTCCGTATAATAATTTGAATTCACGAGGGCAAACATTTTCACAGTAAATTTGTCGTCGTGGCCGCACATTATGTTCCCGACATATTGTCATAACATCCCATTTCATTTCACTTTGGAGAGTTGTCGCGGGCATTGTCGCTGCCTGAGCTTTCGTTTAGAAACGGAAATGAGGAAGAATTTCCTAAAGAGACATCTTTGGAATAAGAATATTATTTGTGGTACATATGGACTTACTATAAAAGAGGCCGGCCGGTCGCTACGCCTCCGGAAAGAATCAATTATACAAACCCTGTGTTGCCGAATGGGCGAATTGTTTGTTTAATAACATTTCGGCGCTACTATTAACGTCAGAGTGAAATATTTGTAGCTTTTGTCCGGCGACTCTTTGTACATAAATGAAGCTATGGACATATTTTTTTTCATTACATTCCCTCGGGTCATGTCTCTATTCGAAGCGGATATGCTTGTAGTTTTTGTTTGGGAACGCTTCCTGTTTCTATATAGTTTACTTTTTTAATAGTTTAACGACTCTATTCATGGGCGATGATGAATTTGTCTTATAAATAATAACCGATATCGGAAATATAAATTTTGAGATGTCGATAATCTGTTAGTGACTTATCCTAATTTTTTTCTCACTTTTTGTAATTAATTACTATCGGGATAATCTTATAAATGGACCTTTTTTTAAATAATATTAGTCTAAACAAAGAAAGTAGCCATGTATTTAGATACTTGTCACACGTCCGAGTTTGAATTTGTAGTTTGATAATGCCATAAGAATAAATAAATAATTCTCCCAGTACGACTATACGTGATAGTTTTTCGAAAGGTACTTTATTCGCCGCACGGTAGCCGTTCCGACGTGTGATTATCCCATTTCTATGCACTGTTATAACGTTAAGTGTGCTTTGAATATAGCAACTAATCTTAAATTGTTTTGTAATTTTGTTTCCTAAACTAAAATATTTAAATTTGAAATTTGGAGTTATTTAAATAATACAGGGTAACTACATTGGTAGGTAAAATTACTTTTTAATTTCTTTAGAGTTTAAGGTATGTAAATTCGCCGAAATTAATAATAACATCATCTTAAATCAATATCTCGAATTATATATATATATATATACCTATATTTCTAAAAAATCTTAGAAATGGTGATTATTAAATCTGAATATGTTATAGTACATTTATTAAAACACGCAAAACTTTAGTATATATAATATTTCATTAAGAAATTTTATTTGGTCTTTATAATTTTTAAAAATTTAAACCTGTATATTTTTCAATCTTAAATGTTAACGGATATAGCAGTTTTGATTGGGACCACACAAATATTTACCCGGCGTGAAGTATAAGTTCGCTTGCATTGAGTTTTTGCATTTATTATGTTTTGGGATCTTCAATTCAACTAATTTGTTTATAGTTTGTACTTACTTCCTACGTGTGAACGAATCCACAATGTCGCAGTTCGGTATCTTTTTTAAAAGTGACATTGTCATTCATCTATTCGATTTCTCACTCTGTGCTCAGTTAAGTAAACAGGAAGAAGTATTTCCATATTACGAAGTTACAGTTTGTTTTGAGTTCAAATTTGAAATTATAATTGTACACATAATCGTATATTAAACGTTTGATCTTTCATTTCATTACTTATTACTGACTGATATGTAGACATTGGTAATTATCTGCCTAAGAAAATGTATACGCGTTTATATATCGTAACAAAACAATTGTTAACTCAAATAATAAGTGAAAAAAATATGTATGTGCAGCAGTTCACATTTGTCAGAAGTGTGTCACCTTCGAAAAAAAAAAGAAAAATATGTTCTTTAAAAACTCTTTTAAATATCCCTAAATCAGCGGAATTCGAACTATCTACCACTCATTCGTACTGCGAATGAAGTCTGGTCGTCTCACACCACTAGGCCAATCCGACGACGATCACAATCATGAAAATCATTACTTGCATTAAATTTGCAGAATGTAAATGTATTCTATATCATTTTCTCTTAGGCTAAATCCTATAGATATATATGGTGGGCTCTTTTTACTGTCGCTTTTTCGATTCGTCGAATTTCAAATCACAACGGCGCTAAAGAAGTTTTCAATTCAAAAACAAAATGGTGTGGCTAGGCAGACCATACAATTTTATGTAATGAAGTAAATATAATAATTTTATCTTAGCCGAACTGTAAATGGCTTGTATCGACTATATATTTATAATATCTAATTTTCTAGAAATTACTATGCACGAGCGCTGTTCCTTTACCTTCTCGTTTCACCGATGATTTGCCGCACAATAAAACCCAATTTTATTGTAGTTTCCTCTCGCTTCGTCGTGTTGACATTCATCCCGGGAACTACCAAATCATTAAATCTTGTGTTTGTTCATTTTTTCTTACCTCTTTGTTTGCTTTATGATAATAGGTGTTCGTTTCGTAGCCCTTCGAGCGACGTAGTGTGAAACTTAACGCCTTCATTCACGCTCCTTTTTATAGAGGCACTTGATTTAGCGAACCAATGACGTTTTTAATATACTCAAGCTGATATTCATTTTATACCAATTTGGGTATTTATTAATTTTTTGCGTTTTATTTTTTGATTGTGAGGATGTTTGCGCTCCTTTTGGTTGTAAATTTGCTTTTATTAAGTTTTTTATATATTTTGGTATATTATGAAATATCTCTATTAAGTCATTGTTTGGATAATTTAAATGAATTTAATGAATATTAACAACTGTTAACGTTGATTACTCGAACCATTTATAAAAATTTATTACATATACCAAAAATTTTAAAGGCCGTGTCAAAGCTACTTTATAACGTATTCAGATTGTTGAGGCTTATTTAGAATCTATTCCTTTATTTGAGAGCTTATCAATTGGCGTGACTCCATTTGCATCAACTAGTAGGTAGAAGGCGTTCTTTGAAATCCAAAAAACTGCACTCATTAAAAGTTACACGGCAACCGCGACAGCTCTCGAAACTCAGACAAGTTTTTGGAATTTATCAGCTAACTCAAAAGTGTTTGAAGCATGCTTCAAGGGAAGTCTGTGAGGCCCATTATACCCCATTGTCCCTTACAATGAGATTAAACTAGTGAACAACGATTAAAGATAGCGCTCGGACCAATTCGCTAGCGAAATGATCACGTAATAATTTTGTTGTTATCTGCCGTAACCACTCTTCGATTGCTTCTGGGACGATATTAAAAAAGATTTTGGCATCAGGCCACGATGATATTGATCTTTATATTCGTCCAGGCGGCTATTAGAGTTCCAGAAGTGACTCGCCAGTTGCTTTAATGACTTTCCGTCTTTGTGAGTTTTGGATAAGAAGAGGATCTGACTAATCAAGAAAACCGTTGTCTATTTTGTTGACGTTATTTTAAATTCATATTACAAATAAAGCAGATATTTAGAAGCCATTATTATAATTTTTGATTTGTGTTAAAATTTTGGCAGAGTACAGAAGATATTATGATAGAAGTAAAACAATAGGAATCTAAGAAGAAATTGAAGATAAACTACTGCTCTCTTAATCTCGCGCTAATTGTTATGTATATTGCTGTTATTAAAAATAGTGTTAATTTAGTTGGTTTGCATGAAAAGTGACAGCTGTACCTGGTATCAGAATGATCCGACGGTTTCGATTACCAGAAACAATGAAAATAGCAAAAAATTCGAATGCGGGCCGCCAGGTATGCAAGGGTGCAAGAAGGGTAGGCGTGCGGGTCGCGATGGGGTTCCATAATTTATGATTGTGCCGTGTCAGAGTGCTAATGAACGCACTCTGTTGGTCTTTATTGAGATAACACTCGCAATCGATGGTCGCTCCGGTATCATGCCATTACTTATGAGTTCATTCGATCTCGTGTGTCCCTCGATACCATATGTTTTTTACTATTTTGTGTCGGGTCATTATAATGAGCCGTCGTCGTCTCTCTAGGTACCGGCTAATCCATACTTGTTGCCGACTTGTGTAATGAGTATATTCTTCAGTCCGTATATAATCTACATTTATATTAATATAAATAATATTAGTGTTCTGTGGTAATATAGTGTTCTTCTGTGTGTGAAGCTGTGAATGATTTTGTAATTCAAGATATAATAATGTGCAATTTTATTTTATCCTTGGTCTATCTAATTTTCCATTTGGCTTGTCTTTGGTTCAAAGATTGTGATAATGGTTATGACGCCAGTTGAAATACAGATAGAGATTAGTGCCTCTGTATGTTCTCCACGCTTGATTTCACTACCTTTACAATACGTTCAGACAGTGGACAACGATCGTAACGTCTTATCTACAGATTTGACATGTGACATATCGAATACGTTTCTCTATATGAGTCATATATTATTAAGATATGCCCAGCTATCCTCGACGAGGCGATTGCTACGTATCGCCGATCGAATCTCGCGATACACAGGAGCGAGAACGATATCATCATTGGACTTGCGTGTTCGTACATCGTACGTATTAGATGCAGTGATTGCACAGTTTATGACTCGCTATAGTTTACGAGAAAAGTAATAAAATGCAGTTCGTGGCATTTCGTGTTATTGTCGCCGTTTATGCAACTATCAAAATTCATAAATGCAAATAAGGAAACAAGCGCTCCAGACACCTGCGCTGGCCGTCGCTTCGTAATCGTTACACTTAATATAAGCATTACAGTCGGTATTAGCGGTTTCTACCACTGGCTGCAAGTGGTGCTAAGGTTTTAAATTTCGAATGCGAAATTAACATATAAATCGCGTATTTATTTAAGTGTCAGTGAATACAAAATAATTGTGTAATTTAATGCAGTTGTAACTAAATGAACATTTTTACTAAACTTTAAATAATCAAAGGAGTTAAAACTTGAACATAGGTATTAAAGGTAATCGTTTGTAGTTTTGGTTAACACATTTTTATTTATACCTATGTAATTATTAATAAACTCCAACACCATTTAACCGATCACAGTGATAGTTGGTAGATCGAAGTGTTTTTTTTCATGTAAAAGGCTTTTATGCTATTGTTGAACGCAATTGATGGCGCTGTGGTAGATTTATTAACTACTAGAAAGGGCAGGATGATTTCTACGGCGTCAGCTAGAAAAATATATTTACCTGTGAAACAGGTTTTGTAATCGGTTGAAAATGTGAAATTATTTATAGATAAACTTTAAACATATATATCTAGGTTAAGAACAAGTACAAATTAAAAAGGTTGCTTGTTATCTTGTTGCTGCTTGTTGTTAACAATATGCTGATTGATTGCATAATATGAGGACTATTATTAGAGTCATATACCTAGAGTACGTTGATAATTATCGTTCATACCCTACTGGATTGCGAACATCAAATAAATACTTGGTGACAATGGTAACAAATCCCACATAATGACTACTAACAGTTACCCCAGTTCATAATAATCTACTGTAACGATATAGGTACAACGCGGCCGAGACGGGCAGCGTGACATCATTCGGGAACTATGTTTATTTGTAACTGACTTAATAACTGCAATAGTAATAAAGTCATTAGTACGGATACTAAGTCATTAGTGCTGTTTCCATGATTCTCTGACTTATTATATTAAATAGTATGTTACTTGATATGACGTGTAGGTACAGGAAGCCAGTCATTGTAACACTACATACCAAGAGGTTTTTGGTGTGGGGTATTTGCAAGCAAAAAGACGGCAGCATCTATTGATAAAAAAAACTGTGTGTTTAACCGTCCTACTCGGTTTGTAGGATACAGGCTGGTGAATTGTATTAATTTTACCGAATCAAAATTAAAACAACTTTCCAGAATTTACCTATTCATTTTACTTTGAAATATCTTTTGTTTACTGTCTATACTGTATTTTAATATAAATATATGATGCTTTTTATCTTTGAGGGTACAAATCAATTGTGCTTACACACAGAAGCTTCCTTATAGAATGTGGTGTATTCAACTGAAGCCCGATACTTTATCGTCATTCGAATCTCGAGGTAACCATTGTTCGCAGTCATCATTCGAGCATTTGACTGTTATTAAACTGTATTGAATAAAGAATTGCTTCAGTTCATGGATGTATTTATTTATGGAAATACTATATTATAAGATCTGATAATCTTATGTGACAATGTGGTTATTAATATATTGGAATAACATTGTTTTTTTTTCTGTTGTAAAAAAGCCCTTTTTAGTGTTCCGAAGTCTAAAGGAACCCTTATAGTTTCGGTATGTCCGTCTGTCTGACCGCGGCTTAGTTCAGAAATTCATAGTACTAGAAAGCTATAATTTATTAATAGTATACATATTAATCACGCCAGCAAAAGGGTAAAAAAATCTGAAAAAAAAATCGTTTTTCTCGACTATGTGTGGGGTGTCGTTGGATAGGTCGTTTAAAAATATTGTGGGTCTGTGAAAACGATTCAAGGATCCGTTTGCGAAATATTAAGCTTTAAAGTGCAATTTTTGTTATAGTCAAGTGTCCTCCCTGCCAGCTAAATGGTTGTTTTTTGGATATGTAAAAAAAATCGTGGTAGTAGTATAATATATAATGAAGTTAAAAGGAAAACTATCGGAGGTAAGTAGGCTTTAAAAAATATCGAGTAATAGTCAATCAACTTATAAAATGTATTTGGAGAAGTATTTTCGTACAAATTCCATTGAAAACGATTTAAAAACCCCTCTGAATGATGCTACATGTTACACCAAGCCGGGCGTCAGCCGGGAAGCTAAAACATCTCTAGTATATTTTTATATGAAGTAATTCATGCTACACCGGGCCGGGCCCAGCGCCGGCCCTGTGTAACATAAGCTACCTTAAATCTGTATATTGTGACGGGCAACTACGGAACCCTACACTGCGCGTGGCTCTACATGCATTTTCATCTAAAAAGCATAGATTACAAGTCCACTTTTTGTGTGAAATATTTTTTGGTGATTCAGACGCTCTGCCAGCAAATCGGAGTCTGGCTCGTATTGGACCAATAACAATAAATTATCCATAGACTTCCAGCGCTCTACTCTACATGGCACAGCATGCATTTGAATATGACATATCTAAATATGTACCTATCCTTATTGTTGTATAGATGTATACTGACCTTACTGTACATTGAACTTATTGTGTATATAATTAATGACGAGTCAAATATTATTACGTATTGTGTGATTGTTTTAACTATTTTCTTTGATTTTTTTGTGTACATAGTTGACATTAGTTTTTTTTTACACACTCTTCTTACATTTATGTTATCTATGTTATATATAAAAGCGAAATACTACTCATCACGAAATCTCCGAAAGTATTAGGTCTGATTAACTTGAAATTTAGCAAAGCTACTCCTTGCGCGTTGTAGACGATCACTAAGAACGAATTTTGGAAAATTCAACCTCTAAGGGTGTAAAATGGGGTTTCAACGTTTGTATGGGTTCGGTAAAAAATATTATCTTTTGACTTGAAATTTTGTACCTACTTAGATAATAATGAAACATGTTTATCAGCATTTATCAAAATTCGTCAGTTAAGAGTGTAAAATAGGGGTTGAAGTTTGTTTGGAAAAAAATTGTTTTATAATTATGCACACATAAGTAATATAATTTATTGACCTGAAATTTAGCACGCATATTCTTCAATTTATGAACATTCATCACTTAAGGGTGTAAGTAAAGTAAGGGTTGAAACTTTGTATGGTGTAATTTTTATTTGTTTATAGATTTGATGATTATTATTAGCCGCATATGAACCACTGGCTTTTTTAAATATTCTTTACCTAAATTAAATTAAGGGATGAAATTTCTGTTGTTTGATTGTAGAGGTAGTGTAAGAAACCTTGATTTTTATTTTATTGACAATTCAAGTAAAATTAAATTTACGGGATGAAAATAATTATTGCGTAAAAACCGCGTACGGAGCCGCGGGGCACCGCTAGTATGAATATATAATATGCATATTTTTTATAAATAAGTAAAATAGAAGTCATAATCAAATTATTAATTTTTGTACTCTTTATTGATACATTTTTTTTTAATTAATTTGTGTTTGCCTTAGTGGTTTAGTATATTTTCTTGCTTCAAATTCAAAGTTGTTTTTCTATAATTATAGCTTTATATATAATCACAAAAAAGTGCTTTTATTTGGACCTCAGGCGGTCATAATTAAATAAATAAATAATATTATATTATGTTTAAATATTTTGAAATTTATATTATATTAATACTAATAACATTTTATTTTGTTACAGGTAAATAGAATTAAAAATTCGGAATTTACTTCCTTGGGGAAAGCGATTCAATCAAAACTATCCAATAATATATTTTAAGGTAGGTATCATTTATAAATAATAAAAATGAAGTTTCATAAATGCATTTGTATCATACAGTAATGAAGTTTATTTCAATAAGACTTTACTGAAAGGTGAATCAATACTACACCAATAAGAATTATAATAACGAAACTACAACATACAAACTTCACGGTCCACGAGCAAGCGAATTACAGCTTTCTCATTAAATTTGTGTATAATAATAGTAAGTCTAATCAAAGCTTCTTAAGGTAATTCACATTCAGAGCTTTGTCGAATAAGAAAATATAAACCAATTAGGCAAATTTTGCAATACACAAGTTGATTATTACGTTTAATCACGAGACATGAATATGTTAAGTATAAAAATAGAAAACAGTTGCAAAATAAACCTACTTAAATAGAAAAAAAAACTTTTTTCTTTTAAAATAAACATCTAAATTACAATAAAAATGTTTTTTTCATTTCTTTTGTTTCGCATACTGGTTATAATATTATGTTATTTCCTACAATTAAAGTGAATAATAAATTATTTTTATTTCAATCAATGCCGTATATTATCCTTGACAGGATATTTACGTCGAAGTTTTCAAAATTATAATAAGTAGTTCGAATTCCTTCGCGTCCAAGCTGCGGTCGGTATCGAGTTTCTTACATAAAATAACAGGATCTATAGAACGTCGATAGGTACTAACGAGTAAATTATATTGCTAGGAAGTGCTTGTGACTGCCTGTCGACTCTCAGACTATTTGAAATTGTGCCAAACGGAGCACTGTATGATGATAACCTACACTTCATTATTTTTTCGCATTATTGAAATAAGGTAAAACCACCAGTAATTGAAACTGCACCAATAGTTGACACTCTGACGAAGAAAATTAAATATTAAGAAAAAAAAAGGAAGCCAAAGATCGAGATGGCCAAAATCACTGATTACTGATATATTTTTAATGTTATAAATACATATAGGTACAGTCAGTTATAAAAGTCGGTTAACCAACTCAAGACTTCAAATCAATTTAGTATCAAATATTTAATTTTCGTCGTCAGAGTGTCAACTATTGGTGCAGTGTCAATTACTGGTGGTTTTACCTTACTTGAAGTTAGTTTAGTGATATAGTAGATAATGTTTCCAAATTGCTAGAAAAAGACATTTATATTGGAATGTAATTGAATAATAATAATAATTGAACTCAGTGTTATGTAAATATTACCTAGTATATTGTACAAACACTTGTTAATCCATATAATATATTTTCGTGTTTCAAACGGAATAATTGATAAGCAGCAGCTTAGTGACAATTTATCTATTTCTTCTTATTATCTGTACACACGCCTTTTAATATAACAACTGTATATCTAGTAAAAGGAAGAAATATACAAAATGACTGACTTTTATACGTATAAATAATTTACAAAATAGTATGTAAGTATTGGATAAAAAATATAGTTAACTATTTTTACTTACTTGTGATAAGCCCGGCTAGCTCAGTCGGTAGAGCATGAGACTCTTAATCTCAGGGTCGTGGGTTCGAGCCCCACGTTGGGCGCTTTTTTATCGTGTTTTTCAGGGTTTATTAATAATGATAAATGTATTTTTAAGTTTATCATAAATAAAATTAAAACAAATTCAAGTTTGTCTTGATTCTTTGGTTATGAATCTACGTTGATAGTAGGAAGTATTTCTAGTAAATGATACCAAATAATATATTAACTGTTAAGAAATGGAAGATACCTTGTTATTGAATTACTTAGATATTTTGTACGAAGTATACACATAATTGTAAAATCCTCCATGAAATTACACGCTCGGGTCGACTGAATAAACTTCATATCTTCGTGTTTATTTATTTCCAGCCGCATAGGTCTTATTAACTGTCAATGCACAGTCTGTTTCGTAGTTTCCAATATTATATTGTCGAGTACACCCCAATACACTGGGAAAACTTTATTATTAGATTAAATCTTAGAAGATATCTTATAGATTTTTTCCCAGATTGTTTTACGTAATATTAGTAACTTCTTCAAGAAATATACACTAGTGCTTTTTGGTATAAATTAAACCATAAAGGTACCACCAATACGATACTTTAGTAAAATAGAAAAAGTCTTGAATGTTATCGATTTTCAAAAAAGAAGATTTTTTCAACTTTTAAATTTAAAACCACCTTTTCGTCTTTTTTACAGGTCTAGCTTAGTAGCGATTTTTGTATGTAGTACCTAATTAAAAAGAATTTACTTAATTTATAATTTTTTGAATGCAGCAAGGATAAATCGTTTTTAATAACAGTAAAAAGTATATATATATATACCTTTCATTCCAAGGTTATTTACATTTATTTATAGTCATGTCTGAGGGACCCTTATCTTGCCAAGTTCGATTCTATTTCGGTTCCAAACGCTACATACGAATTTGAATAAATATCATTGGTATTGTATACTGGCAAGTAGCTGAGACGCGTTCTCCGGGTCACCCACGCATTGTATTGTGTCTTGTATTATAATGTACCCTATTTGTGTCGACTTATTGTCTTTGCTTGTCAATATATCACTGTTAAGGATGTTGAAACATTGTTTTATAATTTGTGTAATGTATATAATACCTAGACTAGATTGTATTGTAAAATAACTTGATAATTTATTAGATTTTTTGACTACTCAACGCCTTATGCTTTAAAATTTGGTATAAACAGTAAATATCATTACCGAAGCATAAGGATCCATCGATAGTCCTTATGATCAGGCCAGACTACATAATTCACATTGCTTTTCGTATGAAAGCGGATTTATAGTATTTTTATTTTTTTAAACATGGTAACACTATATTGTGACGGTACTGTGCCTGATGAGTAATGATAAACACGGTACCTACAATCCAAGAGGGCTGATCCCTAAATGCGATAAACCAAATGAGAGTCACTTTGACGGTGCCACTAACTAATACATAATTGTAAAATTAAATGTGTTTTGTGTCCTTACTAACATAGGCTAAGTGACTGACAATATTGGATGTAAATCTGAAATAAATAAATATTATTATTGTACTAGCTGCTTTCGGAACATAACGTATCGCAGTGAGACACTCCGACGGGCCATTTGTATTGGTGGTAGTGACTCAACCGAAAGCCACTTCGTGCTTGCTAATTTTTATTTGTAACTTGTATATCTATATACTATATTGTATATAGAATTTAATAGAAAATACTCAACCATCACTAAAAGCTCTAGTTCTCTGTAAAATTCGAACTCGCGACGGATAACGTGTTGTCTGAATACGTTACTACATTCATTATTTGCATATTGTTCAGCAAGCTTGTGCCACTTGAAGATGAAACTGCCTTGGGCGTCTCATTATTTGATTAACTGGGTGATAAGTATTGGCGCCGCTTTTGTGAGGAAATATGTATGTATCTAATTTCTTTTTTTTTTATGTCAAAAGGCGCAAACAGGCAGACGGCCCACCTGATGGTAAATGGTTACCGTCGCCTATGGACAACTGCAACACCAGGGGCATTACAGCCATGTTGCTAACCTTGGAGACTGTAATTTCTGTCATTTCTGTCTTATAAAACTGTAAATTTGAAATATTTGTGTTGAGTAGGATCTAGAATAGATCTAGATAGTCTTAATCTACCCATTCATTCAAGTGTCGATGCAATATCAATCTTCAATATTGCTATTTTCCTTAATAACTTTAGCTTTTAACGATTACGGTATATTTCTACATTATTGTTTATATTCTCAAAAGTAAGTTAGGTTTCACTTCAGTTCCTCAACGCGGCTTGAATTAGGAGTTGACTTCGAAAATCTTCGAAATCGTCACATAAGGAAAAAGCTTTATGCTCCTCCTTGCGAATTTTGTGTGTCTTTTTCTATTATATACGAGTTGTGTGGGTGCGAGTATAGAACTTCGAGCAGACGAGCATCGGGCGCAGCCGGTTGTACAGCCTATCTTCAGGCGACCGACAAATTGCAAAACATTGCACTTCGGGCTGGGCCTCTAAGGGTGGTATTGCGAAATAGGCTTGCGTTCAGTAAATCAAAGGTTTATCAGTTATTTTTATTCTACTATATGTATAGACCTTACATCGAAGTGTTCTTTATGAATTGGAGTCACTGATTTTTAAATAATATTTTACATATTTTATTTTTTAGTAACTTCGTTCCACACGGCGGTCCCCCAACCGCACACGTTGTTTTTTTCGTATATTTCTATGAAGTAACAAACATCCTTATTTATTTGTCATACTTTTCTTTATAATACAACATCGAATAAACGTACCTCTTATTAGATAACTAGCTGTGCCCGTGTGGACTACTAAAAAAGTTTATTTTTATTTTTTATGCAGATCCCTAATTATTTTTCTAAAATAAAAGTACCCTAACTTATTCCTTATCACATCAGCTATCTGCCAGTGAAAGTCCCGTCAAAACCGTTTCGGAGATTACCCGGAACAAACAGACAGAAAAACAGACAAAAATTCAAAAATGCGTCTTTTTTGTTATACGTACTGTGTATACGTTCATATGCATTTAGTAAAGAGCTGTTATTTTGACATAACAAATAGACACTTCAATTTTATTACACGTATAGATTGGAACAAGTACAAATTTATTGCATAAAAAACCTTAGGTTTATATACAAGACAAAAACAATTTATCGCTTACAAAATTTCCAACGAAAAAAAAAACATGAGAAAACATTGTATCTTCATTAAAATACAAACGAGAACGTGAATGAGAAAGGTAAAATAAAGGGAATTTCTGACAAGTAAAAATATCGCGAAACTCAATCATTTCTCTCAGAGTACCTGTAACCAGTCATAACAGGCGAAAGATTGAAATGAGGTGATAAAAAATCAGAAATGTTGCCGAAAATACGTAGTACCACCTCCTTGTAAAACGGTAATTTTGCAAGGGATTGCTTGGTTCGATACGGAGTTGATCAAAGCAAATACTGATGGGAGTTTCACATTTCTTTTCATCTGATGTACAGAGCGATATGGAAAGTCGCTCGCAATTAAAAGTTAGTCTTTTTCCTTCCGTATTTTTTTTTTCATACTTGTGTGTTGTTTTAGGTGTCATACTAGTCATAATATATTTTTTCGCCGAAGTTGGAAGTTACCAAATTTTTACTCGATCCCATTACTAATATATCGAGATTCCAATATGTGCCTTTCGTGGGGTTTTGATTGGAATTATAGATAACGGTGGCGATCATGTTGATTCCTTATTTTTTTGAAATGTGGCTTAATTATTTTTATTGTGAATGAGACTTTACTATTCGTTTTGTTGATTACTGGACAGAACAAAGAGACAGAACAGACTGCCTGTTTTCACTATTTGGAGAGGCACCCTAAACAGATTTCTTTTGCAAGTCACCTTTTGTAATACATCACACTGTAACTTCGCGATTTGCCAAATTGAAAATCGCGTTGCTTAAGGGGTTTCTTTTTATTTTGAATTCTCCAGTAAAATTGTACTTTATTGTTCCTTGCGTCTCGCGTCGGTCGGGCCGGCTCGTTAACGCGACCTTTCGGAAATTTATTGTATCCTCTTCAGAAAATACAATTTCCAAGTCGAATGTCAATAAATTTAAATCGGTAGGTATACACTTTTTACCGACTTAAAAATCAGAGTTTTCTTAACAAAACTACAAAGTAATGTGTTTTACATTACATTACTATTGTGTTTATTAAATAAACACTGGTTATACCTAATGTCTAGATTTTGTTTTAAGTGATTTTTATAATTGTATCTAACTTAGTAATGAAAAAAAAATCCACGTAACTCATCTACACAAATGTGTTTTTTTTTCATTATATATCTAAAGGGCGTTGTTTAAATGTGTCACTCTGATTTGAACCTCTGCCATAGAACGGTAAAATGTATTATATTCCATTCGAATAGTGGATTTTATGGAAAAAGTGATGAGAAAACACAAAAATTTATAATATTCCGTTTTGCTATAAAATTATTATTATTATTAGTATCTTATATTATTTGACTCTTTATCAATTGAATTAAAGATATAAACCTATAAACTAAGGGAAAAGCATTTTGTTTTACAAAACAGTAAAAATATTAAAGTTTTATATAATATGTAACACGTTCATCCTATTCTAATAATATATCTAACATGATTTCGTATTCCAAAAACGTATATTAATTTCCTTACAATTGTTTCACCTTTGACGCAAGTGCAAAAAACTTGTTACAAATTGTTATGGAAATGGTGGGATCCATTGGATATAAGATAATGCCAATAATGGTAACAAATAATGGCAATCCAAGTCTTATTTCATTGCAAAGTCTTCGGATATATTAATCAAATTTAAATTAAACGATAAAAGGGAACTTTAAAAAAAACTTTTTGCGATATTTTCCATTTCGTTTTTCAGAAACTTGGAGCGAGATTTATGTACGTTACATGTTGCAGGAAAAAATCGAGTTGCTAAACGATAAATCGCTCACTAAAATGTTAAAAAAGTTCTTAATTTAAGCTCATGGATGTTCTATCTCGAATACGATCAGTGCTGCCGTTCGTAAAATTAGAAAATGTAGTTGGAAATTATATTTCAGAGATCCATTTCCACCAGAATAAAAATTATTATCACCTCAAATGACCAGAAAAATAATTCGAGTCACTTTCTATTCAAACCCTAAAAAAACTACTCAAAGTACTGGAATATTGAAAATGATAAGAAATTACACAAAACATACGTTCCGGCAACAAGTTCGTAATAGATGCTTATGAGGGTATGTGTAATACTTATAATAAAGTTACATGTAAATTTACATTTAAAGTTTACGCCTTTACTTTGGAACCTTTTTACTCTGTAACTTTTTAAGATTCCATAGTCATCAACAAGCATATATGTAGTTTCAATATGACCGTCTGTCTGTGCGCGGCTTAGCTCAGAGATTCTTAGTACTAGAAAGTTTTAACTTGGTATGAGTATACATATTAATCAGGACGATAAAGTGGTAAAATAAAATCTTTGAAAAAGTATATTGTTTACGTGCCCCCCTTACACGTAAAGTGGGAATGTTTTTTTTTCTTTGATCCCATCGTGTGGAGTGTCATTGGATAGGTCGTTCAAAAATATTGCGGGTGTATGTAAACCATTTTTCAGGGAGACGTTTTAGAAATATTAAGCTTTAAAGTGCAAATTTTTGTTAGAGACAAGTTTCCCCCCTCCCTTCCAGCCAAATGAATGTTTTTGGAGAAAATAATAATAGTAGTAGTTATATATAATGAAGTAAAAAGGAAAACGATTAGAGGTAAGTATATAGGCTTTACAAGTTAACGAGTGATATTAAGTAGGTTTTTCAAGTTAACGAGTGGTAGTCAATCAACTTAAAAATGTACTTGGAGAAGTGATTTCTTACAAATTCCATTGAAAATTAGTTAAAGGCCCCTTCTTCATATTATGAGGTGCCCTACAAAGCGCGTGGCTCGACACGCACTTGGCATTTTTTTTAATGATACAGCTAGAATCTACTTTGACCTATAGAATTGTTTGTGCTCTGTAATTGTACATTTGCGAATTGAATACAAAATGGGAATATCAATATTTTAATGGATTTAAGGGATATCAGTGATATTCCTTTAACTAATATATTGCGAGGCTATAAAATAGTGGATAAATGTGTTGTTTATATATAATAGTCAGTAAATGTAACTCATTGGTACTTCATGCAATATTTCATTCCCTTACTTTTGTACGTAGATACATAATCTTGAGAATTATTGCTCTCTCTATAATATTTTGTTTCTCATTCAGCATCGATATTACATTCGATACATTGGTGAATAGGTGCGAGCATCGCGTGTGGCTCGCATCCGACTGTTGAAATATAGCCTTCTTAATCACGGCCCTATTTGTGTGAGATTTATGTCTCACCTGTTGCGCCAATTATTTACATTGGGAAGTTATTCTTCTCGCATTCGGTTTGTTAAATTAACGAGTTCGATTGAGCCAAGTCAGTACAGTTTTCCTGGTATAATTTGATGTACCAATCACTAAGGTCCAAATGTACTCAAATCAACTGAAAAATTATTAAAAGAAAAATAAACACAAAACTCGTATATTCTTGTACTATTTAGGATTATCTTGTTTGCAATATGATCTAGAATATAATGAAATTGATTTATAATACTAGTTTGTATCTAGTCATAACTAAATTTATTGAATACATGTCTTTAATAACCAAAAGTACGTACTTTTAATTTAAATGTCATACTGTTTTAGACAAGCCTAAAAAATATATATTACATATATTTACATTACAAAGATAGCATACAAGCTTACTGCCCGCCTGATGATAAGCGGCTACCGTAGCCTATGGACGCTTGTAATAACCATAGGTATCACTAGTGCCGTGCCGACTTGAACCCTCCTACCACAAGGAGCTCTGGAAATCCTACTCACTGTATGAACACAACACAAGGTTATTTGGGTGCAATATTCTGTAGGGTGGAAGTATTCCACTAGTCGGGCCGCCCCGAGTAGACAGAAATCTCTGAAGAAATTTCTCTGTTCCCTACCTCTCTTACTATGTAAGTTCGTAAAATGTAATAAAACTTGTAAAAAAATAATAGTTTAATAGTCATTTACTTACCGATATATAAATATCGAAAAACTTGTACGTTAATACAAAGGAACATCGACTATCTATGTATTTGATAAATGAACATGTAATCAATAATCTTATTACCTTCAACAACACGCGTGTTTTTGTTGAAAGAAAATCTAAATTGGTTTTGTCAAACCATCATAATATCATAAAAAATTGCTTCCACCAATATTATTCTCTCACGGTCATAATTTATACTCGAGTCTAGATGATTTAGTACCGGTTTTGCTATGTGATATTTACACTACTTTTGCCTTGTTAAATATAATAAATAGGTTCGATACTTTTTTGTGTCGATGCAAAAGGCGCAACCCGCTATTACAGCAAGTATCGACGCGTCGATAAAATTATTTGATAGTCGCGCCCGTTATAGGATTCTGTGTTGGCACCTGCATCATTAAATATGTTTTTATTTTTCCTTGTTTAAACGTTTGTATGTATAGTAAATATTCCTTCATATTAGCTTATTTTACTAGCTGTGCCCCACGGTTTCGCCCGTGTCAAATTTATTCGGTCACCGCACCCCTGTAGCCTGTTGTTGTTCTTACTTCCCGTATTTACCTACAGCTTGCCAGATTGCTTGATATTCGTGCTTATCACTCCGCTCGTCAGGGTCGTTACGTGAAGTTATATAACCTGTAACCTTCCTCAATAATTACGCTTAAAATATTTGCAAATCTGAGTAACACAATACCGCGTTTACACAAACGAACAATTGAGCTTTCTCATATTTGTATAGCTTTAATTTTTATAATAGTTTAATCGACTCGGATAGATATTTTGAAAATAAGAGAAGTAGGGCACAGAAAATTCTTTGGGTTGACTAAGAGCCGGGCCCCGGCGCTAAAAAGAGTCAGTTCGGTACAACCCTAACTGTCTCTCAGACGGCCGAATTAGTGCAATGGGAAGATGGGCCCCCCGACCCATTCTCCCTGATTCGGCTAGGGCGGAGGAAGAAGGCGAGCGAATCGCCTCCGCTTGCCGCCCGTCCGTCTACGCCGGAGAGGGGCGCTTAGAGCGTCCTCCTCGCGAGCCCTCTCGGCGGTCTCCTTCTGCGACATCACGTCCTCGCAGGAGACCATTGCCGTCCATGACACCTCACTGTCGAGCATGGCTTTTACCACACTCGGCAGTGAGAGGTCCCCTCCTACCACCGCGGTCAGAGCACAGCGCTGCCTCTCCCACGCAGCACACTCCGAGAGAGTGTGTTGCGCAGTGTCCTCAGCCGCACCGCATTCGTGACACACGGTGATGGGTTCCCTGCGGGCGATCCGGTGCAGGTACCATCCGAAACATCCATCTCCGGACAATACCTGCACAAGCATAAACGTCAGGGAGCCGCTCTTTCTCCCACACCAACTATCGAGGACCGGGCGGATATCTTCTATAGTCCGAAGTCCATAGTGCGTACCCGCCAGGTCCTCTTCCCACCGCTGAAACATCACTTCTGCCGCCTCCCGTCTAATTCGGGCCACTTCACCAGGAGCCGGAGGCTCTCCTCTCTCTTTCCTCACCGCTGTGAAACGATACACAGCGGCAAGCACCCCAGTCTCCAGCTTCCATGGTGGGAAGCCGGTGAGCAAACAGGCCGCCCCGGCAGACACGGTGCGGTGTCCACGTATCACCCTTAGCGCCACAGTACGTTACATGCTATGCAGCAAACGCTTGTTGTGAGCGCCAAGGGCGTCCTCCCACAACGGTGCGCCGTATACGGCCATGCTGCGCACGACTCCCGCATACAGCTTCCGGCTGCCAGCTCCTGGCCCCCCTATGGTACTCGTTGTTGACCCAACTGCATATCAGCTGGTGATTTTAAAGTGAAGCCGTATCAGTACTATTAATACCAGTTTGAATGATATTGGTCTTAATGCTAGAAGTATCAGAGTTCAGTGAAGGAAAACATCTATGCATACAACTCTAGTACGAGAGTAGCACAATTTCTAGTCTCCCCGATGGGTGATAAGCCACAAGATAAAAATCTGTCGCCCAACAACAGTCAGTGTGTTTTGGCGGCTGCACCTAATAGCTATTCCTTATTCTAAACTAAGCGTACTGTTATTTTCGACCTTATCTTCACTTAAAGTCAGGAGAGATTGTAGTCAAACGCCCGTGTCATAATGACAGAAAAAGTACAATTTTTTTATATTGGCAAATTATAAAAAAAAACAACAATTTCGTTTAAAGTTCAATTTAGGTACGTACATATTTCTTTTTATGTTTATTTGTAAAAGCGTATAAAAAAATGTCACGTCATTGTAACGTTATAAAATTTTATTGGCATTTCAAGTGTTTAATTTAGATATCGACTAAGTGATAATTGGTACGTGTCAAAAAAGCTGAACATATTTTTTTTACACCTTTGCGCTGATGTGTTTGCCGATATAGGATATATAAGATATACCTAACTTGTTTGCAATAACGCCCTTTTCTTTCCTGTGCAAATAATGTGTTGATTTTACTAAAGAGAAATATATAAAAAACCGTTACATAGCGTTTTTTTTAAATTATCTGTTATACTAAACAGTTCAATTATTTATGTTTTCATTTTTTTAATATAGTTTTATTGATGCGTGAATCTAATAAAGACCTATATAACAAGTATTTCCGATTATATATCATATATCATCACTATCGATGACACTAAGAGACGCTGGCTGAAAATGACCGATAAATTTTCAGTGTTTTGTTGTTAATCTCTCTATATACAAGGTTTATATGAGGTTGATAAACTCCACCACAGTTAGATAGAGGACCATGAAAGTTGGTAGATCTAAAGATTTATTAATGAGAAGGTTTTTATGCTGTCCCTGAACGTGATAGGTGGCGCTTTGGTCGAGTTATTGAGTACTGTGGAGGTCAAAACATCGCCTGTGGGGACAACTGATATAATATAAATATTATGATTACTTCAAACTTATTTTAGAAAGCGACTAACAAATATTAACGTTTGTATAATGATACAATTTTCTTTCATTAGCGTGTCATGACTCATGATGCCTCACTGGTACGTTAAATTTTCTCTGGTTGTTATTTACAAAGGTAATTGAAATATTTAAATGAGTGTACCATCGCGTTCTTCATCGGTAACGATTACACTATTACCCGCAGGTCGGACTAGCGCCACTTTATCTGTGATTTATCCGGCGCATCTCTGACCCGCGTTCGGCCACCTTGTTATTTATAATTTATTTTTAACGGTCCTCCATTTTGTCGATTTGTAATTGTGTATGATATAATGTAGATAGGTACTCTATACCATTTGTCTATTGGTGCCGTGGTTACATAAGTTACATAAGTTTCTTTTTTAATTGATTCTAGTCTACGTTTATTTTGTAGGCAATTTACGTTTAACATCATCTGTTCATAAATTAAAAGGGTGATCCTTAACAGGGGTATTACAGAAAATATTCAAAATATTTTATTTTGCATCTGTATTTGATAATATTGTCAATTTTATATAAATTAAACTTTGACCTCAAATAATTTTTAAACTAGTAGTTTTAGCGAAAAATCATAAGAGTGCCTTTTTGTAAAGCGTTAAATTTTCTATAAAAATATGTATTGTTAGGGTTCCGACAATCAACAAGAGTGCGGCATAGCACAGAGAGGCTTGGTACTAGAAGGCTGTAATTTGGCATGGGCATGTAATTAATACATATTAATTACACAGATAAAGTTTTAAAACAAAAATAAAAGTACATAAAAAACAATTTTTACAATACCTACCTACCTACCAATACATTTAAAGAGGATATTAAAAAAAATCTCGTCTATTGCTTGGTGTAGATAGATAGGTCGTTCAAAAATATTGCGGGTGTGTGAAAACCATTTTTAGATTGGAAATACATATTAAGCTTTAATATGTGATAATTTTTGTTAGAGTCAAGTGTCACCTCACCCCCGCTAGCAAAATTGTTGTTATTGGATATATGTGAAAAAATCACAGCTGTATTATATAAAGAAGTTAAAAGGAAAACTATCACAACTAAGTAGGTTTTACAGTTAACAACCAATAACTTATAAAATATACTTGGAGAAGTAATTTCGTACAAATTCCATTAAAAATTACTTAATGCCCCCTTTCTAAGTCTGCATATTGTGACGGGCAACTACAGAACCATAAACTGAGCGTGGCCTAACGTGCACTTGGCAAAATTTCATATTTTTGATATATTCGTCAACGATTTACAAAATTCCAAAGAACAAAAAAGTTTTTCCGATGTTATTTCCATAAAAAACTGGTAGAATCTTAGAGTTGATATTAAAAGTTCAGATTTTCAAGCATTTTATTTATTTATTTGTAAGCGTTTAAGCCCCTGGAAGCATAACATTCGAAAAAACCCTGTAATCTATCATGTGAATTTCGCAGAGAGATAGAGTGCCTTTCTTATATAGTAATCAAGTTTATTATTTAGTTAATCATTTTGGGAAATGTCGGTAAAAATCATCAAGTGGTATAATGTACAGGTCGACTACGAGATTTGATCATCGATAAAAGCGGCAGATTTACAATGCTCTCTACAATTTATAGCGTTGTCCGATCTAGATGTAATTTAATGTTGTTGGCTAGCATAAATCAAGCTCATCTACAGCCTCGGCCTGATATCTACAGGTCTGTTACACTTGTGAAATGTATATCTGTGTACAATGATTTTATTAAAATGACCATTACTATCGTGGCATTTAACCTACGTCAAGTTCCGGGTACATTGTTCTTATACCTGACAAACAGATATAGATATATGTTATACGATTTAATTTCCAATCTGACAATAATTTCAAAAACAAAACCTTCGATCTGTAAACATGTAATTTCTCGTATTTCTTAAAAGCTAGAGATAATTGAAAGTCGAGGTCATGAAGTACCATACCAGCTAACTGCTGTGATCTTAGTTTTAATATTAACTGTGTAAAGCAGTCATGGTGGTCGATTGGTTTACATAAGCGGAATGCCGATTCGATGTCCGCAGGTTCGAGCTCCAGTGTGTACTATACGGTATTCTTTCGGAATTTGCGTACATCTACTAATTTAAATTGGTAGCACTATCGGTCGACGATGAAGGAAAACATCGTGAGGAAACTTTAACGCTTGAGAAACGTTAATAATTAAAATATAAACTGTGGATTTCTTGTCCATTCTAAACGCCACTACATTGTTTACTGGCGCGGTGTCTACTCTCGGAACAGGCCTTTGCCCAGGAGTGGGACAAGTACAGGCTGGTATTATTAATATTATTATTACACACGCATATTTCAACTCTGCAAAAAATGTCTGGTCGAGTTCAGATCAGAATAATTTCGAACCAAGAATATCGGTTCCGTCAGTTTTTACCGCACTATTCCAGTCTTTAGACTCATAAGGTCACCTGGTAGGGAGCGGTTACCATATTTGAATGCTGAACTGGTATGATGAATGGTTTGCTTGCAGTAAGAAATAACCAAGTGGTATTTATAGATGTTTATAACTTGTTCATGTGAATTTAAATGATTTTGTTCTTATGTTATTGCTTTCACATTTCTGGCGGTATGCGCGTATATTATCGAAACTATACTTATACATAACATTATAATAATAAAAAAACGTTTGTTTCATTTCATTGTTATTCGTATGTTTTAAGTATTTTTCGTTATATTTAACATTGTAAAAGTAAACATCAGTATGAAAACAATCGCTGATAAGTTTAGTATAGACAAATTACAGAACAAGTTAACATTTAATATGCAATCATATCTTTATCAAATTCAGAATATTAATCACTATTTTTGATATTTTTTCTCTAAGACCACAGACATGAATACTGCCGAAGCTAGAAAACATATCTATTTGATAGTAAAAAATGAAACCGGCTGTTAAAGGTGTCTCGCTCCTCGTAATTTACTTCTTTCCAATTATGGCAACAAAATAATTTGTTTAAAGGTACATATCACACATTTTGTTCGAGGACACAGTCGGCAAGCAGGCTCAACGTGATAAACCTGTTTCCTTCGTACAATACAGATTAAGCGTCACTTACTATAAGAATTAATATTGAAAGCGTTCCAGAGAATATTATTTTTCTTGGAAAAAGATAGATCGCTTTAGCGATTTTATGGGAAATTAATTTTGGCGGTGAGCGACGGCGCGGCGCGACGGGCGCACCGCTGTTCGCCGTCTCCTCTCTTGTTCGATGATTTGTTGCGATCTGACCGAACCCGTTACAGTTACCGATAATGACGCACACCATTTACTCAAAACCGAGCGGGGAGGTTGTAATTCAACTGCCTTATCAATATTTCTCAGTAACCATCATCGGTCGGGTTTGTCGACTATTATTAAAACCGATGATCAGTTTTCTGGTTCATATTAAACGCGTTTGCGAGTAATGCGCGATCGCGGACCCCGCCCCTGTTGTCGCCGCAGCCGGCTCGGCTCGACTCAGCCGCAATTAATCCACTGTAATGCGATACCAGCTCTCTGTCGTCGGCGACGTAATGCATCGTGATTTACGCACAACGAACAAGCCGTTAATCTTATTACCACTTTCAATAACTTTATTATAGAGAGTCCGACACAAACGCCTTACACTCCAATATACACCTTCGACAAACCGACGAAAGGCTATTTATATTTATAATAGAACGCACGGTAGGAGTTAGGGAGCCTTCCCACGAAATTTATTTTAGTCGACTTAACGATTGTGTCCGCCTTACCAAAAGTGGAAAGTTAATACGCCCATTGCTTAACTTCGATTAAACGTTTATAAGGGCTTTAACAGTTGGAATCTGTTTCAAATTTCTAATTCAATACTTACACTTTCGTGTCGCGGCAGCTAAGACGTCGCCAGCGTGCATTAATTTGTGATAAAAACATATTATTACTTCTCATACGTTTTGAATATAAAATAGGTTCGTTACTAAACTTACCACTTTACGTGTCGTGTGAAATTACTTCTTATTCAAGACACGGCCTCGAGGCGGTGGTAAACTCGATTCGAATTCGACATGTTATCCCCTAAAATATACTAATAATAAGATGTAAATGACTAGTCCAGCGGCACCAAGAACAAAAACAGCTACATTGTAAAAGGGTGAATTTCCAGTGAGAGTGTAATTTGCATATGTTTTCGTAATAACAACTTCCGTTTTGTATGCCAGCAGACGTGTCACGAATTTGGATATACAACTATAATACAGTAGCTTAGAACGTAAAGTGTTTTCTCTTCTCATTAGGTACTCCTTTTGTTTTTTTTTTATTTTTTAAAGAAAGTTGTCTACGCGCAAAGTTTAATCAACAATGTATTTTTTTTTTAATTTTTTTTTTTTGCTTAAAATGTGAAACTCCTAATTGTTTGATAGACTGAAACATCTATTATAACTTTTATACTGGTTTAAATTTTTTTACATTCCTTGTTACGCAGTGATTTCCGCTATTACGCTGAGAAATTGCGCAAAAAAGTTACTTGATTCGCATACAAGATGGATTTTTTGGGGTGAGTGAATAATTCGAACTTACGAATTTAAATTATGAAAATTTTAAACGATCTGTAAGCTCTTTGAGTAATTGGATAAGGTAATTTTGAACTATTCGATGAAAACTTTAAATAATTCATAAGCTTTCCATTACTTTTTTGTATACAAAATTGGAATCGAATATTTGGAATTGAAATAGTGTATTCCAAACTTAAAATGGAATTTTCGAACTATTTGAAATTTTAAGAATTATTCGAAGTTTCGGAATTATTCAGTACTTCGAATTATTCCATTCAATTTTCGGATTGAATGGAATTGAATATTCAATTTGTTACGATTCCAATGCTATTCGCATCCATACCCCAACGACTTTTGTGTGATGAGCACGATTGTACGCCGATGGATTTCGATCTTTCGGTGGTCGCTGTTGTCTTCAGATTATACTGTGCTTACTATCAGTGACAGTACAGTTAATATGCTGAGCCACTATAAAAAAACGATGGTTCTACAGTTTTACGGTACGACACAGATAAGACATATAGAACTTTTTAGTTTGTGCCGAGGTGGAGGTTACCGTAAATCTGTTACTCCAAAACCCAGTGTATGTGGTTCACTTGTGGATAGGAGAGGAGGGAATTAGATTGAACAGCTCTTCAGAACACTCACCATGATACAGACCGTAGAACACGCTCAGCGAGGCGATGTAACATCTGCATTATTAACAATGCGAACATCCCGTCTCTGCAACGTGCCCAGAGCATCAAGGAGGTATTTTGCGGATTCATCCCTGAGATGCGAACAGTATTTCATACACGGCCCAACTAGTGCCTTATAAATAAGATACAGTTAACCGGGGGTAAAAAACCATCGCCCCTGTTCAGGATTCCGCGTCTCCGAGATGTAGTAGAGATGACACTCCCGATATAATCCCTGGAGTTGAGATCGCTGCGAATATCCACATCTAGGATATTGAGGCTGTCACACATTGCAAGTGAGATGTATATCACTGATATACAGATTGGTTTATTAGTTTTCTCGTTCTGTAACATTACTAGAAAGAACTTTGATAATAATAACACTATACAATTACAAAATTACAAAATATTTTTTGTTAGTTTTATACCGCATTAAAATTATCACGAGACGCGCTTTTTATCGACACGCTTAAATATTTTCTGTTAGCGCGTATATTAATAATACAAGGCAATATTCATTATGTAGATTTTAATATTGCTTTTAAATTTGTAAATTTGTCTCCGTTATTTATTTATTTTACTGTTCGGTCTATTTCGTTCTAAATTTCTACGATAGATGTCGTTGTTTGATGTCTTTTGCGCTATCAAGATTTTTATTGCAATATACTAAACAGATATTCTATAATCGTCATTATTAATTGAATATGAACGGTTAACTAAAATAAAATTATTAAATAAACTTAGCTTTTCCTAAAGGATTGCAAACCATTAATGTTTTATATTGAACTACTCAGCCCTTATTTCTTCTGGATAATATCGGTTAATATATAAAACGATTATACTTGGTCATCCTCAAATAGCTTTTGATTAATAAATATTAGGACGTACGTACGTTTTGTAACGTACACGTATCGTAGTAATTTAAACTAGTATCACTTTTAGTTATAGTAATTTTCTGGTGTTTTCGATAGAGAGCTTGTTAAACTGTTGGCAACAGTCTCGTATGAGCTTCTGTTCTCGATGATCTTATCGGCTATGGCACCTAACCTGTCTAGTGACTGCTCTTGGCACATTGTGATGATTGCTCTGAAGGGTGGCATCTTGAATAGCCAAAGGTTCTTAAATGTTTGCTCAGTGCAAACCTGCGTGGCGCGGCCTAAGTCCTTCGGCGTAATAGTTGTCCGTCCGTCTCGGACGTCGACGTAGGAAATACGTCACTATTTGGATTTAAATTAAATTTTGCAATTGAACTATCCACTTTAACTTTCGGATTGTATTGCATTGTCGTTAGCGTTTGGGTAAATGTAAAATAGTGAAGGGCGTGAGGCAAGGCTGACTGCTTACTGTGAGTACCAAGCTGCGTCTCAGGAATCAGAGACATTCACAAATCACGAAACACGGTTAAATTGCCGATGATGAATTTCAGTACACCTACTTACTCGTATCTATTTTATGTACAAGTACAGGAAGAGAGAACGATAGGCTAAACGGGTTCGTTGGCAGTGGCGTACTAGAAAGTTGGTTGAATAAATTCAAAACCTAGGTGAAACCGTGGGGCGCAGCTAGTGGCCTAATACTAATATATGATATTAAGATTTTACGACGAAATTCTACCTGATTCGTTGCTTATTATTTTTCTTGTTTTTGTCCATTACATTTTACAGTCACGTTCTTCCCTTGCAGTGTCATGTAACATTTTTATTACATTTACATGGAGTTCATATACTTTATCATTGTACGAGATGGGTGGCGCCACGCCGTCCCACGAGTACGCGTCACGTGTGTCGAACACATTTGTATTCAAGCCATACTATCTAGTACCCTCGTCAGTGAATATAATATCTGTAGTACAGAGCTCAAGGAATGAATTATTTATTTGGATTTTTAATTGAGAGTTAAAAGTTGTTGATGTCGTCTATCTTTCTTTATTCTTTATTCATTTGTTGTTTGTAATAAAAGCTGCTTTTGAAGACGTCTTGGTATTTTGAATAATAAGCGAAATAACGTATTAGGTGGTCAAAGTTTATGAGGCTGATTTCGATGCCGGAGTAGTAGTAATTGTGTTTATTAAAGAATTATTTATTTGCCTTAGTAAAAACGCCTTTTTGAATGCATGAATTGGTACTTATTGTTATCCATATAAGTGTGTATGTTGTTTTCTTTTTTGTAATGATTAATCCTAACTCTATTCTTATCTAGTAATTTCTTAACAGCATTTTATTTTTGCAATGTTTATTTCGTTCTTCACCGGTTCATTTAAAAAAAAGAACTGCTCTTATTTATTTTCCTATATCATCGGTCACAGGTATGTTATACTCAAGAAACCATAATACTGGATTACGTAGTTACGCTGTAAATTTACCTTAACGCTTGCGTAAAAATTCTCACTTCGTGATGAAAGTTTTAACACGATTACCCGTTTCGCGACCATTTCACGCTGCTCTCGACGGCCGGACAGGAAAAAGTTGGCAAAGAACAAACTAACCGGCAGTCCAATTTGGCGACGCGACGTCCGTACTCTCTATAAAGTTTAATGTACCCAATCTTAACACCGCCACACTCCGGAATTTTGAGTGGATACATCTGTGTTGTTTGTTGATGTTTCATCTTCTTCATTTAACTTTATCTCGCAAATAACAGTTTAAAAATACTATAAATGCTAGTATTGCCTGATTGATGTAGAGTATGATAACGTCAACTATAATATCGCTGTAGACTTTAAATTTTTGAATTTTATTGTTAAGAATTTTATTTATGTTTGAAAGGGCTGGTGCCCTTGTACCCCCAGGTGCTGGCGAGCGGGCTGCTGTATCTATCAGGGTGTGGTTCGCACACGATTAAAATACTCCAGCGTTATGTGTAATACTCTGGTTGGTATTTTTTTGAAGTTTTTTGATTTAATTATTATTAAAGCGTCAATATTCCAATGCCCATAAGAATCAGAAAACACAAAGCCAGCGCGTGTAACTTGGCACAACATCATCTATTGATGAGCTAATGGAAACGCCGTTATATAATGAGTATTAATTCGTTTAAAATGTACTTTTGATTTTTTTCTTGTGTGTTATTTGTATATGCTTAATGATCTACCTTGAAGCCAGATTTCAAGTTTTTAAGTCTCCTAGAAGTAGGCTAGGTTTTTGATGAGTGATGCGGTGATAAAAATGCTACTTTTAAGACCCTTAAAACTCAACAACTATAATAGATTTATTCGTGAAATTTGGGATTTTAGGTGTTCAAATGAGATTTATTAAACATACAAATTTTCAAGTATAATGTAAGTTGGATAGTTTTCGAGTTATGATGGGGTCGAAAGTAGATCGAAATGGTTAGTGTAAATGTACGATTGGCCGGCGTCGCCCGTTTCGAACTTAATTGACACAGTGCCATGTGTAAATATTTTTATATTTAATGAGACCACAATATTTTTAATGAAACCAAATAATTGTTAACGCTATTTTCATTTTATCTACAAAGGAATATGAAATTATATTATAAAAGGAGTTCAAATTAATAATTTAATCCTTATAAAGCAGTCTGGAAAATATACTGCTAATAAGCTGTTTGCATTCATAATTTATTACGTGCAAACACAACCCTATCAATGTTCGCTTCTTATCAGAATCCTGTTACATGTGAGTCGCGTGCGACCCGGCCTTGATCTCATCAAAACTTGACAAATTTGTTTACACACACGAAGTGCTGCTTATCGAGCAACATGCGAATGTTGGAGTCGAGATATTCCCCTCACGTGAACTCTGCGCTTTGCTTGACGACATCTCTTTTCATGTCCTGAGTTTTGACACACTGGCCCGCTACTATTAAAACGCCACTGGTATCGTGGAACACGTTTGTCGCGTAAAAGATAGCCCATTTTATATTTGATTCTTTAATCTGAAACTAATTTTTATTATCTTTAATTATACTTCGTTATTAGTTATTAAAATTATACTTCGTTAGGTGCGTTATGAAAAAAATATGAGAAAGAATTTATACGATGCGTGCGTAATATTATATTAGATATTTTATATGTGCGTTTTTAATAGAAAGGCACATGTATACTAATATAATAAAGCAGAAAAATTGGTTTGTTTTAACACGCTAATCTCTGAAACTACCAGTCGGATTCGAAAATTTATTTTTGGATATGACAACCAGATTCATAAAGTATAAGTATAGGCTACCTAGCATGAGGACAAACCTCTCGGTTAGCCTTAAATATCGATTTTTGTTAAGTAAGCCGGATAAAACAGCTTTCTCGAACTGCTTTATCCGCGTGCGATGACGTATTGGTTAGTGATACGTAAACATTCAATGTTATACAAAAATATTGCTTGTTAGTACATCTACAAAAAGTCCGCGATACCATATGCCTGACTCTTATACATAAACCACAAAAAGGCATTTTATAACAAAGTTCTATTGAAAAGTGATTTTTGAGCATTATTATTAGGCATGGCATATTAATCCTTACAAACGATCATCAAGACAATTTTATGAAGATGAACTTTTCCCTTTATAGCATGTTATTTGGTTGCATAGTTTTAGAGATAATGGAAAATTAAAATAATTCAACACTCGACTCTTGTCTATGGCTGTAGGTGAAGTGGCGCGAACCAGCCGTGCGAGTTGTGACTCATAACCCTGGCCGCCTGATAAAAATATTGTCTATACTGAAGTATTATAAATGATCAATCAGCGATTTATTTTAAATTATACGCGAGTAAAACCGTGGAGCACAGCTAGTATACATATATATAATAGTATTAAATCAGCAATATGTACATAATTGGTTTTCCATAAAAGGTTTTAACGAATTACACCTGGTGTATAGTGGTCGTGAACCAGTCGGACACAATTATCGTGCCCTACCACCGAGCAATTTAAATTAATTTAAAAACAAATTATTTTACATAGTAATAACAAATTATTGGAACAATCGTGGGATTGTGCTCGGCGGGTGTTTACGAGCGGCAGCGCAGCGCGGTGCGGCGCGGCGTGATGTGGCACGGTGCGGCGTAGATTTATAGAGCGGAGTGTCACCTGTCAGCCTCCAAGTCCGGTGAAGCTGTAAAAGCCGTTCGAGGCTCCTGGGCCCTTATGGCTAACAGTATAGTCAGATCGAAAAAAAAAAAAAAAAAAAAAAAAAAAAAAAAAAAAAAAAAACCTGTCAGCCGCAACACTGTGGCCGCAGACGCCGCAGTATAAACGACGGTAAACTGAACGAGGTGTTCGAATTCGATACGTATTGTTAGCGGGGCACGTTTTACAGTGACACGTGTTAGTTAGTTTGGGGTGCTGGCCGCAGGGCTGACATTTAAAAGTTATATTTTTCAATATTAACTTCAATGAAATTCATATAGCAACGTGCTTAATTATACTTTTACAACCATAACGTCTTTACCAGCGCACTGCGCGTCTCATTATATTCCTCAAAAAATGAAAAATACAATGTAAAACTAAACAGTTGACAATTTAAATATTATCAAACATGCGTTGTAGAATGTTCGGAACATTTGTTACTACCATAACCACTGTACACATGGCGAAAACCCCGTTTTTCCGTGAGCTCCGTATAGCCCGTTATAGTTCTGCGTTACGGGATCAGCCAGTATCAATATCTAATTGCCAGTTACAATATCTAATTGCCAGTTACCTTTCGTCGTGGAATTTACGACGATGAATGATAATGTATTCATCAAATCTTCCAGAAGTGTAAACTAATATTTATCTGCTTGCCTATTTTTTATTTATTTACGTGCTAATGATTTATTAAATAAAGAATGTTATATAAATATGAATTGTAAACAACTTACTTTGACTGGATGTGTGTGAAAAGTTAAAATTTTTATACATGGAAAGGAATGAGGCAGCCCTGTATCTGTGCGAATTGCATGGTCGAGGACAGCCGATACGGCGGCCACCGTGACAGCGGTATTGTCCAACGGCGATACAACGCCTGGGCTAATTTATACCGATAGCAGCATCTTGTCTTGTGTCTTCTCTATCTTAGACTAATTCCAAGCTATACTGATACATACCGCGTCAGTTCATTTGGAATTCTTCTAAGGCAGTATAGTTTTCGACGTTTTATAGTCTTGCTGTTTAAGAGTGGATATATGTGCTTAACACGTACGCGCGTTAGAAGTTATACATACAAGGAAGACTGAGCGTATACGGACACAGTGTCGATCGACGTTAATTCGAAGTCCTACAATGAGCCTGAGCTTTCAGTGAAGGTAAACATCATGATAAAACCATAGCATGGTGGTACGGTAATTTCTCATATCCACCTGCTTATCTACGATCCTCACCTATAGGTGTGTACCGACAGCATCACTTGAGAATCAATACCACAGGCTTATTCCTCTACTAGATTTAGCTTGTCACCGCCTTTGGCCATATCGCTAAGTACATAAAGAATAATGCAAAAAACTTCTTTGAATAGTCACATACGATGTTATATGACGCATAACATCAATTGTCACTACAATAAAAAAAACGTTTAGTAAGAAGACGATCCGCTGCACCGTGCAAAATTTCAAAAGACGTCCCCGCATTCAAAATGGCATACGGCGCTCATATCTATTAGCAAGCAACTTCATAGTATAGTCTTTTTATTACAATGTGCGCAACATTTATTTAGGAGAGGTAGGGCACTGAGCAATTTATTTATAGATTTTTCTCTACTTGGAGCAGTCCGACTGGTAGAATACGGAGATCTTACAGAAGATCGATCAAATAACCTTGAGTTATGTTCTTGCGATGAGTAATGTTTCCAGAGATTCTTGGAGTAGGGGGTTCATGGTCGGCAACGCGCTAGGTATTACAAGCGTCTATAGGCTACATAAGCCGCTTACCATCAGGCGTGCCGAATGCTGGTTTGCCATGTTAGTTGTATTTAATAAAAAGGGGTGCCCCGCGGTTTCACCTGCGTATAATTTAAAAGAAATCGCTTATTTATTATTTATAATTCTTCAGTATAGATACTATTGGGTTTCTTTAAGTCACGATTGAATAGGTACCTTTTAGGCAAGCGTGCTCTATTGTAGAGCACATCATCACTCACGATCAGGTGAGGTGGTTGTCAAACGCAAGCCTATTTATAGTAAAATATATATACATTTTTTTTTATCGGGTGGCCAGGATTATGCGTCATAACTCATAACTCACACGGCTCGTCGCGCCACTGCACCTATAGTCATAGAGACCCGAGCCGAAAGTTAAATTATTTTATAATGAAGTATCTTTCGTTTGTAAAAATTAACATGATATGCCTAATAATCATGCTTATAAATCACTTTTTAATTTTGAATATGGCTTGCATAAATATCTCTTCACGTTACGTTTGAAGAACCCGATGTCATAAGAAGAAGGGAACACATTGGCCGGGAGATTGGCGGGGATTACACACTTTCACGGTATGACAAAGATAAGATATAGAGAACGTTTTAGTTCGTTCCGAGATGGAGGTTAACGTAAAACTGTGTTTCCGAACCCCAGCGCGTGTGGTTCGGTTGTGGAAAGGAGAGGAGGGAATTATATTGAACATCTCACCATGATACAGACGGTAGGACACACTTAGCGAGGCGATGTTCCTGCGAAGCTGAAGCGGCTCGATGCGTTAGGTAATGTCTGTATCATTAACAATGCGAGCAGCCTGTCGCTGCAACCTTCTCAGTGCATCGAGTAGGTACTTTGCGGATCCATTCCAGAGGTGCGAAAGGTATTCCATACACGGCCGAACTTGTGCCTTATAAAGAAGGTACATGCAGTACCGGGCGTGAAAAACCTGTATATTCATATTTTAGCTTTTACCTGTATATCTTCAAAAATATTAACCTTTTCAAATTGGATGATGTGGTTAACTATAATAGTTCAACATGAACGAAGTATACCGTGAATTATATAATGTATAGTATTCTTTTTCGTCTTGTAGTTCAAAGTCTAGTAAATAGGTGTTGCGGATGTGCTTGTTTACGTTTATGTTGGCAGACGAGATCTCAGACTGTTCGGATTTATGAGGTCGCGTGGATATTTTGAATCCTACACTTCCTCGGCTCATAGTCCCTCGGTGACTCTGAATATAGTATCGTAGTTCACCTACTTTAGTGCATTTAAGCTAATAATTAATTTGAATATTTTTGATATATCGACTAATACGGTATATTTAATAACATTGCTACGCGTACGAGAACAGTAATTTTTAATTTACATAGTGTTTGGCCAGCATATTACCTATATTAAGTGATGATGTGGCCCAAGATGGTAACACGCTAAGCCTATAGGTGCTTGGCAACAGAACTTTTCGACTTGAGGAGGATAGCTAACAAAGGCAGGCATTAGAAAATATCTTACCACCATGCAAATACACATCTTTATAATACATGTACGTTGAAGCTGTAAAAGCCTTCTGAGGCTTCAGGGTCTTTAATTAAGGCTAACAGTATATCAGATCGAAAAAAGAAAACATATGTAGTAGGGTGTTATTGGTTCTGTCATAGCTGGCCAGTCACTAAATTGCGGTTATTGAATATTATAAATAAAAAAATATTATAATGTCACATTGTTTCATATGTATTATATACAGAAGTGTTTTTAATAAATTCGCACTGGTAATATTTTAAAAGCTTTCGCGGTTACGCCTTTTGAGTTACTCGTAAATGTTTTATTAGATTTATAGGCAAATGCGGCGTATGAACAATAGTGATTTGTGGTGTGTGTACGATTAACTGAATTTTTCATTACCATACGTGTAAGTAAATTAAACAGAATTTAAGTTATACTAATTTGGTAAAAAGATAGCTAGTTATTTAGAAATTTTAAATAAACTTATGGTTACGGGTTGTAGGTAAAATATAAATTCAATCAAACATTCAATCAACTTACGTCAGTATAAGTTTAAAAGAAATTTTATTAGTTAGTTATTTACTATTAATATTTATGCATGTTCTACACTAGTCTTTAAGACGAAGGTAATATATAACTGAAATTTCAGCTTTTTTTCGAAACTATGACTTGGAATCATATAATTGTGCATATGTATTGTCGTTGATCAATCTCAACCTTAATCACAAAATATTGCATACATCACTTAGGATCCAATCCCGGTGAAGCTGTAAAAGCCGTCTGAGGCTTCAGAGCCCATTCGGCCAACAGTGTAATCAAATTGCAAAAAAAAAAACTTACATTTAATGAAACATACACAGAAAAACACATAAACAGGTAGTTAGATCACTTTATTTTTTGTGTAAGTGTAATTATTACACGCAAAATTATTCCAGTAAACCTAAAAGCTATTTTTTGTTCCAAAAATTCACATTTACTCAAAGATTTGCCTCTATAGATAATATTAAATGTATCTATAGATGTGATTAAACATTGTTATTTTTTATTTATCATCATCATCTTCTTCTTCAGCTCGTAATCGCCCACTGCTGAGCAAGGTCTCTCTTCTTGTACGCCACTCATCCCGATCCTGAGCTAATCTAATCCATGTTTTACCCGCGATTTTTACAATATCTTCCACTCAACGAGCTGGTAGGCATCCGTCTACTCGTTTACCTATACGTGGTACGCTTTAGTTCACCTGTCGTCTGCCTGGCAACATTTCCTGCCCAATTCCATTTTAGTTTTCGGAATCGTCGGATCTCGAATTTTATAGTACAGAATATTATATATATATAGAACTACCGACCCGCCCCGGCTTCGCACGGGTGCAATGCTGATACTAAATGTACCTCTACGTACCACATAATGTCCTTATAAACAACATTTACAGCTTTTTTGTTATTAGACAATACAAACATGTTTTGTTTAGAGGTTACTCTTAAAAGAGCGACATATAATTGACCATGGTATATAGGACCGGTACCGCCGCACTTCCCTACATTTTAAATCTGTAATATCTTCGGGAATATTCATTTAAATTACATGCTGTTCAGGGCTATATTGATCTATATTAAATGGATAATGTATTTAAGGTACTTAATTGGATAAGGATTAATGCTGTATTGCTTAAAATCACTAAAGGATAAAATGTAAAGGATAAGGTGTACAATACTATAGTACATTATTTTGATTTATCTCGTGGGGTTCAGCCAGCGTTTGCAATGTAAGCGCAAAAAATGTGTTTATTTACGACATCACATTACAAACCTCTAAATTTATCAGTGTTTCTCTACAATATTATGCATGTATTATACATATAAACCTTCCTCTTGAATCACTCTATCTATTAAAACCGCTTCAAAATCCGTTGCGTAGTTTTAAAGATTTAAGCATACATAGGGACGGACAGAGCGACGCGACTTTGTTTTATACTATGTAATGATGATACATAGTACATAGTTTTCAGGATGTACCGATTGAGAATATTATTAGTTTTGTTTGAATATATAGGTAACGTCACAACCATAACGTTCAATGCGCTTGCCCTGCGCTTGATTCTGTTAGAAAATAAAGCCTACGTTTATGACCTCATACGTAATTTTGACCGTAAATCAGTAAGTTTTACTAGGCAGGTTCTTTTTAATTTCCGCATTAATTTGTTGCGGATGAAACGAGAGTATCCCATTTAATTAGCTACAACCGCTACGTCACCCGCGTCACGGATTCTTCCCCCGTTCCCTCCTCAGCCCGTAGCGCTATCCCCCTGACGTTCATTTGTTTTCAAACTACCCGCACAGGATTTTAACGAGATTACATATCGACACTCTTTATAGGTCATTTCGTGAGATTCATTTAATACTGATTTGTAAGACATTTCTCATTCGCGCAGATTAAAAGAATTTTGTCATTAAAAGTAATGGCGGCTGAGTTTATATTCGAAAAGATTTATTACGAGATTTTCGAGTATACAGGGTTTTGGCGTGGCTTAATGAAATCATTAATAAACAACAGATTAGTTTTATCGAAATGTTTTAAGAATGTGATAATTTTAAGTTGATATATCTATATGGGAAGTCGACGTTAATATTTATTGATGATACTATAAAATATGTGATAATATTATAGAAATACCGTCAAAATAGGACTTAAGACTAGGTATAATGAATAATGTAAGCAGTCTCGTCATTATGTCGACTTTTATAGTAAATTTATATGCGTGTAAAGCACTTTGTTGTCAAGTTCCGTTTTTTAGGATTTTACTTAAACTAAGTAGATACTCGTAAAGCTCTAGTAGTTTGAAGTATGAACCGTAATGAATTTTAATCAAAAAAGGATTTCAGATAAAATTTATACATTGAAGTTTTTCATGTATTTATGCAATATATAATTAATTATGTCATATATAATATTTAATTTAAGTTATTTATAATTTTTTTTACCTATTTAAGCTTTTTATTGTATTTAGATTTCTGCCACTGAACGTTGTAAGGTGATGCGTTCTACGTTTCGATCTTAAGTCTATTGATAGACAGTACTAATAAAAAATGTTTTACGTTCCATTAAAAACGCACAATAAATTACTTACTTTATTCGAAGCTTAATTAATATGATTAATCTGTTTAAAGATCAATCTGTTAAAGTTTTTATTGAAAACCAGTCTGAACTTTACTTATTTAGGTTATATTGGTGTCAGTGTCTCTACCACCACTAGGCGATAACAAACAAGTCTCATTTTAAGCTCGGAATAAGGTCAATTCAAAATAATAGAAACGTTTAACTATACAATAAAACGCATATTAATTTGCTTACCTTAGTCGAAGCTTAATACTTTAAATTCTGCAGGTGATATTTGGCTCATTGACATGAAAAGATGTCGTCGCTCCCTCGCACGCCATCATATGGTGGGGAGAAACACGGTTAGGAATTTGACAATTATAAAAGTACAAATATATAAGTCAATAATATTTCTTGTCTAAAATGTACAAGTAGGCGGGAAAGGGAAGAGCCTATGTAAGGATTTACTAAATTACCTATTTTCTATATCATAGCTAGTTACTGAGACAAGAATACACCGGTCACCGAAAACCAGCAAAAAAAATACGTTACGATATTGAAGTTGTCGATTGAAATAATTATAAAATTTAATTATAGTTATCCAAAAGCACATTTACATGTGTGCACCGTTAGGCCAGTATTACGAGCGCGAGCACTTACCTCAACGTTGTTATTGCTGCCCCTCGGGAGCCACTAGACGGTAAGAGCGCGAAACCGAAACATCAAAGACCGTATAAAACGCACTTCGTTTCATAAAGTTCCATAACAGAAGCGTCGGCATCGAAGCGGCCAGCATTATTGGAACTCTTCGCGTTCATTCAAACGACCCTAAATAGTTGGTTCGAACATATCACTGAAGCGGGTGGATAGGTCATTTGAACGTGGTAGTACACATGACTGCCGAAGCCGTAAGCTGTATCGACGCGCTTCCCATCTAAATGGAGAGCGGCTCACGAACTACCCGCAGCTATTGTAAACAAGCAGCGTTCTCTATTCAAACTATCGTTACGCCCTCTATTCGCCATTCTGAGACGTATTGACGATCCGGGAAAGGTCTTGCCGTTTGGCCCCTTAAAGCTCCGAGAGAAAACTTTTATCGGTAGGCACAGATTTTCATGTGAGTTGCGAGGGTTAGGTTTTTATAACTTCATCAGTTTTTTTTTCTTTATAGTCATAGTTTTACTATGTAATATAACTTATGAGATTATTGTATTATGAAATCGTTACACCTTTTTATAAGAAAACTTTTTCGAGAACTTCCAGTCAAATTTATGACGAGTTTTATCAATGAACCTGTATTTTGTCTGTACATTTTTTTTTGCTAGATGGTTATTTTATATGTTACTAATAGACCGATTTTAAATTATCAATATCTAATACTGTTATACTGTTATAAAATTATTTAAACCATACCACATAACATAAGCTGAGTATGTTCCATTTTTAAAATTTATATTTAGGCTTATATAATGTTTAAAATGTGAATGATTTGTTTTGGAAATAAATCATTATTATTATTTTTATACCGATATATATGACATTCTGAAATTGACAAACTTTCAGTAATACTTTTGAAATAATAAACGAAAGAATTTCAAAAATATTTTTTTATCTTAATGCTATTTTGTACACAGGAAGTTATGTGTCTTTCCAAAATCAAAAGGCTAATAACACTTTAAAAAATCTTAGTAAAAATAAAATTATGGGATGAAACTAATTACTGCACAATAAACGCGTGCGGAGCCGCGGGCTCAGCTAGTCTTACATAATTTTTGAATTTAACAGAATTAAACAAAACTATATTTTTTAATTTACACGGTGTTGTACTTTTAGTTTGTAACTTCTGTCATCTCTATTTTGGTAATAAAGATAGCGTGGACCGCATTAAGCTCCAAGCCCGGTGAAGCTGTAAAAGCCGTTCGAGGCTCCTGAGCCCTTATGGCTAACAGTATAGTCAGATCGAAAAAAAAAAGCATTAAGCTTCGATGGATTTTTGTAAACAAAAGAGATCATGTTCTTGTCTTTAATAATTCAAGGCCAATATGTATTTTTTCATTGTTAAATATATAATGACATTCAGATAGTCTAGGTATTCGAATGAGAACTTAGTGTGTTAAATGTATAACGTTTTGTCACAGACCACACGACATTTAAATACAAGACAGTGTGTTGTTTTCGCTTTTATTACCGACGTAGAAACATTTTCTATTAAACACAAATGAAAATACAAAGCCGCTAAGTGTAAATGTACGCCGCAATGAATTGTGACAGATAAAAGCTTTGTTGTGAAAATTAAACTCTAAACGAAGTCAGTACTCGGTGAAATCGCTTAATGGAAACGTACCATGGTAAAATCACGTTTGTGCAATTTGTTAAGATATTAAGTGGTAAATTGATATAATTGGGTAATTGAAAAAAAAAAAGATTTTTTTATGTATTTTAAAGCTTCATCATAATTATGATAATAGTCAATTGGAAAAAACTCTTAAAACAATTTTTTTTATTAATAATAAACAGTTGAAAATTGTAATATTTTAAAAACAATCACATGACTACGAACGCGCCACGATTGATCGCCAGGTTTGTGAAGTAATAATGTTAAAGGAATTTCATCTATTAAACTGTAGCAGCTATGTGCTACAATGGGTAGAAATTATGCGCTTATTTTAATTCATGAAAAGGCACCCACACCAATGTAGGAATGTTATAATTATATTTTTTTTTCTGTGCTAATAATGTATTTATATATATGACGGAATAGGCACAATGATTCCTGATAACACCATTTAGAGCGGTCTTGAACTATAGCGGCCGATGAACTTTGGCGGCACATGTGCAAGGACGGCACCTGGACTAAGGCGATATTTGGCCAACACGGCTCCTGAACTTGGGCGGTATTTGGATTTTTTTGTATGTTTAGTATTATTATTATTTTTAACGTTATAGGTTTCGCGTAGTGGCCACAATCTCACCTGATGTGAAGTGACGATGTGACCCAAGATGATAACACGCTAAACCTAGTGAAAGACTGGCTCTCAAGTGCAGCTGCCGGAACACCTATTGGTGATTGGTGACAGATTTGCAACTTGAGGGTTGTAGCTAGCCAGTCGGGCATTAGAAAATGCCCTACCACCATACTATGGTTTCCTCATGATGTTTTCCTTCACCGAAAGCTCAGGCTCATTGCAGGTATTCGAACTCACGTCAATTGACGCGAAGTCGTACACGCAACCACTGAGCCATCATTGCTTCAAAAGCAGACGGCACCTGAACTTTGGCAGCACCTGGACTATGGTAGCATATGGACCAGGGTGGCTCCATATTAATTGTTCTTCTGAGCTTCGATAGAATGAGCTGGTTCTTTTTCCAGCCTCGAACAATCTCAAAATACCATAATAACTGAGGTCTTCACTATCGGAGAATGTTAGCTAGTTAAGTTCTATATGTAAAAACTCACAAATTTGAGAAAAAGCAGATGGAGCTTTACGAACAACAAAAGTGGGACATGCATTTAATCTGTATATCCTTAGCAAACAAATAATAACACGTACGACCGTGTGAATAATGTTACCAGGGTAGCTAACATAAGTTCCGGAAAATATTTTATTCTAACCTAGCAACGCTGTTGCAGTTTTGTAATCAGAAACAAATAACACGGAAAATAATATCAAAATCATAATATCAAAAACCTATATAGATAACCTAAAAAGTATAAGATTATCTAAATAAAGAATTTTATGCAAATAATTATAGCAGTTTCCGAGAAATCATATTATGTATACAAGAAATGCTCACTTAACAGTATTACATTTAAAAAAAATTGTATTATTATTCGCCAATAGATGTCGGGAAGATTCATATTTTAAAGTTATTGTTTAAGTTTATTAATTTTTGAACCCTTGAACCCTTGGGGTTATGTCGGCCTAAAAGTTTATTATTGAAAACACGAATTCATTTTCATTTTCTGAGAAAGAATACCAGCTAGATCGATTATCGTCCCCGAAACCTCTTGTATACTAAATTTCGTGAACATCGTTGGAGCCGTTTCCGAGATTCAGACTATATATATATATATTATACGTTTAAAGATATAAGATATACGGGTGCTGGCAATGCATGACGTTTCCTTTCAAAATTTACAAAACTGAATCATCATCATCATCATCATCATTTCAGCCGAAAGACGTCCACTGCTGGACATAGGCCTCCCCCAAAGATCGCCACAACGACCGGTCCTGTGCTGCCCGCATCCAGCGGCTTCCCGCAACCTTTACCAGGTCGTCGGACCACCTTGTGGCGGGTCTGCCCACGCTGCGTCTTCCGGTACGTGGCCGCCACTCGAGAACTCTTTGACCCCATCGGCCATCCGTTCTACGAGCTATGTGGCCAGCCCACTGCCACTTAAGTCTAGCTATTCTTCGGGCTATGTCGGTGACTTTGGTTCTCCTGCGGATCTCCTCATTTCTGATTCGATCACGCAGAGAAACTCCGAGCATAACCCTCTCCATTGCCCTTTGAGTGACTTTGAGCTTTCTTATAAGGCCCATAGTTAGCGACCACGTCTCAGCACCATATGTAATCACTGGCAACACACACTGGTCAAAAAGACACTGCGGTATCTTGGACGAGAATATGTTACGTAGCTTCCCAAGCGCAGCCCAGCCGAGTTGGATTCGACGATTGACCTCTTTCTCGAAATTGGATCTACCTAACTGGATAGTGTGTCCCAGGTAAACATAATCTTCCACAATTTCAAGCGTATAGTCTCTGATCTTCACGGGAGTTGGCGCTACATGGACGTTCGACATAATCTTCGTCTTGTCCATGTTCATTCTAAAACCAACTCGTTCAGAGGCTTTACTGAGGTCATCGAGCATCGCAAGGAGGTCCTCCATGGTCTCAGCCAAGACTACTATGTCGTCGGCAAACTGAAGGTGGGTGATGTACTCGCCGTTTATGTTGATGCCTAGTCCTTCCCAGTCCAGAACCTTGAAAACATCTTCCAGTGCAGCGGTGAACAGTTTAGGAGAGATAACATCTCCTTGTCTGACTCCCCGCCGCAACAGGATAGGTTTCGAGTTCTGACCCTACAGTCGAACTTACATAGAGGCGTTTTCATACAAACACTTCGATGTACCGGTAGTCAACTTGGCATCGCTGGAGAGACTGTAGTACAGCCCAGGTCTCAATCGAATCGAAGGCTTTCTCGTAGTCCACAAACGCTAAACAAAGGGGTAGGTTATACTCTTCGGTCTTCTGTATAACCTGCCGTAATGCGTGTATGTGGTCTACGGTACTGAAGCCCTTTCGGAAACCGGCTTGTTCGGGAGGCTGGAAGTCGTCAAACTTGCGAGCGAGACGGTTCGTAATAACTCTCAAAAACAGCTTATAAACATGGCTCAAAAGTGAGATGGGCCTATAATTCTTCAATAGGGTATTGTCACCTTTTTTGAAGAAGAGTACCACCACACTTTTGTTCCATGCCTGCGGCGTTTTACCTTCGTGGATGACGGAATTGAACAATGTCTGAAGGGCCCTCAGGACTGGTTTACCACCCGAAACTGAATAATAATAATAAAATCGTTAGGGACATTTTCATGCTCTGTCAGGCTCCATCTGCCTTTTTCTCAAATCTGTTGTAAAACCGTTGTTGATACGACGTTCGTCATTTGTGATGAGTTAAAGTATCCATGCGCAAGCCCACTATCGACTCGTGGATCCATCCACGTGCGAGGAAGGCGTGCGCTCTCTTAAGAATTCACGCGTTTTTACAGTGCAATAAAAATATTAAATAATGGGCAAGCGAAGCACTCGGAGACGGGTCACGATGTGCCCCGGGCCGCGCGCCGTCAACATCGCGACTTGTGAATTTACGAGTGCCTCACAAGTATGAGCAGCCAATTGATTATGCAGAGGATGATTTAAAACGGACTGCGACTTGATTATTCCACCGCATAACTGACTGTTTCGTTTAATCAGATTCGTACGACTATATTAATAGCACGGACGGACTAGTAAAAGTTAAATATGTTAATAACGCTTGATTTTTGCCAAACGTTTTTTATTTATCATGATAAGATAACCGATAAATGTAAAATTATGTATAAGTAAAATTAATATAAATAGAAATCAAGAAAATTCAGATAATTATTTTAATACGTGTTAATTTAAACCAGCGGTTGATAAAAATGCCCTGTAATTAGTAACTTAAGCTGTTGTGAAAAATTCGGGCTACATAATATACGTGTCATTTTTTATAATAATAGGTCAACATTTATGGTTCAAGTTTTATAAGGCGGCAATTTTCATTTGTATCTGGCACGCGTCCGAGCAATTTGTGTTTTCGGTCCCGAATATTATTATCACCATTTCGACCTCATTGAATTGGTAAGATGAGGAAGTTGCCGATAAAAACACGTCCGAATTATGGTAGCTAAGTTGTACCAATACTGATGAATAAGAATGAACAGCTAGAAGGGAATTGAATCTTGATTGATAACTATGAATTTTGCGTAATATTACATCGTCATTTACATGTTTATGATGTATGTGTATTATTAATAGCTGTGGCGTTAGGTTTCAATTACATTGGACTAACAACTGTCCGCCGTGATGCCGCCAAAGTTGTTCTTACTTTTTGTACTTGCCTACATCTTCCGTACTGCTTAATGTTCATGGTTACTGCTCCGTGCTCAATAAATTTGATATAAGATACAAAAAAAAAACATTCAAATCTAGTAGTTCCATAGATTAGCGCTTTTAAAGAAAAATTCAATACTCTTGGACTTTGTAATATTATTAATATATCTATACATTATAGTTTGTATACTCAAACATACTTGATTATAAAATATTGGTTCAAGTATGACTGTGGTTTAATGCAAAGGCAATAGAGCGCGCCAACTTAATTTTCAGGCTGACCGCAGTTTCCTTTGTATACAACATCGCCAGATTAACGAACTTCTGGGTAACTTGTATCGAACAAACCATATACTATGAATGAACACGTACATTAATTTATTCATTATTTCGGAGTCCACTACCTACATATTTATATAGCGTGTGCGTGTTTGTTTTTACTAGGACTTATGTGAAAATCCGGAACCATAAGCAATACAGAAAAAAAATCAACAAATTTGTTTTATATTTAACTGAGATTCATGTTTGCATAAATTCATTCCATCGCAAGAAAAAATCAGTATAGGAGAAGCTAGTCAAAGTTTAGTGTACCTTGAGGCTCTTTCGGTGTTATTGTAGTAAAACTTTAATTATCAAAATTAGTATAAAGGATGGATATTGCTTAGTAGCTTTGTTTTTTTGCCATATATTATTGTCGAAAAGCCAAGATCAATGGAATATTGATTCGCTTTTCACTTTTTCGTAATTCGTTCGCTCGTAATTAATTTCGCCTACGTAATTTGTTGAGTTCTTTTTTGCATGGAATTATAGTCACGAAGATTTACATGACCATGGAACTGTTGGCCTTCCTAAGGAGTAAAAAAACGCTCAGAAAAAGGGACATAAAAGGGAATCGTATAAGATTTCCGTTTACTTATTCACTGAATCCTGAAAGTCATTCTCATATCTACGGGCTTATTTAGTATTAATACTTTTATTAAAAATATATTCTTTGTTGAAAATATGCTTTTTTTATTAGAAAAAAATCACACATTATCTACACAGTCACATGTTATATTTGAGTGAACTTTGTTGTTCTTGTGATTAAAATATAAAAGTTATATTTTGGTACTAATTAGAACGTAGGGATTAAAATAGAAGATCGGCCGCGGCGACCATACGCCTCTGAGCCACTTCTCGCTATTGTATCGTTCGTGACCTCTTTATGTCTGGTTAATGAATAAGGCGTCATTTGTCAAACCCTATTATTCATTCGCTAAACGGTAATTAATTTTTATTTTCAAAACACTATAACTCACAGCCCGTGTGTTACTTACGAACGTAACTTAGGTGAGTTCGATATGACTTCCATATTGGGTTGTCGTTCTTTTTCGTAGCAATTTACTGCAGTACGCCGCCGGGGGTACTCTGACACCGGTCGCTTGAAAAGTTGCACACCGATTTATTTACCGTCCGATTGCATTCGGGAGCGTGCCCAGTGCCCACTGCGTCCGATATTTATGTTACGCACCGTTTGAGCTGCGAGAATTGCTAACAATGCGCAAATACATTTAAAGTAACGCCCACAATGTAGCGGATGTCTCGTATTTTTTTCGAAATTCCATTTTAATCCGACAGTTTGTGTACCTTGCGTCCCTTGTGTCAGATTTATTTAGGTATTTATGTGTTCAGTTGTCTCAAACAATAAATTCCGGTCTATCCTTGCTCGTATTGGACGACATGATGTAAGTGTTCATTTTTGAGTCAATCTCTGGTAACTGTTTTTTATACTATACCTTATGAATCGTAAGAAGATTTGCATGTCAAATCCAGAGAACGTAAATTGTTGCGTCGTGCAAATTATTACATAACATAAAAACATGCATTTCGACTATCGATTATCATTTAAACAGTTTTTTGATATTGATAAATGTTAAAAAACCTTTTGCACGATAAACTCCTAAATAACTTTCTCTATATAATGATTTTTGTGAATTTTCTTTTTTCTTTTGTGACTACGTGCATCGTTACTTTCTATATCACTTAAAACTAGAGTAGACCAAAATAATAAAACCAAGGAATCGAAAATTAATCGAATTAATCGTACGAATCGAATATTATTCGAATTGATCAAACATTAAATTTATTAGTTTCTTGTTTAATTTCGAATTAACAAATATATTTACGTAATTCCTACATTATTACTGCAGCAACAAGCAATGAAGAATATTGACTGGAAGAATTAGTATAATTGTTTGGAGTCAGGCATTCAATCATCTAAGTGTTCCAGATTGTGATTTCAATTGTTGTTATGCTTTATTTTTGTTATTTCATTTACACAGCTTATACACTCTTCGTCTCATTTAAAGCATAATCGTATTATCGATTATATCTAGTTCTAAAAAAGAATCGATAATCGTAAAATCAACCTACAATTTAAATTATGCTACATCTCTAAAATAAGCATTTGGCATGTGCCATGCAAGTCTACTTACGAGGAATGAATAATACGTGTATAAAAAGTTTCGTAAGGAGTCTACATATTTAAGGAATCTATCACTATCCATTATACTGATATTATCAAATAGATTGGATGATAATATCTATAAAATAACGTGCTTTCAAATACGTTTTATTGACATACCTAGTGAAACTGTTTAAATTAGTAATACCTCTTCCTACGTTAACTGCATCTATATGAACAACCGGCTGCCATATAGCTTCAATTCCAATTACTCTTCGGAATCGGTGTCCACTATAATTGGACTGGCAACCAGACTTGTTGGCATTTTAATTGTGCTATTGTGACTGGGGACGCCGGCCACCGCCCGCTACGACACCGTCCGGTAAAACCGCTTTTATCTACATCACATCAATTGCTAATTTTTGCTGCTATAAAACTCAGCTATGAGCTCCAATAGCTATGACTAAATTTTAACATATATACACTAATATTATAAAGCTAAAGAGTTTGTTTGTTAGAAACGCGTTAATATCTACAGTTGTATTTACAGTTGTATTGGTAGTTACCAATCAGATTTTAAAAGTAAGTTTTGGATTTTATAGCATATTTATTGAGAATGGTTATAGGCTATATAACTTCACGCTTAACCCTTAGGAGCGGCGCAGTAACCAGGTACTTAAGAAGAAGAACGATAGGCAGCAGGGATGCGTTAGCGGCGGCGCACTGTGCGGTGGAGAATAGGTCGAATGGTTTAACACGTGTAAAACCGTTACACACACAGCTAGTTATAATATATCACGTGAGAGACGCTAGAAAGTGATTCATTTTCTTACAATAGCTACCCGCCCCGGCTTCGCTCAGGTGGCAAAGTAATACATATAACTCTATTGCTTTACGCAGCGCACGCCAGTAGTTCCCAGTCGGCATGATTTATCCGACATCTTCAATAATCATAATCATATTTCAAAAAAATTACACAAAACCATAATGTATTATACACCTAAACCTTCCTCATGAATAACTACAACCATTGATGAAAACCTTTTGAAAATTAGATCGGTAGTTTTTGAGTTTATCGCGTTCAGACAGACAGACAGACGCGGCGGGATACTTTGTTTTGTAATACATATATCTTACATATTTAAGTATCACACGGTTTTGTTGTTAGTGTAAAATTAGAATATATAATTTTGAAAGGCTACATGGTGCATGGTAGTAAGCTACTATTTAGCCGAGAGGGCGTGGGTTCGATCCCCTTACATGACTGACTTTTGTATGATGAGCATAATTGTATACTTATTATATGTATGATATCATAATACGAGCTATGCTCAGTTTGGTATTAAATGGTTGTGTGTGAAATTGTGACTACAAATTTTTTTACTATTTAATTAGAGTAAGAACTGTCCTTTTAATGGAAGCTTTGCTGTAATTTGACGATGTGGAATAAACTCACGGGTAGTATGTTTTCTCCTTCCTATACGAATTCTCATGGAATCTACCTCACGGTGGTCGCCGTTTTTCTTGTACTGTAGTTACTATACCTACTTACCAACACATGTTGTGCAATTATATTACCGATATAAACTATAAAATAATAAATTCAGGTCGTCCATGCTCTACTTGTAAGAATTGACCGATTTTTAGTTTCATTATCATGTTCCCACGATTTTTACATATAAAAAAAGTGAAACAATAGTATGTGATAGAACTTTTGTGTAGCCGAAGCGTCAAATATTTTCTAAAAGGTCTCAACTCACGTTGTTTTAGGAAATCGAGACATTAATGGAATGACTGACACGTACACGTCGGGCTCTCTTCGTCGAATCTTGGTGTGTTTAGACATGTAAGGAATGAGCGATTTAGACGAATTCTCTGTAAATTGAATAGTTTTGAAAATATCACTTGATAGGGGAATGGTACCAATGTACATATTTGAATTTGAAAAGTTATTAAAAAGCTATATTTTAAATAGGAGTTTTTATACTAGCTCGGCAAATTGACTGTATGACACCTGATGATAAGTAGCGTACAGTCTATTAACAACGGCAAACTTCGGTGACACAAATTTAATCGGCAGTCAATGATGTCACGCCGGCTTGCAGAAATGCCTCTTTACGCCTCGTTTGGAAGGACCCAATATCATAGAAGGGACGGAACACTTTGAATGTAAGACTATTCCACATCTGCACAGTACGACAAAGGTATGAATTTGCGAACTTGTTTGCTCGTGCCGTGATCTGGTGCTACCGTGTATTTGTGGCTACGTAGACCAGTCCGAGTTGTTCTGTAGTGGAAGGAAGATGATGGAATAAGGCTAAACAATTCTTCAGAACATTCACTATGATACAAACGATAAAACACGCTTAGCCAGGCAATGTCTCTTTGCGTTTCTAAATACTTTGTGACATCTGCATCATTCACAATGTCGACAGCCTGTCGCTGTAACCTGTCCAGGACATGGGGAAGGTATTGGGCGGAACCGTCCTAGAGATGCAAATTGTATTCCATGCACGGACGAATTTAAGCCTTATAAAGAAGGTACAGTGACCGGGCGTGATACAGCGTCGGCACTCTGTTCAGGATGAACCAGTCCATCAGTCTTCTTGATGATGGATTAGTTTAACTGATGTAGCGATGAGAAAGTTTAGCCAGTCAGTGAAGTTGGTATTAAAACTGACAGCTTCGCCGGACATTCACAGGTATCTTTATTGTATAGAAGTTGTTTTCTTGTATCTTTTTGTGTAATTGAATTTAGTGGAGTTGGTTATTGTGTACTTGAGAGAATAAACATGTTTGTGACGGGTACACTGTACACCACATACCCAAATGCGACTTACCTACTTTATATAACTCTATATAATTATATAACTCTTTTGTCATTTTTAAAGTGACACGTAAAGAAGCGTAAGGTAAGATTGAGAGCTGCGCCGTGCATCATGCGACGATAGTACGACATGATGAAGATGGCAATCAATGATATTGATGTGAATTTACTTTACTGTTTTTTTTTTAAATTGTATAATTTTGTTTATTTACTTTATAACTATTGAATTATTTTTACACAATTAAGAAAGAGAGAAAAATAAATTTGGATTATTATCATTGATGAAAACTTCATGATGTTGATGGAACTCCAGACAATTTTTTTTGTTTTGTTACGCCAAAAAAGTTCGCACATAAGTAGGAATGCACATATGCAATTATTTTTTCAAGCTATACTACAGTTTACAATTTTCACTATTCAATTTAAGTAAAATTAAGTCAAATAAAAAAATCATGCTTTTAAGGTGAAGGTTATTTCATCGGGTTAAATTTAAATACAATAATAACCTTGAAGTAAATTCTAATTGAAATTCAAACACGTCCTCTTTTGGCAATTTTATTTTATTCAATTCGATTTAACCTTATTTTTCGTTATAGAGGCGACGCGTCCACTTCGGAATATTTTATACAAATTTTAGAAACAAGAATAAGGTTGGAGTGACAGGTACACACACATCCATGTTGATTATTTTTGCTTTGTATTTCAACGGTTACCAATCGAAGATATGTGTGTGTCGGAGAAACGAATAAAATATACAATACTGCGTGGAACACGGCTGCCCGGCCTCGAATGGGAACTTTGGACGCCGGTTTAATAGAGTTCTGAAGTTTGGCATTCGTTTCTATTATGGCCACGGAATTGTTTGTTGTCGTTGATTTAAATTTCACGCCCCAGTTAGCGGCTATCAAATCTTATTTGTCAATTTATCTGTATTTTGAAAGAAATTTGTTTTTATCTTACCGCTTAAGATACCATGCGGTTGCGTTATTGTTATGTTGAGCTACTTTCTGCTCGTTACTTTATTTAGTCACTGCGATTTTAAGACACTGCACTGCAGTCATGTGTTCATATCCAATGTGTTAAATAAATGTTTAATTTGGTCTTGTCGAGAAGACTGGAAATCGCGTGCACAACAGAAAAATACAAATTATTGAAGACATGTGACATACTCGTACATTCTTTAATAACACATATTTACATATACAATGTTCCGAATTTACGATTATAATCCTTGACTGCACGGTATAAAATTCAATTTTATTTGTGACAATGTAATGTAATGCGACATGCTATAAATGAAAGTAAAATTCTGGGGCGAAAAATTACCTATATATTATAGTATATTATCAGAGGAGGCATAAATACAAAATATTATGTAATTTTCTTCTCGCATTATACCTATTGTTTATAAATTTCGACGCAATCTTTATGTATGATGAAATTCTGTATCGTGTCGTGTAAACGGTCAAACGGCGTCTGTCGTCGGTCATCTTTGTGCTTTGTTCTATTTTATTTTGTCGCATGTTTCTCGGGCCCAAAGTCACTTTTAAATTTGAATTCTTTTCTCGTCTTCTACGAAAGGTATCGGATGCTTCGCCTTTGTATCACTTTTTGTGTTATCGCGCTTATTGTTATGATTCGAACATTATTTATGATAAGATATCGTTTTAAAATATATTTATATCCTAAATTATACTTTCATTGGAGCGTTCATTTCAAAATAAAATTATATATTACTATAATGTCGTTGATTCAGTTTGGAGATTCGGTCACGGCTCTAACATTGAAATCTTTATTGCGTGAATACGGCGCTTAAAAAATTTTCTTTAATGGTATTAATTATTTTACATCTTAATATTTAAAGTTGAGAAATATTATTAATGAGTAGGTCTATAAAAAATATAAACGTTCATCACTGATCACATAATATGAATGTAATTAATTGAGCGACAATTCTGGGAGAGAGGTGTATTATAGTGGTCTAATAAAGGCTGATGTGAAGTGAAGCGATCTCTTTTGATTAGAAATGTATGGAAATTTTATTTATTTGTTATTTCACTGTCGAGACTATTGAGAATAAAAACGTTAATCTATTGATTATCAATATTAATATTATAAAGAGGTAAAGTTTATGAATATGTTTGTGGTAGGTAATCTCCGGAACTACAGGTTCGATTCTAAAAATTATTTTACCAATTTTACCAATAAAAAGCTACATCCCTAAATGATATGAGACTTTTTTCTTTATTTTTGATTCTTGTTAAGTTTCATATTATCATATATCATAACGTAAACGAAGTCGCGGTTGGTGTTGCTTATTATAAAATAAATTTGATTTTAAATTTATCTAAACAAAATACTAAATGACATCGCTTAGAAACTCTCATGGTTTATTTCTGTTCCAGTTAATTTATTTAGGAATTACAAAAAAAATAGACACATTAATGGTTCGACACGTTTGGAAAGTGAACGTAAGGTTGACCTTACAACTCTCTCATACTTTCTGTAACGGTCTATTAAGAATTCTGTTTTTTGAATTATCGTTAGTATGTTCATTGCGTCAAATCGATTTTACAAAAGTTTTAGTGCTGAAAATCGGTGTTTGGGCATCTTTCAAGTAGATTAAAAAATCGCTAGTAAACAAATATGCAACTATGTCCAGCAGTGGACGTCTTTCGGCTGAAATGATGATGATGATGAAACAAATATGCAAATAAATAAACATAAATATGGTATGTAAATTCATGTATAGGCCTCGTGGCGCAGTGTTAGTAAGCCCTACTATTCGGCCGAGGGATTTTACGGGTTTGATTCCCGCACATGACTGGGTTTTATGTGATGAGCATTATTGTCAGTCATGTGTCTAGGTTTTATATATTTGTATAGCAATTGCTATGCTTAACTTAGAATTAAATGGCCTTGTGTGTAATTGTGTCCCCATATGTACTTTATGTAAGTATGTGTAAAATTAATACACATTATAACTCAACGGCTCTCTGTCCGTTTATGTTTTTTCACACGAAAAAGACTTATTTCGATTTACATGGGTTTGTTTTAATTTATTGCTATGTCATTTGATCAGGTTATAAGATATATTTTGTTAATTTCGTACGAAATAAGCAGTCACGACAATAGTGAATCAATTCGGGAAAAAGACGCTTTTGAGCTCTTAAATGGCTTACGCTGAATAAACCATAAGAAATATATCAAATGAATGTAATACATAATTGTAGATCTTAAAAAACCTACAAAAAAGTCGGCGATAGCATATCGATATCGTCTAAGTATAACCCACAATAATCATTTTTGTGTTTAAAATAACTGGTGGATGGATGACTGCCGTGGGTGGTGGTTGGTAGCAGGGCATCACGATGCGCGCGTGTACTCGACCGACGACATTCTGTAGTCAACGCGAGTGGAGCCGCGAGCACAGTTAGTCTATTGATAAACCTAAAAAAAAATCGAAAGTACTTGGGCGAGAGCCTTTACATGTGTAAATCAATTGTTGTTCTTGCGGTGTAATCATAGTGAAGATTTGCAATTAAGTACATTTAAATTTGAGCTTTTGATTGGATTATGGAACAATCTATATTATGATGACTTCTTTAATCTTGAAACGGATATTAACAACTTGACTCCCATGGATGGCATTAATGACAATTTTACACAACATTTTGTGTGACGTTGAGAGCTGAAGAGCTAAATATTACATGTACAATTAATTTGTGTTTTTTATTGATTAAAAATATTTGTTAATAAAATAATGATAATTATTAGTAGGTATATGTATAGAAATTATATAAAAATAAACATAAATAATGTTTACTATAGATTTTACTGTACATTATTACTGTCCGAAAAAAGTCCCGAGTTACTTTAGAGTGGCGTGTAAACAAGTTTTCCTTCCTTAAATATTATAGTTCTTTAAATCTAAATATGACTAAAAACTAAGGTTAGTTCGAAAAAAGAGTTTTGACATTCCTTTTACGTTTGCAAATATTAAACACAAAAAGTTGTTTTGCAATAAATAACACGTCTGATGTGTACGGTGTTTTGTTGACTACCATAATTTGTAAGACGGTAATTATAGTAATCTTATAGTGACCTTAATCGCGTTATTCTCTACCTCAATATCACGAATGTATATTTAAATTTACTTTTTTGTTCCTTTATATAATTACTGTACCGTTATGTGTCATTCAGTTTTTAATAATTTGAAAAATAATAATAATATGTTAATTTGCAAACGTATCGGTAATCATCTGAGACTTGATTATGGAACGTATTTGAATTAAATTATAATATATAAAAAATTGAAATACTTGTGCTTATAAAAATATGCTTCCATTTGTTTAATATGTGTACATGATTCACATTGGTATAGTGAATGATAATAAAAATGGTTAATAAATTATGAGAAAATTGTACATCCATCATCAACCCTTACATATTACATATTATTATATTATTATATTTTTAAAACATAGATGAATTCTCTGGCCAGGTATTACGAGTATAGTAAATTTTCTGTTATATTATATGATAAAAGTTATGAGGATAATAGTAAATGGAATCTATAATAATGACTGCCATCACGTTCTCTTACTTTTGCTTTACCAAAACCTTTAAGAATGCTGAGCAACATAATTCAGTGAACAATTGCTTAAAATAGAAATAGCTTAATATCCGTAATATCCGCCTTTACTTGTCAAAGTAAATTTGAAATGGCAAAGTTTATATTTATCACGTTTGTCCTTATAAAAATCACAATTTCGTGATTATGATTAGGTATATTGTTCTAATCATTTACGTCCACTTTGTTCTCACTGTTTAAGCAATAAATATGGTATACAAATTTACATAAATGGGTTATATTACCTATTTACCATTAAATATTTATAAAAATAAACATGTAATGCTTATTAAAAAAAAACTTAATAATAACTTTGTAGATCTCTCAAGAATAAAACAATGGGAACCCAGAACACCTGAAAGATATTTTGTTATAAAATTTAGTCTTCTAGACTACCAAAAAGGGAATGATTTTAACTATCGCTAAATAAATGTGCGTTCAATGACCTAATTAATAAGATGTTTCAACAAACTCGAATCACCAAACAATATCAAAATGCTTAAATAAAAATGTGAATATTCAACGGCTGCATTGATTCTGATCGCAGTACAACGTAACCTAACCGATCCAGTGTGTAACCAAGATTGTCAAATTGGCTACAATAAAACCATAAGAAACAAAACTATTTATTGACTTAGTGACAAATCTATTATCTTGATGACAGAACGAATTAATTGATACCAATAGAATTAATAGGACGATAAAAATATTTCTTTCAAATAGATATTATAATTAGGAGATACATCATTATAATTAGAAGATACATATAGGTGACAAATATAAAATTCGGTGAGAGAAAATATTGTTGCGAATAAAAAAGGTTTTTAATGTAGACTGAAAATATAATTTTCAAGTACGGCGAGTCACCTGACCGTGTTACCATAAAATTACATTAGTGTTGCAGATTTTAATTAATTCAATCAAATGTATTGATTAAATGTCAGGTACCCAATTAAATTATTGATGGCGAATCGGTGATGCAATGCGAGCGCGTTCTGGAGTCGCTAGGAGACTGGGGACAGCCGCGGACGCCGCGGGCGATACAATTCACGCTTTCGATTTCCAGTCGCGTTGCGATTTGATTGCAGCGCTAACACTTGTAAACCTATATATGGTTCAGAATATCTCTGTGTAGATTACAGCTAAACTTATGGTGGCTTACCTTTATCAGTGGGTGAAACACGGACAATTTCTTGAGAGATACGACTGTTCTGTTTCGTTGTATATACCTAGGAAGCATTATTGTGGACCTATAATGACGTAGTATTTGTAAATTATTCACCTTAATCTCTTTTTATTTTCTATTTTGTGAAATTTGTTTAGTTTAGTGTTTTAAATATAAAATTACTAAATTATGCTAAATTCTTAACAACTTTCTAGTTTTAGGGTTCAGTAAATTTGCTGTTTGTGTAATTGAAGTTAAATTAAGTCTATCATCTCATAATATCTAAAAATAATATAAATATGTATATGTATAAATAATATTTTTTGAGAAAACGAATAACTATACACTTTTCGTATTAAATAAACACATAGCATTGCTTGCGGACGGATATTAAAGATACTAGTTTTAATATTACAGTTTGAATTGAATCGAGTTGATGTCTAGAAAATGCTATAATAAAGTTAAAAGGCAGTTCTTGGGCGCTAGCCGAACATAACTTTTTAATTAGAAAATAGTTCATTTACACTATAAAAGCATATTAATAGACTTTGCCTTTTATATACAAGCTGTTATGTTAATTATTGTTGTTGGCATTTTCAATAGTACTATATTAAGATCTGTCAATGAGACCTACCCACGATTTTACAACGTTTTCTTATGGCCTGTAAAAGTCGGCAGTGTTTTGGTTTATAATGAAGCCTATAATTTTCATTTGCTTTACAATACGTGGCCGGGTGTAGGCTGTAATTTACTGAAATAACGTGTTTGGTTATTGGTAACTGTCGAGTAAAATTGTTTGCAGGCTGACTCATTTTATTGTTATAAAATATTACACTTTTAATTAAACAGTTGATCTATTCAATACATATGATTGTGAACGTAAAATCTTTTAACGGTTTTGTAAAAAAATAAAATATTATGGGATATTTATTTTAATAATTGTGAATCATGTATTATATTATGGAAAATGTTGTTTATTTTGAAAATTGCTGTTAAAACTTACAGATAAATTAGTTTGAGCAAATCCAGTTTTTTAAATAAATAAATAAAAAAAGAATACCTGCATTAAGTACGAGCATTAGAAGTTAAATGGACACCCTCGATATTATGTCACACATAACATCGAGTGTGATTATCTTAACCGCTATAGAATGAGAAGTTTACCAAGCAACTTTGTGGTGTTGGCTATTTGTTACAAAATGCGCGCGCATCGTAAAAATTTACTCTCATCATTTTTTCATAACGCGTTGGCAGAAGTAAAACATAAATATAGTTTTATTTATGTTTTACTTTATCTTGTAAGTTATATTGATTAATTATAGTGTTGTACCTATACTAGTTTTCTGTCCGTCTGAAAATATGTAAGTCATCCACGAATATTTAGTCGACCCGTATACGTAAGCTGGTTTAAATATCATAACGACCCATAGGTAATAAAAGGACTAAGTGCTAATTAAATAGTAGAATATTATTAACGTGCAGTTAATTAAGTTAACAATAGAATTCATAAATACATAAATATAACAAGATGTAAAGCGTGAAACGAACAAACATATTTTGTGGTGAACTAAATATGATAGATTTGAATAGATATCTTTAATTTTAGTTTTATCCAAATGTGAATGTTTGTATATATAGCTGTACTTATTTTCTCAACGCCTCTCTGTCTGTCTGTCTCTTGATCTTCTTCTCGCGCGAAAACCACTAATCCGATTTACATGGCGGAATTAATAGATATGTTATCTGACCAGGTTATAGGAAATATTCTGTTACATAAAGTAATGTGTTACTAAGCTGTGATGATAATGAAGAATCAATTCAGAAAAAAAGACGCTTTTGGGACGATTAAATTGCTTACGCGGAGTAAACCATAAGAGATTATCAAATTAATGAACTACATAATTTTAGATCTTAAAAACCTAGAAAAAGTCAGCGATAGCATATGCTTATCTTCTAAGGATCACCCACAATAAGCATTTTTGAAGGAGCAAAACTCGCACGCGCTTAACCGACAGCATTCCGTAATGCACGCGAGCGGAGCCACGGGCACAGCTAGCATTTTATAATATAATAACTAGAAAATATTCAGGTAATACTATTATTGATCTAAAATTATCTTAAAGTATACATTAGATAAACGGATATAAAAATGAGCGTAAATTGTAATATAATGTGTATAAATATTGGCATACAGGAAACCTATTATAGGTATGTAAAAGAATATTATCAAACTTACATAAGTTGATACTAGTTATGATTGCGTATAATGTATTTAAGAAGAAATCATCGACCTGTATAACAATTTATAAGAAAATAATTTAGTAATTTACCGGTCCGTGACTCGAGACTATTGAACGATATTATTTATTGCCCATAAACGGGATATTATAAAATATTTACCAGTTTTTCTATCATAGATCACTTATGTTGTAAATAGACGCATATTTTAACACTTCGGTTAAATCCCCTTATAATTATATACCGGCGAGTTATCGGTTTTAACAAGTTATTTGTCAACACTTTAATAAATACGGCTTAAGATTTAAAAAATATCTTGATATGTTTTGATATGAAATTCGTATCGTGCGCTTAGCAGATTTGTTCTATTTCAGAGTTGTGCTATGAAATCAAATAGCACTTAATCAATTAAATAACATTATTTTTTTGAATAACAAGCCAACTTATGACCTTACTAAATATTCTTAGTATAGTATAGGGCTACAATATAGGTATAATAAATAAGAATATCAGCTTTTAAGTGTCCCACTGATGGGCAAAGCCTGTCCTATGAGAAAATGAAATGAAATGGCTTAAATCACCACGCCAGCCCACGCCGTATTGGTGATTTCAAACACGGAGATACCAACGGTTCTACATTTTTCCCCACATACAATGGGACTGCACAAACATTTCTCACGCGTTCATGGTTTCCTCACGACGTTTTCCTTCATCGTCAGCCGATAGTGTTACCAATTTAAATTAGTAAACGTAAGCGAATTTCGAAAAATTTTTTTTTGTACTTACTGGGTTTCGAGCCTGCGGACATAGAATCGATATTCCGTCGGTCTAAACCACACGACCACCACAACTATACGGGAATATATGGCTACATTTTTGAAACAGTAAATGATAAGTATTATAATTTTGTTTTGGGTTTTTAAATAGCTGGCTATTAGTTATGGTAATGCATTGTAATAGTTTCGGAAAATGCTTTATGGATGAGAGTGTTATCACATCCAAAGTATGATATGATTAGTGTTATTAAGGGTAAGATGAAAGCAGACTAGCAACTAACGTATTTTTGCTAATCTCAATATGAAATAAAAATTAATAGAAGAAGAAGAAGAGGTAAATAAAAACATATGTGTAAACTGAAAAGTGTTGGAGTTTCGGCACCTCCAGCGAGCCCGCAGACTAACTATATCCAAACGAGACTTCCCTTCGTCTTGATTACTTTTTGGAGGGATCTCGTTACGTCGTTTTAACAGTCTTGACACATACAAATTTTATTTGCTCTTTTTGCGATGCAGCTTTTGTGAGCAAATTTTATTCCCGCGAAATTAGCCGACTGAGTCTTATTGTTAGCGGAATCCAATTACTTTTGAGCGTTTTAAGGATTTGCGTTTGGAGGCAATTCCCTTTGAACGCATGAAGTGAACTTCGTTATCAGATTTGGAATATTTTTTTCTTTTGTAGATTTAGATGACTGTTTAACATCGCTTCGCGAAATTGCTTATTATAAACACGAGTAAACTGTTTTATTGTTCAATTATTCATTTTCTGTTTACTAATATGAGTCCTAATTCAAATGAAGTATGTTGATTTATGTTTAAATTAATCATACATGTAAAAATGATATAGAATAATATGATAAACTTGTCATAACATTCGCGCGTCAAAATTATTAATTGCTCTGTTGTCATGTTTCAAAAGTCAATTTGTCATACAATTATTGCATGGAATTTTAATTTTCAACTAAGACTTCTCTAAATGTTTGTACACTCCAATATACATTACGCAATAATATAACATCTAAATGGCATAGTGCATTAAAATTTGAAATCAGTGACTGTATTTTAGTTATGCCAGGTGTCACCTCGGACATACAATTAACGAATCGTACATCAGTTGTGTCGGGAAATCTGAATTCGAACCAGCAGCTTGTGATTATACGACTGTGGAAGTTTAACTGCGGATTAAGATTGTTTCGTGGAGTAATTTTAATATAAACTTAAATTTACATATTTTGTACGTTTATAAATTTTATTTTGCTAAAGTTTTACGTCTTTAGGTCTGCATATGGTACTGGAGTAGGAGTTTCTTTGTCGAATTAAAATTCCTAAATTGTTTTACTTTATATTATTATTTCACTAATACACGTTCAGGATAGCAAACATATAGAAGGTAGCTTGAAGGCGACATGTTGCTCAAGTCTCGACTTTTTTGTCGTTATAGGTTTGGCGTAGTGGCCACAATCTCACCTTATGATAAGTGACAATTTTGCCCAAGAACGCTAAACCTTGTGGAAAACTGACTCTCAAGTGCAGCTGCCGGAATACACCTATTGGTTCTTGGTGACAGATTTTCAACTTGAGGGTGGTAGCTAGCTAGGCGGACATTAGAAAAGCCCTACCACCATGCTATGATTTCCTCACAATGTTTTCCTTAACCGAAAGCTCAGGCTCATTGCAGGGATTCGAACTTACGTCAATCGACGCGAAGTCGTACACAGTACCACTGAGCCATCATTGTTTCAAGGCGTGAAGCTACTTATTCTGGTCTTGTCAATCATTTACGCACCATATTGGAAGCCCAGGACTTATTTATTATCTCGGTGCGTATTTAAAATTTATAAACATATTTTATTTTAATAAGTACACAACGTTTATCGATTGCAATAGTCGACGTATCCTTCAAATAAATATGACGGACTAAAGCTAAATTAAGTATGTCGAGAAGAAAATTATTATATTTAAAGTAAAGGCATAGCTGAATATTAAATGTACTTTCAACAGTGCCTTACGAATTATTAACACTTTAAAAGTATAAACGCAATATAAAGTTCTTAAAATTGCGAGTCCAAAACGCTGGTAACTTCGACTTTCTCTCATCGCACAATAATTGCACTGATAATTGCAAACATATGTCTGAAGGTGGTGCAACGTACACCAGTGAATACGTAAAGCAATTTTCACGTCACCGTATACTTTGTCATTACGCATCAGTATCGTGACGCCTCGAGATACTCGCAATTATTATGTGTGTAAAAGAAATTCTTTTAGTGGTTTGCAAACGGAATGCTATACAGTCGATTTAGCAACGTAATATATGTTATTTTTTAGCTTTTATTCTTAATAATTATATATAATACTTTTACCTTAAAAATTTAATAGAATCAATTACTAATCCTATGCTTTATTTTTTCAATTTTTTGATATAATTTGTCAATATGCACAGTGAATTATTACTGGATTAGGCGAATTCTGTATTTTTTTTCCTAGCTTCTGCTTGTTACTTCGTTCCCGTTGTCTTCGAAATGGAAAGACACGCGCGCCACCTATTGCAAAGTTATTGTACTAATACATAACCTTCACGGGTGTAGGCACAAGGACTAACTAAAGTTTTATCGCAATCGGATAATTAGTTTAGGAACGTTGTAACAGGAAATAACTTGGGTGGATAATATATGGATCAGGTTTGTTACATTAAGTATCTTCGTATTCAATTTACAAACAGACCTTGTGATTGGAATAAATTATAAGCGCTTATTAGTAAAGCAAAAGACGTCTACTCCAAAGAGTTCATAGTTCCCGAAGTTCACATTATTATAACGAGGTGGATGGCGGCGCGCGGTGCGACGCGACGGTCCGGTGCAAAGCAAACTGTGCTCACGGTCGGCCGGGTATAACCAATACTTTGGCGTAATAGCCACGATCGAGGCATGCGATAACAAGCCGCGTCGATAGCTGAACCCGTACTTTATTTATATACCTATCAACTTCGATTCTTTTTCAATAACGTTTTTCCTTGCAAGTCGGAATTTTGCTCTTTTATGTCTCGAATACTTCAACACTCATAATTTACTAAAGTAATTATTGCTCGGTGATAGTATTATTTCTTATTAAAAAGGACGAGTCTTGTTCTGTTCTGATAGTTTATTTTTTCATATAACTAATTTTTATGATATCATTTAATTTAATTTATGTATATTATATCGGTTAGATTCTGTAAAGTTAGTCTATAATACTCCATTTTATTATGTATGTATCTTGTAAACTTCAATTGAAAGCTATAAAATTATTTTTATCGACCCGCTAGTCGGTAGAAATTACAATGTGTATGTAGGTACATGAAACATACTATGGAACAATAGTTCTTCAGACTTCGAGTTTTTCTTTAAGGAGAACTAATAAGTTTAACCGTGAAGAAGAATAGTATTTGTGTATCAATTTAACTTAGTTGTTTTTTTTCTTAATTCGTATATAAACATCAACTTCAATACTAAGATGACTACCATACAAACTTATCATCCTTACTTCATCCATAGGGTTAGATTTTCAAAGAAACACTTTTTCAAAGTTGTCATATACTTATCGCTTTAGATTTTCCGTTCTACGTTGATTTCTGGTCAGTCGTTTACTTGTTGTTATTCTATGTAATTGTAAGTATAATTTTTTAACTACATTTTAGAAATAAAATAAACAAATAGAGGTTTGGCAGACCTTGTAACACAGGATTAATTGTATGATGAGCATGTTTCTTAGGTCTGTGTCTGAGTTTTAAATATTTATATTTGTATGTATATTAGCTATTTCGTTACCATAATACAAGCTCAGTTTGGAATCAAAAATGGCCGTACTTGAGAATATCTTCTCGTGATATTATTATTTGTAATAAGAACAAAAGTAATATGAGTTTATATATTATACATTGTGTTGATTACAAAGCGCTGTAGCCAAAATACCCTAGATTAAATGTGCATGTAGTACCTATATCAAATACACCAAGTTCCATTGTAGTGTAATAATAAATACTATTTATTATATTTCGAAGTACACTGAGTAACTGGAAAGTTTATGTATTATATTCATTCCAAAAATATTACACGAGTTTGGTAACTTTCTTCGTATATAGATTTCTGTTTTGGTTTCTAAGAACTATAAATTTATAGCGCGAGAAAAATTTCTTTTTTATTTAATTTTATCATTATGCTCTGATCGTCCGTAAATAACTATAAGATTGTCTTATGAAAAATAGTAATATTTGAAAACACTAACTTGTTATTAAAATTGCATTTCTTTTTAAGCTTTATGATACTTTAAGTATTTCTTGTTAAATAACTAATGAATCATTTTTCGCTTTATGAAATACAATTTAATAACAATTTTATGTTGAAACATTCATTACATAATTTCTCATACTTCCGTTTTCATACACAAAATGAAGTGATAAATTTGTGTTTCCGTTTAATATATTTGAATGTTCTGATAACTGATTAAGTTGTGGAGAAATAATTTTATATTATTGCACATTTTATAATCCGACCCATCTCATATATAATTTGTTTTATAATATTTCACATTTGTTATTAATATTTCACTGTTATTTTTCATCTATACTACTCTATTATATAGAGTTAAAGTTTGATTGTGAGTTTGTCTATAAGGGGTAATCTTTGAAACTACTGATCTGATTCTAGAAATTCTTCCACCAATAGAAAGCTGCGTTCTCACTGATGGTTATAGGCTATGTTTTGTTTTGATTAAGTTTTATTGTAGTGAATATTAGGGTCTATTTATAAACCAAGTCGGAAAAATATCCCGTAAATATATCGCCGTGCGCTGACTAAACTGTTTGAAATAGATAAAAATAATGTATGAAAGTATTATTGTATACTAAAATCTCTACAAAAAATTTCGCGAGAGTGTAGGTTTAAGTTGTACAGATATACATAAAAAAAAAACATTTGTAATAATTAGTATGTCTTTTGGCCACTTTATCAGCATGTGCTAATCAAACGGTTTGCAATAGGTGAAGACAATGTACTATAACATTATTAATCGCTAAAAGATGTACAAATCAATATGCAATAGTATATATGTAACTTTTATAGAAATCACAATAAAAAATATTTTAGTAACTACTCGTAATATGGCGTTTGGTCGCTTTAACGTCATGCGTTGATCAAACTGTTTGAAATAGGTGAAAATAATGTACCACGATATTGTTCACTGCTAAAAGATTTACAAAACAATCTGCAATAGTATACATGTAATTTTTATAGAAATCACAATAAACAATATTTTAATAATTAATACGCCATTTGGGCACTATATCAGTTTCACGGATCAAATGATTTACAACAGGCTTGCAATGTCTACTAAATTACATGTCTTAGTACAATATTTTTCAATTCTAAAAGCTCTGGAATACGATCTAGGTTAGGTATATGTGTCAATACAGAAATCCTAATATTTAAAGATCTAGAAGAGAAAGATAAGACCCTGAAAGATCTGCAAGACGGTGTGAAACAGTGTAAAGGTTAGATTTTTGAGAAGAGATTTTATAGCCAAATCCGAAACTATGAAAGAAAATCATTTAGGTAGGGTACCTCCCCTACACGTAAAGTGTGAATGTTTATTTTTCGTCTATCATATCGCGTGTTGTGTTGTTGGATAGGTCGTTTAAAAATATTGTGGTCCTATTTATTAACCATTTTTCGATTCAAGGATACATTTGCAAAATATTAAGCTTTAAAGTGCTAATTTTTATTAAGTCAAGTTGTTTTTGGATATGTGAAAATATCATAGTCTTAGTATATATAATGAAGTTAAAAGGGAAACTATCAGAGATAAGTAGACTTTACAAGTTAACGAGTCATAGTCAATAAATTTACAAAATGTATTTAGAGAAGTAATTTCACACAAATTTAAGTTCAAACGAGTGACCGATGCGCGAATATATGTTCGCTACATGACACGTAGAACTCGGACACACAGACATTACCTTTGTTATCTACAAAGTATTGTATATTATATTATATTGTAAATATAGTAATATTGTATTGTAAATTGTATACCACATACAGATACGTAGATACCTTTTTATCTAAATATATTTTAATACGATATTAAGGGTTTACTAAACATATCTATCGTGTTAGTAAACATTGTTAGATATCTTATTAAGGTTTTAACTAACGCGCACGAAGTCGCGGTCGGTTACTAGTATTCTATAATATGCGAAATATTCGCATGGATCAGTTAAAGTCAGCTTGTCTAATTTGATTGATTAATCTACACAAAATATTCGAAATTGTGTAGAGAACAGATTTTTTTTTTTTTTAAATTAATGTAGCGATTTATGACTATTATTTACTTATATGCTAGCGCGGTTGTGCAGCTTCTTTCCTTTGACGGCGAACAAGATTTCCCAGACGTGGGTTCATTAAGGAACGACTCGTAATGGCATTTTTTACGTTTTTAATTCACGTGTCCATTGCACGTGCCGCCTTCTCGGCTACTACTGACACTACTGGAAAATCTCGCTGGGAAATTAACGCCACAATTTTCTGCCTTTTTTTGTTCACGAGGCGCTTCCATTTTATTTATTTCACGCTTCGAACTCGCCGCAGCGCACGGTGCGCCCTAGCGGTTTAGTTAGGAGTCATTATTTTTTTTTGTTTAAAATTTGAATTTCCTGTTGGTTGCTGTAAAGACATTTACAAGCTATTTGTATATTCCAATATTATTCTAGTAATTACTTTCAGTATGTATATCTTAAGAAGCATATAAGAGGTATTATAAAAACACGTAACAATCTATTTCGGTCGATGGAGTAATAAAAACCTGACGTACTCGTACATATTATTATATCGGTTATGTTTAGATAGTGGTGAACACAGCAAAAAGTTAATTGTTTTGATTGCCAATACACAGACACGTCCGGCCGCCTGTCTGCTGTAAGTTATCGCCTTAGAAAAGCGTCCGATCTTAATTAGTTTTCACGTCTTTGAAGGCGCCTAGTATGATACCATCTCTTCCCTGCTACAATTTGTTTTCCTTTGGCACTGTCCATGACATACAAAAAAAGCTTACACGTTTTTGTTTTACCGGGTTTTATTTTGATGTTTTTTTGCCTGTGATGTATGGTGATTGGCTGCCTTGTCCCGACGGTCGTGTATCTTATTTATCATCATGATAATTCCCTTGGCGTTCGAGAAACAATGTTTGAACGGCGGACCGTTTTCGCGCTTAATGTTTCGGATGTATATTGATTTGATTTGTTTTTAAAACAAATTAAACAGCACGCCACGCCGAGCTGCCACGCCGTCGGCGCATTTAATTAAAACTGTCAGTATTCTCAATTGTTATATAAGACGTGGTTGGTATCAATGCATTATCTTTATTTTTTGTTATATTTCATACCGTGAAAATGTTCTATTGTTAAAATACTATAAGATAAATACATTCACATCGCTTGTAAGTTTAACGATGTTACGATGATTCGATAAATTTTGCTTTAAGTATCCGTTTATGACTGTCTGGGTAGATTTTTTCTTTCCGCATTCGTGAGCCTCTCGTCCAATTAAATATTTGCTGCTTGTCAAAAATAATTCATTTTCGTGTCAGCTCGCCTCGCTTACTAATTATTTTAAAGGTCGTTGCCTATGTAGCGGAGTTACCGCATGGAAAGGAAAGGGCGTCATAAAATCACATACAAACACTTAATGAATATACACATATCTATCTTGCCAATGATGTTGAAATGTCGCTCTAAGAAATCGTACCTAAGTAAATAATAACAGCTTCTATCAATTAATTGAAGCGATGATAGCTTTGTGGTAGCGTGTACGACTTCGCGTCGAGTGAGGTGAGTTTGAATCCCTGCAATGAGCCTGATCTTTTGGTGAAAGAAAACATCGTAAGGAAACCATAGCATGGTGGTCGGGCTTTTTCTAATGCCCACCAGGCTAGCTAACACCCTAAAGTTGAAAATCTGTCGCCAAGCACTAATAGGTGTGTTCCGGCAGCTGCACTTGAGAGCCAGTCTTCCACTAGGTTTAGTGTGGCATCATTTTGGACCACGTTGTCACTTAACATCAGATGAGATTGTAGTAACTACGCCAAACCAATAAAGATAAAAAGAGAAAAAAATTGCCTTTGCTTTACCGTCATGAAGTGGAAACGTCTCTCGGCCATAATGTATTCCCTCCTTCTTATGATATCGGGTCCTTCAAGCATAACGTGATGAGGCATTTACCGAGGTTGGCTGGATTGGCGATGGATCGTCGACCACTCGATAATCGCCACTGTTTTTGGATTGTTTTTTTTTGCTGTCATGCTGTAGTTTTACATTGCTACTAATAAAACAGATACTAATTAACTTCGAGCCTTCAGTACTGAGTTGCGATGGTATATCAGTCGTCATCCTTGGTTGATATCTTTTGTGTGTCGTACAATTTGCACGTGCAGGATATATAGAACAACACCGCGGTCCGTCGATAAACAGCCGTCGGACGCGGCAAATTGAATCCCTACCGAGTGTGAAATGACTCTCGACCTACTTCCTGTTAGTACAGCCGGCATGGCATGGCATGATATAGTGTCTCTGTGAACTTTAACGGTCTAAATGTAAGCCCGATTGGGTTTTAAGCATCAAATAGAATCAAAGTGTATATCAAAAACATGTGTATTTTCGGTGGACGACAGAGAATTCGTTACGTATTAGTTAGTAAAAAATATTTCACACCGTTTGTTACAGAATAAGACTATGTTCGTTAACTTTTATCAAAGTAATATTGATTCGAGGTTCTATTATCATTTTATAATCCGAATAAACTAGTTTATATCATGTAGCATTATTACAAAACAATGATAGCTCAGTGAAAGCGTGTGCGGACACCGCACGAATCGACGTGAGTTTGCATTCCTGCAATGAGCCAAAGCTTTGGGTGAAAGGAAACATCTTGATGAAACATAGCATGGTGATAGGGTATTTATTAATGCCCGCCTGGATAACTACCGTGTTCAAGTTGCCAAGCACTATAGCTATATTCCAACAGCTGCACTTGAGAGCCAGTCTCCCTACTAAGCTAGCGAGTTAAGTATAGCATAGTTTAACGAAAAAAAAAACTTACAAAAAGACAGTCTAGTAATAATTTAAAAATACAAAAGTAGTTATATATGAGAAAAACAAATGTTACCTAAAAGTCACGTTGACGCTTGTTTTCCCTTTGAATTAATGTGATAAATGAAGCTCTAATAATGTCATCAAGGTTGAATGAAGTGTAAAATCGCGGCGAACTTTTCCGAATGTCGTAATGAGTAAGGCAATCTGTTTTTCCTTACAAATCGTAGTCATTCTCACCTCAATGGAGCAACAGATGGTTTGGTATAAGTAACGAACGTAAATATTACGTCTACATAATATTATCATGTTTTAGTTTATGTCTATTGCAGTAAAATTCTCTTAAAAAGCAAATAGCTCATATAATAAAGTTAAGAAGAATAGATATTCCTGAAGGTACGAATTCAGATATTTTTTGTATTTTTTTGTTGGTTTTTACTAAAATGTATTCGTCCATTTTAATTCAAAAGTAATAAGAAATACGTAAGCTCTGCGGGATTCGCAGTAAGTAATATTATTTAGTTAACAGATATTGCCACTGCTAGGTTAGTCTACTTCGCTTACTGTCTTATGTTATTTTACTGAGAACTCGTTAATCACTAAGCAACAAGGTCCAGGACTTCTTATATCTTACCTTTGGCCTTCTAATAAGTTCTTGATAATTTATCGTATGTTAGTTAAAAACTTTGTCAAGCTACATTTTGTCAAAGACCAGCACAGTTTTAATACTAGAAACAGACATAAATTAGTTATACCATGTTTTGGATTTAGTAAGACCAATAAAAGTTTTTAGGATAATAGTTCCCGAAGCACATAACTTAAGTCCAAGGCCATGTCAAGCCGGTTTTACTGACAAAAGGTTATTATATGGTGGATCATTACGTGAATGATAGTTATGTTTGGAAGTGATTTTCTCTCTGGGCATCCGCTAAATTAATATCATAATTATTAACTGTAAATATTATTTATACAGTAAAAAATAAAATATGATAAATCCGATCGAGTTTCTTGCCGGCTCTTCTCGATGACAGGGATGTTTTCCGAACCGTTGGTAGTGTTTTGACGTTAATATGATGTGCCTTCTTAGGGCCTAAATTGATTGAATTATTTTTTATGTTGTGATTTCTATGAAAAAAGATATCACTACTTCTAGATACGACAAATGTAATTGTTATCGCTGTATGCTTTTGTATTGCGCTATACATTAAATCCTTGCTTCAAAGCCGTTCTTGTATAGAGCTCTCCAAGTGAACGATCATTGGCGGCAACCTGAGGTACGCCGCGCAGCTACTGAGGGTGTCGCTGCTTAATTATCTCAACGAGTGACAGTTAGGGTCACGTTCACTCTTGTATTATTTTCCCTTTCATTGTTACCGCTGAACGCTTACTTCAGAATTCTTAAATAAAGAGATTAAGTAGTAGGTACTGCCTTAACTGTTTAAACAAATTTTCGACGGCTGTTTTCATACTTTTAATAAATCATCTCTCGGACATTAATCCATCTGAATGTGTGACTTAATTACTAATTATTTAGAATGTTAAAAAACTTAAAACTATTAACGATCCATTAACGAACTTAATAAATTTTTCTATGTCTAATGTATCTCGGCTAGCTTTGTATAAATTGTGACGATGGATTATTATTACTTTGGTCCAGATAAAGATGTAGACCATTTAATGGCAACGAGTTATTTGATAGATCACAATTCCCATTAATGTCTTAATTTCCTCATAGTCGTCGTGTAAGGCAGGTTGGCTCTATCAATCAACGAAGTTGGACGGCTGAGGACAAAACGAGTTATCGTTACAAAGTGGCGTCGATTGATTGCGTTACAGCCACCACCTCTTATCACTCTAATTACTTACAATATATTAATAATTTATTAATTATTAAATAAGTATACTTATTTTATTCATTTATTACAATATAGATGTTTTAAGACTCAGTGTTCTGTTTCTAATTAAAACGATTTTTGTTGGAAATAAACTTTTCCGTACGTGAATAAAGAAAGCGTTTCTAGAAGTAGTTACTCGTGCAAAGCAATGGTTGTTAATAAATTTTTCGTTATCAGAAATGCGGTTTGAACTGCTTATTTCGAGAAGATTCCGACTTATAAGATTTATTAGTTAAGAGCGTCAATCATATAAAAAGGGCAATGAAAAGAAACCCTTTAAAATGAACCCGCATGTTAGTAGTTAAAAATGCAATTAAAAAGAGTTAGCGTGGCATTAATCTGCTATAACCGTAAAGCTACTTTGTTTGTATGCTGTAAAATATAATTCCTCTTCGTTGAAGTCGCGATTCGGTCCCCTGCCATGTTGTCTACCTCGATCACTCACATTTATGTATTTTTTATGATATACGCTAATGAAAGCGTCCTTTCGTAAACTGTATTTGAACGTTTAAACATACGATATATGATCCAATTTACATATACATACGCAAATATATATTAAGGGGTCGAAATTCAAATATTGTATATCTTAATTTTATGTTCATATAAGTAAAACGTTAAATACTTAAGTCTCCACCGAATAGAAATATTTAATATTTTATTAAATATTTCATTATCGAAATTATATTATTAACTTAAAATGAATTCATATTGGATGGAATCATTTTTTTACTTTTTAATAAACCATTAGGAATAAGGAAACATAAGGAATTTTAATTAAAAAAAATATTTTCATTTTAAAACTCTCTCTAAGATCGTATAGTGAAGCGTGAAATTGTAGGATAAGACAGGATGATTTTCGCGTCATCCAAAGCATAAAGGCCGTAATTGTTACGCATCGGCTGGAACTAATACGGGAGAAATGGAACGAGATAGGAGCCAAAGGATCGTAGAAAATAATTTATCCGCGACGGTAGAACAAAGGGCGGTCCACAATGGAACAAAAGAATCTCCGGAACGGCACCGGTTTGTTTTCTGACGGAAGCCTAATATAGGGAATCGATTGGTCGTAGAGCCAACGAAGGGTGCGCTCGTTTCCGCTGCGTGATAAAAAACTCGATCGACTGTATAAAGTTCCAGATTAGGTGTTTTTTTTTTCCTTCTTAAGAGCTTTCTCCTTTTCGGTTTTATTATGAACTTCTTAAATCCAGAGTATTTTTTTTTTCTTGGATGCTTAAGAAAATGAAATATTAACCTAAGTTAGAAATTAAGTAAACATGAATTTATATAGAACCGTACTTGACATAATATTTTTTAGAAGTCAAATTATACACTAATATTTATATTTTCCCAAAAGAATAGAGATCGGGGCATAAGGAGATAGACCCATTGACTCTTGATAAATGTTGTAAGTACTTTTATTCATGCATGTAGAACCCTAACAAGAACTTAATTTTGCCTAACTTTTGCCTTGTTTGTCAATGAAGTTAATCATGAAAACACTGTTACCTTAAAAATATTAATTATGTGGAAGATATTAATTAAAAAGAAATTATTAATTGTTATATAACCTTAATATAATATAAAAAAATATTGAGGTTTGCCGTTGTGCGCCCATCACGCAAAAAGCTACTAGATAGTTTTTTTTATTTTACTTAGAGACTTGAAACTCCCTATCAAAAAACGAACATCACGATATCTTCATTCAATTAAAAGTTATTAAAGTTTTAAGAAACTATGATCTTACGATTTAAATCTATCTATATTACAGAGATAGGCGATTATAAAATTATGGTGGTTTACCGTTGTGCCCACATCATGCAAAACTACTGGATTGGACGAAACCCTTATCGAAAAGAAATATTATTACGATATCTTCCTAAACAATAATTCTGTAGTTGACGCGAACGGGACCGCGGGCACAGCTGATAATATATAATATTGTACTCTAGGTTTTTAATATAATACATACATATAAGCAAAACATAATTACATTTATAATTGATCTGATCTGATATAATTAATTTGGAAAACTGATTTTGATTTTCCACAAAGGATACATAAGTTTAATGCAATTAAATGTCCCCCGCAAATAAGCACGCTGACTGACATCGCTAATCACAGTGAACATTACATCTAAATTAGCAATGTTTGAATAAGGAAATTCCTATAAATTAGGTTCGCTACATTTGAGGATAAAAAAATAGCTGACAAGATTTTCAAATCGAGGTTTTTTTAAAATCTTGTATAGAGTTGAAGTTTGACCACAATCTTATCTGTTGTTAAGTGATGATATGGACGAAGATTATAATATTTTCCTCAAGTGCAACTGCCGGACTACACCGGTCAACGATTGGCTCTTCTTTGGACAAAACCATCAACATGTTTTTCAGATCTTTCCAGGGAACTGATTCGACGTTTCTCTGTAAATAGGCATGCTATGCCTCACATGACTACAAAAAGTCGCGCGTTTTGTTTAATTAATTAGAATTATATGCTTCGTAATTTTGACATTCAAAATCTGATAGATTTTAGTTTAAACAAAAACGTTAAAGTAAATTTCATTGAATACATCGTTATGCAACACAAGTTGTAAATATTGTCCATTTAATAAGTAGATACTTATAAATAAAATAGCTAAAGTCGTGTCGAGACAAGCGCATTGTAAGGTTCCGTAGTTGCCCGTCACAATAATTATACAGACTTAGAAGGAAGATTTAAGTAATTTTCAATGGAATTTATACGAAATTACTTCTCCAAGTACATTTTATAAGTTGGTCGACTATTAATCGTTAACTTATACAACCTACTTAGCTGTGGTATTTTTATTTTATTTTCGTTATGTATACTGCGCCGTGAATTTTTTCACATATCCAAAAAATTACCATTTGGCTGGTAGGGAGGGACGACTCTAACAAAAATTAGCCATTTAAAACTTAATATTTCGCAAACGGAGCCCTGATACGAAAAATTGATTTTCTCACATCCCCAATTATTTTTGAACGACCTATTCAACGACTACCTACACTAAGAGATAGTCGAGAAAAAAACATCCTTACTTGAAGTGTAGGGGAGTACACAAAAATATTTTTTTTGTCACTTTGTCGGCGTAATCTATATTGGTACGGTGGTCTAAAGGTGAGAACCATTGAAAGCTGCCTGAATAGTAGAAGCAGTCAATAATAATTAACGTTTGTACTCTTCTCTTTTACAGAAAAAAACTTTAACAGAAAAACTGAGATTAAATAAAATTAAAACAAAAAGTGGAGTTCAGAGGAAATAAACTGAGTTTCCTCTATACATTTTCGAAATCTCGAGCGGTGGTGTGAGACATCAATTTTTCATAAATCGGTGGATAGATGACAGCGAACGCTGACGTGAGCGGGTTACATTCGCTTCTTACACAAAAAAATAAGGAATATATATATCTGACGTTTTATGAAGTCACTCTGGGTGTAAGAACTGATTCACAAAATTTTATTAAAACGAGTAAATGAATAAAATCATTTGCTACTGTAGCATCTCTATACATTATTTTTAGTGTTTTTTTGTTTTGTGGCAAAGCCATACCTCCCTCCTCCTCCCTTTGTTCCTTCATCAAAATTAATGATTCAAACAACATTTTAAAGCTTATGTTCCTCGCTTTTGGCGAAAAATAGGCAAAAAAGTTAAAAATATTTCGTTTTTATAGAAAAATCAGTCTTCCACTAGGTTTAGCGTGTTATCCATCTTGGGCCACATCGTCACTTAACATCAGGTGAGATTTTGGTCACTACGGCAAACCTATGACGATAAAAAAAATATATATTTACTAGCTCATACCCTCGAATTCGTGTGCGGTGTTGCTGTGTGCTGAATGCGTAGTGCTTATAAAAATAGTAGTTTCTTTAAAGTTTAATAACTTTTAATTGAATGAAGATATCGTGATATGTATTTTTATAGGGCCAAGTATGTCAGGAGTAAAACAAAAAAAACTGATGAAAATCTATCCAATAGTTTTTGCGTGATGCGCGTACAACGGCAACCCTCAATCATTTAATTTATATAGAAGATTAGTTTAATTAAATTATTTGTATTGTGATTTTATACGAACAGAGGTAGGCTACAGAATATTTTATGTGGAGATTTTTCTATAGGTACTAGGAGCAGTTTGACTGGTGGAATACCCTCCACCCTACATAAGATCGCAGCTAAATAAAATAAGTGTTGTGTACCTGCGGTGAGTAGGATTTCCAGAGCTCTTTGGGAAGGGGGTTCAAGGTCGGAAACGAACTTGTGATACCTATGGTAATTATAAGTGTCCATAGGCGCTTACCATCAGGCGAGCCCTATGCTTGTTTGCCACCTTTTTTGTATAAAAAAACTTAATTAATTAGTTGCTAAATAGAGTTTCTACTCGTGTGTTCAGTTTATAGCCAGCAATAATAGATATATTTAGGGATCCTTAATCGTGTGGACCCGTGAGCAAAATAATTAGATATAAAGAAAATTAACCTTTTAAAGATATATTAGAAATACGATTGAAGCAGTGAGTCTATTATTTATCTTATGTTGTTGAGTTTCGAATTTCATAGTTAGATACGTGATATGTGTATAGAGCTTGCACGGTCATATATTTCGTTTGATTTTTGAAATACATTACTTTTTTATTTTTGCTGTTGGCAGATAATTATTGACTTCATCTGCCCAGGAGCGGGTAAAACTAATTAAAAGAAATTAGATAAAATAGTACAAATTTAGATTTTACTATGTACACAAATATTTCACCTATATGTGTACCCAATAGACTTTAATATTTAATTCTTAATTCATTAGAAATATAGAGAGATACAAAGCAATAAAATATCACGCTAACAATGAGATACTTTTCTCATCGTTTGGCAATGTTCCGAGAATGCTAAAAAGTCTTAGGAGAACCATTTCATTCATATAAACAAATCCGCCTTATTAGGTAAAATTCAGTTTAATAAAATCATGTGGAACGAAATATATATTTACACATATTTAGAATATCTCCGCGTATCCACATGGGAAGCAAGCGTTCAAGACCAAGAAAACTTAGATGTGCGCGTTTTCTTAAAAAAAAAAAAAACTCCATTTTCGTCCCTCCCCACTCTTCAGAACGTCTCGCTTGCAATGCGTGACTGCCTCAATATCCTAGGTGTGGATATTCGAAGCGACCTCAACTCCAGGGATTATACATCGGGAGGATCATCTCCACTACATCTCGGAGACTCGGAATCCTGAATAGGGTGCGACGGTTTTTCACGCCCGGTCAACTGTACCGTCGTTATAAGGCACAAACATCGCAAGTTCGCATCTCTGGGATGGATCCACAAAATACCTCCTTGATGATATAGACAGTTTGCAGAGACGTGTTTTCCGAATTGTTAATGATGCAGATGTTACAAATACATTGAGCCGCTTCACCTGCGCAGAAACATTGCCTTGCTGGATATGTTCTAAAGTATATATATATATATATATGTATATCATGGTGAGTGTTCTGATGAGCTATTCAATCTAATTCTCTGCTCTCCTTTCCACAACAGAACCATACGCGTTGCGCTTCGGAGTCATAGTTTTTCGGTAACCTCCATATCGGCACGAATCAAAAAGTTATCTATGTCCTATCTTTATCGTACAGTGTTACTGAGGTACCATCTCCCGGCCAATGTGTTCCCTCCTTATGACATCGGATCCTTCAAGCGTAACGTGAAGAGATATTTATGCAGGCCGGCGTGACAGCGGCGCCTGCCGATGGGTTTCGATCTCTTGGTGGTCACCGTTGTGTTTGAATTGTACTGTGCTTACCATCTGGGACAGTACCGTCAATTTGCCGAGCTACTATAAAATAAAATCTATGCTGTCTATTATTGTATATTTAAAACTCATAAATAAAAATATATTATAAAGACGTAGTTTATATTTATTTGATGTTTATCTATTTACTTCTTCTATTTCCCTTTAAATTATCAGTTTTAATTAATATTACTACTAGCACTGTGAATTCGTTAATTTCCTGTATACATAATTATATATCGTGTCAATATATTGCTATAGATATTAGATGTAAATAAATAAACCCGAGCACTAATTACGAAGGTCAGAGCCGGAGGATCCAAGTTAAACCAAAATTACTTTAAACTTAATTTATTTAAAATTACAAACTAGACTAAAACTAAAAAGATGTGACTGCTGCCGATGTTAGGCTCACAGTAACGTTTAATAATTAATACAAACTTAAATATAGTAAGGAAGGAGTCGGGTTGCCCAACATTTCTTCTACCGAAATTGCTGACTCGATGTCAGGTGCACCGTGGGACTGTGAACGGAACTCGGTTCCATGTTTACTCTTGGTCAGCAATTGTGATTCGTTGCGATGGCGTAACATCTCCCCCTTCAGAGTGGCAACTATTTTAGAACTTCGAGAGAAAATGTTGCCGGAACTCTCGGTGAGGTTACGGGTCTCTCAGCATCTTCGTTCAGCGGATCTTCAGTCTTGGTCGTCTGATTTCTCTTATAGTCTTTATAGAAACGGCGTATGAATATTGCAGTGCTTATTATAACTGCAGCAGTAAGTACGACGTAGACTGGTATTGTAGTGTGATTAACAATACTAGACGAAGTATGTGGTCCAGGTGTATTGACGGTTGCAGCATTAACTTGTCTTGATATTCATGAAGGTCTCTGAGATTAATAGAATTCAGTTTTAACTGCGGTAATGGTGAAGTATCTGGAGTCTCGGATTTTATTGATATTTTCATGATTTTCAGAGGTTGTCCTTCGATTCTATCGTAGCTATTACTGATAGTGATTTCTTCTGTATTCAAGGAACAGCTGACTGGAAGAGTGACAAGGAAGCTTCCTTGCACTGTGTCGTAGCTCTTGTGTCCGCAGACAGTATTAATTTACTTCGGGTGAGGAAATGAAATAGCGCAGTGTCTTTCGTCAAGACGGTCCACAGCTTCTTTTGATAGCCTGATGGAAGTCATCTCGCAGGATGGATCCAAGGATTGGTTGTTAATGAGATGCTGGATACAATCTGGTTGCGCTTGGACTTGATGCTTCATGTCTTCTTCGCAAAGGATTGGTTGTTGTACTTCGGGCATTCTGCCTCTATGTACATGAACGCCTGCTTAATACTTGCTATTAAAGGATAGGGAGGTATGATAGACAGGTTATTTCTATTAGGAATGATAGCTAATCTATATAAATCGTAACTTTTGGGTGATACTATGGGAAACTTTAAAGTTATAACTACACGCTTGCCTGAAAAATAGTAGCCAGCTTTGATAAACTATAATAGTTTCTTAAGTCTATTCCTAAAATATGACCTTGGGGGTAAATTAATTCTAATTTATCCCTCATTTTGGCTAATATATCTACACTAACTATAGAATGGTATGTGCTTGATGCACGCACAAAACTTAAAATATTCTCTAGCCTAGAAAGTTCTGTCATAATATCATCTGCATTTTTTTGAGATGATTATTAATAACTGGGCAAATTTAGCATATTTGATAAGAATTGTGTCTCTATGTGTCTGTTTAAAAGAAACGCTAAAGTTGAATTAATCATTTCTTGATTTTGAACTATCTGTGTTATAACTTTACTGTGGTGTGCCATCCAATCCTTACTTAAACTGATGTAATTATTAAACTACGAGAGATTATTTTCCAATTTTTTTATAGCATCGTCGAATTTAATCGAGGTTACCAGATATGCTCTTAATAACGGAACATAGACCATCTATAAGACCATTTTTATTGCGATGGGGCTTTAAGCTACTCAAGTGTTTTAAAATATTCTGTAATTTATAATCTATATATTCAATTGAAATTCATATAAAGTGAAGGAGTTATTCTCAAGTTTAGTCTTAAAGTCGGACAGCTGAGTTTGCAAGATGTCAATTTGATTTTCAGTGCTATCTGATTCTACGTATTGTAAGAAAGTATGATATTTATGTGGCGGGTCCTAATTTGAAAGATTAAAGTCCGGGTTCATTGACTAGAGCTTCAAATTTTTTTCTCTTCAGCTTCCAGTGAAAATCGGATGATCCATTGACAAAATTATATCATATAGAGACGAGTCTAAAATGCCGCGGTTGTTACTAACTATGGCAAGACAGTCCCTTATGACGCAATTACATACTACTTGTTCCGGTATAAACGCGTCGCCATCGTGAACATTAATCGGAAGTCTAGCTAACTTAGAAGAATTTGCTGGAATAACGTCTTCATATAGATGAACATTTCGCGAGTTATACATCTGAATGGGATTCGTCGCGTCGCGAGTTATTAATACTTTATTCTTAAGGTCAATCTTGGCTTCCCACTTATCAAGTAAGTCAAGTCCGATAAGTCCGTCAAAGTAATTATGGAAACGGAACACAAATAATTTAATACGATCAAGGTTGTTTAATTCTGGGAAATACTGTCAAGTCACAGAATAATCATTGTGGGTAGTGGTATGCACATTACTTACCTCGAAAGGGTCAAAATTAAGAGGTACATGTGGAAAATAACGTTTAACTGCCTCGGGGTTGATGAAGGACTAATTTGCCCCGGTATCTCTAATGAATTTCAGGGGAGGATCAGAAATTTTGATATAAGAAAATTGCCGTTGCGTTTGGAGGTCAACTTCTATTTTAACTTTCCTGATATCTGACTTTTATGAAAATCCTGATCTTTGTAAGAATTACTAATAGAGGGTTGAGGGACGTTCGTATCGTCCGTGTCTGCTTGTTCACAGGTATTATAATCAGAATAACACTTCATCTCATCATGGTCATATGCCGTCGGATAGTCATAATTATATTCGAATTCTGGGTAATACGAATAAGGTTCACATTCAGGGTAAAGGTACATTTCGTTATCGGTGCATTCATTGAAATTCATTTCTCTCGATCTAAAGTAGTTACTGGGCGGCGGGTTACCCGACCTCGTCCAGTCGTGTCCGCCCAAACCAATAGGTGGTAAGGGTCTAGTCACATAATGGCTTACGCCGCTCATTGGCTTAGGGCCTGTATCGAACGATTGAGTTCGCGGTTGCACTTTAAATGAATTATTTTGTGTATTATAGTTGGGAGGCAACGCACGGAACATTTGTTGGGTACGAGAAGGACCTTGAGGGGGTCGGTTCATCGGAGGGTTAGGCCTCCATAATGGCATAGGTTGGGAATGGGGCACCTGTCGCTGGAAGGGCACATATCGCTGGAAGGGCACATTATATGGCATGTTATACATAGGTGCAGGAGGAGCGAATGATTTTTGTACTGGCATTGCAAACGGTGGTAACTGCATAGGTTTTGGTGCAGTATTAACATTAGATTTACGATCACTTACTGAATCATTACGTTGTTGCAAGTACGTCACATTGAGTTCTTCCTGTACAAATTGTAAGGCTTTCTCGATACTATCAGGACGCATGCACCTTATACGTGACCCTAGTGGTTCTTTTAATCCGCGAACAAATGCTTGCAACGTAAGTTTTTTGTATAAGGTACGTTTCGCTTCTATAGTTGTAGCAATAGATTCGTGTAGGCTTATATATGTCATGATAGTGCTAAATAAATTTTGGCACCGATCATAAAACTCTTGGGGTGAGTTATTACCCTGGGTAGTGAGAGAAAGGTCGTTATAGAGGGCCGATTCGTCCCTTTGGTCTGAAAAATTATTTATAAGAGCATCTCTGATACCGTCCCAACTTTCTGGGATACCGTTTGAATTTATTGTGCGGGCGGCAGGCCCGGTAATTTTATTAAGAATTCCCTTTAATAAACATAGGTTACAAAGCTCTCTACCTGGCTCGGCACTTAAATACGCTGCACATAATTGATCGCACAATCGTATAAATCGAGTTAACACATTAGGGTTCCCATCAAACTCTGGCACAGGGCGTAAGACCTTGAAAATAGTGTCAGGGTCCATCTCTATAATATTACTTAACTCCGATAAAGTTTCTAATTGTCTATTACTATCTATCAAGTTCCTACGAGCTTCCCTACTTGATGCAGGGCTTGAGGAAAATTTTCCGCGGTGGAAAATTTTGAACTATTACTAGCACAAAAGGATAAAACTAAAGGATTAGCAAGTACAAGAGCAATTCAAGTACTTACATGAGATACTTCATAATGGTTCCTCTGGAATCGATGTCTGGATTTGTCCTCCAGCCGTTGGCCTCCAGGTTCTTTTTCGGGTATTCGGAAGGGCTTCAAGCGCAGCAATAAGGTGATTCGATGTTAGAATACCCTAGCTATCCTATCCGAATATCCTACCGACTGCGCCAATTACGAAGGTCAGAGCCGGAGGATCCAAGTTAAACCAAAATTACTTTAAACTTAATTTATTTAAAATTACAAACTAGACTAAAACTAAAAAGATGTGACTGCTGCCGATGTTAGGCTCACAGTAACGTTTAATAATTAATACAAACTTAAATATAGTAAGGAAGGAGTCGGGTTGCCCAACATTTCTTCTACCGAAATTGCTGACTCGATGTCAGGTGCACCGTGGGACTGTGAACGGAACTCGGTTCCATGTTTACTCTTGGTCAGCAATTGTGATTCGTTGCGATGGCGTAACACACTCCATTACAAATTTCATAATATTTTAGTCGGTCGTAACTTGAAAATTCACATTCTCATATCCCAGAGCCTTTTATTTTCTACCAATGAGTATGATTGTTTGGTTATAACAATTTTTATTATACTACCGTACTATTATTTACTAATTGCATTATAAAACTCGCCGGTAGTGAATTTAACAATTCAACTTGCGTAATTTTCGTAAAGTTTAAACTTAACAAACGATTTAATTGTTGTAAATTGATTCTCAATTAAGTCGAGTTGTTTATGAGTTTATAAGTTAATCCGGTTTTAAACCAATTATTTTGAGTTTTGCCTAAAACGTTTTCCCATTCAAACTTGGGGCTTGGTTTATTAAATTTTATAGTTCTTTCAAGTTTTAGTATTTAATTAATTTAATATAGTTTTTGTTCTTTTGTTGTACCCGAGGGAACAGTATATAGCTGCGATAAAGTCAGGCTCGAGGCGCGTGACGTCGCGGCCGAATTATGCTTCGCGATAAAACTCCCTCGTGCCTCCAGTTACGGGCATCTCTCAACTGGGCCATTCCCGTGCTATTTTCTATTCATTATTATCGGATTACAGGCGAACACAGATAGCTCGGTCGGCGTGCACGAACTTGTTGCCGATATGCGAACCATAGCATTCGTACTCGCTTCTACCTCTAAACATCTCAAGATTATTCCATAGCGCTTATGTAGCACTAGGAAATATATGTTTTACTTATCCAAGAATGACGTACGGATAATTCTACTGTTCGTTCATTTGATAGAAAACGTATGGCACCTTAACTAAATCATATTTTCTTAACAGTTCAATTGGTATTTTTTTGTGACAGTACCAACTGATTATTCACGAAAACATTATGAGAATGTGTAAGGAGACATATAAAGAAGTCACCTCCCTCACCATTCACAAGAGTACAAAACTAAATTTCTATTGGTGGCTGAAATCACTAATGACTCCTAGTCAGACATGTCTAGCATGGTTTGGCATGGCATTTACATGGTTTTTCCTTTAATTCATAGATATGTTATCTGACCAGCTTATAGGATATATTTTGTTACATAAAGTAATATACGAAATAAACAGTGACAGAATGTCCTCCAGTCGTTCGTTGCTTGCTTATTAGTTAGTTGGCTTATTAGTGCGAGCGTCACAGAGCATACCAGTTGCTATCGCACCCAGCCATTACTGCGGGTCAGTAAAGTCAATAAATAGTACGAATACTAAGTCATTAGTACATCGACACGATACTCTGACATAATATATAAAGTAATATCTTATTTAGTATGAAGTGCTGGTAGAGGAAGCCGGTCCTCGTAACAATAACAGACGCACAAAAGATTTTTATAAAAAGGTATAATTTTTTTTTGACAATGATTTAAAATATTATGCGTTAATATTGTATGAATTTAATTATGTCTATAAAAGTTAGTTCCCATAAGGCACCATAACGTGGACACCATATTTTGCAAATCTGTCCGTCGTAAATAAGGTATCGAAGCAGCGCGGCGCGTCGGCACGACCGTCGATGTCGTCCGAACGTCTCAGTCTCGTTCGTAAATCTCGTTAATGAGAGACGGTGATCGTGCACGGGATTAGATTACCAGATTGAAACTGCACCGAATTCGCTTTTACATATATAAAGTTTCCCTTTCAATGGTGAAAATTATACTTACTGTTTCACATATGAAGTCAAAATGTTCAATTAGTAACAAATTCACAATACCCCTATATCAATTATTTTACAAATAAATATTGTAAGGTCTGTTATGAAATAATGATGAGAGGGAATTATTACGATGAGCGCTCACATTGTAAAAAAAGTCTACACCATGAAGTTGCTTACTTAATCTTTGGTTTATTGTGGTGAAGGTTGTCACACTCGATGTTAAATGACGTAGTCACACTCGATGTTATGCGTCATGTAACATCGAGTGTGACTGTTCAACTCGTCTACATAAGTATTACGTAGTATGTGTCGTATTTCGCTTGTGTTCGCAATATCGGAAATTAACTGATTTTAGCAAGGTTTATACTTTAATGTGTGGCTTTTATACTCTGCTATGAATACAGAGAAACTAGCTGGTGGAAGACATTACCAGTATAGTATCTCGTTTTGTATTATTTGTTCTAAAAAAACGAGCTGTCTATATGTACACACTTTTATTATCAGGACAACGTTAAAAAATATGAAATTATAACAAGATAGCCATTGTTTATATAATTTTACTTCATACATTATTCGTGATTATAATTGGTTATTGTTCTGAGACCAGATGATAGAAACAAAATAAAATTATGGATTACTATTCAAAGTTCAGCTGCGGGAACACTGCGATGAACACAAGAACATTTCGTACCACCATTCCATTCGTCTTCCGTCGTCTTCGGAATTTTTTACATATTCTAAATGACTAGGTGGATTCTAACACGACCGCCATGCATATGGTGACGCACTCGTCACAGTGACTCTTTTGGTTTGTTGCGTTTTTTAAGACTAAGATAATTAATTTCATGGGTTTTATTGATTACTAAAATAGAACTCCTCTTACGTAAAATACTTCCACTAATCTCGTACGGATGGGAAGATTCTGTGTAATTCTAACTAACATGCGGTGAATATTTAGGGGTACAAATACGCCGTGAGACTCAATGAAGGGGCTTAATTCGAGCGGGTACACCAGGTAATCCGGCTTAACGGGAAGGATTAAATATAAAAGCCTAATGTTTCGTACGCAAACACTATAATTTGCTTCGTCTCTTAGTTCAGATGCAAATTATTGATCGCGCGACAATAGATACTACACACAATGCGTGGTGGAGTGCGAGACCGTACCTTAAAAGACGTAGTGCCATTATTAATGGGAAAGTCCATAAGTGCATCGGCGTGCAGTAACTGCAATGGCCTTTGTTTCTATATACGGTATAAATATCTATTTACCATCTATGTATGCGCGTACGCATTTTTAATCAATTTATTCACATTTTTCAAAAACAACAGTTTCATTATATACACTTATTTAATTACATAATAACATCAATAAATATATAAAATTTGTTATTTGAAAATAAGACCGAAGATGGCCGAACTTGCTAACTTAAAAAACTGTTTATTTTTAGACAATATTTACGTAAATCGCTTGTCGAATGAACCTTAAAGAAAATAAAGAAATAAAGTAGGTTACGATTCTACAATTTCGCGGTAGCCTTCCATTCAATATAAATAAATTCGCTAAATAAAATTTAAAAAGAAATGCAAGATTATAAATGTTTAAGCAATAAAATGGCTAATAAGATAAATGTTTAATTTGCAGCAATATCTTCGGCACCTCAGATGTGCAGCGACAGAGACACGGCCGCTAACACGCCATTGTTTGCAAATTGAAACAAGCGTTCACTTACCCATTCTCTGACCATCGATAGGGATAAAGTATACAAAGTAAGATGCACGAGAAAGAGATGTAAATAGATAACGAGAATTCCCTTATAATTCCTTTTAGTATTAAGCAAAGTTTATGTTAAATTAATCTGGCAATACAGACAAAAGTTAAATATCTTTAAATATCATTGACGAATATGTTTTAAATTAAACAAAGGATTTAAAATACACTATTATTACGTGCTTTTCATTGATGTATTAGCTAAATATATATCCAATACGACATATATACTATAATTGGTGAGATACCAAAGTGCAGTCCGTATCACAAATATCATTGTAACAATACGATAAGTGTTCACTTAATGATTTTAATTTTTGTCAACTTAATGTGTTTCTTTGCGGCATCCTTTAATATACATAGCATTCTGCATTGCACACGTAAGATGATACAGTTTTTACTAAATCGGATACGAGACGAGACGTGCTTATATGTTTTGCGCGACGAAGTGAATGCCGCTTGATTTTTTTTGTAAAATTAATGTATGTTGATAATTTTTCTCTTAGTAGAAAGCCATACTGATTTTTTAGTAATTTAAAAGGTTTGAAAATTGTTAACACCAATGTACACAGGAACGAGCATCGAAATGTCAATTTATTTATACTAGTGGTCGCCCAGTGGTTGAAATACAACCATAATTAATTTAAATTATAAGTTTGAACATTATTAAGGTTCTATTGTCAAAGACTATACTTCTATAATAACTGATTTCGCCAAGGCTACACTGTTAATCGTTTTGGATAATTTTTTATACATTTTCCATCTTATACATACAGAATTAGGATTAAGTACTCCGCGTGGACCATGCATTATGTGTTTTACAACATATTCATGTAATGTCGAATGTGTTTGAATTTTAGGAATCTCCGCAGATACAACTTTATCAATATCTATAGCATAAACAATGTTATCTTGCTCATTTAAAGTGAGTAAAATGTGAGCATGAGTCAATCCTCTTTTTTGAATTTCAGTTGTATAAAATGAGTGCTTGAACTTTACCAATTTTTTTTTATAAGGCCCTCAATTATAATGCTTTAAATTTTGACTTGAATAAACGCACAATAATATCAGGTCTAAAATTAGCAGTTTCACCTACACTAATATTGTTAATTATTTCCGGCCAACTTGGATTGCAAGTCATTGTAATAAATAAAGAAGGTTTTCCGAAATGTTGTACAATTGACATTGCATCTAAATAATTCTGATACATCATATTTATTGGCGATCCATTGAACGAAGATGGTAAAATTACTCTACGGCCAACAATACTGGCATTGATGTTCGATTATAAGTAGTCTGTTAAATTGTTGTAAACTTCAGACCTAAGAATTTGTTGATTTTATCGAATGAATGGTAATCGTGAGCCCTCTATTCTCACATACATATCAACTTTCCACTGCAGAAGTAGTTTTTGTGAATGGTGTAACTTGCTGAAATCTTCTCTAATTGCAAGTCGATAGGTTGCATACTGAAGCATGGTTATTATTTCTGGGCATTCTTGATTAGATATAGTTGGTGCATTATGAGCAATATTGATATGCCACCCAGTATCACCGTTTGGAAAAAGTAGTTGATACGCTAAAGGATCTAATGTTGAATCCAAAACTGATATATTTTTAATGATACCATTACTTTTGAAAATGAAATAATATTTCGTTCAAACGGTGATTCAACATCAACTGTACTAAATATTACTGCTACATCAGTTTGAACTGCATCAAACGCCGTAGATCTAAATCATGATTTACTTTAATGAGCATACAAATTTCTTTATTTCGATTTTCAACTCTTTGATATAGGTAATTGCGCTTAATATGGTGAGCGACCATATGCATCAGTCACTGGACCTGATCTATGATAAAAAAACATCATGTCTCGGAAGCTTTCGCTTCTGAGCTAACCATAGCAAATGATGAATTGTATTTGCGAATAATTTCAAAATAATTTTTTGACTTACTTTTTATTGAAGATTCATTTGAAATAAGTCCATCATACAATGATTTAAAATATTCATTTTGAAGGGCGGTAATATTGCTTTACGCTTATGACAACATGAAGTGAATGCAGTTCTGTCACCTAAAGTGATTTCAGATTGAAAATGTTTCTCATTGCAAAACCTGCATTCTAAATCCTTTAATCCACAATCATAACTACAATAAACTTTTGGAATGACATTTCGTGTACATTTAAATGTATCTCTCAAATTCACTTCTTCATTCTGTATAATATTAACACTATTTGAATTTTCATTACTATTTATTATGTGTCCGCGAATATAGATTTTTTTCTTCTTTGTCTCTCACTCCGACCCGTTAATGTTAATGACATTCAGTAAAACTATAGACAAATAATATTAAAGACAAACAATATTAATCTATTAACAATTTGATCACAGACTTTAACAATAAACAAAAGAGTATATATGCGTGTGTGTGTCAAATACATGGTAGTGTATGTAATGTATTTTTTATGCATAATTCAAAAAAATATTAGCATTCTGCACTCCTTCTCTATATAAACTATAAGTGTCGGAAATTTCATACTCCTCCGTTCACGCAATATTCGTAAAAAGGGGTACAAAGTTTTTGCTTCACGTATTATTATATAGATTATAGGATAAGCGTTTGGCCACAATCTCACCTGATGTTAAATGACGATGTGGTTCAAGGCGGTAACACGCTAAGCCTAGAAGAGTAGACTGGCTCTCAAGTGCAGCCGCCGGATAACATCTTTGGTGCTTGGCAACAGATTTTCGACTTGAGGGTGGTAGCTAGCTAGGTGGGCATTAAAAATGCCCTACCAACATGCTATGGTTTCATAAAGATGTTTTCCATCACCTAAAGGTCAGGCTCACTACAGGGCTTTAAGTCACGTCGACCGACTCGGTAAACGTATACGGTACTGCTGAGCCATGATTGTATCTAAAGTTTGAATATATTTACATACTAATTTTATTTATTTAATAACACTATCAGCTTAAGAGAAAAATATCCTAGTATTATGTAGTGGAACGATACAAAGTAGTAGATTTCTCGGCATTTTAAATTGCCAATACATCGTAGCATTGTGTTGTTATTAAGCCTGTGCCTGTCCTCGGGAGATGGCCTTTGTCCAGGTGTAGGTCATTTATAGTCTGGTATTATCGTTAATACAAATAACCACAAGAGAGAGATACAGAGAGAGAGGAAGAGAAAATGTTTGGTTTCAGTAATTTATATACTATACAGTAAGTGATAAAGACTAAACAATATAAATGTAAAATAAAGTTAAGGAGAAATGAAAAATTAGTTAATTTTTTTTACATCCAAAACAATTCATTTTTTTAAGAAATCAAAGTCATCAATTGCTCGTATCAAACGAGCTATAATCCAATACTTATATCCTGTATCTGAAATTCAGTAGAAGCATCGTGTAAACTGAAATGGTTTCTTTCTTGAAAAATAAACGACAATTTTATACAAAAGCTGTCAGTTCTTCCGTACGGGATAAACGCGTAGCATGCCGTCCATTGTCCCACGAAATCAGAGCCGACAATCTTCCCGGGATAGAGGATCTTATCCCAGACTGCCGGATCGGATCTCGTCGTGTTGCTAGCGGCCGGATATCCCACGATTCCTCCAGGATTATCAACACGTCCTTCCATCGTCTATTTACCTAGTTTCTTATTAAACTGTTTGCAGCAAAGAAAATTTTCCCTTAAATTTTAATTATTCTTCTAAGATTTGTAACATTTTCTCACTGCTTTTTGTTGTTGTTATTTGACTGCAATTTTGTGTTAGAAAATCCTATAAAATATAAAATTCCTAATTATATAATAATAATAAGTTCCTTGTAATATTAAAATTAAGTCTCTTTCTGATGTGTCAACACAACAATTGGTGTGAACAACCAATGTAAACAATGTCTACCAAGGTACTACGAAGAAATTAACCAAAAAAACATTTATTAATTTTTAATTTAAGTTAAAAAAATAGTCTATAGTCTGTATGAGTTCTCTGTATTTCCAAAAGTAGTGTATAAAGTAGTAAGAAGGAAACCAAACGTTCTGTCATATTTAAAGGTAATGAAAAGTCATATTTAGGTACACGGTACAAAATATATGACACAATCTAAACTCTATTACATTAGTTTAATTACATACATATTATGTTATCCGTAATTGATTTAACATGTCCGCCGTCTATTTGGACATGGTTAGCTCTAACAAAAACACAGCTCTCGACGAATTTCACAGCCATGCCACTGAGCAAATTGTTTGTTTTGCTGAGTACCGTGGCCGTTGATACGGTTTTGTACGTGATCCAAGCGCGGCCTCTTTGTCACTCAGCGAAGCGGCTTATTCAACTTTTTTCTCTAATGTATTAAAGAGAAGAATGAATGAGTTAAAGTGTGTCAGTTTCCAAAAAGCGCTATTTCAGTTTTGACGAAAAAGTATTGTGAGTGGATGGTAGATATAAATAATGATGAGATTTGAAAAAATAACCGGCCCTCTTATTACGCATTTAGCAACAGCAAAACGATAGCAAAAATTGCAATATACCGGTTTTAAAATCGGAAAAGATTATGGACAATTTTGGCTAGTACAGAATATAAGTTGATATGAGTTGAAGCTGATATCGGTTTCGCTTTGGTCTTGCAAAATACGTCATGAGGGCAAATCAATATTCATTAACTTCTGCCCACCAATTAGTTTATCTAAACGAAGATTAGAAACACCAATGATGCTGTGTTTAGCGAGATCCTCAGCAGCTACTGCGAAAGGATCTCGAGCGTCTCTCATGACTGTCAAAAAGAATTCGAGAGAATCCAAACTTCATTTTCGGAAAGAGAAGGAAGTTGCAGAGCTAAATAAGGACTATAAGTAGTATGGCTCATATCTTTCATTGATGAGGTCCTTAATAACTAACTCAATACATAAATTTTTCTTTGTACCATTCTGAATTCTTGTGATTCATGGACGAAATGCCCTCACCCACCTGCTTTTTGGTCTTCTATGATCGAATTACATAATCGCTTGAGCTCGATTAGCGAACAGTAGTACACGATGAAGGAAAAAGTTGCGTGGAAAGCTGGACGCTTGAAAAATATTCTAGCATCACTATACCTATGGTTAGAAAATACCGAAGTAAAGAATCGTCAAACCGTTGTGTGCAGCATGCTGATTGGGTAAATGATCTACCTAGGATCAAGGCATTGGTAATTTTTCAGTTCTTTTGATGGCTGTGTGTTGAAATTTATAACGATAAAGTTACATACAAATATACCTGTCATTTTTACATTCGGCATTCAAATTAAATTTAAAAATTTAACCGTTATAAGGTTACACTTTATAAATTATCCTGCGAATTTGGTGATCACGTCCAGGGCTCAGAATTTGTCGGATGGTCGAGTCGACGAGAGCTTTCGGGGCGAATTAGCAAGTGAGCACACAGATAGCACTGTTTGTACAAACAAGCGCCGCTGGTAAAGACATAAACTTTTGGAATGTGGTTACCATAATATACGGTATTCATAGATTGGAAAGAAAGTTACATTTAATTCTTTTTTTTTATATGTTTTTTTTTTATAAATCAAAGTGATTATATATGTATAATATTCAGATGTTTAGTTTAATACAACGATAAGTTAAAATTTTAATGTACAAATTTCATTGTGCACACAATGTACAATTTCGGTGCACACGTAAATCATGCGTAAATAAACAGGTAAGACATATATTTGTTGTTCATAAAATATAAAACCTTTTCACTAACAATTTGTGAATAACATTTAAATTTTATATTTAAGGACGGTCCTGTAATATTTATTTAAAATTTACTTCGCGGCAAAATTTATTTATTTTATGATTCTTTAGGTAGGTACACTAACCGTTTCCTCGCTTTTAACTTGGAACGCTGTTTAAGGCACAAGTCGCGTGGCTGTGCATCTTTCGTTCTAATTATTAGTTCCCGCTTCATAAATCCTTAGGATATAATATTTCTCTTCAGTTCTTGGAGCGAGACCAAACTAATAATCCCATGAACACTGTCTTATACTTGAATTCTTTACGGTTATAATGTTTATAGTTTATAACACTTATTTATATATTCATACATTAAAAAAAATATGTTTTTGCAGATTAATGTATTTGTGAAGGTTTTATATGTGTGTACCGTACCTTATGAACAAACACCTTATGAATAATAATTATAAAAGTTAGTATTACCTCAATATTATTTAAATGTTTACACGGCTTATCGATATACATTAATGAAATGATGGAGATTCACCGTTGTGCTTATCACGCAAAAACTACTGCATAGATATGTTTTTTTTTAAAGAAAATTTATCATTATATATTTAAAAATAATAATTCTGTAGCCAACGTGATCGAAGCCGCGGGCACCATTAGTACAGAATAAAATTCACGAGAAAGACTCAATATTCGCGTGTTTTTCATCGATTTTTTAGGGATATATTTTTTGTTTAAAAGATATAATAAGTAAGACTAGTCATGATAACTGCGATTACGTTGTTATTTTTTGAGGTCAATGTGTCCCAGTGACGCAATGAGCCTAAGGAATCATTACATTTTTTCAAACTAGTGTAGTGAAATTAAAAAAAGGTGTGTGTGCGATTCACACACAATAGAAGTGAAACTTCATTTTAAAAGACATTTTCTATTTTATTTAATCAGTGTCTAATATACATACACACCGACATTTACTCTCTCGCTCTTACTCACACAAAGAGGAGAGACCGATAATATATTGCTCTCTCGCTCTGGCTCACACAAAGATGAGAGACCGATAATGTGCGTTAAATGTTAAACGTTTAATATTCAACGTTTAACGCTTGGATGTCGCATAAGAAGTTTCACTTCAAAAATTACCCGATCAGAGTATAAATAACCGAATCAATCGGCTTCGTTACAAGAATTTATTTTCACGAAACGCATCAAGTGTAGTCCTGCATAACGCTGTCTTTTCTTATCATTATCGAATGGCTACTCAGCCGAACCTGTTCCTTAACTAATGTCTCCTTAAGTGATCACTGACCAGTTTAATCAGTTGTTTATATTATTGCCGGTGAGTACGCGATTTAATCGTCTGCTTACCGTTTCACGTTATATCTAGCAGAACGGCGCTTTTCCACAAATTTATTTGGGATAACGTACGCGAACGATATTTGTTTAGGATTAAGAGATTCGGCTGTGCGTCGAGTTTAACGATAAACAAAAGCTGCGTCGCCACAAACTGATGTTTGTATAATTTTACATGGATGATAACGCGTTGACGATCAGGGGCTTCGGGCTTTGCGAGGTTATACGGCAGGCTTAAAATAATATATACGATTAAAAGGTAAGACAGTTAGTTGTATACGGGTTATAATTAGAAACAGCAGTTTGGGAATATTTAAATTTAATTTGTTCGAATTTCGTGCGTATGGAGTTTTAGTAACAACATTCCATTAGTGAAGATTGTTTAGTTTGATAATGTGCGTGGTTGCCGAGTTCAACAATGGAACTGGAAATGTAGAATTGTGGCCAGCTAATGGGTTATCTTACATAATAAATATCTTACGAACATGGTTACTGAATATGTTGATAATATAGCAGTATATTGCTACTTTAATGTTGTTTTTTATTTGTTTTGTCCGATCGTTGGATACGACGAACTAGAGTAGGTAATATTTAAAAAAAAATGTAAGTTGTAATTTAATAGAAGATGATTGAGATTTGGTAAATTTAATGCTACGTTAATTTTATGATTGTTGTTTATAATCGTAACTGGCCACTTCTAAAGGGAAGAGGGTTTTTTGAAAATATTACTCGTGTCAAAATTAAAATAGCTACTTGTTTTTATTTTGCTTTATAAAAATGCATGTCTATTTCATATTATATTATAAGGTTTTTTTTCTTCGAATACCACATACAACAATGATGCAATTAAATGTGAATGGTACAGAGATATCTTATAACGAAATCAAGCTTTGAACATACATCAAACGAGACTTATTTTCGTAAGTTTCTTCCGCTTGAAAGCTATAAAAACCATTAAACAAAGCTCTTTACTTAAGACTTAAGTCACACGCGCAGGAGTTATTCTAATTAATGCTCATAGCTTCTATGATGAAGTCCTATAAATAAAGAGTTACATTTAAGCCAGGAATGATAATGCGGAATAAGCGTCAATCAGGCTGTTAAAGTTGTATACTTTGCAACGTGCTCGAAATATCTTCATTAAGATAATCGCACGAGTAGTCCTCGCACTTGTTAGTAAATTAAACTCCGCACTGATGTTCGCCTTTGCAATCACTCCAGTTAATGATCCCTCGTGAAGCTAATCAACTCTTCGCAGATTTACAACGATGACAACCGAACTCGTAATGGTAGTTTGGCGTGATCTTACGTAGTAATGTCACTGAATGAGTATTTGTAGTGAATTGTCAGTTATATTTTAGAGGACATAATCTATTTTGTTTCTGATTAAAACCAAACAAAACCACTTTGTTGGGAAATACAATTAAATTAGTTTTTAAGTTGAGTGTTGTAGTGTAGGGGGAAGTGGGGCAGATTGATACAGAAAAATTCAATGTCGTATTTTATGCATAAATAATTAATAAAAGATTATTATTTTATGTTTATTGAATATTAAATTTTATCAAAATTATAATATGAGTGAGTCATAAGAATCATTAAAGTAAAATAATAATGAGAATTAAATTTATTTAATAAAAAATGGGTTTTGTATCATTGTGCCCCATACGTGGGGCACAATGATACATAGAATGGGGCACTTTAGTACGACAATATATATGTACGAATATATAATAGGAAATAAGGTTTAACTGGTGGACATTATAATAAGACTTAAGATTATTAATAAAGGAAAAATTATATGTTTCAAAGGCTTTTCTCTTTAAAACAAAACTATAGAAACTACTATGGATTTAATTATTTAATAACTACAATAAAAATGTTTAGGTACAGTCAACCTTGCACCATTGGTAACAGTTCCAGGTATAAGCTGAGCTCTATTCAGTAATGACAAGTTCCTAAAGGTATCTCAATTTATGCTGGCACCATTACCACCGCTGTGTGGTTAAACGTTATATACGTTTGAATTATTTCAAAAAGTACAAACGAAAAAAGTTCGAGACGTTCCCTTTAAAGAAATAGTAACTGCTAAAGCACAGGTATTGCAGTTGCAGCTGCAAAATAAACGCTTGTCTTATATTCACACAAACACAAACTTACTAGATGCAGGTTTTTTCGTAGATATAGGGTCAGTTTCGATTGCAGATATTTCATTTTCTTCACAATTTCGGCAGCATTAATAAATTGCACTAGTATCAGTATCCACAAATACGACTTCTATTATATTTACCGATTTTATCACATTCGTATTGCTTACATGGATGTGATTAATACGTATCAATGTGCCCCGCGTATTGATGTATCAATGTGCCCCAGCAGATAATTTAATATTTTTTTTAAAAATTCAATAAAACCATCGAAAACATTAAAAAATACTTCTAATACCGAATGTTGGATAGATTAACTAACGTTTCGTAAGTTTAAATCTTAATTATATCATATAAAACAGCAGAGAAATACTTTCAGATACTTAAGTATTTTTTAGTTAGTCGCACTAAAAACACACTTACTCTGTTCCAACGCTAACGGTTAACAAGCGGTCAGCGTGGTTATAGCTGTGGAGCTAAGACATGTATATGGACGTTTTAGTTTTGTCGGGTCTCTAATAATGTTTGTTAATATTGAGATATTGTTGGTGTATCAATGTGCCCCTTGTATCAAAGTACCCCACTTCCCCCTAATGGGTTGATAAGTCAGTAACAGAAGTAGTAAGTATAATCATTTTCAAATTATTGAATTTGTTACATTCACGACAATGTTTCTTTAAAAAAACATTAGTTATTATGAAGTTCCAATAAAACTATTCATAATCAAGAAAATTAAAATCTATCAATTAAAGTTTCATTTTTAAATTTTTTGTATTCTAATAATATATTTTTGTGTTCCATGTTAATACAGCTGCGTATGGTGCTAATAGTATAATTAATGGCAAGCACCCTATCACATCGCTAATGACCTTTTTGACACTTTTTCGTATGTTGATTAGTGTCAAGATCAATAAAGTCTGCATTGGACGCCTGACATCTCCCTAAAACCCCTACGTCTTTTTAAGAAATTTGTAAATCTTCCTCACAGTTTATTATATAATTAGATGCCACATTCATAAGGGTAATTTTCTTTAGACGAACAACTTTAAAATATTATTTATAACATCCGTACAGGTAATATAAATAGTAAGGTGAACGTAATAACTTACAATATGCAGTTTAATCTGACATTTCATACGTTCTATTTAAATGCAAATTATTAGGCAGAAGTATATAGATCTCTTTACAGTTGACAAACTGGTTATCATTTAGTCATTACAGAAACATTGGCAAGCAACTAACACATACGTACGATCGTAAACTTTTCAAAGAATTGAAAACCTTTGTGACAGAACAATTCGATCGCACATAAACGCAAAGTGGTTAAACCAAGAAAACACCGCGTCACATAATGTTGGCACTTTATCGAGCTAGTCGCTGTACGTGTGGCACCCACGTTCTCTAATTCCGTCCATTGAATTCAAATTGAAGAGTGAAATGTCCGGACGTTGCACGGTGTCCGAGCTTGTATCGGAACTGAGCGTTTTAGCTAATAACTTAATTCCTCTGGGAGTGAACATCTGTGTTGCGAAAACCGACCTCTGATATATCACGTACCTATATACTGAAAATATTATAATACAATATACACACAGTTTAGAGGCCAAGTTAGAAATCCCATAACAAAGAAAGTAACAAATCGTTTTGCAATGAATTGAAGAACGTACACGTTATTTAATCCTATTCAAAATAGGATTATTCGTGAAATTTGGCATTCTAGGTGTTCAAGTGAGGTTTATTAAACATACAAAATTTCAAGTGTGTACGGAGGGGTCGAAAGTAGCGCGAAATGGTTCGTGTAAATATACAACACACTGGCCAGTATGTTCGCTCATTCCGAACTTGACTGACACAATAGATACCTTCTGTCGTTGAATCTCAATTCATTCTTGATATTGCTGAAATATCAAATGTAAAGAATATTAAACAGAGAAAATGTTAAATTATCAAAGTTTCTTCTTGTAAGACAAGTGAATATTCACTTGACATATTTACTTTGCGCATTTGTTTTTCAATATCATTTTAATGAAAAATAGTATTATTCACCTAACGAAATTCATTTAAAATTTACAGTTTTTTATTGTTGGAGTCATTATGATTGACGACGGCGTTACTTTGCGGAAGTCCATCGTAAATAATTATCCGAAATTTCTTTGCTACTACCGCCTAATTACAAGAAGTTTCGGATAATTATTAATTATGATATAAATTACAAAAAGAATTGTCATTCAAATAATTTATAATTTATTGTATATAGTAGTGTCATAACATATGTTAATAACAATTAAAATATATTCATATTCGGGATATGGATCTATAAAATATATCATAAGTCTGTAGTACTGTCTGTACATGTAAATGTTTACCAAATTTCCCAATAGACTTCTATAATAAAGGACACTGATCACTAATTGTCTGTCTGTATGTTTGTATCTCCGAATTTAACGAAAAAAGGGCTTTTACACGGAGGTTTATGTCATTCCTCAATTGATATGATATAAGAATTTTATTGTCAATAATAAAAATTCTAAAAAATCGTACAGCACACGATAAGAGGTGTATACGATGTGTTATACGTGTATATATATATATATATATATAATCGTGTACACAGGCCGCTGCACATGCACCAGTCTGATATGAAAGCAGTACGTGTTATAGATATATATACTAATAGATATAGATATACAATTAACATTAGCATGTCGGTGACGTGAACCTATAAGATTTTCTGCTACCAAAAAGTCCTCAACGGGGCTAAAGAAGTTTTCATATACAATTAACATTGGCATGTCGGTGACGTGAACTCATAAGATTTTCCCCTACCAAAAAGTGCTCAACGCGCCTAAAGAAGTTATCAATTCAAAAACTGTTTAGGGTACCTTCCCTAAACGTAAAGTGGTAATTTATAAGTAAGTCTATCACATCGTATGGGGTGTCGTCGTTCTAAAATATTGTGGGTCTGTGAAAATCATTTTTCGATTCAAGGATCTGTTTGCGAAATATTAAGCTTTAAAGTGCTAATTTTTGTTAGTCATGTGTCCCTCCCTTGCCAGCTAAATATTTGTTTTTGGATATGTGAAAAAACTCATGGTAGTAGTAAGTATATATAATGAAGTTAAAAGGAAAACTATCAAAGTTAAGTAGGCTTTATAAGTTAACGAGTAATATTAAATCCCTAATATAATAAAGCGAAAGAGATTTTTGTTTGATTGTTTGTTTGTTTAAACATGCTAATCTCTGGAACGAGCAGTCGGATTCGAAGAAATTCGAAATAATTTTGTATAACATTCATGAGGAATTGTATAGGCTATCTAACATTAGGATACGCCTCCAAGCTAGCCTTAAATATTGTTTTTTGTTAAGTAAGTCGGAAGAAACAGCGCATCCGAACTTCTTTATCCGCGTGCGCTGGCGTAATGTTTAGTGATACGTAAATGCAATATTCTACAAAAATATCGCTCCTTAGCACATTTAAAAAAAGTCTGCGATACCATATGCCAGTCACTTAGGTGTCGTGTGAATTATGACGCACAACCCCCATAAAAATATGGGTTATACTAAAGTATTATAAATCATCAATAACCGGTTTCTTTTAAATTATACGCGGGTGAAACCGCGGGAACGGTAATTTGGATAAAGGATGATTCATGTTACACTATGCCGGGCGCCGGCCGGGGCACGTTCTAACATCTATAGTATACTTTTGTATGAAGTAATTCATGCCACACCTGACCGGGGCCGGGCCGGACGCCGAGCGGGATACGGTCAAACATCTATAGTATACTTTTATATGAAGTAATTCATGTTACACCGGGCCGGGGCCGGCACACGGTCATACATTTAAAGTATACTTTTTCTTAAAGTAATTAATGCTACACTGGGTCGAGGCCGGGCTAAGCGCCGGCCGAGACACAGTCAAACATCTATAGTACACTTTTGTATGAAGTAATTCATGCTACACCTGGCCGGGGCCGGGCCGGCCCGATGAAACAAACGCATCCTTAAGTCTGCATATTGTGAGGGGCAACTACGGAACCCTACACTGCCCGTGGCTCGATACGCACTTGGCAAATTTTATTTAATATGAATCGTCGTATGCCTCATTTATTGACAGTAGACTTATCTTTACACATTCGAGTGCACTCATAATTTCTACTAGTAGGGTGTAAAGGTCTGATCACTTCCATCTTCCGCCTTTAAAGGGACCCGTCATATTCTTCGTCCAATATAAATGGACCCACTTTTTTCATATTTTCTCCTCTAAAAGGTGCTAATGACGGTTGTGTATGAAGTACTAGGGATCCAGTTCCCCTGGTTCTCTATATCGAGCAGTCTGAACACATCGCGGTCGACAGAGATTAATCGACTGGCGTCTCAGAAGGCCGTATTGGCTATAACGGCATCTGGAAAATTGCACGATTTTTCCTCACAGCCTTTGTTGCTGTGTCTACATATTTACAATAAAGTGGGTTCCGTACAGCGAATGATGTGACCTCACAATTGTAACTGCTCAGTATTGTGAGAAGTCTCTTTAAGATTATTTTTCAAAATTTAATTAGTGTTTATTTATCTTATTTAATATCTTTTTGCCATACAAATACAGTAAAATTATTCCACTTCAACCTGATTTTCTACCGAGAGATTCATCACATGTAGGTATCGTGATCACGATCCGAGTGACAATTATTTTGCAGCATATCTGATGCAGTTCAGGCTAGTACATACTAGATTTTTAGATTAGACATTTCACGATGTTATTCTACTCTTATCTTCTAAAAGTTTGTTTATAAATCTGATTTAGATATAGAATCCTGACTAATATTATAAATGCGAAAGTGAGTTTATTTGTTTGCTACTCAATCACGCAAAAACGGTTAAATGAATTTAGATGAAATTTGGCTCATCACCCGGATTAAGACATAGGATACTTTTTATCCTGCTAAAGGCCTAATTCTGAAGTCCACGTATACGAAGTCGCGGGCAGAGCTAGTAGAATATAATTTAGTTATGATTTATTAATAATTTTGTTATCGATATCCATAACATATAATTCTGTCATATTAAACATGGACAGTAAAACATTATTATTTCACTCAAATCGTTAAATACAAAATTTCATCAAAATCGTTAAAGATATTTTTGAGAAACCATTACACATAGTATATATTATTTAAGAATTTCTGCACATTTAATAGTAATAGATAGTAACCAGGCGGTTACTATCTTTACTAGGCATTAAAGATAATCATTTACTTCGTTTATTTTTTATTATATTTATAACTATGTACTTGTGTATTATAATCCCCATCGCTTGGATTGTCACATGCTTAAATTTTCATCGACTGACATTTATAGAGTCATGTAATTTTGTTGCACCAATTTTAAAATGTTTTTATTACTGGCACGTCAAGAGTAAATTGTAATATATTGGCGATTAAACTCGCTGATTTACTAACGCTATTGCTAGGGAAATAGGTTCTAGTATTATTATAATAAGTTGATTAATATGAAATGCTTTCCAAGTTTATTATATTTTGCAAAACATTCGCTTTACGATGACTTTAAGATGAAGTAAGTCAGTTTAAATGATACATTTATAATGTCATGAATATGAGAGTAGCTATTGCGTCTTACTGATCGTCAAAATATGATATACATGACCAAGGTAAATCTGTAATCTAAATGCAACTCTAATCTAAATTTCTGCAAATCTAAATATATTACACATTAATACCGGTGTTATTTTTAGAAACTTTTCTTGTATTTTTATTGATATTATCGTTAAATAATATTAAATCTACTAATTTAAATCATTTTCTAGCTAGCAATTCGACCTTACCAAATTATTTCGCTTGCAAGTAAGTAGGTACTTTAAAAATCAATTGCAGATATTCTAGAAATGTCTTTGTGAATTCAATTCGTGCGGTTATTGGAAGGTCTAACTAAGCTGGTATAGTAGCTTCAGACTTCAAAGCGAATATCTTTAGACGATACATTTACGCCAGATTATTTCAATTTACTGTTAAAATCTTCAAGTACGGCTCTGGGGCAAGCGAAACTCGGGTATTTTTCGAAAAAAAAATGAAAAAAAAAGTATCATATGAATTTTTATTAACAACATAATTTATTTACCTTTATACGAAACTTCAATCTTATATTTTAAAATTATGTTATTTTAGGGTTTAGGTAGTTGAAAAATTCTATTACACATATTTTTATGAAATCGTCACGTCTAATAATAAAGCCATTACTTAGCCTGACCTCAGTTATAATTATATAATTTTGTTGTTCCTTAAAACACTAATCAATGATTAGGTAAAAATGTTAAGCAAAAAAATAACTAGGAAGTTAAAAATGTATATAGACTTATCTTTACACATTCGAGTGGATTCACCTTCTGTTAGAAGCTATCTTAAAGATTTTTATAATGTGTATGGACTAGCGTTTTACTATAATATAACCCAATATTAAATATCGATACGGCTGAAGATGGTAATACACTAAACTAAACGTTAAGAAAATATTTAAAAAATAGGAATTTAAAAATATACTCAAAATGGATTCAGTTTCTGTTAGAAGCTAACTTAAAGATTTTTATAAGGTGTATGGGCTAGCGTTTGACTACAATGTAACACGATATAAAATGTCGATACGGCTGAAGATGGTAATACACTAAACCTATATAAGGTACTGATTCCTGAGTGTTACTGCCGGAATACGCCATTAGGTATTCGACGGCCGATTTACAACTTATATATAGAATATAGCCAACTGACCACTAAATATATTTTAAGGCGTGAGTAGATATATGTTTCGTGGCCCACTACTTATTATTCACTGAGCGTTTGGTTCTTTTGTGCCCTGGCGATATCAATCTGCGATCGTCTGCGGGTAGCGATGCCCAGGGCTCCATTCTCACACATTCACGTGTAATTGCAACACAGCATATGGCTAGACTGGTTTTAATACCGCAGATAATACCCGTCCTTTAAGTCCATTAAAATGTCAATTAATTACCAATAGTGACTAGTCCTAGTCGTTATGTGATGATCTTGTAATAAAACTTAACGCGATAACTTTAATTAAGTAGGTAATAGGCTTATTTGTTATACTAGTTTTTTTATTTTTTATTTTAATTAGTTTTCTCAACTATTATTCCAAATGTGATGAATCTTTGTTGAAATGTTGTGCACACACCTGTGAACGTTTCTAAATTAGTTCAGCCGTTGCATAACAGAGGGCGCGTGAATTGTTTCATTTGGAAGATAACGGGAACGAAGTCGCCAGTATATTTTTTGTGTTTTGTATTAATATTTAAATGTATAATTTATCCATTTGCTTATTCTTATTCCGTGCTGATGTCTCAAACACCACTTTGTGTACTCTTGTCTAGTTTTTTGATAATTGTTAGCAGCCGTTGTAATCTCATTTAAAATTTATTATAACAAAAATTCAAACACCATATTTGTTCAATTCTGTTATCAACACTGTTATCAAGTTCAAAGAATAACTAGAACAAAATAGAACTTCACCTTAAATTTGTTACAATGTAACATGACTTTATTAACGTCAAGACGCTACATCTGACATTACGACATCTGAACTGTAGTTTATAAAATAGATAAGAGATTTCCAGACGACATTGACGATCTACAAAAGGTAGTGTAGTGCGCTCCGTGCGCGATGTATTTTACATACAAAACCGCGGTGCTTACACCAGGGTTATATAAAGTAGAATTTCCAATCGCCAGATAACTACTTATTAGTCAGTTGACCACCAGACGTTCTCGAAACTTAGAAATCCTATACGGGAAGGTTACTTTTTTGTGCTATATTGAAATCAAATTATGGTTACGTAATATTTCAATTAAAATATATTGTTTACAATTATAAAATATATTAGTAGCCAAATATTGGTATTAGATTGTTACTTAATATTATGTAAGAATCACAAATTATAATTAAGAAAAAACGTATATAATTTCAATTAAAAGTTAGTCCCTAGTTAGCTCGAGTGCCAAGTTTTATAAACTGGTAATCAGTATGCCAAAGTAGAACTTATCTCACATTCCTCTGGTTTTAAAAATGAGTTATATACCGTGCAAGTGGTAAGTATATATTAAAAAAAAAAGTAAAATTCGATTCTATAAGGTTCTACTTTTAATTTAGGGCTTAGACCGTTAACGTGAAAAGTGGGCCTAAAGTGGCCTAAGTGGGTGGGACCAGTAGCCTAAAAACCAATATACTCTTTTAAACTAAGTAAATAGGTAACATTAACATACATTAAAACTAGCATGTCCACTAAAATAAAATTTTCGATATAAGTTCATACCCGAAGAGAATCGCATATGAGATGTCAGTGTTGATGTTGAGTTGGAAAAGTCGATGTCGCGTCCATCGTGTGACGTGGCATTTACATACAAAGCTGTGATGTAAAATAGCTGTTGAGGACGGCGCGCGTGGCTTTCTGATCCGAAGGAGAGCTGTCGATCAACCACTCGATATACTCGTAGGTACCTTCACGAAACTGACGCGATCAGATCCAGCATTACTTAGTTTACCTTGATGCGTTAAAATATCAATATGGTTGCGAGAGGCAGGACACAGAAATTTCTTTGAAGATTTACCTTTACTTGGGGCAATCCGACTGGTGGAAAACCTTCACGCTATAAAAGATCGCAGCCAAATAACCATGTGTCTTGTTCCTGCGGTGAGTAGCTCCTCAGGGTAGAGGGGTTCAAGGTCGGCAACGCACTAGTGATACCTATGGTATATTACAAGCATACATAGACTACGGTAGCCACTCACGACGGGCTTTATGCTTGTTTGCCACTTTTATGGTATAAAAAAGAAGGCAATATAAAGTATGAGTGGTATAATAGTATGATGACACAAATTCACACACCGCCATTTCATTCCAAACTAAGGGAAGCTTGTATTATGGTAACTAAACATATGATACACTATACATACATAGATATTTAACACCCATCTATACTGACAATTATACTCGTCACACAAAAGTCAGTCTTATGCAGGGATTGAACCGGCGACCACCTCAATCAATAGCCCTACTATTACTACTGCGCCACGAAGTATATCAGAAGAAAAAGAGAAGGTTATGTTGTCAGTATGCCTTGGTATACCAGGACATGTCTCGGTTTGAAGTATTGATGTGTCCCTTTATCCCTGGCTACTTAAGCCAGTTGTTCCCGTTGTGAATCTGACCATTTTACGACACCTATTTCACAATAAAATATTCAAGTAGATAGTTAAAATTCAAAGTCTTCTTTTCTTACAGTTTTGACCTCCTCGTATAGTGCGATTAAATTGAACAGAAAGTTTATATCTGTTGTACGTTGACTGAGTCCGGATGCATTCCATCAAAATTGGACACATTCCATCAAAATATGTTTAAGGCATTTCATAGGGTTTAAATCATCACATCTTTGTGACGTGTGTCATGGAGTAGATGACATACATCACGTTTGAATGTCTTGAAATGGCAGGAGTTAATAAGCCTCTGGTTTGAACAGCTAGTCTGTTGGTATGTTCAATAATCTATAATGGGAATACTTCTACAGATTAGACAGCTAATCTGTTCAAACAACTTGCATCTTATTATTAAACAACTAAACATTTTATCAATTTATATGCATTTACTAAGATAAAGCTAAACTGGGACTGACATGTGAATTACATAAAAACCCCTAAAATAAAATGAAACATTGAAATTATGTATATGATTTAAAAGTAATGAAAACGTTATTAAAATATTATTAAAAAGCAGTGGTACGAGTATATTAAAATATAAACGTATATGAAATAGTAGCACTGAGAATAAAGCCAACTTCAACAAACAACAACTAACTACGAATAAACGGTAAATACACGTGGAAGAACATTAAACGAGTTTTAAAATTTAATTTTAATCTATTCATATTATAAATGTTCTTGTGTATTTATGAAAGCCCTAAGATGGATTACCAGTAGAATCTGGAATGAAATAAAAAACTAGACTTTACTAGAAATTTTCTTCAGTTCATACATTCTATGCTACGGATACACATAGTTAAATCAGTCAAATACAATATACATACACCGGTTTCCAACACTACTTTCTAGGTCTACGTCTACTTTGTATTGGAAACTCTAAATCCTTGGCAGCAATCTCGTTTAATAGTATTTAGATTTATATAATAGCATTTACTTCATTTAATAATTATAAAATGTGTACACTATTAACGCTAAGATATGTAATCTTATTTATATATATCCATTTTAAATTGATTTTATTTATTGTTGATTGATATTTTATGTTACATTAATTTTAATCTTAGCTCTGGAGTATTTTATTATGATTAAATTTTTATAACCGTTACTAATTGAAAATATATCATCTTTCTATTTATTTTATTATATTCCTTTCCGATTAATATTATAACCTTATGTTTCAATTTAATATCATATCCATCAGTATTAGTTATTGCATTTCCTTTCAATATCGTTGAGAAAGTAAATGTTTATCAGCACTATTCGAATCATATCACCAAATCACTCAGTCGAATGTTTTTGATGGTGGAATTTACTGGGGACTACCTTCATTCTCCATGGTTTATATTTCAACTATATGTAGTTTTATTATTAGAGTATTGAAAGTAAACTTATATGTGGAAGAACCATTCTCTCATGTTGACGTCGCGTCCGAATTTTAAAATTGTTAGTTTAACGTCGATTTTGTTTAGGTTTACTTACAGATTAGAGATTACCTTAACTTAAGTATACTCGTGCCTACCAACATACATTATAATTTTAATCTAAAAACTGGTCTGTGCAATATTCTTGCAGCTAGCAAAAATCTTTTTCTTTTTTCTATAAAGCTGAAAAAGTGGCAAACGTCATCGTGGATAAAACAGGCTGCTGCTATATTGCTTCTTCATGCTTAATCTGAAGGATCCGATATATCAGTATTATTTATTTTAAAATTACATAAATACATCAATATTAACCCGAAATGGCCAACTCCATGTTAGATATATTTTCCAGTAACTTTTAACACCGTATTTTTAAATTCACATTGCTCGATATAAATTGTCGTTACAATTGCGACGTAGAATAACTCTTGGGAACCTGTATTGGGGCCGTTAAAGTGTAACAAAGTACGTTTACACCATTTTATTTTACCTGGAAACGTTTTGGTGTTTATGTTTTTTTTTATTAACACAAAATGTTACAATAATCTTGGTGACGTTTCAAACATTTACCTTTTTACATGTTTTTGAAATATATTGTTTTGATCTATGTAAACATGTCATTATTCTCGAACATTAAAATAAATTATCGGTAAAGTCTAGAATTCAACACAAACATCCAGTATAAATTCGTAGGTAAGAGAAAGCATCGTGGAACACGCACATATTGAAACCTTATCGGTCCGATTACGTAAGCATACAAACAATTTTTAGAAAAAGTTAACTTCCTCCTTCCATGAAAAGTCAAGGTTACTCTTGAAGTTTCGGCTCCTCGGTTTCATTGGATATATAGGCGAGATGCATTTCGTAGACGGACAGTTCTGTTTTGAACATCCAGGCAAATACAAGAAGCGACAAGAGCACGAGCCCGGGTTCGCATGATATATATTAATTGATATATATATAACTTGATATTTATATGTTAAACGTAAAAAATATTCATTCTTATGCATTCGACTTTATGCTATACTCGGAATTGGTTGAGAACCAGAAAGGCCCACAAGGTGCTGTAAATGGGCAAGACGTTGGTTCAAGCCCGGTAAAGCTGTAAAAGCCGTAAAGGCTCCAGGGCCCCTAAGGCTAACAGTATAGTCAGTTCGAAAAAAAAAAGCAAGACGTTGAATCAGTACAAAAAAAACATAATCCATATCAAAAAAAATGGATTGGATTTCGATCCCGGTAGCTGGAGAAACCAGTGAGGCCACCGCTGTTGCAGTAGCGGTAGAATCTCTGGAGTGGGAATGTTCAACCCAGATTATATATATCCCCGCATGCATTTTATAAAACGCAAGTATTTTTGATTATACGCATAGAATGTTTATACGCATAAATTGCTTTGCTAGAAATTGATTTTACTGTATTATATTTTAACTGGTTGTGCCTCACGGTTTCACCCGTGTTAAATCTATTCTATCAACGCTCCACCGCGCCGCTGCGCCGAGTCCTCGGGCCACTAATCATTGTTCTCACTTCTCGTACTTGCCTACAGTTTGCCAGATTGCTTGATTACTGCTCCGCTCTTTATGATTAAAGGTAGACTGGACAGAAAATATACAGACCGAGTGTCATCGCGTGTACACCGCAGCGACATCGAGTTGCACATAAAGGTCGTTGTCGCTCAGTGTCACTGTCGCTACTATGAAGACAGATCGTACGCGGTGTTTTTGACACTTGAGCCCGGAAACTGGCTATACATACCGATTGCGATACAAAAAATTGCTTGTCGTGTAGATGCTATCAAAACAAATTCCGACATTTATATCAAGTATCAGTGTGGTCGTGTATTTTAACGTGTCGTAGCATGAAATTATATAGCCTTTTGCTATAAGATGCAATTTTTTTTTTCAAATATGACTGGTAGTTTAGAGATTGACGCAATCAAACATAAAAAAAGTTTCGACTTTATAAAATTAAGACCTATAGATTTAATTTTTAAACTAAATATGTATGTTGTTCTCCACAAATTATAAACGGTAGCCAAGCTCTCGTTGATTCTCTCTCTCGTTGAGCTCTCTTTGTTCATTTGGTCTTAAACCTATTTATTCATCCGTTCTTACCTTTAATTCTATTTCTTGACCGAATAAAATATCAGCTATATTCTCATATATTTATATACATATATACACATACATATATTTCATCAATTTATATAGACGTATTCGAACAAGCTGATTTAAGTAAAAAAATTATACGATGATAAATGAACATTTCGCTACTCCGATATCAATTATTGAACTTAAAATTCAAAAAATGATATTTTTTACATTAATACCAGCTTTTAAATTACCAATTTTTAGGTAAAGCCTCGAGCTTAATCAATCAAACACGCCAGTCCACAACGTGGTTATTAGCGATTTTTTAAATCTGAATTTATATAATATTGTATTTTCTTGCGTATTATGTTTTGTTACTACAAGGACATTTTTCAAGCATCAATGTTGTAAATTTAGCTTCATAAATTCCGAAAAACTGCGAGGTTCAAACCTGCGGACATCAATACGATTTCCTGGCGGTCTAACCAATCGATTACGACTTCATGAAAAAAAAAATATTACTTATGTCCATCTCACATTAAAAAACATATTGTAGTAATTTTAAAAGGTAAAAACATTATTAATATGTATAAACATTTATAATTTATGTTGTATTAGCTGTGCCCGCGGCTCCGCCTGCTCCCACCCACGACTGTCACCGCCGCTTATTTTAAAGGCAAAATTCCTTATTGTAGGTGATGCTTAGAAGATATTTATATGCTATTGCAGAATTTCGTGTAGGTCTTTTTAAGATCTATAATTATGTGGTATATTAATTTAAAATATCTCGTATGGTTTACTCAGCGTAAGCAATTTAAACGCCCCAAAAGTATCTTATTGGCTAATTGATTCACCATTATCGTCACTACTTATTTAGTAAGCCACTTTATCTAACAAAATGTATCTGGCCAGATAACCAGTAAATCGGATAAGATGTTTTTACGTGAAAAGAATATAAACGGACACAGAGACGTTGAGTTTTATAATATGTATAGGTTTAAGGTCTTGCTATTAGCCCAAGTAATTAATGCATTTAAACTGATAAATATTCTAGAAACACTTAACAAGTCACAGTTTAAGTTAACTAAATAACAATAACTTTTCAGATATCTTCAGATCATACTATCTTGTAACATATATATTTAGTCTCGCTTTTGTACACAGCGAATTTATGAGCGTCATAATCTAGATCCTATTATTTAACGAGTTTATAGCGAAACGTAAATTTTAGGGCGAGGCGACGTAAATGTACTCTTTTACCTAGGCACTAAGTAATGAAGCGATAGATTAAAAAGCATTACCATTTAATAGATAAGTAAATATTTATGAAAATTAGAAAATGTTATTATATTCGTTTAAAGATTTCCTTTTTTATATTTATGTTTTTCCTATTTTTTTGTACAACGAAATTATTTCTTAACATTTATCCATACGTACATTGAAACTTAATGTTTTATTTAACGTTGTCAAAGTTCAATACACCTCTATACCAATATTAAAAATTTGCCATGTGTGTTTCAGGCCACGCGCAGTGTAGGTCCCGTCATAATATGGAGACTTAGAGAGGGGCTTTAAGTAATTTTCAACGGAATTTGTACGAAATTACTTCTCCAAGTACAATTTATAAGTTGATTGACTATTACTCGTCATCATGTAAAGCCTACTTAACTGTGATAGTTTTCCCTTTAACTTCATTATATACCTATACTGCTACCATGTGTTTTTAACATATTTTCAAAAACAACCATTTAGTTGGCAAGGGTATATCTACCTGGCTCTAACAAAAATTAGCACTTTAATGTTTAATAATTTGCAAACGGATCCCCCAAACCATTTTTTACACACCCGGAATATTTTTGAACGACCTATCCAACGACATCCCTCATGTTGCGATAGACGAGTAAAAAACCATTCCCACCTTACGAGTAGGGGAGGTACCCTAACAATTTTATTTTACCATTTTGTCGGCGTATTAATATTTTATACTCATAAAAATATACAGTTTTCTAGTACTAAGAAATTCTGAGCTAAGCCGCGGGCATACGGACGGATATAGCGAAACTATAAGGGTTCCCTGTTGACTTCGGAACCCTAAAAAGGAAAAGTTTTTGTATGAGGTATCCGATTCAGATTTTTTTAATAATAGTTAGGTGTTACATTATCACCAAGTGCTATATTTAAATATTATGTTGTGATTTAGTTTTATATTGTAATTAATGTGTATGATGTCGCGGGTGGTTGCTAGCTAATAATTAAAAATACATATTAAAAATAATACACGGTTAATAATTTTGTGAATTTATTTAACATCTAGTTTACTTTTAATTGATATTATTTTACAATAATGATGCCTTCATCTAGGTAATAATGTACGTGAATAATCTCCATGAAATCGAATGAAATCCTACGAATTTAAGATTTGTTTATCTTTATTGTGTATTAGTTGAAAGCACCGCAACTTCAATACCAGAGGAGAAGCATTTCTTTCAAGCAACATATTCCATGGAGAATATTTGTTTGTTCCTAAAGTATTAAAGTATATAATAAACGGATTTTTCTTGTTAGCTTTTGTTCGTACGACTCCCTTATCCTTCGTCTCAAATATTTGAAAAGATGCTATAAACGCGTTTGACGAAATTTAATAATGTACGAGTTCTGTTAATCAAACACGCTAGGTTGATATTAATTAACATGATAATGCCCTCTTGGGTGAAATGTTTTGTGAAAGATAAACATTTACGTAGGTTCAACAGAGGAAAGCGATGCCTTTAAAATATACCTAAGGGGAACGGAACGTACATTAATAATTAGAAACGTTGGCTTATTTTCTAATTTTATAAATGTAGGGCAAAATTTGAGAAACACACACACAGTCACACACGGAAGCGTAACATTCCTTTTATATTACTCACTATAGCACGACCGCCGTAAGCACAACCTTCCTAATGGTCTGCGGGGCGCGGGAGGGCAACAAGACCAACCAATAAGCTAGTTTGTTACCAGCCGCCGGCTGCAATATTCGTTTGATGTATGGGCCTACGTGATTTTTTTGTCTGCTACATATGAGATTGTTTTATCAAGATGGAATTAGGGATGCTAAGTCGTAAAAAACTATATAGTCAGTCGAAAGTATTGCTTTAACGCTTTTTTATTCAATTATATTGTACTTATAATTATAAATTAATAGATACATCAATATTATGTGTATTAAATGTATTTATCAAAACATATCTGTTCCAGTTGCAATAACATGCATAAACTATTGATTTTAAGATATATGGTATCATCTCAATGTCGTGTTTTCCGTGCACACCCGCCAACCCACGTCCCGTAATCCATCAGGAGGGTCGCGTTTGAGTCGCGTTTACAGCGGTTGGCCTATAGCTGACCCGTTCGAATATTTCGCAGAATGTAAACAGTCCAACAACAATCATGCGGGTTAAACAGACTGTCAATAGATAACGCATCCTACATGCTAGTTGAATATATTTTTATTAGGAATACCATCCTATAGTATATTTTTTAAACACTTATAATATATAGAGGTGTGAATGCAATTCAATACGATTTTTTTTATCAATTCTATTAACAAAAACATGAATTTAAATTGTATGTATATGTTTTGTCAATGTCGGGAAACATAAGTTTAAAAATTATGTTGAATAAATTAATTCTGATGAAGAATTAAAAATAATCTAATTTGATTAATGGTTTGGTAATCCCTATAGTACATATTTTTCAATATCAAAGCCGTAAATTTTATTAAATAATAAAAATATAAAATAAAAATTTGGGGAATCATTTTTTTTATTAATATTCTAGTTTATTCAAGGAAAATAACCGGTACCTGTATTAAAGACGGTTCATATTGATATATGGAAACATCTACTAAACCTTCACAAGATGCATATGTATTTACGAAAACATTTAAAATATTCACAGTTTTCATATCCATTTAAACCTTTTTAGGCTTTACATCGCCCGTCTCAAATATGCGGTCATACACTACTCATGATTAATCATCCTTCACAGACACGTTTATAAGATGAGTTTTAAATTTTTTTGAATTAATCATTTGTATATTCTTCGCTTTAAAATAAAAGGACTGGGATCTAATGAAGAACGATTAGTTTCACAAGATTTTCAAATATACCGAATACTAACTAGCCTCGTTAGAGTACAGTTGGATTCACTTCATTCGATTGTCATTTCTAAAACTAGCTTATCCAGATAATTGTATTTTCTTCCTGTTGTTTCAACAGTTCAACGGTTTGAATGCAAGTAAATGTTTTTAAATTGTATATTTTAAAGCAATGATGGCTCAGTGGTAGCGTGTATGACTTCGCGTCGATTGTCGTGAGTTCGAATCCCTGCAATGAGCCTGAGCTTACGGTGAAGGGAAACATCGTGAAGAAACCATAGCATGATGGTAGGGCTTTTTCTAATGCCCGCCTAGCTAGCTACCACCTTCAAGTTGAAAATCTGTCGTCAAGGTCTTCCACTAGGTTTAGCGTGTTATCATCTTGGACGACACATCCGGTGAGATTGTGGCCACTACGCCAAACCTATAACGATAAAAAATATATATTTAATGGGATAAAGTTAATTTAAAAATATCTGACTTATTACTTATACTTCATTATTTCCTTAAATTTGCTTTTACCACTCGAAAGATACTGGGTTTATTTAATATAAAGCATTGAACAACCTCACATTTCGCTTCACATCTATATAGGTAACTAACAACTAGTTTCATATCTAAAATCAATACGTCCTAGTCGCGGTCATGCGTCTTGACAGTCCACATGGACAGAAAGACGTGCTGATTTACAAGGCAAAAACCTTTTCATCCGTTCTTGACGGTTGACGGACGATGAAGACGTGTCCGTCCGCACGATCCTTCGATCTGATTTCGGCATCTTTTTAAACCCATATCCTACGTCCTTTTGCACGTCAAATGTCTGTGTAGACTTCAGTGAAACGGAAAACGTGTTGCTGATGTTGGTATAATTCGAATTGTATTTTGTTGGTATTTATAATGTACAGTTAAGAAAATAGTATGAAATGCTAAATAAGTATATTGGATATTAAGTGTATATAGTTTACATCAATTTATTTATTACTAATTAAAGGCTAATAACTATATGAGTGACTTTTCGATTGGTGCTGGTAGTTTTATTATTTTACAGAAAATTGACAGACGCGATGAAACGATTACGTAAACAATGTGGACACTGTATGTATCCTTAATTGTGCTGCGATCCTAAGAGCCGATTTAAATATAAAATAATTGCCTTTTCAAAGTGCTTAATGTACTTTGTCCTTACTTCGAGTCTGTTTAGTTATCTGTTTAATCTACTTAATATCATTATTAATCTTAATATATTTTAATATGTTTTTAGTGTATAAAAGTAGGAATAATTAATTTCGTTTTATTTAAATCATTATCATAGTTAAGCCATAGGATTTTTTTTAAATTCCTATTAAACCTTACAATTAATTATAACAGCTATTATTAAATGTTGTATTGTAGAGTTAGAAATTTATTTTTGTTCCAATGTATACAAATTTATTTTATGAGACAACTAGTTATACCCGCGGCTCCGCACGCGTTAACTACAGAATTAGTATAATGAAGAGTTTGTGATTTTTTTAATATTAAGGATCAAGTAAATCAGGACTAAAACAAAAAAAAAGTTCAAAATCTGACAGTAGTTTTTGCGTGATGCGCGCTAAACGGCAATCCTCAATCATTTTATTTATATATTTAAAATAAAAAGTACCATTCACGTGGAAGCTAGCCAATTAAATAATAGCATATATCGGCGACTTTGTAAATGCTATCAAGATGTGTCCGCGGTACTTTATTATCTGATATTTCCAAGTAATGTCACATTTAATAAAATCATCGGTGGTCAGTAGCCGCCTCGGATGAATGCTCCACTTATAAATGGCTACTTAAGAGACCACAAACAAATTACTAAGTGAACAAGCGTCGGTTTTGAGTCGGCGAGTCTGACTAACTAGGCACCGTGTTCCGAGTTTACTTTTTAACTGGTACGTTCAACAATAGTTACATTTTGTTATGGAATATAACTTTTATTTCTACGTGTTTTTACTTACTTATAGAATTTACATGTGCTTATGCGTATTTATAGATAAATCGACCACTTTATAATAAATGAAGAGAAGAATTATTTTCAATGAAACTTTCAGATAACAGTAAGCATATTTAAGTTTTATACCCCAGTAGTTTTGATACATAGCCCTTTTGTTGTACTGAAAGGTCGAATGTATAAATATTTTTATTTGATTTGATTTTTAGTTTTGTTGTTAATTTAGGTATTTAGCTTAATCTAGTTAATAAACTAGCTCCTGCTCGTGATTTCAAAGTGGGTTTTTACGGGAATAAAAGTATCTTATCTATCAATCCAGACAAACTATCTGTGCGAAAACTTTCATCCAAATCCGTTCAACTGTTCAGCATATAAACTTTCACTCATAATATTAGTAGGATATCTCTCTGACAAATATCAATAAATCTGCCAACGGTTTAGTATAGACGTATATACAAAGACAAAAAAAGTGGAATCATACACTATTTAATACATTATTTTTTAATTACTAATTTGAGTAATGATGGATCCTCCATTAAAAACTTTTATCCCCTCTTTCACCCTTTTAAGATTTATTTTTGCGACAATAGGTAACCTATGTATTCTTCTAATCTATCTCTGTACCTAAATTCATCGAAATTGTTTTAGCAATTTAGGCGTAAAAACGTACATATAGTCAGACAGAGTTACTTTCGTATTTATAATATTAGTTTGGTTATGTATGTCGCTGTTTAATTACATAGGGCGATCTTTGGAAAGTTTTAAAACGAAATGGCTGCGATGAGATGCTCCTTTAAATATTATTCTGATAATGTGATATGCAAATAAAAGCGCTATATCTTTATTTTGCGTACATTGACGATCGAGATTTGCCAGTCCATCGAAGTGGAATCTTCAGTCAAGTTTTTGCTTGGTAGCGATTACAGTACGCCGCTTTACCCGCTTAGAAATGTGTTGGGTTACGGCTAGCTTTATTGGCATTTACTAGTCCGCTTGTTTTAGCCTTTTTTTTTAAATACCTTTTTCAGTTGCTCTTTAAACCTAAAAGTATAAACTAATTATCTTAAATGATATTTAGGTTTGCTTATTGGCATGGTCGCCGATCAAAACTTTGTGTATAAAAAAATATCTGACCAATACACACATTTTGTCTACGTACAAAGTATAAATTATCTCATGTTTGAACTGTTGATGTAAGAATTTCACCTTGTTTTTTTTTCACTTTTACGTAAATTAATTGCTGTAAACACATGCAACAACGCGCATTACGTGTTTATAATAATTTGATTTTATATATATCTATGACAAAACAGTGAAACAAAATGTAATAGTTTAATAATATAAAAAGCAAAATGAATCGGTAGCAATAAAAAAGGATTTTGGACAAAGTTTAAAGTTAATAAATAATTTCAAACGTAATTTTTTTTTGTACCGTATGATAAACATATAATCGAACGCATAATCGACTAACTTCATGTATAAATTATGTTATCTTTACATCGCGTACGATCCCAATAAAACTGTCAAACGGCATATTCCCGATATGACAGATACGATATCTCCATTAGCTCGAACACCGTCGTCACGGTGCAAATAAAAAGCTCCAATAAAAATACGGTATCACGAATTTCAACGAAGACCTACATATAAGTTGTAACATCGAGCAGACTGACTCGCTCATAAATTAAAAGCCATCATATTTGTTTTTCCAACGAGCAAGTAAATAAAATTCCGACCGACGGAGCGTAACTTGGTGCGGTACGTAATCAACAGTTTTATACGTCGATTCCGTTGCTTGATTTCGTCCATCGTTCCTTTTCGCGAATAAGACTCGTTCTTTATTTGAATATATATTTTTTAACATCTATTTCTCTTTAAGGTCTATTAAACAGTGTGTATTTTGAAGTTGTTTATATGTATTCATTTTTTGTTATAACTATACGTGATTATGTTACTGCTATGAAGCGATCGTCCCAATACTAGGAAAAGTCAATACCTCGCTCGTTTAAGGAATCCTAAAGTTATCTTAATAATACTCCTCGAGAACTCTGAAATTTCGATATCATCTAAGGAAAACTTTGTTTTACCTTTGCGTTATTATTGCATAACGCCGCCAAACATATAATATATCTTTTCTAACAGGTTATTCTACTTCTTTCTGGAAAACTGTGACAATCAAGTATAATTAATAGTTATTCTACGAATATTGTCAAATTTATGACGCATTTGATTGTTTGCCTACATCCGGAGGTTCAAAAACACTTAATACGCAAATAATGATTAAATTTTTATAAATGATTGAATAGACTCGAACAGATTTTGCTTATTTAAAAATATAAAAAATATTGTAGAACCTTCGGATTGACAAAAGCAATTTATAGACAGGCTAGTTAGATGTTAAAGTTGAGGTCAGTAATTAACAGGCGAGATCAACAAGCCACTCAATGCTAATGGGGCCTTTCCACGTCAAAGGGCTAAAAGGCGTCAGAGCGCGTCTGTCCGAATAATGACCCAAGTTGTAACGTTCTACCCTCGAGTCGCGCGGTCAGAGTACTGCAGTATATTAACAACGGCATTGTAACTTGTATTTTATTTGTTTAAATCTAAATTTTAATTTGGGCATTTGGCGTTTATGTATATATATATATAATAGGTCTTTACCTATGAAATTGCCGTTCTGCAGTACTGGCCATTTCAAATCAAAATAATTTTTGTTTGGCTAAGAATTCTAATTTCAAATTAATTTTATTTGAAAAACATGGAATTCTTTTTCTAAAAGTAGTCATTTGTTTATTGATTAGTGTTACATTTTTATCGCATTTCAATCTTTTTTGTCATCATGGATACGTTAAAAATTCGAGTAATTATGGAATATGAGTACCGTCGTGGCAGTTACGGAGCTAACACTACAAACCAACGCACAACCTGTTATTGGTTTACTCGCTTCCGTTCTGGGAATTTCGACAATGACGAATTAAAGGCGATTGTGGAAGCTGATGATACACAATCTACGGCTGAATTAGCAGCAGCTTTCGACGTTAGCGTCAAAACAATATTGGTCCATTTGCGTCAAATTGGCAAGGTAAAAAAGCTTGACAAATGGGTGCCCCACGACCTCAATGATCGCCAGCGCGAAGTACGCGTCGAGACGTGCCTTGCACTGCTCAACAGACACACAAATGAAGGAATTTTGAACCGCATTGTTACCTGCGATGAAAAATGGATTCTGTTTGATAACCGCAAGCGCTCAGCAAGTTGGTTGGATCCTGGTTCAGCACCTAAACAATGCCCTAAACGAAAACTTACCCCTAGAAAAGCGATGGTCACATTCATCACAGCTTTTTAACAAACAGGGTGAGCATTACTGCAGATGTATACTGTGTAGAACTGAACACAATGATGGAGAAGCTGGCACATCTCCAACCAGCATTGGTCAATCGCTCGTCTCCGCTGCTCCTGCACGACAACGCGCGACCTCATACTGCACAACAGACGGTCTCCAAATTGCAAGAACTGGGGTTGGAAGTTCTCCGTCATCCGCCCTACTCACCAGACCTTGCGCCAACAGACTACTACTTTTTCCAGAATTTGGATAACTCCTTGGCGGGAAAAAATTTCAATTCCCGAGAGGCAGTACAAAATGCCTTTGAAGAATTTGTTGCCTCCCGTCCAGCTGATTTCTTTAAGAAGGGCATCAATAAACTGCCACTGCGCTGGCAAAGATGCATTGATTGCATGGGTGATTACTTCGATTAATACAAATAAAAAAAACATCGTTTAAATTTTTTCATACAAAACGGCAATTTTATAGGTAAAGATCTAATATATATATATTTCTTTCCATTCATTTTATTTTCGTTGTATTTTGAGTACTTTTCAAAAGTATTCTCGATACTATGGCGACATGTTCTTTTTTAATAAACAATGATACGATTCTCTGACATATTTATAAAACCAAATATGTTATGTAATGATATTCGTATTTAAGAATTTATGTAAACAAGTTTAGAATCTATAACTGTTTTTTTTTTATGAATGTACTAGCTAAACCCGCGGCTCCGCTCGCGTGTACTACAGAATGAACAGAGTGAATAGACTTCAAAAACGGAAAACATAAATGCTTATTATAGGTGATCCTAAGGAGATAGATATATGCTATCGCTGACTTTTTTATTATGTAGAACATTGTTTGATATATCTCGTATCGTGATATTTTACTCAGCGTAAGCCATTAAAGCGCCCCGAATGCGTATTTTTTTCCGAATTGATTCAACATTATCGTCATTGTTTATTTCGGTTTATTTAAATCGGATAAGTGGTTTTCGCGTGAAAAGAACATAAACGGTAAGACACACAGAGAGCCGTTGAGTTTTATAATATGTACTAGTTGTGCCCGCGACTTCGTCTACGTGGACTTCAGAATTGGGCCTTTACCAGGATAAAAAGTATCATATGTCTTAGTCCAGTTTATAAGCTGTCTGAGTGCCAAATTTCATCTAAATCCATTTAGCCGTCTGCGTGATTGAGTAACAAACAAATAAACTCACTTTCGCATTTACAATATTACTAGCAGTGCCCGCGGCTTCGCTCGCGTGGACGACAGAAATTGTTTTTACCGGGATAAAAGTATCCTATTTTACTTTTAATATCTCCAAGAATATGTGTACAAAGTTTCGCGATGATCGATTAAGTAGTTTTCGCGTGAAAGCGTAACAAACAAGCTTACTTTCACATTTATAATATTAGTAGGATATATTTCTAAGGATATAGATGTAGATGTATAGAAAAACAACATGCTTTATCTAATTGAACCGTTATACAATATATTGTCAAAACTACTGGTTTTATATACTTGTTTATTTTTATATAACAACATGTCTTACTGTTTCCCATCTCACTGTTTTTAAATGCCTCATACGTGACCTCATTCGACCCTTATCAAACGTTTGATTAGCTCACTGGATACACACTAATTATGTTTTCACAATTTATTCCCATGGAATTCTTGGGTCCCCTCAATCGATGTCATTTATATCTTTGGCATCTCGCCCACGCCTGACAATGTATCGAAATTGAATTTCCGTATGTGGTGTGACGATACATTGATTGTACACGAGAATGAGAGATAGCTGTTGATTTTAAAGTACTTACTTTCTCTTTGCTTTGTAAGAAGTTTAAAACATACTACGTAATATTTTTTTTAATTGTTTTCGACTGAAATATCACTAAATAAAAAGATGTTCTTTGTTACGTATGACTACGCATTAAGCCAAATTCGATAAAGAATAAGTGTAAACAATCTATTTTAAGGTCATCACAAATCACGAAATAAAAAAAAAATGTGCAATTATTAATTTACAATTATCAAACCTGATTATTATCTAGTAATTTTTTTTTTGCTTTCGATAAAGAAAATTGTAACTTACTATAAAAAAATTTGGTAGTAACATTTACTATTGCTTACTTATTGATATAATGAAAAATAATAATAATTAAAAAACTAAATTAAAATATTTGTTATGATGTCTAATGGAAAAGGTCGTTGATATCTGCATGGCATTGCTTGCTAGGCAACGCTTTGTTAGTAAACATTAAACATTCTTTATCCAATTTGGAGAGAATACGGTATTATTGGTGTTTTAATATTTGAAACAACAAAAACATTTTATTTTTATAAGAGGCTACTACTTGAAACGCTTGTCGCGATCTTCAATGTACAATTTCCTTATGATTTATAGCTGTTTAATATTAAAACGTATAAATAACCTATAAATAACCTATGGATACTAACATAATAAAAAAATGGGAAGAGTATAACCTACCCCTTTGTTCCGAAGAGTATAACCTACCCCTTTGTTTAGCGTTTGTGGACTACGAGAAAGCCTTCGATTCGATTGAGACCTGGGCTGTACTACAGTCTCTCCAGCGGTGCCAAGTTGACTACCGGTACATCGAAGTGTTGAAGTGTTTGTATGAAAACGCCACTATGTCAGTTCGACTGCAGGATCAGAACTCGAAACCTATCCTGTTGCGGCGGGGAGTCAGACAAGGAGATGTTATCTCTCCTAAACTGTTCACCGCTGCACTGGAAGATGTTTTCAAGGTTCTGGACTGGGAAGGACTAGGCATCAACATAAACGGCGAGTACATCACCCACCTTCGGTTTGCCGACGACATAGTAGTCTTGGCTGAGACCATGGAGGACCTCCGTGCGATGCTCGATGACCTCAGTAAAGCCTCTGAACGAGTTGGTCTTAGAATGAACATGGACAAGACGAAGATTATGTCGAACGTCCATGTAGCGCCAACTCCCGTGAAGATCAGAGACTATACGCTTGAAATTGTGGAAGATTATGTTTACCTGGGACACACTATCCAGTTAGGTAGATCCAATTTCGAGAAAGAGGTCAATCGTCGAATCCAACTCGGCTGGGCTGCGCTTGGGAAGCTACGTAACATATTCTCGTACAAGATACCGCAGTGTCTCTTTGACCAGTGTGTGTTGCCAGTGATTACATATGGTGCTGAGACGTGGTCGCTAACTATGGGCCTTATAAGAAAGCTCAAAGTCACTCAAAGGGCAATGGAGAGGGTTATGCTCGGAGTTTCTCTGCGTGATCGAATCAGAAATGAGGAGATCCGCAGGAGAACCAAAGTCACCGACATAGCCCGAAGAATAGCTAGACTTAAGTGGCAGTGGGCTGGCCACATAGCTCGTAGAACGGATGGCCGATGGGGTCAAAGAGTTCTCGAGTGGCGGCCACGTACCGGAAGACGCAGCGTGGGCAGACCCGCCACAAGGTGGTCCGACGACCTGGTAAAGGTTGCGGGAAGCCGCTGGATGCGGGCAGCACAGGACCGGTCGTTGTGGCGATCTTTGGGGGAGGCCTATGTCCAGCAGTGGACGTCTTTCGGCTGAAATGATGATGATGATGATGAAAAAAATGATGTTTATTACTTATTTTAAAATTCATTGGCGACAATCGCTACTCTGTGCGACTTTTTCACCACAGACTATTATGTGTTTGACATTGGCAGTATGAATGTAAACAATGTTTTTTTTTTATTGAATGCATTTTTGATAATTAATATCATATATAAATTTTATTTTCTGCACTCTTTCTATATAAACTTTAACTATGCCAAATCTCATACAATTTCGTGCGCACGACATGCTTAAAAAGTGATACAAATTTTTCTCTTCACGTATTAATATATAAAAATAATATACTACCTATAATAAATAAATGTACTAATAACCCTGGTAAAGGTTGCGGAAAGGCGCTGGATGCGGGCAGCACAGGACCGGTCGTTGTGGCGATCTTTGGGGGAGGCCTATCTCCAGCAGTGGATGTCATTCGGCTGAAATGATGATGATGATGACAAATAAACATTCTTATTGAAATTTTTGCTAGTTCTTCTCTAGAAAAAATTTCTGAACTGGTCGTATAGAGTCAAATTTTTGAAAATTTTTTCTAAGGACGTTCAATTCAACTCATTGAATGTGTTTAAAGTAATGGGCAAAACAAAGGAATGAATAAATAATTGACATTTGCGAAATTGCATACATAGGCTCAAGCTATAAATAAAGAAAAGTGTAATGTTTAAGAATAAAAAATAAAATTAATATTAAAAAAAATGTGCGCCGCCATTTAGAACAATAAATTACTCATTCGTTTATTTAAATTAAGATAAACTTGATTAATAGGGTCTATGATATACAAATACCATTTAATAACCTTCGAGTAGTAATTTGGCACGGGCCCGTATCAATTCAAATATGACAGCGGAACGTGACATTTTCGGTCCCGAAGTGTTGCGAATGGCCAATTAATACGTTACGATGTTATGAATTGTGCCAGGTACACGTCGACGGCTATTCTGTTCGTTTCGTTTCTTTATAATCGATCCTCTTGTTATACGAATTGGCAGGTGAATTATTTAGAATTGAATGATAAAGTTTCTTACTTCCCGATTATTTTTGTTAACCAAGCCGTGTTCTCGATTCGCTTTTTTGGAAGAAACAAAATAATAACCTTGGTAATATGACAACATATGTATCAATGTTAATATTTGTAGGTTTGTATCACTGTAATTATGGATTTTTGTACTTATTATGGACTTATGTACGTCAAACACTACTACAGGTTCGATAACATCCTAGTCATCGAGAAGAATCGACAAGAAACTCGATCAGCTTTATCATTTATTTATTTTTTATCGTCATAGTTTTGGCGTTCTGGCCATAATCTTACCTGATCTGAAGCGACGATCTGTCCCAAGATGGTAGCACGCTAAGCCTGGTTAAGACTGGCTATCAAGTGCAGTTGCCGTAACACACCTATTGGTACTTGGCGACAGATTTTCAATTTGAGGGTGAGACAGCTAGCCAGGCGGACATTAGAAAAAGCCCTACCATCATGTTAGGTTTCATCATGATATTTTCCTTCACCGAAAGCTCACGCTCATTGCAGAGATACGAACTCACGTCGATCGACGAGATGTCTGTACACGCTACTACTGAACCATAATATATACGGGAAAAGAGATAAAAATCACAACCCAGGCTCATCTTACAAATATAAATTGAGAGACAGTGTTTCCTTAAAATACCTATTAAGGAAGCGTAAATTGAATACAGAAACTATGTTAGGGATGAGTGATATTGAAAATGCTCGATAACAATATTGGTAATGAAACATCGATTTCTGATAAATATCGAATAAACATCGATGTTTTTGTGCTACCCAAGTAGGCGACCTTTTTAAGATTTTTTAGAAAACCTTGTGTATGTTTATATTTTGCTTACGTATGAATTTACGAATTGCATATAAAACAGGCAAATATGGAAACAGTGATGTTCGATGATTTTAGGGTTCCGAACTCAACAAGGTCCAAGCCCGGTGAAGCTGTAAAAGCCGCAAAGCCTCCAGGGCCCCTAAGGCTAACAGTATAGTCAGTTCGAAAAAAAAAGTCAACACGAACCCTTATAGTTTCGCTCTGCCCATCTGTCTGTTCGCGGCTTAGCTCAGGAAAGTTGTGATTTAGTATGGGTATTCCGAATACATATTAATCAAGACGACAAAAAAGTTAAATAAAATCTCGAAATAAGTATATTTAGGGTACCTTCTCTACACGTAAAGTGGGAATGAATACATTTTTTCTAGTCTAATTCTATTGAAAATGAATAAAGCCCCTCTCTAAATCTGCATATTGTGGCGGGCAACTAATGAACCCTAACTGCGCGTGGCCCGAAACGCGCTTGGCAAATTTTTGTTGATAACAACGATAGTTTAGGGAACCTAATATCGATGACAAAACATCGATGTTGAGTTCGAAACATCGATGTTTCTAAAACATCCCTAAACTATGATTCAATTAGTGATACCCGTTATGAATTCAAATTTAACGTTTTATAGTTTACCGTAAAACGTTGATCACTTTTAATAGTGCGGATGACGGACACTGCTCTGATATTATCTTAAAGTATAAATGTCATTAAGTTATATCAATAAAGAGATCCGAGATCGAGTCATAAAGTAACGTGGCTTTATTTAGGTCTAAATAATAATTCCCATCTATTAGTTGTCATTATTTTTAAAAGCCTAATATTAAAATCACAATGAGAAAATATTATGTTCATAAATTAAAAAGCCACAATACATCCAGCTATTAAAACTCGGACTGCTGTATAATGAAGGAAGTTTACGACGTCGTACTGCTGTTATTCCAGTGTAATACCGTTTGATAAAGTCGACAATAAAGTGTAACAATAAAATTTTAGACCTAATACGTTTTTGTGAAAAGGGAATTTATCAGTGACGATACGTATCCGTGAGTCTCGTAAAACAGACCGCCAGTTATTAAGTGACAAATCGCTGGATACATGCGCTCGGTTAAGTCGTAAACTCACAGTAATGATAGAATTATACAGTATGTATGTTTATGTATAATATTTTATTTCATATTATGTTGATATCTTTATATTGCTAATATATTTTATGATAATACAACTTATATGATTTTGTTCACAAATACCTATATTATTAGACGTTGATATTATCAATGTCTTTTCCTTTAAGAAAAAATACAAGCCGCTTATTGGTAGTAATTTTCCATTTCTAAGGCCTCCGGTACGATTTTGTACAAGAACTAATTACAAAAGTTTATAGACTTCGGAATCGACGTATGACGATTACGTATTTGTATTGCACGTAAAAGTGACGGTACAATCCAAAAACAACCACCGAGAGATCGGCAATCGCCAGTCGTCTGGGCATACCGGCCTTCAGGTCTCCGCTGCTAGATATCTAAACTATCTGTTGGTACTTATATCTAATTTCGGTATATCCTATGATGATATAATATGTATGTAATAATTTGATTTGGACGTTTTGCACTATTACTGAGCGTGAGGATAAGTGCTTTTTGCGTGAAAAGAACATAAACAGACAGAGAGATGTTGAGTTTAATAATGTTTATAGATATATTACAGTATTACATATACATACATACATTCCTTTTTTATATATACATAACTGAAACGCAATTTATAGATCATACAAATTATCATATGTATAAAAATGCGTCTTAAATGTATCTACAGATTATATACTAGAATCATTCCAAATTTCATCAAATTCGGTTCAGTAGTTTCTGCGTGATTACATTAAAATCTTTGTATTAAAAATTTGCGATAATGACGAATTTTGTAAGTACAGGTTCAATTAGTAGAAATTAAACGGTATTTATTTTAATAAGCACAGGAAAACACCACGTAATACTTGTTTAACTGATCCGCAGATAGCATAAAATAGTTTTTTTTTTAACAAATGCTGTTCAAAAGTGATAGTGTAAACTAAACTGAAAACGAATCCAATTAAATAAAAAAAACGCACAAAGGCAAAATGTTGTAGAAAACTGTCCAAAGCATGCATAGAGTATGCTTTATTTTGAGTTCATATCTATATTTCATTTTGTGTTTGTACTAACATAAATAATACTTCTGATTAATAATATTAACTATAGTGTGTGAGACAAATCTAAAACTTTTGATGTGAAATATCTAATCAGATCGGTTGTTAATGTGACAATGTGCAATGGTTGAAGATTTAAAAAATAGGGACATAAGCATCAAAAGTCGGAATTTCGATCGGATTTTAGTTTTATATGTTAAAAGATCATAATTCAAGTATGTCCATTAATCAAGCGGAGTGGTAGGTGTTGCAACCACCATACACATAGTAATAAAATAAACCCTTTCATAATGATTTTCTTTTGGTTTGTCGCGTTTCGGGATCACCCGGTTTATATCCAGTAATCTAGCGGAGAGGTAGAAGTCACGACAACTATACACATAGTAATAAAATAAACCCCTTCACAATGAATGTATTTTGGGTTTACACGTTTCGGGATCACCCGGTTTATATCCAGTAAACAAGTGAAGTGGCAAAGATCGCGACCATCATATTCATCTGTATATACATCATCATCATCATCATTTCAGCCGAAAGACGTCCACTGCTGGACATAGGCTTCCCCCAAAGATCGCCACAATGACCGGTCCTGTGCTGCCCGCATCCAGCGGCTTCCCGCAACCTTTACCAGGTCGCTGTACCAGGTGTATGTACCAGGTTGTATATACATAAAAGGATAATTAACTGATTGGCTGCCATGTCAACGCAAAGCCCAAACTACTAGGGCTAGGAACGTGAAAATTTGCATGCGAGTTTCTTTATACAGTAGGTAAGCACTAAGAAAGGAAGGTGATAAAAGGGATCGAATTTTGAATGAAAATCCATCACAATTAATATCTGAAATGGACAATAGCGAAGCGTGACCGGTTTTAGTTAGTACTTACTATATAACATTTTTGCGACGTTTCACATCTGGCAGGCGCGCGGCTAATTTATTTTTTCGTGTGTCAGCTAATCAAACCAGTAGTTATGTAGTAAAATGCTGGATAATGATCGGCGGTTAGTTTAGTTTGCCGCTAATAACGTTATTGATAGGTTTATTGTTGGTTAAAACGCGATTCTTTCAGCCATCGTGCTTACGTAACGAGGCACAAAATAATTCAGCAGTCTTCACTGTTTTTAATGTTTCGGTAACAAATTGAAGTTTTCGATATATCGTGCAACTTTATAATGGATAATATTTTCATAGATATATATTATATAACGGAATAATCATATTTTTATTTTATTTAATATAACTTTAATATGACGTTTTTAATGTTAAATAAAGGATTGAGATATATATGTATATATTTTTCTATTTGTCACATACACATATTTTCTTTTCTGTATTAAAACAAAATGATCTCGGATTATTACGTATCTTTTAGTATAAACTACTATTTTTGAAAACAATAAAATATAAGTACGTATTTTTAAGTTTGCCATTTGTATTGATGGTACTTATAAGTAAATTAAAAAAATCCACGTAATACTGTCTATTGTAAGTTAGTATTTAACGTCAATGACATCTCGACTTCTATGACCGTGTTTTCATTGAAAATTAACTTTTTTTATAAATACTTCATCAGACACAAAAACAGCCTCGCATGTAATTAAAATGAAAATGAACCACAAAGTGTTCACTAATGACGCTCAACAAAAGCAATAACCGTAGCCACAAACGTATTTAATACGTTTAATCTAAACAAAATTAACATCTAATCTAGTTGGAATGGGGCCATTGTGAGCTTCGTTCCTCTGCACGCGCGCATTTTGCGGTCTTTTACGGTACTACAGTTTCGGGTAGTTTGTCCGCGCACTCGCTTGTGACAACCCAGTTAATGTCGTTAAATGGTACACTGTTGCAAGTGCACCGCTCTAGAAGTATTCTCCCGGGCCCTGGAACCGCGTGCAGATCGTTTCATGTATTAGATCTGGAATCATTATCAAATTGCTTGTTGTAGTAATTATTATAATATTCTCCGTATCATAGGATATTTTAAATGTGTCTTAATTTCCGTAGCTAATCAACGTCAGATGATAAAATATTGAGTTGCTTGTCATTATTATGTGCCTTTCGTCTGGAATGCATGAAACAATGATAGTTCAGTGGTAGCGTGTACGGACATCTCGTCGATCGACGTGAGTTCCAATGCTCTACCACCCACAAATTGAAAATTTTTGCCGCCAAGCACCTTTAAATGTGTACCGGTAGCTGCACTTGAGAACCAGTCCCTCCACTAGGCTTAGCGTGCTAACTACCTCACTACTTGCTATAAAATTTTGATATACGAGTACCTATAAGTAGCAATAAATAAGTTGACATTGACTATAATCGTGGTATTAAAGTTAATGTGATACGACTATTTCACTTATTATTGACATGTCTAAAACTAAATTATAATGTGTTCAAAATTTGATAATAGGATAAGTAATCCACTTAAAGTTATTAAAACATAATTCGTGTCGCCGCTGTGCTATAAACTTAATTGAAAACTGCATTGTGGTCGTCGGCATGTGAGCAATGTCCGTCCTGAGAGTTTACGTCACAACTTTGACTTTGAATAAATGTTTCCGAGTGATATGCTTCTTAAAATAAATTTGTTAAATTTACATCTATACATATTATAAAATAAAGTCCCGGTATATCAATCAACTTACTATATTCATATTACAAAAGCAGGCAGTTCGAGCCATATACAAAATGAGTCCTCGCGAATCACTGAAATGTTGACAGGTTCCAGGAGTTTAATATGTTGACTTTGTCCTCACAATACATTCTTGATAATTTGATATATATTCGTAAAAACTTTGACAAGCTTGATTTTGTCAAGCGTGCTTTACACTTAATAAGACTAATAAAAGTTTTTAGGTGATATTGTTAGGTTCTATAATAACATCCCGACGCACATTACTGATTTGCCGGAAAATGTGTTTGAGGACCATGTCAAGCAGGTTTTACTCTCAAGAGCTTATTATAGGGCAGTTCATCATTTTTTGCATGATCGTGATATCTGGAAGTGAATATCTCTCAGTGCATCCACTAAATTATGAGTATGATTATTAACTGTAAACATTATTTATACAGTTGAGAAAAAAAAAAGTTAAAAAAAGATAAGCCCTATTGAGTTTCTTGGCGATTCCTCTCGATGACTGGGATGTTTTCCGAACCGGTGGTAGTGTTTGACGTTCATAAGTGCCTTCTTAGTGCCTGAATTGAAGAAAGGTATTTTTGATTTTGAAGTAAGGTGGTAGGTATCTGTACCCGACTGGGTCTCGACCACTATGCACATGGTGATAAATCCTTTACAGTGTTACTGTCTTTTAGTCTGTCTCGTTTCGGGATCTGCGAGTGTATATTAAGTTGCAGAGAGACTTGCAGGACGGCATGACGACGATGACCAGCGAGAATTGACAATTTCTCGTTGGTCATCGGTGTTTTTGGATTGTACTATACTTACCTGCAGTCACATTGCAGTGCTACTATAACAAAAGACTGCCCAATTTCTCTCTCCCACTCTCTCTTTATATATATATACTAGCTGTGTCCGCGGCTTTGCTTGCGCGGATTACTAAAAACCTTTTTTATTTTTTGTGCGGAACCCTAATTATTTTTCTAAAATAAAAGTAGCTTAAGTTATGCCTTATAATATTAGCTATCTGCCAGTGAAAGTTCCGTCAAAATCGGTCCAACCGTTTCGGAGATTACCAGGAACAAGCAGACAGGCAAAAATTTTAAAAATAGTTTTTTGGTATAGATACCGTGTATGTACCGGTTATATTGACATTACAAACAGACACATCAATTTTATTATATGTATATATAAGATGTTTGTGTATGAATAAGAAAAAAATATTTTTGTTTCAGTTCGTAACGGGTACTCCTGCGTTCCAGTGGCTTTATCTGAAGGTCTAGATATCAGGCTAGGTACTTCAGTCACGGAGATCTCGTACGGTGGTCCAGGTGTTACCGTAAAAGCTGTAAACCATCGGGCAACTACACAACAACAAGTCTTTAAAGGTGATATTTTAAAACAACAAGAATAACACACTTCAGTGTTGAATATAAAATATTGATCATTAAAGTCTGTTTCTAGGGCAGACGGAAAAACGGACAGGGACCTTTACGCCAGCCACAGGTGTAACTAACATTTTTTGGTTTTGTTTTATAAAACTCAAAGTCTATCAATCGTATTAATGTTATTTTTATTCATTATAATTACATAACTACATATTAATGAAGTTATGATTTTTTATCTATGTCTGGAGTGTAAAGGAAATCTTAATAAATAGAAAAGAAGTAAGGAAATGTGTTTAGTGCATCCTTAAGACCAATTTGGATTTAATTCAATTCAATCATAGTTTCAGTCTTGTCTGATGACGAACACTATTCTCTATTTATGTATGTAGTTTCTTCGCACATGTTTGAACAGGTTTGTTATCTCTGAATGGCCGCGTTGCTCACCCCTCCCCGTACCTTTAATGCGTTGGATACTTACTAATCGTTAGTTGGTAGTAAAATGTATGGAGAGCGATAGGCATCGTTTTCTATCAACGCAAACAAAATACGATATGTCATCGTCCGTTTTTCCGCCTGCCTTAGAAACGGACTTTATTTTGTATTTGTTCCTTTTCAACATGTATTCGGTTATTGTTTGCGTTATATGATATCCTGCTATTTCTAAATAAGACTCTTTACATTTTTAATGTTGTTTATCTAAAGATATAAATTATTTCTTTATTTAATAGAATACTAAATCAAACATGGGTGAAAAAGGCATAAATATCTTAAATATATCTTATAAATATATCTTAAATATCCTGCACCAAAAAATTACGTTTGGAATAGTTATTTATAAGTCTGATAATTACAACAAATTAGACATTAAAGTTTAAGGTTTAAAAAATATAATTATGTCAAATGTCAAAAAATATATAATTTATGAGGTAACATAAGAAAACAATTGTTACAAGACTCGTATTTATTATAGCCGAGAGCGTAGGTAGGTACATCCATATTGCCTTATCTCTCGCATTCCCCGGTCCTAATAGAAAAATCAAATTCATGTGGCCTCAATATTAAGGAAGTGGAATTTGCTGAGACGAAAAAAAAACAAAGCTCGATAATGGGCGTTATGAGAAAAGTCTACAACGCCGTCGGGTTCCTTATCATTTCTTTGTAGCGAAATGATTTGCAATTCTAACGCTTTAATTTTACTTTGAGGAGGCGCAAAAATACGGTCGAGGCTTTGTTGACCCGGCGGTCTAGAATGTTCTCCGTCGGTCGCCTGTAGAGCTCGCATGCCTTGCCCGAGGCACTTCCGTAACATTTGCATACAGGCGGAGTCTATTTTAGACGTGTCTGTTAGATGTTTGTGGGCGTTGTCCAACTATCCAATACTTTGCTTCGTTTTTTATTTAGAAAATTATCTATTTTTGTAGCAGGCGATTTTAGTGAGTATCTTATTTAATTGGCTGCTTTACAAAAACTTCGCTCAGTTTTATTAAAACATTAAATTAAAACAAATTACTCAACATTGTTCTATGCTAAAGGATTACTAAGTTTTTTTGTATATTATAGAAGGATATTGTTTATATTTCTTACATATTGACAACAAAGACATTCTTATTTATGTATATAGTAAATTTATTATTTGTTTTCAGCTAATAAATATAAGCTCGCATTCTTTTCTTACACAAATATTAATAATATGCTTTTATTAACAAATGTTCGTAATGCCTATTCACAAAACGTTCGTGAATCCATTAATTTCAACTGTCTCAATTTAATTACAATGATATACTTTTTTAAGTATATCATATATATATATATATATATATATATATATATATATATATATATATATATATATATATATATATGTATAATAAACTTAACTGAATCATTATAGGTTTTATATTATTAAAAGAAAAGTATATATAAAAGTCATATTGCCATGATATTATTTATTTATTTAAGCAACCAACAAAGCATCAGCAAACAAACAAAGCAACAAAGCATACACATCAAAAAACTTAAAAAAAAAAAAACAATATGCTTAACTTAGAATCTAAGTGTTGCCTTAATTAAAGGTAGCTCTGACATGCAAAAAAGTAGTGTAAAAAGTGTTTAAATGTTCATGAAATCAATAGGATATAAGAATACAAACAAATAACATAAGTGCTTAGTCACCACTATGATATACTTTAAATACGACATTTCGTTTAGAAATCATGTAAATGAATTTAGATGGGTTTTTTTTTATTGTGTACAGATTCAAATATAACGTATTTATCACAAATATATCAGGATTGCTTTAGTATATGTACTTACTTAGTAGTAAACTTACTTGATGGTAGGTAGGACATGACATTTAGCAATTGGCAACACTCGCCATAGTAGTTAGCTTAGAGGAGTCGCGTTCCGTGACCAGCCAGTGTATATCCAGTAAATCAAGCAAGGTGGTTAGAATATTTACCTGACTAGGTCGGGACCACTATGCAGATGGTAATAAACCCGTCACAGTGACTCTGGTTTGTTGTGTTTCGGTATCAGCCAGTGTATCATCCGGTTAACGAGAGAATTGCAAACCGATAGATTTTACTGTGCTTACCATGAGGCATAAATGCTAAACTTAGTTTTAGATGAGTATATGTACTCACTCAATAGAAAAAAATATATACATAAAAACTATTCGTACCAAAAATTGATACAATGCATGTTGTATTGTGTAAATATAAATTAACGACGATAAGTATAGAATCCTTTAAGATTTTCCAAGTAGACGGTTCCGGAGTGTGACTTAACTCAATAAACGTCAATGTCGCCTTTATGTGTCGTTTAAAATTGTCTGGTTACAGGAGACGTGGTACTGTGTACGTTGCCTCTTGGGGTGTTGAAAATAGCTGCGGCACACAACGGGCAGAATCAACAGAATTATGTAAAGTTTGATCCTCCACTGCCCGATTGGAAAGTAAGTTTGTGTTTATAGACGAAATAGCGCAATGCACAAAATAGCACATACCTACTATACTTGTATATTATATAGTGTATATTACTTATTAGGTCTATTATTGAGTTCTAGCTTATAATATGATAACGGTCTCTTCGATTGGAAGAATGTATATGATAATATATCAAATGAATTGATATATTAAACAATAACGTAGTTGGCGAGTTTTAGTCCCGCTAGGACAAATCAAAATTATATCAAATATTTTTTTCTAGTAAGGACTTGAAAAATTGGTATGGGCGTCAAAAATTCGCCATTAGACAGTGTGCTCGCATGATGCCTTTTTGCATAATCGTGCCCTTCCTAGTATGAGAAGAAAGCAAGTGGCATGTAAAAAAACTGAATAAAAGTAAATTTATTATATTATATTCACAAATTTGTAGAACACGGCTACATCCAAACCTTTTATTACGTTGCATGTTGTGTAGTGAATCTAATGAATCTAATCTAATGAACAAATTTTTAGTGATTTTAATTTTGATCTTTAATCTTGATTTATACTATGCCAAGTTTCTAAAAGAAAACGTAAATGTAAAAAAGTCATATTCTTACAAAAGGAAACAGTTTTTATTACAGATTTTCCGCATTTACTCAGTTTTATTGCAGCAATATTTTTTAAGAATATCGTTTGTGTTTTTATAACCTTAGCAGTTAATTGGGATAAAGTTTAACTTTATTTACAGGTGGCAGCCATCAAACGTCTCGGGTATGGTAATTTAAACAAAGTCGTTCTGTGCTTCGAACGTACGTTCTGGGATCCGAGCGCCAATCTCTTCGGGCATGTGGGCACAACTACAGCCAGTAGAGGTCTTGTTCTTAATATTTTTTTTCGTTAATTGCCGCAAATTTCGTGCAACGTAAATTGTGTGTAGTATGAGTCAACAACGCTGATTAAATTTGAAAACTTCGAACATGAAAGAATGAAGTTCCAATAAAAGTTATAAGCCGGAACGAACTTAATCAAAAGCAATTTAGGAGGCGTAGAGATAGAATCAATTTCAAGATCCTCTCTCAGCTAAACGGGAGATGTTGATTTTGATTTACACTTTACAAAGTTACCGCTGAAAATGAAGCAAAAGTATCCTCGATAAAATTTATCTACGATCGGAACGATCTCTTCATTTAGATTATATTATTTGTAAATTACCTTTCATCCTGTATTCTGTATTTCGTACAATATGTACGTCGAACATAAAGAGTTCTTTATTTGATAATTAATAGGTTAATTCAATCTGAAATAAAATTATGTAATTCATGCCTGGATGAGGATGACAATTTTATTGTACTGTGTAAGTGTACTAAATTTTTATAGAGTTACGAAGATTTTATTAAGAATAAAAATGGAACAATACATTAGCACTTATCTAATGCAGAATATGTTAATAATTTGCCGCTCTAAATAGTGTAAAACATGGAAACACTGGTGGCAACGATTACAAATTAAAAGCTGAATAATTTAACGCCACCGAGCAATCTAAGGGGGCCGCCGGTGGTAATAAATCACGGCAACAAGCCAAGACAAGCTTTTTAGGGTACCGTATCTCGAAGAGTAAAAAATAAGTTAATAGATTCTAAGGGTACGGATAAGGGTAAGAGATTCGATGTTAGTTGATTTATCTTTTTAAACGCATTAAAAATTTTAAATGTACATTAATGACTATTACCGGAGTAAGTCATTTTAATTGAAATGGGATAAAAACTGTCTTTAAGCCCTTGAATGGTAATACTGAAATTCATGGTCTACATCGTTAATACAGAAGTTTCTATAAGTTAATGTTTAAACGATATCAATACACTATAATAGCAATTGACTCCCATAGATGAGATTACATAAATATTAGTTTTTAGAAAGACATAATGGAATTGTTTTCTGGGCATTATCTATAACAACACCTTAAAAATCAGTTTAGCATTATATTTTAATGAAAGGAAAAAAAAATTAGTACTCTAAAAGTTTATTGTTTTATAAATTCCATAATGATATTTTCTCTAGACTTCTCTAAATAAAATCTGTTGCTACGGAACTCATGCATAAATAATGCACTAATAAGTTAAAACGACCAAGTTTTTACGTTATGCTTTAGTTCACCACTTCACCTCATTGTTGAGTCCGAGCCTCGGCTGACTTCATTAATGCATTTGTTCTTAGTAATACCAGAACAATGTACTAAGCGGACCATCTGATTTTTTAATCGAGATCAATTTAACATACAGTTTGAAAAAGTTTTACGAATGTCTTATACTCGTGTATCTCTCGGGTTGTTAAAGATTTATGTGAGAATCCACTGGAAAACATATATGTATTTTTTATTTAAATATATTTCGGTGGGAAATAAACATTTAGTAACGTAGTATCTATTGAAGATATAGTCTACTGATCTCAGGTGTATTAGAAAATGGGCTATCAGTAGCATGGTTGGGAAGTATTGTAGGTTGCGAAAATAATTTATTCGTACTCAATGAAATAAAATTCAAACAAACTTAGGTAATATACTGTCCTTTATTATACTGTGGTCGTACTTACAGTATCTCTCTCTATGGTCCTATTCCAGATTTCTTCCTTTTTATCGCCTTTTGTTTTCAAATTTTGTTTTATTTAAATATATCTAGATGGGAAAAAATATTCCAAAATAAATATTCCATAGTAACGTAGTATTGAAGATGTAGTATACTGCATCTGTTAAATATTTGGTCTACTTATTGTTTATTTGGTAGACTTATATCCTTCAAATGTTTGATAATATCTAACTAAAATCTACTGCATCTGTTAAGAATTTGATCTACTTATTGTTTATTTGGTATACCTATATCTTTAAAATTCCACCACAGACTTGATAAAGAAAACTATTTTTTTTTTCAATTTATGTAAATTTTTTAGTTCATAAACAAGCATAAGTTTCTAAAATAGCGTTTTAATACGAAATTATGAAAAAAATAGAAGAGAAATATTTATTCATTAAATGTGACGGTAAGTTACCTCTTGTGGTATTATATTTATACAACACTTTGGTAAATTTTTCATGTAAATAAGTTTCATCGGTGGAAATTTTTCGTAGAATACATAAAAACACAATATAAATGATTAAAACTGCATAGCCAAATATAAACTTCGTTCAATAGCCAAAAGGAATTTAGTTAAACATGTCCTGAGGGAACATACTTGTGCTGATTTGCTACTAAAAACCTAAAAAAAAGTGTTATTGATAATTTACAGGTGAATTGTTCCTTTTCTGGAACCTGTACAGTGCTCCGGTTCTGTTGGCACTCGTGGCAGGCGAAGCGGCCGCCGTGATGGAAAATGTTACAGATGACGTCATCGTTGGCAGGTGTATTGCGGTCCTGAAGAGTATTTTTGGACATGCTGCTGTGCCCCAACCTAAGGAGTGTGTAGTTACCAGGTGATATTATATTATAACATATCTTGTTTGGAGTTTAACCTCTGTCTGTTAAGTAATTACCCGTTTGTTTATAACAAGCGTGGAAACTCATTTATATAACTTATTTTATTATATATTCCTTTTTAATTATAATTATATGTTTTTTTATTTACATATATTTTTTATTAATCAATTATATATTAATAAGATTAATCCATTCATTTAAATAAATAAATATATTTTTCTCTTTAGGTGTTACCACCATTTTTAGGATTTTTACCTAAATGACTCACTTCCCGTACTTTGCCTACAACTTGCCAGATTGCTTGACGTTCATGACCACTGCTTCGCTCCTTAGGGTGGTAGCGTGAAGTTATATAACCTTCTTTAATTAATAAGCTATAAAATTCAAAGTTTCCTTATCTGTCTGGTAGTTCCAAAAATTAGCGCGTTCAAACAAAAAAAACATTTGTATACATGTATACGCGAGAGAATTAAGTATGCCTATGAAATATCCCACTAGTATTATCCTACAGTTTTAAACTCATTTACATTGCATTTTACATAAAGGTGAAGGGATCTTTCGAGCATCTGAAAGTGACGATGCAGTTGAAGTCTAATATCCTAAACTGTCTTAAAACAACGCTTGTTATCATCACAGATGGCGAGCGGATCCGTTCGCGCGTGGTTCATACAGTTTCGTCGCCGTCGGATCCTCGGGAACCGACTATGATCTCTTGGCTGCTCCAGTACCAGGAGTACCTGGAGAAAATAGGTTATTTTTTGCAGGTCTGTATATATTACATTAATGTTATTTTCAATTTGCATCATAGACTATCTGATAGAGATAATATATTACTGTGCTCGCAAACACTAATATTAAATTTTATAAGCATAAAACAATGTAGCTGTAATAAATGATTTGAGATTTGTATATTGAGTTGGTTCAAGCTTACGAGTAAGTATTTTATTACTTTGAAGGAATGGTGCACCGATCTATGGTAGTTGGAAATTTGGAATCCAAGAATGAGCCTTAACTTTTAGTGATGGACAACACAATGATCAGACCAAAGCACATCCTAATGCTTTTTGTCTCAATTACACTCGTGACTATCTATCTACGTTTTTTTGTGTAATCAACCGAATCGTCAAGGGAAAATTAATGATAAATTTTACACAGATCTATCTGATTTAAGTTTATACCAAACAACCAAACATCTCGATAAACCTCGCTGATGTAGGATCTAACTTTTCTATTACTATCCTGACACGGGTCTGTAAGGTTCCTGGCTAATTCAAAAGTTTGCCTACATTTCACCTTGTAGGTCTAATCCGCGGCTAAACGGAAACTTTTTTCATTTGCACAGGCGAGCACACGATGCGGAACTACCCGGCGACGGTGCACGGAGCCTTCTTGTCCGGTTTAAGAGAAGCTGGCCGCTTGGCGGACATACTGTTACCGCAACAGCCGATAACAAACGCAAGCGTCGCTGCGGCCACCGCTGCGGCCGCCGCCGCCGCCGCCGCTGCCTCTTCCAATCATTTGTAATCATTTTAATAACCTATGTAACGAATTCATGTTTAAGTCTTCTTAAGTGCAAAAAATATATGAAATAAGGTTCATAGATAAAATATATCAATATCTTAAAGCAAGTTCTTAAATTTTAAAAGGGAAACGAATTATATTATTTTATGGTTGTAATTTCAAAATATGTCACAGGTGTATTTTTATTTACATAAGCTTTTTGTTGTAATATGGATTGATGTAAATTTATCCAACATTTACCTAAAAAAATTTTTTTAACTAACCTAATTATACCTACCTATTTTAATACTTAAAGAAGACTACTAAATATAGCTTACACATAATTGACTATAATGAATGGAATATGTCTTATTTTATTTCTAATTATCAAACTGTGTATATATTTATATACGCAAATAAAAATAGGAATGACGGGCAGTCACATTGATTATTCTTAACGTCCCAGTGAACACACTTCCTATATTTGACATCAGCCTCACGTCATATGTGTAAAAGTTATATAAATTTGACATATATGATGTAAATGTGATGTCAACCCAAGGGAATGTGTTCACTAGGGTGCTGTAACAGTATTTTTTCCAATTATTATTTAAATAAATAACTCAAAATTTGGCTAAGTAACTCATTACAGGGTTATATAATTTTTGTATTCATTTAAAATTGGTGTTATTTGAAAATTACATATTATATTAATTTAGATTTGATTTCTAAGAGAAGACAATAACCACTTTTCTAAGATATTATAGTAGATAAGTTTGATGTACTTGATCATATATTTTTGTTTGATTATGCTTTCACTTTTGTTAACTGATTAATTTTCTTCAATAAAGGTTTAAAAATAGATTTATTTTTCATTATACACTCTACTCCGTACCTACCTATTTTTGACTAGACAAATATTTTCGTAAATATTGCTGTCATTTTACTTAAAAAAAATATTAAATATATACTATTATACTCTATATAATAGGTACTCTTGAACCGAGTGCGCTCATGCGAGCTAGATCATATAGGAGTATATTCGGTATTTAGTTGACACTTTACAAGTTTAGATGCATTTGTAAGTCGAGTTATGAATAATGCGTTGTATTGCGGCATTTCGGACATCTTTGTTTTTATACTGCTTGAGTCTTATTTTCCACGACACTTCCTCCGCTTCATATAGTTCCACAAACCTTAGAGTATCACGTTCATTCCACTTTTTCTTAGTTGACGCCATTTTGTTTTCATAAAATGTAAATGTGATGTCAAACCAAGGTAACGTGTTTAGTGGGGTGTAGTAATAGTTAAAATGTTTTTCTTTTCTATTATTATTTTAATAAAAACCTCAAATTACGTTTTGCTAGCACATTTATCATGCGCATCGCTAAAGAGTGGGTGTTGCAGCCGCGTAATTTAAATCCGTCGAGTATTAAAGTAGGTAGTTGTAATTAATTATTTTTTGTCGTCGCCAATAATTATGATATCCAGTGGGGTAGTTTTACGATTTGTCGTTGCCACTTGCACACACTCGCGTCGGAGTCTCATCGAAGCACTGTCGCATCTGCAAGATACAAAACTAGCTCGTTTCGAATATTCCACCACAGCCACACGCGAGCCACAGTATCGAGTACTGTTGAGCCAGTGTACTCGTACGTGAAGGTGCATATATATACATCAAGACTTTGTCGGCGCTGACCAGCAAGTACCACAGAACGCAGAACCGGTGAATTGGCATATGACATTTTAAACATACTTTCGCTGGATATAATCGCATTGTCGTAATTCGCCTTTAGTTTCGCAATACAGGTCATTTTCGTCATCATTTTCGTCGGGTCAAAATGTTGGTCCTTCCGAGACGGGATCCTTCTTATGGTAAGTGCTAGCTGCCTCATCATCAGAAATGGCATAATAACCCGGAATATCATATTTTGTTTTCCCGATTTTTACAACCTTACAAACTTCAAGTCACGAGTGAATAAGTATCTTCTAGGCAAGTGTGCTCCATCGTAGACCAACCACATCATCACTTACGATCAGGCGAGGTACTGGTCAAACTCAAGCCTATTAATAATTTAAAAAGAAACCGAGTAACCTAGTAAAAATAGAACCGCGCCCGAGTTCACTCTGATCGAATGCCGATGTCCGAGTGCGCTCGGATCACTTGTTTTCACGCTAAGAGTATTGTCCGAGTAGTAATCCGAGTGGACTCGGTTCGAGAGTACTCGTATAGTGAAAATTTAACCCGCAAGAAGGCACTTATGAAAGTCAAAACACTACTACCGGTTCGGAAAACATACCAGTTAACGAGAAGAGCCGACAAGAAACTCGATCGGTCTTACTTTTTTTTTTGTTTTTCGACTAGACAAATAATATTTACAGTTAATAATTATATTAATAATTTGGTGTATGCACAGAGAGGTAGTCACTTCCAGATATCACTGTCATTTACATAATGATACAACCTATTATAAACCTTTTGGTAATAAAATCTACTTGACATCGTCCTTGAATTCATTATTTGGCAAATCAGTAACGTGATTCGGAATCCTAACACTATTACCTAAAAAAATTGTATGATCTAAAACACGGTACGACTAATTTATGTCTATTTCTACTAGTATTAAAATATGCTGGTCTTTGATAAAATGTAGTAATAATGAATATACATTACATTATTAATAATGTATTGGGAGTGCAAAGTTAAGAACAACAGCCTATCCTATTAACTGAACGTCTAAATAAATCAGATGGCCTGCTAACTATAAATTATTATTTTTGAAAAGAGTATATTCGTTGCAGCTCATTTTTATTTCACATTTAAAGATTTTTTGACACACCATTATAGTGTATAGGCCACGTAACTATGATCTTGGCTTGGTCATTAAATTATACACAAATATTGAACAAATCATTTATTACTTTAACCCTTTACATGACCGCAAATAGTGCCTAACAGTGAACTGGTAGCGTAACGTCACAAGACAACACTAGAAGTAAAATGCCCCGCATCACCTTTTTTTTTTGAACTGACTATACCGTTAGCCTTAGGAGCCCTGGAGTCTTTGCGGCTTTTATAGCTTCACCGGGCTTGGGCCCCGCATTGCTCAGCTGTCTGCGCTTTATAGGAATAGTGCCACCACTACGACGCCGCCGTAGGCGTGGCCGACCTACCGTGAGCGATCGTATGACGTCACGTGCCGCAAGCCAATCGAGTCTTCAAGTGTTATGTTACAATAGGTATCATTAGCGCGTTGCTAACCTGTAACTCTCCTTCCACAAGGAAATCTCGAATCCCTACTCACCGCAGGAATACAACACAAGGTTATATTGTGGGTTTTATGTTGGGTATTACATCAGTCTACTTGGCCTAAGTAGAGAGATATCTCCAAAGAAATTTCGTTATGCTCTACTTCTGTATAGGTTTTAACAGAAATCTACAGCTATAGCGCTATGACGCCTACGACCGAACATTGAATAGAACGCGAGAAAAACGATGATGTGAAATAGAAGAAATCATAATTTCGGTTTATTTTGGAAGGCTCTGTAGTTCTTATAATAATTAATTTATGAGAAAATTCAAAACATATGAACATGGCCTTGGTAGTAGGGCTTTTATTCGAATGTTCGAATAATAAACTATTTCGAACATTCGAATATAAATATTCTAATCTTCGACCAATACTCAAAACTCTAATTTGCACTAAATATAATTGTGTACTTAAGAAATAATAACTGAATACGACATTAGTAAAAATCTAGAAAAAAAAAACACGAATATTCAAATAACCAAATTTTTTAATATTTGCTGGCCCTAATTGATAGTTATAGATTGAACAATATAAAACTATTTGCTGTAGTTAGAAGAATGTTTGTATGGATTAAATACCGCCTGCATTTGCTCCGAACACCGACCGCTTATTTTTATGTATTCACGTAAAATATTTAGATTTTTTTTATCGTTATAAGTTTGGCGTAGTGCCAATCTCACCTGGTGTTAAGTGACGATGTAGCCCAAGTTGATAACACGCTAAACCTAGTGGAAGACTGGCTGTCAAGTGCAGCTGCCGGAACACACCAATTGGTGCTTGGCGACAAATTTTCAACTTGAGAGTGGTAGCTAGCCAGGCGGGCATTAGAAAATACTCTACCACCGTGCTATGGTTTCCTCACGATGTTTTCCTTCACCGAAAGCTCAGGCTCATTGCAGGGATTCGAACTCACGTCAATCGACGCGAAGTCGTACACGCTACCACTGAGCCATCATTGCTTTGAGATGTTATATTACTTCTTCACACAGCTTTATAAGGTTTTACGTTGTCAACGACAAATTAAAGTGATTTAATAAAGTTGGCGAGTTGGATCTAACTCTTGTTTGACTTGAATGCCGAGATAATCATTCTTACGAATCAGTGTTCAGTCTTATTGAATAAAAGCAAATGATCAAAGTACATATTTATAATCTGAAATATCCCTAATATTCTCTCTCTATTACTTATTCAACTGATTTCCTTATAAAATAAATAAATCACGTCATAATATTAACACAAAGTTATCTGTGGATACGATTAATTGGTCAATTTGAAACTTAAACAAACACACCTGCCTTTTATACCGAGCAGCTGTTTTAAGTAATGTAGTAAGATGGCTGTCCCCTTCAGATATATGAAGGAAATGAGAGGAAACATTCCCCAAAAATTAAGTAAATTTATTTTATTGATATGAATAATTTTATTATTCTGCCTTCGCTATAACACACACAAAATACAATCGATTAAATTTGCGAATAATACAGCACTTTTAAATAAATGTCGAGTAAACGATAAAATAGATATTAGTGATTGTTCTAAAGCTCACTTTCATAATGTTGATTAAATGTAGAATGTTGCGATATAATAAAAAACTTTACGTATAAAAAGATATTATTATCAATGAACGCAAAAGTTCAGTTTGCCTTTCTTGATAAACATCAGGCATTTGGTCTCAATTGTTTACTGGTCATGGCTTCTGGAAATTATAACGATACAGTCATTTAAAAAAAAGACTATTTAAGAAAAATATCTCTAAAATGTGGTCACATATTACCATTGATGGCTAACTTGTCGTACTCGCTTTATAATGACACGTGCGCAGCTCTAAATTTTAGACGCTACTAAACGCGCCAAAAGAGATATAACTTAAAAAGTCAACTTACCTTTATCTTTCTAAATTATAAATTTATCCGAGTAATATATTTTACTAAAGCGTTATCATTGCATCGTCAAATTTTTAATATACGCTGAAGTATTATTATTTATCGTAGAGTAAATAAGATGTCAACGGTACAAGTATTTGTGCAAATACCTTTTAAAAATAAGCAAGTTATGCGATACTCAGATAAAATATTAATATCATAAAAAGATAATTTAGTGCATATTTTTATTATTTCGCAACTTTATACAGTCATTTATATCATTATATTGTATACAAATTAACATCTAATCTTATTGGAATGGAGCCGTTGCGAGATCCGTTTCTCTGTAGGCCTGCATTTTGTCCGTTAAGTTAATGTTATTAAATGGTATATTGTTGCAAGTACATCGCTCTAGAAGTGAAGTTCCAGGTCCTGGAACGGTGTGCAGATTCATGTATCAGAACTCGTATCATTGTAGTCGCTTGTATATGTGCCTTGCGTGTGGAATGCATGAAACAATGATGTACGGACACTGCGCCGATCGAAATGTGTTCGAATGCTTGTAATGAGTCTGAGCTTTTGGTAAAGGAAATCATCGCAATGAAAGCATAGCATAGTATAGGGAATTTGCTAAGGCCCATCTGGTTAGCATAACTGTGAAGTTGAAAATCTGAAACACACCTAGTTCGGGTAGCTGCACTCGAGAGTTAGTCCTTCAAGCTTAAAGTAATTATCTTTTTTGGTAACATTGTCATTTAACATCAGGTTTGATTGTAGCCTGATGCTATACGTATAGAAGGATATTAAAAAATATATGTTATCCGTATTAGGACAATCACTAAAGAACTATTAACACAGTATCCGACACTGGATTCTTTATTAACCGATTAATTGTATGCGATCGCTTTGAAAAGCATCGCATCGTGCAAAAAGAGCTTTTATTTTTAGTAGTCCATACATATAATAAAATTGAAGTGTCTGTTTGTAATGTCAATATAACAGCTTTTTACTAAATGCATATGATAATCTACGCGATACCTTTAAAAAAAAACTTAAATTTTTGGTCTGTCTGTCTGTTTGTTCCGGGTAATCTCCGAAACGTTTAGACCGATTTTGACGGGACTTTCACTGGCAAATAGCTGATGTTATAAGATATAACTTAGGCTACTATTATTTTCGTAAAATAATTAGGGTTCCGCACAAGAAATAAAAAACCTTTATAATATAACCTTTATAATATTTATAAAATAGTTTAATTGGCATATGAATCATGTGATCGCAACATTTTGTACTTTACACATCTTTTAACAAAATATACAAAGGTATTTGCTAAAAATCCAATAAGCAGAACCTCTTAAACAGAACGAGTGAGCCCAATGTACTCAAGTTACTTTTGTAATGCTCGTTTCGGTTTACGAATAAACCATTTCTGGTCAGTCGCCATGTTAAGAGTATAGTTTCTTCAAACAAATTTTGTTTTAGTGCATATAGTAAAGGCGGAGCCGCTGAAGTATTTATGGTGGCGTTTTATTACTTTTTTAATTATTTTCAACGATTGCGCTCCAGGCTAATTGACTGCTCATCGACGAGAAATGTTTCCACGTTGAGAATGATATTTACATTTAATATTAATTATATATCATATTCCGCTGGCATCCTTAATTAGTCGGGACAGAATCTGACGTACTGTCCGAAATGATAAGTATGTGAATTTCAAACGAGGACGTAATAAATTGAAAAAGGATGTTTTAATAAATCCACAGCTGTGGTAATTCAACAAATTTTATTACTTGCGTATTGTTGCTTTTAATTAATGACACATCCTTATGATGAAACTTTAAATAATTTCGACCTTATTATAAAGACATAAAGGTCTTCTTTTATAATATTATGATTAAAATACAATTTTAAATTCACCCTATCAAATCATACTAGCTCACGCCCACTGATTAACACAGTAGATAAAACTCGAGGTAATGAAGAATTTTTAATACTTAAAATTTCTTTCACACTGTTAACTGACAGTAGGCAGGTAGTTGGTTTTGGAACAGTAACCTGTAGAGATACCGTATGATCACAAAACCATGTAATTTGGATAAGAGACTCTCGCGTGAAAAAAACATAAACGGTGAGACATACAGATTTATGTTGAGTTTTATAATCGAACTTCTTTGTTTATACGAGATGGTGATTTGCAATCTCTCATAGTACACGTTGATTGCACCATTTTAATTGCGTATAAATTAAAACAAACACGTGTTAGCCCTGGTCACAGACTACTAAGAGGATCTACGTATGTAGTCGTTTTTTTTTCGAACTGACTATACTGTTTGCCTTTGGGGCCCTGGAGCCTTTGCGGTTTTTACAGCTTCACCGGGCTTGGGGGCGAGCGCTTAAGGCCCTCAGCAAGCTTGCGAAAGCAAGGCAACAAGTTCCGAGGGTGCCAGTGACCGGACCTCAGCTCGGACTGTTGCCGCGCATGCAATGATGTCGCGATCTGTCTAATTCCCTATCATTCGATCTAAACTAACTATACATAATTATATACATGTTTCTTCCCCCTGGTAGGAGGGAATGAACATGTGTATGTGTATTTAGTAATCTGATTATTTTTTTGTCTAATCTAACTAGGCAAAAAAGGAAAAAAGGTCCCTTACAGAACCCGTGCATGTGTGTATGATACAGTGTAATGTATGTCTGTGATAGCTAGTGAATGTAGAGTCACTGCTGTATCGTGCGAGCAGTTGCTTGGCTCAGGGGCTCCATGCCGATGGATAGGACCTAGGCTTGAGTTGCCGCAGGAGAGGGCGGTCGTGGCGGGTACGGTGTTGCAATGATGCACTAACTTATCAATGATCTAATTTAATAAACTAATAAATATTTTCCTTTGGTCAAATAAGACCGAATTGCAGGCTGTAATGTGTAAAGGATTAATACACTGGATTATGAAGACAAAATTATTTAATTTCATAAGGAATTATATTTTACATGTGTTGTTCAACATTGTTAATTTCCTTTGTGACGTAAAACCGGTCATTTTGATTTAAACATAAAAGTTACATTTATGGTTTCTATTCTTTTTTTTTTATAATTTGTATACAATAACTTTTCTCTATATAGTCGAACTGAAGTATTGCAAGACGACGTCGTGGTAGTAATTAACTAATATCTTCATAACCTGACAACATAACAAAAAATAAAACATGCTATAGGCTTTTTTTTAATAAAATGATACGTAGGTGTACTTTTTTTCTCGATTTGACTCCTACTTAAGCTGTTTGCCTGTACCTAATTACGTCCTTTAGGAACATCACCAAAATCACGAAATCAATATTTATTACTGATTGAATATCAAAAAAATATATATTTAACCCTTTCTTTTCTACTCTACAATTTTCGCTGTCCGAACGTCGCGCGTTACAATTAACCCTACGACGATTTAAAAAAATAGCCGCGTACCGAGTCCGACAAACGAGGAATTAATACCGGAGTCCACAGACATTTATTTTCCACTTTGTACTCTCACCGGCTCTTCATTATCTTGCAGTAATTATACAACAGGAGTTTATTGTTTGTTTTAGCTCGAGTTTGTTCGACCTGCGTGATTTTAAGCGAGTTTATCCGAAATAATTGTAGGTACTAAAACAAGACTTAATGAGCATGTGACAAGTGATTAATGTGCTTATCTACTTGCTATTTTGATGAAAGTACGAATATTTGAAAATCAACGATGTGGGTATTTCATTTACCTAACATCTATTCGAACTAGCTAATTCAGAATTCAATATATTATCCTAAGTTATAAGAAGAAATGATATTTGAAGTTGTTATACAATATTTTATGTTGTTATAAGTAAATTTCAGGACTGACCTTGGCACCCATTTAGATCTCACTTCTTTTGTCGTTGAAGTCAACAACCAAGGCATATATCATAATATTGAACTTGGCTCTCATTTCACATTTATGTTTTTGATGGGATCTCTCTTAACAGATTAAACAGACTCGGTGCAGTGTGTTGTGTTTCAGGGTCAAGCAGGTATTTAGAATCTATTCCCTTGATATTTTCAAGTCGGCTGGTATGATAGCGATGACTCTCAATGAAATCTTGTGTCTGAAGTAGAAGCCAAGAAATTATTTTGTGAAACTAAATTATCTTTAGAGCTCAGAGAAAAACCTTATAATACGGTATAAGGCCGACTTTTCAATCGACAGATAGCTTTATATGAGGTAGTAATTTAGAAGTTTTCATGGATTATGGAAAACATGACAAAATTTAAAAATTACTCCCCAAAGAAACTTATGAGTTGATTGAAAAATCAGCAATTAAAATATTTGTGTTTTTCTTAATATAAACAGTTATTTTGTGATAATCATTAACACTAGTCATGTTATATATATTAATTATAACGCCATCTTGTAATATGTGCTAAGAATAAGTTCTTATGCTAATAGTAAAGTTGTAATATTAAATTTGAATAATAGATGGCGCTGTAGATGGAGGCTTGCGCGTGCGTTGATGATGAGCGTCATCTGTTGTAAACATATTGTACTGTATTACATTGATACCAAATACAATAGCTTAGAAAAATATTTGTTGATATTGTTTTTCTTTATGAAGTGTAGATGTAAGTAAATTTACATTTATCATTTCCGATTTTAAATACTACCCATCATTGGCCTTTTCGTCTATAACAGACGGTTTAATCAGTGTCTCTGGGAGCACCTTTTTTCGTGGCTGTATACGCCAATTTGTGAGCGGCAAATACTACCTACAGACGTCACATTAAGTGATTTATATTTACGAAAATACACTTAGGGCAATTTTTAAAGCATCTTATGTGGAGATCTCACTTGCAAACTTTAACATGATTATGAATAGTTAGGTAAATTTATTTGGAAATTTCTCTCTACTTGGGGCAGTCCACCTGGTGGAATACTTCCACCCTCCAGAAGTTCGTAGTTAAATAACCTTGTGTTGTGTTCCTGCGGTGAGTAGGGTTTCCAGAGCTCATTGGAGTTGGGCGTTCAAGGTTGTCAACGCGCTAGTTATATCTATGGTATTACAACTGTCCATAGACTACGGTAGCCGCGTACCATCAGGTGGGGTGTAAGCTTGTATGTCACCTAACTTATATTTAAAAAAAAATTACACTACACATACTTACATACTGTTAGTCTTTTCCGTAGTTCCATACGATAAGCCTGACCGCGTTCGGGATAGCAGTGTGGCGTGTAAACATTCCGCAGCTAAAGAATTAATGATCAGCGGATATCTTTATCTTTGTGGCTTTTTCATAAAGTGTACGTGCGTCAGTCACATTGTCGTTACACAATGACACAGTGTCCACTTATTAAACAATGTCGAACGCTGTTGGAACACTTGAAGACTGATACTTGATGAAGATTTAGCTACAGAACCAGATGATCGTAGTATGTCCTAGGCAGCATCGATTAGGAGAACAGGTCAGTCGTCATTTTTATCAACCACCATGTTTATTCCCTTTAAATGTCGATCTATTTAGTCGCCGCGTTAACATATTTTTATAATTCCTGGATTTATGAAATATTTCGTTTGTTTACGTCATTGAGGTATTGTACTACGGTACACACTATTGTTTACGTACACTTTTTATAATATAGCTCATCTATATATATATATATATATTGAATATTATCTACTTTCATGTAAATATTGGATTATACTTTCTCCGTCGTGACAGCCGCATCGTAAAAGTGTAACCTTTGTATTATTACAATAGCTACAATGTGAAATGGCTTATGATCAGCTAGGTCAAATGTCAAAAAAACCTTTGAGTTTGTGTGTAAAAGTGACATATCATTAACAAAAGCAACGGACCTCGAATATTTGAATAATATAAAAAACGTGGTGTAGAAGTTTCATTCATTTTCAATTCGCTCTCGGAACTTTGAATGTCTTGAAAATTTACAAATTATTGTATATAGTAACTTTAAAATGTCGGTGCTATCAGCTGCTGTTTTCATTGTAATTATAACCACTACGCATTGTGACGAAATCAAAACGAATACGAATACTTCAGTGTTAGGATTTCAAAACTATGTTACGAAAATAATAAACGAACAGAGTTCGAAAATACAACATCTCTTAGCAAAGATACAGTTCAACGCCCAATCGGTTTTAGAGAAAATCGAAAAAATAAAACAATACAAAAAAAGGAGTGGTTATAAAAATAATAATTATTATAATAAATTGGAAGCCATTGACGAAGTTAAAAGACGAGAATTAAATATGGAAACTAGTCTTAATGTGGACGAGACTACTAAAGGTGCAGAGTCAAGGAGTTTTAATAATCATTATGCCACTTCTAGTTACGGTGTGAGCGCTGGCGGGAATTATGGAGCTGCAACCTATCATCATCACTCTATAGGCTTCGATCCGATTAACATAGTGGTGTCGATGTCTTTGCTATCATTTTTACTGCAGGCGCTTCAAGGGATGATGACCAGGACACGTTTGCCGACGCCGGTTGTAGAAGCTAGAAATTTAAACGTAGATCGAAATTGGTTGAATAAATATGAAAATTTGAAGAAAGATAACATTTTGTCAAAAAGGAGATATCTTAAGAAATATTTTGCTAAATAGATGTATTTTCAGGTTTTTCCATGGGACTACTGTATGGGGTTCTTCAAAAAGGGAGTGTATAGGATTTTAAAGTGTCGGCAACGCGTATTTCTTGTATTGCAAGCGTCCATAGCCTGCGATGACCGCTTACAATCAGGCGGACCGCATACCACCATCGTGGTATAAAAAAACTTTGTCTAAAGTTAATTTGACGTTCAACATGTTATGGGGTTTCTTAAATAAATTCCAAGTGGAAATAATTAGGTAAATATCTTGTAAGTTTTAGATATAAGACACTCTGTGCGTGTTGTCTTCGACAATGTTAAAGTGATAATTTGTGCTATTTGTAAAATTGAACTATGTTTTTGATATGAAAATCTAACAGCGCATTTGAACGGAGGCATAAGAGTTCTGAGGGGATTCCGCAACGTGCTATTTCATAAAAATAAAATGATTAAATAAAAATGATATCATATTTTATAAATAATAATCGGAATATTTGTTTTTCTTTTTTGCGTTTTTATTTATTCATGTTTCAATATTAATATATATGATTAATTTAGATTTTTCACGTTTACCACGCGTCTCATGACATTTAATACTTTTTTCTATTATGTAATAAAAAATCCTAATAATTTATATTTTTTTAATGTATATATTTTAAACGGACAATATTTGAATTGATTTGAGGATATACTCAAAAATACTCCTATAAATAAAATATTGCTAAAATATTTTGTTTTACGAATTTTGTAACTCTATAGTTACAGTGAAAATCGACCGTATTTCGTCCATGTTACTACGTCCAGACTAGGTAAATAAGATTAATTTTAAATTTACAGTTTTTTAGCGAAATTTCTTTAAGCCAGAGATAGCAACGATGTTTTCTTATTTAAAATAATATACAATATAAAACTCTATCTCCGTTTCTTTACCCGCAAAATTGCTCTTAGAATTTCCATTATGCGAGAAGCTTGAGAACTCTAGTAAAATAGAAATATTTACATCTATATAATAGTATCACGTGGCTATCACAAAACGTCCATATCAACATCGCAAGTATATATGTAGCTACTTTTATAGAATTCCATATGATATAATGGCTTTGGAAAGGGAGTAAATATTGTTTTTTTAACACTTTTATTGAACAAGATTTGGTTTCAATCAACGTTTACTTGAAGTGAAAATCCAGGTTCTAGGTAAAATATTTTTTACGGTATGACTATAGCTCAGTCAAACCAAGCCAAGCACCACAGTCCCGTAACCAGTCATTATAAATAGTTACTCCTGAGGACTGAGTACGTTCTCCTCGTGAATCGGTGTATGTTGCTAACCACAATCTTTAGACTAGAACAGCGAGGCGAACACTACTGTTACTTTGCATTGGAAATAAGTGTTGGCGTGGTGGCACAGTCGAACCTTACACCGATTCTACCATTTTTATGAAATACCAGGAACGGCTCACGACTTCGTTGGTATCAATTACGATATAAAATTTAATAACAATAAAAACAGCCTATATCACTCAGGGGAAATGCAGCTTCGTAATTCGTATTAGTTAAATAATTTAAAAAATCGGATTAGTTGTGCCATAGATTACCTCCTACAACGATACAAACTTCACTTATTTTCAATAATAGCAGACGTGATGCTTATGATAAGTTTAATGAAATACATAAATTGAAATCACGGATATAATTTAGATAATTTATTTTTACAATCAGACAATATTAAACTAGTAATAGACTTATTTTACTAGTAATAAAATAATAATAAAAAGTAACTTATTTTACTAGTCTCTGCAACAGTATATTTTAAAAGAATTTTTGATATATAGTATTTCAATACTCTTTCTATTTAAATGTGGCTGAATTTTACTTTTGTTTCAGTCATAAATAATCCTGTACTTTACTCGACTCAAAACTTTAAATTACTTGATACCAAATTATATCAAATTAATTCCATTGTCTGTCTAATCGTAAAGCCGTAACAACACTTGCTTTCGAGTTCTCTAAGTACCTACTTAATCGTTTCCTTAGCAAATTTGGTATAGCGCTTATTTTGTTTGTCGTTCCTAAAAAACATAGTTATTTAATTTAAAGAAGTAGAACTGATTTTTCTCTGTTATTTATTAACACTACTCTCTCTTTCTGTCAGTAGCTCTGTTTAATTAATTTTATTATACCAGATACTAAAAAATAACTACATACCATTATTTTTAAGTTGACGATAACTGTGACAATAATCTTAAAATCATGTTTACATAAAGTTATAGAAACGATACTAACGTTAATTTCATCCAGTAGGTACCTACCACGGAATACAACCTACTTCGGTCGTAGAATAATATAATAAAAGTGTATTGGAGTTCAACATAATTTCGCATCAACGTAAACGTTCTGTGACAAACATTGGCCCATAAAAGAATACGGCAAACATGACAGGCCCGTTTTCTTTCAGCCTCATAATTCACCAGCGAACCGTATAGCCTACTTATATGTTTCTTTTATTTTCATTGTGTTTTATTTTTCTTGAAATCTTAATACAAGAAAGAAAGTTCGGAAATTATTTTTCAAGTCAAATATATTTTATCACTATTTTACGATAGTATTAGAAGAAATTATGGCGAAATGACTCTACAAAGATGTTAGCTACTCTAAGAAATAGTATTGTTAAAAGTACATTTATGATATTGCAGATTTTTAAAGTAAATTCTAAACAATTCTCCACTGTAATAATCCTCTTATGTTCTTCCATATATTTCTTAATGTACGATTTCCTAATATTCAAAACCAGACCAGAGAATATAATATCTTTGATTTATATAATGTGATACCATGTAAAGAGTTTTATTGGTTCATGAGATATAAACAACTGACGGGCAGACAAAATTAAAACACGCACAAAGAAGACGAAACTAATTAGTAGTTTACAATTATTAATCCTATTAAGCTTTTACATAACCTTATCGCAAATTCTTACTTTTGCCGTGTCGCGCTGTCATTTCAATGGCCTCCCAGCGAACGTGTTCCCTCCCTCCTATGATATCGGTTGCTTCAAATGAGGCGTGAAGAGGCAATTCTGCAGCAGCATGTTAGTGACAGTCACAGTTGTTTGTGAACTGCACTATATTACCATCAGTTGCTGTTACAGTCACTTTTCTGAGCTAGCTGGTACCTAAGTAGGTTTTTATTTACCTGTTCGCATAATGCAGTAACATTGAATATAAATAAACAGGTACTTAACGATTTTCTCCATGCATTGCAACTAAACCAAGTTCTTTTTAATGTAATTTTAATTTAAATTTTAAGCATTTTAGTGTGGGCTTAGGACGGTTTCAGTAAAAATCCCCGTATTATCCTCCGTCGGATAGCAGACAAGCGTGCGCGGAGTTGTACGGTGACCATATTAAGTTTATGTCGGGATATGTTTTGTTTTTATACTTTTTATTATTATTTAAGAACTCGATTCACAAGATATATCATTTTATAAACTTTATTAGCTAATATTAAATCCGTTTGAACACACGCCTGCTATTTTTAAATAGCAATGTAAGCAAGACTCTGTTGCTACCGCAAATTTTGCAGGTTATTAACCATGGACCCTTATTAACCAAGTCATATATTTTTATAATGCGCATTAAGTTTCTTATTCCTGTAACGTTTAGCAATATATATAGTATGCTAATATAATAAAGTTGAAGAGTATTTTTTGTTTGTTTGTTTAAACGCGCTAATCTTTGTAACTACCAGACGAATTCAAAAAATTTTTTTTAAAGTTACCTGTTCAAATATGGTCACCTAAAGGATTGACATCAGTTTTCTCGCACAATTTAATATTTGAGTTAACTATACCCTTTATATTTCGAAGTGTAGCAATTTAGGTAATATTTTATAGGTATAAAGAAAACAATGTATAAATATAAATAATTTAAATAATCATTTTAAAAAATTGAGAAATTGGCCATTTTTCCTATAGTGTATATATGGTCAGTTATTTACTAAGAAGTTGTATCCTTTTCAACTTAGATTTTTTGTTTTTAGTCTTTCAGGTATTATCGGATCGTTAGTCTGAGAACATTGTAATATTTGGGTGCTGTTAATACCAACATTTCACCACTTTAACCACTAATATAGCTGATTTCTTTGTAACTTCATTCCAAGTACCTACCTATCTCGTATTACTTTGAACTTGTTACGTGGCGGAATAATTAAAAATAAACAAATATTCGGAAAATAAAAAATAAATGCAAAAAGCAAAACCAACTCAATGCTCACATTTTCATCCAATTTTAAGTGGTTAAAATTAACATAACTTAAGATTTATTCAAAAAAGCTAGAAAAAATGCATGTATAAGTCATTTAGGGTTACTAATAACTAAAACACAATTAATGTTTCGCAGGAAAATTTAAGTATAAAACGAGACATTCATAAATGTACTACTGATTTGTTTAGTAGCAAAGCAATGTTTCCTTTGGGATATTGGCGGACTGGTGATATCGCTTGGCGGGAGGCAAGAACATTAGTCCATCACGCATACAAACGTACACTTACTGTTGTCGTTATACAACTTCACGCTACGACCCTAAGGGGCGGAGCAGTAACTATAAACATTAAGCAATCTGCCAACTTACGGGAAGTGGAACAACGATAGGGCTTCACGGGCGCGGTGGCGGCGGCCGGCACTTTGGAGAGTTTGTCGAATAAATTTAACCCAGGCGAAACCGTGGGGCACAGTTAGTAATGTATATATTTAAGCTATTTTATGTATTTCGTTGTGTGTAAAAAATATTTTGTCAATTTTTAATTATGTTTAGAGCGTATGGTTTACGGTGGCTTTGATGTGGTTAAAGCAATATATTCAAAGACTTTATATATCTATACATAGGTATAGATATTATATACTATATTAGATAACTATCTGTGCTCGGCGGTTTCACCCACGTATAATTTAAAAGAAATCGCTAATTGATGATTCAATTACTATAGACAATATTTTTATCGGGTGGCCAAGGTTATGCTTCACAACTCACACAGCTCGTTCGCTCCACTACACCTATAGTCATAGACCCGAGCCGAGTCTTGAATTATTTTAATTGTACATTATCCCCCAAACAATTCATCCAAATAACATGCTATAAAGGGCAAAATTTATCTTCATATAATTGTCTTGATGATGAAGTAACTTTCGTTAGTAAGGATTTAAATGCCATGCCTAATAATAATGCTCATAAATCACTTTTTAATTTTCAATTAAAAATTTTCACAAGATACTTTATTGTGGCTTATGTATAAGAGAAAGGCATATGGTATTGCAGATTTTTTGTAGATGCTATTCCTCGCCAGATTGGCTATCATAAACAAAAAGAATTTTTCGAATCCGACTGATAGTTTCAGAGATCAGCGTGTTTAATTAAACATAAAAAAACTCTTTCGCTTTATTATATTATTATTAGTATAGATTACATTAGAATAGATGTTGTAAAGCTGAAGTGATTGTTTGTTTGAACTCGTTTATCTCTGGAACTACCAGTCAGATATGGATAATTCATTTTATATTTTATAGTTCATTCATTAAAAAAGGTTATATGCTATATAACTTCACGGTACGACACTAAGAAACGGAGCTGTAACCATGAATGGGTGCGTCGGCGACGGCGTGAAGAGTTGTTTGAATAAATTAAACACGGGTGAAACCGCGAGGCACAGCTAGTCGTTAATATGTTTAAAATGAGATATTTGTAGTGAATTTCATATGTATTATTCAATTAATATTGTTTTTCTCGAAAACAATGGCACCCTACACATGTTCGCACTAAGCCCCGTGACGTAGGTTAATGCATCACCACAGACACTGCCGGCTCGGATTTTAGATCCTGCATAAACTATTCACAGATGAGTGCCACCACTTCCCATGGGTGAAGCTTGTAATTGTAACTAATTTATCTATATCAATGAATATATCTTACTTTGAGATTCTATTCAGGTTATATTTTTACAAATAAATACCAAAAATTTTATAGTAACCGGCAAACTATTGACAAAGTTGAATAAACTGTCAACAATGAATCAGAACTCTTTGAAATTTTAATACGTCCATGTTATATTACAACAATAAAGCTGTCAAGAAATAAACCCTTTACAACACAACTGATTTCTCAATATAAAAAGTGTGCGAATGTGTCCACGGGCAAATAGGTTTTAAACTAATTTGACAGTTAGATGACAGCTGCGTCAAAAAGCGCGAATATTACATTGTTACCATAAATCGGATTTCTATGAAAGTGAGTCACGGAATAGATTAAAGGGTTGATACAGGTAAAAAGGACTCCCAACGAAGTTATTTATTGGAATCGAATTTGTGGTTTCTTGGATAAACATTCGGTTTGGTAACGAGCTTTTAGTATTTTGGTAAGTAATGGAACATTTCCTTACCTTTCCTTACTACATATAATATACGTAATACTATATCTACATATGATATTGTAGGAAGTTTACCAAATCCGTAAATGTTCTCTATAATTAAACTAGATGTTTAATATTATGGTAAATTTACTTGTTTGTATTTGTTGTAAAGCCATTAAAACAATATATATACATACTAGATTTCGCGATCCGAACACTAACTCCGTTCGACTGAACTGAACTGCAATCCGTGCACTTTAGTGTGCGGTGCTAGTAATATACAATAATTCCGATAATTTGAATCAAAGCGTGAACCTGTATGTAAATACCAATTCAGCAGTTAAGTAAATAAAACTATTTGTTGTTCAAGTGAATAAAGAATTAATAATATTGTAATAACAATAGAAAAAATATTTCTTTATTTAAATGCCACGCCATCTTGGTCATGTACGTTTTGGTCGCGAGAAAACTGTACTCTAGAAGCGATCTAGCGCTGCATATTTTAATAGTTTAGTTAGACGATATTAATATTAAAACATTAAAGCGCTGCATCGAACTTTAGTTCTGATTCATAACATTAAACTCTAAAAGTGATCTAGAACGCATGTTTTAATAGTTTGGTTAGACGACATAATGTTTTAGCGCTGCAGCGAACTTCAGTTCATATTTAAAAAAACTCATCAGTATTTGAACAAATGATTTTCATGATCGTTCTTATCTACCGGTAGAAGATATGTCAATGGCAGACAACGTTTTATTTTTTCGACATAAAACATATCCATGTCACATTCATGTCCATGTTCTTAGTGACAGATGTCAAAGGATCTAATTCGCAGCAACCCTTGCTTAATTTATATTCAAATAGATGACGATGCAATTCGTATGTCCAATCTAAACATTCATTAAGTAAAATATCAAAAAAAAATCTGTTCAAACGAAATCCCCTCTTGAAACTATACGCTAATTACATAAAACATTTGTTGGAGTACAAAGCTTAAAACTGCTTTTATAATGTCTGATGTAGTTGGACTCTGGAAAATCGTTTTTTTTAAATAATTAAAACAAAACGTAACACGTAATTGTGTTGTTAGGGATCATATAAACATAATAAATAGGTTATGTGGTATCAGCAAAGTGAATTGGAGTTTATTTATTTATTTATTATAGTTCCTCTATAGCAAAGTGACGGTGTTTATAAACTCCTTGGTTCTAGTATATATATTTATACTTTATACGTTGTAGTGTTTAGCCATAATTTTACCTGATATTAAGTGATTGTTCAGTGGGAGGACTGGCTCTCAAGTGCAGCTGCCGGAACACACCTGTAGGTAGGTACTTGGCGACGGATTTTCAACTTAAGGTACCTAGCTAGTCAGGCTTTAGAAATTACCCTACCACTATGCTATTGTTTGATCAAGATGTTTTCCTTAATTAAAAAGCTCAGGCTCATTGCAGGAATTAAAACTCACGTCAATCGACGCGGTGTCCGTACATGCTTCCATTGAGCCATCATTGTTCTAATTTCGACATATTTGCATCGCTAAATGAAATTAATAAATTATGATATAACATGATTATTTGCTTTTTAGAGTACACTTAAGTGCTGCGTCCTATATCATAGGTTTCTTTAAATTAGAATATTAATTTCGAACTTTGTCCGAAGTTGAAATTATGTTTTGGTTTTAAAAACACAAATACTGTAATTATTACACCAAAGTTCTTATTAATTTAGCTGATCGGTGATATTATTTGCAAACTATAGATTTTCCCTAATGTAACAAAAAAGTACACGCTCAGCACTATTAGAACGAATTAAGCTAATATAAACAATAAATTCGAATTGAATATTAATAAATTTTTCTATGTCGCAATAGGAGTGGAGATATTGTTATTTATAACAAATAATACTTGCATATGCGTATGTATAAAAAATAAGTAAAATTAACAGTAAATTAAGAATTTTCAAAATGTGATATTTTTAATATATTTTTATGTATACTGTCAGCAATGTTAATATCATATATTATTTTAAAGTAAAATCAGAAATTTTATAAAATAACAATGTTCGCAAAAGGCTGCAACATATGCGCATAGTAAAAGCTTATTCTGTCAGTACGCCCCCCTTGCATATTCGCATAATATTTGTTTGATCTTCTGTAGAGTAGGAGGGGGTCGGTTGTACCTACACTAACGTGAAACCCTGCCAGTAATCGCAAAACAATGAATAAATTGAACAAATACTTCTATACGCACATCATAAGTTATACACTTTAACTTAAATAACTAAGCGACTTATAAGCTAAAAAATATAATTTAAATTAATTATTTTAAATTTTGGTATAATATTGGTAATAATAATAATGTTTATTTAGTTCGATTTTGTAAATATATTAAGTCAGATTTAGCAAATTTACGTGTATACGTATACGTATAATATGTATTTTAATCTAAATCTACACATTACTTTCAAAAGAAAATTTGAAATAAAATAAGTGTTTAGTAAACATGTTATGTGTCAATATTCAGATGATTATAAGGGCGGCATGATTAAAAGGCGAATCTTCTGAGGGCACTTTGAAAGGGCGTGTGCAAATATAAAATTCATTACTGCACCTCTCTCGCTAATTTATCCCCGGCTTTGGGGGGTTAAGGGGCTTATCCCATAGCCGTGAAGACGTCAAAGGCGATAGACACTCGAGACGCTACTTGTCTATTTGTAATTGAATATGAAAATCTTCTTGCCGTACGAAGCTTTAAAACTTACGGCCCTAAAATCGTCTAGAAGGAAAGTTTTATCTAAATTAAAGATTTTCGTTGTATGATTTTGTTAAAAAAGATTAGGAATGCAAAATAAAATCATTTCATAAGGAAAAATACACAAAATAGGCATAATAATTTACTTCCTATTTCACACTCAAAATTCATAAAAACTTTGACTGTGTTAATTTACTACTATGTCAAAAAAGTACTAAAACATCATTAATACACAAAATGTTAGTTATTCATCCAAATTTATTTTATCGCCTTCAAAGTATGCACTATTCGTAAACGATACACTTTCGCCATCAAATCGTTTTTTAAACGCTTTTTCCGGAAAAGAGTTTAGTTCTCGTCGCGAATTCTCCTTTATATCTTCTACCGAATGAAAACGGGTGCCACGAAGTGGTAATTTGAGTTTAGGAAAAAGAAAGAAGTCGGCTGGAGCTATATCTGGTGAATAAGGTGGTTGCTCAATGGTATTTGTTGAGTTTTTGGTCAAAAATTAGTTCACAATGATGGCCTTGTGCGAAGGCGCATTATCGTGGTGCAAAATCCAAGAATTTTCTATCCACAAATCTGGCCCTTTTCGTCGATTATGCTCTCTCAAATGCCGCATAATGCTCAAATAATATAATTTGTTTACCGTTTGACCTTCCGGTAAGAATTCCGAGTGCACAACACTGCGATAGTCAAAGAAAACAGTCAACATGACTTTGACTTTTGATCGACTTTGGTGTAGTTTTTTCATTTTAGGTTCAGTTGGAAGGCGCTGCTCCGAAGCTTGTTGACTAGTTTGCATGTCAAACTCGTAAACCCACGTCTCGTCACCAATAACAATACATTTCATGAATGCTGGGTCGGTATTGACTCGTTCTAGCATGTCCTCCTCTTTTACGATTGAGTTTTTGAATAAAATGTAGATTGTGATGTGTGATGTAGAGTGTGATGTAGATTTAGGACTAGCTGAGCGGCAACAGGTTTCATACCAAAGAGATTATTTAAAATGATACGGTTTGACTCGTGAGACACAGAAAGTTCAGCGTCCATCTCTCTCAAACTTAAATGAGAACTTCAGTAACTATTTCCTTCACTTTTGCGATGATAACTTCATTTAAAGACGTTGATGGCCTACCAGGGCGAGATAATCTTCCAGCATATCTCGACTGCTTTTGAACGCTTTGTACCACTCATAAGCACGTGTTTTTGATAGAGCCGATTCATTTCTGTAACATTTTCAGTGTCTCCGATCAGTAAATTCCATTGGCGATGCAAAATTTTGTTTTTGTTAAAACTCTTTGTTCGATGTTTTTGTCCATTATGAAATTCGCAATACACACTAGATATGATCTAACTAAAAATAGCACTGTATTTAATCTAAATAACAGATGCAAATTAAAATCCGCGCCAAAATGAAAAACAGTTCTGCCAATCTAACAGCAACAAAAATTAATTTGCAACCATAAACGAATCATCCATTCCCGATACTTTTTTGACTGAATGTATACTATTATAATAAAGCGGAAGTTTTTTTTGTTTGTTTAAACACGCTAATCTCTGGAACTACCCGTCGAATAAAAAAAATCTTTTTCGTATATCTGCCAGATTACTAGGATACCTAGAATTAGGCTACACCTCTCAGCTAGCCTTAAATATTGATTTTTGTTAAGAAAGTCTGAAGAAACCGCGCACCTGAACTGCTTTATCCGCGTGTGCTGGCGTAATGGTTAGTGACACGTAAAAACAACGTTCTACAAAAATATTGCTCATCTAAAAAAGTTTGGGATGCCATATGCCTATCTCTTAAACAACTTAAAGAACTTTTGTTATTTATTTTATTGAAAATTGAATAGTGATTTATGAGCATTATTATTAGGCATGGCATATTAATCCTTACGAACGAAAGTTACTTCATCATTAAGTCAATTTTATGTAAATAAACTTGGCCCTTTATAGCATGTTATTTGGACATATAGCTTGGGAGATAATGTAAAATTAAAATAATTCAACACTCGGCCCGGGTCTATAACTATAGGTGTAATGGTGTGAACGAGCCGTGTGAGTTGTGACGCATAACCCTGGCCGCCCGATAAAAGTATTGTCTATACTGAAGTATTATAAATCACCAACCAGCGATTTCTTTTAAATTATACGCGGGGCATAGCAAGTGTAGTATAAATTAGGCACAAAGAAATATTATATTACTTACATAAAGTATTAAAATAAACAAATAATGCAAATAAATATAAAGTGAAATACCAATGACATTTCCTGTAAGAATTTTATATCTATATCCTTTCATGTTAGAGAAAAACTCGCAGTGAGCATCGGCTCTCGTTCACGTCTGGAGAGTTTGTTCAACGGTGGATGAAATTTTACGTGCTCTTTAGGTAAAATTTATAATTCATCGTTGCGTTTTTATTTCCCTAAATTTTACTTAGGAACAGTTATTTTAAGACAGTCTATTTAATATTGGTATTATGTAAATCTATTGAAATTTATTATAATTCCTGTATACATTGCTTGTTGAGTAGTAGAACACCACAATTTTTTCAGACTGGATCGCGATCACCATATAATAATTGTAACACCGGTCAAAGTGACTCATTCTTGGTTTGATGTAATTCGAAATCAATCAGTGTATATCCAGCTGCTGAGAGCTAAGTCGATATTGTGGCCATGCTACTATTATAAAATGTACAATTTTTATAATAATTGTGATGTAACTGTTCGGTATATTATGTCTGAAAACACATACTCATGTAGATTTGTGAACTTAAAATAAAATTATTTTTATTTAGTTGTGAAAAAAGAAAGTTAATTACATACTGATGAAATTATGTTCATTAAGATTTAAAAAAACATACCTTCAATTGAATTATGCTTTTAAAGATGTTGCTCTTTTAGTAATATTTCAGCTTTGATGTTTTTCTTTACATTTATACGATTTTAGACTTAGTTTGCTCAGCGTCCATATTTTCATTAGAGGCGGAAAAAAGGGAAATTGGATTTAAACATGAAAGATCGAAGGTTTACGCGCTGATAGCGTACTTTGAGCCCGACTTAATTAGGCGAAAACTTGAGGAAAAAGTGGCAAAGTGATTTTTTTCCTTCATTTTGAACACAGTAAGTGATTCTTAGTACCCTTGTAAAATGAAAGTGGGTAGATTAAAAAAGTCGATTGGTTTGGATAAGAAAAGCTTATTAATTTTCATGTAAGCGGAAACGGCCCCAATGTTTATTTGAGAATGGGAATAATATTTCGTGCTTTAATAAAAACTGAAACAACAGTATAAAATTGCGAACAATTCCAGCGAAACTTTCAATATAAACAACATTGCAAATCCTTGTTTTATTAGCATTCGTTTTAGTTGCAAGTAGATATCTGAATTATATTTCCTCCGAACTGTATTTATAGGCCGATTTGTAACCTCGACATAAAGACCCGGGTTCCATATAATTGTTATCTTGGTGATCCACCCGTTTGCAAAGGTTTTGCGTGTCCCACTGACTTTATTTACTCTAAAACGATTGTACAGTTTTATACCTATTCCGGTTGAACGTCGAATAAATGCGGTACAATAACAATAAAGTAGGATTTTGTTACAGATTGCTGACATTTTCGTAGAGACGACGGAACCACATAAACCGGATTCAAATGCCATATTAAAAAAAAAGATTTGCATGTACTTATGCGTATCAAAAGGGAAACACTGAAAAAATTGCGACAGGGTAAGGAACACGTAAAGAAAATAAGGAACTTTCCCTCAAATATTACCTTTGTTTATGTAACAAAGTGTGATTACATAAACGTCTATTTCTAGCCTTGTTTTCGTTTCGTATTCACTTTGTTTTTCCAGTACCTTTCTAACTTTATCGTCATAAAAATGATACAACTGTTACATTTTACTGGGTTTTATTCTCACTGCAAATATCTTTTGTTTTTATGAATTGTTTTGTTTTTATTTTCCATTTGAAAGTTTCATCGCAATTTAATTTTTGACGTGCGTAATATTTAAAGTTTGCATTCAGTAACGTTTGTTGTTGATTTCTAATTGTATTTATTTTCTTGTAATTAATATTAACCTGTACTATCAAAACACTACTTAAATACATCTATAAATCTACTCTTTCTCCATGATTCGCTGAAGTATTTGCGGCTTCTTAACAAAACAAATAAGACATTGAAAACGCTTGTTATGTTAAGCGTACCAAACTATTGTCCTTGGCAATATGGTCCTTGAAGTTAGTTTCATTTGTTCATTGCCAAAGACGAAACCACTAAAGTGTACTTCACACATTATTAATAACATCAGCTAACAAGTTAGTTTTGGGGTTAGTTCTAGAACTTTCCAGACATTCGATCCTTACAGGTTACTCTGAATTCCAAAATACTTTTAATGTGCTGTGAAATTTAAAGTGACTTTTTAATAATACTCTTAAATAATATATTTAAAGGTGTCTCTTTTAAACACTCCATAGAAATAAACTACAATAATGTGTAGTTGTGTGTATTTGAAAAACACATCATATATGTTTTTAATTATTGTCGCCATGATGCTCTCTCTTCCGTTTCTGTCATGTTATGAGGTGTAGGATATAAAAGAAAAGTATTTTTGTTAATAAGAAATCTTACTCAGTTTTATTAAGATACTAGTTGTACGCCCGCGAATCCACACGCGTTTATTACGTAGTAATTATTTTCATCCCGTGATTTCATTTTTACTCATATTATTGACAATTTATTTTATAGTATTTCAACTGAGAAGTGACATATACTTCCCATGTACAAAATTTCATCAAAATCTTTTTTTTTTTGAGATTTTTAAAAGTATAATTGTAAATTCTATTAGCCTATTAATTTACCAATAACATAGGTTTCTCGTTTACAAAATTTCATAAAAATCGGTCAATGCATTTTTGAGTTGAATCCGAACATACAAACAGGCAGAGGGAAAAAATATTTGAATGTCATATTCGTGATCAGTGTACTTTATAACAGATGTCTATCAGAAGATTAGAAAAAAAAAACACATTTACGGACATACCTACAAATTTATTAATATCGATATTTATGAATATTAACAATTGCTACCTGCGTCTGCGACTTGGTTCGCGTGGAATTTTGTGAATAAATAGCGATAAAAAATAAAAACAGATTTGTAGGTGTACTGAAATTCATCATTGACGATTTAACTGCGTTGCGTACTTTGTCTCGGATTCCTGAGATGCAGTGTGATAGGTACTCAAGGTTAGCAGTCAGCCGTGCCTCACACACTTCACTATTTTCGATCGATCGATATTTTGCCATTCGTCTACGATGTGAATTCAACCTAAAAAGTCATTCCCTACAGGTTTCTGGGAAGCGTAGTTTTTTTTCACTTGACGGTAGTCCCCAGTTTTCTGTGAACAAACAGATCTCACTCTTTTTGTGTATTTTTGGGAATTCGCATACATTTACTAATTCAAATTGATAACACTATTGGCTGAGCGTGAACAAAAACACCATGAGAACACTTGAGCGCTTGGTTTTTGCATGTGGGGAAAATATAGAAATGTATAGCAAGACAACCCGGGCCTAGTATTTCCAGACGTCGTGAAATACGTCTCCCACCTCGTTACTGCGAATACGCGATGTAGGTTGTATATAGCTAATATTTGATTCTGGTGGTATAAGCGTGTGTTGACGTTCTTTTCTTAATTTTGACAGAGACATGAAGAAGAGCTCTAGCTATCGCGTCGCTTGTACTATTTTATAAATGTCTGTCGTTGTTTCTAACTATTTCAAAACTAATCGTAACTTTTGAAATGTGTAACAGTGTTCTGTTTTAATAAACCTCTATCTTTATTTGTCGAGCAACATTATTTATCTGACTGAGCTAGCTTGACGAAATATGGCGTCCCAACTTGAGGGCAGAATACCACAACAAAGTTATTGAAAATTAGTGGAATCTACTCTGTGCGTACCTCGTTACCACATTGTAAGTATAATTAGAAAACAATGCCGAAAACACGGAAACGACAGTCTCTTAGCGACGATGATCTTAATGGCAGCAGCATCACGCTGTCTCAAGAGAACTTCGCTGCCTTGCTAACGACTATACAGCAATCAAATGCTGAGGTCTGCGAACGAATGTTGCAACGCTTGTCGACGATTTCCTTTCCTCTGACCGTTCAATCACCGGTGCCAACACCGAGTACGACAGAAAAGACTGGAAATTTTGCGCAATGTTCATCTAGATTCTCGGGAGCGGCAGAAGAAAACGTTGAAGAGTTTATCGATGCAATAGAAGCATACAAAGAATGCTCAAATATTGGCGATGACCTTGCCATCAAGGGCCTTTCTATATTGCTTACCTCTGAAGCCGCAATCTGGTGGCAGAGTATACGCGCCGAGGTCACTTCTTGGAAAGAGGTGATACAGTTCCTTCGTGATGCCTACGGCGATCGCCGACCTGAATACAAAATCTATAGAGAATTATTCAGGGTCGAGCAAGGTGAAAATGAACGAACCGATATCTTCGTGGCGAAGAGTCGAGCCCTTCTAACACGCCTTCCAACAAACGATCTGACCACTAAGGTCCAGTTAGACATGATTTACGGATTGCTTCACAGAAAGATTCGGAAAAGATTACGAAGAGAGGATATTAAAAGTTTTTCAGAATTGCTGTCAAGGGCAAGAGTCGTAGAAGATTCCTTAAAGGAATCCACAACTAGTAAGCAAGAAGCCCCAAATTCTATTGTCATGCATACAAAGCGTAATGGTAACAGAATGTCAACTCATCCCTCATCCTCAAGATATAACGCACGATGTTCGAACTCCGCTACGAGCGTGAAGCCGCACAGGAGTACTAATGCGTGGCGTGGCAGCGCTCCGCACGTTACGTTCCCGCGATCGTCCGACGAACAACATACGTTGCGCGTAACGCACGCGCGTGTATTCATCTCGCCATCACGAAATGAGCGCGCGCCATCGGCGAGACGACGGCCCTTCTGCGTGTATTGCAAACGCTATGGACATCAGCGTGATCAGTGCCGTAAGTGTGCGAACAAAGGTGAGTCAAATACTTTTAATCAGGCTGTTTCGTGTTACAAATGTGGTACAAAGAACGTAACTAAGGAAAATTGTCCAAAATGTAACAATGAACAAAGTTTTAATAGTGCAAACTTTAGTGATAATAATATCCGTGATGATTTTATGTCTGTTATTTTGCCTACTTACTATAAAAATGTTCATACAAATGTTTCTTGTGAACGAAATAATGACTGGTCGCGTGATAGTTCGACAATAGAGCCTACTTTAAAATTTAATAATAAAGATAGTAAAATATTTCAAAATAATAATTCTCGTATCATCAAATTGTCGAGCGAATACGCAACCAGCAATAATTTGTCAAAAGAAGGCAATGTCACTTTTAGTAATCATTTTTCAAATAATGACAATGTTTGTTTCGATGACACTCTAATTGAAAAAGAAGGTAAGGTTGGATGTTATAATTTTTCTAATTCTAATGAGTTTTGTTATAAAAACATCCATGATGCAAGGGAGCTTGCGAACTGTTTTCATGATATTCCTTTTGTTCTTAAATATGACCCGGATGTAAAAGGGTATAACGATAATTTTTACAATTTTTCACAAGATGATTTATTTTATTATAATAATATTTCTGAGGATGTTTTAAGTAATAAGGTGTGTAGTGACATATATTGTGTAGATAACGCGCGCGCCGGTGAGAGCTCCGATCGAAAACTTACTAAAATTTTACGGCCGATTTTTGATATAGAAATATTAGGTTCGTCGGGAACTGCGATGATTGACACCGGGGCTAAGCATTGTATGGCGGGTCACACACTATACACCCTCCTCAGTCGAAAGGGACACCCTCTCGTTCCGGCACGAAGACGCATTAAGTTCGCAGATGGTTTCGCTCGCGACATAGACGTTCTCGTGACAACTCTCGACGTGCATTTAGAGAAGAAGGTCATTAGGACTCCTTTTCTTATCCTTCCTGAAGCACGTAACAATGAAACACTGCTCGGCATGGATTTCTTGTTTGCCGCCGAAGTAGTTATGGATTTTTCTCGCAAATATTGGTATTTTGCAAATAATCACCGCATTCAATACAAAATGCGTTTTGAACCCTCTATATCCACAGAGTTTTCTTGCTCCTCTACTGATGTACTCAGAGATGACGAAGGCACATTGTTAAACCCACCTGACCGGAACCGGCTGGCGCAAGTCTTGGTTGACAATACGGACATTTTCCAGCTAGGGGGAGAGCCAACCCCTTTTGCGGAGCATCGTATTGGTACGGGTGACCATTCTCCTATTTTTGTACCTCCGTATTGTCTGACTCCTGAGAAACAGCAAGATCAATCCAAAAAGATTGCCGATCAATCTCGCCGACATAGTCAATCTTACGAAGTAGGAGATAAAGTCCTCGTTCGATCTCAAGTACTAAGTCAAGGAAGCAAAAGTATCACCGCCAAATTTGTTCCTAAACGCGACGGACCATATATAATAACCAAGAAAGTTAGTCCGACTACTTTTCTGATATCATCAATGCGAAGTCCTGAGGAAAGCTTAGGGAAATACCATTCCCAGGATCTGATGCCCTTCATTGATAGTGGTACAGGAAATGACCTACCACCCAAGCCTGTTATACCTAAGCGACGACGCGGACGACCGAAGCGTATGGGTCATGAACTGGTCCAGGAACGAGGGCGTACTCCTAGACCAGAGGGGGAGTATATAGCAAGACAACCCGGGCCTAGTATTTCCAGACGTCGTGAAATACGTCTTCCGCCTCGTTACTGCGAATACGCGATGTAGGTTGTATATAGCTAATATTTGATTCTGGTGGTATAAGCGTGTGTTGACGTTCTTTTCTTAATTTTGACAGAGACATGAAGAAGAGCTCTAGCTATCGCGTCGCTTGTACTATTTTATAAATGTCTGTCGTTGTTTCTAACTATTTCAAAACTAATCGTAACTTTTGAAATGTGTAACAGTGTTCTGTTTTAATAAACCTCTATCTTTATTTGTCGAGCAACATTATTTATCTGACTGAGCTAGCTTGACGAAAAATGTTGATTTCTCGGTGTTTGAAATCGACAAAGAGAGGTAGGGCACAGATAAATTTCTTTGGAGATTTCTCTCTTCTTGGGGCAGTCCGCCTGGTGGAATACCTTCACCCTTCAGAGGGTCGCAGTCAAATAATCCTGTGTTGTATTCCTGCGGTTAGTAGGGTTTCCAGAGCTCCCTGGAGTAAGGGGTTCAAGGTTGGCAATTCGCTAGTGATACCTATGGTGTTACAAGCGTCCATAGACTACGGTAGCTGCTTACTATTAGGCGAGCTGCATGCTTCTTTGCATTAGGCTGGGAGTGGTGACTAAACACTTATCTACCGGTAGGAAGGGACTTTTGCTCAGCAGTGGGACACTTACAAGCTGATGTTATTATTATTATTACAGTCCAAAAGTTTAAAATTCAGTAGTTGAATCGCTAAATTCAATTTAAATCCACTTAATAAACTATAAATTAGCTATAAAATTTAAATCCACAAATTGTGTTATATTATTATTCAAAAGACCTTTGAGAATACCAAAATAAAATTATTAAGAATACCAAATACCAGAATACCAAAGAGAATACCAAAATAAATTCTAATTATTTACCGATTTTATCAAGAAAATGTAAAATTCTTACTCTGTAGTAATTGAGTAATTCAATATAAAAATTATTAATTTAATTTTATAATAATAATTAAGTTTATTTAATAATGTTATATGTATCAACCCTTAATATCCAGTGAGTTATGTCGAATTATACCTAGTATGTCTGTTTCAGTATATTTTAATAAAAACCTTGATAGCGCAAAAAACACCAATCAACGACATCTATCGTAGAATTTTAGAACAAAACAGAAAAATTAAACCAGTATATTTCTATTGAACATTACGTACAATACAATACAAATGTTCATTTATGTAAAAATGTACCTACATACTATAAACTAGAATCATACCAAATTTCAGTAGTTTCTGCGTGATTAGCGTACAAACTAACAGACAGACAAAATTTCAAAAACTGTGGAAACGTGTTCTGTCTATGATTATAAGCCTCCTCCCCCGTAATATTTTTTATCAAATATCTTTATTTACAGATCTCGACCTTTTTATTATTTTATTATAAGTATGGATAACCAAACAAATTTGCTTTAATTTCTTAATTATAAGTTAAAAATTATGACTAATTAAATTGAAAGAACATGTCAAACACCGCATTTGGCTTATTCATTGGCTTAATGAAGTTAAAGACACCTTGTTCATTTAAAGGCAGTTCGTACGAAGCGTGATTACGAAATACTGTTTCTACGTTGATTGACACGGGTTACTTTAAATAACAGTAATTAAACGTCTGCCCGCGATCGGTCATCGGCATTACGAATACCCTTAGCGTTTTAACCATCGAATCCTCTACAATGCTTTTAAATCAAATATTTGCTGAGGGATCCATTTGGTAAAGTGTTTTATTTTACACTAGCTGGTGTGTGTCTGCTTAGCTTGATTGTGTTTGTTAAACATATTTAATCGATTATATTTTATTAATTATTTGATTAGATTATAGATATTTTATAGATTAAAAAATTAGTACCTACTGAAATTTATAGTTTTATTCGAACACTATTTTGAAATCTAGTTAAAATTCTTTCAAACGGAACGATGGAAGTCAGATGATCGCATTTCTTGAGATCATTTGTTTTTGGAATTTGATTTTTCTATTATTATTGAGTCTTCTTTTTTCTTAATTTAGTGCCGCAAAAGCACTTACCAGTGTCAATGTGTTTAAGTCTTCGCAGTATTTTTTAAACATTTAAAGTTGGTCCAACAAGATGGTGGCTACCTTTTTAAAACTATCTAGGGAGTTTTTGTAACATCTCAAAATACATGTTCCCAGTTTATATTTATAATTCACTTCACGAATGCTCAATAACCAAACTATATCATGCAAAATGCCACCGATATTAAAATAAATAATAAGAGCTAAATATAATCGATAATATGATTATGCTTTAACTCTATTGAGGGATGTTTCAGATGTATAAATTATATAACAAAAATAAACTATAGTAACAATTGAAATCACAATCTGGAACACTTGAATTATTGAATGCCTGACTCCAAACAACAAGATTAATTATTCCAGTCAATATTCGTCGTTGTATAATTTCGCTGCAGTAAAAATATAGGATTTACGTAAAAATATATTTTTATTCAAAATTACAAATGAAACTAATAAATAAAATGCACAACGGCGTTCGACCAATTCGATTAATTTTCACTTTGTACGATTAGTTTTCGATTCCTTGGTTTAATTATTTTGGTCTATTCTAGTTTTAAGTAACATAGAAAGTAAATGCACGTAGTAACAACAAAATTATGAAATTTCTCAAATCATCGTATAAAGGAAGTTATTTAAAATGTTGTTGTGCAAAATGTTTTTATAACGTTTATCAGCATCTTTTTTTTTAATGATAAGTGATTGTCGAATTACATGTTATTAGGCTATGTCATAATTTGTACGATGTTACAATTTACGTTCTGTGGATATGTCATGCAAGCCTTTGTATGATGAATAAGGTATACCATAATAGACATTTTCTACCGCATCTACCAAAGACTTTATTTATTGTTATAATTACTAACCAATATCGAATATTTTATTTACAAGCCTGAATGCTATATATTCTGATTGAAATAAAATAAATAGCACGAAAAAGATACAAACAGCGTACTTTTACAGTTCGTCCTGAAGATATGCATAATTCAGGGAGATGAAACCCTTTGTGCCACGTTTTCTGGTATCAGCTAAAAATGACGGTACGCCGCGTCGCGGCTGGGCGTGTCAGTATGAAAATCATTTATTCAGCAAGTTTTGTCCCAGGAGTGAGGTTTTGCGTGTCCACGCACCGTGGATTGGTAATAAGAGACCGGTAAAACGTGTAAAATACACAAAAACGGTTTGGCCATTTTTTATCGTTATAGGTTTGGCGTATTGGCCAGAATCTCACTTCAATCAATGTAAAGTGACGATGTGGCCCAAGATGATAACACGCTAAACTTAGTGGAATACTGGCTCTCAAGTGCAGCTGCCGGAACACGCCAATTGGTGCTTCGCGACAGATTTTCAACTTGAGTGTAGTAGCTAGCCACGCGGGCATTAGACAAAGCCCTACAATCATGCTATGGTCTCCTCATGATGTTTTCTTTCACCGAAAGCTCAGGCTCATTGCAGGAATTCAAACTCACGTCAAAAAATGCTTGAAAAATTTTCCTTTACTCTGCCAATCATTATTTTAAACAGTACTTATAGGAATTAAATTTTGTTACGTATTATTTTCACTGTGGAATTAGTATAATTTGTTACAGCAGTGAGTTCGAATTATAAAATTAAGCTACAATTTTAACAAATAAATAGCTAAGTCGAATAAGAAATTGATTTTGTAAAATCCGGTCAAGGATATTGTGTTTCTGTTTTCTATTGTTAATTTTTTAATTAAATTTCTGCGGCTTATCACTTTATTATTCGTTTATATTTCAATATAATAAGAAAACTACCAAGAATTTTATATTACAAAACATGTTCTGATATCGTTGTATTCAGAAAATAGCAGCACCGCTACAGAGCTCTATCGACAGGCTTATTGTAGTCGAAAAGTCGACATACAGGACAAGAATCGATACACAAAGAAAATTCTAAAAGTACATATACTTACTAAAGTAAAACTTTGTTGTTGTATTTGTGAAATATTTTAAATAGGTCGTGTCAGTTTCTAAAATCGAAAATAGTAAGTACGCTCTGACCGATTGCTACGAGCGTATACACGTGGATCCACTACTTAAAAATGGAAATAAATTGAATTTTTCAATGATCTATTATAAACAGCATTTTAAAATATAACCCTCAAATTTACAATTGAGGAGCTTAATTCCTAAACATACTATGTGATTTTTACTTCCGTCCTTTGTTCAATTAACCTCAACTATTTATTGTGTTTCTTTATGAACTAAGTACATTTTGAAACAGAGCGCTTCAATTTATACTATGTAAGTAGTCTTAATAATCCTTGTATTGTATCTGCAATCGGTTGTACATTAAAAGTAAAACATAAGCACTTTATCAAAAGGTAACATGAGTTAATAAATAAAAATCAAGCCGCACACATTGCAATTAAGAGAAAAGAAATCTCCACGGTCGATGGTGTATCCAATAAGTTTAGCAAAGAACTATAACATGCATTATCTGGTATCAGGGAACATTTATAATAATTACATCAAAGTATTGACAGATCCATTAATAAGTAATCCTTACTAAGTTGAGAGTGGACTATAGTCCGCTGCAGTAGCTGTTTGTAGATTATTTTTTATGATACCTTATCGGAATTATTTTTATTTCAGTCACTAAAGGTATCAATCACGAATTAAGTCTTTACCTGTGATGTTTCCGTTTTACATAGACAAAAAATAATTTTAAATGAAATTATAGAGGTAGAGTGAAATATTTGTGCGTTTAATTGCGGCCATACACGTTGTTGATATTTCACGCATAAATAAATGCGTGACATTAAAAAAAAAGTAGTAATTAAGAGAACTCGTTTGACGTTGTTTAGGAAATATGCATAGATATATTTAAAGGGTAAGTTATCCCAAAAAACAAAAAAAAAACCAAAAGCCTTCAATTAAAAAAATATTTACAGTAACTCATATTCTTATGTATACGTTATTTAGACGTAAAAGGCGAATATATTACAATAAGTTAACATTTACTGTACATATAAAAATGAAATAAAATATATTCAAAGACCTTTATCAAAGATATATAAATGTAAAATACATTTATACATTATACATTATTTATACATTTTACATAAACGTCCACTCTACGACTTGTTTGTGCTCTGATTGTAAATAATATAGCAGTAATCACGATGTTCTTTTAATTAAGTAGGTCTTAAAAGGTTCTGCGGCTCTTTGAGCTCCCGTGACTATTAAGTTCATATTATTTAATATATAATAAATAAATAAGTAGACAAGGAACCATAATTATGTAAAAAATTAGGTAATAAAAAAACAAAAGATTCATTATTCGGAAAAAAATCAGTAATATAAGTTATTATACAAGTTTTGCAGTCTTGTTTCTTTTAATTGAAGCTAAAAAAAATGCTTTGGTTATAATCGTCATATAATATTGTTTTATTAATAACTATCTAGCTGACCGAGGCTCCGCTCGCGTGGACTACAGAATGCCGTGGGTCAGGTATAAGCGCGAATCGTACTGCCTCCGCTCCCAACTACGGAGATCGCCCGCCGGTCTTTTTAAAGACAAAAATGCTTATTGTGGATGATCCTTAGAAGATTGACATATGGTACTGCCGACTTTTTTCTAGGTCTTTATAAGATCTACAATTATGTAGAACATTTTTTGATATATCTCTAATGGTTTACTTAGCGTAAGTCTCTAAAACGTCTTTTTTCCGAATAGATTCACAATTATCATCACTGCTAATTTCTTATATTACTTTGTCTAACAAAATCTATAACCTGGCCAGATAACATAGTTATAAATTAAAGTAAAAACTATGCAAATCGGATAAGTGGTTTTCACGTGAAAAGAACATAAACGGACAGCCAGACGGAGAGACGTGAGCTTTATAATATTTATAGATGAAGATGAAATTTTACTTTTAAGATAAAAAGATAATCCTTTTATAATGCAAAAAAAAACATATTTTATGATGAATATAACATAAAAAGCTAGTTAAAATAAACTTTATAGGATTTACAAACGCCTTTCTGTTATTTCTACAAGTAATTTTTTTGACTTTAGAAAACAGTACGTTTCGTCCGGTTTTCTTTGTTAGTTTTCTTTGTAGACGTTTCGCTTAATAAAGTGCTAGATTAAGGATATTTTTAATTGCTTCTTCATTAATCAAAATACACTTGTTATAACACACACATATACACAATGCTTATACATATTTACAAACAAATTTTCATTTATTACCTATTTTTTAAATTCAGCATAACAAACAATTTGTATTTAGATTATACAATGAATACAACATATCGATACTTTTTAAATTATTTATAGTTCTTTTGTCCGAATCCCGATGCCTTGAACACACGTCTCAAATCTGAAATACTAATTGCATTATATACGTCATTCGCATTGAGAAAAACGTAAAAACGATTTATATCCGAAATATACGGATCCGATTAAAAATGTATGTATGAAAGAAAAAAAATGCTGATGTATTATATAATATCTTTTTGCATACATAGTGGCTTAATTGACTGTTCGAAGTTGTTTTAGTTTTAGCCAATGTATCTTCGTAGATAGGTAGGTATCGTAGGTATCGTAGGTTCTTTTTTGTAATTTCCAAGGCTGGAACATCGACGATTTTTTTTTTTTTTTTTTTTTTTTTTTTTTTCGAACTGACTACACTGTTAGCCTGAGGGGCCCTGGAGCCTTTACGGCTTTTACAGCTTTACCGGGCTTGGGGGCGAGCGCTTAGGGCACTCAGCCACGAAAGCTAAGCAACAACATCCGAGGGTGCCAAAGTGGCCGAACCTCGGCTCGGACTGTTGCGCGTATGCAATTAAGTCGCGATCTGACTAATTCCCTATCCGTAATTCGATCTAAACTAACTATACATATATACATGTTTCTGCCCCCTGGGAGGAGGGAAGGAACATGTGTATGTGTATTTAGTGGTCTGAAATTTTTGTCTACTCTAACTAGGCAAAAAAAGGAAAAAAAAGGTCCCTTACAGAACCTATGTACCTATGTGTGTTGTGCATGTGTGTATAATGCAGTGTCATGTATGGCTGTGAAAGCTAGTGATTGTACAGTCACTTGTATCGCGCGAGCGGCTGCTTGGCTAAAGGGCTCCATGCCGATGGATCGGACCTAGGCTTGAGTTGCCGCAGAGGAGGGCGGTCGTGGCGGGTAACATAGACGACAATTGAGGGAGATTCGTAGTGCGATATACTGTTTGTTTGGGCCAAAAGGTACGTGGTTGTCAGGGTTTCTTATCATGGTAAAAGTTGGTATGGTATGGTATGGTAAAAATGGCTATGAGCTCATTCAAATTACGCGTGCGATTGCGGTGTCGAGCAAAATCCGTTTGAGAACCCCGGCCGCTCGTGACGCAGTGTCAATTATTGTCTTAGTTGAGAGTGCTCCGCTGCCATTATTCGTATACATATAAAATACGAAAAACTTTACTTTTAAGTTTGAAGTAGTATTGATTATACTTTAAAAAGGGTGTAAATGTCTTATATACTAGTGAAGCATCTGGATTAATGTTTTTGAGTGTGGATTTTGAGGATTGAGAGACTTGTGAGATTCGCCGACTGGCTACAAGGTGCAGCGCTAAGAAATATCCAGGTGAGTGGGCTTTGATGCTTAATTTTTGGTGGATAGGTGAATCAGCTACCACGTATAATAGTACACATCGAAACCCAGGCGTCTGAATTGGGAATACTTTATACCCAATCCCCCATATACCGTTAATTTGGCTGGTACACTGTTACTCTCGAACTAATGTTCTGTCGTTCATTTTACTGAGTTAGTAAGAAAAAGACAATCTGAAAAATAATGATACTGAATATTAGGTACTATTAAATTGTAAAATTTAGATGTTTGTTATATTTTAATACTTAAAGCTCATTGTGAATATTCTGTATTGTACCTACCTGTTACGGCTGGAGAAACAAATTATAAGGCTACCTAGATAACAGTGTTTTGTTATAAATAGAGTTTTGCTTATATAACAGAATACTAAAACAATAAAAGTAAAAGTCTACAGCCATGTTGGGTATTATCTCTCTCGCATAAATATTACTGGAACGGTCCGGCTATATTCCGTGAACAATTTCAGTTTGTTAACATCGACCGGACATTATTAAACAACGATAATAAGTAGTTAATTATTGACTGTCACACAGTTGCGTTCGACGTGCTGCCCTGCGCTATATCTGCGCTGCGATGCGTAATTGTCAGATATTGTAAACATTTTTCCTATGTCCCCTTTTACAGATATAATATTTTTCAACAATTTCTTTTATTGAAACAATGATGGCTCAGTGGTAGCGTCTACGACTGCGTGTCGATTGACGTGAGTTCGAATCCCTGAAATGAGTCTGAGTTTTCGGTGAATGAAAACATCGTGTGGAAACCATAGCGTGGTGATAGGGCTTTTTCGAATGCCCGCCTGGTTAGTTACCACCCTCAAGTTGAAAATTTGTCGCCAAGCACCAATAGGTGTGTTCCGGCAGCTGCACTTGAAAGCTAGTCTTTCACTAGGTTTAGCGTGTTATTATCTTGGGCCACATCGTCACTTAACATCAGATGAGATTGTGGCTACTACGCCAAACTTACAACGATAAGAAAAAAATGTTTTTCATATTTTAGATACTTTAATAACAGGGGTACATCATTTTAGGTTTTTAAAATTCACGAGATTACTTGAGGTTTTTAAGTAATGACATTTATTTCTTTTATTACGCCTAATTAAAGGTCCATTTTACATAGAGTTTATCAAACTAATTACATTCATTTTTCATTGATAAAAACAATTAGTATGAAAGCTATAAATATATACAACTGTAGAATTAATCTGTATTTCTATACCACGTGTAATATTACATTTCACATTACAAGCAAACGATTTTTAAAACGTTAACTTCGTATAGAATTATGATGAATGTAAATGAAGTCAATTTAACTTGTTTTATAGAAAACGCAGTTCCATATACATATATGAAATTGATGTATATTCGTAAGTAAAAAATAAGTCGATGAAAATTTAAGAGGGATACATGAATCTTATTTAGGGTAATGGATACCTATATCTTATATAACTATCATGGTAACCAGGAGTCTTAATGAAGAGTTTATGGTACGCATCTTGTAACTAAAAATCTATCTATATAAGTATAATGATTGTGTTTTGCCATTGTGCGGGCATCACGCAAAAACTACTGGATAGATTTTGATCAAGGTATTTTGTTTTACTCCTTAGATACTTGGTCCTTATAAAAAAATATGACATCATCATAACCAATAATTATGCAGCTTTATTTACTAAATCACTGTTCACTTCACTTGTTCTTAAAATAATAGCTAGGTAATTTCATACATAAATCACGCCTCGTTCCCAACGTGGTAGGCAGAGACCACGTCCTTCCACTTCGTCTAGACCTTCCTCTTCCAACATTGGGAATGTTCAAATTTCAAACTCATCTTATAAATCTGTCTAGGCATTCATCTTTCATTCATCCTCTCATCTTTCATTATCCGTGCCCAAACCATCTAAGCATCCCTTTCTCAATCCGTGTCACTATATCTTCTTTCACACCACAATATTCTCTTATTACACTATTTCTTATCCTGTCACTCAATTTCACTCCCGAAATACTTCTTAGCGCTCTCATTTCTACTGCATTTATTCTACTTTTATATTTTTTCTGCCTCACCCAGCTTTCACTTCCGTACACCAGTGTTGGAACTAACACTGCTCTATGCACAGCCAGACAAGCTTTTCTAAAGACTTTATGGCTGTTCATAAAGATGTGTAACGCTCCATTCACCGAATTACCAGCATTAACTCTCCTTTCAATATCACTTTCACACTTTTGATCCCAAATATACAAATTCATTCACTTGCTCTAGTTTGTCGCCATCAATCTGTATACATACTTCTGTCATGCTCTCTTCATTTTCACTGTTAGAAAGTAGAATTTCGAACAAAGTAATAGGTTGCCATTTTGGAAGCTGACGGATTTCTATACAAAGATTAGATCTGAACACTGATTGATTATCAATGTCAAGCGCGTGTATTATTGCAATCTTAGTTTTTCTCTATAGATTTTTGTATACTGAATACTTGTAGAGTTATAATTATGGACAAGGAAGGCACTCTATGAAATGTTAATAAATATAAAACTTACTAGAGTATCCATCATACCAGTTTATTATAATCAAGTTACGATCTATACCAGACAGTCTTTTGAAATGTTTAACTTTTCAAGAAACTTGAACAGTTTTGAGATCTTTCTGCATTATAGAGGGGCGACATGAACGATGATCGTAAAGTTTTCATAACTGTAAAACGTTGAGGCTAATGCTAGTTTAGTGTACCTTTATGAGGAATACATTTTGAGGTTGAGGCTTCGGTAAAGCGAGTAGATTAAGCTAATATGATTTGTTTTTTATTATTTAAGAAATAGGATGATAAGTTTTGTGAAGGCTTCCAGAAAATTGTATAGAGATAAGAATTGGCTACTAAATTACATAACTGATGAAAAAAGTAACGTATTACCAAGTGATAATAATAAATTCTATATTTTAAACAAGCTGTGCCTTACGGTTTCATACGTGTTAAATTTATTTGACCAGCTTTCCACCGCGCGATGCTTGACGTTCATGGCTACTGCTCCACTCCTTAGGGTTGTAGCGTGATAATGTTCCTCAATATAGACTAGAAAATGCATAGAGAATTTTTCAAATCTGACTGCTAGCTTCAGATATTAGCGCGTTTAAACAAACAAACTAACGATATTACCACAGCTTTATATTATTATTATAGATATATACATAGTTTATTGAAATTATTATATAAAATAGTTTAAAAAACTAAAAATTTTTGGTCTTATAATAACATCTCGTTACCGAGCTCAATCTTTTTGACTTGTCAAAACGAACATATGAGCCTTTGCTTAAGGGGCTTTGCTAGTAACCACTGATGAGTTCCACTATGCACCTCTTGGCTCCATCATTAGGTCAGTTCTAAAATACCAAATTATAGTATTGTATTCTGAATTACATATACATACAAAGATTCATTTCGATACGACAATTAGAACTAGGTTAAAATTGGCTTCTAAGATTTTATTACATTGTTAGTTAGTCAGATACAAGTGAAGCGTGTTAAAAAAATGTAACTGTAAGTTTGTTAGTGAACTTAAGTAAATAATTACTAGGATAGTTAAATTTATTACTGCGGCAAGGTTGGGATCCAGTGATAAGATTCGTGCGTAAGTATGAGCATGCACTGGGCGCAAAATATACGACTGCGGGCGAGTTGCGGCGTCCGTGAACTAACTCCGCTTGATTGGAATCTACCGCAGGGCACCGATAAATGAGTATAATGCATTCAATTGTACTGGAAGTGCTTAAATTATAAAATTGTTATTATGTCTTAGAATTAATTATATTATCTATACTAATTTTATAAAGTTCAAGAGATTATTTGTTTGAACGCATTGATCTCTGGAACTACCAGTCATATTTTTTATACCCTAGTTATTTGGAAAGGTTATATAACTTCACGCTACGATCCTGAGGAGTAGGACAAAAACTATAAACGTCGAGCAATCTGGCAAGCTCTATGCAAGTACGAGAAGTTAAAGCAACGTACACGGATGCGTTAGCGGCGACGCAGCGCGGTGGAAAGTCGTTCGAATAAATTTAACCGTGGTGAAACCGTAAGGTACATCTAGTATGAAATAAAACGTGAGCTATTACTGTGTAGGTTGCGGTTACGTAACAAGTTAAATTATTGTAAAAAAGAATATGGTTGATAAGTAAATTGACAACATGTTTCTAAACTTTACTACGCGAATAATCCTAGGAGTTATGGAACCACCGTAAGTAAGGGCGCGTTTATTTGACACCTATTTCTTCGCGCCTAGTCAACGTGCGGCGACTACGTGTACGTATCTAGAAATTGCGCTGTTATAGCAAAATAGGCTCTATGATGTATTTAGCTATATACTTAGCCAAGAAACAATTTCGCACTAAATGGAACGGACCGGGAGGGTGCACTGGGTCACGCGGTGACCGTGAGGTTTGGTATTCGGAAAAATTTAAACGTTGTCACCTTGTAAATAGAGTTCACATTGGCCATTAATGAACACGTGAGCGCGCGGCCGCACAAGTTTTTGCTTTGTTTAACCAGGGCCCTGATCCATCATAGGGATATGTATACTAGGGGATTAATATTTACAGAATTGTAAAGAAAGATAACGAATATAATGAAAACTGAGTTTATAACTAATCCATAATTTTTAAATCACCTGTTTTGATTGACCTGCTTTGATTGCAAAACTTATGTCCTATATTTTGCAACATTAACTAGTAGGTTCAAATGTAAGATCTTGTATTAAATTATTGTCACTAAAGACCCAAGCTCAGAAGTAGGATTCTACTAATTAATTATTTCTTTTTGAACAGTAAGATGAATATTATAATTATTTTTTACGAAGTGTCATGAGTATCTTATCTAGTGAATTTATATTAGTGTTGTATACAACATACCACAATTAAACTTGAAGGGAACAAGGCCTAGATGTCGCGCTGAACGCACTCACTAGAATCGATTTACACGATACGAAATTGCTTCCTCACGTAAATTACAATTACGAATAGCAAAGCAATTCATTCTGCAACAATACAATACTTTGTTACAATTGATTAAAATTGTAACTGATTTTTTTATAGCACAAACGGTTGGCATAGTAACAATCCAGAAACAACGTCGAACACCGAGAGATCAGGAATACATCGCCATTCTGGAACTGGATATACATTGGCTGATCCGAAAACGCAACAAACCATAAGAGTCATTGCGAAGGGTTTATCATCATTTGTATGGCGGTCGTGACCTTACCACCTCGATTAATTACTGAATATACGCCGGCTGATCTTGAAACGCAACACTTCTAAGCGTGCCATTTTGGTGTATCATGGTCGCGAGGTATTGTCGTGTCTTACCACACAACAAAATTGCTATGGTCTGCAACTTTGTTAAAATGCTTACTTACGTTTAATAATGTGAAACAATTTTATCCTAGATTGTATTATCGTGTAATGTCTATTAGTTTATAAAAGATCTGGATCTACACATATACTAAATAATCTAATTAAATGGCAGAGTTGATTAATAAGCCACTCTTAACTATTTAACAAGCGACCATTGTCTCCTCGTAAAAAGAGCTCGTACAAAAAAGAGACAATAAGTTGCAAAGAATTGTTGGATTAAAGCGTCGAGTCATTCATTCCCGAGCTTTAATTATCTTCTATTTAAACAAATCGCAATAAAGAGCCAATGTCAGCAGAGATGTTCCATTAAAAGGTTGTAAAAAAACTGCGGAACTACGGTAGTAACGTCAAACAAAGTCATGGAATGAGCCGCTTTTTTCTGTGTTCCTTGTTGGGAGATTAATTGTCATATGTGTCCAATAAAGCTTTTGGATTATAATGCCTAAGTAGTTAGTGATAGAGTTCATATCAAAAAAACAATTATTAAATTCGTAAAACTAAAAAAAATCTGTTGTAAATAACGTGTCTTAGTACATTTGAAACGGATAGAACGATGCGACGATATAGCTATGAACATCTTCGGATGGAAATGATTTACAATTGAGTAATCGTACCGATTGTACTGTTTAAAATGTTCCGAGTGCTGTGGTTACTTTTTTATTTTGCAAAAGATTTTGCTTAAAATTTACCATAAGTAAAGACCATTAGCACCATACTCTAGCTAGCTAAAGTTATATAATGAACACACTACCATTATTTTTAACATATTTGCTTACATAGAGAAAGACAAAAAACAGTTATAAAATATACCTAATTAACGTTTTTTTGAGGTATGTTTCTATATTAAAGAGCTTGAATCTTAGGCATAGCAAGGTACAGGCAGGGGGGGCAACTGCCCCACCCTCTAACAAAGTGTTGGTAAGCGCGTTTTAACACTTTTCTATGATATTAGTCGGCATGACAGCGATGACATTCGATGGAATCTGTCACCAACGGTTCCCGTTGTTTGGACTGAACCGTCAGTATCATCAGGTGCTTCAGTGTCATATTGTCAAGTTAATTTATTTAAAAACAACTTCATATTAGTATATCCTCTGACCAATATCCTGGCTACGCCCATGACTTCAATAATCTATTATAGGTTCAAATATTTTTGTTCGATTAAAGTTGCTCATATATGTTCGGCTGCATACTTGAAAGATGTGATAATGAAATTTAAAAACAGAATTCAAAAACGCACATGAGTTAAAATATTTAAAAACTAATACCTACAGGTTTGATAAAGTTTATAGAAAATAGATACTGTGCAACTGTTTCAAACTGTCCGCGGCGAGATGCAAGAGAACTTGTATGACGAGTTAGTAGGCACAAAAATTTTCAAATTCGATTTAATATTTATTGATAATAGATAATGCTTCGGCTTAGCCCGTATTGCAAAAACAATAAATACTTATCAGAGTGTCAGTTGCAGATTGTAATTATGATCGATATAAATAAATTACTTTTTATTACCTATTAACATCTTAATTCGTAATTACCTTATAGGAAAAAGAGTCATGTCAGTCCTCAAATCATTTATATAACTTCCACTGACATTTACATATATTATCCGGTCAAACATTTATGTTACATACATTATTAAAAAATTACTGGTTATTTATCTCTTAGGTATCCTTACGTATTTTTATGGTCTATAGATTTTTGTCCTAGTATATATTTTATATAAACATTTTTACAGTCTGTATAGTGAGAATATAAGTATAAGTATAATACAATTTCTTAAGAACACCTGCCATGTAGATAATTCAATTCCTTTGCATTATTAGCGCCGATACAATTAACTCCTATCCATATAAGTCAAGTTGGAAGCAAAAACAGACTACGAACAAGCACGTTAATGTTAGCCGCTATACCTGGTGTTACGCCAAACAGTCAAACACTGAGTAATTTGCCATCGATTATGTTAAGCCTCTGAAGCTATAGACAGACAGTTCCATTTAAATGACCCGAATAGACATTAAATGTACAATTATAATGATGGTGATTTTTTTTATTTTATTCATAATATGTGGGTTAGTATGCCTAAAAATGTAGCGTTATAAAAAAATCTGTTTTTATCATCATCATCATCTCAGCTAAAGGCGTCCACTGCAGGATTATTCGCCACAATGAGCGGTCCTGTGCTGTTTGCATCCTGCGGGTTCCCGTAACTTTTACCAGGCCGCGGTCCACCTTGCTGCACTCGAGAACTCTTCGGCCCCATCGGCCATCCGTCCTACGCCTACTGCCAATTAAGTCTAACAATTCTGTTTTTATGCTTTATTTCAATTTATTAATCAATTTTAGTTACACAACTGGGACTGCTATCGTATGAATAAACTAAATACATACTTCAACGCACTCAGGCTGTCAAATAAATATCAAGTATTTGTGAAGCAATGTAGAACTGTCCAGAACCTGAGCAACTCTTTTTATATTCTTTTCGGTTCTTCTAAGCTAAATTATTTATCGATTATTTATTTATTTATTAACACAATTCACAGCTTGAATATTAATAATATAAACTATATTTATAATAGATAATTTTGCCTTTTACATTTAGGTCTTTACATTTGAAATTGGCGTTTTGTTTAACTAGCCACCCAATGAAAACATTCATTTTAAACTATCTGTTCTTCAATATTGGAAAACATGAGCTTTAAAAAGATGTTTGAATAATAATTAATTTTGGTTAAAAATTAAGGGAGATATAACGTTGCCACAAAAACATCTTTGAGAAATATTACATAGAGATAGAATATCTAAAAAACTGAATACGATGATGCAACTTTCCGTAATGCTTTCTCGTATGTTCCATGTTATATACGACTGTAGAGTCATGTGTTAATTGTTCCAAGTACTCAATTATTATACGATTCAAAGGTGTATCGGAATGCAAGTTACCTGAACCGACTCTTTGTGGATGCCGCCCATTCAGACATTGATTATCTTTATTCATTACTTCAGTTAATTGTGTCTTAGTTTACATACATAATATACACGTGTATATAGAATCGTATATTTAGAAATTGTATTCTTATTTTTATGAAATTTGGAAGTAATTGAATTCTGCAAAATAGGACTGTGAGACAATTAATTATAATTATTGATATATTTGAAAATTTGATGTTTAAAAGTTTCTGCAATGTGCCTTATGGAAAGCACAGTGCATTCCAAAACAACGGCGACCATCGAAGAATCGGCATACCATCGCCGGCCGTTACTGTCATGCCAGTCTAGAAGCCTCTGGGTAGATGAGACAAAAGTGATTAACTAAAAGAGTCCCTGTCACTGGAATATCACCAAATGCATGATGGTCGTGATTCAACCAGGGTACAGATCCTTATTACCCCGCTATCCCATTTCTCGCGTTTTCCTTTCATAACAGTTGAACATTTTTCTCAAAGAGTCTTATCGTAAAGTAATTTATACGCTCGATCGATAAAAGTTAGAAGTCCACTTGATTCCGGTGACTTACGTAAAGTTCAACGGGAAAATAATTTTATCTCAAACTGTTTTCGTAAATCTGTTTGCATATTCCTTTCAGAGATGGAAATAAGAGAACGACATTACGTCCACGGCGCACTCTCATGGGAAATCTTTACAAAAACGCGCTACGGACAAACAATGGAGGCGACCACTCTGTTAGGACTTAAGGGCATTGCTAGACATACTGCATAAAAGTAAATTCGTATAAAATATGTAGGTATGTACGATTATATATTATGTTTTATTTTAATTAGGGTTTCATTAATTTTATATCAACAAATTTATCGAATTATTTTTCATTTTTTGATATTGTAAGTCTAAACCTAACTTGATTAACACTAACAAAATATTTAAAATTTAGTTCCATTGGAACTCAGAAATTAAGCTACTTTTTCACAAATAAAACCAAAACCTTTCGAATGGATTAGCATTCTGGTAAACAGGATTCCCGAGGTCATTAAAATTTATCATTTTTACATTGACTTGATTTATAAAATACTAGCTGTACCCGCGACTTCGCTCACATGGATATCTATGTATAAGTTATTTGTGTACCAAATTTCATCCAAATCTGTTCAGCTGTTTTTACGAGTACATGAGCGAGTAAGAAACGTCCAAACATACAAACTTTCACATCTTTTAATATTAGTAGAATACATTGAAATTTAGAGATAACATTGCGATTTTCCAATTTTTGCTTAATTGTTCCACCTTTATTTTCAATATATAATCCTTTAATTAATGGTCTGTAATAACCCTAACATTTATGTTCACCATAATCTTCCACACTCAGTATGTGTTCAGAAGAGATAAGAGACTCGGAATTATACAAAGTCAATATTATTATACATTTATGTAAACAGAGATAAGATTTATTGGAGAATTTGTTGTTTTATTTTGTTCGAGTTAAAAAAAGAAAATGTATCTATACATTTGCTATATGTGTGCAAATAATGTGTGTGTTCTTTTAATAACTGTTTATAAATTTCAAAAGTACCATAATTCAGAGAAATATATTTCCTTATTTACTTTATGTTGATTAAAGTAACGTGACTTTATAAAAAATCATAATTGGCAATAATATATCAAAATGATGGGAATTTTCAACATGTTATTGTATATATATAAATATTTTGGGTTCCTGACTTACGTAAAAGTATATTTACCACTTATTATATAAAACCGACATCGATTTGAAAAACATTATATGTAAATAATATAGGGGAGACTGGGGCTGGTTGTGATAGGGGTAAATAGTTACAGCGGCAACGGTGGCTAAACTGAAAACGCTACATTAACATTAGAAAGAGTAAAATTATCAGACTATCATCGGCCACCGCCCCGTTCGTGGCTGTGGCGCTAGTGTGTTTGTGAGAGAAGCCCGTGCACACTGCTGCCAAAACCACAGATTTATAAAAAAATCATTTTTTAGTAATATTGGCCTACAACCTGTTTTCCACAAAAGCAGAGTTGTGTGTTGTTGTGACATTTATGGTCTAATGCTTTCTTTTTGCAATAAGCCTACGTTGATACAGTTATACTTATTTGCGTTTTTACTACTTAACCTTAAAAGGGTTGTTTTTGTGTTAGGGCTAGAAGTGCCCCGTAACGTTTCTTGCTGATTGCTATAATTTTGGCTATATAATTTGTTGTTTTTATTTTTAGCACGAAGACGTATAAAAGAGTGGAAAAAGAGACTTATGATAAAGCAGCAGCTATTTTGGAGGAGGATAAAAGAAGTAAAGGCAAGATTCTACAAAAAATCCGCAAATTAGCAATTTAACTGACACCCCACAGAAAATTTATTGGCTTTGCAAAAGAGTCAGAAACAAAGAAAATAAATAAAACAGAAAAGATAACTAAGAAAAGAAAGTCAAATAATTCAAGAAAGATAATTAAACACGGAAATACTAGTAAGGGAGCAAAAACAGCTAAGAAAACAGGAAAGATTTTATATGACTCTAACGAAGAAGGCGTAGAACATAATTATTTTTGCCTCTTGTACAAAAATTCATTCAAAAACCTGAATAGTTACTTTATCAAACAATCCTATATCTATGTATAATACACAACGTAACAAAAAATTGTATCAGTTTAAAAAAAAATGTGACTACCATTCCCAGTCTCCCCTACATATGAAAAGATGATTTTGCCGCACTATTTACTTTGGGCCACAATATAAAGGAGTTCAATTTGTTGATTTCAAATTAATGTTTTCTATATTTCTTATAAACTTTTAATGGATTATATAATGAGAAAACTTGTATTGAATTTTACAAATAAATAAATTTAGAATAGAATTAAGAAAATCTGAAATAAGAAAATTGATTCAATTCAATCATAGCAATGCAGACAGTAAACTAAATAAGAACTCTTAAAAACTTCGAAATCAGTTTTGTCGCAGGTAGAGACTTTACAGTAGTTAAGTTTGGATAAGAAATTTTCGACAAGAGTTTTCAACTTATTTGAATTTAAGGTGATCTTCCGACCATGATAACTAATTTTGGGCGGTAGCGGATTTAGTTCTCGGTACGGTCAACTTTTATAATTGATCTGTTTTTACATGAACTTGATAATCATCATAATATACTCAATAAACAAACTACAGATAACATAATATACCATCTTCATTCATGGGTATGGTAAGTGTAAAGATAACTCTCAAAAAATGGTCCGAAAAATCGACAATCAAAAATAGATAATTAAAATAAAAATAAATAATTTTAATAACATTATGCATTTTTTATTGGTACTGCGCAATTATTTAATTTCCTTATTCGGTAGTTTCTAGTAGTATTCAAAACGCATTTATCTACCAAGCAGGTAAGTATATTACTAACAAAATGTACCAATAGGTAATTTATTTTGTAGTCATTATTCATATTTTAATTTATTTCAAATCAAGATATATATTATAGACATGAAAAAATAGAACGAAGTGAACACGTACAAAATACCTGTAAGTCAATGATAATTTTACGAAGAAATTTGCTTTGTTTGTAGATAGACATTTAATGTATAATATATTTGTAAATACATACTTAAATATTTCGATAATAATCAGGGCTGCATAGAAATATTAAAGTTCAAAATTTACCCAACCAAATCTTTTGTAAACATTTTACCGATAATTAGTAATCGAGCAATCAGATATTAATACTAAATAACTACTAAATTTGAAATTTATTGCAAAATTAAGGTTTCTTATATAGATTGTATTAAGATATATCAACCGATGTAAATCCAGGCAAGCAGGCCGGCATGACTGTCGCGACTGGCGATGGTTGTTTGGGTTGTTAATCACTCGGTGGTCGGTACTCTTTGAATTGTACTGTGCTTACCGTTAATCACAGTTCTGTCACTTTATCGTGCAAGTATAAAAAATATATTAAAACAATCATATGAAATCTGGATTAATTCTTGTAATAAATATACTAATATTTAATTTAATCAAAAAAGCACTTTGTGGACAGGAAAATTCAAATGTGTACTCTTAAATGCGGGCGCTGCAAAACACAGGGTGTGTAACAATTGTAGACTTATAAACAAACTCTATTTCAGTGGCATTCGTAAATATCAATATAAAGCGACAATATATTATATTAGCTGGCCCCCGTAGACGTTCGTTTATTTCCAGTACTCAATAACATTAACACAGCGCCACTTATCGTGTTCAGGGATATTATAAAAGCATTCTCCGTGAAAAAATACTTAGATTTATCAACTTTCATGGTCATCGGTCAAACGATGTTGGACTTTATCTATCACATATAAACTAAAATCCATTTTTGTAAATGTATATAGATTTTAAATACTATTATTTAGCTCAAAATTAAACTTCGCAAATTCACATATAGAGTATACGTGTAGTATATAGGTATATCTTTTAATTTAAAATCTCAGTAGATCTTATTAAAAAATAAGAATACTAACAAAATAATGTTTTTGTAATATTTTGATATCGTTCAAAGTGTTCAAACAATTATTTATACAAAGGAAAAAATATAGGAGTCTTTAAATCTATTAAGCAATGGATTGTAGATAAAAAGTTTGAAGTAGTAGGGATAGCTTTGTTTAGTTTATCTATATATCAACAATCCAGCTGTCCAGGCTACTGGTATTTGTTTAATGTATAAAAATGTACCGACGATGATGAATATAAAAACATTTTATAACTTAATTTAGTTGAGTTTAAAATATCGACTAATAAAATCATGTAATCCGTTTAGGAAGTCGTAACCGTTGTGCAACAGAAGAAAAAATATCGTCTGCTTTGGTTATTTCTAAAGACTATAAAGTCAGTTCATCGTTCGAGGGGGCATAATAAACAAACCTATGGAAGCAGATACGGGTGGTCGAGTACAAAACATTATGCGATTTGTTGACACGCACTGCCCTCGCCCGTTTCGTTTGTGTTTGGTCAGGAAGGGTAGATTAACAAGTGTACAATTTTTGTATACAGGTAGAATTTTTTTGACAAGACTCACCTATTTTAAAATGGTATGCTTTCTGTGATGTTTTGAGAATCCTATTTATATCAACGCACTACCGCATCGTCGTCAACGTACCGGTGTAGCCTTATCGTTGTTCACAGTTTCCGTACTTGCATACAACTTGCCAGATTGCTAGACGTTCATAGTTACTTCTCCGCTCCTTAGAATCGTAGAGTAAAGTTATATCCGAGAAAGTTGAGTCTGAGATCAGCGCGTTCAAACAAACAATCTCTTGAGTTTTCCGACATTATGTTATAGAAAGGGTAAGTTAATGAAAGAGAAGCTGATTTATTAAAAATCATAAGAAAAGCTTACTCACTCTACAGTTTGAAATTGGTATTTTAGGAGTTTTCGTCACTGTTTGTTGGACACAAACCAGCAATAAACGCTGTTGCTATATTGCAAACCATAGATACATTTCATTTAAGAAACCTATAACTTGATACAAAAAATTATTAAGCAGTTCACACGTGTGAAACATTCAGAAAAAAAATACGTTATTTAAAAACACTTTTTAAATATCCTAAATCAGGGCGATTCGAACTATCGACCACTCGTGCATACTGCCTATGAAGTCTGGTCTTCTCACACCACTAGGCCAATCCGACAATGACCACAATAATGAAAATCAGGACTTGCATTAATCGTGTATAATGTAAATGTATTCTATCTTATTCTCTCGTAGGCTAAATCCTGTAGATGTATATGGTTGTCTCTTTTTACTGTCGCTTTTTCGTTTCATCGAGTTTCAAATCATAACGGTGCTAAAAAGCTTTTACTTTCAAAAACAAAACAAAAATTCACTCACTCTAAGTTTGAAATTGGTGTTTTCGGACTTTTCGTCACGGTTTGTTGGACACAAACCTGATATATACGCTGTTGCTATATTACACTACACAGGAAATTTTTAATTAAGAAATTAGTAACTTCATAAAAATGTTCTGTACTTCTTAAGTCTTTTTTATTACACTTACTCGGCATTAGGAAAAACGATTTAAATATACCGAACTGTAATTACATCTAAAACGGTAATGTTCAAAAAATGATAATATTTCGATAGTCATCGTCGTCATAATGTTCTGCAAACACAATGATTTAACCTTTTAGATAACTTAGATAATGATTCCGAAACTTAGTGACTGTAGTGATGATTTTTGAAGTTGTATACTTCTTTTGCGCTCGTAGGATACATCACAATGTCCGTTCACCGAAAGATCAGGCTCATTTGCAGGGATTCAAACTCACGCCCATCGACGCGGTGTCCGTACACTCTGTTTAAAATGATGATGAATCACTGTGATGAATATTCCTTTATAACCATTTCCTCATTAGTTATTCAGCATTGTCAAACTCGAGCACAGCCCAAAATGTACCATATATAAGGACGTGCGTAGAAATAAATACATTTTAATGAGAGGAATATTCCATTTAACTGAATGAGTAACATTGTGTATTCAAACATTGTTAATAGCCAGGTTTCATGTAAAAATGTTTGTTTTACTGATAACATGGAAATTAATTACTGAGTGTGCAATGTAATTAAATATATTTTCATTTATTTGTATGTTTTTGAAATATATTAGGTAGGGATTGTTATATTATAGCATGGCAAATTGTGGGTACTGTACCTGATGGTATCCAAAAACAACAGAGATCACTGAGTGATCGGCAATCAAGCAAGAAAGTCTTCTTGGTAGCTGTATATACAGATTAATTGGTTGATACTGAAACGTGACAATCCAAAAGAAAGTCACTAACAGCTCATTTACACTCACGCCTCGAGGCTCGTCTTGTGTCTCGGACGCAGCTCGTTCGCTTGTCAAGTTAATCAATTTATGTTCACACTCTCGCGGCGCGTTCATTTGTTTTCGAACTATCAACTATAAGCCCCTTTAACTCGTGCCCAAAAAACCCCATCCGATGCGAGCGCTGCGAATGGCGAGACGAGCTGCGAGGCGAGCCATGAGCACACAGATTACACACGCGTCTTGTGGTTTGCCTCGCGGCTCTTCTCGCTGCTCGCGCGAGAGCGTAAATGAGGTATGACGGTATTATCACCATGTGTATAGTAGTCGCGACCCAGTCGGGTTAGATCCCTACCACCCCACTTGATTACTGGATATACACCGGCTGGTCCAGGAACGCGTCACGCCTAAGCGTGCTGCTATGGCGGGTGTCACATTTGGTGATATATGGTCGTTTATAGTTGAGGTTTGAATACAATTGCCATATCCTACCATCCACCACTGGGATGTGTATAAATATTACAAAAGCACGTGTTTTCTATCGTGTATTGTTTGGGGCCTGACTATGATTTCACTTGATATTCGTGTGATAATATGATCGGAGATTTTTACGATATGCAAAGTTAAAGGTAAAATTTACAGTTGTAGTTTTTGGAGGTTACTCCTTAAAAGCTATATAAGGCACACGGTATGAAAACATATGAGAAGTGAAATTGAAAGTGCAACATAACGCAATATCACGCAAACAATTTTTAACCTTAGTAGTATTAAATAAGGTGGAGATTTATTCAACTCTTTTCGTGGCTGCAGAAGCCGCCAGATGAGAATCGACCGTTGAAATGAGCGGGAACGCCGCGCGGGGCAAATGCCTGGAAAAATGCGACGTTGCTGCTACCACTACCGCGCTGCCAAGCCACGCGCTTAATATATTCGTTACATCGTTACTTACATTATTTTCGTCTCGTACGCAATGATGTAATTTTCTTCGGTGAAATTGACGGCCGGTATAAATTGAACATTCTTATAGCCTATCAGTTGACCAATGACATAAATTTCCATAATTCCATAAATTTAAAATAATTTATGTATGCAATATTGTTAATATATTTTATAAATATAAATTAAAAAAATACATTCATTCTACATCCTAAGAGATGACTTTATTTACTCTTCTTGCCAATTGTATATATTTTAAATTCCAAGACAATTCTTGACGAGTAAACTCCAGTCGCGCGTCGGAGCTGACACACACTTTTTTTTTCGATCTGACTACTCTTTTAGCCATAATGGTCCTGAAGCCTTAGACGGCTTTTACAGCTTCACCAGGCTTGGAGGTGAGCGCTTAAGGCACTCAGCCGCGAAAGTGTAGCAACAAGCTAGAAGGGTGCCAAAGTGGCCGAACTTGGACTGTTGCCGTAGTTGCAAATAAGTCGCGAACCCTATCCGTAATTCGATTTAAATTAACTATACATATATAAATGTTTCTTTCCTTGCGAGGAGGGAAGAAACATGTGTATCTATATATGTATTTAGTGATCTGTCAATTGTACAGTTGTAGAATCTAATTTAGAATTACTTTAGGATTGGCTTTAAATTGCAGCTGCTGCAAAACATCGATAGACACTTAGTGATAGATATTCAATTAGAGAATGGTAGCATGAAGGTAGGAGAACTGTATAACCTTCAAAATATTTTAAAACTGCTTTCAGCTAAAATCTCGGAACACAGCAGGCTATACAGGTCTATAACTTTACGTAACGTTCAACTAAACGTCCCAAATATAAATTGCTATATAAAACCACCAGGAGACAATAAAACAAACGAGAGCAACGTGAAATTTCAAATTCCCCCAATGTACTTGTACAACATAGAAATCGTGTAATTTTCACAGCGGAACAAAGTTAAAACCACCCCATGATTGGGCCAAGATAATGATTACAGCGGTTATCTGAAGCGGACGCATCGGATTTCGCATCACGTCCTGTTGATTGTCGAACGACAAACCGGCTGCCCGCCGGCGTTCCAATTACTAGCGACATAGACACCACCCGAACTCTAATGAAAATGTTGGCCAAAGAAGGCTCACAAAGACCATAGAATAATGCTCGTGCTATAGTTTATACAATGTGTAACTTTGCAATCCACTTATTAAATTTTAACATTACTGATTGATACTGACTGACTGATACTGATTGAAAGGCTAAATAATTAACAGTATTCACAACACATAAGAAATTATTACTGTTACAAAATACTATAAAAGTTCAACTTTTGTTGGGAATTTAACTGATTACGTAATGATTAGGTGCACTAACAATTTGCAGAACTGGCCACTTATATTAAGAATATTTAAAAACTAATTACGATATTTGAAAATGGAACTCTTTTGTTTAAAAGAAATTTTGTTTCATCTATTTATAACTGTTTTTCACATTCCGGTACCGCTTTAAATATTGCGTGTTTACGTTACCATGGATTTAACTCGTGAAAATTTTCGTAGTATGATTTACTACGATTTTAAGTTTATTTTCACGCCTCAACAGAGTGTTGCTCGGTTTCAAATTGCTTCTGACAATTAAGCACTATGCAAGTTCACTGTTTATAGCTGGGTTGCAGAATTCCAACCCGGTCGTTTTAATTCCAGTGACGAATTTCGTGATGGTCGTCCGTCTACCGCTGTGAATAATGAAAACATCGAGATGTTGTACGCCGTATGATCGAAATCTTGCATAAAGTCGCAATCTTGTACCATGCAACTACTATTTAGTGTTTTCAAAAATCAATAATTATTTACGCAATCAACGATTTTGAACAGCAGAAAAGGCTGCTAAATGGTATAAAAAGCATGTTTTCGAGGTCACCACAGGCTGTAAAAGCTTCAGGGCCCTTATGGCTAACAGTCACTTCGAAAAAAAAGGTCACCAAGGACGGGTGGGATAAATGTTTACAAATTAGTTTATTCGTACGAAAAAGTGAATTCAAGCTAAGGGAGACTATTTTGAGAATCAATAAATTGATTTGTGATCAGTTATAGTCTACAAATGTTTAGTGCGCCCCACGTATTTACCTAAAGAGGTAAGAAGATAAATTCCAAGATGAACGTCGTTTCTTTAACAAAAGTAAATAATGTATTGTAAAAACATATGTACAACAATATTGACTTAAATAATACTAGATGTTATTTCGTATATTATAAAACACGAACATGTAGAAAAATCCTTAAGGCCGGAATTTCAGGGTAAATATACCAGATAAAATAAGAAATTTAAATACTAGCCTACAGACGGATTTGACATTGTCTGATTTGTAAATATGTCAACAACTAACATCGTAACTTTAATTAAAATAAAAAATAAGTATACGATAAGCAAAATAATTATACAGAAAAAAGAAACTCTATATTTGAGTTATTTCTGCGACTAAGAGATCCATTTTTGATTGATTAAAATTATCATTGTAGTCGAAAGAGCTTTCAAAATAGATATAATCGAATTTACATTCGAATCATGATGCAAACAAATAAATGAAGATGGTATTTTTTTTTAAACGACACTTTTTTTTTCGAACTTACTATACTGTTAGGCCTTGGGGCCTTGGAGCCTTTACGGCTTTTAAACCTTCACCGGGCTTGGGGGCGAGCGCTTAATTAAGGCACTCAGCCACGAAAGCTTTGCAACAACATCCGAGGGAGCCAAAGTGGCCAAACCTCGGCTCGAACTGTTGTAGCGATTGCAAATAAGTCGCGATCTGGCTAATTCCCTATCATTCGATCTAAACTAAGGGAGAAGGAAAGGAACATGTGTATGTGTATTTAGTAATGTGAAAATGTTTGTCTAACTAGGCAAAAAAAGAAAAAAAAACGTCCGTAACAGAACCTATGTACCTATGTGGCGTGCATGTGTGTAGTGTGTGTGTGTGCAGTGTCATGTGTGTCTGTGATAGCTACTGAATGTAGAGTCAATGTATCGCCCGAGCAGCTGCTTGGCTCAAGGACTCCATACCGATGGATCGGACCTAGGCTTGAGTTGCCGCAAAGGCGGTCATGGCGGGTGTGCAACGACTTATCCGAAAATTATTGCTGAGTTGCGATGTTCTTCATATTGAGTATACATTACATGAAATGTGGTTACGTTATGTATAGTAACAAAATTAAGTATAGGTAATAAAACGTATAAAATAATTTTGAAGGAGTGAGGTATCTGAACAATTACTTTGTTTGTAATATAAGCGACTTGCCGCCCGCCCGTCGATACTTTATACACAGTACGCTTGGGATACAATCAGATATGAAAGATTATTAATTTTGTAGTTAATATTTCGGATTGATTAAACTTTTTTGTTTTAATCTTCTTTTTGTTTTAGTCATCTTACGATTTGAATGTTCAGACTAAAATATGTATTAATAGTTATTGTTACCTCATTTATATGGATGATGGTTTACGTATACAAATTATTACCGACTTTATTAACATAAATGGAGAACAAAGAATATAACATTACATATTACCATATCACGTTACCTATAGATTTTAAAGACATAAGTATATATCTAAAATTCAATAACGTACTATAAATATAGGTTATAATTATGTAATAATTAGTTTTAACTTGGATAATATTTACCGTTAAGTAAATATTCATTAATGAACTTATTTTTCTTTCATTGAAAATTGAAATTGAGAACAGCGCCGAAGTGAAACATGATGAAGTTAACAAGAGTCAGTAATCAATTTACATTATTGGTTATCATTGATGGCTAACTTCATTACGTTGTTGGCACGCGGTATAAAACTTTTGGAGTTTTGTTTTTGTTATACTACAGAAGTACTTATAACTTCTTATCTGCGTACATAAGTTACACACAATGAGAACTCATGAATTTCACTATAAATAAAATGCTGACCGATTACATATAAATTTCATCGTAATTAAAATCAAATACTAAATTCAGAATATTTTAGATCTATACCTATAAAAATATGAGAAGTATGTCCATTCTGTTACTGTTGCTATTATTCTATGCCTTTTCTCACGGACCCTCGTCTCTTGGTTATCAGGACTCACGGACTAATACCACCCGAAGGGCGCCGCCCAATCTGCCGTGGCGCTTATCTCAATTTAATGGCTTCCGTATTAATACCGCCTTTGTCTAATTTGAGGATACTACGCCCCGGCCATTGTTTAATCGACCGGTAAAAATTTATGCCTTCCTGGTAACTTTTGCTTTATATAAAATTTTACCGTTCGGTTATCGAATACGTATCATATGCTGCTAAATCGAATTTTGTTGTTGAAATATAAAATTATAAACCTATAATGTATGTTTTTTTATTATTTTTTAGTTAGATGGCCCGGTAGATATTTTTTTGTTTTTTCCAATAGTAAATAACTCGACCACACATTCACATATCTAGATTATTTCCTGGATACTTTTCCAGGCTTATGACGAACAAAGCAAAAAGTTGCGCATAAACATAGTTATAATCGTAAGTTACTTTCTTAGTCAGATCGCGACTTAATTGCATACGCGCAACAGTCCGAGCCGAGGTTCGGCCACTTTGGCACCCTCGGATGTTGTTGCTTAGCTTTCGTGGCTGAGTGCCCTAAGCGCTCGCCCCCAAGCCCGGTAAAGCTGTAAAAGCCGTAAAGGCTCCAGGGCCCCTCAGGCTAACAGTGTAGTCAGTTCGAAAAAAAAAAAAAAAAAAAAAAAAAAAAAAAAAAAAAAAAGTTACTTTCTTGATTTCATAATAAATCCAATGGAAAAAGCAAGTTTGGTTTATCCAGAATTTTCCAATTTTTCTGGTAACTTTTTTCAAACTTTTTTTAACCTTGCTCGGACTATAATTAACATTTCAAAAACATATAAACCGAGTCTGTATAGCCGTCCTCAAGTAATGCGCTTACCAACGAACGAACCATATTTATATGGATGAACGTTTTATATTGGCATAATATGATGTGATTATTATTGTTTAGTAGTGGGGGCTGTTGTATACTATATACACTAATTGATTTATTCAGTGTAGTTCCTGTTTCTTCTTATTTGGCATACTGGGAAGCAAATCAAGAACCTGACTAAGCTAAATTGATATTTTTTTTGCCTCATATAGGCTTGTCATCAGTACCGGCTTTATTTTATGTGTTAAAAGTTAGATAGTGTACAGGCTATTTATCCATCAAATTACTTGATAATTTTAAAGGTTTTAAAAATAATTGAAATAAATAGAAAATAAAATTATCTACCTTAATTACAATGGGAAAAGGATACAATTTTATGGTAGCTGTGCGCCACTAATTCACCCACCTTAAATTTCATCTGTTTGACACATTATTGACTACTTGCCTACAAATTGCCATACTGGTTGAAGTTTATGGTTATTGCTCTGCTCCTAAGGGTTGTAGCGTAATATTTAATAGCTTTTTCAAATTTGACTTGTAGTTCCAGAGATTAGCGCGTTCAATAACATTAACAAAAAAAAAATGAACTTTATTATTAGTAGGTATATTATGAAAGATATATTCTGACATCGTAAGCAGCGCGACTGCGCAAAATACACGTAATATGAAAATTAATATACAATTCAAGATTATGTAATGGGAGCTCAAGTTCTTAATAGATAATTTCCCTTAATATATTTGGTGATTATGAATTATGGCATAAAAATTAGAATTACATTAGGAATAACCTGAGAACTGTCAGTTACTACAGTTTTGGCCCGGATATTACAGTAACTGACCCACGTCCACGACCCTTTCTCGGAACTTTGCTCGTAAAATTATTACGTAATGTAACAAGCGATTGTTAGACCAAGATGAGCGATTAACAAAGCTTTTAGTAGGACCCACTAATATAGTTGCAATGTTATATTAAACTTCGATATAAAAAAATCCATCAGACAGATCAGAATTTTCTTGATTGATTACCCATCTGTATATCGTAAACAAAAAGCTGACAAACTAATCCAAGCTGGGATCAGGTGATGGATTAAGGTCTCAAAAGAATGGTTTAATATAATATTTCACTACTTAGTGTTAAAGCACCAGAATTCTATGGAAGTATTTTTTAGTAAAATTTTACAATTTAGCAAAATTATAATATTTTTTATATCTTTGATAATCAAGTTTCCTTAGTTTTGGATTATAATAGGCAAAGTTAAAAGCATATTCTAGAAGTTTACCAATAATACTTAAAACAATTTTTAATCATATTTTTATATTGAAATATGAATAAACGAACACGAAAAAAAATATTCAGATAATTATAAAATAAAATACCAATGCTTAATTTATTATTTTAAGGAGTTATTTACTATTTAAATATAGTTTTAATTAGTAAAATGTACTTTTACACATTTTAAAATTCACTGATATTCACGAATAACCTATAAACTTAGCTTAAGAAACCATGCTGATACACTAAAACACACGTAAAGTAGTGAGTGTGTGTAGTAGAGTGAATCGTTCAGTATAAATGTTGAAAGGGTAGCGCTGAGTCGGAAAGAGCCGATCAGACGCGATGCTGGTCGAATGGCACGTAGCGCCGTTCCAGCAGAACGCTTTTACTCCCGTCAAACATGGCCATTAGGTGTTTCACATAAAAATACTACTTTTTACTAGCAATTATCTGGTTTAACTAAAAATGCATTAAAAAGAAACAATATTATAGAAAAAGTGGACTCATACAGTTAAATTTACCAATATTGTTGATGTGAAAAGAAAACTAACATAAAGATTACTGATTGCAAACTGTCTTAGAAAAAAAAACACTTATTGCAAAGTAAAATCATATCACTAGTTGCCCTTGACGAGTAACAGAGATTAATCATAGCTATTGTCTTAGATATATAGAGTAAAACTTATATTAAGCTCAAAGCGAGTATTATTCATGGTTCAAAGTAATCAAGTTCGGACGACGGCAAGAGAACACCGGACGCGACGCCTCGAAATGCAAAGATATTTTTTCCCAAATGCGGGTCATTTTCAAAGGGTTCGACTTATGAGGGAAAAATCGTCAGTCCCTTTTCGATTACTGAGGCTGTGGATCAAACCGAGACGCAATTAAGTGGAGATTATTCTTTGTCAATATATAAAGGTTGCCTTTGTCACCGATATTCCTTTAGTGTTTCTATACAAATATATATATGTATATTTTGTACAATTATAACTTCACACAATTGTTGAGAAATATCGGCTATTTGTTATCAAAAGAAATAAATCATGAATAATAGTAACTCATGATAATAAATTTGACAAAATATAAAACGTAGTTTAATTCAGTGGATATTGAAATATACTTAATTTTATAAGATAAGTCAAATAAAGCAGGGACAACAATATTAAACGATGTTAACATACACTTACGAAATCAAAGTAGCAATATGAGTTTATCGAATATAGAAATGTGTACAATATATTTTGTTAGAAAACAATATATTTTTACACAATAATATAACACAGTTTTTTTTAATTATAAGCCAAACTAACAAGAAAAATAAAAAAAATAATACAAAAGTAGATAAGTATATGAATTTGAAAATCAATATATCGTGAATAGCAGGCTTATATTAAAAAATACATACGGTTGTCCTGCAGTGCATGGACCGTACTTATCACAGCGTAAAACACACGCGTAACATATTATAAATCCTTACTAATAATAAAAGGTAATGTCTCTGTGTTTGCTGCGTGTATGTCCGTCCGTTCATGTGCTGAAGATTCACTAAACTGATTTACATAAAACTTTTTTTGTTGGAAATAAGTATTCCAACTTGAGGGTAATAGCTAGCCAGGCGGGTATTAGAACAGCCCTACCACCATGCTATAGTATCCTCACGATGTTTTCCTTCACCGAAAGCTCAACCTCATTGCAGGGACTCGAAATAACGTCAATCGACGCGATCTTCGTACACGCTACCACTGAGCCATCATTGCTTGCTACAAAAAGATCCAGTAAATATTTAGGGTATATAATAAAGTATATTTTCTTTATGAAACAATAGTTTGTAGTCAGTGGAGCCACAGGCACAGCTAGCGTAATACAAAATTAAAACACACCCATATTAAATTAATATAAAAAATTGATAACTGTCGTTGTCGCATTACCACGGCAGCTATTTTTTGCTGAAAATCATAGATCAACAATAACTAAGTCTACGCAGATGTACCATCTATAGCTTATTTTTTATTATTACGCGATGTTCTGGAACATTTTATGCATATTATTAATTATTTTCTGTGACGCGTGGATCCCGTCTATCAGGTGGTTTTTACTGGTAATTATTTTTGTTTTCTTAAATACAAATTCTTTGATTGCCAATTAAAATCCCAAATTCACTTAACCCGTGCACATTAAACAAACTATATCAGAAGAACTTTTGTTTTTATAAGTTATTCTTTTGAGTTCTATTTGCTTGTTGGCGTAAATCGCTTATTCTGTTCTCTATATCTGCTTATAGTGCTATTAGTAATATCATATAAGTACGAATATAAAATAGGATTACAAAAACATCCACCGAAACTACCGTATAAAGTTCATAACGATCGTCCACTCATAAGGCTATATCGCTTATTGCTTCCTTTGCCAATATTTTCAAGCCCCGAGCGAGGTACGAGTGTGGAATCTTAACATCTTTACGTGTTATACATTTAGAAAATAACCCAACAAAACTATTTCTTTTTCGTAATAACCACTTCACGAATGACCAAGGATGAAAGTTTCATGAGAGAATATTTGCCGTTGAAATGTACTTATATTATGATAAGAATGCATTTTTAAAATTGTTATGTGGTTCTGAATTCTAATGCAAAATTGTTCTGCATTGAATTTAAAAATATGTTTTATTATTTCATTCATATTTATAACGTGCTGTGTTAAATTACCTTACGAAAGTCAATACCAATTAATTGAAAGCTGTACTCGCAGTAGATTCATCTCAAACCACGTCGGATTAACAGCAGCCTTCAACTTAAGTCATAAAATGATACTGATTCATTAAGGTTAAATTGGAATGATAAAACAGCTCAGAAAGTGGGTGGCGTATGAACTATGAACATCGAAGCCGGTTATAACTTCTTTAATATGCACTCAAATGAAGGGATTTTTAATCAGATTGTCACTTTTTATGAAAAGTGGGTCCTGTATGATCATCGAAAATGTCCGTTGCAATAGATGGACACAGGGAAGGCAGGCAAATCATGTCCTAAACGCAAAGTGAGTAAAAAAGCTACTTGTAAGTGTATGGTGGACCTACGCTGGCAGTTTTCATTACAGCATCTTGAAACCTGATACAACAATTACGACAGAAGTGTACTGTGAAGAACTGCAAATGATGATGGACCAGCTCATTGTCAAACAACAAAGATTTGTCAATTCTTCTAATCAATTCCTTCCTCACGACAACAATCGCATAAGAGACTATCTTACAAATACATAAGTTACGACTGAAAGCTGTTCATCATCCACCATACTCACCGGGTCTTGCTCTCACTGATTTCCAATTTTTTTCCGAATTTGGATAGTTTGTTGTAGGAGGATAATTTCAAATCGATTAGGCGGATAAAAACGCCTTGCCAGAGTTCATTAATTCCCGTCTTCAGGAATACTAAAGCAGAGGCATCAGTAACCTTTCATTAAAATGGCAAAAGTGCATCGACAATAATGGTAAATACTACGACTAACGAAATATATAATTTCATTAAAAAAAGTTATATTGTTTCTATATAAAACGGCAACTCCATAGGTAAATACCTATTATAATATTGTTTTACATTTTTTACATATTTATTACTTTTGATTCATTACTTACCTAATCTATATCTAATCTATCTATATAAACAAACTGATTGAAGGTTTTCCGTTGTGCACGTATCACGCAAAAAAGACGATAAATTTTAATAAAATAAAATACGCTTTAGTTACTTGGTCCTTCAAAAAAAAAAATATATGTAAGCACTACGTGTTAGTGCACTAGTATATAGATATACTTGTTACTTTTTATTTGATTATATTTTGTGCTAATATTAATTTAGTTTAAATTGCCGATTCGTTGTAACTAAAAGAGAGAAGAAAAGTGCACACTATCCGCTGTACTAAATAGATAAAAAACAAAAATTATTAGAAGCATTTTACTTTGAACGATCATTAAAAAAATACATTTGAAAATGCATATGCTTTAAGAAGGAAATTTTTGCTGTGATTGTATGCTAGCTATTAAAAGCTATTAAAAGATATAATTGGCAAATAGTAAAAAAGAAATATCATAGCCTTCGAGGTTTGCTAGGAAAAGTTTCAAACATCTATAATTTTACACAAACCTCAAGAACTTCTATGTCTTTATATTCAAAGTTTCTATAGCCAACATAACTAAAACAACATAAAAGAAGCCAAATGCGTTTCCTACTCCTTTATTTTTGACATTAACTCCAAAGCGGATATTTATATCGATAATAATAATAAAAAATATCCGTACACCAATACTTGTTTTACGATGCACATTAAACATCATTCCTAAAAGAAAATAAACGATACTTTCGAGTTGTACAGTTCGTTGCGCCTACCCTTGTGTTTGTTTTGGATGTAATGTTTGAGCATAGGTCTATAAACTGCATTGGAGTTGACTTGAACACTTGTATGTACGTTGCAAATACCAGAATTATAGGAATCAGTGGTGTTAAAGTCATGTTTTATGAATTTATTAGTAAACTAGCTGTTCCTATGGCTCGCTCGCGTGGACTACTAAAAATGTATTGTTTGTGCAGAACCCTAATTATTTTTCTATAATAAAAGTAGTCTAATTTATTCCTTATAACATCAGCTATCTGCCTGTGAAGGACCCGTCGAAATCGATCCAACCGTTTCGGAGATTATGCGGAACAAACAGACAGACAGACAAATATGAAAAAAAATGTTTTTGTTATAGGTACCGTGTATATTTTCATATGCATTTAGTAAAAAGCCGGTTATATTGACATTACACACAGACACTTCAATTTTATCATATGTATAGATACACCAGTATATTACGAATACTAGCTCTCTCTTCCTCTGGACAAAGAGGCAGCCCGACAGCTTATGTTATATTACAAAAAGTCCATGATAAGAAGCAAGATGTAGGTTTGGATTTGAGGTTGCAATAGATTCCTTCACACGTTGGTATAAACGGTAAGTAGGAGGCTGATCGTTTAGCTAAGTTAGCATTCATAAATAGAATTATATTTACTACTGCTCCTCATTATACCGAAGTTTTAGCAAAATATAAACATTTATCCTTTAATAAATTAACTGGAAAGAGTATTTCGACCTTAGATCGAAGTAAAAAGGAATTTTGTATAGAACTCTGAAAAGTAAGCATTCTCATATACCGTGGTCCACTAATGTGAAAATGTCCAGAAACCTAATCGTTATCGCCCTTAGGTTGCGTTCCGGGCACATGGACTTGAATATTTTGTTTTATCTGATGAAAAAACGTAATACGTCTAATTGTGAACATTACAATAAAGTTAAAGATAGGCATGACGTTTTGATGTAATGTGTTAGGAACAAAACAGAGAGAGAAATCTATTTCGTCTCAATATGTGGAATTAGGTTGCCTTTTATGCTATATTGTCCAAACCTGATAGTACTGATGCCCTTTTGGTATACAACTGCATTGTTTGTTATTTTAATTAAAATGCATTTATGTAACTAGTCCGACGTAACCCAAAGGGCATAAATCCATGAGAAAAAAGAACCATGGATTACTTAAAATGTTCGATACTTTTTGCATACATCATACATCATGCTGGGTGGTAAAGCATGACTACCATATGCCAGGTGTAACACTCCCTATAGTGTATATCCAGTAATTAATCGAAGTGTTAGGAATCTAAAACTGACTGGGTCGCAACCACATTGGCATATAATGATAAATCCGTCACAGTGACAGTCTATTTTGGTTGAAGAAAGACCGCTGAAGAAAGACTTTCAAGCAAAGTACCGTCACAATTTGCAAAGCTGTAATATAAACATGATTCACATAGTTTCGCAACCTAAAAGAATACTCATCTGTCGAAATACTAAAATATGTTATTTCCCTAGATATTTAGCAAATCATAATATGATTTATTCGGCCAGACTATCTTAACGGAGCCACTGAAAATATTCAACGCTTACAGTCCACATTCGCCTTTGACTTCACACTCTTGAATTCTATATTTTCACTCCTAAGATCAACTATGACCAAAATTTTAAACATTTGTTTTTCAATATGATTCTTATTTTAATATTCACTGAGTTTATTTTAGTTTGAAACATATTTACTTTAGTCACTTTTGTAATACTAATTCGTAGTTACTTTAGAATTTCTACGTAGTTTTAACTTATATTTAAGATTATCAAACACAAGCCTAATGGTTATACAAATAGGGAATAATTTAGTACAACGTGAATATGTGGGTTGTTAGGTTACTTTCCGAATCAACCCTCTCAGCCAAAGGGGATCCCTGGAGGCATGATCCCGAAGTCCTCATTTATCATGCTTGTCACGTGTTGACCATCCCTCGTGTACACCACTATATATAAGCATAAAAGTATGCACATAAATCTATACATTTCTATAAGCTTTATACTTGAATGCTCGCCTTATTTTTCTTCTAGTAACTGACGAAGAACTCTTCTTACACACCTCGACTCAAAAAGGTATTTACCCATAACAGTTTAGTAAAATAGCATCAATGGAATTATGAGTTATTGTTACGGGTAATATATTTAAATTATTAAATTTATAGTAAATCATTGAAAAAAAAATTGTCTACTTATGTACATACGCACGTAAGAAGTACCTAATGCTTCTTTGGCGTGACAAAACAAATAGGTATAACTACAAAATTTTATATCGCGTGTTAACAACATGATGAAATTAGCCACCAATAATAATAATTTGAATTAATTAGATACACAATGTATTTAATTGTATAAAAATTATTTAACAGTGTAAGTAGGTATAGACATTAATTGATTAATTAAATTTAAATAATGTTTATTTATATACCGTTAAAATATATTTACAAAACTTTAGAAAAGTCTGTAAAATTAATTTACTCATATAATTTCGTCATATAAAACTTCCACCGTATGACACGCGCGCAGATCGCTCCCAGGAAGTTATTAATTTAAAAATAATTATAGGTAACGAATAAAAACGGTAATTTTTTTTCTGAACTGGTGACTTTTTTTTTCGAACTGATTATATAGTTAGCCTTAGGGTCCCTGGAGCCTTTGCGGCTTTTACAGCTTCACCGGGCTTGGGAACTGGTGACAAAATTTGACGTTCATAAGTCCCTTGTCAGTATTGAGGTATTATGGTGGTAGTACATAATACCTCAATGCTTGTCAGTATGAAATTATTGTATCCTCTGTATACGTAAAATATGCTTTACGTTGTTGTTAGTAAGATGATACTTAATGAACAGTAATAAAACAATGACTAGAAATTATATATGGTAAATCAAATTAATTGTATACCTATATTATGGGAAGTAATAAATCTATAAAAATTATACAGCTGTATGTCGTGATACAGATTTTTTAAGTTATAGGTACTTTATAAAAAAAGTCATTAAAATGAATTTAAATTATTATAATTATTTTTTGTGGTTATATTTATTTTATTATGCCAAAGAAGTATTAACTTCTTAAGTGTGTACATTAAATACATACACTACATAATACATTAAATACATACATAAGCAATTTGGGAAAATTAATTTGAAAGTTGGTATTTACATAATATTAATTTCTTATTAATAGTATTAATAAGACGTAATAGTTTTAGTATAGATTTATTTTTAGTAATGGAAATCTCAAATGATTAATGCATACATTCGCAAGAATCTGAGCAGATGGCGGCGCGGGTACTTTATTAGCGTATTGATTACACTGCGGAAACTTCGATGGATATCGATAATGCGAACTCAGTATGATATTGTGATTAATAATGTTAGTTGAGAAGTTGCATAATTGATTATTCTAGGGAAGTGATGTTTAGTTGTTGTCACGAACTATCTTTTTTGCTTTGTTTTGTAATACCGCTACAGTACCTCCCGACCTTCATAATAATGAAGCAATGATGGCTTAGTGGTAACGTGTACGACTTCGCGTCGATTGACGTGAGTTCCAATGCATGCAATGAGCCTGAGCTTTCGGTGAAGGAAAACATCGTGAGGAAACCATAGCATGGTGGTAGGGCTTTTTCTAATGCCCGCCTGGCTAGCTATCACCCTCAAGTTGAAAATCTGTCGCCAAGCAACAATAGGTGTGTTCCGGCAGCTGCACTTGAGATCCAGTCTTCCACTAGGTTTAGCGTGTTATCATCTTAGGCCACATCGTCACTTAACATCAGCTGAGATCGTGGCCACTATGCTAAACCTATAACGATAAAAATTGAACTGGCTTCATTGATTTTACTGTATATTACACTTGATATAATAATATATAAACATACACAGCTTATGTAATTATATCTTAATAAAAAAGGTACCTATTTATTTTTTAAATATAACAACGTATTATGCATTTGTCGTCACTATTAATTTTCAAGTTATTTTGACTATTATATGTACTTTTTTTCAGCTATATATTGACTATGTATTAATGATTAAATTTGTACAATAGGTTTTATTCACTTTAAACTACAAGTTCAACTCATTTTCAGGCGAAAATGACGAATATCTGCAGGGCCAACGAAATTAAAAAGTAATAATCTATATTAACAAAAGAAAAACACTACTTATAAGCAATAGTTATTTTTGTTTTGGTCAGTTTTACTGCTTTCTCTGTATGTAAACCAGACCATTATCTAAACAGTAAAATTTACAAAACAGGTATAAAAACAAATCAGAAATCAAGTTAACAAAATTATTTCTATTTTTTTTACGCATTCCATGTATATTTAGTTAAAAAAGTTGTATAATAATTTTTCAGTTAATTTATAACCCTATATAAAAATTCTTGAAACAAACGAACGAAGTGAGAAATAACAAATGAATTAACCACAATAGAAAAGAGAAACCGAATTAAGGATTCCGTAGTGAATATCTTTTGCGAAAAAGGAGGCTGAAATTACGGTGGGCTGTGATTTGAATTTATTGCCCTAAGGCTAATTTTATTTCGGCGGGTTTCGGAATATGGCCTCGCTAGCTTCTTGCCCATTACCAAGACAATATTGTAAACGATGCCTCAGCTTTACACTGTATCTTTGTACAATCAAAAACAGAATTAATTGTTTCTTTTATTCTGTTTTGATGTCGAGATATAGAACATTTATTATCTACATTTTTAGTAGAGCGCCACTATATGTTTTATTTCTGTTGCAATAAGTAAAAAATGTTGTAGGTGTTTTATTTATTGATACATAGACATGTTTAAGTCAAAGCTAATACTAAAGCCAATATACTCGAATACCTCTAACCGCACTTTTCAAACTTCCAGTTTTATGGGTAGCCATGTTATTTTAAGAAAATAATTTATTAAAAATCCGTGGTATGTCGTGAGACATCCAAGAGACTTCTTCTTTCTGTTTACGCTTGGTATATAAAATTCAATTATTATCGTCATATTTAATTTTGAAATAGCGGTAAATTGATATTCGGAGAATTTTAGAAATACAAAAATTAAAACAAAACGCGAGTGAAAAAGATTATCACGTGGTTCTTCTGCACTAACAATCAAACCCTATGTGGTGAGGTATGTTACTATTAACGCACACAAACTACACCCAGACTCAGAAAAATAACTTCTGGATGCCACAATTAATTTTCCTGCGTGAGATTCGAACCCAGAACACTCAGCGCGACTAATACTCGGTTGCCTGTCGCATTTGCGTTTTCGTTCCGTACGCAGATTCAGTTCGTGACATTTCACTTTATATTGTTTAAGGTACCTTAGACCCAACTTAATACACGTCGTATTAAGAATTTCGCTTCAGTAAAAAAAAAGCAAAGTTTTTTTATTACCGAAAATAATAATTAACAGTTTGTATGCGATTGTACCCAGACTTACATCTACAGGTGAATGCGGCCTGTTAATAATAAAAAAGCGGAAAAAGGGAAAACTCCGGGGAAACGAGCACTGTTTATCGGGAAACAAAGGCAACTGAGACATACAATATGCATAATGATTGTACTAAATTAGGAGAACAACCGTACTTTTTATGCCAACTTAAATTGCTTATTGCGAACCATTGTGAAGTTTTCACGATATAATAAATAGTAACTTTGTTATCAGTACAAATTATTTAAGTTTATCAAATTTTTGGTTACGTTAATTGCTTTGATTTTTCAGATTCCTATAACAAACAGAAAATGTATATTTGTATAGGTAATATGATGGTTAAGTGATAGCATGTATGTACATCGCGACGATAGACGTGAGTTCGAATCCCTTGAGCCTGAGCTTTCAGTGGAGGAAAACGTCGTGAGGAAACTATAATATGGTGGTAGGGCTTTTCCTAATGCCTGCCTGGCTTGCTACCACCCTCAAGTTGAAAATTTGTCACCAAGCACCAATAGGTGTGTTCCGGCGGCTGCGCTTAGGCTTCCAGTTTTCCACTTTATCTTGGGCCACATTGTCACTAAAGATCAGGTGAGATTTTGGCCACAACGCTAAAACCTTTAATGATTAAAAAAGGTATAAAACAGTAATTTGTTAAGATTCATGGGTTAATTCATGACCGTTTTATGACGAATAACTTTTCTATAAATAATGGATTTTTTGTTTTGGCATACCTCGTCTATGAAGCTTTGCAAACAGGCTCATCCGACGGCTCGTAGAACATTTCATTTTGATAGTATTTTATTTTTATGAAAATATATATATCGGTGACTACATTACACTGTCAGAATAAGGCTCACTGCATATGCACTGTTTTGACAGCCGAAGTAAAATTTACGATCGCTCACCGGCCGCGATAAAACCGCCTTTGTCACAGGCCAACACGGCAACACTCACGTTTTACGACCAAATAAATTTCCAAACACTATTATGATTCAAATTGAGAGTGGACCCACAAAATACAAACAACCCTTTTATCGAACTCGCATTCAAAAGATTCACAAAATATTTTTACAAAAACATGTCCCTACAAAAGTGTTTTTTTTCTTTTCTTTTAATGCCGGTTTTTTATACGTTTTGTAGAAGTCACGTTTATAGCCGGCACTCGTTATTAATAAATTACATCGGAACGGTTATGAATTTTTCTTTCAGGAAGGATTAGTGAGATGCTTAAGCAGATGCTGCTTTATTTTTATGATGTGAAGTATAAATCCGAAACGTTAAATGAAACATCCGTTACGATTATATCAATGTGGTAGCGTTTTAGTTTTAATAACAATGACATTTTAATGATAATGAGTAATTACATAATAAACTACAAATATTAGTTTCAGTAAAATTGCCATTCAAAAAAACGTAATGTCTTTATTTAAATATATCATATGTCACTGGATAATTGCACAAACCGAAAGTTTATAAACAATCAAGTCAGATTGTAAACTGTTGGTAGATTGTGAACGGACACTAATAATAATATTGAATTTTTGTGGTTATATGGTTATGTCTATTAAATAAACAAAATCATGGGGGGTTTAAAAATGTGAAATTTCAATGTCTATTATTTTATGTAAATAAGCGTTATGATTACTGTTTCTCCCTAACTTAGAACAAATCCAGTTGTTTATAAACCTACGAAAATATAGCAATTGGGTTGCAAACTTTAGTGTCCATTCACAATTTATCAACAGTTTACATTGTAATTAGAATGTTTATTAACTAACGGTTCGTACCGTAATCCAGTTATTTATATATGTTTCCCTAAAATTATAAAATTGACAGCAAAAATCTTTGATGGCACAAAAACACTGATCTTTGTTCGTTGTGCAATGTAATATGATTTTAAGCTTACAGCCGCAAATGTATTGTACACAGAACATAAAGCAAACATCTTGTGTTCTATCCAGGTTGAAAGCCGCTTAAAGTGTCTAGTCTGCGAAAGAGTAGGGCGCTCGAGGAGACAGGTGAGAGCTATGGATCAAAGGGCTCCATTGACCCGTTTGCAGTCGGGCTGTTAGCATTTACAGCCACTACTCTCGGCTTTGATATTCGTTCTTGAAGGATTGAATTGATTTTATATTAAAAATTAATACATACAACTTAAAAGAATTTAGAATTTGGTATATAACATTTGATTCATAAATACTGTTGTATATACATGTTATTATTTGCATTCAGCCGTTACTTGATTATACTGCTTTTTTTAAAGATAAAGTGAACTGTTATTTGACATAATAATGTACCGAGTTGTTCTAATTAAATATGCAAAAAGTAATGTAAAAAACCCTAAGCTTGTTCATATAAATTAGAAATCAAATAAGATTAAAATCGAAGGGCAGTTTGCGTAATTTTAGTCAATCGATTACTAGATAATGCAGATTACTATAACTGAAGAGATTTCCACATTATCGCGTCTCAATTAAATTTGTTGCTAATTATAATTATTAAATAATTGACATGAAAACAATATCGCCTTCTATTTTAGATATAGTCGCAAATATAAACCTTTGTGAATATGCATTATGTAAAGAAAATGAATATTACATTTGGACAATATATGGTAGGGGCAACGTGAGTAATTTTTAATCTACAAACCAGGTTACCTAAAGAGGCCAGGTCAAGCCTGACCTACAATGAAGATATAACATTTGGAGCAAATCTGTTAACAGAAAAAAATAAGATAATTATTTTTCTGACGTAATAGTTATTTTTAATATAAAATCATAAATAAATGTCGTAGCAAAGACGACGCGCACCATTTTTGGTTTTTGTGTGTAAATATATTTTTTATGTGTAAATATATTTTTTAAGCATTCAAGGTGGTAGTGAAAAACGTCAATCATTTTAAGTACAGGCAAGCGGAGCACTGTAATAAATCAATGTGATTTGTTATTGAAGTGTTAAATGTCTTTACGATATTGGACCGAGCATAAATTTAAGCGGGCAAGAAAATTACACCCTCCGGTCGCCGTGCTGGGAATGATCTTAGATTTACGCCTTAGAATATTGCTGGCAAATGTACTTTTGGGTACAGTATCGTCGGATGTTTAGGTTTCAAACTAATCCGAACGTGGCTTATCGTGAAAGGGGAGTGCAAAGATTTACAACTACTCTCGCTATAAGCTTATTAAAATATGCCGGCTTGTAAATGGCTGACTTTATCTTATACCGACTAATTAACGGAGCGTCTGGGAAATATTGAACAGAATCCTTTTTTACGAAACTGTTATTTTTCTTAAACCTAGTTTATTATAGAAGAGCTTAATGTGAGAGATAGCGTTTAAATATGGTATTTAACTCATCATTATCTGAGTGAGACGTAGACGTGACATCCGGTAATGATTGTCAGTTTACCCCAAATTTATGTGTATGGAGTCTGTTGTCTAAGGAACCGTAGATTTATTTCTTTATTTATTTTCTACAGCTTATAATTTAAATTTGTCTATTATAGTTTCCTTACATCGTAATTATCACTTTTATACATTTTTGATGTGAAACATTTAATGGCGCGTTTGTAAGTAGTAAAAACGTTCTGATGGGACGTCGCTACGTGCCCTTCGGCTAGCAACGTAATATCAATTTATTTTCGCTACTATGGTTTTATACTTTATGTAGTAACAATCTATGAATTAAAAAAAATAAGATTGTGTTGATATCATTCTCGTAAAAGCCAACTAAACATGTATATTTTAGCATAACGGACTGTGGTATGTGTGGAGTACCTATCATATGAAACGGCAGATACCCAAGCCAACCTCGCTAACATGAAGTTTATGGCGCTCATACCCGCTTTATATCATATTCATCTACTGAGAGGCTTCGCTATGGTATATGTAGATAAGTATGAAGACAGTAACGGTCGAGGAATAGTCATCTATCACGCTGACCTCCGAGTTAGATATCTGTATCTGCAAGTAAAGCCGAGTAATTTTATTTAAAATAAATACCTATAAGAAATCATAGCTCATTGGTTCTCATGGTTTTACCCGAGATTTTGTTGATGTGTGACAAGTACCTATCATTTGTACCGACAGCCACAGCTGAAAGCCAGCATCATTTCTAAACTTAGTAAGCTACAATCTTCAGTCACAAGGGAGATTATAATCATAAAACTATACATATAAAGCTAAACATAAAAGCATGAATAGCTTTTATGTTATGAAGTGGCAAACAGGTATACAATTTATCTAATGTTAATCGGTTGCTGCAGTCTATATCTATTTATAACCAGCCTCAACAAGAACCACAATCTTAACAGAAGCCAGTGATAATTAAGTTGCTGCTCGCGAGAAATTTGTTGAAATGCCACAAAATTTTGGTTTAATATTGATTTATCTGGCCAATGCTAACATACTACATCTATTACGTGGTCATCAAATGGGACATTGTCAATAATGTAAATTTTTTATTATCTGATTTAGAAATTTTATTACCAGAATAGTCGGGCTGCGCTCGCTGGAGGTGGGCGTCCCATCAAAGCCTTCACGCATGAAACATGTCACGTGTACTCCATCTAACAAAAAAAGCGCCACAATTTACAGTTTAAATAAACTATTAATCAAGTTCTTTACTGTTCATCTCACGACTTCAAGTTGTATACGGTAAATAAAATGGTTGATCAAAAGGTGATGTGATGATAAGTATCATTTTAAAAGAATTTTTATGCAAATTCATTGATTATGCAAGTGACTTTCTGTAGCTTTTAAATTGTTATTAATAAATATATTCGTTTCCGATATTCGTTAGAGAATTCTAATTGTTAATTTATTCCTCTTGTTGTATTTCCTATTTCTAATTATAATAGATGTTTAGTTACATCGTTAGGTTAATTTAAATTGAAGATCAATATCGGTAATTCATAGGATCCGGTGATGCCGAGAATAAAGTAACTGCCCTGAACGTTTAATATATTTACCAAAACTAGTTATTGTACTGATTGAGCGTTTCCTAATGCCTTGCTAGCTACCATCACTAATATGTAATTACCCAATCAAATAACTATCGTTGTGTTTCAGTAACTGATGAGAGATTATCAGAAATTCTCCAATGCTAGACGTCTTAAGAATTTGGAGAGAAAACTTCGGACAAGAGCATTGATGAGTTTTTGGATGGGAAAAAATTCGTGATATTACGAATTATCGTTGTAGGTTTGGCGTAGTGGCCACAATCTCACCTGATGTTAAGTGACGATGTGGCCCAAGATGATAACACGGTAAACCTAGTGGCTCTCAAGTGCAGCTGCCGGAACACACCTATTGGTGCTTGGCGACAGATTTTCAACTTGAAGGTGCTACCTACCCAGGCGGCCATTGCAAGATGAAGAAGAACTTCCACAAAGGATGTTATGGAAACTGCATTTCAGAATGAGTTTATTATTTAGACTTCTCGCATTACTATCGTCGGCTGCATTGAAATTCATATATTTAGATTGGTCAACCGGTAGTCTATATCTCGTTAAAATTTATCAATTTTAACAAATATTTATTACTAGCAACGTCATCATCATCAGCTTGTATCTTTCCAATGCCTCTCCTAAGGAACGCCACTAAACCTTCGCAACCAGTTGATTCCAGCCTTTCTGCGCAGTTCGTTGCTGCATTTTGCAAAGAGGTATTCCATACTTTGTTTGAGTAAACGTGGTCTCCACTCCAGAACTTGTCTATCCCATCGGTTATCTTTTATGATCAATATAGATCTTAATTGTAGGTCCATAAGGTTATATATCGTTTGAGCAAGGTAGTATAAAATAAATCTTAGTCATAGTATGTAGGTTTATTCAAAAATCGATATGTTTAACTAATTTTTTTACAATCATTTTTATATATCTCTTTTACAATTAAACTGCAGACATTTATGGGATATATTCCGTTATATTAACTAAATTATAATATGAAATATTTTTTTAAATTCAATTTATAATCGTGTATTTTTATTTTATTTTTTATCTATAATTTTATTATTGTGCTTTTTCAAATTAGTTACGAATGTATAATCAATTTATATAGTTACTGTCTATACCCGTGGCTTTGCGCGCATATATTCACTATAGTTATTTACGTCCCGTAATTTGTTTTACTCTTATGTTAAAAGTATTTTAAAATTTATGATTTTTATAGTTGTCAATTTCGAAATCACATATACTTACTATGTACAAAATTTCATTAAAACGGGTTAAACCGTTTTAAGTTATTTCATACACACAGACTCATTTTTTTATGTATAAAATAAAAAAAAAACTTCTATAAACTTATTAATATCAATTATCGATACAAAAGTACTAATATTCTATAAAGTATAGTTTATATGGCTTCGATAATATTGAACCAGTTTATACTCTTAATAAATAATGCCCTCATGTAACTAAATAGTTTTAATTCGCAAAGAACTCAAACAAAAACATAGTTTATCGGTTCTGGTATACAGCGGCTGTCACATCAAAGGAATCGGTAGCACGTTACGGTTACCTGGCTTGACACATCGACATTGGATGGACTGTCGTGAAAATTAAGGCTCTTGAAAAACGTAACGGATGGCAGTCCAATGAATGCGGATAATTAGTACAGTCCTTTGATAGTTGAATAGAATTCTTTGTGATGGTACAGTAATTGTTTGTTTAGACATTAGCTTTCCATTCAATTTTTATTTGTGGTATTTTATTTTTTGTATCTATAAGAGATATTTTAATTGAAGTATGTTTTTATATGAGAGACGAACCTATGTACTTAGTAAAATGATGAGTTAAGGACATAAACTATTTTATTTGTATGTCTTAATCCTGATCTTTACAAATACATAGGTTAGTACATTGTTGGTAGAGGTCTGTACAAAAAAAAAACACGCAAGACTATTATTATTTTTGTTATTAGTTATCCTAAAATATAATATAACTAAAAGCTACAGTAGAAAATTGTTTATAAGCACCTATCATTATGTCGGGCAATAATACTTGTTAGTATTAAATTTTAGTTAACTTTAGTATAAATATACCTAACTAGCTATGTTAAATTTACTGGACGCTTTGTCACTGACGCAACCGTATAGCTCGCTTATTCTTGTTCTCACTTCTCGTAGTTGCCTACAGCTTACCAGATCGTTTGACGTTCATTATTAATACTCCGCTCCTTAGGATCGTAGCGTAAAGTTATATAGCATATAACCTACCTCAATTAAGAGGCTATAAATGGTAAAGGATTTTTTCATATCTGACCGGTACTTACAAAGATCAGCGCAATCAAAGAAAAAAAAAAGCAAACAATCTCTTGAGCTTTATATATTAGTGTACATTATAAGAAAATTATCTAATAATATCATATTCAAATAAAGTAATAAACCGTAAAATATCGTGACGTTTACATACACCACTACATGCGTTTGGCTATCTGTTTTATGTGGTTCACACATTTCAAGTGAAATACAACGCCTCAAAGTGAGATATTTTATTAAAATGATAACTCTTACATAATTGTAAATTCCTGGTTAAATCCCTACCGAGAAGAAGAAACCGGTATTAACTGACACTTATAAGTTATACCCCTTCACATTTGTATACTAAAAAGACAATACAGGATGGCTACAGTGCATAATTGTGGGTCAATGTATGTTGGTTATTTTATACATCCCACACGTTCTGCTCTATTGGTCCAAATTGCTCCTAAACGTTACCAATGAGGCGTTTGTTGTTGAGTATTTACGGCACCTCCAAGTCTTACATTGTAGCCGGTTCCGATGTTATAAAATAAATTTATATGTACGACTTGCACTTATGACTGTGTTTGTACGATTTATGAATAAAATTGGAAGTAAAAAAGTAATTTGGTGTAAGAAATTTATTCTCAGAATATTAACTCCGTTTTACTAATAACAATTTTCGTTAAATTTATATTTTAATAAATGTAATCCGATGATATTTATTAAAATGTACAATCGTTTGTAAATATATTTTAAGGATATTAATATACTTCGGTTAAGTTCGGTTTTGAAGGACTTTATAATATTCATTTTTATGATATGTCACAAATGTTTGTGCCAAGAAAGTACTTATTTAATATTTATTTTTGTATATGAAATCGGTTTTACTAAATAGACAATATCTTGGATCAGAGGTATTCAAATATACATTAACGGTGATCTACCACAGAAAATTTAGGTAGCAAGTTATTGACTACGCATTTACACATATAAAAATACAATATTTCTGAAATGGGTTTAACTACATTTTAAAATTAAATAAGTAGAATTCACTAATCACAATTTTTCTCTGTGTTGTTGATGCGTGAATCTTTATATTATTCTCGTACTTTTTATAGAACGGCCAACAAACATGATACAGGTATTGTTGCCACATGCCTTTGTCCTTTCAATTTCTCCTATTCCTTGGAGACATCATTGGATTTGAAATACGCGCGCAAATTCGCCGCGTAACTGTACGTCAAAACGAAAACTTTGTAATGGCCGCCGCGGAACTGCAACGATACACGCGCTGTGAATAATTTCGTGGTAAATTGTATAAAAGTATCTAGTGAAATACATCTTTCTAGTGCTCTAGAAGTGTTAAGACTGTTCAAGACGTCCTCTGTGTGAAGTTCAGGGTGCACCCTCGGATCGTGGTAAATACAACCAGGATACGTGGTGAATTCCCCTACTGCTCCATTCTATGTGTCTTTTCAGTCGTCGCATCCTCTTGGTTGTGATTAACTTGTATTCTAGCATCCTACGAACAGATGTGTGAAATAGCTAGCTTGCTCTGATATACGAACAGTACCGTCCAGGTATATTCGTTGGTTAGCCGTTTACGAAATTTAGATTTCATTATTTTCATTACTGAAAACGCTAACTAGCACAATAAAGGAGATCTAAATAATACTGTTAATTGAAGAAATATTTCTTCAAACACGGATAAACATACATAAAACATCTCTCATACATCATCATCTCTTTATACATAAAATACCAAAATTAAACTAAAACAAAAAAGTTAATACACGTCTCATTGTATGAGTGAATACATTCGTGAGAAGTTCATGGTTAAGTGCTTTTCGGGAATTCCCGTGATCGTCTCGGAAAACTCTCGTGATCAACAAATTGAACGCGATAGACTGTTTGAACAACCCTGCCGTAGATTAACAATGTCGATAAAGTTTCAATGGTTAACGGGATATATTGTGACACTATTATCTAAGATCCAATAAATAGACGAGTTCTTAAGATATATTTTTTAAAGGTATTGTAATACACTTCCATGCAAAATACAGCTATAAGTTACCCAAAGTGGCGGTTTAAAACAGGGATTAATGATTAATCTTAAAGTTGTTTTATCCCGCAACAGACTATGTAACGATGCAGATTATAAGGGTGTAACAAAAAAATATAAGTACCTAAGTCAATGATATTTTTAATCAGTCTATAATATGCTTTAGTACTTAGTAGTGATATCGCACAGTATAATGTGATGAATACTTTGTATTATGCTTGTATTTATGTTGTTTTTTTGTTTGTGTTTTGTTGCTTTTGTGTTTATGTATGTATCGTCGGCATTTATGTATCTCCTTCTCTCTCTATCTCATGGATTCATCTCTTTTCTTTATAGGTTTATATTTGGCCATAATCTCACCTGGTTAACATGACAAGTGACGGTGTGGATAAAGATGGTAACGCAACAAACCTAGTAGACGGGGGACTGACTCTCAAGTGCAGCTTCAAGAACACACCTATAGGTGCTTGGCGGCAGATCGTAGTCGCCGATGTTTTTACGAGTATATTGTACTGACCATGAGATTTAGCGTAGTTATATAGTGATTTTGTCCAATGAGAACAATCGACTTTATGTTTAAATGTCTTCAAATACAATTTGTTTGATTAACAAGCAACAGGCACAATAACTTTAAGTCAGCGTTTAGACGAACTTTGTCCGTTATGAAGCCGATGATATTAAACTTAGACACGAACGAGATGTAGACGAATTGAAGTTTATACCGAATTCGCACGGATTAATTTTCCGCCAAAACTGATTAAGCTTAGACAAATTAAACGTTGAATAAGTTCGACAACTTGGCTACAATTACTCCCGAGATGTAAATCAGGCCGTGTTCGATAAATTAAATTTTGATTTGGTATTAAAGGTGTGTTTTATTCTTAAATTAACGCCCAGGATTATATATATTTAAATGAACATATATACATAAGCCGAAGCCCCTTCTCTCGCCTTAGTAGGCTGAAGGCACTCAGCCACGTAAGCAGGGCAACTAGCTTAAGGATCCCTTCAAGCCTTCCCTGCTTATATAATCCGTGCGGTCACAGAGCACGCATGTTACTTTTTTTATCATTATAGGTTTGGCGTAGTGACCACTATCTTACCTGATGTTAAGTTACGATGTGGCCCAATATGATAACACGCTATACCTAGTGGAAGACTGGTTCAACTTGAAGGTGGTAGATAGGCTGGCGGGTGTTAGAAAAAGCCCTACCACCATGCTATGGTATCACCACGATGTTTTTCTTCACCGAAAGCTCAGGCTCATTGCAGGGATTCGAACTCACGTCAATCGACGCGAAGTCGTACACGCTACCACTGAGCCATCATTGCTTCAACACCCAGTCAGTAGTAGATGTAAATAGTGCGAACAGTAGGTCATTAGTACGGATTAAATAATTACGCCCACTAATATCTATAAAAATTGATGTTTGTACATACGTACAAACCTATCAACTCCAAAACGGTTAGAGGGATTTTGATGAAATTTTCGGACAATCTTCATATTAGCCCAGTGGGTGATCTGGTAAAGTTTGGTAGCGATCGGATTAAAAAAACCATAGCAACGCGTGACCGGGTTTTCTAGTAATATTAAAAATCTGAAAGTTTTTATGTTGATGTGTTTATTATTCATTCACACAAAACGGCTGAACGGATTTAGATGAAATCTGGCCCACAGATATTGTATAAACTGGATTAACACATAGAATACTTTTATCCCGGTAAATAGCTTAGCTTAACGACTGTTATCAATCTATATTTGTGATTAGGTTGAGTTCGTTAGTGAATAATAATTTACTTTCTTTTGTTGTTTTCACTTTAATATCTGCCTTCTAAGTGACAAATTTTGTAAGGTGACATTCTGGATTATATTACCCTACTATTAGTATCCGGCCATTAATACATATGAGGATTAACCCATGGGATATTTTTTGTCCTAGTATATGACATGGCTTAACGATTGTTATCAATTTATATTGATTACCGATACCCACGTGAATGAAGTCGCGGCTACAACTAGTAGCTAATATATAAGAGAGTGTTGGCAATACAATATTTTAAAGTATGCTTAGTTAGTTTGGACACGCGATGAAAGATATGAATGTGTGTGGAAATAGAAGCTAGTAGCGACCGATAGTAACTTATATGGATGAAATAAATGAAAAGTAATTACCATAGGGAAATTAATTAAAACAATGAAAGGATGATGTGATATGTTAAACTTTGCTTCATCCTTTCTGTTTAATCCGGTAGGAAGATAGCATAATGATAGATAATCATAAGGACAACTCCAATAAAAAACATATAAAAAATATTTGATTAATTTTCTGTTTAATTTGGTGTATACTTTAGATATATATCTAGTAGTTTGTGGATCAAATAGTGTAATTTCAGTTACCTTGTATGTATGTAATGTAATATCGAGTGGACTGTATGTTTTAACGAACCAGTGTAGAAAAACATGATCTGTTGTTATTTGTCGATGTTCTATATATAACACAGAGTATGATTACCAACAATTTATAGATAAAAGGAGCGTATTAGAATTTATTAAGCCTCGTCGTGAAGGAGCCACGTACAAAGAAAGGGGATGTTAATGTAAAACTATTTGATGTTCGTACCCGGGGCTCCCAGTTTATTTGTTTACGGAGTTCACAGAATATTTTTTGAGGAGTCCTGTTTCGTAGAGAGCTCCTTGTGTGGCGTGTAACTGTTTGCACAATTTAGTGTGTTTATTCCCTTCTAGTGTTTGTGTGCGAATAGGGATGTAAAGTATATTACGTTTACGCGGATCAAGATTTATTGTGGTATTTGTTAAGAGCGGTAGCGGTTAAACAGAGGTTTTTTGTAAAAATGTGCGTCGTTAAAATTGTATTAAAGATGGATAAAATTTGCTTTTTTCGTATAACAATAATTATGATTTTACATATTTTTATATTCGTTGTAGTTTTTCGGGTTACATTTTTATGGTATCCTATTAAGGTAAAACAAATACAATGGAGATTGTACCTTTATGGTAACAATAAGCTGTGGAACTATTTACTGATCAAATTGGCATCTTTTTGTATCTTTTGGTGATTGGTATTTAAAGATGTTCAAACCCACATCAGTCACGTCTATGACTGTTAATAGACCTAATGACTCACTCTAAGCTGTCATCAAAGTTAGATATGTACTATTGAGACTAATTGTCAACTATTGTGAAGAGCGTGAATTAAAAAACTTAATGCTTTCCGTCTTCAGCTTTTAAATTGCACTGTTCCTACTCACAATATAAGACGGGGTTATTATTGATATAAGCTTTCGTATGTTCCATCCCTACGTAGTAACGTGTTTATATTTTCCCTTTGCCTGGTAACGTTGTTTACTAATTGTTCGACGTACGTGTTACACATTAAATTTATATTGATATTTGGTTTGTGTATGATTTTAGTAGGCATTTTGTTATGGGCTTAGGAAATTACCTCTATAACTATTAACTAAAATACTAGAATATTCTACCTATCTATATATTGGGATTATTTCGCAAATACGTATTTGTTTGTACAAGGTCTAGACGTGTTTGTTTACAAAGCCTAATCCATCAAATTGTTTTATGTAAAATACCAGAGTTTTCAAGTTAACCTTTGTGACATTTATAACATATTTTTCAATTTCATTACTAGAATTAGAGCCGAAATAATTTGTACAGCAATCGAACCTTTTTGTCTCGAACAACTCTGAAACTAGGTAAGTGAGATACCTTTTGAAGTGAGAAGAATTTACTTATCCCTGGAAATTCTACCTATTCGAGTTTCACTGTTTTTTTTGGATAAGCAGAGGTCGGTGCACATTAATGACAATATTTTAATTTAACTTTTATTTGTCATTTGTACGCAACTTTGTCCTACATATTGAGTTGATCAAGGCTCAACGGTACACAATTATGATGTGTTGGATTCTTTGTGATTTCTTTCGTCACCAAAAAGAATCATAGTAAATTAGAATAATTTATTTTAAACTAGACGCAGTACCGCACATTTTTTGAATATTCATTATTTAGCAAAAACTCATAAATTATAAATAAAAGCCCAATTAAAAAATGTTTTACAAAGTATTTTTATCGAATATAAGTTTCTTATGTAACATTAACAAGCTGTCTGTCATTAACCTTTGATCTACTTTTAACGACAGTTAGATAAATATACGTACTTTACTTAAGGTCAATATTACATAAAAGGTGCGGGGCGCTTCACTTTGAGACCGCAAGCGTTAGTTTTCGCACCCTTCGCTTGGCAATCGTAAGTTTTATTCAAATACATTACTTAACATTCCTGGATTTATTGAAGTGTGAAAGATTTGACATTAGTATAAAATGAAGTCGCTTCCGCTGTCTGTTCGCTTAGATCTTTTAAACTATTCAACGGATTTTAATGCAGTTTTCAGGAATAGATAGAGTGATTCAAGTGGAAGGTTTATATACATACATATTATAATACAGAAGGCAGACAATTTCAAAGATTTGTAATGTAATGTCGTAACATACATATTTTTGTGCGCTTAAATCGCAAACGCTGGCTAAACCTAACGAGATAGATCATATTAAAGTTCTACGGAATTGTATATCTTAAAAAATCGATAAAAAGTCCGCGGTAGTATATATTTATCTCACACTGCCCCATATTAGTATCTACATTGCACCCGTGCGAAGCCGGGGCGGGTTGCTAGTACTTAATAAATAACACTTTAAAATTATATAAACATCCTATTAGATTGCAAGTTGTCGCCGTCTTGTCGGCTTGCAACTGACACGTAACAAACTGACTAGGAGACTTGATGTATGTAAAGTGGTGACAGTGTATACTGATTGGCTCCAAAACACCACAGCGAATCACACAGAGGGATGTTTCGTGATCCATTCGGGCATTATTGGTCCAAAATTATAAATTACCTTATTAAAAATAGAAAGATTATTGTTGTTACTTACCAAATTTAAATTAGACACCCGCATTTCAAAACGTCATAGTGTCTGCTTAAGTACGTTGCCAAACTCGTTACAAGTGTAACAACTCCCCCTTTTTGACTACCTTTTAAGACTCACACTAAATAAGCCAATCTCAATAAAATAAGATAATATCAATGTTACTTAATAATACCATGATCATTTAGTTAATGGGCCCTTACGTTATGAATCAAAACACAGTTGTAGAAACAAGTTCTTTTATTCTGGTACTCAGAAAAATGAAAGAGGATAAATCTAGTAATTTTAGAACTTAATCAAACACAAGACAATATGTATATGGAAATCAAATTATTATGTAAATCTAATATCAACTCAGGTCATTGCAGCTATGCTATATCTAGAATAGTATGTTTGTGTGTATATTAATAGAACTATTAAAGGTTTTATTTTCCCCTAAGGGCCCTCGAAGTGGAAGAGCCCCGTGGCGTCCTCAAAAACTCGCCTCTTAACAAGCACTATAATTTTGTACTGAAACCCAGCATTCAACTACCATCAACATTGTTAGGAAGTTTAAGAGTATATTGACGCTAAATGGTATTAATAAAAGACACAAAGGTCAACGATAACCAACAAGTAAAAAGTGATTCTAATGAGCATTAATAGGAGACATAAAAGTCAACTATAACTCTTGAAGGCTATTGGTTTTACTTCGATAGAAGATTTTACCCTTACATAGCAAACCAAAGACCAAGGCAGCGTATCATGAGATAATTAACCTATAATCAGTTATAATTAACCAGCTACTCTTGACATGCATGAACCAGTCATCACTATCGAGCGAAATAAATTTACTGGACAAAAGAGGGTCTATGGGGTGAGGGAACATGCTGTAGGTGCCAACTCATTCAACGACTACTGGGACTCCTACAATAAAAAACCGACGATACAAGCCTGTGAGCTGGACTCACGTCAGTATAGCTGAATAATTTATAAATATATTTATACATGTCACTTGTACCTCATTCTGATCCAATAATAGTAATCAAACCTACAGAGATTGTATAGTAGATCATGTATGAGCTTAGTATAATCTTCATTGTGTTTGTTACAACATCATAAAAAATACATCTGTAAAATTACAGAAAATTAATATAAACTATGTATTTACAGTCTTTATAAGCTTATTAGCCGTAGTGTTAATACTATTAATAAACACACTAAATTGCCTATTTGTAACACAGCAATGTCCACACTTCACTACGGATTCGACACACTGATACGAATTTACTAATATTTAAATGGGATCTCCCTGACTGCAAACTAATAAAACTCCAATACTCTCCGTTCAAATATTTGTGATTTTATGGGTCTCTGCCGCGCTCAGAGCGCAGCTCCATTTCCAACGTACTCCAATTCCAGATCATCTCCAAAGCCTGTTTTTTTTTTTCTATTCTTTCTTGTCTTTCTACATTCCCCTAGTTAGCGTGTCCCTTTTTTCTTTCCAATTCCCATTTTTCAATTTTTTATATTCGAAAACGATATTGTTCTCTATGATTGTCAAAATACCATCATGAAGGTTTATTATAAAAAAGAAGGTTTATATATTTATTTTTATTATTAATAACTTTTATTTTTCCAGTATTTAATACAATGAGTATGTACCAATATTTGTTTTATTTTAAATTCTATTTGATTAAAATTGAGGAATATTTTGAATTTCATGCAGTTAGTTGTATCATTTTGTTTTATCTCTTTCTTTATTTATAAAGGTACCCAAAATGGATCTGTTATACCAGGTACAAGAAGATTTTTTTTATTCAAGAAAAATATTTGTATCTTTAATTGCTGCTGTATATACCTATTTCTCATAAAGAAAATATTGTGTTACTTATAATCCGTAATCTATGACTACCTCTACGATTGGATTTGTTGAACATTAATTTTATATAGCATCAAGTAAAAATTAATGCGGTAGATAGGACTCTAATCAGTGATTTTCGTGTTTGCAATGCATTATGATCGGTAGGCAGAGTTTTTTAAATAATTATCGTAACCTTCACTAGTATATTTATTTGTCTAATAACCCATGACTCACAATTAAAACTGAACGTTTTATTTCTTTCAAACTGAGCATCAATCACGCCAATTAACCATAACACACCGCCCACACGTAGTTAGCTCTAAAGACAACAAATCACCAAAGCTTAGTGACACAGGCGAAAAACAAAATCAGTCCGTATGGTAACTGAAAACGGGCGTATTCAATAATCCATTAAACCATAACGTTGAGTTTTGACAGTTGACGTACGAGCACGCTGTCGACTGACTGATGTATGACCTGAGGCCAAGTGAAGACCGTACTAATTGTCGTAATAAACCAATAGGTAACTCGAATTTGAAATATAAATTATATATGTATGTTAACCCAACAGACGTTTTTCTACACTTTCTGGTAGTTAAGGCACGACTACAGCGCCACCTACCAGGTTGAGATTTTGTGATTTTATTTTATGGCACTAAACCAATTTTCAGGAAGTAACATTGAAATGGGTCAGTAAGTGGTACAGTGGCACTGCATTCACTAGCTAACCGGTACCTAAAAGAGTTGATTATTATTGTATCCATGAAAATGGCGGTTATTGTGAATATTTCAAAAATAATAATTAAATCCATCATTCTCTTTTAATTCTAGACACAGGGTTTCCTAGCAAAATTTATAACTTACAATCTACAGTATAAATTATCGTAATAAAGAAGCAATGATTAGGTTCCATTCCCTACTTCTGTAGAAGTTTTTTGAAAATCTATGATGGCCGTTTTTGTTATCTTTAAAATCGATGTCATGGTTCTATATAACATATTTCTCTATCTTTTATAGTTTCAATCTCCAATCCAATCCAATGTTACAATATTGCGAATATAAATCATTTTGTCCTATAAATATAGAGTTCGTTAATAACGACTAAATCACCACCTAACGGATCCTAACATAGTAAGGATAGGATAAGCACAGTTAAAACCAAAAACAAAAGCGACCACCGAGAGATGGCCGGTTATCGCTGTCATGCCGGCCTGCAAGCTTCTATACATTAGCTGATCCCACAAAGCAAAAAACCAAAAGAGAGTCACTGTGATAGGCTGATCATAATGTGCGTGATGGTAGTGACTCTACCACCCCGCTTCATTATTTGATATATGCACCCGCCACGACCGCCCTCCTCTGCGGCAACTCAAGCCTAGGTCCGATCCATCGGCATGGAGCCCTTGAGCCAAGCAGCCGCTCGCGCGATACAAGTGACTCTACAATCACTAGCTTTCACAGCCATACATGACACTGCATTATACACACATGCACAACACACATAGGTACATAGGTTCTGTAAGGGACCTTTTTTTTCTTTTTTTGCCTAGTTAGATTAGGCAAAAATTTTCAGACCACTAAATACACATACACATGTTCCTTCCCTCCTCCCAGGGGGCAGAAACATGTATATATGTATAGTTAGTTTAGATCGAATTACGGATAGGGAATTAGTCAGATCGCGACTTAATTGCATACGCGCAACAGTCCGAGCCGAGGTTCGGCCACTTTGGCACCCTCGGATGTTGTTGCTTAGCTTTCGTGGCTGAGTGCCCTAAGCGCCTCGCCCCCAAGCCCGGTAAAGCTGTAAAAGCCGTAAAGGCTCCAGGGCCCCTAAGGCTAACAGTATAGTCAGTTCAAAAAAAAAAAAAAAATTTGATATTTTCAGTATGATCCCAGAATGCGACTAGAGGATGTTACATGATATGATGATGAGATGTTACATATATAAACATAATATGCCTTATTTTACTTTTATATTTTGTCTAAATGTTTTTTAACTTTATTCATAAAAAGTGTGTACAGGTATGTAGGTACTATTTATAGGAACAATTACTCGCATGTTCAAGTTCGATAGTACGGGAGACAATACTATATATGTGACCGAAATCTATCATTCGCATGCTTGTATGCAAATCTCGTGTAGTACAAACGTTATGCAAATGCATATATTTTTCGCATCAACGCAGTTGTTCCGTTTATTATTTAGAGATAGGGATCTATGCGTGACTTTCATAGTTGAAAAATTAAACTTGATATTCAAATATCTATAAAGGTTATATTAATCTTCAAACTTTATTAATATGAATCAATCCTAGCCCGCTTGAAGAACTATCTTGTCGGTAATTAATTATAATTGATGAAATATATAATTATTACTTTGAAATAAATAAATATTGAGTGTTAAGTTCAGACGTCTCTTGGATCCTGAAGAAGACCTAAATGCAGAGTAATCTAGGTGTTAGAAAAACACAAAGATCCCGGTTTACTAAAATCCATAACACTACGGTTTGTTTTTCGTGATTTATTGTATTGTTTCATTCATTGGTTAAAACTGTCATTTGTCAAGATGAGTTACGTCTGTACAATTTATTTTTATATATTAAATGATAAATATATGTTTCTATTAAAGCTATGTTAAAAACAGAAAATGTTTCTTAGTTTTTCCTGGCAATCTATATAAATAAAATGATTGGTTTTTGTCGATGTGCGCGCATCACGGAAAAACTACTCGATAGTATTTAATTTTTTTTTTGTTTTACTCCATACATTATAGGTCCACATAAAAAAAAACGATATCTTTATTCAACAAAAAGTTACACGTCCACGCGAGCGGAGCCACGGGCACAGCTAGTTTATGAATAAAAAGACATTGAATATCTAATCTATACCATTTTTTGTTCTTATTAAATCAGATGTATGATGCATGGTGGTAGGGCTTTTTCTAATGCCCGCCTGGCTAGCTACTATCCTGAAGTTAAAAATCTGTCGCCAAGCACCAATAGGTGTGTTCCGGCAGCTGCACTTGAGAGCCAGTCTTTCACTAGGTTTAGCGTGTTATCATCTTGGGCCACATCGTCACTTAACATCAGGTGAGATTGTGGCCACTACGCCAAAACCTGTAACGATAAAAAAAAGATGACGTTTCAGTACTAAATCTATAAAGACTATCTAGACATCATAGATTCATATGAAAAGATGAGAGCCGCGAGCAATTTTAATTCACGAAGATGGAAAATTTGTAAGGATGGGATGTAAGAGCAGTCAAATAACAATAAGACTTGAGATATGCAAACCAACCTCACCTGTACTTGGTGCACCCCTTTGAATAACGAACGAGAAAATGGCGATAGCGGGCTGGTAGGGCTGCTACACAGCTCATCTGGATCGCGCCATTATGCATATTGTAAAAAGCGCGTATAGTGGTTCGCTTATGCGCGTCGCGTTTTGTTATCAGCCGGTGCATATCCAGTTTCTGTTTAGGCCGGCATGACAACAAAAACGGCTCTGCAACTATAGAAAAAAAAATTAAAAGCGTGTTACCGTTACACGCGATTAAGTAAAACTTAAATGGTCATCACTATCCCGACGGTCACCATCCTCTCGACGGTCACCACCATTCCGACGGTCACCGTCATCCCGACGGTCACCACCATCCCGACGGTCAACACCACCCCGACGGTCACCACCATCCCTGATAAGATATAATACGTTAATAATAGCGCCTAAAGAAGTTTACTTCAATCCCGTAACCGACTTTCATTGCGTATATTGCCGTAACGGACTTCCGTTGCGTATGTTGCCGTAACGGACTTCCGTTGCATTGTTGACCAGTAACTGCTAGTCGCGCCTAAAGAAGTCTTACTTCAAAAATAATGAATAGTTGTTTCATTAAATTTTGGTCCACGAATACAACATATATTTCCTGACTATTTTAAAGAGGTTTTCCCGGGGACTACAGTATGGGATTCTTCAAAAGCGGACTGAATAGGTTTTTAAAAGGTTGACAACGCTCATGCGATGCTACTTTTGTTGCTAGCGTCCACAGGCTACAGTAACCGCTTACCATTAGGAGCACAGTGTGATTGGTTGCTACCCCAAGCCCGGTGAAACTGTAAAAGCCGCAAAAGCTCCAGGGCCCCTAAGACTAACGGTATAGTCAGTTCTAAAAAATAAAATAAAAAAAGAAAATGGTTGCTACCCTCGTGGGAAAAATCAGAATATACACATGATTAATTAAACAAGACACTATTAAATTTCGAAGAAGAAAATCATACATATCTGGAAAACTATATGACTTAATCACGACTTATACTCAACTCACTCGAGTTATACTTATGCTCATCACTAGTATTTGGACTAATATCTTTCATGCGACAGACAAAGTTAAAAGACCTTGATATGATTTACAGAGTATATCGTTCACACGATTTCACCTTTGACATCGATAGAACTGCCTTTATCATGCACGTTATCGTAACTGATATGATTGTGTCACGCATTATAATAATGTATAGGAATATATTAAAGTAAAAGGTCTTGTGAAGGTTCACCATTATTTTGGTTTATGTTTTAATGTTTTATTAGCATTATATACATTATTGATAGAAATAAAAATTAACATTTTGTAGTATAAAGTTTTTTTTTTAGTCTAATTATATTACAGAATTGTATTACAAAACACAACAATGTATATTTTAAATTAGTTTCAAATTTATTCTCTTGATTAAATACAATGCATAATATACGTTTCATATTTAAAGTATCGTCAAATGTACTATTTTAAACCTAGTAATGATGTGTTTTTCTATGTATAAAAATAATTAATGTTGATAAACTCAAACGGTCTTTGACCGATTACCATGAAAGTCAGTAGAACTAAGTGTTTTTTCAAGGAGAGTTTTATGATATGTATTTTTAATGTTAACGCGAATAAAGTCGTGTTCACAGCTGGTTAATATATATTATAATAAATTTTAGTAGTTATTTAATACGAATAAACTAGCAAGTAATTTGTGGGTAATAAAATATGAACCCATTTTGGTTGAACTGGGAAACAAGGAGGTTTCCTAAATTGTAACTTTCTTGGTTGGCTACAACAAAGTAAATTAGTTCCGTTCGAAACTTTCCCCTTATTTGTACCGTGAAAGCAACAATAGACAATATGAAACATGCACCTATCAAGCTTAAGTACCAAAGTGCATCCTAGATATCCTTTACGAAGACCATTATTTCATACTTTCAGCTGTTTTGAACTGCAACACTTACAAACTTTGACATCGGATGCGGTTTTACAAAGCGTTCAAGATTTAAAATACTGCTAAGTTATAAAAATTGATACAGAAGGTGGCCTGAATGTGGCAATAAGTTGTATTTAAATAATGAAAAGATGATTTATCCGATAACCTAAAGCCTTAAGAGATGTTCTTGTAATGCTAGCGTATGTCCGTGCCTTTGCGCAGCTGTGGGATACATACAAGGTGGTATTATTATAACTATATATATCTATACCTAACAAAGTTTGTTAATATTTGTTTTGGTTAATTGCCTTGTCATTTAATATAATAAATACCTATGTAACACGTAAAAATTGTTTTTAATTCTATAAGACATGCTAAACTAATAATAATATTACTCTTTATTTTAAATAATATCTAAGAAAATAATAACAAATTTTCTCAAATTTAAGAACATTGAAATCACTATGTATTTTGTTACAAATATATTTATTTGTTAGTGATTAATTTTTATTGCTATCCTTGTATGTAATAGAGGAACCGCCCTCACCAAAAGTGGTTCGTTCCATCCCAGGTCGTGTAAGCGGGATCGAGTTACTCCGAACATGCATGTGCATACAAAATTTTACATACAATGTGCAGTGGGTGGAACGTACAACTGGCATTCAGTGGTAACTAGTCCGCGACGCGGTCTTGCTTGTACCCTCAATTTAAGATTAATAGTGCTTTATTTTATAATCGATTTAACGCTTTACTTTTTGATAGAACATAAAGATCATAATATAACTTTTAACTTAAAAGTATATTAATATACTCAAATAAATATTGCGGAATTGTTTAAATTTCTTTATTAAAATGAAAATCAGGTGAAGCCGTCAAAACTCTTAAGGCTAAAAGTACAGTAAAAAAAAGATTGAATTGTAAAAAAAGATAAATCGGTAAAAATTAAATATACTTTGGTTTGATTAAGATTACTAAAGATTTTAAAAGAGTTTTAAATTCTCATAGTAAATAGTACAGAACGTACATTGTATGTCAGTAGTTGAGTATATTAACGACACATCACAAACAGTCCAGCAATGGCGTCTGAAATGTGTAAAGCAGATTTAATAGCATGGCTTATTCGTTTTTTATGTGACACTTCTATGGGTGTCCCTTACACGGATATGAATGAATTGGCTTCGTTAAGTACCAAGTTAGTAGCTTAACTTTAACAGTGTTATGTCTCCCATTTTTCTCTTCTTATTATGTGTTCCTACTATTTTGCGTGTCATTCATTTAATACATACTCATTTGCGCGCCCATTTATGCACCTTAATATATCCTGCGTATATGACTAGGCTCGTAATGAGCTAGTCGCCGTAGCCGAAATCGGCTAGGAAGGATGATGATGACTCATTTGAAATCGATCGTGATAAATCATAATGATATATCTATGTTAATTAATGTGTAATTCTGTCCGTACATTATTTTTAACAAATCTCTTGATAGACAACTAAATAAAGGAGGATATTGATTACGCATATAACATGTTTTTTTTGTCTTTTTGTATTTAACTCAAAAACGCCTCAAACGATTTTTATAAAATTTTATACAAGGCAATTTATCTAATTCCTCAATTGATAGGTTATAGGAATAGTCAGAAATGCTTTTGAAAATTATAAAATACGAGTAAAAATTGAAATATGACACGAAGACTTTTACCTCGACCATGAAACTGCGGCCACATTTAGTAATTAATGTAATTATTTAGTTAAAATTAATTTTAATATTTACGTAGCGAAATTAATAATAATAATACGGTACTTAGATGCGCCATAATTCGTTAAGTACGAACTGCACGTGTTTTTTTACAAATAAATCAACTGATTACATATGACATTCTGTGAAGAATTATTATATGACCGCCGAGTGAGTTTCATATGGCTAATTAAATCGATTCAGTGGAACAAATTTAATAAATCACATTATGTTGTGGCTCTTTAAAGGGTTCGAGAACGCACGTGGGTCTAGTTGGATATACACAATTGCTCGTAATATTTTAGTTTAAAGCGATACTGCCTTTTCTGGATTGTATTATAAAATAGAGCTGGTTATACACAAAGTTATGAGTGACTTTGAGTCCAAACTTAAAATAAAATCGTTGCATAAGAATTATAAGGTAATAATTTATTAAATTCAATAAGATTCGACGAGTTGGTTGATATTATTCTTAAGAATTATATAATAATATACCTATTTTAGTCACTATTTTCTATTTCTACCTTAACTGAAATGTATACTATCCTTTATTTAATAGAAATTAAATAATTATATTATATATTAAATTCTAATAAATAATTAATTTTGTCATAAAACAAGTATACGATTTGAACAGTTTGATTATGCTTGTAAACAGTTATCTTTTAAATGATTTGACGTATTTTATATCAATATAATAATATGAATATAGGGATTTTTGATTGACGAAGGCGTTACTTTGTTGAAATTCATCGTAAATAATTAACCGAAATTTCTTTGCTACTTCCGCTTGCAATCATAAATAACGTGAACATTTTAATTCCAAACTAATCAAAACTTGTGCTATAGTAACTAAACAGTCATACTACATACACAATATATATATATCCGACTACTCCAACTCAAATTCAATTAAAATAAAAAATATTTTATTAAATTTAGGCCCTAAGATGTCACTTATAAATGGTAACACACTACTACAGGTTCGAAAACATCCCAGTCATCGAGAAAAACCGGAAAGAAACTCAATCAGGTTTATAAAAAACAAATGTTTACAATTTTTACCAGTTTTAATGGATGTACAGAAAGAGAATCACTTTCAGGCATTACCGTCATAAACGTAATGATCCACCCTATAATATTCTTTGGACAATAATCACATAATTATTATATTGTCACTTCATATTATTAGTCAGATTTCACGCGATTTTATTAGTTCGATAAAAAGTTGCCAAGAATTAAGGTATCGGCCGTTAATTGTAATCAAAACAAAACCTGTTGTTTAAAATTTTGTCGACCTTTCTCAAAGTTTTGATTACAATAAAATGTTTCCTTTTTGATTAAAGTTTTTATCGGCTCTACATTTAAACTGCTTCAATAGTATTGTCTAATAAAATTCATCTCAAATAAAATTCAGTTTCAAGTTTATTGTTCTACAAAGTCTCAAACTGGGTTTTCGTTTTTAAATCAGTTTACATTTCATAAAAAAGTGTACACGCCGTATCATTAATAATATCACAGAGGATGTCAAGTTGAAGTTCTAATGTATTTATTTTTCGAAACAATTTTAAGGTTTGAGGAATTAATTCGGACTGAATTAAACTTTTTAATTGTTTATTGTCGATGTTATTTGACGTTGATTGTATTACTTGTTGACATTTTTTTAACAACTAGCTTTGCCTGCGTCTCCGCTCAAGTTGACTACAGAATTATTATTTATAAAGGTATCACCTTTTTTTATAAGGATCATATATTTAAGAAAAAACAGATCAAATTTTATCCAGTAACTTTTTGCATGATGCGCGCACAATGGCAAAACCTCAATCAGTTTATTTTTATAGGAAATTAAAAACTATACTTACATAACATACTACTCTTTAATCAAGAATATATTAAAATGTTTTCTCGAAGTATTCTGCTAACAAAATTACATATTCACTGTTTCATTTCGTTTGGTTTCCACTTTTGAATTTCCTATTAGTGTTTACAAAGGCAAAGTCAATACGAATGTGGTAGCTGTTAAGTTTAATACTCATATATAGCTTTAAGTTTTAACTTTCTCAGTAGCACATTAAGATTGATAATTGCTTAACACGATTATATGATAAAATGAAGATGCTCTATTGTTGAAATTTGTTTACAAAATTTTCCAGATATTGACTTTGGCGTGAGAATTAGTTTCTAACGTTCGTAACGCTGGTAGGTCTGATCGATAAATATCTCACATACTACTGTTAAGCATTTTTGATGCCGATAAGTAGGTAAATAGGATTTGTAGACTACTTTATTAGGTTCGATTATACATTTAGTTAGAACTTAAATTGACTACCCAATCATATTCATTTCAAAATAATAATTTAGTTACTAATTAAAGTAAAAATATTTAGCTACACAGACCAAATAAATTTGAAATAAGATTCTACGACGGTGAACAAAATTTGAGACATATTTTTTTGCAAATAAAGTGAACACTACACAACACGAATGAAGAGTCCTGTACCGCTTCAGCCTTGTATGTCGCTGAGAATATGCTAGGGAATGAAAATACCTCGATTTTCGAAAAATTCATTGACGAGTATGTCTTTCAAACACGATAAAGATAAGGTTATTGATGGCTCAATGGTAACGTGTATGGTCGTCCACGTCACCACGTCGATCGACGTAACTTCGAATCCCTACAATGCTTTCGGTGAAGAAAAACGTCGTGATTTAATTATAGCGTGGTGGTAGGACACTTTCTAGTGCCCACCTGGCTAGTTGCCACCCTTAATGTTCAAAATCTGTCACCAAGTATGTTTCGGCAGTAGAACTTGAGAGCTAGTTTCCCGCTTGGTTGGTCACCATTTTGGTCGATATCGTCACTTAATATTAGATAAGATTGTGGCCAAATATTCAACTTATAAATAATTAATAACACTCGACATTTCAAAGCAAATGAATGGATGTGTGTACGTAAGTAGTGTAATATCGGCTATTATCGGTTATTAATAAGGTATAAACAAGTTCATTATGGTACTCCTGCGTGTTCAGTTTAGCGAGAAGTGAGCGGATGTATGAGCTAATAAACATGTCATAAAGCCTTAATTACTTCCAACAACGATTTAATAAGTATTTGTTTCCTAATTAAAACGTATCGTGTTACTTGTTATATTTATAATCACTTAATTTCTCGGCTTAATGTTTTTTATCGCATAGATATAAAATTATGCAATTAGTTCATGCTATGTTTTAGAGAAACCTCTGCAAATTATAAAACTTATTACAAGTTAATTTCGATTGCGTAGACACTTGAACTGAGGTGAAAAAATAAAATTTCATAGTGTTACACAATAAGTAAGTGACAAAAAGTTTCATGTTTTCCGACATCATATTTCTTGGTTTTATTATTTCTTATTACCTCACACGTTTTATTTATTCGGCACTCGGGAAACATCTGTAGGGTTGTCAAAATAAAATCCCCAACGTTAATGCCATCGACTTCCGATCGGCGCGGCGCGGACATAATCGAATAACTCAAATAAACTCAGGTGGAACTTTTCAATACGGTTCGTGACCATGACGCTTACGAATGAAATGTTTCATGCAACATAAAAGCAACAAGGAAAAAAATAATTGGTAGCTTCCATTCTGTAATAGAAAATTTTATATTTTTTATTGGAGCGGTAACGATTCAATGTACTTTAGGATCGCTGTGCTGAAATAGTTTTTTTTAAGATATGGAAGGGAAAGTAATTTTTAAATATTATTATGGTTGCTCCATTGGCGCAGTTGGTACATTTCTTTCATTCCTTTAAAATATTTGTAATATCTAAACGTAATTCGGCTTCGTAGAAGTGGTCATATCTTTTCTTTCCTCTATATTATTCTTCATATTCCCAGTGCACCAGCGTATCTCATAGACAAATTCGAGATGTTAGGATTCAGAAATGACCTACCACGCCGCCCATGCTCATAGAAATTGCTTAAATTTCCTACTTACCTCACTCAATTCTACAATAAATCATTTACGGTTCAAGCTGTTTGACTATGAAACTCACTTATTTTTAAAAGACTACTACTTCCTAATTACCTATCTGTTAAAATAGATTTTTTTCATACTTATTGCTATACTGATACCGTGGTAAACATTTGTGCGTTAATATATCTGGAGTATCAATATTATTATTGTAGTATTTTTGTTATGTGTGAAAAGTCTATAATTTATAGTTTATGTACTGCATACTATTTCCATATTAAATACCGGTTTTCATGGTAAAATTTGTATTTTTGTCATATATATGTGTCATGTGTACGTATCTGTTTGCCGCCACTAATTTTAATTTTTTATTTCATTTATATTTATTCCCGATTTTTGTTCCCATTAATTATAATTTAAAATCGAAAAAGAATAAAATGTAGCAATTATCACCCGAGGAGAATCTAGCTTTCTATTAGTGAAAGAATTTTCAGACTGGGATCAGTAATTCCAGAGATTACTTCCTACAAATATAGAAACTTAACTTCTTTATAATATATATATCACAGCTTATTAATACAGGGAAACTTAACGCTTATCATAAAAGTTTTTTTTCTTCTAAATACTATTAATTTCATAAAAAATCATGTGACATAAACCCATCCGAACTCACAAATAAAAGCTTCTGCAATACGAAACACGTTGATCGATTCGTTCCGATGTTGTACCTCGTAAGGAGTTACACAAAAACTTGGACCTTTTTAAAAAACTTAGACACAAATTTAGCTGTATACTACTACGATACGAATGTTCCAAGATAATCTTACTCTATGTGAGAATGTTGTGTATTTGATACACTTCACGCATCTAGTTAAGCCTGGTAAAGATTAACGAGCTCTGCGTTTCTAATGCAATGGAATTGCAAGGGAAGTCACGCTAATTATAGTCGTAATTCGACTCTCTGCGGTTGGTCAGGTAGTTTTGATATGCTTGATTAGTTTGGGAATGCTTTTTAATCAGGTAAGTAATGGGTAATAAAGAAAACTAACATTAGGAAAGTGCATATGAAGAATTGTGTACAAAACGTAGTGTAAATACAAAATATAGTAAAAAAGATTATATTTTCAAAAAAAATAATTGAGGTAGCATCCGAAATACCTAAGTAAGTTTTTCGTTCAGTAAGCGAAGTTCCATAATTTATTTTTAAATTAAGTGTACTAGTTGGCCTGCGCGAATATTTCGCACATTAGGGAGCGTTCAAGTATTACGTAACGAATTTGGGTTGGGAAGGGGTCTTCTGAAACGTTACGATGCGTTACAGGGGCGGTTATGATCTACGCGTTACGTAACATTGTTTTAACCCTTCAGACGGTCGCGCAGAGTTTTTTTTGTGACATTTTCTGACCTCTTTGTGACGTAATTGTAACTTTCAGGTAAAAATGGTCATTTGGTGGAGGTTACGTAAAGTTTTACTAGGGGGGAGGGGGGCTAAAGAAAAACGTTACGGCGCGTTACATGGGGGGAAGGGGGGCTCCAAAAACTGCGTCACGTAATACTTGAACGCTCCCTTATAAGCATGTAAGCTGGCAATAGTAGGATATAAATCAATTTTTAATATAAATATAGTTAGTTTAAAGCTATTTGTCTGTTTGCTGCTAATAGCAAAAAACATAACCTGTCATTAATTTTGATAAATAGTTAAGGGACAGATGGCGTTACCAGAAATAATCATAACTTAACTAACTATAAATTGGCTTGCGTCTGATCACTACCTCGTCTGATCGTATGTAATGATGTGGTCTACGATGGAGCACGCTTGCTTAGAAGGTACCTATTTACTCTTAACTTGAAGATACTCAGTTTGTAATTATTGGGAAACACAAACTCTGGCAAAAAGTTACACTCTTTAGCAGTACGCGTGATAAATGTGTTAGCAAAACGCTTCGTGCGCATTGGTGAAATATCAACCACATATTGATGACGTTTCGACATGTCTCTTGTCGTCCGATGATGGAACGGGGTTGGGGGAACTAAACTGTTCAATTTGCACACTCGCCGAAATGTATCCGGTAAATAAGCGATAAACAGGCTATTTTACGTCGTTCTTTAAGGCTCTTCAGCCTTGCCTCAACTAGCGGATCGTTACCAATGAATCTTTTGGCATGTCTTTTGACTGCCTCCAATGCTTAAAATTGTTACTTGGCTGATTTGTCCCAAATATGAGAGTAGTGCTCCATAAATGACCGATATAGATCAAGCAGTTACAGTACGTCTCACCTTTACAAGGAGATTCAGCTTTTTGACTGCCAATTGAGCTTTATACTCAATGTAGAAGCCAAAATGAGGCTTTACTACGATACACCCAGAAGTTCCAGATGATCGCTTGTCGGAACGGACTCGTCTTTGAAAGTAGCGTTTATTTTTAAGTTTTAATTATTTGATTTTATTTTGATTTGATTAATGTAATCGACTGTAGTTAGGTTTAGCAACTTTTTTTTATTGTTTTCGGATTGACCACAATATTTCTTGTTTTAAAATATATTATGTAGACGAAGAAGCTCTCAAGCGAAATTGTCGGAACATACCGGTAAGTGCTTGGCAACGAATTTTTAACGAAAAATGTTTGCTAACCGGTCAAGCAACAATAAGTACCCTACCACGATACTACTGTTTCATAATAATGTTTTCTTTCATTGTTGTTCTTACTTCGTGTACTTGTTTGCTACAGCTTGCCTAGATTGCTTGACGTTCTTGGCTACTACTCCGTTTCTTAGTAAAATCATCTATACACGTATTGTAAAACTCAATGTATCTCTATCTGTCTACTCATTTATGTTCTTTTCACACGAAATCCACTAATCCGATCTACACGGTTTTTACTTTAATTTATAGATATGTTATCTGGCCAGGTTATAGGATATATTTTGTTACTGAGCTAAGCAGTGACGATAATGGTGAAACAATTCACAAAAAGTAGCTTTTGGGGCGATTAAATGGCTTACGCTAAGTAAATCATAAGAGTTATATCAAACGAATAACTACAAAATCGTAAATCTTAAAAAAGACCTATAATAATCTCAGGCATAGCATATGGTTCTAAGGGTCACCCACAATAAGAATTTTTGAAGCAACACAATTCGCGCGTTCGTTTGTCTAACAGCATTCTGTAGTCCACGCGAGCGTAGCCGCGGGCACATCTAGTAAAGACTATAAATTTCGTCGATAAATACTCTATAGAATGTTTTTTGACTGAATGTTAGTTCCAGAGATTTGCGTGTTAAAGCAAATAATCTTTTAAACTTTAAACATAAAATTACTATAGAAAATATTGAAAACGAGAAATAAAACAACGTACTGAATAATACAGTATTTCATTAGGAAATAATTTATTACAAATGATCATAATATGGTAAATTGTAGATACTCGTAAGAGGTAAAATAATGACTTTTATGATGATATAAATTGTTTTATATACAAGGGTACATAGAGTTCGCGACAATGGCTAAATAATTTAAATAAATATATATATATATATATATATACCTCAAGTATACAGGTGAATTATATGTAACAAGCCTCTTTTTTTACATCTATCGATTAAAAAGAAATCCTTTTTTACGAGTTAGTTCATGTTGTTATTGTAAACTCTTGTTTATACAAATATGATAATTTCATGATCAAGATGATTTTAGCTCAATAATCGTATAATTTAAATTGAAAAAATGGATAGCTTCTATATTATTAGAACTTAGAATTATTTAACATAGAAAACATAAAGCATGCACTTAACTTTATTTTTTATTATTGTTAATTTAAAGTCTATGAAATAAAATATAACTTAAAAAAATGAAATTATTATTTTTATATCTTCATTAATTCGATTTTGTCGCATAAGAATAATAACTTATTGATCTTATAGTAAAACAATATTTATGAAGAGTTACGTATACATCCTAGATTAATTAATAATACAAGAATTGATTTAGCGATATAAAAATATAAGAAATCGTTTCAAATAATGATAATGCAATGGTTCTTAATATTTACTTATTTGGAATATCCGAGCAATTAGCCCTATAATGTATATTCTCTTATTCCCAAGTTCATAGTTATCCATGTTAAATTATTATCACTTAAGAATTAACAATTAAATTAATTTTCTTAAAAGCATAGTTAATTTAGAATATTTACATCAAAATTATATAGGATTTTTTTGTACAATAAACTGGATCGTATGTCTTGAAACCTGGAACGACCTACATTATAAAAATAATCTTAGCTTTAATTTATTATTTTAATTTACAATTAAACACAGCGACGGAAATTACATCGAAATAAATTGTTTAAATTAAAATCACAGTGAATGGCAATATTCTATCTACTTTTATAGCTAATAGCTTTAATTATAATTTAACAAACAATGGTGTCATGCCTTACTTTAGTTATTAACAACTTTTAGAGATATTTTATTTACAATCTAAATTCGTATATCGTACATAGAATAATAATAATATTGGAAAGTTATTAATTATTATAAAAATGTATGTAATTGATTATAGTGTAGCATATACTTATTTATATTTCATGACTATCTGTGCCCCACGATTTCACCCGTGTCCAATTTATTCAACAACCTCGTCACGGCGCTTCCATTTCCCGTACTTCCCTACATTTCCCTACTGCTTGCCAGATTGCTTGACGTTCATAGTTACTGCTCCACTCCTAAGGGTCGTAGAGTGAAGTTTTTTAACCTATACTATTCATCATGAATCTAGCTTCTTATACAAAAAAAAATCGAATCCGATTGGTAGTTCCAGAGTTTAGCGAGCTTAAAAAAAAAAACAGAAAAACTCTGCGGTTTTATTATATTAAGTATGGATTTGACGTAAATAATGATGGATGATAAACAGTATTTAATTTTTAATTATTTTTTTCTTTTACAGGTTAGCCTTTAGCTTCAGTCTCACCTGCTTTTAAGTGACGATCTGGCCCAAAATGATAACACGGTAAGACTTATGGGAGGAGACTGGCTCTCAAGTGCAGCTGCCAGAATACACTTGAGGGTGGTAGCTAGCCAGGGGAGCATTAAAAAATGCCATACCACCATGCTATGGTTTCATCACAATTTAGAGTTTCGAACTCACGTCGATCGACGAGGTGTCCGTACACGCCACTACTGAGCCAGCATTTAAGTTGTTGAAATAAGACTTATAAAATTAGTAGGTAGTATAAAGACAACTCTACAGAAGTAATGAATAAGATAATTGTAATAACCAAATTAAATTTCTAATAAAACATAAAACTTTATACTGATACTTTAATCAAAGTATTAATATTAAATTATTAGTTTGGAATTGTTCTATCTACTTACTTTGCTAGGGTCGAAATGGACCGGATGAATTGTATAACAAACATTATTGCCCTGATATCTATAAACATGCAGCAACATACACGAGTTTTCTGATCCAATTTCGGTCGATAAGTCGACGGAATACGTTCTAACTTTGTCCATAAATGGCGCATTACTCGTTGCCCGTCATAAATATTCATTTTCGGCAGCCAAGAGGAAGTTTTCGAGCTTCTCTTCGGTTTCGAGTCGAAGTAACTGGAATATTAGCGAATTTACGAGTAAAAATACTTTCCTACTTTACAAAGATTTTACACCCGTCAGACTCTTAAGATACGAATTTTGCGAATACACTGCCAGCCGATGAGTTGACAGATAATAAATTTTAATTAAATTCTGTATTTACTCTATGAATATTCGTTGAATAAGTGACCATGTCATGTTTTATAGCATCAACATTACAATTACAATACATTACCATAAATAAATTACATAATAAACAAGAAAAATACAACTCAATATGTACTTAGTACAGTAAAAATGACTCATTTAATTTTATGTTTTTAATCCACTATCAATTTGTTCATAATAAAGTTGTGAAGAATTCTTTTTATGCATCTAACACCAACAAAATTAAACGCATGATATTATTAAAATCATTAATATGTAATAAGACCTATAGCAATAATTAATCAATGACTTCTGATAATATTAGATGGCATTTATTTCGACAAATTTTTAAAATATTATGATTTTTATTTTAACTGCTAACAGGACTTCTAAAATTATAGATTAATAACCGTTTTTATGTACACAGATTATTGATAGTATAAGTAGTAACGGGAACATTTTACACAACAATTATATTTACAAGATATTTTAGAATAGTCAGAGTAGAGAGGATTATTAAGAGAGATTGTGTGTCATTGATAAAGTGAATAACTCGCGCTCAAGTAACTCATACATCATTATGCACTTTAAGTGTCCGAAATCAAAGTAAAGCTTCTTCGAGTTGGTCGAAGGGCTCGTACCATCAGTCGCTCTCGTATACGGTTGAATTAGAACTCTTGCGTCGACTGTATGGAGAGCAGAACTCGATCCTGGTATCTGGTAGCCAGGTGTACGCAGTGCGTTCCGAAGGTGCACTGGAAATGAAAAATCAGTAATTAGATTTACCTAAACAACATTTGTCGTTTTTTAAGCACTATCGGTTAAAAATTATTGATAAATACTTTACTGAAATATACTTATATATATCTACAGTCGATCTATCCAATCTTATTGATACTCCTGAAATTGCAGCATTGATTCGTATACTGTAAGCCCTCCAATAAAGGTAGGTAATCTTCTTATCTTAGATTCGCATGGCGGATAACCAACAGCGACTTTTTTACTACACGTTCAACACACAAGGAAAACATAAAGAGAGATAGATACGTAACATTTTATATCAATTTAGTGAATATTTTTCCATCCTTAGAATGGACTGTCTTTAATTTACACTATTATTTTTATGCAATAGATAAACTATGTATTTTATGGATATTTTTGAATAATTATGGGCTCAGTGATAGAGTGCACGGACACCGAGTCGATCGACATGAATTTGAATCTTCACAATGAGCCTGAGCTTTCGGTGAAAGAAATCATCGTGATGACACCTTAGCATGGTGGTGGTATTCTAAAGCTCGTTTGTCTAGCTACCACCCTGAAGTTGAAAATCTGTCACCAAGCAAAGGAGTGTTCCGGCAGCTGCACTTGAGAGCCAATCTCCCATCTAGTCTTAGCGTGTTATCATCTTGGGCAACATCATCACTAAACATTAGGTGAGATTTTAGTTAATCCTATAAAGAATTTAAAAAACGGATAGTATTATACTAAGGGTTAACATTAATTTGATTACAGAAAAAATAATAGACACAAAGTAAATTTAAACGTCATTAAACTTTAATCTGTGAAGGCTGTAATTAAAAGAACATAAATAAACTGGCTGTCTGCAACGGAACAATCCAATTATGGACTCATATTATTTTGAGGATTGTGACACGATACAGCACTTAATTTTAATAACAGCGACTTACTGAAACTGTAGTCTAATTAATGGCATGACAGTAATTTACCCTTAAATTAAACTTGACTTCAGTTTTATTTTAAGTTGATATAAAATTAATCTCCAAATTAGTTCGGCTTTCGAAACTTTGTTAAAGTTGCTGTCAGTTTACAATATTATATTAGATCCTTCCATAATATCCGTTGGTATATTATGCGTATGACAATTTAATGAGTATAATTTGAGTTTGGTCTTGTCTCCCGTCCAATTAACGTTCGCAAAACTGACTTTCAACATGGCCGTATGCTTTTAATGGTAATCCTGTGCAACATTTTCATGTACTAACAAATGGAACATAGACTATGGACAAAACAAAGACGAATCCTTTTTTTTTATTATTATAGCTCGGCACATTGACTGTACTGTACCTGATGGTAAGCACACTACAATCCAAACACAACGACGACCACCAAGAGATCGAAATCCATCGGTGGTCGCCGCTGTCATGCCGGCCTGCTTAAATATCTCTTCACGTTACGCTTGAAGGACCCGATGTCATAAGAAGGAGGGAACACATTGGCTGGGAGACCGTTCCACAGTTTCACGGTACGACAAAGATAAGACAAAGAGAACTTTGTAGTTCGTGCCGAGATGGAAGTTACCGTAAAACTGTGATTCCGAAGCCCAGCGCGTGTGGTTCTGTTGTGGAAAGGAGAGGAGGGAATTAGATTAAACAGCTCTTCAGAACACTCACCGTGATACAGACGGTAAAACACACTTAGCGAGGCGATATTCCTGTCAAGCTGAAGTGGCTAGATGCAATAGGTAACGTCTGCATCATTAACAATGCGAACAGCCCGTCTCTGTAACCTATCCAGGGCATCGAGGAGGTGCTTTGCGGATCCATCCCAGAGGTGCGAACAGAATTCCATACACGGCCGAACTTGTGCCTTATAAAGAAGGTACAGTTGACCGGGCGTGAAAAACCGTCGCACCCTGTTCAGGATCCCTAATCTCCGAGATGTAGTGGAGATGACACTCCCGATGTAATCCCTGGAGTTGAGGTCGCTGCGAATATCCACACCTAGGATATTGAGGCTGTCACGCATTGCTAGTGAGACGTTCTGAAGAATGGGGAGGGGAGAAAACGGAGACTTTTATGAGGAAAACGCGCACACCTGAGTTTTCTTGGCATTGAACTCAACCAAGTTACTTGCTCCCCATATAGATACACGTTGCAAGTATTGGTTAAGTTCAATGACAAGTTCCTCCCGTCTCTTTTCTGTTTCTTCCCGACCACATGAAGGCTTGCTATAATAGCACCCATGAATGGTGCTGTCATCTGCGAATGAACTGCGAATCACATCCTTCCACAAGGACACGAATTCTGCGTTCATGTAGAAAGCCGGAGATCCAGTTACAGAGGTTGTCGGGAAGTCCATACGCCGGAAGTTTAGAGAGAAGAAATCCTACGAAATTTATCCTACGAAAATAGAAGCAGTATTGTATAATCTAAGTACCTACTCGATTCAATTTATGTTAAGTTGGTCATAGCTAATAAACAAAACACCTTCTTAGGATGTACAAATGCAATAAATATTCGCGCTTTTAAGTACTAACTAAGAGTTCTGCAAGCACTTGAACATACATAAGTGCTATTTATCTTTACCTAAGGCAAAGTATGTTGTTTTAAAGAGTACCCCATGGAACAGGGGTCAATACTCTTGACATACTTTCTAGCGGAAAGCCACTATTCAACAGCATCTTTTTTATTTGTTTGATTTTGTATGAAAGTGTACTGAGGTGAGTTCGAATCCCTGCAATTAGCCTGAGCTTTCGGAAAAGCCTTTCGAAGGAAAACATCGTGAGGAAACCATAGCAAGATGGTAGAACTTTTTCTAATGCCCGTCTGGCTAGCTACTACCCTCAAGTTGAAAATCTGTCGCCAAGCACCAATAGGTGTGTTCCGGTAGCTGCACTTGAGAGCCAGTCTTCCACTAGGTTTAGCGTGTTATCAACTTGGGCCACATCGTCATTTAACATCAGGTGAGATTTTGGCCACAATGCCAAAATCTATAACGATAAAAAACGACAAATATTTTCACTTCATTAAAAAAAAAAAATTATGAATTTCTATTAAAGAATGTTTATTAAGAATACACTTTTTTAAGGCCAATTAACAACGCAAAAATGTTTTACAATATATCTATATTAACAAATCTGTACTGCTGTCTGTACATGTAATTCCAAATTTCCTAATAGGCGTTTATTATAAAGAACACTAATTACGAATATGACACCTGTCAGTCTGTATGTATGTCCGAATTTAACTCAAAAACGGCCTGAAAATTTTGTTCACGGGACGCTTATGTCATTGCTATGTTAATAGGCTATAGGGATTGTCAATAATATAAGTAAAAAAAAAATATACGAGATAAAAATATTTAGTTTAAGTAAAATTGTCTTTGTGCTATATTAATATTTTCGCCCAATTTGTTAGCGATTTATCATTTGGAGCTGTTAACGTTGAATGTTTATTTATTTAGTGAATTATAACAAAACACATGATAGATTGTGATTGAATGACCGCAACTTTTGACCGATTATCATCCGCACCCTTGTCGTCTCTTGCGACCCGCTGATCCTAAACGTGACATTAACCGATGTTCATCATTCGAATTTGGCATTATTAGAGATCGAGTTTTGACTTATGTATCTATTTGATAAGTTTTCATATTCGATATGTTGTGATTCATAGCTTTAAATTTTATTGATACTGAATAATGTGAAAGAGAGCAGATTTTTTTACCAATATTAATTAATGAAATTGATTATTAAAAGAAAATTATATCGTGACCACCAAACAAAGATAAGAATACTGACAAAATAGTTCGCATCGGCACGGAGTGTTTCAGATTCTTCAGTCTGTATTATTTCTGACACACCCAAGTTCTGTCACATTCTTATGCATCACACTAACTACCATATTACCAGGTACTTACAAAAATTCAGCGTCAAAGAACTTTTTAATAAAAAATTGCCCTAGTAATATTATAAATTAAAATATTTAGGAAACCAAATTAATTCGTCCGAAATGATGACCGAAATAATGACGCAATAAAAAATTAATTTAGGTTCGCAATTCAGCTTATATGACGAATGAAAACCCGATCGCGTTAAAGTATCACTAACTGATAAGTAAATATTACACAAGCACACAACATACAAAGGAGAAAGATAAAAATTAATAAATGACTGAATTACTTGTCTACTTTTTTTTTTAAATATAATATCAAAGCTGTGAATTTTATTTACATAAATAAATATTTTGTATTCAGCCTGTTATTTGGTCGTGAACTGATCATGACAGTTGTGCGTTGATCACAAATGATCTACTACCAAGCTATGTTTTACCTCAATGCTTTCCTTAGCTAAAGCCTAAACTCACTTCCAAAACCACGCCCTTCGACGCGGCATCCGAAAATTAATATAGAAAGAAGTAAAAACGAAAATAAAATATAATATCGACTATAAGTATTAAAATGGAATGAAGTAGTTAGAGAACTTGAGTTGTGACTAGAGCGAAATCCAATTTGAAATAAGTGCCTTTTGAATCAATCCGTTCACTACGAAAGGACTTTGTGAGGTTTTTGGTATTTTTCACATCTAGCAATAAAGTGCTCCCGACGCGAAAGTGAGTTGAGTAATGGCCTCGTATTTTAAGGAACCAAGAAAGAAAGTTATATCATACACGTCTTGTGATAAAAACGAAATTATTAAAAAGGAAATTAATAATGCAAAATTTGTATAGAAAAAAATATAGAAGACGTCTTTAGATAAAAGAATAGAATTAATTTAGAGTTATAAACAATTTTCAAAGAACACGTCTTATTCTTTGTTATAAATTATTATTGATTTCTATCATACTTTCAAGAAATATTTAAGTATTAAGAAGCGCTTAGAAACGTAAATGTAAAATGTAAATTCTTAAAAAAAAAGAATTTCAATTTCGGAGCGCTTTTCAGATGGAAATTCTCGGTACAAGAACCAATTTTGACGTGTAATAGAAACTTCTAAGATCTATGCATAAAGTTATTGTTTGATCTGAAATTACTTTCTATACTAGTTTGATTATTTTCTGATTGTTAAGACGTAAAAAGTTTAATATAAGACACAAAAAATCTTGTTATGTTCTTGACTCAAAATACTGGAAGCAATGATGGATCAATTGTAGCGTGTACGGACACCTCGTTGATCGACGTGAGTTCGAATCTTTGCAAGGAGCTTGAGCTTTCGGTGTAGGAAATCACCGTGATGAGACCATAGTATGGTGGTATAGCGTTTTTCTAATACTTGCCTGGCCTCTACCATGGGGTTGTTTCAATAGTTCCACACGAGAGCCAGTGCCTCGACTCTTTCACTTAACATGAAATGAGACTGTGGCCAAAAATTACCAAACCTGTACAGAATTTAAAAAAAGGTGATTTAATATCCACGTCAGCAAATTATTACTAGTAATTTCATTTGCGTTGTATTGAATAATATAATTAGTAAAATATGTGGATGATAGACAAGATCATGGCTCAGATCAAAGGTTTTCGAAGTATTAATCTGCACGTATTAATTATATATGAAAGCAAACTCCTGTCATCAGTAACATAGACTTGTAATTACGCGAAACTCAAATAACCAAGTTATTTCACATTCAAAAGTTGTTTAATTACAAATTCCGATGAATATTTTGCAAAGTCGCAACCGAGTCACGACCAATTACTCGTATTATTCTTCTTATTATTCGTATTTATGCTTGAATAAAACAGATAAAATATTTTTCGTTCAAGATTTTCCGACTTTTTTCCATGATTACTTACGTGATTAACTAAAGGTTTTCAAAAAAACACGTGCTTGCCGTGCCTATGTATGTATCCAGTAAGCCCATAAGCCAAAATCTTGTTTTTAGTGTCCCTTGCTAAGTTTGGTAATTGTAAGATCGATTTAGTTTCTGTATTAACTGTCAAATACAAAAAAAAAAAGAAACCGTAAAATATTTTTAGGTGACGTAACAATAGATACAAATCAACACTGTGTTTAAAAGTTTCTTTTTGATGTTCTTGTTCCGTAATATTTTTAGTTAGATTTACAATTAATTTATTTAATTATGTCCTAAATAATTTGATTTATGTAGTATTTATTTTATACTAAATAATCAGAAATCCTAGTTACTGTTGGAAGCTTGGTTACAACTTCTAACAAGTTTGTTTCTGGCACCAGTTTTAGTGAACATTAAACTAGATCATTTAACACCTCATCTTTACGTTTGCGAGAACGTTTATGTCTTAAAATTATTAAATCATAGTTAGTGCATTTGACCTTGATTTATTGAACTACAGCATGGTTAGATAAAATGCTTATTGTTGATACAAAAACCATTATTTGAGGATTGTAATTGTAATGTTTAAAGGACTTATTAGTCATTTTGAATCATAATTGAAATTATATTGTTACTTATATTAAACTAGCTGTGCCCGCGGATTCGCTCGCGTGAACTACAGAATGACGTCGGTCGAGCATACGCGCGAATTGTGATGCCCCCGCTCAAAAGACGGATGACAAAAATGCCTATTATGGGTGAAAATAGATATATGCTATTGCTAACTTTTAAGTAGGTTTTTTAATTATTTAAAACATTAATTTGATATATCTCGATCTATAATATACTCAGAGTATGTCATTTAAGCGCCCCAAATGCATCTTTTTCCGAATTGATTCACCATTATTTTAACTCCTTATTTCGTATGTTACTTTAACTTTAATTTATCCTATAATTCTAAATTTATTTGTCCTATAGTCTGGCTAAATAACAAAGCTATGAACTAAAATAAAAAAAACATGTAAATCTGATTAGTGGTTTTCGCGTGCAAAGAACATTCACGAACAGACGGAGCTTGAGTTTTATAATACCTATGTATAAAAAACAGAAAAACCATAGAAGTGACTCTTTAAAATTTTAGCTACCATCTTATTGTCAGTACCATCAAAATGCAATTGTATTATTGACATCATAACAACTCTCTTATATCAGAAAGTAGCACTCTGTAAGCCGATAAATTTGGAATGTACACAACACAGTATATTTTGTAAAGATGAGCACCAGGGGACCATAAAATGTATGGAAGTAATGCACACTAATACTACGGTGGCATGAGCCGGTGCGTCGAGAATTGTGTAAGTAAACACAGACGCAGCGGTCAAAATGGAAGGCCCATTGTGTCAGAATGTATTCATTTGTATGGCAGCCTCAATATTGACAGTACCAGAACTCGTTTCGTTTATGTAAATATTGAGTTGGAACAAGTTACGTAGAGAGTGCTATCTCATGATTGAAATCACCTACATATTACTAATATACTCAAATGCGTCCTTATATGAGATGTAAATTGTAAAGTAAAGTACGGTAATGTAAGGGCACTTTCGATTGTAGGAGACAGAAGCAAAGTTACCTTGGTACCTTAATTGATATTTCCGCCGCAATTGCTTTATGTTTTAAAAGCTTATTCCAGTTTTTGTTGAATATATTATTTGTTGAATGAATATATGACTAAGATAAAGTTTTGTAAGGGTCTGATATAACTTAAACTTGAATGTAAATATGCGTATAAAATTTTAGATGATTTGTTTTAAACTTTTAGTTATAAACACAAACAACAATCGAGTACACACACTAATTAAATACAAGAACAGCTGAGCCCGCGGCGCCGCTTGCGTGTTCTATAAAATGTCGTTGGTCGAGTGCACGCACGAATCGAGTGGGGGCACTCGAAACACGGAAGAAAAAAATGCTTATTGTGGGTGATCCTTAGAAGATAGACATATACTATAATTGACGTTTTTGTAGATCTTTTTAAGATCTACAATTATGTAGAATATTAATTTGATATATTTCATATGGTTTACTCAGCGTAAGCCATTTAAGCGCCACAAATGCGTCTTTTTTCCGGATTGATTCAAATTTAACACCGCCGGATTTAATGGCTAATAAAGATTAGTACTTGTAAAGGAATATGTATTATTGAAAATAAGAGGTTCATTTTTACAATTATCAAATTGTAGTGAAGGTCGGCATGACAGTAACGAGCGCCGATGGATTTTGGTCTCTCGGTACCATCAGGAACAGTACCGTCGTCAATGTGCCGAGCTACTATACAATTGTTTTTATCGTCAACTTTGATTATAAAGTTCATTATAAATATTATTTTTCTTTTCGATTAGTTTCAATAGCATTCCGAAATAATTCACGCTATTTAACGCTAGGACTTATGCCAGTAATGTATGAGAATGAATCGTATACAATTTTACGCATCACAAGGTACAAAGATACAATTATACACGCATATGATTTTATTTGTTCTAAGTTATAAAAATATATTTGAGAAAGACTGAAATAAATCACAAAGTATCTCGTATATAAGAAAAAGTAATAAAATTTGTAAGTTATACGATCATTTTTATGAACATTTACTAATAAACTGAACCTCAATATCCATTATCCAATAGATTAATGAAAACCAGTGCTTGAAATAAATAAAATCTAATCTTAATAACTTCCTTTAAGACATATTTTATGTCACGAGAATTAAAGCAAACTTAAATTGGAAGAGACAACGACTTCGGTGGTCCCGTGGCTATTATAATTAGCATTCAAAAAGCTTCATGAATATAAATATGTTATGACACGAGACTGGTCTCTAAATTATATTTAAAAAGTCCAGAAATATTTTTTCCACTCGCTTGTTATCCAGTGCCGTTGTACATTTAGAGAATTATTATAAAGTTATATTTTATACGGATTTAAACGTCATAAAAGTACAATTTTGATGTGAATAGGTTTTTGATCATCATATCAATGTTCGGCATCATAATATTGGAGATGTTAGTTGTAGTTTCGGATATTTAATACGTTTTTAAGAGGTTTAAAGAGGCTTATTTGAATGTAAAAAATATTGGTACATCACAATGATTGGCAAGTTTTTCTTGAAGAGACTTAAATGAAGTTTAATGTAATTGATATATCAATGGTATTTAGATTTCATGGTCATGGAAGCTGATATTTATTAATTGATTGATGTAATTGACAGGATGTTAGATTTTTTGTATGTACCTACATATTTTAATTTCAATAAATCTTTGTCACATACGAAAATGATCATAAGGCTTTTCATATTTCACATTATTATAATCAGAATAGCTTTATTTAAGGCCGTTCCCGTGGTGTAAAAGTTCAAGAAAATTGACAAAAAGTTATGAACTCGGAGCTTCTAGTAAAAGATGTTGAAAGTTAAAAAATATTGTGATTCAAAGTCAGCTTGAAGTAAATACCACTTGGTACTTTTATTATAAATTATTTTGATATTTCGCATAATCTTAATTAGAAAGTTTTGAAGTATCACTATGGTACTACACACTTTTTGTCTAACGTCAACAATCTATAATATGAGTATAAGTATTTCTGAATAACTCTTACTTGATTAACAGATTAAAATAAAATACTCTGTATTACATTTAATAAATTATTTCGCTATGTTAATATAAGGATGTATCTACTAATCGTAAAAATCCAAAGTTGAAGTTAAAATGCCACGAATTATACAGAAAAAAATAATTTCGTTGATCCCGACTCATCGGCATTATACATGTAATATTAAGTTTACTGTACGTATAATAAAAGTTAACTAAGCCCAATGACATTCCCATAACGGAAAATGAGATCCCGATAAACGAGATAGTAAAACGGCTTTTCAGCCCGTAGTCAAACGGCCTGGGAACATTTAAACAATACCCTAAATCTGTAATGGCAACCAATTTGATAGATAAACGAAATTGTAAATTCCCGTGGGTCTCCATACCGCGTTACAATTAATGCGGGGTTGTAATTGCAGTACGCAAGAACGGGTACGTCATTGATATGGGGTTGATAGTAATGTTGGGCGTGTCGAATCTCTATGGTTACTGGTATTCCCTTTTATGACTAAGTTTGCTGTTAATTTTAGTGTTATTTTAAATATCATCGTTGTATGTTCCAAAGTCTGTTCCATGTATGGAAGTTTCTAGTATTATAAAAGTATTCCATTGTAAAAAAAAATGAATCACAGTACTTACCTTAAAATTATTGTCTTTAAATCTGTTAAGAATATTTAACAAGTTATAGTTTAAGTTAAGTTATAGTTTAAATAATTATGTAATTTTCATTAAAATGCTCGTAAGAATGTATATATGGCAGTCGGATGTGTAATAGCGGTGTGATTATTTTACAAAAAATAAGATACAAAATAATTTACTCTTAATTTCACTCAACTCTTAAGTTTTGTTTTCCAAAGGGAAGGAAACAATTACTTTATAAGAATTTTGTAATTTTATTACCGAAGAGCTATCTATATAGGATATATATCTAAGTTGTCATATTACTTTGTAGATAGATTTGCTTTTAACTAAAGGCGTAATTTTAATAGTTCCGTACTTTATAGTTTACGTGCTTATTTGGCTGTAGGTACATTTTTACCAATTTATTGAGTTTTGAATAACATATATTCGTAGGATAAAATTTGTGTAACCTCACCACGGAGTTTTAGTAAAGGTCTCCATTAACAAAGCTTAAATTTCGATTTTCACTCCCAAAGTTGCTGGAACGAGTTAAATCCGAATGTTTTAAGCCAATAATATAACCATTCTGTGGATTTGATTGAATCCGCAAATAGCTCCCCATGGTTACTAGTGAGTGGTTTGGTATTATATATGCATACATTTTATCGACTTCAATTATCGACAATTTCTAAAATTATTTTATAGTATAAATAAACTTAATATAGTTTATAATTTACATAATTTTGTAGAGAGAAAAATGTTGCAGACTATTTCTAGTGTATAATATTTAAACTAAAACATTTATTGGAACAAAGAATAATACAATTACATATTTAGTTAAGCAGCTTTTTGGTCATAACCCTGATAGTATTGATTAGGGAAGTGTTCAACGATAAAAATAATTAGCAAACGTATGTTTTTTTTCTTTTAGTTATTACCCTTTTAATGTCTTTAAGGATTTAGGAAATAAATTTTAGCTTATGTGTATTTATAACACAATTACCATATATATATATATATATATATGAAAAGCACGTGTGCAGCTTACTCGCGGTAGAAGTGAAACCTTCAGAAAACTAAACTAGTACTAGTACACTGTATAATGTATTCTGTCTCATTCTCTCGCAGGCTAAATCATATAGATGTATGTATTTGTTTCCAATTATAGCAACATTCATAAGATTTTTCTGAAGTTACCTGATTACTTTTTATAACATGTATGGTCTGTCATTTATATCATTATTATCTTCATCATAGATCTAATGCATCTTTCTTAAACAATTGAACCTACTCCAACTTCGCAACCTAACCGGCGGGTCCTATAAGAATAAAGAGATACTAACCTACAAGTGGTATCGAGTCGATTGCAGGAACTAGCTCGAGCTTTATGGAGATATTTATCAGATTACATTTTCGGGATTTTTCCGAGATTTCTTTCCCTGACTGTGTTGGCTTTATGTTTATTTAGTACTAACCTTGTTGTATACGATGTTAAATAATATTTTAAATAAAAGATATCCTTCCGGTGTTAATCTTACTGTATCTGGTCTATTGTGGAACTTTGTAGTCTAACTAAGTACTGATGACTCTCGGCACTGATATAAATATATCCGGTCTGAAACGAAAATCCATATGTATATAGCGTATTGTTGGAATAAAGTACAAAGGTAAGCGTTGTTCAATAAGTAAAGGTGTTAAGATGTTACGTTGTTTCTATCTTCGGTATTTATAATTATTGTGATGGCGTTACATGTTGAGATCAACGATTTAGGAGACCTCTGTCACCTCTTACGACATGTGGTGCTAAAACGAAGTAGTACTAATCTGTCGGTACCCTTCGGCAAATAATATATACTTCTATACTAATATTATAAAGCTAAAAAAATGTTTTTTTTTTTGTTTGTTTTATTGATCTATATACTATTATACTAATATATATATATATATATGAAATAATAAATGATAATACAATTTTATAGCCTTTTTATTGGGGTCGAATAAATTTTACACGAGCGAAACCGTAAGGCACAGCTAGTAATATTATATAGTAGGTAATATTTTACTCAAATATTTAGACAGCCTGTAAAATAATACGCAACGTAAGCTATAAAGTACGATGATTCATCGATATCCCCTTTCTCAATGCACTAACATCACTAGAGAGGAAATGACATAGTGCGTGATATGCGGAAACGTATTTAATGAAACGCGAGGGGTGCCCGCGTTACGCATGGGGCCCGACCGTATGAACGCACACAGGCAAACAATAAATTATATTGTACACGTGGTAATACGTCAGTCTAACTATATGATTACTCGGAAACTGTATCAAGAATATTAAGACGTTTGGATAAAGTAAGACGGTACGTAACTGTAGCGTGATGATAAATATAAGTAGGGTTGGCAACTTTTTTTTACAAGAATAACGTATCAAAGTCATTGAGTGGGTTAAAAGTATTTGGAAGAAACAACTGTTTTTCATGTATATGTTTTATTCTTATAAAACTATTCTTAATTGTCTTAGAAGTCTAATTTTACAATCAAAACTTTGATTTAAATAACTCTTTTTAAATTAACGGAAGATCTGTTTCTTTCTTTTCGCCACATTCATTACCGAAAAAACTCTCTTAGTGACAGGAACAGATAGTCTAAATAAGAACTTTTTAAGATTAGGTAAACTATTAGATGTATTTGTAAGTATATAATATATTGCTATTTGTCAACAGTATTTTTTCTCTAAAAAATCTGTATATATTATACTATACTTATAAGTATCGATAAATATTTCAGTTATTACTCAAATAAGTGTTTCGTTTTACGCATCACAGTAAATGTTGGAAATAAAGTATTTTCGCATCCTTTATATTTATGCAAAAGTATAAAGTACCTATATATTTATGGAAAATAAAATAAGATACTTTATTACAATGTTGGCAACCCTAAATATAAGCTAGTGTTTATTTTTTTAATATCCTGTTAACAAAGAACGGATTTACTGTTTACGTTCGAAACGAAACATTAGTATGTCGAATAAAAAATATACTTATTTGTGTGTTTTTGTTATACAAATTGCTTTAGATGATTATTTAAATTAATAAAAGATAGTGGTAAATCTAAATATATTACATATTTTTACCAATTTAAGTCCCTTCTTTAATAATCCTTAATTATATGAGTATATTTAGATTTACACAATTGATGATTCCACTTATCACGAGATGAGTAGCTTCGAGAATTTACCAAGGTTGAGATTATATACACGTTAATAAATAACAATGCTTTGAATGGTTTTCTTGTCAATATTTTTTTTGTTAAGTATAAGATTCCTCGATACTTATGTTTTATCTTTGGGTGCGACATTATTATCGCAATTTAAACATACAAAGTTAAGCAATTTTATGAATTCGAGCTAAATACTGGCTCATGCCGGAGCCATAGTTCAGCCCTTTCGGTGAGTTAATGGCTCGACCACAGCGTCACGTATTGGATTCTAACATATCTATAAACTATCGTCTCTGTAAAACAAATATATTACCTAAATATGAGCTGTATAGGTCGTCGTTCAGTATGTATAGAATCACTAACAGACACACAAGATTTTTATATATACTTTTGTATATTTGTAAAACTATTTCATTTTTTGCACTGAACAAAAATGAAAAATTTAACAGCATGACGCCAATTCCCACAGCATATGGCAAAATCGCCTATCGAGATCGTGAATTACATTCGTCAATCAAAACGGCTTATTAGCGAATATTGTTGCATTTTAGCTAACCCAAGCCCGGTAAAGCTGTAAAAGCCGTAAAGGCTCCAAGGCCCCTCAGGCTAACAGTGTAGTCAGTTCGAAAAAAAAAAAAAAAAAAAAATTTTAGCTAAATAGCTTCGGGGCAAACCTATAATTTAGGGCTGGAGAGACGTTTATTCTATTCGAAATATTTCGATCAAATCGATTTAGAAGCTGTGATTTGCGTTTGCTATGGATTTTTGTGGGACAATATAGATATATACAGTATGTGAATTTAAAATCTTTGTAATTTATTTGTTTGACAATTACTGCGATATCGAATGAAATATGGTAATGGTAACCAATAATTATATGAGTAAAACTAACTTTTATAATTAGTGTATAGGGAGGAACACAAGAATTTAAAAACTCTGTTGGACAAGTAACTATATAAATTCATATAGCTACAAGCGAATTTCATTTTTTAATATGACTTACTCACATGTAAGAAAGATTTATTTGTACCAAAGATATTTGACAACCATAGACAATTTAAAAATATTTTACATCTACCTACTAAGTACTAAAAGTTAAATGCCAGTTGTTACAAAACGGCCCCGGCTCAGCATAATGCTGGTTATAAACAACTAGCGCTGGTCTTCCGTTTGAGTTGTTCGGTGACGTCACAAGACGGACATACTGACATAAAGAACTAAAAAAAAGTAAAAATGTGTGACATGCGATGACATATAGCACAACAAACGATGTATTCCCGAATCAAAAAAATTGGAATTAAAAAAAAATAGGTTGACTTATACTCGTATAAGGATGAAAAATATATAATTATCATTATAATATGTGTTTTTCTCCTTAATGTCTAAGAACTGTCATGGGATGTTATATATTACTAATACGTTTAAAATAAAATACCTTGTCAATTTTATAATAATGCTTAAAACTATTATTGGTGTACAAGATTGTGCCATCTCCAATAGTAGAGTATTAAAACCATTGTATATTTATTAAACCCTAATAAAATTATTGTGTGGTTTTATGAAACAACAATGCAAGTGAAATAAATAAAAAAAAATAATAACTTTATCTTCGCCTCGGGTCTCACAGCTGTAATGCGACATGCGATAGATGAACGAATTGTTTTGTGGCGATAGAATATTTTTTTAATTGCACGAATAAAAACAATAATCTCCCAATATATTTGATTAAATGTTTGTATGTACACTGGTGCGGTTTTAGAGTCGCTTACTAACTTCTTTATAATGTTGGTTGCAATTTTAGCTTAATAATTTGCTACGTGAGGTTGTTATGCCAGTTTACTATTATTATATTGGGTACTGTTAAAATATAGGGGAACTGTGACCGCTTGTTAATTACACATGATTATATAGTAATGATTTTCACATGTAGATTGAATAAAACCTTCATATAGAAAGTTTAATCGCACGCCTCTATACTAAACGCCATGACTATGAACATAGTAATTTATTTATTTATTTTGATAAAGAATTGACAATGAGTTTTTTGAAAGGGTACTCGAACTCCACATTGATCGATGATTGTTCAGATACTTCAACGAGCTTTCGATAAAGAAAAGTGTCATGAGGAAACCATAGTACGCAGATAAGGCATTTTCTAATCTTCGCTTAACCAGTTATCATTCTCTAATTGATCATATGTCCTTAAGGAATATATTCTGGCAGCTGCATTTGTTGACTAGTCCCAAACCTTGGTTTAGCATGTTCACCATCTTCGACCATATCTACGGTTAGGGCCACATGTACCAAAAAAATAAATGTTGTTTTAGCCTTAAGTTGTCCTAAATCTCGTCTAAGCTTTTCATGCAAGTCACCGCTAACAATAGACTAGGTTTTGATATAGGCTAACCTAAAAAAAAGCTTCTATAACATTATACTTCTAAAATATTGTTGTACTGGCTAGTATAAAAAATAAATGACTTCTAGTTTGAAAAGGTTGTGGTTATTATTATCCATTTTAATTCCAATATTACTAAACACCTTAATGTATAGATTAAAACAGCAGTTATACTGTATTCCCTGTTAATGGCAATATATCCCATTTAACATTTTCATTGTAAACATCAACGTGAGAATTGCAAATACCCGTAATGAGCAACATGCCCATAATTTCAATGCAATATAATGACCCGTTATGGTCTTTAATAAAAATAATTCATAAAAAAATAACATAAATGACAGACTGCAACAAAATATCCCATTACATATTTATGTTGAACCATGCTTTGTATGGTTTATTATACCGCGAATGGATCATAATAAACTAGACAATTTAAATCATTGCGCAATAAATAATGGTACACCCCGAATTTTAGATATAGTTGCGCACACGCACGCTTAACTAAGTTTCTACAACCCTACGTTTAAACTTGACATTAAATTCATTGTCAAAAATAATATTCGCATCGGCCCAACATTTATTTACGACCACCCTGCATGCGTCTGTTAAAAAACACAAAAAGATATACGAGATTATAACATCTTTCCACGTTTAATTGTAGACAATGGGTAAACAACAAAAGTTGAATATTTCGAAACAGTTGCACTTGAATTTATTAAAACCGTTCCTGCATTTTAGAAGTGACATCATTTGTTGCGGCTTCGATTTTCTGTGTAGCGTATTGAATGAAATTTGAATGATAAAAGTTTTTAGGGCGACTTGAAGCATGTGAATAAATGAAGATATATTAATCTACTTGGGGTTAAATTGTTATTAAAACTATGATTAATGGTTCGTGTTAATGGAAGGCAGATTAAGGAGCGGACTACACGCAACAACGTTCGAAATTAACGACGGTTAGCCCGTGACATAAGTGTAAATTTATCTTAATCATTAGTAAGTTAGTTTCGATCGTGTCTTGGCCGGTTAATAGCAATAATTATACTATAGAAATTTGTCTTAAAATATCCTTGTGATAATGGACGTTGGTTCAGTATATTCTATTATATTGAATACCGTTGTTTCAAGTTTGTTATTTACATATGTGTTTGAATTATTTTAGATATAAAAATGCTCATAAAAATATAAAAGTCTAAATCTTTCGAGCAGGTTGGTTATGGAATTCATAAACAATTACTTATTTAACTAATGTTTATCTGAAATAAAATTAATAATGTTCCATTAAAAATGTTAAAATAATACCTATTTTCTTGCTAAATATAATTATCTGAAAAAATGCAATATCTAATTAATCCGATAATAATTTGAATTTATGCGAATCCATCGGAAATAACTTTACATATGCTTCCATACCCGAAACCAAATAAATACTTTTAATATATCCATATCCAGATTCAAAATCTCTTATCTGTAACATCCTTGCGTTTGACGTATCGGTCATGCTAGACAGTCAATTTACCGAACCAAGAAATTAAGTGGAACAGGAAAACTAAAAAAAAGACATAAAATTCGGAGTAGCACTCAGTATTATGTATGATATTTGATACGATGATGATAATTGATATTTGATATATTTTTTCAATCATTGGTAAAAAGTAAAAACACTCTAAGGGAAAGTAAACTCATTTCTATGATTATAAGAAAAATCATTCCGACAACACCCACTTAAAATTTTATTTGTACTAAAAAATAAACGTAAATGAATTATTAAGGGGAATTTTATATGCTTAGTAAATACAGCATTTCATTCACATTGTACTTTAGTTAACCTGACGATACACAAATAAAATTATAACTTTGGTTCTGTGATATCAAACAAATTTTAGGCATAGGAATATCGATCTGACAATAAATTGACAATTTGGCAATAAAATTTCACTTTCAGCGATAAGTCCTTCGACCGACCACCTTTGTACTTATCATATAATTTTAGTGTTCGATTGGATCTGTAATTAACGGTGTACAATAAAAATTAAATAAATAAACGCAATAAAACATCGTAGTATATCTATCGATCACGAGCGCTCTGTATATAAGACTACATTTTTCATGGACCAGATGTTAATCACAATTTGTTCAACATTACTTCATGGTTGTATTGGTAAAACCTGATAGCATAAACTAAGAAAACAAGCTGAATGCCACATAATTGTTCTATATATTTATTTATATTTAAATATATCCACTTGACATATTAGATTGTGGTTAACTAAATTGTTCAAATTCCATTTCTATTCGGGTTTTGTTTTTCAGCAAAACTTTGCTGAGAATATTAATCATAATAATTGTATTGAGATATTAAACCAATGCCTAAATGCCGATTTAATTAGTATGCTAGCCACAGAACAAGCCATAATTATTACAAATCCAAACTCAAAAGGAGAGGCTTACAAATACAAATATTTCACACAAAGAAGGCAAATACATGGTTTGAATAATATTAAATCAAGAAAGTTATTTTATCTATAGGACTAAAATTTCAACGAAAACAATGAGCACAATACTTAGCGGCTAATCATTGTACTCGAACCAGTTTTATTAGCAAAGAATATTTTATTGAATAGAAATAAGCAGGGAGGACGATAGTCTCCACATATTAAATTTAGGTAATAAAATTAGCATAATCAATACATCGAAATCATCGATGCACCCTCAAATGTATACAGTCTCCGGCAACGTAACGATCTGTATCGAAGTTTATTGGCAGCGTACCATACAAGTTTACGTGTAGTTTAATGCATACGGAATTGAAATTAAGCATTATTTCATGCAAACGACTGTGTTCAACGACAATTATTCTACGGAGCAGCGTGGGTTGCTTTCCGAGTTCATTATTGAAAGAATCTCGTTCATTCTCCTTGTTAGTCTATTATTTTTATACATAACTTGTTTTCAATTAGAACTCATTGTGCGTTGTAACATAATAATGTACATTTCGTTTGAAATAGCCTTTATAATTTTTATGTCTATATATCGTGGTTCAAAAGTCATAGCTAACTTGAACAAGGTATCTATTAAAGATACGTGTAATATCAATATTAATATAATTATAAGATAAAGATACAACAAAACAAGTTTCTTGTTATTCCGCATAGCTTTCTAGGTGTAAAACTCCAGTACAATATTTCTCACTTATTTGGTTTTGGCACAAAAAATACTAATAGGTAATAAATATAGAATGAGATGTTGCACTAAGTGTCGATAGTCTTTAACAAAATAGACGATAATTCTGTTATTTATTATGATATACAATAACTGTAGTTTAGACATTATTAAGCAAGAATACTAACTGTTCTGTTTGACTATCAGAAGCAGTATTATTATCTAAGCACAATGAGTTGTCGACGGGAGCTGTCGTCGACATATTGTGATTCAATTACGCCGCACTGAACACTGGCTGGCATTGTAACGGAAATTCATAGTGATGAAGACATATTGCAATTTATATATAGATGTTACGGTGGTCGAACCTTAATCTAAATTTAACTTTGTTTTTTCGATTTGACCAGTTTCATAATTGCCATGACTAATTTTATAGAATTAAAAAAATCTTGATTTTGATTTATATAATGCTGCTGTTTGTTAGAATGGATTTGTTTAAAAGAAAAAAAAAGATATCTACTCTTTACTTTAAATCTAGGTGAATAGGTAAAGTTACGTAAAGTAACTTTTGTACACAGAAGAATATTGAAGGATAATTCATCATAATTTTCAGTCATAATTTCCTTCACTTTTACGATCTTAACTTCAGTTGAAGACTTTGATGGTCGACTAGGGCGAGGCAAATCTTCCAGCGTATCTCGACCGCTTTTGAATGCTTTGTACCACTCATAAGTAAGTATTTTTGATAAAGTCGATTTACCGTACGCCTTCTGTAACATTTTCAGTGTTTTCGAACACAAAATTCCACTGGCAATGCAAAATTTAAGACAAAACTCTTTGTTCGATGTTTTTGGTCATTATGGAATTTGCAATACAGACTAGATATGATCTAACTAAAAACAGCACTGTATTTAATCTAAATGACAGATGCAACTAAAACTCCGCGCGAAAATGAGAAAGCACTGTGCCAATCTTACAACAAAAAAAAAAAAAAAAAAAAAAATTTGGAACAATAGACAAAGCACCCTTACCGATACTTTTTTGACTGAATGTATAATAACTGAATGCTCTAACTAAAATATCTTTAGGATTTTTTTATAACTCTACTCATTCAATAGTTATTCAAGGCCAAAGCTAAATTTATCATTAATTTGGCCGAGGTTTTAATTTTATAACGAAACTATTATTTGTAAAAGATTAATTGAACTTTTAAGACATACTAACCACTAGTTTGTTCGCAACTCAAATATAAAAACTACAATAATGAAAAACATATTTTACAGTAAATTAGCTTTATTTGTTATTTTTTAGATTGTCGAGAGCTTTTACCATTATGTTTAAATTTCTTTGATAGTTCTGTAGAAAAATATTCTTTTAAGCGTCCTGTCGTCATGCATCATGCGCGATGGATGTCATAAGCCATCCACAGCCTATAAATATTTATTTATTTATTTTCCAAGAATTTTTTTTTATCACCTCACAAGGTAGTTTATATATAAACTTAACAATAGCATGAATAACCATCTGTTATCGTAAAAATATGATGTAGATGTCTCATATATCATTAAGGTTTTTTACTAATCTCCAGGGAACATGGTAAAATGACATATAAAAGTTTATATCATGTTATTGTACTTTGATATATTGACACTCCTAAATATAATGTCGTTAATGGCTTTCATATTTATATTACAATGGCCTTAACAACTCGTAATTCAATATTGAACGAACTAGAGCATATTAATATGTGTATGAGTAAATGTAGATATATGTAGAACGGTCGCCAGTGGAAATCGATATTATCGTGAGACAATAGCCGCTGGTTTGTTTTAATTTTGCATGAACAATTATACAGAATTGATTGATAAGTTTAACTCTGGTTACAAATGGTTGATAAGTAGATATTAAATACTATTTCTGTAAGTAATTTTAAAGTATTATGGATTTACTAAAATTTTATCCGTTTAATATTTAACTTTATCTATATGCACGGATAACAATATGATTGTTTCTTAATACTACAGAGGCGTCAAAAACAAGCATACGGCCTACCTGATGGTAAGCGGCTACCGTAAGCTATGGACGCTTGTAATACCATAGGTATAGGTAACTAGCGCGTTGCCTACCTTGAATTTACTACCCCAAGGAGGTCTACGAACCCTACTTACCACAGGAACACAACACAAGATTATTTGACTGTGATTCTGAAAGGTAGAAATATTCCACCAGTCGGGCTAACCGAAGTGGAAGGAAATCTTCATAGAAATTTCACTGTGCCCTACCTCTTTTGGCCATCTCCATAATTTCGATTTGATTTGAAAATGGTTCAATTAATAAATCTTCTTTAATAATTAATTAATAGTGTCATACACTAGTTGCAATTGAGCTGTCAAATGGCTTATTAACCTGTGTTCGGAATAATGCTAATAGATACTTTAGTACCTATAATATAGGTGCAGAGGAAATATTTTGCTTAAATAACAAATTATCTTTTTCTGTAAAATAAATTAATAATTATATTATATGCCATTATAGCTAAACAAACTATATTAGCTCATGTTACTTTAAATCTAGATAAGTAAATCATAGTTAAGTGTGTATCACAAATTCGAGTTAACCGACCTAATAAATTTATTGTGCCATAACTGGCTGTATTGGTGAGTTATGCTTTACCGCATCAACCACTGTTTCCATTGTTTCACGATAAAGTCGCTCTATTCATTTTTAACGTTACGTCGCAATAATTTTGGAAATAATGTGGCCTCCAAACGTAGTTAACAGTTCAATAATTTTACAATATCACTGGTTTATGTACTTTCTTTTCGTAATAGAAATATTTTTCTTTATTGAAATGAATGGTCAGTAGACAATGATCTAGATTGTATTACAATTAAAAAGTTAAGGCCATCACGGCATACTTTATTTGTGACCTTTACAAAAGATAATCTAAAAAAAAAAATTAAAAGGAAAATAATGGAGTTGAAAATGCTGAGAAAAATTAATAAAATTCAAAAAGTCTGACAAACACAAAAATGGAATGAAACAGAATATAAGTGTATAATACATACACAATAATCAACATTAGAACCCACTTACTTTGTGTGACGGTGGTAATCTGATTAATACTGGTATATTCATTGTATTTTAAATATACAAAAAGTTTTTTTAAAGAAACAAGCAATTTCGTTGAAAATTAACATTAAAACAATTATTATATGTATAAATCATAATAATGGTGGTAATATTTTGTGCACTCTTTCAAAAAATGAACAGGTTATGATCCTGTACTTTCTGAGAAAAGTGCACACACAAACATACTATGGAAAAAGAGGACCGGTTTTTGAAACCTGTTAATAATAAACAGCCTACACGAAAACGAAAACAGAAAACAATTTTGACTCCTTGTCAGCTAAACAACATAGATTACGTATTTCTCAAAAGCAAAGCGATAGCAATAATCGCTAAACATTTGCTTCGAAATCGCATATTCTTATTATGTAACACCTATAATGTAACAAACATAATTTGATTTTGCCATTTCGGAGCAAATACTTAGCGATTTTTGGTATCACTTTGCTATTGCGAAAAAAGTAATAAGTGGGCGGGTCATTAAAAAAACACATAATTTGTCATTTGAGCTTAATAATTGGCCTAATAAGTTTAAAGAAAACTCGAGTTAAAACATCAGACACTCCGTATTAATGTATGGGTATACTCAACGTCACCAGATCTACTGTTTGTGACCATTTTGATTAAGATTAATGTCATAATGTGGTTGTACAAAGTAACATCGCCACATTACATACCTACGCCCATGTTAAATAGCATTTTGTTCTATTCCCGTATGTAATAAATTATGGGACGTCGTCTCTGCAACTTTTCAGTGTAAAGTTTCCAAATACACGTTGACAGGTTGATATTTTCGGGTAGCTAACCGGTCGAAGAATAACATTACTGTCCATCAAAAAAGTTATTTCGTGAAAACGTTCGAGTTTTGAATTTCGTTATGGAAACCGTAAGTTTACGGTTTTATTTATTCGTTCAAAGTTTTGTATTGTAAACGAAAATGTCATCTACTAAATATATGATTTATAAATTTCTAAAAAGGAGTTTATGGTTGGTTGGGTCTTCATCTGTCATGTGGTGGGTTTTATTTTAATTCATAAAGTTAGGTTATTTGGCCATATATATATTATGTAATATTGGCGACATTTTATGTGTTGTAGTTTGATTTTTTTTATCGTAGCACGGCATAGTGACTACGCTTTACCTGATGGTGAGCACAGTGCAGCCCAATAACATCGGCGACTACCGTGGGATTTACAATCCATCGATAGTCGTTGCTGTTATGCTGGACTGCTTAAATATCTCTTCACGTTATGTTTGAAGGACTCCATATTGTAAGATGGAGGGAAAACACTGGCCGGGAGACAGTTCCACAGCTTCACAGTACGGCAAAGATACGACGTAGCAAATTTCTTTGTTCGAGCCGAGATGGAGGTTACCGTAAAGCTGTGGCTCCGGAGACCAGCGCGTGTAGTTATTATTGTGCATTCAACACAATGAAGTGAAGTGAAGAATAAATAATAACTGAGAACATGCATTTTAAATTGCCACAACAATTCCCTGGACAGTTTTAACAAGGGAGCCGCCATCATGTTAGAGCAATTTTTTTAAGATTACAAGAATAATTAGAAAAATATTATATGCCCGTGATGTTCGCAGAATTGTGGATGAAAACAGTTGCCATTAAATAAAAAGAAGAAGGGATTATACACAGGAAATATTAAAAAATAATAATTAAGTATGTAACATATGACTTAATGCTAAATGAGTTCCCGACAGTATTCACGGTAAATAAATATATTTATTTTTTACTAGATCTGCACCACGGTTTAAATCGTGTTAAATTGATTCGACAAACTCCACGGCACGGCGCCGTGTCGCGACGCCGCCAACGGGCCTTATTGCCCTATAGTAGTTCCACTACCCCGTACTTGCCAAATTGCTTGACGTTCATGGCTACTGCTCTTCTCCTTAGGATCGCAGTGTAAAGTTATATAGCCTATATTATTCCTCATGACTCTAGTTATCATATACAGAATTAATTTTTCGAATCCGACTGGTAGTTCCACAGATTAGCGCATTTATACAAACAATCAATCAAACAGAAAAAAAACTCATCAGCTTTATTATATCTATACATATAATAAAATTGAAGTGTCTGTTTGTAATGTCAATATAACAGATTTTTACTAAATCCATATGAAAGTATACACGATACCTATAACAAAAGTCTCCAAACAGCAAAGTCACACCGCATGACACAACATAGAACTAAATAATAGTGTCAAGTCACATTCTAAATTCAACGGAATCAAAGCTCCCTTAATAATTAAACGAGGCTCCCATAAATAAATAAATAGCGCCTGGCATTGTGTAAATATGTGGGGATGTAACTACACTACGCAGTCGGGGCACGCGCAAAAAAAATGTCGCAAACGTAATGATAAAATATCTGGATATGATACAATAAAAAACTGTATGTGTTCTATAAAAGTTCGAGTATTTTGTATAAGAGAATTTATTTTGACTAAGTACTTTTAATGATATTCAAGTTTCCCCTTAAATAAAATAGGAGACTAAAATTTAGGAAGGAATAATATATTTAAAAATAGCTGTGCCCCGCGGTGTTACCCGCGTATAATTTAATAGAAATCGCTGGTTGATGATTTATAATACTTCAGTATAGGCAATATTTATTATCGGGTGGCCAGGGTTATGCGTCACACGGCACGTTCGCGCCACTGCACCTATAATCATAGACTCGATCTGAATGTTGAATTATTTTAATTTTCCATTATCTCCCAAACTATATGTCCAAATAACATGCTATATTGGGCAAAGTATATCTTCATAAAATTGTTTGGTGATGAAGTAACTTTCGTATATAAGGATTAATATGCTTAATAATAATGCTCATACATAATCCTTTAATTTTCTAATAAAAAAAACATAAGGTACTTTATTGTGGCTTATATATATATTATATATAGATAGGCATATGGTATTACTGACTTTTGTTATGAGATGTATCAAAGAGAAATATTTTTGTATAACTTTGTATTTACGTATCACTAACCATTACGCCAGCACACGCGGATAAAGTAATTCAGGTGCGCTATTTCTTCCGAGTTACTTCACAAAAATCAATATTTAAGGCTAGCTGAGAGATGTAGCCTAATTCTAGATAACCTATATTACTCCACATGAATCTGGTAATCATATACAAATAATAATAATTTTTCGAATCCGACTGGAAGATCCAGAGATTAGATGTTTAAATAAAAAAAATCTCTTTCGCTTATATATATTAGTATAGATTTAAATATATTTTAAGTGCAATCCACAAACAACGACGAACACCGAGAGCAAACCTATTGACAGCAGATAAACACTGTATGATCCGCGAAAAATCAAAAAGGGATATTGTGACGGGTGACACAATGTGCATGGGTCGACCCAGTCGGGTACAAATCCGGGAAAGCGACACGTTTAAGCGTACCACTATGATCGGTTTACAATTGGTGTATAGTGGTCGCGATCCAGTCGAAGTAAATTTTCGAGTCAGCTGAGAATTCACCATAAAATTATTTTTACATATTACTGTTAATGATCGTTATAGTAAAACATCGTAGCTATAATAATTCTACAAAAAGTTGGAATATTACAACAACAATGAGAATTTACGATCAATGCTTGGCAATAGAGCGCACTTGGGCGTCTTCCAGTATAATTATGAATGAGTATACCCAAACATGTACTGTACAGTACTGTCGCGTGGAACACTTCATAGTCTCGTAAATCGTAAACCGCAGCCTTGAAACCCAGCCGCTTGTATATACAAAAGGCATGTAGTTGCTACACTTAGGTCATTTATAACATGGGAATATCATCATTTGAATATTTACTCGAGATTTTTTATCTCGTTGTTAGAAACCAGTAAAAATTTAGAACTTTTTGTAATATCGCTCCAATGAATGTTCTTTCCGCGATAACTTGTAATAGTTGAATGAATTTCAGTTTTAGTTTTCCGTTTGCTTGGACCGAACATTAGGTGAGAGCGAATTTTGAAACGTATCTAGAAAATATACTGGTATATTTTATTGTCAAGATAAATTATGTTTTATTTGTGAACGTGAGCATCCCTCACATACAAACACATACAAAACTTTGTATTTAAATTCCGTATTATAGTGTGCGAGCAAACTTTTGATCCCCTGACATAAATCTCCATCAGAAAATAGGGTGGGACGTAACCGGCTTAAGCTTAACTACGACTAGGCCCCGAACTTTAAATATATTTGTAATAATGATAAAATATACTAGTTAATTTGGGACCTCTATTTATTTTGCAGTAAAGAGCCGTTTTGTCATAACATCCCCGTGCTTGTCGGGAGCGTGCGGGACCCGCAAATATTGTTTCATATTTCTTTGTTGTCCTGGTAAATAGATTTCGTATTATTAGAAGAGGTAATCCTATTTTTCGACTTATCTAATCTCGGCTAAATGTTATCGCGTTTCGTAATATCAGGACTCAGAAAAATAGTATTTTAGGGATAAAATGATTTAAGGACAACAATATCCTTGTTTATTTTTAGTTCTCGTTTAACCCTAATACATATCTTGTAGCATCAAGTAAACTAATTATACTATACAAAATATTTTGTGTATATTTTAATTGTAATTATTATTCACAGAAAAATTGATTTTTGTAAAAAAAAAAATAATAAAAAATTATTTTCTTTTTAAACTATTCAAAATTTGTTGTTTATGTTTGTTTTGTACAGACGTTAGCTATTAATCTCTAAACTAGGTAAATAAATTAGCTTCGATGTCTGTAGAAAGATATTTCGATATTGACGTAAATAATTTTGCCTCGATATCTGTAGAAAGTTTGTCATTCCTCAAATATAACTGAAATGTGTTTTTTTTTGTTGTTTTAGAAAATATTGACTCTTAATATCTTCGAAGTGACTAATATTATCATTTCCAACCTTCTATCTTTTGAAAATATTGTGATAGCTTCTAAGAAACTGATCTAAGACGATCTCTTTATAATATTGCTTAGTGCAAAGTAAAGGTTATGAATTAAACAATGTCAAACTAATTTAAAGCCTAAATCCTTTCGAAACTTTCGTTTACTCTTTTCATTCAACACAAAGATTGGGTATTCAGTCTAGCTATTAGCTAGCTATTATTAATTTTGGCAACATTTTTATGATTCACTAGCTGTGCCCGCGGCTCCGCTCTCGTTGTCTACAGAATTATTGTTAATGAAGATATCAAGATATTTTTTTGTTTTGATTAGGACCAAAAGATCAAAATATATCCAGCAGTTTTTGCGTGATGCGCGCACAACGACAAACCTCAATAATTTTATTTATATAGATATATCGATTACTGTATGCTAGGAAGGTAATTTAAGCTATAGTAATTCAATCACGACTTTTATATTGTTTTTATTTCCATAGAGTATAAATATATTTTATATATAGGTAATATCTATGATATTACTACATTTCGTTTGCATAAGTATTTTTTATGTTACAGATTGTTTCAGGACATTTATGAAAACAAATGCATACCTAGGCAACGTTTTCCATGATTTGATCATATTTTACATTTGCAGAAATATATCCTAAATATTTACATTAATTTCAGTAACCATAAAAATATAATTCATAAGATATTGCGTATATACTCAGAATGAATTAGTTAAGATACTAAGGAATTCCAGAGAAAATTTATTGCTATATCTTTGATACACCTATGTTATAAGTCAATCGTCAAATCTTTGGACTACATTTCTTTCACCCGACTGATTCACTGAAAACGTCTGTGCTGAGTGTATCCAATTTGGAAACTCGATTCGACTTTGTGATGTGAAAAATTATTTCTAAACGTAATTGAATAGCAACTATTGAATGTTCAATTGTTTCAAATATCTTTTGAAGAAAGAAACAAGTAAAATTATTATGATAAAACGAGATTATTATTATATTCTAACAATAGATTTTATAGAAATATATAATACTGTTTTTATTTTTACAAATATCTAATGATTTGTGTTATCATTAGACCAATAAAATAATGCGTTACTTTAATTACGATATATTGAACAAGGAATAAAAATAAAAACATCTTTGCCTAAGCCTTGAGATATGAAAGAAATATCAAGTTTACTAAGGTAGTTTTTACAAATAACACTAACAAGAACTAAATTGTAAGCATTAAAATTATTACACAATGCAAAGGCATTTAAGTAAAGTTATTAAACTTTTGAGATATGAATTAAACAAAGGTTGACTGAGTTATATTAACTAATTATGTTAAGAGATGATTTTTTAATGAAAATCAAAAACATATGAATAAAATTAATTCATTAATAAGCTAATAATAAATATTAGAGAAAGTAAAATTCCTATATGCTTTATTCCATTTATTCCTTACACATTTAATGAGTAATTATCTGAAATTAAAATAATAATCACGCAGTTAACCCAATTAATAAGTATTCACACGAAAACAACCTATCATAAATTAATTAAATACATAAATGTGGAATAATTTTGCGTTAAAAATTCCGGTATAAATGGTCATACTTTATGCACGCAACAAAACGCTCGTAATTTTATTGATAATAATGTGAATGTGGAAACAATTTATGGTGTTGTGTATATCAATTAATTTTAATACTTTTAACGACGATTGATTATGTAATTTGTTTAATGATTTTTTAATACTATAAAAATAATCTTACAGCGGTAAGCTTACTTCAGAATAAACAATATCGTTCAGTACATTTTATTTTGAGGAACTTTTGAATTTCGAAAATTATATTTACAATTTCCGCTAAATTATAGTTCAAGTAACTAAACTAAACTAAATATTTAAAAAAATTCATATGAGTCCCAATGAAAAAAAAAAACTGGGAACTTCTTATACAATAGGAAAACCTAAGTGATAATGTCCCATTTATAAATTGTAAGTATTTATTCTATTTTCTCGGTACGCCTTCCCTATTCCAGAAATATATTGTATAAACTAATTACTGATTCTTGCTGAATAACTCGTAAATTACTAGGAACTAAGATGAAGAAAATCAACAGTTAATTTAATTTACTAATATTGTTAATACAAATATATTTTTTACAAATTTCATAATTAGCAGAAATATTATTATTTAGAACTTTTTATTGACACGATATAATGTTTCTTATTTTTATAAATAACAGTAATGGTATTAATAGTGTATAATGGTATTGGCACACAAATCCTCGAATACTGTCATTCCCTTGCGGTATATTATGGAACTTAATGGCATTATTTACCGTATTTCGATTCTCAATAGGGACCGCGTTCCCGATGTATCATAGTCGTAGTTATAGCAATTTTTTATTTCTGCCCATTTGACAAATACTAAGTTGTCCAAAATAGAAAGTAACAGTATAGCAGTTAGTTTAAAACCTATGTATTATATCTGCGTATGTAAAAAATTTTGGGTGTCGTTTTCTCTTGAAACAATATGTATAATATTCTAGAAGTCAGTATAACATTTATTTCGTAATTTTATATTTATACAAAGGGCAAAACATTAATCAGTGCTTATTTTTGGGAATAGAACTTTATATTTGAAAATTCTTTTTAATGAATTTTATTTACACAGTCAGTAAAGAGCTGTTTAAAGCTCGTAGCTATACGATATGTAAAGATTGTAGAAAAATGCAATCAGTGTGTCAGCCAAGATCGGAATATAAAAGGGCGGCCAGTGTGTATATTTACGCGAACCATTTCGCGAGCTACATTCGACTCTTCCATAAGTGAAAAGCTATTCGACCTATATGCTTAAACTTTTTAATGTTTAATAAACCTTTCTTGAAGACCTAGACTCCCAAATTTCAGTAATAAGCCTATTATAGTTCTTGAGTTTTTGGGTCTGAAAAGTAGCATTTTTATCACTCACTGACTCACTCATTAAAAACCTAGACCACTTATGAGTGACTCAGAAACTTGAAATTTGGCATCGAGATAGATCATTAAGCTATACTAAGGATATAAAGGAAAAAAATAAAAAACTTAAACATTTTCTTGACATGTATAAATGTAGGTATACTTAAAAGTAACTAATAAATTGGAACTATTTTCGTGATATATATTTGTCATTATTGTTATTTATTAATAAATCGTTCAAAGTTTCCCCACCATATATTCACATATTAATGTACTTTCAATGTGGTATTGAACATTATACACAACTGCTATAGACAGCAGGTTCATTCTACCGATGACCGTAAAATGTTTTCTATGTTTCAATCAACCGGTAAAATATGATTTATTGTTATTGTTACGGTTAGAACATCCCTAGCATAGTTTAAGGATAAACAGGCAAAAATATTAAATGATAAAATCAATTAATTCAATGTGAAAGCTATTTGGTGTTTCATTTTTTATTCCAATGTTTCTGCGCTTATCGTATTTTTTGTTCAAGATTTGCATTAATGTTTTTGTTTTTCATTTCGAAATTAATAATAAAAGGCTACTTTCTTTATGGTCCAGTGTTAACAGTATGAAGATATCTATGGAATCAATTAAAAATATGCATGATCAGGATTGGTTAGTTAATACCTAATAAGCTCTCTCTGGTCTGATCGTCAAGATGTCTTGTATCCTGGCCGACAACGGATACAACAACATGGTGAACTCTTTTTTTTTTTAATTTCTTAGAACTTAATAGACAGACCAGATTATGAAAATATTATACTAGAGGTGTGCTCGCGGCTCGGCACTTATTTGTTACACAGTAATTTTTTTTTAATTATTGGGAAATTACACATGCTTCCCGCGTACAAAATTTCACTAAAAATGGCTGACAATTTTGAAGTAAAACTTCTTTAGGCGCGACTAGGAGGTAACTGGATGACAATGCAACGGAAGTCCGTTATGACAATATGGCGTCATGTTTCTTTACCATCCGGTTTTTAAATATTTTTGATTTTGTCAATAAATAGTTTATAAACAAATCAATCAAAAGTTTTTGAGAAATATATGACTGAAATTGAAAGTGCAACATCATGGAACTTCGTATACAAATACATTTATATAAACGGTGTAAGTAGTAAATATGATTCGACGGTCGGGATGGTGGTGACCGTCGGGGTGGTGGTGACCGTCGGTATGGGGGTGACCATCTGGATGGTGGCAACTATCGTGATTGTGGTGACCGTTGGGAAGGTGGTGGCAGTAGGAATAATTTATAAATAGTCTAGTAAACAAGTTCAAAAACGTGATAATTCTTGTTACTGTGAATTCTTGAAATCTATGGACTGCTATGCAATAAATTCTCATATGATGTATTTATTTTTAACTTAATCGCCATCTCTTAAAACGCCAAAGAAGTTTTACTTCAATCGCGTGTGACGGTTACACGCTTTTAAATTATTATTTACATTTTCTTTAAATATTTATTATTGACAATTCTTATAACGTATCAATTATGGACTAACTTATAAATATTTAACTCAAAAACGGCTTGACCGAATTTTATGTTATTGCTCAATTGATAAGCTTAAATTATAATAATAATACTTTAATTAATAATACTTTAAGTAATTGTAAAAAAGCCAAATTACTTTTTTATTTATTCTCAACCGATTTAAATAGACACCTGTAGACGAGAAGCATATGTCATTTCTTGATTGATAGGCTATTATCATTTTCAATAATACTTTTAAGAATAGTAAATAATTTGCAAAGAAAAAGAAGTATTCCCTAATTCCCAACCGATTATCATGGGATTTTGTACACGGGATGTACATTCAGACAAAAACTATCGGGAATGGATGATTTGTTTACGTTCCAAATTAATTTTTTATTTAGATTTGCACAACTGTTCTACATTTTGGTGCGGAATTTGAGTTGCGTCTGTCATTTAGATTAAATACACTGCTGTTTTTAGTTAGATCGTATCTAGTGTGTATTGCGAATTTCATAATTGCTCTTAAACTTTTCATCGCACAAGGCCACCATTGTGAACGTAAAACTACCTTATTCACCAGATATGGCTCAAGCCTACTTCTTTTTTTTATCCTAAGCTCAAATTACCACTTCGTGGCACCCGTTTTCATTCGGCAAAGACATAAAGGAGAATTCGCGACATGAACTAAACTCAATTACGGCAAAAGCGTTTAAAAAATGTTTTGATGATTGGATTATTCGTTGGCGTAAGTATATCGTTTCTGAAGGAGCATACTTTGCAGGCGATAAAATAAATTTGGATGAATATTTTGTGTATTATTGATCTTTTCCCGGTAATTTTTGACAGAGTAGTATATGTCACTCCTTATTTGAGAAACTAAATAAATTGTCAATAATTTGGGCAAAAATAAAATTACGGGATGATAATAATACTAACAGAGGTAGGGCAAAGAGAAATTTCTTTTATCTCTACTTGGGGCAGCCCGACTGGTAGAATACCTCCTACCCTATAGAAGTTCGCAGTCAAATAACCTTGTGTTGTATTCCTGCGGTGAGTTGGGTTTTCAGAGCTCCTAGGGGAAGGGGGTTCAAGGTCAGCAACGTGCTACTCTGCCTATGGTATTACAAGCGTCCATAAGCTAAGGTAGCCGCTTACCATCAGACGGGCCGTAAGCTTGTTTGCCATCATGTAGTATAAAAAAGTGCCTAAGAAAAGAGCAGGTACGGAGCCGCGGAGACTCGCACAGCTTTATTAGTAACTAGCTATGCCCGCGACTCCACTCGCGTGTTCTACAGTATTATTGTTTATGACGATAAGTGACAAGGAGTAAAACAAAAAAAATATCAAAATCTATCCAGTACTTTTTGGATGATGCGCGCACAGTAGCAAACCTGATTATTTATTTATATAGACAGATTGTGTTGACGACAGTACCTACTAGTGTAGAATGTGACACAGTCGTCAACTTCTTCCAGACTAAATGGTTGTGCTACAACAAAACATAAAAAAAAAAACACAATAAAAGTGTTTAAAGTTAAGTGTTAAAAGTAATTTGGACTGTGTGTGTATGCTTACAGTCTGCTTGTCTAAGTACGAACAATTTCCTCTGTGTCAGTTTTTTTTAACGTTTTAGGTTATGCGTAGTGGCCACAATCTCACCTGATGTTAAGTGACGATGTGGCCCAAGATGATAAAATGCTAAACCTGGTGGAAGACTGGCTCTCAAGTGCAGCTGCTGGAACACACCTATTGGTCCTTGGCGACAGGCATTAGGAAAAGCCCTACCACCATGCTATGGCTTTCTTAGGATGTTTTCCTTCACCGAAAGCTCAGGCTCATTGCAGCGATTTGAACTCACGTCACTCGACGCGAAGTCGTACACGCTACCACTGAGCCATCATTCATGAGCCATTATATCATAATATAATGTTGTTTATTATACTTATAAATGTTTAAATTATTACATATAGCAAGTATCAACAGAGTAAAAGTGATAATGTAAGAAAGCACCTTCCATTTATTTTACTTTGCTCTAAGCTTTCTATGATGAATGAACAAGCTCGGCGTGTCTAAATTTCCACATAAACAACCGACTTCTAAGCGCTGTTGGACACTAAATTATATGGAAAAATTCTTCACAACTTCCTGTCAAGGCTATTTTTATTCCTAATGTTTCATAAATATAAAATATATTGAATGTAAAGAAAAACTAAACGTAATACGACATAGTTTGTTATTCAGAAAATGAATAATCTATTGAGTACATTGGACAGAAATTAAAAATTGTAAACGGTAAAAAAAGTATTTAAATAGATAAATGTTGTCAATTTAAATTTTTACCACACCAGATGCTTCACCGAAAGGTTTATGTTACATCAGCCGAAAAACGTTCATAGGGGTGATAATGAAATAATAACAAACACAGGAATTGCATTTTTAATGATTCATTTAAATTTTATTACATTCACGAATTACTGGTTAATTTCATGTTATGCTTTTAACACGGGTATAAGATTGTAATAACCCTGTATTTCATTGGTTTATATTACTCAGATAATATAATTTTAATGTAATATTCCTTTATTGGAAGCATTATTTTTATTTAATGATCATAACGTACCGTTACTATGTAGAAATTATGTAGGAAAGTAGAATAAAGAAAAATATAAAAACATAATTACTAGTATTTATCAATATTATACATCGTACAATAGTTCGTAGCCACCTTGAATATGCTTTTGAAGAATGGAACCCGAATTACGATATGTACGAGTATATCAACCGCATTATATGGTAACAAACGAAGTTTCTTATATTCATTCAATTCAAAAGCAAACAATACGATACTATTTTCATAGTTGTAAACGCAATCAAATTCGTTACCTACATGAACACAGAGATGAATTGCAGATATTTCATACCCTGACGGTATAATATATTATGAAGATATACTAAGCAATATTAACCTGCTACCGTATCACCAGAAATAAGTAAACCCTACACTCTGACGCACCGTTAGTTATGTCATAATAAAGAGAACGAATTTTTAGTAAAAGCTAATCAATTTAATATGATATTCACAAATTAAGCAATGATGGCTCAGTGGTAGTGTGTACGTACGACTTCGCGTCGATTGACGTGAGTTCGAATCCCTGCAATGAGCCTGAGCTTTCGGTGTAGGAAAACATCGTGAGGAAACCATAGCATGGTGGTAGGGCTTTTTTCATGCCCGCCTGGTTAGCTACCACCCTCAAGTTGAAAATCTGTCGACAAGCACCAATAAGTGTGTTCCGGCAGCTGCACTTGAGAGCCAGTCTCCCACTAGGTTTAGCGTGTTATCATCTTGGGCCACATCGTCACTTAAAATCAGGTGAGATTGTGGCCACTACTCCAAAACCTATGAAGATAAAAAAAACATTAACTTTGATATCAGTTCACTTTTTGTTTAAATAAGTAATAATCATTATTATAGTATGTAAATAATACGTATGTTACTAATGTAGGAATCTTGGTTAAAGGCTTTGGTCTTACACAAAAGAATTTAACTTAGTGGTTATTAAAAAAAAACTATATTTAGACATGTGTTAATTTAATAACTACAAGAAAATACTAGGGCCGACTAATGATTCTGTTTAAAATTACATTACAGGAGTATTTAAGAAAATAAACCAAACCACCTTTAGAATTTACTGTGGTTCTTTTAAATTTACGTGCACAAGTAAAACACGTAATGTCGAGGTGTTTCCGCCAAAATCGTATTTAAATTCACCGATTCCGACACAAGATAAGCAAAATCATGAGTAAGGTTGGAAGGGTTATAGAATCCTGCGGCGTGAGGCCGCATAATTCCGTGCCAGGGTGTCCACGCCTTTGGTGTTGACGGAGATATCTCGATCTTAAACGGAAAGCCTTTAAAGACTTTAAAATGTTCGCAAATACGCGAGGCTTATCGTGAAATTTGCAAATTTGTTTACGTGAATGTAAAGATATGTAATATGTTTGTGTAAAGTGTTAACGTTGTAATTTTTTATTTACACGGAATATATTTAAATACTTGAATAAAACATTGGGCTAAAATTATTATACCTATAAATATATATATATATATATATATATTTTTAATATTTTGTATGTAATTTATATATTACTTAACAGACATGCCCAGTAGCTACTATATTTAAATAGACATCCAAATGAAAAATAATATAGAAAAAATATTACGCATATTATATAACATTTTATAATACAATTATAAATTTTATCAAATACAATAATTTTAAACGTGTTTACTTCAGGAAGAATTATAAATGTTAAGAATATTTTGTGACATGTTAATGTTTTATTAGGTATATGTATTGTTATTAACCATACTTATCTTTGTATCTTTATAATATAATAATTAAAAAATAAAAATAATAATAATTCGAGGATTAAAAGAAATAAAATATAGAAAATAATTACCATAGAATTACATAAGGGCTACTTTGTAACATAATTTAATTTAAATTATGTAATCACGGTGTATTTTCAAAGTCACACTTAATTGCTAAAAACAACGACCGTTCCAAATTAAATCGGCAATAATTTATTCTAAATTTTTAATTAATTTTTTTTAACTGCGGAATTTATATTCCCATTTTATCCGTGGGCCAACCGTAATTTAGGTACCCTAATCCTCAGCTCTACGGGGTACTGGTTCAAAAGGGGTGCGAGAGGGAAAAATTAAGGGGTGATTAAAGATAAACAACGGTTAAGAAACGTGAGGCGCAGAATTTCTAGTGGAATAATTTGCAATTCTATAATTATAACCTCTGGTGGTAAATCAAATGAGACTTTAATACTTTTCGGAAGCGGTGAGATTAATAGGAAATACTTTTCCTTTTTCTGCTGAAATATACAGTAGTCGTATATTCTAATTTTAGATTTTAATATGTAGTTTTTTTTTTAATTTTATATATTATTGCATACGATTTGTTTCATCTACTTCCTACAGATCTAATTCTAAAAATCTTGTCACTAACAGGAAGCTAAATTATTCCAAGTGTGTTTTTTTGTTATATTGCAATTAACGTTAACCATTAACCATTAGAGTTTAGATAAATGATAAAAACCGAGGAAAAAAGTAACAATTTTGTTTTGAAGGGCCTTCTTCAATCTCTATATTATTTGATCAAATAATATGAAAGTAAGTATATATATATATATATATATATATCAGATATTTATATGATGTTTCTCATAAGACTGCGTCTGTTATTATATTTGCGAAAGCACGGATAAAAATAAAAACGCAAACATTTTCATAAATATCTTTTTGTGTATATTTCATCAAGTCTCGCCGATTCCTCAAGAGAATAAGCTCTGTGAATATTTTTGAGATATAGGAATTTGTGTCGGTCTATTTTTATAGGTTTAGCGTTTGTCATCAATGTCACTTGACATTAAGTTACATTGTGACCTGAGATGAAAACAGGCTAAGCCTGGAAAGGAACTCACTCTCAAGTGCAGCCGGAACACACCTATGGGTGCTTGGCGACAATGTTTCTACTTGAACGTGGTAACTAGCCAGCAGGTATTAAACAGTACCCTACCACTATACTGTAGTTTCATCACGAGTTCATCTCACACTGAGAGCTGAGGCTTATTATAAAATTCAAACTCACTTTGATGATCATGGTGTTCGAACACTCTACTATTAAGCCATCACATCTCTTGCTGAAAGATTTTGAACTTGAATGTGACAGTTAGCCAGACGATCTTCAGAAAACGTCTTAACATCATGCCACTAAATACATACAGTTCCATAATTATGGAAGACGGTTATGCTTGAAGTAGAAAGGCAAATGCTGGAATTGAATTAATACCCTAGCTACCAAGGGTCTATTCACTAGTCTAGTACTAGTCTTATCTACATACTAATGATATATAGCATGACATACATCATTAAATACATAGTGTTTTGAACTTAAATTAAAAAGATAAATGTATTGTACTAAGTAGCTACGTTAAAAGAGATATATAATTTCACTTTTAGTGGTTACGTAAATGTTTCTGTTAAATTGTTTCACAAACTTACTTTTGCTAAGGGTTCTGTAGATATTTCATATTCCCTCACCGTTTTCGATCTATAAGTATCATTCTTATATCTAACCTTGCCCAATAATATTGTGCCAGCATTATTTTTCTAAAGACATTGGATTACGCGGGCGCTTTCCCCCTCTGAGGTTTGTCTTTTGTTCTTGTTAAGGGGGATTTATTCGAGTATTAGGTTCGGAGGTTGTGTTTTTTAAATAAAGATTCGTATTTTTATTCACATATACGTTCATTTTGTGGTAGGTATTTTTTTATCATTTCTGTTACCGCGTGATGGTATTTCGGTTGTCAAAGACATATTATAATTTATGGAAATCACTTACATTTACATTTAAAAACGGTTTGAAATAAAGACAAATTATATCTTAACAAGACTATTTTTTACATTAAATATTAAAAAAAGCAAAGTTCAGTTACAGTTGTTTTGTAGAAAAATATTAACCCTGAAAGTAGCTTAAAACGGATGTATAATTAATCAAAATCTAAACAAAAAACTTTATTCAATTTACACCCTAAGAAAACACGAATGAATGCCATCCATACATCTTCATCGAAAAAGTCGACAAGAAACTATCATTCACGTAATGATTCACCTACATATTTCGCCAGTAAAATTTGCTTTACATGATTCTTGAACTTATTGTCCGGCAAATCTTAGTCGTCAATCTGTCGTGCTTAGGAAGTTTATCGTAGAACCTAACAAAATTACTAAAAAACCTTATTTGTTTACGTGTTTATTTGAATTACATTTAATAATGGTACTACGATATAAGAAGATCAATACTAATAACATCAAGCTAAACATATTCTAATATTTTCTACGTCTACTTAACATTCCTAGTCGTTAACATGTAATAAACAATACAATATCTTATATACTACCATCTATTATAATAACAAGTTTGTAACTCATTTAAATTCGAATATGAGCCATGTCCGGCCGAATTTATATAGAAAAAAATGATTTTTTGATTGGACTTGCTATAATGGGCTTTATAAAAGCATTATGAAATACACGGAGTTGTTTTTTTTTTTGTTTTTGTGATTATTTTGGTGTGAAAAGACTCGCATCAATTTGATTTTGGTCAAAATAAGCACTGAATTTATACTGAATCACATTCGGTGGTAAATGGTGCAAAATTTTTTGGTGCAATAATTCACAAGAAGAGTTTTTTCTATACTAAAATTGTTTTTTTTTTATAAATAAATTTGTAGTATAGTATACCGTTTATTAACAGTTTTATCTGGAATTTCTTTGTGTATATTTTTTTGATTACAGAAATATAGAATCAGGATAAGTTTCTATTTATTTTCATACGGTTTCTGCTTTTTTGTTTTCCAAAAATATATATAGGTTAAACCTAATAACTAAAGTAATGATTTGAATGTGTTTTTATTAATAACCAACGCAAATGAATATTGGCACATAACAGTAAATGTTTCTTTTATAGGCTTAGTATTTGGCCACAATCTCACTCGATATTTGAGTGATGATTTAGCCCAAGATGGTGACACGCTAAGCCTAGTGGGGGATTTGCTCTCAAGTGCAGCTGCCGAAACACACCTATAGAGGCCAATACTTGTTATAGTAAAAATCTTATATGCACTGCATTTGGAGATAATACAATTTTCTTCCTTCAAGCCTGCATTGAAATATGAAGTTATTCGATCAAACGTTTATTATCTATAGTAATAAATCTGTAGTTCATCTGTATATGTATCTTTTTCCAAATTTCCCAACAAACATACTATATAATAAAGAACACAGATCACGAATATTCCATTAAAAGAATATCTCGGTCTGTCTGACTCAAAAACGGCTTTACCAATTCTCTTGAAATTTATGAAATCTAGACATGCAAACAGAGTTATTATTATAGAGATAATGCGAGATAAACAGAGTTATTACAAACCGTCTCGCTCGGAAGTTCGACGACTTCCTGCCTCCCGAACAAGCCCGTTTCCGAAAGGGCTTCAGTACCGTAGATCACATTCACGCATTACGGCAGGTTATACAGAAGACTGAAGAGTATAACCTTCCCCTTTGTTTAGGGTTTCTGGACTACAAGGAAGCTTTCGATTTGATTGAGACCTGGGCTGTGTGAAGTGTTTGTATGAAAACACCGCTATATCAGTTCGACTGCAGGATCCTGTTGCAGCGGGGAGTCTAACAAGGAGATGCTAGCTCTCCTAAACTGTATACCGATTCTCTGGAAGATGTTTTCAAGGTTCTGGACTGGGAAAGACTAGGCATCAATATAAACGGCGAATACATCACCCACCTTCGGTTTGCCGACGATATAGTAGTCTTGGCTGAGACAATAGAGGACCTCCGTGTAATGCTCAATGACCTCAGTAAAGACTCTAAACGAGATGGCCTTAGAATGAACATGGTTATAACGAACATTATTTCGATCGTCCATGTAGCGCCAACTCCCGTAAATATCTAAGACTATATATACGCTTGGAATTGTTGATGATTATGTTTACATGGGACAAACTATCCAGTTAGGTAGATTCAATTTCGAGAATCATCAAGCCAACTTGGCTGTGCAACGCTTGGGAAGCTACGTAACGTCTTCTCGTTCAAGATACCGCAGTGTCTCAAGACGAAAGTCTTTGACCAGTGTGTGTTGCTAGTGATTACATATGGTGCTGAAACGTAGTCGCTAACTATGACCCTCATAAGAAAGCTCATGGTCGCTCAAAGGGCAATGGAGAGGGCTACGCTAGAAATTTCTCTGCGTGATCGAATCAGAAATGAAGAGATAGCCCGAAGAATAGCTTTAGACTTAAGTAGGAGTGGTCGGGCCACGTAGCTCGTAGAACGGATGACTGATGGGGCCCAAGAGTTCTCGAGTGGCGGCCACGTACCGGAAGACGCAGCGTGGACAGACCCGCCACAAGGTGGTCCGACGATCTGGTAAAGGTTGCGGGAAGCTGCTGGAAGCGGGCAGCACAGAACCAGTCGTTGTGTCAATTTTAGGGATAGGACTATGTCAAGCAATGGACGTCTTTCGGCTGAAATGAATGAATGAATACAAACAGACAGGCAATTTTTTATGGCATATTTGTGATCAATGTCCTTTATATAAATGACTAAATTATTAAAAAAAAACATTACATGTACAGACAGAACTACTGATTTATTAATACGAATAACTGTTGTAACAACTCTATACAATATACTTACGAACGGTGTTAGGTCATCGCAAGCAAGTGGGACGGCCCACTGACGGGATACTTACAAATGTTATTGACCCTAAACTATTGTTCAGCCATATGGTGAAGTGAAATTATACCGCATCCTTATTTTTTAGCGAAAATTTAATTTCTAACGTATATCGGTCATCTTATGTTTTTTTTTTTATAAATATATTAAACATGAATATTTTTTTATTTGTTTGTACTCACTGCGTTCCTAGCCGACCAGCTCAATGTAATGAAATTTTGGTGAATTATTGTAAAGACACCCCCCCGCAAAGAACTAATTTACATCAGATGGCATGGAAGTCGTTTCATTATAAAGATAGCGGGGACGATGTCGCGAGCAAAAGCTAGTATACTATAAATTTTAAAAAACTGCGTATTAATTTTAAGGTAAACAAATTACATTGGTAAATTGATACCGTTTATTTTCTGTAGTAATCAATTTAATGACAATAGATACATTTAATGAGTGGCAAATTATCGAGCATACTATTCAACAAATTATAAAGTTATTGAATAGTGTTAATTATGAATCATTTTACTCAGATTATTTCAACGGGCCACAATTATTATATTAATATCATGGTTATAAATATTAAAACAATGAAACACCGTATTTTGTACATTTAAAATATCGACTTCTACAATGAAGAAGTCGACCGTCTTTCATATAATTTATTATAGTTTAGATTTTCTTGTTGGACACAAAAAACTCTATCAACTTCGTCCAACATCCGCGACATATGGCCGAAACGTGTTTTTTCTTAAGAAATTTCCTGATAATCATGCGGAATTACGAAAACAAGAGGTCGTTTACCATCGGATAGGGGTGGACGTGATAAAAACATATATCCTAACACGTAATTACATAATTGTGCTCCCTCGTCGACGCGCCGCGGGTACTGACGCCGCACGAATATAGGTTAGGCAGAGAGAACTAAAATTATAAGTTACTATAGAAATATAGTGGATGCGACATTTATTTTAATTATAAATCTTTTTTTTTTATTATATATAAACTTCTAGCCTATCCGGCAGACGTAGTTCTGCACTTTCTTACAGCGCCACTTATTGAGACGAGATTTTTTAATTGGAGTTCACTCGTTCGAATCGATTTTTATAATATATAGCCCGCGGTACGTAAATTAGATGAAAAGCAAAATCGAGTCTTATACGTTTTTTTTTTCGAACTTACTATACTGTTAGGCATAAACCCGCTTTTATACTCACATTTATCAAACGTGCGCGTTTGCTAGTCTAATAAAGGCCTATGAGCCTTGAAGCCAATTGACGCTTTGACAGCTTAACCAGGCTTGATCGAGTATTAACAAAAGTAAAGTCGTTATACTCGTATTGCCCCTCCACATCCCTGCAACTTATTTGCGTATCTTATACTGCACGCTTGTATATGCATATACTTACTGGTATACTGTAGTAATAATATATGTAATATATTATAAATTACTTAACTTCCTATTTTATATGTTCCAAGACAATCGTCCTTAAAGTGTAAAATCCACTCGCACGCCGGAGCTGACATGCAACATTTTTATTTTATTTTTTAAGCACTAAAGTTGGCTTAGAATATGAATTTATGCGTTTTCACTAAGAGTTATTTTATACCATAAATAACAAGTAATGTATATCACCTATAATAACCTAGATAGATATGAACTATCCTCTGAACAAAACAAATGTAATATGTGAATATGAGCTCAATCGGTCAAGTCGTTCAGAAGTTACACAACCATTAACGGACGCACCAACGATTATTTAGATATATGTGCGTATACTTCTTTACTTCTATACGACTAATATAAGTAGGTAAAGTTTGTAGGAAGCAATCTTGGAAACTATAAATCTGATTCAAAAAATATTTTACTGATGGAAAGCTAAATTTTTGCTGTGTGTCAATTTATGAAGATTCTAGAAGAGTATGTATCATAGATAATTAAAACAATTATCTATGGTATGTATAATGAAGAAAAAGTGTAATATAAACACACAATTATCAAAATAAATTATATATCTTCCAGTAATCATGTTTTTACGTAATAAAAAATATATGTGATTATCCGTAAAAAATATAATACGCCTCTCAACAAGACGTTCTTTAGAAGCTGTTTAATATATTAACAGTGAATATATTTATTTTCCATTAAGAAGGAATAAAATCAAATCTTTGTTTAATCTGATAGATATTCTGTTAAAGCAATCACCATAGGAATACTTTTTATTGGTTGATGATCTACTTTTTAGGGTTCTGTTCCCAGAAAAAGAACCTTATTGCCAAGCCTACATTGTGCATGCTACAAGCCGGTACTACTTACCCTGTAGAATATTTACAAAATATAATTTGTTAAGATATGTAATATTTTATTTTATTTTAGACAGGCTTACGCTTGACCAATACCTCGCCTGATCGTAAGTGATGATGTGATCTAAGATGGAGCACGCTTGCCTAGAAGATACCTATTCACTCGTGACTTGAAAATATCCAGGGTGTAATTCTCGGGAAATACAAACTCAGGCACAAAGTTCCAACTCTTTAGCGCTGCGCATGATAAATTAATGTGTTAACAAAACGCTTCGTGCGCATTGGTGCAATATCAACCGTACGTTGATGACGCTTCATCATGTCCCTTGTCGTCCGATAATGGATTTATCTTAGAAAATAATAATAATATCAAGAAGTTATATAATAAGGGGAACCCCAATAAAGAAAAATAGTGTCTTTAATTTCTGTGAATACGGTGTAGAATAAAATTGATGAACAACAAATATTAAAAACCTGCTAAGCCGGCTTTTGCTGAGGTTCTTACACAGAGTAAAATAAAACATTTTTAAACATACAGCACAAATTTAATGCCTTACTCGTACTTGGATTTTTTTATTGATTGTTGGATAAGTAATATGCAGTCTAAATAAAGATAAATTCAAATTTAATTATTTTGAAGCTAAATTCACAAGTAAAAACTTAGTCAAATTTACTTTTTTAATTAACACCCGAATATTCTATTAATGATATCATATAAAAATATTAAAAATACTCCCATTAAAACGATATTGTATGGAATTATGAAATGACAAATGCAGTTAATTTTACCGTATCCTTATTATTCCTTACGTGGTGCAATAAGTAACAGACAGATCCCCTAAAACAAGTTTTAAAAGAACGTGGAAGTAAAATATATTCTATATTCCGGAATTGTTAACTACGGCTTGCGGTCGGGACCGCAGTCAACCTTAACTGACAATTCCCTTTTAATTTAAAGCCTGAACACGAATCGGAGTTAACAAGACGCCGCCTAATTATACCTTAGGAAGAACAAACAAGCTCCGAAGGCGATTTAGAATTGTTATAACACCATACGTTATTGTGTTATATTCGCTATGTTAGAGTCATTACCGAAAAACTTGTTTGGGCTATGATTGGTTTCGAAGTTAGCGAAGATTTATGAGATATTACGAAATTATAATATGTGGAAGAGATTGTAGGATAATCTTATACGTATAATAATGCGCTATAAAATTATTGAAATAATTTGTACGTAATCATACGTATGCGTACCCATATAAAGTGTGAGATTTTTTCGAAGAACAATGAGTTTGTTAAATTAATTTTGACGATTTAGTTTTCTACGCTATTACTTAGTTTATTATTTAAGTCAGATAATTAGCAACTGTTATTAAGACTAGGCATTTAGTTATTAAATAGTTTAATGATAATTATTGTTAACTCGTATAACAAAAATATCAGAAGTAGATATGTTCAATAGTTTACGGCTCTCTGGTGTAAGCAGTGATGATGTCTGGAAATGCCCCCTCTCTTTACAGCCACTAAAAATAACTAATATAAATGTTAGACAACTGTAAACATTACTTACACAGTTAAAAAATATTGATAAACCTGAACGATTTTCTTGCTGGCTCTTCTAAATGACTAGAATGTTTTCCACCCACATTCATAAGTGCCTTCTCAAGGCCTAAATTGAATAAAGTGTTTTTGATTCTGATATTGACGATTTACAAATTTTATGTTTTTTCTTCTTTTACGAATATGTAAGACTAACTGTGCCCGCGGCTACGCTCGCGTGGACTACTAAAAAGGTTTTTTTTTTGGTAGAATCCTAATTATTTTTGTAAAATAAAAGTAGCCTAAGTTTTGCCTTATATCATCAGCTATCTGCCAGTGAAAGTCTTGTCAAAATCTGCACAACCGTTTCGCAGATTACGCGGAACAAATAGACAGACAAGAATTTTTAAAATAGGTTTTTTGTTATATGTATTGTGTATACTTTCATATGCATTTAGTAAAAACCTGTTATTGTGACATTACAAACAGACACTTCAATTTTATTATATGTATAGATATAGTGCGACGTTGTTTTAGTAATGGCGCGTGTTGTGCTCATTAGCTGCTTCGAACAATATGAATTTTTTTTTTCGATCTGACTGTTAGCCTTTGAGGCTCTGGAGCTTTACGGCTTTTACAGCTTTACCGGGCTTCAATATGAGTTCAAGACCCACAATGACCTTAAACTTTCGCTAACTACATCAAACTTAAGTAGGAAATTTGTCTCCAAGCACATCACGGTGTTTTTTTGGCAAATGCACTTGTTTCCATAATATGTGTTTGCCCATATCTTAATTTAACGTAAGGGGTGATTGTGGACAAAAATGTATAATATTAATAGTAATAGTAGCTTATAAATACCCCACTACTGGTCAAAGGCTTTTTTCAAGAGAATCCTAGTCTAAATTTAATAAAAAGTTTAACAAAAACTCATCATAGCGACTATTCTCTACCACAGCCCGATTAATAATGACAATATTTATTAACATTTACATAGTCGAGCGTAACTTCGGATATTTCATCTAGCCTCAGTACCTCGCATCGTTTATTTTAAAAAGATATCATTATAAAAAATCGATAAGGAATGAATGATAGTACCTTGATTAAAAAGCAACTACATCCCGATATGAGAAGTATCATAAACTGAGAAATATAAATATGTAGTTGTATTGAATAGATTATGGATATTAATCACACCATTCTCCTATCCACACAATAAACCAACTTTCTCCGTTACAGGAATAATTAACACCCCGCAAAGCAATCTGTCTAATAAACAATGGCCTAAGTTAATGCCCTTAATTAAGCAGTTTGTAAGTAAAGTTTAGTCTCATGTTAATATCCTGTTCAAGGTTTTTATCTTAAATATTCTCATTTATTTATAAACTTTACGTACAGTTAAAAGATAAGAATAGCGTAGATGTAATTTGATATGGGTACTTTTTTATTTCATTAGTTTTGCTTTCTATTACAATATTATTAAGTTTGTGGAGTACTTTGTGCCCGCGGACCCGCACTCGTGGAGTACGGGATTACTTTTATGAAGGTTTCGGGATAATTTTTCTTTTTGATAAAGTCTAAGTATCTAAGGAGTAAACGGAAAAAAGAAATTGATTAAAATATATCCAGTACTTTTTGCGTGATGCACACACAACGGCAAACCTCAATTATTTTATTTATATAGATATAAGAAGTGGTAGACTTTAAACATAAATCGAAACTTTTGTTAGAAATAAATAACAATTATCATAATTATCACAGTCACAACTCTAGTCTACAACGCGGGCGTTACAATAATTAAGATAGTAAAACACGTTATCACCACAGAACCAGTAACGTTCAAAACTTCAAACCAAAATACTGTCACTCTCGGACTTCTTGATTTCAATTTACGACACCAACCGCCGACCGCAAACATATGTTTAGATCACTGTTGGTAAACTTCATACCATAAAGCAGATTTTATATTTCACAGTTCAAATTTGAACTGCCCAACTGCAAACATATCGTGGTTATAAATGTATAGTTCAGTTTAAAAAGATAAAGTATCAAATTCTCACAGGGCCATTAGAGAATTAGAATGAAGAAGCGGCTCTTTTCCGAAATTTAAATGAATTATAATTATAAACAATTACAGGTTGATTTAATGAACGAATAACATTCGCCTGATATAGAAAGGGACAAAAATATATTCTGAAAGGAGCTAAACAGAGAGGTGTACTAGACAACGCCTACGTGGTTCCTCCGTATGTATGATTCGGCGAGCGATAAAAATCGCCGGCCTTATTCGTCAGTCTTTTTTTAATTAGTGAGGGTCCGACATGTGAATCGAAGTGGCGGCCATTGTATGGAGAAGAAATACGACATTTATAAATGATAGTCCATGATATGGACACTAAAAGCGGTTTGAAGACTTGTTGCTAGAATTATTATAAATATTTATCATATATTGTATATTGTGCGTATCATCATTTCAAGCGAAAGACGTCCACTGCTGGATAGGCCACCCCAAAGATCGCCACAACGACCGGTCCTGTGCTGTCCGCATCCAGCGGCTTTCTGCAACCTTGACCAGGTCGTCAGATCACCTTGTGGCGGGTTTGCCCACATTGCGTCTTCCAGTACGTGGCCGCCACTCGAGAACTCTTTGGCCCCATCGGTCATCCGCTCTACGAGCTACTTAAGTCTAGCTATTCTACGGGCTACGTCGGTGACTTTGGTTCTCCTCATTTATGATTCGATCACGCAGATAAACTCCGAGCATAGCCCTCCCCATTGCCCTTTGAGTGACCTTGAGCTTTCTTATGAGGCCCATAGTTAGCGGCCACCAGAGGCGGACTAGCAGTCTTGGCCGCCCTAGGCCTACTACATGTGTTAGGTACCAGCCGCCCCCTTCTAAGCCAAAGTTTACTGTTTATTATAATATGAATTTACTTCAATAAAATATTTCTAATTTGATGGTAATAAAGTACTGCAGTTTTACGATGTCAACATTGTAATTCAAACTGTTGTTTTTCCGTGCCTGGAGTCTTAGCACTATATTATGCTTTAGTGTACTATTATTTATTGCCGACACATATTCGCATTAAGTAGTATATATATTGTCACGATTAGCCGCCCTTAACATCTGGCCGCCCTAGGCCTGGGCCTAGTTGGCCTTAAGGGAAATCCGCCACTGGCGACCACGTGTGTATACGTTAATTAAAAACTATGAAAAATTATCACATGTGAGTTTTTTCGCGTTGTGTATCTTTTAGGGTGTATGGGGTTCCGAATAACATGTTGAAAACTGATACACCCAAATCAAGCTCACCTGTACATGGTGCACCCTGATGAGTAACGAACGAGGAAATGGAGTTACGGGTTCAGCTAGCTCATATTTAGTTTCTATTTACAATAGCCAGTATATGAGCGGCAACTAACTGTTGATCTCTCGGTGGTCATCAATGTTTTGGACTGTACTGTGATCACCATCAGTCACTTCATCAGACCACTCCGACACTATGCTGTGAAAAAACTTTATAAGAGAAAGACAACGGGTATCACCCTCTAGCTTTAATGAGGTGTTAATCAACTTATGAGGATCTGTTTATTCGATCTTTTATGACGATGATGTTTACATTACTTTACATAGGTATAGTATTATTAAATTGTAACTAATGAAATTATTGCAATATATAGAAGTCTAAATTTAAAAAAAAAAGAGTTGCATGCCCCTTTTTTCTAGTAGCACTGCAATGTGCGATCAAATAATAATAGCGAACACCAAGAGATCGCTTGTTGTCGCCGTCATGCCAGCCTGCACGCCTCGGCGGCTGGCTATCCACCATCTGATTTCAGAACGCGACACGCCTTAGCGTGGTACGTGTCAATATGGCGGGTGTTACATGTGATTAGTGTTGGTGTTGGTAATCGATAGTTTTTAGGACTATCGAACAATCCATTGCTAATATCTTATACATAATATAGGGTAATTTTATGATTATAAGGAAAAATTGGGGGAATATTTTTTTAGCTCGCCTAGCTACTAATTACGCTACCTGCGGACACACGCGATGACTTTTTCTTTACAGGGTGGCTGTTTATTTTGCTCATCAAGTTCTTAAAGCCGACTAAAAACAATCGGTAAATATCGATTGTCCGAAGAAACGATGTTTTAGGAACGTGGTGGTCGCGACCTGGTAATCGCATGTTAACGAAATCTATCCAATAGGAAATTGATAATGTTAAAATAACATCGGTCTGGTTTTAATCATTATAGTTGAGAGGTCAACGAATAAATCTTCATATTTGTCTTATAGGAAAACACCGTTTTAGTTACTATATATTTTTGTACATTGACGTATCCATTTAATTCGCCAAGTGTGCTTAATATCAAAATTATCAACAAACATATAGAATTAAAAAAAAACTAAAAATATTTGAACATAAAAATGGTTCACAGGATTTTATAATTACTGGAGACTTTCTTAATCATAAACCTCTGTTACAAATAATGAGAAAAAAGTAAATAGTATTTTCATTCTATTCCCAGATGATTCCAGTTATGTACTGTGTAATCTGCATAAATTAAAAAGAGCTTAAAGATCTTATAATTCAATCTCCCGTTTGTATTTACCGAACAAATAAAATGATTGGCAACGTTAATCGTTTTAAATTATATGGAGTGTAGGTACCTTTTATTTTTCAAAATTATACGTTTTGATAAAAGTTACGGAATTTTGTAGAAATGATGCGCTATGTTATTTGTAATAAATAGCTACAATAGAATTGAATAATATTATTATATAGACACTAGCTGAGCCCCACGGTTTCATACCAGCTTACTGCTCCGCTCCTAAATTATTCCTCATGAATCTGGCTATCACATTTCAAAAAATGTTTCGAATCCGCCTGGTTCCTCCAGATATTAGTGCGTTTAAACAAACTATTAAACAGAAAAAACTCTTGAGCGATATTAAGTACAGATTATTACGAAACGAGATACGTATATCGTAGGTATACGAAAATGTCAGACTTTTCTATACTTATAAGGAATCAGAAATGCATACGTAATATAAATACATATTTTTATAACTATAACATAAACGTGTATGTAATAAAAATACCAAACAATTTACAAAATATTATTAAATAAGAGTGAAATAGATCTTGTACAGTATTTGTTTATATCAACGGAAGCAAATATCACATAACATTAATTTATACCACTAATTAATATGGTCACACTATTTTTAATAATACTAGATAAATTATGTACCTATGTATTATTATTATTTAGACGTAGCATTCAAAATCAGTCGTGGTAGTCGAGTGGTTTGACCGGCGGAATATCTTTTCGATGTCCGCAGATACAGACTTTGGTATGTACCCCACGAGTTTTTCGTAATTCGCTTACGTTTACTAATTTAAATTGGTAATATTATCGACTGACGGTGAAGCAAAACATCATGAGGAAACCGGAACGCTTGACAAATATTCTTGTAGTACCACTGTATGTGAGATAAATGTAGGACTGTGAATTTCACGACGTTTGAAATCACCAATACGTCGCCGGCTGACGTGGTAATTAAGCCTGTGCTTTCGCTCAGGGTGAGGCTTTTGCCCAGCTGTTGGAAATGTACAGGCTAAAATTATAGTTTAGGATACCTTCTAAAACCAGCATAAAGAAATATTTATCCTATTTAGGTCAGAGAAGGAACTTAAAACACTAATACCGGTTCGAAAAACATCCCAGTCATCTAGAAGAGCCGGCAATAACCTCGATTGGGTTTATCAATTATTTTCTACCCAGTATCCAACAAATATTTTTCTAGGATTTTAAATCTAGAATTGTAGCTACTACCGTATTTAGCAGCTGGTGCAAGGAACTCTTTGCCCAAAATAATTTAGAGAAAAAAAGTTTTTTTATCGAAACCTATTGAAAGCAAAATTTCAATAGAGAGGATATGTGACAAACCAAAGGACCTACGCATAAAAGTTTATGAGTGTGCTAGGGCAAATTTATTTTTCTACCGAAAATATCACTATGACCTTTAAGCACAAGTATTTAAAGTTGTAAATTAAATGGTGTTTATATAAAAGCAACGTTGTCGAGTTAAATGTATGAATGACATGTTCAAAAATGTCACCGAGAAAGGTTTTTTGACAATACTCTGTAATTGGTGGGTTGGGTACCTGGGTACACCGGTTTTGTTATTTGACAATACCGTTTGGTTCGATTACAAAGGAACACACGGGACAAGAATATCAAAGTAATTCGTTCATTGAATATTTAGTGTAATGTAGATATGGCTGTTGAAATTATTTTTATAAAAAAACACATGTGTTTTTCTTTTTTACTAAAACATATAAAATTATTATCAGTAAATGTTCCTTCGCTTAACGTGTAAAAATTTATCTTCTCTAAAATTCAGTAGTTTTATTTTAAAATTAAAAACATGTAATTCTGAAAATGTTCTCACAATGCGATTTCAAATTGGCCGCTTGGCTAGGAGGCGTATTTTTATTGAATGTATAGCATATAACACGTCTAAATATAAAGAACATGAAAAAAAAAATTCGTTAAAATCCTATAAATATGTACATTTAAAACAAAATTTAGCAATACAATAAAATTAAGTTGAATCCGTTCAAACATACATAAAAAACTATACAAATAATTTTATATATTAGAATAATAAGAATAAATAAATAAGAATAACAAATAGATAATAATAAAGAAATAAGATTTTGAAAGGACATTACATAAAATATATTAAACAGATTTTACTGGATTTATATTACTATGAAATTTTAAGCCTAAAAGGTATTATATATATACATGTCATTAACTTTTAATTATGGTCATATTTTTAATTTTAGTCAGAAATATGCGTACATCTTGAAAAAAATAGAAACATCTCATAGAATAGTCGCTTAAGACATGGGTGCAGCGCTTGGATTTGTAGTTTTAAATAAATGTTTAAGGATTTATATGTTCACAATTTAATTCCCCAATCCCTCTTCCATCATCGGACGACAAGAGACAGCTAAGCGTCATCGATATATCGTTGATATTCCACCAGTGCGTACGTAGCGTTTTGCTAGCACATTTATAACGTGCACCGCTAAAGAGTGGAACTCTTTGCCAGAGTTTATGTTTCCCAATAATTACAAACTGGGTATCTTCAAGTTACGAGTGAATAGGTACCTTATAGGCAAGCGTACTTCTTCATAGACCACATCATCACTTACGTTCAGGCGAGGTAGTAGACAAACGCAAGCCTATTTATATTTGAAAAAAAAAACATTAATCATTAATGTAATAAAAAAATATTTAATATGTACAAAAAAATCTTATTTTACAGTCTGAGAGCATGGAAGTAATTACTCGTGAAAATCTTACGAAATAATATTTCGTCCAAACATCACATACATGTGATATTCGTTTAATACACGTGATATAAAAGACCTTTAACTCACAACGAAGCTTTTAGTTGCGTCGAAATTCGCAGACCGCAACATCTGGCGATGTACGTTCTACCAGAATACCCGTACATTGCATTTTGTCTACTTTTACGAATTAAATTCTCGCGTATTCTAAAAAATACCTTCTACGATAGATATAAAGTGAAATTCTCACTGATAATGACCAACGAATTTTCTTGGCGGTTACGACGTTTTGCTTTATTAGGAGTGTTTCAATATGTTATCTCGTCTACTTCAGTAGTATCGAGCTATTTCGCACAGATGCGGATTGCGGGAAGAAGAGACACAAACTCGATTTGCTCAGGACCAATTTCGCGAAAATGAAAACACAAAAATTACCATCGTATAAGGAAGTATAGATATGTCTACATTTGTGTTTATATAAAATTCAATTTAGGAAATTGTATAAGTTTTATCTCAAATAATAACAATATATACATGTAGAATATTTGACTCGTGTGAATATTTCGGGCATTATAGAAGAAAAGAATCTAACATGCTAGTTGATTTCATTAGGGATGCCATTAAAAAAACTTTTGACCATTTTTTTAACGAAAATGATAATTTTAGGCTCATTGTCTATTTTCCATCAATAACGGAAAACATAAGCTTTGAAATTATGTATTAATCATTAATTTTGATATTAGAATTATCTAAGGTATTTATCAGACTAGCGTTAGTCGAGCGTGCGCGTTCGCCCAACGCTTGATCAGCGCTGACAATGCGCGTACGCCGCGTTTGCTTCGCGCGCCTGTTGAACGCAGTGGTCGCCCCGCGTAGTGTGATTTTCCCCTACACGTAGGTACGTAACGCGAACGCTGCATTATGCAAGCGTGCGATGCAAACGCCGTGTGCGCACAGCGTCAACGCTGATCAAACGTTGAGGGAACGGGCACGCTCGATAAACGCTAGTATTTTAGCGGACTTAGGCGGACTTAGACATGGCGTTGCAACAAAAAACACACCCGGGAAATAATATAATATAGAGATGTTCCCTTTGCATTGAAATATTATTAAATTAATTTAGGAAAGGTAGATCACCACACTACGTTTAAACATTGTACATAAATTTGGCCGGTATTTTAAATTCTATTTTAGTAAACAACTGAGTTGTTCTTAAAAGCGAAACTAATTGCACAACAATTACCTACGTACTAAACTTTAATTAAAATCTACTACACAATAGTACTAACAATGTTTTTTAGTTCACTGTTTTTTGTATAGAGCTTATTATTTGTTACTTTGTATTGTCGTAATGCGAGTTTGAAGTAGTTACGCAAAAGAAAGTTCTCTCCAAGGCTTGTGCTACGATATCGAATAATAAAAGTTTAAATCCTTCTCTCATTACCTTCGAAAAAATACCATATGCATTGTTATGACCTTTCATATATTTGTACTTTAACAAACGAATTAAGATTCTTATATAGTTTACTATTGATTAACAATATATTAAATGTAATATATAGCATTTAATATTTATATATAAAAACATCTTTTATCGTTGATTTATGTCAAACACACGAGTAAAGGAGACTGGTGGATGAGAATGATGAAGAAGAGAAGCAACGATGACTCAGTGGTAGCGTGTACGGACACGGCGTCAATCGCCGTGAATTCTTACAATGAGCCTGAGCTTTCAGTGCAGGATAGCGTGAAGAAATAATAGCATTGTGGTAGGACATTTTGTAATGCCCGCCTAATTAGCTACTACTCTCAAGTTGAAAATCTGTCGCCAAGCACCTTTGGATGTGTTCGGTCAGCTGCACTTGAGAACCATCTCTCCCACTAGGCTTACGTGTATTATCATTTTGGGCCATATTATCACGGTCACATATCACCGAACGATAAATACTCCAAATAATTTAAGAAAACATACCTAACATCTGACTTAATGTAACTATAACAAGGATCGATATGCGTAAAAAAGTTCGTAATCATATGGTCTGGTGAAACCACTGCAACTATAAAATTATATTGAAATAATTATATTTATAAACTAGCATACATTGATTTAGAGAGTTCCTAGAAAAATACGCCTTAACAATAACAATTGGTTCACGCACAATATAAATTATAAAACAATACAAAAATATCACGCCCATAGATTTCGACCGGTGTATATTATTATGTATGTGATACGTATCTTTAGAATCCCACGAGTACCGCTTAATAAATCATATAGATATCGTGTGTTTGAACTGATTCGTTATTGTCTCACATCGATTACTACCTTTATTTACACAATCGAACTACTGTAATAGTGAATATAGTTCTTCAAAATAATAAAGTGTGATTCGGTTCATTAAAACATTATTAAATTGATCTTTTCGTGTTTTTTTAGCATTGTAGCCACAATCTTACCCGATCTTAAGTGACGTAGTGGCTCTAAATGGTAGCACGCTAAGCCTAGTGGAAGAACTGGCTCTCAAGTGCAGCTGCCGGAGAATACACCTATTGGTGCTTGGCGACAGATTTTCAACTTGTGGGTGGTAGCTAGCCAGACGGTCATTAGAAAAAGCTCTACCACCATGCTATGGTTTCATCACGATGCTCAGGCTCATTGCAGGGATTCGAACTTACGTCCATCGGCGCGATGTCCGTACATGCTAACACTGAGCCATCAATGGCTCATTGCATTAATTTTGTAGTTTATGAAATAGTATGAAAATCTTTTTTGAAATTAAGTGTTTAGAGAAATAATTTGAAAATCTACAGTTCAATAAATTGTATTAAAAATTGTGTAATATATACATTGAGAACTATTAATTTCTTCTCGATATATCTTATCATGAAATTTTGTACATCACCTATATTGTTCTAATATTATAAGAATACGGCTATAGAGTTGATGATATGATCAAATAGTTCTGTCTTTAAAAGTTTAATGAACAGAGACAAGACAAACTGAGCACGATGAAGCTCATCTCTAAACTGTAGTGGGTGTATATACACTCACACAACGATCAGAGTAAATTCTTTAGATATATCTGTACGCCCGAAGACACTCCAATATCTTAGTCCTAAACAAACATGTTACCGGTGGTAGTAATTGCTCTCAATGTTTGCAGCCTTTTATTGTGTATTGTAGAACAAATATTGTTTTTAAATGCATCACTTGTCGTGCCTACAACTGAGATATGGCTCGAGTCAAATTACAGAAGTTAATTTGACGTTCATTTCTTTTGTACCACACATACGCTTCGATACACTTTTATTAGAGGTATAAATGTACAACGATAACAAAAATTGTATTATTGTTTAATAAGAGATCTTAAGAACCATTACTAGGTGTAGATTTTTGTTATATTTGATTATTGATTGTACAATTGCTAACAAATAACGATTCTACAAACTACTTACATGTTAGTAAAGTTTATAGGCTCTTAACTTTAGACACCATAAACTTAACGTAAACCCGCCCATAACTACTCCTACTAACAACACGTAAGTAGCCAGCTTTGTGCAAAAAAAGTAATAATGGCAAACGTAAATCGATATGAATAAACATCATCCACAGGCAGTTCTTCAAACTTATATATCTACAAAGAGGCTACCGTGTAACTTGAGACACTAAAGGAAACTAAAGCGAGAGTCAACTGTCTGGGACACTAAAAAAAAACTTTCAATCGAGCGAAAAAGAAATTCAATATGCCACTGTGCAACGCGGATTAAATTTTGCACAATCTACAGGCAAAATCGACAGCTGTTGCCAGGAACTTAGACAGTGATGAGTTTTCGGAAAGGGCATTGGGGTAAACTTTCAGAATTCCCTTGAATAATTAAGATAAAGCTATTATAAAGAATTCGAAATTTGCATCGTATCTCAGTTGTTACAAAACATCTGTTCTAGAAAAATCTACTTACTTTTTAAAATTTGTATGTTAAGTTTTTCGTTATTTACGTTATGTACGGTAATTTTGTCTCCCAAGTTGAAAGCAGAAGTTCGATTTAGTCGAAAACTAAATTTGTTGTTACAAAATTATTGACTAAGTAATATCGCTGTTCATTGTGGACGTTTTGATGAACTATTTAGAATTCATGAATGTACTTTAAAACTACAAGAAAAAGATAAAGAGAAAATTAGCCTATAAAATTTCCATTACCAGATTCCAACACGGTATTATGTGTATACACTCGTCGTTTATATCACACGTCTTGTATGCGACATTTTACGATACCCATAACATCAGTTTTCAATAAAATCTTGGTGTCGTAGTCTGTGTTAAAAAACAATACGGGAGTTCCATGTTACAATATTACCATTAATAAACATAAAAGTGATTCATACATGTCATATATCAAGAAATAATGTGTTTTGATATTTATTGCTTCTGATTTCTTTAATATTACCTATCTAACGTAATATCCATTTAATAGGTAATAACAAACGAGTATTAAGTATTTGCGATAGAATTTGTACAACATCAATGCTTTAATTATAATCAATAAAGTAAAAAATCGATTCAATAAAAAAATCAGTAAAAGTAAATATAAAAACTTATTTATTATCTATATAAAAGGTGGAAAATTGCATTTACAGATTTTTAAAAAAGCTTACTGTTCCAGGAATGGAACCAGTTAAAAATGCGAAGGACCGACATTCACTATGTTACTGTCCCAATCGATGGAGTCTATTATAAAGATAAAATCTCTGGATTAAACATTGTATCTCATAATTCAAGAAGACCTTGAAATTTAATAATACGTACATATCGAACTAACATAAAGGATACCTATAACATTTCCATTGAATATGCAAGTTGTTACTGAAAGAAGATATTAATTAAAATTATCATTTTACTTTGATAAAAATATACAATGTTGATTTTTATATTGTAATGTTTTTTCTTTTAATATTGAATAGATATATATTATAAATAAATAAACTTCTAGATTCTTTACGATACAAGCGAAAGCGCTGACGGTAAACCTTTCAAATAAAGTCGAAAACTCAGACAATCGATCGGATAGCATTACTACTCAGTTCACTGATCTGACAACTAGGCGATTTTTGATATCATTTATATACGAGATTTGAAATACTGGATGACCCCGATATATTTGTCTTATAAATTATTCTTCTTTAGAAGACAATTTTTTATTCCTTACTAGCGGTCAATGTAGGTAACATTGACACGTAAGGTTTCTTAGTGTATTTAGGTTGTTTATACATATATAGCCGCAGTCTGTTGTGTATTCTGACAATTAAGTGAACTACTTCGCTTCATCGTACCATAAAAATAAAAATAATATCTTTTAATAAAATACAGTCAACTGATAATATGTATCAATGTGCAGGCTTTGCCAAAAAATAATGGGATTAAAATTATCATTTCTATGTATGTTTATATAATCAATCAATCAATATTTATACAAAAAAATACTGCTACAATCGGTAGAGATTTTATATAAAATTAAATCATATATTGTAAACGAAGAGTTGAATTTATTTATAGATGAATAAAAAGGAGCTTAAAGAAAAAAATGTTTGAAGCTGTTTTATATTCAGTGTATTTTAATTTACTTTCGTACACGTGGACCTTTTATACAACAATGTTTCTCACGAGTTTTGTCCATTCATCGAAAACGTTACAACTCCTTTTTTGAAAATAAAAAATCAGTAGACTTCGGTGACATATCAGAGATCTTATCCTGAATAAAGCTTCGCACAATGCTCCGTAATAATGGACGTACCTACAAAAAATGATCGGTATCAAAGAGCAGCATTAAAGGGGACAAAAATATCTTTAAAATACATACGAACACGACTGGTGACAAAAAACTCTTGTTTATGTGTGCGTGGTTATAATAAAAGGGTTAAATCGGACCTACACATCTCTAGAGATTTAACAGAAGCGGTGAAAATGGTCTCAACACAACATGTATTTATTTAAAATATTTAATAACATAACTAATAAAGTTAGCTTAAGTTTTATTAACTCTTGTAAGTCTGATCTTTGGATTTGATATCTTCGTCGCCTATCGGGCACTTTCGTTAATGGGGTACCTATGACGAACCCGCATTATATGTACACAGAAGAATTCTATACGACCCTACGTGACAAAACTTTGTCCCTCCCTACATTCAAATATCTGAAGGAGCAATTGAAATTGGAGATGTTAAAGAGAATTAGAGCGGGGTCTTTTTTGAGCGTTCGTTTTGTTTCGAGCTGCTCAAAGCCGGGCTTCCTTTGAATCTCGATCGACCATCGATGTGGAAGTGGGGGCCGCGTTTATTAGGATTCCCTATGGCCTACCAATCGGCCGGTGCGACGTCGTGTAATCTAATAGCTTATTAATGAGGGGAAGCCTTCCTTCGATCGACCCCTATTTTTCTATCCTAGTAAAATTTAAAATTTTGTATTAATCCATTGATTGGTATTGTTGTCTTGCTCCCTCGTATTATGAAGTGGGAAGATCGGAAGGCGATCGCCCCTCCCATTAAATTAATCATACAATAAATGAGTGAGAATCCGCGGTGCGAAACCGGCCACGAGATATGGTGTAATGTGAGTCGTAAAAACAAACGGCAAAAAGAGCATAAGAGAGATATACGATTTCGCTTACCAGACCTTTACGATCCATGCTAGAGTTTAATATACGAGCGGGAGATTCACGCTCCATGGATTATATGTGCAATAAAGATGATAATTTAAAATTACATTTACCACAATGTTGTTAACCCTAATTGATGTAACGAGCTCGGAGTTTGCTTACAAAATGTTAGGCGCGATAATGCTCTTAGAACGATCTACACGTGTAATTTTATACAAGTATTTCAAATTTGACGGAAATTTTATTTATAACAAAGAAGTAATATACATTTGTTAATAATTTCCAAAACTTTCAATGAAGGAGATTGGTAATTAATATTTGCAACTGCAATAATTACTCTAGAAGAAATATGTACGTAAATTTATAAAATAATTTATTCTACAGAGCACATTTAGAAACCAGAACAAACAAAACTATCGATATTTTATATCTTTCTGTGAAAATAAATTTCTTTGTATTGTATGCAAACGCAACTTTAAGATAATTTAATACTTGAAAATAAATTATCCTTATATCCATTACTACACAGCGTTCGTAATTTAATAATAACTGTGAAAATTTATTCGAAAAAAAAAAGGATTTTACTCTCATCAAATGCTTGGATACGGTAGCGGTAAGCTTAAACGAAGGAAATGACTATTTCTTCGTATACGTGAGCGTGTAATTGTAAATCAATTTTGTGTTGTTTCCAGATGAAAGGTATTCTAAAGTAATTTAAATTATGAAAGAATAATAAAGGACCACCCCTTTGTAAGACAATTACGATAAATGAAGCACGTTAAGCTCTTTAAGATATTGCGATGTCTCTATGAGTAATAAACAACAAATAAACTTATGTTTGAATATTTTAATGAAATAATAAAATTGTATCTGTTTCCAGCAATTAAACCGATCATAAATTTACAATTGTTGTAAAATTAAGTGACTACAATAAATATAATGAACTATTTATTAATTTCAAATTTGTCATCTTACTTCATCGCTTAATACCAGGTGAATTTGCGGGCTTTTCTTCCAATGAATACCATTGCAGGTACCGTAGAAGGGATTCTAGGGCCAAATCAACTTAATTTATTACCATTATTTTATCTGTTTGTCTTAATAACGCGTAATTTATACTATTAACTTGACAAAATAAATTTTATTTAATGATTGATATTAATCTATTTGAACTATCCGAGTTAAAAAAAACATAAATTAATCGAAATGATTTTAAATTTAAGCTAAATTAATTTATTGAAATAAAATAATAAAATGATAGAAAAAAACATTAGTTGTAATTTATTTCTAGATGACAATGATAGAGCATTAGAAAAAAACATCAAGTGTGTCATCTATCTCCACAACAATAGAATAAAAAGTTGTAAGAAAAGCAACTTATGGTGTCGACTTTTTCTTAAAATGCTTAATTTTTTCATAACGAACCTCAGGGAGTATGACTTAAAAAATGATCTGAACGAACATAGGTGAACTTAAATTCTTCTGACTAGTAATTTTACTAGTCTCTGCTTACACTAATCATATGTCCATTATAATTTATAACCTCCACCCATGGAGGTGTCAAGCTTGTCTACCTCACCATGAACATATCCTAACATTAATCAAAATTTCGGATAACAACGGAATTAAACATCATGAAGTAGTCTTTATATCGGTATTATATAATGATATAGGGGCTTTATCTTTTCAGTTCATTACCATAACACGACACATCCATTAAGGTATGGGCGGTGAGGGAAGAAAAACTATAATATTTCCATATTATACGTCGTTCTTAGCCTCCCAGTACAAGATTCTGGTGTACATAAGCGGCAAGTCATCGTCATAAAGTAATACTTGAAGCATTCTAACATATTTAGATTCTTAGATTAAGTTGTTAAACTTGTATAACTTAATAAGTAGCGTGTTACGTTTCTGAGATTATTATGTTGGTAAAGGGAAATAATGGGAATTTGAATTTCAACTTGAAATAATTATTAGTTGTTGTGTCCCCATTCATGTTTATAATGTGGATGATTTGCATAGCCAATTAAAACAATAACACTGTGTACTACAGTGATCTAAAGATACAAATGTGTGTGACTATTACTTTTTCAAATAGCTAATTAGTTAGATATTTCTCTAAAGGTACAGTTGTAATGGCGTTAAAACGGTGTAACTTTTATGGATTTTATGATTCGCGATTTACCAAATGATCTCTTTCCCCGTTTTAAGCGCTCGGTATGGGGTCGTTAAGAAGCTCGAGAAGACCAAAAGATATTATTCGATGAAAAATAGTATTTTTATTCAACTTTGATAACATTACTGCATTTTAAAGTAGATTACAAAAAAAGAGCCGAGACGACGAGCTACAGAAAATCAGAAACGTTATTTTCAAACTAAACGTCATTTAAAACGATTGCCACTAGGAAACAGGATATAATAATTACAACGTTTTTTTAAGCTCACTACAATCTATCGACCATCAAGAGATCCGCAATTCATCGCCGGTTGTCATTGTTACCCCGGCCTGTAAATCTCTCGGCAGTTGGATATTCCCTGGCGGATTCCGAAACGCGACAAATTAAAAGAGAGTCACTGTCAAGACTTTACTATCTACATAGTTGTCGCGTATCAGTCGGATACAGATACAAACCAGCTCGCCTGATTACTGGATATACATAGGTTCTTTTTTTTCGATCTGACTATACTGGTTAGCCTTAGGGGCCCTGAAGCTTTTACGCCTTTTACAGCTTCACCGGGCTTGGGGGCGAGCGCTTAAAGCACTCAGCTGCGAAAGCAAAGATACAAGTTCCAAGGGTGTCAAAGTGGCCGAACCTTGGCTTCGACTGTTGCCGCGTATGCAATGAAGTCGCGATCTCACTAATTCCCTATCCGGATATACATAGGCTGATCCCAGTAAGCGATACGCCTGAGCGTGCTACTATAGCGGGTGTTGTACCTGGTTTATGGTGGTTACGACTTAGTCTGGTGCAGTTGTCCTGTACCTACTATAAACGAGTACTTTCCTTTATAAAACAAATGAAATCTTAGTAAATAAAAAGTAAGACGAACCTTATTTAACGTCTACGTACATTTGTTTGAAGGGTCTTTTTATAAAACACACCAGAAAGCACTAAGTGGCTAGACTTGTAAGTGAAAGTTTCTTGCTAGTTAGACCTTTAGAAATCTGGACTTTCTTTATTCCCAATTAGAACTTGTGCTACAACATAGAAGTTCTGATTGTTTCGGTAAAATCATCAGATATTTTTCATTTGTTGTTATTTCGATTTTAATTAGATATAGGGTAAACTACTAGTGATTGGACGTTACGAGTTATTGGACAGTTCAGTGATTATATGTCAATAATAAGGATATTACTGAACTTCAACACCGTCTATGATGCTTTTTCTGTTCACTAGTAAATAACTATCCTTAATTATTCACGATAGTTTTGATAGATGACAGTAATAGTATGAAAATATTTAGTTGCATTCGGCGTTGGCGCGGTAAAGTAAAATTTACCAAAAATTAAAAAAAATCGTAAGTTAACCGTTGTCGTTCGTAAGTCACAGTGTTGAGAGAACAAATCTTTGGTGTTTATCTAATTGGTGATAGGTAACTTACAGTATTATCTATAGTATTCCATAATTTTTAAACAACTTGTATATTATATTTCGGTTATTTTTGCTTGTCCAATGACTATCTTTGACACGTGTCCAATACCTAGATGATACCTAGATGTTAAAGTAATTTTGAAAAAAGAATGTCTTATCATTTTTTTTTATCTTTTGTTGTTGTTTGTAAAAGTAATTTTCTTTAGATTTTTAATTTACATTGAAATATTTCTACACTAAGACTGATTCTAAGTTGTGCCAAAAAATAATTAATTAAGTGTAAGTGTCTCATGTTTATGCTCATTTGTTTTTTTATAAAAGTAGGTAAATAAGTTTATTTTTATGTTTTACATTGAAGTTTTTCCTATGATTCCTATGACTAATTCGGTGTTGTGCAAAGTTAAAGTAAGTAATTTTGTTAGTCACAGACAGTATTGAGAGTATAACTGAGATATTTATAATAATGTTGCAATAAATATGATTGGAAATTACTCATTTAGCCTTTTATTAACGTAGCATTGATATTGGTGGCAATTTATATATGGTGTTTTATACTTAAAGCAGTATCAGAATATCTGTCCATTGACTAGTATTGAGTGTCCAATATTAGAATTTCTGTACAATAACTGTATATTTTGGTTTCTTTTTTATTTTATTATTTTTTCCTATAAATCATTACACTGTATATTAAACAAAGGTAACTGATAGAATTTTAATAAATAACATATTTACCTTTAAAAACAAACCCAAAAATTAATTATTACTATTTAAAGTCACTTAAGTGTCCAATCACTAGTAGTTTACCCTATATCTAATTGAATTATACTGACTGACTGACTTATAATGAAATAATAAAGAGTTGAGTACATTAAGGATACTTGAGACAAACTACCATTAAGAATCAAAGACAGAAGACATTTCGATAATTCTTTGAAGTATAGTTTGTCTGTTATTGTCATAAAACAGTAAAGTGTACATAAATACGTGTTATTTTATTTGCAACCGCAACTCTAACTGATAATTTTCATGCCTCAAAATTTAAATCAAACTTGACTTACATTTAAACAGCTTTCATCCACTTAGATGTTGTTTTAAAAAAATCATGTGGCGAAAAGGACAATGGAGATTACAGTAAGAGGTAATGCGAGAAGAGAGCGCTCTAAAATGAATTATGTGAAAGAGGATATGCGTGTACAGGGAGTGAGTGCAGAGATGACGGGTGATAGGCTAGAATGGAAGAACAAGAAGGATATGTAGTTTTAAAAAAGTTATATCTTAATACGGCACTACGTTAAAAAAAAAACCTGCCAGTTAATCGGTTTTAGTTTAAGTAGTTTCAATACAAATGAAATGTTGGGCAACTCTTATGACAGCAGTTATTAGTAAGAACCGTAAAAAATGTTGACATAAAAACTAGCACTTCTTACAAACACCTCTGTCTAGATACAAAAGTCATATTAAGCCTTTTATGAAGATTTGCCCGATAAAATCGTAGACAGGTAGACAAAATGTTCCACTTCATCAATTTTAAAATATTTATCGTTATTTCTTAGCTAAAAAACTAAAATCGTAATAATATTGTGCCCTGTATTTCGAAAGTGTTCTATAAGTAAAGGAGAATCAGTATCGGATCAGTTATTCCATATATTATTACAAACAGAAAATTTGAGCTTTTTTTGTAACAACTTATTAGTAAATAATTAATTTTAATATATCCTGAATCCCTGCATACAATGTTCAGATTTAATTGAGACTTTCCATAAAAAGTCGTTATCCTTATTTTCACCCACTAAGGGGTTATTTTCCAAATTTTGTTTAAATAATGTTTTAGAATCACCGATGTCTACACGGACGGAGTCGCGAGTATAGCTAGTTTCTACTCGTAATTCGTAAGTATATTGTTACGAAGTTAATATAAAGGCTATAATAATGTACTTATATTATTATTCGATAAAAAAAACTTTATTCAAATTAGATCCGAACAACGCAATTATGAAATTTAAATTATACCAATTTACCAATTTCTTCTCTGATTATATTATATCAACGAATTCTATACTCAATGAGATTTCGATCTGAAACTTGTAATTTGTATAAGCTATTATTTTCAATAAACCAGTTACTAACTACTAACTCACTGGATTACATACATAAATATGTATTTTGTATTAAAATATTATATTCTAAGAAGAGCTGGTTATCGTAGTTATAGTTGTAATGGTAAAACGTTATTTTGTTATCAGATGAGCTACAAGGCAATAAATAGGTCATATTTATTACAGTGATGAGTTAAATTATTAGTCAACTGGATCGTTTTGAATTCAACAATTATATTTAATCGTTCTTGATAACATTTATTTTTTACTTGGAAACAACATTTATTTGAGATTTAGGAGTGTAGTTTAGATTGTAAGATATTTGTGTACAATGTTTGAGTTTTGACAAAAATAATAATTATAATAAGGAGTTGAGAAGCAGGAAAGGAACATTCTAGAAGGCTTATGAACATATAAAGAAGGAAAAATAATACACGTACTATGGACTGGCTATAACAACTCGAATTAATCAATCTTGTCTAAAAGGTGGATGTAACAGACCCCAGTAGAAAGCAAGATTTGATAGTATAAGAACCTATCGGTACAGCAGCCCTGTAACACGAAGCGGTAAATCAAGTGTTGCAATTGAGTCTATAAAATTAACGATATATTTGACATTGACTCTAGTTAGAAGTAGAGTCCTTCTTAATGTAGACAGTTTATCCGTTTATTGTCCCATAGATCAAAAATAAATTAAAATCCTTAGGTTCACAATTCACACACTATGAATCTCGACTAAGCTTCTTCAAGTGAATCTAAACCAACCATCATGTTATTTTATGCGAAATTTGTCCATTAAACCATACTGTTAAATGCTTACTGCCATAAAGCCATACTGTTTTATGTATCCATATAGATTTATTAATAAAAAAGAGTACGCGTGTTGTTCATTTCATATCAGTAAAGATGTTGAAACATGTTATAATATATTTTAATATAATATTCTGAAAAAAAAAATGGTTTCAGCTTTTTCAGTATAACATTAAAGAAAATCCCTAATCATCTTTTTGTCTTTGACAGCGTCACAGCTCTCAGCTTACTTTTAGTTTTTATTTTTTCGCGTCGATGTGATAAATTAATAGCAATCAGACATCGCTATTTCACCATAATATTAATCTAAAAATAGTCAATTGAAAAATTATGACAAGGATTAAAAATAAACCTAATCAAAGCAATACAAAATTAAATGTGTTTTATTAAAATCTAAACTGAAATCAAGTACATTTTTATGTCAACATTACATACATAATGCAAATAAATTTTTTTGTTATATTTCTAGAAGTAAGTAACATAATTTTTGTATATTTTCCAAAGTAAAAAAAAATATCACCTTAGTTATGTGGATTATTAATTATTCGTTCTACAAAATAAAATGAGTCAGATAACTGTATATATTATATATATTCTTGATATCTTATAAATTTATTAATAGTTTAATTTTGGAGTTATTCTGTATGTTGTATCCTAAATAAATAAAATGACATAAAAATATTATTCAAGACCTCTCATTCGGATATATCCGTTATTTAAAAGCAAAAAATGCAGAAAGAAGTAAATTAAAATAAACTTTAAAATAAACTCGCATTAAAATATTTGTTTATGAATGACATAAATAACCAGACGTCTAGCTTTCATATGCAAATGGTTTAAAAAATTTAAATTGTAACATTTCCATAAAAAGACATGAACTTATTCAAAATGATTTCTCTGTTACTTTTTTAATACGAAATGAAACTCGAACAAACATATAACCTTTACATATCTATGTAACCGAAGTTTTCACACGAGCTGCTTGACAAATATGTTCCATTGTTGAATTACTAAGGAAACGTAAAGACAAAAGAGACACGTAACACGAAATAAGCCACTACGCGTCTCGGGGCTTTAATATAATACAGGCATACGAAATAGGTAGAATCCGTGACCTCGTTCTATATTAGCCAAACTTTGGACCCATAAAAATGTACTGGCATGAAGAATCTTAAGTACAACAATAGGGAAAAAGCATAAAGTTAATATTGTAGATATTTTTTCTTTATTCTTTTCTATGTATTGTTTGTTGGGAAAATGTTGTCATTCTTTGTATAAAACGACTTAATTTATTTATATTATATGCTTTACTACATTAGAGACTTTTGCTGGCTAAATGATAGGCTTTAATGGACGGTGATACAAAATCAACACCGAATCGCTAAAACAATTAACTAACTTATAAAATCATTTCCACAAATCACATAGAATTGCTAGGTAAGTATCTTCTGATCAGTTTATGTAATTTAATTAAAGTTATTTTACTATAAAAATTATAATTTTATAAAGAAATATGTCTCCATTATTTATTATATAGAATTATTAGTGTTTACTGAAAATAACTTTTTAAATTATTGATATTGTTAATATTAAAGCGTGAATGTAAGCAAAGAAATTTGAACATTTCATTATACTTTTTATAGTACCTACTACTCCAAGCTTGTATTAAAATTGATATATTGGATAGCATATATAAGAGCCTTTTGTACATTACTCGCGACGCATGCCCATTCTTATGGCACAGAAAAGTCATAATTCAAGTCATAGTGTGTACTATGCTGGCTCATCACATTTTTATAGAATCTCCCTTTTGGTAAGGAACATATTATAATAACTATTATCCAATTTCGAAGTAAACCTAACAATTGATTTATTATTTTAATAATAATAATCATTTGGCTACGATAATTAAACATCTGACGATAAACATAAAAAACAATAAAAAATAACAGTTTTTATTTAGAATACAGGCTGCGACATCTAAACATAAAGAAATTACCAATTTTGTTTGATTCATAAACTTATCCTATAATCGCCTAAAATGGGACCTGATATACCTTTGATTTATAAATGATAAAAAATCAGAAACAAAGCACTGCTATTAGACACGGTACCATAGATGCTGACTATATCTTCACCGTGTCACGTTTTTGATAAATATGTAAAAGGGAAGATATCGCATAATATAGAGAATTGACAAGGGTATACTAGACATAGAGAAAGTTTGATGCGCGCTATTGAAGTACAAGAAAATTCGCGACTCGTGATCGGAATTTTTATTAGTTTGATTTGTGAAAGATATCGTTGGGAATATTTTCGTCGAGGATTTGTAATGGACACGGCTCACTTACTCATCGTCACGTTTCATTTTCGGAAAATATGTATCCTTTGATATTTTATGAAAGCCCTTAAGTTCCATTTTTGTCACACAAATAAATAAGGTATTTAAGCAATGCTGGCTTAGTGGTAGCGTACAAGGACACCGCGTCAATCGTTGTGAGTTCGAATTCTTAGAATGAGCCTGCGAAAGAAATATCTCATTTTCCTGGCTAGCTACCACCATCAATTTGAAAATCTGTCGCCTAGCACCTATAGGTGTATTCCAGCCGGTGCACTTGAGAGTCAGTTCCTCCACTAGACTTAGCGTATTACCATATTGGGCCACATGGTCACTTAACATCACGTGAAATTGTGGTCAAACGCTAAACTTATAATGAATAGAAAATAAATAGAATAAATAACTTATGTAAGGTGCATTTCAATGGAAAACTTTCTTTCATGGTATGTATAGTGTACATATTAACTTAGCTTCGTACTTAATTATATGGTGCTTTGTAATTATATATACTAACATTGCTGTAATTTGAAAGATTAGTAAATTAATTAAAGTTTCACTATGATGTAGATATATGGAATTATGTAAGTACATTAATCAATTTTCTTTTTATTAACCTAAAAATTTACTATATAAATATACCTATTTACCAAATTAGAAATTAATTTGTCATTAGTGATGTTAGAAAAGTATTCATTAAGGCACAGAAGTATTTTAGTTAGTATGGATCGACATTTTTTAACACGTTTTGACAGAAAACAATTTGTAACGGGATTACGATAATATGAATTTTACTAAATAATATAAAGCCATTAAGAATTAAAGATGAGTTTACTATTTTGTTATCTATAATTTTATTATATCGATATCAAATTTAAAATTTAATTTAATATTTTTTAGATATAAATCCATTGTCATTAAAATCCCCAATGAAGAATGTACAACGTATTGTCAATTCCACATATCAGTGATCTTAAGCTTATTCATACGCATCCCGTATCGGGAGATAAATTGTACCGGCACGGACGCAGCCTATTGAGAAAAAGAAAAACGTCACGTATACGAGCATAGACACGGTAATTTATTACGTTCAGTTTGCCTCGATCCATTGACTTTCGTGGTCGTTCGTGGAGCATCTTTTGTCGCCATGTCAAGGGTCTAAGCGGCCGTGTAATATGAATTAATAAGCACAAAAGATCATTATAATGCGTTTATTTGTCGCAAGAATTTCTTGAGTTTTCTTATTTGTTAAGACGTTCGCCTCTTTTGTTGGCCGGAACTAATTTTGGTGCATCGCGTGCGCAAGATCATGATTGCTGAGTGCTTTCATAGCAAAGAGTATTTTGCAGAGCGTTCATTATATTAACTGTATATTATTTTACTAGCTGTGCCCCACGGTTTCACTTGTGTTAGATTTATTCAATCAACTTTCCACCGCGCAACCACCAACACACCCGTGGACTTATATTTTTCTCACTTCCCGTACCTATCTACAGCTTGCCAAATTATTTGACATTCATGGTTACTGCTCCATTCTTTAGGATCACATCGTAAACTTATATAACCTTGCATAAAAAATATGCTACAGAATTCAACATGAATTATTAAAATCTGACTGGTAAGTTCAGAGATTAGCGCGTTCAAACATACAAACAATTTCTTACGCTTTACATTATTAGAGTATATATCTTATATCTTATCTATAAGAAAAATTTAAAATCATAATTATTAACCTTCACAAAAACTATTCATATAACTACTGGATTCTTACATTACTTACATATTTTTATACCTATTAAACATTTTAATTAGGTACCTAGCAGCTTTTGTGTGTGAGCTTGCAATTCACTTGTATTGAATTGTGCTTAGCATTAATTCAATAAATGAAAGTATATAATGACATAATCTATACAATAGAATTGACGTGTCTCTCTGTGATTTCTAAATGAAGGCTTTTTTCTCAAGTAAATACACTTATTTGCATGCCACAAAAAACAGACGTGCGTTTTTTAAGCTTTTTGCCTGTCTGTTTGTTTGTTTGTCCGGTTAATTTCCGCAAACGTCTAAACCGATTTTTAATTATGGACAGTTAAGCGCGATAATTAGTCAGAAAATATGAAATAAACTGTAAGCTACACGTGCGCATCCATAGGTACAGCACAGCTGGTATTATTTATTTCATTAACTTAAACCTTAGTTATTATTTATGCTAAGTCTGATAATACTCATATGTTTGTAGGCATAAATCAATTGGTGAGAATGTTCTTAAACGTAATGACTAATCACTAAAGATTAAAGGGTCACTATTGAGTGTCTGCACACGTTGGTATCTAATAGTTGGAAGGTTATCGAACCATTTCGTTGTTGATAATGACGGATTCTTTTGCAGTTGTATCGAATGTTATTTTTGTAGAATAAGAAAAATATAGATAATATTTAGGGAAATAAATTAGGTTTATTATTTAAATATGTTGATGTTTTGTTAAGTCCCAAGGGTTCCCATATTAATATTGCTGAGAACGTAATCAGCTAGGAGGAACACATCATTTAAAAACTTTTGCAATTTATCTTATTAATTATATTATTAAGCTTGTAAAGTGTTACTTGGTACCATTGATTTAACTACGATGGCGCGCATCGTATAAAATCACTCGCATCATTTTTTCATTGCGCGCCTAAATCGGTATAACTTCAATAATATATATTTTCTTGTTTTCTTATGTACGTATAATGGAATTATTTTACAGCGTAGATTTTAATGAATTGTTTGTTATTGGAAGATGTTTGCGATACATTTGTTTCGTTTTTATACCGACTACATCATCTCCCTCGGTGCTCTTCTCATGCCGTTTATTTTCGTCGCACAACACATGTTAATGAGAGATCACTATATACTAATGTAGCTTTTTATTGTAGCGACTTAATCTCCTCATAAATAGGGATGAACGGTAAATGCTACTAAATATGTCTTTACGATGTACACTCATAACGTTTGTCTCCATGTTATTTTAAGGGAAAACTTAAATTTACTATCACAATTGTTGATATAACTGTTATAATAAAATTATTAGACCTTCATGCTTTTTATTATCTATATAAAAATAAATGGAATGCTGTTTGTTGGTAAACGCATCACTTGGGAATGCCTGCACCGATTTGGATAATATTTTTTAAAATTGTAGTAATAATTTGAATGAGGTTTTTAGAGAAAAAAATGTGTGCAGCAAGTTCACACATGTCAAAAGTGAAACTCTCAGAAAAAAATATTCATAAAGGTTTCTTTTTAAATATCCTAAAACAGCGGGGTTCTAACTATCTACCACTCGTGCGTACTGCGTGATGAAGTCTGGCCATCTCACACCACTAGGCCAATCCGACGACGATCACACTCATGAAAATAAGGACTTATACCGTGCATAATGTAAATGTATTCTATCTCATTCTCTCGTTGAATAAATCCTATAGATGTATATGGTTGTTTCTTTTTACTGTCGCTTTTTCGTTTCATCGAGTTTCAAATCACAACGGTGCTAAAGCAACTTTCACTTCATAAAGTTAGCCAACAGAAAATATTTTTTTTGAAAATCTCAAATTACTTTATTATTTGATTTTTTATGAACTCAACATCATAATTCACGGTTCGAACGATAGACATGCGTATTTTTTTATCGACATAGATGGCACTGTGGTCGAGTTATTGACTAATGGAAGGCGTGATAATGTGAATCAATACGTAAAATAGACGCTTTTGAGGTGTTTAAATAGTTTACGCTGGGTAATCTATAATAGCATAACTAGTTATGAATAAACACACCAAATTATGTACATTTTCAAGTTGAAATAGGCGAAGGTTCATATCGTATGAGTTTTTTATACACATATAACTATATTTTTTAAGAGTAACATTATTTGGTCTATCAATTTAAATAAGTAAATAAATCTATGTTCAAAAAATAAAGAAAAATCACATTCTATTAATTAAAACTGAATTAAACCCACCATTAGTTGTTTTACGACTACAACTTCCGCGGTATGAAATATATCATTACGAAAATAACTAAATAACGTCCAGTTACAAAATTTGAAAACACGAATCAGACTAACGAACTGATATTTAATTATAAACCTATCATATAGTTGAAGTTAACCGTCGTAGATTTATGACACCGCTAAAACATAAACCCTTGTAATAATTTAACTTGCATCTAATAAGAAAATTATGTAAAACAGGCCTATTATAATTAATAATTCAGGTCCAAACGAGGGACGTATTAAGGTCCAGATACTAAATGGGCGACGACGCGAAGGTTCGTCGTTAAAACGAGAACTAATGTCACGTTTTTTTTTAGACAGAAAACACGTGTAATTAGCTCGAAAATTTTTATGTTTTGAAGTTTGGTGTCATATTATATCGTTGACAGAGCCGCGGCTGTCTGATATGTTAAAAGTTCTCAGCGATTTACTTAGAATTTAGAAGATATTTATATAGGTAGAATATGTCGTTTGCAAAAATTTTAGGATTTATCGAGAGGAAAATTAAAAAAGTATCTTGCAACACTTCTTAAAATTTCATTTATTAGAAGGTTTGTATATTATTATAATGGCAGAATTCATGGTAAATAATAAATTGGATTCGTTTTGAAGCTTTCCTAAGGCTCTTTATTATTCTCACGTCATCATGAGTTGACTTGAGAGTATATGAGTTGATATATGACTTACTTTGTCCAGTCTGATATAAATCGTTAGCATTTAATGATTATTTAGAACTTTCAATTTTGACTTATAACAATAATTGTGAGAGCAATAAACAAGTTAACATTTACAAATTGGCTATAAATTTGTAAATAGATCTTAAATAAACTGGCAATATATTGTATTTAAATATGCTGGTAAATTAATTGGTTAACAAATTTTTAAAACATAAATTTAAAATTGTCACACTTTTATATCGTGAGTAAATTAAGGAATATGCCATATAGCCAACCTAAAAACCTTCCAATATTGTTCCAAGAAATTCTTCAAATTGGTTACAAGTAATATTTCACCATAACACTATACATAAGTACTTTTAAAGTTTCTCCAATTAAATACTACGATATAATGCACCCTTTGTCTAACTGTATATATATTTAGTTGGTTGTATTTTAAGAATTTTATATTGATCATAAACATTATATTAAAAATCATTGATGATCCATCTGACTTAGAATATAGACAATAGAATATTGAGATTTAATAATAAGGAAAATGTATCCTTGCCTATAGGTAAATGTAAAAAAAAACAAAGTTAAACATACAATTTATACTTATTAATTCTTATTCTATTAATAAATTCAATGAAATTATTCAAAGTTTCGATAAAATTAAAAATCTGGTATTGGCAAAGGGAATCTTTTATTGCCGCCGCCATACTGAATCAACAGCCGTTACGCGCGCACACATTTGTTTGCGTCCAGGTGTTGGAATGACAAAACAATCGGTTCTCGAGCGAGAAAAGGGCGGAGGGAGGTACTATTCATAAGGATTTTTATAAAATCCACTAAAAATAAAAGTTAAAACGGAAAAAAATGTTAAGTTAGAATTTTTCAAATTAAATAGGTGCCCGTTTAAATAAATCGAGAGTTTTACTTATAGTTTATAAATTATTCCAAGAATACTCAACTAGGCGTTTCCTTAACCACTTCGACGGATGAAAAAAAAGGGTATCCTGTTCCACGATATAATCGACTTCTATGCCAAATATATTAGAAGCCATCCGGCAGTTTGAGCGTGATCGAATCGAACGTACTTACTTTCGTATTTATGATATATATTAGACTTGCAACCCGCTCTGGCTTTGCACGGGTATCAGAGTAATACATATAATTCTATTGGTTTACGCGGCGCACGCCAGTAAAACTCCCAGTCGGCATGATTTTTTTCCATATTTTCTACAATCATCGTCATATTTCAACCAATTTACAAAAAGCCTTCAATAATTATACACCTAATCGCGTTCACATAGATAGACAGATGTAGCGTGGGGACTTTGTTTTATAATATGTAATGATATTCAATAGTTACTACAAAACAAAAAATGCAAACAGTCAGACCAATTACTTGTAAACAGAATTGGATAATCATCCATTCTAAGAATTACGGCAGATCGTTACGTATTGGTTATTACTTTGAAATATTAAATTTGATTGGGTAAAATAATGAATTATTTTACTGCATATTGTATCTTATAATACACCTTGACTGGCGAGTTCAATGACACAAGGCATTCTCTTCCCACTAGCCAGCTAGAGTTTTTTTTGTTTGTTAGTTTAAACACCCTAATCTCTGAAACTACCAGTCGGATTTAAAAAATTGTTTTTGTATATGATAACCAAACTCACGTGGAATTGTACAGGCTATCTATCATTAGGCTGCACCTCTCAGATAACTTTAAGTACTGAATTTTTGGTAAGTAAGTCGAAATAAACAGCGCACCCGAGCTGCTATATCCGCGTGCACTGTTATAATGTTTAATGGTAAATACAATCTTCCCAATAAATATTGTTCGTTAAAAATATTGCATCTATAAAATAGTCCGCGATACCAAATGCCTATCTCTCTATCTCTTATACATAAGCTACAATAAGATATTGTGTGACAAAGTTTTATGGAAAATTGAAATGTGATCAAAAGTTACTTCATCATCAAGACAATTTTATCAAGATAAACTTTGCCCTTTATAGCATGTTATTTAGACGCATAGTTTGGGAGATAATGGAAAATTAAAATAATTCAACACTCGACTCGGGTGACTATGACTATGACTATAGGTGTAGTGGCGCGAACGAGCCATGTGAGTTGTGAAGCATAACTCTGGCCACCCAATAATAATACTGTCGATACTGAAGTATATTATAAATCATCATTCAGAGATTTCTTTTAAATTATACGCGAGTGAAACCGCGGGGATCAGCTAGTTTAAATATATATTACTATTTAATCAAAAGTAATACCCGCATACATACCTACTTCTCATTATTAGGCAAAAGTAACTTTCAAAAGGAAAGTAAGCACGGTTTTATTAATATGCTTAATATCGCAATAACTATTTTGATTAATAATAGTAAACTATTTGATAATATTTATAAATTAGAATTGATCACCACATATTTTTTACAGAGAAGTTTCTGTATTTAGATGCAGAACCCTAAACATCTCCGAATGCTTTACCCGAAGTGCCAAAGTTACAATGTCGGGGTAATATTTCATAATATTAACTACTTAGGGATGTGAAGAATGGGTGTGTTATAAAAATTTGTAATTGATTGCATTATACCGGTTTCTTATTTGATCATATGAGAACTGAGAACCACCCATGTATTATTAAACTTTTTTTCGTTCTCGAGAACTTTAATCTCTAAGGTAAATTTGTATGGCTTATAAGAATATTAAATCGCTTTTCGCGTACCTGCTTAGTTTTAAATTGAGTGACAATGTGTGAAAATGTTAAATTGATTTTTTTAAATAAATAATGAATTTGATACTGTTGGTATCAAAATAAATGTTTATTTTTTTGTCGTCGATGTGTTCCTAAACCATTTATCCTATGGTAATAAAACTTTAGCGATTACTTATGCAATTACCCGCGCAGGATCTCTATTATTACAACCGTTTTACAATAGAGGGCGCACGAGTCGTTTCATTTCGAAAACAACGTGAACGAAGTCTCATACAGAAGATAGTATAAAACAGTTCTAAATGAAGATGCTTTTAGAAAACATTACGTTATGTTACTATCATTTTCACTTTACAAAATTGAAAACATTGTTATTTGAATTGATCAACGTTTCTTTCAATTGAATTGAAAGATACGTTAATTTTGTACATTCTAATTTTTAGGCTAAAATTGTTATAATACCATTTAAAAAATCTTTATTTACTAAACTGTTCTGAAAGAATACATTGAATGTAGTACATGAATTCTTTACTTCACTTCACTATTCTTACTAATAATTTCAAAACATAATATTCAATAATAAAAATAATATTTAGTTCCAGATACTGTAGCTACTATAAGAGAAATAATAATCAATAAAAAATATAATATGCACCTATCATAGCATGCTTCTAGGTAAGGTAAGGTTATTGTTACATGTTTTCATAAGCCTCAAGTGCCGCCTTCAATACCCTCAAATAAAAATCCTTAACGCACTGTCGCACATCAATGCAAATAATTAGGTGTATATTTTACAATTTGCCAAAGATTCCCATTGTATGCTTTGTGATGTAAGTGGATTCGTTTAACAAAGGTCTTGCCGCTGACACGGCTACCTTCTCAATACGTGTGTATAATGTTATTATTCGAAGCCACATCTGTCACAAAACACGTTGCGTTCTCTAATTTTACAGTTTAATCAGCGTTAAATGCTTAAAGTTGCCGCAGTGAGTTAGGGCAAAAAAAATTGAAAGCAGACAGTCGTCTCAGGAATTTGGAGGCCATAAATCATGGGACATCGATGACGAGCAATATAAAGCGGTTAGGACGATTTCAAATGCAGTACACGTTTTGGTCTCTTTAGTATTAGCAAAAACATCATGGGAAATATTGAATCGACAACATTTAATCTAGTATTAAAATGTGTGTCGATCAATAGTTTCTAGTACTTGTATTAATTAACTTTTTATTAAAGTAATGAGTTACAAAAATAAATTATTATTATATTTTTGTAATATATTATGGATCTAAAGGAAATACTATATATAAAAAATAAATATAAACTAAAAAATCATAGTAATTACTCCAATCACAAATACTTTTCATGAAATAAAAACACTTCTAATTTATTAATTATACTGACTTCAATTTAAATAATAATGGATATATAAAACCTTGAAATTAATTTTAGATTGATTATCACTTATATAAGTAAGATCGTATAGTAAGATCGTTCAAAACATCTGAATTCATAGCTTAATCAAACATAACAAAATAGTCGAAATGGATTATAATGATACATCTAAACATTAAACATCAAAGGAGTATTCTATAACTGGGTAATATCATTAAACAGGACAAGGATTTTATTAAATCTACAAAGAGATATGTCATCTATTACGTCTCATTGTGGACTCACCACTTAGCGAGGAGAGGAAATCATTTATTCAAATCTGTGTACCATCCAACTCCTACATATTAGATCACTTTCGAGATGTTATAAATGTGAGTGATATTAACCTATGTACATGTATATTATTTTTGTACGTAGATACATACCTAAATTTTACTTAATCCAAGATTATTATAGATATTTATAATACTAACAATATGAATTTACAATGTACCTGGATATTCGATCAGTCGTATGGATCTTGAAGTTAATATTTTATACATAATTCAAAGGGCATAGAAGTTACAAAGAACTTACGTGTTAGGAAACAGATTCAAAAGAAAATTTATACAAATATGTTTATTAGTCAAATTACTTGAATACGAAAAAAAGTTAAAATTAAATAATTTAGAACTGACAAATTTGGATTTTGATGACATTTGAGAAAATTAAGATTGGATTCTATTGGATTACTTTTGATAGAGTTTTATTCTTAATAACAAGAATAACATAAGTAATTAATGAAAACTAGCCAAGTGTTTTTTTTTTATCATGATTCTAACTATGATTGGTGAGCAGTAAAATTAGTGTAAACAATCGATCAATGGACGTCTATGTTGTAGCTTAAATTAATAAGCTAACTTGACCGGTTTAGTTCATAAAAAGAGCAGATGCGAGAATAACTTACAGAAAGTGCATTATTAGTTGTGTTCAGTAAGTTTTACTTTTTTTTCTTTTACAAACCGCCTGCGTTAGCACATGTGTTCGACCACACTTTGTAATTAGTACATACGGTCGTCGCCACATTTTAATAATACGTTAACAATAAGTAAATATTGAAGTAATTTTAGAATATTAAAATATGAAAAATGAATTTTAAAATATGTATAAACAATGGTGCTGTTTCAAGAATGACAAGATAATGCGAGACCTGGAAAGTCAAGATACAATTTTTTTCCAAAAATAATATTTACTGTCGTTACGATCATATTACCATTGAATTAAAGATTAAAGCAAACGTCGTTTATTTATTTCTATTAGAAACCTTTTTAAGTGCTGAGTCTTTACAGTTTCTCAAAGATGGCAACTTTCATGTGTCCAACTTGAGAATTTCAGTCCCTAAGTCTGAATTTGTAAAAATTAGGCTTAAATCTAATTGGGCATTTAACAATTTAACATGGAAAAATCATATTAAAGTAGGTAAATAGAAAGGAATATTTGAAGGAGAACAAGAACTAAAAAAAATCTCTTCTGGCTGTTTGGACAAAATATCAAACTATCGATATATAACAAGTTAATTCTATATAAAACAATATTAAAGTTTTTAGGCAATTTTGTTAGATTCTACGATAAAGCTTCATAAGCACATTATCAATTTACCTCACAATAGGTTCAAGAATCATGTAAAGTATGTTTTAGTGTCAACGTTAAACTGTTTTTACACAGTACAAATAGACAGTAAAACGAATTCGCATTATTATTATTGATGGCTAACTTTTTTTTATCGTTATAGGTTTTGGCGTAGTGGCCATAATCTCACCTGATCTTAAGTGACGATGTGGCCCAAGATGGTAACATGCTAAACCTAATGGAAGACTGGCTCTCAAGTGCAGCTGCCGGAACACACCTATTGGTGTTGGGCGACAGATTTTCAACTTGAGGGTGGTAGCTAGCCAGGCTGGCATTAGGCCCTACCACCATGCTATGGTTTCCTCACGATGTTTTCCTTCACCGAAAGCTCAGGCTCATTGCAGGGATTCGAACTCACGTCACTCGATGCGAAGTCGTACACGCTACCCCTGAGCCATCATCGCTTCATAAACTAACTAACTAACATAACTTTATCATGACGCACGTCCGTCATATGATGCACGCGCAGCTCTTAATTTTATTCTCAACTAAACGCGTCAAAAGAAGTATATCTTCAATAGTTTTTCTTTATTTTTATTAAATTAGACACCATATAAAACGTTTCTTTTTTATCAACAAAACTCAGATAATTTGAAGCGCCTCCTTCATTTAAATTCGTGCCATGGTGATGATTAAAAAAATAAAACATCGAAACAAAATCTGTGCGTCGAACGGACCGGTAATGTGTATGTAACCCTAATCTGAGTTAAACTTAATTATAACACTTGTCTATAGGGACCGCTGATTGTGTTATGTTACGACTGTATGGAAACGGAAGATTTACTGCGATTTTGCCGACACGGTTAGTAAGTGTTCTTTGACTTATTGTTTCATTCTCTTTACGCTTAATCACTGCGATCTTCAGTTAATGTGTATTCGGTATCGAATTTAGTCTTTAAACTTACATATGTATATATATTTTTATTAGTACTCGAAATATGAAGCGAAATGTTATATTGTTCATCAATAAGTCCTAGATTCTAAATGTGTGAAAAAAGATTTTATATGTGTATTATAATGAAGTAAATAATTTAACTCAAAAAAAAACAATAAATATAACTACATATATACAATTTTATATCACACAATACATCAATATCATAGGTAGTACTTTAGTGTAAGATTTTTCTTTTTAGTTGGATTTATTTCAATAATTAGAATTAAATTGATATCATTTTTTTACAGATACAATATTCAATTTATAAAAGCCGACAAATCTATAGTTAAATGAACTTACAAATAATATCCGAAGCTGTAAATTATACATCATTAACACAAGTCGATTACTTACGAATTTTTAATAATTACATAACTAAGCGTTGAAATACGAACTGGTTTTTTAAAAACATAATATTTATTATAGAAACTATAACAAGGTGTGCCGGTGTTTTTATTTTAAAACCTCTACTTTTATTAACTCGGTGTAATAAATTTGTTTTAATTGATTACCGTTAATTCACAATGAAACGGACCGCCTCCAGTCTTTAATTACATTTATGATGATTTCGAATAATTTTTTGGCTGTTTTGTTTTTAATAGTTATAATGAAAGATGAGCAAGCTTTGTTGATGGTATGTAAATTTGATTTTCGATACCATTATAATTAAAAATAATAATTTAAATAAAAACATATTATGTATATAGTTAAAAGCCAAACATTTGCAAACGAATCCATTATGACAATGTGATTAGTCAAAAATAGTTGTCATTCAAAGAGTTGTTTAATTTTAAAAAACTATCTAGATATGATTAACCGTTTTCTCTGTCAAAGAGTATAAATGTTACGATTCAAGGCTGTTCACAATTATCATCAATTAAAATTTTGATTAGTATACTGACTCTTTATAAGTTGTAACTTAGTAAGTTTGTTTGTTGAAAGTAAGAACAGCAACTTATATAATCATTTAAATCTATTGAAATGCTCACACAAAATTATAAATTTTATGTTTAAAATAAAATAAGGAATGTATGAAACAAAAATGTTTTTTTTTTCAATATAGCACTTATCCTTTTGCGAAGCGTCTTTAATATAATAATTTCAAAGATTCTTATCAAGCGTCTCTCAGCAACAAATTGTATTGTGTTCTTACGTTCATACTTCTCTAAGTAGATACCGTTCTTCCCATTAAAAAATACATCAAAGATTTCTCAGTTATTCGTTCAGACATCGTTATATATTACAATATAGACATCTCTGAGCTCTTTCGGGCGTATTGTATGTCAAATTATTGATTTGTACAATTATTGTCGATGACTTGTGCTATAATGATACATGTGTTAAGACAAAATACTGCGCGCCTAGTACAGGGCGTTATTGTATATCTTCAACTGTATTGGCTCAACGCTGATAAATCTGTCAGTTTTATTCTATCTTAATAATAACGATATAATTAAACAAATGTTGTTAATAGGGTTATGTGTTGACTCATTAACGTTCTCGCTTTTATATTTGAAACTAGCTGAGCTCCACGGTTTCACCCATGATAAATTTAATCGACCGACTCTACACAGAACCGTCGTCAACGAACTCGTGTAGTCTATCGTTGTTCTCGTTTCCTGTACTTGCATACAGCTTGCCGGATTGCTTGACGTTCATACTGCTCCACTCCTTAAGGAACGAATAATTTTTCAAATCTAACCAGTAATTCTAGAGATTAGCGCGTTTAAACCAACAAACAAAAATAAAACAATATATTGAGCTTTATAATATTAATTATAAATTCGTTGTAACTTGTATGTAATTTGAACACTTTTACGAGCAAACATATTTAAGTATCTGTGAAAGTAAAAACAATAATCATTCTCATTTATTTTTTAATTAGCTCTGTAAATTGGCGGTACTTTCCCTGATGGTAAGCACAGTACAATCCAAATATAACGGCGACCACGGAGAGATCAGCAATCCATCGGCATTATACTGCTATAATGTTATCTTCTTACATATTATAAACCTCAACGTCTGTCTGTCCGTTTATGTTCTTTCTAAACGATATTCTCCTTCACTGTCAATCAATTTGCATTTGTAAATATACGCAAATACCAAAAAAATACATTGGCACATGCCGAGGACCTGCGGACATTGAATTGATATTCCGCCCATCTAAACTAAGAATAAGCATACTTGTTTATTTTAGATTTAATCTTGGCTTTTTAAAAACAGGCAGCCAGACGACACGATCCCTATAAAACTATTTATACTTAAGAATCATAAACAATAACTCGACACTCTCTTTTCGAAGCGTCATAAAAATTTGTAAATAGCTGCCATAGTTCATCTCTATAAAACTACGGACCATAAATTATGAAGCTTGACAAAATGATATTTAATGTCTTTAAATATTTCGTTGTGTGTGTGTATGTGAGTGTAACGTCATTACCCGAAACTCATTTAGAGACAAATACAGTCAAGGAAACCATCCTTAATTTTAAGGCCACGTTTTTTCAACGCAACTCTAACATCAATCTGTTCTTCTTCATAACTACTTATTTCCTTGTTATTTCTTTCGTCCTGCTCTTTAAGAGATATACAGAGGGTAACAAATAGAGAATGTATCATCTATTTTGTCTTGCCTGTGACAATAATTAATGATTGGATTTAAACGCTTCCTCACGCCCGTGACATTAACATAAATAGAATGATCTTAGTGTGCTCGTTGCAGCCCCTTTGATTAAAATATTTTTAGCTTGGTAACTTCAGGTTTTGTGTATTAATTTGTTGGTGGGTGTATTGCTAGTTTTAGTACTTTGATGTTTTGTGTTGTATGGTGTCTGGAGATTTTCAGCTTACTGCCATTAATGCGTTGGGAATACTGGGATGCGTTAAATTTGTTAAGTCTACGAGTTCTGTTCAATATAATCGTTTCAGCTTGTATATTATTAAATACATTTGTCACTACATTGTGTTGCTTGTTTATGCATTTTTAATCATACTACCAAGTTTTTTTTTAATTCGTGTTAAACTCTCGTTAATACTTTCTCTTTACATTGGATTACTTAACTTTTTCATAATTCTTGTTTATTATAGTTAGATTGTCTTTGTTTTCACTATAATTATGAAAGTAAACAATAAAAAAAGTTTTCCAAAATAATTACCAATATATTGTGAAGCATTAAGTTTCATTTACTTACGAAAATGTAAGTGCAAAGGTGATCTTGGTAATGTATATATTGTTATTTATTGAAGCGTAATTTATGTGATCATAAAATAAACATTTAATGTGTTTAGTAGCCGCATGACATTCGAAAAGGAACAATAGGATTGCCGAGTGGACGAGAGACGCGTGTTAAGAACTAAACTTGAAATATTGCTATCAGCTGTTTAAGGGTATTCATTTTGTTTATGCAAATTTTCAACGCTTTCTTTTTATTATTTTAGTCTCAGACTCATATGTTATGCCCACTTAGCGTTAGAGCAATTATTATTAGGAAACATTTGAACACCTTTAAGTACATATTGATTTATTTATAAAACAAGTTTCTTTATGCCTTGTAGTAATAATTAATATTATTATTTCGGTATCAGGTATATTTATAAACTGTGTAGTGTACGGTTTTTGGTAACATGAAGTAAATTAATAAGTGTTTATAAATATAATAGATTACTTCGAATACACAAATTATGAGGTAAATTAAAAAAAAAAAATATAAATATTTGATCGCCAAACTAACGACCGTAACAATACTGTTTTTCTAAATCAAGGGAAAATAGGCGCAAATAGACATCAAGTCACAGAAACTAAGCCCGTTTAATTTATTTTTACTTAAGTTTTTGGTTACCACTGCCAGGCCAATTTTTTTTTAAACCTGCAACGTCTACCGGTGCAAAATCTTTATTTTTTGTGCGACAGTATACTGTGAACCTGTACGTGGCCATACACGCTACAACGTGCGGTCGACCTGCGCAGCCATTCATAGGTAACCCGCTCCAGTAGACAGTAACGTGTGTGGCCTGCACACAATAAACTCAGTCAGGAAACTAATATGAAGATGAGTTTTATAATTAATACATCAATTATGATAGTACACAAAATTATTTAAAAACGCGAAAAGTAAAAGAACTTTCTAGATAGATAGTAGCAGTAAATTATATCACAAGAACGTTCGTACGTGTTTGAATTTCGTATGCAGAAACATTGTAATATTTTCGCAGAAACATTAATTAGCAAAGCATGACATCGCATGACACGAGAGATCTATATCTAAAGACTCAAGAATAAAACTAACAAATCTTATGTAGGTCAACAAGGCTTACAGTGTTTGTCAGGACATTTCAATTTTCACTATTACACCACATATGCCCATTTACTTCAGAGAAATTGATATAAAATACTCGAGAGGCGTAGTGGGACACCTGAGAGCAAGTTGCTTTCGCTGTATATTAACGCACTGTTGTATGAAGGTACAGTACGAGTGATCTATAGTTCAAGTCCCGCTGATTTGTGATTTATATATATAAATACATATTTAGTTTTTGTTTATCACGTTATAAAAATCAATATTTTGTTATTAATTAAGTAGTATGATAAAAATGTAAACAAATTATATAATTTTTCATAATCACATTTAATTTTGAATGTGCTTACATATTGAACACACCAGTGCGTAGAAATCTGACCATAATACAGCTGAGCTAATTCCACGACTGTCATAGTTTTGAAAATCCGATATATGTGTTTGTTTTTTTTAGTGTTGGTCGGTCAGTCACTTTTTTCAGTTTCGCTCCCGCCATAATTAACTTTGTAACAAAAATCTTATATCTATATAAAAATCATATGTGCGTCTGTTATTTAATCTCCTGAACGTGTTGACCGATCGACCTCATATTTACATAATATATTTGTTTTATCGAACCGATGAAGATATGTTAAGATACGACAGGAGACGCTGTGGTGGTGTGGTTTGTCTGCGTGTTTTTTGTAGCATGAAGTCCATTGACAGACAGAGTTACTTTCGCATTTATAATATTAGAATGGAGAGGAACACTTTTTATTAGGAACTATATTATTATTAACATTTTATAATATAAATAATGACAAATTCAAAGTAAGTATCACTGCAATGACTCAACTTCCTTATAAACAATTATGGGTTTAACGACCCACCGATATATCAGTTTGTGCACCTGGTTGTGTAGCATTAATATTCTGGATGTGATTCCTTTACCGGTAGTAATATTTTGTCATGGTACGTTTGATACATATTATTATTTTGTCACTTTGGCAGTGTGAAGTTGATTGACTAACCAAAAACATTAATAAATCTCTAGCAATTTTGATTAGATTAAATTAATTACACAGTATTAATTTTTATAGTAGGCCATCTGTACCGTGTTATTGTCCAATTGTATATATGCACAAATAATGACCGTAATTATAAATCTTAGTGTTGCTGGGTGGTAGGATATGACAATTGTGTATAACTGGATCGCGACTACCATACACCAAGTGTAACACCCGCCACAATCACCCGCCGTAATAAAGCAAGGTAGTAAAACGACTGTACCTGACTGAGTCGGGACCAACTACGGTGATAAACCCTTCATAGTGACTTTCTTTTGGTTTGTCGCGTTTCTGCATCATACAGTGTATAATTTCCAAGAAGCTCGCAGGCCACCGGCGATGGATTGCTTTTCTTTCGGGGCACTTCGTTGTTTTTCGGTTGTATTGTATTGGTCAGTGTGGTCACTTATGCCGTGCTACTTATAAATGTCCCAAAATATGAAAAATCTTGGTCACTTCGTATAAAGTAATCTCAAAGTGAGGCTGTGCCGTGAAGTAGCTACAACAGTTATTTTAATATCTGTACTCGTACACGAAAGGGAATGTTACCACGATTGTGCATTACGTGATGTTTGTTGATTGCAGAATTTCTACGAGATTATGTTTTAATAATGCTATTATTTAATTATGCTTATTATTTTTTACTCAAATATTCAGATTGAATATATCCATAATTTATATATTATACTAGATATGCCCCATGGTTGGTAAATTTATTAGTCCAACTCAACACCGCGCTCGCTAGTCGCCTGCGGTTGTTCTCACTTCTCCTATTTGCATACAGCTTTCCAGATTGGTTGACTTTCATAGTTACTGCTCCAGTCCTTAGAGTCTTAACGTAAATTATACAGACTATAACTTTCATCAATAAATAGGCCACAAGAATTTTTTAAATCTGTCTGTTAGTTCCAGAGATTAGCGAATTCAAACAAATCAAAACAATCTCTTTGGGCTTTATAAATTAGTATAGAAATATAGATTGGTAAATAATTATGCCACAAACCTTACGTGCAATTGAGGGAACAATTAAACTATGTGTATAAAGAGGTTTTTTTTAATTCGGATAATTCATTTAAATCATATAAGAGTAAATTTGTGAGTATGTAAAAAAGGATGTAATAGCAACAACTAGTTGCTGTAATTAATCTTAATTCTTAATTCAATAAAAAGAGGCTTAACTGACTTGAAAAACTAATACAGTACGTTGTCATACCGATACAGTAAATTGAGGAGTCACAGCTAATGCTAACACGAAAAAATACTGTATACAATCCCGTTAGCTACATATACATACACCGTGAATATAGGAGAGGTACAGAAAAAATGATTTGAAGAGTTCTCTCTACTTGGGGCAGCTCGACTGGTGGAATACAGCCCTACAGAAGATGGCAGCCAAATAACCTTGTGTTGTGTTCCTGCGGTAAGTAGGGTTTCCATAGCTCCTTCAAGGTCGACAACGTGCTAGTGATACCTATGGTATTACAAGCGTCCATAGGCTACAGTAGCCGCTTACCATCAGGCGGGCCGTAAGCTTGTTTGTCACCTTTTTAGTATAAAAAAAAACATACAAATTAACTCTGATTGATTTCAAATTCAAATAACGAAAATATCGGAATAGATAAAATGTTATTAATAAATTAACCATATGTTAATATTTGATTTTATATTTAGTGCAGTTAACTTTTATACATAAATTCAGTGGTATAGATGACTCACTCTTATGATAAACATTCTTAGAATACTGACACAATTTGAAAATAACTAAATAGTATTAGATATTGCACGGTAGGTAAGTATGCCAAGTATGTGGCCAAAGATATTTTCTCGCATTTATAATTTATCCTCTATCTCAATACCGATTTCCAATTATTGATATGAATACAGCATCAATTACGTTTCTCTTTACTTTCCACAACTTTCACGAGCAATGATCATATCTATAGGTACTGATGTTAGGGTTTGTATGTTTAAACACAGTAATCTCCGAAACTACTTGCGTTGAATAATCAATTTATTAAGAAAGGTTTTAGATTATATAGCTTTATACTATAATATAAAAGAAAGGAGATCTCTCAGGTATATAGATTCTGTAAGGGACCTTCTTTTTCTTTTTTTGACCAGTTAGCTTAGACCAAAATTAACAGATTACTAAATACATATACGTATGTTTCTCCCCTCCCCCCAGAGGAAATAAATATGTACAGTTAGTTAGATCGAATTACGGATAGGGAATTAGACAGTTCACGACTTATTTGCAACTACGACAACAGCCCAAGCCGAGGTTCGGCCACTTTGGCACCCTTGAGAGCTTGTTGTTACAAGCCCGGTGAAGCTACTTCAGGGCCCTTATAACTAACAGTATAGTCAAATCCAAAAAAAATGCGTAGCAGTAAAATGTCAGTTCATCTATCAAGGTGTAGGCAAGATCGCGGAATGAGCGTATGTTACAGCTAGTCATATTTAATTATAATAGATTTAAGTTGTGAAATGACTAATAATATAGTATTAAACATTATTTGCATGTAATTTTTTAATAATTTTATATCATAAATGTATTCATTTATTTCGTAGTAGAAAATAATTAAGTGTGATAATCTAAAATTATTTACTATTTATAAAATAGACTGTTTTTTTAAATAAAAAATAATGGTAATGTAAGTTAAAAATTTTGTGTAATAACATACTGAGAGACAGAATTAATTAGCATTAGAATCAAAGATACAAAGCTCTCTGTTGCTTCTATTTACAATTCATATTGAGCTATCGCGACTGGCTACGTACTTTATAAAATAATTTAGAATATCCATCTTATAGGTATTAAGACATATACCTAATGAAACAAGTACAATTTACAATCAAAGTATTCTATGAGGACATTTTCAATCTGATGTAATATTATTTATCGCTTTGCATTTTATGAGTAAAATACGTACCTAATAAAACACCAGAAACCTATATTGTATTTACAAACAAGTACATAAAATAAGTATGGCTAGCGCTAATCCTCATGATAAATATCCCTTAATTGGAATAAATTAAGTTTACATAAATACATTATAATTTCTGTCACAAGCTGTTTTAGTCACACCAAATTATTTTTCACTGAAGTTAAAAGAATTCAATAATCCAATTATACAATACTTATTTCTATATAATATATTTGGAAGTCGCATTCAAACAATAGGCTCATAAGAAATATGATTCAGAAGAATTAAGTCGTACACTCCACCAATTTAGCCAAATGTTTTTCTGAGACATATTTTGGTCGGTCATTTCATTGTCAATAAATAAGAAAAACATTTATTTATGAATTATTTATTACTGTTACCTGGATTCGTTTTGCAAATCTCGCAATGCAATTTATTAATTTATTGTCATTTTCGACTGTTTGAAATATATTTAACGTGAATTATTACTTGATACATCGAAGAAATTAGTATGAAATCTTTACATTAATATTCATTCAGCCAGTTGGATAATATAGTTTAAAATATTACTTTATCTAATAAAGGTCTAGCATTATTTAAAGTCCTCTTCGATCAAAGTCGAACTAAAGTGCAAGGTTCTGATGTACAAATGAAGAAGTTAAAATGGACACGGGCTCTAAACTTGGCAAGACGAGATACCTACGGATGCTGTTTTGCAGTGGTTTTTAGAATGACCTTTAGATATGAAACGCTAGATACACATCTAAATAGGTTAGTGGTATAGCCATAGTGGTCGGTAATATCTAGGTGAGGATAGGATAGGATTGCACCGAATGGAATAAAAAGAGGTGGTTTATGGAGACCGAATGGAATAAAAAGAGGTGGTTTATTACACTCAGCATATCGTAAATATGATTTGATTAATTTTATGAATAGTTTGTCAAACTGTATATTCTACTACCGCTGCCCCACGGCCCCGTACCTTTTTTAAGTTAAATCTGGACAAACAAACAAACAGAGTTAGACATTTATTAATTTACATAGATATTTTCAGCCAAATATAATGGAAAAATGAATAACCGAACTCCGAATTTTATCACAAAGGCAATCAATTTAAAATCATATTGATGCTAATCACGTCACAATAATGAGTTGTTAGCGAAATTTTATTCAATGATGAATCAAACTTGACTCGAATATCAATTTACATAATCGGAGGTGAAACATTTGAATTATTTTAATAAAATGGGCTTATAGGTATTGTTAAATTCGATTATAATTTCCTTCGTGTTGGTAAACAATTTGAATAATGTTGTCTTTTTTAATCTTACTAAATCGACGAATACGCATAAAAATTTATTTTGATCGACTGAATACATTTTAAATTATTGTTGGCTACATGAAAAAAAAATCGAAAGGTTTTGTTTTAAATATATGTTTTTTTTTAATTAAATTTTATATATTTAATTATAATTTTATTATTTATATATTTTAATAATTATTATAATCAATATTAATAAATTGTCTAGTATTATAGTAATTACTTGTTAATCTTTTTAATAAGATTATTAAACGTAAAATTAAGTCTGCTTTTTCTAAAAAAAGTGTAAAATTAGAATTTAGAAGATGGTTTTTTTTCAGAGAACTTAACTTGTGTATATAAAAACGTTCACAATGCAGTCTGAATACAAATTATAAGAAGTAGGTCATTTTTCGCGGTTGGCGACTACTTTTGGGGACCTTGTAGTTCGAATGATTGATCTCATATTGTCTCGCGACATTTTTACGATCCTACAATGTAATAGAAATATTTTACGATGGTTGAAAGTGACTGGAGTAGTTCCATTGTATGTGGTTCAGAATGAGCATTGTGTTCATTCACAATTGAATTAGAATTTTTTGCAGTTCCGGTCATTGATAGATAAAATTGATTATACAGTTGAAGTGTCATGCAATGTCTGAAAGTGTATTATAAATTAATGCAATGATAAATATGGAAGAGTTTTTATAGAAAATCGTTTCTTGTTTTTTTTCTTTTTTCGTTTATATAAATAAAATGATTGAGTTTTGCAGTTGTGCGCGCATCGCGCAAATACCTACTACTGATTAGATTTTTGTCTTTTTCTTAATTATTAGATAATTGGCCCTTATAAAAAAACAAGTTATTTTCATTCAATAAAAAGTTATTAAAGTTTTAAGAAACTACGATTTTTATAAGCACTACGCGTTCTTCATTTGTCTACGCAAGTGGAGCCGTGGACACGGCTAGTGAGAAAATATGTTTACTTGGAATGGAATATTTTTTCTTTCAAAAAGTAAAGGAAAATAAACTAGTAAAAATATTGAACTGTGGTATCCTTAATTAAAAACAAAACCCAGATACATTTTTTAATCAAAGGTAGCATTAAATCTTAAATTAATAGAGCGTTATTAAATAACAAAAACTGAGCTTTTCGTGTACCAATCAAGCTATTAGCTGCTAAATTGTATACTACAAAATGTAAAAACTTGGAATCTAAATTTACAACCTTAAAGGGATCGTTTTGCTGAATTCTGCAAATGTTACGTGTTTATTGGGCTACGTGGGCTAATATATGCCCCGAGGAAAGGCATATTTCATTGTGTTATTTTTATTATTAATAAATTTACATATAAAATACTAAATTGTTTTAAAACTTTTTACCATTTTTTAATGGCTCACCGTATTATTGTTTAACTGCGTAATCTAATAAATGTAAATCGCGATGAGAATTTAAACAACAAAACACATTATGAGAGCGTCATAAATGTAACTTGTGAACTGTTATAATATATTTATAGCCCAAAAACAGTTCTCAAGATCCTCTTTTTTGACAACCATTTCACGAAAATACGTTGATGATGATGACTTATGTGACGTAATCATCTGTAACATTTGACGCGAGTGTCGACTGGTACCGTCAACTAAAAAAGTTAAAATAAAAAATAGTTTAAAAATTATATTATAGCGTTTTGTCTATTTTAGTTTGGTGAATAGCCCCTTCTTATAGTAACAAAATAATGTGAGCTGATGTTTATCTTATAATGTCACTATATGTGCCCCACTGTTTCACCCGTGTTAAATTTATTTCATAAACTACCCAAGGCGCGGCGGCTTGGCTCCGCTGTCACTACGCACCCGTGTAGCTCAGCCCTATCGTTGTTCCACTTCCCCTACTTACCTACAGCACGCCAGATTACTTGTTGTTCATAATTACTGCTCTATTCCTTATGGTCATAGCGTGAATTATATAGCCTATACTATTCCTTATGAATCTGGCTATCATATACAAAAATATATTATTGAACCTGACTGGTAGTTCTAGAGATAAGAGCGTTTACAGAAACAAAAATAAATAAATAATATCTTCAACTTTATTATATTATTATAGATATCATATCAGTATAGATTATAATGTTGTGTTATATTTTTAATTTCATATAAACTTATTTTTTGGCCTTAGAAGGCACTCGAGCGTAATAAATCTAAGTCCTCCTATTCGTATCTCTTTCCTGGATTGAAGTATTTCTTAAGGGTACATTATATAGTGAAATGGTTTACTTGCTTATTTGTTTTGCAGGAGACGATTTTGAAAAGCACTAACTTCGAGATAGAAACTTGTGTTCAGTGCTATTTATTTAGGACTCTTAGTTATATTAGTGAAAAATATAGATATTAAAGTCAAAGTAACAAGTATTACAAATAGACAAGTATTTTACTGATATTCAGTAAAGTGAAAATTAATTGTAACTCTATTTTAAAAATTATTTATGTTTAATATTAATTACGATATAAATATTAGTTTATATGAATCACATACATTGATTTTTTTGATAACCTTACATTCGTTCATGACGATTAAAGCAACATGACGTAAGATACGAGGCACTATAACTACGGTCCATAGTAATTTATGCGTTTGTGCAGGTAGGTACATGGTTAGAAAAAGTTAAAAAGCGTTATCTACTGTGCATAAGTATCTTACTTTGGTCATTCTAATATTTATTAATAAGATATTATTAAAAGCATATATAATTGTGATATAATAGAGTGTAATATATAATTATACCAATATTTTGACGATTTTGATATCTTAACTAAATTTATAAGAGGGGTAGAGTCTGTCTCTCTGCAGATATCTCTTCGAAAATTGCTCTCTACTTGGGGCATCCCGACTGGTGGATTACCTCCACCCTGCAGAAGATCGCAGCCAAATAACCATGTATTGTGTTTCTACAGTGAGTTTCCAGAGCGCCTTGGAGAAGGCGGATCAAGGTCGGCAACACGCTAGTGATATTCTGTTTTTACAAGAATCCATAAACTACGGTTACCACTTACCATAAGGCGGGTCATAAGCTTGTTTGCGATCTTAGTTACATTAAAAAAATATTCTTACAAAATACGACATTTCACAACAATGCTAATATACCCACATGAGCGTTATAACTCATGCAATTTACTTTTTTAACTTACTGAGATGTCCGTTAATGAATTTTAGTTCCCACATTACGTAAATATTGTTGTGTTCATTACATACAAAACTCGAAATCATTCTATTCACCAAATTACATAGAAAACTGAAGCCAGAAGCGGCCGGATCAACAACCGTAAGCAATAATCATTATTACTCTCCACTCATCAACCTTGAGAGATGCTTTATTGTCTCGATTCGGCTTGTTGTCGACTTGTTACGACTACAAAATAAAAAATAAAAAGATATCATCAAACTTGTATTATAAAACCTCACGCAATCGGCTCGCGCGTGGGGAAAAAAAGTTGAAAATAATTCCTCGGTTCGGATTGGAATGGATGTTGTCGATAGAGAAGTTTTATATGTTACGTATGTTTGCGGCGTGGTAAGTATGGGTGTTTGCGTAATGACGGAATAATTCTATTTTACCATTAGTACTTTTGAAATTACTTTTGCATGTGATTTTATATTATAAATGAAATCGTTGTTTTTATCTTTCAAATTCAATCAAATGTTAATGTAGGTACTTACTACTTATTTTTTTAGGGCCGATTTTTCATTTAACATACATATTAACTTTATTTGAAGAACATATTTTAGAGTTTGTCAAGTTTTCCATACGTTATCTGTCAAAACATCATAATTATTCCTCAAATGACGATTGGAGGAGTTGAGCTGCCATGTTGTGGTTTTTATTTTAATTCATTATCTTAGAGTCTTTGACTCTATATTAAGGAATATTGGTGGCATTTTGCGTGATATATTTTGGTTATTGTGCATGCGTGAAGGTGATTATAAATATTAACTGGAAACATGCGTTAGTTAGATAGTTCTAGCAAGCGAGTCACTATCTTAAAGGTAGAAATACACGACGACAGACGAAACTGGCCGCTCAGTCTATATACCGAGTGTGTACACCGCAACGACATCGAGTTGCTATAGTGTCACTATCGCTCAGTGACACTGTCGCTGCCTTGGAGACAGCGGTGTTTTGGCCACTTTAGCTGGGACAATGGCTCTCTCTATAAATCGAATGCGACAAAAAAAATTGCTAGTCGTATAGACGCCATTTGTGATTTCAAAATAACAGGTTTTTACTGAATGCATATGAAAGTATACACGATACCTATAACAAATAACCCATTTTAAAATTATTGTCTGTCTGTCTGTTTGTCCCGGGGAATCTCCGAAACAGTTGGACCGATTTTGTTTGTCACTGGCAGATAGCTAATGTTATAGGGCATAACTAAGGCTACTTTGATTTTAGAAAACTAATTAGGGTTTTGCACTCAAACAAACACCTTTTTTAGTAATCCACGCAAGCGGAGCCGCGGTTACAGCTAGTATTCTACAAATTTTGAGGAACGACATATACTTCTCGCGTACGATAGTTCATCAAATTCGGTTGAGAATTAATACATTTTAAGATTTCAAAGCTGTATTATTTATAATAGTCTATCAATTGAGCAATGACATAGGCCACACGTGTACAAAAAAAAATACAAAAGATTCGGTCAAGCCCATTATGAAATAAAACCGGACATATAAACAAAAAAAAAACGATGACGTGTTCGTAATCGGTGTTCTTTATAATAGAGGTTTATCAGAAATTTGGAAAAATCATTAAATATATGTATATATATATATATATATATATATATATATATATATATATATATATGTGTGTTTAATTTTATATCAACACCAGTTATCTGTTTTATTCTGTTACCAAAAACCTACGCTATAAATTTAAATCCTTTATGTTTGTGCCTTGACAGAGTTTTGAGTAAAACGAATGTAGATTTTAGTACTTAATGGAACAATAAAACTGGTGACACACTGCTAGACACTAGTAAAGGTATAAAAATAAAAGGCTATTAAACGGATGTAAAGCATGAGATGCGGTTGGATGACACGTTTGTTTAACCATATAACTCTGAATTACCACCGTTTGTATTTAGGTGAAACAGACGTTATGTCAGTCTGCATTTCGTACGTAAATGGAACTCGGATAAAGCGCACAATTTGAAAAGTCCGATATAACTATGCTTCGGTATCGCGTTTTGGATTTTTTATTCTGTTTGTTATGGTATCTGAGGCTACGATGAAAACTAATGCCAAGTGGTAGAGTATGACAATTGCGACTACCGTAAACCAGGGGTTACACACGCTATAGTGGTGCGCTTAGACTCGTGTTCTAAGATCATCACGTTATATATAGTCGTTACGTATCCACCGTAACAGAAAATTATCTATTATTGTGACAACACTAGACAATCTTTTTTGTTTGTAACATCGAAAATGATTGTGTAGTTTCTAAGGAAAATCATGCACATACAAACTTACTAGGGAAAAAATGTAACCTTCATTTTGAAGTCGTTTAAAAATGATGCTAGTTGAAAGCATTTAGCGAAATTCTCGAAGACAATTAATGCGATAATTTTAAGGCTCAAATAAATTACTCTTTTTTACTTACAATCTTATGCCTGATTTACACTCTCGCGCGAGCAGCGAGGCGAGCCGCGAGGCGAACCACGAGACGCGTATGTAATCGGTGTGCTCTTGGCTCGCCTCGCAGCTTGTCTCGCCATTCGCAGCGCTCGCGTCGGAAGCGGTTTTTTGGGCACGAGTCAAAGGGGCTCATAGTTGATAGTTCGAAAACAACTGAACCCGCCGCGAGAGTGTGAACATAACTTGACGAGCGAACGAGCTGCGGCCGAGACACATGACGAGCCGCGAGACGAGCCGCGAGGCGCGAGTGTAAATCAGGCATTAGGTTACTTAATAAAAGTTGTACTTCAGTAATAAAATCGATAAAGACAAAATAAAACAGTTTAACGTGTTTTATTTACGATATCCTAACCGTATTAAAACGGTTTACCTTCAAAATGTTTTTTCAATAACTCGTTGCGACTTTGGTACGCAATAAAATGTACCCACTTTGAAACTGTTATTTCTTTATCGTTACATCGATCCGAATCCTCGATGTAGACAAAACGAATACCAGATAAAGTTCATAGAAAGTGTACTTTCCACTGAGAGAGGCAATAACTTTTTAGGGCCCACCATGAATGTAACTTTTACGATTGTTACGAATTAATATCTGAAAAATGGTTTTGTACCCTCATATCTTGTCGATTAAGTTGGTTTGTATTTTGGAGGAAATTGCTACGATATTTTTAAGAGGTTTTGTTCTCTGGTTATTCGATATTAATTGTGCAGAATATCACTTTATGAGTGTATCGTATATGGTGTGAAGTGATTAGATCGGCGGAATATCGATTCTAAGTGCGCAGGTTCGAACCTCGGCATGTACCAACATTTTTTTCGAAAATCGCGTACATTTAATAATTCGAATTGGTAACACTATGGGATGACGGTGAAGGAAAACATCGTTAAGTAATTGGGTGCTTGAGAAATGTTCTTGTACTACCACAGTGGTATGTGGGAAAAATATAGAACTGTTGATTTCTCGGTGATTAAAATCACCAATACGTCGTGAGATGGCGTGATGATGAAGCCCATACCTTACCCAGCAGCAGAGGCATTTGCCTAGCAGTGGGAAACTTACATGCTGATATTATTATTAGGCGGTATCATAAAATAATCGGACACTATGCTAAACGTTTACTTTGTTTTTTTTTTTTTAATATCTTTCGGGCGTCGTTCCTTCTCTAAAAAGTATTAAGAAAATAAAAAACCTTAATAAAAGGTTCATGAACTTTTGTTCAGCAGAGGGACTCTTACAAGCTATTATTATTATACGGTATCATGAAATAATCGTACACCATAATAAACGTTTACTTCATTTTTTTAATTTAATATTTCCTAGGTGTCGGGAAACTTTCTGAACAGTTTTTAAAAACATTGCCAAAATAAAAACATTACAATAAGGTTCATGACACAAAGCCTGAATTTTTATTCTTTATAACAATTTTTATTTTAAAATATGCATCTTTCTAGAAGTTTTATATTACGATACACATGCATAGATATATTTTACGCGGAAACCAGTTAAGTTTAGAAATATGTTTACAACTTAGATTAACAAATTACATTTATCGCCCTTCACATTAATTTAGAAATTCTTTATAGTAATTGTACTTAATAGGAATTAAGTAAGTTATGTTACTAAAAATATTTAAAATAACATTTACACGTACCACACGTTTTTATAAAAAAATCAGATACGCCCACGATCTGAAGAAATAAAACGAATATTTTTTAGCTTAGTATTACGGTACATATGTAACAACATACTAAAATAATATAGAATGCATATTAAATGTAGGTATATATAAAAAAGAAATTGGTTTTTACACGGTGTTCCAGAATATTTCTGGGCTACCTTCTAAATATTTATGAGTTTCTTTACGCAATGTACATAACATTCATTATTTATCTTTTGATATAACCTTTTTTAGACCTTTGGACATGAGATTGGCCTAAAGGACTAGCGTGAAGACGGTTGCAAAAATGTTTTTTATTACTTTACTTTACCTAAGAATTCATGTACCCTCATCAAAGCTTAAGTATCAGTGTCAGAAAATATGTGTGTAATTTAGCCTTTTTTTGGTATTTGAGTATTAAGCATTTATAATACCACTAGCTCTGCCTGCGACTACGTTCGCATTAATACTAAAACGGAGAGTAAAAAACGATATTCATGGAAAACATTTGGATATATCAACTTTAATGGTGATCAGTCAAACGGAGTTTATCAGTGTTAACATCAATTTTCATATATGTATATTGGAAAAAATGTTAATTATTTACAAATTAACATAATATTTATATATTTTAATTATGTATAAGCAGGTCACAGTTTTTTTTTAGTTTAAAAATGTATATAAATTAAATCAATACAAAATAATTTAATATAATTAATCAGAAATATATATACCTATCTAATAAGTATATCGATGAGAAATTTATACGGAGATTTTAAATACGCTACTTTCAAAGGTAAATATTTTAAATAATAATTTTAAAAATAAAATATCTAAAGAACAATTAGCGATTCAAAAGTATTCATTTGATATACCAAGATGGTATTTTAAGGCATAAGTAAATATTATTTATACTTGATTTAAAAACGAAAACTAAAACACTGGAAAATATCTTAATATTTATATCATAGCCTTAAAACTGTAAAATCTACGCTGTAACTTTCGAGTTTACAAACATCGTATAAAAGTTGGTTTTTGTTATTCCAAGCTCTCGGCTTCTACCTAAAAAGGTCGCCTAATTTGTCGGACGGAATTCGACATTATTACTCCCGGCCATTGTTTGTGTTGCGATTACCGCGGGGGTTAAATAGCGCGTTTAAACGGGGACTTTTTCAACTTCCACTTTGTTTAAGGGGAGCGAACGTAAAAGGGTTAAGCTGCTTTAATTGTAAACTGCTTGCGATTCTCTTTTGTTTTAGATTTCTGTAAGATTTGAATCCTTCGAGAGGTTAAGCCGTTGCACGATGGGGTAACTACGATTTCAAATGACTTAACTGATGACTGATAAAATAAATAAAAATACTTCGACGTAATAGTTATTTATGATGCTAGTGCGGTAAGTTTGTTTTTACAAACGTGTAGACGAATGTAAGCCCGAGGCCAAGTCGAGGGCTTACCATAGTAACGAGTTTGTAAAAATCAATTCCGCACGCGTCATACAACGTTTTTAAACCTATATGCGAGAAACCAGAACAATATGTAATGAACCAAACTTTTTCATCAGATTATTTTTAATACCAAATAAGAAATTATACAGATAGGTCAGTACTCTTGGAAATTTTATCCGTATTTTGCGCCTCATTCAAGATATCAGGTGGAGTAAGTAGATTCCATATTAATATCGGTTTCCTCGCTTGACCTCATATTATTATTTTGTTTATAAATATCAGTCGGAAAGTTGCAACAATCTTTGACGTTTCTAATATGAAAATGGTGCACATTTGCAAATGATGTCACGTACGCATGGTTAAAATTAGAATTACATCTTTCGTCTCATTTTCTCTTTAGTATGAAAGTGAGGCATATATATTGATCAAAAACGCTTCCTATGAGGTTCGATCATTCAGCTTATTTATTCTCTTAATGTGTAACTCCTTGGTGGAAATATAATATATTGTTTTATGGAATTGAAAAAAAAAAAATTGAATAATACGCACTGCGCAATAAAACGGAGCGTGCGGTAAAACAGCCTACTTAGGCGAGAGTACCGATTTTACCGCACGGTACAACAAAGATACAGGCTGCGTAAATGCATTTTTTAAGCAAATGTGTTGAAAATAATATTTTATGTTTAGATTTTTTTCATACCACATGCTAAGGTGGCAAACAAGCATACGGCCCGCCTGATGTTGAGCGGCTAGCGTAGTCGCTTACGCTTATAATACCATAGGTATCAACTAGCACGTTGTCGACCTTGAACCCCCCTACCCCAAGGAGTTCTAGAAACCCTACGCAGGAACACAACACAATGTTATTTAGCTGTGATCTTCTGTAGGGTGGAGGTGTCCCACTAGTCAGGCTATCCCAAGTAGAGAGAAATCTCAAAATAAATTTATCTATGCCCTTCCTGTCTTTCTAGGCATTCACATTTCGGCCCAACTCGGTAACACTCGGTTTTCGTAAAGCTGTCAACCCACCCACAGCCCACAATATCCACACGGTCCTCCCGCACTATTCGTTCTCACTTCAAATCAACACAATAAAAAAAAACGGACTCTTGATCTTTATGAAAGTAATTATATCAATGTTTGTCGTACATACATAATAATACAACATAATAAAGCTAAAAAGTTTTTGTTTGTTTATTTAAACCCGTTAATCTCTAGAACTATAGGTCGAATTCGAAAAGTTATTTTTGTGTATGATAGCCAGAATCATGAGAAATATTATAGGTTATATAACTTTACGCTACTATCCTAAGGAGCGGAGCAGTAACTATGAACGTCAAGCAATCTGGCAAGTTGTATGCAAGTACGGAAAGTGGAACAACGATAGAGCTACACGGGCGCGTTGGCAGCGGGACCGTGGTGAGTTTGTCGTATATACAGTCAAACCTGGATAAGCGAGAGTTCAAGGGAGCACAATCTCATTCTCGCTTATAGAGGTTTCTCACTAACCCGAGTTTCTCGCTAATGCAGGTACATGGGTAGCGTTTCTCTCTTATAGAGGTACGCAGGAATAACAAGTCACAGCAACTTTATAAGGGTAGGTATGAAGATGCTTACGAAATCAAAAACAAAAATACATGCACAATGTATATGGTAGGAAGTTCCACGAAAGTTAAGAATGAGTCATAAAATAGTAGATGTTAAATTTGTAATTTGTTTTGTCATTTGTTCCTCCTAAATAATATAAATAAATAAAGCTCGACTGCCGTTTATAGAGGTATAGATAAGTAGAAGTCTCACTTACGGAGGTCCATGAGGGAAAAACGACTCTCTCTTACAAAGGTTTCTGTCTCTCGCTAATAGAGGTTTTGGGAGCTTAAAATGACGGGTCCTGGCTATTACTCTCACTTTTAGAGTTTTCTCACTTATCCAGTTCTCACTTACCCAGGTTTGACTGTATATATTTTTTTATTTCCAAAAAAATTATATAAGTTTCCATCAAGGAGTTTCATATTAAGCGAATAAATAAGCTGAATGATCGAACATGGGAAGAACTTTTAATCAATACATTTATCTCACTTTAAAACTTAAGAGAAAATGAGACGAAAGATGTAGTTCTTATTTACACCACGCAAAAGTGACGCCATTCGCAAATGCGCCCCATTTTAATATTAGATACGTCAAAGATTGATGCAACTTTCCGACGATTATTATTAGGCATGGCATATTAATAATTACGAACAAAATTACTTCATCATCAAGAACATTTTATGTAGATAAACTTTTCTCTTTATAGCATGTTATTTGGAAGAATAGTTTAGGAGATAATGTAAAATTAAAATAAGTCAACACTCGGCTCTGGCCTATGACTATAGATATAGTGGTGTGAAGGAGCCGTGTGAGCTGTAATTTGTGACGCATAACCCTGGCAGCCCGATAAAATTATTGTCTATACTGATGTATTATAAATCATCAATCAGCGATTTCTTTTAAATTATACGCGGGTTTAACCGCGGATACAGCTAGTTTAATATATATAGGCTCTGTAAAGTTGCTAATAATCAACCTATATGGTTTGAAAAGAAAACTGATTTATTAATTTAAATTATTTATAGGTTTAGTCTGATATTCAGTGACGATGTGGCTCAATATATTCAACATTCAACATGCTAAGCCTAATGGGGGACTCACTCTCATCTGCAGCTGCCGGAACACATCTATAGCCTATAGGTTTTTGGTGACACATTTTCATTGTGGTTTCATCACAACATTTTTCTTCACCGAAAGGGTCATTGCAGGGATTCGAACACGTCAATCGAGGTTGTGTCTGTACACGCTACCACTATGCCATCACTGCTTCATAAGGTAATAGGAGAAGGATAAGGTACCAAAAAGTGTGAAAACAATTTTAGTGTTAATATACATTAACAAATAAACAAAATTACAGATCTGAATTTAATTACGTACTTTTACAAGAAACAAAAGAATAAATTTCCAGAAGGTGTAAAATAAAAAATTATGTAATTGAAATTCTCAATCTAAAGGACAGACTATCAACTCCGATCCAAGCTTATCAAAAATCGTTCCTCTTAATTGTTGCCCGGCGCATGTCTCGGCTTTAATTAGTGAATATCCACGGCCTATCAGACCGTACATCTTTGATTTTCAATGCAATTATTGTTCCCTTGATAAAGGGATGACTTTCATAAAGACTGCACCAGTAAACTTAATACACCATTGACGTATATGATAAGATAATACGATTTGAAGCAAAAAAAAAATACTTTAAAAAAATTATATTGTTGAACTCACGATAATATAAACAAAAATACCAGCAACTCTTCAAAAATATATGGCATTAGTGCTATTTCTAAAAGTTTAGAATTGCAGTTTTCACTCGTGTAAATATGAAAAGATAGCTACAAGGTAAATGCAAACAGTAGTAAAATAAACAAATGTAACACTGAATTTATTTTAAAACACTTCCCAGTTGTAAAGTGCCGATATTACATTCAGTTTTATTACCGACTGAAAAGTGTACCCTGCGGAGTTACTGCAATACGTACTACAGGTAGTCTTAAAAAATGAGAAGAAAGAATTAAGAAAATATGACTATATGACTAGAATAGTTATTGTCACCACATTTGCTCTAAAAATGCATTTACAAAGCCTGTATACATTGTTCGAAAGTTAAAAATTATGCACCATACAACGGAGCGTGCGGTAAATGTTTTCCGCACGCTACGTTGCATAACGCCGTGCGTATAATTCAGTTATTTTAATTTTCAAAAAAAAAAAAACCACCAAGGGGTTTCACATTACGAGAATAAATAGGCTGAATGATCGAAACTTGGAAGCACTTGTTCGTAATACATTATGATTTTAATCAGTTGCTTCGTAATCATATTTTTGAGAACGGTATAAAAAAGTTTCAAGTAAATTAAAACTTGCTAAGCTAGAAATCCCATATCAATGAAAGTAAGAAATTATCTTGTAAATGAATTGAAGAACGTACATTCCTACAAGTATAATTAAATAAATTGCTATGGAACTTGACACTCGTTAGATCTCAGGTCTTTTATTGGTGACAACGGCTACCACGAGCGTCTTTCACACCGAACTTGGCCCCTTTTTATGTTTATGTTTTTGTTGGGAAAACTTTACTTTTTCAAAAACTGCACTATGTTATCTATTGTTGAACGCATAGAAATGCCGATGTAATTGATGCTTTTTCATTTCTTTATTTATCCTTAAAGATCTAACTTGATGCCAAATTTGAAGTTTCTGGGGCACTTAGAAGTGGTCTAGGATTTTGATGAGTGAGTGGAAATAGTGTGTGTAAATATATACACTGGCCCATATGTTACGTGAACTTGGCTGACAGACTGCCGTGTATGTAGATAAAAACTAGAAGCATGAATTTTAGTTTTGACAAAACAACAATTTTATCAAAAGAGCCGCCTTATTGTCCAATGCGTTATTTGAACTTTGTAGATTAGACAAATATTCTATTCACGTGAAATTAGTTTAAGTGTGTTTAAACACACATTGCCATTAAGTAAATAGAAGAACCAGATAATTAATAAATTAAAATGTGTCTCCATAAACTGCTACGGCATGAACACATTCGTGTTATCTCACACGGTTGATCTTTAGTTGCTCACTGAAATGTGTTCCTGCGGGGCCTCTATTCTACGACTGCCGCATGGGGAGCTGAAAGGCTTAAATTTTAATTAATTTTTCACTCCACGGACTTCTTTAATAAAACCGGGTTGCTTAATTGCCAAAATATTTCACAATCCGCACTGGAAGACGTGTTTAATTAGCAACGTGGAATCCATTTTAAATTTGTTACTTGCAGTATTATCTAACACGGTTTCCATAAATATAGTTGTCAGGTAAAGTAGATTTTCATATTTCTAAGTATTTTAACCTTTTCGTCATTTTTTTAGGATAATTACACACTTTGCAATTTTATTCCAATCCATGTATCCTGTATTATGCATACCAAACATATGACGATCATGTTATATACATATAAAAGTTAGTTCTGTGCGGACAGATCAAACACACGATCCTTTAGCTCAGTAGTGAAGCTTACTGTGCTTGTAGGATTTTTAAATTACGTACTTAAACGCACTTCAATTTATTTATTTTAATTTTAAATGCTATTGTTGAAATATTGGAATTTTTAAATTTCCCTTCCACAATATTAGGTCTTTACCTATGAAATTGCCGTTTTGTATGAAAAAATTTAAACGATGTTTTTTCATGTATTTTTTATTTGTATTAATCGAAGTAATCACTCATGCAATCAGTGCATCTTTGCCAGCGCAGTGGCAGTTTATTGATGCCCTTCTTAAAGAAATCAGCTGGACGGGAGGCAACAAATTCTTCAAAAGCATTTTGTACTGCCTCTCGGGTATTGAATTTTTTTCCCGCCAACGAGTTATCCAAATTCCGGAAAAAGTAGTAGTCTGTAGGCGCAAGGTCTGGTGAGTAGGGCGGATGACGGAGAACTTCCAACCCCAGTTCTTGCAACTTGGAGACAGTCTGTTGTGCAGTATGAGGTCGCGCGTTGTCGTGCAGGAGCAGCGGAGACGAGCGATTGACCAATGCTGGTTGGAATGTGCCAGCTTCTCCATCATTGTATTCAGTTTGTCACAGTACACATCTGCAGTAATGCTCACCCCGTTTGTTAAGAAGCTGTGATGAATCACACCGGCGCTAGACCACCAAACAGTGACCATCACTTTTCTAGGGGTAAGTTTTCGTTTAGGGCATTGTTTAGGTGCTGAACAGGGTCCAACCAACATGCTAAGCGCTTGCGGTTATCAAACAGAATCCATTTTTCATCGCAGGTAACAATGCGGTTCAAAATTCCTTCATTTGTGTGTCTGTTGAGCAGTGCAAGGCACGTCTCGACGCTACTTCGCGCTGGCGATCATTGAGTTCGTGGGGCACCCATTTGTCAAGCTTTTTTACCTTGCCAATTTGACGCAAATGGACCAATATTGTTTTGACGCTAACGTCGAAAGCTGCTGCTAATTTAGCCGTAGATTGTGTATCATCAGCTTCCACAATCCCCTTTAATTCGTCATTGTCGACCAAAGTCTTCGAACGACCGCGAGGTTCATTTTTCAGGTCGAAATTCCCAGAACGGAAGCGAGCGAACCAATAACAGGTTGTGCGTTGGTTTGTAGTGTTAGCTCCGTAAACGTCGTTGATGTTGCGTGCCGCTTGTGCCGCGTTACTGCCACGACGGTACTCATATTCCATAATTACTCGAATTTTTAACGTATCCATGATGACAAAAAAGATTGAAATGCGATGAAAAGGTAACACTAATCAATAAACAAATGACTACTTTTGGAAAAAGATTTCCATGTTTTTAAAATAAAATTAATTTGAAATTAGAATTCTTAGCCAAACAAAAATTATTTTGATTTGAAATGGCCAGTACTGCAGAACGGCAATTTCATAGGTAAAGACCTATTATATTTACTTCGCTGAATGTAAACCATAAAATGTTTGATATAAAATAAACTTTCAATCATATTCGATATCAAAATGTCGATAGAATGATGATTCTGAATATTTATAGTAATGAGTATGAAATATCAATAAACCTGACACCTTTTCATATTTTACGTTAAAATTGAATCTGTTCGATAATATTAACCTTTTCATACCAAAACGTTAAATACGTTACCGAACAAAGCATTTCCAATTCATTTGCTTATCTATTTAAAAGAGCTGGTTGTATGGGGCACGATACATTGAAAACCAATGGAGCCTAATGTCACAAAATGCCGTACTCATCCATCCAACCAAACACGCCCACGTTCGGTTATGAAAAAGTGTACACAGTAAATGCCTCTCACATCGGCCCAGAAATTTTTCTGACGCGTATTCATAAACTCTTTAAGCAAGTTATCATGAATACACTCTGCCGTTTACAGAAATATATCGTTTGCCGATAAAGGCTGACTGTATTGTTTTACGGCTTTTGTTTTTCTCTTTATTTTCACAAGCTGTAAATCTGACTACGGCAATAATATGACAAGGTGACTTTTATTGATATTCGATAAATAAACGATTGTCTTTTGTTTCTTGAAGAAGTCTCGCAAGTAGTACGGCTAATATTTTTATATTTCTATTTTTGTTGTTTGTTGTTACTCGGGTAGTCTGACATTATTTACGCATAATAAAACTATGTTGATAAGTTGATATTGGAATATGTTACATAGATAGATTCGCTTTCGTTTTAAAATATATATGTACGTATATGGTATTGGCTCTCAAGCTCACAGGAAATACTCGTAAAACTAGCATTAATACCATCCATGGGAGTCAAGAATAACTTATAATTGCAGAATATGCGTTATTTCGCTTTGAAAAAATGGGCACAAACTCAAACACGTAACACTCAAACACATATATAAGGTAAGCAACTAGTTTGATTCTTACTTTCCTATAAAATAAGATTTACTGTACATAAAAATATACAGATATCCCAGTAAAAGTGTGAGTAGAGCAACTATGATTCTATATGCTGATGTTTGCGTATCTCACTTCATCCTATTTTTGGTTTTTATTATATACGTATATAATTCTAGTTAGGCTCCATGGATTCATCCGTGTTATAATTTTGGATAAAATTTGCGTAAAATCAGTTCTCAGTAAGCGTCTACATCGCGAAAGGAGGAGTTTTTGCAAGCCGGCATGACAACGGCGACCGCCGATGATTTAGATCTCTTGGATGTGGATTGTACTGTGCTTCCCATCAGGGATAGTATCGATAATTGCTCGAGCTAATATATAAAAAAGTAACTATATGCTAAATTTCAAGTCAATCGGACCTATAGTATCGGAGATCTCGTAATGAGTAAGTGAGTGAGTCGTATTTCGTTTGTATATATATATATACCTATATATAAACCCCAAATCATTCTAATGTATTAGAAATGATCACAAGAAAATGATGAAAGTTATTTATTCAAATATTCCAATAAAATTCGCGAAAAATATAAAAAGAATCAATTTAATTCAGTAGACAGCCTTTTATAACAAACAAAATATTATAGGAAATTCAACGACTCAATTCCTTTGGCACTTCCGAGACCGCATCCACTTCAATAGTGTTGACAAAAAGGCAAAGTTTGAATTGAGTTACATTACTCTCTATATTTTCAAGAGTGTCTGCGTTACTTGCCAAATGGTATGCTTTAATATCAGTCGAGTTGGCGAATAGCTATTGGCGTCTTAGTAATGCATTCATACTCATAGCGGAAACATAAAAGAATGCTATGAACTTACTTGTACATAAAATAGCTTTGGTACAGCAGTCTCATATTTTACTGAAGTCTCTTGAAGCTTTTAATGGAGGACCTAATTTAAATGATGTAATAAATAGTGTAGAATCTAATACATGTATGTAACAGAAAGTAAAGATTCCAAGAATTAGGGCTTAAATAATGTAGAACGTTGGGACACATTAAGGGACACATATACAAATATTGAAAAATGGTCAAGGCCATTGAATTTAATGTGATAATATGGTGATTGGTGGTAATACACGGTAATAATTGGTAATACACGCAGATATTGGTAGTAATATGTTACAATATATATTTAAAATAGACGAATAATACGTTTTTCCTTTAATCTTTTAAAATTATAATAATATGTTTTGTGGATATTATTGTCATTGTAAACAAAAACCTATCTTATGTTACGTATCGTAAAAATAAAACATTTTAAATGAAATTCAATGTCATCATCATCATTTCAGCCGAAAGACGTCCGCTGCTGGACATAGGCTTTCCCAAAGATCGTCACAACGAACGGTCCTGTACTGCCCGCATCCAGCGGCTTTCCGCAACCTTTACCAGGTTGTCGGTCCACCTTGTGGAGGTTCTGCCCACGCTGCATCTTTCGGTACGCGTATACTTCGATGTTAATATTATAAAACTGTAGATTGTGTGTGTTCGATTTCTTGAATTCTTTTTGCAATGGATAGCCCGTTTATTAGAAAAGACATTGATCTTGTAGAATTCAATAGAAAGCTAAAGGTATTATGCTATATCTTGTAGAATTCAATAGAAAGCTAAAGGTATTATGCTATACAATTCCAAGCGACAACCCTAAGTAGCGGAGCAACAATTTAACGTGGCTGAATCCGTGGAGCATCACTACTGGTATTACATAAATATATTGCTAGTAATTATAAAGTCATACATATTTACACGAAGTTCATGATGATGTTTGTAAAATATAGCTTAAAGCTGCACCCATGGCTTCGCTCGTATGGAGTACAGAATGGCGTCGGTCAAGTGCACACGTGAATCGTGCTGCCCCGCTCCAACTAACGACGGCTGCCCGCCGGTTATTTAAAAAACCAAAATTCTACTTACAAAAATGCCATCCTTAGAAGATAAATATATTCTATTGCAGACTTTTTTGTAGGTCTTTTTGAGATCTACAATTATGTAGAACATAAATTTGACATGTCTCTTATGGTTTACTCAGCGTAAGCCATTTAAGCGCCTCAAAAGAGTATTTTTTCCGAACTGATTCACCATTATGATCACTGCTTATTTCTTATGTAACAAAATACTTCCTATAACCTGGCCAGATAGCATAGCTATGAATAAAAAAAAATGTATATCGGATAAGTGGTAGGTATTCGCGTGAAAATAACATACACGAACAGACAGAAAGACGTTGAGTTTTAAGTATGTATACTTAGATGATTAAACATACAGATATAAAACAATTAAAACTATGAACTGAATGAGGTGGCTGTGTTTATTTATGTTATGTTTGAAAGTCACATCTAAGGATAAGAATGAAACGAGAACTTCTGTGAATATGTGAGTATTATTCACCATTTATTTCGTAGTGGCAATGTCGAATGCCTTTTTCTTGTTATCTAAATTATCTATTATCTCTTGTGCCGAGCCGTTCGGGAATGTCGAATGGTATTGATGGCTGGAATATGTATGGGATTGTTTTGCATGGGTGTTTTATTTGTTCACTGAAGCTGATAATAATATTATACAATTGTGAAATTAAGAATAGTTAGTTACTTGCACTGATGATAACAATTATTACAACTTTTGTTTTTAAAAAGATCGTAGTCGTAATATATTTAAGATTAATTTAAAGATACATAATTGGATTATCTATTTAATGCCTAATCATTCAAATGAAATCAAACAAAAATGTTTTTTTTAGGCCTTAAGAATGCACTTATGAATCTCAACACATTACCACCAGTTTAAAAAACATCCCAGACATCGAGAAGAGCTAGAAAGAAACTAAATAAATTTATAAAAAAAACTTTACAGTTTATACATTGTTAGATATATAAAAAAAATATTATGGTATTTATCTCATTAAAGGAACAAATCTTATATACAGTAGCAAGCGTAGGTGTTCAACGGACAGGCAAAAGTTTTATCAATACGTCACCGTCCAAAGTGAGGTGTTGTCCAACATTACTTGGCCTTTGAAAGTCCATTGATAATATCTTATAGACACTTGCTTTTTTGCTAGCTTAGTGGAGGAAGAGGTCTATAGTAATTGGAAACATCATTCACAGGCGTACGTGGGAGGTACTGAGGAAAATCAAGATCGTTGCAACGGAAGTCAGGTGATGCATTGCCAAGTCCGTACTCAATCGATAGATCTGGTAGATCGACTTCGATTTCTAGCGTCAAGTTAACGTTGGATTTGTTTGGTTTTGTAATTTATCTACTCCATTTGCGATTTCGTAACAATGTTTTTGGTATTAATACGAGATTATTTTTTTAGGATGAAATCTACTAGTGTTTTTCATAATATAATTAGCCCCGAAGGGATAATAAACAAAAAAGGTAGGTATATAAAACGATCTAACGTAGAGACTATTTTATGTTAATTGTCATATATCTACCTTCAAAACTGAAGTTAGTCTACCATTAAAAATTATGCATGCAGCACCTTACACGTGATAGAAGTGAAACTTTCCAAAAAGGGAGACACGGATAGTACTAGCCTAAACTTTTTATTAGATATACAATATATAGCTCTCTTTCTCTATGCATTATATCTTTCTTCTCTCCCATGTAACGTGCATGTGAAATGTGCATAAACGTGACGTCTCCTTGAAATTTCACTTTGAATTCTCGTTCTATTATCGAATAGTCACCTAAGAAGTTTATCTTGAAAAATTTATTACTATTATCATAAAATAAATGGGGTCGATATAAAAAAAATATTTTTTTTCATGAGACATTCCCTCACAAAAGATACTTTTGAACAATTTTCATGTACAACTTTTTTGTTTAGGCTTTATGTTTAACTCTTGTAAGTCTAGATCATAGCGGGAGTAGTATTCTCTATCTAAGGTCAAGACTTGTTTTTAAACGGGTGGATTTTTACTAGTGTGTGGTCTAAAGTGAAGTGTGATATTATAGGTCGAAGTGATAAGTGTACAAGTAAATATTGATTTTGAATTTATGATGACACCTGGTATGAAATCAACGACACTTTTTGATGTTGATGTGGTAAAATAAAATGGTACACGTAGTATTTTTAAGCATGTTGTTGATGTATTTCCAAGCTTAATAGTTTATTTTAGTATCATTTTAAATATCTTAAGACCTGCCTGAGACAACTAAGCCGACCTATCCGCACGTGGTGAATCCTGCTGAGTAAGGAATGAGGAAATGGGGATAGCAGGGTGGCAATCTGGGTCACCACCACCATGTATTTGGTGAACTGTCCGTCATTATGATTCGCTTATGCGCGTTGCATTTCAGATACAGACGTGGAATGTTCACTCTCTACCACGAAGGCTGATATGACAGCGGCGACTGTCGCTAGAGTCTTGACCAGTTTGGTCCAATTACACAATTTAAGTTATTTGAACACGATGAGTTTTTATTAAATGTTGGGGCTTTAATGCAATTCGCATATGCCAAACGTTATGTTTCTTAAAATTTGTAATTTGTAAGTTTGTTTCATATGTCACGAGTACCCTCCGTGACAGGAATTTTTCAAATATTGTTTCATAGAAAATTTATGAGATGATGCATATAAAATGAGGATTCCACGGCTAGGAAGGGAACTATCACGCTCGTCTCTTATATTCGGACTAGATGGTAATTCATCACTGGTAATCTACAATTACCTTATACAGTTTTCTGGGTGGTAGGATATGACAATTGCCTTGTACATATATGACAATTGTAACACTCACAAAAGTAGCACGCACAGGCGTGTCGCGTTCAGTCAAAAACTGACAAAAAAATAACCGTACTTTCTAAATACTCGTAACGTACCTACAACAAACCTATACATTTTATTATATACTAAGAAATGTTACTAAAACAGAAATTTCAGAAATTTTGCTCCTTATTAGACCTTTAACAACTCCAAGTTAGTACGTACTCAAAGATAAATCTTTGGTTTATAACTTTGTCCCAAGCGAATATAAATTGTTAATACTTTATGTAGCTGTACGTTTTAAAATACACACAGGGGTGTATGACTATTAGAGATAAGAAAATAATGTTTCCCCATACAAAGGGAACACAATGTCTTTCTTATAAGCTTCGTATCCGTACTCATTATCTCTTAACGCGCCGCAAAACTTATGTTTCTTCGGCATTCCCTATCGCGCCTTTAAATACCACTTTCTCAGCTCTCGCTGTATCCCCGGCCTTCCATCAGATAGGAGCGCGGTCCGAGCCCATGGCCGGCCACATACAATTATTTATTTACCGAGCTAAGACGATTATTTACGATGTTCGCCGTGTAATAGCTTGCAGTATCTGGTTTTTCTATAAAAGATACCGCTTCAGCAACATGCATCATTTGAGGCAAGATTCGACGATCTCGAACGCCTACAGGTCGTTTCTTTTTTCCTCTCACCGAACAATATATTCACAACACGAGGCAGATTAGCATAGGAAAGTAATTTAAACAAATTGCCTAAACGATTTTTGTGAGAAACGCGACACCATTTGTTTAGATAAAGTAGGTAAGCTAATATTTCACGTGAAATGGCACTTCTAATTCATGTTTGTTTGTATAACTTTTCACTTGTTATGTGACAGTTGGCGTTAGTGAGTTTATAAGTAAATTTAAAGATGAAAATTTTATCATGGAGAATTCTACACAAATTTCTCTTTAGATATTACATAAAATGGAAAGTTTCATGAAATAATCCCGCAATAAATTCAGTAATGCGTGTCGTGTTCTCATCAAAGTTTTTTTTTGTTTGTTAATTTCCTTTCCACCCGCAAATGGTTCCTACCATAATTCTTTAAAATTACTTTTTATACTTTCGGCGATAACAGAAGAGGCCGTCACATTATAGGCTCGAGTATTGCCCGATAACATTTAGCTGAAAAATACATAAAAATGTACATAAAGATAAGTCCTTCTATTCGAGTTCCTAAAATTTCCCAGTAAATTTTACTCGTATTCGCACAAAAACGGTTTTCAGATAATGTCCTGCCATTAGAGGTTCGGAAAAATGAATTTTTGTGTAAGGTTTTTGCTTCATGAATTGCTTTTTACTTACAGCAAATCATTTCTAAGCATAATTGGAGGAGGCTTTCGAAATATTTTAACTGTAAATATAGCTAAAAAGGGTTTGTAAATTGCTTTTACATATTTTGAAAAACAATTGTTTATGGTCACTATATAAAAAGTGTGTCTATACTTAATAACAAAATTTAATTTTTATCATTAAAACTTACGTACGATTAAACTAATCCCGCCAAGCAACAAATATGGCGCCTGCAGACACCCGTGTACCTCGTAAAAAGTGTTTTATTAATTAAATGGTAGCTAATATAAAATAGAGTCTATTCATAACACAGTAAAGAAAGTATTTCGGATAACATCGATAGCAATAAATATTAATACAGGAGGCCAGAACTTTTGTTCATAAAACACCGGTCTTCGAAGAAATGAAATACGAAAATGAGAGTTCGGATGTCTTTGAAACTAATTCAATCATAAAACGAAAATTATGATCTGATTTTTTTTGCAAATTATGATTTCAATTATTCTGGTATACTATAAATGAAATTTTACTTTATAATTTGAAGGGTACAGGAGAAAAATTATGAGTGTCAATTTTGCCATCATAACAGAATATTACATTCTTAAGTTCAAAGACACATGGTATCTCCTTGACACTAACCTCACACTAAATAAATTCATATAATAATTCATAATCATAGGTTTATATTTATTGTTATGGTTAGATAAAAGTGAATATTCATTGGACGTCAAATTTATTAATAAATATTGTTTAAAAAAAATGATGTATGTCAATCAAAAAGTGCCACCAAAAAACTCAAACAATTTTATTTTTTTAATTAATCATCATCTTAAATATTTATTTGTATTGGGTAGTGGCAGAAAATATGTTTTTGCCCTCAGTGAGCAAAATTTTGTTAAGTACAAGCAGTCATTGTATTTGACTGCAGATATTGTTAGCAGTGAATTTTTGAGGATGTGTGAATTCATTTTCTAGTAGTATTGGACTATTGTATCTGTTATTGGTGATAACAATTGAAACGCCGCCATACCATACCTTCATCGTTTTTTACTGACATCCATCATTTTTCGCCGGTGTCACAACAAAATTCATCGTTTTTAGCCTATTTTGATGGGTTTTCAAATGTAGTTAAAATCAAAGAAAAAAATATTCATCATTTTTCCCCTGTACCCTTCATATGTAAAATAGATAATAAAACTGGAGATTTATATAAAGAGGAACTAGGTGAGAATTCGTTGCTTATGAGAAGATTACTTTGGTGTGTGTTCATTTTTCCCCATTTGTAACCATCAACAGTCCGCTACTTATTTCACGTTAATTACAATATAAAATTTATAACAATAAAATGTTGCCTATGTAACTAAGGAAGAGCTTTCTATCAGTGAAATATATTTTATAATTGAATACGTACTTTTGTCTTTACAAACATCAATAATCTAAGTCAACAATGTATTCTGTTAAAAAAAAATATATTCGTCACATTGTACTTAATGACTTGAATACGACTTGTAATATTAATATTAACATCACATGAAATATAATGAGCATAATACAACTTACTACATTTAAGCTTCGTTTAAATACTCACAGATTACAGACGAATAACTTATTCAGGTGTGTTCGGTGTTCGCCACGAATATTCATCCGAACTCCGCGCGGTGATGGTTTTTTGACGCGAATCAAAGTATTATTCGTTCTGTGTTCGTACGCAGTGCTTACATTTTCGTAATTATTCAGTTGACTTGTGATCTTAGTCGCAAGCGATCGTTTAAAGGGTTTATTTTTTGCGATGGATTGGACGAACGAGAATATTTTATATACCCGGGAGGACCTGTGATATGGGATTCTAAACATTTTCTTTTGTGAGTCGGTACACGCTAAATAGACATATAAGTAAAGCAGTAGCAGCGAGTCGCATGTTATCCATGTTTGAAATATCTATGTTCCCTGAGTGTAGACAAATATAGACGAGTCTTCGGCGTGGTTGTATTCATGCACGAATTATTCGGCTAGTTATTCGGCGAATTGTTCGCCGATAATTTAAATGAGTCTTTATAAGTTCTGTTGTCTCATCAATATATCTTCATCCTATTCTATAGTTAAAAATACCTAGCAAATTTATTTTAATTTAAAATTTACTTGTATATACGAGTATATCTAAAAAAATAGTGACGCACATATTCTAACATAAACCAGCTCGCAGGCAAAAATGTTTTCTCTAACTCTTGTTTTTAGGTAACCTCATAAAGAGCTTTATATAGACCTGTAGCTACTCCTTTTTAAAAATAGTCCAAGACATACTTAATCAATTAGGTACTGTTGGTATCACTTCACTACAGAAATTACGCCATGCGTAATGCTCCAATAAAGTGTTATTACTTCCATTTTCAATCACATTAGAAGCCTCCGCACTGAGCGTATTATACGAAGCTGGCGTAATAAAACCGGAAACCCAGATTTAATTAGCGTATACGACACACCTGTTAAGATTACACGGGAATGTAGTTGGAAAATGTTCCTAATAATATTTTTAACGTACTTGCAAATTGTTTGCTTGTAAATTATTAGATTGCTTTTTGTTTGTTTGTTTGGGGTAATCTTTGGAACTACCATTCAGATTAGAAATATATTTTATTTATACAATTATTATTGAGGAACTTTATAAGCTATATAAATTCACGCTATAACCCTAAGAAGCGGAGCAGTTACCATGAACGTTAAGCAATTTCGCTAAGTGGGTGCATTGACGACGCGGCATTGTTCTGCAGTGTTGGTTAAATAAATTTAGCACTGGGGATAAGCATAAGCTAGTATAATATAAATCTATCTATTACCACCCCCACTGTCCCTACTGACCAATATTTTTCTTTAGAAATTATCGCTCCTAGTCGAAACTACTAAGTATTGAAATTCGTTCTTTATTTAGTCAGTGTTTTGCATTAGTTTGCGTGGAAATAGCACGTTTGTATCAGATTGAATCTCTACTAATATAATAAAGTTAAATTTTGTTTGTTTGTTTAAGCACGCTAATCTCTAAACTACCAATGGGATTCGAAAAATTATTTTTGTATATGATAGCTACTTTGACGAGGAATAGTATAGGCATTAGGTTACACCTGTCAGCTAGCCTTAAATATTGATTTTTGTTTAGTAAGTCGGAAGACATAGCGCACCCTAACTGCCTTATCTGCGTACGCTAGCGTGATACGTAAATACAATATTCTAAAAAATATTGCTCCTTAGTACAACTTAAAAAAAAACTGCAATGCCATATACCTATCTCTTATACATAAACCACAATAAGGTATTTAGTGACAAGTTTTAATTGAAAATTGAAAAGTGATTAATGAGCATGATCCTTACGAACGAAAATTACATCATAATCAAGTCAATTTTATGTAGATAAACTTTGCCCTTTATAACATGTTATTTCGACGAATAGTTTAGGAGATAATGTAAAACTAAAATAATTCAACACTCGGCTCGAATCTATGACTATAGGTGTAGTGGTGTATCGAGCCGTGTGAGTTGTGACGCATAATCCTGGCCGCCCGATAAAAATATTGTCTACACCGAAGTATTATAAAGCTCAATCAGCGATTTCTTTTAAATTATACCGCGGGGTACTGCTAGTCATGGATATAGTGAAAAGCAAGTCTTAAGGTCTTGCTTCGATTCGTTACTTTTTATGACACTGCTGGACAGTGTATATCCAGCTTCCTTTTGACTTTCACAGTGCCGACTGTGTTAAATAGCACAATATTGTCTATCGCTGGACTCTCATATCTTGGTGCTTAATATCAGATAAAATAAAAGCTTTTTCCGAGCTCGTAGAAAAAAATATGTTCTTACTTGTTCTAAATATAGCACAGTACAAGAATATGAAGGTCAATTTCTATTAATGGAGGATGCCTACATGAATAAAATTGCTACCTAATTGATTAAAATTATTCATAAATAAAAGAATACGTTCGTATATCAGTTTATAGATAACTAGCGGTTCCCCAGCCGCTCCGCACGCGGTTATAAGACAATAAGTATTTCCATACCGTAATTTTATTTTTATCATATTCTTATTCAATTAATTTATAGTTTATAGTCTAGTCACTTCTCGTGTACAACATTGCACCAAAATGGGTTAAGCCGTTTTTGAGTTAAATCCACAGATAAAACAGAGAAAGATAGACAAAAAAAAATCTATCGGAAAATGTGAATATATATATTTATATATGTATGTAGTGACAGATCTACAGATTTATTAGTATAGATAACTATTATTTTTAAATTCGACTATTTTTACAAACTTTTTATGACTTTTTATACAAATGAAAGTTGATATATTTATATGACTTCGATGACAATGCAAGAATATCATATTATTGAGCTGATCAAATGATGGACCCCGATAATGGCCATAGCAACACCTCAACAAAACAAGATAACCTTGTTGTATTTAGGTCTGTTGGATTCGTCTCGATGTATAATATAGTCCTAGGTAATCATTATCAGTGTCTTTTCATCTTCATTATCAGTTTTTTTAATGTACATATTTAGATTATTTATATATTCTTATAATAGGAAAGTTTTCAATAACGGAAATTCATAAAAAGTATTTAGAAACAAATAAATTTCATTAAATGCTCATGGTTCAAACATTTGTGTTACGTAAGACGGAGCTTTGCGTAGTCTGTGGAGGAGAAAACAATTCACAATTTTCCTCGTCTTCCCCTTTAAGCAAATCCACACGAATTCCTAATCCTTATACGGTCGGGGTCACAAAGGATCGAAGCAAAGATATAAACTTTCTAAACAAGCCTGGTCTTACATTATGTAATTTTCAATACCTTGGAATTATCTATAGGTAATATTAATAAAGATATCAAAAATAACTTCGAATTTACACTTTACTTCATAATATTGAACATTTAACTTGCATGCTGCATTTATATAGAAAATAGAGGATTGGGCATATGATATGTTTATAAACCTATAAAGATTTTAAAATGAACGTGATGACGTTTGATGTACACGTCTATACGTGTATAATCAACGATGACGACGTCATAACTAGAATAAATTAAATAGGTACAATTAAGTTACGCACGTATTTGAGAAATCAAACAATAGTTATATTAAACTATAATTTTAGTAAAAATTTATATTACATTTTAATGTATGTTATATTTTCTTAAATGTTATAAAAAAATCTTACACCAAGAATTAACTATTCAAAGTGTTTATTAAATGTCCAAATTAAAATAAATTTGAGAAATGCACTTGGGTTTAATTTCATTTATCAGCAAATCCCTATCAGTCCCTATCAATCCCTATCAGTCAATAAAAATATCGTGGTGAAACTAAAATATTGTTTAAAAACGTAAATGACGGTTTTTTCGATTTTTCACACTAGAAGATAATATTTACTTTATGTATTAATGGGTTTGCCTTGTAAAATTTTACCTTCTATATCTTCGATATGTAGCATAATTCTCTCTCTAAGTCAGCTGGAGTTGAGTTTAGGATTCACAATCATAGAGCAACAGACCTCGACTTAATTACCGTGCGTTAGAGGAGAAATAAAAAAAGTATGAATGAACGCTGTCCATTTCGTGGGTTGTTAAAAGAAAGGTTTTTGTTTTTATTTCATAGAACCCTAGCGGATCGACGAATTAAAAAATGTGTTTGGAGATTTTTTATTTTAATGCTATCATGGTTTTATTTAAATTTAAAGTGATTACATTTATAAGAAATGAATTAAATAGGTATTATTTTTTATGGTATAAGCCTTTAGAATTTTATAACATTCATAATATTTTATTTTTGTTTATTTATTTCAGTCCACCATTTTTGTTCATTATATTATACTATACATTACATTATATTATACATTTGTATTTACAATTATTTTATTAGTACAGAGGCTTAAACAAACTTTCATGAGGTCACACGAAAATATATATAATTATTAAATGGCATATAAATGTAATTTATTTAAATATTACATTGATATAAGTGCTTAGCATCTAGACAAGAAGTAAATGTTAAACAAATTTAGTTCCATTTTTGTAATTTACTAAATATTTAATGGCAATTTTCTTTTTAAAAATATAGTAAGCATTTATGTCCATTTTAACTATTTACGTTTTTGCTTATTTTATAAAATATATTTATTTCTTCAACCAATATTTTAATTACATTTTTATATTCTATATTTCTTTTATGCAATTTGCACATGACAGCCACACATTGACACATACCTAGTATATTCATTAATAATGTTTAACTATTTAATATAAGATGAATAAATTTGAACACTCTAGCTAATTTTAATCAGCGGTCGCATTCTCTAATATCTTATTACATATTTCAACGTTAAGACTGTTCTAAACTATTTTTAATAACTTTAAAATAATCTATTAAGTTGAAGCCTGTTCATCTACGTAAAAATAAATGATTATCTTAAAAAAACATCATAATTACTCTAGAATAAAATTGATTGGAGGACATTAAACTTCTGTGGATAAAAGCAAAATGTTTCATAAATTACCCTTTAAATACTTCGCAACGAATTCAATAGAACTTTTAGAGTTAAATTAACTTTTATATCATATGAAATAAATAATTCTTTAGACGAAATTTAATGCTTTGAACGCAATTCGCTTGTAATAGATGAGGTGCCTCCTAAATCAAGCGTAATAGCAACCTCTAATTTATTCATTGATTTATTTAAACGTTTCTTAATAATTATACTTGTACATCAATACCATTATTTTAACTATTGTTTAAGTTGCTCACTGAAATATTGCCAGTTGTATTTAAATTTATGATTTATAAGTCACTGTAGGCGTAATACATGTTAGTGTGTTCATCGTCTACATGATAATTAAATTTGACCTCGGGCGTAAAAATATATAAGTTTTCGTTTGTATTTACGACTAAAAATACTTTTCTCGACACGACGAAGGTCCAGGTGCTAACATACTATACGCTTTGGCAGTAAATATTTTTAACGCTGCATAATAAGGCAAGGGAGATTATCCAACGATTATCGTGCTGGGAACACCTTAGAGAAAGTTTAATGTTTGCTTTGTGGTATTATTAAATCTTTACTTTTTTATATCGTGTGAGATAATAAAGTGTTTATATCGTTTATAAAAGCAACATCAAAACACGAATGCTCAGCGCCTTGGTTGTTAACACGGCTTTAGTGGCAGATAGGCATCTCGTATTGTTGAAGTCGTTGATTTTTTGATAGGTTTTATAGAGACTCAGTAAAATGATTGCACTTTATGTTATAACATTATAAGATCAACCGCCAATAGTGTTTTTACATCTAAATTAACTATAATCAAGATCAAATCAACATATTTTTTAAAAACGCTGTTAAATAAACCGCTCCTGCGGTTTAATTGAGAAGATATTTTTTTATAATACAAAGGTGGCAAACAAGCGTACGTCGCGCCTGATCGTAAGCGGCTACCATAGCATATGGACGCTTGTAATACCACAGATATCATTGGTGCGTTGCCCACTTTGAACCCCCCTACCTCAAAGAGCTCTGGAAGCCCTACTCACCGCAGGCACACAACGCAAAGTTATTTGACTGCGATCTTCTGCAGAATGGAGGTATTCCACCAGTCAGACTGCCCCAAGTAGAGAGTAATCTGCATAAAAAATTCTCTGTGGCCTACCTCTCTTCTTTTCAACATTTTCTTGTCAACAAAAAACCAAGCAAGTCCAATGAAGTTTGCTATTTAAGAATACTAACTTAGAATCCATCCGAGCACGTCAGATTTCAGCAATTTCAGCAAACTGTTATTGCACGTGGCAGGAATTGATAAATATCAATACTATAATGATATAATAAAGCGGTAGGTTTTTTGTTTGTGTGTTTAAACACGCTAATCTGCAAAAATTTGTATATGGTAGCCAAATTAACGAGGAATAGTTTAAGCTATCTAGCATTAGGTTGCACTCTCAGCTAGCCCTAAATATTGATTTTTGTTAAGTAAGTTAGAAGACATAGCGCACCCTAACTACCTTATCTGCGTACGCTGGCGTAATGGTTAATTATACGAAAATACAATGTTCTACAAAAATATTGCTCCTTAGTACATCTATAAAAGTCCACTACAACATATGCCTGTTTGTTATACATAAGCCACGATAAGGTATTTAGTAACAAAGTTTTATTGAAAATCGAAAAGTGACTTATGGGCATTATATCCTTACAAACGAAAATTACATCATTATCAAGTCAATTTTATGTAGATAAACTTTGCCCTTTATAACATGTTATTTCGACGAATAGTTTATGAGATAATGTAAAATTAAAATAATTCAACACTTCGAATCTATGACTATAGTGTATGTATGTATAGGTGTAGTGGTGCTATCGAGCCGTGTGAGTTGTGACGTATAACCCTGGCCGCCCGATAAAAACATTGTCTATACTGAAGTATTATAAATCATCAAGCAGCGATTTCTTCTTAATTATACGCGGGTGAAACGCGGGGCACAGCTAGTATTGTATATTATTACATTTTTTTGTTCATATATCTTTATTAGCGTGGTCGCGAACCTAAAGTTCATGAAGAGCTTGGGTGAAAGTTTACAAAGCAGGAATAAATTTGGAATAATTTTGTCAGTTAAACATGAATAATATATAAATAATTTTAACAACGTATTTGGATAAATAAAAGCAACATTTATGTATAAAAAAGGACTGGTTTTAATAAAAATTACATGATAATTACCACAGTTACTGTCAGATTTCTTCCTTGATTTTTACTTTTAAAAGCCGTGTTCTCATTAAGCTTCATTAAATAAACCTGTAATACTGTAGTTATTGATTTAGGTAATATGAAACAAACCTTAAGATTCAAACCATTTTAAGCAAGCAAGGCTTTAAGCAATTATCTATTTAAACAATATTAATGAGTAGGCGGAGACAATGTACACCCAGCTAATGGTAATTCTAATGAGTAGGTAATACCTCGATCGGATTGGACAACAAATAACTTATAAAAACTAGGTAACGCTATTTTTTTAGTTATATTCAATTTGGCGCGTTAAGTTTTATAGCTACGCGCATCGGATATTAATGTAAATACATTTTACAGACTTTATTTTAATGGTGTAAAAATAATTTAACTTTGTTTAAATTAACTTCGTTTTAATTCAACTAAATTATTATTAATTTTACACAATAAAAATAAGTAAAATTAATTAAAATTGATGGCTAACTTCGTCATGTTGTTGTTGTAAAATTTTTGGAGTAATTTTTTTTTTTTTTTGACGCAAAAAAGTATAATAACACATAATTTATTTTTATTGCTAATAATTGTTTTAACTCTTCATTCGTGAATCGGACTCTATTAGTGTCTCATTTATAATTGCAACCGATAATAAGCATAGAACAAAACAAATTAAATATATAATATAGTCGATAAAATTTACACCATTTATGAACTTCAGGGTTTTCGAATTTTCAATAATTTGAAAGCTTAACATCTGTATAGATTTAAAATTGAAACTACTGTCAAAATTTATTTTATTAGATTTAATAGTTTCAGTATCGACTGTCTATTTATGAGCCAGTACCTAATCTGCTGACACAAAAATAGAGTACCTTAGCTCTCTTACCATTAAAAATATACTAAATAACAAAAATTGTATTGGAATACCAAATATAGTAACTGATCACAAATCTCAGCGAGTAAATTGATGCGCTATCAATATCTATCAAACAATGTGGCTGGGTTAGGTTAGGTTTGACGTGTGAACAAGAATCAGTGGGAGACGGTCGCGGAAGCGGCTGGCGTGGCGAGCGCCATATACGAATAACATTTACATTTTGGTGGTCATTTACTATTTTTGGATAATATCACATTAAAATGGGGTTTTTATTTTGGTGATCATATTTTACTATATCTGGTAATCAGTTACAAAGAAAACGAAAAAAAAGTCTATTAATATATTAGTCCTCAGTCGTTGACAAAATTAGAAATAACCAAATTAATCGGACCACACCTGTTGCCGAATACATGTCGATTTCGTCTTGTTTTATGACAGAAATAATAAAAAGTTTTAATATCTTTTTGATGAGTGGCAACAACGCTACCAAATGTTTCCGGATGACACGCTATTAGCAGACGCAGTAAATTCAACAAATTAGTAGTATATGACAAACTAAAATTAATAAATTCTCTTCTGGTAGAACTGTTTTTGTGCGCATACATTCTAATGATGTTGCAGATGTCAACGCAACTGAGAATTAGATGAATATATTTCTCTATTTTTGGTAACAGAAAGGCGTATTTGAGGGCGTTATACTTGTAATCTTCAGTGAAGACTTTCGTTTGTCGCTTATTATAAAAAAAAATTTGTTGAATATATTATATTTTCAATGAAGTCGATATAGTCTTACAAAACAATATATTGTTTTTTTTAAGACCATTAAATTCGATAGTGTGTTAGCTAATTATAGAAAAGAATATATATATTTCTTTTAATATTAGGCGCCCATTTTCGGGTAGTAAGATTAAATTGCTTCTGATGACCGACAATGGTAGATTAAACATGTATCTATTTAATTCATTTGTTATTTTTTATATATTTCAAAATTATTTTTAAAGAATTAATAGGTTAAATAAAAAGTGCTAAAATGAAAAGTAAGGGCAGCATTACGACTCTTTAAAAAACTAAATAACATCATCATTTGTTTCCCAGATAAATTATTTCCCCAGTTTATTATTATTAATTTACAAGCCATTCATATACGAAAAGTTTATCAATGTGCAAAGCTCTGCTAAAATAATGGAATATATTTACTTTAGTTGGGTTTAAAATTATATTTAAAATAACACTGTAATGCTTATTTGCTGGTAAGCGTATCTACCTGAGAACGGCTGGACTGATTTCGGGAATACTTTTTAAATGTTAGTAATAGCCCGAGTAAGATCTTTAGGGAAAGAAAATTTTGAAAAGTTAGTAGGAAAATTTTGGAAAACTACATTTCATTTTTCTATTGGATTATTATGAGCTCTAGACCAGAACTCCACGATTCGAACAATGGATATGCGTAATTAATATTTTGTTTATGTTCCTGTTTGTTTTTTTTTCATAAAAATAATTCAACATTTATGTGAATATTGGGACGGGCAGTTAGTTTAAAATAAAGATTAAACCGTTAGACCAAATATAGTTTGAGTTAAAATTAAACTACTAAAAAGGTACTTGGGGCAGTCTGACTGGTGGAATAACTCCACCCTACAGAAGATCGCAGCCAAATAACTTAGTATTGTGTTTGTGCGGTGGTAGGCGGGTTGAAGGTCGGTAACGCGCTATTGATACCTATGGTATTACAAGCGTCCACAGACTACGGTACTCGCTTACCATCTGGCGAGACGTATGCTTGCTTACCACCTTTGCAGTATATAAAAAAAAAACGTAATTTTATAACAAATTTAAGAAATCTTACCAACATAAGCATGTTCATAAATCCTTAACTATGTATATAATTTAGCAAGAACTTGCGTAATCAAACTAATTCGATGCAAAGTAATTGACGTCGTAATGTTATAGATCCCATTAAATTTCATCCGTTCCGATATACGAAGGGTAACAAAGTTTCATTAAAATTTCATAACATGAGCTTAAGCAGTACAGGTCGCATCTAAATTATGCATACGAGTCTCAATATTTAATGAGCGAATCCTATGTTTAACATGTGTTCCATTCTCGGTACAAAATACATTGTTCTGTGATTGAAAATGAATATTTTAGGAGTTTAAATCAATACAATGAGGAGGGTCACATTGCAGTCATAAAAGTTTGTTTAAAAGACTACCTGTTCTAAATTAATAAAATACTACTACAACTATATTAAATGTCACTGTAAGAGGAGTAATGTTCCTTGATAAACGTTTTTTTTTTTAATATTTGTTAGTAAATGATTTATTTTATTATAATCGTCAAGCAAGCTTGATTTTGGTTTAGAATTATTAACAAAATTTTCCTTAGTACTAAATCAAATAAATAAAACTGAAGTGTCTCCCTGTAATGTTGAAATAAAAGGTTTCTTAAGCTCATATGCCTTTTTGCACTTTATCAAAACTAAAAAATACGTTTTTTCACATTTATGTTGTGTGTATTTTGTTACAGACTTATCTCCGAAACGAAAAAGTGATTTTTATTATGACGAGACTTTTATGTATGTATGTAGGACTTTTCAAAGAGTAAATAAAGCTACTTTTTTAGGGAGTCAACGATCTTGCCATCCAAACGCGATGCAAGATATGTAAGAGTATAAGAAACAATAATTAAATAGTCCATGCATGCGAAACCGCGAGCACAGTTTGTATATAATAAAACAACCGTTGGTTTTATCTCCGTATAATTTATATTTTATAGCACACGTACTGTAGTATATGTTACCACTAGTCGTCTTAAATTTTCTATTTTAATTTTTATTTGCGTATATATATATTAAATATGGGAATTATTCGCATTTTACGAAATTTTGCTAATATTAATAAAATTAAATAGTATTTATTATCCGTTATAAATAATCTGATCAAATTATAATTTCTATCAAATTTAATATCGGGGATTTTTCATACAAGTTTATAGCATAATATTCTAGTAATAAAATTAAATAGCGACGAAAATATTAACCACAGGTAATTATGAGATATAACTACAGAGTACATTGAAATATACTGGATTTAAGAGAACGCCCCCACTCTTGAGATCGGAACTACAATAACTCATACGTCTATCGTCGTCAAGCCGCCGCGTCGCGCCGAATGAACTATATTATATATCAAGTTTGATAGTCAATTATTGGCACTCGGCCCTAGAAACCATATCTTGGCTGTATAACTATGTTCCTTATGAGTATATTGCAAAAGGTAAAGCTTCTTGTAATATGCGACTAGTAGGTTAATAAGGGTCGGGTCCTGCGTTAGGGTAGGCTAGGTACCATCTGAAAGGATGAAACCGGTTTCCATTGGAGTTTAAATGTTATAATAACAGGTCCTTTTCATCAAAGGTTCACAGGGGTATTATACAGTTGACTTGGGAATGTTTTTTTAGCATATATATTATCATTTTTTTATTTATTTACACGTAAATAAAGAGGTATATACCGATTTAGAAGAAGAATCGATATATTTAATGCATTTAAACTTGAATTCTAGACATTCACAAAGAACAAGGCACGGTTAAATCGCCAATGTTGAATTTTAGTACACTTACATGGTTGTTTTTTTATCGCTGTTTTTCATACAGGAACTCCACGCGGAGAAGTCGCAAGCACAGCTAGTTGCTAATATACCTTAATATACATATAACTTAAGTAACCGTTATCCGCTTGCAAACTTCGTTCGCGTGAAATAATTTTGTCATTACTAGTTAGCTCGTATAAAAAAGCATAATGATGATTTGGTAACCACAACTTCGGGTTCAGTCTTATATTAACATGAAAACGACATCCAAACTGATTTAGTAGTTTTCAAATGATACGCGTCAAAACACGGAATTTGTCTGTATAGAAGATTATTACGACGATTTTGTTAATTTATTATTTTAATTTGTAATATTACAATAGGGTATATTTTCACGTTCTCAGCTTTGTAAATACAATGTATGTACTCAAATTATTATTGGTTCGGCAGCCTTATCTTTGTAAAATATATTTGTATGTTCTGTCGTCTATACTTATAATAAAATATTTCGACAATTTTTGTAATATTGTTTAATATGTAAAATGATTTTACTTGGATATTCTCAAAGGGCTTTTGATTCATTTCGTTATGATTTAGATTTCAATTAAATTAAAATACCTCATAGAAAGTGGACAGGATTTTCTCAGTATTCCATTGCTCTAAACACAGGAAACTAGGGAATACCGTCAAGTGAGACTTTCTGCTGAACGAGATATTAAGAAAAAGTGTACGTGCCCCAGAAACCTATAAGGAACGACGTATTAGGATAAATTCGCAGCATAGACGTATGGCAGAATATCGATTGATTAAAAGTTGTGAAAGTGAGGCAAGACTGACTGGTAACCGTGCTGTGTTTCTGGAATCCGATATATTCACAAAGCACATGACACAGTTATATCGCCGTTGTTTAATTTCCAACACCTACTTATCTTTTTTATCACTGTTTTCATACACGAAATTCTACGCTGACGAAGTCGCAGACACAGCTAGTCCTATATAATTCTGTAATATACATGAATTAACCCATAGTACATTTTATGTATTATTAAGGTCGGGTTTAACAGTATAAATATAACTAAATTTTTTGTTTTAATTGGCTCTACACCGCAGTGCGCTCGCGAGATTTATTATCGGAAGGATACTAAAGTGACATCCAACCGTAATGTTGGGAAACTCGAAATGAACTCGACATAATGACGGTCTCTCTGTGGAGCTATTAACTGCGCAACGAAATTTCTCACAGCCGACACTCCATTCACATTCTTTACTAAGTTCAAGATTAAATTAACAACACTAAAAAGTGCAAGATGTCACGAACTTCCGAATGAAATTAACAGTTCCAAAAATCCATTGTATTAAGGGAAGCGCCTTAAACGACATTCTAAGAAACTATTTAAATATAGAACACGACATTAGAACGTAGCGTTTGAACATTTTTGACAACAAATTCAACTCCAGAAAATGTAAGCACATTTGTTAATGCTCAAATAGATTTTACTGAAAATAGACAATTTGTGAACGAATAACGCTCACAAATGGACAGGCAAACATTTTTTCCGATGCACTGGTGCATGTGATTAAGGGATGGGATATTATCTGTTGTTGTATTGTGCCTGTTTGTCCTTGTTTTGCGGTCTGTGGTTTTGATCGCATTAACAAACAATTTTCGTCTCTATCTCCATAACTTTATGATCGTAGTTAGAGCTATGTAAAAGAGTATAAATATATTAAGTTACGCAAACCTAATACCGTTGCCTAGAGGAAAGATGATCTCTGACGGTGACATCTCCAGAGTACGTAAAGGATTATCGAATGACAATGTGCGTTTTTTCTACACGTGTATTTAGGCGGCATTCAAAGGGACTCGATGTTTTTAACTAGGATGCTATTAAATTGCGCATGCTCCTTTTATCAACCCATATGGCATTTTCCAGCAGATGGTCCTATTGTTAGCGACATTTTAAATAAGATAAGATCGTTTGAAATTTATGTGTTATTAAACTGACAAGTTATCAAAGGTTACTAATGTGACTAAACTAAAATAACTATATTTCTTATATATGTAAGTAAGTATTTAATAGATTACTTTGATATGTAAAAAAAATATTTATGATGAAATCTATGTAACTTTACTGATCTGCTTCTTACATTAGTTCTCCTCCGTTTTCATTTTATATCACTTATCTCTCACTACAATCCTTGCATGTATCAGTCTATTTAGTGTGAGTAATCTATCTCCACATATTTACAAATATTTTTAAGACGGTAAAATCAAAAGAATATTGAAAAATAAAACCTTTCTAAAAGAAAAATAAGTATGTTGAAGCTACTACGTACAAGATATTAAAGTACCTACTTGTACAATTTCTTTTTATATGGTGTAAAAAACAAGCCTTTAAGACCTTTACGCCCCTTTAAGCCCCTTTAAGCGATATCATCAAAGTAACTAAAACGAATTAACTATTTATGTTACCGAAAGAAACTAAAGGAAGAGTTTGTAGAAAACGCAAAAATACCTCCAACCCGTAGACTTGCTTCATCCTCATTAATATCTAGTTATGGTAATTTTCCCACAAATTGCAGTTTAAAATATTTGACCCGCAAAATGTTCCAACCTTAATAAATTCCGCCGAGGTTTTGGGGTTCACATTCAAATATTTGTATGTACGTGCGAAACTAAAATTTTATTACATACACTGAGCATCCCTTTTAATTATAGAGAAGGTTAACGACAAAACTATTTCCATTAAACTATATATGTAGTTGTTTTTGCAATATGTTCACCGCAAATTAATATTGAATTAATAATTCTCTCGACGTATTTAAGGCTATAGATACACACAGCGATTTTACACGTAGCGGTATTTTTACACACGGACTACTAAGTTTTGTGAAAGTTTAAAATGAGATACATATGTGTGTGCACGTCGCGTTTCTTTCAATATAGCCACAAGAAAGAAATGTGTCTGTTTACAATACTCTATACAGTGAGTCTACACCCATAAAAGATGCTTTTGTCATAATACAAACGTTCGCAACTACAGCACATTTACAGTTGAATTTAATGCCACGTAAAATGAGTTGTCAGTGGGTATATTAGATGATATATTTTAAAAGCAACCACCCGTAACTCCATCACGTTAATAACAATAAAAAAATACCAATAAAATAGTCTATAATACCCACCATCAGTCCGAACGTAGCTTACCACTAGTGGAAGAGTGTTTAGAGTCGGACAAATAACCTAAAAATATGTTCCTAAACTTAACCTCTTATGTGTCTAATAGAAATATATAATAGAAATATATAAATGTGCTCGCAAATTCACTTGCGATTATATTAACATGGATAACATAAAGACCTTTATAAAAAACAGTATAAATGTACCTACTTTCATGGTGATCGATCAAACGCTGTTGGAGTTTATCAATCACATATATGTATATGATATGTATAATGTATGTCAAAATTAAAATAAGCACGAAATAATAAAATCTATTTTTAAGATATACATAAAAAAGTTGTGTAGGTAATATTTACATTTACAGATCGCTCCAAAACATCAAAAGTATGCTATTTTCATAATGCAAAAAATCATGAGCGACCTCTGTAGAATGAAATATCAAATAAAAATTTTGAGTACTTATAATATCAACGGTAGAACATAATAAACGTCGAGAAAAAAAAACAATTATAACCATTTTGGAGTTTTTTTTTCAATCTTGAGGGATTTTAATTTTTTTATTTGAGTTCAATTTTGGTCAGTATTCTTAAAACGTTTTAAATTAACATATTTTCGTGTGAAAAGTAAAAAGAAATGTTTTTTTTGGCCACTCTAATATTCTTTATATTGTCGTGAGTTCGAATCCCTGCAATGAGCCTGAGTTTTCGGTGAAGGAAAGCATCATGAGGAATCCATAGCATGGTGGTAGGACTTTTTCTGATGCCCGCCTGGCTAGCTACCACCCTCAAGTTGAAAATCTGTCGCCAAGCATCAATAGGTGTGTTCCGACAGCTGCACTTGAGAGCCAGCTCTCCACTAGGTTTAGCGTGTTATCTTGGGCCACATCTTCACTTAACATCAGGTGAGACTGTGGCGACTACGCCAAACAAATAACGATAAAAAAGTATGTAGATATAAATTCGTCTGTTTCTAATATTTTTAATAATTTGTCATGTTGTCACGCGCTAGGAATCCCCGTTGAAAGAAGTGCCCTTATTTGTTACAAAAAGCGTGATGAAAAATTATAAACATTTATTTAAAATTATTGATCTTTTCGAACTCTTAATTTACTTCCTGGTTAGGTATATGTCGCGTATTACCGTATAAGACAATGTTTTTTATTGCAGAGTTTTAATAAATATACGTAATTTCATACATAACTCATATTTATAACATGAAATAACTCGAGGTAATTTAACGCGAACTATCACTATATAAATCTATTTATAACATTACCCGCATTTGGTGAGAGACCAACTTTTCCTATCATTTCTATCCAAACCTTGACGTTTGTTTGACAAGTGTGCGAACAAAATAACCGAGGCTGATTCTCTTTTGATTCGTCCGCAAAGAGATAATAGGAGTTTCATGAGTTGACGACTAGGTGCCGCCTCTGTGCCAGATTAAACTGGCCATGTCTGGAATTTAGTGGGGAAAATATGAGGATTTATTACAGGGAATGTTCGTAATGATGAAAAAATGGCTCACTGAATCAAACCGGATAGTTTCGCTGTGGGCTGAGAATACGTATTTGTTTTTGAAAAGGATAGGTGTTAAATAATGGCTTTATAATAATATTAGCGGAGCGTTTTCACATGTTTATTGCGCAGTGATTATTTTTATCCCCTTAGTTTCATTTTTACTCATATTATTATTGAAAATTCACATAGTCTGTCAATTAAGAAATGAGATATACTTCCCGTGCACAAAGTTTCATCAAGATCGGCTGAGACCTTTTTTTTTACGATTCCTAAATATGTTATGAAGGATTCTTATAGCCTATCAATTATAGAATGATGTATGCTTTTCGTCCATAAAATTTGATCAGAAACGGTAAAGAACTGATATTTTTTTATTTTTTGCACTTATTTTATTTGACAATTCTAATACGAGTAGTACCTAATATTAACAGTTGTTAATTATTATAGCATGACCTATTGATTATGGCATGGCTTATACTTTCAGTGTACAAAATTTCATCATAATTGGTTAAGAACTAATAACATTTTTTTTTTTTAATTTTTAAAAGTATTGTAGAGAATTTATATAGCCTTCCATTTGACCATTTACATAAGCTTCCCGTTTACAAAATTTCATAAGAATCGATCAAGCCGTTTTTGAGTTAAATCCGGACATACAAACAGAGACTAAATTTATTTTTGACCTCATATTCATGATCAGTGTCTTTTATATATCTACCAGAAAATTTGAAAAAAAAACTACATGTACTGTACACAGAGCTACATGTACTGATTTATTAACATACATAGAAATATTCATGTCAAATGCCGATATTAGGGAAAATTTACCATAATTAATAAAAAATACTACAAACAATTTTATTATGAATACACAGGAAGTTAGTTATATTGGCAAGATTATATAAGAATTAAAGATCAGATAAACTTTAAATATTAAGAGTAAAAATACTTTCATTTATGTGTTTATTTCTACATTTTAATAACAAACTATTTAATCTTCTAAAATGATTGAGGTTTGCCTTCGTGCGCTCATCACACAAAAACTACTGGATAGATTTCGGTAAAAAAAATATTTTACTCCTTATATACTTGGTCCTTAGGTATCTTAAAAAAATTATCACGATATCTTTATAAACAATAATTTTGTAGACCATGCGAGCAGAGCCGCAACAGCTAGTTTCATATAAATCGACTGCAAAATATCTGTATACTAGTAAATAAAATACCAAAAAAATATATCGTTCAAATGTTACGAGAAACACATTTATGTTGTATATATTATATACCTATATATCCATAATATTATAATTGTTTTGGAATGGTGACGGATCAATTGCACTGTGGTGGTAATGTGCGTGATAGTGCGCTCGAATGTTAGAAGTAGCTGGCACTTAGTGGAATATTTATAGCATATCCACTAGATAGCTTTTCGTTGGTTTGTTTTTGAGGGTAAATGATATTGATATAAAGCCGAATGTCTCATCAAACAACACGAGTTTAGGACCCTGGATCACAAGGAACGTAAACATTTAATAAAGGCAAGCGTTGTGAAAACACACCACAGGACACCTATTCATTGATACGATATAAGGAAGTGAATTGTAAAAAAGAAAAAAATTACACCTACGATTGACAGCTAAAAGTACTTTCCTTATAAGTCACAGGCGAACAATAAAATCATAGTTTGCGAGACGTGGCTTAGGTTCATCAGATGTGTTGATATGTTGTGAATATTAAGAATACAGTGCTGTGGCAGGGTTTTATCAAACGCCCGTCTGACTAACAAAAATTTTCAAGTTAAGCCTTTGTTTCCAAGCCCCCTTCTGTTTGACTTCTCATTTTGACTGTTGTATGGTTTTAACAACCTTAATTAATTTAAACTTTTAAGATACGTGCAGAACTAAGTTGGGAATGGTTTTAGTCTCTTGATCAGCACTTGGAACAGTGTTTTAGGAAACTTACCTCGCCTTTACTTCGCTTAACCCTAATCCATTGCAGGGTCTAAAACCATTATCGTAACAAACAATGTGCAATCTACTTTAACACCTTTTGTAACTAAGTTTTCAAATATATCACATAGCGTGTTGGTTTTAAAAAATAGCAGCGTCCGATCTTCATATTTCATTTCTAATATGACTAACTAGATTTGGATGATATAAATTTGGTATTGAAAGTATTATGTAATTAAATAATATCATTTATTCTTAAAGAAAAATAATAGGATAATTATTTCAGTTTTCGCTATTTATACATAATTCCTTTTCGGAACAATATTGGAACATATCAAAATGATTAAAAATAAATTTTGTATTTTACAAAGCCTACCTATATACATTGCATACTTATAAATCTCAAAGAAGAAAGTGTGCGTGTGTTTTTTATATAATAAGTAGCCATTTAATGAATTATTGACAGATTTACTACACATTTGAATAACTTAAATATTATTCATATAGAAACTAGAAATATCCTACAGTAATGAAATTATTTAAGTAATTTAGTCCCATTAATTGAATACCTGCATCGAACTTTGATAGAGCAAGTCAATTTTCAATAGGTTTGCATGTTGCCCGGGTTAACGTTTGAAGTTTGAATTTACATACTTACACGACCAACATAATCTCGAGTATTTCCATATTACGGTTCAACTAATTAACCCTTGGAATATAATTAAAAACAACTTATTTGCATTTTCAGGACTTCTTATTCAACGTTAGTTTAATATAAAATTTAAACGATTTTCGGAATTGAGTTAGTCAAATTATATAAATTAATAACTGATTCATAAAAAGAAAAGGAAAATAATAAATGAAACAAAACAAAATTAAATTTACATAATGTATTTCTTGACTTCTTTTGATAATATTTTTCATTATTTACATCTTTATATACAAAATAATTCATAGTTATTTACAGTCTTCACAGTTGTACTTAAAATATTTGTAAATGCATTACAGTTTTAAACTTTGGCATTATATAGTTTTATTTAAGCGACTTACATAACATTAATATTTAAATTTACATTTTGGAGTATTTACACGGATTTACTTGCATTTTTTTTTATAAATTACTATCGCAGAAATCAGGAATTAATCTTAAACAAAAATTAAAAACCTATTGGAAAAATAATAAATGCAATTCCGTACCAGACGTAGTTTACATAAGATTAAATAATAAATATATTTATAGAACAAACTTATAATAATTATCACGATTTTATTGGACTAACACGCTTAAGCGTTGCAAGTAATTTCAGTATCTGTTTACCTGCGTTGGAGCATACGCTACGCCCAAAGCTGTGCTTGCGGTGGCATGCGGTGAGCGTGCGGATCTCGTGCGTGGACGCCAGCTGGTATTGCCAAGCCGTCGCCTAGCAGTGGGGGGAGTTTACCCGGCGGCGGCGGAGGAGGCGGCGCCGGCGCCCGCCCGGCCCCCACCGGCGACACAGAAGCGTAAATATTCACTGTTGAACGGTGATACTGACACTTCCGCAAGTCTGGCATGGCGAACCTTAACTTTTGCCAAAACTGTCTATCACCCCACTCTATGCACGTATTTGCTTTTAAACACAACCTAAGCTCCGGATCTATATCTCTATTCGGAAGCTCGCCTAACAATATGATTATCAGTCTTCTTCGTCTCTCTTTCAGTACTTCGTGTAACGCCGTCTTAAACTCAAAACGACACCATTCGTTGTTGATGAAATTTTTAGATAATACTATAATCGTTCTTTTAGAAGATTCGACGGCCTCTATTATCGTATCCGCTACATACGCAGAGGCGTTGAAGTCGCGGTAATGTAGGCAAAGTCGAAAGCTAGGATCGGTTGATTCTAGACCAGGAGCTAGCATCTGAGCGACGAATGCTTCATCTTTCACGCTGTAACTGATGTAGGCGTCGAAGAGACGATCTTTGTCAGCTTCATCGTCAAAAGAAGTGTTTTTGTAACACATTCTAAAACCGCAATGATAATAAATCCAAACTCTCAACTCCCGTCGCCAATAAAACGCACCGCATATTAATGCCGAGCTTACGATAAACACGCATAGGGATATCAAGAGTAGCGGAAGGTAATCATTTATTACTTGGTTTTCGATTATTGATGAACTTCCACCAACGTTGCTTGTGCAAGTTGTCGAGTTAAAGTCATTCATAAACGGTCCTACAGCGTTTGTTATATTATTAAATACACATGTGATCTTATTAGCATCTTCAACTTTTCCTAGATTATTTTTAAACCAATTGCGAAATTTGTGCATATACTGACAATCGCACGACCAAGGATTTCTAGAAAGACTTATTTCAACCAAATATGGATTTATCGTGAATTGCCATACCGCAAACCCGTAAATATTATTTCCTTCCAAACGCAATACTTCTAAATGCCTCAACTCCATGAATGTTCGATTATCTATGTAATGAATTTTATTGTCTTGGAGATGGAGTTCATGTAAATTTTCCAAAGGTGATAATTCAAAACCGAGTAGTTCTTTTATATTATTTTTTTCTAAATGCAAAATTGTTAAGCGTTTTAGTCCACTAAAAGTATTATTATACAGCGCATCAATATTAGAATTGTTTGCATACAATATTTTTAAATTCTTACGTCCAATAAAAGCGTGACTCGTTAAACCACCAAAGTTGTTACCGTCTAAATATAGTTCGGTTGCGTCCATGGGTATGCTGCTGGGTATTTCTGAATACCCAGCCGCGGAGCAGTCCACAATATTTGCCGACCATGGCTGATCATGATAACACGTACAGTTCGATGGGCACGTCATTTCACAATCACAAGCGTCGAAATCACAACAATGACACAATGTAAAACAGTGAGTTTTATATGTACACAAAAACTGCGATGATTCCGCTTCAATGAGTGGAATATAAGTCCTTTCACGATTGTACAGTAATTTACAGTAAATACTCTCTAAGTCCATTACTCTAGGATGTTGCCTAAGATGATCGAGTTTGTTAATTCGCTGTAACCATTCCATAGTACAATCGCACTGAAACGGATTTCCACCGATATAAAATTCGGGCAGCGGTCGCCCCGGATCAACTGGAGTTAGTCGAAGCGCATTGAGATCCATACTAGTTATCTGATTTGCATACAAATCGACTCTCGTTAAATTGGTTTTTCCAACAAAAGTTTGAGCTTCAACTTGTGTAATTTGATTATCATTCAAGAAAAGTAGCTCGATACTGCTGGGAATCGAATAAGCTGATATTTTTGTCATTTTATTGAAGCTCACATCTAAAGTCTGTAATCGCAGCTCCTTGTCCATGCGGTAGTTATTTCCCAATTCTTTGATGTTGTTGCTGTGAAGATCCAACCACTGAAGTCCCGGAGGTATAACTGTGTAATCAAACCATTCTATTTGGTTATCTGATACGTTCAACCACAACAGAGAAGGGATATTCACAAATAGGCCCTGTATTTCTGTGAGCTGATTTGCATCTAATCTTACAGCTTGTAAGTTTGTCAATGTTTCAAACGCATTCATGTCAATACGTTTAAGCTTATTACGAGCTAAATTTAAAATTTGTAATGATGGTAGATCTGAAAACAAATCCTTGCTTATATTTTCTATTTTATTACCGATAAGTCGTAACCCATAAACATTGTGTAAACCAACAAAGCCTGGCTCTTCTAATGATGTGATCTGGTTTTCGCCGAGATCAAGAGTTCTCAATAGTCTCATATTTCTGAGCGCTACAGGTACTTTCTTCAAACGATTTCCATTAAGATTCAGATCTTGTAGTGAAGATGTATTTCTAAATGCTTCTGGATGTAGTTCTTCGAGGCGATTATTATCGATGGATAACAATGACAGAACGTACAAACCATTCAGTGCATATGCATCGATATGAGATATCTTATTATATGATAAAATCAGTGTGTGTAAATTATTCATAGGTGCGAATGTATCAGCAGCAATATTTTCTAGCATATTGTGCTGTACATTTAATATTTGTAGAGTGTATAGGTCTTTGAAAATTTTCGGTTCAAGCTTCGTTATTCGATTATTAGATAAATTTAACAATACCATTCTTATAAGCCCAGTGAAAGTATTTTCATTTATCCATGTACTTGTTAGATGGTTATTAGATAAATCCAACGCTAACAGCTGATCTAAGTTAGCGAATAAACTTGGTGAAAGGACGCTGATAGAGTTATTTTGTAAGTATATTTCTTTTATTACTGGCCTACAATCTTTGAAAAGATCTTGAGGTAAAGCTACAATTTTATTGTTCGAAAGATCTATTATCTGCAGTTGTTTCAATCCAGATAATGCTTTGTCAGCCACCATAGAAATTTCGTTATCGTGGATATGTAGTTCTTTTAATCTACGAAGAGCCATAAATCCATTTTCTGGCATTAACACAAACTGATTACTTGAAGCATCTAGAACTTCTATATCTAAAGAGCACGTAGCGTGTGACAGTGACGTCACTGATGGAGGTGGACCATCCTGTTCACTAATTAGAGCTTGGTGCATGGCTCTTTCTCTAAATCCCAAATCACTGACATCTTGAAGTCGATTTGAAGATACATTTAAATACACTAAATTAGTTAACGAACAAAACAAGTTTTCCGGAAACGACCAAATGTTATTAAAACTGAGGTCTAACTTTTCCAACTGGCGGACGGCTGTGAAGCTCTCTGAAGCTATCTCTAAACTCATAGCGGCCCATTCCGTATTTTTCGTTCGGATCGTTAAATTTCGGAGGTCTCTCAACCCAGAGAGTACACCAGGCGGCCATCTTCCAATTTTACAGTTATCCAAAACAAGTTCACGCAGTTTGATTAAATGTGCGAAACTTCGATCATCAAGGGAACTCTTATACATCATTTCTTCATTACATTCTATTCTGAGCGAAGTCGTGTGCTCAGATGGAATGACACTGAAATTTGTCGTGTCAAATTCACTGTTAATAGTGCGAAGTTTACATGTAAGTGATACTTCGTGTGCATCATTCGGGCCTCGTAACCACCACTGGCAATCATCGGGAGCTTCATATTTTAGCGGTAGCGAGCTCTGATCAGCGACATTTAAACCGATAATTAACCAAAACAGGATTTGGCTAAAGTATCGTTTCCTTGAAACGGTTTGTTGAAACGCCATCATAGAAAAATCAAATATCAAGGAAGAACGAAAACAAGACACAGTGAGCACAGTGTCATGTTTTTCCCGTCGGTGTTTGTATACTGCGTCCCCTTGCCGGATGTAGAGTATCCATCAATTTATAAAGTCTATTTCGGCTCAATTTAATAAATAGTCCTTATCGTGATAATGCACATGATTGGATGACTTCGATTCACAGTATTTCACTAATTGTATTTCGTAACGTAAACATAAATTTCACATTTTAGTCCAATTCAGCGAAATTTTCAAACAAAACGTCGAATATAAATAATCGTAACGAAGTAATTTTAATTGACTGGCTTCACAAAATAAAGTTCAATACATTGTTATTGTAAAATCACGTAAGTGATATGCGCGTTTTCACGATACGTAAACCCGTTTAAAGCGTCGTGTAGCGCGACCGTTCACTGACGCTGCTACGAGTCAACTGATGTGAGCAGAACATTGCAGCAGAGTCGAGTATACAGATACTCTATAGAGTTTAAGGGGAAGGGTGCGGGGTAAGATGAGCCGAGCAGTGGCGAATGTTCACGACGCGACGTCTTATTACAATAAATTATATTTTTACAGAGCTTTAACTGTATGGTTATGTTTCATCCAAACCACAAACTTTGCACGGTTCGTAAGCATTAGCTTTCTCTAAACTCAATATAAATAATTTATGTTGATTTTTATTGCTTTATTCTATTTTAAATATAAGTAAACATAAATGGAAGAATAAAAAAATATTAAAAATGTAAGTTTTTTATAATTGTATATTTCCTATACTACTTTTCATGTACAAATATTTAAAATGTTTTTATCATAAGTAGTAAATGTAAAATAAACCGTACCTACTCTCAAATAAATATAATGAGCATAACACGGAAAATATATAAATAAATTTGTATTAAAAATTTTAGCCAAAATATAATACTCATTAATAATAATATTGAACATGTTTTTGAGCGTTGCATATAGGTACGTACATATACTCGTAGTAAAGGTCGTTTGGTTGGAATTCCGGTCAGTGTGGGAAATTTGGATCGTTGTTCAAAGAACTTCCAAAGTTATAGGATATTCTAAATGCCTTAACATAATCAACCTTATACTAAACCTCAATTATTAAACGAAGAGAACAAAGACGTAACTAATTTAGGTAATTTTAATATTGAGGTTTTTAGGTATCAAAGTGAGAAAACGTCGTATAAAAGATATAAAATTGAAAATAAGATCTGATTCCGCCTTAACTTTTTATAGACATTTTAGCACACAGTTTATGGTTTTACTTAAAGTCAACGACATATTTACAACGACGATAATTTACGATAAAGATAATAAATGTTTTCATTCGTAAACAAACATACTTTTACGATTAAAAACTTACATCAATACCCTTGTGACTAGGTGTCAAAGTAAATAAGATTTAGTAATATAATAGGATTTAACAAAATGATAAATTATTGTACTTTTTTTTAGTTTAAGAAAACGAAAGGTTCTTACCTCGAAACCGAAAAGGAACTATTAACAAAAGAACAAAATCGCATATGCTTAAACATAATCTGGATTAAAATCAACCCTTTTGTGAATATAGAAATTAAAAAGTTATAATATAAATGCATTAAAAGCTTATGGTAACAAAAATTCTTCAATGCTCGTAACAAAGGACTTTTCTGTTAACGCTTCGCGGACCACACTGGCTGACAGAAGACGGAAGATATCATTTTAATCCTTTTAGTTAAGTTGACTATGAAAAGACAGATGCCTCGACGGCATCCGTGTTTTTCTTTTGTCACTTAGCTGACGGTTAATGTCTAACGTCAAATAAATTAATGGTTTCTTTTTATTATTTTAACTTCTCATTTATGGAACTCACTAAGAAGATTTATCGATTGACGTTCTTTAGAATCATGTGTAAAATCCGCATCAGAGGCTCTGTTTCAATGGAAGAAAATCAAACAGAAGAACTAGGTAAATCGGTACAAAGTATATAATATTTTTTCCGAGTGTATAAGTAACTATATTTTTCGGATAAGTATATTGTTGTAGTCTCGTAAATAAGGTATTTTTGGTTTACGATTCAGTCATAGCCACTAAAACTGACAATCGCTAAAATTAAATGTATGTGTCTACACTTAAAAGCATTATTAAAATAAAATTATATATATTATATTACAGTAAAAAATTAAGTGCGCCATTAAACATATACCAGTAAATAATAATTCTGTAGTTATGTTTGTACATGTCATTTTTTCCAAATTTTCCGATAGACATATACTATAAAAGACACTCACTATCACGAAAATGACTTTTTTTGCTATTTGTATCCAGATTAAACTCAAAATACGGCTTGATCTATTTTTATGAAGTTTTGTACACGGGATGTATATGTCATTTCTCAATTGATAAGATAAAACAATTGTTTATAATACTTTTAGAAATATGTAGTAAATATAATAACTGCAAAAAAATATTTTTATTAATTTATAATAATTTAATTTATTATAAGTGTATTAATTATCTAATTATTTTTATGTTTTTTTTTCACAGGAAGTATTTGTCGTTCCTCAATTCAAAACTTCGTGCATGCCATATTGACGATTTTCTGACACTTGTAATATTGATTCCACATACTTCGGCAGTAAGCGATTACTTTTATCGGTCCACTGTGTCGATATTAATAAAAATAATCGTTCCACAATAACGTTGTGGCCAGGTAAATACGTTATTCGTAATTTAGCACATCGCATTTTCGTTCAGGATTTTAATTTTGTTTCAAATGTGAAACCACATCCATACCTACTACAGAATTTTTGTCCTTCCACTCTTTAGAGTCAACTTTGACCTTCAAATACAGCCTTCCTTTCCAGCGCGGCTAATAATTTGGCGCAAGTTTTAGAAATGCCTGGACTACGTGCAAAAACGGACCTATATAATGCTTGGTACGTCGGGACAGGGGGCGTAATAATGGTGACAGTCCCGATATATCGGAACGAATGGCAACTCTAGTGATAACGTAATTACGTTCATCCTTTTTTTTTTAAAACACGCGTTAACATTCTGTTGTTTCCGAAAACATCTATGAAGCAGACGGCGAAGCGTGTTTAGCTTATTACATCGAAGGGTTTCACATAATAATCTGTCAGCTTGAGAAATGAATAATGATCAATCGTATCGCTTATTTACAGAGGCATCTCCTTACTCTGATATTTTGTATTAATTTTATATACCAATATTAGCACTAAACAAAATATTGGGTCACAACCGAATAGAAAGCAATGATGGCTCAATGGTAGCGTGTACGAACACCGCGTCCATCGACGTGAGTTTGAATCCCTGCAATGAGCCTGAACTCGGTGACGGAAAACTTCGTGATGAAACCGTGGCCTGGTGTTAGGGTACTTTATTAGGTATGTCCGCCTGGCTAGCTACCACCCTTTAGTTGAATATCTTTCGACAACCACCCAAAGGTATGTTCTAACAGCTGTTTGAGAGCCAATCCTCCCACTAGGCTTAGCTAACATCTTGGGCCACATCGTCACTTAAATCAGGTGAGACTGAGGAAACAACGCCGACCTGAAACGTTAAATAATCGTAAAAGAAACTTTATTATCAGGTTTGTGATCATTTATATAGTTATCCAGAAACAATTTTGCGGTATAATCATACGTTCTTAATGAAACGCGTTAAGTGGAAGCCACTTCACATGTGAATTTCGCACGGTATTATTGTCTTCTACGCAAACGTAATTATTTAAGGCAGACTTCATGATATTTATCATTGGAAAATTATACTTAGGGTTCATATTTCATATTCTAAAAAAAACAGGCTTTTGATGCCAGTAAGGCTAGGCTACATGTTAAAATAAAATATAGTACAATTATATAAATTGTGTTTAGAAAAGAATAATATATAATTGTTGATTTTGATATTAATTGTTTACTAGTCATTATTATTTAAATAATCATTTTACATAATATTTTTCACTACGATAGGCGTCAGGAGATACAATATTTAAAATTTTATTTCTTTAAGGGTATGTATTTACAAACAACAATCTTAAGATCCACTATAAACTAATCAACTAGTGAATTTTTTTCTTTCATCAAATTTATTAATTTGAAACGCACATGATATGCGGTTTGTAGTCATTTGCGGTAAAACGCAATTACTGTGTATAGAGACTTACAAAAGAAAGTATAAATTTAGTATGTATTCGTGATACCACAATGAAAATAAATTTATTTATCTGAAGCATAACGCTCTGGGATTAGATAAAGGAAGGAGTTATGCTATCAAAGATATTACTTAACAAGGGTAGGATAAAGGAGATACCGCAGGGAATCTTGTTGTCTAGCACGCAATAATTTTCTTAGCAGAATTTACCATTAATATAGGATTTTGTTATGTCGTTTGTATGTCAAAAATATAACTCTATGAAAGAAATTAACTAATCAATTAAATGATTCCAACGAATTTTTGAAGTTGTGTTATGGGGTTAAAATAAAATCTAATAAGGAGCTTCAAGCTCCTGTGTTCTTTGACTCTTATGCTTTCAGGCATGCGAGTATTTTTAAATATTTTAGTAGTGTTTTAAATTTAATTACTAGTATTATTTACACCCAGAAGAAATTTTATAATTGCTACAGAATATTTAAATATGATTAAAAGTACAAACTATTAAAATTGTAACTGAATGCAAAAGTCATCTATAAATAAATATAATTTCATTTATAATTACAAATGAACGAACAATTTTGAAAATAATTTTACAAAAAATAGATTCTATAAGTCTTAAAAGATGATTCCCGAAAACATAACTAAATCCTCGAAGAAAAAATATATGTCCTGTTTCGAATCAAATGAATCAACCTTTGAAATATCTATTAAGCTCATTACAACTTACTAAATACAACGTACTTTTTTAAATGAACATATATTTTTGGCACCGTTGACTTTTATACCGCTATCGACTATCACTAGTTAAAATTAGAAATAAATGTATAATAGTCATTATTTTAGACTTGGTTTTTTAGGTAATTGTGCGGTTCTATAAAAAACTTCCTAAGCACATTTTACCGATTTTCTGGATAAAGGGTATTTACTATAGGGAGAATCATTACGTGAATGACGGTGATATCCTAGAACTGTAATTAATTAAAAAAAACAATAAAAAATATTGATAAATCAGATCGAGTTTCTTGCCGGTTCTTCTCGATTACTGGGATGTTTTCTGTACCGGTTGTAGTATATTGACATTCATAAGTGTCTTCATAGGGCCTAAACTGAATTAAATATATTTTTACTACGATCAAATTCTTATGACATATGTCGAAAAAGGTTACTCCCTTTTAATTCCTTTCATTTAGAAAATTTAGCATTTGCTATTTCGTTTTCATAAAGTATCGCTTTTAAAATCAACGTTTATTTAATATGCACTAAGTTACGTTTGTACCTAATTATCGCAACAAATCATTCGTCAAATCCATTTCAAGAAAAACTTTATCTCGCTCTTATCTTATGTTGCTTTGCCAAGTTCCGTAAGCTCAAGAGGCTTATTAGACGCTCAGAACGTTTCGAGAGTGTCTCTCGTCACTTCAACCAAAAATATCGCAAATAGGCATACGCTTTTTATTTCTTCCAAATACCATAAGTAGGCACATAACAAGATGGATAAAATATTCACCAGAGTTTTGCATGATAGCTTTACAAATACGATAACATGGGAGACTTTGTTAGCATAGAAATTGCGTTCGAGTAGTATTTTTATAACTATTTATTCGTACATGCCACGTTGCCTACCACTAAATAAAATGAATATTATCTTTGTTTATAAATGTTAATATTTTTAGTTCATTACGTTCATAAAGAAGTTCGTTCAAACCAATAGTATTTTTAATTATTTTGCAATCTCTAATATAATTATATTTTATTAATTTTGTGTACTTACTTTGTAGTGGTCTCGAGATGAGACTTAGAATTAGTGCTATTCTTTTGTTACTCAACGCTTATCTTTATTTGTATAGAATACTAGCGGACCGCCCCGGCTTCGCACGGGTATTTAACAAAAAAAAAAAACTAAAATTATAAATTTTCATACGGATCCCTAACTTTTTATTCTATCGCCTATGTTCACCAGGGGTAATGTAGGATTCTAATGGTGAAAGAATTTTTCAAATCGGTCCAGTAGTTGCAGAGCCTATTAAATGCATACAAACAATCAAATCTTTCCTCTTTATTTTATTTCCTCTTTAGTTTAGACGAACAACAGCTCCTTTACCTGATGAATTACCATAAGCTTGATGGATAATATAGCCATACGTATCTATTTACACAGTTTTTACTGCATCAGTCAGAGACAAAACTAAACAACAACGCTTAATAAGCCCACCATAATCATAATTAGGGAAGGCACAGGCGTAATCACTATCCATATGCCATATCCATATTGGCATAGCCAACGTCATTGTCATCATTAATACTGGATTGTTGCATAATTGAAGTAATTAACAATAAATTAGATGTTCACTCTCCGAGAACCGACAAGCGAATGTGTCTCTCCGCTACAGCGAGCGGCCTTTATAGCCAAATGGTGGGGCGATCGTAGTGAGTCACTTGTTTACGCTGTACGAAACACGTGTAGATACAACATAGCTAATCGCATGTTATTTTGCGCCGACACGACCATTCTGACCGGCAGTGCGCGCTCTGCATTAGCCGAGTTGTTGATGTTTTACCGACGACTATATACTGTGGTACTACGTTGTTGCGAGCGTACACTGTGATACGGTGTTGTTGCGAGCGTACACTGTGATACGGTGTTGTTGCGAGCGTACACTGTGGTACGGTGTTGTTGCGAGCGTACACTGTGGTACGGTGTTGTTGCGAGCGTACACTGTGGTACGGTGTTGTTGCGAGCGTACACTGTGGTACGGTGTTGTTGCGAGCGTACACTGTGGTACTACTGTGTTTGTGAATGCTTGTGAGTACACTGTGGTACTACTGTGTTTGTGAGTACACTGTGGTACTACTGTGTTTGTGCGTACACCGTGTTACTATTTGGTTGTGCGTACACTGTGGTACTATTTGGTTGTGCGTACACTGTGGTACTATGTGTTTGTGCGTACACTGTGGTACTATGTGTTTGTGCGTACACTGTGGTACTATGTGTTGGTGCGTACACTGTGGTACTGTGTTTGTGCGTATACTGTGGTACTGTGTTTTGTGCGTATACTGTGGTACTGTGTTTTGTGCGTATACTGCGGTACTGTGTTTTGTTGCTTCGGTGAGCACCCCACCCATGTGAACTGACTTCAACCGTTTAGGCCACCAACGTGGAGGAACCCTTCATGGGTACACACCCGCCCGGGGGGACGGGTGGTTATGTGAGACTCCTACTCACTAAACCTCCACGGTGTACCATCAGCCGCCAAAATGGGGCGAAACGGGATCGCAGTAGCACTAACCGCGTCGCCCCGGCGGCCGGCCCCGGCGGCCGGCCCCAATCGGGACTCCGGCGCTAAAGAGAGACAGTCTGGTACAACCCCAACTGTCTCCCAGACGGCTGAACCAGTGCAATGGGAAGACGGGCCCCCCGACCCAATCTCCCCTTGGTTCAGCAAGGTAGAGGAGAAGGCAGATGGAACGCCTACCTATCTCTACCTATTCGTCTGCGCCTGACCTCTCACAGGTCCCGGTGCGGATGGTAGTGCTCGAGTCTTGGCTGAGGTGGGCGGCCTACAGGCAGCGCCCCCCATGTAGTGCTCGTTCGGCCTTCCGGCGTCGGCACACAAGGCGCAGTGTAGCTTTGCAGCTACACACTCCAACGCCTTGTGTCCGGTTTGCCCGCATCTAAAACACAGCTGACCTCTGTGTACTGTAGACGAGCAGAGCGGGCGAGTATGACCCACACCCATACACTTGTAACAGCGCATGGGCCCACTCTCAACAAGGCGCACACGCGCCGCACTCCACCCGATTAATAGACGTCCCGCCTCAATCAGCACTCTGGCAGCGGCGACTGGGACTGAAAGGAGAACAGCTCCCATGCCTCTCCCATACGTGCGTATGGAACCAGCCCTGATAAGGGCTGGTTCACAGCCACCTTTTCTCGCTGCAGCCATCACCACCTCCTCGACTGATATCGAGTCGTCCAGGCCGACTACACGCAATTTTGCCTTCATAGTGGGTCTTGCCACAGTGGCTACACCCGCCAATGCCGCCTGCAGCTGTTCGGCCAGCTGATCCGCCTGTTCAGAGCTACGGGATCCTCGGACCTCGACGATCCTAGATCCCGTAGCTGTGGGTCGAGTTGAAATATCCTCGATCCCAAGGTCCGCCACCGCAATACGATCCCGCGCCTTCAAGAGAGCCGCACTATAGCTCAGCCCCCCCGCCAGGGCCTCTGGCTGCAGTGTAATAAGCACTGCAGCTGAGCGCGGTGTCGAGGGGAGCTTCGCTTTGGGCCTAGACCCAGGCGCTCTTCTCGTAGAAGCGGGAGCCACTGCCGCGGGAGCCCTCGGTGTTGTTGAGGGCTTTTTCTTCTTCCTGCGACGACGAGACACAGTTGTCCAGCCATCAGCGCTCGGCTCTGCTAAGGCTGAAGCAGAAACATCAGCCGCGTCGCACTCCATCTCTAGGGTCTGCCTGGGACGGCTGACCAACGTCGAACCCTCCGCACGAGGTGCAGGGGCTGGTGCCGTAGCCTTAGGCACTGCGGTCTTGCGGGCTGAAGCCTTGGGACCCACAGGCCCGGAAACAGCGGCGCCAGAAACAACTTTCTTGTTGGCAGACAGTGGGAGGCGAACCACCTTGGAGGGAAGAAGTCGGTCATACAAGGCCTCAATACGGGCAGTGATAACCTCCCCCAATGAGACCCGGAGAGACCGCTCCATACTCTCCATGTGGACCCCCAACGCGTCCACCAACGCCTGCGGCAAGGAATTCAGTCCCTGACTTGGACACTCCGGCAGCTCTTGCGGAAACGGAAGCGCAGGCGGAATCTCCCCTCGACTACGCAACGAGGCGAGCTCCGCCTTGAGGTCTTCGACCTCCTGACGAAGCTTCCTCGTTTCGCGCCGGAGGATGAGGGTCTCACTGGCTACCGTACGCGTGAGAGCGGTGGCTGTCACTTCCTGGAGTGTCCAGGCCGCCTCCTTCAACGTCTTAACAAACGTACCCTTGAGATTGCCAGATTTCTTGGCAACCTCAAGGATCTCGTCGGTCTTTGTTTTGGCGAGGGCTCTCAGACTCGCAGGGTCGAGAAACTCGATACCCTCGAGTACCCCCAAATCCGCAACAATAGGCGCCTCCTCAGGGCAGGTCGGCTTAACAACAGGACGGTCCTTAGACCCCCCTGGTTCTCCGACAGCTGCCGCGCGTGTTACTCCACCTGTTGAGCCCGGTTCACGGGCTTTGCCTCTCCTGGCAGTGGTAACCTTGCTGGGAATGGTTTCCACCCCATTTGTACCAGCATCGTCCATAGCATGCGACCGTTTGACGGCCACAGCAGCAGGCCCTAGGCTAATAGTCTCGCCAGACCAATGCTTGACTGAAAAGCGATCCAACGAGGGATCCCTCTCCAGCCTAACAATGGGCAAATCAGTCATCCGTGTTTGGGAAGCCAAAGTCATCGTTTTGTTATCGTCAATCAAAATCCGTTCAGAAGCCAGAGTCGTCGTGTTTTTGTCATCGCGCAAAATTTTGCCCCCCCCAGAAGACGCGGGGTAGCCCGAGCTATGCTCGGGGAGGGATTCTCCCTTTCGGGTACCCTCCTGGGGTAGTTTATTCTTTAATTTTGCAGAGTCCATCATGCTATCTTAATCGTCGGTTTGCGGTACGCCTGCCGGGACCGGTATGAAAACAACCGATCCCGCCAGCCGCTGTCCGGAACTGGGCCCTTGGGGCTCAAACTGAGCCCTCATCGGCCCCAGCCCGGTACTGGGTGCGCCGCGCACATGCCACACCCAGGAGTTTTAAGGCTCTCCAGCCGGCGCTCCCCCATAGTTCCCTCTGATAAGCAGAGGGATACATGGAGGAGCGCGTCAGGTATCAGCCGCCGACCAGAGTGGTCGACGTTGCCCGGGGTGCACCACGAGGAGGTTCCTGACATCGCACCCCACCGTTTAGGCCACCTGCAGTAATCTAATGCAGCCGAAGGGAACACCAGTTAGGTGCTCAAGTCTGGCGCTACAGCTGCTAACAGAATACAAAGTAAACCAGCACAAGTATCCTTTTGAAAGCTCGACCACTCCTGACTAATAAAGTCAAGAAGCTGAGCCAAAGTAATCGGAATATTCTTACCAGCACAAGTATTCTTTTGAAAGCTCGACCACTCCTGACTAATAAAGTCAAGAAGCTGAGCCAAAGCAATCGGAATATTCTTACCAGCACAGATGACGGAGCAGGTAGTCCAGGATGGTTTTTAGAGACAGTGACGTTGGCTATGCCAACGTCATTGTCATCATTAATACTGGATTGTTGCATAATTGAAGTAATTAACAATAAATTAGATGTTCACTCTCCGAGAACCGACAAGCGAATGTGTCTCTCCGCTACAGCGAGCGGCCTTTATAGCCAAATGGTGGGGCGATCGTAGTGAGTCACTTGTTTAACTAAAACTATAAATTTTCATACGGATCCCTAACTTTTTATTCTATCGCCTATGTTCACCAGGGGTAATGTAGGATTCTAATGGTGAAAGAATTTTTCAAATCGGTCCAGTAGTTGCAGAGCCTATTAAATGCATACAAACAATCAAATCTTTCCTCTTTATTTTATTTCCTCTTTAGTTTAGACGAACAACAGCTCCTTTACCTGATGAATTACCATAAGCTTGATGGATAATATAGCCATACGTATCTATTTACACAGTTTTTACTGCATCAGTCAGAGACAAAACTAAACAACAACGCTTAATAAGCCCACCATAATCATAATTAGGGAAGGCACAGGCGTAATCACTATCCATATGCCATATCCATATTGGCATAGCCAACGTCATTGTCATCATTAATACTGGATTGTTGCATAATTGAAGTAATTAACAATAAATTAGACGTTCACTCTCCGAGAACCGACAAGCGAATGTGTCTCTCCGCTACAGCGAGCGGCCTTTATAGCCAAATGGTGGGGCGATCGTAGTGAGTCACTTGTTTACGCTGTACGAAACACGTGTAGAGACAACATAGCTAATCGCATGTTATTTTGCGCCGACATATATAACTAACGAAAAATTGAAACTATGCAGTAAATTCTCTTTATTATTTGATTTTCAAATTATTTCACAGCATAGTTACATCTTCAATTTCATTTTAGTAAAAAAAACTAAACCCACTTTAAATTAAATTTTTAAATATCAGATTTTGCTGGCGGGACGACAATATGCGATTAGCTTTACAGCGTTGCCGACAAGTGGTAAGTTTTTAAGTACTGAAAAAAAAAAAATCACTTGTAGCATTCTCGTGAAGCAATGATAGTAAAGGTCGCATATTTGATCTAGACACATTCAAATTTTATTTGATGAACATGATTGTTAAAAAAAAAAACATCTAAAATGTTTAATATTAATTTGAGTTTGCATATCATACATATTTTTGGTTACAGTGGTACAAGGTATATTTAGCTTAAATAAAGTGTTTTTTATAATACTCATACTTAAGTATAAAAATAAATAAAAATGATTACGTCAATAAAGTTCTTAACCACTGTCAACAAGCATACACAACACACACGCACACACACATACACATACTCACACAAACACTCACTCACTCACCAATCCCATCTAATAAATAAACGCCCATAGAATTACAATTTTTAATAATTAGCTTAACCTTTATAGTCAACTCCGTTAGAATTGTATCCTTTAAATGGGAAGTCCTGGTTCCTAAAATACAGGCTAACCTAGTTTAGGAACCTGAGCTACACTGATGCTATGTATTATGAATTACTCAATAAATAATTTATTATTTTATTTTATTATTGTACACTTTGGTTTGAGCTTCTTATTTTTATTATCAATAAAATACACCTACGTAAATACAGATAAATTAGACGTACCTATACACACAAAAAGATCAAATCTAAAAAAGCGTCAATGTAAACTTCCTCGAGGAAGTAAGTAAACGCAAAATATATCCTTCTTAACTTTTTATACGACCTCTGTGTTGACAGTCACGGCTACCAATAATTTCATATTGGCTTTTACACAATAACCTTATACCCTAGAAAGGTAAATATTCTATTCAACAGATACCAATATTTTATAAAAACCGTACAAAATCACAATATATGAACCTTGACAGAATGCGTGAATCACTAAATTAATATCCTTGAAATCTAATCAAAATAATTAACAACGCTTTTTTATTCAGGTGACTATCGCGATATTATTCCGTCTTTAAAGCTTTCATATGTTGCGTCTCTTTCTAGTGACTTTTTTAACGCAGTTATGTGACAGGGGCTGGCCTGCAATATTTCACGTGTGCAAGGTCTAGAGAAGGCACCCACGCTCAGGTAGCAAACATTGTCGCTATGAGCGTCATTCGTAACTAAAAACTTTTTTGAATAAGTTTGACTAATTTTGTATGGAGTGGTTATTATTTGTCTAAAATTTATAAATTATACAAATGCAACTAATTAACATTTTTATTATTATTACTAGAATCCTAATTTGGAAAATCTTTGAGTTTCCTTTGATGAAATATAAAACGTAAAAAACCTACATTCATTGTTAGTGTCTACAAGAAACATATACGAACCAAAAGTCTGTCAGTTTGGAATCAATCAAGATATATACAATTATACGTCCAATGATATGTCCAATGATGTTTAAAAAAATGTAATCTACTTCTATGTAGTTGAAACAAATGAATTACAAATAATATTAATCCTGTATGTCAGATTGCGAAGAATCTGGAAAAATCTCATTAGTCTGATACTTTTAACAGTAATAAAATAAGCATTTTATTTCATTCATTTCATTGTAATTTGTATACTTACTAAGCGTAATCATTGTCATCTAAATCGATTCACTCTTAGTAGGTATTTTTATAAATTATTAATGTCCTTGGATACACGTCCTTTAAGCCCAACTTCGTACTATTCTGTAATCTTCAAACATAGTTCTAATAAGATGGCTGCCCCCTTGTTAATACTGGGCAGGGAGTTTTGTAGCAGCTTAAAATGCATGTTCATGGTTATTATTTGTAATTTACTTCACTTCTGCACAATAACCAAACTACATCACGTAAAACGCCGCCAACATTACATAATATAGGGCCAAATAACATAAGCTTATGAATTAAAATAAAACCTCTACATAACACGTCAAGATCCGCCACTCCACCACTCTTAGTGGAGTGGTCGCGATGTTACTCTACCCTACAAAAGATCGCAGCCAAATAAACTTGTGCTGTATTCCTGCGGTGTGTAGGGTTGTCAGAGCTCCTTGAGGAAGGGGGGGGGGGTTCAAGGTCGGGCGACGCGCTATTGATACCTATGGTATTAGAAACGTCCATAGGTTACGATAGCCGCTTGCCATCAGGCGGACCGCATGCTTGTTTGCCACCTTAGTAATTAAAAAAAGATCGAATGCGTTTGATATTTTGCCACCCGTTTATCGTTCGACACTCTGTTGATTCATGCAAGGAGCCACTCAGGGCTAAATAAAACAAAATAATAAAAAAAAAACGTATATACCGAAAATATTCTCCTATCATTTCTTTGTTAAGTTGTCGACAAAATGACGAAACTATGAAACAGATAAAAAATAAGCAGTTCAGAGCCGAGATGCGATGAAAAAATGACTAACAAAAATAATAAGCTTTTCAAAGATAAAAAGCGCTGTGTTCGAACGTTTCTGCGATATGCAACCTTTTGTGCCAATTATAAAGCAGTTTCATTTATATTTTTTTGGGAAGGATTTTTTAACAATCTTATGTCAAGCGTGGGTGGGAACTTGTGGACAATTCTAGTACAATAGTTAGTTTTATCTTTAGAACACGTAAAGGTATTTATTTAACACACAATACATTTTATATTATTTTGGAATCAATTACATATTTTACCACTTAGTAAAATAATAATGATTAAAATAGTGAAGAAGTAATTAGTGTATTGCCTAAAATTATTTTTGTGTAAAAAATTTACTTACCTACTCCTAAGTACTCATTTTTGTAGTTAATAATAGTTTTGTTTAAAGCTTAGCAAAATGATGTCCTGTTTGATTTATCCATTAAATACCTAAAGAGCTTGCAAATTGGACTACTAGTGTACCTAAGCATTCGGCAAGAGCCCAGAGCGCGGTTCGGCCACTTTGGCACCATGGTGCTTGTTACTATTTTGACTGAGTGCCTTCTGCACTCGACAAAGCGTCTGTTGAAACTGTAAGACCCTTCAGGCCAATATTGATAGTCAAATAAAGGAAAAACTAATTACACAGATTTAAATTGTTAAAATGAAGGAAATATTATCGCTCGCAGTTAAATTTAAAAGAGTTAAAAACAATTAGGAATGTACTTAAATATATCAGAGTTACTCAAACTACGTCACGATGTAAGTAAAAATCCTGTGGTGTTTATTATCTCTTTCAGATATTGTTGTCTTTAAACTAAAACCTTATAACTTGGAAATATAATTTGAACAATATTATGCAATCACAAGACATAAAATTTTAATATTGTTAGTTTAATGCCCCGTTCAGACAAACGCGCGAATTGCAAACGCGCGCCCAGACTTTCTATTTTTATTTATATAGGTATTAGATTTTATTTTATATTAGTACAAACTGTTCATATTAATACACGTTAACTTTGCGCTTAGAAAAAATAATCTTAGATACCACGATAACCGAAACGTTTTTTTATTTTTCGAACTGACTATGTTGTTAGACTTAGGGGCCCTGTAGCCTTTGCGGCTTTTACAGTTTCACCGGGCTCGGGAACCCAAAGGACTTACTCGCGTAAGCGCTTGTCATCTGAACATTTTCGATATTCTATCGCGCGTTTACGCGCGTCACATCTGAACGGGGACTAAACATCGTAAAGTATGAATATTATTGGGTTTCGTCGACATAAAAAGACCACTTTGGGGAATCAAATCCATTTATTTACATATTTTTAAATATACAGGGACGAATTACAAAGACACAAAATTGTCACATACGTTTTAAAGTTGTGGGTTGAGACTAAGCTTATGGTGCAGTAAACCATTCGTGATGAAAAAATTGTGGTAGAAAAAAATTTTACTGCTCGACTGTCTTAATATAATCTTCTAGTTGAAAATATTTTGCAAAGTATCTACTGATTTCTTCCGACGGCTTTACTAGACAAATGCCCTTTTTTAGGTTTAGGGGTTACCATAATTAGTCACATATTACTATTTAAAATCAGGTAAAATTGCGATTGAGAAAAACGGTGACAGTCGTCGCCCATCGGCAGTCGTCATTCTCATGCTGGCCTGCAAAAATACCTCTTCAAAACACTTTTGAAGGACACAGCAACCTAGGAAGGAGAGAATAAGCTTACTCCATGTTGATATGAGTGTCAAGGACTGGTTAAGGTCAGTAGCAACATCTGCCTGAATCCTCTCAGTTTCAACTGGACTACCACAACGCAGAAAATATAAACTTTTCTATTATACCCCTTTCTTTTAAGAAACAGAACATCGTGAAGTGAATTCCAAACCGCATACTTTACCAAATTTGACCTACGTCTCAAACTTGGTAACACGTGATCTCATTTTATTAACTTTGCTGGAACTAGCTTCTAATACTGGCCGAATCCTGTCGGATTCATGAATAATGTATGATTTTTGTCTCATAAATATTTGGTATAAAATATTACGTTTAAATTATTACCTTCAACCAAGAGATGTGCTTTATGTAAGAAACTATTACAGTAAAAATCGCAGCTTTCCATTTGCATACTGAGATGAAATTTTATTGAATTTTAAACAAAGGCATTTTAAATTGAATTTTCCTTCGCTAGGTGCAACGTTCTCAGTGGAATTTAATTTAGTGCCCTAACCTGACCGCATGGCTCCACCGACGTTGGACTGATTAGTTTTAGAGGGTAGGTGTGCTGTGCACATACTACTACCATTTACAATTACTTCCTACAAAACTAAAATTACATATGTATTTTTCGAAATCAGCCACTTAACTGCATTTTAAAATTTTCGGAATAGTTTTACCTACATTTTCTTAAAAAAAATGACTTGGTGATAATTGAAATACCTATACATATGTGTCTCAAACTTAAAAGTTTAAGTACATAATTTAAAAAATGTCTAAAAATTAAATAAATCTCTACAACACAAAAAGTGTGAATACATTTTGGATATTTTTTAAGTTTTTCTGAAAAAGATATCAATTAAATAAATATATCTATTTTTATCACAAGGCCTCTTGCAAACACTACTTAGAACTTCCATATTTTATTTAACACATCAATACATATATTATTTCTTAAAAAAAACGATAAATAATACATTTGGAATGATAGAAAAAAAGAAGATTCGTTGATGGTACAACCTAATACTGACTGTAAAACCAAAGAGTTAAAACTTAAAACTCTCAATCAATTTTTTTCATAACAAACATGTTAAATAGCCGTCAAAACTTGTATTTAAGCTGAAAAAGGTTAATTTGTTCAATTTTCGCCTGAACAAACTCATTAAATTTACAACAGGTAAACATTTAAAGTAACGGATCTTCAGTAACAAAGATTATCCAGTATAAGATAAAGGAGACGTCGCTAAAACATCCGACAAAGATCGAATTAGCATTAAAAGATTACATGAAGGTATTTCAAAGGGCTAAGGAGCTTAGAAACGTTTTTATTTGATTACCCAAGCATATCTTTTGGGCAAAGTTTTTTAAGGCGAAGTCGTCTTAGAGCGTCCTTATAGTCAAAGTTACGTTTGTAACTTTGTGCCTTTGCTTTAAAGTAAATAAGCAAAAGCTGTATAATTTAATATTCTATATCTTTATAAGAAAAGTTGTAGTAAATAACTAATCTGGTAAAGTTATTTAAAATATTATAAAACTCAATGTGTCTCTGTCTGTCCGTTTATATTATTTTCACGCTAAAACCATTTATACGATTTACATGTTTGTTATTTTAATTCATAGTATCTGGCCAGGTTATAGGTTTTATTTTGTTACATAATGTAACATACGAAATAAGCAGTGACGATAATGGTGATTCAATTCGGAAAAAGAGGCATTTGGGGCGCTTCAATGGCTTCCGCTGAGTAAGTAAACCATAAGAGATATATCAAATTAATTTTCTACATAAAAGTAGATCTTAAAAATCATATATCTATCTTGGAAGAATCACCCATAATTAGCATTTTTGTGTTCCGTCTTTTGAGCGGGGGCAGCACGACTCGCGCGTGCGCTCTACCGATAGTATCCTGTAGTCCAGGCGAGCGGAGCTGCGGGCACAGATAGTAGCATATATGTTATAAGATAAAGTACATTCGAACATGGCTTACGCTGACTAAACCATACGAGATATATCAAATTAATGTTCTATATCATTGTAGATCTTAAAAATACTTACAAAAAAGTCAGCGATAACATATGTCTATCTTCTAGGATCACCCACAACAAGCATTTTTGTCTTCCGTCTTTTGAGCGGGGACAGCACGCCTCGCGCGGGTGGACCACTTGGCGCGGCCACAGGGTATTGGGGGCAGAGGTTAGCTTGGCCACTTGACAAGAACCGAAAAAAATAAACGCGAGTGAAGCTGCGGGACATAATTAGTAACTTCATCCATCGACCAAGTTACACCAAATTATTATAGAAATATTATATAAAATACACATATTTAGTAATATCGGTACAGGTAAATAATTTAAATAGTTAAAAAATCTAAAAACACGCTTTAACTACGTATTAAATTTATAAAACATTTTAGTCTTACGATAATATCTCGTTACCAAGCCCAATCTATTTGAATTGTCAAAACGAGTGATATGAGCGTAAACTTGAGGGGTTTGCTAGTAACCACTGAAGAGTTCCACCATCCATCACCAAACCCTCGTTACCACGCCTAATCATTGGACTTGTCAAAACAAATCATATGAGCCCAAACACAAGGGGTTTACTAGTAACCACTAATGTGATCCACTATCCACCTTCTGGCTCCATCATCAGACAGCTCCAAGATATCAAATTATAGTGTTGGCATCCGAACTACATATACATGCAAAGTTTCATTTCGATACGACCAATAGATGTAGGTTAAAATTGACTTCTAAGATTTTATTACAATGTTTGTTAGTTACACGTGAAGCTAATATAAGCGTGTTAAAAATATATATTTTGTAACACATAACACAGGTCGCACAGTTTTAATATTATTTTTATGTGATGTACCTAGTATTATTTTTGAACAGATGTCGAACTTTCTAGACAAGTAAAAGTTTCGACTTACGAGCTTCATAGCGCATCGATATTACCGTACAATGTTGATTGAATAAGTTTGATATAGCACTAACCATAAACCTACCAAATGTTCCTTTTTAACTTTTAGAATTATCGATATATATTCAACAATTATATTTATATTAAACTACCTGACCTCGTTGACGTTGTTATTTCCTTTCTAGTAGTTAATAATCAGTGATAGCATGGAATCTTTATTCGAAAAAAAAAAACTTAGAACTGCTAACTTTTTATAGTTATCGATCAAATGGTTTTGGAGTTTATCAATCGCATATGTATTATACTCTGTATACCAACATCTATATTTAGATTAAAATACATATATACAGTTTTACAAGACTGTATTCTTTACTAAAATTATTTGTATAATCCTTTCTGCTAGTAATCAAAAAATACCGAGATAATGTAAATACTTCGTTAACTATCCGTGACACGTCTGTCGGTTCTCCAACAGAAATCTTGTGTATTCCTTTAGACATGTTTACTCTTTGGGCTAATGGATAAGTAACATTACCTTGTGAAACAATACGGTTTGTATATTTTAAAATAGCTTTTGTAAGTAAATATATATATATTTTTTATAATGTTTAATAACCGGTAGTTAATTACTCAAAGTTATTAAATAACTACGCACTTTAATAGTGACTTACTTACAGCAAATATGGAGTTCTGTAATTACGAACAAGTAGACGCAGTTGAGCAAACGTATCTTGTACGAGCAGTGTATGCGGTCAGAACTAGTAGGCCCTAGTAGATAGTGTTGAGAACGGGGATGTATTAAGTGTTATTTTTAAGGTCCGAGACACGATTGTTCCGATTTAAATAGAAAAGAACTGAGAGTTCGATACTAAGACCAAATTTTGTCTAAGATTCGATATTATGTTGATTTTTCTTGTGAATATAATTTTGATGATACCTAAACTTTATGATATTTGTAGTTTTTTATTTTACCACTTTTTAACGTTTAATATCCTATTGTACTCAAAACGATAGATTTGATTCTTTAATACTCAATTATGATATGAAATTCATTTTATGTGGTATTATTGTAAAATCTTAAATCATTATCATTATTATAATGTACGCTTACATACCAAGTTGTAAAATGTTTTGTATATGAAAATAAGCTTCTTTCGCGTGATCATAGGACATAACTTAAAGTAGATGTATTCTTATCTTAAAGATCAAGAAGGAGTTTAAAATATTCTGGTTGAAATTAATTTCTGAGTGCACACCGTTCAGGACTCTTCATTCAACTACTTCACACAACTTGCTTAGTATACACCTATATATGAGTTCAACTTATAACCATTAGAAGACCGGTAAGTGCTTGGTTAGGCTAGGATTACATACATTATGCAAAACAATCTAATGCGGGCTTGAGATATGCGGTCTCTCATATCCGTGTTTTATAGTTTTAGCTGCCTCATCTTTGGTAAGTTACTGCATATTATTTGGTCTCACTGTAAACATATTTTCTTTTTTGGTATACATATTTATTTATTTCTCATTATTCCATGGCTTTAAAAAAGAGTTCGTTCAGAGGAAACTGGAAATACCGCCAAGTGGGATATTCTGCTGAGTGGACAATAAGAAAAACTTTAAGCACCCCAGACACCGGTAGGGAATGACGTACTAGGTTAAATTAACAGGGTAGACCTATGACAGAAAAATATATCGTTCGATGAAAGTAGTTAATGTGAGGAAAGACTAACTGCTAACTGAGTGTACCACGCTGCATCTTTGGAATCCGAGACATTCACAAAGCACGAAATACTATTAAATCGCCGATGTTAAATTTCAGGACACCTACATATCTTTTTTATCGCTGTTTTTCATACACGAAATTCCATGCAGGCAAAGTCGCAAGAACAGCTAGTATATTATAATTAAATTAAACCTAAAAGTAGTGGATTCAACTTGCCGTCAGAAGAAAATGCACCTAGAAGAATGACCGCATTGCTTGTAATATAATAATAACAATAATAACCAATTTGTAAAATTATTAAAGAATGTTACCTTTACATTTCAATCGGATATCAATTACTTTATTATTTAAAAAGCATTCGAATTAATCTATAAAAAAGAAGTCGTATTTTTGTTTACTTGCCATGTAAAAAGAATGTGATAGTACGCTGATTAAACTTCACAGTGTGTCAGACTGGTTAAGAGGTAACCAGCTGGGATTGTAATGGAATGATATAAAAGAAATCGAATACAAATAGTGAACGGCTCGTCCCGCCAGCAAAATGTTAAATAGTTCGTTCGATTTGGATCGAATCGAATTTACTATAATTAAAAAACTGACAGTCCACGTTATACACAAGGTCAAGTGTTGTCGTATTTAGTGTATACTTACAAGTTTATTTATCATAATAATATTATTATGTGATATGTTTTATGATGTTTTTATGTATTTATTAGCTATTAGCTGATTAGCTATTAGCTCCGCTCGCGTGGACTACTAAAATAGGTTTTTTTATTTTTTCTTCAGAAATCTAATTATTTTTTCTAAAATCAAAGCAGCCCCTATACTACGAGAACATTTCTCAAAGCATCAGTTTAACTTCATCGTCAGCCAGTAGTGTTACTGATGACATTCAAATAAGTAGAAGTACTCGAACTTTGTTTTTTTTTGTTTATTCTAGCTGAGAATCGAACCAGCCGATATTCCACTAGATTTATATGAATATATTATTATACAATATCTTCTTAATAATAATACTCATAATACGTTACATTAAGCAATAATGGCTCAGTGGTAGCATGTACGGACATTGCGTCGATTGACGTGAGTTCGAATCCCTGCAATGAGCCTGAGCTTTTGGTGAAGGGAAACGTAAGGATACCATAGCATGATGGTAAGGCTTTTCTATTGCCCGCCTGGCTAACTATCACTCTCATGCTGAAATTCTGTCACCATGCACCAATAGGTGTGTTCGGGCAGCTGCAGTTGAAAGCCAGTCTTTCACTAGGCTTAGCGTGTTATCACCTTGTGCCACATCGTCACTTAAGACCATGTAAGAAGTGTGGCCACAACGCTAAACCTATAACGACAAAAAGATACCTTTCATAGTAATAATATATAGTGTCTCAGTAACTGTATACTTATCGACGATATTAGGTACTACTTCTGATGACTTCAAAGTACACATGCTACAAAGCTAAAGTGTTTTTTTGTAAAATAAAACTTATAAATTGTTAATCCAATAAATATTTTCATTATAGAGCCGATTCGCTCAAATACTTTCATCCCTAAATTTTATTAAAGGAAATCTTACCTTGATTTCCATTCTTGTATTGGTCAAACTATAAGACAACACGTAATATAAAAATTAAGAGACAAGAGAGTCTATTGGTCAGAGATCGTGGGCTTCATTCTCGCACGGGACACAAGTTAGTCTAATTATCTAATATGATTGTTAATTTTTTATTAACTGTTTGATAGCATGGTTACTATGCTGAACCTAAGGCTTAATTTTGGTATTAATTTTGGAGGGGCCATAAAACATCGTGACCACCATAGAAAAGGTGAGAGACTCATCAGAATATCTCCCTTCTGCGCATTATACCATAGAATTTTAGTGAACATGAGGTGAGTTGGAGTCATTTGAGATTATATGTGAGATTAAACCCCAAGTGGATATTATATTTGCATTTTGTTTTATTTGTGTCTTAAAGTATGCACTATTCCCTACTCCGACTTCCTTGCCAATAACAAGCTTCACATTGCTACTCCTCACCAGTTGCATCAAAGCAGTCCTGTGGAGGAGCCGCATCTAAGTAGTCGTAATATAAGACTCGATAATTACTCATCACCGCGTGTGCGCATCCGAATTATCAAAAATCTGTTGCCATGCTTCTTGCACGCGTGTGTTTGACAATGCTTGAAGAATAACCCTACTCATCTGCAGCCTGCGTGACCTAACAAGCAACCAAGTAAGTGGTGCATGTGATGTTTCCTAAGGCTCAACTGATTTCGTCACTTTCTCCCCATTGATTGAGCACTTCCAACTTATTTACATTGTGACGATACAGATAACATTAAAAACATAAAATACAGTCCACATATCTTCTTTATTAAGCCCGCAAATTTAATATGGTGAACTACCAAACATAATTAACTCAACTTTTTTAATTGGCCGACTAGCTGAAATATTCACCATACCCTAAATATGAATTATTGTTAATATTACATAACAATGATGTTATGTCATTTATTATTACAGCACATTTTACTAGAATCAATCGCACAACTTGGACATAATAATGTTTATATCAAAAAAAAATCGTTATTAATTTTAATCGACAAGCCTATAAAATAAATGACATCAGCGAAGTTTCTGTATTCTAAAGATATTAGACAAACATTTTCATACATGGTTGCTTATATTAACTCATTTTTAAATTAGCTGCTAAATAAGTGTATTTTAATCCTACTATGGTCTTGGTAATTTTTTCAGTTAAATTTGTATTATTCCTTTTAGAATATGTTTATAAGATGAGAAATTATTTACGTTTAGTTACTGATAAAATAAAAAATATGTAAGTAAAAAACTAAACTAAAATATCTGTAATGATGTCCGATGGAAAAGGTTTCTGATATCTGCCTGCCATTAGTTGCTAGGCAACACTTTGTTAGTAATAATGCTTTATCCAATTTGACTGGTGTATAGTCGGGTTGTATAGTCGTACCACACCGATAATTTCCTACCACCACAAATAGACAGTAACAATGTTTAGATCAAGGGCCAAACTCTTGGAAAAGGACCATATCCAACTATGGTATAAATTAAGTCGAATACATGATATTATTGTAGTAACAATATACTCATAAATGACTTTCAAAAGAAATGGAATTTAATGTATAGGTTGATAATATATAAAAGATTTTCTTTCCAAAAAAATATTTACGACATCAGATACGTAGGACATTAATATTCTTTAATTTTTCTCATTCGCGGTTAATGATAAGATCTTATTGTTAATCTGAATTAAACATTAGTAAAACGAGATTCTCGACGCACGATTTCTAAACCAGACTCCGCTGATAACATCTAAAACACGTGTTTGGTACAGACTATATTTGCTTTTTATTAAACGTTTAAAGCCTTTCTCATATAGTAATTTAGACTTATTTTTAATTGGATTTATACTTTATATAATTAGATACGTTAATTCAGTTCTGTCTGATTGTATTTTATGATCTTTTATCTTTAATCACAATGTAATTGTATTTATGTTTCAATGGAAATAAAGTAATAGTCCTTGCAATAATATGCTTTAAACTCGTTATAAGCCCAATAAAATTATTTGTCTGTTTTTCTCGGTAACAAGTACGTTTTTTGAATATATATGGTAGTGTGTTTGACGTTTGGGCTTAACTTAAAAAATTTAGATAATAAAATTCGATTTAGGTATTCATTGAAATTTTAATCTCTTTCAATCTCAGTGATGTACAATGCTTATAAATTCGTGTGAAAAAAACCTTTGCAAGGTTTTGTTTTTTCAACTGAATAGAAATGAGCCTCAAGAACTTTTATACAGCTGTTGATTGAAGGAAACGAGAATATAGATGAAGCAATTAGCAGAGTTTCAGGAACATACATACACATAAATGCAGCTCGAAGTCTAGTTTCTTTTCTGTCTGTATTGTAAAGGTAATCTTTTTAATCAATCTGTATAAATGATATTTTATAATATAGTAGACTTACACGGCTTATTTAGTTATTGTAGATACCAGGAACTCCGTGCAATATTCAATTACTTCAGTAAAGCCTCTGAGCGAGTTGGTCTTAGAATGGACATGGACAAGATGAAGATTATGTCGAATTTCCATGTAGCGCCAACTCCCGTAAAGATTAGAGACTACAGGCTTGGAACTGTTGATGATTATGTTTACCTGGGACAAACTATTCAATTAGGTAGATTCAATTTCGAGAAAGAGGTCCATCGTCGTATTCTACTCGGCTGGGCAGCGTTTGGGAAGCTACATAAAATATTCTCGTCCAAGATACCGCAGTGTCTCAAAACGAAAGTATCCGATCAGTGTGTTACCAGTGATTACATATGGTGCCGAGACGTGGTCGCTAACTATGGGCCTCAGAAGAAAACTCAAGTTCACTCAAAGGGCAAAGGAGAGGGCTAATCTCGGTCTCCGCATCATCGAATTAGAAATGAGGATATCCACAGGAGAACCAAATTCGCCGAGATAGCTCAAAGAGTAGCTAGACATAAGTGGCAGTGGGCAGGTCATGGAACTCGTAGAAAGGATGGCTGAAATGATGATAATGATTTAATAATATATAAGTTATATAAAGTGTATATGGTTATATAAAGAGTGATATTAAATATTTTAACTTTCTGCCACTCTACGAACGACGTAAAATAAAAGGTATATCTTATTTGAGTAATATAGCTAATAGAATTGCCAAATATGGACAAATAATAGCCAGTATTCTTATTGAAAATTCAGTTATGTGTGCCTACAAGAAGTTACGTTAAGGAAAATGGCATTATAGACAGAATTTATTCCTAATCCCTTCTATTATAGTTTTAATTAAGCACAAATGTGGTAAGCTAAGGTAAGCTCAGATTTTTTAGTAATTTTAGTTTGTGTAATACTTTTTGTTTTTCTCCTTTCTGACTCTCTTTCTTTTTTGTTTAAATTTATCTATTTCTGTTTGTGAAAACTTGTAATTTGCCTTATATTTGGATTATTTTTAACTGTTGTTTCTATTAGTTGTAGGTTTTCCTATTAGAGTAAAATAAAATGCTCTTGGCGAAATTGAATATTGAACTACTGTTCAGCCGAATAACCCTAGTAAATATCGAGTGTCGCGGGAAAATACCAAATTTTACATAAGTAAATTTAACATAGAAATTATTATAAATATAACTGTGTAATTTCAAACAGAACTAAAGTTCTGTGTATGTGGAAGTCTTAATTAAGAACGTAGCGGACAAGTTATCTCGCTACCGATGAAAATATTTCATCAATCATACAACGGTTGATTGATAATGTTACGTGAATTACTGATAGATGATGCTGCCAACCGTAGGAATGTTCATCTCAATTTATTTACATGTATTTATATCACTTGTTGATGCTGCCCACGGTAGAGATTATTACATACTATTTTTGTTAGCATGATACGTATTATTGAATGAGAAAGCTAGTCTGAACAAACTACAATTAAACGCAGTTACAATGGTTTTTTTTATAAGTTTAGTGTTATGGTCACACTCTCCCCTGATATTAATTAAGTCACTACGTGAAACAATATATTGACACACTAAGACCAGTGGGGAAACTGTATATTAATTGGAGCTGCCGGAATACATTTGTGCCTGGCAACAAATTTTCAACTTGCAGGTGGTGGTTAGGAGAACATAAGAAAATACCCTATCTCTATGGGATGATCCTTCAATGCAAGCTCAGGCTCATTGTCGCGGTGTCCGTACATGTTACTACTGAGCTATCATTGCACTAATCAAAATTTCCAAGGACAATTAAATATTTTAGATTTTATTCTAGTTTAATTCTTACTACATGTGGTTTACATTTATCGATTATAAATATTATTTACCTATCGTATGAGACGGTGTTCTGGAAATCATATTTAACACGAAAATAAATTTATTCATTTTTAGTCCTAATACAATGTATATTCCGATGAACTATATTTAGATATTTGTTTGACGATCTGATATCTTATGAAGATCCTAAATTTTAATTAAAAAATGAATATAAAAACTCCACGAATGCCACATCCATTGCTCACGAATATTTTTTACCACCGATCGAGAAATACGAACGCTAACGAACCGTCGGATGTGATTGAAAATCATCGCATAGGAACGTTGTCCTAGACGGAAGCATTATAAATCATAGACAGACAGTAGCTCATACATCAATAAGGTCGATTATTTGATAACTACATGGAAAACACGGTCAAAGCTTTTGAAGCCATGACGGTTACAGTACGTGTCGTACTGCGGGCGATATTATGTTATAAAAATATATCTTTTGTTGAGTAATCCTATGTATTTGCTAACTATAAATTTGGTAAAATTTGTTAAAAGATTAAATCGATCTGACTACACTATTAGGCGAAAGGGCTCTGAAGCCTCGGACGGTACTAAAATAACAAAACTCCTTCTTATACGTTTATTGTACGGATCAAGCTGACTATGACTACAAACAATTGTCTAATTTTTATTTTCATTCGTCAGATAAATTTATTTTAAGTAACAATATTGACGTCTCGACAGATAAAGTGCTGACAAAATTAAAAAAATATTCCTGAAATAAATTTATTTGTTGATAAAAACCAACCCTAATTAGTTTAACAAAGATATAAATTAAATAATTAAATGTTAGTTTTATGCAGATTGTTTAAATGCATTTTTACTAATCAAAGCATTTAAAAAAATCAGAGTCACTTGTTTACTAAACATGGTGATTATTTGTTATTTATTAGTAAATAACTTTTGCTTGCGACTTCGCTTCCGTTGTCAAATGAAACGACTGGCACGCCATCTGCTGTAAACTGGTTGTACTAATACAGATTCCTTTATGAGCGTACGCTATTGGTTAAATAGTTTAGGCATGTAAAAAATACAATACAAAAAAACATTATTTTCTTAAATTATACTAGCTGGCGGACGTCGTTCTGCCCTTTCTGGTAGTTAATGGCACAACCTCAGCACCACCTATCGGATCCTAACACAGCTATGAATCATCGTCTCGATAATAATAAAATAATTATGCGAATATGAGCTTAATCAGTAAAATTAATCATTTAAGAGCTCCAAAAAAGTATTTTTTCCGAATTTATTCACCATTCTCGTTATTGCTTATTTCTTATGTTACTTCATCTTAGAAAATATATTCTATAACCTGGTATAACCTGGCTATAATATAGATATGAAGTAAAATAAAAATAATGTAAATCAGATAAGTGGTTTCACATAGAAAATTATTATTTTAATATTTATCTTAATACTTTTTTTATCTTAGAGGATTTTATTTCATATTAATCTGTTTTGTATAAGACAGTCGTATACCGTGTGAGCGAGATGTAATTAAAGCGAAGTTTCTATTAAACATTTTCTTTAAGTGAAAGGTTTTGGATTGAGGAATGAAAGTTGTGAAGGTATTTTGATTGGCAGCTTGACCTTTGATGGGTTTATAGACCCACCGATATGTGATTTGTTATGAACATCAGTTATTTGATGCCCTTAATTCTGTTTAGCGCTAATTTTAATGAACGTGTCAAGTAATCGTATATTTAAATTTATAGTGGTGGTTTTCATAATGTTTTTAGTTATTTTGTTGGCTATAAAGTATGAAATATTTTTAATATACGTATGTATATAGTTTTGTATTTATACTATATTATTTACGTTCTATGTGGTATTTTATTTATCATATCTATATGTATACTCTTTCACTTTACCTAACTGATTTGTTAATCATTTCAAAACTTTTGAAGTTTGAATATCATATTAAATAATAAGAAAATTAATAATATTAAAGAAAACTGAAATGCCTGATTTCGTCTTCGTTCGTAAATTCAACAATAAAATTGCTTATATAATTAGTTCCATACAATTTACTAGACTTATTCAACCAGATAATTATTTAACGAGACAAAACATCTTATATACTTTTTAAATTATTTAGTTCTTAACTATGTACCTTTTGTCAATTTTCTGAGCTACAATATGATTGTAATTCAATTAATATGTATCTCAAACTTTAGCAAAACGTGAACCACCTGAACCTAAACCTTCCTATGTTGAACGGCCATAATAATTGCTATCATAATAATTACGTTATTACTGACTTATTATAATACACAGTGAGACGTCACTCAGGAACTGTCTTATTGTATTCGACTTATTAATTGTCGTCTTCACGATTCGATAGCTTGAGCGAGAAAGTCTCGTTGCCTGCTTGTAAGTTGCGTGCGGTCACAGAGCACGTTGCTATCGCGCCCAGCCCAGAGTGCGGATCAATAGTAAAGTCAATAGTACGACTACTTAGTAATAACATCGACATGATTCTCCGATATAATATATTTTAAATAGATTCTTATTTAATATGACGTGCTGGTAGAGGAAGTCGGTCCTTATAACATTATATATATTCTCCGCTCGCTATAAAACAATCGCCATAACATCATAAAACATTAACAAGGATGTGAGTTTACGATAACTGCGTTATAAAACTTGATTCTTAAAAAGCAACAATTACTTAATTAGAGATTCATTCGATAACCAGGCAGGTGTATTCATCAAAGTGGACCGGACATCAATTCGTTACAAATTCGTCCGTTTAGTTACAGCTCGTTGAATCAAGGACTCTAAAAGTCATTCTGTATGATAAAAGAAAAAAAAAACTCGAAACAAATTATCCGATTGAACCTGTTCCGTGGACCCCTGAAGAGCGGGTCGCTGTTAAGTGAACTAATTTATACCTGTACCATAAACAATGTGAAGAAGTGGCGATAGAATGTAAATTAATATTTTTGAACAGTCGGCGCCGACGTTAAGGAGTTGTTAACGTGTCAAATAAAGTTTGTACGTGCGAATATCACGCTTGCTTATTCGGTTGCCTGCTGGGTTTACAAGAGTTTTTGTGACATATTGCATATGATGCTATAATTTTGGATGCTGATTTTTCTTAGTGAGGTCAGATCATATTCCAGTACATAATGCAGATATATAAGGTCAAACAGTAAGTATGTTACTTTAGCATTGTGGCTCAGTGGTAGCGTGTATACGTTCTACTCCGCGTCGATCTACGTAAATTTGAATTCCTATAATATGCCTGAACTTTCGGTGAAGAAAAACATCGGGATGGTCCTAGGGCATTTTTGTTAGCCTGGTTACCTACCAGCGTTAATTTGAAAAACTGTCTCCAATGATAGATGTGTGTTCTGGTAACTGTACTTGAGAGTTAGTCTTAGCCTGTTTCTATCCTAGACCACATCGTCACGTACATACAACTCACATGAACACTTAACATGAGCAGAGTTAGAATCAAACGCTAGAACTATAAAGATTAAAAAAATAGATTCAAATGAGTGACAAGGTCTAGAAATAATATACAAAAAACATATTTTTAATAATTCAACCATTTTATTCAAATTCAAACATCCCAATAGAAACTCGATCATTTTTTTTATAACTTTGTTTATAATGTTTATAGTTATTCAACATATTGGTAATTTGTCTCTCTCTTTCTTCGTTTATATTCACTTTACAGTCAGGATTTTATACGTAGCGTTTTAGGGATACTTGTTCTAAATAGGGTAACAACATTAGGTACCATTTACAGTAACTCTTAGGTTTAATGACATCATCCCTTTCATACGCGAGGGCGCAATGAACTCTTAGCATTTAGTAAACGCGTCTGCCCTGTCTATTTCAATCTCTTATGTGGTGTTTTCTACTGATCACTACTCACGAGTCGAGATGGTGATTTGGGTATACAAAACTACGACAGACGTCCAGTAAGAACAATTGTATCGTTTTATGTCAATTTACTGAGTTTTCCTCTATATAGTGTTAGGTCAACGCCACAAGGATTGATGAACTTGCGATCCTTGACACCACTGTTCCATTAGCCATGGGATTGTCCTCGATACGATGTGTCAACGAAATTCTGATTCCTTGACAATTCTAGTATAGAGCTAGTTACTACGCGCAGCCAGTTTGGGTAAAAAGATTTGGCATGCTCTCTGTGATGCAGCGAGTAAATTGAGATACAACGAAATGAATTGTCGCTGAATGAATATATTTTTATTATGACATAACAAATTTAATTATATATTTAAAATAAAAACGATTTCTACAAAGCAATAAAAAAATATGCGTGTACTTACATACGCATTACGTACGGAAACGTTTGTGCGTTAAGCAGTCGATTTTATTATCGATTATCAAGCACCTCCAGCACAGCATACAGAGAAAGTTTCACTTCTCGCTTTGAAATTTGTAAGATAAATAAATAATAATTGAACTAACAAGCACAATTTAACTAAAAAACTAACAAGTACAATTTTATTTTTGTCGTTTGGTGCTTCAATTCAATTTAAAGGCTTTTTAATTTTTAAAAATAATCTCAAGCAGTATACGATTGAAAACAATATTTTTTTTATAATCCATTACTTACTAAATCGGCTTCTGAAGACGTCAATAGAAAAATAATTTACCAATTTAAATACAAATTATGCAACGTTTAGATCTATTTTCAACGTACACAAATTAGTTTCCGTTTGAGTATTATATTATTTAAAAGGTCGTATTGGCCTCATACGGTCGGCGCGGCGCCGCACAATATTCCATTTCGTCGATCAGTGGGGGGTTCGCCTCAATAGTTGCGACAATTAATCAAAGTATAGCAGTGTCATCCGGCATCGCTCAGACCGATAGCATACCAATTTTTACTGTACTTTTTTTAAGGGTACCAAGTATTCATACAAGGATTATGTAATCGCTTCAAGTTGCTTGTTACGCTAGAATTGTTAAAAGAACTTCTTGGTCTGTGGATTTAGATTATTATATCACTGATTTATTTACATAGGGTCTCTTTAATGATCATCATTTCTTAAAAATCAACATCATCCAATATCATTTGTCGAATTATAAAAAAATAAACTACAGCCGTAAATAATAAATTTGAAAATTGTAATTAGATTGTAAATATATTTTTACTTATAAGGAAAACCGTAAAGATAAAACCAGTAATTGTATGTAAAAATGATTACACAAAATCATTATGCCCGTGTTATATTTTTTCATTATTTTCTAGTATCTAATAGGGTTAATCGCTCTATACGCCGTCAGTATCCCTAAGTTACATTTGAATTCATCCAACATTTACAACGTAAGGCAATTGGACAATCTAATTACTTGAATATGGATTAAATTCTTGAAGAAGAACAGAATTTTTAGTCCCATTCCCGACAATTTCTCTCTTTGTGAGTAAAAAGAAACCTACTTATCCCATTAAATTAATTCACTTTGAATGAGACAGTAAAGTATCCATTGAGGATCATAAAAGCTCTTATTTAAATATTGGACCTATTTCAATACCACTTTCCTCGCTGTGATTTTATGTTATATTAAGTTAATTCAATAGTTTTTTATTAATGTAAACAACATAAATTATTCTAAACTCTATTAGATGCCATGGTATGGAGTTCGTTGGGGTATGTTTGTATAATTTTAAATATTGTTATTCAAATCTCTTCTGTGCGTTTGTTATACTATTTTAAAATCAGCATATATTTATTTTATTTGAAACACCTTAAAAACATCATAAAGGGTTATGTTTCATTCACGTTGAAGACATGAATTGCAGTAGGTCTTTTAGTTCAGGGCAGTCAGGGCTTGGCAAAAAGGTATTCTGTAGGTTGCATGCTTGATACACTCTTATCTTAATAATCTTGTAATATCGATTGGAAGCATATGGTTGAAGGCTTACACTTTGTACGAAATGAAAACACAACACATGTCCCATAGTATGTTAAGCTAAAACAACAATTTGCCTAAATTAACGAAAAGGAAAATGATACCTCTTACCATCGCCACTGGTTCCAAAGTAATGGGTATATAAGTATAGATTTCTGTTCTATTAAAAGACAATTTTATCTAGTATCAATCATATTTTGTTCGTATAATAATATATAATGAATTGACATACGCATTATTTTATTCGTAGTCATTTTATTTTGACTTCTATAGATTGAAGAAATGATGTTGTTGAATTACATTTAAATTAACTCAATCAAATCAAACTCGATCAAATTAAACCTTGCCAAATCGATAATGATTTTCACATAAAAGGCGGTCAAATTATCCCGGGGTATTTTAAAGTCATTTGTCATATTGCTCCTGACCGCGAAACGAATTCGGTTGAGTTATTTTCGATCTTTCTCACTTCAGTTTTTTTACTAATAAATAATTTATATTGTGAATTCGTAAAGTAAAAGTAAATACAGTTAAAATTATAACGATTAGGTACTTGTTAGTATAGACAAAAGCAAACTATTTTCTTAAATATACAAAATTAATATAAAGTTAATATAGCATTCCGGTAGGGAATTTTCTAATGCCCGCCTGGCTAGCTACCATCCTCAAGTCGAAAATCTATCACCAAGCACTAAATAGGTGTGTTTCGGCAGCTATACTTGAGAGCTAATTTCTCTTAATATGATGTGATGAGATTTTGCCCATAACGCCAACCTATAAATGAAAACGAAACGAAACATAAATTATAAAAAAAATATAGTTTCTATCAATTTAAAAAAAACGTAAGGATCACGAGTTTGCACTGTTTTTGTGACAATATAAATATATAAAATAATAATATAGCCGATACTAACGTACATATATTATTTGCATTAGTTTTTATACTTTATCTTAGGGTCAAATTTTCAATCCTCAGATTAACAGAGAGACAGCGATTATTCGACAAATAGCATAAAATCGACTTTTTCAATCTTCTGATAGACTTTATTTGACTAATAACCTGACTACCTGAGGAACAACTTTGTCTGTCCCTTCGATGGCCAGATAACGGTTATTCTAAAGACACTTTTGATTTAATGACAAATGCTGTAAAATAAACATTTCTTTTTACATTAGATATTTCTTGATTTTTGTTTTATTACAAAAGAAAAAGTATTATTATAAATTAATAATTGACATTTATGAAAAAAAACAGCGTCGGATCCACGCACGATCTTTTTATATCATATATTGAACGTAAAAGAATCCATTATCGATTTATATTTTTAAAAGAATATGTGCATTATTAACTTTCCATGATAAGAGATAAAATAAGTACATAACAGAAATATTTTTATATCTGTAATATGTTTGTATTTTTCAAATAATCTCACGAACAAGTTAATCTCGGCAGCATTAATATTCGCTGGATATTTTAATTCCATAATAAATAAATTAAAAACTAAATAACCCAAGCACAACAAACTACACAATTAGTGGTCAAAGGTAACCTCATAGTTGCACGTAAGTGTAACCTCAATCGTAAACTAAAAGGGCCTAAAAACTAAACTGACAAAATAAGGAAATAGCCTGTCCTGCCGTAAGTTTTATTTATGCAATATATTTGTGTCACCTTCTTGAAGTTAGCGACAAGTTAGTCGGAACTATCGGTCTGATAGTTAGGATATGTGAAATAAAAGACGATTGAAAAATATACAACTACTGATTAGACTGATAAAGAGCCAAATAACTTTATTCCTTTGATAGTTATTTAGCATTTTATCTGAGTATTGCAAAATCGGCGCTTAATCTATAAAATACAATAATAAACAACATACAAAAAGTATTAAAACATTAATATGACTAATATAATAATTAACGAAATCACTAAAAAATATATATCATTTTGATTTATAATGTATGGTATTAAAGTTATTACCGTCGCGTCCCGATCCATGACACTAAAACCTTTATTGCAAAAATAAATCGAACATTGTTAGTACTAGTACTTATTGTTTTGTAAGTGCAATACAAATCTTGTCGTGATCGTTCATAATACATGAGTTGAGTAATTGCTATGGTCATAGTAGGTAATGCACAATAAACCAGCCACGGTGCAGTGCACACGATAAATTCCCATTTTATTTCTTTGATTAGCTCCAAGCTCGGGTTACTTACTCCGCGGCATTCATGCGAAGAATTTTTTACTTGCAACGGCTGGTGTAGTTTGCATAACATTGAGACCACCCCCTTAAACAGATGTTTATGTACAATATATTGATGCTAACTTTTGCCTTATATGGAAATAATAAGGTTTACATTGTGTTTGAGATTTGTTACACTATTACCTTTATACTCCATATATTTTTCCGTGTCACTTAGTCTTAACTGATTACCATAGTTCTGATATATTTCTATCATTTATCGAAATAGTAATATATTAAATAATTAGTTCACAATTTATTTAGTTCAAAGTTATGAGTTTGTAGAAACTAAGCACATAGTAAATCACTGAAATATCAAATTTACATGTCAATAAATAATTGTGACAAATGTCATAAATTTGGAAAATTACGTACCTCACACCGTTTGACCGATTACCAGGAAAATTAGTAGCTTTAAGTATTTTTTCATAGAGAAGGCTTTTTGGCTATTCTTGATGCGATAGGTGTCATTGTGATCGAGGTGTTGACTACTAGAAAGGTTAAAACAACGTCTGCGCGGTCAGTTAGGATGATATTAAATTAATGAAAGAATATATTATTATAATATAATTCTATTGTATCAGACATCGCAATGCCAATGACCGGACGAAGTGGAATAGACCCTGACTGAGGGTCGAGGTATTTCACAATAAAAAATATATCTTGCATAATTAAATTCTTTAATCACATTCATATTTGAAAATATTGTTCTTTGTTTTATTAAAGTAATTTGAAACAGTTTCCAAATTCCTTTGGGGAAAATATTTCATCTCATTTTATTTTACTCGAAGTATAAATTGCAAAAAAAAACTTCAAACAATGGGAAAGGGTGGCGAGCCGTTTGAGATTACAAGATAATATGAAAATAAAAGAAATTCGTCAAGAAATGAGGAAAGAGGAGGTGGAAGTTGGCAGTTTTAATTTTAAAGTTTCGCGTTTCGCTCCGGCTTGCAACGTTTAATTTCCTGTGGTGAAATTATCAGGAAGAACTAAGCTAGAAAGCTTTAAAAAGAAATCACTTTAGTGCAGCAAAGGCTTTAGCGTAAATTGTTCTTTAGTGTACTTAACTACTTCAACTCACATTTTGAGTTTATTATACCGTAAAACAAACAGTTTCGTTTAAACTATATTCTTTAAGTAAAAACTATTCGTGTTCATTTAGAAGATAAAGTAGCTACTTTATCTCATATGTTTTAAAATAATTTGTCTAGCTTGAACAATAATTCATTTTCTTTTATATCATACTTTGTGAGGTTGGTAACTGATGTTAAATGATGATATATGTTTAGTTACTTATAAACAAATTTAAATTACAGGTTAATTTAAATCAAAAAGTCTAGATTAGTAATCTAATACTGTATGCATTTATTTATGTTTGCATTGATTTAATAAGATTAGAAATTTTGTTGTTTTCAATGTAAATTAACGTGTTTTTTAAACAAAGTTTAGTTAGTTACTTATCTATCTTTCATTTTTGAATTAATTTTATAATCACTTTAATAAAAATAACTATTTCGTGATATGGATCAGCGATTCGAGTGTTTACATCGAAACAATTTAGAAAGATATGTATGTATAGTTATTTAATAGGTAAAACGAGTAACAAGCTCGAATGTTACCTAATATCTGTCATGAAGTGCAAAAGTTTTTCGCTTCGTGTGCATCGGAGTTGTACGTTAGTTTTATCTCAATGAGGTGCTTAGTGCGAATGACGAAGACTTTTACTTGTATGTTAACAGAAAATACTTTATAAGATCACAGTAATAGTTCGCTTAATGAGCCTTTGTTAGAAGTAGCACATAACGTCTTTTTATCGTTTATAGCTTTAGTGCTATGGCTACAATATCACCTGATCTTAAGTGACGATGTAGCCTAAGATGGTGACACGCTAAGCTTAGTAGGAAAACTGGTTCTCAAGTACAGCTGTCGGAACACACCTATAGGTGATTGCAGACAGATTTCCAACTTGATGGTGGTAGCTAGCCAAGCGGGCATTAGAAAGTACCCCACCATCATGCTCTATGGTTTTGGGTTCTTTAGTATATTATGATGGTAATGTAATACTGAAATTCCTCATCAGGAACATAGGACTCGCGGAAGAAGCTACCATTTAATTCGATCGTACGCGGCATCTTTCTGTACTTTTCGAACGAGACCAGTTGAAGCTGACTCTTTTTCAACAGAGCGCCTCCAGGTAGTTCCCGCCCTTGTATTACTACTTAAACTGCCATAAGAGACCTTGTTTGGACAAGTAGTAATCAGGTCTTTACAACACATGTCCGAGCTAGCACCAATTAATAAAAAGTATTTTTTTCGTCTATGGGCTTTTGGTCAGTCAACCTTGCGTTAAAGATGGTAAGTGGCCAAAATAATTCCAATTTGAGTATGCTTCATAGACATTTTTTAAGAACACCTTTAGTTTGTTTGGTTGTTAAAGAAGAACTGACTTGGCATTCGAGTTGAAGACTCTTTAGTACCTATATCCCATAGGTAAAAGTTATACATTCGTTGGCTTCTAATATAACCGCGTTAATAACTTGTAATATTATTGCTATGCAAAGTTTATGTGCACTTAATCGATATTTTAAAGTCAGAAGGGTGTAATGTAGAAAAATAATGATTAGATTAACTATTATGTACGCTGACAACTTTTGTAGATTTAGGATTACACTTCGAAGATCGTTATCATAATTAATGTAATTCGTTATCATATTGCTGTATACTAAGCCTTAATAAGTTTAATATACGACTAATTTAAATTCGCCATCACTGAGCCCTTTATAATTGTAGGATTTTCATTACTTAAGCATATAATTTCTTAATTACATTTAACACCGTGTCACAGTGAGAATATGTTTTAAATTGTGAGATCACATAATACATCGTTGTTTTTGAAGGTACAATATCTAAAAATATGTGTTCTTATTATTAATAACTGAATAAATATATATCACATGCTTTGTACAACATCTAAAACTTGCAGGTAAATTAATCCGTCCAAGATGAATACGGAATAATATAATAATTTTGCCTCTAAATTCGGCATATATGCCGAATAAGATCGCGGACCGATTAATAGCGTCTTAACAGCAGCAGTAACAAAAGGTATGTGAGATAATTTAATTATATAATATAAAGAAAACCGCAATGAAGCTGTTAATCTTTCGATACACTGCGAGAATAATTACCAAACAGATCAAACTTATTGATTTCTTAGTTTTTCTAGGACAGGTTCACGATAACATTCAAAGTACGATATTTTTTGAGCCGTTTATAGGGAAAGTAGTGCTAATAGCCACTTTAGTAGTTGAAAAGAAGCAATGATGGCGGCAGCAGTAGCGTGTACGGACACGGCGGCGATTGACGTGAGTTTGAATCTTTACAATGAGCCTCAGCTTTGGGTGAAGGAAAACAACGCAATGAGACCACAGAATGGTGGTAGGGCGTTTTCTGTGATGGCTAGCCTATCACCTTAAGTTGAAAATTTGCCGCCAAACATCTATAGGTGTGATCGGGCAGCTGAACTTGAGAGCCAGTGTTCCCACTAGGCTTAGCGTACGGGAGATACTTTATTATATATACTATTAGTAGAATCATATAGTAGTTCTAAGGTCTAAGGAAAAAAAATACATTAGCATATACAGAACAACTTCTAGTGTTATTTATATGATTGGCAAGTGAATGGGAATTAATTTAGTTTATTTTCCTATAGATGCATATAAATCCACTCAATTGTTCGTGACCGCATTCTCTGTGGACTTCGCTTTATTACATTCGATGCGTCTGGTATTAATTGCGCCATTAACTTATTAAAGTTGAATCTACTCAATTAATGCTTGTCATATCTAGAGTATTCGAGTAGTCATTGCAATTAATGACCGACGATCATAAATTAAAAAACGTCCTTTTAGTTATATCGAAGTTTCGTTTTTAAGAAATCTTTTCGGTTTCTCTTTAATTAGGTTACGCTTTATTCTATAAGTTTACCAATTAAAATATTATAATGTTTGAAATGATATTAAAAAGGCTACAATGAGGACTTTTATAATATAGTTATTTACCAGGAATTTCAATCATGTAAGATTGTAACATTCACAAAATTTTAAAATAATAGTAGGAATATTATTTCACCTATAAATATATACTCGTATTATCACATCAATGATTGAATGAGAGTTGTGTGAGTACTTCATCTACATAATATTAAAATATAAAATGAGTTAGCATTTTGTCATAAAATACAGTGAAATGATATATCAAGTATGTAAAAACTAATTCTATTTAATAAACAAGCCCATATCAATTCCGCGGTAGGTCTCTCATTATCGGTCCAAGACCTAACCGATCAAACCGACGCATTATGTTCCTAAACTAGATTAAGGACGACACAAAGCTTAGTGCTTGAATGCTGGTAACTCGAGCTGGCACACAATGCTGGCTCCTTATTGCTCGGCTCTTAAATCGTAGTGCGGTTTCAATGCGAGTGCCGCTGACGTTAAATTATTGTCGCTGTGCAACGCTACACCGGCTGTGTTCTGCACGTGTAGGCTCACTAGAAATTCTATTAAGATTAATCTGTGTTTATTAATATTAAGTGTAGTATTATATTGCAGTTCGGCGACGTTTTAAATGTCGACAAAACAACAGCTGATGTCCCTCTGCTTCTTAGAGTGAATCTCCATCTAGTAAAAGGTGGCAGTCAGCTTCAATATTAAGAAGAAAGAGTTTTGACTACTCTGTAATTATTTACAATAGAGATACTAAGTTCAACAAAAAAATGCCAGTATTTGAACTTTTACATGCAAATTTTAAAATTTGCCTGAGTGTACTTAACGCGTTTACAGTTTTATTTCTAAGTACCTTTTCATTTTGTTTATACCTCGTAATTTCTTTGATATGAACTTAGAACAACAAATTTTCAACTTAAGGGTGATACCTATCTACGCAAACATAAGTATTAGAAAATGTCCTATCGCAATGCTTTATTTTTAATGTTTTCTTTCTCCTAAATCACATTTTAGAATTTATAAACACGTAATTCGTTCATAATGGATCAATGGTCAATAATGGAGTAAAGACACAGAATATATTCAAAGAAATAACTGTTTTTTTACTTGACAAGTAATTTAAACAATGCTTCAGGTACTTATATGTCTGTACGAAAGTCATGTCATTATTTCTAAGAGAGAGCAGGCTAACGAAAGTCAAGGTCAAAGGTGTTCACAATTATCTACGTATGAATTTGTGTCAAGTTTAGTGAATTATCGTTGTATATCACCGTATGATTTCTATTTATAATAATTACGGCATTTAACCAACGCTATAGCAAGTGTAGGTACGAGTATCTCTGTAGTCATTACTTTACGATTATCCAAAACTTGTTCTTAGGTTGATTTGAAACATTTTTTCTATTTCTGCGTCTTATCGCGTCATAAATAAAATTGAAATTCCACCAACCAGTAATATTAGCAACGGTAAATATAAAATTGATGTAATTAAAAATAATACGTGATCATGGTTTGTTCGTACGTACCTAATGATATTTTTGTCTTTTATAATATACGTAGGTACAGATTTGTCTTGATTGTCTTGAAATACGAATTTAATTATTAAATATATCCTATATAGATTTGTGGAATAATTATTAACGTAATTATTTAATTAAATATACAATGCTTGTTGTTTTGTTTCTTTTTTACTGCCGAATGCATTTGATTGAATGGGATTAGAATAATCGATGTTCAAAAACTTTATTTTGAAATACATTTTATTATATTGAATGCTGAAAAGTACATAAATGACGAAATAATTATATGAAATTATATATTTAAAGTGGATAAAATGTAAAAAAAATATATTAAAATTCGCACTAAGCAGGGAATTAAACAAACAAATAATTAAATCATTCAGCTTAATTAGGTAATTAGTATTCGAGCACAAAATAGGTATTTATCCTTAATGACTGCAGTACCTCGTTTACCGTAATATAAATATACAAAATGTTAACAGGCGATTATCGCTAAATCTGTATACATCATATTATATACAAAATAGATACAAAATTATAACAGGTGATTATCGCTAAATCTGAATACATCATATTATATACAAAATAGATATTATTGTAAAGAAAGGTATTTAGCGGTATAAAGTTGTATTCTAATGTTATATTTATTATAAAATAACTATGCTCCATAGTTTCATACAATCGTTATTCTTATTTCACGTACCTAATTGCCTACAGCTTGCCAGATTGCTTAACGTTCATGGTTATGTCTCAGACCCCTAGGTTGTAGCGTGAAAGTTATATAACCTTTCTCATGGTAGTTCCAGAATTTAGGGCGTTCAAACAAAAAATAAAACAATCCCTTGAATTGCATACTATTAGATAGGCTGTGATATTATTATACATAAAAACATATTTTAAAAATTATTCAATTAATTTATCTAATAATTAGTTATCACTTATCATTAATATAATTATGATACTTAGTCCTTATTAATAATGGTGACCCTGAAGTCAAACTGATCGTCTATGTTGGGCGAAGTTCGAACTAAATAATTTAAATCAATCATTCACGATCATAGTATAATAATAACTGCATATCGATTTTCGGTACAAGAGGCGGACTATGTAATTTGCTTAATTGACTACAAGTAGATCATACATTAACAAAATACCGTTAACATTTTTTAATTGCTTAAGTACAGTCACGTTTCATTACCTATAAGCGCGGAAGGTGGGAATGAAGACAAAACAGCAACAAATTACGTTGCCTGGAAGAAAATAATTTATTAATTAATGGAAGTGAATTCTTAGTAAACGTCTGAATTAGGAAGCGTATAGACTTATCACCGTTCGTGATTGTTGGAAATAAATGTATCGGATATACAATTTATTGGATTTGATTCGTAAATTAGATTTTAATGTCGTCTTACTCATAGTTTGTTAAACATAAGCAAAAAAAAAATCGACAGTGATTGTGAACTCGGGAGTTTCGGTCAGAGATCTAATTTTGATTGCAAAACGTCAACATCTAACTAGAATAACGGTACAGATGGCAAAGCTTTTCACTCCTCGCTTAATTTCTTACTTATGTTAATATTAAATTTATCCCCAAGCACTTATCGGTGTGTGTTTAACGGCTATTCCTGACAACTTATTTTATTTCAACATTGTTTACGTCTTGGAATATGATTTTAATCAGGTACGATAGTAATGAAAAATATTAAATTATTAATTTAAAATTAATAAAAATTATTAATTTAATTTAATTACCCTCCTTTATCTGTAACTGTTATCCGTTATCTCTATCAGTAACTGACTAAAATATTTTTAATAGAGGCTTACTTCCTCCGCTTAGGTCAACTAAATTAATTATTATTGTACTGAGATATTTATAGCTATAACAATAGATTTCTACATAAGTACATAATGAAGCTACAATGTTCTACAAAATTAATTCTTTATAATACTTATGATAAAGCATTCGAACTAAGCGGAAGATAAAAAATAATGTTTGTAGAAAATGTATTTCCTACAAACTTCTTCTTCTTTTTGTGTTAATGTGTTTTTAATTGTAATTAAACAGTCTGAATTTTTCTTCTATACATGAATAACAGTACAAGATTCCAAGAAATATATTTAGACAATGATAGTGAGACGTCTCCTTAGACCGTCTTAAAACGCAGTTCCAAATTAAAGACGACATTTCAATTACATTCTTGTGCAACTATTGTCCCTGTGTCTCGACTGTACCAAACACAGTGTGCGCTATTTTCCCGGAAGTTATTTTTAAATTGTTCACAGTACACGTAACGATACCGTCACGATTTTTGTAAAATAATTACAGTGTCTTATAATTAATTATATTAACAGACTTTAAAAAATGAAAGTTTTCTCTTTTTCCGACACTAAAGGACCGATTTTTATGATAATTTTACTGGGAAAATCTATATAGGTACTTATGGGAAGGTTTTAGTATGTGACATATTAAGATACCATTCATTTGTAAGAGTACTAAGCTCGGTGAAGTTGTCAAAGCATCTAATGGCTTCAGGGTCCTTTAGACTGAACGGGAAGACGGGAAAATCTATCGAACAAAAAAAAAAGAAATTTTTATGGACTTACAGATCATTCCAATCGCACATGAAATGGGTTCTTTTTTTAAAAAAACCCTTTTGAAGTTTAGCTTTCATACGGACGATACGTAATGGTATAAAACATTTAGTGTTGCAATGTTCTTCCTCGCTTCGTTTCAATCACTGCAACTGCGTGTAAATGTAACACGCATATTTATTTAATACCGTATTTGTTAAATAATACACTTATGACGTCTTCTAAGTTATTTAAGTATTTGACTATAGGCGGTTATTCCATTATCAATGATTATCGGGAAACTCTGCCAAGTGCTTAGGATGCCTGCAGCTTGTCAATGTGTTAGGCGGTATATAATCATGTGTTTCTATTGAGAACGTGCCTTGGCACGGACAGGGTGGAAACGAGTTACGAAAAGGTTTCCGTAGATAATTATACTAGAAATAATATTAGTTGTAACACCATACCATTCAATAACATATATTATTTTAATATTGAATCTATTTTTGCCTTTTAAATTATACTTCTGTTGGCGCGTTTAGTAGAGGTTTAAATTGAGAACTGTAGTGTGTGCGTGTTGCGTGAGGTGAGTAGTCACTACGCCGTGTTTCGTTAAAAAAAACACTGCGTGCGCGTCATGTGACGAAAGTGCGACATGATGATAATGATGATGATGATAATAATGTGAATTTATTTTGTTTAATTTTTCAAATGTAATTTTACTTTGTATAAATAAATATGATTTTAATTTGATTTGAAAATGAATTCACATTATTATCATTGATGGCTTAACTTCATCATGTTGTTGAAACGCGGTATAAAGTTTTTGGAGTTATTTTTGTATTTTAATGTTACATAAGTAGGTTGTACACACTTATTTAAAAAAAATCAATTAAATTTAGATAATAATAAAATCGTTACGTTAATTACAAAACTTCCTACATAATATAGAAAATTGTATAAGTCTAAAGCAATACATTTCAGTAATTAAGATCGAGCTGCAGCTTTCACTACTTCAATAAAGGACGTAAAATGTTTAGGTACTTCGGGCGGGTGTCGTAACTCTCGCAATTAAGTCGAATTAAAAATAAAGTCCAAAGAAACCAGTACAGCTGTTGATTAAACGCCATCTAGTGGGGTCCCCATCAATAACAACAGTTTAATTAAAGAGTTTTATTCGCGCCCGAATGGCCGGGACTCCAGTCACGGCTTTCAATTCTCTTCATTATTATTATTATTTTCTTAACAGAATTGACATTGAGGTTTGCCGCTAAATAGAGCTATGAAACTTAATTGTTACTTTAAATTGTATGCTGTAGCCTGATTTCATTTAGTGATTATTTTTAAGTGAAGGTATTTTATTTCGGCCACTTCGGTACGTTGTTAAGACCAACAGCTATCGTTGTAAAAGGATACCTTGTCAGTTGGGAACGTTAGCAACTGTACAGAGTACTAGACCAGATTAGTCTTCTTCTCTCGTGTCGTTTTTTTTTAATATATTTTTGTTATTATAGTTTTTTATTAGCCATATCTTTATAAATAATAATATTAATTATAAAACGTTTTTAAAAGCAAGCTTTTTTATTTTTGTATTCTTTTCAGCAATCCTTTTATTTGATATTAATATCATGGGTGTGCATAAAAATAACTGGTCCGCCATCTTTGGGGGTACGCCATATTGGATTTAGAATGACGTCACTTATCTAATCATGCATTGTCATCCAAACTGAAGTGTATGAAAAATTTCAGCTTAATCACTTGGGGATGACGGTTTTAAAATTCAGTTGCAATATTTGACCCATACTAACAAGGCAAATTAAATAAAAGCTTGTAAAAATAAAATGCTGTTCGTTGGTATGGTATAACTTGAGAACGACTGGACCGATTTGGTCAGTTTTTCTCTTTAAATGTTAACAATATAGCTCGTATAAGGTTTTTAGAAGAAGGACAATTTGAGAAGCCACTGAGAAAATTTAAAAATATTGATAAAACTGAAATAGATTTGTCTATTGAATTTTTTATGAACTCGGGATCATAACTGCCTATTCGAACGATACATATGCGCAATTTTTATTTTGTTTTGTTTATTATGATCTTGGAAAAGTTTACAGGAAACAAAAAATTCGGGATAGGTGGCGCTGTGGTCGATTTATCGACTATTAGTAAGGTCAGAACGATGTCTGTCTGGCCACATAGTTTTAAATAAAATTAACTTGAGCAGTGGTGAAACAATTTGCCAGTCAGTAAAGTTAGAGTGTGACTGATTGTAAGTAACGCAGGCTCTTTTTATACATATCACCACAAGTTTACCTCATGTCAGCGGTTACTGTATTTTAAATCGGAATAACTAAGTTCGTATCGGGATAAGGACGTAGATTCTTAGCTATCGCCACTTTTCAGGATTGATTATGTATTGTTCCTGATTTTTGATGACAGGTAATTGGAAGTAGTATAACAGTTTATAGGTTACTGTAGATTGAGTTTCTTGCCGACTCTTCACGATAACTGTGATGTTTTCTGAGACGGTGGTAATAATGTGTCGACATTCATAAGTGCCTTCTTAGGTGAAATATTTGATTGCGTCTTTTTTATTTTAGCATGAAGCTAAACATGTTTAAAGGCTAACTAATATGTTCAGTAATAATGACTTCAGTTAGCCCTTGAAGTATTTATTTATCCTTTTACAGTGAAATTAATAATTAGGAGTTAATTACTACGTCGTAATCTCCATTTCATATCGTGGGGAATTATCATAAAAAAAGCATTATTTTCTACTCTAATTTGATAAGGGAATAATAGCCGCACATTTGAGAAGATAACGATAGAATTTATTACTTTTGACCTATCAACGCTAATGCTCGTCCAGGAAACGAAATTAGAAAATAACAATTAAATGGAATTTAATGGAAGGAAATTTGTTGTTATTTGCATATGGAATGCATAAAATGTGGTGATTGTACCATAATTTTTGTCCGTTTATTGCGTCCGTTCGCTGCTACAATTTGTGTTTCAAGATAAAAAGAATACTTTTTAACAAGGGAAAACGGCTAATTGTCTGTTTATGCTTAGGACTCTTTTCTTGTCAATTGTAATTAGCTTCCACCAAAATGTTGCAAAAATAGTGTTAAAAAAACATAAATTCTTATCTTCTACATGAAAGTAATGGCGTACGTAATGGCTTTTCTCCTGATATCTAGATGTCAGATGAGAACTTTCGATTGACCCTAGAGATATTTGTCTTTTAGATTTCGTAGGTCAAGTTATTTTTACAAAAATATTTCACATCTATATTAATAAATCTGTAATTCTTTCTGTACATACAACGTTTCCAAATTTTCTCATATCATCTAAAAATATTGTAAATGTCACTGATCACGAACTTGACAATTAGAAAAAAGTGTCTGTTAGTATGGTCAGATTGAACTCAAAACTGGCTTTATCGATTTTTATGCAATTTTGTAGACGGGTAGTATATGTAGTTCCTTAATTTATTGGCTATTAGATTTTTGAATAATATGAGTAAAAATAAGATTACGAGACGAAACTTCTTACTGCGCAATAAACACGTGCAGAGACGCGGGGTACCGCTAGTTTGAATCAAACAAATACACATCTATCGACTTAACACTCAATTTCAAAAATCATTTTTGAGTAAACAATTTCTTTTAAGGAAAAAAAAATCCGATGAGGCTGTCCAAACCACCTTCAAAGATTTTATTGATTCTCGCTCCCACAATTTTTTCAGTAATGGAATCAATGAACTACCTATAAAATGCCGAAAGTTTATAGATACTAGTAGTACATACTTCGATTGATTAAATTTATAATTTCATTTTTTTTGTTTTTCTTTTTCCATATAAAATGCTAATTTCATATGTAATACTAATGCCTACTATACAAGATTCTAATTTTTAAAGTAAATTTACAGTGCAAAATAAATTTAAATTCAAATTAAATAGTCGTAATTTACGGGATAGATGGCAGGTAACGTCATTGACATGGTGAGGGTCCGATATTTTTTTATTATTATCGTCAAAAACAAGATAAAAGGCGAAAGTGTTACTATGTTACATTGTAGCCAAGAAATAAAATTGATAAGACTTGTGTTTAAAGTAATTTTGTCGTGGGATCGGAAGACCGTACTAAAAAGTTCTCAATGCAATTTTATGTTTTATTAACCGATTGCTTTTCACAGTTACTTTTAAAGTTTTCTTGTCGATTTTATTCATTATTATTAAACATATTAACATATTTTGACGTTTATAAGTGTTATTGCTATACGTTCGTTTTCTTATCGACAATAGATGACTCGAAAAACTTTCAACGGATTGTCGATAGACCAAATTATATCGGTAAATATTTTGTGTATACTGAATCTTAAAATGTAAACGTATGGCAAAATACTATAATAACATATATATTTGTGGGGCACTGTGTCACTCAACTGGAACCAAGGCAGTAATAGAACGAGTCGGTTCTCCTCACGTAATAATTTTATGAATGTTATGAGATACACGTGCAAAAGATACGACGTTCAGCAAGTGAAATGTACTGAATCTATTCATCGTTACATTGGAATAGTATGGATACGTCAATAACAACATGTAATTGTTAATGTATTGCTAAGCCACCTACTTTGTATAGAGGTCGATACACCGAAATAAAACATTAAAAATAAGATTAACACCAACGTCAACTAGATTCGTAGTTGATTTGTCTTAGTTTGCCACTTCAGCTACTGTAAGTTCGTTGTAATTATTCGCCTGTTAATGTGATATGGACTGAATTGTAACCAACAATATGATTTGGTCCTTGTTGGTTCTACAAGTCTGTTTAAAGCTAAAGTTTAATAATTTTGAAATATCAAGGGAATAAAGATTTATAGTTCTGAAATTATGTACATATAACTAGCGACGCCCCGTGGGCGTACATGGCTGTACATGCGTAAAAAATTTCATCAACATCGGTTAAATAGTAATCACATATATTTTTACGATTTCTAAAAGTGTTATTTATTCACAATTCTTTTCGGCTATCAATTACGGAGTTATATACGCAACCTTTTTTTTTAATTTACTGAAAACGGCTGTGAATTAATAACATTATTTTTTGATTTATATCTAATAGTAATATTAAGAATTCTTGTAACCTATTAATTGATCAATGATATAAGCTTCTTTTTATTGTTGTTATTTTATAGTAGCTCGGCACATTGACTGTACTGTCCCTGATCAAAAGAAGAAAACGAAATAAATCTTTAAAAAATGTAGAAATCGTGTACAAAATATCATAAAAATCGGTCTAGCCGTTTTTGAGATAAATCCGGACAAACAAAACAGAGAGACGAAAAAATTGTAATGTCATATCCGTGATCTTTTACAAATTATATGTATATGTAGAACTACAGATTTATTCCTATACATTAAAAAATGATATAATTATAAATATTTTTATTTAAAATAATATATCATTGACTGGATAATGTAAAATGTTAAAGATATTTGTATGGACTTGCATAGTCCTTTTTATAAACACAGTTCAGTTACAGCTACAAAAAGTTTAAAACTATTGAATAATAATATTTTTTTGCAATTCTCCATTTTCCATTAGAGTTAAAGAATACTTACAGAACATAAGGAAAAACTAAATGAATTTAAAAATACCATACCTTGTCCATAACAACCTATCATACAAGTGATAGTTCGCCCGCAAAACTGAGAAACTACAACCATATCTCAGAGCTTTTTAAAGTGCCTCTTCAAACAGTCACAAGCATTTACGTTGAAAGACTTTCATCACTACTTTGTTATTTAAATAACAATAAAGAGTTTTATTTCTGTACTCTTTAAACGAACAATAGTTGAGTTGAGTTTTTAATAAAATAAATTAATACAAATATGCAAACGAAAAATTTGGTTACGATTTAAATTTATATTAATTATATTTTTTATATCTATACTATAATACCATTATAAATAAGTAAAGTTTGTGAGTATCTATATTTGTAGGAGATAAGTACCTAATCTCTGGAACTACTGGTCTTATTCTATAAAGTTACAATATCCCGTAGTTTTTATTCTTATTAAATTTTGTATTTTTAATTCCCGAAGCAAAAAGTGGGGTGTTATAAGTTTATCTTGTGTATATGAGTGTATCTATGTTTCTGTTTGTGGCATCTTAGGTCCCAAATGGCTCAACCGTCATTGTTCTAGTTTCTTTTTAAAGAGTGTTTTTAGCTATGATTGAAGAAAATATGTTCTGCCGTTTGAAGGTTGTTAATTCTATTCTAGTTGATAAATGGATGTGAATCTTTGACAGATCCAATCGACTCGAAATTTGGATTTCTGTTATTTCAGTGATTACAACATTGAACTGATGCTGCAGCATCATCTGGGTTCTGCAGGATACCTACTCTTCACCAACTTACAATAGAGATATCGTGTTTGAGCTTATTAGAATGGTCTCATTAAACAGGTTGCTTGTGTCGAGGATTTATTAAATTTGTATTAAAGCGAACGAAGTCGCGGGTTGTCGCTTATCTGTTGTAATATTCTTTCCTATGTAAGTACACAAATAATTAGTAATAGAAGCATTTTAAATATTGTAAGAATTCCATAAAATTAATTATATATTTTGTATAGTTAAATTATAAAAACTACTTGTACTTCCTCAAGTCATATCCAGAATGGATATTTCTTCGGTGCCAATTATTCTAAAATAATGTCACAGCGATCACTTATTTAAACTATGCAGGTTACCTACATGCATGTGTTTATTGTTATTTTGAATATGTTCCAAACAGTTTCTTTCTCACTCGTTAGTTAGTTGGTCGAAGATGTTTTTTTAGAAAAAAAAATGATTTCTCTGCAAATTGTTAATAATTAATTCTTTACATTACAATCAAATATTGGTTTAACCATATTGAGGAATATAATTTGGAGTTATTGAGTTATATATGACTATTATGTTGTATAACTGCCCCACCCACGTGACTCAACTTTTTATGACAATTGATTGTGTTATAAATAACAAATGACTAGACGTGTTTTCTGCCAATTATTTAAGTCATATATATTGTATTTTACTTTCCTGTTTAATACATATACATATAGAGATACATTCATTAGAGCTTGATATCCCACCTACACACTAATAAAGATTTTTATTTAATAACACCATAACGAGGTTGTAAAGCGAGATGTTATAAATAATAAAAACAACGATTCTACGATTCTACGATTTATTTGAATTTTATAATGTTCGGCCAAAATGATAATGTTAAAAGAACTGGTTTTTACCAAACTGTTTATTATGGCAACCAATTCTATAAAAAAGAGTTTGTTTTATCTTATTAAATTAATCCTTCAGGAGAACTGAAGAGATGGGTGCTGACTAATTAAACTGCGGAACTAACCATAATAATTAGCTCCAATAAAGAAAAACAATATTTAAATTATTTTATTGCACATATTCGAAATCTAGTCTTAGATTCAAATAGATCTGATGAGGAACATCCGATTTCAATTGGCTCGTGTCTCAGCATGTAATGTTTCTTTTTTTAAATAGTAGCACTGAAATCGTGTGATCAATTGTCCATAGCTTAACGCCGGTGTCATACCGGCCTACGTAAATAGAAAGTAAATACGCACCTATTGATCCCCAAATGTCTAACAGTATGCCTCTTCCCCTGTGAAATCACAACGCCAAATAGATTAAAAAATCTGACAAGAGTTCTGTTATAAAAAAAAATTGGTCATAATAAGACTTGCTCAAGTACTTCTAGTAGTTGAAACACGGAGAAATAATTTAAAACCTAATGTGTTGGTACAATTTATTGCTAAAAATAATTTTATCGCTTATTCGTGAGGTTATTTACTAAATGCGGAAAATAATATTTGGTAATCATGTAATTTGTTAAGGTATTATCAAATTAAAAACCAAGAGAGGTAAATTTATGTATTGGATGACATAATTTTATAACTTTTAGAGTTTCAATAAATCATTTCAATATATTATTTAAATCCTTGATAATAAAATGTTAGGTGGTAATTCTATTTTTTTTATACTACAAAGGTGGTAAACAGACTTACGGCCCGCCTGATGGTAAGCGGCTATCGTAGCCTATGACCGCCTGCAATACCACAGGTATCACAAGCGCGTTGCCGACCTTGAACCCCCCACCCCAAGGAGCTCTGGAAACCCTACTCACAGCAGAAACACAACACTCGATCATTTGTCTGCGATCTTCTGTAAGGTGGAGGTATTGCACAAGTCGGGCTGCCCACAGTAGAGAGAAATTTCTCTTAATTCAATACAAGAATGGTGTAATTTGAACTTTGATTTATTATCATATTCAGTTTTTTTTATGTAGACAGTTACATTGCTAGGCCTGGCGTGCTACCGTTTCTGACTAAAACATGAGTTGTGATTGTGATCATAACTTAATAATAAAAATTAGTCTTCTTTTCAACTACATAAGTTGAGGTTGTTAAGTGATCATGCAACATTACATATAACTAACTTTACGGTTTTACTGCGTTTAATTTTTTCAGTTCTCGTCGTGCGGCCAACCCACTTTGGGCTTGGTGTTAGCCTGAGGGGCCCTGGAGCCTTTACGGCTTTTACAGCTTTACCGGGCTTGGCGGCCAACCCACCCTCAACCCCCGATACCATACGCTGCGACACAGGCCTATAACCAGCATTATTAATTCGTTCTCGTTTTGCGTATTTTCTGATATACAGTTTGTATGGTAATTGCTTAACTTTTAAGGGTTGTAGCGTGTTGTTAGACCTTCCTTAATAAATAGGCTATAAAATGTCTTTAGTTTTTAAATCTGTCTTGTAGTTTCATAGACTAAAGCGTTGAAACAAACAGTCTCTTGACCTGTACAATACTAGTATAAATTATAATACCGCTTCCGACTCCTGGACTAAAGCCTCTTTTCGGGGAAAAACTCGGACTTAATCACCACGGTAACCTCTCATTTATTAAGGATTTCAAATATCGTGATATATTTTATTTAGGACTTACTTCATAGTTTGCGTATTTTTAAAGACATATTTTTTATCTATTAAATTTGTTTTCGCTGTTTCTAGCTTAAACCTAAAATGTTGTTTTGTCGATCAATAAGAAATATATTTTTGTATCCTAGCACATGATATTTCAAAGAGAAAAGTTATAAAATGGACAGTAGTACTTACTTTAAAAAAGACTACAAAGGCATAACTAAATTTACATTATAATAATACAAAATGTTGTTTATAAGTGTTAATGCATTTGCAACTTAAGCTCAAGAAACTCCATGCCACAACTAAATTAAACATACTAGTACGTAATTCATAATACTAATTCGTAACGGGTACCAGGTGAACTGGAATACAACCCTACCATCGGCTCAATATCGCAAGGAATAAAGTGAGAAATTTATGACAGCGCCACTTTTACCTTTACACACCGTTTCCGTTGCTAGACCTATTCTATGTACTTAATATAACCAGTGTCTGTGTACTTAATATATCTTCTGTCTGTGTTTTATTAACGTAAAAAGTTTTATCTGCTTCATTATAATATCGACTAATTTATCTATTCAATTATATAATGTTACTTCTACTAACCCATCTAAGGATTTGTGGAGGTACATACATTTACCAAATTTAAAAGAAAGGCTTTTTGAATTTGAGGATTATACATTTTCTTTTTTATGTTGCTGTCACAGTATAGAAGATATACCAATTTTAATTAAAATAAGAATACATTTCTTATGTAATACACGACAGGAATTAGAATTTATTCAATTCAAATTATAAACGTCAAGATATTCATATTTTCTTTATTACATGTTCGGCATGATTTTCAACTGATTCTAAGTATAGTCTATGAAAAGTGGTAGATGCTAATAGATGCTGGCTTATTTAGCAGTCATCGAGTCATCTTCTCAATGAATGTGTGGTGATTCAAATGCAATGGTGCCTTAACAATCCGTCATATCAGTTACTTTTTTGTTATTTACAAAGATCTACTCGTGCTGATTGAATTAGCTCGGTGTCTGTGTTTGTTATTTTTATTTCATAAACTTTATTATCAACTAGCTGTGTCTCACAGTTTAATTTGTATAAAAGAACAAAAAGAAAAGATAATGGAAAATTAAAATAATTCAACACTCTGTTCGGGTTTATGACTATAGGTATAGTGGCGCGAACGAGCTGTGTGAGTGGTGACGCATAAGTCTGGCCGCCCGATAAAAATATCTTCTGTACTCTATACCTAGTGATGTATTATAAATCATTTTTTTTTTTATTATACGCGGGTGAAACCGCGGCACACAGCTAATATTATGTAAAAAGATGAGTTTGATATCAAAATAAGTTTATAAGTGTTGTAAACTATACTGAGTGATATTTTGCTGATAATGAGTTTGACGATATATCATACTATGTAGATGATTATAATACATAGTACGAAATTATTATACGTAATTATTATTTTATTATTACGACATTATTCGACGTATGTTCGAGTAATTATAGTAACCGCGTAACTCGTAGAAAATTACGTACCCATAATAATTCTAACAAGGTACAGTACTTTCTCTTAATTGCCTTCTCACATACATCTATATTATAGAACGGTTAAGGTGCTTGGATAAAATGGTGTTCTTTATTTTAATGCTTATAGGTCTACCTCTATTTAGTGAATATTTACACTGAAGGAAGTTTCTGAAGGTTAAATTGTGCTCTATGCTTAGGCAATTACCTCATGTAGCTTTGTAGAACTTCTCATGATATCTAGCACTACGTTTAGAATGTACGAACGTTATTAACTATTTACATCTATATAAATTATATTTATTTTTCTCTACACTACACCATATACTTGGTGTGACTCCCGCTTTAGTGGCACGTTTTGGCGAATCGCGTTTCCTGATCAGCCGGTATTATATCCCGTAATAAAATTAGGGTGGTTAGTATCTGTACCCGACTGAGTCGCGACCACAATAAACCCGTTAAAGTGACTCTATTTTGGTTTGTCGCGTTATGGGATCAGAAGCTTATATACAGTTGCTCAGAGGCGTGCAGGCCGGCATGACAGCGAGACCGACGACAGTGAACATACACTTTTCCATACTACAAAAAAAATTGCCTATCCAACAAAATATTGTTCAATGCTAGAATAAATTCTCTTTGTCGCAGCGATCACTTGTTAAGTTTTCATCGCAATTTAAATTTGCCTGTCAATAAAAATGTCGAATCTGAGAATGTTCGTGTTATTTTCATAAAATATAAAATTAATACATTACAGCTATTTTTCAAGTCGGTGTTTGCGGTTAGAATATTCCTGATAATGTGCCACTGACAATCACCGCAAAATATTCATAGTATCATCTCGCTGAAGCATTAAGCAATAAGGCAGTTTTAACAAATATGTTTATACTAAGTTTGAGAAAAATAATGACGGAGAGCCTGACAGAATACAAAATTGTTGGGGAAAAATTATAGTATTAGTTTTCAATTGTGTTAATTTTGAAAGGAAACGTCCTGCAATGTCAAATCTGTCGTATTTAATTTGTATTTTTTTTCTATAATACACAGCACATTGACTGATGGTAAGCAGAGTACAATCCAAATACAACGGCGACCACCGAGAGATTGAAATACATCGGCGGTCGCCGCTGTCATGCCGACCTGAAAATGTTATGTTTTCAAAGGAAAAGTTATAGAGAACCCTGGACAAGCGGTGACAGCTTACAATCAGGCGGGCCGTATGCATGTTAGCCACAATGGTGGTATAATTTTTTTTTGTGTACTAGTCAAAAATCTAAAATCCATAATGGTCGCCAAAAATTTCTAATGCTTACGACATCGGAACATTCGGAACTATTAGGCATAGGTATCGTAAGTTAAAACAAATGTAAATAAATAATGAGAACCAAGAAATATTCATTGATAAAGAAAGAAATCAAGATGGCAGATATAAGTTTAGTTCAAAATTGGTATGTAAAGGTTCTTGGAGCCCTTCATTTCAAACACAAAATTAGTTTTTTGACGACGGATGATAGATAAACGACTACACTACTGAAGTGGTAAAAAAACAGTGAAACTTATGTTAACTACTCTGGCAACATTATTCACACGGTCGTACGTGTTGTTATTTGGTTGCCAAGGACACACAGCTAAATTCATGTCCCACTTTTGTTGTTCGTAAGGCTCCATCTGCCTTTTTCTCAAATCTGTGATACTATATTGCTATTATATTTTATTGCTGTTATATACATACTTGTTTGTAATTATTATAAAACATCGTATAACCTTACCGAATTACCAGAGATGGAACTACTAACTTCGCTGCAACAATTATGAGTTTTAGAAAAAAATACACACAATTATTTTTGAATTATTTCCATCGTTACCTATACATTTTAGCGAGAGATCAGACGGTATCATTGAAAGCCTTCTCTTGTTTGGCAGATTCATATTACGTCTACATCATCGAATATCAATGTTATTGCGTTTTATTCAATAATTCAAAAAGTATGTTTATTGATCATCTACTAACTATGTTCATAAAATGTATTACAGTATTATATATACATATGTTTCTTTTTTATGTATGCATAACTTAACCACAATTTAATAACCATACAAACGCCCATAAATTTAAAATGCGTATTTAATGTTAAATGTCACTATAAATTATAATCATACAAATTTCATCAAATTTCGTTCAGTAGTTTCTGCGTGATAGGCGTAGAAACAAAACTGTCAAAAACTGTCGAGATAAATTCTGCCCATGATTCTAAACCCCTTTAGTATTTATTCTCAAATATCTTAATGTACAAATTTAGACTCTACTGTTTTAATATAAGTATAGATTTTGAATATACGAGTAAGTAGATATCAAGTATATTTATTTAATGAATATTCATAGATTATATTTCATATAAGAACTCTCTTTTTTCGTTACATGTTAAGGGGTAGTAACATGTGTGTATAAAAATCCACAAAACAACAACTCTCACGAACATCTATCAAGAGTTGTGATCATAGAAATTAACATTCCGAGCGATTAGTATGAAGTAATTCCATGTAACGTCTTAAACTAAAATGATGTATTCGTGTACGCCCAACTAACGCGCATTGTAATTATCACTGGCTATACTAATGTGATAATTTATAAATATTATGATGAGTTCATCGTAAGCCACGAATCTACGGTTTGAAGCCATTAATTCCACTTTTTGTTGAATAGTCTGTCATGTCTGTTTTGCTATGAAGTCATAATATAATTCTACTTCAGGCTCTTAATAAATACTATTATTTATTCAAAATTATAAATATGAAAATATATTATTAACTATAAATTTTAGAAGTTTTTTGAAGTAAAACTACTTTAGGCGCGATTTTAGTGTAACTCGGGTCTATTTCGGACGGAAATAACGTTCAGTATTCAATCTATAGTCAAGTTTGTTTATATTTATTTTTATATAAGTAAATACTATTAATAATAATTTTATTATAATATTTAATAGCTAAGGGACTGACTATCAATCGCAGCTACCATAACACACTTATAGATGTTTGGCGACCTTGCAGGTGATATTAGCCAGGCGGGCGTTAGAAAATGGCATACGACCATGCTATGGTTTCACCACTTTTTTTTCCCATATCGAATACTCAGGCTGATTGTATGAATTCGAACTCACATAATATAATATTATCATAATATAATAGATATGTCTAATTAATGTTGTAGATAATTGTAGATCTTAAAAAATCTACAAAAAAGTCAGCGATGGTATATATCTATCTTCTAAGGGTCCCCACAATAAGTATTGTTGTCTTCCATCTTTTGACAGTACGATTCGCGCGTGTGCTCATCAACGGCATTCTGTAATCGACGCGAGCGGAGCCACGGACACAGCTAGTATAATATAATCTCAATAATATAATTTCAAAATCGGCTAGTGATTTGACACTGGTGCAGATGTTACATAATAGTTATACGTGTCTGCCTGTACCTCAAGGCCGTTATGAAGTACAAATATAAAATTTATTGTAGTAACGTGGCTAGATGAAATACTCGACCATCTAGTTAATCATCAGACAAGTAGTTTAAAAGGAATCCACCTTTAGTATGCAAAGTAATTACTGCTTTTGAATATCGCGCCTCGCTCGGGATGCGCGAGCGCCGGTAACAAGACAACATAATGATACGAACAACGCTTTTGTCTGTCGTTTCGCCACCTGCCCAAACACTGAAAGTGATGGGATGATCGTTATCGATTGATGCTATTATCGATACTTGCCTTCTCGAAGCTTAACCGTTTTTTTTGTTCAATCCGATAGATCAAAAACTGATACCGTTTGTATAGTTTACAAAAAAATGTTAATGTGATTTAACAAGAACACCGTTTTGAGCGAGTGATTTATTATGATATTTGATTTTTAAATCTGGTTTTTGTAAAAAACACATTTAAATGGCCTATATTGTTTGGGTTATGTTCATATTTCTTTTACTTGATTCAGTACGGATAATAAGAACACAAGCAAACTCCAAAAAACATAATTGAACGTCATTTGCTATAGATTAACAATAGTAGGTACCTAGTCTATATAGTTTCTTACTGCTATATTGATCTATCCTTATATGTAAAATTGTTCTGGCTAGTTTTACAGCTAATATTTATCTATAATCTCTTTAAAACAGTTTAAAAAACAAATCGTTATTAGCGTTATATAAACTTTGTAACCTTTGTTATTTAGATCCCTTAATTAACTATATTTATTTACTTTAAATTTAAAGTATACAAGTACATATACATTTAAATGTCCATTATTATAAATATGTCCTGTTATATATTACCTATATATTAGTTTTTTAACTATATCGTTTATAGTTACAAGAGTAGATAGCGATATAGCGCTTATATTTTCAAGTATATAAAATTGGCAATAAAAAAATGAGCAAATAATATCGATACAAAATGATGAGAGATCGTCATACTTATAACGATGCCTTGTTAGCGGTTGTTAGTTACTACCCACACTCGTCACGAGTTTTGTTGTGAGGGTTGTGAAGGCAACAGGACTTTAATTCGAAGTTTAAAGGTGTGATTTTACAAGAAGCCCGAGAATATGTAACTCTTGAGCTTTGTTAGGGTTCCACTTTTAGTTTATTTATAAGACTAGCTGTTCCCCTTCAGTTTCACCCGCGTATAATTCAAAGGAAATCGCTGATTGATGATTTATAATACTTCAGTATAGATTTTTATCGAGCGGCCAGGGTTATGCGTCACAACTCACACAGCTCGTTCGCGCCACTACATTACCTATAGTGATAGACCCGAGCCGAGTGTTGAATGAGTTTTAATTATACATTATCACCCAAACTATTCAATTCAAATAACATGCTTTAAAGGACAAAGTTTATCTCCATAAAATTGTCTTGATGATGAAGTAACTTTAATTCATAAGGATTAATATGTTATGCCTAATAATAATGTTTATAAACCACTATCCAATTATCAATAAAACTTTGTTACAAATCATCTTACGAATAGCCATAAGGCCATAAGCCATAAGGCTTATGTATAGTATTGCGGACTTTTATTTAAATGTACTGTAAGGGGCAATGTTTTTGTACAACATTGTATTTACGTATCACTAACCATTACGCCAGCGCACGTGAATAAAGCAGTTAGGGTGCGCTATTTATTCCAACTTAATTAACAAAAAATCAATATTATGGCTAGCTGAGAGGTGTAATGTAATGTAGTTTCAGAGATTAGCGTGGTTAAACAAACAAACAAAAACTCTTCTGCTTCTATTATAGTATAGATGTTCATCTTTAAAGATCTTTCGTTTCTGAGATGGTCTTTGGGAAATTAGATAATAAAGGCCTTTTACGAAGATTTTTTTTAGACATGCGTCCGACTAAATAGCGACCCCCATACACCAGGTGTAGCATACGCTATAGTGTCACGTTCCGAGGTCAGCCGGTGTGTACTCAATGCACTCCATGATCTCCATGCACATGAAGATAACGCCGTCACAGTAACTCTATTTTGATTTGTCACGTTAATGGATCAGCTAGTTAATAAACAGTTGTCGAGAGGCTTGCAGATGACAGCTGCAATCGGTGATGGACTGTTGATTTTTCGGTGGTCGCCGTTGTTTTTGGATTTTACTGTGTTTACCATTAAGCATAGTGCCGACGCTTTACCGTACTACTATGGAAAAATAGCAAATATTATAATCTATTATTGAAACATTTTTGGTAATCATACCATTTTAGGTGATATCACAATTATTGCAGTAAGTAATAATGAGAATATTTGTACCATTAGTAAAGATTTCAAATTAAAACAAGTTTTAGATTAAAATGGGTTTTAAATTAAAGCCGTCAAATGTGTTTTATTTAAAAAAAAAACCATTAACTAAGGAACCCAGAAGGTCCAGGCTATTCTTAAAGCTGTACGTTAAAATTTAAACGGTCAGTTTTGTGAAGAGGTTTGTCGCTTCTTATTAAACTGTAATGGCTATGTAATCATTCCCATTAAAGTTGATGAAAACCCGATACCGCCTCAGGTCTCGTGAAATTGCTCTGTATCTTCGAAATCTCTCGAAAAGGGTAGTCTGTGAAGAAATAAAAAATGGATTTTTGAGTGTTATAATAGTAAATTAAACACGTTTACCTTTTATATGAATATAATTAAGAATAAATTATTATAAATACAAATAATTAAATGACAATATTTGATAAAGAGAAAAACAATACTAGTTACGCTTAGTCAGTCACACTTGAAGCTTAGCTTCAAATCCTATTGACACTGCTGTTATAAAAACTAAATCAAGTAATTTTGACAGAATTCACTTTTATGACAAGTTATTAGAATAATAAAAATATATTATAAGAATAAAAATAGAAAAACGTATCAACATGTAATAGATAATTTTGAAGCTATGACGATTAAGTGGTAGCGTGTGCGGACACCACGTTGATCTACATGAACTCGAATTACTAAAATGAGCCTGAGCTTTCGGTGAAGGAAACATCGTCATGAAACCATAGTATGGTGCATGCATGCATGCATGGTGTATGCGTTAACTGACGCCCGGCTAAATAGCTACCACCCTTAAGTGTAAAATCTGTCGCAAAGCACCTACCGTTATGTTCTAACAGCTATACTTGAGAGCCAGGCCTCTCACTAGGCTTAGCCAATTACGATTTCAAGAAACATCAATACTTAAGCAGAGGTAAGTTTGTAGACATAACACTGAGCTAAATTAAAAAAATATCCACTGTTAGCATTGAAGGTGGAAAGCCTATGTAAAATACTACTTTGGAAGCTTAATCACCACACCTTCTTTTAATATACATTTGTTAATATTTCTTATTCATGAATACAAATATGTTTCTTATCAAACATTGTTAAAGTAATATATCATATAATACACTTACGAGTACTATTGAATCTTTCTCACTAAAGGAGTATTTTACCGGCCACGAGTATGTGCCTTTCTCTGTGACGATTTATTGCTATTTCATGAACTTTATTTACTTTTATAGACGCTTTATGCCTGATGCCGTACTGGTCTATGCTATAAATTACAAACCATGGTCCGAGTGAAGTGGGTACGTAACTAAGGGAATTATTTACAGTGTGTCGCCTCCCGAAACCCTTCCATAAAGAGGAGGAACCTGTGTTAATATTATGTGAATATTGTTTTTATATTTGTCAATAAAACGTTCAATACGTTCCATAGAAATTCTCAAAGGTAAATTAAAGTTAGGGTTATTTTTGGTATACGTACAAGCAATGAATGACGTTATTTTTTATCATGTCAAAATCAATAGGTAAAATTCAAATTTCAACCAAAAATATTAGAACATTAAACACAATAGTAAGATATTTTTTGCATAAAGATGGAAAGGCTAACATTGATTTTAATAAGTGTTCTAAATGCCTATTTAAACATTATAATTGAACTAATCATTTATAGTTATTTTCAAATTATACATGCTATTCGATGATTACAGAAGTGAGTAATTTTTATTGGTAAGTTTGTAAACAATGGCATAATGTAAAAAATCAGTGCTATCTTTAAAGTATCATTATTGTTTTCTATTAAATATATTAATAGTTAAGCTAATTTCAATAAAAAAAGAGTATGTTATAGGCAATTTAAATTTAGTTATTTCAACCCACTCTAAAGAGTTCTGATTGCGCACCAAAGCTCGACACACTGTCCTCATAGTGTTGTGAATAACATTTTCCTCTTATTATGTTTTCGGATATAAATTAGAGAGATTTATTATGTCGTCTAGTAAACAACCTACCGCTTTAGTTTAACAATCGGGAGCGATTGTTATATTTTCTTGTTGCTGTAAAATTGTAATTGCTTTGTAACTTTTAGACGATTATGGCACTTTCTCTACAGTGTGTACTTCTTAGATATGCGTTGATTCTATTTTACGGTTTAGATATAAAATATAAGTTATTAAATTGTTTTCAATTCATATTCCAATAATTATTAACATTACAAGTAATTTAGGAACACCATTTTATTAATATTTGTACGCTGACCGTGAAGGAAAACATCGTGAGGAAACCTGAATACTTGATAAATGTTATTAATTTATGTGTGAAAAATTTAGTACTGTGGATATGTCGGTGTTTGTAATAGCTAATACGTCGTAGGCTGGCGTAATGATTAAGCCCTCGGAAAGTGGCCTTCGCCCAGCAGTGGTATATTTACAGGCTGGTATTATCATAATAGTATTTTGATGTGTCTGAAATGATAGACATATCGTATGTCCGTCGTTGTTACTCCTTATTGAGATTATTATTTTGGGGGTGTAAGGGTTCACATAGCACTAAGACTTGAAGACGTTCATGCCAATCTCGCCTGTACATAGTATACCTTGCTGAGTATCGAGCGATGAAATTGCGATAGCAGAGTGGTAGGGCTGTTCTACCCAAGTCGGTCGCTGGTTGCGACCATCATGCTGTTATAATGATGTTATAATAATTTGATTATGCGCGTCGCGTTGCGGAATTAGTCGGTGCATATGCAGCTTCTATTTACGCAAGCCGGCATGACAACGATGACTGTCGATGAATTGTTGTTTTCTTGGTGGTCGCCACTGTTTCTAGATTATTACGGATATTAAAAAAATAGTTTATATAAATATTTTCAAAAAAATCAGATAATTTGTTTTTATTTGCAACGATTAAAGATCTTCGCATATTACACCGATTCGACGCCGATTAAACTCCGACTCGACTCACAGTAAAGCATAGAAATATAAGCTTTTATATCGTGTTTTTATGATGCAATTTTTAACATTCAATTGAAAAAAGTGTATGTATGACGCGTCAAACACGCGTCGTTCGCTCATGGTTATCTCCAGATAGATTTCCACTCGTTGAACCTGCGTTGTTCACGCATTGGCCACGCGTCGACAACGCGTTTACAACTGGCGGGTAACACATCACCGGCCCACTCGTCTGCGCTATCCTCCAGACTGGTGACCGCAGTTTCACCTATTCGACGACTCGTTGATGTTGAACCGAACGTTGGAGTTGGAACGGTGTTGGACTGGTGTCGAGTCTGTTTAATGTGCGAATATATGTATAATAATGTTTAAGTATTTCACAAAATATATTAGTTTTAACTTTGAAACTCTTGTATTAGCGTAGCTTTTCTCTTTTGTTATTATGAAAATCATGGATCTACTTACTACGTACTATTTCATTCGGTTGAATTTTGCTTGTTTTTGTATGTTATTTGATAATGTTTACGATGACGTTCATTAGACTAGACGTGTTTGAAATATAATAAATAATATTATGATTAAATTGAATTACTGTATTAGTTAGGTACATACCTGCTTAAACAGTTTTAACATATGTATTTAAAAATAATGATATATTTTTATAATCCACGTTTTTTTTCCTAAACGAGGCTAACACATATTGTACAATTAAAAGCGATCCAATCATTTACCATAAAATTTCTTTAGTCCTTATATTATTAAGTATAAAAGAAATATAATCATCAATTTCGTAGTCTATACTTGATTAATAAACAAACGTAAAACGATTTTTACGTTATTACCCCTGAATGCACGTAATTAATAGGGCGCCTTCGAGAACCATCGTACAATTTATTATTTTACACCGCATTCGAACTATAAAATACTTTAATTGACCTCTACTTTACGCTCGAAAGGCCCTTAATTTACAAGAGCAGACACGGACAGCATCAACATTTTTTTTTAATATACATATACATCGATTTGGATTAATGGTTATTTTCGAGAGCCACAGTACAATTGTTACAGTGTCTAGCAAATATTATTATCTATATTAATCAATCTCTAGTTTTGTCTGTATCTGTATTTTTTAATTGTCTCGATAGACATCGTGTATATAGGATAATGATATGGAATATGCCATTAAAAAAATGGTCGTCTGTTTTGTATTTTCGGATTTAACTCAAAAAAGCTTGGCCGATTCTTGTTTTTTTACACGGGAAGCTTATTACATTGGTCAATTGATAGGCTGTATGAATTTCAAATAATACTGTTAAGAATCGTAAAAAACAGTTTACAACCGACTTGCACTGGCAGATAGCTGATTTTATAAGTAATAACTTAGGCTACTTTTATTTTAGAAAAATAATGAGGGTGCCGCACTAAAAAAAAAATGTTTTTTTTTTGTAGTCTACGCGAGTGAAGCCGCAGGTACACCTAGTTGTCAATAATATGTTTAAAAAATATTAACGGGAAAATAGTTACTGCGTAACGACTCTAGTTAAATAGAATTTTGAGTAAAATATATAATTATACATTTTTAATTTCTCAATTATTATTAATTTATTTTCATGCGTCTTTTCATATTGAGTAATTTTATTTATTTGTTTTTATAAGGGTTTGTAATTAAGCGGTGAGTAAAAAAAAAAGTCATCAATAGAAACACCGAACAATTAGCCTATTTAAATTAATATTTTAATTGTAAAATTGCGATGTTTAGTTAACTACAATAATATTAAAAATCCTTATTAATAAATTAGCAAATATTTTTATAACCACATGTTTATACTCTATTCGTTTTGTTACGTATCTTTTGTTAAAATGACGGACAGCTAATTGCGGGATGATCCCTAATATTGTTGGGGCAGCAGCTGGTATGCGAACTAACAATTTTCACATGTAAAATAACAGTTTTTAAAGGATTATGTTCGGTTTTAAATTTATTGGGACACAGTTACAAGGTAGATGGACCGTAATACAACTGATACGAGTAGTATAGTGATTTGTAAATTAAGGAACGGGTCTAGTGATACTAAACACATAATATTCAGTAAGTCAGTTTATTAAAATAATAACCTATATGAAAATAAAACACACCATCGTGACACATTATACAAACTATAGATTAAAAAAAAAATGTTTTTAAATAAATATATTTTTATGAATACATGGCATGGAACTGCTTTTATTTATTTAATTGAGCAATATATATCCGAATTAATCCTAAAGAAACTAAGCTCAAAAAATAAAAACATTTATCCGGTTATTTTATGTTTCATGTATTAACTAACATAGATTAATGAAAAACTAATAGTTTTGGTAAGATCTAGAAAATAATTCTTGAAAATTGAAGCAATGATAGCTCAGTGGTAGTTTGTACGACTTCGCGTCGATTGACGTTAGTTCGAATCCCTGCAATAAGCTTGAGCTTTCGGCGAAGGAAAACATCATGAGGAAACCATAGCATGGTGGTAGGGCTTTTTCTGGTACCCACCTGGCTAGCTACCACCCTCTAGTTGAAAATCTGTCGCCAAGCACCAATAGGTGTGTTCCGGCAGCTGCACTTGAGAGCCATTCTTCCACTAGGTTTAGCGTGTTACCATCTTGGGCCAACACAATATTGTGACCACTACGAAACTTATAACGATTAAAAAAAATACTTTATTATATCCTTCGGACCTATATTATGTCATTTTGGAGGAATTTACGTGATTTAGTTTGGTTATTTAGCACAATTGAATTGCATTATAAATAATAACAAGGAACATGGATCCTTAGTTGCCGCTATAACTCCCTGGAAAGTTTTAACAAGGAAGCCGCTGTATTCTATTCACGTGGCGTTGGCAAAATTGTGGATGAACACAGGTGCCATAAATAAAAATAAAAAGAAGAAGAACTGAAATAACTAAAATATCAAACACTTTTTATTGTTCCTCAGTTAACTTACTGTTTTCTTTGTCTTTCTAATGTACATTACATATTTATGATTGTTTCAAAATTGAGTTTCTATTACTTGCTATTAAATGTTAAAGACGTATAAAAAGCCGACACTGCTTAAGCGTGATTAGTGTTACAGTTACTTATATTGGGGCTTATTATCCACAGCTAATACGGTTTCGTCTTTAATTGATTGATATACTTTGGTAAACATTTATTGAAACCAGTCTTATCCAGTTGAAATAATTTATTGCGGCTATATGGTTTTACAAAACGATCGAAGATTACATGTTTTAAATGATATGACAGACTAATTGATTGCTTATTCAGGTTTAGCTATTAATGCTGTGAATGATGCTATTGCCATATAAGAATTTATATATAATACACAATTTCTACAGATTCTATGTGAATTTTGAATATTCTTATCGGTGAACAACAAAAGTTCCGATGTCGTTCGGTTTCGATGTTGGCGAGCACAATTTCTTGACACTTAATTTCTTTTTTTTTTACCACCCCACTACACAGATCACACACTTTCTACTACTGTCTAGAATCAGGCTCTTGAGATGAACGGTGGGTTTAATGTAAATTGTACAAAACTTCATGCTTTATAATTTTTTTTGTTACTTAATTGTGAAATTTTTAATTAGGACTTGCTGAATGAAGAATGAAGTTGCAAATAATAAGGATATCAGCCAATTACTATTAAAATTACCATCACATAAAAAGTAAATGAATAAATATCTTAAATATCTGTATATTAATACTAGTTAGTGAGAAGGAGCAGCGTATATGAGTTTTCAGATAGAAATCGCGGAATGTGATGGCGCCGGGAGATACACTCGATACTTAAATATTCAGGGCCAAAGTCAGTCACGAAGCGCACTGCTACTCCGACTATTGGGTTCGAGTACATGTTTGAATGTGCAAATATGTCTTACAGTATACTTTATACTGATATTGTGGCAAATCTTTAAAGGGTCAATTAGAAATGAGAATATCATAAGTGGAATGTTTCCAAAATTGATAAGTAATATATTCTTGAGACTTAAACAAGGCAATAATTTTGTTTGAAACAAAAAGAAGGTCTAGAGAGAGTTTCGATAGTTTCCAATTTTGACAAAATGTTTTAATAACGCCCTTAAAAAATGCAAAGTAATTAAAATTGGCAAAACAAGTTTGATCGTGTATCAACTATCCCACATCACACTTAGATCTTATGAATACAAGTTGCCTGAAGTAGAATCTATTGGTTTAAGAGAAAAATCAACATTTATTTCCAAAATTAAAATTAAGTCTTTCTTAAACAAAAAGTTTTCAAATCTCCAATGAAACAACAATGAAAATGTGAATGTTTCTGTAAAATTAAAGCCAAAAGGAAAGAACAAACAAAAAACTTCTAACAAGAAAAAAAATAAGAGTACCCAATTTCTTAACAATAGGATCTAAAAGTGAAAACGTATTACGTCATAATGCTAGTTACACAAGTAAAAGTGATGACTTTATTACCGTCAGTCAAAGTCACTAGATAATTAAAAAAATATATAATCAATAGAAGGCGACAGTGAAGCTCTTGTCTCACAATATTTCCGAAACAAACGAACAAAGTAGAAACTTGTAACAATAGTGTCGTAACAAAAACTGGTTATAAAACAAGTGGACCATAAAGTGACTGCTGTAAACATTGTTTATAAAACAATTTGGTAAACTGAGACGCAAGCAAAAGTTTTCGACGAAATTCCGCCACCCTTTCGGCTTCCTTAAATTGTTATTGCTGTAATAAGCCCCCAGCGAACATGTGACTTTTATGACCAACCAGTTCTTCGGAATTTTTGGTGAACGTTTTGTCACTGGTGCAATTAGTGAAATTGCTACGTCTGAGCAATTTTTGCTATTTATGATGCCTCTAACGAAAGGCACTTACAATGTTCCTTAGAAAAGTGAAAGTAATATATTTTAAAAGGGAAACCCAGGAACTATATGACAAAAGCTTTTGTTCACCTTCTGTTACGAAATTTGTACCCAATTCAATCGGCTGCTTATTTTAAAATAGACTATTGTATCCTATTTCCTAAATTAATTTAAAATTGACTCCTTGTTGGCATCGGTTACATAAATAAATGTATTTACATGTATTTAATAACGTATGTAATCCCTATTGAAATTGCCATGCTACAAAATTATGTAGGCACGTAAAAAATATCTTCTTTGACCTAATAATAACAAAAATAATTCCAAAAATGTATCTCGCTTGCCAACTACATTATAAAATTAGCCATCAATCAAAATTAAAAATAAATATTTTATTATTTTATTTTATTTGAATAAAAGCCAATTAAAATAATATTTATTTATACACCGTTAAAATATTTTTAAGCAATAAAAAAACATTACGTTTACAATTATTAAAATATTTTTATCTACTTTTTTAAGGGAAAATTGTTGAATTTTGAAACTTGAAAATTACTCTGAATAAGTCTTTATAAAGCAAAGTATTCCGCAGGGAATTTCATCGCAGCCGTAAACCAGTCTCACGTGTAATTAATATCAGTCAAAGAATCCGTTAGAGCTCTCGGGACAATAAAACGCTTTCGGATTATGATATGAAACGTTGAAAGCTAATTGAACTCATAATAAATCCTGAGACTTGTTAATTACCTTAACGAGAGTCGTAAAAGGCCTTTGTTGTAGATACGATTTTGGTTGACTTCAAACGATTACAAATTATAAATAAAATGCCACTAGAGAGATCCACGGTAGTACCACTCGCCGCAGCTTAGTAAACAAAACTGCATTTGAATATAAAGTGGTTATAAAAATTCTAGACTTGACCTCATCTCGTTTTACTTCGTTACGGCAAACGAAAGGAAAATATGACAATTTCGTTAGGAAAATTAAAAAAGTTACCTTTACAGAAGATACTAACAAGTTAAACTGCGTCCCGTCCGAAATTAGGTTCGTCCAACACTTAATTCGGCATAATATATTTAAATCGAGTTTTCGAGAGAATAGGATATTGTACGGTTTGATCATTTTGTTCCTTTAGGCATTCAAGTATTATAATAACGTTAATTTCAACGGTTATTTAACAGATACCGTCTTAAATTATGAGTTAAGGCGGACATTGTTAATAAAATGGATTTTGTAAATGGAATATCTTTAAAGAGAAAGCGGGTAACGATTTAAATTTGTTATAATTTCCATTATGATATAAATATGTAATGAATAGTTAATCAGTTTCAGAAATATATTAGAAAATTATTATATGGGCGATTTAAACTTACAAGGAGTAGGTACACAATGTCCGATTTCTATCAGATTTTTTCTTCTATATACATACTATAAAACTCAACGTCTCTGTCTGTCTGTCCGTTTATGTTATTTTCACACGAAAACCTAATTCTATTTTCATGGTTTTCCTTTAATTCATAGATATCTTATCTGTCCAGGTTATCTGTCCGGCTCGATGAATAAAGAATGATTCATGTTACACCGGGGCATGTTAATTTATACGAAATTATTTCTTCAAATACATTTTATTTTAAACCTATGTAAAGCCTACTTACTTGCCTATGATAGTTTTCCTTTTAACTTCATTATACATATATACTACTACCATGAATTTTTTCACGTGCCCAAAAACAACTATTTAGTTGGCAGGGGGACACTTGTTCTTAATAAAAATCAGCAGTTTAAAGTACAATATCTAGAAAACGAATCTCTGAATTAAAAAAAATGTTCTCACTTACCCACAATATCTTTGAAAGACCTATCAATCGACACCTCAAATGATGGGATAGACAAAGCAAAAAGCATTCCCAATTTACGTGTAGGGGAAGATCCTAATATTTTTTTTTAGATTCTTTTTATCACTTTGCTGGCGTGACTGATATGTACCTATACCCATACCAAATTACAGCTTTATATACTAAGAATCTCTGAGCTAAGCCATGGATAGACAGACGGACATAGCGAAACTATAAAGGTTCCTTTCAACTTCGGAACCCTAAAAAGACGCTTTTTGGGCGATTAAATAAATCGCTTACGCTGAGTAAACCATAAGAGATATATCAAATTAATGTACTACATAACTGTAGACCTTAAAAAGACTTACACAAAAAGTCAGCAATAGCATATGTCTATCTTCTAGGATCACTCACAACAAGCATTTTTATGCAGCACAATTCGCGCGTGCGCTCGACTGACAAGCATTCGTCTGTCCATGCGAGCGGAGCCGCTGGTACAACTATGTAGTTACTTATACGTAAAATTATTAATTTAAGGTTATGAATTGTTTACAGTGAACTATTGAAAAGATTTGATATATTCTAAATTTCTGTTTCATAGAACAAAATTCTTTTACAATCATAAATAAATAAAAAGTCGTTATGATCGTATATAGAAATTGTAAATATCTAATGTATGTTTTTCATTTACCAGCCATTTCCATGACAACCGTTATTCCAACAGTATTTAAAGCAGTGTTCAACAGACCATAACAGACAGTATTTATAAGTAGGTGCATTCCATATATCGATTAGGCGTATCTTATGTAGTAGGGATCATCACAACCGAACCATAACCTATATCGTTCTTTATTTTATAACGAGCTCCCATACTATTATTATGTCGTCACTATGTCAAGCCCACATCACATTTACATCCGCCCTATATACGCACAATCTGATATCGTTTGTTCAATTTGTTACAATATAAAAAGATCGTAAATCCTAATAGTTTGTATGATATCAAGGCTTTTCTGATAATAAGGATTAAGTGATATGTAGTTAGAATTATAAATGATGTTTAAGTGATTTCTTGACAATTTAATACCGCTGTGTATTTTCAAAAGTTGAAGTTCGTTAATAACAATTAGGCAAGAATGATAAGTAAATATTAATGTTCGATTCACCTGCAGGTAAAGTTTTTAATGTAAATGTACTTTTAAGTAGATAGCTACTTACTTGATTGATGGATTTATTGTGTCCGATTGTTTGTTGATATGCTCGACGATTTAATAAGCAAATTATTTTAATTTGTTTACCAATAATAACGATTCATCTATTTAATTATTTATAAATAAAATGATTGGGGTTTGTAGTTGTACGCGCGTCACGAACAAAACTAATGGATAAACTTTGATTTTTTTATGTTTTACTCCAAGTATATAACTTGGTGCTTACAAAAAAAGCGATATCTTCATAAAAAATAATTCTTTAGTCTACGCGAGAGGAGCCGCGGGCACAGTTAGTTTTATTTAATTAAGAAATTCCTTTAGGCGGTCTGTCAATTCTTTTCAAAACGTCAAGTAATGGATGAAAATCATGATTTTAATAAACGCGATTTGAAGTATCTATATTTCAGGGTACAATGACAAAGGCATAGAAACGGATTTGATTACGTACCAGCACTCTTTGATTAATGAAATGATAGTTGTGTCATTATTATTACACAGTCAGGCTCTATAAAATTAACCCACTTGTAATATATTAAAAAGAAGTAATAAGAGATTTTTTTATGTTTTGGGACTTTTATGCTACCGAATATATCAGTCCCATTGTACCAAATCCTTTATAACAACTCAAGTAAGAAAGAGATTGTTTGCATAATAAATTAATATGCTAATATTGATTTGCGTTATATGAACTAAAAAAAATTATTAAATCTAAATGTTAAGTTAAATATTGTTCTCGTATTTATCATATCGTTTCTATTATAAAGGCCAAAGTTTGTATATGTGTAGGAGGTGATCTTGGATACTACTAATGCGATTCTGTCATTCAATCTTTCACTAATAAGAAGCTAGCTCTGAGTTCTTTAGGCTAATTTCTAATCTTACTTAATTGTATATTAAAAAAAGCGAACAAAGTTGCGGGGGTTTTGCAGTAAAATATAAAGTTGCATAAAATGTAAATATGTTTGCCAACAATTTAAAACAGTTTCATATAGGATATTATCACAAAACACTTGACTCAAGTTGAAATACATGAAAGCGCTCCATGAGGAAGATATACTTACGGAAAAGATTCAAAATAATGATCAGTTAGGATTTCATGTTATCTCCATAAAAGCCAAATATTAGACATTTTTAGAAAGTTTAAGTTCAAAAACGTCGTTCCCTTAAGTCTAGGATTAGGCTCAGGCAGTCTCCCGCGTGTTTCGGTTTCACCCAGGCTTCATTAAAAGCAATAACGCTTTCGTAGCCAACAATCCTGAAGTTAATCCCTTTTGTCGGAATTTTCTACGGGAATAAAGCTAAATTGTAACTGGCAATAAGTGTAACAACAAAATGGGCACACAAGTTAATGAAGATTACTTCAACACATATTTTTGGATACTCTTAAATATTAGTTGAGTTATTTGTTCTCTGCTCTTTGATGGGCTTACTACGATTGAGCCACGTCAAAGTATATAAGCTGTTATGTTTCTAGTGTTGATGTTAACTTTATACCTTTTAATAGAGAGAAAAAATTAAATGAAATACACTTATTTTTGACATGGAATAGCTTTTTAGGGTTCCGAAGTCAAATAACGTACCCTTATAGTTTCGCTATGTCTGCAGCTTAGCTCAGAGTTTCTTAGTACTAGAAAGCTGTAATTTGGTATTGGTATAGATATTATTCATGCTGACAAAGCCGTGCCGAAAATGTTGAAAAAAATAATTGTTTAGGGTACCTTCCCTACACGTAAATTTTGAATGTTTAATTTTCTTTTCTATCCCATCATGTGAGGTGTCGTTTGATAGGTCGTTCAAAAATATTGCGGTCGTGGAAAATACATTTTTAGATTCCCGGAGACATTTGTGAAATATTAAGCTTTTAAGTGCTAAAATTTATTAAAGTCATGTCCCTCCCCCTGTCAGCCAAATGGTTGTTTTTGGATATTTGAAAATTCATGATAGTAGTATATATAATGAAGTTAAAAGAAAACTGTTAAAGGTAAGTAGACTTTACAAGTTAACGAGTAATAGTCAATCAACTTATAAAATGTACTTGGAGAAGTCATTTCGTAAAAATTCCATTGTAAATTATTTAAAGCGCCCTCTTCTCTAAGTCTACATTTTGTGACAGGCAACTAAGGAATCCTCCACGGTGCGTGGTCCGACAGGCACTTGGCATTTTTTTAAATGTTTAAAATAGTGATATGTGATAAAAAGATTATTTCAAAAAAATATATTAAAATGATAAAAAATCCAGTGAAATCAGTTGAATCATATTTGAATCTTATAATTTTAAATTCTTTTAAGTGGTCGTACGTATATATTATACGTATAAGTAATGAGTCTAGGAAACATGGTTAGATCAACAAAGCCAAAGGTTGCTCATTTCTAAATGAAGTACTATTAAAGTGAGGCAATAAACGCCATTAAGGCCTTGCCAGTAAAATACACACAGAACCTTTTATCATTCTAATAGAGCTATATAGTCCTTATAAAATTAAGTGCTTTTACAGTTTCTACCTTTAAAACAAATAGTGGTGCTCCGTACTGCGCATGTAATTTATTATCCGACTTATCTACAATTGTCGCGTGTTCAATTAGATTAATGGTGGTATAAAACAGAGGACGTACAATGAGAAAAGATTTAAAGTGTTGTGCGAATATTTAATTTAAAAGATTGTTAGACAAATATTTCATGTTTGCATTATATTGTTTATTTTTAGATCAAAAACTAAAAATTCCAAATTTAATGTTGTAAAATATACCACTAGCGAGGATTTATTGAGGCCACCAAAAAGTAACTGGATCCTGAGAACTGAGTAATTTGAAGTAGCTGGAGAAAGGGATAATGCCGTCCGTGACAAAGGCTCCGTAAGGTTAAGCAGTTAATCGAACTGATTATTTTGATGTTTATTTCTTTCAGGACGGTAGCCTTATATGGTAAGCTGAATATTTAGAAATCTTTAACACCGAATTAAATTCTAAACGTAATTTCCATTTAAAACAAATAGTTTTCCAAACTAACTATTAAAGTAACATTGAAGAATTCTATTATCTCACTATTATGAACCAAACCCGGTGAAGCTGTAAAAGCCGTAAGGGCTCCAAGGCCCCTAAGGCTAACAATATAGTCAGACCGAAAAATAAAACCACGATTAAGTAAGTTGTTTACATAAAGTATAAAATAAATGTTTCAAGATGTGATTTCTAACATTATTTAAATAACTTGGACTTTTCTATTAATTTAGTAGCCATAGACGTTTATATCTGTTTTCATTCTTAGCAGAAAAGTATAATCAATTGTTTTATCACCAGTTTGCAAGTAAATTACGATTCGACACTATTTCTCACTTGCCTCATTAAAATAAATTTTATTAAATTAAATGTTAAACCTTTCCCTGTCCGTATGAAAATGTTAAATTAGTGCTTAAAAACAAAAAAGGTGGAACTCGTTAAGATGGTATAATATGTGAAATCACAGAGATTACCTATTTAATTGCCTTGCATGATGCAGGTCATAAAGTGTTTTAATGCTGTTATTTATTTTAATGAACGTTTATAAAAACACACTTGAAAGCGGTTTGAAATTAACGTCTATCTCTTAAATTATTGTTTAATTGTAAATTATTTTAGCTTAAACATTGTTTATAAGCTTAAGGGAGGATGTAAGTTTTACTAAATTGCTTTTTGTATGATCGGCGATCTTCGAAGGGTGGCCCGAATTTACTGGTTTTGGCAATTCGTGAAGTGGGTTCACTGAGAGAAGTTGCGTGATTTTTTTCATATAAATTAATATTATCATTTAATTAAATACCAAGCACGTATTGCTATAGAAGAAATAAAAATGAATTTAGTGTATTTATTGTTTTAGTCTATTTAGCAGATATTCTGGAATAAAGGTATTCGGTATGAATTAATTACTTTTAAAATATTTATTATATTACTATTTATGTTACCACTAGTATGGACTCAAATAAAACATAAATAATCCCTAATATTGCTAATATATATATATATATATATATATATATATATATATATATATATATATATATATAATATATATATGTATATATAGCTGTAAGCTATAAAAAATTGAATTATTAATCTTTATGTATTCATAATAATACTTTTTAGTACATTTACTACAATTTACGTCGGCATTAAACTTATGTTAGATAGTAACTATAAAAGGTTCCTTTCAAAGAAAATATAGATCAGACAACATCAAACAACGCCGCACCTTAACAACCTCGACAACACCAGTAATAAATCTTCCCTAAATAGACGAAAACAAAAAATCGATAAAGAATTTTTGAATCGGCCATCTCGCAACACCAAAGCGCGGTTTTTAGTTAAAAGAGCCCTACCATTTGCATAATCGACGTTTCTACAGGTGCCTCGATTACGGTTGGCGTCGAACCGGCAGCTGATTTAAGTTCCTTGCCAAGTGACAACCCTCCTCGGACGTATAAGGCAATATGCTACGGCCATTTTTATTTACCTTCATAAGTTTCTGGTGTCTCTTCGACTTGTTGATAGGGATGTGCCAATTGACTATTTTATTATAAATCCAAGTGCCATTTACTTTTCTGGTTCATAGAAATATTAATTCACTTTTGGTTTTTATTTTTGTAATAAGTACTTTTTATGTTATTACTTACTAAATAAGCATACAGTCCTCCTTTTTTATATTACCCTTTTACTCAAGGCAAAATGACCCTAACAGATTACGGTACAAACACATATCATTCCAAAAACAACTGCGACCACTGAGAAATTGGTAATATACTGATGGTTATCGCTGTCATGCCGGCTTACAATTCTGCTGAATATAAGCGTGTGATAAGCGTGCCAATTTTTTTTTACATCCAGTATTTGATGTACATTGCTCCGAAAATTGATAAGCTTCTTATTATCAACTTAAAGTAGATCGTAGTTCTGCTAGTTGTTGCTATTCCAGTGATCTGAATCGCCTCTTTGTTGTCAATCACACCCTTTCGATCGAAATACACCAAAGCAAGCACCGCTTCTACAGAAGAATCTTGCACGGGTTTTACTACTCTTTAATTAGTAAAATTATATTAACATTATTATTTGTTAATATATTCCTTCATTAACCTCAAAAGCAGTAATATAGTAATTAAAAAAGAATCATCATTTGAAATATAAAAGACATGTTGTGGAGATTAAAAATTACCAAATCACTGTTGAAACAATTTTATACAAATCCAGGAATAACAGCGATCTTTGCTACACAAATATCTTTTGAAATTGACTATCTTATATAAATAACATAACAGTAATTGGCAATATACTGGCTGATACACAAGCAAGTAACTGAGACGGGTTGTCATACTTTGTGTTGTTGTCGCCAATAATTCGGAAACAATTGCTCTATCAGTCCACTAATAGGATTTATACTTGAATGCAATTAATTATATTTTAAGAAGATTAATAATACACTACACGCAATTTTACTAAAGTTTATGAAAATACAATTGCTTGTATAATGATACTTATGAAAATACTTAACGAAATAGATAGTTAACGAATACCCAATGATTCTGTTTAAGGCAAAATCTCCTACTGAGCGCGATTACTTGCTGTGCTGTTATCATTCTTCGTATTTGTTTGCAAAAGAACAATTATTACCTAGAAACGCTTCGTTTCTTATAGTAGATGTGTCCTACGGTTCCACCCATGTTAATTTTTTTCGACCTACTCTCCACCGCGCCGACGTCAACGCTCCCGTGTAACCCATCGTTGTTCTAAGTTCCTGTACTTAACTACAGCTTTGCCAGATTACCTGATGTTCATGGTTACTACTCCGATCCTTAGGGTCGTAGCGTGAACATATGTACTTTCCTCAATAAATAGGCTCAATTCTACCTGGTAGTTCCAAAGATTAGCGCCTTCAAACAAACAATACATATCTAAATATGTAAAATAATGAATGCACCTATCTCTATTTTTGCCCGTTTGTTTAATCCGTATGTCATTCATCTGATTGCAAAACTTTAGCGAGCTGTTGTCCGAGTTTCTGTTTAGTGTACAGAGATAAGTACAACCATTTTACAATAGATGGCATACGAGTCGTTTGATTTGAAAATGAACGAGAACGAAGTAGCGTGCAAAAATTAGTTTACATATTAAGTTTTTTTTTTATATATTGTTATTCAAAATTATTTGATGAGGTTAAGGTAAAGTACATACATTCTTTAAAAATCTTAGAAGTAAAGATAATGAGTGTTGAAATTTTTTATGTTCTAATAATTAAAAACTCACTAAAAAAACAACACTCTCGGTAGATCTCAATTAAACAATAAAAGGTTTACAAACACCTGCCAAAGGGTTTTAATCTAACAGAGCGATGAGTTAATTTACATTTTGTTTATTTTCTAAGAAACTGATTTAACTAGCCAAGCGGATCCATCTTACATCATTGGGAATGTAAATATGTGTATGGTAGACACAAGTTCAATTACCGTTTGTTCAATTAAAATTTTATGTGGTCAAATCTAGCTAAATTTTTATATATAATAAATATCCATTATATATATGGAGCTTATAGCACTCTCAGGCGAAAAAATACCATTAATTTGTATGTTCGATTAGTAACATATTTATAATTATTATTAAGTAATACGATTTTAAAAACAATTGAATTTGTGGGTTTATTAACTAAAAATTTATGAAAACACTTTTCACTTCTAGCAGTGATTGCAACATATCCCATAAACCATTGGTAGAAAATATTCCAGCAGCACACCTGCGAATAAACTTTTGAGACAACGAAATCCAATTAAATACATCTTGATAGCAACTGATAGTTACCGGTACACTACTTGTTAGCTTTCTGAGTAGAGGTGTCGACGAGGTGTGAGGCAACTTCTCATTCCTTTCAAGGAGTTTGTGCATTCGTTAACTTTGTAAATAATATGTAATAGGAAAAGTTTGACGCTAGTTTCGTGTGTTTATATAATTAAACAGATTCAGATAATGAATTGTATAATAAATTACTTTATGTGTTCGTAGTAGCACACCAGATAAGTTCGAACAGTATAGGTCGGCCGGTCTTGTTGTCATGCCAGTCTGCAAGTCATTTAACCAAAAGAGAGAGTCACAGAAACGGGGATATCACTATGCGCGTAGTGGTCACGATACAGTACCGGATACTGATCCCTTTAACTACGCTTGACTATTGAATATACACCAGTTGATATCAGAACACGACTCACATAAGCAGCGAATATGGCGGGTGCTTCACCTGGGGCATGGTGGTCGGGATCCAGTGTGTAATAAGTGTGTCCAAGGTACGAAAAATTGCAGATTCTGAAAAAGTGCGGATGAAACTCGAAAGCACCTTTTGTGTGAGTATGATCCACTGAGACCTAAACGCAACCGTATTCTGGGCACGTACTGCTACCGGAAGAGATACTGTCGCTTTCTGTTAAAAAAATCCTGGAATACTTTACTTTACTTTACTAGGACTTTTTGGTTAGATTTGGTAGTGCGAGGCTATCAAAATAAATCTTACTGCAAAAGTTTGCATAACCGTTTTTCGGAATAATTACAATACATGAATGTTATTTTATCTAGACATTTAAATTTCAACAGATTTCTCAATATCCTTTATAATCTAACTAGTACATGTACTTCCATAAGGAACTGCTAGGTCGTGTTCATTAATTAAGCGTTCACCCTCGTTATTATCAACACCTGTTCTTGAAAAGCATTTAATAATGACGTCAAGTAACAGCTGTGGACGGTTGCGGGTTGCTGCGCCGTTGGCACAACGTTAGTTTGCAGTCGGCAATTCCGCAAGAAAATTAAAACTAAATTAATTATATGAAAAGACTGTGAAATTAAAGATATTGAATTTTTTTTGGATATTACTATTTTTGTTGTATGCTTATGTATATGAATAACAAATTTTGCTAAGTTACATTAAAGCACGGCAAAGTGATAGCACTGTACTTGATGGTGAGCATATAGTACAATTCAATAATATCGGCGACCTACAAGGGATCTACAATCCATCATCAGTCATCGCTGTTATGGTGACCTGCTCAAATGTCTCTTCACGCTATGTTTGAGGGACTCTATGTTGTAGGAAGGAGAGAACACACGGGCCAGTGAAAAACAGTTATACAGCTTCACAATACGGCAAAGATAGGACGTAGCAAATTTCATTTTTCGTGCCGAGATGAAGGTTACTGTAAAGCTGTGGCTCCGAAGCCCAGCGCGTGTGGCTCTGTTATGAAGGCCAGAAGAGACAGCTCTTTAGGCGCGTTATCAAAAAAATATGAGGGAATTTTTACGATGAGCGCGCATATTATAACAAAATTCGACACTATGAAGTTGCTTACAGTAAAACTCTTATTTTACCGGTAATGATAGTCACATTGGATGTTATTTTCTAAAACGCTGTACCAGGATCATATATTTTTTTTATTTACAATCCTCTTATTATTTTATTTCAATAAATTAATCTTTCTTGTCAATAAATTCGATCATGTCAAAGAGGTATAACTTTTAACACGTTTTTTTTAACGTAGTGCTGTTAAGTGATGTTTATATTGTGCCTGATGGTAAGCACATTACAATCTTAAAATAACGGTCACCACCGAGAGATCGGCCTCGGATCATGTTACCCTGCAAGTCTCTTGGCAGCTAGATATGGATACACTGACTAATTCCGATCCCCGATAAATCAAAAGAGAGTCAGTGGCATCCTATCACTGCTTGATTACTAAATATATACCGCGCGAGGCGCCTAAGCGTGCCACTATGACGGGTGTACTCCTTATGTATGGTGGTCGCAATTCAGTCGTGAACACTAAAACCCTATAAATAGAAAAACCCAGTCCGCTAATACTAATCATAAAATCACATGAACATTAATATTAATCCACGTTATATATATTTTTAACAATTGTCAATAACTATCAAATACGATTTGCAATATTTTGGAAGTATAACCGTTTTTCTGTTTAAAGCACGAGGGTTTAATTTGTTGTGTTTATTTAAATCAATGATTGTAAATCTGTGAACAAGACTCAAGAAACATCTATGACGGAAAATCTTGCACTAAGGTGCGAATGGCATATAACATTAATTATTCCTTTAAATGTATACGTCATTATAGGCAACAAATTTATTTAACAACTAGAAACTGCTTCGACTTTGTTCGCATTAATCACAATATACAATTCAGTAAGAATAAAATATAAAAACTTACTCATGGAATAATGTGTATAATATTTTTTAGACTTGGGTTTGTAGATTCAGAGATTGTTTCCAACAAAGTAATGCAGATAATAATATTAAAATTAATATTAACATAGAGTTTCTTAATTTTGTTCAAATCTTTTATCAGCACAATTTACCCTAAAAATATAATCAAAAAAATTAAAAATAATTTAATTTTCTTTTCTAAATTACATACATGATTAATTTAAATTACAATATGTTAATGATACGTTAGAATTCTACAGAGTAAATAGAAAATACAAATCCGTATCGTGCAACACAATAAGTATAACGGCCCGGACACAAAAAATAAACGACAAAAACGTTTCTATAGAAAGCGTGTGCTATCTAGAAGAAGCTAATTATAGTGGTAAACCGAATCGATCCATTTACACTATTGCGCAAGCATCAATTTCTCGATTACGTTCTTACGAAAGGTTGATTCTTTTAATTACTGCGTTATCAAGATCGATACGTGGATTAATCGATGCGAGGCAATCGAAAGCTAATGTAATATTACATGTTTGTATCTCGATATTCATTTCAGATAACCGAATCATTGTATATTATTCAAACTTACAATTTATTATATTAACCTGTATTCAATATGGAATGATGTAAATTATGAATTACTAAATAAAGTTCACAATAGATACATTCATTGTAAAATATTATTTAAATTGTTTAAAAAAATCGAAAATCTAAAGCAGCACCATCTTTTTTTTTTCTTTATAGGCTTAGTGGCCACAGTCTCACCTGATGTTAAGTGACGATGCTGCCCAAGATGATAACACGCTAAACCTAGTATAAGACTGGCTGCAAGTGCAGCTGCCGGAACACACCTATTGGTACTTGGCGACAGATTTTCAACTTGAGGGTGGTAGCTAGCCAGGTGGGCATTAGAAAAAGCCCTACCACCTTGCTATGGCACCAGTCGGACTGCCCCAAGTAGAGAGATATGTCTAAAGAAATTGATTTGTGCTCTCTTTGAAAAAAGAAAGAAATGAAAAGCTTAAAAACACATAGGAGCAAACAGTCAAATAAATAAACATTCTTTTATATATCTATATAAATAAATCTATCTGTATATATAACCAATTTTTTCAATAAAGGACACTTATGACGAATATGGTATAAAAAACTTTTTGACTGTCTTTATCCATATAACTCAAAAACGTCTAGACTAATTTTGATGAAATAATACTTATAGAAAACGTAAAATATGAGTACAAATACGAGACGAATTAATTACTGCGTGTTAAACGCGTGCGTATGATATATTGATTTAACTGTGTATAGACTAGATATAATAGTGACATTCAATATAACTATTTTTAGGAATTATGTAACTATTTGAATATTTATAAGATTTAACTAAATAAATATTTATCATGTTTAGGCACTACTATTAGTTAGTTTTTAGTTTATTATCTGTTGAATGATATCCTTTTATATACATTTTCGACAATAGGTATTTAAAATGTCCCTTGGTTCCAAGTCCTTTCAAAGTGATTAACAACCAGCCTTATTACCAGTGGTCGCTGATAACATCAAACCCCGTGCGGATCTCCCTACAGCTTACATAATTCCCATTACATTATAAACAAGTCTGAATCCAATTTAGATTATGTTTTTATTCTTATTTAATAGTTTCCCTACTGTTGTCATACTGACATGAGTTTATAAGAGTTTTTTTTTCGAAGTACGGGTACCTTATTAGTGTACAATTAAATATCAATTTGGAGTTCGATTATTTATTCAAAGCTTCTATTTTGAAGATTGTTTTTATTCAGTAACCAACCAGGTATGATTTATTCCTGTTGCTTACAATCGGATGTTACAAAATTTTCTAATTGTATTTCATAGTATACAAAACATTCAAGAATAGAACGGTACCTCTCTTAAATTAAATTTATCTCCTTCCCTCCTGCACATCCATTAAAATAATATAATTCTTTACACTGTTAATAAAATTGATAAACCCTACCCAGTTTCTTGCCAGCTCTTCTCGTTGACTGGGATGTTTTCCAAACACACATAAGCATCTTCTTTAAGCCTAAATCGAATAAAGTATTTTAAATTTTGATATTAGTACCTAAGTTCCACTTTATTTCAAACTATAAGTATTACTATTTATGTAAAAATAAAATACAATTAATGAAAACCAAACTTTGATAAATAAACAAAGTAGAACGAATCGATAGACTAAAATTAGCATTTAACAAATTGCAAAACCAATATCAACTGTTTTGCATCCGTACGTCAGTACGATGAAGATTTAATGCCCTTTTAAACAGAATAAAATTGCTATAAAACTGGAACATTACGTTTAAACAATGTCAAAGTGAATGTATCGTTAAACTGTTACAACCATTTAAACTGTTAGCGATCGATACAAACATTACGACCACTCGAACGTCCTATAGGTCATTAAACTTGGTGATAAATTAAGAGTAGTTTGCATAACCGTACGTCTATCGACCAGTACATCTGTCAATCTCATGCGATATAGATAAATACGAGATAGATACACAGTTTTATTGTCGGGTTTTCTTATGTCAAAGAAGCCGCCGCCACCACCCGAATCGCCTCTGATTACACTTGACGTTTATTTAAATGGAAACTGATTTCATTAATTACAAATATTGCCTCTAATCTTTATTACGTCAAGTGTGTGTGTCCGAGCGGATGTTGATTTTTGTTTTTCAATCATTAAAGTTTCGGTTTTAGGGTTTTATTTGGCGTGTCATTTGGTTTTTTATTAGGGCTCCTTATCACAATCTGAATCACTGCGAGCATTAATATGACTGTCATATTACTTTTGATAATTCCCCTCCTAACAGATAGATCGGGTTACATAGTTTATTGTCGACGTTTTGTAATTTAGAATATTGGTTGACACTGTGTTTTAGGTATATTACACATACACCGATTAATTGAGTATCTCTTACACTAGCACACTGAAGAAATATAATCCTTAGGAAAAATCTATAAGGGTATTATATTCTTTCATATGCTTTGTAAAGTTATTACTATGATATATTTTTGATTTATTACCATATGGTTATTGAAAATAGTTCTTAAAATACTACTGCATTGATAGTTTACTGTGAAAAAGAAAAAACAGCAGATGCTTTGCACTAAATAGTAACCATGATCAATAATTTATTTCGATTTAGAAAAGTAGTATATAAATGGTGGGGTATTTTTTTATGTCTTAGGTACCTCTTGAGCGTTATTAATGCATTCAACAACCATTATTTAATTGTCTATACCTAATGTATCTAACCCTCTTAAATCACATCCATAGAAAAGCAGTTTGATAGTTGAAAAATAAAACATTTATCAGAGTTCTAAATTTATAACAAACGAAATGTTGTACGAAGTTACACGTAGTTATTCACAAAGCGGGTTATACAATATTCTTAGAGCAATATTTCAAACTCACCTTACCTTGCTTCTTGCCTTCTGTTGTATCATGTAGCTGAGTGTTGTTGTAAGTTATATCTTTTAAATTTAGCTTTTTATACCTTTTATTTTAATTTGTAAATAATTCGGTTTAAAATTTTAGTATGTTTTTGTATAAGTATCTATGTTGAGGCCCCATTCGAATGGATGTTTTTGAAACGCTTATTTAAACAAATATTCTAATAAAACAATTAATATTTCATAAAAATATATACAATTATACCATTTATTAAGAACTAACTGCGCCTCACGGTTTCAGCCGTGTTTAATTTATTCGACAAACCCTATTCTGTTGACCATAAATGGGCAACCTCCGGCACGCGGGCCGGGTGCGACCCGCGAGACATTTTGAAAAATTTAATTTTGTTATGTTAATAAATTGTACTATAATAAATAACATTGTCGTATTATTTCATGTCTAATATCTATCGCAAAAATATTATCACTACTTTAAAATGCACTAAGTACTTTTAAAAGCGGCTCGCGAACGTATTTGCTCGCAAAACTTTGGCCCTCAACATGTCACAGGTTGCCCATACCTGCTGTAGACCTATTGTTGTTCCACAACCCGTACTTGCCTACCGCTTGCTTGACGTTCATAGTTACTGCTCCGCTTTTTAGTCGTAACGTAAAGTCATTTAGCCTATACAATAGAATAGGCATGAGGAATACCACATGAATCTGGTTATCGTATTTCAAATCTGGATACCATTTTTCGAATCCGGCTGGTAGTTTCAGAGAAAAGCGCGTTTAAACAAACAAACAATCAAACAAAAAATCTCTTCCGATATATTATATTATCCTATAATTGTTTACACTTGTTTCTTTTTCATATTGTTTTAACTTGTTGACTGGACTACGTACGCGTTTACCTATTACGAAGTAATCATATTTTTCTCGTATTGTTTTATTGATATTATGACAATTCTTTTAAAAAAAAAATATACTTTGCACAATTGTAAATTCTATTATGATGAAACTTAAATGATAAACACGCTTTTGTAATCGTAACCTATTAGATGTGTAAGTGTAATGTGATATGAAACTAAGATGCGCTATATGCGAGAGTTATAAAAATTACACTTCCTAGATAGAACAAACTAATAATTTTAACACAATCAAAATTAAGTTCGGAATATACTGTGTATTTGTTTAATTGAGACTTTATTGAGAATATAAGCATAAGCAATATCCTCGCATACAGAACTCAGAAAATAGGAAGTCTGTATTCAGTTGCGTACTTGCTCATCAACGAGGGGATTCGCTTCAATCTACGAAAGTTTCTCTTCGTAACATGTTACGCTGGTGAATATGTAAACTTTAGATACTGTCAGATAATCTCATGTGAATTAACACGGAAATTGTGATTTTGATGGTTCATTTTAACTTTCCTTATAAGCGAGTTTAATTATAAGACTCAAAACTTGTGTCACTACGGCGCGGAGTTCCATCATATCTGACTGGCACAACATGGCCAATAGTAAGTACTTACTATTTCAAAAAAAAATACTATTAAAAAACTTAAACTTATATAACTTAAACTTGCTAAAATTCCTATTAAAAAAAAACAAATATATTACCCATTAACTTTTGTATGTGTTAAATTGCAATCCAATACAATTATACTCAACTTTATTACTATAAAATAACTATTATAAAAATGTGTAATCTGTGTGCTGTTAATTATACTTTTTTTTAGTATGTAACTAAGATGCGAAACAAGCGTACAGTTCGCTTTATAGTAAGCGGTTAACACCAAATATATCGCTAGGGCGTTGCCAGCTTTCTTCAAGGAACTCTGGAAACCTTTTTTTATACTACAAGGTGGCAAACAGGCATACGGCCCGCCTGATGCTAAGCGGCTACCGTAGCCTATGAACGCCTGCAATACCAAAGGTATCACAAGCGCGTTGTCGACCTTGAACCCCCCTACCCCAATGATCTCTGGAAACCCTACTCACTGCAAGAACACAATACTAGGTTATGTGGCTGCGATCTTCTGTGGGATGGAGATTTTTCACCAGTCGGGCTGCTCCTAGTAAAGAGAAATCTCCAAAGAGATTTCTCTGTGTTCTCATTTCACTTGTCAGATTAAAAACGAAATGCAATAATTATTATAAATTCTTAAATTATTAGCGTATGAAATTGTTTATTCTAAGTTTAAATTCATAAACATATATTTCAAATAGTCTTCACAATCATCATAAAACACACTTAATAAAGACACAAAACAAATAAGCAACGAAACGCAAACAAAACATCTTCTCGTTAGTGTGTAATGGGCGTTTGATTCTCATAAATCCCCAACATGAAACATAAGACCGGGAAGCATGCGCTTTACTATTCCTCATTTAAAGCCAGTCCTTACTGCGGCTATTGAGGGTTTATTTATTATGCATGTAATATTATACGAAAATTGTAATGAAGGCCGAGGGAATCCCGCAAGACGTTAGATAACAAGCTCGAGAAGCGAAATCTCGGATCAGAGACACGAACTCAAGCGAGAAATTTCTAGTAAATATTGACGTTAACGTGGTTAAAAATAGATGGTTTTGTTTAAAATAACGTGATCGTTAGCAAACTTGTAATGATACAGTTTAAACAAGTTATTTGAGTTTTGTAGTTAGAATTAAGTAACATTGAATACTTCTATGTAGTTAATAAACGTTTTCTTATTTGATTTTGTATTTTGTATAAAAAGTTAAGGTTCTTCAAGTTATACTCTCTTAATTTTAATTAATAATTCTAGTTGGTAATTATATTATAAATGATGATAGGACTTGCATGTTCTTATCGATAAAAATCTCAAAAAATTAAGATCAAAAGAGTTAGGTACAGAAAAGAAATATACAGATTAAATAAGATAAATTCTTATTAAAACTAAATATAACAAAATGATTTTCATAATAGGGCTTACTGAAAAGGTTTATAAGAAAGATTAAAACTATATTTTTGTTTTTAAATACGCTGAAAACTCTTGACTTAAAAATGTGAATCTTCCAAGATCAGTTGATTTATGCACACAGACGGTTCATGCGTTTCTCGTACGTATGTAACTGTTCCTGACCTCAACCACTCATCAACATGCGTTAATCTCGCAGGATGCTAGTTTTGTGGTGCTTTACCTCTACAGATTACTCATAATATATTAACAGAGGTAGAACTGATATTGCCGTCTGTATTTGAGATATAATATGAAAATACTCAAGTACGTTGATTACTATTGTGCATATTTTAATTTTATATTATAATTTCGCAAGTTTAATAATAAATTATCCAATCATATCCTTCAATTAATAAATAATAAAAAATATACATAATATTAATAATAATAGGCATGTCAACAGTACAATCGTCGGTTGCGAACTTTAATTATTTTCAGCTTGTATTACTTTTAGTAATAACTATTAATTTTCGATCACTATCCGAATTTACTTCTGTGCCGTAGACGTCATGGCAATTGATTGGATTACTCAGATTCTTAAACATAATACCTCCTTGGCTTTGTAATCTAAAATATGGTGGTTTAAGAGTAAGTGTGCCTGGCATGTAACAAACCAATAAGTAATGTATGAAGAATATTAATTAGGAAAAGGTGTAGGAAGAAATTAAATTAAATTAATTTTTAAATAGTTGCATAAGTCGAAAGCGTTTAAGTCAAAGATACTTATTGATATGTCCTTGCTGGTGTACATGAAAACAAATGACATTTATAGTTTCATTTAGTACTTTTAATCATATCACATAATATCAGGTGTGATCTTAGTTAAGCAATAACATAAAAAAAAATTACTTTCTCATGGAAATTCACTGGAGGATTGTTAGTTAATTCCAATATTTACTGCATTCAATTATTTTATTAGAGTAGCACTGTATTTTGACTTTGCGTGATAGTGAGCATACACCGCCCTTATACTGGTCTTTGTGAATAGAAGCTGGATACACACCGGCTGATTCTGAAACGTGACGCGAATAAGCGAATCACTGTGACGGGCTTTTCACCATATGTATGGTGATCGGTAACCAGGCAGGTTGTACAGCTTAATCACCTCGCTATCGCCATTTACTCCTTAGAGAGACGTCACGTGCAGAACAGGTTATCTAGGTAGAGTATCTCAGTTCTCAAAATATCATACCATACCTCTTAAACCTTAATTTTAAAAAATCCTCTATTTCTAAATCCTATTCGTGTTTTTTACTAATGTCTAAACGTTCCGTTAAGTACATCAATCTTGGGAATATAAAAAAATAAGGAGTTCTGGTTTGTATATCGGTGGATAAATAAGGGTCCAAGCAATCTTATCTTCATTTATAGAGCGGTAAAATAACACCATGCGCGAAACATAAAATACCGTTTATCATCTCCTTTTTGGTTGATAGTTTGGGCGGAATGTATTAAAGATTGGTGCCCTTGGAGCACTCTTCTCTATTTTGCTTTCATAAAATATTCTCACAACATCATGATATCTAAGACATGATAACAGACTATGAGTAAAGGTAGTATTTACTTTGGTCAAGGTTAAAGCACAATAGGTAAAGTACAAGTTTCAATTTTTGTTATGTATAAATGGTACGAATGATTGATGATGATTATTTATCTGAAAACATAGTTAAACAAATACAAATGCAGAATTAAATTTAATGAAAATATAATTGACTAAATATAACTTTCATATCATAACATTATAATTCTGCTAGAAACAGTTTTACTTAACAAAACATTCATCTGCACAATCAATGTATAATTTCTCACAAATAGTAATGTGAATATCAATGGCAAAATAAATCGAACAGGATCCACAATGTTTTAATAACAGTACATCAAAGTCGACAATGGTTACAAATTGTATTGTAGCAAACGTTCTAACTCTGGAATTAAACGAGGTTAAAAGCTGGCGAGAAGCGATGTTTTGTGAACATGTCGATCATGGTGTCAATCTTGTCCGTGGAGTTAGGAATAAAATTTGACAGATATCTACCGCTGTAGCTAACAACTATAAAATCTAATATTTATTAATTTCATTACAGATTATAAACACAATAAACACTGCTTCTGACATTGTTACAAAGGCTTCCAACTGCGTTTTAAATGCAGTAAAAAAGGGGAAAATTGGGAAATTAATAGTTTGCTGATTAGAATTAAACGTATTCTAAGTTAGCTTAAATATTTTCTGGTACGGATGATTTAGTCATTAGAACAAAAATATATATATTGTATAAAGTGTATTTAAAATAAAGTACGAATAAGAGCACCCTCCATTTAATTTAAATCTAATTTGTAACTTCATTTTATCACGTCAATCTACGTAAAATAGTTAACGAGTAAACATTTCGTGAACTTAATAAATTATCTATAGTTCCCTACGAAACGCCGGTACGTTGTTCGTAATAAACTCGTAATAAATCTAACTTCAAAAGTAACCTAATTTCGAAATGAGGTTTCAAAACCAAGGTCTCACGTGTTTTTAAAGGAAACCAAGCGACTTGTTTGCGTTGTTAATGTCGTCTATAAAATTGATGAAAATACGTTGATGCAAGAGGAAATTATTTTTTTATCTATCATTATTTAATGTATTATAGTAAACAAAGTATGCCTACACACTACTCATTTTAAAATATTATCGAGTATTTCATTATGTTGTCATGATATGTTTTCTTAATATGATTTTTATTGTGCTAATGAATTATATTATTATTATGTTAGAAAACAGCCTACTCTTAGTCGAACAATAAAGCCCTCCAAAAAAATCTAGGCCAGTGTGTTCTTTCCTTTTTACGAAAACGGGTCCTTTAAGCGTAACGTGAGGAGATATTTATGCAGGCCAGTATGATAGCTGCGGCCACGGATGGATTACTTATCTCTCGGCGGTCAACGTTGTGTTTGGACAGAACCGTCAATTTGCCTAGACACAAACTTCACAAGAAAACCGAGATGCATTTCCATCGCATTCATGTTTAGCCCAATATTGTTGGTGATATAAAATCTGAACATCGACGTTGACTACATTTCAAAAAGATGGATGATAACCAATACGTCAGAAGATAAACTTGGGATGACTGGCCTCTTCATACATATTCTGAACATAAGTGTATTTTAAATGAAGTATTAAACATGCATGTAGTTTATTTAATATTATACTTACTACAGCCTGTAGCTATCTACATCAAAAGTTAAACATGACCGCAGTTCTAACTGAAGTCACTCTTAGGACTTTGTTGGAACGTTTCGTGTGCCAGATCATTTAGCCAACCACACCTCTCAGACCGGAACACTACAGCTTGAACACTCTTGTTTTAACGCACATTAGTACTTATATATATCGTTTAAATAGGTATCAATCCAAATACATTGCATATAAAAAACATTTGCAAAATTTATATGTATATTACTTATATAGCAAACAAAATCGGTTCCCACCCTGACACGTAGGTCTCATTACATTTCAACATGAATGCACTGGGATGGGTATTTTGAAGTTCGGATAAACATCGGGTCGTGAGCGAATGCGCCTGTTAACACGTAACGAGGTGTGGAATATAAGCTCACCAGTCATGATCATGTCTTAGCAAGTTATTCGCCGAACGCTGACCTCTTAGCGAAAGCGAAAATGTCTTTAGCTGACCTATAAACCTTTTCACTTTAAACCTTTACCGCGTGTCTATAAGAAACATTTTCACTCCAAAATGTATCCCATATTTAGTGGTTACGATTTTATAACAGACGTTGGCGCAAGCGATAATTTGTATGCTTCATTGTAGTATTATCTGTACGTGAGGAACGTATAACAAGTGTAAAAGAAGTAATACGAGTATAAATAAGGAAATAAATGGTTTTGAATTATAAAGTCAGTGGAAGTGAATCGTTTGTAATTATGGTTTTCATCGCAAGGATGCGAAAAGGTTTCCCACATTAAACTGTTTGTATTGTATTTAGAAAACAGGTTTTGTTGAAACAAAACGAAGAAGTATCTGCGTTTAAGGATTTAATATCAGAGCAAAAAGTTTCGCTAGATGTCTTAAAAAACAAGAAAAACCTATCTGAGTAATTTGGAAAGTACAACATTTTCTAATTATAAAGTTTGATACAAAATAGAAAAGCTATTTCCAAGAAACAATTAGATGTGTACATAAACAACTTACAGATGTACATTAGTAATATGTAGTTAATAACTTAAAGTTTGGAAACATTCTTCTTTTTAACATTAATTCTAAATTTTCGCTGCAAAATACAAATATTTTAAGCCATAGGTCTTCAAAAATGCATGCATAATTTCCTAGCAATGAAAACAGTTGAAAGTCTACTAACACCGAATAAACGGAAATTCACAAGTGCATGCAAACCTAAACAAAGCCGGTTGACAAAGCGTATTCTAATGCTCTGAACAATGTATTATATAACACGTAGTCTTTGTTGCGAATCTCCTCTGGTGTTGATGGAACATTTGCAGTTTCCATCTGGAATCAAGTTGTAAGCGATTCGATTAAAAAATATTAATTACATGTTTACACTAGTTTATTATTAATTTTTATATGAAGTGATGATGGGTCAGGGATCCCTGACGTCACATTTATCGACATTTGTTTAAGTGTTAAAATTTCAACTATATTAGCCTAAATATGTTGATGTATCCATAACATGAAAATAGGCATATTCTAGTGTTTAACTGATTAACCTACCTACGTTAAATTGTAAATTTTGTCCCGGCAGTTGCACTTAGAGTTGGTTTTAATTCTAGGCCTAACGTTACTATTTTTAGCTTCTTCGGTATTAACTCAGATGCACTTGGGATTAAAGGATAGATTACAGTAAAATAAAACAAACTGTTGTATCTTTAATATTACAGATAACGGTTAACCCTTTACCAATCAGGGTGACATTCTTAAGTGCAATTTATTTATTAATTTTAATCTCTAATTTATATAAAACGCCAAAATTAGAAAATCAATTAAAATTTAATAATCATGATAAATTATTTCTAAAATATATTCTTGCAACTTGGGTCTGTCTATCACTGTGTTAATATAACATAGCATAAGGATAGTGGTACCCTTCCGCAACCGCACCGCGTGTCCTCTTACCCTATAATGAGTAAACTTGCTTCCACAGTAATAAACTAGGTAAATAATGCACTTGAAGTTAACTTTGAAGTACTTTTATACTTGATTTAATGTTTTAATCGCACTTAAAACGTTTGATAACGATATTATATTATACGAGTACTATCATCAACTTGGTGTCTAGTTTGTATTTATGTCCATATCGTTATTTAAGTTCATCGTCATCCTTTTTTCTGTTTTCAGCTTGTAAATGTATGAAAAGAAGCGAAACGTATGATTGAAGTAAGTCCATAGTGTATTCGTAGATGAATGGGCTAAATAAGTATGGCATATTTAATGGCTACTGGAATTTGAAGTTTTATTCAATTTAAACTACTTATGGACGTCAAAGCAAAGTATCAAAGGTAAGCCAATATTTCAATTTTATGTATCTCCTTACATTCAAAGAACAACAACGTATTCCGAAAGATGAATTTCGATCTACAGTTGTCATCGTTCTATCGTCAACGATTTACAAATAACTCTGTAAAAACTTCTAAATAAACAGTACAAGGTGAGCTGGTCCCGAAACACGTCTCAATTTGAGTCAATAAACTGTACTTTTCTTCATATTCATGTAAGTCGAGTTCATATCAAACCAATGCCCAAGCTACTACCATTTTCTTATTTATTGATTAGCAAAGTATAGCGCCTCTAGATAAGAGTAGTTTTTTTTTACTTCAGAGGATATTAGACGCCTGTGTATCTAATAATTGGACAATCAATCACTTTCATTTTATATCACTAATCCTTCTCAAGTGAACATTTCTTTAGTACCGTTGTGATTTGAAGCGATGCTAAAAAGAGAAAAACAGACATCTATAGGATTTAACCTGCGAGAGCATGAGATAGAATACATTATACGGTGTTTCCTATTAGTTTAGTTTCCTGAAAGTTTCAATTCTAACTCGTGTGAACTGCACACATGTTTTTTGAAGTGAAAACTTCTTTAGCACTGTTGTGATTTGAAACTCGATGAAACGAAAAAGCGACAATAAAAAAGGGACAACGATATGCATCTATAGGATTTAGCCTACGAGTGAATGAGATAGAATTCATTAACATTATGCACGGATAATGCAAGTTCTGATTTTCATGGTTGTGATCGTCGTGGGATTGGCCTAGTGGTGTGAGACGACCAGACTTCATACGCAGTACGCACTAGTGGTCGATAGTTCGAATCCGATGATATAAGATATTTAAGAAGAATTTTGAAAGAACTATTTTTATTTTTTTCTGTATGTTTCATTTCTGATACGCGTGAACTGTTGCACACATAAATATCTTGTTTTTATTATGTACTAGCTGTGCCCACAGCTTCACTCGCGTGGCCTACTGAAAAAGGTTTTTTATTTTTTGTGCGGAAACCTAATAATTTTTGTAAAATAAAAATAGGCTAAGTTAATTTTATATAACATTAGCTATCTGCCAGTGAAAGTCCCGTCAAAATTGGTCAAACCATTCTGGAGATTACCCGGACAAACAGACAGACAGACAATTTTTTTAAAAATTATTTATTAAAAGCCATCCAGTGGTCGCTCAGAGCAGACGTGTATTTTGTTTTTGCTAAAGAAATATGTATAGTAATTAAGCAATTATAATTCCTTACTCAGTGATTAATAGGATCATTATCTCGTGTACCCGCATGCAGACTTACAACCTTTCGAGTTTTAAGACTTTATAGGTGAGAACAATACATCATATGCGGTCACTGCTCTTCACCCCCTCGGGTAAAAGAGACAGTTGTAATTTAATTACGAGTTCCTCTCATCTGTTTATCATCGTTCCATAGTTGTGTGTGTGTGTACTACAATGAGTGTGCAACGGTCGCCTCCTAGTAAAACCTATACTACGTCATCCCAACCTGACTTAAGCAAGTTAAGCGAATCAGAAAAACATGAATCGAAAACACTACGTAATAAAAGAAAGAAGCCAGAGTTGGACATCGAATATAAACAAGAATTATCGAACTTTCGAACGGAAATGATGACATTTTTACAAGACTTTCGAAAAACAATCAATGAAAATGTGCAACAAATTCGTACTGATATAAATGATTTAAAAAAAGATATATGTAACATTTCATCGCGTACGGATGAATTAGTGATTGAGCAAAATAGACTTAAGTCCGAGTTAGAAGATCTACAACAAAGTAATTCTGTAAACAATGTAAAATTAATGTTATTGGAGTCTAATGTCACTTCAATGCTCAATAAATTTTGCCCAAATGATTACCAATTTTCTACACAGGAAGACATGATTTTGGAAATTACTGAAAGGACTGAAAGACAAAAAAACTTAATTATTACTGGTATTCCAGAGTCTATAAATTTAAACAAAAATGATAGGCAGAACTATGAAAAAGAAGAAATTTTAAAATGCTTATCATTTATATACAATGAAAACTACCCTCAATACACAAAATTTATGAGACTAGGAAAATATACACCAAATAAAAACCGTCCTATAAAAATTTTCTTCGAGTCTGCTTCAATTGTCAAATATATTCTACGTAATAAATCTAAACTACAACATAATATTAAAATATATTCAGATCAAACATTAGCTCAAAAAAAGTATTTTACTGGAATACAGGAAGAATTACACACTCGCTCAAAGAATGGGGAAAAAGACTTAACAATAAAATATAACAAAGGCATACCAAAAATAATAAAATTAATTCCAAAAAACTGAAACAATCATATAGTGTAGTACCTACTAGAGAATCGGATAATGATGAAAAAAGTAATGTTTCATATCAAATAATAAGTAATTATAAAAATATCATTAGTACTACAAATTCACTTAAATTCTACTATGCGAATGTGAGGAGTTTAGTGTCGCCAGGAAAGCTAGACGAATTGAAATGCATCATTAGATCATTTCATTGTGAAATACATATCATTATATTAACAGAAACTTGGATAAAATCTGACAATGAAGCACAAATATTATACATTTCTGGATATACACATTATTATAACTTTCGCACCGATTGCCGAGGCGGAGGTGTTTCAATTTATGTTCATAATGACCTTAAACATTATTTAATTGAGGAAAATTATAATGGTGGTAACAATTACTTATGGATTCACTTAGAAAAGTACGCACTAGATATTGGAGTTGTATACAAGCCTGGTAACACAAATTTTCAAGAGTTCGTGCAATTTTATGATTCGCAAGTACAAAAGCGACACAGGTCTTTGGTTTTTGGTGACTTCAACCTAGATTTACTGCGCAAAAATCGTTACACTACTCAATATGTAGACATGCTTAAAGAAAATGGTTTTACCATATTAAACAAAATGCATGAAAAATATAGTACACGAAATACGTCTACAACAAGAACTATCCTTGATCATGTTTGCACTAATCTTAATAAAAATAACTTTAAATTGGTTATAATTGAATCTGCACTATCTGACCATAACCATATTTACTTTGAATTAACAAAATATATACCTCCACTAAAAGAAAAAGTACAGTACACATGTATCAACTACAAACAATTATACTTAAATATGAAAAACGAAAATTATAATTTACGCACAAATGATTTTTCCGACTTAGAAGAATATATTAGAACAAATTTAGAAAGAAACAAACAAACAAGGACAAAAATTTTAAATCTGCCACAAGAAGATTGGATAAACAAAGATATAATACATAAAATAAATAGCAAAAATATACTATGGAGAAAGTTAAAAATTGAACCAAATAACCAAGACTTAAAATTAATTTTTTTGGAATAAAGAAACAAATTACAGTTGGAAATCAAAACCGCAAAACGCAACTATTATTACCGAGCCTTTAACACATGTAAAAATAAACCAAAAAAAATGTGGAAATTAATTTATGAGTTAAGTAATAATAAAAAAAAACAAAGTTTAGCTCCTACAAAATTAATTATAGAATCCAAAGAAATAACTAACCCTATAGAAATTTGTGAGAATTTCAATGTCTTTTTTTCTACAGTGGGTAAAAACTTAGCTAACAAGATTCCACAAGTTTATCACAACAATTTAGTATTTACAGTAAATAAAACACTTACTGAAATAGAACATAATTTAACATACATGGCTCATTGCACTGCTCCAGAAGTAAATAAAATTATAGATAAATTAAATTCCAATAGTAGTACTGGTATAGATGGCATATCAACTAAAAGTATTAAATGCATAAAACTACTGATTATAGACGACCTAGTTGAATGTATAAATAAATCTTTTTCAATGGGTATCTTTCCGGATTCTCTTAAACTAGCAAAACTTAGTCCAATTTATAAATCTGGGGTAAAAACTGATCCTAATAATTATCGACCTATATCAGTTCTACCAGTACTTTCCAAAATATATGAAAAATTAATTTATGCAAGATTAGAAAATCATCTGAATAAGAATAACTTTCTTTACGAACGTCAGTTTGGTTTTCGACAAAAATCTAATACATTGGCTGCTACTGTTGATCTTGTCACCTATATTAAAGATAGTATAGATAAAAAACAAATCGTGTTAGGAATTTTTATTGATTTAAAAAAAGCTTTCGATACCGTAAGTCACAAACTCTTACTACTTAAACTAAAGAGTATTGGAATTACAAAAAGTGCTTATGATATTTTATCTTCGTATCTTAAAAATCGACAGCAAGTAGTAAAAATAGGTAATAACGTTAGTAGCTGTAAAATAAACGAATATGGCGTTCCGCAAGGTTCAATTTTGGGGCCTTTACTTTTTTTAATATATCTTAATGGAATTGGTGAATTGGAACTATTGGGCCAAGTAACACTATACGCTGATGATACAAGCTTATTTTATGTTGGAACCTCAATACACACTATTATTCAACAAGCACAAAATGATTTAGATAAACTATATACATGGTTCAATTATAATCTTTTGACAATTAATACATCTAAAACCTCATATATCATATTTTCCGCAAAAAATAAAAAAATACATAACCACGCTCAATTAAAGATAAATGGAGAAATTCTAAAAAGAAGTCAATGCGAGAAATACCTTGGACTTAAATTGGATAACAGATTAACTTGGCAGAATCATATTGAACACCTAAAATGTAAACTGAGCTCTCTTACTAGTTGTTTGCGTGGATATTGCAAACACGTTCCCATACAAACCCGATATACAATCTACAATGCTATTATAAAATCACATTTAGACTATTTAATTGAAGTATGGGGATGTGCTTCTAAATCTATACTAAAAGACCTACAAATCGCGCAAAATAAAGCAATTAAAACACTATTTAATTATGATAATTTAACGTCCAGTAAAAAAATATACAGTGAAACGAATATTATGACTGTAAAACAAATGTATATCTATAAAACATGTATCTTAATAAAAAACATCTTAAATAAAAATCTACATTCACATATAAGCTTTGAAAAAAAGACATCAAAATATTGTTTGAGAAACATAAATAAATTAGTAGTAACTAAACCAAGAACAACAAAGTATGGTATTCAGAACATAAAATTTGAGGGAGCTAAATTATTTAATAAATTGCCTAAAGACCTGAGAGAAACTGAATCATTGTATATATTTAAAGCAAAATTAAAAGAATACTTAAAGGATAAATATTTATTTTAAGCTATTATACAGATTTATTATTCTCATTTTATTTTTTAATTTTTTAACGTATGTACTTTTTTTTTTTCTTACAAGTTATGGTGTTAAATGTGTTTTTATTTTTTAATTAATTTGTCTGATGTTATGTACTTTTTAACTCACTGGATGTCTTGAGATTTTGTTTTTTAAACTAACAATAATGTATGTAATTCTCATTAAGCGAACAATGTTCTTTTGAGAAATAAATGTCTTTAAACCGGTACCGTGTATACTTTAATATGCATTTAGTAAAAAGCTGTTATTTTGACATTACAAATAGACACTTCCATTTTATTATATGTATAGAAGAAACAGTTAAACTTTACGATAATCATATTTGAATACTGTGGACAATATCACTGGTGAAGGTCTACGTAATATTAGCAGTAACTTAAAACAAACCCGTGATATTGCCTTATCTATTTATAATACAGAAGTCAACATATCAAAAGTTTCATTAAACAATGTTTGATAGCTTTGTTCGTTATATAATGAGATAATTATGTGTATACCAATATTTGTTTAATAAACAAGAGACAGGGTCATCATAATTAATACAAATTGTATTTATATCTTGTATTGCGTGTTTTTTTTAGTTTTTATTTATTCGTATGTATGTAAAGATATATATTTTTGTACGTATTTATTTCTATTTTATTTATTTAGTATACTGTTTATGTATTTACATTTTATAATTTTTCTAGTTACAATACCAAACAGCTAAGTTACAAGAACAGAACAAGTAACAGCTAAGTTATAAGAAAATGGTTTATGGCATTAAGGAACTAACGAGCTTTTAATTTGTACTATATATTTAACGTTTATTTAAGATTATTTTTTCCAATATTATTATAAATAACTAGCTGTATTCGTGGCTTCGCTCGCGTGGACTACAGAATGCCGTCAGTCGAGCGCACGCGCGAATCGTGCTGCTCTCGCTCAAAAGACTGAAGACAAAAATGGTTATTATGGGTCACCTTAGAAGATAGACATATACTAGTCTTTTTGAAATCTACAATTATGTAGAATATTAATTTGATATATCTCTTATGGTTCGTAAACTATTTAAACACCCCAAATGCGTCTTTTTTCCCATGTATACACCATTATAGTCACCATTTACATCGTATGTTAGTTTATCTTACAAAATATATCCAGATATAATATATATGGATATATACCTGGCTAGATATAATAACTTTTAATTAAAAAAAAATGTAAATCGGATAAGTGGTTTTCGTGTGAAACAAGTGAACAAAGAAGTCGTTGAGTTTTATAATATGTATAGATGATTGAATTTGTCCATAAACGTAATATTCGATTTTATGTTTATGAATTCCGATTTTAAATAAAACGGTATTAAATGGGAAACAAAAGACCATCGAGCTATAAAAGTGACAAAACCCGATCTCATCTCGTACCAATCGTCAGTGAGAATATTGGAATTTCGATTGTATCAGACCCCCTTTAATTTCGACAATTACTACTACGTTTTAGCGGGATAGATAAAAAAAAACAGCAGAGGGTCGTCAAACGAATGAACGTGAATCCAATATAGACGAAATGAGTGACCGCCGCAGACCCTTTTCATTCATTAATTAATCCCAAACGTGTGGAACTCGCAAAACAAGAGTCTCTTAAATCGATTACTCACTCATTTATCGACCTCTGGTTGTTTTATACGAAATGGTTAATGTACATCAATTAACCAACATTTATATTATTTGAAGTGCTTGATAAGATGTATTTTTTTAATTTACTCACACTTAGTTAATTTCTATGTGAGCTGTTTCTATTTAGTTAGCTGGTTATAACTTTAATTACACACTTATTATATTAAATAATAGCTGTGACCACGGCTTCGCTCGCGTGGGCTACTGAAAACCTTTTTTATTTTTGTGCGGAATACTAATTATTTTTCTAAAATAAAAGTAGCCGAAGTTATTCCTTATAACATCAGCTATCTGCCGTCAAAGTCGCCACGTCATAGTTGCCGTGAAACTCCCGTCAAAATCGGTCCAACCGTTTCGGAGATTACCCGGAAATAGACAAGCAGACAGATAAAAATTTTAAAAATTGGTTTTTGTTATAGGTATTGTGTATACTTTCATATTCATTTAATAAAATTCTGTTATTTTGACATTACAAACAGACACTTTCAATACACAAGTATTGACATCCTATCATTCATACGTGCGTTTTATATTGCGTCAATAATATTCGAATCGGTAGTATTAGAAAGTAGAAGTTCTATAGATATAATAGCTATGCACTGATGGATTTAGTGAACATTCTACAAAATAATCATTCACTTATACCTGCTCATGTTTCAGCCCCGTGATAATATATACATATTTTATATTTTCTTCTTTTATTGCCCGAGATGTCGGTTATGACCAAATATGTGTATATTTATTTAATGACAAAAAACACAAAAATATGTTTTTGCGTAAACAACTTTATTTCCACTAATTGCAAACAGGTTTTTGTTCGTTAAAATAATTCGACACGTGTGTTATATTAGTAATGAACGGCGGTAACGCTAAAATTGTTACGTACGAATTAATTTTCGTCTGCGGTTACATCAGTAAAGCGGTCGAATGTATCAAACGTTGTGGGAATTAAAACCATAGCAAGATAATTAAATCGCTTGTTTCCAACTGCACTGCATTTATTTCAAAAACGGAAGTATTTTAGCATTAATATTATTCTTGTTTAATGAAAGCTTTTACTAAACCGTAAAGAATAAATACTCCTTACACCCGGGGTACTCACACTGGTATTGACAATAATCTACCACAAAATATTTAGGCAGTAAGTCATCGACTGCGAAACTACTACGACGACAGAAAAGTAGGTACATAATGTTTATGAAAAACTTTAACACTATAAAATTAAACAGGTACAAAGTGAAGGTACGAGCAGTATATCATAGTTTCTCTGTAGGTTGTAAATGCATGACTTTTCTTATTAATCTCGTACTTTTCATATTATTACTGCGTGGCACAAATACGTACAATACTGCTAATTGACGAGCAATTTCTATCAAACGCGGATATTACTCTTTAGATGTCATCATCATTATCACCATCTCAGCCGAAAGACGTTCACTGCTGGACACAGGCCTATCCTAATACTTGTCACAATGATCGGTACTACCCTGTTTGCATTCAGCGAGTTCCCACAACCTTCACCAGGTCATCGTATATAAAACCAAATACCATAAGTATACCAAATTAAAAAGAAAAACATTTGTCGTTGTATGAGTGATTACTGCTGCCAGAATTTCATGGTAAAATGCTTCCAGGGTTTCCCGCGATCAAGTCAGAAAGCTCTAGCGATCGATAGTATCTTCCTTATAAAATTACAAAGTAGTACTCAAATAAATGTCTACTTTTCTACTATTAGGTAGTAAATACACGGCAAAAGAACCGATCTATACTCAAATACCAACACAGTACAATTCAACAATAAGACACACAACAATAGTTGACAAAGAAAATCTATAAATAGCAGTCACAGTTGCTATGTCGGCATGCAAATACCATGACCGAAGTTCTGAATATCTGAATTTACACTGACTAATCCAGGAACGTGACGTGCCGAGTCAGTTGAGCACGAGTACCTTGCCACCCGGCATACATATAAACAGTTACTCTGCAAAGTCCAAAGTTATAAGGTCAAGTAAATTTACAGTGAGTAGCACTATATATTACGGAGTTCAGGTAATTTGTTAGCACCACAGTGTATTATTTAAAGTATATAAGGTTTAAAGGGTTTATTTTCTATAAATACCTACAAAATAAACCAGTTTTAATTTCAAACAATAGGAAACTTACTTTTTAAGTTTATGTTTGTAGCGATGCTAGCTCAGTTGTTGTATCTCGTTGAGTTTCTTCAAATGGTTCGATGGTATTATGATTCTTATTTTTCAGTGAAGGAGAACACGATGCGACCATAGCATACATAGTGTTAAGGTTAGGGTTACTCTTTTAGATTCCACTAGTGGGTCCAAGTAGCTACATTTCTGAGATAATCCTCTTTCTTATTTTCTATGTTGTATGATATGTTTTTGTTTAAGCGCTATCATATTAAAAGAAATAAAATGAGTTAGCCTACGATGCTTATTTTCATCGTTAGCACCTTTAGTTTTTAACGCTCTTCTTGTTTTTTTTTGGCGCCATACAAGTACTTGCCAGTGTCAGTATTTTTAAGCCTTCGTAGTATTTTCTCAAAATGTGGTCTAACAAGATGGTGGCTTCCTTGTTAGAATAGTCCAGGGGTTTTTGTAGCAATTCAAAATGCATGTTTCTAGTTAGTATGTATAATACATTTCATTTGTGCATAATAACCAATAACCAAATATACATGAAAGATCAAGATCCTGCAAAAAAATCACATTATTGGTCATTATTCATAACTAGCATCAGTAAATTAATAAATGGCACCTATGTATGATTAGTCATCTGGGTGGTAGGATTATACTATGTATAATTAGTTAATAGAAATTATACAATTATACACGATAAATCCCTTATCTCTCTGTTTATAAACGTAATTCAACAATTAAACATACACTAGATTTAAGCCGACACACAAACAGGGAACATTACATACAATTAACTGATTGGCAATGCCATACGGTTGCGCCGTGTTCGTGCTCTGCAGCTAATTGCGCCGTACATTTACCGAGACAATTAGTTAAACGTCTGTGATTGTGAGTCGAGAATTAAAAGGCTTTCTGTACATAGGCTCTGATTTAAAAACATATTGTTTATCCCATCTATTCGAAACATGATGATTTGTTATGCAATAAGTTCCCTAAATTTGATATTTTCTACGAGAGTACAATATTTTTCTATTAGTAACATGAATGTTTTCCTTTCAATGAATTCCTTGGCAATTCGCTATCAAAGATCAAAAATCATCAAATATAATATCAGAAATATTATATTATTTTACTTTCTCTTAACAATGCCTATTAAACTATTATTTTAATTCAAATCTATCTTAACTGTATCCAAATAATGATTAAGCATTAGTCATCGAATACCTGGCTCAATAACGTTATTCTTGAATACCGGGGACGGAGATCGCCACTGCCGCTCCACTGGTCCATTGCACCTATACGATTACTTCGTGTGAAAGGTTCCTCAAGTATTTTACATTGCACTTTAATTATTTTTATGGATATGGCATAATTTTTAAGATAGCAATGAAATATTAACCTACTTTCTCTTGAGTTTTTGGCGGGATTTTCATAAGGCATTTTTTGTTTTGTGGATTACAAATAATAACTAGACACATGCATTTTGAGTAGCGACAAAAACTCGCTGAACATTTCTAACGAGAAAGAACCCGTCTTGTTAGAGAGATATTTATAGGTTAGAAAAGTAGTACGAAATTAAGATTAAAAGATGCGTACAAAGTGGTCAAAATAAAAATTCATTAAAGTGGTCATAAAGAAAAAAAAAGTTCTTCCTTCTTTAAATGTAGGAAAACTATAGGAAGCCAATTACAGGCTCTCATGAATAGATACTAAGTAAGAAGCAAATTAAACATGTGAACGCTGAGACACAATGAGTTACAATTAATTACTGAGATAACATATGATAGACCAGAAAATACACGCATGAATTAAAAAAATATATATATCTCGTCATTCTACGCTACGGTCGCTTACCGTCTAAAAGAATTTACTGCTCAGCCGGTACCTTGCCGAGGATGCTCTGGTACAGAAGAGATCTAACTTCATACGCTTGCTTAGTTTGTTAAAGTTGTTGCTTATCCGCCATAAGTAAGAGTTTAATCTGTTAGTAACCAAAATCACCGACATAGCCCTAATAATAGCTAGACTTATTTGGCAGTGAGCGGGCCACGTAGCTCGTAGAACGGATGGTCGATTGAGCCAAAGACTTCTCGAGTGGCGGCCACCTACCGAAAGACGCAGCGTGGGCAGAACCACCACAAGGTGGACCGACGACCTGGTAAAGGTTGCGGGAAGCCGCTGGATGCGTGCAGCATAGGACCGGTCGATGTGGCGACCTTTGGGGAAGGCCTTTGTCCAGCAGTGGACGTCTTTCGGCTAAAATGATGATGAATCTGTTAGCTTGAAATGATTAATTTAGCTTATATATACCTAGCTATATAATCTATTTATTGTCGTCTATAGACAACAATAGTGCCAAAAGTATTGCAATTGCGTGGCATATACCTATAGGCCGACAACTAAAAACACGCCTTTAAAAAAAAACTCAAAATTATGAAATAATATTTTTATATATAGGTATTTTTATTTAAGTCAATTTTATTTGTTTATTACATGTTCAATTTCATGTTCAATTTTAAAGTTTCAAGTAACAAAACAATCTAAACACTTTCATGAGATCTGCAAACGCAAAGGACTAAGTTCATTTACTACGTACAACCTAAATCACGTCATCACTTCAGCTCTCAACGATTAAACATAATAATATAAAATGAGGGACTCATTAATTATATATAATTTTCCAATTTCATTTACTACTTTAGTAGTAGTTTAAACCTAGTTAATCATCTACACTATACATAAATAAGCGTGGAGACGTTTATTTAAACCGGAATAAACTAGTTTGCGCTAGCTACCACGTCCATCGCGCTCTCGCATCAATCGCTTATAAGTAGCGTTAAAAGTGTCATGCCATTTTGTTTGTTATTCTTTTCTTATTAATTAGTATATCAGAACGAATTATCATGAACATAAATTATTTATCGGAAGAAAGCGAGGATGAGCATGACTACGAAATGCCAGAAATTGAAGAAATTCACTAATAAAATTAAATTTAATATGTATAATATTAAATAGCTATAAAAATAAAGTATTTTTTTATTTATTTTTAGGTAAATTTCATGAGTATATTTGTTGGCGGTAATCTCTGTATCTACCGATACCATTGAAAAAAAAATCACTGATAAAAAACTACGTTCAGGCTGATGGTTATAGACTCTGTTTTATGCTAATTATATTTTATATTGAAATTAACGTACGTAGACGCAAACGGCTACTAATTTGTATATTTCTCGCCACTGTACAGTGTTTTCTGATATAAAATACCTTATCCGATCATTTCTTTGGTTAATTTTAAAGACCCGACCAACGAGTAACTCGACACTCCCGCAGACTGTCCTCACAGTCCATTGGTTTTTGACCAGTTACACCAGTTTCCCAGGCATGTTGACACAAATGCGCCACCTTAGTCTATTGTTCAATGATTAAGTCTTACATTCATTAATAGGTCTTTTAAAAATAAAAATAAATATTGTGAATTAAACTGCATAATAATTTATAACCAAACTAAATAATATAGATATACATTATTTATATTCACCGATAAATTGATTAATAAAATGCAATAAGTAATTAAAAACTTTATCTACTTTTAATAGCAACATATCGCCAAGTTAAATTATTTAAAGACCTAATATGTACGTGGTATCATTACAAATAGGTTCTATATGTGTAAAAGTATAGAAGTAATTGCTCTATTTCAGAATTAACTGCTGTATTCACGGTATCAAATATGTATTTTTTTTTCGTTTCTATTCAGATTTTGTTTTTGCCAATGAATTTTCTGTGTGAAAGATAACTATAATATTTATTTTTCAGACTGAATATTTACTCGTATAGGAGATTTCTCTTGCTCTAAGTATCAATTATTATTATTATTTTACTAGCCGTTACCCACGGCTGTGCTCGCGTGGATGTCAGAAGAACGCATAGTGCTTATAAAATCGTAGTTTCTTAAACTGTATTTTTTTAAATAAAGATATCGTTTTGTCTTTAAATATATAAGAAGCAAATATCTACGGAATATAAAAAAATTGATCAAAATATATCCAGTAGTTTTTGCGTGATGCATGCACAACGGCAAACCTCAATCATTATGTTTATATAGATAAAACTGGCATGGCAAAATGAAGGCACTGTGCCTAATGGTGAGCATAGAGAGAGATGTAGAGGTAGAGATAGGGCACAAAGAATTTTTTTTGGAGATTTCTCTCTACTTGGTGCGGCATGACTGGTGAAATACCTCCATCCTACAGAAGACCGCAGCCAAAAAACCTTGTATTGGATTCCTGCTGTGAATAGGGCTTCCAGAGCTCTTTGCTACGGTATTGCTTACCATCAGGCAGGTTGTATGCTTGTTTGCCACATTAGTAGTATAAAATATATAAAAAAATACAGTACCTACAATCCTAAAAAAACGATACCCACTAAGAGTTCGGCTATCCATCACCAGTCGATACTGTCATGCCGGTTTGCAATCCCTTGGCTGCTGGATAAACTCTGGCTGATCCCGAAATACAAAGCAAAAGTAACTGCAGAAGAAACTGTACTATCCTACCATCTAGCAGCCTATCATATACCTTATGTTGCCTTTTATGAAGATATATGGATCTATACTTTATTCAAATTAATTAGATAGCAAATTAATGAATAGCTGTCCATGTGTTTTGATACTCTACTATCCATATTAAGCAGTTGCGTAATACACTAATAACCTAATCAAACATCAATCAAACATATTAAGCATTCCCTTTAATAAACAAGATTAATTTGATTGCCTATTCGAGAGTCCTACAATAATAATATGATGATAATGAGTTGGCAGTCTGATAACAATATAATAATTTAACATTGCTATAATACTTTGAACATTATATAATTTTATAGGATACTTGATTAGCAATGTCTTCATACTTCATAATACTATTGGTATTATTTTTATAGATAATTTCTCGTAAAAAAATCATATCAATTTTAATAAAAATCTTAAAAGTATAAACCAATAGAAACGTATCTCTAATAACATACTGATACGATTTGTCTAAAAATTCCATGATTTCCGAACTAGAAATATCTGGAAAGTCTAGATTCACTACAAACATTCTGTATAAATATAAAAAAGCGTTGCGGACGCGCGAATAACGCACACATTTAAGCTTTATCGTTCCGAGTAGGTAAAAAAAAACAAACAATTTCTATAAATATCACTTATCGATATTACCCCTGTCCTTTAAAAGTTATATGTCATATATAAATTAATTTATTCTCAAAATTTGGACGGTCTCGTAAGCGAGCCTCATTCTGACCGAGAACAGTTTCATCTTAGATATCAAAGCGAATAAAAAGAAGCAAAAAATGAAAGAAATCTATAAGAGGACTACAACCGCAAAGTACTGTATATAATTTTTTTGTAAACTACGACTTAGAATATTTGTAATACTGAATCTGATCTATCTTATTGATGATAGATATCTGATTTTACTGCAAATGGCATTTTATTATCTAAGTGTATAACAATACTTTATATAAGGGAGTATCATCTATATACAGCCCGACCGAGCACGGCCCAAGCGTGGTTCGCTAGCCAGTTTGCTCCGATCTATCGGCATGGAGCCCTTGAGCCAAGCAGCCACTAGCGCGATACAGTGACTATAAATTCACTAGCTATCACAGGCTACACTACATCATACACACATGCACGCCACACAGGTACATAGGTTCTGTAAGGGAACGGCTTTTTTTTCTTTTTGTTTTTGCCTATTTTTATTGTACAAAAAATTTCATATTACAAAATACAAAGCCGCAAAGGCTCCAGGGCCCCTAAGGCTAACAGTATAGTAAGTTCGAAAAAAAATAAAGAAAAAAATTGCCAGTTTGCCTCGGTCGGTATGAACGTGACTCGGGATGCCTCGAGTGCTTGTTGTCTTAGCCGAGCCATGCGGTGTCGTGGGGCTGTGCTCAGAGTTGTGTTGTGTTATTAAAAATAATCCCGAACGCTTGAATAAATGCAAACGTGAATATTACTGGAGGAAGGTCTCTCAGGAATTAAAACGGTTTTAGTTTTTAAATTAAATAACTAGACAATATTAAGGTCGCGGCCGCTATAAATACATGATTCTCCCATCTTGCTTACAACACGGAATGGTGGCTTGACTTGCTCGCGAGGCTCGCCTCGTAACTCCTTCATATTGCCACGGCGAACACGGCTCGTGAGCCAGAAGCCTGAGTGTGGTTCGCGACCCATGCTCCATTGTGCTTAGTCGGTCTAGACCCAGTCGACTCAGTAGACTTAGTCGGCTTATACGGTGAAGTCATATAATCTATATCTTCTATACATATTATAAAACTCAACATCTCTCTGTGTGTCTGTCCGTTTATATTTTTTTTACGAGAAAATCAGTAATCCGATTTACAGGGTTTTTCCTTTAATAGCTATGTTATCTGGTCAGGTTATATGATATATTTTAATACATGAAGGAACATGCGAAATAAGCAGTAACGAATTATCTTCACCATTAGGTGAATCAACTCGGAAAAACAACGCTATTGAGGCGATTGTTTGGCTTACGCTGAGTAAACCATAAGAGATATATAAAATTGATATACCACATAACTGTAGATTTTAAAAAGACCTACAAAAAAGTCACTAATAGCATATGTTTATCTTTTAAGGATCACGCACAATAAGCATTTTTGGGTCAGCACAATTCACGCGTGCGCTCGAATGACAGCATTTTGTAGTCCACGCCAGCGGAGCCGCGGGCATAGCTAGTTAAATAAAAACATGACTGATTTTCAGATGTTGATTATGTTATAAATATTGTCTCGTTCCTGTGTAATTCAGTAATAAAATAAAACCGTATAGCATATTTTGTTAAATTGTATATCGCGTAGAGAAAATAATTGTCAAACATCCGACACGCAGCTACATTGTAAATTTACGCAGAATTTTAGCTTATCAAGAATTGGTTATTTGTTACTACCACTTTCTCATAAATCCAAAATGAATTTCGTAACAAATTATATTATCAAGGCTTTGTTTATGCAGATTAAAAGGATCTGTATATAAAATTTACATTTTACTGCGACGTTAAAACGTTTATTAGATTTTTATTATGTAGCCTCGTTGTGTCGTACTTTAGAGTGTTTGCGAAAATAACTTCATAATAATCTTTATCGTTGATATGTGTATGCAAAAATAAACAATAATTTTAGATATCTGATTATACCGCCGCTTTATTATTGCAAGAAGAAGATAGAAGACGATCAAATGGTCCATTGAAATGTATTTATCTACCTACAATGGGGAATGTTCTGAAGAACTTTTTGTTATGGTGTCCTCATAATCGTTCCACACACGCACTTTCCGCCATTAGCTGCCTGAGCATCCCCACAACTTGAAACCTAACCGAATCGCAGCGGATTAAGCTTCTTTAAAGCCTTTTTGTTGCGTAGGTACGTTAAGCTATGGAATAGGTTACCCAGGACGGTTGTCTCTCAGAGCTAAGGCATGGGGCTCTTAAAAAAAGGGACTGAAGTTCGCTCTCCAAGTTCGGCAACATTACATTAACGGCCCGGCCACGAGTTTCGGCTTAGCGGCATGCGTTGCGGCGAGCGGCGCTACGTACGCTTAGCAGCGTTTCACGGCTGTTATTTTTTTTAGATCTGGCTATACTGTTAGTCTGAAAGGCCCTGAATTAAATAAAAAGCGGCATAAATCTATTATATTACGTAATTTATGAAAAGAAAGAAAAAACATTTAGGAGTTTCACAAAAATGAGTGTAAAAAGTTTTGATTTTATTCTTCAACACAAAGAAGTACATTTTCGACATCACATCAGATTCTTCAGAATCAGAATTTCTTATTAAAAAAAATTAATAATATTTTTAATCCATATATGCGGTCAGTTTAACATTTCTGTATTTAATACTTCAGTGTTCATTTTATACTACTAAAATGCCACAAAAACGTCAAAAATATTTTATTTGACAAGTTGCCATTCCGCTTAGTTCGTTGAAATGAAAATTTCAGGTAAGGACCTAAAATTGTTAATTTATTTTTTAAAATTAATGAATACTCTTTCTATTTTTGTGTTATTATCTCTTTAATAAAAATTGTGGGCGGGGGATAAATTGAGCTATCCTATTAAGTCATAGGAGTTACTAAGATTCAAAAAGTTGGGAACCGCCGTATTAAAAATCAAAAGTAACTTAGTACCTACATTTAATCGTACCGCTCGCCGCGCCCCGCACTGTCTCACCGCTCGCACTGGTAGCAGTAAGGTCGTAGGTTGTAATACCCTTGGTGTTGCAGTTATCCATAGACGATGGTAACTAACACAAAAAAAAAGTCGTTAAATTACACGTTTTCATGCTTTGTAAGCCTACAGGTATCTGTTACTAATATAGCATGCCGGTTTGTTAGTATTTAAATCCCAGAACCATGATAACAAAGGGTCGAACTACAATTTCCTAAATCCCAAAATAAACGTGATTATTATATAGATATTCATGAACGGACTGTCATTAAAGGTATTAGTATATTACTTAGTATAATACCTATAGTAGGTACGTAATCCACGTAATAAACGTTATCCACTCCATTAAATATGATATTGAATATCAATATACATTTATGTTCACAATAATTATGAATTTTGGCATGAATAATGTTGCCAGGTAATTTACTTAAAAGATAAAAAACTCCTACGTACTACTTGCATTTCGGTAACGCTGTAAAAAACACTTTATTATCGCTTATTAATAGGTTTGGTATTTTAATTAAAAACGATACTGGGAAAGTAATTACTGTATCATATTGGTCTACAATTTATCTGCAATGATACAGACTCCGTCAAAGATTAATTTTCGTATTAACAACCCCTTTTGTAAATTACTAATACTATAATTATCTATACAAATAATAAAATTGAAGTGTTTGTATATAATGTCAAAATAACAGCTTTTTACTAAATGCATAATTATCCAGTAGGCACTTATAAAATTTTTTTTTTGTCTGGTTGTCTGTTTATTCCAGCTAATCTAAACAGTTGGACCGATTTTGACGGGACCTTCACTGGCACATAGATCATGTTATAAAAAGTAACTTAGACTACTTTTCTTTTGATTCTGTAATCCACGCGAGCGGAACGGCGGGCACAACTAGTTATAAATAAAAATGAGTTTTGTACTAATGCAGTATGTGAAAGTCCTTTTAAATTGATATACCGTATTATAACTTAATATTAATATTGAAAGATATATTATATATATCAAGGCAGCTCAAACGCTTGCCCGCAGGCCATGAAGTAGCTCGCCAAGGTATTTAAATTTACCGGCCAACTATATTAAAATGTCTTTAACTGAAACCTTTACAAATTATATATATATATATATATATGAATCTACCATGGCTGTAAACAAGTATTATTTCGCTAGGTGGCCCGGCCCACAAGCTTACATGGATTCGAAATTATGATCCGCCTTCAAAATTAATAGGGAAGCCTTGCTATATCGTAATAATATGCAAGAGTGATAGAATCAATGCTCGATTCGACTGTGTAGTTGGCTATGATAGTTGTGTCTGAGTGAAACTCGACCACTATACACCAAGTGTACCTAACACTTTGCCATATTGGCACGCTTAAGCGTGTCGCGTATCGTGATCAGCCAGTGTATATCCACGTGACGAGAGATTTACAGGCCGGCATGATGAGATGGCCGGCCTCGTCACTATTTTGGATTGTACTGTACTTACCATTACACCCAGTACCGTCACTTTAGCGTGCAATAATAATGCTCGATCTGCTGCGTTCCAATCTTAAGTTGCGGATGAAACTATGAAACCGTCTCCCGGCTAATGTGTTGCCTATTTCTTACGACATCGAGTCCTTTAAGCATAACGTGAAGAGGTATTTATGCAAGCCTGCATGACAGCGGCAACCTCCGATGGATTTCGATCTCTCGGTGGTCGCCTTTGTGTTTGGATTGTACTGTGCTTAACATCTGTGCTCACGTCAATGTGCCGAGCTAATATAAAAAAAACTGATACAAGGTTCGTTCCAAGTAGCAACATAACACTGAATAATTTTTTATCGTTTAATTGCTTACGTTTGAAGATTCACTAAAACCAATAAGAATTTTTGGTGGTAAACAGCTTATCCAGAGCTCTGTAAAATACGTAAACAATCTGAGTTAGTTTTGCGATGTAACTCTATAATGAAGTATATGGCGGGACTTTCTTAACTAAACTCGTCTCTCGTAGATTAAAATGTCAAACTTTTCAAAAACGAAGTTACGACATGAAGTAAATTTGAGATTAACTTAGACAAGAGTAAACTCGCACATGTTATTCTCCTTCAGTTGTCGCGATATCTACTACTTAGTACATTTGTAAGAAGTAAGCTTAAAGTAAGAGTCGTAAAAAATAATGAAAAGGTTTTTATTGTCAACATTATTAGATAGGTTACCTTGGAACAAATATTATATAGGGACAAGATGTTTCACTCGAGTTTAAACGGGTTTCACAAACGAAGTCTTAGTGATATGAATATTACATATATATACATAAAAGATACATGTACTTCCAAATCCCTAATTGTATATGATGTATATTATATTATAGGTATATAACGTATATCGTTACAGAACTGAGTAAGTATGGAGAATGACATATTGTGAAACCATAAACTGCTCTACACGGTGTTCGGTAAAGTATAAAATTACAGGTAATAAAAACGTATACAATGAGTGGTAAAAACGACATGTACGTTATTTTGCCATCACCGCGGCGCAGCGAGCCTTGAGGGATGCACGCTTTGACCGGCCTTTCGTTTTACGCGACGTTATATTAAGGAAGGGGATTTATGCAAAGCCTTTGCTGTCCGATAGCGTTATGTGGAGCGCTTGTGGTTCATGAGAAGTTTTTTGTTTTTATTTTAAAGACTCCCGTGAATACTGTGTTTACAAATTTAGTTTTTTTTTTTTATAAATATTTATATTAAAGAATATAACTGTACTCTACTCGTTTGAAAATAGTCACTATTGCAAATCGTACTAGATAGCTGTCGCATTATTAGATTGTTTATTGATATACTCAATTTATAAATAGAGATTACGGAGGTTTTATTTTTAATTGAAGTTAAAGTATTTATTTTATGTCACACCAGTCAGTATGCATCTCCGAATGACCAAGACAATACTGGAGTAAATAATTTTTATAAGTTATATATTTGAATTATATATTATGTTTGTTGCAGTTTGCAGTTTATAGTGGTAGTTTGTAATTTTGTATTCATAGTTAACTTTATGTCAGAGAGCCTGAAGAGTTAAAAATTATTAACAACTAGGCACCGATTCAACACGAGCTAATCATAAAATTCCATACTTCTAGAATATTCCTGTGGCCAAAGGGTCCTATCATCATTAAATTACAAACTTTTTAAACATAGATAGAAAGAAACACATCTCAAATTCAAATTCTTCACAAGTTTCGTGTCTCCAGAGCATCAATAAATTCTTAGGAAACAAATAACTTTCAAAATTAGCTCTAAGTTAATTGTTGGGATGGGAATAGTCTTTTAACATTCAGAACGTGACCAACATATTTTATGGAAGAATTCTAAAGAATTTTTGTTCGTCCTTAGTATAAAATCAGTTAGTCAGTCACAAAAGGCTTCGCTTCGATTATCTGTGGTTCCTGTAGAAACCTTATGAGTCCCAAGTAAATTATAATATATAAATAATTTATAGTTATTTAAGTTATGTTCACATATATTTACAGTTTACACAAATAATTAAACATATAAATAAACAACGTATAATAAACATAGACACTTATAAAAAGTAAGCGAACTTACCCTTATTACGGAAGCATCTATAAATAGTATAAAAGAAAGTCACTATCCGCGTCTGTCAGTCTGTTTCTCCGCTTAATTTTTCTAAACAACGCAACGGATTTTTGTACGATTTTCACTGTTATTTAGAGATTTTTTTACGGGAGGGTAGTATATACAATATATTCTGATAAAGTTTTTGTATAATAGATAAAATTCAATTTTTTGTAATCAAGTCGTCACAAGTAATGGTGTTTCGGGCGCTTACATGACATACGCAGGCTAAAAAGAGACAACAAAATAATGTACTAATGAATTGTAGTTTTTCAGAAAGCCTATAGAGAAGTCGGCAATATCATATGTTTATTTCCTAAGGTTGACTCACAGTAACCATTTATACTTAAAATATTGATTAAAAATATATTAGGTTATTTGCGAAGAAATTTATTCCAATTCAGTATTAATCTTTCTCCGTATAAATAAATTAGTTACCTTGGGCATTTAATGTAGATCAAATCATTCTGTACATTATATAATTTAAATTAATACCGTAGAAGATATCATAGATTCAAAATTACTCGCAACCAAAAAATCACTCGCAGCGAAACGGTTGTCCGGCAATCCGCGCCGCGCCGCTGCCGCCACCTGCGCCGCGGCCTACCTGTGAATAGCGAGTCGCGAGCTAAACGCACTTTCCGTTACGATGAACTACCCATACCATAGCAATAAACACTCTACCAATCTAACAAAAATGACGTCACAGTAGAAATTATATCCGTGCGAAGCCGGAGCAGATCGCAAGTGTTTAAATATTTTGTTTGTTAACGTGGCTTTTAATAGCATATCTCAAATTTATATATTGTTGACAATCCCAAACTCACGAGCGGTATCGAACCGTTAAGTTTAAGGAGAGACTTTGCCTCCTTGTGTGTATTCTGTGCTCGCGCCCACGCCCGCGAAACCACCGTTCCCTCCGCAGGGGACGTACGGTTAACTTCGCTCCCGCACACCCGCCACGACCGCCCTCCTCTGCGGCAACTCAAGCCTAGGTCCGATCCATCGGCATGGAGCCCTTGAGACAAGCAGCCGCTCGCGCGATACAAGTGACTCTACAATCACTAGCTACACAATCACAATCACAATCACAGCCATACATGACACTGCATTATACACACATGCACAACACACATAGGTACATAGGTTCTGTAAGGGACCTTTTTTTTTCTTTTTTGCCTAGTTAGAGTAGACAAAAATTTCAGACCACTAAATACACATACACATGTTCCTTCCCTCCTCCCAGGGGGCAGAAACGTGTATATATGTATAGTTAGTTTAGATCGAATTACGGATAGGGAATTAGTCAGATCGCGACTTAATTGCATACGCGCAACAGTCCGAGCCGAGGTTCGGCCACTTTGGCACCCTCGGATGTTGTTGCTTAGCTTTCGTGGCTGAGTGCCCTAAGCGCTCGTCCCCAAGCCCGGTAAAGCTGTAAAAGCCGTAAAGGCTCCAGGGCCCCTCAGGCTAACAGTGTAGTCAGTTCGAAAAAAAAAAAAAAAGTGTGTATTCTACCGCCTGTATAATGGGTTGTGTTCCGAGGAATTGTTCGACATGATACCAACGGCTACTCTTAATCATCGCACCGCTCGCCATAGGCAGAGAGTTCATCATCACACTTTGGAACCTAAATGGTCGGGGACAGTTCGGTTTCAGAGATTTCTTCTGCGAACGCTTCGGTTGTAGAATGAGCTCTGGGATTCTTCAAAAGGGGAGTGAATAGGTTTTTAAAGGGTCAACAACGCGCATGTGATGCTTCTGGTGTTGCAAGCGTCCATAGGCTGCGGTGACCGTTTACCATCAGGCGGGCGGTATGCTTGTTTGCCACCATCGTAGTATACAAAAATCGCTAACTGCGAAATAGATTAAACGTGACGATATATACATATCTAATGGATCCTATTAATCATAAAAATATACATTAAAAAGTCAAATAACATACATAATTTAAAAATATAGGTATTAGGCCTTAAATATGAAATTAGCGTTTTGTTGAACTTGCCACCTTGATCTCAAATTTCTGGCGTTTGGTTAGGAATCCCAAATTTAAATTTGTATTCAGTCAAAAAAGTATTGGGAATGAATAATTTGTTTATGGTTCCAAATTCAATTTCTTTTTGTTGTCGTTGTTAGATATTTTGGCACAACTGTTTTTAATTTTACGCGAAGTTTGAGTTGCATCTGTCATTTAGATTAAATACAGTGCCTTTTTTTAGTTAGATTATATCTAGTGTGTATTGCGAATTTCATAATGTAAAAAACATCGAACAAATAGTTTTAACAAAAACAAAATTTTGCATCTGCAATGGAATTTCGTGATCGGTCGAATTTATCAAAAACATGTGCTTATGAGCAGTACAAAGCGTTCAAAAGCGGTCGAGATACGCTGGACAAATCTTCCTCGCCCTGGTAGGCCATCAACGTCTTCAACTGAAGTTAACATCGCAAAAGTGAAAATAGTGATTGAAAATCCTCATTCAAGTTTGAGAGAGATATCCGCTGAACTTTCTGGGTCTCACGAGTTGATCCGTATCATTTTAAATAATCACGGATATGAAACATGTTGCCGCTCGGCTAGTCCCAAAAGACCTGAATTTTCTTCAAACACTCAATCGCATAAGAGTCGCTGAGGACATGCTAGAACGAGTCAATTCCAACCCAACGTTCATGAAACGCATTATTACTGGTGACGAAACGTAGGTTTACAATTTTAACATGCAAACTAGTTAACAACTGCGCCTTCCAACTGAACCGAAACCGAAAAAACCACGCCAAAGTCGATCAAAAGTCAAAGTCATATTGACTGATTGTACCTACCCAGGAAAACTAGCCAAATCCTATCGCAAGTGAAAGTTGACACAGAAAAGGTACTGGTGAGTATTTGGTGGACCAGTGCTGGTGTCATATACTACAGCTTCCTAAGATCTGGCCAGACGATAACGGCAGACCTGTATTATAAACAATTGCAAAACATGAAGGAAAATGTAGCCGTAAAACAGTCAACACTGGTCAATGAGACAGACATCACAGAAAGTCGCTAAATTAGTGGAACTGTGGTTGGAATGTCTCCGACACCCACCATACTCCCTGGAAGTTGCTCCAACAGATTACTACTCTTTTGGGAATTTGTACAATTTCTTGCAAGGGAAAAAATTAATTCCTATGAGGCTGTCTAAACCGCCTTTAAAGATTTTATTGATTCTCGCTCCCACAATTTTTTCAGCAATGGAATCGATGAACTACCTGTAAAATGGCGAAAGTGCATAGATAATAATAATTTTACATACTTCGATTGATTAAATGTATAATTTCATAATATTTTTTTCGTATTATATTGAAATATTTATAACAAATTATGTTACTATTTATAATATCTTTACATAAGTAGCTTTAAAATGTATTTTCAGTAAATCTTTTAGATATAGAAAATAGGTTTATTTGACATTTTCACATGCTGTTCAGGTTTCCAGGTAGGTTTAAGAATACTGAATTTTGATTTCAAACTATGATTAGAAATTCATACTATTTACAAAGTTATTACGTTTGTTTAAGATGAGCTAATATATAAAATTTCGTTCGGAGATTATTTATTATATTTTGTATTATCAATGAATTTTTTATTCGTGGTGACATTTGTGTAATGAGAAAAAGGAATATATGTGTGTATACTACATTTTTTTGCAATGAATACACAATGTTGGCCTCACTATTTATCACTGACAAGTCAATTAATCTGAAAGATGATTTCAATACATAATTCTATGGTTTCAATACGTAATTCCACCTATAATGTAATAATGATAGTAATAAATTAAATATAATCTATACTACTATTAATATATCTATACTAATAAAGAGGTTTGATGTTTGTACGAGGTAATTTCTGGAAATACTGATCCGAATTTAAAACAGAGTCCATTTTTTGCTTTAGGCTGGCATGACAGTGGTAACCACCGATAGATTTACATTTCTGGGTGGTTGCCTTTGTGTTTGGATTGTACTGTGCTTACCACCAGGAATAGTATCGTCAAAATACCAAGGTAATATAAAAAACATAATGACAGATATTCATATAGAGCTGTTTCAAAGAGTTTCAAATTATATCGATATCTTTAACTTAAGTTGCATTTATTAGGTACAAAACTACTTTACTTTTATCGTTTTTTTTTTATCAAAAACATTCGTTTTTACGAAGATAACATGGTGACATAGTGAGTGAGCATGTACCCACTCAACTCTGCAATACAGTATCGAATCTACATAATTATCAAAAATATAAGTTTCAGTTGAAGAAAATGTTTCTACTCCTTTCAAAAACTTCTTTACTGTGTTTTTGTATATAGAGCATTGTTTCTTCTATAACTATGACTAGCTGATCCGTGCTATATTTCGGACATTATCGATGTGGAATGTAAATAGTCTAAAAGATGTCATGATAATTAAACACATTGTTTATAGATGGCTTCTCTTACATGTTGGTTAGATATATTTTCATTAGGAATACCATCTGTTGATTTTTTAATACTATTTAAATAATCATTATTTTCAAAATATGTTTTTGTCTAATTTTTGTCGATAGCGGGGAACATAAGATGATGTGAAGTGATGATGAAGAAATAAGAGAGATATGGCGTTGCCCCAAAAAATAAAAATATATTTGAGGAATAATATATAGAGATATAAAGCTAATTACTTTATTATCCAAATCGAATAAACATCTGTGACGAAAGTTGAAAATTTATACTAACGAAATAGATCTAATAAAAAAAAATTCATTAAAACAATCTAAATAGAATAAGGATTATTGAAAAGGCAATTCAAAAACTTCGATTTCTATTAGCCTTTTTCACCAATAGCGTTTTTTCAATTAAAACATTAATTTGTTAGTGAAAATTAAACAACTAACATAATTTGTATTAGCTATCGACATGCATAATTTACAGATTACAACACTAGTTACCCGCCTGCAGACATACTCGTGTAAATTATACACCACATCGCTCACTCTTACAGTTTACACCTCTCGCTCGTTTTGCAAATTTATATGAATCATTATTGGGTTGAATTATAGAGCATCGAATCCATGAGACCGCCACAAACATGGATGTTCGAAGGAAACTCTGAATATCTAACATACATTTATTTCTTATGTGTAATATTGACTTGATTACACCGGATGCAAGTAGCCGAAAATCCAATACAAAGGCATGCTCTAGGAGAAATCTGTGTCAAGTAGGGGCGTGGGAGATAATTTATGATGTATACTATATGTATGATATATGGTGAAAAATGGTGGACATAACTAAAAAAGCTGTAGAATAATTTCAATAACTATTATCAACGACTCATATCCTTAGTTGCAAAAACTATTTAGTAGGTATATTAGGGGAATTACCCAGGGTCTAATACTCCTCAGTTTGTTAATACATTTAAATTTTACAATATCATGTCCTAAGAACGGCAATTAGTTTGTACCATACACATTGGGCACAAATTAGACGAAATGTTTCGACAGTACAGTTGCCAGTAACGTAACGCTATCAAGAAAGGAATACGGCACAATTATATTGTCAATGCTTTTCAAAAACTAAATAAAGACATCGACGATACTCTATAAACTACAACACTAGATGAATTATTTTACAACACTGTCCTTTTTTTAGTAGCATAGAAAATTGAAACAGAACTCTACCTGATTTCAGTAAGCCCAGTACAAACAAATCAAAAACAGAGAGATCATCATTGCATCGCTAATGGTCGCTGTCATGCTGAATCCAGATCCTGAAACGCGACACGAATAAACTAATCACTGAGACAGGCCTTTTTACCATAATTATGCATATAGTTAGGCCGCGACCCAGTGGGGTTGTACAGTCCTACAACACCGTTATCGATATTTCCTTGTTTATTACTCAGCAGGGTATACCGAATGCAGGTAAGGTTGGCTTGGGTGTCATAACACTTAAAATATTATTTTAACCCATACCCATATTTTGAAGCAATGACGGGTCAGTGGTAGCGTGTACGGAGATGGTGTCGATTGACGTGAGTTTGAATCTCTGCAATGAGCCCGAGCTTTCGGTGAAGGAAACATAGCATGGTGATAGGGTTTTTTCTAATTCCGCCTGGCTACTACTAGTACTAGTAAAACTACTACAATTAACATCAGGTGAGATTTTGGCCACTACGCCAAACCTATAACGATAAAAAAAGACCCCAAAAACTTTTAAATGTTGACAAATGTTTCACTCAATGATACTAAAATTCAACACGGCTTAATCTTTTCAAGTAAATAATATTAAACTAATTTGAAGAAAAAAAAATACAGTTTAAATTTGATCACCTCCATCGCCTTTCGTGGCTGATTGTTACCAATACATCAATAACGCGTAGAGGTGTGATCAAGTTTCTTTACGTCTGGTTAGAGACTATAAATGTATATTGCCTTCATCGTTTACGGATTATGCATTTGTATATTTATACGTGTGGGTTGGTGAATGATTTAAAATTTATCTGATTTAATTCTAATTAAATGAGAACTTTTTCAAATATATTTCAATGAAATTGTAATACTATACCTATTTCATCAAAGTAAAAAAACGGGAATGACTTATTTTTTAATTTAATCAAATTCAAATAATGAAATTACATTTCATTATGAAATAATTAGTTTTGTGAAAAAAAAAATATAAACATCATAAGGAGTCACTGATTACCTACTAAGTGGGGCGAACTAAAAATTTCTGGAATTAATAATAAAAAATACAAAAAGATGAAACCAACAGCATTTTAAAGCCAAAGGGTTTCATTTTCAAATATCGTAATCAGCTTTAAAATTTTCTTAATGTAAGTGGCCAGTTCAGAAAATTTTTAGTGCTCTATGTAGTTATTTCTATCAAGTCAATAAAGGTTAACAAACTTTTTTCCTGAATATAATAATAAAGTCTTAAAACTACATAATATGTCAAATATAATAAGCATTTTATAAAATTATGCATTATGTACTACTTCATTTTTTTATGTATACTCGTAATATAAAAATATAATTAAATTAAATTATAGATCAACTACAATTCATATAATAGTAAATAAATTTACAAATATGTTATAATTACAAATACAAATTATACAAAATTTTAATAATAAAGTCACAAAAAACTAATTTTAAATAAAAATAAATAAATAATAGAGTCATTAATTAATCTGTTTATGAACCATTTCACCAATAATTATCGTGTTGTGCAAAATATGATGTCCTTATAAAAAAGCAATATTATTCATCTAATAATACGATTAAATTCTTTAAAACTATCTATAATATTCCTATATTCTTGCACTAGGGTGATATTTAGTAATTTACTTAATAGTCCATTCTCTCGATTATTGTTTTGTTACAATGCGTAAACTTACAATGTGTAATTTTCCTTATGCAATTTGGGGTCTATATTTCAAAGAAGCGTTTTCGTGTTCTCCGTTTTTATTGTTTCCTTCCAACGCATTAGCATCGTTTATTTTTTGAATAAATTTGTTCACCTGGATAATTTGAAGAGTTGTTTTTATGCCACAATGAAATTATTTTATCGATAACCCTTATTAGAAGTAACTTAGAAGCTTACTTTTCTGTACAGTTTGATTGACTTAATGACAGTTTCATGAAGCCGATCGCGAAAACGAAATTTTCTTATACTTGAGCAAAGTTATTATTAAATTTACGCGATTTTTGTTTTGTCTATAAAGGGTACTTAATCGGAAGAGATCGTATTTTTTAGTTTTGCAAATTATTACACAATGTAATCATATCCATTTTTTTAATGTTGTTCTTCGGCTTTTTAAGAAGAGGTATTGTACTATATGTTATCATAATTTGCCACCATTTTTAAAAAACATTGCCAGATATAATTAATTTTATACCTTTTCCTCATTAAATAAAAAATGCATAGTCCGCTCCTTTTTCTCAAATATGTGTCTTATAATCTTTTACACAGAGTACAGTTATATATAGGAGAAATTATTTGGCATATTCATACCTTTTTGGTTATGACGTTAACACGTCAACAAAAAACATAGCTTGAAATTATAAAATATGTATTTATATTTTTTAATTTTCATTATTTTACGTACCTCGTGTCAAAATTATACAATCGCGCATAAAAAATATACTATTATACAAACAAAAAGTATGCCTAGATTTCAGTCAGAAAACAAATCTGTTGAAACCGCTATCACGACACCTAATACTGTGAATGAAGAAAATTTCCTCATTAATGAACTGGAAGGGCTTTTGGTGAAAATTTTTAAATTATATAGAAAAATAGACAGTAAAGGGAAAAACGTGACCCAAGAGATGCTGCGACAAAGAAAATCTAGGGACGCGATGAACGGCACGGATTTAAAGGGACTGGAATGTCTGTCGTGTTTTGCAGACGGGATTTCAACTGAAGATGAGAACTGTTATAAGGGATCTCAGTAAGCAAATGACTTAATTAACTTTTTCAGACAAAAGAAGCGCAAGACTTGATCTTGTAAATTACACGAAGATCTTTTCATAATTAAGTACAAGCTTTCATGTCCGTTTTCTCGTTAAAGTATAAACATCAGTACGCAGTGTAAGAATTGTATTATTTATATTGTATATTTCAAGCGTTATCTATGTAGGTACGTTGTGTTTTTTAGTGTCCTTAACTAGGTATATAAAGTACAGTTGAAAAGTTACATAAATGCAAAAGAAGAAAATCTATCGACAGCTACACAAACACACGATTTGGGATATATAAAAAAACTAGCTGTGCCCGCGGCTCCGGTCGCGTGGACTACAGAATGCTATCGTTCGATTGCACACGCGAGTCGTACTGCCTCAGAAATTTTTATTATGGATGATCCTTAGAAGATAAACATATGCTGATGATGAATTTTTTGTAGGTCTTTTTTAGATCTACAAATATGAAGAATATGAACTTTATATATCTCTCATGGTTCACTCAGTGTAAGCCATTTAATCGCCCCAAAAGCTTTTTTATTCGAATTGATTCACCATTATCATCACTGCTTATTTTGTATGTTACTTTATGTACCAAAACATATCCTATAATCTGGCCAGATAACATATATATGAATTAAAGGATAAGCCATGTAAATTGGATACGTGGTTTTTGCGCGAAAAGAGCATAAACGGACAGACAGCCAGAGCGACGTTTAATTCTATAATATGTATGTTTAGGTGGTGTGTGTTAGCTCCGACGCGCGACTAGAGTTTACTCTTTAAGAACGATTGTCTTGGAATAAATAAAAAATAACAATAATAAGAATAAAAATAATAATTAAAATAACGACGCGTGGCTCCCCGTCCAATTTAAGTGCCGTGAGCTATACAAGACGATCAATTCTTAAGGAGTAATAAACCTTTTGATAGTAAAACTAACGATTTTACTTTTTGTCAACACTCTGTTTCGCTCCCCATATAATATACTATACCCGGCTATATAATTATGATATCTAATATAAATCTAATTTATTAAAATATAATTTAAAAATTATATTTTTTAAGGTTCACTAATTTTTCGGTTATTCTAATGTTATGATAATAAGTAAGAAGTATTATTTACTTGATTTTCTATATAATATATAACTACTATCATATTTTCAGAGTCAAAATAGAAAAATGTTCAGAAGCTGAACAGTGTTATACGGAACTGCACCCTTTATACATTAAAAGGGGGTGTATATTACCTGGTAGCCTAAATAGAACATTTGTATGCAAATGCCCTCTGTGTAACGACAAACCTTCGTACGATTCCACCTATTACGAATATATGAGACTCAGCGATTGGGAATATGATAACAAGCGCCTTCAGAAGCCTGTAATTGCTATAGACCTTATTTGTAAAGTTTGCGAAACTAAAGGAGTTAATAAAACTACTGATGATGTATGCAAGCTCGGTCAGAAGTAAGACTTTTATCAATATTAACCGATTTCCAATAGTTCAGAGCTATATTGATCATAAAAATAGTTACTTCAAATTTTAACCCTTTGTGTAAAAAAACACTACAAAACACACTGAATTATTTTGATGATTGTGGTGATTTTAACACCAAAAAGCGATCACAGCGATAGAGACGGAAAATCCACAGCCCTTTGTCTTTTGCTTTTCATATTTTTTGTATGTTTTTCTTTCAATTCTAGGTGAAAGAATAACATATATCCCAAACATTTTTGGTTGTTCCCTGTACGTGTAACATATTTATTATTAGTAATTTCGGTCTATTTGTTGTCTAAAATATTTTTATACTTATTAGATACAATTTCATTGCATTAAATAATCGTGAAATATACAACAATTGTGTATTTAATTATTCTCCTGATTTTTTTACAGTGCTGACTACATGGTCTGTGGACATGGGCAATTATGCTATATTAATATTAACAATCAACTAGAATTTGTGTCTAGAGGATGTATAACAAAGCCGGTCTTTAATTCATTGCATTATTTTTGTAATGAAATTAAATGTAATAACGTTTCATTTAGGAATCCAAAATTAATGCCATCTAAAGATATATTATTTAGAACAACGCCTTTGACAAGAAGGCTAGTTTCAGGAAAATCTTGTAACATCTTTTGTGATTATACTGTATTAGTTATATTGCAAACAATCCTATTTACAATTTATTTTAATAAGATGAAGATCTAATAAAATTATAATGCCGCACTTTAACACATTTCTCAAAAAGGTTAAGACTATATGCCATTAAATGAATACTGTTTTACTTCCATCAATATTACGTCAACTTCTTCTCAAAATAATATGTCAGTTTGAAACTTTAATAAATTTCTTTAAAGAAAGGGACCAAATATTTCATAAATAACTTCACTCTATATGAAATAGTAATGATCGTTCAAAGAAAATGAAGATTTGTCAGATTCCTGTGATTTACATTATTATAATCACTGCTAAATGCGAACAAGAAGAAAGTGGAAAAAGTAAGGTTACGTTACTTAATTTTAGAAAACAAGTAGAAGAGAGCGATGATATTATTAAAAGCACTCCAAAAGATGATACCCATAATAATTATATAGTAGAGTTTCTTGTGAAAAATGTTAAAGAAATATTTAAAGATTTTTCTGATAAAACTGAAGTAACTGAAACTATTAAATCGACAACAGTATTTTTAAGACCTACTATTACTTTATCAGGCGAAGATGATATTAGTTTAAGACCTATATTTACAAATGATGTGATGCTCTATGAAAATTTATCTCTTAATACTTTAATAGATAAGAAACATATTGAAGAAAATAGTGAAACCAATAGAAGATTTAAACTTCTACACTTGTCTAAAGATAAAGTTAATTATGAGAAAGCACAGGATCTGGAAGATGAATCTTCTAAATCTGATGTAATAAACACCTCCGAAAGCGATAACGAAGCAGGTGAACAAAAGCGGTCGTGTATTTCTTGTGACAATGTTAATACGGAAGATTGCACTGATCCAAGAAACAAATTGTGAGTAGATGATTTTAATTATAGATATCGCTGGTTTAGAGATCGAGATATAATATATAAACCTTCGAGCCAACGAGTTTTTTATACGAGCTCGGCAAAATGATTCCTGTTCGCTGGGTGGTTAGTAAAGTATATATACACCATGAATAGTAATGATCGCTAAGAAATGAGGATGTTTGCTGTTAGGTTGCTGTAGCATTGTAGTGAAATATCTTATCTGGCTGAGGCACCAGACATTTTGATAGATTTTTAGCTTTGCATATAGTTTGACATACATACATTTTCAATCACTATTTTTACTACTGTAATAATCTTAAAAGTTTACGTAATTTAAATGACCTTTTAAATTTTTTGTTTTTAAATTCTGCTTTTATTATACAACTAAGACATTACGTGAAGTTAACAGATTACTTTCTTTGACTCGGCAACTGAGATAAATATTTATCGGTGTAGCTAACAGTTGTTATTAGACTTGACCATTTCTTATAACTGACAAAATAGACAAACATTTTTAATATTATGGGCCTTGAACCATAATGTATGGATTTATGAAAATAAATAATGTAAACAAAAACTGAATGAATAAATATAATTAAATATTTGTCTTACATAAATTATCTAGATAGCTTTCTTGTGTTATCGTTTATGTTGCAGAATACCATCGGTTGTGTGTGAACGCGAGGATGATCTATGTTATTCACTGCACACACCATTCGGGATAATCGATCGTGGATGTTACAACGTAAATCACAACCTCACCACCTATGTCTGTACCTGCAATCTTTGCAACTACGTATCCATTTCTGAGATGCCATACATTTTCTCTAACAAGCAAGATTGGGTCGATAATGTTGTTGAGCTCTCACGTACGAGGCATTTTAGAAAATCTGTTTTTAAAGACATGTCTTGTTTGAGATGCGAAGTTAATGTAACTACAAAAAGAGGTGATATGCTTGAAAGTGCAAACTGCTTAGAAGGAACTCTGTAAGATTTTTATATTCTTTTATAATAGTAAAGTTTCCTGATGGTTTTTTGGCACGATCTCGAACTACAATGTTGTGGTTTTTATTTGAATTCACTAATTTAGGTTCTTTGACCCTATATTAAGTAATATTGGTGGCATTTTGCGTGATATAGTTTGCTTCTTGTGCATTCGTAAAGTGGATTATAAATATAAACTGAAAACATGCCTTTTGATGTGTCACAAAAACTCCTTAGATAGTTCTATCAAGGGAGCCGCCACCTCGTTAGACCAACTTTGAATGTTTTAAGAATACTACGAAGACTTAAACAAATTGACACACTGGCAAGTGCTTTTTGCAGCGCCAAATAAAGAAGAAGAAGAAGAAGAAGTCTCCTGATAGTTTTATTATTTCCACTATATCGATCCACTATATCAAAATTGTAGTAACAGTATACGAAGAAAATAACTTTTATATGTATTTAATAAGCAAATAACAAATAGAAATATTTAGTTAAATGAAAAAAGTTTAACGAGTATTAGAATAGCGAATAAATTCTGAAGACGACGATTTTCACTAAAATATTAAATTTATTCAGATCATGCCATAATTCAAGTATTATATAGGTATTCCAATCTCAATTTTAAAATCCTCAAAGGTAAATCTGAAATAACCTAATATCAAATATCTTATAATTTAAGTTAAAAGCTTTTCAAATTCAGTTATTTAGTTTTCCATTCAAATTATTTGATTTTTTTTTTCTCATATCTACCTGACTTTATTCATTATAATGTGTTTATTTAAAACCATATATTACTCTGACGATGAATTCAATTCATATAAAACTGTAGCAAATGTGAAATTGGTTGATGTTATCAAAGAATTATATATTTTATGAAATCTACATATATTTAGTAGTTCTATGTTTAAGCACAGACCAGCTTCGCGTGCTCATTTTTATACTAAAATTGAGTTTCATTTTCATAAGTTAATTTGCATTGTAAATATAATTATTATTTAATTTTAGTGGAATGTTACCTATTCAAGAATGTGAACATGATGAAGTATGTGCGGTGCGAGCAGTCAAAAGCGAAGGTTACATCTGGAGAGGATGTGTAAAATCGCCTCTTTACAATTACTGGTGGGCGTTCTGCGACAGTGACCTATGTAACTATGACAAGCTTGTTTCAATATATGATTTTATATGACGAAAATGTAATTCCTTGATATTTATAATTGTTTATTTACTATTTGTTAGAATATATTATATTTTTTAGATAACATTATAATATTTACATTTGTTACCTACCTAAAATGGTTTATAAACTTTATCTTTCAACGTTGCATTGTACCGGATCGGTATTTCTAAATTGTCCGTATTATATAGTAAATATTTATGAAATGATCGCAAGATATGTAAAATGTTATTACTGTTCGCGTTTTACAGACAATATTAATATAAATCAATATATTAGAAAAAATATATAGGTACGTAATGTTTTTCAAAAATAATTTGGACCAACAAAATACTACATTAAGGTTATTGTTTGATAATAACAATATCTTATAACACTTCTGTATACTTATATACATAATACATACAAGGTAACATTATTAAGAAATAATACATATAGGGAAATGAAAACCCTACTCGATTAATAAGTCCTTCCAGAAATTCCCAGGTGATTTTTAGAATGCTTTTTTTTGGCAAACAAGCATACGCTCTGCCTGATGGTAAGCGGCTGCCGTAGCCTATGGACGCTTGTAATACCATAGGTATTACTAGCGCGTTGCCGACCTTGAACCCCCCTACCCATGCAGCTCTGGAAACCCTACTCACCGCAGCAATACAATACTAGGTTATTTGGCTGCGATCTTCTGTAGGGTGGAGGTATTCCACCAGTCGGGGTGCCCCAAGTACAGAGAAATTTCTACGAAGATTTCTCTGTGTTCTACCTCTTCTTATGTTAGAGTTGAAAAATTTTCCTCTTTTTTTCACTTATAAAAAGATATTTAACAACAATATTTTAAATAAACATTGCAAAGGCAAAAAAAAGATTATATTTAGATGTTCACGTACTTTTATTAAAAAAAAGTTTAATCTACAATGTAAACTACTTAAGAATATGTCGAAGAATGTGCTTCGGACTTGTGGAAGTAAGCCCTAGAGTTGAACGCTACTATCCATAATCTAATTGAATTTCACGGTTTGCGGAAGCTTCCCCTTTGAAGGATTCCATCTGGTGGAAACCCGTGGGCACGAATATATGAAAACTGTGAACCGCTGATCTGGAATCTGCGATAGATGTATCGTCAGTCGATTTTACATATGAATGCATCGTATTCATAAAAATAGTGTTTTGATATTCAATGCTATGACAATTAGTATAACTAAATAGATTATATTTTACAAATAAAACAGTCGCACAGAGTGGTATAGTTTTTTTCAATTCACACGAGCAATTGGTAACCGCTTATTAATTTACTAATGATATTATTATTGACTTTTATTAGTGTACTAGTGAAATACATAGACGTGGCCTGGACGGGCAGCGTGACGTCACTCGGGAACAGTGTTGATTGTAGACGACTTATTAACCGAGGTCTTCACGATGGAGGTTACTATACCACAGCTGAAGCAGAATCCTTTTAAGTCGGTCGTTGCTTGCTTATAAAGTGCGTGCGGTCACAGGGCACACGTGTTGCTATCACGGCCCCAGCCAATAGTGATAAAGTCAGTATAGTACGGAAAATAAGTAATTAGTACGGTTTCCATAATTATACCGATGTTTCTCCGACATATTATATTATTTGTTATGACGTGTAGGTACAGATAGCCGCTCCTTGTAACACTAGCTATGCCTACCTATAAACGAATAAAAAAAACTTTTATAAATACATAGATTATACTTTGTGTGAATGTTATAGCTTGACCGCCGTAAGCGCGACCCTCCTAATGGTCTGCGGGACGCAGAAAGGGAACAAGATCGATCAATAAGCTAGTTTGTCAGCATAAAGACGTTTGACCTATGGATTTACGCGGTTTTATTTTTGTGATTACTACACATGTGATTATTATACCAGGATGGAACTACGGACGATGCTTTTAAAAAAACTGTAGAGTCAATGAAAAGTGATGCTTTAACGCGTTTTTATTCTAATATATTTTCAATATATACTGCTAAACTCAAAGAAGTTTCTCTTTAAGTACATGTTACACAAGCTATTTTTTAATGAAATTTACGAAGACGCGGCCGGTTGTTAGTATAATATAAAATATTTAACTGAGTGTTAATTACTACTGTAGTGTTAATTAGTATTCAGTAAGGAAAACTGATACTTAACGTAATTATGTTTTGTTTTCATTATAGATAATAATTATAAATGAAAAAATATACTTTATTGGTATATTTTTTATAGTGACAGTCTGGTCCCGATGATGGTAAGCATAGTATTAACAAAAAAAAATAATACATTAACGGTTACGTTGGTGCAAAGGTTGCAAAGGATTGACATTGGCCACTTGAATTTATAAGCCATAATTCGCATATGTGTTTCGTATATCTCCATACTGACAAGTGAATATCCATACCTAGGGTAAAAAACCTAGGGTAGAAAATAATATTAAAGTGTTTTAAAAATAATGCAACATCGTAGAAAATGGGGAAAATTCTCAAGTGACTTGCTGTTTCCATTCGCTGTTCTATTCTCGCGAGGTAGGTATATGCTCCATTCTACCGACTACTATTCTCAGCGTTGCTTTTAAAAATTTTAATAATTTATCTTTAAAAAAGAACCGAGCAGCTGATCATATTTATATGCAAATATTTTGAGTGAACGTTTTATAAGTTTGTATGTGTATATGCAACTTTGATATTTTATATAACATCTTGTACAAAAAGTTTTGCAATATGCTAAGGAACATAATAAAATACCTTTTTGTTGATATTATTACTACATAAATAAATTACGTATTATAACTGAATTGAATTAATTTTATATTATATTTAGTCTATCCTATACCTAATAATCTGTTTGTCGGAAATTGATTTTTTTTTATAAGGAAAGTATTTCATTTGCTGGAAAGTTATATGTAGAGCTTTTTTCTTTTTTTTTTTGGAACTGACTTTACTGATAGCCTTATGGGCTATTACACCTTTTACACCTTTACCGGGTTTGGAAATATGTAGAGCGAGATGAGGCGAAGTATGGCGAGACGAGGTGGGGGGAGCGGGGTGAAGATAGTGTGACGTGATGTTCTCCTTATTTTAGTGGTAACGTGTATTTTATATACAATTCTGCCAACGTGGATAGAATATTTTTGTAATCTACAAGTTTCAAGGAACGCTGTAAAAATGATGGGCTCTCTTGTTAGAACTATCTAGGAAGCTTCTGTGGCAACTCAAAATCCTCGTTTCTAGATATGATTTTCGATTCATTTCACTTGTACATAATAACTTTTAATATTGTGATATACACACAATACACCACCAATATCACATAGTTTAAGGTCAAATAATGTAACTTTATGTATTCAAAACCAACACATGACAGGTTGAGAACCCGCCAAAAACTCTGGCGTGATGTTTGTATAATTGGCATTAGTGATAGATGGGTTGGATTGTCTTATGACAATATGTAAATATACACATCCAATAATTTATTATGTTTTTTTTGTCCATTTTAATAACAGTTTGTTGCATCTTTTAGTAAAAAGTCTCGCTGACATAAATGGAACACAAATTGTCAGCCGTCTTATTATTATATTTCATTTGACGTTAACAAAATACTAATATATATTGTTATGTTTTCCAAATTATTTTTCCGATATCAGTTATTAAACTCACTTTAAGTAACAAACCTGGAATGATATTTGAAAACTGTCGCCCAGAAAAGTCTACATTTCTCTACCTGGCCTCATGCCCAGTTGAAAGAGTATTGGAACTTTGCCAATAAGTATTTAGTTCTCAAACCTTGACCTTAAAGAGAGCATTCAAGTGCTTCAGGATTGAAAAATGGCGGAGTTGAATGCCGAATAAAAGCTTTGAAATATATTTTTTCATTCAAATATAAATTTGAGTGAACATGAGTGGATGCATCACTATTCATCATAAATTAAACTCGCAATGAAATGGCCTGATGCTGAATGAAAGCGAACATTCGGAAAAATAATATGACTGGCATGAAAAATGAATTTTTCGACAAATTGTTTTGAGAATTGAACATGGAAAATTTGTGTACATATTTCTATTGTATACCTACTACATTTTAGATTTTACATCTAAATTAATGTTTGATAACTTATCTCCGATAAATTGATAGGTGTATTATATTGTTTATATTGAATTTGAATTGAATTAAATTGTTCAGTTGTATTATAATATCGTAAATCGTAAATAAATATGGTAACTGTAATGGAACCTTATCAGATTCTTGTTTAAGGTTTTAATTATTTTTTTGTAATTATATTTCTAATAAACATAAGCTTCTACAAAATTTGAGTAACAAATACTTACAAATAAAAATTATGAAGTGCGTGAAAAACTGAAGATGTTCAACATTTTTGTTGGAATGTCTCAGGAATATAACGAGCAGAGGAATTCGTTAATTAAGTTTTAGTTTTTAATAAAGTTTATGTCCTGATCTGTCTACGGTATGCTAGCGAAACTGACTTCCGATTCGACTAGTATGCTGTGGAACTTTATTATTAATAGTGCTAGAGATGGAAGCATGTAGTCTTATTATTTACTTAATAGTTTAGCATAATTTTGTTTTCTTTTGTTTAATCTTGTATATGATACGATGGAGATTGAAACCAATTGAAAAAACCCCCTTAAATAAAAAAAAACAAATAAGAATAAATTTAAAATTGACAATTACATGAACAACGTATTAAATTACAAAATTCACACCGATCAAAGAAAGTACACCACTACTGCATTCCACTATATTACTACAGATAATAACGGCAATCCTGTTTCGGTTTGTTCAACACCAGTCAAAACCAAACAAAAAGAATGATAATCACATCTCGGAGCAGACGCGATCATTGCTCGTCCTTACCGAGACTTATAATAACAGTGTTTCGACTGGAACGGATAAAAATGTAATGAGCGTTGCAGTAACTTACTCGTAGGTAGAATGGAAGGCACGTTAGTGAGAAGCCCCGAGGTAATCCACGCGTTTCTTTCAACACGAATCGTACTGTATGTTTAATGTGCGTCTCTCGAAAAGACTCTCGGGATATAGCATTCAGAATCCTGTTGCCGTAAACAAGATAGCTATTTAGCCCTTGGCAAAAGCACGGTTGGCTTTTTGTTGCGTTGGCAAAGTGCATCGATAAAGCTTTGAATGGGGGGAAAATTGTAACACGGTACTACATTAAATTACTCGGTTTTCTTTTGATGTTTTTACACACTATTATATATTTATCAAAAAAATACACACCTGCAGATCATCTTGTGACAGTTGCACACTTGATAATACTCCACTAATATTAATGGAACTTTTTCTGCATGCATGATACATACAATTATTTCCATACAAACGCTAATAATGGTACATGCATATATAGCGTAGAATATTTCGACTTTTCTTTATAATTTTTTTTTATTTCGATATAATAATATACGAGTTATGGAAAGGATTTAAGATCGCCTTATTTATGCGTCAGACGGGCTAACTTGCTACTGAATTACGAATTACAGCTTCGGTTACTAATCGACTATAAATATTCGTTTATAACTATGTATAAAATTATATAATTCTAACCATGTCTCAGGCTTACACTCATGTGACTTTATTCGACTACTCCCCACCACGCTGCCACCAAAGTACTCGTGTCGACTATCGTTGTTGTCAGTTCCCGTATTTGCTTGAAATACCTTCCTCAATAAATCTATATATATTATTAAACTCAACGTATCTCTGTCTGTCTCTGTCCATTTATGTTATTTTCACGCGAAAACTACTTATCCGATTTTCATGTTTTTTATTTTAATTCATAGCTATGTTATCTGGTCAGATTATAGGATATATTTTGTAAGATAAAGTAACATATGAAACAAGCAGTGGCGGAAAAAAGATGCATTTGGGCCCTTTAATTGCTTATGCTGAGTAAACCATACGAGATATATCAAATTAATGTTCCACATAATTGTAGACCTTAAAAATGTCCACAAAAAAGTTAGCAATAGCTTATATCTATCTTCTAAGGTTCAACCACACTAAGCATTTTTGTCTTCAGTCTTTTCAACGGGGGCAGCACAATTCGCGCGTCCATTCGACCGACGCCATTCAGTAGTCCACGCGAGCAGAGCCGCGGGTACAGCTAGTAGTAAGATATTAAACGCGAAAAGTTTTTTTTTAACCTGACTGGTAGTTCTGCAGATTAACGCGTTCAAACAAAACAATATTTTTACCTTCATAATTATTATATAGTATAGATAGGTAATCATCACAGTTTAAATTGTTACAGTTCAAATAATAAAATCAATATTAATAAAGACCGCGAAAAGTGAAATAATTATCAATGTCGACTCTATTGATTTATTCATTTGAGTCGGCCAATTTGCAAAATGTTTGTTCCAATTAAGCGATGTTATGAAGTCTCGAATTGAGCAGATAATTTATATAGATCGTTTTATTTAACTATACGATGACCTTTTCAATCGTCTTGAAGACTGGTGTTTCACAAATTAATTTATGGACTATTTCTCGAGTACACTAACTACTGAAGATTAAGAGCCAATGCATACAATGAACAGAAATACATTTGTTTATTCCGCAGTTGTCTGCTTTATAAACTTCGAATTTCTCTCACTCATATAAATTTAGGAATTCTTGTCTTTACTTAATAAATCGTATGTGTTCGATTCTGGTTCTTGTTCATACCACTTTTGTTATCTTCATTAATTACGTTGTACATATAAATATTATTTTGTTCCTATAATTAAAATATCGTTAACACGATCCCTCGCAAACTAATTCTTGGGTTGAAGTTCCTTACAGAACATTCTTAGACCAACTATCTACTAACGAATAAATATTTGAAATTTCAAATCGAAAGAAGAACAATGTAGCCAACCTTATAGAGTTAGAAATATTTTAATAGTTTGAAACAAATGTTGTATACACGATAAAGGCACGGTGTAACGAATAATGATCGGTATCGGCTGCAATTAAAGCGATATTTAAGAAATCTCATAGCATTATCAGGAATGTGGCTCTTTCGGTAAGACAGTAATATATTGCTGACATAAAATCGAGAGATTTTTGTAGATATCACGTCTCAAATGGTTTCCGCTTGAGAGGTTCCATGATCCTTCGAACTTGGCTCAACAAAAATGTGGAAAAAATATTTTAATAGCGCTTGTCCGGATATCAATCATCTTCAAACGGCTATGTATAATTAAGATAGTATCATTTCATATAATTTCAATTTGAATATGGTAAATTTCTCTGTCCCTTACATATTTGTATAATCATATAAAGCAATTATTAATTTTGTTTATTTATATATATATATATATATATATATATATATATATATATTTTATTAATATCAGTTTACATTATCAAATATCGTCAAATAAACAGGAACAGTATGCCTCCCAAACGTTTGATAGAAAATGCATTTGTGTATATACAGATATCTGTGTATAAAGAATATTGATGAAGGTCTCTAATTTTGAAAGTCATTTATAATTGATCTTAAAAAAATCATTATACTCGTATGACCCAAATTCATAATCCAATATAAGCTACATAAAAACAATATTTATTTTTATAAAAATATAATAATACTATTAGTACTTCTTCATGTAGCAAGGTGATTCGTGGCAAAATCACTATGTAATAAGTTTCATAGATTAAAAAACTAAAAACACGCTTAAATTATTATTACGCAAAAAAATATTAAACCTTTTAGTCTTATAGTAACATCTAGTTAACAAGCCCAATCTATTTGATCAAAACGAATCATATGAGCCTTAACTTAAGAGGTTTGCTAGTAACCACTGAAGAGTTCCACTATCAGCCTTCTGGCTCCATCACCAGACACCCTCGTTACCAAGCCCAATTTATTGGACTTGTCAATACAAATCATGAGCCCAAACTCGAGGGGTTTACTAGTAGCTACTGAAGTATCCCACTATCCACCTCCTGGCTCCATCATCAGATCAGCTCCAAGATACCAAATTATAGTATTGTCATCCGAACTACATATAAATACAAAGATTCATTTTGATACGATAATTAGAAGTAGGTTAAAATTGAGTTCTAAGATTTTATTATATTGTGTATTAGTTAGAGTTAGTTACAAGTGAAGCTAATAAAAGCGTGTTAAAAACACCATTAAAGTTTTAGTCAACTTTACTATGCCGAGTACAATATAATACATCTATTGCCATCTTCATGTTCTATATTCTGTCTCTCTCTATTTGTAGTTGTTATTTATTCGTTAAGAAATCAGTTTAAAAATTGCTATTAAAAAGCAAATTACTAACAAAAATATAACTATTTTATACCATACATTTTGACTCTTCATTACAATTATATATCGGAATGGAACTTCTTATTGCTGCAAACTTGTTTGCACTATCTAAGTTTAAAACAAGAAGTATTAATTGATTAGATGCACCAAGCAGTTTCTAACCTCCTAACGGTTCTCGCAATAATCTATCATTATTTCAATGAGCTATCATCAAAAAGTTGTGACTTACTCGCTATCTCAACAGTTTAGGGTCATCTCGGTCCCTGTAGGCACCTTGATGTTTTGTACTCATTGTTTCGAAAACCAAAGCTATCAATCACCTCATACAGTTAGAAACGCTTCATCCGACGTATAAGACCTTTAAACCTTATGGAACTTTATACTGATCGCGGTTTATGCGATATTTGCCGCTATGGCTGTCGATGCCTATAGTAATTTCGGATAAGCTTATTAGAATATTTAGGTTATTGTTTTTTATATACAAATATGTCAAGATGCTCTGTTGTCATATCTGTTTTAAATGATTTTTGCTACAGTTTTATTCGCTACAGTATTACATTAGCTTAGCAATTTTAGATTAGTATTTTTTTTCTTATGCTTCTAAAGCATTGACGTATTTTTGTGACTATATTAGGATTTTCTCACATATTCTTTGTAATTAAATAAATACATAAATAATGAAAGGTATCTAAATTTCTATTACGATAGAGAAGCATTTTTTCCATCTGACTCAACTGTTAACCGAAAGGCCCCTGAAGCCTCAGGCGGCTATTACAGCTTCACCGGGCTTATAGAGAAGCAATACGCAGATATCATGTAAGTCTATAACGTACAAGTACCTAGTTGTTATCAAGAGTTACTGTGTACAAAAAAGTATGAAAAGAACTTAAAATTTATTTTTTTACGACTTCAATATTCTCAGCAATAATGGTTCAGAGTATTAGAAAATAAATGAAGCTAGATTAATTCGCAGCAGATACGTTCCCAAATATTTATTTTTTATGTTTTTATCGCGCGCACTGCAGACACTTGATTAACATTTATATGAAAAAATAGTTATTCAATTTTATATATATTAGACATATGTACGTGTCTGACTTACTAAAGCTAGAAAATTAAATGTAAGTCAGTTCCTGACTGACACTATATTTATTTTTGTTATTATTCTTTAATAAATTTTTTTCTGTTAATCCGCAGTATCGGCTGTGTTCCAATTTTTTTTTTCGAACTGTCTATATACTGTTAGTCTTAGGGGCTTGCTTCTTTGCCCCTGGGAGGAGGGAAGAAACATGTGTATATGTATTTAGTAATCTATTTTTTTTGTCTAAACTAACTAGGCAAAAAAAGTAAAAAAAGGTCCCTTACAGAACCTATGTACCTGTGTGGCGTGTGCATGTGTGTATAATGCAGTGTTATGAGTGTCTGTTGATAGCCAGTGAATGTAGAGTCACTGTATCGCGCGAACGGCTGCTTGGCTCAAGGGCTCCATGCTGATGGATCGGACCTAGGCTTGAGTTGCCGCAGGAGAGGGTTGTGGCGGGAATTTTGTTATATACAACCATAACTTCTACTCTAACAATACTTCAATACAACACTATGTAACGATGAACGATGGGAACGTGATTGTTCCCGGAAATTTCACGTGGAATTTTTTTTAAATAAAATGCACTGCTTCAATAAATACCATAAATTTCAGATGTGTGTTCGTGACTTTATTCTGATTGATCTAATATAAAACGTCGTTATTTGGAAAGTGCAGTCGTATGCTAGGAGAATTTTTATTATAAATATCTTACCAAATGTACGCTAAAATAATGTTTTAAACAAGAGAAAAACAAGAGAACGATATCAACCAATGCAAATGACTATAATATGGAAAGAAATTGTACTTGATTAATTTTTTACTTACAAATATGAAATTTAATTTACAGCGGTAGACTCTGTATCAACACTCAATTATGCACAGACAACAAACTGTACCAATTAAAAGGAATGAAGTAATTGATGCAATTAACAAAACAGCTGAATTGCCACTACAGATTTCAAATTTTTACATTATCTTTAGGCCACCCAGAAAGACAAAATTAACCTGTATTGTAACAGTAACTACAAAAAAACTATCTCTTATAATCATTCAGAAGTTAAATAATTCAAATAACATTTATTTAATATATGAATATACTAGTTGTGCACTGTTTCACCCGCGTATAATTTCAAAGAAATCACTGATTGATGATTTATATTTATTTAGTATAGACAATATTTTTATCGGCGATCAGGGTTATGAGTCACACGGCTCGTTCGCGCCACTGCTGCTATAGTCATAGACCCGATCCGAGTGTTGAATTCCAAGCTCAGTGTAGCTGTAAATGCCTTCTGGGGCTTCAGGGCCCTTAAGGCTAACAGTAAAAGCAGATTTAAAAAAAAATTGTTGAATTACTTACTTCTCCATTTTTTTACGTACCAGTAACTATTACGCCAGCGCCCGCGGATAAATCACTTCGGCAGTTCTATTTCTTTCGACTTACTTAATAAAAATAAATATTTATAGCTAGCTGTAAGGTATAGCCTGATGCAAGATAGCCTATACTATTTATTACTCACGAATTTTTCGAATCTGACTGGTAGTTCCAGATATTAGCGCATTTAAATAAATAAACAATCAAACAAAACAACTCTTCAGCTTTATTATATTAGTATAGATTTGTGATAGTATAATATTAATAGGTTATAGCGTTCCTGAATATCGGACAAGTATTTAGCTAAACAGTTTAATGAGAAAAATCATTTCTTAAAGAGCAAGGATATCTGTTAAAATAATAATATTACCTCTTATTTATTTAAAATTAGGAACATATTATAAACTAGCGGTGCTCCGTGGAAGCCACAGTTATTAAACAGTAATTATTTTCGTCTCTTAATATTATTTTTACTCATATTATTGACAATTTATATAGCCTATTAATATAGGAATGGCATTATAGATAAATACGACACAAATACATTTTTTTTAATCATATAATAAGTATATTTCTCTTACGATTTTTAAGTTTCATTGACGATTTTTGAAGCCTATCAATTATTTTTTAATATATACTTTCCGTGTACATTATTTCATAAAAATCGGTCTAGACGTTTTCAGTTGACACAACAGGCGAAAACTTTTTATATGTTATATTCGTGATTAGTGTCCTTTATAAGGGAAGTCTTCAGTAGAATTTGGAAAAAAAAAATATGTACCGACAGAACTACCAACTTATTAGTATATATAATAAACAGTGACAATAATCTAACTAAATAAATGCAACCTAAATGAGTTTCTTCTAATTATTAATGTTTTGCTCTCATTAAAATTTATAACTTACTTACCCTGTATACTAGTGATTATAGTGCCCTTTAATATTATATATGTCGGCGCAAAATAACATGCGATTAGCTATGTTATCTCTACACGTGTTTCGTACAGCGTAAACAAGTGACTCACTATGATCGCCCCACCATTTGGCTATAAAGGCCGCTCGCTGTAGCGGAGAGACATATTCGCTTGTCGGTTCTCGGAGAGTTAACATCTAATTTATTGTTAATTACTTCAATTATGCAACAATCCAGTAATAATGATGACAATGACGTTGGATATGCCAGCGTTACTGCTCCTAAAAACCACCCCGGACTACCTGCTCCGTCATCAGAAGTGGGATATACCACGATGTCCATACTGGACTACCTGCTCCGTCATCAGAAGTGGGATAACCTGCCACTTCCGCTCAACAACCTGATGATGCAAGGAAATTGCAACCTGGAATACACACCTCGAGCAACAATGGAATACCGATGCAACGGGAACAATCACAATTCAATTTGTTCAATGCACCATGACGTTCATGTTCGCCCATATCTGAACCACGACGTCCTGGCTAGCCCGTAGTCGGGTAGACCAAAATTCTGTGAAATTGGTAAGATCTATCCAGTACTTGTTGATTTCATTGTCTTCAACTGTTTATGAAGCCAGTTGAATGAGTAACGAAGTACCTCGTGCCTATCATTCGTCGTGATAGCGTTTTGACTAGAACTCTTGAGTTCCAATTACTTTGGCTCAGCTTCTTGACTTTATTAGTCAGGAGTGGTCGATCTTTCAAGAGAATACTTGTGCTGGTAAGAATATTCCGATTGCTTTGGCTCAGGTTCTTGACTTTATCAGTCAGGAGTGGTCGAGCTTTCAAGAGAATACTTGTGCTGGTTTACTGTGTATTCTGTTAGCAGCTGTAGCGCCAGACTTGAGCACCTAACTGGTGTTCCCTTCGGCTGCATTAGATTACTGCAAGCGGCCTAAACGGTTGAAGTCAGTGCTCACCGAAGCAACAAAACACAGTACCACAGTGTACGCACCAACACATAGTACCACAGTGTACGCACAAACACATAGTACCACAGTGTACGCACAAACACATAGTACCACAGTGTACGCACAAACACATAGTATCACAGTGTACGCACAAACACATAGTATCACAGTGTACGCACAAACACATAGTACCACAGTGTACGCTCGCAACAACAGCGTACCACAGTGTACGCTCGCAACAACAGCGTACCACAGTGTACGCTCGCAACAACAGCGTACCACAGTGTACGCTCGCAACAACAGCGTACCACAGTGTACGCTCGCAACAACAGCGTACCACAGTGTACGCTCGCAACAACACCGTACCACAGTGTACGCTCGCAACAACACCGTACCACAGTGTACGCTCGCAACAACACCGTACCACAGTGTACGCTCGCAACAACACCGTACCACAGTGTACGCTCGCAACAACACCGTACCACAGTGTACGCTCGCAACAATACCGTACCACAGTGTACGCTCGCAACAACACCGTACCACAGTATATAGTCTCCGGTAAAACATCAACAACTCGGCTAATGCAGAGCGCGCACTGCCGGTCAGAATGGTCGTGTCGGCGCAAAATAACATGCGATTAGCTATGTTATCTCTACACGTGTTTCGTACAGCGTAAACAAGTGACTCACTACGATCGCCCCACCATTTGGCTATAAAGGCCGCTCGCTGTAGCGGAGAGACACGGGATTCCGATCACGACCGCCGTCGGGAACGGACGTGTTTACGATCGCTCTCTGCCGCCTTTGTGAAGTTTTACGACCGACCGGCTTTGCTGCACACCTGCATCGCACCTGCGCCGCACCTGCATATCGCCGTCTCGCTCGCACCCATTGTGTCGCGTACTTTCAGTACGCTACACAATAACAAACTGCACTTTTAAGTGCAATTGTTTCTATTCGACGAAATCCACACTTTAGTGGTCGCTTGCCGGAAACCTCTCGGTGTCAACAGAAGGCAAGTGGGTGCGTGACCCAAGCGCCCCTCGGTTGCCTCCTTCAGAGGCAAACGATAGTACTTGGTCGGGCTCAGGAACCTTGGCCCTTGATAGAGTCATAGTCAAGCCCTGAGTGTCTCCTTCCCACCCTTCCGATCCTGCTACACATCCATCCCCGAGTGTCTGTTTGGGCGTAGCTAGGTATTTATACCGGCTGCGTTCTCTGCCTCGGGCTTGCTAGGGACTCCACGTAGGCCCGGTAGGTTCTCATTCCTGCGTGTCATTGCACCTCGACTCGCAGGTCACTTTGCCGGACTCGGGATAGTCCGTTAAATTTTATTTGGCGCGCCCCCCTGCCCCTCCGGCGGGGAGGTTTATATTTTGTTTCGAATTCGGAATTCGAATTTCAAATTTTTCCCAGTCCTCCATACGCCACCGGAATGGCCGATTCTGCAGAAGCTCTAGAGCTAAGGAGGCTCCGTACCTTTCTCAAGGAGAACATACCCGACGCCTTGGTTTCCTTTAATAGGAAGTACCCACGCGTCCGTCCCGCGCCGGCACAGACCCCCGCGGAGAAATGCCGCCCCGCCGCACACTTCGTACCCCTCACCGCCGCGTCAAACAGAGTACCCGCCGCGCCGCGCCCGCGCTCGCCGCGCTCCCCGCGCCCCCCGCATCCTGACACGCGTGCCCCGCGCTCGCGCTCGTCTATCTCACGGGCGCGTTCGAGCTCTAAGAGCTCTTCTCTCCCGCGTCCCCGGTCACGTTCGCCCGTAGTGCGAACTTTCATTAATACGGCGAATTCTTTCTCGCCTTTATCTCCGGATCCGGAGATCCAATCGTTAATGCCGCCTTTCGCGCGGAAAATCGTAAATGTCCCCGCGATGGACACCGCGGTCCCCAACGAGACCATACTAAACGACGGTTTCATAACCGTCAAGTCCACCAAAAGGAAGGGGAGGGGCTCTCCGCCCTCTTCCCCTACACCCCAGGCCGCAGGAAAAGCACGCCGAACGAGCGAGAACACTCGCTCCGACCCCTCCTCCGCGCCCACTGCGGCCCCCGCACCCATTGAAGGGAAAAAACCCCGCCGCCCGCCTCCAATCACTATCCAAGACAAAGCGTCTTGGACGAAAATCTCGGACAAGTGCAAGGAGCTCAAGCTCCACTACACCGGGGCCCGGAACACCCCTTCAGGGATCCAGGTCCAGGTGTCCACCTCCGATGACCACAGGAGGCTCACTTCCCTCCTGCGGTCGAACAGACTAGGTTACTTCACCTATGCCCTCGAGGAGGAGCGCCTCCTGCGAGTGGTTATCCGTCAGATCCCGGTCGAGATCACTCCCGACCAAATCTCAGTCTCCCTTAAGGAGCAGAACTTCCCAATTCGTGAGGTACACAGGATGTACAAACACACCACCAGGGCACCATACAATATGGTGCTTGTCTTTCTAGACAAGTCCCAGGAGGGCAAGTCGATTTTTAACCTCTCCGAGGTGTGCGGTCTCACCGGAATAACCGTTGAGCCGCCACACAAAAATAGAATCCCGTCGCAGTGTCACAACTGCCAGCTCTACGAACACTCTTCCCGTAACTGCTGTTTCCGCGCTAGGTGCGTCAAGTGCCTAGACGACCACGCCACGAAGGAGTGCCCTCGCACTCCTGGCACTCCAACCCCGCCCAGCTGCGTTCTCTGCCAGCAAACGGGACATACCGCAAATTATCGCGGTTGTCCCCGCGCCCCACGCACGAAACGCCCCCAGCCAGTCAGACAGGCCACCTTTCCCAAGGTACCTGTCGCTCGGCCTCATATCCAGCCTCTAATGTCTCTAGAGGCTTTCCCCAGCCTTCCAGGCACCTCACGAGCCCCAGTGGCACCAGCTCCCGCGCATCTCGCACCCCTCCCACCCGTACTGGCCCCTCCGGCCTCATTAATCAAACCCAAGCCTGTCAAGGCCGTCCCGGCCCCGGCAGCCCCCGCCACCTCAGCCCTCGGTTTCTCGTTGGCTGGCAAGGAGTGGTTCACCCAGCTTCTTCTTGTGCATGAAGTGCAAGAAATCATCGCATTCAACGCGGTGATTAACTCCAATAAGGACTTAGGATTGCTCAACGCAATAACCCAATTCCCGGGCATAGCCGCCACTATTCAACGGCTTGTCCGCGCCTCACATAGTCAAAATTAAAATGGATCGGATCAAACCTAAGAGTTTGTGCCTTTCCTTCTTTAATGCGCGATCAATTAGACCTCAGCGTGATCTAGTTGCCGCCTTCCTCCGAGAGCACCAAATAGACGTGTTTCTAGTCCAAGAAACATTCCTAAAACCCAGCGCTCGCAATCCCCGAATCGCGAACTACAACATTATTAGGAACGACCGGGTCCACGCTAACGGCGGAGGCACCCTCATATACTATAAACGCTCTCTATACTGCATAGCAATAGAACCTCCCGAACTCTCCAGTATAGAGGTATCTGTTTGCAGACTCGGTATGACTGGCCACTCGTCAATCATAATCGTCTCTGCCTATCACACCCCGAACAAAAGGCTTCTCAGGTCAGATCTGGAGGCTCTTTTTGCACTAGGTAATTCAGTTATTATAGCGGGTGACCTCAATTGCGGGAATGTCATCTGGAACAACCCGACTACCTCCCCGAACGGGAGGATTCTGGAGGATCTATCTGCCATTCTCGACTTTGATGTCATCGCTCCTTCAGAGCCCACTCACTTTCAGGACGATTGTCGTCCATCTGTTTTAGATATAGCACTTTTAAAAAATGTCTCTCTCAATATAAGACTCGTACAAGTCGTACATGAGTTAGACTCCGACCACCGACCCGTAGTTCTCCACCTAGGTCAGCCTTCTGACCAGCATCCCTCCTCCGTCAAGGTGGTGGACTATGCGGAGCTAAACAGATATCTCTTGCACAATCCCTCATCCTCCAGTTTGGATAGAGTCCCAGACGAGTTGAAATCGACAGCCGATGCCGATGTAGCGATCGATGCCCTGGTCAGCCATCTCCAAAACGCCGTCAGTAAGGCCTCGAAAGAGGTGCAAGCGGCGAACGAACGCCGCTTTATACTTCCTGCCGACGTGAGAGCGCTGATCACGGAAAAGAACGCCGCGACTCGAGCACACGATTCATACCCGACTGCGGACAATCGTAGGCGGTTAAACTCACTTCGGAAAACGGTAAAAAGCCGAATTTCCGAAATCCGTAATGCCAGATGGGGGGCCCTACTCGAGGGTATCCAACCATCCCATCTGGCTTTCTGGAAATTAGCACGCACATTTAAATGTGACGATACAGTCCCCATGCCCCCTTTAGATCAAGGCCCCGGCAAACCTCCCGCTTTCGATAGCGCTGAAAAAGCAGAATGCCTTGCCGAGAGCCTTGAAAATCAATGCTCTCCGAACTGCGTTAACATCGATTCCGAGTTCGTAAGCTCGATAGAATCGGCGGTAACAAATTCTCTCGCGGTCCCCCCGACAGATGATTTGGACTCGGTCACGCCTGAGGAAGTTATGTCAACCATTAAAGGCCTTAAGCCTAGAAAATCACCTGGTCCCGACGGTATCAGGAACGAAGCTTCCTGATCACCTCATAGCTCTTTTGGTCTGCATCTTCAATGTAGCCATAGCCCACTGCCATTTTCCAGCCGTCTGGAAAAAGGCCATAGTAATAGGTATTCACAAGCCCGGCAAAAAAGCGTCGCTTCCCGACAGCTATCGCCCTATCAGTCTCCTTAACACGTTAGGAAAAGTCTATGAGCGGCTCCTTCTGAACCGGCTCCAGTCAATAGTCACAGATAAAAATCTTTTACCACCTGAGCAGTTTGGTTTTCGTGCCAAACACTCTTGTACCCACCAAGTGCACCGCCTCACGGAGCACATTCTTCAAAACTTCAACCGCGACCCAAAACCTCGCCCTACACTTGCGGTCTTCTTCGACGTCGCCAAGGCCTTCGATAAGGTCTGGCACGCCGGTTTAGTCCACAAGCTTTTGGAACTTCAAATCCCGGATAGATTAGTTAAAATCATACACGCGTACCTCTCTGACCGGACCTTCTGCTACCGAGTAGAGGGTGCTCTCTCTGAGCCTCATCCCATACGCTCAGGTGTTCCCCAGGGTTCCATTCTGGCGCCCTCTCTATTCAACTTATATATCAGTGACCTCCCTCGCCTCCCCGAGGTAGAGGTAGGTTCCTACGCTGATGACACAGTCCTGTTTAGTTCCTCGTGGAACAGACAAACCCTCAGGCTACGAGTCCAAAAAGCCGTAGATAAGCTAGGCGAATGGTTCCGTAGATGGCGCATAGGAATTAACCCCGATAAGAGTAGCGCTATCCTCTTTCATCCCACTCAAAGATTAGTTAAAATTCCCCCTATCAAACTATTTAATGTGGCTATCCCGTGGGCCAACCAGATCAAATATCTGGGTGTCACACTGGATAAACACCTAAATTTCAAGGCACATATCGATAGAGTGCGAAGGAAAGCCGGTATGGTCTCAAGCCGCTTGCACCCTCTCGTGTGCTCGAAGAGCAAAATGTCCCTCAGACATAAGCTCACGCTCTACAAGACTTGTATCAGACCGATCCTAACTTATAGTTCCCCAGTCTTTGCTCACATAAGTAAATTCACCCTCAATAAGTTACAAATAGTTCAGAACCGCTTTCTCAGAAGGGCGGTCGGCGCCCCTTGGTTCGCTCGGAACGTAGATCTCCATAAAGATATGGAAATACCTTCGATCGAATCATTTATAAAGTCCCTATCAAATAATTATTTTGAAAAAGCGTCGAACCATTCGAACCAGCTAGTAGTGGCAGCCGCATATCAGAACCCGAATCCAGACATCCGAATGTCTAACAAATATAGACGCCCGCGCGACATTTTATCTGACCCCGATGATAAAATCACGGAAGCGAACGCGATTTTCCCGCCCGTATCTAATAACCAAGCGTGTTTGCGCCCACGCCCGCGTAATCACCGCTCGCTCCGCAGGGGGCGGGCGGCAAACTTCGCTCCCGCACACATATCTCGACCGCCTTCTCCTGCAGCGACTTGAGCCTAGGTCCGTTCCCTCGCTAGGGAGCCCTCAAGCCAGCTGCTCGCGCGATACAGTGACACTGCAATCACTAGCTACCGACATACATTCATTACACTGTATGAACACACATGCACTACACTCAGGTACATAGGTCTTGTAAGGGACCTTTTTTTTTCTTTTTTGTGGATAGTTAGCCTTAGAAAATTTTTCAGATCACTAAATACATGTACGCGTGTCTCTTCCTCCCTCCCAGGAGGCAAGAGACATGCATACATGTATAGTTAGTTAGCTCGAATTCGCGTAGGAATTTAGCTAGGTCGCGTATGTTGCAAATACGGCAACAGCTCAAGCCGAGGTTCGGCCACTTTGGCACCCTTGCGCATGTTGCCCGAAATTTCTCGGCTGAGTGCCTTAAGCGCTCGCCAACAAGTCCGGTGAAACTGTTAAGGCCCCCGGGCCAACAGCATAGTCAGTTCGAAAAAAAAAAAAAAAAAAAAAAAAAAAAAGCGGAGAGACACATTCGCTTGTCGGTTCTCGGAGAGTTAACATCTAATTTATTGTTAATTACTTCAATTACGCAACAATCCAGTAATAATGATGACAATGACGTTGGATATGCCAGCGTTACTGCTCCTAAAAACCACCCCGGACTACCTGCTCCGTCATATATTATTATTATTTATTTATTTTTGTTTAAACACCAACTCATTCTTTCGTTTGAAAATATTGTGTTGTGTGCTATTTGTTCTACGCCGTATGTCTCACTTTTTTTATGTCACCGGACAGCTCCAACGCAAGACCAGCGCTGATTGATTACAGGCAAAATTATGCTGTGCTGAAGCCGTTTTGTAACAACTGGCATTTGATTTTTAGTTCTTAGTAGGTTGATGTAGAGGTATTTTTAGACTGTCAATGGTTATCAAATGTCTTTGGTACAAATAAATAAATCTTTCTTTCTTTCTTTTACTTAAACGATACTCTCTATATAGATGGTTGGTTATTTATATCCGTCTGAAAGGTAACAGTCATTCTGATACCGGCCATCGGATGTACGAGCGACATGTGAGCCGATTATGTATGTCACTGCTATTGCGGCTTTCCGCTTATATTGTCCGGTTGAGTGTCAACGCCTAAGAAACATCGTAGGTACCTTTTTGTGTGACATTTACGACGTTCGGTGGAAAGTATACACTTTTATTTCAGTTATTTTTTTATTGAAATAAATAATCTGTTCATTATGTTTGTTATTATTTATAACCGTTTTCTATCAGTCTCGTAAAATTTGTCCACGCGAATCAGTTTTGAATATATTCTAAGGATAATAATTCTAATAAAGTAAAGACCAATCAAAACGTGTGATTCGGAAAAAAAAACAATGTCACATGTATAAAATTTTAACAATAATTGCAATTCAATTTAAAAAATAAATATACAATTTTATTTTTAATTTATTAGGTTATATAAGCAGATCAAAGTCTGGCGCTTAGTACTGCGTGGGAGTGTACTCATTTTTTTTGTTTGTTATTCCCCTTTTTGTTAATTCCCCTTTTTCAATGTGTAGTGGCTTTCAACAAAAAACAAGTTTAGTGTGTTGTAGTTATTCAAAAGGAAAGAAAAATATAGTATATCTAATTTTATACATAGGATTGAATCTATTGTAAGTTTTAAATAAAACTATTGCAAAGACCGTGGAATTATGATCTTAACTTGGTCGATAGATTATACAGCAATATTAAATAAACAGTATATTATTTTACATATTGACAAAACATAATGACCAAACACCTTGGCAGAGTGCAGGGTAACGTCTTAATTCAACACTAGAAGTAGTATGCCCCCCATTACTCCCTACACTATATAGGATCACCACCGCCGCGGCCATACCACGTGACATGCGATAGTGTCGTCATCGTCGAGGACAGTCAGTCCTCAACATTACAATTGTGGTTACATTGTAACCTCAAAAATATTCATAAGCAACGATCTAGTCAGTAAAGTAAATAACATTTTCCATTTACTATTTTATTTTAAAATATGTACATAAAATACATTCAAAGTTACATTGATTTTAAGCTGTTTTAGAATGCGCCATTGCTGTCTCGTTAGAGATACTCAGATGTCTGCAGTGGCAACGATGATGTATGTAATGTAGGGTTACCAATTGTATTGATAAATAAATCTCATTTTCTAATGAGTTTGCTAAAATGAGTGAAAGATGATTTTATGAAACAGGATGTATGAAAGGTTTTAATTTTAGTATTAGTAGATTATAATGGGGCTAGTATGATTATTATTGTTAAAAATTCTCATTTAGGGGTAGTTTAATTTAAAACTTACTTTATTCAATATTACTTACTTAGGTAGTTTATTTATTTGAGACTGTGATGATGACTATAGCAAAAGGCTGATTATTTACAAAAAGTAAATGACTATGTATCTGAGATATATGAAGTATATAAATACAAATAAGTACAAGTCGCCTAATATTGACGAAGTAAAGTAAGATCGTCTTACCTGAGTAGGAGTTATCCAAGACTCTAATAAATTAATAACTGGAATAGACGTTTCTTCTAAGTATGGTATATACATAGTTCTACGTATGCGAATTGATACATCATCTATTGATATATATCGGTACCGGTCTGTTAATCGAATGCCTCGACATTTTCACAGTAACACTAGACCACTAGTAAAACGGGATGCAAAGTGCATAGCGGCAAGCCATTCACATTACGATAGATCTATCAAAATCACAGAATAGTAATTACTCTTAGCGGCAAAATGTCGTAAAATAACCATAGATAATAAATAGATACTTATATAAGAAGGGAATGCATCCAGCACAAATTATTTATTGTTATTATTTATAATCACGTAATTATTTATATATTGATGCCAAAGTATTCTTATTTTTATATGATTTTTGTGAATAAATATTATGACCTTGGTCAAATGTACAAAGTAAAAAATATGAATAAAATTACTAGTATATCTTAATATAGAGGCATAAGAAAATTTGGTACCATGCATGGATATTATCCTTTTCTTAATAAATACATAATGGTTGTGTTATTTGAGTATAATTTATTAATGAAAATAATCAAGTTTAAATAAAACGTTAAACTTTTATACGAGATTCAGTGTCCCGGTCAGAAGAGTGTGAATGTATTATATGTGACAATATGGTACCTATATAGAGACATACGAGTATAAGACATTCAAATATAGACCACAATAATGGTATTAAATTTTCTAAATAAATACAATGCCATAATGGCTGTTTCATTTCAGTATAATTTAGTAATGAAAATAATTAAGTTTAAATTAAAACGTTAAACTTTTATACGAGATTCGGTGTCCCGGTCAGAAGAGTGTGAATGTATTATATGTGACAATATGGTACCTATATACAGACATACGAGTATAAGACGTTCAAATATAGACCACAATAATGGTATTAAATTTTCTAAATAAATACAATGCCATAATGGCTGTCTCATTTCAGTATAATTTAGTAACGAAAATAATTAAGTTTAAATTAACACGTTAAACTTTTATACGAGATTCAGTGTCCCGGTCAGAAGAGTGAGAATGCATTATATGTGACAATATGGCATATATGTACATATGAGACATTCAAGTATAGTCCACAATAAAGGTATTTTTTTCTAATTAATCAAGAGATAGGACTATAGTTTTATTTATAATTACATATAAAAGACAACAGACTGCAATAATATCAGGTAGACTGTATAGATAGATATTTGTTATAAAGAAATATTTACACTTTTACACGAAAATCATTCATGTCCATATTTAAGCATTCATTATTTATAAGCACCCTACATGCACTCGCGAAATATTCGCTGGCAGATGTTTCTCACCGCCACTAGAATGCAGTTAGAGGTTTTTTCTTACGAGCACAGGCATGCCGCTGTCGCCGTGTTAACTTTCCAAAAAATACGCTAACAAGTTATTGGTGGTGAAATTCAATTTAATGTCATTTTAATAGAGCTTATAAAACTTGTTAAATGTAGTGTATATGTTTCCACTCAATGACTATTTAAAAATACATATTCGATTCATATATTTTTCAACTTGATGTTTTTATCGTTATAGGTTTATCGTTGGTTCCATAATCTCACCTGATCTTAAGTAACGATGTGGCCTAACCTTAGTGGAAGACTGGCACTCAAGTGCAGCTGGCTGAACACACCTATTGGATGCTTAACGACAGATTTTCAACTTGAGGGTGGTAGTCAGCCAAGCGGGCATTAGAAAAAGTCCTTCTACTATGCTGTTGTTTCATCACGATGTTTTCCTTTCCCCCAAAAGCTTAGGCTCATTGCATAGATTCGAACTCGCGTCGATCGACGCGATTTCCGTACACGCTATCACTGAGCCATCATTGCTTAAACCTGAGATATACCTACCAAGTTTTTTTATTATTATAAGACAGACAAAGAATAAGAAATAGGCTTAATATTAATTAACTAGTTGTGCCTGCGGCTCCGTTCGCGTGGACTACTAAAAAGCTATTTTATTTTTTATGCGGAACCCTAATTATTTTTCTGTAATAAAAATAGTCTATGTTATTCCTTATAACATCAGCTATCTGCCAGTGAAAGTCCTGTCAAAATTAATTCAACCGTTTCATAGATTACCCGGAACAAACAGACAGACAGACAAAAATTCTAAAAATGGGTTTTTTGTTATGGGTCCCGTGTATATTTTCATATGCATTTAGTATACAACTATTAGTTGGACATTACAAACTACACTTGAATTTTATTATATGTATAGATATAGATTATATAAATAAGTTTAAGACCATGGACGTTTTTTCCTTTCTTTTTAAACAGGCTCCACAAAATCGATCAAAACGAAACATGTTCTGCTCATCTCGACGCTAAATGTCCTGTTTTCAAAATTTGCCTCATACATTGTAAGCATAAGGTGTGAAGAATGATGGTTACTTGTTTGGTAAAATAACGTTTAATTTTAAATGAATAAAAAAATATTCTGTTTTTTAACAATCGTTATTCAAAAAGTGTTTCCGTCAATTCTAATTGTTGTTTTCCACACAGGGATGTTCAAGTTTCTAATTGAAACGGTGAATTTAGCGGTTTATATTCCTGTTAGGACTGACTTTGTAGTACTTTGTGTCATATGAACAAAAAAGTCGAGCGGAATAAGCTTTGGTCTTTCACAGAAGATTAGTCTGCTATCGTCTCAGTAGAATATTAAAGACGATACACAATATTAGAGCACCGAAATATATGGGTATAAGCTAAAATGTTGACTATATTAATTTCGTATGAATTTTGTTCAAAGCATACATTGTAATGGAACCACACACTTTTTTATATTCTTTTGGCTAGCTACCATTCTCTAATTGAAAATCTGTTGCCAGTGTTGCCAAACACTTAATTTTGCATTCAGAATACTGAACTTGAGTGCCAATCCTATTCGTAGACTTTTTGTAGTATCATTCTCTACGGCCGCATCGACACTTAACATAACGGGAGGTTCTATTAAACGTTAGCCTATGAGACAGTATGCAAAATATAATTTTTATATATAATTATAGGGAGATATTTTTATGAGTATGAGAGAATAATTAAATTATAACATCGTTTGTACTTAAAAAAGTGGGTGCGTGAACATAATATGTAAGAAACTTTTTAATTTATTTCAACATTTGTAATTTGTTTCTAGATGACAGTGATAAAGCATTTTAAAGAGTGACATCGAGTGTGACTGACTATCTTCACCAATATAAAACAAGAGGTTTAGCAAACAATTTCATGGTGTAGAGGTTTTGTCACCTACTATGAGTCTTACTCATTCACTCTCATTATCTTTACATAAGAAATTAAAAAAAAAATCAGGTATTAAAGTTCATTTAATTTTTTTTTATTCAATCCGTCATTAACTGAAATGAGAAACTATAAAAATGTTAACGCAATATTTTCCCTGTTTCTATTCACGTCTATCGAAACTGGATTAATGGTGAATCCTCAAGTGCTAAATCAACGAAGTGCTCGTAAAAAACACCTGTCGCTGAATTCCCGGCTTCGAAGTTTCGATTGTCGGAAACACTATTGTTTTTCGGCCATCATTTTTATTGACGTCGACAAAGTTTGCGACCAATTTTGTTGATTTAATTTCTGGATTGTTCCCGTGATTCTTTATATATGTTGCCAATCAGAATCTTTTTTTTTCGGCCTTGACGAGTAAAAGAGATGTTTATCGCTTTATTTCTGACTAAGGGTCCGTTTGTTCAATCGTCAGATAATTTTATACGAGGATTAATTTTGACGTTTTGACAGAGAATGTATGGCAACCATGTCAAACTTTAAAAATTATTCCTCAAATGAAATCAACTCTAAGGCCCGATTTTTCAATAGTCAGATAACTATGTTTAACTATTCAATGAATAGTTTTTGAATGTGAGTTGTTCCATGAATTATCCCTCAAAACGTCAGAATTATTCCTGAAATAAAGTTATCTGAGAATTATCTGACGATTGAAGAAAAATCGCCCCTTAATAATATATTATTGCACAAAGGTTAACAGAATGTCTGAAATATTGGTATCAAGAAAAAAATATTTCATTTTTTTTGGCATGGATATCAATGGAATAAAACTTTTTATATTCTGTCGTATTATTATTATTCTTTGCTCTCGTATTACATAAAACTAATCATTTTAGATTAAATTGTAACCCTATAAATAAAATAGTTTACATACTAAGGGTAATTATGATATTATACTTACTGACACAAAACAATTTTTTTAATCGTTATAGATTCAGCGTTGTGGCCACGATCTCACCTGAACTTAAGTGATGATATGGTCCATGATCGTAACCCGCTAAACCCAATGACAGGACGGGCTCACAATTGCTGCTACCGGAACAGGCCCATTGGTGCTTGGCGACAGGTTTTCAACGTGAGGGCGGTAGCTAGCCAAGCGGCCATTAAAAAGCTCTACTAACATGGTACAGTTTCATCACGATGTTTCCTTCACCGATAGCTCAAACTCATTACAAGGATTCAAACTCACGTCCTTCGACGCGATGTACGTACACGCTATCACTAAGTCATCATAGCTTCAATTATAATTATATTAAAATAAAAAAATAAAACCTATAATTAAATTAAGTCTCTTAATTAAACAGACCAACCTTTCCTCCCTGCCATAAGACCACTCGTAAAGAACATTTTTTAAGTAGAATATACAAATGGACGCTTGTAAAATGTATGTAAAATGGACCTTTAAATTTCTATCAGGATACAGTTTGTTTATTGTTTAGATTTCATAGCGCATCTCATGCAAACCGTTGCCAAAAGTCGTTAACACTATGCAGGCGTATTTCGTAAATATCAACACCTAATTAGCTAGTTACTCTACTGATAAATGAGATATTTATAAATAAAGTATTTAATAAAGTGAAAAAATTTGCTTTACGTTTTGTGACAGAAAATTAACTACGTGTCTTACGGCCGCTTTCAATATCCTATGTATCCATTTTTTCAGTTACTAAAGATATACAAATCTATCCTTTTACCCTTTCTTTCAATAACTTATCGATGAATAACATTTCCTATCGAACGTTTCTATCTGTCATCGGGAGGATGAATAGTCTAGAGATAGGACTGCTCGTGCAAATTGAACTTACCTGCGTTTCAATACATGTTTTAAACGAAACTTACTCTTATTCTTGAAACGCAAACTATGGATATAAATTCTATTTGTACTAATCGGGCATAGCGATCTATCTATAATCTCAGATATGTTATTGAAAACGGCCGTTAGACAATAGAGATTAATTTCGATATTGATACCTTTTTGAGCTTCTTGTCTCAAATTATAATATAATATTAAATTCTGCTCAACTATATTCAGTAATAATAATATCGGCTTCAGCGTACCATGATTATGTTCTATTTTCTTAACTCGGTACAACCATTCTTACATTCTCTAAAATTGATATATTTGTTCTAGAATTGTTTATAAATTATTATCTGCTTTTGAATTTATTCGTACATATTGTATAAGTATGGCTCGATTATAAGATATATAATAAGATTGATCGTTTAGGTTAGGTTAGATTAGTTATTATTTGTTCTATATTTAAAGCGGTCAACAACATGGTAATAACACTGGTGCTTCATAATTATTTACATATTAATATAGAGCCGATGTAAATTAAATGCGTGTTATCATCGGGCGCTCGTAATACAAGATATTGGAACCTAGCCCGACCTTAATACGCCTGGAAAGCCTACCCGCCCTCATAATATAACAGAAACAATTTCAAGTAGTGTACATTGTACGCAAAATGAGCGAATAATACCCTCATATTAAAATCGTCTGAGAATACATTCATGATAAACAACAAGTTTGTTTACACTTATAAAATATAATTACATTAATTTTATTATTGTATTTATTTCAAATATAAAATCAAACAATACCTTCAATAACTGTTTTAAATGTAACTAAATTATAACGCTAACTATGGGCCTCATAAGAAAGCTCAAAGTCACTCAAAGGGCAATGGAGAGGGCTATGCTCGGAGTTTCTCTGCGTGATCGAATCAGAAATGAGGAGATCCGCAGGAGAACCAAAGTCACCGACATAGCCCGAAGAATAGCTATACTTAAGTGGCAGTGGGCTGGCCACGTAGCTCGTAGAACAGATGGCCGATGGGGTCAAAGAGTTCTCGAGTGGCGGCCACGTACCGGAAGACGCAGCGTGGGCAGACCCGCCACAAGGTGGACCGACGACCTGGTAAAGGTTGCGGGAAGCCGCTGGATGCGGGCAGCACAGGACCGGTCGTTGTGGCGATCTTTGGGAGAGGCCTATGTCCAGCAGTGGACGTCTTTCGGCTGAAATGATGATGATGAAATTATAAAACATGAATTTATTTTATAAATTTGTTAAAGACCCGTTAGGTGTATGCACTTTTTAATTATTCTTCTTTTTGACTTGATTACACAGGCTATGGTCACGAGCCAACTTATTAGTTGCGGTGTCTTCTTTACCGAGGGGAGTTTTACCCTCATCTAGACATTGTTGTAGATGGATGACTCGGCACACTACAATCACTGTATCCACTGTAACATCCTTCGATCGTACCGAGGGTTTATTTTACTATCCTATAACTAAGCGATCCTTGGAAAAGAGTTTTGACTTATGTGATTCGATCCAATGATTCGGATCATTTTATAAGAACGTGTTTTCAGATGATCGATTTAACTGTTTATCGATTTTTACTGCAGCTGTATGTTGTTTGACCCTTTCTGTGATTGAGCTTTATTTGGCAAATTATGTTTTGTTCGAAACGCCATAGTTTTATGTGCCATTGACTATATTTAATTTGTAAATACTGTCCTTGTCAAGTTATTATTAGTATACGTTACAATTAAATTTTAAGTGAATTTTATCGTGTAAAGTTTTTAGTACTGCATGATGGCAGTTACTGTCTAAAAATCTTCATCTTTAATTAATCCCCTATACTTATCATCCCGTAACGTGTAGTCATTTTGCGAAATTTGAATAGGAAATAAATGTTTCAATCAAGTATTACAATTAAAATATTTATTCAAAAAAACCTTATTTCAATATAATTTTTTGCATTTTGAAGTTTTTATGGGACGAATGAAGTTTTAACTGTAATACTAGTACGTACGAGTCTCCTTAAGGAACATTTTCAAGTATACTTAAAATAATGATAGTTGAGCGTTAAACATACCTTTTATAAAAGCTTCTCAACAAGACGGGGTGTAATGACAACGGAACCACTTTATACTCCAGTATTTCCCTTTCCTATGCATTTCATGTTAAGGTAAAGTTAAAAAGGAAAAATTTCAAGAAGGAAAATTAAAGTGAACTATCTTTTCGTATAAACGTCCTGTTTATTTTGATTGTTAAGGCAAAACTACATATTTCTGAATTTCTATAGCAAAAAGTAAACATATATTACTTCTTATGTGAAAATAATATTGGAGAGAAATAAGAAATATTTACTTACAGTAATTAAATTATGTGAGATTTTATACGAGACGTTACGTGACCCCTAATACTTATACTTATTATCGCAACATAGCACGTTAGCTTGACTACGTATAAGAACTGGAAAAACTGTATAAGTTTAGTGTTGATTAGAAAAAAATGCTTGAATTGTTTTCAGAATAATAAAGGTTATTCTCGCTTGGTTGGAGACTTCTTTTTTGAGACATAATAGTAAGTTTATTAGTTTCAAACCTAACATCTTCGGTTTTTTTTACCTTTAACTTTTAATACCAATCATAGTAGGGGAGACGCTGAAGATCGACCTTCACCCATCTGGTAACCAGATGAGACATATTTTTTATCAAATTTTATTGATTTATTAACACGCCTATGATAGCTTGCCTATCGAAAAGTGCTCATGGTTATTTTTAATTAAATTAATTTTATCCGTATGCTGTGTCCTGTTCTATCACTCGAACTTCGGACGCTCTACTTTCTCTCTCACACATATTTAATTGCTCCTATTTTAACTTCAAAGCATGGCAATAATATTTCATGAATGGTTTTTGCAGGCAAGCCTATACGATTATTTTCGTAATTAAATTATCTTTCTTTCGATACCAATTTTTATTGGTTACCTATAGTTACCTATATTGACTTACCTGTTCATATCTGCTTGCCAGGTAGCCATGAACAGAAATGAATTGAATAAATTTATTATTGAATAAAGATACATATTTTACAGAACGAATTGGTAGGCAAGCCTACCAAGGCATATCCTCCATGTTAAAAACTATCAGTTGAAACTAAATTTGTTCGGTTATCAAAATAGTGAAGCTTATTAAAAAAAAAGTTTAAAATTAATTTAATAAAAAATAGCCATGAGCATAGGCTAGCTATCATAGGTGTGTTTATAGATCAATACAATTTGATAAAAAATATGTCTCATGTGGTTATCAGATAGGTGAAGTTCGACCTGCACCGTCTCTTAGACCATAAGAAAATGCCACCTACAGTTAGCACAATTAATAACCATTTGCACTTTTTGAAGTTTAAAAATTGTGTACATTTAAAAAGAAAACATATTAATAACAAGCTTAGCTTATAATTAAAATTTTCCAGTAAACAATTTTTTACATTAAAAAAGTGCTCTCATTTTAACATGTTTCGAAAGTTTTTGCAGATAAATGGTTAAATTGAAAATTAAAACTTTGTTAAATTCACAATTTCTAAGGCGCACGCCATCTGCTTAAAACACATACGTTGTATTTATGAAAAGTCTGCAATAACATATTATAATACTCGTAATAAACTTACGTATAAAGCAGTTTATGAATATTACAAAGTTTTTCATACTAAATATTTTAAATTATTCCTAATCCTATCAACATATTATCTGACTACGTACAGAAAATATCCAATTTTAAGAGAGGTTAGGCACAGAGAAATTTCTTTTGAGGTTTCTCTCTACCTGGGGCAGCCCAATTGGTGGAATATCTCCACCCTACAGAAGATCGCAGCCAAATGACCTAGTGTTGTGTTTCTGCGGTGAGTAGGGTTTCCAGAGCTCCTTGGGGTAGGGGCTCAAGGTCGGCAACGCGCTTGTGATACCTATGGTATTGCAGGCGTTCATAGGCTACGGTAGCCGCTTAACATCAGGCGGGCCGTATGCCTGTTTGCCACCTTTGTAGTATAAAAAAAACCAACAAGAAAATTATATCCGACTGGATTGCGACCACCATATACCAGTTGTAAGTGTTTAAGTGTTCGGGAATCAGCCGGTGAATATCCAGTTATCAAGCGGGGTGGTGGTGGTAGTGGTAGTGATCTGTACCCAACTGGATCGCGATCACCATGTGCTGATGACGCTCTATTAGTTTGATGCGTTTCGGAATCACCCGGTGTATTATATCCAGTTTTAGATAAGGTTTCAGGATGCCATGACAACGACCACCAGTGATAGACTGCGGATCTCTCGATGGTCGCCGTTGTTTTTAATTTATACTGTGCTTACTATTAGGCTCAGTGCGGTCAGTTTGGTGTCGGTTACTATAAAATAGGTACTATAGATTGAGGTTTGTCGTAGTGCCCACATCACGCAAAAACAACTAGATAGATTTTGATCATTTTTTTAGTTTTACTCCGTAGATACTTGGTTTTCGTTTGAAAAGAATATAAATGGACAGACAAAGATATGTTGAGTTTTCTAATATGTATAGATATAGATAGCAGAAGATATCTATACATATTATAAAATAAAGTCCCCTGTCGCGTCTCTCTGTCTGACTGAACGCGATAAACTGCCGACTGGGAGCTTTACAGGCGTGCGCCGCGTAAACCAATAGTTACTTTGCTACCCGTGCGAAGCCGGGTGAATTGCTAGTAATTTATAAAAAGTAAAATACGAAAACAAACGGAGTCAGGGTCGGAAAATGAGCGGAGTAAAGTGCTCATTACGGCGTTCTAGGACGTCAAAAGACTTGTCAATTACTCTAAGTTTTCTCTCTTCTGACTTTGAAAAACGATATTTTCTCGTTTTTAATATGTTTTGTTCCTTATACAGCAACTGGTGGGTTTATTTTTTGTTCTGTTACATCTTACATACTATCTTCAGTCAAAAAAGTATCGGGAAGGGATGATTTGTTTATGGTTCCAAATGATATTTTTTTTTGTTGTTGGATTGATACTGTTATTTAGATTAAATACAGTGCTGTTTTTAGTTGTGTTATATCGCATCGCCAGTGGAATTTCGTGATCGGAAACACTGAAAATGTTACAGATGGGTTACGGTGAATCTGCTTCATCAAAAACACGTGCTTAGGAGTGGTACAAAGTGTTCAAAAGTGGTCGAGATATACTTGAAGATTTGCCTCGCCCTGGTAGGCCATCAACGTCTTCAACTGAAGTTAACATCGCAATAGTGAAGGAAATAGTTACTGAAAACCCTCATTCAAGTTTGCGAGAGATAGTCGCTGAAGTTTCTGTGTCTCTCGAGTCGATACATATCGTGTTAAATGATCACTTGGGTATGAAATATGTTGGCGCTCGGCTAGTCCCAAAAGGCCTGAATTTTCTCCAAAAACTCCATCGCATAAGAGACGCTGAGGACATGCTAGAACGAGTCAATTCTGACCCAACATTCATGAAACACATTGTTACTGGAGTGGCGCCAGCGGAACCGAAACCGAAAAAACCACGCCAAAGTCGATCAAAAGTAAGGTCATGTTGTCTGTTTTCTTTGAATATCGCGGTGTCGTGCACTTGGAATTCTTACCGCAAGGTCAAACGGTAGATAAAGTATATTATTTGAGCGTTATGCGGCGTTTAAGAGAGCAAATTCGACGAAATAAGCCAGATTTTTTGGAAAGAAAATTATTGGATTTTGCACCACGATAATGCGCCTTCGCACAAGGCCATCTTTGTGAACAAATCTTTGACCAAAAACTCAACAAATACCATCAAGCAACCACTTTATTCACCAGATATGGCTCCAGCCGACTTCTTTCTTTTTCCTAAACTCAAACTACCACTTCGTGGCACCCGTTTTCATTCGATAGAAGACATAAAGGAGAATTCGCGACGAGAACTAAACTCAATTCCGGAAAATGCGTATAAAAATGTTTCGATGATTGGATTATTCGTTGGCGAAGTGTATCGTTTCTGAAAGAGCATACTTCGAAGGCCATAAAATAAATTTGGATGAACAACTAACATTTTGTGTATTATTTATCTATTCCCGGTACTTTTCTGACAGAGTAGTATATTGACGAACTACCACTACTACGAACTAAATTTTATTGAAATAATTCGATTACGGTTTTAACGAAACGGTTTTAACGCAACACTAGCTGTGCCAGCTTAAGAATGCCGTCGGTCAAGCGTACGCGCGAATCGTGCTGCCCGCGCTCGGCGGGCGGATATATTAAAGACAAAAATGGTGATACTTTGAAGATTGACATATACTATAACTGACGTTTTTATAAAAAAAAATAAGATCAACAATTAAGTGTTACATTAATTTGATGTATCTCTTATGGTTTACTCAGCGTAAGCCATTTAAGCGCCCCAAAAGCGTCCTTTTAACGAATTGATTCACCATTATCGTCACTGCTTATTTCGTATATTACTTTATCTAACACAACATATCCTATAAACTGACCAGATAACATAGCTATGAATTATAAAATAAACCATAAGTGGTTTTCACGAAAAAAGAACATAAACGAACAGACATAAAGAGAGATCTTAAGTTTTATAATATGTATAGATAAAAAAATGTATTATGTCTTATAATGATAATCATCAACAAAGATAATTATTGTTATAAATTTGAAATTTATTTCAATTTATTCATTGATCAAAACTGTTTCCATTTAAATTCGCTACGAGATTGTATTATATCAAATAGGCAACAAAACTACATACTAGGTTATAATAAAAAAGTAAATATCATACATTGCTATATTCTTTGTTATAATACGAGTATTATACGAAAAAATGTTTTTTTTTTTACAGCTTTACCGGGCTTGAAGGAAAAAAATGTGTTAAATGACATGTTTTGTATCGGGATGCCCACTGGTATTCACTTACCATAAAGGAGCTTAACGTCACTTAGAGGTCGACGTCGTCAGAACATTAAAAAGTTACGAGAACATCTCGTAAAGTACGTTTTATCACTGTTTGAAGTCAACTTACCGGCGTGCGTAAGCTTGTGGTTGACGGGGAACTCTCTAATGATGGGAAAACCCTCGTGGCTAACTAAACAAGCTCGTTTGGTCTTAGAATAAGACGTCATAGTCAAATAATATAAAGATCTTTGTACCTATATAATTTTAGGAATAATCATATAGTTAACTATATGTAATAGTACAGACGTATATTATATATATGGAAAGGTATTACAGTTCTTATTTTGTTCAGTTGATTAGTAAACAAAGTCGCTCTTTCTAAAACGTTCGGATACAATCGGCTAATAAACTGCTTATTAGATTCTTTAAATATTTAATTAAGTTAAAAATGTATAAATTAACATGAGTTTTAATATATTTAAGTTTTATTATATTGAAATGTACATAATTCGGTATTCTTAAAATGTTTAAAGTGTTTGGGCAAATTTTAAAATAGTCTCTATTCTTTACTATGAAAAAGCGCCAATTAAACTACGATACTCGACTGGGGAATATTAAAGAGTTAAGAAAAAACAGTCAGTTATAAGTCACTTCATTACAAATGTATAGTCGGACAGACAGTGACGTTGAAATAAGTTTTACTCAAGTTAAGTCCCATGAATATTTATCTGCGTTTCTGGGGAGAGTATAAACTTTGAACGTTTCCCCACTTGATCAAACTTTACTTTTAAGGATCGCGGTGCGGAGAAACAGCTTGCTTTCGTACTTTAAAAATCGCATATAAAAATATTTAAAGAAGTTAGCAATTTCATACTTCCACTAATGTAAGTTCACTTAAAACTTTTTGTGATGAAAGCCCTCTTTCTGTAATTCAAAATGATAAATGTGTAAACATTTACAAATTTCTGTAATAATTATTAGTATTTGTTGCTAGTTCGAAATCTAATGGGACATTTAAGACGCTGATGACATGTTCCTCTTGAATTCAATTTTATGTGATAATTATAAAAGATAAATACATTTTTTAAATACCATATTGTCGTGATTTGAATTGGTGCCCAATAGGATCGCATCTGATTTGATGTAAAATTCGCCATCTCTTCGATACGTCTGTCTCTTTGCGTCATACGAACTGGCTTTCACTGTGTCATTTCTGGCTAATATGACTTTAACGATTGTCGATAGGTCTATGTTCCTGGAATATAATTTACTTACCACTTACTGAAGAACAGACATATTGCCGAACTTTATTAAAACTAGTCATTATATCATAAACTACTTCAAAGCAATTAACATTTGGACCAAAAGTTGTAGAGCTATATTACTGTCTACGTTAGTTACGTTACGTAGTTACGTAGACTACGCTAATATTTTAAAAATCTATTTTCCACTTCGTATATTATAAGAGACAATGTTAATAGATTCAACTATTCATGAACTTAAATTCGTCAAGGTATGTGTATTAATTCATAACAAAAGGATATATGTAACCACATATATTTATATGCGGTTGAAGTAGGAGTGAGACGTAAACCAGCGAAATCTCTCTATAACGTACTAAAAGTCCTTGGACCGTTAAGAACTGCAGTTAGTTCTAATTTAGGACCAGTGTCTAAATCTGCACTAACATATTCCTACTAAATTTGGCTAGGCAGGGAGGGCAACACTAGCAGTCACGGATGTGCGTCTTAAGGGGGCCATCTACACCAACACCCTGGTCGCATCTTCTGGGGACTGCCTGGAGTACCTCCCTCTGCCACACGATAAATCCGTCACCTATACGATGAAACCATAAAATGTTAAGAAGTTCGTCTCTCTGAAATGAAACAGTAAATTGATAAGAAGTTGTAAGCTTTCCACTAACATTGATAAATTAATTGTTAAATCAATAAAAATCTATTTGCGAAGCTACATATTGAAACGATAAGAAACTTAAATTATTTTATTTTATCAATTTGCATTAATATACATGTTATTTTGTTTAGCGGCTTAGCTATTATAAAAATGTGTTATCGTAATATCGTTGGATATCGAAAGAAGTTATGCAAATGTGAGTAATTCCAAATTTGTTCTTATTTGCATTGCATAGTCCAAATCCTCAAGTAAAAACGACAGCGAAAGACAAAGTGAGCTCAAACAACGAGCGGCCGGTTCGCACAACTTTTGTTTGGAATTAGAGGTAAACACATTAGGTAGCATGTTTGTATAGGCGCCGTATTACTCAGCGGACCTGTTTGATCTGAGACAAAACAAACTCGGCCTAATCAGGTACAAGTTTGGCGATTTGGATTTTTAACTGTTGTTTGTTTGGCCTGTTGTTGGTAATGTTTTATGTTGCGGTGCGGTGCGGCGGCGGCGTCACGAAATTTTCGAGATTAATGGGATTATCTGGAAAAGTTTGTAATTAAAGTCATTTGCAGATTTCGTTACACAAATATATTACGCATAATCTAGATACTCATTTTGTGTAATTGTATTTGCGGTCTGAATCTCTTTATATTATTTGTAAAATGTGTTTGTTTGTGGCCACGCCATATCTCCCTTAATTCTCCATGAAAATTAATGATTTAAACATCATTGTAAAACTTATATTTCTTGCTATTGATTAAAAAATCTAATTTATTAGGAATGCAATCTTAAAAAGTTTTCTAGTTATTACATTATGAATCGTATTTAAATAAATAATAATTTTAAATTTAAAATATTTTAGAACAAAATTATTATGTATAATGTACATTTAAAACTAAAATGTTGTTCACCCTACATTAAGTGGTCAGTGTTCATATACAACCGACCTCAAACATACCACAATCTTGAGGCTAGTCCTAATAGGTTGCTACTCCTAGTAGGCTACCTACTGTATACCAGTTTTTCTCTATACTGGGTTCAAAAGTAATTTCAATGTCCTATTGTGCCTCCATGACTTTGTCCTGTCTAGAATTCTTACTATAGTTGTATTATCAAAAAGCTAAATAGGCTCTATCGCGGATTATCAACTTTTGCAATATAATAAACCTTGTGATCATTATCCTTTCCATACTGCTTCTATTAATCTGTTTAGGAGGTCTATATTGAGAGCCCGATAATTCTAATTTTTTTCTAGTAAATAATCATGCAAGTCTAGAATCATTATCGTTAGTCTTGTTGAACATATATTTTTCCCTAATTAACGTGACTTTGACCAATCAGTCTTCCCACAATTGCTACCAACTGATTCATTTAGACCGTTCCTCCATATAGTTCAAGTCAATTCAAGTGGCTAGCTATTTTAGTTATAAACAACTTAACTTTTAAAAGAATATTTGAAACTAGCGGTCCTGGCGATTATGATCCTCGTTAAATTTCAGCTCCGGTCATAGCGTGAAGTTATATAGCCATCCTCAATAAAGGGGTTATCTAACGCAAAAATATTTTTTAATATCAGTCAGGTAGTTCCCGATATTAGCGCGTTCAAACAAACAAGCTTTATAATATTGTTACTATTGATAAGTATATAGATTTCGGATTATATTTTCTGATGTGTTTTCGCATCACTATGTCAAAAATGCAATGTTATCAAAAACATTACTTATTACATTCAAGCAATACTTAAAATCTTTTAATGTACGTCAGAGTTTTCTGTGCAGCTTTTATTAATTCTATCAATTTTTATTGTTGAGCTAATGTTTACAATCACAAAGCCAAATACAACTGATATATCGCAATCATTACTCACAGAGCTATAAACAACTCAATTGGCCATAACTCACCCGTACAAAATACTGAGTTTAACAGACGATACAAATAACAAGACATGCAAAATGAACCAACGCCGGCGTGATATCAACACCGTAAATTATTTGACAAGACCACATTTATCTTTATCTCGCTAACCTGACTTATATTCGACCGGGTTTTTGATTATAAGGGCTTTTAATTAGCGGCGTATTCGATATAGTGTGTGGTCCAAGCAGTTTATCAGCTGACGTGAGTTAAGTAATCTCGAACGCATTCGTAACGTCCTAAGGTATTAAGTGTTTAGATTAAGATGAAATCTTAAATTATTTATTGATGATCGTAATTAATGCGAGTTTTATTATTTACCATTCGTTTATGTGATAAGTGATTTTAAATAATCAGAAATATCACATCGTTGTATAAATTTCAAAATCAAACCTGTTTTTGTTATCTTAACTTAATAATGAAATGATTAACTGACCCACGTTGATTGTATAAACTGGATTAAAGATAAAAGGAACTTAAGTAATTGAAAAAATATATTACTACGACTCGGTAAATTTCTTGCTATAAATTATTTTAGCGATATCTTTTTTTAACAAGGTTTTTAACGGGATTGATTATATAGATTAGTTTATTCTATAAACACATATACATATTATAATAACTCTAATTTTATATTTGTATGTTAATCCATTTAAACTACCGCCTGAAATTGCCGTGGCAATGCTTATCCTCTGATAGGTATTTGGTCTCTTTGGTCACGAGACGCATCGTCTATACGACGTAGTACATAGTTAGAAGTACAATTTTAATAGTATTTATGAAGTTGCAAGCAAGTACCTGATCTCATTTGATATTAATTGACAATGTAGTCAAAGATGGTAAGATTAAATCTAGAAAGACAAGTAACTCCGTTTATCTGGAAGAATACAATGGTAAGTGCTTGTTCACAGAATTTTCACTCAAGAGTGGAGCTGATCAGATGAGCAGATTTTTTTTGTTAAAATTCGACCAACAATCCTCCGCGCAGCCGCTAATGCACCCGTGTAGGCTGTTGTTGTTCACTCTTCCCATACTTGCCTACAGCTTGCCAGACTATTTGATGTTCATGCTTACTACTCCGCTTCTTAGAGTTGTAGCGTTAACTTATATAGCCTGGATACCTTTCTCATTGAATATTTTTTCTATTCTGACTGGTAGTCGTCTAAAAACTTTTATTTTTCATTACTTTAGATATTTGTTATTGTAATGAAACACAAAATAAATTAGTTTCAAACTAACTCGCTTGCTTATGTAAATTAAAATGTGTATATAATATTACACAGAGTTAACAATACGCGTGTGAATTGTAATATAACTTGTATTTAATATTACACTCGTTTTACATGGAAATACCCAGAATATGTAGAGCTAAGAACGCAAAGTGAACATGTAGATATGGTATTATTTATTTCCCTAAAGGGAACAACCAACGCGATGGAACGGCCTAGTTACTATTGTATTTGCTTAAGTAAGAAATAGGTCATTCTCTGTAATTATATAAAGCAGGCTGAATTAGCGAAAAAAACAAATATACCAAAACGAAATAAACGAGGACAACCAATCTACAACGCGTTTAGATATATAGTTAAATTTAAAGTCTGTCTATCACGCATCTATACATTATTATATACACAGAGGAAAGAATATTATGTCTTTGTTTGTTTGTTTGTACCCTATGCATACATAAACCATTCGTCCGAATGCGATAAAACATTGGTGAATTGTTGTACGCACTCCCGTTAAGGTTTTTGTATTAGTACAATCCATTTATAACAGATCGCGTGCAAATCGTTTCATTTTCAAGACAGCGAGAACAAAATTCTGGGCAAAATGTCTATAAAATTAAATACTTAAAATATATCTAATTATTGGCGTACCAAGCAGAAATAGCGCCTGGAGCAAGCATCGAATTTTTAGCTTACCATTTGAAATCTAAATGGTCTAAGGTAGACGTGTCAACTCACAAGCTGACGTTCCACAGAGACGTGGGATCGACCCCAAGGTGGTTGCCATTGCACTAATTTGATGGGCTGGTCTTACCAGGAACTAATTATTATGGAAGTGGTTAACGGCAAAATTCGGGATTATTTGGATATGTGTAAATGTTATTGTTGAATTGCTAAATACGTCACCCTTGGTACGTCCCACACATTTAATTACACATTAAGTTTGTAGCGAAAATGCGTTCTCATCACCATAGAAATGAAGATAAACGCATAAAAGGAGTTATAAATTGTATACCGATTATAATTTTCTAGTTATTAACAATTAATAAATGATTTTCAGAAAAAGTGAGAAAATTGAACCCTGGAGTCTGTTTGTAATCTATATTACCTGAATACTGTTTTGTAAATCTACGTATTTTTCATTTTTATTATATCTATAAAGTTAATTTAGTAATAATCTATAATTAAGCAAATTTAAACCGAGAATTCCTGAAGCTAAACGCTTACACCCGCATAAATTATTTAGGAAGTTTATCGTCGGTTATTTATTACTGACGTAATTAGGTACGAGTCTTTAGATTTGCACAACGCAGACTATCTGGGTGCCGTGAACGAATTAAACATTCCCTCCCGTTGTATGCATGAGAGGTTTCTGGATTGTGTAATGCCAAAGTGAAATAGGAAAACACTTAGGAGATGTTTACACGTGCCGTTCAAGACTTTGAGTTGAGATCGTCTCACATTCTGTTTGTCGTTCTAGCTTGGATTTGTCTGTTTACGTTTAGACGTTCATTTCTCACTAAATCAAATCTTTATGTCTGTTGCTTGCTTTGCTGTTAGTTAGTTGGATGTTATATCAAAGGAATTAATATGTGCATATTTCATAACATAAAGCGTATCTTACTAGATATATCAAAAAATAATACGATCTGCTGAAGGTACGAATTTGATATATAAAAATAATTTTGTCCCATAACTTGTCAAGATCAACTTTAAAGGAAGGGATCTAAAATGTATTAATTAATGTTTTTTTTTGGAAAATGTAGTTTTAGTGCTCTGCCTCATGAAAACGCTATGGTGACGTCGCTGGCTACGTATCCAAGCAGTTAATATTGAAGTGTATGGAACCTAACTTACTTGGCGACTGTTTGACAACGCCAATTTGAAAATGTGGCCGCGAGCTACGGCTTCTTACGTGGCAGATGCGGCAGCTTGGCGACGTCGCAACTATTTTACACGTTTAAACTGCACCTCACTATCTCGGTCGCAAACCGGCCGCCATTTTGGACGCTCGCTCGGACTTTAGCACATGCTAACGACGTAAACAAACTGACTGTCGAGACGACATGGCGACCTTGGGACGCCAGAGGTAGTCAGGCCTGTGCCACTGCCGACGTCGCCATGGCATCTTCTATACAGTAACTAGCTGTGCCCCATGGTAAATTTATTCGACCATTTCTCCAGCGCGTCGTTGCGAACGCACTCGTCTAATCTATCGCTGTTTTTCATTCCTTGCCAGATTGCTTGATGTTAATGGCTACTGCTCCACTCCTTAAGATTATAACATGAAGTTTTGTAGGCTATAAGGCCGTTCTAAAGTTTAGCGCGTTCAAACAAACAAACAATCTCTTGGTCTTTTTAATATTAATTAATGCCACGCGTACAAAACCGTAAAAACAACCTATTTAGTAGTGTTTTGAACAGAAATTATATAAACACAGATCACAAAGTGCTTAAAACAAAACAAAAAATCCGTAGATCAGTTTTCGATGTAATAAAAAGATTCTTAAAATATCTAAAAATATTTTACGCTTATCTGAAGAAGCAATTGAAACATAATATCCCGATTAACAGAATCACAGTTCTTCTGTAATATTGAAAGGCGCTATTCCTTCAGGCTACAGCCTTCATTAACTCTTCCAATTTAATTCTTAAAACCTTTCATTTCGTTCATTTAAATGCGTTCCTCGCTTCAAGATATTTTTGTGAAATATATATTTTATAGGAACCTCGCTTAGAAAAGTAATAATAGTGTTAATTGTGTTAACAGTAGATCACAATAGGCGTGTCGCGTTGCGGGATTATCCGGTGTTTATGCACTAATCATGCAGGGTGGTAGAGATCGGTACCGGACTGACTCGCGACCACCATACATATTGTAATAAACCCGTCACAGTTATTCTCTTTTAATTTCTCACGCTTCAGGTTTAGCTAGTATGCTGGATGTATCCAGCTGCCGAAATGATCGCAGACCGGTATGAAAGCGACGATCAGTGATGGATTGCTTATCTCTCGGCGATCGCCGTTATCTTTGGATTCTATTGTGCTTACATCAGGTAAAGGACTGTCTCTTTGCTCCTTTAAAATAAAACATGGTTTTACTACTCAATATTTCCTACACCCGTAGCCAACTTGGGAAATTTAAACCATGTTGACTGGGAGTTAGCTCCTTAGTAGAGAATTTGATAAATGCACGTAATTTGTTTGAGACGATTAAACAATATTTGGGTAGATATACCTTCTATGGACCTAAATTGAATAGATTTTGTTTATATTGAACCAAATCCAATATTAAATGTCTCAGAGTGCAGTAGTGATTCAGTTCATGTGTTCCCTCAGAAAAGAGAATAATATCAATTAATATTAAAATAGTGTTCTGCTTGCAAAATCGTTTATAAATTTTTTTTGATCTCAAAATCTCGTTCATCTAAATATGAACTTATAATGGCTGGCCTCAGGACTGCGCTCCTTTTGAGATAGGTTATTATACATATATATATATACATAGCTATAGATTGCAGTGACCACTTAACATTAGGTGGACTGCATGCCTGTTTGTTACTTCATACCATATAAAGGTTGAGTAATATACACTTTTTTTATTAATAATGTATCAGCTCACAATCACGCTCAAGATACTTAAAAAAAAAAAACAATTACTTCGAGATCATTAGAACCACTAACTAGTTAAATTTAACAAACTTGAACCTTTAGCTTAAATTTAATCCTAAACTTAGTAAGCCCGGTTCGTTAAATCGAAGATAGGATTTAATCCATATACCTAAAACCGAGATCGTTAATTACAAGCAGCGTCTTAATGATTATACCCAGACAATTCACGTCTACGGTATTAGTTTTGTTTTGTTTTCGTGAAGAAATATAAATTTGTGGATAACTTTTACATGGCTATTATAATAAAAATAAATGTTAATAAATAATTATTAAAACTTAGAATAGTTTGTAGTATAGTAACTAAACAGCTTGTATTTATTATATAGGAACATAGAATTTGGATATTTAAAAACCAGACAAATACTGACAAATATAATAATGCTCATCACACATAAGTCAGTCATTTGTAGGAAACGAAACCGCGACGTCTCGGCTCAGTAATAGGGCTTACTTACACCACAGCGCTACGAGGCCTGTTTTTTATTTATTTTCTTTGGGAAAACACGAACTTTTTAAAAATCGTTGAGTAAAATGCGTAGATGCATCTTAAAATTCATAATAATAAGAAAACCACTTTCTTCCACGTTATCCCATTTTTACATTAATTATGAGAATCAAGTTAATACTGTATATCGACAGATTTACTACTCGTAGTTAATCCAAGCCCAGTGAAGCTGTAATATCCGCAAAGGCTTCAGGGCCTCTAAGGCTAACAGTATAGTCAATTCTAAAAAAAAAAAAATAACTTATATTGTGATAAGAGTTAAATGGACAGTTTTTTAGACTTCAACTCTAATTAAGTTTGAAATAAAGACTGCTAGAGTGACAACGAATCTAAGTAATTTATGATGCGTGAAGTTTTTTTTATGAAGTTAATTTACAAAAAAGTACAAGTAATAAAAAATTGCTTGATATGCAATAAACTTCAAATACAATAACGTTATGTATGAATAAAGAATGAGGAGTAAATAAAGGAAAAGGTATCAACAAATAGGTATATTAAGTTTTTTTTTTTATTATCTTAATAGAAATAAAACAACGTCAAGAAGAAGTGTTGTGATGAATTTTTTATACCACGATGGTGGCAAACAAGCGTACGGTATTTTCTTAACCTTATTTGTCACTCATCATCGCCAAAGACTTATCGCTGTGCACACGTGGACACATCTGAACTCCAATCGCCTTTTTAGATTTTAGGTTTTAGAATTTTTGTTCTCATTACACTCAAGATGATACAAAAAAGAAAACAGAGGATAATATTACGAAAAACTAGTTTTTAGACATTTAAACTATTTATCACTCAATCTTCAACTTCAACAATCTTTAAATGTAATAATTCTAAAAGTAAAGATTCAATAATAATAATAATTTATGTATTAGTAGGATGTAGTCTTTAGAACTATCAAAATATTTTCGTTACATTGTATATTGTAATCAATGCGTACGAAGTCTCGGGTGATTGCTAAATATACAAACTAGCAAGTAATTTATTTCATCGTTAACCAGAAAGTCAGAAGAATATAGGATGAACGATGATTAATACGAACTCAAAAACTTCACTTCTCAAAACTTGAATATCTAATAAAAACTCCTATCAAGTTATAATCCTCGTCTCAAAGGAATACATTTGAACAACTTTAACACCAGAATGTAAGCAATTTGGAATTCTAAACTTGGTACAACACCGGCTGATACATACTGGGGGAATTTCCACAGAACACGTTCCTAATATTAAATACAAGTTAAATAAAGACAGTTTGCTCAAGTATTGTTAGCACACGTGGATATTAAACGTAACAAGTACAGTAACGTAACAGTTCCAAAGAGTTCGCAATGTATTTCCCGTGTAATTAATTTTAAATATAAATGATTAAACTGAAATTTACAATTTCTATAATAATATGAATATACAAACAGTGCAGATGGCGTGCAGAAAACATTTTGGCTGGCATATTTTTTTTTAACAAATTAATTTTTAAGGTTCCGAAATCAACAAGGAACCTTATAGTTTCGCGATGTCCGTCTTTCTGTCTAAGGCTTAGTTCAGAGATTCTTATTAAAGCTGTAATTTGGCATGGGACACATATTAATCACGCCCACAAAGCGGTAAAATAAAGTCTTGAAAAGATTAGTTTAGGGTACCTCTCCCACACGTAAACTGAGGATGACTTTTTTCTCGTTTTTTCCATGGTGTGTGGTGTAGTTGGATAGATCGTTCAGAACTATTGCGAATATGTGAATACAATTTTTCGATTCAGGGATCCGTTTGAGAAATATTAAGCTTTAAAGTGCTAATTTTTGAGAGTCAAGTGTCCCCCCCCCTTCCACTGACAACTAAACGGTTGTTATTGGACTTCTGAAAAAAATCACGGCAGTAGTATATGTTTGAAAGTTAAAGGAAAACCATCCCAGCTAAGTAGGTTTATAGTTTAACGAGAAATAGTCTGCCAACTTATAAAATGTACTTCAAAAGTAATTTCCTACAAATTCCATAGATAATTACTTAAAGCCCCTTTCTAAGTCCCTTTTATTGTCATGGGCAACTATGGAACCCTACACTGATGGCCTGACATACACTTAGCAATATAATTTTTGGAGATTTGATTTGTTTAACTCTGTCTACTTGAAAACTGCTTAAAGCTTTGCGGATTATTTTTGTGTGTTTTGAAAGAAGAAAAATAAAACAGTCTATCTTATATTCTGTTATGACTTCGTTTGATGTACATAATATATTAACCAAAGTACCGCATTTTTATATATTTAAAAGTAGTGTTATTTTTTCCCTCTCCTTAAGAAAGCTATAAGCAATTAAAGGGGTAATTACGGACGTTAATACCCTGAAGGCGGTGTACCAACTGTCATTGATTTTATCACGTTTTTATTGTCCCGTCTCTGGCAACCATATGGTGACATTCTTCATGACAAAAAAACATCGTAAATGTCCCGAAGGGTATTGTTGTTATGCTTTGTTGTAATAATAATTACATTTTTCGTATGGTGCCTACTTAAAACAGTATGTATAGATAATCCAATAATAAATTATACCGATACAACTTTACTTATACAACTACATTACAGATACATTACAGATACAACTTTCATTATTATTTATGAAAAATAAGGAAGAAAAGAATGATTAATTGCGACCATATTAAATATGAATAAAAAACAGTTTCTATTTGTTTCTGATTTCATTTTGAATCGATCTTATTCATGTGATTATCAACTCAATACTTAATGTGAAAGGATTAATTGTTGGATTAAAGTCATAGATCTCTTTGGCCGTCCAAAATACCCCATGAATTTTGTATTATTTGCGTAAATTCATATATAAGTGACATATTGCTAATTGACAGGACATGACATTTGTGTCATGGCACACCATACACCAGGCGTCACAATCGTCATAGTGGCGTGCTTAGGAGTAACGCGATCTGGAATCACCTGGTGCATATCCAGTAATTAAGCGGGATGATAGGGACAGATAGACATGACTCTCTTCTGGTTTGTCACGTTTCGAGAACAGCCAGTTACCGAGAGACTTGCAGGCTAGCATGACAGCGAAGATCGTTGATGCATTGGCGATTTCTCGGTGGTAACCGTTGTTTTTGTTGTAAGTATGTTACCATCGGGTTCAGTGCCGTTAGTTTGACGTGATACTATAAAAAAGGACCTCATAATAACATCCTCGATAGATTAGTGGGCATGCAGAATTTCATGCACTCCAGTCGAGCAATTTATTACACATTTAAATTATTGTCTATTATGTAGATTTCAATTCTATATAATTTATCATTCACTCAGGGCCTAGGATGTAATCAATATTTTTCAAGAGGGGAGGGGGCTAGGCAGGCAAATGAAGGTTAATATTTATACATACCTCGTTGCCGTATTGTCTTCTTTAGAAATATTTGAATCTTAATTGACCGTCATCAAGTTTTTCGTTAAAATAGCAACACAATGCATTATGTGCGAGGCTAGGTTTCCACACCTTTCCTGTCACTCTTACCTATACCCGACTACGCTGATGACTTTAGATTTATAAACCACTATAAAGGATGATGCTCTTATTCTTTAAGTACCACGATGTAATATATTCACTAAAGGATTTTTCAGTACTTAAGTAGGTGATTCCATCAAACACAAAACTTAACATTAGTTTAGTATGTCAACGTGTGCTTGCACTAAATTATCACATACTGAGTGAGCAAAGCGGTTGGCAACTACGAATAACATCGCAGTATTACTTTATCAACCTCGTATTCAAATAACTTGCGTATAAAAATCCAACATTAGTGGTACATGCAATTTATCTTTAAAACTTATTGCTTTAGAATTTTGAAAATTTGATTATATCGTATGAAGGAGAAATCATATTTAAGTAAATATAATATATATTAGTGTATTGGAACTACTGAAATTTGGCTATTGATGAGATGAATTTAAAAAACAAATCGACTTCGTTAAAAGTCAACAAAAACACAATTATTATATGTATGTCTGTATATAAGAATGGTTATCTTAATATTTTATCTAATAAAACCTTCGTAAAAATATACTGATTACTCCAGTAAAAGTCACATATTTTCAGAAAAAAATCGCGTATATATAGAAATATACCAGGGAAACATGAACTTGAAATTTTTCAACTCAGTTAAAAACTTGTTTGATTATTGTGTCGAATTTCTAACAAATTAGCTTTTAGGGACACTAAGAAGCTGAATCTATCAGCTGTTTGGTGAAACATCTCTAACCTGAAAGTTTTAGCTAAGTTAGGCGAGTATTAGATAATGTTCTACTACGGTTATATAGTTTAGTTTAGCTACACGAGTGCGTTGTCGATGCAGTGGAGAGTTATTCTAATGAATTTTTAACACGGATGAAACCGCGGGGCACTTCTAGTATTCTATAATTTATGTAGTTCATAATTTACACGTATTGACCCAAGCCCGGTAAACCTGTCCAAGCCTCTAATGGCCCTTGGGGCCTTAAGGCTAAGAGTACAGACAGTTCGAAAAAAAAAAACATACATGTTAAAGATTTTTTTAATTGTGACGTCACTGTCCTTATTTGTAGTAACCACAGTGCAATCCTAAAACAAAGGCGATCTTATTATAGCTGTGAATATGGAGCGCCAACCGTTTCACTAAAAGAAAAAAAAACAATGTCTCTAACTATTATTTCTCAGATGACAATATTAATTATAGCCTGTCAGGTCAAACCGGCGGTCTTTTGTTCAACGACAATCAGTTCGACCCGGTTGCCCTTTATAGTTCTTTTTTGTAATAAAACAGCATCTGTTTTTGCGGTCACGCGCAACCGAGGCACATGAAATGACTGATGTCCATGTGTCAGCCAATTTCGGGATCATAGATTAAGCAGTTGTCTTACATAGTGGGAATTTTAATGAGTTTGAGACGCCATATTATATGAGATTTTGATTAGTACTTGAATTTAAAAGTTTATTTATTAAAGTCCTGAGGAATTTGATTAATGTTAGGGCTAATATAAATTCTTATTCTATTAGCGCTAGTAATCTAATTTTGGTTAGTTTTTTATATATTTAGTAATTTGTATATTAATTTAACTGGAATAAATACAATGAGTTTTAGTAAGTGTAGCAAAATAGAAGATCAAATTATTCTACTACTTGAGGCCTTTATTAAAAACCTGTTTGTGCACAAATTTCGTATAATTGATCTTTGCCGAGCCGATAAAAGAACGCTTCGCTTTAAGAAAAATGTTTCACACATTAACACACTTCACACAAATGCACATTCACACACATTAAGATAACTACCACACGTGTTCACAAATAGTTCACTTAAAATAACTATCCAATTAAAAAAAAAATAACGTAGAATAAATAAATTCAGTTTAAATAGGTATATAAATTTATGTTTAATTATGCTGTATTGTGATGAATAGAATGTAAGCACAATTAGTTTTTTTTTAAATATAATATTTAATTTTAGTCTTGCTTTAAAGTAGTTTTAAAGTGTAAATATGGTTCCCATATTTTTCTTTTATAAAATAATAGCAGACTATTCCAAAATACTAGTTCTCTCTTTGAATGTGTATACATCTACTATATAAATAAAATTATTGGGGATCGCCATTTTGTGCACATCACGTAAAAACTTCTGGATAGATAACGATCATCATTTATTGTTTTACTGCTTATATTCTTGGTTTTTATATATATAAAAAAAGATATCATCATTCTTTAAAAAGTTATTAAATATTTTAAGAGATTACCATTTCTTCTGTCGTCCACGCGAGTGATTCCACGGGCACTGCTAGTTAAAATTATCATCATCCTTAATTTAAATTTTTTAATCATACATTCCATGTTAACCGAAGAGAAAACATGCTGAATACTCGTACTTTCCAACTAACGTTGTCAAAGGATTAAATTGATTAAAAGAACATCTTAAGTACTACTACAAAGAAGCTTCTCTGCGAAGTTAAAATATACATGAGAGAGTGTGAGACGTCCCGACCAATAAGGATTCTCTTGAAGTCAATAGGGACAGAGCTAGGAAAGTATGCCGGCGGGTTCCACCGATCGGGGAACTAATTAATTCAATGAACGGCGCCTTTGCGCTAACGAGGTTCGTCGTTTGTTCTCCATACTTTACCTATATACTTTTGAGAAATTGTGCTAAGGAAATCGAACCCGACAAGCGTTGGTGTAACGTGACTTTAACAAAACTGTTAACGATGAAATTTGAGGAACTATCTTCGACACTAAGAATTTCGTAATTGTAGCTTTCACTTGACAAAATTAAATACAAGTTATGATTTAATTCATATTTTATAAATATAAATAATAAAGTAAAAATAATTAAAAAAGGGTAAAATATACTTCAGTTGAAATTAAATTCCGAGATTCGAAAAGTGAGATGTCGATTTTGAGCGTTGAATTTACACATTTCATCCATATCAACTTGGTTACTTTCTAGAACAATAGAATGATTAATTTTTATGTTGTTGTTTCGTCAAATCTTTATGTTTATGGTATCATCGTGTAACTAGACTAGATAACTAGAACGCATTAATAATAGTTAGGTCCCCTCATATACGCATCCAAAAACATTCTAATATTGCAAAATCTAAATTTACTTTTGCCTTACTTGATAATTTTTAACAACAAAGAGAATCAATTCATTGAATGTAAATATATTTAAAACATAATGTAAATCAATATTATTATCATGAAAACAATGACGAAAGGTTAAACGATTACACCTTCCTTAGCCATATATTAAACGATCGACACTAAAAACTTTAAATTTTCGTTACAATTACAAAAGATATATTATAATATATTGTTAAACCTGTAGTGAAGAATTTATTAATACAAAAAGACAAATGTCGAAAAAACTATCACAGCTCATTCGCAGCTGTAGCACAGAGAAAACGTCTATATATTTATTTGTTGCATCTTGTCTTGCTTTGATATCCACAACAGAACTGTCCTTGGTCTTTTTCTTTCGATCTGTCTACACTGTTAGTCATAAGAGCTCTGAAGACTCAGACGGCTTTACGGCTTTTACAGTTTCACCGGGTTTGAGGGCGAGCGCTTATGGTTTATGCCGCGAAAAGTGAGGCAAGGGTAAGCTCCAAGGGTGCCACAGTGGCCGAACCTCGGCTTGAACCGATCATGAGAAAAAGACGCAGTCTAACTAACTGTCCTTGTAGCTCTATATACGACAAAAACAAGGGAATAGAAATTTCAAGAAAGATTTTGATTTATTTATGGCATACTGATAACGTTTACAGTAGAAAACGTGCTGTTTTAGAAAGAGTTTCTTTGTTTACGTACTCAAACCGATAAAGTTTCAATGTGTGCGTGTTCCGCACGACCGTGACGCGTTATTATACGAATTTTTACTCGTTGTTTGTATTTAATTTTAGGATTTTCCAGCTAGTGCAATTATTATATAAATTGTAACAATATATTTAAAGATAATTTGTAAGGAATTTTTAAATCATGCAAGCGTACAAACTGGAAGCTTAGTATTCCTACTCCGAAAGACGTCAGCTCAATTGGTATGGAGTGAAAAATGAAGATTACCCTCCGTGATATGCAATCGATCAATTTGCTTAAACCGACGGCAGCTAGCTCATCTATATCAATCGTCAATTACATCTTTAGAATGAAATGTTTGTTTTCATTTATCATAAATTAATATTTCCGTCGTATTTATATATTTTCGTATTATTGTAAATCTGTGTATGATGTTAACTATAAATACTCAGGATTGTGCTTATATAAAAATATTTTTCACACGAAAAGCAAATAGTTTTTAGACAAAAAAAGATAAATAGGAATATAGATATATGATTTAAAATATTACTGTAGAAAAATCGTCCGTGTATTTTGCTGGTTATCAGATATTAAAAAAATGCTATCGATTTCCATAATTGTACACTATTTAAGAATATATATTTTATATCGTACAAGTATAGTAATACGTCTGTTCTAATAAAATCTATAAAATATGAAAATCCTAAAGGATGTTTTCTGTACTGTGAGTATATAAAAAGAGCCAAATTCTAAAATTACGTCAGTCAACAAAATACTATATTGCTGGACAGAATGGATAGGCAAAAACGGGTTCAATAAAAATAAAAAATTCAATAAGATATACTTATCTAATATTGAGTGGTTCAATTTACTCAAATTAGAGTCATTTCACCAACACTCCAGACTGGTTACAGCAAAATCGTAGCAAGTGAAAATCGCCTATAAAGGGCCCGTTTCGTGATATTCGGTAGCATAATAGACATCGTTAGTAGGACTACGGTCGACGTTTCGGAGCGTTACTTTTTCAAGTCATCGAGTCAATCGTTTATCACAGGGCTGTTGTGTTAACTTTTACATTACGCAGGGAATGCAATTTATGGAGTAGATTAAACATTATTGTGGTATATTATTTTACTTTGGATATATGCTAATTATATACATAATTTTTAAGTTGTATCTGGAAGTTTTAAATTCAGTTTTAAACTCACCTAGATTGATGTGAAATATGTAATTGTGCGTTGCGATGGGAGGTTTTGATAGGACGTCGCGACGTGCAAATCGGCCAGCATTATCAGCCAGCATCGGTCGGTAGGGATAGCGTAACATGCCATTTGGTCAGCATCGCGTCTGGTCAGATGGGACATCGTGTTGCAACGTGCCATTACATAAAAAGCAAGGCAACGTACTTGTCCCGAAGCCTGGTGAAGATGTCAATGCCTCTAATAACTCCAGGGCCCTTAAAGCTAACAACAGTATAAGTAATATAAAAATACAATTACATTTAGGTATTTCACATCAGCAAGGCGTCCCAAGATACTTCACATTTTTAAAATACTATTTTAAAACCTTTTATAAGACCAACGAATTAATTAATATGAAGTTATTTTCATCACGGTAAACTTCGAGAAAAAGGTGAATTTCCCTATTAAAACTTTGAAATAAAAATTCATTTTGCATTTTTTGTTTTAGAACTTTTGTATTGAGAGAGAGCAAATGTGTAATAACATTTCTAATTTTATTTTAATGCTAAGTTTTTCCAGTACAATGTTAACAGATAAGGTAAATTTTATTTGGAAACTTATTTTCGAGTAATCGTTAACCATTTTCGGATTTTATTTTATCGTCATCCTACTAATATTATAAATGTGGAAGTTTGTATGTTTGGATGTATGTTACTCAATCACACAAAAACGGCTAAACGAATTTCGATGAAATTTGGTTCACAGGTAGACTATAACCTGGACTAATACGAAGGATACTTTTTATCTCGATAAATAGCATGGCTTAACGACTGTTATTCATTAATTTTTGTGGTTAGTTTATATTCGTTACTGAATCATGGTTATCCTTCTATTGTTGTTTTCTTTTTAATATCTACTTTCCAAGTGACTAATTTAGTAAGGTTTACTTTCTTGATTAGATTACATGTACATGGGGAGCCAATATGAATAACACCGTAACTTTAACTACAATAAAATACAGTTTTGATCCTACTATCCTACTATAATATCTTGCAATACGGCACACAGATAGCTTAAAAACTGGATTAATATACCTATTAGATAATTTTTATTCTCAGTAAATTACTTAGCTTAACGACTATTATAAATTTATTTTATTTTTCGACGTCCATGTGAACGAAGTCGCGGGTAAAGCTAGTTCTAAATAAATGTGTTGAACATTAAAAACTCTTGACTAGCATAGCACTTTTAAAAATAATTATTTCAAGAGAAACAAACATATTAGGTTTCTTCCATTGGGAAAAATAATTCACTGAATCTAAAAATTACATCAAAAACCGAAACTGTTCGAGCATTTCGAGAGACAAAGTGATTTATGTTTGGTCATGTTAGTAAAAAGTGAATTATTTCACATCACGTACACAATCTATTCACTTAATTTTATATTTCTGCCACAGAAGCGTAGGTAGCGTGCCTACTGCAAAATCGTCGTCGCGCAACAAAACTTTGACTTTCAGGACCTTACATGTACAATTTTACTTCATAGTAGGACCCGTAATTGTACGCTTATGGTACGCTTAGGAGTGTCGCGTTAAGAAATCATCCGGTGTATATCCAGTAATCAAGTGGGGTGGTTAGGATCTGTATTCGACTGAATCGCGACCACCATTCGTATGGTGATAAATCCGTCACATTTACTCTCTTTTAGTCTATTGCCTTTCGGGATAAGCCAGCTGTTAAGAGACGTGATGCAGGCATACAGAGAAGACCGTCGATAGATGGACGGTCTCTCGATGGTTGCTGTAGTTTTTGGATTGATTGTACTGTGCTTACCATCAGGTTTACTACCGTCACTTTATCTTAATACCATAATAAGTTTAAATAGTTTAAAAAACTAAAAACACGCTTTAATTACGCACTAAAATTATAAAATTTTATAATCGTTACCAAGAACAAACTATTTGACTTGACAAAAGGAATCATATTATGAGCCTAAACTGGAGGGGCTTACTAGTAGCCTTCTGGCTCCATCGTCCGATCAGCTCCAAGATACCAAATTATAATGTTGTCATCCGAACTACATACAAAGTTTCATTTCGATACTAAGTAGATTAAAATTGACTTCTAAGATTTTATTACATTGTTTGTTAGTTAGCTAGTTAGTTAAAATTGAAGCTAATATAAGCGTTTAAAAAAAGCCAGTTAATTATAATTTCAAGCGTTACTCACGCTACCACGTGAAAAGTGTGTCCAAACTATAACCTCGTAGCGTAGCATTTCCTATGAACCGACACACACAAAACCACGCTCGCACAAACATGTACGCACACACTCATACATAAAAATTATCAAAATAATATGGGCCAACAATATTGTTCTATTCAATTCTTATTGTATTTCAGACCTTCATAACACAGGCGTAGATTACCTTAGTTAGGGCTTACATTTTTTGTGATTGCTTCTGGAAATAAAATAAGTATTTGTGTTTGAAAACATAAAAATGTTAGGTATACTCTATTACTTTATTGTTCGTGTTTAGGGGAGTCACTTCGGACGTCAGCCTCATTAGTCGAGGTAACTGGCCTAAGTTTTGCCGACGTCATTTCCCAGGGCGTTAGTTAGAAAAGATTTCCTCTCAGCAAATTAATTTCGTAACACATTTAGATCATAAGTATTCAATATAAACAAATTATATAAATAAACGTGTAGGTATATAAAACAATATATATAAATGATAAAAAAGAACAGAATATAATAAGAATATAGATACCGAAGTATAGCACTTTTTACCTTCCACTTATTTCATGTTATTTATAGATAAGCATACATATTCTCGAAATAGGAATAAACATACATTAGTCCAAATTATAAAAAGAACTAAAAACACGTTTTAACTATGCACTAAAAATTATAAAACTTTTAGTCTTATTACAATAACACCTCGTTACCAAGCCCAATCTATTTGACTTGTCCAAACGAATCATATGAACCTAAACTCGAGGGGTTTGCTAGTAACCACTGAAGAGTTCCACTATCCATCATCAGACCCTCGTTACCAAGCCCAATCTATTGAGCTTGACAAAACAACTCATATGAGTCCAAATTCGAGGGGCTTACTATTAGCCACTGATGTGTTCCACTACCCACCTTCTGGCTCCATCATCCGATCAGCTCCAAGATACAAAATTATAGTGTTGTCATCCGAACTACATATACATACAAAGTTTCATTTAGATATTAATAGATAGATAGAAGTAGGTTAAAATTGACTTACAAGATTATATTAAATTGTTAGTTAGTAACAAGTGTAGCTAATGTATGCGTGTAAAAAAATATAATTTGAAATGAAAAGAAAATAAATCGAAGTATTATATGAAAGCTTATTACAGCGGAATCCTTATATGTAGTTCTAAAACGATTTTATCACGCAGGTGTCTGCTGCATTTTCAAATTATAAGTTATTGTTTATATCTATATATATGTAAATTGATTTGAATTAGCTTAAAAAAATAAATTTTGGGCTTATTTCTCATGTTAAAATAACGCAAGCCGTTTACAAAATCTAGCGTATCAAAATTTTTGTGAACATCAAGAATGTTTCGATATAAATAAAAGTATAAATTGTAAAAGTCATAGTCATATTAAAGTATGTTACTTCGGGAACCTTATGATATTATTTAATGGAATCCTAATCAAAATTCATTTCATCATTTTTCATGATATGAATGTAATTATGACATATTATGTAAAAAACACAACACACAATCTACATATGTATGGTTTGTTAAAAATTATGTTGTCAGTTAAAATGAAAAAATAATCACATATGTTTAAAAAAATTAAACCGCTACTCTCTCTCGATAGCTGGATAAACACTGGCTGATCTCGAGACGAGACAAACCAAAAGGGAGTCACTGTTACGAATTTATTACCTTGTACCCATGCACATGGCCATTCAGTCAGATGCAGATCCGTACCACCCCGTTTAATTACTGGGTATATACCCAGTAGATACCGGTATAAACTGGCCTAAACATATCACAATATAGCGGGACTTACACCTGGTCGCGATTCAATCAGACACAATTGACGTCTTCATTCAATCAGCTAAATAATTCCTTAGTACTTTCCTTAAATACAAACTTATATAAATTAAGGTATTATATAATATATAAATTTATTATGTGTTAGTCTTATCAAAAATTTAGTTGAAATGATAAAGGTCTTTAATCAACAAATATATAGAAAGAAAAACTATTAATCACTCGTCTCGCTCAGTTCATTTTATTTATTGCAAAAAGTCCAGTCATCGTCTACAGATCAATTATATCGTATCCCTGTGGATTGATCTAACATGTAATTGACTTGTTCGTTATCTCTTTTTTAGGGTTCCGTAGTCAACAAGAAACCCTTTTATAATTTCATCATGTCCATCCGTCCGTGGCTTAGCTTAGAGATTCTTCATACTAGAAAGTTGTAATTTGGTATGAATATACATATTTTGAAAATATTGATGGATAATATTGAAGGAAAATATGGATTTTAAAGAGCTAATTGTTGTTATAGTCAAGTACAAGGAAGCCAAATGGTTGTATTTTGATATGTAAAAAGGTATGACGATAGTATATATATAACATATAAAGGAAAACTATCACAGCTAAGTAGGCTTTGTCAATGTCTTGGAGAAGTAATTTCGTAGAAATTCCATTGAGTTACTTAAAGCCTCCTTCTAAGTCTGCATAATGTGACGGACAACAACGGAATTTTACACAGCGCGTGGCCCGACACGCACTTATAATTATGCGGTTTTTTTTCCATATTTGAAATTTTTTTTTTCTATCTTTTAGACCTTAACAAATATGATATCTATGAAAACTCAATTAAATAAATTTATGCTAATAATAAAATGATAAATGAATACTTCAACACGAAATATATATAATTATAAAAAGAAAAATTTAATACTACAACTGAATATACGAAATTACTTAGAAAATTCAACTAGACATATATATATATAATAAGCGCCATACCAAATTAATTGAATAACGAAACTTATTAAAATTTTAAATATTTCCTTCTCTTTGATCCAAAATATTCTCAAAAGTTTCCTTTTAAAACATGATTCCGTAAAGTTTGACAAAAACATAAATTTCAGTTGAAACGTACTGAACAGTGGGCATCGGAAACCTTGTTAGGAACTCTATTAGGATGGTCCTTATTTTGTAATGTTCTTCAGAGTTGGTTTTCTTTAACATCGTAGCTTAATTAATTAATGTTCTTACCGTAAATGGAAAGAAAATATTAACAGAATTTCGACTTTTCGGCTGCTTCATTTAAAATCGAAACTTCTATAAAACAGTGTAATGCGTTGAGGGATTTCAACCTAATACATTAGTTTAAATATATAAAACCAGAATTATTACTTGATAAAGTCTACTGATTTGTATTACGCCGTATTTAAATTTTGTGTTTACATTACAAATAATAAAATGTACATATAAATATTATAAAACTCAACGTCTCTCTGTTTGTTTCTACCTTTATGCTCTTTTCACGCGAAAACCACATCGGATTCACATGTTTTTTATTTTTATTCATAGCTATGTTTTCTGGGCAGATTATAGGATATATTTTATTAGATAAAGTAATATACGAGATAAGCAGTGATGATTATGGTGAATCAATTCGAAAAAAGACGCTTTTGGAGCACTTAAATGCCTTACGCTGAGTAAATCATAAGAGCTATATCAAGTTAATTTAGTACAAAATAGTCAAACAGGAGCAGCAAGATTCGCGGGTGCGCTCGACCAATGGCATTCTGTAGTCCACGCGAGCAGAGACGCGGGCACAGCTAGTATATAATTATAATATATATCATAAGTAAATTTAGTTACATGTGCTATACAATTGTAGTTAGGTGTTATTTGGAAAAGTAATAATATTCTATTTACTTTATAAATGCGATAGCGTGTTTTTTAATTTAAACTTCAGAATTAGATTTGCTAAAAATTATCAGATCATTATTTGATATTGAAAGAAGAATATTATAGTGATACGTTTTGAAAACTCACAAAAGTAATCTCACAGATTATCAACAAAAATAATGAAATTAAATTTAAAGTATTTTTTTTATAGTTATAAGTTTTGGCGTAGTGGCCACAATCTCATCTGATGTTAAGTGATGATGTGATCCAAAATGATAACACGCTAAACCTTGTGGAAGACTGGCTCTCAAATACAGTTGCCGGAACACACCTATTGATGCTTGGCGACAGATTTTCAACTTGAGGGTGGTAGCTAGCTAGGCGGGCATTAGAAAAAGCCCTACCACCATGCTATGGTTTCCTCACGATATTTTCCTTCACCGAAAGCTCAGGCTCATTGCAGGGATTCGAACTCACGTCAATCGACGCGAAGGCGTACACACTACCACTGAGCTATTATTGCTTCAAAATTTTATTATTAATTTTTATTATTATTATTAAAAAATATAACGATATTTTAGTAATTTTAAATCAATTTATATCCACCAGAAATAGAGTATAAACGCGATGAAAATATATAACAATATATTCATATTCTAAAATATTCATACTTAAAATATATTAAGGTTTCTAAAAATTTTAATCCTTCTTCGCACGAATAACTTATAAAACATATATATTTAAGATTAAATAAGAATTAAAACATTCAATACTATTTACAAGTAACTGTTTCGATTAAAAATCCACAAAAATAATCAACAATAACATGCCTACCACGATCGGCCTACTCAGCAGTCGTTAACCCAAAAGTCTAAATTTAGGAGAGCCCTTAATATCCGCCCCGTGCCAAAAATCATTAACTTCAACGTCACATGAGCCAAAACTACTGTTTCGTGTTAACTTACGTCATAATTGGACAAAAATGTTATATGAGACGAAATAGGGTGTGCCGTGCGGTTGGAATTTCATATTACTTTAACGTCTTAACTCTACTTGAAAAAGGACGGTAGCATATTTCATACCTTTTTTCATATAGTAAGGAATCAAGTAATAATTTTAGTTAAAATGATTACTTAAAAAGATATACAAAGTTACACAGAACAAACCTATATGTTCTTGTTTTTAGAGACAAGTCTACTAACATAATCTAGGATACGTCCTGAATTGATTAATCTGCAAACAATTCCACTGTATTCGAAATCGTCACTTGTACCGGTTCGTACCGATTTCAAAAGCATAGGAACCTAGCCAGATCTGTTCGTGACCATATCAAAAATATAAAACAGACTATCCATTTTCTACAAAACTTTATATTTTATGTTTATTTTTTATATTATTTTTTGTTATTAATAATTATGCATTTGTTAGCTAGGTCTCTGAAGCCTTAGACGGCTTTTACAGCTTCACCAGACTTAGGGGCGAGCGCTGAAAGTACTCTGGGAGGAGGGAAGAAACATATTGAGTATATATGTATTTATAAATCTGCCAATTTTGATGTAAACTACCCAAAAAAAATTATAAAAGGTCCCTTACAGAACCTTTGTACCTGAGTGGTGTCATGGTGTGCATGTATGTACAGATGCAATATAATGAGTGTATGTTGGTAGCTAGTGAATGCACTGTCACTGTGTCGCGCTAGGGGCTGCTTGAATCAAGGGCTCCATGCCGGAGGAACGAACCTAGGCTTGAGTTGCCGCGACCTGGCGGGTGTGCGGGGGCGAAGTTAATAGCCCGTTCCCTGTAAAGGAACAGTAGTTTCACGGGGGTGGACGCTTGGTTTATAAAGATGGACGTGTAGTACGCGTTGGCTACCTTTATATTGTCATTGGGATCGGTGAAGATGTTCCACGGTCGGCGTTTTGCCTTCGGAGCATCTAGGACAGTGGTGTAATGCGCGGTGGCTACCACTAATTGGGTAATTCAACGCTGTGTCGAAATAGGATCTTGTGAGGAATTCAACATATGATTCGATCGAAGGAAGTTCCATATCTCTTTGGAGTCTACGGTCCGAACGAACCATAGGGTATCGATAAGCTTACGTAAAATCTGTTTTGTACTCTTTGGAACTGACTATATTTAGCGCAGCTAATTGTTAAGATCGGGCGGACTAATTTGGTTCTAATTGAATACGAAGAATGCGCGGGAAGCTAGCAAGGTTTAAGAAAAGTTGTGCTCCAGTTTTTCGGCCTATCAAAGTAAGTAATGATAGATAGATAATTAGTTTCAAATTAAATATGGTTTGTAAAACTCAGAACAAAAAAAAAAGAAAGCTCCAACTGTACCAATGTGTCGTTAATGTAATCATACCAATATTATGCTGAGCTGGAGCCATTTTGTAATAACTGGATTTGATTTTTAGTTCTTAGTAGGTAGATGTAAATGTATTTTTTAATTGTTTATTGTTGTCAAATGTCGTTGGTACAAATAAATTCATCTTTCTTTCTTTTCTTTCAAATGAAAATCTCGTAAAGAAGAAAAGGCAAAACGAATTTCACTTTTAATTAAAATAATATACATGCATGCAGTAACTATGTCATAAAATGTAAAAATTTCATCGTTACTACATGCTGTAATAATAGGTACCACTAAAATATTCACAATATAAATATATATTTAGAAAATTAAGACTCAATATATTAATTACACTTTCTGTAAAAAAAAAAAACAAGGAATATGTGTATTTGTATGAAGAAAACATAAATTATCATAAGTTGGCAAATACTAAACACTCCGTAGTCATAGGCGAATATAGAGCCGGTTTGGGCGTGTCCATCCCAGGATATTGGCTTCCAATCCAAAATAGGACTTCGGCTTCACCCATGGATATCCAGGAGCCTGGCCTCCTATAGACAATTAATACTAGATAGACTAGATAGGATAAACAAAACAACTTGCGAAGGGTGATGATTACCGAAAACATGGTCAGGAAACCTGAATGCTTGAGAAAATATGCTTTTGTACATTGGTATGTGGGGAAAGATATAGAACTCTGAATTTCTTGGTGTTTCAAATCGCCAATACGTTGTGAACTGGCATAGTGATTAAGACCGGGCCTTGCCTCCGGAAGAGGATTTTTTTTTAATCTAGCACTAGTCATTGTCATTTCGACCTACTCAAATGTCTCTTCAAGTTACGTTTGAACCTCCATGTTGTAAGAAGCATGGAACACACTGAGAGGGAGACAGTTCCACAGCTTCACAGTACATTTTTCATTTACCCTGCAGTGGGACACATACAGACTGGTATTATTCTTTGTGAAGGAATAAAAATAAGCTTTCTGTACAAAATATGTTTTGTAATTCCACGTAGACTGTCCTAATGATTAATGGTTCGCGGGCTAGTGGGGTAGCAAGGCAGTGGGGCGAGTCTCTCGAATCAGATGCACGTGACGGCACTATAGTAACGTTCAAATAACATTTCGCACACTAATATTAATGGAAATTGATTTTAAAAAATCACAGGTTATTTAAATATTCGATATTAATGTTGTAACCACCGTAGGAATATTAATCAAAAATAGAAATATAGTAGATAAGTTTAATTGCATTTGCCCGTAATAGTTTTCATAATATGCAGCTAGACTGCATTGTAGGGTTTGCTTAATAGCGTTTCATTTTTCAATACGAGGAACCGGAGACTCGAAATGAGCAAGGGTTTGTGTGATTTAGACACACGACAGTATGTCAACTAAGTTCAGAACGGGCGACACCGACCAATGTGTATATTTACATGAACTATTTCGAGATACATTTGACCCCTCCATAAGTCAAAAACTATTCAACCTACCATACTTAAAATCTTGTACGCTTAATAAACCTCCCTTGAACACTTAGAATCCCAAATTTCATGAATAAACTTATAATAATTCTTGAGTTACTAGATTACTGAACACTTGGTAAGTTAGAAATCCCATATCAAAGAAAGTGACTAATTATTTTGTTAATCATTTGAAGAACGTACATTCCTACAGCTATAACTAAAAGAACAGCTATGGAACTTGAAGTAAGATATTAGGGAGAGAGAACAAAATATAGACCGAGTCAGCGAACCAACTGTTTTATTGGTTCACCCACATCAGCTATATTATTTACGGATACCACACTTGGCACTCAGCTTGAACTATATCTCAGCTCTTTTATCGGTGACGACGACTACTCCGAACGTTGTTTCTACCGAACTTGGCCCCTTTTTCACATTTAAAATATTATTATGATTAATACTATCAAACTATTGTTGATCGCAAGCGCTCGAAGATATACATAGCCATTACAATCTGAGATTTGAACATATCCCTAAGTTAGATGGTCAATTCACGGAAGATGTGGCTGGGTTATAAAAGGTTAGGTTTGACTTGTGATAAGTAATTGTAATTGCTATGTATGCCTGCGAGCACTACTTTTCATTGTTCAATTCTAGTCTCAGTGACTTGAAATAAAAAAGGGTTTGTTGATAGGACTAATCCTACAAATCCTTGCTCATTTCAAGTCTTCGGTTCCCCCTATTGAACACGGAAACGGTAATACGCGTGGGGTCTACCACTCACTTTTGGCAATTGAATACAAGTATATCCTCTAGGAATTAGATAAAAGCTTTAAATAAGAGAATACTGCTATGAAATATCATCCTGTTTTCATTGTAGATGTGTAATTAATGGCTTTATACTAACTGCGCTCCGCGATTTTACTAATGTTCAATTTTTAAAATTATTGTTTATATTAAATTGATAGAAAACTTGCAGTACATAAAGGTATTTTTTTTTAGTTTATGCATACATGTTCAATTCTTCCCGGTAATGCTCAGTTCACGTCAAGCGGCCAACCCGTCCTGGGACCCCGCAACCATCATCGCGCCTCACGGCCTACCCGCACTATTATTCTATTCTCGCGTAGCTTATTTTCTAACCAACATTTTGTATGGTAATTGGTCCGTTCTTTAGGGTCTTAGCTTGAATTTATATAGCCTATAACCTTCTTCACTAAATCTATACTAATATAATAAAGCGAAAGGTTTTTTTTTTGTTTGTTTAAATACGCTAATATCTGGAACAAATATTTTTGTATATGATTGCCAGATTCACGTAGAATAGCCTATAGGCTATCTAGAATTAATCTGCACCTGTCAGTTAGCCATAAATATTGATTTTTGTTCAAAAATTCGGAACAAACAGCGTACCCTAACTGATTTATCCGCGTGCGCTGGCATAATGGTTAGTGATACGTAAATATAATGTTCTATAAAAATATTGCTTTTTAGTATATCTAAAAAAAGTCTGCATTACCATATGCCTATCTCTTGTACATAAGCCATAATAAGGTATTTTGTGAAAAAGTTTTATTGAAAATTGAAAAGTGATTTACGAGCATTTTTATTAGGCATGTCATATTAATCCTTATGAACGAAAGTTACTTCATCATCAACACAATTTTATGAAAACACCATATTTTACTTGGACCCATAGTTTGGGAGATAATGTAAAATGTGGCGCGAATAAGCCGTGTGAGTTGTAACACATAACCCTGGCCTAACTAAAAATATTTTCTATACTGAAGTTTTATAAATAATCAAAATCAGCGATTTCTTTTAAATTATACGCGGGTTTAACCGCGGGGCACATCTAGTGGATTATAAAAGGCATTTTTTTTTCGAATCTTACTGGGTAAGTAGATACTTCAAACAAACGAACATAAAAACAAACTCTTGTCTTTAAAATATTATTACTGATTCATCGTGTCATCTTACATGCATAACAGATGTCAAATGATTATTTATTTTAAAGTTGTAGTATAATTCAAAATTATAAGTTGATTTTACGATTATCGATTATTTTTTAGAGTTACATATAATCGATAATAAGATTATGCTTTAAATGATATGAAGAGTGTGTAAGCTGTGTTGGTAAATGAAATAACAAAAATAAAGTATAACAATAATTGAATGGAACTCTTGAATTATTGAATGCCTGACTCCAAGCAGCAAGATTAATTCTTCCAGTCAATATTCATCATTGCTTGTTGCTGCAGTAAAAATGTAGGAATTACTTAAACATATACTTTTATTCAAAATTAAAAAGAGACTAATAAATTAAATGTACAACGGCATTCGATCAGTTCCATTAATTTTCGATTCATTGGTTTTATTGTTCTGGTCCACTGTAGTTTTAAGTAGAATAGAAAGTAACGATGCAAGTAGTAACAACAAAAAATACGAAAATTTACAAAAATCATATAGAAGAAATTATTTAGGATTTTATTGTGTATTTTTTTCCTAACGTTTATCATTAGGTATTAAATTTATTTTTAATGATAATTGATAGCCGGAATGCATGTTTTTAGGTTATATCATAATTTGCACGACGTAACAATTTACGTTCTGTGGATATGTCATGCAAGTCTTCGTATGATGAATAAGGTATAGTAGTTTAGATAGATATGAAAATATTTAATTAAAACTATAAAATATCCAGTAATCGAAAGATTTCAAATCACTTCTTCATGTATTGGAAAATGGTGTATTCTACGGTTTCAAATACTTTCAAGTAACAGTTTACTTTCCAATATCCGGTCAAAGACGACACTTCCGGGTTGTACTAGCTGTGTAAAGTCAGGTATTTGAAAAGAAACTTAAAGATTATTTTCAACTAAGCGCTGCCAACGTGCATTCAGAAACTCTATCGACAATTTAACGTATGCATTTAAGTTGTTTGAAAATTTATTTAATGTTAATTTTTTTTATTTTTAATCCATATTGATATATCTATACTTCTGTGTATATGATGTTTTTGTCAATTTCCTGATAAATATATATTAAAATCCAGACGAATCATGAAAATGACATTTAAAATGTCTTATCTGTTTATCTGTTTCGTTCCTAAATTTATAGACTAGAAGAATTGTAATTTTTAAAACTCAGGTCAAAAAAAAACACGAAAAATTATTTCTCTATTCATTGTCAACCGATTTGATGATATTTTACACATGGCAAATGTATGTCATTCCTCTGATGGTCGGATCTGCGGGGCAACACTAGTTGAATAATATCACTGTTTTAGAAAAATACAGTTATGTTAATAACATTGCCATGAACGATGACAGTGGTCTGCTTTGCAGTCTAAAATCAAAACCAAACATACCTTATTTAATTTAGACTCAGAGAAGACACTTTGAAGGTTAAACCACTAGAAGATCAGACAAGAAACTCGGTCGGATTTATCAATATTAGTTTTTTATATTGTTTTAATTGTGTGAGATATAAATTCAGTTATTAATAATATGTTTTTAGGTCTAGATGATGACAATGGCAATTTAGTTATCGTTGGATAGATATAAACAAAGAGATTTCAAAGAAGGTTGACGTCAGGCAGTTTGGCGTTCGTAAAAGACTTAGCCGAATCTCAGTTCACAACATGAAGGAAGAAAAACACGTCGTGCTGACTCTACTTAGGTGTGATAAAAGTAAAAAAAATAATTATATTTATTTAGGGTTCCGAGTCAAAAGTAGTCCCTTACAGGGTAGCTATGTCCGTCTATCTTTCCGCGGCTTGGCTAAGAGATTCATAGTACTAAAAAGCTGTAATTTGGTATGGGTATACATACTAACCAAACCGACAAAGTGGTAAAAAAATATCGAAAAAAAAAATTTGTTTATGGTGCACTTAAAATGTGAATTTTATTTTTTCTCGAATATCACATCGTGTGGGGCTTCGTAAATTTAAAGTACTAATTTTTGTTAGAGTCAAGTGTCCTTCTGCCATCTAAATGATTGTTTTTGGATATGTGCAAAATTCATTGTATATAATGAAGTAAATAGGAAAACTATCAAAGGTAAGTAGGCTTCCCAAGTTAACGAGTAATAGTTAATCAACTTATAAAATGTATTTGGAGAAGTAATTTCGTACAAATTCCCATGAAAAAAAACTTAAAGACCCTACAGGATGGTTCATGTTACACCAAGCCGGGCGCCGGTCGGGGCACGATCAAACATCTATAGTATACTTTTGAATTATTTCATGCTACGCCCGGCCCGGTGTAACATAAGCATCCTTAAGTCTGCATATTATGACGGGCAACTACGGAACCCTACACTGTGCATGGTGCGACACGCATTTAGCATTTTTTTAGTACAGAGAGGTACTTATTTTTAGACATCACTATCATTCAACATAATTGATCCACATTTATAGTAAGTAACACTAATGTTTGATACTATTAATTAAGGAATGATAATTGTCGAGAACATTTACTTTAATAACTCTTTATTTTACAGTGAGTAATTTGTTTTTGGTTTTAATACCACTGTATTAATTAAAACAAACAAAGCCTGCAAAAGCTGGTACAACAGGCGACAGATGCATCGGATGTATGGTCGATATAAACGAGTCCTATACCCATTGTATAGATATTAAACAATAAAGTACGCGACAGCCGCTTGACAAAATTAAACTGTCCATACTATTTGTTTTCAAACGATAATATAAAAGTCATTTATAGACTAACTCGGTAAACTGACTATACTACACCTGAATGTAAATATTACAAATCAACTACCAAAAAACAAACATACGTCATTCATCTTTGTAATGCCAATCAGCATAATAGGGATATTACGGATATGAATATTTAGGATCAAAATATGGATATCTCAAGAGTATAAGATCAATTTCGGTTATGGATACCCTTAAATTTTTTTTACGGATATACGATAGCTTCTTTAATTCCAGTTATTAATTATATTTTTTTAAGAATTTTACTAAATAGAAGTAAAATAGATTTTATTTACATGATAGCCGGTATATATACACACTAGCTGTGCACCGCGGTTTAACCCGTGTAAAATTTAAAAGAAATCGCTGATTGACGATTATTTTTATTTTACATTATCGCCCAAACTATTCGCCCTAATAACATGCTATAAAGGGCAAAGTTTATCTCCATAAAATTGCCTTGATGATGAAGTAACTTTCGTTCGTAAGGATTAATATGCTATGCGTAATAAAAAGGTTTAATATGCTCATAAATCATTTTTCAATTTTAAATAAAACTTTGTCACAATATACCTTTTTATGGCTTATGTATAAGAGATAGGCATATGGTATCGCGGGAGTTTTTTAGATGTACTAAGGTGCAATATTTTGGTAGAACATTGTATATACGTATCACTAATTATTACGCCAGCGTACGCGGATATAGCAGTAAGAGTACGCTATTTATTTCGACTTACTTAACAAAAATCAATATTTAAGGCTAGCTGAGAGGTGTAGCCTAGTGCTAGATAGCCTATCTATTCCTCGTGAAACTGGTAATCATACACAATAATATATTTTTTTAATTCAACTGGTAGTTCCAGAGATTGGCATGTTTAAACAAAAAAAAACTCTTCCACTTTATTATATTAGTATAGATATCCAGTAATCAAGTGGATATGTTGTGTAAGGAGGTACTGGGGTGCTGGGTACAGATTCAACTGGGTTGCGAATGTCGCAACCACCACATACATAATGATAAATAAGTCCCAGTGACTCACTCTCTTTTGCTTTGTCGCGTTTCGGGATCTACTAGTATATATCCGGCTACCGATAAACTTGCAGGTTGACAGGACAGCGACAACCGATGATGAATAACCGATCTCTCGGTGGTCGTCATTGTTTTCGGATTGTACTGTGCTTAAGATAAGACACAATGCTTGTCCCTTCACCATGCAAGTTAAAAAAATGCATATTATGAGTTTTACTCTTTGAAAGTTGAAGAACATCCTAGATGTTACACACTTTTAATTAGGTATATATATATTAAACAAGCCTGTATTTTTGAACTTGTCTCTATTAATAGGTATTTTATCTCAAATCAAAAGGACACATTTGATACACTTTATGAAATTATCAAATATTCACAGTAAAGTTTAGAAATGGAACGGTTGCATAACAGACCTAGTGGTACGAATAATTCAAAAGGTGTTACCTAAAATAAACACAAAATCGGTACTATTTCCCGCCTCGGGGTTGCGGAAATGTGGACAGTCGGGCCTGTCCACGCCTTGACATGTCCGGGAGACCTAGAATATCTGTGCCGCAATAAATGGCTATTAGAAACGTTATATTTCCTCGTAATAATCAAATTCGTTTAATTCGATTTAGGAAGTTTGCTGTGCTATTTTCATAGCATTGAAAAGGGTTATGATAGTAATCGAATTATATGTTATTTATAAAACCAAAAGACCATTTCTTTAACATTCATGAGTCCGTTGTTATGAATAAATAATTGCTAATTGATTACATACATACTTTCAGGTACCTACCTATACATAAATATTTTTTAAATATTTGTTATAACAATGTGACAAGTTTTCCGCTGAAAATAGTAATCGTAAGATAATTTTACGATGTAAACTTAATATTTATTAATCCTATTACAGGTTAAATCCTGTTCGGGTAACATCATTTGTACAATTCATGGCGACAATGGATAAGTTTATATTAGCTCAAATTTTATTAGAATACAGAATATGGAAAATAATATTCTAACACATTAAATTTTCAATGTTCCCTATGGGAATAACTAAATACACTTCATAAGTTTTAACCTATGTGCCCTGAAGATAATATCGTCTTTATATTAAATTTTATGTTCTTTTGTTGATCATTTAAAATAGTCCGAATATAAATCTAATATACCTATTTCAATAAAAAAATGTAAGATTCTAATGTGTTTTTACATAAGAGTATAATTATAATATTATTTATTATTATTATAGAAATGTTTAATTATTATTTATATTGGTCTTATATTGCGTAACCGAATAAATTGATCTTTAATCAATAATTTTGTCAATATTAATATAAAGGACTTTTAAATCTGTATACGTCATGTATAAGTGTTATGTTCAGAATTATGTTAGAAGTTGTTTACTATAGAAATTTCATATGTCCCATAGCTGCAATTCAAATGTTTCGTCTTACAACTACGCCCAGGGGTAGTACTACGCAGCCATTATAACAATAATACGGAAAATTAATTCCCAGTGTACAACATTTATTGCTTTTACTAATAGTACTGGAAGTAAATAACAACCAAAACTCATTCGAAGAAGTTATTTGAGATAACAGCTTATTTTTAATTCAAAAACTGTATCAGTTGTAGTGTTGGTGACCATCTTGTCTTATTGTTGTATTTAGAATTATTGGTTATTATAAAAATACATATTGAGATTAAATCTGTTCGTTTAAAAAAAAGTTTGGTTCTACATTGGACTATCAATATTTGTTGTATTTGTTTTTATAAATATGTCACTATGAAATATAGTTTTTTTTCTTTTATTCGAATAGAGTAAGTATTCATTCATTTATAAAATAATTAAATATAATACATATATTTTTTGTGGACTGCGCATGCCTTGTTGTGGTATCTTAATAAACTTTACCAGATTTTTTCTATCAAGACATCAATATTTTATTTACCTTATTCAATTATAACGATTACACATTGATAACAATACGATTACGCTAGTAGTTGAATTATTCACGTATAAAGGAAACAAAAACAGAATCATTTTCCTCAGCCACCATGTATATACATAAATTCGGTTCACTAAACAAACACAATTATCCTGAACCGAATGAGAACGAAGCCGTCACCGAAGATCCACTTATTAAGTGTCTCTTCATTACACCGGAGTGTTTACTTAAATTAAGATATCGAGAAAAGATGGAATTGAATCCACTTGTGCGAATATGCTCCGTTACTATGAGATTTTAATTATTGTCAGAAATTCAGAGGCTACGTTTATCAATTATTAATAAAAAAAGCTTTTGAAGCAATGATGGTTCAGCGATTAAGTGCACGGACACCGCGTCGGTCGATGAAATCATACCACAGCAGGATATTTTCTAATGCCTGCCTAGCTAACTACAACTCTCAAGTTGTCAAATTTGTCGTCAAGAACCCATAGATGTGTTCCGCATGTCACCATCTTGGACCACATAGTCACTTAACATCAGATGAGATTATTGCCATAACGTTAAACCTATAAGGCATGTAAAGAAAAGTCATCATAGATACAGATCAGTATGTAATTTTACACTGTTTACAAAAAAAAAAAACGATATATTTAGGTACATATATTATCAAAATATTTACAATTATTTTTGTTGTTCGTATCCCTTCTAGATATTTTAATTTTATGTTACTTCGTTATGAATATAAATTTATATTCTAACATTACTTGTCAACAAAATGGATTAGTTTCGGTGAAACGGTTATCAAGAAAGCTATTTGTTCCACCCTGTCGCAGTAGGCCATTGGCACTTTCTATTAATATTATCATATCTTTGAACTAAGGACTTTGTTTTAAGAAGCAAATAAAATTTAATAGGATTACTATGCTTTTGGAAAGTTTAGGAAAGTCTATAAAAGGATATTTGTCTTTTCACACATTTCAAAAATGTGGGTAAGTATTGAAGAAAAATCATCGTTAATTAAAAGAGTTTGACTTAAAACATCTCAAACTAATAATATACGAGTATTTGATTTACAAAAGTGTACTCTTTATGGAAAAATCTATCGTAAATAATTTATTTGCAACATAGTTTTTTAATTTATTCTTTAAATATTATTCTTATTTTTATTATTTATAAAATACAGTATGTTTAAGTATTTGTTGTATTGTTTAATTACTATGAATATTTATTGATTTTCTTAATTATTATTATTATTTGTTTAAGAGATTCATTTACACATTTATTTATTAACCAATCTATTTACTGTTCAAACTTTTTATGTTTTAGGAAATCGAAAATAAATATATTGCAGGCGGAAGTAGCTAAGAAATTGCGGATAAATTACCTCAAACAAGATTATTTTAATGTTTTTTAACATAATAATCACAATACTCAAATTCACTCCCTCACACACACACAACATTATTTATGTATACATCTTTCTAAAAACATTCATACACACGGTATACGAAATGTAATATAACTACTTCTTAATTGGCACTTTAAATTATATTCAAATATTTTAAAATTGTCAAAAAATTTGCTGTGGAGTTTGTATATAATAAATAAATAAATAAACATAGATCTTATGTATGTACGAATATATTAACACTGTAAAGCTAAAGTAATTGTTTGTTCTAATCTACGGAATTAGTAGTCAGACTTGAAAAAATATTATTAGTGTACGTATATTTTGCTGATGGCGCACAAGAGAAAAATTACAACTTTCATCGTCAAATTTTTATAAACTCATGGTCACCTTATTATATAGCTTTGCACCTGTAATCGCATTCGGTTGCCGTTGAAAACCAAACCGAAATAGGACAGGTGCGAAATCCTTGCACAGCGGGGGTCCTACCCATAGACCGGTCGACTCAACCCATAACCTTAATTGATAGGAATCGTTAACCTTCAAACACACGCCTTCATCGTTTCCTCGACATAAATAGTCTTTCGATTTTAATCTCGTTTTTTTTTTATTGTTATTTTATACGTCTGGTTGGATATCGTTTTATTTTCGGGTGCGTTCGTCGATAGCCGCCGATAGATCTTTATTCAGTAATAAACAGTCTATTCTTTGTCATACGATATTTTCGAGATTGTTTCTAAGATAACGCGGTATCGTCTTGGCACCGTCGTTTCGTTTAGTGGTTATAATGTCCAGTGTCGAATTATAAAAGGATGACTGGCGACAGAATTATTGGTCATTCGACGATAATTATTTTTCTTAGCGAGTTACACGTATGTGATTAATTTTTATTTGTGTCCTTTGACTTGATACTGAGATATATTCGAATAAATACTACGCGTTAATTTGTCGTGTTCTATACCTGTCATAATTTACGTGGAAGATTTTATTGTTCTTAATACGTACCTTCTATTGTTTTTTTAATGTATATTATATATATTATTTTCTGTCAATTTTTATTATTTCTCATATTATTGTCTTAAATATTATTATTTTTTAAGCAAACGAAATTTAATTTAATTTCATCGTAAAATATCATTTTACTTAAATTATTTATTTTCTATATATGTAGGCACTAAAAATATAATACTCGGTATTACACAATTAACGGCTGCATGATATTTGAAACGCGAGAATAATAAAATAAAACTAAAGAATAAGATAAAATCTGAAAATTTTATTATTTATAAAGTAAAATACCGTTTTAAAATATAAACGGATGATATAATAAAATCGAACATAAACACTTTTAATTCGCTACAAATTAACATAAATAACTTAGACAACATCGTTTCTATGAATCTCGAATACTAAATCAGTTAAATTTAATGCGTTAATGTTAAAAAATTTGTCGGTGTAATCGATATGTTCATTTCGTGGCTATAAATTTTCTAGCGCCATTATTAGTGTTTGTTCGTGAGTTTTGTTACAATTTTGTGATCGTACTCATTGTGATTATTATTTATTTTTTACCTGTAAAATCAGTAAATCTTAAATTAAATACCTCAAAAAATATCTCAAATTAAGTTCGATCGTAATATTACAGTATAATTAATAACATTGGTACCAACATTGATTTTGAAGTCTTGCGACATGCTGCATTCGTATATTATTTTTTATTTTCACTTTAGTTTACTGGGTTAGCCCTTAGTTAGTCAAAGCCTCTTCCTTGCATTTCTATATCTTGCTATTGATAGTCTAAATTTAGAAAATATTTCGCCGATTTGGAGTCATCTCATACACCTTTTACAGTACATATGTAATGAGTAACTAAATATAGAGGTTTTATAAAAAAATATTAATAAAGAAAATAATAAAAATACTATAAATTTAAATGTTATCAAAAACTCCGATGCACTTTGTCTCATTATTCCTCATGAAAATATTATTTGAAAGGTTTTTATACTTTTTGGTGTTATATTTTTATATCTCTACATCTTTATACAATGTTAAGAAATAAAACATAGTTTATAGTACTTAAACGTAAAAAAATCTTTAAAAAATTGTGTTTGTAACAGAGTCAGTCACCTCAACGAAATGGACAGAACAGGTGCATTAAAGTTTTTTAAAAAGTTTCTTCAATCATAAATCGTCTGCACTAACAAGGGTGTAAGCCTTAAGTTTCTAATGGCCCTTTAAATAAAGAATGATCTCTCACTGAAGTGTGGTAAAATATTATCGAGACCGCCATGAGTATTTGGTAAACTAATGCTCAATTGGGTATTTGAATGTTTTTTTTTTTTGTGATAAATGGAAAGATCATATTATATAAGTTTTATAACAAACTTTTTTCAAACAAAGTTTTTTCGCTATATTACAAAAGTTATTTCAAAATAAAAATTTATGTTTGAATTCAGTACCGAAAACGCGCCGATCGTCCCTGAATAAAACCGAGCGCGTGTGACGTCAAAATGTTAATTTCAACACATTGTAGCACACAGCTGTTATAGTGCTTTTACACAATCAATGAAATTCCTATAACATTATGACGTCACAAACCCGACGATCAATCGTAGCGCGTTTCTTATTCATGTGATTCTTTTTAAAATATTACAATTTTCAATTGTTCATTATTATTAAAAACATGTTTTAAGGGTTTTTCCAATTGACTATTATCATAATTATGATGACGCTTTAAAATACATAAAAAAGGATTATCTTTTTTTTTCAAATACCCAATTGTGTTTATATATTTTTATATAATGTTCAATATATATTTTGTTCAATTTGTTTTGTATATTTTGTTATTATTGTTTACATTAATTGATATTGATTCTTCTTCTCACTCGGATACTTCGAAACAATCTTTTATAATTATTTACCTACCTATACTATAAAGTTTTTGATACTTGTCGCAAATAACTTTGTTTATATGTTTAAGCCATCTTCGTCTCCACTTTTCGTGTCAATGTTTATTTTAAATTGAGTATTCGGCCTCCTTCTGAGCGTTTAAAGAAGCTACTCATTGGACACAGAATAAGAGTACAAAGTTGTGGCATATTTTGGGTATCACGGCAGTCGCATAGGGTTTGTTTTGTTTATTAAATCCCCATTTAATCATATTGTTCTTACAGCCGGTCACTTGAGTTCGAAGTCAATTAAGGGATTTTCAAATGGCCCATGGTACTTTATTTCCAGATGGTAACTGTTCTGCGGTTTCTACATGTGGTTCTACAGGTGGAGGTGCTAGTTTTTCCATCAGATTAGCCTTCGTGCCTCTATTGGGAAAGCGTCTAGAGCTTGAGTTTGATCTTCAAGTTGGTTGGCTTTGAACAGCTTTGCCGCGCTCCGATAAAAACTAGGGTACTTAATAAACCTGTAAACTATAAATATTCACTTTTTTATTTATCCAATCAACATATGTTATGTACAAATAATTCCCAGAAAAACTCATCATCCAGAAAAGTGTTTTAAGCTTTATTACGCACCTAACAATAATCGATTTATTACTAAAGTTTTTAATAATATAAAAAGGTATTTAATAAGATCTGAACACTGCATTGACATTTAAACCCAAAATATAAGTAACAGCACGTTCGTACCGGACCATTTATATTAACTACATATAATAAAGTTGATGATATACAATAGGATCATTTGGTATTAATGATCCAAATATAATCACATCGGAAAGCCTAGTCGGTATTAAGTTTAATGAAGTTATAGTAACGATTCTATACGATAACGGTTCCTATTAACTATGTAATAATATAGATGGATGAGCTCATTACAATATATATCGTGTACAGTGAGGAAGTAAAGATGAATACTGTTGTATATTTTCGACTTCTCTCACTGTATTACAGTGTTTCTTTAGTTACTTTTGCAATTCTCATTAGATAGATATAGTTTTATACATAAAAGACGGTACTTGCTGGAGGTACTTGCTGAGGATAAAATGGACTGCTCACCACACTAACGTTTCCATCCTGAAAGAGTTTCACACCAAACAAATACTTTCGTTGATTGTGCAAGTACCAATCCTTAAGATGTTTGAACATATCATCTGCAACAAAAGCTCATTGGAACGGTACAAAAAAAATACAAGATCAATTTTCTCACTGCCGATCACCTATAAGATGTACAGATCGTCGAGCATCGTCAGTATTTTGTAACGCACATTATATAGAATACCTAGTAAATGTTATCAATGACGTGCACATACCTCAATACAACACTTCATACAAGTCTGGTCGTCACACCGCTAGGCCAATTTGACAACGAATACAATCGTGAAAATCATGTACGTTATAAAATATCGACGATTCTCGGTTAGGTTAGGTTGGACTTGCAAACAAGTACATAATTACATAATAACGAAATGTTATAATTGATGTCCATACCTAAATACAACAGTTCATATAAGTTACAACAGTTCGTACAAATCTGGTCATCACACCGCTAGGCCAATTCGACGATGAATTTAGTCGAGAAAATCAGTACTTGCATTAACCGTGTGTATTCTATTTCATTCTCTCGCAGGTTAAAATATATAGATTTATGTGTATGTCACAATCACATGACACTTTGAGATCCTGCCAAAAGCTCTCACGTGATATTCGAAACGAATCAGAGATGTATTTCATACATTGCCGGTTTCTCATTAGGCATTCTATAGAATGTCTAGTCAATGTATGAAATATGAATCATTTCATACATTCCTGCTAGCTTTATGCATTCTATAGAATGCCGGGATTCTATACATTGGCTAAAACATATATACAAAGACATTATCTTAATACCAACTATGATCACATGTTTTCATGATATTATTTTATTGAAATAAAATTAGTTTCATTTTCACAGTTCTTGATTTCGTTTCTTCTTAGTAATACTTCAAACATCTTATGTATATAAAAATTTATGTTTATAAATAATATAATAAACAGGTTTGCATTTGTGCGCGCATCACGCAAGACCTACCTGGATAGATTTTGATATTTTATTTGTCTTACACTTAAAGTGTAAGACAATATAAGATATAAGTGTAAGTATAAGATAATCCTATTTAAAAAAATACACAATTTTTTAAATAAATATATTCATTTTGTAGAACCGCAGGCACAGCTAGTCTTAAAAATAAAATCAAAATTGATGTTAAAATACATGTGCTCATGTATTGTTAACTGACGACAACTATTTTGATTAATTTCAGAGAACTTAGAAGTTTCTTATTAGTAATGCTTCAATTTTTTTATAAACGAGGATCGTTCTTTGAACCTGAGTGTACACGCATACTGTTTACTAACTGCCATGTAATAGATTTTACACTGACGTTGATGGGCAGATAAGATCGTTGTGCCCGATTCATTAGCCGTAATGATATGGTTCGTTAATCTAGGACAATCGACAATGGCGTGCGACCTATGCGTTATTCCCTACCAAATAAATATTTATTACATATGTCCGGTGTAATTGATAAAAATTAGTTCACAAACAACTTATGTTGCCTACGTATCATCGTATTCGAAATTTATTATTATTTGTTTTTTTTTTGTCAGATTTTGATACTTGTAGTTTTTTAAATGTCCCTTTTTTATTTAGCATAATTACACTAATTAAAAAATGACAGTTACTACTGCATCGAGTGGAAAATGTACATCAACAGATTCATGCTACACAAAAGTATCCCGGGCAGAAGCAGCAGTTGCAATCCAAAATTGCCACTAATCGGAGAAAGTCATAATTGATGCATTTTTGTTTAATTAATAATAATAATGCATAATTGCACCAGACTTATGATGATTACGATGTAGTAGAGAGTAAATCTTTTGGCATCAAGGCTTTTTAAATAGTCCTTGATAGTAAGCACAATCATCAAGTACAATCCAGAAACAACGGTGACCACCGAGAAATCGAAACCCACCGACGGTCGCCGCTGTCATGGCGCCAGCAGAACAACTAGCTGGTCTCGACACAAAATAAGATAGCAGCTCAGATTATTAACTTATATTATTTGATTATTATTCATCACTCCATAAGCACCTAAACCATTCATGCTTTATTTTCGATTTCATTAATTCAAGTGATCTTTAGGGATTTAAATGAATAAATTATGTCAATTGGAGATCAGTTTTAAAACTAAAAACATATTGTATTTATTTTGCATTTATTTCTGTATTTTTATTTTTAATTTATAAGCATCCATTAACATAAATACGTTAAAACTGGAAACACAAAAGTATTATTTGTAGACGTAGGTCGCATTAAAAATTTCCGGAACTAGCCATTTACATTAACAATATTTAAAAACAAACTACGAAATTTGAAAATGGAACTCCTTGGTTTTATAAAGCAGTTTATTTCATCTATTTATCACTTGTTTTTAGATATTGGCGCCATTTTAAATATAACGTTAGCATGGATTTAACTCCTAAAAGTTTTTGTAGTATCATTTACGATTTTAAGTGAAGTTTGACGCCTCAGCAGAATGTCACTCGCCTTTAAAGTGCTTTTGACGATGAAGCACGATACAAGTCTACTATTTATTGCTAGTTTGCAGAATTCCAGCGCGGTCGTGTCAATCTCAGTGACGAATTTTGTGATGGTCGTTCGTCTACCGCTGTGAACAATGAAAACATCGACGCTGTATACCGTATGATCGAAACAGACGAGCATGTGACCTACCATGAGATTCAGGAATCCTTAGGCATAGGCATGAGTAAGATACAATCAATCCTACAAAAACATTTCAGTGTAAAACAATTCCTCACAATTCAACTGAGGCTCAAAAAGAAAAGCCGCGTCGCTTTGTGCAATGCCATGCTTACCGTATTCAACGAAGGGACGTCCAATTTGGCGTGGGACATAGTGACAGGTGAGGAAATATGGATTTAGATCTACGATCCCAAAACAAAGCAATACTCGACTGTTTGGGTCTTTCCAGGTGAGCCAAAATGAACCAATGTGGCGAGTGTGCAGTCTGCCGCTAAGCGAATTATTGCTACTTTTTAAAATATAGCTGGACACGTGGCTACTTTCACTTTGGAGGATCGTCGTACAGTGCACGATTATTACCATTTGTTTGCCGGAGGTTTATGGACTAACTCCGTAAAAATAACCAAAAACATCGTATCATCTTGCACCATGATAATGCCAGCACTCACACGCCCGACAGACAAACTATTTTTTGAAATGTAAAATAGATATTATGAGTCATCCTACATATAGTTCCAACCTGGCAACATGCGACTTCATCCTGTTTTCAAAAATCAAGAATTATTAAAAAGCATGTTGTCGATGTCACCACGAAGTGTATGTTATACAGGTCACATTCATATTTTCAAAATTGGTTTCTTTGTATGAAAAACTGCATTAAATCTTAGGGAGAATATTTTGAGAAACAATAAATTGATTTTTGATCAGTCAACTTTTCTCTGTCTTTTGTCCATTTATGTTCTTTTCACGCAAAAACCACATATCCGATTTACATGTTTTTTATTTTAATTCATAGCTATGCTATCTGGCCAGGCTATAGGATAGATTTTGTAAGATAAAGTAACATACGAAATAAGCAGTGACGATAATGCTGAAGAATATAGAAAAAAGGCGCCTTTGGGGCGCTTAAATGGCTTACGCTGAATAAACCATACGAGATATATCAAATTAATGTATAACATAATTGTAAATCTTAAAAAGACCTACAATTTTTTGTAAATGGGCACCTATTTATCTCCCAAGAAACACCCACAATAAGTATTTATGTCTTTAAAACAAACCTGCGAGCGACCGCCGTAAGCGCATATACTCGACCAACGGTATTCTGTAGTCCAAGCGAGCGGAGCCGGGGCACAGCTAGTTAGTTAATAAATTAAGAACTGTTGTCAAAGTATAGGAATCAAAAACCACCATCAATCAATCCCATCACAAATGATGATTCACTAAAGAGCATCTTAAGATTGAACTTAATTGAATCGACATTGGACTTGAGAATTATTAGCGAGAAATTGCTATGAACTACCAATATACCTTGCACCCTAATCGTAACCACAACGAAAGGCAGACTGGCTTGGATTATTACAGACGAAAGACCTAATTTACTGGTTTTTAAAGTCGTGACTCACTGACGATTGTTTGGATGGATTTTTATGTACGAACGTCAAGTATGACGAGTCATATTAATCTTTATGAAATAATCAATTAAATAGTAAGGGAAAGATGTATTAGATTGTATCGGAACACAGTCGGCACATGCATAGCACCGCAAAGCTTATGTTCCATAACAATTTCTATGCAGTTTAACCTGTCTTGATCTTTTTACGTTTATTTTCGACTAGCTGTGCCCGCGGCTACGCCTGCGTGGACTACAGAATGCCGCCAGTTGAACGCACGCGTGAATCATGCTGTCCCCGCTCAAAATACGGAAGACAAAAATGCTTAGAAGATAGATATAAGCTATAAGACCTACAATTATGTAGAACATTAATTTGATATATCTCTTAAGGTTTTACTCAGCATAAGTCATTTAAGCGCTCCAAAAGGAATTCATTCGCCCCATTTTTCCGAATTTTTGCACCATTATCGTCACTGCTTATTTCGTGGATTTCTATATCTAACAAAATATATCCTATAACCTGACCAGATAACATAACTATAAACTAAAATAAAAAAAAAAACATGTAAATCGGATAAGTGGTTTTCGTGTGAAAATAACATAAATGGACAAACAGACAGATAGAGAGACGTTGAGTTTTACAATATGTGTAGAAGTTTTTATTATTATAAATGAAAGAGTCTGGGTAGTTTATTAATATAAAGTAAAATTGTTGGTTTTCATATAGTTTTTACTTCTATATATTTATTTACATTCTGCATAATATATTGATGTGTCCTTGACATTGGGTATTATGTACGAAAATAAAAATTATAAAAAAAAATCATTAGAACTTTGAATTCAATGTCTAATTTCTAAGTGCAGTTTATTTTTACAAAAGCTTGATCTTCAAGCCTTGTAGTCCAATTAATATTATATGAAATCAAGGATTGTATTATTCAGAATTCTTAAATATTAATTATTTATTAAATAATTTTCAAATGTGACCCTTGCTTTCAAAGTTTATAAAATTATTATTCATACATTCTTTGATATAAAATTAATTGCACTTAGCAGTTGCTAACTCATTAGTATGATATTTTTAGAAAATATTTTAATAACCTCATTAATTATATATAATTATATAATATTGAATATCAAGATTCAAAACCGCTCTATAACGATGACCAAAAAGTATGTTTTAGTACAGACTGGTCAGGTATTCAAGTATTGTCAGTGATTTAATTGAAACAGCAGGGGCCGAATCGGACCATGTTCCAACGCTGTCCTAGAGTACAGGAAACAATGTTTTGTTTTAAAAATTCATCTAGTACACTTTAGTCGCTTTCATACACATATATAGTTTAATTAGAAGTTCACCGTGTTGCTTTTGATTAATGTTGTACTAAAAATGGAGTAACATATGATAGATATAAAATACGTTCACCGAAAGCCGTCCATGTACCTACACTGTGCGGTCACTTTTGTTCACTTATGTATCATTCCTTTTCTTTGTATTTTCGAAGCGACATAACTAAGCAACATTATAGTTTTCCCTATATAGTTTACACAATTAATTATATACATACTTTTCATTTATCATTATCAAATATTCTTACTTAAGCCAAGCCGCGACCAAAATTTGGTTAGTATTATAACGTAATGTATATTCATCCGTTCATTCGAAAGACATCTACTACTGCAATTATAATGCTATATCGGTGACTTTATTCAGCTGCGGATCTCCTTATTTCTGATTCGATCACGCAGAGAAACTCCAACCATAGCCCTAATAAGTATCTTCTAAACATATTATAAAACTAAACGTCTCTCTGTCTTTCCGTTTATGTTCTTTTCACACAAAAACCACTTGTTCGATATACATGTTTCTTTTTTAATTCATAGTTATTTCGCCAGATTATAAGACATATTTTATTACATAAAGTAACATACGAAATAAGCAGTGATGATAATGGTGAATCAATTCGGAAAATAATAGGCGTGTGTGCGATTCACACACGATAGAAGTGAAACTTCATTTTAAAAGACATTTTCTATTTTATTTAAGCAGTATCCAATATACATACACACCGACATTTACTCTCTCGCTCTGGCTCACACAAAGAGGAGAGACCGATAATGTGCGTTAAACGTTAAACGTTTAACGCTTGGAAGTCGCATAAGAAGTTTCACTTCAAAGGACGCTTTTGGGACGCTTAAATTGCTTACACTGAGTAAACTATAATAGATATATCAAATTAATTTACCACATAATTGCAGACCTTAAAAATACCTAAATAAAAGTCAGCAATATCACATAAAGTCTATCTTCTAAGGATCACTCATAATAAGAATTTTTGGGGCAGCACAATTCGCGCGTGCGCTCGACCAGCAGCATTCTGTAGTCCACGTAAACGGAACGGCGAGCATAGCTTGTAAATATATATAACTTTCTCGTTACGTAATAATAAAATAACGTAGATAACTTTTATTACGGATGGATAAAACGATCAACACTTTGATAAATGAGAACACTTCCGAACTAATCTAAACATCTGTAACTTTGACAGTGGGATTAAACGTTCTTAAAATACCTACCAAGGCTTAATATTGATGCTTCGGAACTTGGACTTTTGTTGCTTCCGACAAAGGATTGCAGCCGGAATTGGAGTTTAACATTACATTTGAAACACCTGTCGACTTCGACGGAGTTTCTATTGTTTTAAGCCTAGTTTAAGAGTGAAGTTCTATCAATGCTAATAAATGATTATTTTTTACTTGTGGTTTGTTACTAAGTCGATGTTCTAGTTATCTCTCTTTCATAACTCAAAATTGTATTCAAATTGTAAAAAATAATATAAATATGTTTTTTTTTTATCGACCAGCACACTGGAAATGTAACAAACTTTTAATATAAATATCATGGTATTTTGTTCTAATCATACTAAAATTTAATGTATAAAATTAAATTAAATTCAATCATATTGACTCATGCCATAAATAAAACAAATAGAAATCAGTATCTTAGTTTACTGCTCCGTCCTTGACAACTTTATTATGGAGTCTCGGTTCGGTCATTTAGTTTAAAATTTTAATTAGCTCCCTTGTTGCCTTGTTAAGGATATTGGACTGATTTTATGATGGCGAGTGTCTTGTTACTTCTCGGTAATCTTTATACTATCTTATATGAAAACGTCTGACGTATATTTATTTATACAATTTTACAATATACCTAAATATAACAAAATGTTTTGTTTTCTATTACTTATAGAAAAAATAATATAAAAAAAATAGAATTTTCTTTTAAGTAATTCGAGTTGAGTTTGCCATTAGGTGCACACAGAAATGTCAAAGTATTTTAGAGCAATTTACAACCGTATAAAATATACAAATTGGGTAGATTATAACTAGATGTTTTTATACTTATTGAATCAATTTTTCTTTTTCATTGCGTAGATATTTGATAGTAATATTATAATTAATAAATGATAATATGTGATTATAGGAAATATATAATTTATAATATTCTAAACATTCAAAATTATACTTGAAAATATTTTGTATATTTACTAATCAGTGCGTACCATTTGACAAGAATAAGCTAGAAAGATATAGGGAGATCTAGTTGAGAGGTCAGGGGCGAAATTTTTCAATAAATGTCTATATATATTTTCAAACGTTAACAGAATGCATAGACAAATTTAGATTATAAATAAACCAATTAAATATCTTTGCAACTATTAAACTAAACGACAAAAGAAATATTGTTAATACATTAAGTATTACACCAGTTAATACATCAACATTAAAAGCTTAGACAGTGATAATACATGCAGTAGAAAACATAAATAAAAAAGAATAGGTATATTAAAATGTAAATAAAACAATAAACAGGTCAGACAAACCAAAAAGACATCAATAAATCAGCAGTTGTAGAAGTGTCTTCCTTTATAAAACTATGGATAGAAGCAGCCGGTTGACATGGGGCTGTTAACTGGGAATTTATTGTTCATCACGACCGAAAAAGTCTCATTCTCGTAAATTTTTGGGTAATACGAGTGGATTGATGCAAGATGAGGTCTGATAAGTAGGGAGCGGAAATAATTGGAAGTTTTTATGGAGATACCGAGAGGTGCCTTGAGAAATAGTTGGTGCACGACAAAGATAGTTTTACCCTTTACTTATTATCCGATTCATAAGCATTCCTTTCGAGGTAAGGTTGAGAATTGTACGTGAAATTAATTTAATTCGATTGGTATAAAACTACTCTTGGTCAGTAATGGCGGAATCTGTTCTGGTCGTTGAGCATGTTTTAAAATTAGATTCTGTTTGAAAGAGAGAGTCTTGTGGGAGTTTATGAGTGACGTTTCAATGTTTTTACCTTAATTGTTTTTATTTTAATATTTGAATGCATTTATTTCTCTATATTAACTAGGAATAAATCGAATTATGTATTCAAATTTAATACATCAAAATTTAACTCTTTTTATTCGTAATTTCCTTTTTTAATAATTCATTGAAACTGTTTATTACATGCCATCACTTTGACGAAAGTAATTCAAAGTGTCGAGTTAAGGGAATCATATTAGTTATGATAATTATTGTATAACGTTGTAAAACGTTTTATTAATTATTTATTTACACGCAGCAGTAAGTAATATAAGCTTCTTAGATTAAAAAAGTTTAACTTAAACTATTTTAAATACTACAATATACAATAAGTAGAAATTAATTATATCGAAACTATCAGAAAATTGTGCATCTCAAATTTTTTTATCAATGAAGAAATTTTCTTGAATTTAACTAAGATAAAGTAGGTCTAGAATAATTCGTTGTGACCATTTAATTATCTATGGTTGTGACAGTCAGTAATTAGTGTCTTACTTTTGGTTATACCAATAAATTAAAAAGAAACATTTTGCATTTTATGGGCTGCTTGTTGACTGTTCAGTGTTATTTTCTATTACGTAAACAACCCTATCTATTTAATAAGGAAAGTATAAACACTTATGTAACTCTTATAGGGTTATTATTATTTGTAATTCATCATAACGTAGACAAATTTTTCGATTGAAAATTATTAAATTTTTTTCGTAGTAGCTATTATTTATTTGATTTAAGTTCAATTAATGTTATTCAATAAAACAATATAAATACTTCCTTATAATAAATGAGGCAGCAACTATATTATTGTTTCATTAGACAACTATATCACTGACAGCTATCGCTGACAGGGATATTATCCAACCAACTATGAAGCGGCTTCAGAGTTACACTTACTAAGTAAATAATGCGGCCCACCACCAAATGTTCAAATCAAAACACTCAAAATCTGTACTCGACTACATGTAATCAAACCGGGAATGTTTCCCGTAATAAAACTGTTTTAGTATCACAATATGCGTCTCATCACTGTCTCGACCTAAAACTAACTTGTTATTCGACGTTACTTTAATTTATCAAGACTTTTATAGTTATTTAACGATCGGTTATGTGTGGAACCAATAACTGTGGAATGTAGGGTGTTTCTTTTTTAATTGTTTCGAAATAAAGACTAGATGGAATGTTGACAATATCCTAGACACTCAATAAATGAAGATGACCTGACATATTTACTGTATCTATTTTTGTGGTACTTAATTTCCTTATTAACGGTGAATCTTCTAATTCTTGTGTTGACGTGAACGGTGCAGTGGCAGCCAAAATGATTTAAATATAAAAAATGATGAAGAAACTGAGTAGATCAAAAATTACCCCATAACTTGTTGCATAAATAAGTTGATAATTATAATCACCTCCAGTACCTATAGCTTCTCTCTTGAACGACATACCAATAAACACGAGAATACACAGTGAACCAAAGCACGAGGGAGAAAATGTAGGCAAAATTAAAACGACCTGACATACGCTAAATAAATACATACGAATAAATGTATATCCTTGACTTTTACGTTTTAAACTATAGGTGTTGCTACTTCCACCAGGCAGTGATATAACTTCCGTCTTCGAACTCAATCTACTTATTATTGGATATACCATATATTATTTTTCATTTCTGTATGATATAAAGTGCCAAATAGGCTTGCAGTCGACCAAATATTTAGTCATCACTGCAGCCTGTAGCTGTTTTGAATAAACAATCTCAGAAAAACCCGAGTCTAACTGAGGCAAGTCATTTAATTGGGTTGAATTATTCATTTAATTTAAATAGGGTGTTACTCCCAAGGGTATTGTAACCAATAGCTTTATCTATCTGAAAGTATCTGAAATTAACTAGATTTCCCAGTAAATACTGCCACTTTGTCATAAGGCGCTAGTTCAATATTATAGCCAATAAAGCAAGTTGTAATATTTAAATCTGCGCTTCTGTTATGACAAAAACCACACACCACCGTTTACATGTCATATTATTAATTTCATTCATATAAAACCACGAATGTGCACACATGCGCCTAACTAGCTAACTGTGAAATCACATTTGCAGCGCCTTAATAATAAATATCTTGATAGTTATTCACACTCCTTGACCTATTCTTAAATACAAGTTTTAAAGTATGAATAACTAGCTGTGCTTCACGGTTTGCCTATCGTTTGTAGCCTATTGTTGTTATAATTTCTCGTAGTTCTAGAGCGCGTTTAAACAAACAAACAATGTAATGAGATATTTTTTTTCGACCTGACTGTATAGCTGCTTTTCGCCTTAAGGGTCCTGAAGCCTCAGAAGGCTTTTACAGCTTTACCTGATTTGGAGGCGAGCGCTGAACGTACTCTGCTGCGAAAGCGTGGCAACAAGCGCAAGGGTGCTAAAATGGCCGAACCTCGGCTTGGGCAACCTTATATGCAAACATCGTGATCTGTCTAATTCCCTAATCGTCATTCAAACTAAATATATATTATAAACATGTTCCTTCCTGCCAGAAGGCAGAAACAGGCATAAATGATCATAGGGTGCACTAAAAATTTTCGGAACTGGCCACTTACAGAAGGAATATTTAAAAACGAATTACGACATTTGAGAATGGAACTCTTTGGCTTTAACTGCAGTTTGTTCATCTATTTGTCACTTGTTGATGTGTAACATCTTTTCTCTCGGTTGCTGGATATTTGCGGTTGGAAAAGGGACGGAAATATGTTACAGGAAACCGAAGAAGCACGTGCTATTTGATTTGACCAATGAGCGCGAGCGGTGGCGGAGAGATGGCTGTAAGATTGTATCAACCCATTTTGCATGAGGTTGGTAGCACGACGTACTGTCGGCCAACATAGTGTATACGTGTGTGTGACGAGAACGTGAAAGGGAAATAGAGAAGGAGAACGCATCAGCTGTGCACTCATCTACAGTTATACAGTGTTGTGTATAAAATGTGAGGTTATATTTATATATGTTAACTATATTAATAATTATCTTTACTATTAACGTATGATAAAGTTCATCATTCTTGAAAAAATGCGAGTAGTTAATGTGGAATTATTCGAATATATATATTTTAGTGTGGATCTTTTTTTTAGGATTTAAATTACTATTACGTATTTACCACGACTAGAATTATAAACTTGCGCGAGCAAGCGCGCGCCTTAATATAAAATTACATATATTTCCATTCTTAGCATATATTTGACCAATTATATGACGAATAAATTGACTTCACATATATTTCATTTCAATTTCATAGTAGGATAACATGTCAAATGTTACACATCATATGCGACTACAAATTTCCGTACTATGATTTACTACGATTTTATGTGTACAACGAAAACATCGATGCTGTACGCCGTAGGATTGAAATAGATGGGCATGTGTACTTCCATGAGATTCGAGCATACTTAGACATAGACATGAGTCAGATACAATCAATCTTAAGACATTTGGGTGTGATATAACTGTGTTTGTGATGGATTCTTCATATTTTCACTGAGGCTCAAAAACGGACCGTGTCACTACGTGCAATGCAATTCAAATTTAGTGTGGACATTGTGACAGGTCACGAAAGATGGATTTATAGCTACGATCCCAAAACAAAGTAGCAATCAACTGTTAGGGTCTTTCCAGTTGAGCCGAAACCAACCAAAGTGGCGAGAATGTGGTCTGCTGTTAAGCGGATAATTACTACTTTTTTTAATAAAACTGGACGCGTGAATACTGTCGCTTTGGAGGATAGTCGTACAGTGAATAGCGATTGTTTTTTTTTTTTTTTTTTTTTTTTTTTTTTTTTTTTTTTTTCGAACTGACTACACTGTTAGCCTAAGGGGCCCTGGAGCCTTTACGGCTTTTACAGCTTTACCGGGCTTGGGGGCGAGCGCTTAGGGCACTCAGCCACGAAAGCTAAGCAACAACATCCGAGGGCGCCAAAGTGGCCGGACCTCGGCTCGGACTGTTGCGCGTATGCAATTAAGTCGCGATCTGACTAATTCCCTATCCGTAATTCGATGTAAACTAACTATACATATATACATGTTTCTGCTCCCTGGGAGGAGGGAAGGAACATGTGTATGTGTATTTAGTGGTCTGAAATTTTTGTCTACTCTAACTAGGCAAAAAAAGAAAAAAAAAGGTCCCTTACAGAACCTATGTACCTATGTGTGTTGTGCATGTGTGTATAATGCAGTGTCATGTATGGCTGTGAAAGCTAGTGATTGTACAGTCACTTGTATCGCGCGAGCGGCTGCTTGGCTCAAGGGCTCCATGTCGATGGATCGGACCTAGGCTTGAGTTGCCGCAGAGGAGGGCGGTCGTGGCGGGTGTGCGGGAACGAAGTTAACCGTACGTCCCCTGCGGAGGGAACGGTGGTTTCGCGGGCGTGGGCGCGAGCACGCATATGTTGCGGGAGCGGACGCGTAGTAATTATTAGCTTTCTCGATGTCGTCGTCGGGATCGACAAAGAGATTTCGCGGACGGCGTTTATAACGTTTGGCAACGGGGATCGAGTTGTCTGGGACGTAGTTCGCGGTGGATTTTACGAGCGGGTTGGGGTGATTCGAAGCGCTATCGAAGTATCTCCTGGTGAGATATTTCACATAGGCTTCTATCGAGGGAAGCCTCATGTCCCTGTGGAGGTCCATGTTCCTAACGAAGGCTGGAGGGTCAAGCAGGCGACGGAGAAACCGATTTTGGACTCTTTGCATGCGGACAAAGTTATGTTTGGACATATGTGCGAACGCTGCGCAGCTATATGTCAAGACCGGACGGACGCACATCTTGTATAGTGTAAGCTTATGTCTTAAGGACATTTTGCTTACCGAACTGAGCAGGGGCCGCAAGCGGGAAAGGATCCAGACGGCCCTATTCCGGACTATAGTAACGTGTGCGTTGAAGTTAAGCTTCGAGTCGAGGGTGACACCCAGATATTTAGTCTTGGTGGCCCAAGGGATATTCCTACCGAATAATGAGAGGTGTAGTACCGTGCGTGGTAGTTTACATGTATGCGGTTCGAACATAATCGCGGCGCTCTTTACCGGATTAATAGCTATTCGCCACGCTCGAAACCACTCCCCGAGAGTGGTTACGGCACGTTGGACTGCGCAGGCGAGATTTTTTCTATGTCTGTTTGACGCGTATATGACTGTGTCGTCAGCGTAGAGCCCTACCTCGACCCCGGGGGGCTTCGGGAGGTCGCTGACGTACAGATTGAAAAGGCAAGGCGCCAGAATGGAACCTTGCGGGACGCCTGAGCGTATAGGGTGGGCGGTAGATAGTACTCCTTCCACTCGGTAGTGGAAGGTGCGGTCGCGTAGAAAATCGTGAACTAGATGAACTAACCTATCCGGGACTTCTAATTGATATAGCTTGTGGACCAGTCCGGCGTGCCAGACCTTATCAAAGGCCTTGGCTACGTCGAAAAAGACCGCAAGCGTGCGGGCGGGAGCAATATTGCTCTTGGCGAAGTTACTCGTGATGTGCTCCGTGAGGCGGTGCACTTGATGTGTACACGAGTGACGGGCGCGAAAACCGAATTGTTCGGGCGGGTATAAATTCTTGTCGTCTATAACGACCTTGAGACGGTTCAGAAGGATCCGCTCGTAGAGTTTCCCTAGGGTGTTTAGGAGACTGATCGGGCGATAGCTTTCGGGAAGCGAAGCTTTTTTGCCGGGCTTACGAATACCTATAACTATAGCTTTTTTCCAGACGGCTGGAAAATAGCAGTGGGCTATGGCTGCATTGAAGATGCAGACCAAAAGAGCTATGAGGTGATCAGGAAGAAGTTTGAGTACTTCATTCCTGATACCATCAGGACCGGGAGATTTCCTAGGCTTAAGGCCTTTAATGATAGAACAGACCTCATCTGGCGTGATCGGGGTTAACGTTTCCGCGGGGGGAATCAACGTGAGTTCCTGAACGGCGGTCTCGATAGTTTCGATGTGGGCAGTGTCTACGTTGTCACAGTTTGGGGAGCACTGGCTCTCCAAGCTTGCGGCAAGGCATTCTGCCTTATCGTCGCTATCGAACGCGAGTGGGAGATCGGGGCCCCTTTCGAGGGGCGGCATCTGGGCGGAAGCTTCTAACTTCAGAGAGCGGGCGAGGTTCCAGTAAGCCAGATGGGACGGCTTGAGACCCTCTAAGAGGTTATCCCACCGGTGACCTCTGTACTCTCCGATGCGAGTTCTAACCTCTCTCTGAAGTTGTCGTAACCTACGGGTGTTATCCCTCGTCGGATAAGAGTCATGTGCACGTGTCGCGGCGTTCTTTTCCGTGATTAACGCTCGTAAGCCGGGGGGGAGTATAAAACGGCGTTCGTTTGCCGCTTGCACCTCTCTCGAGGCCTCCCTTACACCGGTTTGGAGGTAGTCGACCAGGGAATCGATGGCTAAATCGGCGTCTGCGGTTGACTCCAATACGTCGGGGATCCTAGCTAGGCTGGACGGGGTCGCGTTATCGGATAAGTAGCGATTTAAGATCGCGTAGTCAACTATTTTGACTTTTGGCGGACTGGGGTCGAACGGTTGCCCGAGTTGTAAGATAACCGGGCGGTGGTCGGAGTCTAGTTCGTGTACGACTTCTATAAGTCGTAACCGAAGTGAGACACCTTTGAGGAGGGCTATGTCAAGTACTGTCGGTTGACAGTTGTCTTGGAAGTGCGTGGGCTCTAGCGGTGCTATGACGTCAAAGCCGAGCACGTCGCATAATAGTTCTAGTATAACCCCGTTACGGGTGTTGCGCGGGTTGTTGAAAAGGGTGTGACCGCTATTGAGGTCGCCTGCTATTATGACTGATTGGTCGAGTGAAAAAAGCGCCTCCAGATCGGACTGAAGGAGTCTTTTATTCGGGGAGAGATATGCAGAGACAAGCGTGATTGACGGATGGCCAGTCATGCCTATTCTACAGACGGACACTTCCATATTGGTAAGTGCGGGAGGGTCTATTGGCATGCAATAGAGGGAACGTTTGTAGTAGATGAGCGTGCCGCCTCCTAGGGTGGCACGGTCATTTCTGACTATATTGTAATTTGCTATCTTAGGGTCGCGCCTACTGGGTTTTAGAAGTGTTTCTTGTACTAGAAACACGTCTATCTCCCGTTCCCTAAGAAAGGTGGATACTAAGTCCCGTTGTGGAAAGAGGTTTCGCGCGTTAAAAAAAGATATATTGAGGCTTCTAGGCTTAATGCGTGCCATTGATAACCGATATCTATTTCCCGGCACGGGCCAGGCGCATTAGCGTCGCTGTCATCAGGGGGAAACGCCTGATGGATTCGCCGGGACCGTACTCAGCGACGCACTGTTCGTACGCCAGTACTTCCTGAGGGTCATGCTCGCGGAAGAGCATGACCATGTAGTCAACGCCGCGGCGCGTGTTGACGGGCGGGGGGGCCTGAGCCTTAGGAGGCTGAGGGCGGGGAGTGGAGACCCATGCTGCTTGAGGAGCTCGCATGGCCGAAGGGGGTGCGCGGGGCGCAGGGGCGGCTGCCACTGGGGCGCTGGAGGCGCCCGGGAGGCTGGGGAAAGCCTCTGGCGTGAGCAGGGGCTTTGGTTGTCCTACGGCGGGACGTGTCCTCTGAGGAGGGGTGTGTCGCGTAGGGCGCATGGGTCGCGTAGGGCGCGTGGGGCGCGGGGCACGGGGACAGCCGCGATAGTTCGCGGGGTGACCTTCGTTGCCGCATAGCACGCAGCTCGGAGGGGTAGCCGACTCACGAGTGCGCGAGCACTCGCTCGTCGCGTGGTCCCCGAGGCACTTAACGCACCTGGGACGGAGATGGCAGTTGCGTGCCGAATGACCGTACAGCTGGCAGTTGTGACACTGCGGAGGACTGCGGTTCTTGTGTGGGGGCTCTACGGCTATTCCGGAGAGCTCACACACTTTCCTAACGTTAAAAATGGCTCTGCCCTCGGGGGTCAGTTCCAATATGACTAAGACCATGTCGAGAGGTCTGTTTTTGGATTGTCCGCCGTGCATTCTGTGCACTTCGCGGACAGGGAAGGCCTTGGCTAAGAGGTCAGTTTTGACCTCCTCGGGTGTGATTTCCACCGGGATGCGGCGGATTACAACCCGGAGTTGACGTTCTTCCTCCAGGGAGTACGTGAAATATTCGAGGTTGCTGTCCCGGAGCAACCTGGTAAATTGACGGTGTTCGTCCGAGGTGGAAACCTGGACGCGGATACCGTTGGCCGTGTTACTGGCCTGGGTGTAGTGGATACGGAGTCTCTCAGTTTCTCTGAGAGTTTTGTCCAGACCGATTTGTTCTCGACCGTGACGGGGGGCGGGCGACGCGCCTTTCTGCCGGCAAAGGTACCGGCAGGCGCTGAGGGCGCTGCGGAGCGGGGGGCGTGGCTATCCAGCCCGGTTCGCTGCGCTTTTTGGGGTCTCGACTGAGTCTCCGGAGACTCTGGGCGCGAACGCGAGGCCCGTTTGGCGGGCTTGTTTTTTTGGACGAGGGTGAAGCCCTCGTTGTCTGTGTGTATTGCCGTGTCCATATCGTTGGACTCCGGTTCGGGGTCTGGGATAGCGGGAGAGTAGCTGTCGTTTGTTGCTACAAGCGACGGTGTCTCCGCTTCGGGGACAAGTGAAGAAAATTGATTCTTAATCGGTAGCGCAGAGGGCGCTGGGGTCGTGGCTTGAACGCCCGGGGAACGCGAACGCGACGATGGCCGTTTGTACGGCGTCTGACGGTGAGCGCGGGGTGCCGTCGAGCGGGAGCGCGGGACGGGCTTCTTGTTTATCGCTTGTGGCGCGGCGGGGTCGCTGTTGGGCTCGGTGCCCTGAGCGATGAGAATAGCGATTGGTACACGACCATTTGTTTGCTGGAATTATTGACGAACTCCGCAAAAATAACCAAAAACGGCGTGTCATCTTGCACCATGACAATGCCAGCTCTCACACGACCAAACAGACAAAAAAAATCTGAAAGAGGTAAATGTAGATATTATGGGTCATCCTGCATACCTGGGTACCGACCAGGTCCCGACCTGGTTCAATGCAAATTCTTCTTGTTTTCAAAAACCAAATATTATTTATGAGGTCAACGGCTTTCCTCACCAGAACTAGCAGTTGAAGATTATAAAAAGCATGTTTCCGAGGTCACCACTGAGGAGTGGCATACATGTTTTCAAAATTGGTTTAGTCGTATGAAGTGCGTTGAAGCTAAGTGAGAATATTATGAGAAACAATAAATTGATCAGTCAGCTTTCTTTCTTGTTCATTACAGAAATTTTTAGTGCGCCTTACGTATTTAGTAATTCGTCAATTTTGGTTTAAACTAACAAGTTAAAAAAAGAAGAAAAAGAGGTCTTTTACAGAACGTATGTACCTGAGTGGTATGCATGTCTGAAGTGCAGTGTAATGATTGTATGTTGATAACTATTGAATGTAGTGTTACTCTGTTGTAAGAGCGCCTGTAGGTCAAAAGCTCCATGCCGGTGGAACGGACCTAGGCTTGAGATGTCACAACCGCCCGTCCCCTGTGGAGGGAACGGTGGTTTTGCCGGCGTGGGAGCTTGAGCTTTATTTTCTTATTAGAATTAGATAATTAAAAATTTATTTATACTCATATTTATGTTTCTGAATGAAAGAACCTTTGACGTTCCAATAAATAAATAAATGTATAATAGCCCTGGAAAGTCCTGGTGGTTTAGTGCTATATTTATAAATATTTATTGCCTAATTACGAGTATCGTAGGCTGGCTTAGCGAGATTCCAGCTAGCCTATCTAGCTTGTGTAACATATTTTAGAATATTTCTACAAATGACATAAACGTTCATTACATTCTTTAAGTACCTAGTTAGCGTAACATTATAAATTTCATGTAATCATTCCGTCAACACAATGTTGTTTATGAACATATAACTTATAATAAATTAAACTCTTAAAGAACTTATTTACGATATATGTTAAAGCTATTTTGTTATCATAATGGTGTTTTTAAGTTCATTTGGATTGGACTAGCGTTATTTTTAAGCATACATTCCATGTATTGATACATGAAGATATGGTTTTCTTATCTATTCAATCTACATATTGTTATCTAGTTTTTATCTGATCGTGCGGCAAGTTATTTTTAAAAATTAAACAATTTTGATACGTACAGTCTTACATGTAGAGTTCATAATTGATTTTGAATTCCTACGACATCCAATAAACACTGTTTGTATCTTCAGATTATTTAATCTGTCTCATTTTAATACGGTACGGACAGTAAACCTGTTTATCTGACTATTTTCGTGCTAAATTATCATAATGTGACGTTTTATCACATACGAACAGCAGTTTACACTTAAACAAGTGTCGGTGACATTATCGAAGCAAAATTATGCCTTTAGTCACCTTATTAAATAAAGCTTTATCAATATCTTGGTTTGACCATGTCGTTCGTACTACAACAACTTAAAAGAACGTTTGTCGAGTTGAACAGTTTGCCATTAAGTTATTTTGATTATAATATTATAAGATTTTTTAATCGATAACATTAATAGACAAAACCAGTAGTCAAGTTGTAACGTTTTTTATAATTTAATTTCAAGTTCGTATAATACATGTTTAATATTTGAATAGGCAATGGGCTGTTTAATTGTTATTGTCAATAAAATTAAGTTGAATGACAAAATCCATAAAATCACTTAAAAATGTTTTGATTTTTTTTTAATATTACGATGTAATAACTATAAAACTCAGTAGCATCTCAATCGAGAATTCAAAAACAATGTTTGCTGTTTTCATATATATGTAAAGACGTATTTTTTTTCTGTCGATAATTTTTTTGATTTTTTCAATCACAATAACATACTTTCCTTTATTTAGGGACAATTTGACTTAAATAATAAAACTGAATTTAAGCGTTACCTGAAATACCGAATAGATTAGAGTGATGAAATAAGTCTTGAAAACAAAATTCAATAACAACATGTCCTATGCCCAGAGATTAGAGATAAAACTATCTGATAGAAAATGAAAAGCCTGTCTAGACAACGTGGTTACAAACTGACCAAATCACTCAAGATGAAACATATTTGTGGTCCATCGCTGACCTATACTATAATAAAAACTATAGAATAGTTACGGCTGTTGTCAAAGGCAAACAGAGAATAAATGCGTAGGTATATAAGCTATTTTCCCACATCAAATAAACGTTTCTAATCAATTATTCTTGGGCAACATCTCCCTACGATTTTAGCCCAAGGCCTCCGATCTTCATGGAGCATGCGCTACAGACGTCATTCAAATGTTAGCAACAATCAATCAAATGGACAGGATAAACATTAGTTTTGATATAACAATCATTAAAATAAACAAGAATTTTTGTTGATTGTTCACATCTAGTAACGTGTGATTAACTTCACGACGTGGTATTTTAGTGACATCATCAGTGACATGAAAGTTTGTTATACCAAAAAGTCCTTTGATTAATAATTTTATAAAACTCCATTTCATATGCTGCATGAAATACCAACTGGTTAGTTTTCTACTTTTTAGGGTTCCGTACCTCAAAATTAAAAAAAAAAAAACTAAATACTTATAGGATCACTATGTTCTCCGTTTGTCTATCTGGCTGGCTAGTTGTCGGTCCGTGTGTCAAGACACTTTTTCTCGAAAACGACTGTAGATATACAGTTGAAGTTACTAAGGCCTTACGCTGCAGTAAAAAAAATCCAAAAGTTAAGAAATAAATCCAAAAATAAGGAATTTCTAACCCCGTGTGTAATTATAATGCAATAAAATTACGTAACATTTTTTTTTCTCGAAAAGTACTTGAGATATATATACCTATACTTGAAATTAATTTCGAATACTAAGATCTATAACCTCAAATTGTGTTAAAAAGACAAATTTTCTGGGTTAACACAATGAAGCCTTTCATAATAAAAGTCTTAAAGTCTCACTCAATTACCAATTTTCAAAACCTATAGGATACTTACCGCAAGCCAGCAGTCTTGAAATTAGGCAAACTCTTGTAACAAAAGTTAATGATTAAATCCGAAAATAATTAATTTGTAATCCCGTATGATATAATATGCAACAAAAGTACATTAAGTTTTATTATTTCGCTCGATAATAATTTCAGTTATAAAGTTGAAATTAATATGAATCTCAAGATCCATGATCTCGCACTGCTGTAAAAAATGAGTATTGTAGTTTAACTTTTTTTTAAACATAACATAAATATTTTTGATTGCTTCTGTAACATTAATTTACTAATCGTGGTTTAAATATTAAAGTTAGTTATAGTGTATAAGGTTTTAGATCTTTCTACTGTATATCTATACAATATTTATTTATCGGCTATTTGTTTTGTGTTTCTATTGTCCTATGTTTAACGTTTTGGCAGCGTATTCCAAGAAAGCGTGCTAGTTGTACTTTTTTCCGAGGTTGATTTTATATTATCATTTCTTGTTTTTCCTTATGGTTTGTTACATAACGTTTCAAAACATAGTCTATCACCTTTTTAGTAAGCACATCTATAAAATAATCAATTAAGGGTATAAAATAAGGGTTGAAACTTTGTACAGAGAAAAATTTTGTTTTTGTTTATAGATTTCATGATACTTATTAACCACACATGAATTACTTTTAATCTTCAATTGAAAAAACCGTTTGTATAGTAAAGGTATATTGTATAGGTAGTCTAAGAAACCTTGATACTTTTTACTATTTTATTATCTGTATATTATTTTAACTATTTGGTAACGTTAATCGTCGATGTTGTAATTACATACATTTAGTCAAAAAAGTATCAGGAATGGATGATTCTTTTATGGTTCCAAATTAAATTTTTTGTTTGTTAATTTTGGTGTTAGATTGGCGCAACTGTTTTTCATTTTGGCGCGGAGCTTGAGTTGCATCTGTCATTTAGATTAAATACAGTGCTGTTTTTGGTTTGATCATATCTAGTGTGTATTACGAATTTCATAATGGCCAAAAAATCGAACAAAGAGTTTGTCTCAAATTTTGCATCGCCAATGGAATTTTGTGTTCGGAGACACAAATGTTACAGAATGCTTACAGTGAATCGACTTTATCAAAAACATATGCTTATGAGTGGTACAAAGCATTCTAAAACGGTCGAGATATGCTGAAAGATTTGCCTCGCCCTTGTAGGCCATCAACGTCTTCAACTGAAGTTGTTCGTTCCCACGCGAATCTGAGAACGACCTGTGATGTGAAGCTAAAAGGCGAAGTACAACAATGCGATAATATCCAGCGAAAGTATGTAATGTTTAAAATGTCATGCCAACTCACCGGTTCTGCGTTCTGTGGTACTTGGTGGTCGGCGCCGGCAAGGTCTTGAAGTATATCTATGCACCTTCACTTTAAACTGGCTCAACAGTGGTCGATACTGGAGCGTGTGGCTGTGGTGGAATATCCGAAAACGAGAGAGTTTGCACCGTGCAGACGCGACAGTGCTTCAACGAGAGTTCGACGCGATTGTCCGCGAGTGGCAATGACAAAACGTAAAACTACCCTGCTGGGTAACTATATTATAATTATTCGCGACGAGAGAAAATAATAATAATTACAACTACCTACTTTAACGCGACAGATTTAAATTGCGCGGCTGCAACATCGCAAAAGTAAAGGAAATAGTGACTGAAAATCCCCATTCAAGTTTGAGAGAGATAGCCACTGAATTTTCTGTATCTCACGAGTCGATCCGTATCATTTTAATTAATCACTTGGGTATGAAACATGTCCCAAAAGATCTGAATTTTCTCCAAAACTCAATCGCGTTAGAGTTGCTGAGGACATGCTAGAACGAGTAACATTAATGAAACACATTGTTACTGGTGACGAGACGTGGGTTGAGTTTGACATACAAATTAGGTAACAAGCTTCGGAGTGGCGCCTTCCAGTTGAACCGAAATCGAAAAAACCACGCCAAAGTCGATCAAAACTCAAAGTCATGTTGACTGTTTTCTTTGGCTATCGCAGTTTTTGCACTCAGAATTATTACTGTAAGATGAAACGGTAAATAAAGTATGTTATTTGTGCATTATGCTGCGTTTAAGAAAGCAAATTCAACGAAAAAGGTTAGTTTGTGGAAAGAAAATTCTTGGATTTTGCACCACGATAACGCGCCTTCGCACAAGGCCATCATTGTGAACGATTTTTTTACCAAAACCTCAACAAATACCATCGAGCAACCACCTTATTCACCAAATATAGCTCCAGCCGACTTCTTTCTTTTGTTTTAAACTCAAATTACCACCTCGTGGCACCCGTTTTCTTTCGGTAGAAGAAATAAAGGAGAATTCGCGATGAGAACTAATCTCAATTCCGGAAAAAACGTTTAAAAAATGTTTTGATGATTGGATTATTCGTTGGCGTAAGTGTATCGTTTCTGAAGGATCATACTTTGAAGGCGATAAAATAAATTTGGATTAATGACTAATATTTTGTGTATTATTGATCTTTTCCCGGTACTTTTTTGACAGCGTAGTATATCGGACGATTTAACTTTTAATATTTGAAAGTATGTAAGGTATTTACTAATAACAAATAAAAACAACTTTTAAATTTTTGTCTGTCAGTCTAGATCTTTGTTCCGGCTTATCTCCGAAACGGCTAGACCGATTTGAAAGAGACTTTCACTGGCAGATAGATGATGTTATAAGGAGTAACTTAGGCTACTTTCATTTTCGTTTCTGTAATCCAAGCATGCGGAGCCGCGTGCACAGCTAGTGTACAATAAGATGTAACGAACTGCGAACTAAAGATAATATGCTATATTTATAACCACGAAAAAATGAAACCATCACTAATATTACAATGCGTCATAAAACCCTAAATTAATTATTTTAGAATACATATATTTTATATGTATATTCACATATGTAAAAGCTATATTTTTTTAAATTTAATAAAGTCTTTCCAATCAGTTGTCTCTCACCCACAATAAGCATTTTTATCTTCTCTGTTTTGAGCGATTCGCGTGTGCGCTCGACCGACGTTATTCTGTTTTTGTTATCTACGCGACCGGAGGCACGGGCACAATTAGTTGATAATAAAAGCCATTGTCTATATACTCGTATATAACAATTTGTTAAAATACTGCACAATTATTTTAACCTCGTCCAAAAAGTTTCAAAACAAAAATTAATATGAATAAAAAAACCACATGCTTCATTTTAAATGAAATGAGCGAAATAGAAACAAGTTTATTTATATATTAACACTCTTACCTACTGCGATATAATTATAAGCATAGTAGGTACTTAGTAGTGAATAACACGCCGTGGAATAGAGTGCCATCAAACTAACGATGCACAAAAATATTTCCCGTGTAGCTTTATATCCATCGATTAATCATTACATACATTTTGATGCACCTTTTTATATTTTAAAAGCATTGGTAAACGCGTTCGTGTGTACCAACGACGTCCTGAACGCACAGCATCCATTATGGTTTATTAAGAGTTAAGTCAATATTGTCAAATGTTTGATGGTCGTTCGCCGATGCAACAACGCGATTTAATTTGGTCACACAAAATGGTATATGAAGATATAAGTTGACCTGCCCAAAGTAAGAGTGATCATATTTTTATTGAGTTTAATGGTTTAAAGGAAGAAATATAAGTAAATATATATGAGTACTTATATGTATTTGAAAAAAAAAATTTTGGAAAAATATTTCGTAATTCTAGTCTAAAATAATTATTTATAGCAATAGGGCTATAAATAAATAAAAAAACGTATACATAGCTTTTCTATTTATGATGAATATGGTGGTAACATTTATATTTTATTGTAATATATCAAATTGTTTGAAAAAATATATATAATTGTTAAATATTTAATATAATGAAATTATATTAAGATGCAACTATAAGTTGTGGATGCCATTCAACTTGCCGTAAGGTGCAACCGTACCAAGAAGGCTGTTCGCATTACATTTTTGCCGAATTGTATAGCAATGCTTAATTGCTGACCGAGGTATTGGCCAGCCCTCCAATGGCAAGATGCGTCGACCGAAGCCATAGCTTATATTTGCATCCAATTTGTTCATAAAATAATTAAGCAGTTAATATTTATAATTATAACCAGAATATAAAGAAGATTTCATAAAGTGTGAAAAATAATTTTATTTGTGTCGTAATAAAATAAAACCTTAAATGCGTAAATCGTAAATTGTATTGATATTACATGTTAAGTTCAGCATAATTACGGATTTCCTTAGCCCGAGTTCCAAAATATATAGGCACAAATATTTTAAATGTAATGGGTATTTTAAATATAAATGTGTAATGGGTAATGTAAATGTGTAAACTACCATCGGAACAAACAATGGTTAAAATTTAATCCAGGCGAAAAAAAGTACCGTAATCAATTTTTATTGTAGACATGTTCAAACTTCGTCAAGTTCTCGTCGTAGAGCAGAGTTGTCTACCCAAAATGTACAAGGTGATTCTTCATTAATGTTTGCTTTTAAAAAGTTTGAAAAGCTAACTATAAAATGTCCAGAAATAAAACTGACGGAAAGTTCGTAAATTCTATGAATACAGTTCAGATTGTGCTAAAAATTCGGTCAACACACAGGACAAGTTGACTTGTCGAAACTCGGTCATTACAATTTTGGGACCGAGCAAAAAGTTAGTACTCCGGCGTGAACAGATAACTCTTTGTGTGGACAACGGAAAATTTGCATCGTAATGGATAACCAGGCTTTCGTATTACGCTTGTTGTATATGTGTTCTTCACAATGTGTGCATCAGCGTAACTTGATTATAGCTTCATTCTACGAACGTAAATGAAATGCGGTCTGTGTTGGATGCAGTTGTGTTCTTTTTAGTTTCAAGAATTAAATTACCAATTCAAAATGGACGATTACACTCATGGATTACATCTTAGGATTTTGCAATGATTATGTACAAAGAACATTATTTTGATTATATTTGAATGAACCTTATATATTTTCCATCAGAGCATGAGCTTTTTTATAACGCGTTGGAAACGCCTGTCAGAGACAAGATTAAATATTAAACGTCCGACCGTGAATAATCCATAATTATGATCCTCTGTGTGTTTTTCATTACAGTAGAATTAGTCTGAATTTGTCTAATATCTGAAAGTGTTGTTCTATATCTCACAGAAATATTTTAGTAATATAACAAAATCTTAGTTTGATGTTCAAGAAAGTCGATGAATGAAAGGTATCTTGTACAAAAATACAATAGAATATTGTCAACCGTTTATTTATAGCAACTATAAATATGTCTTACACTAATAAATTTATCAGAATAAAGAATCAGAAATGTTTCATTCATCTCTGTTTGCGTTGACCAAACCTGGGTATTGAACAGACTACAATGCAAATGCTGTGCGAAATAAAGACCTCAGAGTCAATATGTCAAATCATCAATATGGGAAGCAATTTGTGGTAATGGAACAATTTCTATATTCGAACGGGCATTCACTATTTGCGGGTGGTCCACAAACAAGATTTTGCTTTTTGTATCATAATCTAAATGGATAAGACCTTCATTTTATTCTTCAAATTTTACGAAACATAGTGATCTATTTTTGGCCGAAAGTAATTTATTTCGAATATTAACAGTAGTTATACATCAATTTTACTATTTCAATGCTTTATTTATTAAATTTTGCCTTAAACAGCAGTGAACTGTTAGATAAATTATGAATAGTTTAATTTAGTTAATAAAAACACTTTGTTAATGCAGACATGTACCGTTAAATAACAGCGATCCTTACATATGTAGATTTTTCACAAAATCAAAGCTTATGAGAAAATTAAGATTTGGTTTTGAAGTTAACAAGTACAGTAGGTTGAATAGAGTTGTACATGAAACGAAAATCATGTTAGCGTTCATAGATAGAGGGCAAAAAAGCTTCAACTCTATTCAGTTAGGCAGTACATGGTATTCGTGACTTACATTCCGTATAAAACAATTCTCGGACAAAGGATCTAGCTAGAAGCGAACAACAAAAGAACAATGCGGTCGACGAGAAATGCTTTTGCTTCATTTCGATTGTGGACAACACATCGGTTCCCCGTGGTCAACAACTTTGTTTTTAAATCATGACAAATTAGGTTTTCAAAGACAAATGAGTTATTTCTTAATTACTTAATAAGCATAGAGCCGAGAGTTCGCGGTTTCGATCCCCGCCCATGACTGACTTTTGTGTGATGAGCATAATTATCAGTTGTGTGTTTGGGTGTTAAATATATATGTATATTATATTAGCTGTTTAGTTACCATAATACAAGCGTATGGAATTAGATGACCATGTGTGAAATTGTGTCCCCATATTTATTTATTTTATTTATAATTCAGATCAGACTCTAGTCATTCACAGCAGTTATGTTTTCAATAAAAAATTGCCTATTAGATTTCTAAGGCTATTAAAATATTTTTATATAGCTAAACTAATAAAATTATTTTATTAAAATATATTCCTAATAAAGTTTGAACTTGAAATTGAAGTTGGGAGAAACTAGCAATTTGAATAATAAAATAGATCCAAAACTCCAAATACAATTTGTTTAACAGAAACTTCGTCGGGAGCCTAATAGAATTATGTTTATACTTGAAAAGTCGAAGTCTTTTAGAAGGCAATAATATATTTATAGTATATTTACAGCTTTACGGTAGCCTCCATCTCGGTACAAATAAAGAAGTTCTCTATGTCATATCTTTGCCGTAATATGAAGCTGTTGAACCATCTCCCGGCCAGTGTGTTCCTTACTTCCTTTAAACTTTTTTCCGCAGGGGACGGGCGGTTCGCTTTGCTCCCTGCGGCAGCTCAAGCCTAGGTCCGTTTCTCCGGCATGGACCCTTGAGTCAGCAGCCGCTCGCGTGATACACTGACACTGCATTTACTAGCTGCCAACATACAATCATTACACTGCATCTCTACATACATGCACACCACTGATTCTGTAAGGTACCTTTTATTTTATTTTTTTGTTTACTCAGTTTAGACCAAAATTTTCAGATTACTAAATACTCGCGAATTAGTTACAGAATTAGAATACGGGAATTAGCTAGCTCGCAACTACGGCAACAGTCCAAGCCGAGGCTCGGGCACTTTAGCACCCTTGGAACTTGTTGCCTCGCTTTCGCGGCTGAATGCCTTATGCGCTCATCTCCAAGCTCGGTTGGAGCTGTAAAGCCGTCTGAGGCTTCATGCCTTATGGCTAACAATTTGGTCAGATCGAAAAAGAAAAAAGTTCCTACAAACATAATGTGAATAGCCATTTGAGCGGGCCGGCCTGTGAGTAACGAATGGCGATGAATTTGAAATCTCTTGGTGGTCGCCGTTGTTTTAGAAGTCCACTGTGCTTACCATTAGGCAATGCTGCCATTTAGTCATACTATCATAAAAAAATTAAATCATATTAAAAAAAAATGAAAATGTTACACAATTCCCACTTGAACTGTACTGTGTAGCACGACGCGTTCCTGAACGCATCCTAGATCGGATGATGTCCCGGGCAGCTAATCAGTGACGACCGTGGCGTCTCGCGGCGCTCGGGAATGACGTCGCACTCATTCTCTGTGTTCCGTCGTCCTAGAGACAGTGTAGTAGTAGTCACGTTAATTATTATAATTATTGTTGTGAGTGCATTCCATCCGATTGTTTGTACGCGTGTTATCGGTGTATATAATGTAATAAATAAAACCCACGCTAAAACCGTTATTTTTTTCTTACAGAAGTTAAAAAGTATATCTGATTACAGTTCTAACTACAACAATAAAACCAAACATTATTTTTGGGTAATTACTTAGAATCAATAAATTTCATTGTGTATATAACAACGGGCACATTTACAGGGATAGTAGCGGTTTGACTATCGGTATGTAGAAAATAAACGAATACAGTTGTGTTTAGGATAAATTTTCTTTTTGTTACTTTAATATAATTTTCAAGAAATTATCGTCTAAAAGAAAAAATAGCCAAGAGTACATTTATTGAATACAGAAATGTATGATTTATAAATTCTAGACCACAAAACGAATCGACAATTTTAAATTCATGAAACTGCAACCGATAGGGTTTCAATACGCCTTGCCTTGTCGAATACTAACGTGTTTCTTCCAGCGCTTGAGGTATATTGGAATGAAATTGTGCTTGTAATATGCAAGTACCTATACTAGAATACGAGTATCGAATTGCTTATGTCTTTGCCTTAGGTAAAAGAAAAATGTAACTATTTTTGATACTTTTAGTCTTAGAACATGCCTTTGATAGACAAAAGGTTAACCTATACATAAATAATGAATGAAAGGATGGTAAGACATGAACTGAATTTGTTACCAGTTTATATTGCTAGTATGTTTGATGTTCCATCTCTTATTTTTGCTCTGATATTATTCCGCTGAAAATTCGAGATTTGCTAATATAAGTACCTAATATTTCACTGCTGTAATAAGGTTAAAAAATGCTCTTTATGTAAAATGATAAATTGAGGATAAGTTTTATTTATCACTAACGTGCTTCTGAAACTCAAAGGGAATAATAATAAAAATAGTAAGGAACCGATAGTGAGAAATAGAAAATAGCTAAAAATGGTGTATTAATAAATTATTATATAATAAATGAAAGTATAGAAAAATTATTTTAAATGAAACGATTTTAGATTCAAGTATCAGTGGACCCTGCGGGATATAATAATGCTTCTTTTGTGTAATATTATAAATACAGGAATATTTACTCAACAAAAATAGTCGAGTCATAATCGATACAGTAAATTTCAACCTAAATAATCCCTATAAGCCTGTTTTTAAGAAGACATGAATTATAATATCAATGCATTTTACATAATATCAAATGTTGTATCAGTCATTAGAAGAAAAGGCCGATATCCTATCGGTTTTATCGGACACGGAAATGTTTTCAGAACTTCTAAAACATTCAAGAAGTATTATGTAAATAAATAAGAACATTGTAGGTTTTAATCTCATTATTTACTCGCTATAATTGTTGTAAATTGCCTTAAATTTAAATAATAATATATTTGGACGGTAATTTAAGTACCTCGAAGATGTAACGTGAAAGACATACGTACAAAATCATATAGATTATAACAATCAAGCATGTGTAATGTACGAAGAACAAATGATGCCACTGAAGCGGCTGAATACAAATTATAATGAAATGTGAATACTGAAAATTATGTTGTATTAAACGTGAATGATACAACTTCTCCTTAATTTAAACTACCTATTTTGAAACTTACTGTGAATGTAAATTCAAATAAAGAACAAAAAAATAAACATTACCAAGCTTAGTAACCACTAAATAAAGGATTAACAAAATCATAAAGCGAATTATTTACTACATACCAAATTCGTCACTGCATATCTTGCAAGTATTTGCTCGCGTGCCGAACTTGACCTTCTAGTTATCTCGATCCGATGTTCGGATAACCGCCAGCATTGCTCTCAGCGGGGCGCTGAAACCTTCGACCGGTATCACTGAAGGACTCTATTGTGACGAAATAAGGTTTCAGTTCGCGAGTAAAACGTACAAGATAGATTCATCATAGTCTACATGACTGGGTAACACGTTTATTATCCTGGTTTAGCCTGTAAGTGTAAAAGTAAAGCTTTGTGTGTAGCTGTTAATACAGTCGTTGAATGTGACGGTATTTTTTTTTGTTAATGTTTTGCAATCCAATTAATTTACAATTTTACCAGTTAAATCCATACGGTTGCTATTAGGTGGCTTTTTCTTTCTTTTTCGATCTGACTATACTGTTAGCCATAAGGGCCCTGAAGCCTCAACGGCCTTAACAGTTTCATCCGCGCTTGGGGGCGAGCGCTTAAGGCACTCAGCTGCGAAAGCGTGGCAACAAGTTCCAATGGTGTAAAGTGCCCGCTACCTCGGCTTGGACTGTTGCCGTAGTTGCAAATAAGTTGCGAGCTAGCTAATTCCCTATCCGTAATTCGATCTAAACTAACTATTCATATATAAATGTTTCTTACCTTTGGGAGGAGGGAAGAAACATACTTATATGTATTTGGTAATTTGTCAAATTTGGTTTGATCTAACTAGCCAAAAAAAGGTCCTTTACAGAATCTATGTACCTGAGTGTTATACATGTATGTAGAGATACACTGTAATGATTGTATGTTGGTAGCTAGTGAATGTAGTGTAAGTTTATCACGCGAACGGCTGCTTGGCTTAAGGGCTCCATGCCGGAGGAACGGACCTAGGTACTTTTTCTTAATCCAGTTCATATGTAGGTATTATTAATAATACGTATTCGATGGTTTTCTTTTTAATACAACTCTTCAACTTTCTCTTGTTTATTCCACTCTCCTCTATTAAATGTATCTCAGTATTCACACCTTTTATGTACATATAATTCATTCCTTAATAATTAAAGGGGGTTAAGTAAACTTGAATTTATAACAATAATTAAAATTTTGATAAATTTAATTTGAAAAGCTATTTAACTACTCAGGAAAAAGTAAATGCTCGAAAGTGTATGAAAATCACTTATTTGATTTAATATGTGTCACGTATAAATATATTTTTTCAATTTATTTAAAATACATAGCAAAGGACTTAATACTGAGTGCTCGATGATTCATTTTGTAAGCAATATATCATTATTTCAGTATCAGTGATGCATCATTAAACGTCATTTATAATGGTCCCTACTATATAATTAATAATGTAAGCAGAGTTTTTGTATGGCTATCCTTGAAGAAAAATACAAACAAATTAACCGTCTATTGAAACGAAGCAAGCTGGTATTTACAGCGCTCTTGAAACGCTATCAAACTTTCGATTTTCTAATGAAACTTGAAATTGCATGGAAATAAATACGAGCGTAGTTCCCTGAGCAAGTTTTAAATACACGTTCAGCGAATAGAATGCCTTTGTTAATCTCAAAATGCTGCTTCGGATTCAGTCGATTGTATAGAAAAAGTAAAAAAATCTTACTGCAAATTGGAATTTCATATTATTTCTTATATTAAAAATATATTGATATAAGTACTAGGTATATCATTCTAATTTTCAACACGAGACTAATCATTTCCATATATTCACCTACCTTGCTAAATAATGTAACCAAATAACTAAATCTATATTATTATATGAATAATAGTCAATATAGAAGCGATGATAGCTTAGTATTGTATTTACTATACATATTTAACCGTATACCTTAATAAAGTAATTCTTTATAATTATATGTTTCAACCACTTCGGGCGTTATCGGGAAATAGTGACAAGGTCACCTAGGGAGCCGATTGTCTCTTCTCAGTGAGGACTCTTCTACGATATGGTAGACTGATTACATTTCACACCCGCAATAAAAACGAAATGAATCGATTCACCCACACTGATATTTAATTTCAGTTTTATGGCCACAATCTCACCTGATGTTAAACTGGCTCTCAAGTGCAGCTGCCGGAACACGCCTATTGGTGCTTGGCGACAGATTTTGGACTTGAGGGTGGTAGCTAGCCAGGCGGTTATTAGGAAATACCCTACCATCATACTATTCATCACGATGTTTTCCTTCACCGAAAGCTCAGGCTCAGTGAATTCGAATTAACGTCGATTGACGCTGAATTCGTACACGCTACCAGTGGGCCATCATTGCTTCGAAGTGTAATTGATTTGTGATAAAACGTTCAAATTCCACCTAAAAACTTGAGTTGAAATAATTCAATAACCATGTGGTTTCGGTACAGAAAACTTACCAAGCACCTATAGGTGGGTTTCGGCAGCTGTACGTGGAAGCCAGTCCCTCCCACAAGGATTAACGTGTTACCAACTTGGGCCTTGGGCCACATCGTCACTTAATATCAGGTAAGATTGAGGCCAAACACTAAACATATAAGGACTAAAAATAGGAAAAAACTTTATTATGATATTATTATCATGATATCGATCGCCTGGTTAAATAATAATTATTCTTCAAGTTTAAAATCTGTCGCCAGTTATTAGCTTGCTTCGGAAACTGCACTCGAAAGTCAAGATCTAGTCATATTTCTAGGTCTACCACGTTAATTTCTTCAGTCATGAAACCAATCGTGAGCCTGTAAGTCTCCGTTCAGAGGAAGCGCGTCAGCGTTTTTAGGCAACGTGTTAACAGGGGCGATGATTTTGAAGCGATGATGGCGCAGTGGTAGCGTGTACGACTACGCGTCGAATGACGTGAGTTCGAATCCCTACAATGAGCCTGAGCTTTCGGTGAAGGAAAACATCGTGAGGAAACCATAGCATGGTGGTAGGGCTTTTTCTGATGCCCGCCTGGCTAGCTACCACCCTCAAGTTGAAAATCTGTCGCCAAGCAACAATAGGTGCGTTCCGGCAGCTGCACTTGAGAGCCAGTCTTCCACTAGGTTTAGCGTTTACCATCCTGGGCCATATCGTCACTTAACATCAGGTGAGATTGTGGCCACTAAGCCAAACCTATAACGATAAAAAGGGGCTAAAATAATAAAGCAATTCCAAATATGAAACCTGCTAGCACAAATCTCAAACTTATAATATTACTGAAGGATAATTACCTTGAAGCTACACTCTATTGATTGTGAGATTATGTTAAAATTAAATCAAAAAGAATCTTAAAAAACTATTGCTCTTGCAAAATACTTCTTAATTCTCTTCTTTATTGGGGATTTTGGTTATGTATTTTATAATAATTAATTATAATTCCATTCTTTCACGAAACAAAATTAATCACGGATTAAACTTAAGCTCAATAACAAGCTATCAAACAAGCAGGTATGGAAAAAAGTAAAATTGCATACCTAATCCCATTAAAATTACGGAAACCTTTCAAAAGCCGTGTACCGAAAGAGGTAAAATACATCTAAAGAATATATTAACCTAATAAAGAACTGTGCTTCAGAGAAAAGTAATAAAGTAGTCATGGGTAAGCACAGCGAGAAATCATGCGGCGACTTTATTGCAAATTATATTTCGGAGTCACATACTCCTTCACAATGGGTTATTCAGAATACAAATTTAGTTTCTACAGAGCGTATTTCAGTGTTAACGCTTTATATTATATTTTACATTGGTTTTTTTTATACCATTGTTATATAGCTTAGGCAGAATATTTAGAGTAGAAATTAAAATACCACAAGATATTTTACCAGGTTTTTATTGCTTCTAGGGGGTAATCTCTAGAACTACTAATCCGTTTCTGGTCGTTCTATCACTGATAGAAAGCTACGTTCTTCGTAAGCGTTTAAGCCAAGTAATTAAATCAAACCGAAATTGAACACAATATGTACTATAAATGTAATCTTGCACTATTTATAAAGGCAAGTTTAAAAAAACAACATTTTTTCTATAAGTATACTGCTATAGGTACTAATTTATAAATACCTAGGTAAAGTGTCACTTTGTATTATGGAAAATTTTATTATGGGATGGGATCATTTACATGAGAGATAGTTAATGTTTGAGTCTCTCTGTACATCTACAAAAATTATAATAACTTTATACAGAGTGAACTTTTCAAGGGGGTGTGGATGACCAAATCCGAAACTATGAGAAACAGTGACAAATTACTCAGAGGACAATATTCTCAGCCAGGATTCGAGCCCGTTCATTTTGGAAAAAAAACAATGTAATGTATTATTACACCATACGATAGTGTTGCTAATAAGGTTCAAATTCTGGAAAGTAATGACATGTGGTAAATGTTCGTTTTAATACATTACTCGTACCTTGTTCGAAATGATATTCAATTTTATTTTAGCTAGCCGAGCCAACCTACGTAAAAATACACACTGAAAACACACACAAAAAAATTGTATAAACTCGATCTAGTTTCTTGCTACCTCTTCTCGATTACTGGAATCTTTCCGAACCGGTGTAAAGTAGTATTTCGACATGTGCCTAGAATGAAGTATTTTTGATTAATTTTAATTTATTTCCGGAACTACTGAACTGGTTCTGAAAATTTTATTATTATTAAATTTTATATCGTAAGTGACAAGTACAAAACCGTGGACAGTTGCTAGGTATTACAAATAAAAAACGGGAAACGAAATCAATCTTTTTGAAGTGAGAATAGCCCTGTTTAAAGTACATTTATGCTGACGCTATACGGGTAACGTATTCAAAATTTCATACATGATGTGTCATTTGTGTCAAAGTTCTAGATTTTATCATTTTACGACCGCCTTTATCTCCTGCTTAAACTACACACGACATGGTGCATAAAGCTAACAAATTGAATTTCGCGTAACCGGATTCCTTTTTCATTTTGTTATTCTTTTAATATTTGTACATTGTTAATAGTTCACTATAGTAATATAAATAATTGATTTTTATGTTTCAGTTTTATAGCGATAATATGGTCAATATAAATATAAACTTAATAAAATTTAATTCTCCAGTATTCTAAATCAATAAATCCATATAAGGAGCATTACACGTAATTATCATATTTGTTGATTTGGCTTTCAAAGGCAGCTTCAGGAATATAACTATTACAAATACTTGGCAACAGATTTTCAATTTGACCATAACAGCTAGCAAGGTGGCCATTAAAAATACCCAACTACCATGCATACTTTTCTTATATTGCATATATGTATATTAATTTAATTTTAATATAAATAAGAAATTAAAAAAATCTGCCACCTTTAATTTAAAAGGAACGCGGACGGCAAGTAGATACTACTTTTTTTTATTTTTTTTTATTCTAAATTTTTAGAGGCTTTTATGCAATTCGCATATGTCAGCCTCATCGTAGCGTAACCCTAATATCTGGACATACGTAACATAATTATACATTTAATAATAATGAGCAATTGATTTGAACAGACTAGCCGCCTCCTCAGTGGACGTATCACCCAATATTTTATTATACATGCCAACGTCTAGTTTGTCCAAACAAATAGATACTACTTGTCAAATACAGAAGCATTAAAACTAAACTTTATGAAGATAATGAAATCAGAATTGGTAAACTCTGGCTCGAATTGCAATAGTTAATATAAAGAAGTATGAAAAAACCAAAAAGATTTCCGTGTAGACAATACTCAGGATGAATAAAAAACTTCATCACTGAGAGTAATTTTTTTACGTTTAAAAAGGTAAAGGTAAAAAAAAGATTCGTTCCCAATCTATTGGACTCGTCATAACGAATCATATGAGCCTAAACTCGAGGGGTTTCTTAGTAACCACTGAAGAGCTCCACTATCCATCTCCTGGCTCCATCATCAGATCAGCTCCATATTATACCATATTATAGTGTTGTCGTCCGAACTACATATACATACAAAGTTTCATTTCAATACGATAATTAGAAGTAGGTTAAAATTGACTTCTAAGATTTTATTACATTGTTTGTTAGTTAGTTAGTTAGTCAATATAAGTTTATTAAAAATAGGTTAATTCAAGTTATTAATTTCATCATCCTTTTCAAATGCATAATTGTGATCACATCTTTAAGTTAAACTTCCTTCTTATTACACTTATAGACATTAAATTGTAGCATAATATTAAAAGTCGCTTAAAATTTTGTCCCATCCACTTATTTGTCAGCATAAAATTGCAAGCGGTTTGGTTTATGTGAAAACGTTTTAATAGAAATCTTTCGTTTTTCTACAAAAGTAGCTTTCATATCGGCGGTTTTTTATTATTATAGCGAAAATCTCACGACTGAGTGCGCCCGGATAACCGACGCAATCGATTTTTAAGTAAAAAGTAAAATAATCTACCTACTTCATGAAACTTTCGAGGATACCACGTTACTTAGGTACTTTGCGTTAGAGTTCTATCCCGACTTAACAAAGCTTAAAGTACTTTAGATTTTATGGACTTCGAATAATCTTGTATTTTGCCATTCTTTTACATAATTTATTTATGTATTTTTCTTTACGTAGTACTTTTGTTTTATATAGGAGTATTTTTGAAATTGTTAATTAAAAATATATCTATAAATATAATAAAATTGAAGTGTTTGTTTGTAATGTGAAAATAACAGGTTTTTACTAAATGCATATGAAAGTATACACGGTACCTATAAAAAAAATATATTTTAAAATGTTTTGTCTGTCGGTCTGTGTATATGTTTGTTCCGGGTAATCTGCGAAACGGTCGGACTTTCACTTGCAGCTAGCTAATGTTATAAAGAACAACTTTTAATATAGAAAAATAATTCGGGTTCCGCACAACAAAATAAAAAAGTGTTTTAATAGCCCACTCGAGCGGAGCCGAGGGCACAGCTAGTTCGTTAATATAATACACAATCAACTGATTTGTGAATAAAGAAAATATTGATTTATCAAGTATTAGCTGTGCCCGCGACTCCACTCGCGTGGACTAAAGAAGCCGCTGGATGAGCGCACACGCGAATAATGTTGCCCCCGTTCCCATCGGTCGCTCGCCGGTTATTTTAAAGCAAAAATGCTTATTGTGCGTGATCCTTAGAAGATAGACATATGCTATTGCCAACCTTTTGTAGATAATTTTATTGTCTACAATAATCTAGTACATTAATTCGGTTTGACTCTTATGGTTTACTCATAATAAGTCATTTAAATGCCCCAAAAGCTTCTTTTTTCCGAATTTATTCATCATTATCATAGCGGCTTATTTCGGATATTACTTATATCTAAATGTACCTAAGTGAAAACATCATCTCTGTTATGAATTTTTGTGAGATAATAGAAGAGTCCATTGCTTGCAGTGATAGTTGTACAATACTGGCTTCGTATATACACGTAATGAAACCCCAAAAGTCGTTTACATTTTTTAAAATATATTTAATAACATTATAAAGGGGCGTATATTCATAATAAATGATGTTAATTTTATGAAACTATATAACATGTCTAAATAGGTGCCAAGTTTTCCTCACAAATTACATATTTCGAATGTGCAGGGTCGATTTTGGTAAGACAAGTGTATCTTGTTTTGTGGCCGGCAGACGTAACAATATTCTTGGCGTAACTAGACAACTAGTCGACTCACGAATACTGAATAAGAGTTCAAGCGACTGATAACGGATTGTGATAGGAATTGTTCTAAACTTATAGCAATATAAATTCGACATACATAAGAAATAAAAAAATAGGCATCTATTAGATATTTTTTTTTAATAATTATAATACTTAATTATATTTGTTTAAATTAAATGAAAAACAAAATAATTTATTCTATTTTGGCCATAAGAAGCCACTTATAATTGTTAAAACACTATCAAAAAACATCCCCCCCAATCATCGTTATCGAGAAGAGCTGGCAAAAAGGACGGTTGGATTATTTTATTGAATCTTTTTTTTTAAATACTAACACGACAAAGTGACATAACTGTGCCTGATTGTACAGTACAGTACAAAACAGTGTTGTCCACCGAAAGATTAAGGTACCAAAAGTATTGTTTACAGTTCATTGTAATTTTATTGTTGACTAGCTGTGCCCGCGGCTCCTCTCACGTGGAATACTAAAAAAAAGTTTTTTTTTCTGCGGAACCCTAATTATTCTTGTGAAATAAAAGTAGCCTGAGTTCTGCCTTATAATATCAGCTATCTGCCAGTGAAAGTCCAGTCAAAATCGGTCCAACCGTTTCGGAGATTACTTGGAACAAACAAACAAAAATTTTGAAAATGAGTTTTTTGTTATACGTGGATACTTTCATATGCATTTAGTAAAAACCTGTTATTTTGAAATTACAAACAGACACTTCAAGTTTATTATATGTATGTATAGATGTACAGAAATTGAGCCAAGTTCAGACTTAGTGTATAACATAGTGCAAAGTTGTTTTTGGCGGGATCTCAATCTTTCATGTAGTGGTTTTAGATTTTTATTTATAAATTTGTGTTATTTGACCCTATATTACAGCATAATAAAGCTAGGTTATTGTGCACAAGTGAAGTGGATTGGAAATAATAACTTGGATCATGAATTCTGAGATGCCACAAAAACTCCCTAGAAAGTTACATACAACGCCCTCTCACAGATGCTGTGCATCGTAACATGCCGATAATGTTATGTTATACTACAAAATTAATGTATATAAGTACCCAAATTCTAGAACAATATATCCATCTAATATTATTGTATCGGTTGGTAATACGTTTTTAAGTAGTATATTCCTAATATTTAATCCCATCTATGGTGTGAATGTTTTATTTTAATGGCCTACTTTTTAGACAATGTTCTATGCATTGTATGATTGCTGGTAATAATTTACTATGACCTGCCATATTAATTTACGTACTTACTGTCCATGTTCACGGCGAAATTTCATATGTACTGGTTTCTATGCCTTTGGACTTAAAAATATAATACCTTGAGTAGAATAAGAAAAATTAAAGATAGCAAGTACTCTTTAATAGCATTCGTAATAGATCAAACATTCGTTGTTATTTATGTCGTTTCAGTTGGCTCATGAATGTTAATTTTGGTGAGAGATATTTCTCATTTGAAACATCACTCATCTGCTGTCCGCGACTAATAAAGTTATAGTCAAAATAGACCGGAGATACGCTATTAATCTTTTAGATATTAGTTATGATAGTTGACTTGTAGTAGCATATTATTTTTAGGACAAATTAACTTATCCCTTAATTGAATGAAGCGGCTAAAAGGTCTCCAGGTTTTTTTAAATATATAACTAAGGTAAGCGTACGGCTAGCCTGATGGGAAGCGGTTATCGTAGCCTATGGACGATATTAGCAAACACCACAGCTTATCACTAGCGCTATGCCGACCTTGAACTCTCTTTTCCTACGGAGCTTTAGAATTATCCTTCTTACCGCAGGAATACAACACCAGGTTGTTTGGCTGCGATTTTATGGTGGGTGGCGGTAATTCACTAGTCGGTCTGTCCCGAGTAGAGATATGTTTTCCGAGATTTCTCTGTGCGCTACCAATTTTTATTTAGTCCTAAATAAATCTCAGATTTCTCTGATGTACTCTATTATATAGTCACAGTCTAAATAACGTCAGTCGGACAACGGATACATCTAGAATGAGAAATCGTGTGAAGTGCGCAGGTCAAGAGAGGGGCAAGTGGCGAACCCAAGCTGCCATACACTCGCTTGGGACGCGCCTTTATGGATTGACGCGTTTAGTTGTTCAAATATTTTATTCTTTTTTTAAATCAATTTAAAAGGGCCTTTCGAAAAACCTTTTTATGAGAACTACAGAACAAAATTGAACCCAAGATTTATAGTATTTCGATAAAACATCATCCTTTTTTGAAAAATAAACGTGTTTTCTTAACTTCTTTATTACCATTTTCGTTTATAATGAAATTTATAATATTAATTAATAATTTTATGAATTACAATCCTAATAGCTAAAATCAAACACGTACTATAAAACGGTGCATGAGATAACACTACACCAGGGGCGGGGCGGGGCTTCTTTAATGTATAGCTTCACTTCTAGTAGTAAGATTTGGAGTTCTGACGAAAACCCTTTTATCCGGCAAAGTAACACTCAACAGACTACGTAAAAAAATGTGAAATAAAATTTTGAACATATAACTCGTTTGAGAATTGATAGGGTTTATATCAAAAACTTTTTTTAAATTCATAAATATTCATCTGTGATGGGACATGAGGCAGGATCTTTTTTATTCTCAAGTGCAAATGCGGGATTAGAGTAAAAGGTGTTTTACAATCGATTTTGAATCAAGCGTGGTAGCAAAGCCGACGAGTATTAGAAAATGCTATAATCAGTCTGTTGTTTATCTCGATGATTTTTTTAACCGAAAGTTCACGCTCATAGAAGCATTCGAGTCCACGTCCAATGCACAAGGTATACAGGCACTCTACAACTGAGGTACCTACATACTTTCGCTTCCAACCATAAAAAACTATACCGAAATGCGTAGTCAAGGTCCGCGTCGTAGATTTTCCATGAAAACGTCGTTTCTATTTTCATTTCTATGCCGCCGTAGAATTCGCATTTTCTCGGCACTGGACATATTAGGTTTTTTAAATTCCTTTTGTTGCGAACTTGCCTCTGATTTGCGTTTTCTATGGTTCCGCGCATATTTACGACTCATGTGAGACAAGTTTTTTTTTTGCATTTTGCAATTTTGTACCGATTTTTAAATATATTTCGGCAAATATATTAATTGTTACACTTTGATTCCTAGTAGTACTTCTCAAGCTCTTTACAATGAGACTCGAAACAACATTTTAGCTAAATGCGTTCTCAGGCTACTACAATAAATTATAACTTTACACAACGCAGACTCACAAAAATCACGCGCCGGCGCTTACACAATCCCGATGACGTCACGGGAAAAACAATTCTATCTATTGTGATCAGAACCGCAGTTATCGCATTATTAGTCTGTAATAAATATAAGCGATTGAAATCTGACGGTATTTTGTTACGCAAAAAGTTTAACTGGCTATCAGTGTGCTTAAACAGCGAATAGACGTTTTCACGTCAAAATAAATTTCAAACCCTTTGATAAACGTGCAGATTAGTTTATAATATGTAAGTACATATAAATATCACAGAATATAATTGTATTATAAGTCAGATAGTCACTGACACCCAGGTTGCTTTTAATTTAAATTAAACAGGTCTGGAGCACAAAGCTGAATAGAATGTGAAAACAACTAGTTGGGATAACATAAATTAATTTAAATAAAGTAAATACATATAAGATTTTCCACACAGTTAAAGAGATCGTAACATGAAATTTAAACGTTGAAAATCTCAGGACAGTAACCCTTATATACGAGTATGTATACTGTATCTTTCGTAATACTACCAAGAGTATATTAAAGAAACACTAAGCTATGCGGTGAGATATTTTTATTAAATTCCACTAGAGGCCATTTCGTCGCATTCAGTTCCAATGCAAATGGCCCTGCACTGAGTATGCGCCAGACAGATATTGCACCAGCCTCTTTATTTATTGTTAATACGATCCCTATGTTGTTATTAGACGTTTAAAACAGAGCCCATGTGGGTTATTGCACTACTATACAATGAAAAGTAATTTAACACCATTGATGATAATTTCTTTTATATATTTTTTTATTATAATACAATTATATTTATAATCATTTGTTATTTTCTGTCGCAATCCTGAGGATAAGCAGGAGCATTCATAAATGTGCTACTAGTGAATTATAGCTTTCCTTTTTTGTTAAAATAGCTATTTTATAATGGGTAATAATAATGTTATCATGATTTACTAATTAGGTACTCATTAGTGAATTTGTATACATACATTGTATGTTTGTAATTATGTAGGGTTTTTTGTATAGACCGTCTGGCTTGCTCAAATTTGAAAATCTGTCGTCAATCACATATAGCTGTGTCACGCCAGGCTTCAGCTACACTTGAGGTAAAGTCCTTTTATATAGCCTTAGCATGTTACAACCATAGGCCTCATCATCACTTTACATTAGGTAAGAATGCGGTTAAACACTAAGACTAGAAATAATAAAAAAAAACGTTTATTCTTTTTTGAAAATCTATTAAATGAGACTACAAATTAATTATAATCTATTTATTTGACAATATTCTTTTTTATATGAAGGTACTTTAAGGTATGTCAAAATAGTTTTTATATTATTAATCTCATCTGCAGTTACAATATAATTTGTCACCATCGATATTATCTTGCGATGTGCCATTAACTTTAGTGAATTGATTTATCCAAGCAAAGCTTACACCTTTGTGTATAAGAAGTCCAAAATTTCTAAAGCTTCAGATTTTTCGGTTAGTTGAACAAAAATCACCACTATTGTATTGCTAAGCATTGTTTAAGAAAAAAATGGCAGATGTTGTTATCAAGTACAGTCCGAACAAATGGAGGACTGTCCATCTTTTGTTACGAAAACTAAGCATTGACAATATTCCTCGAATTACAAAATATTTGGTTATTTGTTAAAGTCCTATTAAGTATTGTCACCGCGGCGATGATTTTGCAAAAATAAGCGGGAAAGAATTTATCAATTCTAAACTTTAACTCTAAATAGATAAAGTTTCAAGCAGTTGATTCTATAAATTTGCAGGTTTGTAATTGTTGTTCGACGCAACGAAGACGTCCGCAGTTGAATAAGATGTCGATAAATTAAATTCGTTTCCGCCGCTTGAATTCTAAACTTAATTTGTTTTCTGTTACGCACAATAGATCTCTTTTTCTGAAAGTTATTCATGTTCAAAAAATTAAATGACTCGTAAGTGACTATCAAAATCTTATTAATATAGAATTTGTACAGTTTTCAATTTCTTAAGAGTTTAGAATTATTGTTGATTTTTTTTTGAAATCTGAGCTTGGCATATTGACTGTACTATACCTTGATGGTAAGCACAGTACAGTCCAAATACAACGACAACCACCGAGAGATCAAAATCCATCCGTGGTCATCGCTGTCATGCCGGCCTGCACAAATATCTCTTCACATTATGCTTGAAGGTCCCGATATCATAAGAAGGAGGGAACACAAGTTATACAGAATAAATTATATTAGAAAATAAATAATTTTATTGAATGTCATCATATTGAACAACTGTAAAACTTGTATAAAATAATATACTTATATACCTTGATATTCCGATTATATGATTATATTTTTACCTTAAAGTTGTTTATGAATTAAAAGAGGTATTTACCAATACCGCGAAACAGAAACAACTCATAAACATAAAGATTTCTAAAGTTTGTACTAGATTAAATAAAAATAACATAACAGCAGTTTCCTATCCCTTATCGAACATAAACAGAATATTTCTAATAAATTTCCATAGATAACAGTGACCTATCAAAATACAATCTTCAATAGAAAATGTGTCTCATGCGTATGATACAGTATTAAAACACTCTACTATAATACAAAAGTATTATTTATGTATTATTATCCAACTGAATACTTCCATCGAAACCCATGCAAAAGACAATAACTAATAATTTTTTTCCTTGTTAAGAGACACCGAGATATGAAAATAAAAATACTCAATAGGCATTCGGTAGAGGGCAACCCAACACTGTGTAAATAATGATAAAAGTATTTGCTCTTTCGAGACGTACAAAGATCAAAGTAAACACTTTGATACGCCTACCGAGTCGTTGTACTCGGCTGATACGCAAGTAGTTTAACGTTTGATTTCGTTTGTTGGAATTGTTTGCTTTGTTATAACCACGCCTGTTATGGTTAAACGATTACCTTAGATTCTCACATTCAACTTCCTTGCAACTGCATTGCAACTCCCTTCTTTTGTAGGTTATGAAATGAATAATTGATTTTGGAAACGACTGTGTTCTACATGCCCTGCTATCAACGTTCTTTAGTTTATCGAATTTGTGGATCTTTGCGTTTTTTTTTCATTATAGGTTTTGGCATAGTGGCCACAATCTCACCTGATGTTAAGTGACGACGTGTCCCAAGATGGTAACACGCTAAACCTAGTTGGAAGACTGGCTCTCAAGTGCAGCTGCCGGAACACACCTATAGGTGTTTGGCGACAGATGTTCAACTTGAGGGTGGTAGCTAGCCAGGCGGGCATTAGAAAAAGCCCTACCACCATGCTATGGTTTCCTCACGTTGCTTTCCTTCACTGAAAGCTCAGGGTCATTGTAGGGATTCGAACTCACGTCACTCGACGCGAAGTCGTACACGCTACCACCAAGCCATCATCGCTTCAATTAGCTTTAGCATATATAGAACACAAAATACGTAAGAAAAAATCAAAATATGTTTATATTCTATTATTACAATGTAGTTAAAAATTGTACTATCTTGGCTTGCCAAAATAAATCATATGAGCGTAAACTCGACAGTTTGCTAGTATCCACTGAAGAGTTCCACTATCCACTTCCTGGTTCCATCAACAGACCCTCGTTACCAAGCCCAATCTATTAGACTTGTCAAAATAAATCATATGAGTCCAAACTCGAGGGGTTTACTAGTAGCCACTGATGTGTTCCACTATACACCACCTAACTCCATCATCAGTGCAGCTCCAAGATACTAAATTATAGTGTTGTCATGTGAACTACATATACATACAAAGTTTTATTTCGAAACGAAAATTAGAAGGTTAAAATTGACATTTTATTACATTGTTTGTTAGTTAGTTACAAGTGAAGCTAATATAAGCGTGTTAATTATTGACAATTCTTATAGATTTTTTGTTTTGCTCCTTACCATTAGTAAAGATCAAGCTAAAGTCGTATTTTGAAGCTTAAATTACTTCGCAATTTAATGTAATTTCATGTTATTGTGCGCTTACAATTTCTTCACTTTTTTCACTATTTAAGGCGCACGCCACTTTTTCATTTTCGTTTAAATACACGGTGAGTTATTTATTGTGACGTCTGGTTTGTAAACCAAATAATAAAAAAAATGTTTTCAAATAACTACTACAAAACACGTAATATAAACTATAAAACGCTGGTGCGGTTTTTGGTGCTAACAAAATTTGCATCTTATCAAAATTACTACAATTAAAAAAAAAATGATAAACTAAAAAATAAAAAAATATAAATGATAATAAAAGTAGTATGTAATTACAAATTTAAAAAAGTGATATAATTTAAGGTTAATGTAAGCAACAGAAAGTTTTCTCAACAGCTGTAGTTTTATGTTAACAAAATTATCTAGTGGGTTATAAATAATATAGCCAGTCCTGATAAACAATAAACTGCAATTAGCGTCAAAGCAATCCAAGTTAGGCACGACATCGGCCCCCGATTCCTGTGACCCCAATACCTCCGTCTATCGAATTTCACATACAATTTACGTTTAAAAGCCTATCAGCCGAAGCTAATGTTTTCACTAAGTGACTCATTTCAATCGTGCCATATATTTCGTCTACAACACATTACTTGCGTAAATATTTTTCTTTTGATGTTGTCTTATATTTTTATTAAATCATTATGTTTTTTTGCATTATTTAGTCAAGTTAAAGCAAATCTTAATACAGCTTTTTCCACCAATCCATCCGTTATTCCTAAAACCTTGTTTATAATTCATATTATATAAGTTATTTTGTTTTAGTTCACATAAACTTAAAATCTGTTCTGTCGCTGCACGGTAATTTGTTTTTTCTTGTTATTTTGGGATTATTTTTTAGTCTTTAAAGAAATAAAATGTATTTGCTTAGCTATGGGTAGCAAATGTTAGGAAAACCATCGCTGTGTATGGAAAAGTGTTTGTCCAAAAACGTCAAATTAGGGTGGCGCACGGTACCAAGTGGGTAAATTTTAAAGAAAGTGCTTTATTTTATTTTTGCCCACAAACTTTTCTTTTATTTTTCAATCGTTTTTTGTCGTTCAATTATTTTTTAAGTTTTACAACAGTGAAACTATAAAAACATGAAAAAGTATCATTCACTCTTGCTACTCTAGCGCCATTTTGGTGAGTTTTTTAATTATAATTTGCTACTTACAACTGGACACTTCAACTTGTCTCCCATACAAAATGGTTCTCTTTATCTCTACGCTCCATATATTTAGTAGTTTAACTTCTTACTTATTAAATTTATGTAAATAGCTTTTCACTACGTAATTTTTCGAACTCGAATCAATTTTCATTATAATGTAATAATCAATAATCAATACATAATAACCTACCCGTTAGTACCACACATAATTTTTCACGATGGAATCTTATATTGGAGGGTGCCCGAATAAAGGTTAAAATATTAGGAGCGATGACCAAACTATCCGTTGGTATACTACACAAACAATTCTACACGATCATCTTCACCTCTCGAAAGTAGGTGCAAGGTGGGAACGGCGAATGCTCACGGTGCTTCAGAAAGAAGTGCGAATTGATTGACTCCAAAAATAACTGATTATAAATTGTAAATAAATACGTATATAAGTATTAATAATTTTATTGACTGTCCTGCTCTTTGCCTTGAAGTAATTAAAACATTATTTTCAATTTTTTAGTTTAAGTTTGTACATTGTATTGAAGTCTGATTTTATTTAATTTTTCTATAAGATAACTTTATTGTAATTTTAAAGATTTATTTTCCAAAAAACTTATAGGCTATATTTTTTAAAGTTATGTAACAAAACGGGAAAGATCAGAGATGATAAAAAAAAAAAACAACTCGGAAGAAAAATCAATGACAGCACACTTTCTTGCAATAAACTGACAAAACCGTTCAATTTAGGATAACAGAAATAAAATGGAAATGGGTGATAAAGAAATCTCTTCTTTTATTATAGACTATACATTTGTGTAGCCTAGAAAGATCTTAAAATGTCAGTTATACCCCATATAACTAATAATATTTAAACGACAATAAGTGATTACTGTTACAAATAAAAACAAAAATGTTTTTTGTGGTCTGTATATGTGAAATTACAAAGATTACGAATTGATCAATATTCAATATTATATAATATATGGCAAAAATTATGCTAGTAAGAAGTAGAATAGGTTGCGGGATTTCCAGAAAGTACCCTATAGGTTTTGATAATCGGTCATTGATTGGAACAATTAGAATGGAGAGTCATACCTCTTTACTGTATTTACCTAGTTTTTTTTAAAGCGGTATGAAGCCATAGATTAATTATTCGGTATTTCAACTTTATACCTCACCATGATATAAATTTGTGGTTCAATCATTCTTCATGGGATTTAAAATACTTTATTTTTGCATTTATTCCTTATGTTAAATGCACTTCCTTCGTGCCAAATTTCAAGAATATAGGGCTGCGGGAAGTGCTCTATAGATTTTGAAAAATGGTCAGTTATTGTGATTTTTAGGTTTAATGTAAAAGCCTGTATCTCTTTACTGCGTTAACGTAGAGATTTTTTTAACAGCTGTATGATATATATGTGTTAGTATTCGATATTAATTACAACTTAGTAGATGCTGTTTTCAGATTTATTCCTTAACTTTAACCTAAAACCTAAAACCTCTCTTCGTACCCAATTTCAAGACTGTAGGCCTCTCGTTAGTACCCTTTAAGTTTTGATAATCGAAGCGGGAATTTAACTGTAAAGAGCCGTACCTTTTTATTGCGCTAATCTAGAAATAAGATTTACAGTTGTATGGGTTCTTAGACTTTAGTGTACAATATTACTTTCAAATTTATATACAAGTCGTTTTAGAGAAAAGGGTCTTGATCAAGGACAGATAGATGGACAGACGGACAACAAAGCGATCCTATAAGGGTTCCGTTTTTTTTCCTTATAAGGTACAGGTCCCTAAACGAAATATATTAAAAGTTATATTAATATATTATATTTGAATTAGAAATAAATGATATAAACAATGTGAGTTGTACTTTCTCATAAAATTAAAGACGCAAACCATTTATCATGAAAGACATCGATAAAAAATATCTTTGCGGAAACGTTTGGCCTCGCTTCCCGTTGGATTGTGTTACTATTCAATCAACACATCTTTGTTCGATTGATGTTAAGGGAGCGAGGGACCAAAACAAATTGCCAAATATAGGTGTATTTACTTACGTGTATCGCTTACGGGTCGTACATCACTGGAAGTATCGCTTACAGACAAATTAACGGATGGAAAATATTTGCACTAATATTATGTCGAGTAATTTCGTTCACCTTTATTTACCCTCCTACTACTATACCGGTTCCGTCATTTGTTTTATTGTTACTTAATGTACTAGCTTTAGAAATGTGTTCTGTCTTACTATTGATAAATAACTTCCTTTATAGTGCATGAAGATATAGTAAATATATATCAACACGGAAAACTTTTAAACAATTGGTATAGATAATATAATATTACTCGCAAAATATCCTTTTAAAACAATATTTATATGCCTGTGTTATTTACAGTATCAATCTATATTAAAATGCAGCGTTTTAATCTGCAAATTGAGTTCCATGAGCACCTATACAAGACTTTTACTGTAGTTGTGAGTGGTCTACTTTCAATGTTCTTCAGGGTTTGAAATGTTAATGGCTCTTTAGAAGAACAATTTTTTTAATCGTTGTGCTAACAAAACTCTCTGGGCCTCGAGTGAAAACCAGCGCTCATCAAAGGAGTCATCATCAAAATGCTGCGGCTTTACTCAAGATCATTTTGCGTAGATAAAAAAGTATGATGGATGATGATGTTTTGTAGAAATGTAAATGTATATCTAAAACGTCATTATTTATCCATTGTATCTTATAAACTATATGCTATTACAAGTATACTATTTAAACTATTGTACTATATATAGCTATATACTATATAACTATTACAGTAGCTCATTGAAATAAGGTCAAAGTTTTAAAATTGTAAAAATATTTATAACTTTCGACTTGAAAAACTTACAAAATAAAAATAAACATAGCTTGTGCCGGGACAAGGTTATATTTCGATCGTGCAACAGCGAGAATCATAAGAGTGTCACGGCTTCTGATTTACGACACCTCTCGCTGAGACCATGCTTACTTCATACCAACAAATCATACACTGGATTGGAACTTGTGTCGCTATGATTCACGGGTAAGACCACTAAAATTCCACATTTATACCTCAAAAATAAATTGAATTGAAATTTTATTGAATATTAAGTTAACTTTAATATTCGATCGTCAGTTCTATTCCTAAGAAATTTTCTAAAGCGTCTATTTGTAGTGGTTTTATATTCGAGTGCGAAGCATGAGACGCCCCATTGCTTTCGAATCATGAATCAATATAAATAACAAGTCAGTTAATTGAAAATAACTTTAAACGTTAAATACGAATTTGCTGAATATCTATTATAATCATTTATAATTGAAAGCAGTGTTACAGTGGAACATTATTTATGATTTGTTATCACATAAATTAATAAAATTTAAATAACATTTTAGCTGCAAATTGTCATGAATAATTATTTTAAACTGCCACTTAAGTCTAGCAATTCGTAGAGCTATGATATTTACTTTGGTTCTTATACAGATCTCCTCATTTCTGATTTGATCGCGCAAAGAAACTCCAAGCATAGTCACAACCAGGTGTCGGTTGCTTAATCGCCACGACAAAATACACACTTGGTCTTGTTAAAATCTGCTCCATCACTTCATACTTATTCTGCTCAGATATCTAATTGTGTGATCTTAATTAAATAGTTGCCGGTACGCGAGCATTCAAATCGGTATCTTGTCGTATTTAATTAATTTGTGCTACTAATACTGCCGATACAGTGACCAGCCTTCAATCAAACTCGAAGGTGATTCAATTTAAGCCTATCAAACACCCGATGCTAAAATTAGACGAGCTTACAAAGATTAAACGCTCAGATTATTAAGAATATACTTTGTTTTTTTTTTTCGTTATAATAAATAATTCCATTATATTTTGATTTACATGAAATGTTGCTAGGATGAAATGAAACTAATAATTTTGGTGATATCTTATTAATACAGTTAGTATTTAGTTTTTTTTTTATATATATGGTAATGATCATAATTAAATAGGTACGAGTGGTGGAATAAGATTTCTGAGCCTCGGCACATACCAACAACATTATAGAAATTCACATACATTCATTAATTTGAATTTAATATATGACATTATCAGCAGATGGCGACGGTAAATATTATGATGGAGTTGGAATTTTTGATAAATGTTTTTGTAGTACCACCATGTAGTAGAAAAATACAGAAGTTATTTATTTATTCATTCATTATGTTGTTCAGTTCCATTCATTTACAAATTTTTCATTCATTCATTTATTAAATCATTATTTTTATTCATTTACAGTCCGTTACAGGTATGCACAACTTATGTTATACGAGTATTTTATAGCCGCACAATCACAACAAAATATTTAACTCTTTTACTATACCAGTGACCAAAATTGTAATTTATGGCGTTGGGGAGTTTGCCCAGTAGTTGGACATTTACAAACTATTATTAATAGATAAATTTATTCTATAAAATATACTATTATTATTATTTATATATGATTAAATTACTATGATTATAAAAATATGGTAAAATATAACTTATTTATTGCATACACAATTAAAAAAAATGAACTTTTATTAAGTACCTATAAATTTGAGCAAATTAGATGCATATTACTATAATAATTTACTATCTGTATAAGTTACTCTATGAAACCCCATTACTTCTAAATACAATCCATTAAAGCTGCGATTGATTGGGCGGGTCGCAAGAAACTTTTTATCGACCCAACGCAATCTGACATCTCAAAATATTATTGGATGCTTGATGAGGATTGGCACATTAGACACAAACTTATTTGTATATAGCATATAATAATGCCATGAATTCAAATGAAATAGTTTTTTTTGTATATACATTAAGTATTACAATATACTTTTAATAAATAATTTGCTTCAGGGTTACACAAAATAAAGCAGCAATTACCGTTTTACACAAGTTACAAGATGAAAATGAATTGACCCGCATTAAAATTTGTTATAACACTTATTATATTTTTTATGTTTAATAATGGCTACTTGGGGCTTACTTAATTATTAAGTTAGTAAAAAATGATACATATATTTATAGTTCTGATTTTAGGTCATAACCTGTATGGTAAATCGGACGCTATGCACTGCGGCACCATATATTAGCTTATGATGGGATAAATAAATGAATTAAGTATTTTAATGGAGAACCAATAATATGTTAGTCCATTAAAACTTAGGGTTTAGACCTTTTTTGTATATTGGACACATTTTCCCTAAATTGATTTACACAGCAGCATTATTTGCTTATGGATCTTTGTAATAATACCTTGTCGCGGGCAAGGGCTTGGCTGGCTTGCGTTCTTGATGTGGTAGATTGCCGTGTGTGAAAAGTAAACTTCGAGTCACACACATCCGTTTCTTTGTTGCAAGAAGTTTTTTTTGCTAAGTAACCAACAGCTGACCACAAATAGCTTCAAAAAAATTGGCCACCACCACTTTCTTATGCGCATTCTTGAACGAAAGTTTGAAACAGCTTGATCACATTTAGCCAATGTACTTGTTGTAACTGGCAGTCTATGTCAGCTGGGGTAGTGAAACTTTTTTCGTATTTTATTACACCAGCGCTTGGCAGATGTCATAGCCCAGTTTTCAAAGTTAGTTGCCACCGTGACTACATTACTGTCGTTCCTACGATAAACACATCATCAGACATCCTGTAATCACTGGAGCCCCACTGTTCTTTTCTTTTCTTTTAAGGGACAGTTTTCCATGCAGTTGGCCTGTATTGTACCAGTTGCATAATAGCCAAGCTTTATCTACAAGATGTCTCATCAAACCTAACGACGATGTAATTATTGAATTACATTGTTATACTACTTTGTCTGGCAACTTTACTAAGTCTATGAACCACATCCCCTCCTAACTCAAATTCTCTTTTGACAACTTTTGCCAGTGTACAAACTAAAATCTACAATGTAACAAGTGTGCCAACACTTATAGCCCATATTTTTAAAGTATTTTCGTAGTCTCATCCTCAACTTTCTAAATCCAATAAAATTTCATACAATGTGAAGCTGTTAAAAGCAAGCAAATACCACAATTTAGAGTCCTATATGCGTAACGTCGGATATTTCGACCGCCATCAAAATTAAACGCTCAGAAACTATAGTAATATTTTTGCGTTAGAATTAAGCTTATATTTGCTTAGCAACATGTGATTTCCACAAATAAAACAAATATTTCATCGTTTATTATGAAAATTTATATGTAAAAGAAATAATATAATTCTTAACTTTTTCGCAAAATAGACTGAACGTGACTCGCCATTTTGCAGAAACCACAAATAACAAGTGAGATATTTCATTAATTCAATGAACACAACGTTGATAGTACACAAAAAATATTAAAAATTCGTTGTACAACTCAAAACTACCATAAAAATATTTTTTGGTACAAAAAAATAATAATTTACTAACGTCCGATTTATCGAATTTTATGTTGTAATGGGTTAAAAGACTGAATAATATTTTACCCAGTATTATATTTTGGATTGTACTTTATAACTCTAAGTAAAAATAATAATCGAGAAGTATGTCTAAAGTATTAAGAGATTATTGTGAGTAAAAAAAGTAAATGAGTTTTTAGAAAAATCATATTTTTGTAAGAAATTGTAAATATATTCGTAGATAGATTCTCTTCGTAGAGCATAAATCTACACTCTATAAACAAGTTATTAAAAGCGTCATCCGGCGATGTTTCAGGAATGCAATTTGCAATGATTTGCACCCATTAAGCGCCCGAGTCTAGACAGAAAATTCCTTTCACATTGCGCAACTCATCTTGGTGACAATCGTTAGAGTTAGCATTGAAAATGGTTGAAATATTTGAATTGATTTCGTCTTAATTGTGATTGATTATTTTTCATTTGATTGCATCTGTTGTATTAATATACTCCATAAAATTAGGATCTTATTTTTCAAGTATTATTTATATTTATTTCTTTTCATAACATTCTCACCTAATTTTAATTAACTGATTAAGTAGAAGATAACAAAAAAGTGTATTAATCCACTCTTGCTTCAACAAATTCATTCGTTAATATATTTATCTGTAAGATAACAGATTATGTACATACTTAATTTTAATAGTTTTATTTCTTTATACTATCTCCTGAATATGTCGAGTGTTGCATGATATATTTAAATAAATTCGCATATAGGAAACATTTTCCTTGAAAGGGGTCGAAAACTTGATGGATTATTAAAACGTTCGTTTTGACGTTAATACATTTCTTGTGTAGGGTGTATTTTGACGACGTTATTAAATACATGAAATGCACTTTTTTCTAATGACAGCCGCTTTATAGTTGAACGCGGATTGTATAATAACCGGGGACGTTGGGGTGCTAATGTGTGTTAAATGACTTGTATTATTGGCTCGCTTCAAACTTATAGAATTGTGTTGAGAATTTGTATCGTAACGCAAACCTTGACATAATAGTGATATTTTATTTACAGATAATTTATATAGGAATGAACCGGTTTTTAAATAATTATTGTGATAATGGTAGTATGTTTCTTTGATAATATTTGTTTTGGCTGTTATTGTGAAGGAAGGATTATTAGGGATTTTTGATTGACAAAGGCGTTAAATTACGGAATATTATTTTGATTATTATGAAGTTTTATGTAACGTTTTTAAAAAACGTTTAAAATACTTTCTTTAAAATTTAAAAATAGTACTTGCTTTTATTGGTAATATCCAACTGCATTTATTAGCGGCACGCTATTATGGCTGTTTTGACATTTGTCTGCTCATGAAATTTCATATAAATGAATAAATACGTTTGATGAAGTGAATTTTTGTTCTTTATTGTCAATAGTGACGTGTAGTTAGTCATAAAATTAATCAAATGTATAATTTTAGGACACAAAATTAATTTATTATACTGATTTCTAACACGAGCAAATCATTTCACGTTTTTACTAACAAAAAAGCAACCCATTTGACAGAATTTGTAGTGAATTATAATTATTAATGTACTTATTTACCACACAAATTGGAATTTATATTACACAAAATTCGAAATTTTTAAAAATGATATCTAATGCGATCGTCACATATAAGAAAGCTCGCCAGCACAACTATTAACTCCGGCAAACTTGCATCAATTCTCAATGCAAACTTATAGATGCTACTCGCAAATGATTTTTTTTCTAACATTAATTGCCATTTCACGGTATCATTGTAATGTGTCAAAACGGCCATCTTAGCGTGCCGCTACTGTAAATGGTCGACAACCACGAAGCGTAACTGAGAAAAAGAGTCTTCAAATCAAAAGTCACTGGTAGAAATTACTTTTTGTAAATATAAATTTGCTCAGTGTGAAATTGATGAAAATATAGAAAACATAGTAAATAGAGCTGAGTAGCTTATTTTGGTTGTAGCTAAAAATTAAATGAAAGCAAGTGTTAACTTTATGCGTTGTGCAAACTCTGTAAAAATAACTTATTGTAGTGAAACAAACGTATTTTTATATACATAGCCACTGATAATTTTACATCCTTAAATATAAAACTATAAGGAATAAAATAATAATCTATAATTGAAAACCAGTTGCAGCAAGTTGCTACATGCATTCTAGTTCGCATCACAAGCATCGTCGCTCACTGTATCGTTTAGATCTACACGCCCACAACTGTCAAGTGAACAAAATAAATATGTTATTACTAATGCGCGCTATAGGTTGAATCAGATAAGTGGTAATCTCTGTTACAATTAAAAAGTTTCGGGGTTCAAGATCCGAAGTGATTCGTTATTCTGATGGCCGGCACTTAGATGGTGATTCGACAAAAAATAAATTCGTCTGCGGTGTTATTGTTGAATAATGCGTCGTTGGTTCGGCGTCGATTTTTTTGTATTTTTTTCTCTAATACTTTATATACCTTTAGAAGGTTTTGTATATACTGTATAATATATACACATATAACACCAAACACATATTGTTGACTGCATCAAACCATCGTCTTAGTTGGATATTATGGTTGCAAATGTTATTTTCCGCTTGCATTTTGTAGTAGTATCTACAACTGATAGTCACTTTCTATGTATTGTTGAATTGTATGTACTTGTTGATAGCTAATCTTTTAATAAATGTATACTTAATCCATGCGCGTTTATTACGCAGTAAGTATTTTTTCATAGCATTATTTTATTTTTACTCATATTATTGATAAATCTTCAGCCTATCAATTGAGAAATGACACAAATTTCTCGTGTAAAAAGTTTCATGAAAATCGGTTAACAGTTTTGATAACAATTCCTAAATGTATTATTGACAATTCTTATAGTCTATCAATTATGGATTAACGTATGCTTCCGGTATACAAAATTTGATCAGAATCGGTTGAAGATTGATGTTTTTTTTTACTATTTCTAAATGAATTATTGAAAATTCGTATAGCTTATCAAATGACCAGTAACATAAGGTTCCTGTGTACCAAATTTCATAAGAATTGGTCAAGCCGATTTTAGTTAAATCCGGATATACAAACAGACAGACAGACAGAGTGAAAAACTGCATGTACAGACAGAAGTACAGATTTATAATAATAAAAAAAACAATAACCAAATTAATATACACGTAACGCAAGCTGATTGTGGACTTAGATACTAGAAAAATTGCTTTTTGTATAAATAAGATATAAAATCTCCAGCGTAATTAAAAATCGAATAACATAGATTAATAGAAAAAATAACCTTCAGCTACCTTTTAAATAACGAAAAATCACAGTACAAAAAATGCTTTCAACCATTTAATATGCAGGCCCTTTAAACCATAAATATAAAACGCAGCGATGAAAATTTATTATCACTTTCTCGCTTCATAAACAGGACAATAGATAAACAATAATGGAGAAAATTTGCATTCACTGCGAGCATTTTTCTACCATCTTCCTCCGGAGACGACGCAGCAGACGCGCTTCATTAAACACCAAATTATCAACACTCCATCCCCAACGTGCAAAGAAATATCGCCGTTAAGGACCTGATGCAAAACCGCTCAAATTTATTTAAAAAAAATGCTCGTTATACTTTGCAAATAAGAGTCCGTTTTGAATGCAGCTGCTTAGAATGCATGCGGTTATTAAGAAGTGCGTCGGGTCATAATTCTTACACACAGAGTACTAGTCCTAGTAAAGGAATATGAACTCTTTTCTAGTGCTAATAAGATTTAACAATTATCATTGTAAAGAAAAAATATTCTCTCCACAATACAGCATACCATACCTTGCATTTGATTGTTTTGATTTTGGATCGCGCGTTGTTGTGCAGCTGTGTATGTTGATATTAAACATTTTTATTAACGCCAAAGTTTCAAACGAACCTACCCCAATAAATATGCAGATATTCAGCCGACATATTGTGTGGACTAATTGCAACGTCCATTTTATTGAAGCGGCATATAGATTGTTGCACAGAGCTGCGTGATTTATTATTCTCAAGTGAAACACGAAAGTTGATTAAATTGTTTTAATACATCAAAATACATTTTAGATAAGTAAAACTAAATAGGACTAATTTAGAGTTGATGAAGAAAAACTACAATTTTCGTTTTTTGTTTTGTGTAAGCGTGGTTATTATTAAAAGTATGGTTACGAATATGGTAGTTACGAATTATGAATGACCATACAACTAATGAAATGTTATGTACATTTCATTGATTCGTTATCATCTCATGCCGAGTTAATCTAACATCCCAATTAACTACAGTCATTTGGGAAAATACATGGTCTTTTCATTTTTAAATTCCTTTTTATAAACATACTATACACAATTTAATTGTTTGTAGAAAAGGCATAACTTAAAGAAATCTATAACACTAAGCATGCTGAAATTTTAGCTCCATAGTTTATGCTGTTTGTAATATATTATTTAGCAACAATAGTGGAGGAGTAGTAATGCTGTCAAGTCCAACAGCATGAAAACCAATTAGCGGATTGTTGAATATTTTTATATTTGATACAGGTACTTCTGCGCGCCACATTGTAATTTACAGTTTAAATTACGCCGTGGCATTTTCCAATAGGAATTCTTACGACGAATGTTGTGTATTCGTCTAGAAGGAGTCTTCTTTCTTCTTGAACTGTGCTTCAGGTAAAATTAAATACAACGCAGTTGTTTTCTTCAGATCTTTTTATATCAAGAAATATGTTTATTTTTCCTATCATAATTTATTTAATAAGAATATCAATACAGCGACCAGAGTGATTTTTTGTGTTAAAAATTAACATTCTCCTTTCAAGTTTTAACATAATCATAAACATAATAATATAGAAGATTTGGTGAAATGCGTTTCGAGACTCATATCACCAGAAATTATATGACTATACGCGCTTCAAACGAAACTAAACCTACACGTTTATATAATCACGTTACTTCGAGCGAATGAACGCGTGAATATACTGCACAAAGAACAAAACTGCCATCAACTAGCATTTAAAACGAGACCGTTCACTGAAACTGCATTGTGTATCGTTAGCCATCGCCTGAAACCACTCTTTTCAAATTTCTCTATAAATTTGACTTTTTGTCGTGTTTGTTCTACCTGTAATACAATATTTATTGCACTTTTGTCTGAACGTGGATACTACATGGAAAGTTCTACAGCGAAATGACGTAATACAAAAAGTAATATTCTGATATATTTTGACTGACTGAACTGTGATAGACGAGTTTCCATTGATTCATTAATTTTTTATCCGTAACTGGATTTCATCGTTTAAACTGTGTTCGTTAGTGATTGTCTGTTTGATTTTTGATTTATCTGTGTCGTGTGGGACGCGGTGCGAATCAATCTCTACGCGTGCTGCTATCCTGCTTTAAAAATAATATAATAAGTATGTACTGTAAAAATAATTTTTATTAGTAGTGACATTTGTAGTTCTATTTTTGTTTCGATGTATTGTTCAGTATCTGGATTATTAAATGTCGTTATAGAACTTGAGATTATTTTTATTTCAATAAATATTATATTATGTAATTCATAATTATTTACACCTTACTGAGCTTACCTATAATTTGAACCACATTGACATAATTATGTTATTGCGAGTAATACCGTCTAAATTCTAAATAATGAAGTGTTTGACTCCGACGATCTCCACTACAGCCAAGCCGAACTAATTTATAACGAAATTTACTCATATGTTCCTGTATATGTAATGACAAAACAAACACGAAATATAAATATATACCTAAATAAAATAAAAACATACATAATACGAATATACTTTTACATTTTCGTACTTTGTCAACTCACATCAGATTAATGATCTTGTAACTTGAAAGCTGAACCGCTTGTTGAGTATTAAAACGTAACCGCACGGTGCGACACGGTGTCCTTTGCAAATTAAAAAGGGGCATACCGCGTATGGTTTACGAGGGCAAACGTTCTAATTACTCAAAAAAAAAAAAAACATATTTACTGAGTTTACAAAAGTGCGTACAAGTAATACTCATTAAAACCAACCACGAATTGAAGTTGCCGGTAATAAACATTTATATAACGAACTTATTATAAGAGTGCAAATCCTCGGGTGAAGCTGTAAAAGCCGGTACAAAATTGTATAAGAAGCGTGCTGATCAATAAAACGAAAAGAAAATCACCTAAAATAGTATAAAAAAAGTAGTACGTTAAATAAACAAGAAATTAAACTAGTTTATGACATATAAATATTTTTGATGACGACAGTACTAGTATAGCGTGTCACAGTCGTTAACTTTTCCTAGACTTATGCCCGGTTCTTATACTCAAAGAATCGACTTCGCGTCGATGGACATGAGTTCGAATCCCTGTAATGAGCCTGAGCTTTCAGTGAAGGAAAACATCGTGATGAAATCATAGCATGGTGGTAGGGATTTTTCTAATGCCTGCCTGGCTAGCTACCTCGCTCAAGTTGAAAATCTGTCGCCAAGCACCAATAAATGTGTTCCGGCAGCTGCAGTTGAGGTGAGTGAGATCACCTCACATCAGGTGGGATTGTGGCCATTACGCCAAACCTATAACGATAAAAAAAGAAATAGAGATAGGTGCTAAATAAAGAAGAAGTCGAAGTAGGGACAGTATGGATCAATTCCTTCGCCTGTCTACTATATATACTACTATTCTGTCAGACTCCATCTGCCTTTTTCTAAAATCTGCGACGGGTGTCATTTCACAATAAAATTGATAACGTAAGTATATTATTTGTCTATACGTATAGTTCTGTAAAAATATAGTAATTATAAAAATTGTATATTATTTGTATTGTATATTAATCTATATTGTAAAAATATAGATAAAAGACTCTGTAAATTAAGTTCCTATTAATTTAACTGTAACTAATTCATTTGGAGATGAAGGAGTAAATCGCTAGGTTACAGGTATGATAAAGCAACACACTGTTTTATATATATATATATTTACATCATAAGTTTTTTAACATTTTGTTTTAAATAAGGAAAATACTCTATATATTGACTAGTTGATTTTCTTACTTAAATTACGCTTCATTTAGCTACGCTAACCTAATATTACGCTTAAAAATGTTCAATCCGCTATAGGTAAATTTAAAATCCGACTAACTTCATCAATATTAACTAACTTTTTATTACATTAATATATATATTTTTTTAAGCTTGTTTGTTACTTGTCATAATCAAGGGATTACAGTATACATTCATTTGAATGTTTCTCATATACTAAGGTTAATTTAGAAGGAGTCATCAATAAACTAATTTTATAGATTAGAAAATTTAGTTATAAACCTATATACATTAAATTTTCTACAAAACTATTTGATTAAGAAATACAACATCACAGTGCCATCAATAACGTTTTAATAAGGCACCACTTTATCGTCGGTTTACACGCAAGTTCTGACTTAAAAGCGACAAGTATTATGATATGCAAATTGTGTTTTAAGGTTCCCTTTAAAAAGTTTTATATAAGTTCATAATGAAATTTATAAAACTAAATAAAAACTCTTTGAAACAAGCTTTATGAACTCATAAGGTGTTGAAGAATAGTCAATAGAATATTATTTGTGTGCGTTAATTCGGGCCTTGACATTTACAAACTAATTTGGTATAATTCACTGAATGTAAAATTACTTTTAATGGTACGTATTTATTTAGAAAATAAACTTCTATTTCTATGCATCTAGACGGTTAATACAAACAGTATAGTATGTTTTACTTGGTTACAATTATTTATTGTATATGAAATATATTTAACTTCTTTTCATTAGGCGCGTGCCACAAGTCACGATATTTTTATGAAGGGACTGGACGTAGATGATCTCTAAAATAATATTTTTACTAAATATGATAATAGTTTATGATATATATACGGCGGAACTCGTTAAAAACTAGTTCAAAACACCCACTTGGCCGGTATTTCATCCAACATTTATAAGAATTTATGACATTAACGGCGTTTTACGGTCCTATGCCGTGACATATAGCGATAAACTGGATCTATATGCATAACAACGTGTTTATTGTATTTAAAATTACTATCACATCCGAACGCGTGTTAATATTGAACAATATTTTTTAATATTATGATCTTAACTCATTTTAATAATGATTTTATTAAAATTGTAATTTGTATAACGCTGTTCAGCGTGCTGGGAACTTCATTTGGACTACTTTTATATGACAACCTATGGTATTGTAATATATTTTGTAAAGAACATGGTGTAGTGGGCTATTTATTTTCTAAATAGATTTTTAAAGAGAAAAACGAAACTGATATTATTTGCAAAAAAGAAATTTTTATCATCCATTGAAGACCCATCCAAACTCTAAGTCTGTTCTGCAGACAACAATCCACTTAGTCTCGCATATAAGTCTCAGTATTTAAGTAGAGAATTTTATTAATACACCGTTTTGTATAAGTATTGTTTAAAATATTTGACTAAATGCACAGGAGTTGGTTTTAATTAGGATATATTATTCTGTGTTTATGTTCGTTGTAGATTAGTATGATCAAAATATAAAAATGAAAGACACATATTATGCTTTATAAATAATATCTTATTAAAAAATCAAAATATTTATATATTAATTCTTCTTATACATATATATTTTGTACGTGTTACGTCATGAGAAAATTTTGTATCTTTATGAATGCGCGCACGGAGGAGTGTGGAGTTAGCATAGTAATATTTTATATAGAGAAGGAGTTTAGGAAGCTAAAATATTTTATATATAATATGTGTTACAAATATATTAAATTAAGTTATATAAAACATTTACTGTTAGTGTTTATACTGCAAATGTTAAACAGTCGTACCGAGTAGAGATAGACTCCCAAGAATTTTAAAATATTACAAAAAAATAATGACTGAATGATTAACTGAATGTTGTGATTTTAATATTGACATATGTTTTTACAAAATAACCTCAATACCGTTCAAACTTAATTTTTTTATGAATTACTTTCGAATTTCGACCAATCACTAGTACTAATAAATACTTTCAACAGCATATTTCTTTCAGTATCACATTTATAAAAACAAATACTAATTTTAGTACTGTAATAATAAAGAACCTTGTACACCGTGCCCCATGACACGGGAAACCTTTGTAACTTATAAGTTCCTCGATTCGATAGATATTTCATCGATAAGTAAGCATGGGACCGAGATAACAGATGATATTCAAATTAAATATCATTGACATTTTAAGATTACGAACAACGACGATACAATGTCGAGAAGTGGATGGAAAGGCCATTGTAAAGGTTAATATGGATATGCACTTCTGCGGTAACGATAAAAAACTTAAAAGATACTTAAACAACTGCCTATATTTTGGAAGTTATTTTAATTATAACAGTTTCTTTACCTGCTCTGGCTTAAATGAGATTTGGATGAATTAGCACTACCCCGCACTAGATAATTTTAGGTATTTATAAAAAACCTCAAAGCACAAAGTAGTCGTAAAGCTATTTTTAACAGCGGTTATTCACGAAAAAAGGTTTATAATATAAAGATATTATATTCTACTATACAATGTAATGAAAATATGCTTTATATTGTATCAGTTATTATTATAATCTGGTTTGCTCGGAGCTTATTTTATTCTCATATTGATTGGTTTCTTTTTTAGGGTTTCGAAGTAAATAAGAACCCTTATAGTTCCACTATGTCCGTCTGTCTGTCGGCGGCTTAGCTCAGAGTTTTTTGGTACTAGAAAGCTGTAATTTGGTATGGGTATACGTATTTATTACGCCGACAAAGAGGTAAAATAAAAATTTGAAAAAAAAAGTTTAGTGTTCCTCCCCAACATGTAAAGTGGGATTGTTTTTTCTCGTTTATCCCATCGTGTAAACCATTGTTCAATTCAAGGATCCGTTTGCGAAATATTAAGCTTTAAAGCGAAAATTTTTGTTAGAGTCAAGTGTCTCGTTCCCCTGCCAGCTAAATGGTTGTTTTTGGATATGTGAAAAAATTCAAGGTAGTAGTATACATAATTAAGTTTAAAGGATAATGACACAGGTATGTAGGCTTTACAATTTAACGAGTAATAATTAATCAACTTATAACATATACTTGGAGAAGTAATTTCGTACAAATTCCACTGAAGATTACTTAAAGCTCCCCTTCTAGGCATATTGTGATGGGCAACCACGGAACCCTCGAATGGCTCGACACGCACTAGGCAATTTGTATATACAACTAAAGTGGCAAACAAGCATACCCTAGCCTTCGGTTGCTTATATCAACTGGCGCGTTTCCTACCACGAACAACCTACCCCAAGGAGCTCTGGAAACCCTACTTACCGCAGAAACACAAAACAGTTTGGCTGCGATCTTATGTAGGGTGGAGGTATTTCACCAGTCGGGCTGCCCCAGTTAGAGAGAAATCTTCAAATAAATTTCTCTGTGTCATACCTATCTTTGATTTAATGTACATCATAATTTAGTGATAAATTACCTATTTATATTATTCATGTTTAATCACTAATTATCTTTTATACCAATAAATTAAAAAAAATATTTTTTAATAAATTGGTTATTTCATAAATTAATTAATGTAAAAAGGTCAAAACGTTCCATATCATTACATCGTCCTTATACATGAGCTATCACGACAATGCACTTACGATCTCTCTGTCTCCAACAGTCGTGCTATCTTTATTTAATTTGTTACCCTTATCAAGAATTAAATGCGTTTTAGGGCCAACGATCACAAGTATTTTTTTTAATAAACATTTTTTATTAATCACCTTCACATAGTGCCGTCCTCGACCGAACGGACAGGTGATAACTTTTATGAGACCAATTTACCGTAGATATTGACCATTTTTTTGTCAATACATTTTAGTCATCCTTCGAATAGGTTACTTGTTTCGAATCAGCTTGAATTGATATTTTAGACAACATAAAAACATAATTATTTATTTTATGACACACGTAACTGAAGACAACGAAGAAAGAAAGAGCGAAACACTTAATTTTTATGGTAGTTATAATTTTCTGTAGGTTGCTAACTTATCCGAACATCCCGTGTAAGATGAGCTGGGAAATATCATTACGTATTTAAAATAAGACTTGACATTTATTGAACATTATATTAAATTACAACTTCATTGTAAAAGAAAGTAAAGAGATTCCTATCTTTAGTTAAAATTACATTTTATGCGTTTTGGTTATTTATTTGAAGCAATGATGGCTCATTGGTAGCATGTACGACTTCGCGTCGATTGACGTGAGTTCGAATCCCTAAAATGAGCCTGAGTTTGCAGTGAAGGAAAAACCATAGCACGGTAGGGCTTTTTCTACCCCGCCTGGCTCTAGCGGTAGTGGTAGGTAATTGTTTTTCGTCATCTTGTAGGATATTTTCATGGTAACGAAAGAAAAAAAAGTTTTTTTGCCCACCCTACTTGATATGTTTACTTACTATTTATTTTGTGCACTTGCAACTATCATTTCATTATCATCATTAAATCAACTGAAAAACGTCCACTACTGGACATAGGTCTCCTCAAATAACCGCCACAATGAGCAGTCTAGCGCTGTTAGCATCCAGCGGGATCCCGCAACTATGATCAGTCCCTCGGTCCACATTGTGGACTGTCTGCCGACGCTGCGTCTTCCAGTACGTGGCCGCCACTCGAAAGCTCTTCGACCTCATCGTCCATCGAGCAATTTGCCCCGCCCACTGTCACTTTAGTCTAGTAATTCGTAGAGCTATGTACTTTGTTTCTTATGCGCATCTCCTCATTTCTGATTTGATCACCTAAAGAAACTCCGAGCATAGCTCTTTCTATTACTCTTTAAGTATCTTTGAGATTTCTTATGTTGTCTATAGTTAGCGACCACGTTTCAGTGCCATAAGTCATCACTGGTAACACACACTGGTCAAAGACTTTCGTCTTGAGACATTACGGTACCTTAGGCGAGAAGATCTTAGGTAGCTTTCGAACTCTGCCCAGCCGAGTTGGATTCGACGATAGACCTATTTTTAAGTTACACCTACCTAACTGGATAGTATGCCTCAGGCTTATGATAGGACTATGTGTACTGTCATTTATTTTAATTCAATTATACAATAATAATTATATAAAATATGTCACTTAGTTTGATGTCTTAAACGAAGTAAAAAGGTCATCAATATTAAAAAGTAAAAAAAATCCTAAACGTTATTAGAATTTCAAAGAATGAATTAAGCCGTTTTCACTCCACCTTTTCAACATAATTCCTTAAGGGCGAAACTTTTGAACAGCAAGTTTATAACCGGCCTTAAATTTTTCATTGAAGTTTGATACTTTAACTCGGTATTTTATTGTTATAACTTTCACGGTGAACTTTTGAGATATTTTTAATTGCTACTTTGCCTTTCCATTACTTTAAACTTTACAGTGAGCTGTGGTAGTGAGTAATTAAAATCTAGCTTTTATTATATAACAATAACACTAGTGTTAGCGTAGGTCCATCACCTGCTAGTATCAAACAATCTCACCTGATGTTAAGTGACGATGTGGCCCAAGATGGTAACACGCTAAACCTAGTGGAAGACTGGCTCTCAAGTGCAGCTGCCGGAACACACCTATTGGTGTTTGGCGACAGATTTTCTACTCAAGGGTGGTAGCTAGCTAGGCGGGCATTAGAAAAAGCCCTACCACCATGCTCTGGTTTCCTGACGATGTTTTCCTTCACCGAAAGCTCAAGCTCATTGCAGGTATTCGAACTCAAGTCACTCGACGCGAAGTCGTACACGCTACCACTGAGCCATTATCGCTTCAAAATGCTAATTAAGATTAGCATTAGTAGATTAGTGCATTAAGATGCACTAATGACAAATTTCCACAAAATTTTAGCTTCCTCACTTGCAGATGTAGCCTAGATAATAAGAAAGATGCCTTGGTCCAATATATTTAGGTTAAACGGACTTACAAAAGGTTTTGTAACAAAAATGGACGTAGATTATATAGATTAAACACATATTTTAATGCGTTAAATAGAACATCCAATGGGTATTTAATTTTCAAATGAAGTCAATAAAATATTATTTAACACCTACAGACGGTAATTAATTTTCGTAATGTTGAATATCATTATTTTAATGAATACTTTTTATGAATGATAAACGCATTGTTGTCAAAACAATTGCAATTTATATATCTAGATGCATCTAAATGTTTAAAATATGCACACCGTTATAATAACTGTTATTAAACGAATTAAAACATATAATTTACACTAAGCATTAATATCATAAACTTTAACTTCATTAGATGAATATTTGTTTATAATTACTATATATTTTAGGCTTTATATATTTTCACACAAATTAAGTTATGTGAAAGCGTCTGTGTGAATATTTTACATGAATAACTAACTTGGAAAATAAAAATAATTTCTATACTCTATATAAATGTACACATATTATAAAACTCAACGTCTGTCTGTTGTTTGTCTGTTGTATGTGTATTTTATTTCACGCAAACTTATCTGATTTACATAAGTTTTATTTAAGTTCATTGCTATGTTACCTGGCCAGATTATAGGATATAAGTTATTTCGTTTAGAAGACTACGGACAAAAGCTAGTAATACAATATATAAATAACATTTTAATTTCTCCGTTCAACTGACTACAATATTTTAAAAAGGTAAATATTATTGGAAGGAAGTGTCATGTTTATTTTAAGTTTGTCCCTTTACTCTTTATTTAAACCAAAATTTACTAAATGGATGTTGGTATGTATGAGATTTTTTTTTATAATAACTCTACACATTGACTGTACTGTCCCTGATGGTAAGCACAGTACAATTCAAATACAACGGCGACAACTGAGAGATCGCACTCCATGGTCGCCGTTCTTATGCTGGTCTGTATAAATATATCTTCACGTTACGCTTGAAGGACCCGATGTCATATGAAGGAGGGAGCACACTGGTCGGGGGATGGTTCCACAGTTTCACGGTATGACAAAAGTTAAGACAGAGAACTTTTCAGTTAATGCCGAGATGGAGGTTACCGTAAAACCGTGACTCTGAAGCCCAGCGCGTGTAGTTCTGTTGTGGAAAGGAGAGGAGAGGATTAGATTGAACAGCTCTTCAGAATACTAACCATGATACAGACGGTAGAGCACGCTCAGCGAGGCGATGTTCCTGCGAAGCTGAAGCTGTTCGATGCAAGGGGTAACGTCTGCATCATTAACAATGCGAACAGCCCGTCTCTGCAACTTGTCCAGAGCATCGAGGAGGTACTTTGCGGATCCATTCCAGGGGTGCGAACAGTATTAAATACATGGCTGAACTTGTGGCTTATAAACTCATAACTATTTGACTAATTACCATTAAAGTTGGCTGATCTGTTTTGTCATGGGGAAAGTTTTTAAGCTATCCCTGAAATCTATAGGTCGCGCAGTAACCAAGTTGTTGACTATTAAAAAGAGCACTATTGAAAAGGGCAGAATCACGTTTGTAGAGCCAGCTAGTATAATATAGCGTAACTTGGCTAAATATGTACTTACGAAATAAATTCCATTAAATGTTGTTTAACAACACCTTCATGAACGTGTAAGAGCTATCATTATGTCAAACCAACTCACTTTACACCTTAATGGATCTCGCCAAAGACAGTTTCCACCTCACTTACTTTACTTCCGACGAAATCGATATCGTTTCACGTAAAAATCGTTGGAGGTGTCAACTCGAGTCATTTGGATTTGACAGCTTTGTCATTTGAGAGTTCGTCGGAAACCTTATTTTCTATGCGTGTTTAGTTATGTAATGTATTTGGTGTATGTTTCGACACCGATATACGTTCAGCAATCTATTGGTTTCATAGTTACCTTACCTATATACTGTTATAAGGATTCTATGTCATGTGTGGCTTATTTATTAAGTGTATACAATATACCACCAATAGGTGAAGAGACACGATTTTTGAGAAGGGGCAGTCTTTAGCTGTTGTAGCTACAGAAAAACTTTCTGAAGAGACTGTCCTTTACTTCAATTTTCAAAATTCAATTTCAAAATGACAGTTTTTTAAAACTGTACAGTCAGCAAGAAAATGGACAAATTACACAAAAAAAAAGTTTGAATCTAATCGATCCTGTTACTTATAACGATCAATAAACTCTCCGGGACCAGCTGAGGTTAGAGTAGGTATTAGAGATGTCAGAAAAAGCAAAAAAATTGCTGGTAGATGGGGAGGGTATGTACATTTTATTACCAGAAATTTTACATAGATGTTCCATAGAACAGGGGATATCTTAAAAATGAAGTCTACAAAAAGAAAACGACAGTGTGTTAGAACGACCTGCTTACCATACCAACACGTCATATTAAGTAAGATACTATTTAATTTAAGTCTGCGAATCGTGTTGTCTGGGTGCGATAGCAACAGGTTATGACTGTGACCGCACGTTCCTTATAAGTAGGCAACGACTGGTATGAAGGCAATTTTTTTAATCCGCCACGACCGCTCTCCTCTTCGGCAACTCAAGCCTAGGTTCGATCCATCGGTATGGAAACCTTGAGCCAAGCAGCCGCTCGCGCGACACAGTGACTCTACATTCACTAGCTATCACAGACACACATTACATTGCATCATACACACATGCACGCCACATAGGTACATAGGTTCTGTAAGGGACCTGTTTTGCCTAGTTAGATTGGACAAAAAATTTCACACAAATTCACATACACATGTTCCTTCCCTCCTTTCAGGGGGAACTACAACATACAATTATTAGATAAAAATAGGTACGCAAATTACTATTAAAAAAAATACAATTAAAAGATTAAATTACTGTTTAAGTATTTACAAAATAATTTCACGTCATCTATTTAATTGTAATAAACATTTATACCGTAATTTTTCCATTACGCAAATGAATTAAAATCGCTTACTTAGACTACGTTTTGTAAGACTACGTATAATGTTGAGTGGAAAAAAACATTTTTATTGATAATAAACAGCCAATTACCACCCAAACTGTGACCAATTTGGGTTACGTTACGAGTGAAAATTAAGCATACATAATTGCTTTAAATTTTGATTGTGGGTCGATGATATTTATATTAAGAAACTATGGTGCGTTACTAAATTTTTTATAGCTTTTTTATCCATTAAATAACGTACCTAATGAATCAAGGATAGATGGCTAGTTATATCGTGAGCACGAGATATTTTGCCTTTCACAATTTTTACTTGGATTAACAAGGTGATATATATATTTTCAACCATTATTTGTTTATTATTATTACATAGTAGCACGACAAAGTCGTGGCACTGTGCTTGATGGTAAGCACGGAAAGATTGGCAGCCTCTCGGCAAATGGATATAGCTAAGCTAATCCCGAAACGTGAGAGGCCAAAAGATAGTCCCTAAAGAGTACATTCAATGAACTTGAATTCAGCATTGTTGCCGACTCAGTGAGTACTCAGGGGGCCTCAACTCTCTTGCAAGGTAAACGTGGATGTATGGAGTATCTATGACCATAGACATGAATGCTAATAATCGGATTTGCATCACCTTGTAAATAAAGGGAACGACAAACATGATTAAATCTGTTTCGGTTGCAAACCGACTACCCAGATACAGGGAACCCTAGTTTGGCGGCCAGGAGCTCATATAACGTGTTATGTTTAAAAAAAGTGTTTTTTTTTAGTATAAAAATAAGATTTACTTCGCATTAATATATAATTAATTTATAATATAATAAATTATTATTAGGTATTATATCTCTACAATCACTCTAAATAATTAGTAAGTAGCTTAAGGTTATTATGGCGATGTAGGACTACCTAAAAACAAATAAAAACACCTCACCTACGTTTATAAAATACAAAATTCTTCTATCCTACGTTACAGTGTTTTGAAGCAATGATAATTCAGTGGTAGCGTGTACAACTTCACGTCGATTGACGTGAGTTCGAATCCCTGCAATGAGCCTGAGCGTCGGTGAAGGAAAACATAGTATTGAGACCACAGTATGGTGGTAGGGCTTTTTCTAATGCCCGCCTGTCTAGCTAACACCCTCAAGTTGAAAATCTGTCGCCAAGCACGAATATGTGTGATCCGGCAGCTGCACTTCAGAGCCAGTCTTCCACTAGGTTTAGTGTGTTATTAATACTAACATCTTATCAACTTAACATCAGGAAAGACTGTGGCCGCTACGCCAAACCTACATCGATAAAAAAAGTCCTATTCCCTGTCTATTCACTTTTAATATATCTAATGGACGAATGCTATTTTTTCGATTATGTATTTATTCATCGAATGTCAAATTCAACGAATTTTTCCTCTCGCACTTCGTTTTTTCTTTTAAACAACTTATCGAAAAGGCATGAACACCCACGAGGTTTTTAAAAGCCAGCATTTTGGAAAACCTGTCAGTAATAATCGAATTTTGATAGTATTTGAGTTAGTATTATCAAGTAAATTTAAATTTGAATCTACGTTGCTTTATGATAATTAAAATATTTGAAAAATAATGTGCACATTTACATATTTATTCATATTCATAAAGTAATAATAATACTTTAACAAGTTTATTCGAACCATTGAATCGAACTTGTCACTTCAAACAATTTTTAATTGGAGAAAAAATTTCACAACCAAATATTTACCACTATACGTACGTAGTCTGCGTTCATTCAACTTCTCTAGTCTTAGCCATTAATAAATACCATTATATGCAAATCGTTATTATTCAATTAAACAATGTCATTCATTTAGGGCGTGACTCCTTCCCAACAGGTGGAGTCCAAATAACCACACCTTTATTTATTACTCTACCAAATAAATAATTCAAAACTGTAACGATATTATTCGATGCGTTCCACGATATAAATTTTAATTAATTCGATGCGACCCATTTTTTTTTTTCAAATGAATCATAAAAAGTTTTTTATGACGAAACTATGCGGTGTTTACCCATAATATAAAATTAATGTATTGTGCAACTGTTGTTTATACGAAAAAAAAACATGCAAACACAAAACAGATGCTTCCTCTGCCGCTTTGATTTACAATTATTATGAATTGTTGACGTTTCGTTTGATATCATATCTGCACGGAACGGTTTTCATCTCAAGGAAAAATAAATCTTAGTGTATTACTAAATATATGAATGCTTTGGCTCATGCGACAAATATCAAAGTGCCGTGAATGTGGGTCGTGTCCAGTTTATTTGATGTCAATCAACAAGTTTTTATTATGAAGATAAATATGTAGATAATTTTTTTTGATGAGTAATAATATAAAAATACTCAATGTTTAAATTAAAACCATCTTATGGAGACCGAAAAGTCGATAAATTATGAAAATAACGTTGTAATGATAAAATTATTTATTTATTATAAACTGCTTATAACAATATGACAATATTTCTATTACAAAAATGACTATTTGTTTGTTCCATAACCATTCATCCAATTGTGATGAAACTTTGATGATTATTTTTTTCGATTTGACTAACGCTGTTTACCTGAAGCGCCTTTACAGCTTTGATGCGAGGTCAGAAGGTGAGTTATTGTGTGCAAGCTCTCATATGTTTCGGAAATAGTACAACCATTTTACAATAGGTGGCACGCGAGTCAATTCATTTTGAAAAAAAAAACAAATTTCAAAGACGCAAACAAAAACTAGTAGTAAGCCATAGAAATTAGTTCCCGACATTTGTAAGCAACAGTTTTTATTTTCTATATATTTACGTACCAAAGTTAACTTTAAAAAAATATTTTATTTTAACTCAGAACAAACAAGATCTACCAGATAAAGTCTATTACGCCATCTTTAACAAAAATGTAAGAAATTTAAATAATTATATGATTAAATCAATTCTTTTTAGAATGCTATGAACCCATTTCCGCAAATGAAATAACTTGCTTCAAGCATTTCCCATGGCTACTTTACTCTGATTATAGAAACAGGTCTTAATTGCATCTACTTCCGTAGTAACGTGTTCGTGGAATTCATTCACGGTACTTAATTGAACTCAAGCACGTATGGTATTGTATAGGCTCTGAATATATATACATAACTAGATGTGCCCCACGTCTCTATCCGTGTTTAATTTATTTGACCACCTCGCCTTGCCCAGCCGCTATTAACGCACCAAACAACGCACGCGGCTTATCGTTGTTATCACTTCTCGTACTTGCATATAGCTTGCTAGATGGCTTGACATTCTTGATTACTATTCCGTTCTTTAGAGTTGTAGCGTATTTATTATGAAAAATAGGTTTAAAAATGTAAAATAATAATACAATCTAACAGGTAGTTACTGAGATTAGCGCTTGCAAAGAATTTCTTGAGCTCTATTTATTATCATATATATATGTACCTATATCTTTATGTTACCACTTCTGTGGCCTAACGAATATAGACCTAACTAAAATCGCGGAGCTGCTGCAATCGCTTATTACTAGAACAAACTAGACTTTAGTAGATCCAGTCTATGATTGGATTACTGCTGATATATATTGGGAAAAGCAGTTGACATAGAAAATCATTGTTTTTCTCTGAGATTGAATTTGTGGATCGAATGTGGTTAGTTTCACGGTTTGAATTGCTGCATCCTGGCCGAAAAAAAAACCTGGAACCAATGTCGACATTGATGAAATATATTATGAAAGATAAGCTTCTTCATTAGAGCGAATGGTTTTTCATTAGCATGATTGCAAATACTTTACCTATATTAATAATATTATAGTTCTGTATGTACATGTAATTTTTTTGGCAATAAAATATTTTTGTCTGTCTCTTTTTTGGATGTCCGGATTTAACTCAGAAACGGCTTAATCGATTTATATGAAGTTTTGTATACGGGATACTTATGCCATTGCTAAAATTATAGTCTATGAGAGGTGCCAACAATACTTTTGGAAATTATTAACACAGAAATAGAAAAAATAAAACTTGTTTTAATTATTAACCGATTTTGTTGAAATTTGTACAGGTAATATATATGTCATTCAATAATCGATAGGCTATATTCTATAAAATTGTCAATAATAAACACGCTTATATTAGCTTCACTTGTAACTAACTAACAAACAATGTAATAAAATATTAGAAATCAATTTTAACCTAATTCTAATTTTCCTATCGAAATGATACTTTGTATGTATATGTAGTTCGGATACCAACACTATAATTTGGTATCTTGGAGCTGATCTGATGATGGAGCCAGGTTGGATAGTGGAACACACCAGTGGCTACTAGTAAACCCGTCGAGCTTGGGCTCATATGTTTCGTTTTGACAAGTCAAATAGATTGCGCATGGTAACGAAATGTTATTATAAGACCAAAAGATTTTAAATTTTTTAATGAGTAGTTAAAGCTTAAATTTTTTAAGCTTATACTTTTAGAAATCGTAAAAAGAAATTTAAAAATACATGGCTTTCCTCAATTGATAAGCTATATGCTTTGTCATGATAATATATGAATTACCTATACTTATTCTAAAACTTAACGTCTCTTTGTCTGTTCGTTTAGGTATGTTCTTTTCATGCGAAAACCACTTATCCGATATAAAGTTGTGGTCATATAATTAAGAACAAAACAAATTCCTTTTAAAGGGTCCAATGAGCTGAGAAAACAATATTTTGGTAAAAACAAACCTTCAACAATCTCGACACGCACTATTCGAAGGCGTTAGGTAGATGAAATTCGCAAGGAAAGATAGCAAGGATGTTGAAACCGGCTTGCATTTGCAAGAAGGTATGAAAACTGGACAGTTAGACAGTGGTAAAATGTTCTTTTTTCTGACGGGACAAAAATAAACAGGGTATGTTCTGATGGAAAACAATATGTAGGTCACCCTCTGAATAAAGCATTCGTTCCTAAGTACACAAATATGACATTAAAGCATGGTGGGGGAAATGTTAAAATTTGAGGGTGCTTTTCTGAACATAGTGTTGGACCTGTTAAGCTGATAAGAAGGGAACATGGATCAATTCTAATACAAAAATATACTGGAAGAAACAATATTACATTAAGACGTGCTTCCGGTTATTTGAACATTCCAGCATGACAATGATCCAAAGCATACTGCACGCACCGTTAAGGAATTTCTGACATTGTAATCAGTTTCTGTCTTAGACCTTAACCCGATATAGCATCTTTGATGCGAAGTTAAGAAAAAGGTTTCAATTCGATAGTTTGGCTATTTAAAAGAGCTGTGCGATGGTTTTTTAGAACAATAGAACTCTCTCTCTCTCTTGCGAAATGTCAAACATTGATAGATTCAATGTATCGCCAGTGTAAAGCAGTAATTAAAAGCCGTGGGCATGCTACTAAGTAATAATTTAGTTCAAAATGCATTAAATTGCTTTCACCACTAGTTTATAATAAAAATAAATCATCCTCTGTATAATATTTAAAAATAACTGAGCATTATTGAGACGTATATTATTGAAACAAAACTCCTTTTTACATTGTAAATATATATTTCAACACAATTTTTTGTTATAATTTTCCAAGTATATTGTCTAAATACTGAGCCATTAACCACTACGCATCTTAAGGCAATTGGTGAGGCACTCAGTTACACTACTTATCTTCATGATAATGATTATTTGCAGACATTACTGACTGTTGGTACTCTCTAGCCTCGATAACAACGCGTGATGCCGACTGCATATTATGTTTTCTATATGCTCCAAGCATTTATTCTTTTCAGGATTAGTAAACATCGTCTTAGTTTAAGAGGTAGGGACTATTCATGGAATAAGCTCGAGTATCTCGGCCTTAATCTTATCTATTACGTTCCAGCACTAGATAATTTTCGTGGAAAATTTTCAGAAGTATTTTTATTGTCGAGATGAAAGTAATTTAGAAGGCCGACGAAGCAAGGTAATGTTGTTAGAGTAAGTCTAAGTGAACCTGAGTTAAATATGTCTGTTATTATTTAACATTGATCGTTACAAGAACGAAATAATAAAATAATGGTAAATTATTCAATTGATTCCTATACCTATGATATAATCTCATATTTACTAATCTATACTAATATATATAATTATTTGTATAAATGTGTAAGAATATTTAAACGGATTCAATTTAAAATGCGTGTATATTTTTTATGTTCCTTGTGAACAGCAAAGTGAGCGGGCACCGGCTAGAAATATTTATTTGTTTACAGAGGGATTTACAAAAGTAATTCAATAAAAATAAATAGTTAATGAAATTAGAAAATGAATCAATATTTTTAGTCAACCACAGCATGTTTCAAATCATATAATAAGTTAATGGTAATCATTAGAAATATGGAAAAAACATTTCAACAAGTTCAAATCTAAATCTTCTATACATGTTTTAAAACTCAACGTCTCTCTGTCTGTCTGTCCGTTTAAGTTTTTTTCACTTCACTCAAAAACCACTAATCTGATTTACATGGTTTTTCCTTTAATTCATAGATATGTTATTCTAGCCAGGTTATAGTATATATTTCTTTAGAAAAAGTAACACACGAAATAAGCAGTGGCGAAAATGATGAATCAACGCTTTTGGGGCGATTAAACGTTTTACGCTGAGTAAACCTTAAGAGACATATCAAATTAATGTACTACATAATTGTAAATTTTAAAAATACCTACAAAAAAGTCAGCGGTAGCATATGTCTATCTTCTATGGATCACCGAAAATAATCATTTTTGTCTTTAAAATACTAGCCGTCGACATTAGTATAGCATATTAGCATTCGCGTGTGCGTTCAAATCGACGGCATTCTGTAGCCCACGTGAGCGGAGCCACGGGCACATCTAGTCATAGATAAAAATATCATTTAAAAGTATAATATTAAATACACATATAATACTTATATGTCATGGTTAAATAATAATTATTATTGAATAATCAAAAAAAAAAAGTACAACAAAAACAAGGTTGTTTTTGTATTTGATATACGAGTTGACAGTATGTTCAATAATTAAAGTTATTTAATAATATTGGGCTTTTGATAAAAAGCCTAAAACAATACAAATTTGGAAAAAATAAATGGTAGCTAATTTAATTTTTCATTGGAAAACCAATTTTTTTTTTGGTTTACCACTGTCATAGGATAATGTTTGATAACAAGTAATGCTACTACCGTGTAAATAGATAACGTAAGCCGAAGAATAAATTCAGTAAGTTGATTTGTCTTTTAATTAATTTTGTTATTGTTGGTAGTTATAAATAACACAATATAAGTATATTTGTTTGTTAATTAAACACTACAAGCGATTAAACTTTCTCCAGTAATTTCTTAATTCAATTGCTGATGCCCAAAAAATTAGGACGCTGCTTGCTTGCTTCGCCTTAAATTTAATAATAGTAGTATATCAGTAGCCTACTAACAATCATGACATAACGGGATGATGTACATATTTCAGGTCATATCAGATCGTATAACCGACGAATGTATCTAACAAAATATACATGTCATCAACGGCATATGAATCAGAATCAATATCTTCTTGAACGGTTACAAAGTCGATTGCCATCTATACTGAATGCAAATGAAAGTTTGTTGATGTGCACGAATAATTTATGACCATTATATTCGAACACAGCCATAGGTGCAGTAATATTCATTTGTTTCCCGGTACACCTCGCTTGTTAAACAAAATATTGACATGTTCTTCGCCCGTGGGCGTCTTTCTTTTAAGCGTGTAGGTTTCGAACCACGTTTTACTAATTCTTTTGTTCTGATTTCTTTGCCATGTATGAATGGCTTATGAGTAGGCACGACTCATATGCAAAAATATACCTGTCTAGTTATTTCAACTTTGAATATAAAATTTACATTGACATAACAACGACATTGGATAAATTGAATGACTTCATATTGTAATGGAAAAAATCAATTTTCGCGGACACTTTATTTGATAAAGTACGAACCTTTTGTGTGATATTTAATATAAATTAATGGACAGCGAGAGTGTTTAAATCGAATTCAGTGAATTATTTCTAGAAGTTCAATTTGATGCGAGTGCCTGCATAAAGAGCTAGGACGAATGAAATGAGTCACCAGTGATTTGAAAAGGAATGAGACTACAAATTAACGTTTGCTGTAATTTACCCGATCAGTAAGCTTTATTTATATATACAAAGAGTCAAAAATCAAACGGTTATTACTTTAGTACAAGTAAAATAAAGAAATGCTTCTTCGTTGAGGGTCGGACAACCTTTTTCTCAGTGATCGGTATCGGGCATACCCATCGATGGTTCATAGCGACAATACTATCGAAATCTCGTACCTATCGATATGGTAATAATGTACCGACCGATACATTCCATACCTTTGTGTGCTTATGTTGATGAGGTGGGCGAAACTCCATTGATATACATTCGACGTTATTGTTAATATTATGGGGTGGACTCGGTTTTAAAAGGCAATTTCTTGTGACTCTTGATGGGACATTAGATAATGCTTGTCACAATGCATTTTAATATATTTAATTCAATACGTCAGGTATGACGTCGATTTTATTTACTATAAGTCAGCTACAGGATAACTAGACGACGTCAGGGTTTCCACCCTTGTGTGGTAAAGATTCCTCGATTTTGGCACGAAGCCATACGCTTTATCATTTATTTTGCTAATTCTTAAGGAGTGAAATTCACTCCTGTCGTTTGTCTTGCTTCCTAACTGTAAGCGCGATCCTTCGTCGCTCTCATCTTTACTTACCATATAAAAACAAACAGTTCAATCGTTAACTAATTTCAAAATATTACTATTATCTACATGTCAAAAACGCCTGTACGATATTATTAATTAAATATAAATCTAGACACGTAATGAAATTTCAAAGAATAATGTTAAATAACAATTTAAATCAATAAATTCTCATAAAAAAACATTTCAAACATCAATTTAAAACCGAGCTATCAAATTTGTAAGCCATCTTGGACCCTTTACTCTATCGTGATCTTAACCACAATAATTTTCTATGCCCATAAAATTGGTATTTACCCAAATTAAATGTTAGACGTAATTGATACAAATGGTTGTTTCTAGTTTAAAAGTAATTGGGCAAGACAACAGTGAACAAGTACAAGGGATCCAGCGTGATCGTAAGTTACGGTCTCATTGTTCTTACGAAATTTAAAATATTTAATTGGACGTTGTTCGAGTGGGATTCGTTTCTTATAAGAGGACGTATGTGAATGAAAGATTTTAATAGATGTTGATTTTTCTTCTTATAATTACCCTAAATTTTTGTTTAAATCATATTTCTATTCGCTGTATTTGGAAAGATCTCTGTAGTTTGAATATTGAAAACAGGATTATATTATTTTGTTTAAAACATTTTATTTGTGCAAAATAATAACACCAATTTACTAGAGATTAAACCACGAGAGAACAGACATGACAGTTGTTTTATATCAATTTATGCTGTACATAGTTTAATTAAACGTTTACTGTCGATAGCTCACAACTGTCGACTGCTGAAAAGTAATTTTCTTTTTTCTTCTTTTTGTGTGTGTTGTGAAATAGTTCGAAACAGATTTTGTTAATTTATTGTTGTGACGACTTTTAAAATATATAAGTATATTTCTATACGCTGTTTGCTCTTTCACCTATCTTTAATATTTAAGTACTAACAGGACGTATAAGCCGAACAGCTACGTTTGTTAGAATTTTTCACTAACAATCTGAACAAATAAAGTACACATTAAACTATTGCTCTGTACGATTCTTATACAAATAGGGCTGTCACTGTTTCATGCAATCAAAACCGTTGTAAATTCCACCGAGTCGAACATCAGCCCGGTATTGAATTTTAACTTTTTGATGTCCCGCTGCGTAATGTTACATATGAACAGTTCTACGTGACATTGACCTGTAGATTTTCTCATATCAAGCGCATTTTAACTAAACAAGCGAATGCCACGTTGCAGTAAAATGTTCATGGGGTGTTATTTATGGTGATTTTAGTGTCACGCAACTTTTTATTATTTAAAATTTGTTTAAGATGTTTATTTGTAAAAGAAATAAGAGAAACATGCCAGATACATTTGAGTCAACTGATTGACATTGGGGTTGGCACCAATCATTGCCAGAATGACCGGTCTTGAGCTACCTGTATCCAGCGGTTTCCCGAAACCTTCACTAGGTCGTCGGTCCATCTTGTGGCAGATTTGCCCACGCTGAATCTTTCGGTACGTGGTCACAATTCGAGATATTTTTAGGCTCACCGGATTTCCCTTCTACGAGCTATATGCTTCGCCCATTGCCCGAAATTCTTAATTCTATGTCGTGCTATGACTTTAGTTCTTGTGCAGATCTCCTCATTTCTATTTTTTTTATACTACGACGGTGGCAAATAAGTTTGTGGTCTGATGGTAAGCGTTCACCGCAGTCTAAGGACGCTTGCAATACCAGTAGTATCATATGCCGACCCTTCGATTCGATCACGTAAAAAAACTCCAAGCATAGCCTTCTACATTGCCCTTTGAATGACCTTGACGTTTCTTATAAGGCCCATAGCGAGCGACAACGTTAAAAATTAACAAAAGCCAACTACTAAATTTGGAAATTTGTTATAAATTTCACATTCATAATCATAAATTGGAATATTTTGTTGATGCCACAGGAATACAAAAAATATATTATTGAAGTGAAACTTCTTATGCGACTTCCAAGTGTTAAATGTTGAACGTTAAACGTTTAACGCACATTATCGGTCTCTCCTCTTTGTGTGAGCCAGAGCGAGAGAGTAAATGTCGGTGTGTATGTATATTGCACACTGTTTAAATAAAATAGAAAATGCCTTTTAAAATAAAGTTTCACTTCTATCGTGTGTGAATCGCACACACACCTTTTTTTTATTTTATAATTATTTTACAGCGCACCTACACAAATTTGGATATGTTGGAATATCATTTCATAATGCCATTTATGGTGTAATACACTATGCCTTTAGCAGCTCACTGATGAACATAGGACTTTCCGAAGATTCGCCGTCTGATATGATCTCCGGCTTTCCGCATCCAGTCATTTTCTGCAGCCTTCCGCAAATAGTACATATTACATTTTATATAATCAAAGTAACCTAAGTTATGCCCTATTATATCAGCTACCTGCCAGTAAAAGTTCCGTGAATAGCAGTTCAACCGTTTCGGAGATTAACAGGAACACACAGACAATCATTTTAAAAATGAGTTTTTTGTTATGGGTGTCGTGTATAGTAACATACTTTCATATGCAAAACCCATAAGATGTTCTCTACCAAAAAGTGCTCAACGCAGATAAAGAAGTTTTCACTTGAAAAACAATAATGTGTGTATCACTATTTGTATGATTGTTCTAGTTCAATTATAGAAAAGTCACCAAAGAAGTTTCAGTTCAAAAAACAATGAAATCCCCTTATTGTACCGCCTTGAGGGAAGATTTTTCAAAGAGCGAAAAACTCTTCAAAAACATAAATTTTCATATCTTTGATTAGATAAATGATGGGTTCTTCATACAAATTTTCATCCTCTATTTCACCTCTTCATGTTTTATTTTCGCGACAAAAGTTAGCTTATGTCCTTCTTCAAGGTCCTGTCTATCTCTATACCAAAATAAAGGCAGAAAGAGCATTTACAATATTAGTTTGGATAACAAAGAATAGACATACACTAAATTATTCACAAAATCATAAAAGTTTTCCAACTAATATATCCTTTCGTTATATTAATATGAGAAAAGCAGAAAACGTAAATATTATCATACCCTGTGTCACAAACCCTGTTCACATTCCCCTATCTAGTTTAGTTGCCCTTTTTTGGGCATGTTGATTTACTGTCCCTAGTTAGAAACTTTTCTAATAAATAAACTTTATTCGTTCCGACGTCAAACTCCATGGTGCCATAAGTATATCTCATATTGGACACTAAAGGCTGTTTTTTGTCCACGTTATATAAATATCTCTCATGCAACATATTCTGGTGCCTTTATGAGTGGGGTCATACTGGATTTCGACTACTCTATATCATTTTAATCGGAATATAATGGACCTGTTGGTAATATATTTGCATCGTGTTTAAGTTTCATTGAATAATATTTTATTTGTGGTACTTTTCATATTCTAAATAATATGTTTAAAATCAACGTACAATTTTTAAATTAGTAAACAACACAGAGGGGAAGATAAATTTAAACACATAACTATGGTCATTAAAAATTCTACCATTTATTTACCAGAAGAACAATTTTACTGCTACAAGCACGAAGTAATTTTTTTTTAAACTAAATGTTTTGTATGGTATTTAGGCTCCGTCTGCCCACACTTAGACTCTTGGTAGGTCCATTTTGCGTAGATATTCCGGCTAGCAATTCCAGCCAACTCAAGCTCCGATCAGAAGCGCAGAAGCCTCCTGGGGCATTCACAGGCTTCTCGAAGTGACCTCGGGTTTTTGAGGATTTCTGCTCGTTGGCTTGTAACTCCTACGCTTTCCAGGATTACGTGAGTGGCGGTTTCGTTTCTCTTCATGCATGCTCTGCACATGGGGCTATCAGTGATACCTAAAACATAATGGTGTTTGTTAAGTGAACAATAGTCAGTTATAGTGCCTACAATAACAAGTAGATCACTTCTGTTAATACTAAGCATTCGCCGCGACAACCGCGGTTCAGGGGTAGGCAGTGTCACTCTCGACTGTCTACAGTCACTGGCCGTTGTCCATCGATCTTTATGTAATTCTATTGTTCTTCGACGCTGCCAAGAGGGTATTTGACTGAACGGCAGAGGCAGTATGGGTTACTTTGTTGTTAGTTGTAACCGTTTCAAGTACATTGTGACACTCGTTGATAAGCCCAGAGTCAGGCATCTCACTCTCCAGGGCTCGTAAATCTACAGTGCTGTCGGTCAGTGTCAGTGGTTTGAAGCGATGGTGGCGCAGTGGTAGCGTGTACGACTTCGCGTAGATTTACGTGAGTTCGAATCCCTACAATGAGCCTGAGCTTTCGGTGAAGGAAAACATCGTGAGGAAACCATAGCATGGTGGTAGGGCTTTTTCTGATGTCCGCCTGGCTAGCTACCACCCTCAAGTTGAAATTCTGTCGCCAAGCACCAATAGGTGTGTTCCGGCAGCTGCACTTGAGAGCCAGTCTTCCACTAGGTTTAGCGTGTTATCATCTTGGGCCGCATCGTCACTTAACATCAGATGAGATTGTGGTCACTACGTCAAACCTACAACAATAAAAACAAAAAAAAAAATTATATTTTGGTTCTCAACTTTCCTGTTCAGCACCGCTTTTGCCGCCTCAGTAGTGGCTACACATTCACAATGAAAGATAGAACTGTGTGCTCCTAAGGCAATTAATATTTTAATTTTTAAGTCACAGGAATACATCCTGGCACCTGTTTCTGTATCAGTTTTCGAACCCTCTGTATATATGTTTACGAACCTCATTTATATCGGATTAGTTCTGTTTTTCTAAACTAAATGTTGTCTTGGTTATTATTTTTATTAATAGCCTTAGCCTAATTACTTCCTAATGAAGGCTCATTTCTTCTTTTTCCTTTCATAACAAAACCACACTTGCTGGGCTCGGAGCACAGCTTCACGATATCATCTTGGCAAGAACAAAGAAGTTTGCTGTTTCATATATTTGTCACATACTATGAAGCTGTGGAACCATCTCCCAGCCAGTGTTCTCTCCTTCCTACAACATCGGGGCCTTCAAGCACAACGTGAAGACAAATTTGGGCAAGCCGGCATGTAAGCGAAGATGGATTATAGATTTCTTAGTGGTCGGTCACCTTCGGTTTTGTGTTGTACTATGTTTACCTTTCAGGTAAGGTAACAAACACTTTGTGGTACTACGATAAAAAAAATGTATCGGTCCATGCTTTGGCAAGGTTCTGTACCTATACATTGTTATAATATTTAGAAGAGTTAATCTTATTTTATATACGAGTATTAGATATAAGATCTTTTAACAAAATTTATTGACACAGCAGTTATTGACATACTCTCTAACTGCACAATAATGTTTTCTATATAATAATCTATTATAAATTGCATTGATGAAATTGATTTGAAAAGTTAAAAACAATACACTACTTACTACACGATTCACAGTTGTTAACTAAACTTCAAAATATACGGTTTCAAATTTAAATAAAACGAAAATAAAATGCCCAATAAAACTATACAGTAAATATTTCAGTGCCGGTTGTTATCGAAATTTTGAAGCGCTTTATTTCATGTAAACAGCAATATTTTCCCCATAAAAACAAACGTAAACATATTTACGTTGTTCAAGATAACTTCCGCAATATACAGGACAGTTATTCTTTTTTTAGATGAACAACGAAACGTGCCAAGTGCCAACTGTGCCAAATATTTCAACTGTACCACTTCTAAAGTTATAACCTCGTTCAATATTGCATTAAAAACTCGACATTTTATTATACTAATTTGCAATTTCGTTCATATTGCCAATAAAATTCGCAACATAATCATGGATATAAAAATATTTTATGTTATTAAATGTTGCAGTCAAATTCGTACAAGGAATGATTTGAGATACGATTTATTAATGAAATTCGGTAAAAAGTTTCTAAAGAATGAAGTCGACGGTATGTAGAATATAATGAAACCTTAAGCACGTGTGTAAAATACGAATTTACGTCTAATATATTAAAAAAGGAATATTCAAATCTTTAGAATGTATTTGTGCATTCAAATCCAATTAGTGAGTGGCAATATTAATTCCGGATTTGTTTACTTTTTGAACCAGAAATAACCAACACGTCAGTGCATCAAAGTGGATAACTGTCATAACAACCCACAAACTCTTGGTGTGGAGACGACGCGAGTGATAAGCTCCGGCAAATGCTTACCATAGAAAGGTTTTAAAAAGAATGTTTCAGTAAATAAATAAGGTTTGAAATTAAATTAAGATTAAATGATAAGAAATTGATAGGTATTTTATACAGCTCAATATTAAATAAGTAGTTAAAATGTACTACTACAGTCTGCAATACGTACATATATTATCAGTAACTCACATACCTATTATTTATTTTACAATTATTATTCTAAAATATTATATTATATGTTAATAATTAACGTCTTCTAATTAATATCTTAACGTTTTATTACATTATTTCATATCGAAATATTATAATGCAGGTACATATTTTATGATACCGTTTTATATATCAGTAGACTCGGCCCCTGAATTTTTTTTGCTTAGAAAATAGAATTGTGCACCTAGTCAAGTATCGATTAAACGTAGGTGAAGTTATTATTATTGGCCTTATAATTATTGGCATTTTCAACTCTTAACATCGCTTTTTTTAATTGAATTGTTTTTTTTTTGTGGTAGACTTTTATGTTAATATAATTTGTAATTGTTAGTTATCTGACTTTTGATTCGATTTAGTATATTGCGTAAAGGTTACAAATAAAACATAGGGTAGTTGTCTTAATAGGCTAATGCGCTTTACTTTTTAATGATAAAATCTGTAATTTTGAGGATATACTTTGGCTTTCCCCTTGAATAAATAAATTAGTACTAAAAAGACAAATAAAAGCCATAAATGTTATTAAGCTTAAGTGTTATTGTATACTTTTGTATAAAATGAAGACTCAAAAGATTAATAAATAGACTAAAAATGAATATCAACGAAATCTTTTAATAAAGTACCGATAAAATACGCAAGAGATACTAACCGTGACTTAAAGCGTTATTGATCTTACCAAAATAAAAACATCTTAACAACAGTTAACAGCTTTATAAGTATTAGAACAACTATGTATACAACTGAAATTATATAAATATAATCACGATAAATATACTCCTTTAAACAATAACGTAATAAGATACCGAGTGAAAAGGTTTTATCGTAAAATAGGAAGTTTTTAGCTTGTATCAATTTATTTCTAAACGCATACATAACAAGTTAAAATGAAACGACGTGTCTCTAAATCCACTTTCGTATCGCCCGTAGGTGTCGCTGTTAGGCTGTGGTTAGACGATTTCGCAAAATTAAATATTTTTATACATTTTAATATATGGATGTCGGCTGTTACTACGATTTATTATAACTTATGACTATTATTATGGAATAACCTCTAGTTAGAAGATTGTAATAACGAATAATGTATACAAATTTTAAGAGAACATAATTACACTATAATTGTTATGTTTTTTATCGTTTTTCCAAGTCGAATTTGTGAAACAGTACGTTTTCACGCTGTCATCATAACACAATATCATTATGATAGGGTTAAAGAACTCTCGCAAAGCAAAATAAATTATTATAAAAAAAAAACTAGTCAATAAAAAATAATTGTAACAGTTTTAATTTTGGTTTACAAGAAAAATTTTGTACATATTGACAAGTATTTTTGAAATCGCATGTGTATTTATTTAGACAACAACGACTTTTCTTTCTTCTTCTACTTCTTGTCGTGTTAATTAGTCCTCTTTGTTGAAGACCATTAGTAACTGTATCAAGTGATTAATTAGTGTCTTGTGATGATTTCTGTATACTAAAAAATGTTGGCTCTTTTGTTAGAACTTTCCACGGAGTGTTTGTTGCATCTCAGAATTCATGGTCCATGTTATTATTTCCAATCCATTTCACTTGTGCAGAATAACCAAGCTTTATTATGCATGATGTCACCTATATCGCCGTTGTGTTTGGATTGTACTGTGCCTACCATCAGTAGAGTCCACCATTGTACAGTCAATTTGCCGAGCTACCAAAAAAAATAATTTTGTGTGCTTTTATGAAACCACGATGCAAGAAAAACTTTCTTTCGGTTTGTAGGCAACAAACTAAAAATTTTTTAGAATTAAAGTATTAAAATTGCGTTTTTAATCTTAACTTAATTATTGAAAAATGGGGATGATAATGGGAAACCAATAATAGACAACATATTCAATTACAAAATTTAATTTAGATTTGCGTTATACGGAATACGGTATATATCCGTATACGTATAAGGAATGCATAATTAATACAATCATTAATGTCTGTAATAAAAATAAATAGCAATATGGATATATAAAGCGACAAATAATCAATTTGTAATTAATTTGCTGTATTTTTGTCTTTGCAACAATTTCAACTGTCATCCACATCCGTCGTATTTTCGTCACTCATTTCACCTTCCTTCCTGTCCATTATTCTGTTTTAATAAAATATGACCTCGAGAAAATCTTTTTAAATTGAGTATGTAGTCGTTTTAAATAACTTACAAAATGGTAAAAGTGTAAAATATATTGACTATAATACATAGGCTATTGACATTAGACGATTTGACTTTTGTCAGTAGACAGTAATAATAATAAATCCCCACGTAGACAGAAAAGGAACAAGACAATATACGCACAAGCACATCGTTAGACAAAATATTCAATTATAAAATTTAACTTCAATTTGCGTATTAAAGTACGGAATATATAATTAATACAATCATTTAGATGATAAACGCATATTAAAAACTAAGAGCGATATTTATTTAAATCATTGACTCGTTGTCAACTTCAATTATTCTATCAATAACTTCAACTTCGCTTCGAGTCTCACAGTTCCTGACTCCACGGCCAGCTGTAATGCGACATGCGATATATGCGATGCGATCACTTTAAAATATAGTGTCAAACAACACAAAATTATGAAAAAAAACCACTACATGAAAGTCTAAGATCCCGCCAAAAACTCGAACAACTAATTTTAATAATTTGGTAATTTTATTTCATAAACGCTACAGTCTAGCACAAGCTTAATAAGAAAAGCCGCGAGCGTTTTCGCAAATCTTGCAAGTCGAAAGTTTGTATCACGGAGTTTCGGGCGACGCTCCTTTATTCAGTTAGTTAGGCTCGTATGTGTCCGTGAGATACTCAAGTTGTAGAGTTGAGCTCATTGCAGGATGCTAGCTCAACTTATTCACCCACTTTATAATCTTATGCTCAAATAATTGTATGACAGCGAGTGTGTGCAGTTATAAAAGTAATATAACAGGAGTTGTGCTAATTAAAAATATACAATCCAAGGTAAAGATACTGTTTCGTGAATATAATTTTACTCTTTCCACCATACTATTTAGAATACTAAATGCTTTAACCTTTTGGTTATGTAGTAAAGGGTGGCAAGACTAACGTCTTAAAATTTTAACAAAAACCTGATAAAATTATGGTTTTTATCTATTTCTGAAGAAAAATGTGAATTTATATGTTATGGAAGTTATAAACGTTCTTATTTATTATACATCGTAGTTTTTTAAAGTATCTTTATGGAGTTTTGTCAAGTTATGTTATGTTAGTTGTGGAGTTCGACCGTGGTGATATTTTCAATTTGATACATCTTACTGATAGGTTACTATTCTTGAGTATAATATTTGAACGCCTCTTGTATAATAATGTAATTAATAATAATAACAGCCTTCAAGTATCCCATTGCTGGGCAGAAGCTTCTTTCCGAGGGAAGATATGGGTTTAATAATCACCACATGTCATTACGTATTGCCGTATTTCAAGCGCCGAGAAATACACAGAGTTGTAAATTTTTCTACATGTTTTAATTTAATTTCAATTTATTTTTCACGTTTACTCACGATGTTTTCCTTCACCGTTAGCCTATAGCCATTACCAATGCAAATGAGCAAATGAACGCGAATTAAAAAAAAACTTTAGGGTCCGAACCTACGGATGAACAACTTTCCTCGTGTGCGTTTTGCTAGAAATCTTAAAAAAATATGTTCAACGTTGGTAAAATAATTCCCTAATTTTTTTGTAATTTGCCGCATAACCCTATGAAAGTGATTTAAATAGGCAATAGTAACGTTAAAAGTATACTAAAAACTGAGCGACTTCGGCATGACTGCAAAAATTGACAAAAATAAAGAAATAGAAAAATTTTAAACTGAATTTAGTGATCGCATGTGTAAGTGTGAAATATTGTTTGTCTCAAGATTACAATCATAAAATGTGTATATATCACCAGATAATTTTACGAACCGTTATCTTAAAAACAATCTAGTTGGAATGTAAACTCTCGGTAGATTATAAATAGACACTAATAATTTTTGAATTCTTTGAGGTTTTGTCTATTAAATAAGCAAAATCGATACTAGGACTGGAAAAATGTGAATTTTCAACGGCTAATTTGTTTTTGGCACTAAACTTGCCAGCCACGCCACGAAAATATAACCATGTTTGAATACAAATTTTAGTGTCCGTTCACATCTATCTTCACTTTACAATCAAACTTGTTTCTTCATAAACTACCGTTCGTCTAATTATCCGATGACATATATAGTGCAACTCTATACTAATTTAGTTTCATCGAAATAAACCTACTTGAAAATATGCGTTATACTGGTGTGATAAAATTTAATGAAAACAGCAAGTTTGTATCGTAGCAAGTTCAGCTTTACGCCACAAAGTTATGTCTCTACGGGCGAACTGAAGTTAGACTATAATTTGCTGACGAGCTACTCGAAAACTCCTTTCGCACCCATGTTAACGTAGTTCTTCTTCATATAAAATGATAAAATTTTCTTGATGTATTTTTTTAAATATTCGTTAGACACGAATTTCAAATTAAATAAGTAATTTAATTTCTTATTTCTAGACTTAATGAAGTAACGAGACAGTTATGTAATTATGTAAAAAATATATTTAAAGTGGTGACGAAGTTTTAAGTGACGAAATATGATTATATTCTTCTTCTTATTATTATTATTTATTCATTAAAAAACAACAATCTCACCTGATCTTAAGTGACAATATGGCCCAAGATAAGCCTAAGCCTAGTAGGGGAACTGGTACTTGGCTGCCGGAAGTATACTATATAGGTGCTTGGCGACAGATTTGGTAACTTGAGGATGGATACCACTATGCTATGGTTTCATCACAATGCTTTCCAATCCAGAATTAAATACAAATATTTTAGATGAATAAATATTAAAAATCACATTTACCAAAATATATAAATTAAATTAGCCATTGTGTTAAATATGTATAACATTTTCACATATAAAAAAATATCCAAAAACATAAATTTAATATAACAATAAATATATTTAAAAAATCCAATTGCACCAGATATAAAATTAAGTAAATTTATATCTTTAAAGATTGTTCAAATAATCTCCACTAACTCATGATTCGCACGCATTCAGCCGCGGGCACGATCTACAAACAGGCAATTGTTTGCAAATTTTATTTGTACTTTATTGATAACAGTATTATAGATAAATGTAAGCTTCTTTTACGAAAGACTGTCACATCACTTGATTTAAAAGAAATAATTTATAGAAAATGTCAAGCTATTCATTGAACAATTTAAAGTGTTAGCAAGATCGAAATATACTGAGCGATAGAAAGATGTGTTAGATAAAAAAAAAGTTGGTATGGTAATTTTTTTTTCGAACTTGCTATACTGTTAGCCTTTAGGGACTCTGGAGCCTTATGGCTTTTACAGCTTCACTTGGGGGCAAGCGCTTAAGACACTCAGCCGCGAAACAAGACAACAAGTTCCAAGGGTGCCAAAGTGACCGAACCTTGGCTTGAACTGTTGCCGCGATCTGACTAATTCCCAATGGGTAAATTTAGTCTAAATTAACTATTTATCTAGTAATCGTCAGTTTTTGTCTAAACTAACTAGCAAAATAAAGAAAAAAAGTTCCCTTAAAGAACCTATGTACCTGAGTGGCGTGCATGTTTGTACAATGCAGTGTAATGAGTGTATGTCGATAGCTAGTGAGTGTAAAGTCACTGTATCACACGAGCGGCAGCTTTCTATAAACCTCTTTCTATAGTTGTACGGTGACTGCACTTTGCACACAGAAACAACAGCGACAACCGAGATATGAGTCATCGTTAGTCGTCGCGATCATGCTTGCAATATTCTCGACAACTGTATTTTCTTTAGCTAATCCAGAAATGCGACAATCCGAAAGAGAGTTTTTGTCGTAAATACCTATAAGATGGCTTTATCACCGTAAGCATGGTGATCGGGACCCAATCGGGTTGGTACAAATTCTGATGATAAGCACAGTACAAGCCGAAACAGTATCGATTATCGAGACAAGTCGCCGCCTTCATATCACAAATTTAAACTGTATATTCAGCAACTGATTCCGAAACGCGACGCGCATAATGGACACTATGACGGGATTTTTCACGAGCTAGTCAGGCTGTAAGTGTACCTACCAGCCTGTTATCGCCATTTCGTCTATAGTTACTCAGCAAAATGTACCACGTCCAGATATCGTTGGCTTGGGAGTCTCAGTTCTCAAATGTCATTCCATACACTTTACATCTCTCTTCACGTAATCTATAATATAAATAATATTATAACGGTCAATAGATTGTTTTTTTTTCCTTTGTTTTAATTCGCGAATCTTTGGAACTACCAGTGAAATTTTACTTTATGTATACTACTTTATTGACTAGATAATTACACAATACGACCCTAAGGAACGAACCAGCGGTTATAAATCCCAAGCAATCTGGCAAGCTGTTGGCAAGTACGGTAAGTGAGAAGAACGATAAGCTTACATTACACGGGGTGCGATGACGGTAGCGCTGTCAAGAATTGGTCAAATAAATTTAGCACGGGTAAAACCGTGAGACACAGCTAATTCATAATAAAATAAGAAAGAAGGTAAAGCACTATTAACTGAATCTAAACGTGACTTAATCAAATACAAGTCTTGTTGTTATGACAAATAACAAAAACTACGTAACACTGTTTATACGGAGAGGATGAAACGAAAGTTTCCCTTAACACACATAATTGATTCGGTGCCTCGTCGTCAAGAAAGTCTCAGTTCTATTTAAGTTTCCTAAAAGGAAATGAAAGGAAATCAGAGTCCTCGCCTTTGAAGCCTTTATCGAAACTTACTGCAGTATTTCTTAGAAACCAACTATATATAGTGTAGAATGATATTAAAAAGACGCTGTTATGGATTGACTGCTTTTTGTCTTTTAATTTAAAGTTATTCTCTTTTGTATATTATACGTTTTTATCATCACCATTTCAATTTAATGTTGATTACAATTGTATTTGACTTAGTTAGTTAACTTAGTTAACTTAGTATTACTATAAAGCTCATGAGATTTTTTGTTTTAACGCGTTATTATCTGTAACTACTATTCAGATATTAAAGTCTACGTGCATTTTGTTACTTATGAATTGAGGTAGGTTAAAAGGCTATATAACTTCATGCTACAACTGTAAGGAGCGGAGCAATAACCATGAACTTCCAGCAAACTAGAAAACTATAGGCAAGTACGCGATGTGAGAATAAAGATAGGCTACATAACACGGATGCGTTTGCGGCAGCGCAATGAAGTTTCGATCAAATAAAGCTCGGGTGAAACCGTGGGGTACAGCTAGTTTAATAATAAAGGTACTACATAAAATGTTTTTACAAAAAAAAAAAAAAACAAACACTCCGGTACTTTCGTATTTTGTTTAATCTTTCTTTCATACGCGTTCCAAGTTGAAGATCTTCTCTAGTATCTCTATATTCTACATTTTATTGTATAAAAAAACAGTTTGCCGTATTTTAAATAAAGTAAATATGTTATTAATTTTCCTGCGAAGATAAATTGAATTAAATAAAATTAACTAAATTAAGAACAAGAGTAATTTAAATTCAACTTCGTTATATTTTCTCATAAATTAAGCTTATTAATGTTTTTAAATAAATAACTACAAAAGTTTTCTTTTTTTCTTTTGGATTTCTATTTTCACATCTACTGAAGAAGTACTTATGCAAAATAATAAAATGAATCCAGATATTTTTCCAATATTATCTAGTATCTATATATTATAAATATTCGCACACAATGTTTTACTTTTTGTAAATGTAACATTGATAATACCAATTTTGAATGAGGGTGTGAGCTTATTATCCTGTCATGCACACTCGATACCTTGCAAAAGACATAGTTTAATGGAACGTGTGGGGTGAACACTATAATATCACAATGCTAAATGTTATACGGGTAAATTGATATTTTATTATGAAAGTGTAGAATTTTATTTGTGGGAATATTAATAAACTGTGCGTTGAAATAAATCATATTACAATGCTAAACTTAGAACTCCTAATATTTCGGATTATATTTGTAAAACTGGTCATAGCTGCAGCAGATGTTACTAAGTATAAATTATAGCCTCAGTATATACACACGTTGCCATTAAATAATGAGGGGAAATTGTTACTGGAAGACGCCATTTCTTCTGATCCATACTTTCCATCATGTACTGTGCAATTATTTTATCGAACTTGTGTAAAAAAATTAAACTATTATATATTATTACTGTGACCTAGGTTCCGCTCGCGTGGACTACAGAATGTTGTCGGTCCAGTGCACGTGCGAATTGTGCTGCTCCAAAAATGCTTATTGTGGGTCATCCTTAGAAGATAGACGTATGCTATTGCTGACCTTTTTGTAGGTCTTTTGAAGATCAACGGTTATGTCGTACATTAATTTGATTTATTTCTTATGGTTTACTCAGCGTAAGACATATTTAATCGCCTCAAAAGCGTCTTTCGTCAGAATTATTTCATCATTATTATTACTGCTTATTTCGTATGTTACTTTATGTAACAAATTATATCATATAACTTGACCAGATAACATATATATGAATTAAAGGAAAAACCATGTAAATTGGATTAGTGGTTTTCGCGTGAAAAGGAGATAAACGGACAAACAGAGATACAATGAGTTTTATAATATATATAGAAGATATATTATATTTAACAAAAGTAATAATAAACATTAGTATAACAGCTTCTACAAACGACATTATGATGGCCCTTTCAGATGCCATAATTGTAGTCAACCCCTAATTAATTAATCAACATTGTCTGAGAAGACCGCTCCGACATACCTAATTGATATTTGAAAGGACCTCCTGGACCGATCTGTGTGACGCTAATTTGAGAGATGACTTCCAGGCGACGCGACGCAGCCGATGAAAAATAAAACTTCTCGGTTCGTCACTTTTTTCGGATGTTTTAATTTCTTGGTTATGGAGAAATATTAATTAGTTTCTTGATTCAGCTAACTAGTTTTAATAGAAATTGTTAACAGATGCTTTAAAGAATTTTGACAGTTTTTAAATCTAAGTAAACATTTCAATAATCCTACTATTCAACAACATCATATACATCATTATAAAGGCTGAATGGATTTAGATGAAATTTTGCACATAGATAGTTTGTAACCTGGATTAACATATAGGATACTACTTACCCCAAAAATTACATATTTTTTATTTCTTTCTGCACTCAATTCATGGTTTATTATTTACTAGCGATCCGCCCCGGCTTCGCACGGGTGCAATGCTGATACTAGATATACCTACCTACTACAGAATGTCCTTATAAATAACGTTTACAGCTTTTTTGTCATTAGACAATACAAACATGTTTTGTTTAGATGTTACTCTTATTATTATTTTGATTTATCTCGTGGGGTTCAGCCAACGTTTGCAATGTAAGCGCAAAAAAATGTGTTTATTTACGACATCACATTAGAAACCTCTAAATTTATCAGTGTTTCTCTACAATATTATGCATGTATTATACATATAAACCTTCCCCTTGAATTACTCTATCTATTTAAAAAAACCGCTTCAAAATCCGTCGCGTAGTTTTAAAGATTTAATCATACATAGGGACGGACAGAGCGACAGCGACTTTGTTTTATACTATGTAATAATAATGTAATGATTACGTACTTTGTTCTTAATTCTATTTAACAGTTCAACGCAGCTAACACTCTCAATTACTCTATAAGGTCGACAAAAATGTATTTCCATTTATGTAATACCTGTAAATTTTGCTATCGAAACATGGTTTACTAAATCAAAACTCACGCAAACAAAACACCAAACTGGTTGTCCGTGAAAATCAATTCCCCATCGTTAATTAATTTATTACCTTTATACTACAAAATAGAAACCATCGCGGTCGCGTAATTACAGATAATGGCTTCCACAGTCCGAAACTCAAACATTGGTGTCAGTACCGGCGGTGTTTGCCCAGACAAGTCTTGATTTATTAATTAGCTCCATCAGCAATCCGGCCTTTGTCTGCGAGATTGACGCCGGAGTGGGTAAATAGTTTTAATTGATGAAAAGGGTGAGGCCGGCTTTGCAATTTTGCATTTAAATGTATGTTTGAATGATTATTTTTTCATATTTATTGAAGAAAAACCTTTTTAGACCCGAATTAGTAGAGTAGGAGTTTTACTGGGATCGGCCTTGTTATGGTTTTTATTTTAATTCAATAACTTCAAGTGAATAAATAAGTAATAACTAGAACTATGAATTTCAATTTGCCATAAAACGACCTAGATAATTTGAACAAGAAAACCAGTGTCTTCTTAAAGCTTTCTTTGGATGAGTAACAAATATACAAACTCTCATATTTATGTCATTAGTAGGAAACAAACTGTGTTGCATTGTAATTAAAGTTACGGTTTTATCCATATTGGGTGTCGATGTATATACATATAATCTTATCAAATTAACCAATTCATTTTAAATGATTATAAATACATAGTAAAAGTATGTTTTGCACATAGTATATATATATATATATAGTGGTATTTAGGTAGCAGATTGAGTTTATACGTATTCATATAATACGTGACATATTATTAAAAAACAATAAGTTTCGATAGTTATTACAAAATACCAATTAATTTAAGTTACACGATTACATATTCAATTAGCACAAACTACTACTCTCATAGACAATATTACAAATACCGCAAATCAAAGTATGTCGTTCTACAAATTTTGGTTCCTGCTAGTTATAGGTTCCAAAATCCATGAGAAATGCATTCTTGAGACTTTATCAGTGTCTTTCAAATGTTCACTCCAGTACTTTTGACATCTTGACCTCAACCCCTACGATACTTATGTTTATAGCTGTCTTGTCAGAAGATATTCGCTATTTTCATAACACATTCTATATCAACAACGATCTTCAATCTCATCATCTTTTCGAGAAGCAACCGTATATTGCTGCTTTATTAATATATTGAAAAACCTCTATGGTTTAATTCTAATAGACATTGTATATTGTATATTGTATATTGTATAACAATGTATACTAAAATGAACTTTAACTTCTTTAAAATAGCGGTTATTTGTGGTTGGAAAGTGTGCTTATTTGATACTAGTTTAATACACTTCGAAACAATAAAACTGAAATGCAACAATCACTTACATGGAGCACTAGCAGATGATTGAGAAACAACAACAACTATTCGTAGAAACCAAACAACAGAAGTGATGTTCAATTACATTTTGCATCAATCCAAATACTTGACGCTTCCATTTACGATGCTATTCCGGTACTCTCATCACATCATTGGGCTTTAGTGGACTGTGTATTTAATGGATTAGCCATTTGTCTGATTAGTAACATCAATAAATAACAAACCTACATGGGGGTCAAACCAAATCATTGATTCATTAAACTTTAGGGTGAGTGCAAATAGTATTCCGTTTGTATGCAGTCTCTGAACACACTAATTAACCTGAGTAAATATTGGCCCAATATTGTTTTACTGTACAAATGTTGGTAGCCATCAGCCAACAATTGAAAATTACTGTGGTGTTTCATTTTTAAGAGGCGAGTTTATTAAGACTATTGATTTTCTGCTGTGTTTACTCTGTTTAAATTTCCGCTAATTGCAATTAAGATATTTTAAATCCAACTAATGCAGAGCCGCTACGGTGCAGCGAAAAGGAGGGTTATGAGGAGGATTATGGGGAGGTATGAATGTTCATCAGTAGCCGCATTTCTTCTAAACTACCTAACACAGTTTTCTGACAAATGAGTTATCGTTAGAAGCGTCTTGATTGTCCGCTGGTTATTGGCTATGTAACGTTACACTAAATTCAATATGGCACCTTAAGATGACTTATAATGTCTTGTATAAAAAATATATGTCTGAAATATGCCATGTTGGCTATCAAATGAAAAGTTTTAATCAGCACATTGCTTCCGGCTTGAAGGACCATGAACATAATTCCTTTTTTGTATATGTTTCAAGTCATCATACCAAATAATACAGTAAATTTTATGTGATTTTTGAACTGTATTTCTCAATTTTAAATAGTTTTTTTATTAATAATCAAATAAAAATAAAGCAAGTAAAAATTATTTTTCAACACATATGCTCAAAAAATGTATTTACGTTTATGCATGCATTTACGATGCATTACGAATAACTTACGGTAAAACTTTTACCGCACGCTACGTTGTATAGCGCCGTACGTACCCTTCACGGATTTTTCTTTATTTACATTAAAAAATATAAGAATTCCACCAAGGAGTTTCAAATTACGAGAATGAATAAGCTGAATGATCGAACCTTGGAAGCACTTTTTATCAATACATTTGCCACACTTTAATACCAAAGAGAAAATGAGACGAAAGATGTAGTTCTAATTTTACCACCCGAACGTGTTGCGATTTGTAAATGCGCGCCATTTTCATATTAGATACATCAAATATTGTTGCGACTTTCCGACTGATATTTATAAACAAAATAATAATAATAATATAATAATATGGGTTCAAGCGAGGAATCCGATATTAACATGGAATATACTCCACCTGATATCTTGAATGAGGCGCAAATTGTAGATAGAATTTTCAAGAGTAACTGACCTATCTGTATAATTTCTTATATGCTATTAAAAATAATTTATTGAAAAAGTTTGCTTCATTACCTATTGTACTGTTTTCTCCCAAATGTGTTGAAAAACGTTGTATGACACGCGTGCGGAATTGGTTTGTACAGACTCGTGACTATGGTAAGATACATTGGTCTACTCGTTTGTAAAAACCAACTTACCGCACTAGCATTATAAATAACTATTACAATATTTTGCAATAATTATATATCTAACAATTAATATATCAATATTTCAAATTAAAAAAAAAAAAAATTTTAACAACATTTTTCTATAAAAAGGCCAGTATCCAGGCTAAGCTAAACTCCGTGAACATATACAGATCGTAATATTCAGGGCACGATGATTTCCGTAGCCGAATTTTAGTTTTTAAAGTTATTTTATATCTATAGAAATAAAACTTCACCATGTGCGTGTCGGTCCACGCGCAGTGTAGGGTTCCGTAGTTGCCCGGCAATTAAGGATCATTCATGTTACAACAGGCTCGTAGTCGGGCTGGGCGCTGGCCAGGACACGCTCGAACATTTATAGTATACTTTTGTATAAAGTAATTCATGCTACACCGTGTACCGTGTACCGACATTCATCGACATCCCACACAATGGGCAAGACCAGAAAAAATGTTCATTACCACTTTACGTGTCAGGGAGGTACCCTAAACAATTATTTATTCTAGATTTTATTTTATCACTTTGTCGGCGTGATTAATATGTATACTCATTCCAAATTACAGCTTTCTAGTACTAAGAATCTCTGAGCTAAGCCGCGGACAGATAGACGGACATAGCGAAACTATAAGGGTTTATAAGGGAACCCTAAAAAGTAATAATTAATGTGTTTTTATTTCATTTGCCTGTAAAAGCATCTTTCAATTAGTTCAACAGGAAAACCAAAATTAAAGTTCAAAGACACGCGTCCTCTTTATCGAATAAATGCGAACTGACAAAATGTTAACTCAGCATGAATTATGAGCCCCACTCAGACTGGATCCCGAGGGAAATTAAAGTGTCTTGTTGCAACTTTAAGATGCGCAGGTAGACGCGTTTCCGTGGAAAGGAAATAATTTAATTCTGTTCAATTTTCCGAAATTCACTTGCATTGAATTGTTTTCATGTGACAGGTAGTATGTTTTTTATATGCAATCTGTTCTGGTTCTACTTTTGTGTAACTTAGCAGTTACTATTTTTGCATTTTTGGAGTTTGTCAGGCGCGCTATAAAAATAATGGAATTAAATTTTTACTATGCATACGCACATTGTACCAAAAAGTCTAAACTATGAACTCGTTTACTAAACCTTTTATTTTATTACGGTGAAGAGAGTCACACTCGATGTTGTAACATCGAGTTTGACTATTCAAGGAAGTAGAACTAATAACGTACGTAAATGTTAAGTACACGCTTCCTTCCTTCCTCCCAGAAGGCAGAAACATGTATATATTTAGTTAGAACGCGGCTTTTTTGCTTGTTCGGCAAATGCCAAAGCCGAGGTTCGGCCTCTCTGACACCCTTGAGCTTGTTGCTCTACATTCGCGGCCGAGTACCTTCAGCGCTTGCCCCCAAACGCGGTGTAGCTGTAAAAGCCTTCTGAGCCTTAAGGCTCTTAAGGCTAAAAGTAAAAGTCACATCGAAAAAAAAAACACGCATCCACTATCTTATTCACTATATTATTTTATTTTAGTGTTTTTGATTAGTATCAAATGTTAGCATTGTCTTAAAAAGAATTATCAAGAGATTTGTGTATTTATAGTCCTGTGCTTAATGAAGTTATGAATAATATTAATAAAGAAGAAATAGATGAGTTTGGTTTCAGGAGACAATAGAACAAAAGAGTAATATTAAATGCTAATGTAGTCTCCTTATGAATGTCTGTAATAATTGAACAATTCTTTTTTATTTTTCAAACAGCATCCGTCGAGGAATGTCTAAGAGACGATGCATTTGCATTGTCCTGGAAAATGGCGTCGTCTTTAAAAGCGGCGACCATAAAAATTCAGCTCTCGCGCTTAAAATCATTACTAGTAGCGAAACGTTTCAGAAATGCAAAACCTTATTTACTTTGTTATATTCCTGAAGTGGTTATTGTATTAAATTAAAACGCATTTATTTAATATCATATGTCAGGAATTATACTAGAATATATGTACATTGTAACATGTTTAATAAAATTAATAAATTAAATACATTTAAATAAAAATTCGATTTGAATTCTATGAACACTCTTATAAGACATGCTATGTCGCTATTCAAACACTGTTATTATAAAGCACTAACATACATTTCAGATAGCTAAATTAAAAAAAGTGGGGCGCACTTAAAATAGAGAAAATACTGTGACTGGTCAAAAATCAATTTATTGTTTCTCGAAATATTCTACCTTAGCATTAATGCTATTTTCCATACAAATATAATTTTTGACAACATTCTTGCCGTGGTAACCTCTGAAACATGCTTTTTATACTCTTCAACAACCTCTTCTGATGTTGAATATCGCTGACCGCGTACATAATTCTTGATTTTTGAAAACATGGCGGGAATGTATGCAGAAAGAGCCATAATATCTAAGTTTTCCCTTTCAAAAATTCGTTTGTCTCTCTGACCTGTGAGAGCCGGCATTGTCATGATGCAAAATGATACGGTGTTTTTAGTTGTTTTTACGGAATTCGTCAATAACCTTCGGCAAACAAATGGTCGATCGCTATTCACTGAACGACGGTCCTCCAAGGCGATAGTAGCCAAGTGTCTAGTTTTATTTAAAAAAGTAGCTAAAAGGATGATCCGTTTAGTGATAGAACGCACACTCGCCACTTTGTTTGGTTTCGGCTCACCTGGTAAGACCCAACAAGTCGATTGCTGCTTTGTTTTGGGATCGTAGCTGTAAATCCATGTTTCATCACCTGTCACTATGACCCACACCAAATTTGATGTCCCTTGATTGAATCTAGTAAGTATGGCATTGCAACAAGTGATGCGGAGGATTTATCGAGCGTCAGTTAAATTGTGAGGGATCCATCAGGAACACAGTTTTTTCACACCCAAATGTTTGTGTAGGATTAATTGTATCTGACTCAAAGACGACTTAAGAATGCCAAAATCTCATGGTAAGTCACATGCCCGTCTCTTTCGATCACACGGCGCACAGCATCGATGTTTTCGTTGTTCACAGCGGTAGACGGACGACCATCACGAAATTCGTCACCAAGATTAACGCGACCGCGTTGGATTTCTGAAAAACAGCTATAAATAGTCGACTTGTATGGTGCTTCATTGTCAAAAGCAGTTTCAAGGCGAGCGACACTCTGCTGAGGCTTCAAACTACACTTAAAATCGTAGTAAATCATACTACAAAAATTTTCATGAGTTTAATCCGTGGTGACGTAGATATGCAATATTTAAAATAGCGCCAAAATGTAAAAACAAGTAACAAATAGATAAGACAAACGGTATTTTAGAGCCAGATACTTCCGTTTTCAAATGTCGTAATTCGGTTTTAAATATTCTTAATGTAAGTGACCAGCTTCGAAATTATTTAGTGCGCCCTACGTACATTATGAAAGTAAACAAAAAGTAATCTCTTAACAAAATAAATTATTGTGGTAAACCATAAAAAAACATTCAGTAGATTCTTTTCAGGTGATTTTTCCCGGACTTGCCTGTGGATTAACCAAGGGGCTTATCAACCGAACAAATAGGGCGTGTCTAAAAACGAAGTCAGCACATATGTACCGACACTCCTGGGAAATATATTGTTCGCGCCGGCTCTGATTGCAACCTTATGAGATTTTTAGTAGCGCTACCTTATTTGATCATATGAAATAATGTAAAATTAAATATAAAATTAGTTTTATAAAATTTGGACGTGTTTACATATTTTTCATGAATATAATTTCCGTATTTCATAAACACGAAAAAGAGAGTTGCCCAAAAAGTTGTCAACACTATACCTGTTGGTAAGCACAGAAAAGTCTGGAAAAACAGCGACGATTGAGATACGGGTAATCAATCATCGATTGTGGCTGTCATGGCGGCCTCCAAGTCTGTCAGCAGCTGGACATACGCAAGCTGATTCGGAAACTCGACGCACCAATGCTTGTTTGTTTAATAAAAAAATAACAGTTACCAAAAATAATATCGTCAGCTTAAAAATAATTTTCTTTTTCCGTTCATAATATATATGATCAAGAAAAGTTTACTGAACTGATTAATACAAAAAAAACAAAAATACGTTAAAGGTAAACTAAAAAACCATAACATAACAAAGAAAGCGCATTAAAAATACAGATAACAATTACATGTATTTCCACCTGTCGTCTACAGTACTGTGGCCTAAATGTCCACGTTCCTTATCACATTATATCGCCAGATACAGAATCAAAGTGACCGAGTCAGTTGCGCGAGGAATAACTTTCCATTAAACTCGTCTAACTGTCTATCGCAATGTATCATGGAGTGAGTAATAAACTGAAGCGAAATGGTTTTAGAATATATTTAAAAATCATACACGACAACTACATCAACCAATCTATCAATAAAATGATTTTTTTCTGTCAACTACAGCCCCAAATTCGATTCAAGGTTGAGCGCAGAACTAGAATGCAATGATTTTTAAAATTCTAATATTAATGTCCGATTACTAAAGCCCGTTCTATACATGCTGCGGTCGACCTGTACAGGAGGTGTGCTTGCACAGGTAGACCGGAACGTGTATTGGAATAGACCATAGCAGTTCTTTAAACTTGCGCAGACGACCGGTACAAAATTGTTTTTTTTTTTTTTTTTTTGTGATACCGTATGTGAACCTGCGAAGACCTACCTAACCGTAGCGTGTATGTGGGCTCAAACGTAGTTTTTCTATTCATAATAAATATAGTATGGGTAGAAAAACTCCCTTACTAAGGTGACTTTAATATTAACGTAGGTACAACTTCGTTTGAGACCAGGAAAGCAGACAAGGATATTAAAAAATCACCTTTTACTTAAATTTATTGTACTTTTATACTGGTTAGAAAAAGCGTCTAAACTGCACCTCAAGTAAGGAATAGCTCGAAAGACTTTGATGACGTTATTATAAATAATAATAGATGTTGTCGTTGTGAGTCTGTATGCATAGAAGACCATGTCTTATAATGGCTATTATAAGGCTAAATATGCCTAAATACACTGAGTGATTTTAAAATACAACGTATCAAAACGAGTCACTATGATTACATAGTTAACTTAGTTTAATTTGTATAGACATTTAAGACACTTTAATTTTCCAGAAAATTTTTAGTTTCTAAAATTGTAGGTATTACAATTTATTTCGCGAAAAGGATTCTGTAAATTTTCACGATCGCCAGGAATATTATATAACAGCAACCGCGCCCGACTTCATATGCATTAATTACTACGTAACACTTAATAATAATGAAACATACTTTATAACACTCAAGGACAAAATAATCCTTTCCCATAATTGAAAGAATTTACAGGATCGGATCAGTACAGTATATAGTATACATAATATACTGAATGTATTGACATTCAGTAACTCCTACAACACATATGTACATATCTAAAAACTTTACCTCTTTATAATATTATAAGCTGGACCCGCCCGCGACTTTGTTCGGTTAATATTAAAATGGAGTTTAAAATAATAAAACCAAAGCAATATTTGATCCTCCTACATATTAGTTGAATATAACAAACTTTAATTGTAATCCGTTTGTCTATTTTTCATCAACAGCGGGAAATATAAGTTTTAAATTAATTTGATTAATATATACATAGTATAAAAGTCTACGTCTCTCTGTCTGTCCGCATATGTTATTTTCACATAAAAACCACTAATCCGATTTACATGGATTTTCCTTAATTTATGGTTATATTTCATAACTTGTACCTAGCTCTAAAGTTGCATTGATAGAAATTCTAATCTGTGGACACGCCTATTTTCATTACTGAACTAACCTCTTTTTATTTGGCTAAAATCGTTTCTCTACAACAATTTATGTTTCTTTGCAGATTAAAAATGTTTATTATTTCAGTGCAACCATCGATTGATATAGTACTAGTAGGTGCACGCTCGCTTTATCAATAGCACTACTGGAATCATAACGGACTTTAAAAATACAAACTTTCACCACATATTTAACACCATTAGGTATTGAATTTGAAAAAACTATGAAACACGTCTTTTTTACTTTCTAACTGAATGACTAAATACTAAATCTCATGGACCTACCTCCAAAAATGACGGATTTACAATTTTTCATCCCCTTTTTCTCCAGATTAAGGATTGAATATCCAAAAATCTGATATATAGGCTGATATAGGCCGATAGTAAAATGGTCTCGTGTCTCTATCTCGTTCTATCATAAGCGTATACTATGTTCTTTCTCTTTCGAGTTGCCTGTATATGTATATATATATATATATATATATGTATATGATCCAACATACAACAGTGCAACATACGTAAATAAAAAAAATGCTTTAAATTATATATACGTCATATCATCATGAAAAGAAAAATAATTACAATTTCGATGCAAAATTTGAAATACGGTTGCATTTGGTACAAAATTTTAATCTAGCCAAAGTGCCAGGAACGGAGTGGATCCAATATTCAAATTAAAGAAACAACTTGCAACTCGTCGGCAACATTAATATGATTTAGTTACATTTTCGCCGACTAGCCCCGGAAAGTTTCTCAACGGACCTCCGGTACGAACCCGAAAAGTTTATCCCCAAGTTATTACTCAGGTAAATACAGTTATAGAAAAATTCCGAGGCCACAGGACTCCTTTATAGAACTTTCAAACTCAGCCGCATATCAATTTCCGTAAATGAAAGCATTTCGGTGTTCGTGGTCACGAAATTGTTGTTATAATGAAGTTAGTTTGATTCGAGATTACTATATTCTCTTTATTTAATCGCGCTAACGTGAGAATAGAAAAAATAATGACGACATACAACAAAGTTGTTATTGACATACTAAGCCAAGTTGCGTGTGACACGGAAAATATTTGAAATGAACGGCTGTATAGCGATAGCTTAAGTAAATATAATTTTTAGTCACGTAACTACACATTGATCGTTCAATTTGATAATATACTGTAACCCTTTAATAGGGGTAACAAATATTAAAGCAGAAAATTAGTAGTAAATAATCATACCAAAAATTAAAACAACAAGATTCTAACACTAACTAATTACTTAGTTAGACCGAAGGATTTGGAAAGGCTACATACACAAAATATGAGAAAGAAAGAAGTAATTTCTAGTACATCTATAGTATTGGCCATTCTTGGATCCAACATATTTCATTTCGTTCACATTTTGTCAATGACAAGATTTCAAAACCTAATAATATCTACTTACTAGTGGTTGACTATTCATATGAGTGACAAATATGTTTAAATTACTATACGCAAATACGGTTCGTTGTTTTGTTAAATAGCTATAGTACCATATCGACAGCAAAAATATTGATTAGCCAAATATAATAACTTTTGAAATCTTAATTAGGTTCCTTTGTTCTGTAATAATGAAATCTTTCCAACAATACGTCAAATTCTCTACGTGTTTAATTTTCATAACATAAAAAGGCATCATCCAAGGCAAGGAATAGAATCGCACCTCAGTCATCGTGTTTCCTCCTCCTTACGATATCTGGTCTTTCAAACGAATCATGTGAAAGTATTTTTGCAAACCGCCATGACTGCGACGACTGACGATGAAACTTTTCACCGTTGTTTCTCCATCTGGTACTGCCTGTGGTGCTCCATTAGGAGCAGTTATTTTACCGAGCTGCAATAAAAAAAAAGTTATAGAACGATTTTTCGTAATCTGTACTTAAAATTATAAAGCCCAAGAGATTGTTTTGTTTTTTTTTGAAGGAACTAAACTCTGAAACTACAAGACTGATTAAAAAAAAACATTTTTCCTATCATAGCCTATTTATTGAGGAAGGCTATAAGATAAGCAGGTACGGGAATAGAGAACAAGGATAGGCTACATACACGCAGGTTTGTTAATGGCGGCGTGGTGGAGCATTGGCCAAATAAATTTAACACGGGTGAAACCGTGGGGCACAGCTAGTTATATTATATAGGCCAACTGTACACGAGACTACAAGCTTTTCACCAGTATCCTTGAAACAAAACCAAGTTTTTACAGTGTAGACATTCTAGCATAAAAACACTACTAAAATAAGTACACAATTACATACATACTAGCAACCAGCCCAGGCTTGGCACGGGTAACACATATAACCCTATTTGATTATGCGGCGTCCGCCAGTAAAACTCACAGTCGGTATATTTTTCCCGACATTTTCAACAATCATCGTCACATGTCAGCCAATTTACACAAAACGTTAATAAATTATACACCTAAACCTTTCTCATGAATCATTCTGTCCATTGATGAAAACCGTATGTAAATCAGTTCTGCAGTTTTCTAGTTTATCGCGTTAAGACAGACAGACGCGGCAAGGTCTGTATTTTATAATATGTATAGATACTTCCTTACGGATTAACATTCCGGACTTCAACATACGTGGTTGGGTACTTCAATAATGCAAGGCTTGGCTGTAAAACGTAGCCGGTGTTCGAAGTGCGACGCGAGGCCGCTAAATGGCCCACAGTAACAATTTAGTGTTAAGACGTGCTTCAATATGGCAAAGATGTGATAAAAGGAACCACGATATGGCTTCAGTTATAAAAGAATATATATTTTTAAGCATTTTTATTGAAAATCACTGCACTGTGCCTGGCGGTAAGCGTACAATCCGAAAACAAAGGCGACCACCGAAGGATTTGTAATCCATCGCAGCAAGCCAATCCAACCCTTTTGGCTGCTGAATATATACATATTGACTGATCCCGAAAGGCGACAAACCAAAACAGAGTTAATACGATAGGCTTAACACCACGTGTATGGTCGTTGGGACCCAGTCGATTACAGATCCCTACTACTACGTTAAATTAATGGATATTCAATGGTGATCCCGAAACGCGACCGCCTAAGCGTGCCTCTATGGCTGGAATTAACGGTGATCGCGATCAAGTCGAACAAAATCCGGGAGTACACACCTTTAGGAAAATTATTTTAAACACTTTATAATTTGGAAAAAATACCTTTAAATTAATATTCATTTATAAAAACACCTTTCAAATTTATATAAAAATATTTAATAAAAGACATGCAACAAAGACGTACCGTGACGTAATCATTCAATAAGTAAAACTAAGGTTAACGTTTAATGCGCATAGTTGACTTTATTAAAATTCTAGTTCTGAAATTTCTTCAGCACATAATTTTTAAGCCATTTTTTCAACGCTTAGTAATAATTTTAGAGATCCTTATCACAAGATAACACTCAACTGTCTATATTAATTAAACGAATACGTCACATTTTGTGTATGGCACTTCCGATCACGTGACACACAGACAATTTTTGAAATGAAAACTTCTTTAGCACCCTTGAGTAGCATTTGAAAACTCAATGAAACAAAAAAGCGACAGTAACGTAACGTAAAGCGACAGTAGCGACATCTATAGGATTCAGCTTACGAGAGAAAGAGATAGAATACATTTACATTATACACAGTTTATACAAGTCCTGATTTTCATGATTGTGATCGTCGTCGGATTGGCCAAGTGGTGTGAGATGACGAGACTTCATACGCAGTACGCACGAGTGGTCTATAGTTCTGATCTTGCTGATTTAGGATATTTAAAAAGATTTTTTATTAAACATGTTCCTTTTGTGGATGTTTCACTTTATATTTATACATAGGAAATATATTAAAATAATAAACAATTATTGTTGTTGTTAGGCTTTTTACTGACCAATACTATAAAGTAACTTTAATTTTTAAACATACTGTCAACTAGCAGATAGTCGCATTCATTCTTTTTCGTTTCTTGTTCTTCTTAGCCATATTCCATCTAAGTAGGGTCGGCATAATTTGTTTTGCTCCTTCACTCTCCTCTAACAGCTGTCATCTCAGTATCCATCCGTACCTACATCGGTCATCCTCTGCTCCTATATCCGTCCATCTTCATACTTAACACTCTTCTAGTTAGATGACTTTCATTTTCACTTCCCTCCTCATTACATGGCCATATCATGTTAAACTATTACTTCTCAACTTCTCTGTCACTGGTGGTATTTTTATGCTTCTTTTTTTATATTACAAAGGTGGCAAATAAGCATACGGCCCGCCTGATGTTAACCGTTTTCAAACTTGAACCATCCTACCCCGAGGAACTCTGGAAACCTTACTTCTCGCAGGAACACAACACTAGATTATTCCATCAGCCGGACTGCCCCAAGTAGAGAGAAATTTCCTAAGAAATTTTATTCGTCTGATACTCATACCTAATATTATTCATTCTAGTAAAACTACAATATATCCACACAATATAAAATATAATTGTGTTATATGTTCTACGTCGTATGTAGCACATTTTTTTGTTCTTTATGTCAGAATGTCCGTCCTGTGATATCATCGGACGGCTCCAACGGAACACCAGCGCTGGTTATTTGCAACCAACATTATGTTAAGCTGGAGCCGTTTTGTAATAACTGGCATTTGAATTTTAGTTCTTAGTTGGTAGATATAAAGGTAACATTTTTAGATTGTTTACGGTTGTCAAATGTCGTTGATACAAATAAATTTATGATTCTTCTTTCTTTCTTTCTTTCATGTAGACATTCGTATCTCTGCATATCTTCTATCATATTACTCTTTCGTTACTCAACTCAGATCCATATTTTACATTACGTATGATGAAATGAAAATAACACTGACACAAAGCTAACCGGAAAAAATGATAATATTATTTTATGAAGATACATCGTGAAGTCCTAGTACGTTTTACTTTATCGAAAAATATCCATAAATAATTTTGTGAGTGTTTGGGAAACTTCAATAATCGTTTTGGTAAACTGAAAATGGATAATACGGAATATATTTGCTTTCATGCATAATTTCCCACGGGCATTAGAAACACATTAGTAATTTTCATAAACAATAACATTTCAGCGCACTATTTTATAGCGATGATAGTTCGTGAATTATATCCAAATGCTGCCGAATGATTACCCAAAGGAGTTATTCTGCGAATAAAGCGAAAGCATAATAAAATGTTCCCCCGAATTCCTCTCGATAAACACAAAGTTTCGAATGTAGAAAATGTTCAGGCGTGATGATGAATCTAATTTGACAAAAAGTTTCATAGGCATGAAATTTTGTTTTGTTCGAGAACATCTGGCTGAACAAAGTTTTGTCCCAGACTAGAAAACTGTTTTATTTAAATATATTTTTTAAATAATTCCGATTTTTACGTTTAAAACTCACTTTGTATTTATTTAGTAACTTTTAATACATTAGACCTTTACAGATAAATTAAGAATGGGTATATTTTGCTACGAAATAAATAAAAAAAACCGATAATAATAAAACCAAAAGTAAAATGTAGATTGAAAACTTTATAGAGTAAATAAAATAAAGTAGAATTTATTTAAAAAGCAATCAAGACTAAAGTTATAGACACATTTGTTAAAATGAAAAATATTCGCATGATAAAATTTCAATGAATGAAATAGTTGATACACATGTAACATATAGCAATGGAGAAATGGGTAATCCATTAAATGTTGAGTTATTAACTATAGTGAAGGGAGATCCTTTACTAGTCTATGCTACCCATCGGAGCATGAAGGGTTTGTGCATTTTCTATATTAGTTATCAGATCAAATAGGAATCCCACTGATTTATATGCTCAAACGATAGGCATTTTAAGAATATTAAGTATATAGCTACAAAATTCAAATATCCTTTTGCAACGTCATAATTTATGTTTATTTTGTTACTTTCAGTTTGATATTTGACGCCTAATTCGAGATATAACTTGTTATCATTTACTGTTTTTCTTTAATACTTCTGTGCAGTTCTTCTGTTTTGTTCTAGAATACACAATACATATGCTATGTATACTACGGTAAATATGTTTTCACTGATTGATCGCGTGTATTTAATGAATACAAATAAAGTCTATGAAATAAACGAGCAATATGAATGTTTTAATGAAATATCATTTTTATTTTACTCCTATAGTTAGGTATTTTACTTTAAAATTATGAAAAAGCAAAATGATCAACAAAATATGAAACGTAATTAGCAGAATAATAGAAGTTTATATATATTATTACCTGCAGTTCATTAGACAAAAGAAAGTTAGACGAAGTGAAAACATGAGTTCGTGAAAGTAAAATTAACTAAATGCTTAAACGTCTCAAGGTAAATTCGTTTAATGAAATGTTTCTGTATTAATTTTGGACTGGCGTCGAACAACTCTGCAAATGTTCCATAAGTAGGCATAAAATTAAATATCTTAAAGTTTTTCTTATTACAAATACTAGCTATTTCGCATAGAATATACGCACGCTAACAGCCGTAAGTTAGTTAAACTAATTGTTATTAGATGACGCCTCGTACTAGATTGTATATCTTAAATTGAATATATTTTCATTAAAAATACTATCTTTTAATGTTTATTTTTTTAATACTATTAAGAAATAATATAAAGATATAGGAATTAAATATAATAGGAATTTTCTAATCAGTTTATTTAATGAAAACAAATGTTGTCTACGTAAAATAAGCTTTCAAACGATGTCTGAATTATGAAATTTGATGAAAATTTACGGAAACATGATATTGCAAGGTTGCCTTTGACAAATAATATGATATAGTTATTATGATGATACATCTTCATCTTGAAAAATTAAGAGCGTAAGTAACCCTTAAACTAGTTCATACTATTTTTCCATTATGTTTCTAAGATTTGGATAAATATACATTCAGGTTACATGACTAAAATAGAGTTCACTAACTAGTTAGTGTCAATCAAGAGTAATAAGACACAAACTATTTAAATGTATTGATCGCAGTGAAAAAAAAGGAATGGTTTTGTTGTAGTACTCAGATGAACTAATTCAGCAATGTTTATATTTTAGGTAGTTTTAAAATTGCGAATATCCAAGGTGAACTTATGTGGATATTATGCGATAGTATGCAAAGACGACCTCAAAATTAAACAAGAACGGTTGTGAACGTTCTCTAAATAACCTGAAAGCCAACCATAAATAGAGATATAAACACGTTACTATATAACAACTAAAGCAACTAACAACCACATAGTAGTACCTACGCAAAATACTAGGAGGGGACAAATAAATTAGTTCAAAGTCAAATACTATTTTTTTTACAAAAAAAATAAAATGTTAACCCTTTTCGGGAATATGTTTTTAATTAAATCAATTATTTTCAGCGTCAGCATTACGTTCTTATATACAATAGAACGTGCGTAAAGTTATTAATTTAATTTGAAATATTATAAGCCAATCATATGAAAATGTATAAATTCTTCAATGTTTTCTCTTTCGTTTGTATTAATTACGATTCATCTTACAATCGTCATCCTTTTTTACTTATAAAGCTATGCTGAAATAATACAATGTAATAAATGTAAGTGTTTGTTTAAGATGTTTATATCATTATATAAACTTAATATAAACAAAAATATTAATTTGCAAAACTTTAATAACAAGTTTGTTGTTGTTTATTCCTAGGCAGTATTCGTGCGAGCAAAGTGCACTTCCTTATAAGGTTATTTTCTTCACCGGGACTCGAAAATTTTCTTTAGATTAGTTTCTCTTGTTGAGAAAAACAGGATGGAATAAGGAATAATAAGCCGTCGACTCTTAAATTGGACTCCGTTTCTTTTGTAAAAGAAGTTTTGTTGGTTTACACGAACCAAGAAAATGACATTGCTTTAGTTATTAAGAACTTATTTGTGAAGTTAAAACTTTCTGAAATAAATTTTAAAACATTTTACTGTTACGATTCAAATACTAATTTAGCTTTTAATATATTACTCGTATGTTTCTTGATGCAAATATATACATACAAAAAGCTTTATAAATTATTTCCCCGGCGCAGGTGAGGTTGCCGAGGGAATGAATTTTCCGACTTCACTTCAATGAGCTCAAACCTACTGAGGTTTTGTATTTGATGTGTCATTTGAATAGAGCTCTTTTTAAGTCAGTCTGTGTTAGAAAATAAAAAAAAAATTGAATATCCTTTGTAACAACAATACTACTTGAAGCCCTGAAGTTTTAAAGATACACATGAAGGATGTACAAGCACCCATTTTATTTAAACCAAAGCTTGTTTGTTGATAAATTTTAAGCTGGTTAGAGATATTCTTTCCTTCGATGTTTTTTCACCGTCATCGGATATTGTTGAGTAAATTTAAGCGAATTCTAAATAATAATATTTCATTCTGAACTTTTAATTATAATATCAATATCTAGTTGGAAAATAAGAACTATCTTTATCAATGTTTTAATTCGCCAAAACGTCGAAGACTTGCGTGATGATTAGGTAAGTGCCTTCCTACGAGAAGAGACCTTTACCTATTTGTATATTATTTATAAGCTAGTGTTAGTATTACCGAGTTATGGCAAAGAATTTTATATCTAGTAAATACTATATTTAAAATATGCGATAGCGTACGTTAATAGTCTTAAAATAAAAGAAGGTACCTCTCAAGTACATTTAAATATATAATTTTGGATCTTTGATGAATTCAACCCGAACAAAACATAATTTTTAGTTATGCAGCAGTAAAAAAAGTTTTCATGTAATAATACATTGTATGTATACATTACGCCAAGCTTCTGTTATCATAATTGATAAAATTTGCATGTTGAAAAGATTGTAGCAATTCAAAGAAATAACGTCAAGTGGTTTGGCGATATTCGTCTTCTTTCGAAATAACTGTAGCAGAAGTTTTACAATTACAGTAAAATTTATTAATAAAACAGAAAGTAACTCAGTTACTTTCCATCTGGCTTCGTAAAATGTAGTCGAGATATGATTTAAGAATTATTTGAAGCTTCCAAGCAAAATGTTTAAGCTAGCATGGTTACTACCAGAGAGTGTATTTGTACTTAGGAGAAATTAATTAATTTAATTTACATGATAATTATTTTTTTGTATCTTAGTTCTTTGAAACGTCTTCTAGTTTAAAGAAATAGAACAAAAATATTTTGTATTTAGGACAGCCTCTAGAAACTGAAAGAATTTATTTGAATATAGGGTCTTTCTCAAACTCCTCTAATATGTATTAATCCAGTTTGTCAATATACTTTTGGTTGTAAAAAAATAACCTACAATAAACGGATTGAATATATTCTCATGTTTAACAGTTAATGTAATTTAAATTATAATTAAAATAAAATTTTATAGCTAATCAGTATTTTACTCTTTTAAACATAGAACAAAACTCAAAATAAACTTCTATTAAACAAAAGTATTTATGAGCGTACCATAACTTAACTAGTTATAAAAACTGGTATGTGTACCAAATCGAAGGCCTGTTTTGAATATATATATATATATTAATACGAGAAAATTAAAATCAGAAACTGTTAAGAAATATAGCAAGAGTAAGCACAATAGCAATATTTTTCCATTCATCTTGGTCACTCTTTGTGATTATTCCCGGTGCGGAGGAAACCAAATTTCAATCTTATTCCTTGGGATAATAAATTGCTTTCCTATATACATCTCTCGAAGCTATTATATTATTATTATTATGTGTTTATGACAGCTTCTTCCCGTTCAGAGTTTGTTCGAGAAGTCAAACTATTGTTTTTCTTTTATTATACTGTAAAGGTGGCAAACAAGCATACGGCCCGCCTAATGGTAAGCGGCTACATTAGCCTATGGACGCTTATAATACCATAGATATCACAACCGCGTTGCCGACCTTGCATTCCCCTACTCCAAAGAGCTCTGGAAACCCTACTCACTACCGAAACACAACAGTAGGTCATTTGGCCGCGATCTTCTATAGGGTGGAGACATGACACCACTTTTTTTTTTCGAACTGACTTTACTGTTAGCCTTAGGTACCCTGGAGCCTTTACGGCTTTTACAGCTTTACCGGGCTTGTGCATGACACCAGTTTGAATGCCCCAAGTGGAGGGAAATCTTCAAAGAAATTTATTTGTACCCTACCTCTCTTCAAAATCACTAATTATGAAAATCGGTAACGGTTCCGATTACCTAGTTTTGGTATATTATACTCGGAACGCATTCGGATTCATGATTACATTAGTAACCGACTCTTAATTATCAAAACTTATGGACATAATAGTTGAATAAAGCTTAATTAATTGCAAAATATTGCTAGTAACAGAGAAAACACTAAAAAAACTAAAAAGTATTTTTATACCATTTCTAAAAACGCAATAAAGAAGTAGATATACTTTAACAATATTACTGTATTGTGTGCCAACTCACGGGGATAAACTAGTTTTATATAAATTCTCAGCATAGAAATCAAAATTAACAAGGGATATTAAATTTTGAATTAGGTACAAGGGTATGAGCTAAGTTTGCAAATAATACACTTACAATAAAACTATGTACTCTTAGCCGATGAAAGTGTGAATTTATTTGCTATGTCATTTCACCCAGTCGGGATTTGATAATTCACGCAATATATATAATCTCAGTGTCAAATCTCACATAAGATTCAATTTTAAAATGTATTCAATAGTCGTTAAGGTCTATTTTCTTCAGTAGACATTGAAATAAATCTAATAGACCGTTTAGTGATTCTGCAAAATTCTAACGCCCAATACGATCGGTATCTCACGTTAGCATTTCATTCTTCGGGCGTGGTTATACAGTACCAAATGACATGACATTTTTTCAAATCGTTCTTTATAGAATTTTATTTGTGATGCAAATTGTACGCTTAATATTTTTGGTCACGACCTTGGACACGGTCTAGGTAACTTTAAAATGATTCGGTATTTTTAGTTGAACAATACGTGAAAGTGACAACCGATAAATTGATCCATTTTGTACACGAATGGTCATTCTTGAAAGTCTTTGAAGTTCCGAAGCATTTTGGTAAGGTTGCCCTATTTAAGAAATATTTTTATTTTATGTATAATTCATATATTCATAATTTATTTGCCTATTTTATCCTAAATTTTAATATATAACATAAGACATTCGAGACATACATGTAGTTAATTCATAAATTTAAATAAATATTAAACATATATTTCAATTGAAACCCCGTAGATATGTAAATAAAAATAATTTTGCAATTAATTAAACTTAATCCGAATTTGTGAATTCAATGTTCTGAAAGCGATACCTACAAGAAAAATTAATTATTTCTCGCAATTAAAATAAATACATTATAATTGCACAGTAAATTATAAACCAACATTTAAAACTGGTTTATCTTTGGTTACATTTCTAGAGCACAATTTAAAGGCTTTAAAATAAAATGCAAGAGTAATATAAAAGTTTAAAGACATCTAAGTCAATCTGTAATCAAAAATGTCTACGAACAACAAAATGATTTAGTGTTTGTAACAAATAAAAAAATATATTTAAAGAAAACATTTCATCCCTGGGAATAAATAAATGGAATTTAATTGCAAGCTCTTTTGTCATTGTAAATGTATCAAATGATTGTTGATTTTTAAGAAATGTTTTCAATTGAAAAATATTCACATTTATCTGAAATACCTAGTGTTTGTTAAAATAAATTAATTACTTTTGTGATGGTATAGTAAACAATTGTAAGAATAAGTAAAGATTTTAAACAAACATAAATCCATTAAAATAGATTGTTAAATTATTCGCTTGTTATGCATCGGTTTAAATAATTTATATCACGTTTTGAAGCAAAAACATCATTGAATCAATATTGACTCTACGTAAATAATTACTCTATTTATTAAAATGTAATTAAACTTTTTTGTACACGTAATTAAAACTAAAAAGAACCTAAAATCATCTTCCACAGAGCCCGATGTGAAGGAAACTAGAGCATGAGGATGACGATCTTGCTAATCTTCATTAATTTCGTTTATTCTGTACATTTCGTTCAAATGATTAATTTATTTCATACATTCATTAACATTGTGTTCAGTAAAGTTTAAGGTTGTATAAAATCTTAATTAAAATTATTATCGATAGATTAATTGACATATTATTATACATTTTAGGTTTCCGAAGTCAACAAGGAACCCTTATAGTTTCGTTATGTCCGTTAGTGTGTCCGCGGCTTAGCTCAGAAATTCTTAGTACTAGAAAGCTGTAATATAGTATAATAGTAATAGTAGTAGTAATATAGTATATAGTAATAGTAATATAGTATAGGTACGTATTAATCACGCCGACAAAGTGAAAAGATAAAATCTTGAAAAAAAAAATTCTTTAGGGTACCTTCCCTACGTAAAGTGGCATATTTAAAAATCTTTATTTGACACTTTAATGTTATGTATATGTAAATATATTACATTTTGTTTGTATTATATTTACAAATAATAATAATGTAGGCTATATTTCTAATAATTCTACATTTATTTGCTTTATGATTTGTGTTAAATTATATGTCGTATTTAATTTTTTTTTATTATGTTGTTCTCATTACACCCATATCACCCTGATACCCCTCCCCTTTACTCTGAAACATATCCATTCAAAGGTTGCCTGGAAGAAATTGCGTTCAGCACGAAGGCCGGCCTTTGTGCTTATCATATAATTTTAATATTCGATTGGATCAGTGATTAACGGTGTAAAATAATGATTAGTTAAATAAATAAATTGGTAATGTATTTTTTTTCTCGTCTTTCTCATCGTGTGGCGTGTCGTTAGATAGTTCGTTGAAAAATACTGCGGATGTGTGAAATTCATTTTTCAATTCAGGGATTCGTTAGCGAAATATTAATCTTTAAAGTACTCATTTTTGTTAGAGTCAAGTATAACCCCCCCCCCTCCCGCGCTGGTAAATGGTTGTTTTTGGATATGTGAAAAAATCATGGTAGTAGTATATATAATGAAGTTAAAAGGATAACTATCTGAGGTAAGTAAGCTTTACAAGTTAACGAGTAATGAATAGTCAATCAACTAATAAAATGTACTTGGAAAACTAATTTCGTAAAAAATCCATTACAAATTACTTAAAAGGCCCTCTTCTCTAAGTCTGCATATTGTGACGGGCAACAGAAAATTATTTTATTAATAGAAAGAGTAAAGTTTGTATGAGAATGTAATCTCTAGGACTACTGAACAAATTCAGAAAATTACTTTATTAATGCGAAGTTACACTGTTACTGAGTGATATAAGGCTATTTTTTATTCTTCTTAAATTCCACATTATATGTTTGGGCCAAAAGGTACGTGGTTGTCAGGGTTTCTTATCATAGTAAAAGTTGGCTATGAGCTCGCTCAAATTAGACGCGCGCTTGCTGTGCCAAGCATCAGCCAATGTGAGTGCGTGTGTGTTTTGAGAACCCCGGCCGATCGCGTCACGGTGCCAATTATTGTCGTATTGAGAGTTTACCGCTACCATTGTTCGTATATTTTTATATATGTATACAAAATTAATTAATTAATTTATAATTAATTTTTATGTAAAAACGATGTAAAGGACTGGAGGCGTGTAGCGTCCGGTTAACGTTTTTGAGTGTGGACTTTGCGTATTGAGAGACTTGTGAGATTCGCCGGCTAGCTGCGTGAATTCCTACGATGTGCAGCGCTAAGAAATATCCAGGTGAGTGGGCTTTGATGCTTAATTTTTGCTAGGATGGGTGAATCGGCAACCACATATAACAGTACACTCAGAACGCCAAGCATCTGAATTGGGAATACTTTACACAGGTAGGTATATTATACCGTCCCTGTACCGGTTATTTTTGACCTGTACATTATAATTAATGCGAACGACGGATGCTACTATACCATATCAATATACAAATGAACCTTCATAGCTGTACCTGCTATAATTATATTTAATTTTTTTAATAAAGTTATGGTAAATAAAACTAGAAGAAGACGTGGATAAATTTTTAATCCCGCACAATTTGATCCCAACTTAATATCTCAAGACTTGTAGAATAAAATTGTCACGTAGGGAATAGGTGCGATTTTCTCAAATGAGCTTCTCAATATTCAAGAGGCAGACGCCTTACCGTAACAACAGAGCAAATTCGAAAGACTGAGTATCGACAACGGCCGGCCCTTAATGTAATTATCATAATGGCGACCAATAAAAGAGAGGTTCCGAATTCGTGACACAGCTTTAAAAAGTACCATCAAAAGTGCCCGAGGCGGAAAACGTCCCATCTTATTTAGCGCCCTCCGAAAAAAGGGGACTTCGGTTAGGGCCTTACCTAATTACATTACGTACAGTGAAAAAGCTTCAGATAAAAAAGGATCGAAACAGATTTGCATAGAATATCAATCTTTACTATTAACCCAATGAAGATGGGCGTTTAGGTAAAAAGTCTAGCTCATTTAATATTGCCCGTACATATTTTTATATAAAAAACATGAATTTACTTTAAATATAATTTAGAAATACAAAAGTAAGAATAAATCTGGACATGGTCATGTTGTTTCGCCTATAAAGAATGGTTACTTGACAGTGGAGATTGTTTTATTTTAGGCATGGTACAGTTCAAAAACGATCGTCGCTGTCATACCAGCCTGCAAGCCTTCCGGCAACTCGAAACGCGAAAAACAAACAGAGAATTACTGCAACGGGTTTATTACCACGTGGTGGTTAGTTTTTTTAGGTAATAGTGTTAGGTTTTATAATAAGATCCCAACGCACATTACTGATTTGCTGGACAATGAGTTCAAGTACCATGCCCAGCAGGTTTTACTAAGGTTATTGTAGGGTCATTATGTGAATGATAGTGATGTCTGGAAGTGACGCCCTCTCTGTGCATCCACTAAATTATAAATATGATAATATGATTATTGATTGTAAATATTATTTATACAGTTGAAAAAGGTAAAATAAAAAAAAAGTTAAGCCCGATCGAGTTTCTTGCCGGTTTTTCTCGATGACTCGAATATTTGTCCGAACTGGTATTACTATAGTAGTGTTTGACACTCATAAGTGTCTTCATAGGGCTTAAATTGAATAAAGTATTTTTTGATTTTGATTTTGTTACTACCCAGGCAAGTACAGATTCCTACAACCCCGCTCGATTGCTGGATATACACCAGCTGATTCCAGTTAGCGCCACTATAGCAAGTGTTATACCTGATGTATGGTGGCTGCAATCCAGAAGACACAACGTAAAGAAAAACTAAAACTTTATATACTTACTAGCGACTATAAAAACTCTTATAATCATCACGTAAGTCAAAAAAAATCATTTGTTATGAATTTTTAGGACACTCATATTGAAAGAATATTATGACATAATGTGTGAGTTCTGTTTTCCGCATGCATATTTTAACTTAACTTAAAACTAGCAATATATATAACTCTATTGGTTTACGCGGCGCACGCCTGTAAAACTCTCAGTCGGCATGATTTTTTGCGACATTTTCAACAATCTTAGTCATATTGCAGCCAGTTTACACAATCGTAATTAATTATACGCCTAAACATACCTCATGAATCACTCCGTCCATTGATGAAAACAGTATGAAAATCCGTTCAGTAATTTTTGAATTTAACGCGTTTAGACAGACATACAGACTCGGTGGAGGGACTTTAATTTTTAATATGTACATATTAAACATATGAGTTTAATCGTCATTTAAGATTAGGTGAGATTGTGGCTACAAAGCTAAAACTATATAAATAAAAAAAAATACTAGTACTACCCCGCGGGCCCGCTCGCGTTTGTTACATAGTACATAATTAGTTTACTCTCGTTATTTTATTTTGATTTCTATGATTGATAATTCCTACATCCTATGAAATAAGGAATGACATATACTTCTCGTGTACAAAATTTCATAAGAATCCGTCAAGTCCTTTTTGATTTAAATCCTGATGTACAAACAGACAGAACAAAAATGTTTTTGTTAATGTAATATTCGTGATCAGTGTCATTTAGACTAGATTTTCTCGAGAAAGTGTGTACGCCCCTACAAGAAGGCACGAGACGTGAGCACTGCATTATGGAGGCGCGCGATTCAAACGCCGCGTGAGCGAAGCGTCGGCGCCGCGCTGGTCAAACGTTGGACGAACGCGCACGCTCGATAAACATTAGTAATAAAGGAGCCTTATAACGCAGATTTAACGGGGAATTTGTTAAAAAAATTACATGTACAGACAGAACTACATATTTTTTTATATAGATATGTGTTCATATAATTATATTATTATGTAGATAGCGATATTAAGAACCATCCACATCTTTGAATACAAAATGTATTTCATTGAAACAGTACTATCTTTTCACGCGTGGATGATAATTATACCGAATCACCCCAGTGTTATATTACACAATACGGGCAATTCCATTCAAATCTATATCTGAGATCCGATCAGGCGCGAAGTCTTTTATATTTGGAGTCACGTGTCGACCAACGTCCAGGAAACCGACAGCGAATGTGTTTGAGCGAATCTAATGCACTGAAAACCGTGCGACATTTAATACTGGGGATTGTTAAATACCACTTTGTAACATAACGATCATGTTAATATTTTAAAATAAAAATAGTTTTCTTTATTAAACGTTTCAAATGAATAATTATGTAATATTATTATTTTTTCAATGTCTTACACGCATATTATACGCGTATATAATCTACCCAATGCGACTAGATTCAACGAAACATCATGATAGCAACTACGAGAACCCAGAGGTATTAAAATTTTGCCATTAGTTCTGTTTTATTTTTATACACGGTAAAGTGACTACACTGAGCCTTGTCGGGTATCTAGTCGGGTAAAACCCTACCACTCCGCTAGATTACTAGTTTTACATCAGCTGATCTTGAAACCATAGCATGGTGGTAGGGCTTTTTCGAATGCCCGCCTGGCTAGCTACCACCCTCAAGTTGAAAATCTGACGCCAAGCACCATTAGATGTGTTCCGGCAGCTGCACTTGAGAGCTAGTCTTCCACTAGGTTTAGCGTGTTATAATCTTGAGCCACATCGTCACTTAATATCAGGTGAGATTATGGCCACTACGACAAACCTATAACGATAAAAAAAAAAAACACCTATGTATGAATTACATGAAAAATGACGGAGTGGAAATAGAAAAAAGTCGTTTTGTCGCATGACCCCAAAGTCGACCGTTACACTCAGAGCACTGTAGTTAGGATGAGAATCGAAACAAAGCAAAAATGAAACCAATTTTATAGATGTATTATTTGCGGAAAAATCAATGGTGGAATACTTCCGTAGTGGCGACAGGAAGACTGATCTATTATTAGTGTTCATAAAGGAAGGTCGTTTTCCTCGTGCATCGTTTCCTTATAATACGAATGATGGTTTTATAAAAACTGTTATTTAGTCGTCAGTAAGCCAAACCCCATCCATTTTTGTGCTGGACGTATAAATTAGTGATTCATGCTATTTAATTATAACGTTCACAGTTTTAACACGTCGCCTGGTGATCGACGAAGGGGCGAACATTTTTTTTTTAAATAAAAAAAAAGAAACTTTTATTACAAACCTATAATCAGTATTTCACCGATAAATATACCAGTGATACACTGATGTTTATTTAGTTTAATGATTAAAAAACAATATAATCTTTAAATGTTGACAGACTATAGAGGCGAATTTAATAATGTCATTTGTGAATCCAGCTCTAGGAGAGAAAGTTCACTATCTCAAGAACAAACGCCAAAATAATAAAAACTTCATGTTCCGAATAATTAATTCTAAGCAAATGGATTTACAAAGACCAACCTTTGTAAGTAACAAGGCAACAATATGGCAAAATTATTAAAATCCTATTTTTCCTCGAAACATAATTAAACAACAATTATCGGAGGGTCTGTATAACTACCTAGATCAGTGGTAAAATAATATCATGATATAAGTTTATAATGATTATAATATATTATTTGATTGTAATATAATGATTGTGATATGATATTTTTAATATTATTTACAAACAGTTATATTATGACACTAGCAACCCGCCCCGGCTTCCCACGGGTAGCAGAGTAATTCATTTAACTCTATTGATTTACGTGGCGCAGGCCTGTAAAGTTCCCAGTCGGCATGAAATTTTTCGACATTTTCAACAATCATCGTCATATTTCATCCAATTTAGCTTATTGCAAATTTTACTAAAAATTTACATTATTCATAACCTTAATGAATTATATACGTAAACTTCTCATGAATCACTCCATCCGTTGTTGAAAACCATATGAAAATGCGATCGGTACTTTTTGAGTTTATAACGTTCAGCCAGATAGACAGACAGACGCGGCGGAGGGACTTTATTTTATAATATGTATAGATGTTTGGCATACATTGTACACTTTATACTAAAATTGATATTTAATAAATACATTAATAAGAACTCTCTTTAATTATAGCTTTACCGTTTATATTTTATGCAAAACATTTTAAACAGTTTCGTTTCTATAATAACTACTCAAAAACTTTTAAGACTAGAAAATTTCTAGATTACTTACTTATTTAACTTTCACGAATATTACGCCTTTTGTATGTACTTCAACTTTCAGAATCCATTATAAACTAAAATGTATTTAATTATTTTATTAATATTTCAATAAATAATCGACATAATATCAAAAAAAAAATACGATTTAGAAATTTAAAAACCACGTAGCGTCAGTTCGTGACAAGCAGAACAATCCAACCTTTAAAATAGGGGAAACAAAGATCACGGCCCCCTTTATAATATTATTGACGTGTCGTAAACTAAATTGGTACCTTGAGGGAGAGAGAATCTTGTTTTATTTGACGCTTTAGGTATATTTCTTTTGACTTTCTACGATTTATTCGTGGAAACATTTTCATAGCACTGCTCTGTATGAGCCTTTTATTACATATTTTCCTGAGATGTTTTTAAGGCGAAACTCTTTTCTTTCAAAAGTATAACTTACTGGTTTTTATTCGTGATCCAAGCTATGAATATGTAGAGCACTTTATATTTTACCTACATCACATCATAATAATGAAGATGAATTTTTCTTTTTGCATTGGCTTCATAATATTTTATAGCATGGAAAGTGATCGAATCGCATATATAAAAATCATAGTGATCCAAGACTTGTTGCTGGATATCAACATTACAGAATTGATCCCCAATCCAAATGTATCGAAGCGAGTCAATGTGGCAGATTTCCGACTATATGTGTGGTATTCACGATCCAACCGTGCACGAATACTCTACTTACCTGCACGTCCCAAGCCCGGTGAAGCTGTAAAAGCCGTAAAGGCTCCAGGGCCTCCAAAGCTAACAGTACTGTCAGTTCGAAAAAAAAAACACCTTCATGTGACACTTTCACGTCCCGCCAAAAACTCTCACGTGACAATTGAAACGAATGGGAGATGTATTTCATACTTTGCCGATTTCTCTAGAATGCCTAGGTAATGTATGAAATATGAACCATTTCATACATTGCCTGGTAGTTTCAGGCATCCTATTAGAATCCCTAAGGCAATCTATAGAATGCCGCGATTCTATAAATTGTCTATAACATTTTTATATTAAACAAACTTTAGGATTTATTTCCTAACTTATGCCAAAATATCACACTTTGTGCCAAATTTCAAGACTGTAGGTACTGTTACTATTTGTTGCGTTAACCTAGAAACTTGATTTCGCTCATTGATTTTACTATTAGACATTAACTTCAACTTTATAAATCAAGCCGTTTTCAAGAAAAGGAGCCTTGAAACACGGACAGACACTGTCAAAACGAAAACAAAGTGATCCTATAAGAACTCCGTTTTTCACTTTATGTACGATACCTTAAAATCAGTTTTATAATTATATTTGTAATCTACACCATAGCGAAGTTTATTGTTATAATTAAAATAAAAACTTTTATGGACAAGTGTGACTTGATTCTTCTGTAGTATGCAGGTACTTGAGTACTAGCGCACTTCAGTATTTGGTATTATTTCTCTATATCTAGAGCTCAATAGAAAGAACTCTGTCAATAGAACCCTACACAAATATTTGATAATGACCACAGATAGCTTTGAATGCACCCGCATGTCGTGTGCTTTGGTAATTTTGTACATTATCACAACTAAAGATAAATGTTTTGATTAGTGTTTTGTTATTATGAATATTGCATTATGGTCTGTATTAAAATGCTCTTCCTGTGTTTTGACAGTAGGAACAAATAAAGTCTTGAAGCTGGTGTTTTTTTTTTTGTTTTTTACGCTTGCATGATTTATTATTTTATGTTTGTAAGTATGTAATAATCGGGTCCTACAAACGAGGAAGGTGACAACTACCGATGCATATTATTATCGGTGGTTGCCGTCCTTTCTACACTGTATTGTACTTTATATCAGATAATTTGCCGTCATTTTGCCGAGCAAGTTTTAAAAAATAAAAAATTTAATTTAAATTATTATTTTAATAAATGTATATGTGAATTCATTAGCATATAAAATTCAATGATTCTTTGAAGTATAATTATATTTATAAGGATTTTTTTTAATAGAATATATTATTGTCACTACTTAGTCACTACAATCAACGCGCGTTATTGCCGCGCCCCACCCTAACATTTAAGACCCCATTACCAAATAAATGTATGCAATTTATTACATTTACCAATTTACATACACTTTAGGAAGACGCGACATGTTTTTGGAGTTAAACATCGTTAGAGTGCTGAAAGGAATGCAGGAGGGTGACGTAATGAAAAAACCAGAGAGATGCGACGACTTTTAAAGCTTGGAAAAATACATTTTCTTTAAAACGTTTTACATATAGTAAAGGTGAACAATCAAACGCTTGTATTATTTATTACGATTTTATTTCAAAGTAACAGTGTCCCGTAGCTCCGCACGCGTCTATTACGCAATACTTATTTTCATATATTAATTATATTTTACTCATATTATTTACAATTCTTATAGCCTATCATTGAGGAATGATATATACTTCCCGTTTACAAATTATCATAAAAAAATTGCCAAGTGTGTGTCGGAGCACGCGCAGTTTAGGGTTCTGTAGTTACCCGTCACAATATGTAGATATAAGGATCATTCATGTTACACCGGGCCGGAGTCGGGCCGTGCGCCGGCTGGGACACGGTCAAACATTTATAGTATTAGTATTACAAAAAACCTATTCACTTTAGAAAAGTGTAATCAACTTATATTCAATTTCTTCCTAATTACGACGACTCGAAAATTAAAGATTCGTGAGGGTAAAGATTCTTAATAATTGTATATTATTAGCATAAATATAAGGATCGCCCAAGATAATTTTCGTTTACAGAGACAAAAAAAAATGTTACTTTTTAAAGAAAATTATTTAATTAAAACTTTTTCTCTTACACTAGCCTCTATAATTTATCAAGATAATGAGTTTTGAACTGAATATTAAAAAAAAAAATGTTAATTAATAAAGGAGATTTCGTGTAGATATTTATTCGTGAAGTATTTGTACTCGTATCTTGTTTTAATTTGTCATTTTTATTATTGCGAGCATGTGCAGATATTATCATCCTAATACACAGTATAACTTCATATTTTTTGGCGTTGGCAACATGTCAAATTATAGTGATATACGAGTATAACCAATAACAAATTACGTTGAAACCAGTAAACTTTGACCAGCTGGACAGATTCTAATGAAATATGTCATAGAAGTCGATTATATCGTGGATAATGTTTTTTATCAATTATTGGAAAAGTTTAATTTACGTCCAGCAAAGCGAGAGGGTAACAGGTTGAATTTTATTATATAATAACTGCCCGAAGAATAGCTAGACTTAAGTGGCAGTAGGCGGGCTACGTAGCTCGTAGAACGGATGGCCGATGGGGTCAAAGAGTTCTTGAGTGGCGGCCACGTACCGGAAGACGCAGCGTCGGTAGACCCGCCACAAGGTGGTCCGACGACCTGGTAAAGGTTGCAGCACAGAACCGGTCGTTGTGGCGATCTTTGGGGGAGGCCTATGTCCAGCAGTTGGACGTCTTTGGGCTGAAATGATGATGATGAAATAATAACCGTGGCACACGGTTTTTGTTTTCGAATTGACTATACCGTTTGCTAGGATGCTTTAACAGTTTCACCGGGTTTAAGGGCGAGCGCTTAAGGCACTCAGACGAGGAAAAAGGGCAACAAGCGCAAGGGTGCCAAAGTGGCCGACCTCGGCTTTGGCTGTTGCCGTATATGCAAACATCGCGATCAGCTAATTTCTATCTGAATTCGATCTAACTAACTATACATGTATGCATGTCTCTTACCTTCTGGGAGGAAGAAAGAAACAGGCGTACATGTATTTAGTAATCTGTCTATTTGGTCTAAGTCTAACTAGCCCAACAATTGTCCCTTGCAGAACCTATGTACCTAAGTGTAGTCCAGGTATAAATTACAGTGTGATGACTGTATGTGGGTAACTAGTGAATGCAGTGTCACTGTATCGCGCAAGCAGCAGGCCTGAGGGCTCCATACCGGAGGAACGAGCCTAATGGCCAACGGTTTCAACCGTTTTAACTTTATGAGACATCTCTGCAATTCGCCTCCGCCGCTATCATATCCGTGTAGCCTATTGTTTTTCTCACTTCTTGTACTTGCCTTCAGCTTGCCAGATTTGCTTGACGTTCTTGGTTACTGCTCCTCTCCTTCGTGTCATAGCATGAAGTTATATAACTATAACACATAACTTTCCTCAATAACTATGCAAACATATGTTAACATACACCTAACATGTTAACATATGTTACATAATGCAAACATATGTTTTTTAAATCTGATTGGTAGTTACAGAGATTGTCGCGTTCAGACAAATAAACAATCTCTTGAGCTTTATATAACTAGTATAATTATATTTTAAAAAATGTGTGCAGTAGTTTACATGTGTCAGAAGGGAAATATTCACAAAAAAATATGTTCTTTAAAAATTATTTCATATATCCTAAATCAGCGGGATTCGAACTATCGACCACTCGTGCGTATTGCGTATGAAGTCTGGTGGTATCACACCACTAGGCCAATCCGACGACGATCAAAATAATGCACGAACTTGCCTTAACCGTGCTTAATATAAATGTATTTATTCTATCTCATTCTCCCGTAGGCTAAATCTTATACATGTATATGGTTGTCTCTTCTTACTGTCGCTTTTTCGTTTCATCTAGTTTAAGTCACAACGGTGCTAAAGAATTTTATTAATAGATAATTTAATAATTATAAATTTAATAAGTAATTTTAGAAGAAAAATAATAACTACAGGATATAATCAGGAACATAATGAACAATGATGTAAGCCAAAATGTAATTTTTAAATTCAAGTACAGTAATTCCTTTGATAAAAAAGCAATGTACAGCATTAAAGGGCGTAATAAAATAGCAGCCCCTTGAAAAGCGTAACAAAGTTTTTAAATGGGATTTCTCTATCAGACGAAACATTCGGCAAATGGAGTCCTGCATTAAAGGACTTTCGTAGACTGCCCCGGGGCAGCGCGTGTCACAAACGAGTCGAAAGGTTCCACTGATGAAAATAAAAAAATAATTTGATTTAACTCGAAGAATGCTGGGTCTCCGAGTTTTGACTATTGCCTGAGGCTTTGAATTTGTTACGGTATACAGTTTGAATTTTGATCACCTTCTTAATGCAATTATCGTTTTTTTTTTTATAAGATACAGACACGCGCTTGACTTCATTCTTCTCTGATGGTAAATGAAGATGAGGCCAACGATGGATCACGCTTATCCAACGGATATCTATTCACTCTCCCTTTAAAAACTCTCAAGTTATATGTTAAAGGAACACAGACGCCGGGACAGAATTCCACTCTATAGCCGTTCATATTTAAAATGACGAAGCGAAACGCTTCGTGCGAATTCGGGGAATGTTAACTAAATACGGGTGAAGTCCCCTCACGGCGTCTAGTCGTCCTGTGGTAGAACGTGGAGGACGGAATTAACTCATGTTATTCCTGTGCACACCCTCAAAAGTGTAGCCTATAAAACACCGAGAGGCAAGCTACTCTACGACGATGCTCCAGGCTGAGCTTTTTTTCACCTTCGTCAGAAATTCATCGCCTATAAGCCGTCCAGCACGACGATCGATTGAATCAAGAACGGCCAACTGGTATTTGTACTGTTTTCCTGATAGATCTAGTTGATATGCACAGCCCAGACATCGCGGGTTCCATCTCCGCCCATGATTGACTTTTGTGCAAAAACATAATTTACAGTTGTGTGTCTGGGTCCTAGGCATCAGCTATTTAGTTACCATTATACACGTTTTGCTTAGTTTGGAATTAAATGGCCGTGTGCAAATTTGTATCCCCCCCATATTTATAAAAAATATTATTTTTATTTATTTATTTTTTAATTTGCCTTCATCGATTTATCTGTGCACTACAAGTTTTATAAGTGGTTTACTCTAACACCTTTATACTCTTAATAAATAATATCGTATAAAGTACTTTTAAAGCCATACATTACACCTACGATGAACTTTAGTATATTTAGAATAATAATACAAACAGCAAAAATGATAGAAATCCGTAATTATATTCTATTCTATAAAATTCTATTGTATTCTTATTATTTTATAAATATCAATGAATGCAACGAACAAATGGATACAAATATCTATTCATTCTTAAAATGCAAATAAAAATGAAAGTATATGTCACCACAATTCGAAAGTTTAACCGAACAAAAATGTCATATTTATCGTTCAAACTAAATACTAACGTAAAACTTAACTATAGTCAAATAACAGCATTTGTTTTAGCAAAACTTTCATGTTCCACTTGCATAAGAGTCAGGTTAAGGTCAGGGTGATCAGTCGTGCAACTTTTATCAGCACAATCTCCTACCAGTTTTGAATAAGATGACCAATAAGCTGATCAAGATAAACTATAGCACGACGCTAGCTATAATAATATCCAACTTAATATCTGTTATTTAAAATTGAAATGGTTATAAGTTAATGATTTTTATATTAAACTATATTTTAAAATTTTAGATATCAGTTTTAGAATTGGAATATTTACTAAATCTTCGTAAGTGTTTCAATAAAAAATTATAAGATATCAAAGTTCTCATACAAAATCTTATATAATATTAAAAAGAATGTGAAAAGTGCTAAGATTGAATGTGATCAAACACATTATATTATACATTTTTTAGCTTTATATAGAAAATTTGAATGTTCTTAATATATATATATATATATATATATATATATAAAATCGTACATATTTTAGTGATAAAGCAACTGAAGATAGAATATTATCAAAATTACAATTCTTATACAAAATTTATTAAAGGTCAGAGTCCCACTCCACTTCGTCTGCGTACGTAACCGTTACGAAACCGGTACGTTTAAATTCCGAGAGCAGAAGTGTCGCCATATATCACTCGGACATAATTTCTGGTCCCCTATAAAAAGTGAACTTTTCCGGATCCCTCAGAGTGCAGTGGGACTGTTTCTTATATCCAATCCTCGGGCAAATATTGAACCTGATTGTTTTTATGACCCGGTCGCGTGAACCCACCAGCCTTAGTTTAAACCTATAAGAAACATGTGTATCTAATGTTGGGGAGTATGGGACAGACAATATACTGTGTGAAGTTTCAATGAAAACTATTCTATAGTCAAAAACTTTACTTCTGTTTGGGATCACGTGACTTTCAGGTACTTATTAGTGTAAAAAAAAACTGTAATTTAGATATATACTATATCAAACGTGAATAATAATTATATTTATTTGGATATATAATCTCTCATAATCTAAATGTTTATGGTACTATGGTATTCAACTATTGAATATCGCGAATTTGTGATACATATATATTATACAAGAACCTAATTAATTTTAACATTAAGTGCTACTTAATATGCTATTAAGCATAAAATTTTATTTTATAAAAAAAAAACGACATTACAATTTATCACTACACAAAAGGGTTTAATAAATAGAAATAGTTTTACGATTTTCAGTCTTCAGTGCGCTTTCAAACAATTTGCAAAATTGAACGACATTCAACCGTCATGGGTCGTCACCCTCGAGATATTGATGAAACCTGATACCACTTGAATATCAGACAGTAATATAAAACCGTGTCCTATCCAGAATAATCTCGACCACAATTCGTCGCTCGGCCCCTCCCGTTTCACCCCAAATCAAAGCGTTCGCGTCACAATTCAACAATAAAAAAAGGAATATTTATTCGTTATTTGTTGTCGGTTTGCATTAAAATAAAGCGGCCATCTAGGCTTCAGCACCCTCTCTTGGTGTTATCTAAGATCAGGATTGCATAAAATACTCATTTCTCTTACCAATGTGACAGTCGCCGGCCTGGGACTACGCATCTCATTTCGCAAGCCGCTTATTGTGGATCTTGTAATATTTATGTTATTGATTGTACATCTTATACTTTTTTTTTTCTATTACTTTCCTGTCCAGTTACAATTACTATGTGACTAGTGATTGATATTGTCTACGGAGCTTAGAAAAAGTGTTTATTATTTTCTTTTGTTTCCATAAATAAGAACCAAGAGGATATTCACTTACCTTTGGGAACAAATGTGCGATCTATGACCTTTTATCAGAATTCAAAATCTATCAAATCATTATCCATTATGTAGATTAGTTTGTGGACTGTCTTATGTATTGGAAGCTCATTTTTAATGTTACGCAGTATACAAATTTGTAAAGATATATTTTTTTATTGTACTTCTTCAGGCACGTTATAAAAAAATGATGAGAGTTATTTTTTTACACTTAACAAAAAGTCTACCTGCTACCTATTTCATTGTAGTGAAGATGATCACAGTGGGTATTATTCGCCAGTGAAGCTTGCGGGAGATATCTACACGTCATGTCGGATATTACTATTGAGAATTAAAGGTGCTGCTTACCCAGTCTAATATAAATGGCAGTCGAAATGGTGACAGTAATTGCTTGCGAAACCTCTTGTTTTATTCTGAAATTAAGATTCACTGTAAAGATAATAACACTCGTTGTTATTTATTAAAATGCTATCTCAATGTCATGTAGAAATAAATTACAAATGTTAACACATATTATGCATATCTTTTTCCATTATTTTTAATAAATATTTTTACATATTACAATTTTGATCACGCCAAAGAAGTAAGCTTTTAACACGCACAATTTTTTTATTGATTTCGAAACACATTTTTATCGATTTATGTATATAGGTTCTTTAAAATCCTAAGGATTAATTGTGTAACGAATATTTAGAAAATCTAGTCAATTGATTGTTGGTGTGATATGTGTCGCTTAATATTCCCTCTCCATTTTATTTATGATAAAAACTTTATGCGTTTGAAAAATAGTGCACTTGAAATGGCACTTTGAGCGACACGTGCTCCATGCCTGCGGGCGTGTCTGTTCAATAATAATGCATGGCTGGCGATAATGTAAGTTATATTTGAGTTGAGTTTCACGCCGGTGACAATACCTCGAGGCATAGTGTGTGTTGTTGAAGACAGTCTAATTACTACACATTAATAGCTAACTATGTAAAAGAGGAGAGATTAGAAATAAAATAGAAAAAAGGTGTGTGTGCTATTCACACACGATAGAAGTGAAACTTCATTTTAAAAGACATTTTCTATTCTATTTAAACAGTGTGCAATATACATACATTCTCACCGACATTTACTCTCACGCACAAAGAGGAGACACCGATAATGTGCGTTAAACGTTTAACATTTAACGTTTAACGCTTGGAAGTCGCATAAGAAGTTTCACTTCAATAAAAAAAACGTTTTAGAAGAATTAAAGGTTTTTGTTCTGATTTATATGTAGGCTGCTAAAGTAATTAAAATTAAACATATATATATTTTTTCGTGTTTATGCTAAATTTTCTGTTCTGAACGTCAAAGTTTAGAGCTGAAGCTGTGTCATATAATTCGAAGGTCTTGGCTGTAGTGCAGGTCTCCGGGAGCGCTGATGTTATAATAAATATTAGTAGATTAGACCTAATACAAATATTTTTTTATTCTTATATTTTTATTTCAGTATTGATATTGTCATAACATAGAGAATCTTTGTTGTTGTGCAACGTGTCCATGGGATATTTATGGTTAGGATAATTTTATTTTACCTGAGTACACTTTTTGAGTACGATATGTTAAGAAAACGTTCAGAACGTCTAATATAAATCTTCTGTTTTTTCTTTTTAATTCATTAATCTATAATAATCTTATACATAATAAGAGTCAAGAGACGAAATCTGTACGTTAAAGATATTTGAAAAAATATACGGGGGAGGGGTTTTAGAATTATAGACAAAACATTTTGTCTATTTGTCTGTCTGTCTGTGGTTTGTACGACAATCGCGCAGAAACTACTGAACTGATTTTGATGAAATTTGGTATAATTGTGGTATATAGTCTGTAGATACATTGAGATAAATTTTTACACGTATGGTTATTTGTATGATCTATAAATTGCGTTAAAGTTATGTACATATAAAAAAGGAATGTATATATTTAATACTATACTATATCTTATATGTATACATATTATAAAATACGATTTCTCTCTGTCTGTCTATCCGTTTATGTTCTTTTCACGCAAACACCACCTATCCGATTTACATGTTTTTTTAGTTCATATCTATGTTATCTGGCCAGGTTATAGGATATATTTTGTAAAACAAAATAACATACAAAACAAACAGTGATGATAATGATGAATCAATGCGGGAAAAGGTGCTCTTGGAGCGCGTAAATGGCTTACGCTTAATAAACCATACGAGATATATCAAATTAATATAGTATATAATTGTATACCTTAAAAAACCTATAAAAAAGTCACAGATAGTATATGTCGAACTTCTAAGGATAACCCGCAATAAGCATTTTTGTCTTTAAAATAACTAGAGGGCTATCTCCGTGTGCTCAACCGAGTGGTACTATAAAATTGTAACATATTATTTAAATTAAAAGGTATTCAGGAGTTAAATAATACGTTTAATAAAGTAACTACTGATACTTCATACATTACTATCGTGAAAACTCTTTAATCACAGAGGTTAAATACAGTTACAATGAAATATTTGTTTCAAATGGTTTTAATATTTTTGATATAAAAATTATAAATTATTTATGAGTTGGCCTTTACACTGAAACGGAAGGAGAAACTGTATTTATTTTGTACTGCACGGCACTGTGCATCGCTGGTGCCGAAGTTTTGTCGGTACTCGATGTCATACAAGCCTCTCTGTAGCTGGATATACACTGGTCAATTCCCAAAAGATGACAAACCAAAATATAGTTATTAATGTTTTTATACTAATAAGGTGGCAAAAGACCATACGGTCCTTTTTTAACGCTGGGATAACCTACATAGAACCTGCCTCTCACTCGGGGGAGTAAGAGGGGTATGTCAGACTAAAACCCAGCGGTGTACCATCGGCCGCCAAGGTGGGGCGAAACGGGGTCGCGTGAGCATTCACCGCGTCGCCCCGGTGGGCGGCCCCAATCGGGCCTCCGGCGCTAAAGAGAGACAGTCTGGTATAACCCCAACTGTCTTCCAGACAGCTGAACCAGTGCAATGGGAAGACGGAATCCCCAAACCATCTCCCCTTGGTTCAGCTTAGGTGGGAGAAGGGACAAAGCGCCCATCCAACATACGGTCCACCTACCATACCCTATGGTAAAAACGAGTTTCCGACCTTGAATCTCCATACCTCAAGGAGCTCTGGAAACCCTACTCACCGCAGAAACACAACACAGAGTTATTTGACTGCGATTTTCTCGTGGGTGGAGATATTCTACCAATCGGACTTACTCAAGTAAAGAGAAATATCTAAAGAAATTTCTCTGTGCCCTACCTCTCTTAAAAGTGTGATTGGTCTATCACCATGTGTATGGTGGTCCCGATCTAGTAGGGTACAGCTCCATTTCACCCGCTAGATTACTTGGTATACATCAGCTGATCCCGGAACTCGACACGCTTAGCGTGCCACTAAGGCTGGTATTACACCGGGTGTATGGTGATCACCATCGCACACGCATATTTGTCATGTACTACCACCTATTATAATATACACATTTTATTTTAAATTAACATTATTATAATGATTTATCCTATCTAAGAAGCTTCATAATCAAATCTTAATTATCGCCAATTGCTTTAATGCAGCTCTCTAAAAGCCTTATTTGGCAATTAATAAAGTTATGCCTACAGTTTCAGTGCATTTAGGCTGAACTGTACACAATAATGGTCTCAGTTTAGTCTGCATCGGGCAATTACTTACACCAATGGACCTATTAATAAGGAAAGCTGTCTAACTGCGGACCGTAGTCTGCGAATGTGATACTATAAGATCCAGTTGTTAAGTTATGGTGAATTGCTTAGGCTGTAACTAATTGGTAGTAATAGTAATAGTATATAAATCTAAATGATTTTTCTCTTGCTTATACTTCCAATCTAGTACATTACATTATACTGATATACTAAAGGCTGACCGCTGTAAGCGCAACCCTCCTGATGGTTTGCGGGAAGCGAGATGGCAGGTGTGCACGAATATACACGGTATTGAGATGATACCCTATATGTTAAGATCATTAGTGTATACATGTCATTGCAACTGGGGCCGATATCTAATGATAAATAATATATTTAATACACATAATATTTTTGTCTTTATTAAAATGCTAATCAAAAAACTACTATATTGAAAAAAAAAATGTGCGTATAACCCTTACACCCAGTTAAAGTGACACTTCTTTGAGTTTAGCAGTATATATTTACAATATATTCGAATAAAAATGCGTTAAAGCGTTACTTTTCATTGACTCTATAGGTTTTTTAAAAGCAGCGTCTGTAATTCCATTCTGGTATAATAATCTCACGTGTAGCAGTCATAAAAATAAAACCGAGTAAACCCATACGTCACGTCTATTGCTGCCGGCGGCCTGCAACAGACTAGCTTATTGGTCGATCTTGTTCCCTTCCCGCGTCCCGCAAACCATTAGGAGGGTTGCGTTTACGGTGGTCAATCTATAGCTAAGAATTAGGGAAGCAATGATGGTTCAGTGGTAGCGTGTACGGACATTGTGTCGATCGACGTGATATCGAATACCCACAATAAACGTGAGATTTTGTTGGTGAGGTATTTTCTAATGCCCACCAGGGTAGCTACCACCCCAAGTTGAAAACAGGTGGGTTCCGGAAGCTACGCTTAAGAGCCAGCCCTCCCACTAGACTTTGCGTGTTACTATCTTGGGCCACAGCATCAATTAACATCAGGTGAGATTGTGGCAAAACGCTATATCTATAAACAATAAAAAAGGGAATCAAGGCTAAAAATAGGCTGACATATGCGAATTGCATAAAAGCCTCTAAAAATTTAAATTAAAAAAAAAGGCTAAAAATAATACTTGTTTTTCAAGATATACACTTGGGTAACAATTTATGAGTTACTAAAAAATATTTAACAAAAGTAAATAATTATGTGCATGCCAAGTGCATCGCTGGTAATTTCAAATAGTTACGTACTTTGAGTAGGGAGTAAATACATTGACATAGGGCGAGTTTCATTAACTTTTCCAATGAATACAAGCACTTGCCTGCAATTTACGATAGAGGTAATCAACATTTCTTTCAGGGGTTTTTTTTAAATAAATTTTAAGGAATAGTATTAATTAAAAAACTTAATGTCCAAATAAATTCTTCAGTTAATTTCATAAAAATATATTTATACTTTAATTAAAATATTTATTTCATTAAAATGTATTTTACAAACCTGCCATTATAAACATTTCATAAACTAAGTTAGTTTTATAATTATTTAAGTATAATGTCTCAAATATCATTTAATATATCTACTGAAAGTACACCTATTAGTACAAATTTCTGTAACCCCTAGATAACGGATTCATCGAAGTATTTATTGGTCCAACAGTTTTGAACCCCTGCAATGGAGACAATCTTCAGTCGTAACAAGTCATGGCCGTTTATGTTACTGGCTCATAATTACATTAACAACACAATGCATGTGTTCTATAGACTATACACAGGCTGTTTAAATAGGAATAATATGTATCTTAAAAGTATTTTGTACTGCAATTAATGGACTAGGTTATTTTTAAGTCCTCATTGTCTTATTCATGCATATTTAAAACAATAGAATTTGTATTACATAATTTTGCAATGTTTTCTGTGGATATATGTACCAATCTATATACAATTGTTCTTGTAATTTTTAGAACATTATTAATAAAATCCTACCTCTAGTCTAAAATTTACTGTCATAAAAAATATAAATATTTCAAACAAAGGCACTGCTTAATTAACTATTGTACACAAATACAGCTTAGAAAATACAGGAGCACAGTTAAATAAAACTAATAAGGTATTAACAAAATTTTAAATCTAATGCTAGATTTAAAGGAACATACTGTACATAATAAAAGTAAATTCACCCCAACCGACCGGTCCAGACAAATTGTCGCACCCCATGTTAGCATTATTGCTGATATTTAATTGTTTCCGTAATTTATTTCTCTAAAGCGGGGACCGATTTTGTTCACAATTAGATATGCGTAGAACAATAAAACATCATCAGATCTTTAAGCCCCATATTATATTAACTCAGAATTGTGCTCCTGATATCCTATGAAGATATTACATTATCAATAAATGATAATAAAGATTATAAAATATTTTACACTGCTTATTTGACTTTCAGCCAATATATGTCTCTTTTTATGTATTAGTTACCTATGTCCCACAATTTAAACCGTGTTAAATTTGTTCTACCAACTCTCTACTGCGAATCGTCGCTTACGCACACGTATAGCCTATTATTGTTCTCAATTTCCGCCAGATTGCTTGATGTGCAAGGTCACTGCTCCGATTCTTGGAGTCGTATCGTAAACTTATATGACCTTCCTCAATAAATAGATTATAACATGCAAAAATAATTTACCAAATCTGACTGGTAGTTTTAGAGCTTAGCGCGTTCAAACATACAAAACAATCTCTTGAACTTTATATATAATATTATTATGTTACACATGAACAGATTAATATACATTATTAAAAGATGAACAGATTAACTTACTCTATCTTTATTCCTACGATAGCTATTTTAATAACGACAGCTGTGTTACTCATATTTTAAATTATGTCAAAAAGGTCACGTAATGGTAATCCAAGAATTAACCAAATTTAAACTTTTAGATTTATGTTACCATTGAGGAAAATATCTATATAAATAATTTCATTACTGTCTGTGACACTTTATTCACATTTCATCATCAGTATAATATTGCATCTGCCGTTTGTTGTAAATAATATCCAATGAAATATAACTATACGCTAAGATCGTTTTTCTTTCTAAACGATTCTTTAAAAAACGCAGCTAAAATGTGTTACGATGGTATTCAAATTAGGTATCGATATTATCAAGTTATTTTTTGTTAATTTAGAAGGAGGTACTACCAATATCTTATAAATTTACATTATATATGTGTGCGTTATAATACAAATAGAATCTAATCATCAGACAAAAGTTAATCAGAAGACTAAGTAAAGTATAAATTGATTTAGTTTTCATTACTCATTTAATAATCGATTATAAAATATTTTACGTTTTAATAATAGGTGTCTATTAGAATTATTTGAAATTATCTTGATTTCAAACAATAACTATTTACGGATTTCGATTCTCTCCAGAGTAACCGAAATGAAAAGGAAATAACGGGAAAAACTATTTTTAAATCATTGACATTTCATCAGTATCTCACACAATTTTACGTAATGTGTCTATACATAGGCTGCTGTGTAAATTCACGGGCCCAGTTTTATTTGTACGGCATCCCAGTGCGAACAAATCCCGTCAGATAAAATTGAAACGCATATCCAGAGGGTGCAAGCATGACTAAGCGCTTGCAATTCAGTCTGCCATCACATTCGCAACACGTTTGTGACATTCGCATATTTCCTATTTAGTCATGCGTGTTTGTTCTCTAAATTTTAATAACGGTTGTGTTATTTTATCGGTGAAAACTTTCGTGTTTATTCGTGAATTGTAGCCTTAAGCTATTAAGGAATCGATGCTATATTTTTCAATGTATCCTTCAGACTTTTAGTAGTTTATATACTGCAAAGGTTTTTGTGGCATAAATAAGTTGATAAAGGAATTTTTATCATTTTAAATACCTATTCCTTAAGGTACATTAATTTTATTTATGCCAAGTCTAGATTAATCTTCATGGTGCGAAAACGAAATATAGTGTTTGAGGTTTGTTTTTGTTATTAAAATTTTTTTTTATAGAAAACAGTTTTAATATAATGAATTTGGGAATTCACTATAATCCCTTATATCAGTTTAATTTTAAACGCATTTGTTTATTTGTCTCTCAATAATTATGTTCTTTTGTTTAATGTTTAGGAGACAAAGCTGACACTTTACACTAAGGGCTTGTGTAGACGGCGCCGCTCACGCGCCGTCGTCTCTACGCCACCGCTCCGCTCCCCACCGCCACCGCGCTTAAGCCGCTTGATTTGCCATGTTACTGTACATTTTAATAATACACTGCTAGCTACGAACATTATACATATGCCTATAATGAACCACAGCTATAGTATCTGTCTATCTATCCATACGTATAATAAAATTTAAGTGTCTGTTTGTAATGTCAAAATAAGATTTTGAGAAAAGCCAATGTATATCCAACTGCCAAGATACACGTAAGCTGGTATAACAGCGACGACCTCCCGATGGATTGACGATCTCTTTACTACGCTATTATTAAATTAATATATCAATCACATTGATTTTTAATACGTCACAGTTATAATTATGTTAAGCCTGAACGAGACATAAGATCAATATAAATATACCATCCTCTTCACGTACATGAAAGGTACAAAAACAGACCAATTCCGTTAACAGGATTACTAATAATCTCGGGTTGTCTATCACCCGTCGATAACGTGAACTAGTTTATTCTTTTCTTGCAATAAGAAATACGAGCTATAGCCGTGGGCGGACTAATCTTAATAACTTTGTAGATATTGTGCCAGTATGTTATCGATGTTCGTAATTGACCAACTTTGTTCAGGGTTATTCCGTGTGAAGATCGCGTTATTAGAATATTTCAGATAGAGAATACTTTTTAATTTTGTTTTTCAATATATAATTATTTGACGTGTTATAAAAAAAATGAGAGTGGATATGCGCGCTCAACTGGTAACAAAAAAAAAAATTACTCTATGAATTTGCTTACCAAACCTCTTGTTTTATTGTGGTGAATTTTTTTTTCTTTCGTGTTGCAGGTAAGGGCTTACTACTGTGTCACTCGATGTATCCCTTAACATGTACTTCAACTAAATATTTTCTATAATACAGGCAATCGACTTGTCTACAAAATTCCAACTAAATATGGTATTTAACCAAGCGAACACTATAAAATGCGCTTCTCCCATGTTATGGTTTCATCGCCTTTTTCTCCTCTAAATGTAGACCAACTATAGAATCGCGTTATTCGTTGCCGGAAATAGTTTCTTCCTTCATTTATTTTTCGAGCGACAATCGGGTCACACAGGTCTAATAAAAACTGTTTACCGAATCCCACTGACAGGGTTGAAGTAATTTCCTTCTTATCAGCCAGTATTAATAGTTTAAGCAAAGACTGTTGATTGTCTACTCTTTCCTTATCTCACGTATCGTAATACGTGTTAATATTTAAAGAAAAATATTACTGAATTACATTTGAATATACTTTGAGTAAATTGCTTACAGAAAAAATTAGGGATGTTTCGTAGAAGAATATCGTTTTTTTATGAAATAAAATAGGATTATATGATGTTATTTCCAAAAGAGCAACACATAGATATCTACGTTTCTCTGAAGTGAGTTATAAATTATTATTATACGCTACAGTGACTAATAAAGATAACATCGCTACGTGAAATTATACTTATAAGAAAACTCGACCTTTAAGTATAACTGTGTGGTGAAATAATGATAAAATCTACAAAGAAAATTATTTATTTAAATATATTACAACGGCATTCGAAAATCTCTAAGCCTCGCATCAGAACGCATAATATAAAAATCTTAGAAATAACCTTCAAATATTACAAATACCATGACGGTTTAACCAAATGTAGTTGGATATATATATTATATACGTGAGGAATGTCACCACAAACAAATAAAATTAACGTTGAACCAAAAAACAGCCTCAGAAAATCTTTCATCAATGCCTATTTCCCAATAAATCTTCAACACTAAAATATATATGACGTGTTAAATCGTTTAAATAATTAAAGTCTTTAATACTTTGTAATAAGGTCTATCCACACAGATAAAGCGGTGTCTGTTGGAATTACAATATCGCGTGATATCGCCCGCGAGGCAATTTTAATTCAGAATCTAACAAATTGTTATTTCACGCAAAACGGAATTGAAACGCTTTGACAATGGATGCGTATATATCGCATCGTGAACGAAAGAAAGCTCAGTGGACCGTTTAAGTAGAAGTTTATTTAGTGTATTATTTTTTTTTTATGCGTTTGCGGTTTATGCGGTGACTCCACGAGAAATTACATGTTTTATGAAATTGTTTTTCCGGGACATTAGCCGGTCCTAATTATGGTGCGCTCGAAGACGGGGCCAATTTCCCTGGACGTTTACGCGTTGACGGTGACAAAGTGCGTACGTTGGGAGACAACACAATTTCACTAAGACGTCGGCTTTATTAGGCGAGTGGAAGTAATGTAAATTTAGTACTGAGTTTAATACGTCTAGGTAGGTAATTATGTTATTCATACATATAACAGGTTCGCATTAGGTTCGTACTATAATATTATACATATTAAAAAAACTAATTTTGTAAATGTAGACTACGTAACTAGCGGTGCGCCCGCGAATCCGCATGCGTTTATTACGTAGCAATTAATTCTTTTCATCATGTTATTTTATTTTTTGTCACATTATTGTCCATATCGACAGGATGACAAGTACTTCCCGTGTATAATTTTCATCAAATCGGTTGTAATTGTTTTGATGATTTGTAAAGTATTATGTCGTTTCTTATTGCCTATCAATTATGGAATGACGTATGCTTCCTGTGTACAAATTTTCATCAGAATCGATTGAGTATTAATGACATTTTAATATTTATTTCTAAAAGTGATATAGACAATACTTATAGCTCGTCAATCATTTAATTACATATACTTCCTGTATACAAAACTACATAAGAATCGGTCAAGCTTTTTTTTCTGAGCTGTTTCGCCAGATGTGCCCTACGGATTCACCCGTTTTAATTTGTTTATACGATTTGCGTAAAATTCTTTCTTAGTGAGCGTCTACTTCGCGAAAGGAATAATTAGATATGGTAAATTTCAGGTCAATTAGACTTGTAGTTTCGGAGATCTCGTGATGAGTCAGTGAGTGGTATTTCGCTAATACCTTTCGCTTATGTATGTTAATATTTACTCAATAAAGTTGGATAAATATTTTCCTTTAAAAAATATAGTAGGTATAATATTAAACTTTATGTAGGTACTTAATTATTATATTGAAATTTTTTTTATAGTAACACGGCAATGCGACGGTACTATACCTGGATGGTAAACACACTACAATCCAAAAACAATGGGTACCACCGAGAATTATACAGTTTATCGTCAATCGTTTAACTGTCATGCAAGCCTGCAAGCTTTTCGGCAGCTAGAAAGATACTGGCTGATCCCGAATAATGTCAAACCAAAAAATGTTTATTTGCATATACATGGTAGTCGGAACCACATTGTCCATGGTTGATAGACAGCCAGAGTTTATTAGTAATCCTGTTAATGAAACTGGTCTTTTTTTGTGCCTTTCATATACGTGAAGAGCATGCTATATTTATGTTGTTCTTATATGTCTCGTTCAGGTTTACTATAATTATAATTGTGACAAATTAATAATCAATATGTTTGATAAATTAATTTAATAACAGCTCAGTAAAGAGATCATCAATCCACCGGAGATCGTCGCTGTTATACGAGCCTGCATGTATCTTGGCAGCTGGATATAATGGCTGTTTCCTAAATGCGACAAATTAAAAAAGAGTAACTGTGACTTAATTATCTCCATGTGTAATGTGGTCGCGATTCAGTCACACAGATACCAATCCTCTTGATTAGTGTATATACACCGGTTGATCTCGGAACGCCTCAGCTCCTCCTCAAACACTCCTCAGCTTGGGACTTTGCCAGGTGTTACACCTGGTGTACGGTGGTACGGTACTGGTACGGTGGTCGCCATTCAGTCTGACACAATCATCGCGTCCTAGCAGTTACCACCATCAAGAACCGTTTATGTGAACTCCTCAAAACCACTTTATCATTATTATTGTCAATTAAATATAATATTATTTTATACTAACTGTGTCACACGGTTTCACCCGTATATAATTTAAAAGATATAATTCACTGATGATTTATAATACTTTAGTATAGATAATATTTTTATCGGGTGGCCAGGCTTTTGCGTCACAACTCACATGGCTCGATTTCACGCCACTACACCCATAGTCATAGGTGTATATATACATCATACACGAGCCGAGTGTTGAATTATTTTAATTTTACATTGCCTCCCAAAGTATTCGTCCAAATAACATGCTATAAAAGGCAAAGTTTATACATATAAAAATATATTGATGATGAAGTAATTTTCGTTCGTAGGGATTATAATATGCCCTTCCTAATAATAATGCTCATAAATCACTTTTCAATTTGTCAAGACTTGGTCACAAATATATTACTGTGGCTTATGTATAAGAGATACACATATGGCATTACATACTTTTTTGAGATGTACTAAGGAGCAATATTTTTGTAGAATATTGTATTTATACGTTAATAAAGCAGTTCGGGTATTTCTTCTGACTTACTAACTCAACTCAGCTAGCCTTAAATATTGATTTTTGTTAAGTATATCGGGACCTCGAGCTGGACACTCTAAACGACGAATTCCGACCTCTAGCATATAACGCTTCCACATCGTCAAATCGTTGGGGCGCTAGCGTTGTCGTCCATCAAAATTGAGTTTTCGCCAGTAGCGATCAATACGGGTTGTGCATAAGGAATTAGAACTTACGTTATGTATCATGTCCAGTCAGTGTGCTGTTTTTGATGAAGACTAACTCCGCACAATCCATCAAATTGACTCCTGACCAAAGCATAACAGAGCCCTCACCATAAGGTGTGATCTCTTCAAAACATGCCTCTGCAAAGCGTTCGCCTCGTCTTCACCGTACAGGGATATCCTGACTTTTTCGGAGAACAATACCCTATCCCGGTCTTCCACAATAGATGACACACAATTTCAAGCGAAGGTAAGCCTGGCAACTTGACGCTCACGGAGTAATTTAGGGCTGCGGACCTGGCGATGACTGCGTGTATGGGCCGCGAGAAGGCTCTTCCTGACCGTCCATAGACTAATTTCCACATGTCTTACTTCTTCGAGGTTGTTTATGAGGTCCACAAACGAAGATTTACGATTTCTCAACGCTTGACCCACCAGAAAACGATCATCTCGTGGTTCGGTACATGGCTTTATTCCAGAACCAGGTCTTCCATTGACGGAGCCGGCCTCTTCATAGCGCTGCTAGTTCCTTTGGATTGTTGAACAACTCACATTTAGCTTCTGAGCCACGAAGCATTGCCTGCATCCCTCCTTAAGAAGTGCTTCAAGTCCGCTAATCAGCAAACAATACTTAGAATTATTAGGAAAATGAGATAATTGTCTAAAAGTTATTTAGAGTCGACTCGAGACTTTAGAGAATCCACAAAATCTTTACTAATATAATAAATTGGAAGAGTTTTTTTTTTGTTTAAACAAGGTAATCTCTAGAACTACCAGTCGGATTCGGATTATTTTTGTATATGATTGCCAGATTCACGAGGAATAGTATAGGCTATCTAGAATTAGGCTAGACTAGCCTTACATATTGATTTTTGTTAAGTAAACCAGACAAAACTACGGACCCGAACTGCATTATCCTCGTACACTGGCGTAATGGTTAGTGATACGTAAATATAGCTCCTTAATACATCTAAAAAAAGTCCGCGTTACTATATATACGCGTATACTATATATATAAACCACAATAAAGTATTTTGTGATTTTTTATTTAAAATTGAAAAGTGATTTATAAGCATTATTATTAGGCATGGCAAATTAATCCTTACGAACGAAAATTACTTCATCATCAACACAATTTTATGTAGATAAACTTTTCCCTTTATAACATGTTATTTGGACGAACAACTTGGGAGATAATGTAAAATTAATATGAGTCAACACTCGGCTCGGGTCTATGACTATAGGTGTAGTGGCGCGAAAACGACCCGTGTTAGTAGTGACGCATAACCCTGGCCGCCCGATAAAAATATTGTCTATTATGAAGTATTATAAATCATCAATCAATCGAATTCTTTTAAATTATAAGCGGGTGAAACCGTGAACACAGCTACTGTAGTAATAAAAAGCGTTCTTAAAAAAACAGCCTCAATCAAAAATTTTAATTTAGAACGTACCCAACCCGTAACATGTTCAAATGATTACAACCTTTTTCGTGTTGTATTTTTTCAGGCAAGAAAAAAAAATCAAAACCACCCGGTTTTTGCAAATACTAACTATGTTATGTAACTACACTTGTAGTTACATAATATTAAAAACCTTTATCGTTTCACATATTCTTCTTCAAACATACAGTCGCTTTTATACTTCTATTTTTAGGGCGCTGTGTAAATAAGGGCTAGTTGGGATTTTTTTTTACTCTAATATTTTCAAAGGATCTCCACAGATTTATAAATTCCCAAGAGAAATGACCGTTTTATTAACAGACAGGGAAAATTTTATATCGGAACGAAAGTACTGGCGCGTAGTCTCTTTAGCATATTATGTATCTAATAAATATATTTATTTAGATAATTTTAATACAAGATGGTTTTATACACGTTACACAGTGTTTTTTTTTTTCAATTTTTTACTGTACGTTTTATTACTTAACTTTTATTTTTATTTCCACCTATAGCTCAGTCTTTGGAAATTTTAAATGTATTTTTCTTTATTCTGAGGCTATCATCCTACAATGTTTTCGTCTTATCCGGTCCTAAAACCAATTTTATAAATCAATGTAACTTGGTATATAGACAATAATAAATCGATGATTACTTTGTACGTAACACGATAATTCATTTTAAAAGAATCTTTATTTTATTTAATTTAATGGCTAGCTGTGCTCGCGACTCCTCTCTCGCGTGTACTACTAAAAAGCCTTTATTTTGCGCGTAACCCTAATTATTTTTTAAAATAAATATAGCCTAAGTTATTCCTTATAAAATCAGCTATATGCCAGTGAAAGTTCCATCAAAAACGGTCAAACCGTTTCGGAGATTACCCGAAACAAACATACAGACAGACAGACAAATATTTTATAAATTGGTTTTATGTTGTACGTATCTTATATACTTTCATACGCATTTAGTAAAAAGGTGTTATTTTGAGATTACAAATAGACACTTCAATTTTTATTATATGTATAGATTTATTACTTTCAAAAATGAAATTGAAATGCGAATTGATGAACTGCAAAACACCATTTTAATTCATATTCATTTCTTTCAATTACATTCAATTTCGATGTATACACCTACCCAGGTGGGGTACAACACAATTTTTATCCGTCTTCAATGATCAAAAGTATAATTTGCGAATAGAAGCTATTTTAATAAATATTTAGTATACCAACTTTTTGGTGTTAGTTACAGTAACCAGAAGTCATCATTTTATTAAAGTCGTTATATGAAATTGCCGTATTACATCTCAAGGCATACAGTTGATGGGGGCGTGCAGTCACGTACTGGGTCCGAAGGGAAATGAAATAATTTGTCTTACGGGAGGGTGCATTTCATATTTGTATCATGCACTGGGGTTGAGTGAACTTTGTTTAAGACTACATAGACGAAGAGTAGAATACGAATTTTAAATTTTTAAAATCAAATACTGTATAGTTATCCTTGTAGAGAAATTTGAGCTTAAATCTCTAGTGGAAATAAATTACAATTTATGATAATTTAAGTATAATAATAATACCAGCCTGTAATCATCACACGTCTGGAAAAAGGCCTCTTCTCGGGGTTTGGTACGGGCTTAACTAGCACGCCAAGCCACGACGTATTGGCGATTTCAAACGCTGAGAAATCCACAGGTACCCTCATGCAGTGGTATTACAAGTACATTTCTCAAGCGTTCAGGTTTCCTAACGATATTATCCATCACCGTCAGACGATAGTGGAACCAAATTCAAATTACTAAATATACGGGCATTCAGAAAAATTCGTTGGTAAATACCGGGGTTCGAACCTGTGGACATCGAAACAATATTCCACTACTCGACCATCACGATTATCAGTTTAACCTATACATACATAAAGAAATTTTAAAAAATCTGTATACAGTACGGGATACTTTTCGAAATATTAATGGTACTACAATAATAACTATACGGTTGTAAAAACATATTATAAGAAAACATAATAAATCATCAAATTGACAAATTCAGCCTATTTTAGATTTTGCTTCAATTTCGTAGGATTATATATAATTTTTACAGATATACTCGTACTATTGAAAGACTAAAATCCATCCATCCATTCAGCCAAAAGGTGCCTGCCCACTGCTGGAAAAAGGCCTCCCTCAAGGATCGCCATAAAGACCGATCCTGTGTTGCTCACATCCAGTGGGATCCCGCAATCTTCACTAGGTCGTCGGTTCACTTTATGACGGGTTTACCTACGCTGCGTCTTCCAGTAAGTGGCTGTTACTCGGGAACTCTACGGCTCCATTGGCCATCAGTTCTACAAGCGATGTGCCCGCTCACCAACTACTTAAAACTAAAATAATACTCTTCAATTGCTTTGTTTCGTGTAGACCGAAGGTAGTGCCTGGTGAATTAAATAATATTGTAGAATTTCATCTTTAGAACCCAGAGGAAAAGAAAAATCTAAAACACTGCAACTACAAATTGTTAAAAATTTTGCTTATTATGACCCAACTACAAAAACAAATACTAAATAAATATTATCTAATTTAGGATGCTCCTGCTTATTTATAGAGATATATTACAGTTGGGTCTTCATGTTCTATCATAACCTACTAAACAAAAGGTACGTTTCAAATCTAATTATAATACATTAACGAGATTCAACTTTAAGAAAAATAATAAATTTAAGTAGATAATAAAATTTGTATTCACGAGGTCCCTTAATCTCTTTAACGAAGACTGACAACTTCAGAGATATTTGAAAATTGAGTAGGAGTTGAAAGAAAAAAAATTATACCATTTTCCGCACAAACGATACGCAAAATGAAAAGACCTCGTGATTTACGTCTCAATTTTATGACGACATACGTGGAAATTACCAATTTTTCATAATAACAAGTAACAAATGAGGATACTTTTATTCAAAGTCTAAATTATACAGCGCTGCCCTCGTTTTGTCTCGTTATAATGTATTTTTATAGAGTCCCTTTTATTTTTGTCTCTTATATATTCACAATGAAAGATTATTGTACCTTTAAATCATTAGTGGGCATGAGTGGTCATAGAAATAGAAGTCACATGTACCTACTACTTATATTCTTTATCTATGAATTTCAATAAAATCAAGCAACAAATTAATAAAATTAGTATACTTCTTTACATTTTATTATTTATTTCAGAATTATCTATCTGTATAGTAAAAAAATATATAATACTTGGTTTGATTCCTTCTAGTACAAGCGACTTTTACTATTGGCTAAAGCAGGGGTTACCAAACTTTTTCAGTTCACGACACAATTACAGGTTTAATAATATTTTGTCACGACACGGCGACCAAGTCTAAATATATGTGTAATGTGTAAAATGAATTAGTAAATCATTCACAGCAATAGAAATAACTGTTTAGATCAACCTTCCAATCTGAGGGTCACTTAAGTATATGTTAGATTTTTTTAGTACGTACCAGCTACTATTTTCCTTAAAAACTATGTGACGTATTGCGGCGCCCATGTTTTCTTCGTAGGTACAGCGCTTTTGGGCGCTACGGCGCACACTTTGGTAACACGTGGGTTAAAGTGTTACTAGATCTGATATTAAGTGATTATGTATTCGAACACTACTATCTTCGACGTGTTAGCTCACGTTAACGACGTAGAAAAAACGATTGGAGTTTCGTGTTAAATTTTCTGCTTGAGAGTTACAACCAGTCTGAAGATTATGGACAAATGCCATGTTACTATACCATATAATAGAACTATATGCTATGGTTCTATCATAATGCATTTTCTTTATCGATAGTTAAAGCTCATTGTATTATTCGTATGGACTTGACCGTACTTTAATAACCGTAGCTTTAATAGATAATACAGTCCGCGATAGGTTTTAAAGACCTGGTTCTTAGTATGAATGTTTTTGTTCTCAAATATAATCAGACGTTCCTTTTTCTTCCATTTATCTACTAGTACCGGTCAAAACGAATACGCGGAGAGGCTAAAATGGGCATTACCAAAAATTAAGTTTAATTGTATCTGTAAAATATAAATAAATAAGCTCACATAAGTTAGAACAATATTTTCAGTCATCATTATAAATATACGTTCATTAAAAATCCGAAAATAAGTCGTTTTCATATTAGCCGTGGGTGAAGGAAAATGCTACGAGAAAATCACCACGCAATAAATTACGTATGCTAATGGAAGTAGACGTCGAGATACATTGCTAATTATCTCATTAGGGTCGAGCGATGATGTTCGAATTACAAATTACTGCTATCAAAGTGTAATGTGAAAATAATAATGGTTGGTAAATTGTTTCATTGTATTGACTCTCTATTCACATTCACTACAGTATATTACAATGGAACGCCAGCCCGGTGTATTAACGAGGAGAAATAACTCACCAAAATTAACCTGGTGCAACCTGTTGAGTAATAAACGTGGAAATGGTTCAAGAGAGGTAGGGCCCAGAAAAAAATATTTGGAATTTTTTTCTCCTTGGGGCTGTCCGACTGGTGGAATCCCTACAGAAGATCGCAGCCAAATAAACTTGTGTTCCTGCGGTGAGTTGGCTTTCCAGAGCGCCATGGAGTAGGGGGTACAAGGTCGGAAACGCGCTAGTGATACTTATGGGATTATGAGCGTCCATAGGCTACGGGAACCGCTTACCATCAGGTAGGTCGTATGTCACCTTATTTGTCACCTTTGTATTATATAAAAGTGGCAATAGCGGGGTAGTAAGGCTGTATAGTCTTAGCGTGTCACGATTTATGATCAGGCAATTCATATCCAGTTTATATGACAGCAGCGACTAGCGATGCATTATTCATCTTTCGATGGTCATTACTGATTTTGGGATAGTATTTGTATCGCCATTAGGCACAGTCCCGTCATTTTAGTCGTGTAACTATGAAAAAAGGAAAGGTCTCCTCTTTCCGTAGGAAGCGACCGTCTACATCACAACACCAGCCCAAGACCTGTTCACTGTAATTGCTGAGAGTTTACTTAGATAATTCTCACTACACGTGCATATGCATATACATTTCTCAAGCTTTAAGGTTAAAAAGAAAATTATCAGAGGTAAGTAGGCACGTAAATTCTGTAACATACATTACCATATAATCACCAAAAGTTCATTAACATCACTACCGTGTGTAGTGATGTTAATGGAACAAGATTAGCGAGGCTCCTAAAGAAACTTTCAGCAATAAAATAAATAAAATTCCATATTTATTTCATCGAATAAAGGCATTAATTATCACATAAGTCGTAACAATAAAAAATCACATAAAACTGCTTGATAAACAAATGATTTTCCACGCCGTTAACGATATAAATTATTCAATATTAATTTGTAGATCGCTATAAACGAATGGACAAACAAGTAATAAATTGTCGTATCGACCATTCTGTCATTGTAGAAACCCCTTACTGAGTAATATCCAGTTTAATATAATTTATTAGCTGCGCTCGAAACAGTTCATTGCGAATATACATAAATACAAATATAATAACTAAATACTTACTTCACAATAATTCGTAATTTATTATTTTGATGAAAATATTTCTGTTTACGTCAATCTTAATTTACTTAATGTATACCGCGTATTTTCTTATCTAATGTTGAAGTGTTATAATGTATCTAAAAAAAAGGAAATCTCACCTATTCTATATAAAGCATGCAACAGAATATAAATAAACCGGAATAAATCCCCGTTAGATTGAATTCACTAAAAGTTTTCTACTAGAGCGTCAAAAAACTTATAATTCCACCCAGTTCGGCCGGTCTGCTATTGAATTCGCTCTTTATTTATTGTTAGCGATAAAATAATATTAATCTCAAGGGGATTACAGTTGGATTTTAGTCTTGCACCCACAAATCGGAACTTTGAAAATAACCACGGATTATTCGCCAGCGTCCACAATAACGTGGATGGGTAATCCAATCCACTAATGAAAGTATAACGATTGTTTTATGGTGAACATTTGGTTTTAACGAGGCTAAAAGTTGCGCGATAAAACGTGATCTGCTTAAGGTTTGAGTGTTAAGAAAAACTAGGCAATATACAATTTAGTCAGACCCTCACGCGTCGAATACATTATAGTCTCGCTCGAAAGTTTCCATTCAAGGATATTTTAACAGTTTTCAAAGTTTTCAGTTTTATAATATAACAGTTTTCAAATTAGGTTTTACGTTTAAATTAATTCATGTTGATCGGTTTTATCTCCTTGATAATAAAGTATAAAATAGAAGTTTTTTTATACAACTATGATTACAAACAAGCGTACGGCCCGTCTGATGGTAAGCGGCTACCTTAGCCTATGGACGCTTGTAATGCCAGAGGTATTACTAGCGCGTTGCGGACTTTGAATTCTCCTTCCCCAAGCATCTCTGGAAATCCTACCTTCCCATCGCAGAAACACAACACAAGGTTATTTGGCTGCGATTTTCTATACAGTAAAAGTATTTCACCGGTTGAGCTGCCCCAAGCAGAGAAATATCTCTAAAGAGTTTTCTTTGTGCACTCCAAGTTCTTTCAAGTTTAAGTTACTATAAACATAAAAAAACGTGATGTCAACGTGACAGGAAGACGCACTGGCCAACATGGTGTTTTATGACTACAAATCTTCTCGCTTAATGAATCACGCTAAAAGAAATAGTAAGTATTTTTTAATTATTCTGAAATTCACAAAAATATTTTTATTTAATGCGACGGTATATCCACACTAAACCTTCAATTTTTATCAGGAATAGAGTAGTAATCAGCTACGGAAGTTTCCGTGCGTATGAGGGATTATATTTTCGATAACTTAGCTAGGGTAGCCGGCCATAAATAGAGAAAAAGAGATAATATAGGGCGAAGTACGATTGTAAGTAATCTGGGAATTTGTTATTGCCTGAGAAAACCAAGAATACTCCTGGGAGCTATAGAGGTATTTTTCACAATACTTGACATAGCTGGGGTGGACCCAAAACGTTTACGTAAAAGAATGTACGCTATTTATTAATAATAATTCACCTTAATTTATTGAAGCTTACTTAGAGAAAAACATAGAAATATAAATCTCAAATACAACAAGCACGCACGAAACACGCACGAACATTTGACTTTTATAATCACTTTGTATTTTTAAATGAACGTATATACGTTATTTGAACGAATAAGAATGAACAATTAAGTAAATTTATCCATAACTGTTGTATTATATAGAAGTAAAACATATGATCGCATTTAAAAATAAAAAGAGGCAAAATAATTTCGGCTATAGCGATTTATTCTACAATTTAAATATTTAGGAGCTTTTGTGTTTAGTAGTAGTGAATGTGATATCACAAGAAATGCACGTTATGTTATGAGTACCATTTATATAATTATAAATGATGTCTGCAGGCGGTCTATTTTTCAGTTCCTTCGTTTGTTATCAAGCTCCCTCCATCTATTTTTAACATCAGTGATGTCACGCTTTACCAAACCTCTCCACTCAGTGTGGATGAAAGCTATAGATAACAACAAATTATATGAAAATGTTATGCTATGTATTCGTTGTTTCGCTATAAACAATGTTGTGGTGTGTATTGATTGAAGTTTTCCACTTACTTCAAGGCGTCAAATAATAATGCGATGTAGCCAATTTTGTGTAAAACTATGAGCGTGTTATCTGATATCAGTACATAAATGGAACATAACAAAAACGTCATAAATTACGAAGTTCTAATTTATTTATTAGGTAATTGGAATTTCACATAAACTTGTGCATAATTCGACTGTCGTCGCACCTCTATAAGTCGCAAAGTATCAATGCTATGCTATGCCATGTTAGAGTTTAAAGGGTTCGGTTTGCAACAAGCACTAGCACTCGAGGTTATCCAACTCATACTCAGGAGTAGCAACCTACTAATTACAAACCTCAGTTAGAACTAAGATTGCTATAAAATGCATGTTTGCTACTTCTAACATCTGTAGAAATAAATCAAATTTAAGTGTCTCTTTGTAATATCAAAATAACACCTTTTTATTAAATGCATATAAAAGTACTCTCTGTGCCCTGTGGTTTCACCCGCGTACAATTTAAAAGAAATCGCTGATAGACGATTTATAACTTCAGTATAGGCAATATTTTTATCGGGCGGCCAGGGGTTATGCAGAACAACTCACACGGCTCATAGTCATAGAACCGAGCCAAGTGTTGAATTATTACTTAACAAAAATCAATATTTAAGGCTAGCTGACAGGTGTACCCTAATGTTAGAAAGCCTATACTATTCCTTGTGAATTTGGCTATCATAAACAAAAATAATTTTTCGAATCCGACTTGTAGTTTCAGAGGTTAGCGTGTTTAAACAAACAAGCAGAAAAAAAACTCTTCCGCTTTATTATATTACTATAGATATACGGTACCTATAACAAAAAACCTTTTTATTTATATTTATGTCTGTTTTTTTGTGGATCGTGTTATCTTCAAAACGGTTGGACCGATTTTGACGGGACTTTCACTGGCAGATAGCTTATGTAATAAGGAGTAACTTAGGCTACTTTTATCTACGTAATCCACTCAAATGTATTCGCGGACACATCTGGTAAAAATATATATTATTAATACAGACAAACTTATAAAATAGTCAGAAATTTAAACCGGTACCTTATTACACAATATTTAACTTTGTACGACGAATAAACACGCGACAGTTCCCTGAATCACAATAATATAATTCTTATATTTTTGTTAAAAAAGCTAAAAGTATATGTCACCTTTCCAGTAACATATCTTACAAATAACACCAACATAACAGCAATCGTAAACTTGTTTTGCATATCTACGTAACACGTTTTTTGTTTTACTCCCTCCATAACATTTTTACACGTGAAACATTTTCGTGACCACATAGTATAACACGAGTATATAGGTGTTCGACATACTTGCGCCCCTAAAGCTTGGTTTAGAAAAACGCAATATCGCATGAGTCGCCGGGGAAGTGAGTGTGCCCTATGGATTTACAACATTAAATTAGTTGCGACAGGGCTGTCAAATAAGTAAAAGTTTTCAAATCGCGTGACTAATACGTAGTAGGTACTTGTACAGCTTGAGAAGTTAAGTAACGTAATGTGCAGAAAACTGGGTTTTAGTACCCTTTAATTTGTAACTATGTTTGTTTTATCGGTAAAACGTTTGCGTTGTTAACCTAGTTTGCTATTAACGTAAAGTGGTCGTTAATGTTGAAGTTTTTTAATTCTGCTTTCAGTATTTCTGCGAGATTAAAAATTTATTAATTTAAGCCATTGAAAATGAGATACATTGATTGCAATATATGGTTAACTATTTACTCAAATGGGGTAAGGTTTTGGTGATACGCTAACCTGATAATAGCTTTTATAAAAGAGACTTAACAGAATATAAAATTTTTGATTGAAAACTCTAATAGGAAAAAAATATCGATCGATAGTGATCAGGAAACTTGGACCGTCGAGAAATGCACTCGTTACTACCATTTGGCAGGAAAATAGAGTTATGTATTGATTTATCTGTGTTTGGAACAATATAATGCCAGACGGGTACGAAGACCTGCCACAAGGTGGACCGAAAACCTCGTGACGGTCGTGCGAAACCGCTGCACGCAAGCAGTGCAGTACCGGTCATTGTCGCGATCCTTGGGGAATTCTATGCCCAACTGTGAACGTCTGGCATCTGAAACGATAATAATACATTGTAGTCTATTGAATAAAATATAGTACGATGATATGTATTAAATATTTATCACTCAACCCTAAACTGTATCACCTACACTTGGCCGCAGAAATCTTTTGTCCCTAGACAGTGTAGACTGCGTTTATTACCGCTACGAGTTTTAGTATCTATTGCATACGCCTATTGCGTATACGACAGGACATAAAACTCACCCTTAGCAATAACCGGTGTTGAAGAGATGAAACGGCGAATCGTAGAAGCGAAATAATTTATAGCCTGAGGCACGGATAAGTTAATAAGTAACTTTCGCCGCTTATAAAAATACTACATAAAACTTTGTTACTTTGTTGATCTCCTGAGAGTTGGGAGGTATTATTTATTTAAGAATGTTGGTTTGTATGGTTCTTCTTAGATTAGAATATATATATAAACAAAGTTATATTGTAAAGTAAGATGTCTCGCATTAACTTGAATAAAACAATTAGAAGTATAAAATGACTGCTGTCTTCTTGCTGTGTGCTTCAATTCTTCTTCTGTTTACAAATACAAATTACATAGAACATACCATTTTAGATAGTTTTAGACAGGAGTGGAACTTACTCCCGGCGTCTATCTTCCCACCTGTAACTTAGGAGTCTTCCAGTCTTCCAATTTACTCTAAATTGGCATTTGATAGGTAAGCGTGATCCATCGTCGGTCACAACTTTACTTACCATCAGATGAGATCGTGGCCAAGCGCATACATAAAATGTTTCGTACTGTTAAAGCAAAGATATTATAACTACAAAAAAATCCATCGGTACAACAAACAAATTTTAAATTACCAAACAATGAAACCCTATTTCGCATAACAGATTACAATATGATGTAACACGACGTATATTAATATATAATTTGGCACCAAACAAATATATTAACTCTCAAATTCTCTCCATGTGTGCGCTCGTAATGACTCACGCGTCACATCAAAGTTACGTTCTCGTCTCTCAAACCGCTCTAGCGCGTGCATCATCCACGCAGTGTTCTCTGAGGACTCACACAGTGAATAACAACTTAGTAGGCAATATACAAAAAAACAGTATTTTCTTTCATTTTTATTTAACAAATACTCTGTTCCTATTCACTAATTGGAATTTGTTAGCATAAATACATTACATAGATATTAAATTTTAAATATTTTCCCAAGTAAAATCAATAAAATACTAAAGTCGGTCAAGTTTTTTAGCGTGTTTATAAAGCTGAACTGACAGCAATTTTACAAATCCGCCCCTAATTGCGTATTTCGTAAGAGCAAAGTGATAGCAGACATGGCTACATATCACCTTCAAAATGTCAAATTTAGATTATGTTTAGTTCATAACGACTGATATATAAATTTGCCATTTTGAAGATGACATTTAGCCATTTCTGCTATCGTTTTGCTCTTGCGAAATAGGTTATTAGGGGAACCGGTCTGTTTTTAGAGAGTTGTATGGAATGTTATTCATACTGATTCTAATAATAATATTAATAGACATTACTATTTATTTTATTTTGGGATACTTGGTGAACTTATAGCTAACAAATTAACACATATATAAAGAAATAACATAATAAAGGCCATTTAAAAATTCACACAGATTTATATTAATAAATGTATAAATAATGTACGTGATGTAAGAAAATATGTTTTTAAAATACAAGTAACAAACGAAGGCGGTATTTCATTTAAGAAGATTGTTTAACTATAAAGTCTAAGAGGGTAATAATATATATGTCTAGCAATACATATTTGACGTGTAAACTTGATATACTTAATAATATTGTACTATGATACAAGTGTTCTAATTCCCGATGGATCTCACATGTTTGAGCCGAGATTGTGAATCTCCCTACCTGTTCAGTGTTCACCCCACTCCCGCTTGTTTGTAAATGGGAATTAATACTCTTATACGTTAATTTTATTCGTGCTAGTGTTTTAATACTGCATATGATTACAGGTTACCAAATAGCATACCAAATAATTTGTTTTTTTTTTTGTTTTAAGTATCGTATTACTTTTATATGCATTTAGTAAAAAGTTCTGGTACTGTTTGTAAGACAAACAGACACTTAAATTTAAGGTGAACTAACATGTATCAACAGACAAAATAATGATTATGAGTATACTCGTGTCTTCTATCATTTTAGGGTACCAAAGTCAACAAGGAACCATTATAGCTTCACCATGTTCGTCCGTCTATCTGCAGTTTAGCTCTATAATTCTTAGTAATAGAAAGTAGCGCAATAAAAAAGTGGGTATAACTTTTTTCCTGTTTATCCCATGGTGTGGATATGTCGTTAGATACTCTTCCATAAACCTAGCAGGTGTGTGAAAATCTTTTTTCGGTTTCGGGATGCGTTTGCGAAATATTAAGCTTTAAAGTAAAGTCCTTTAAAGTCCTCTCCCCTGCCAGCTAAATGGTTGTTTTTGGACATGTGAAAAAATTCACAGCGAACGAATTTAAAAGGAAAATTATCACAGCTAAGTAGGCTTTACATGTTAACAAGTGATAGTTGACCAACTTATAAAATATTCTTGGAGAAGTACCTAAATAAAAAGGAATATTTCGTAGAAACTATACTGAAAATTTCCTAAAGCCCCTTTCTAAGTACCTATATATATATATATATATATATATATTGACGGGTAACTACGGAATCCTTTACTGCGCAGACTAGACATGCTCTTGGCTTAATTTTTAAATTTCTTTCTAAATCAATTCAATAAATAAAAAACTATATGTATTTGAAAGTTAGCAGATTTTAGATTTTAATCATTGAGACCCATTTTAGCTTTATTTTACTTTGACGCTTAAAACGGTTCCAACTTTATGATGATAAATACGCGAGACATCGGTTCTTCCTTTCCAGCTTCAGTCTAACAGAAGAATATTACTCTTACTAACGAGATCAAAGTGGTGAGGTCTATATTATAGTCAATCGACACGGTCATATTTTCAAATTCTGTTGACCATGGTTTAGTTTACAAGTTCCGTTGACTATACCGCTACGATTATTAAGAGCTTCGAAAAATTATAAACGAAATCATTCAAACAAGTGCAGACTACTTCTAAATTATAATTTCAAGTGCTGAATAATTCGAAAGATGAACAGGATTTATGTAGAGCATAATATTATGATAATTGTTTGTTAAAGTTGTTATATTTCCACACTATAAAGTTCAAATATGGTATAATTTTAATGCTGTTGTATTATTATTGTTTTTTTTTTATCTCTAACTCTTAAAAATAACATACGACAATTTTGACATCATGAGGTTACTAGAAAAAATGGGATAATATTTATTTCTCTAATTTAATAATCTATCTTCTATATAAATAAAAGCGAAATACCACTCATCACGAGACCACTAAAACTAGATTTCCGATTGACTTTAAATTTAGCATAGTAACTCCTTTTGCGATGTAGACGCTCACTCACTAAGGACTGATATTGGGAAATTCAACCTCTAAGGGCGAAAAAAGGGGGCTGAAATGTTGTATGCGGTACAAACATTGTCTTTTGACTTGAAATTGTGTACTTAGATTTAGAATAAAAATAATAGAACACGTATATCAGCATTTACCAAAATTCATGAGTAAAGAGTGTATAAATTGGGGTTGAAAGTTTGTTAGGTGGAAATAATTTATTTATAACTTTTTTTTTATAATTATGCACACGTAATATGTCTTATAATATTTTAAAATGAAATTTTTTGTTTTCGTTTATTGGTTTGATGATAATTATTAACCACTCATGAACCACATATATACTATCCAATTGAAAAGTCCAGCTTTTTTTTAATTTTCATGTAATTTAAATTAAGGTATGAAATTTGTGTTGTATGATTGTATATGTATTCTCAGAAATCTTGATTTTCTTCAACTTTTATATGTGTATATACACATATATATATATGTGTATATATATATATATATATATATATACACATATATATATATATATATATATATATATATATATGTGTATATATACTATGTATCAATAGACTTTTAGAAAATTTAACAAAAATAAGTTTTAAATTAATTCTTGTCCAACATAAACACAAACTAAATACCTCATTGTAACAGGAGAACGAATAATTCACTATGCTATAGTAGGTATTTCTACAATTTTAAATTCAGTTAAGTCAGCCTTAACTGCATTACGTTCAAATATTTATTGTCAGAATCTAGAAAATGCACGTAATGATTAAGAAACTCACTCAAGACACGTTCCTAATTTGCCTTTCAAATACTTTGAAACACAGAAGTATTCTAGTGAAGCGCTTTGACTGTGAAAATTCGCAAAGAGGCTAGTGTTACGTACAAACTATCCCACGAAGAAAGCGACTTGAGAAATTCCACCCGCGTAATCGGCGAAACACACTTCTCTAGGGGCCCGTCGACCCACCCACCCTATCTCAACATTCTTACAGTTTAATGTATGCAAACGCATTTTGTTTCAAAGCCTAGCTCCCTTAAGGATGGTGTTACTTGAGAGCCCTCTAGCGATGTACACCTCGCCGCGGAACTTTTTTACTTGTGTAACTCACAACATAGACTTTGATCTTCACAAATGCGAATATAATGTCGGAAACGGTTAACTCGCTGTTCCTTATCTCGCTGCACATTCGCGAGTTTTTTCGTTCGTCATATTTCCTTATATTTTCGTGGAAACAAAGTAAACCTCTCTTGTCTTTCTATATCTATTTAGTATATTGTGTTTGTGTATTGAAATGATTTCGATATAATTTTAAATTTCGCTATAGTCTTTGTTAGACTATAATTGAAAAAAAAAAGAGAAACTATTTGTAGCACTCAAATACTATAAAAGATAAGATAAAATATAGCTTGGATTTTTAGTTAACTATTCAGCTACAGAGCAGTGAAACTTTAATGAAAACCCATCAAAAATTTCATTTTCAATAAATTTTAGAAATATAAGAAATCCTTTCGTTTTATAGGATAGAAATATCCTATTCGTTAATCCATAATATTAGTTAACCCTTTGACCAAGTTTCTTCAAAATCTTTTCAGTACTTTCTGGGTAATACGCGTATACGTGGACAGCCATATATTTTTTTAAATTAAAATGTTTTTAACCTCTATATCAATAACTAAGTACACCCCAATTAGAATTTTCAAAAAATACATTACACGTATAGGTAGTTTTTTTTTTGTACAAATTTACATGGTCACAATACAAACACATTGATACTTGATTTTAATTAAGATTAATTTATAAAAGCACCTAATGATTTGTGTTAAATACATGGTTAAACTTATAATACTATTATGGTAATAATGTAGATACTTATGATTATTGTAATTCTTTCAGTGGTAGGGCTTGTACAGCCCGAATGTGTCACAACCACCAAGCCTATGAAAAGCCTTCGTAGTGATTTTGCATTTGTATGTCGCCTGTTTGTGTGTATTTATACATGCCAACACGATAGCGGCCAATGGTGATGGATTGTGTCGATCTCTCGATGGACACCATTATTTTTGAATTGTACTATTCTTGCCACTAAGTGCAGAAACAAGACTTTGTCGTGCTACTAAGAAAAAAATACTGTGTAATTTTATGAAACCACGATGCAAGTGAAACTTTAACCATAAATAAAATAACAACAAAATAATAATAATAGTAATCAAACTTTAAAACTAAGAGCAATCTTTATTTAAATCATCGAATCGTTGTCAACTTCAATTATTCTATCAATAACTTCATCTTCTCCTCAAGTCTCACAGTTCACTACTCTATGGCCAGCTGTAATTCGACATGCGATAGATCAACGAAAATTTTAAAAAAGTAGAAAAAAGTTTCACTTAAAAAAAAAACGATGAAAGTTATGAAAAATTGTTTAAAGAAATTCAATTTATCACAGTCATATAAAAATCAAGTTAAGCAGCAAGTAGGAGTCATCAATTCTAACTAAAAATAACTTATCCCCAATGATGAGAGATTATTCGACGACAAAATAAGTATCAAATACACCATGTGGCGGCCTCCGAAATAGAATCGGACACCAGTGCCGCTATGTCACACGTGACGGTCTTAAAAACAGATCGTTTCCTTTAAAAAAGTTAATTTGACGCTTTTTGTCCTTAGACAGATACAAAAAGTGTATTTTTTAAAAGCCGTTAAGAGGCATATGTCCTTAATAATGAGACGTTGGTGCGGAATACGAGATACATGATTCCTTGTTTCCGATACTAATTGTTTTTGGGAGATTAACAGATATCTCAAGTTGTGCTTTTCAATTAAGAAGAATTAGGCAATAGTGTAAAATGAATGTATACAAGAATGCCTATAGAAACATAAAAAATAAGAAGGCTTTTCTTAATATTGATTCTATTGTTTATATTCGGCAACGGCGTAGTAGGCATAAATAACTAATGTTTATTCGGAGAGAAATACAATTTTATTTGATAGTAGCTTTCATAATCTTTTGATATTACTCTTAGCGATACAGCTTATGGAATTAAATTGAATAATGCTATATATAATCTGATTGTTGTGTTGCAGACAAAAATGATCTCAGTTCAACAATAAAATGTAAATTATGATCCAACGTTTTTTCAGTATAACAGAACTTTTCTTGCTGATTATTTATATGAACACAATTTAGAGTGTAGGCGAGTACATTTTTGTATCATATATAAAATATTCTAATAACCTAAACTTGATTAAACTTATCTTTTAAAAGTGGTATACATAATGCTCATTCATTATGAGAACAAAGCGAATTATTAAAAATATAATTTTTCGATACTGTTCCACTCGTGGGTATAATGCCATCTATTTGCAGTAAAAGGTTTTTTTATCATTATAGGTTTAGTGTTGTCGCCAAAATCTCACCTGATCTTGAGTGATTTGTGGTCCAAGATGGTAACATGCTAAGCCTAGTGGAGGACTGGCTCTCAAGTACAACTGCCATAAATGCATATTTATTAATGCTTTGCTGTTATTTGCAGTTCTTACAAAATAAAGGTAAAGTAGTTGTACTTCGGAGAAAAACGTCCCTATACTAAATTTAAAAGCAAAGAAAAACAGGCCATGTGAGTAAAGAGTACAAAATGCTACTACTATAGTTATGTGCACGTGTTTGTCTTTAGTATTGAATTTGCCTAAGTCTATTAACATTTTTAGCGAAAACTAAGAATATTAAATACTTTCTTTTATTCCTATCGCATGTTTCTGACTTTTTCAGATCAATGAATATAGGAAGTTTGCATTATAGTGTTCTGGGATTGCATTACTTTAAAGTAAACAACTACGTAACATATCGAGGAATTGGAGAATTTTACAATTAATATAACTAATGTTTATAAGCTATAAGAGTGTTAAGTTATATCTTGCACTCGGGCGGCAGATACCCTCGGCTCAGTCTCCTGAATCTCGACAAATTTGCTTATTTCATCAGTTTTCGTTTCTCCCACAGATGTGACCTTCCCACTACCGCATCACCTTGCTAAAGTAAACGAACTTGAAGAGAAACACAGAATGAGATTGTAGTACATTTTTTATTCTTTACAGATTTAACTATTAGCCACAATCTCAATTATTGACATCATTGCCTCGAAATTTATAGACCTCTTTAATTTTTTTAAATTAATTGTCGTATTATATGGTTCACTTATTTCAAAACTTTCATTAAAATTATTTCATTCATAATAATAAGACTGCTTAATTGATATGCATCAATCAAAAAGTTTTTGAAAGACACTAAATTTAATACATATTTGAAAAATCATTTTGCTCTCTAATCACTAATGGAAGCTCTAAACGAGTTCAAGATTAATGAAATGTATTCGGTCTTTTCTATCTCATCCGATAATGACCTTTGTTAGTACTCGTGATATTAATATCTTTCAAAGAAATTATGAATAACCCTTGTTGGAATTTCTTTTGAAGACCAACGTAACCATTTTATTAGTTGATAATTTATTACGTACGTTTTTCACATATTAAAATATATAAAGATATTATCTCCTTTGTGGCCTATGTTTTGATGCAATAAGCCTATGTAAAATATTAAAATCTTTCTTCTATTTCTTTTCTTTTATAAATTTTATTATATTAATTTTCTTCTATAAATGTATAATTAACAAAATTCCCAAAAAAATCGACGTCTCATTTTTATGATACTCCGTCTAGTATATTAATGTAACAATAATTTGAGTATGTTAATATGAAGTTAAATCTATAAAGGACTATATAGCCATGAAACAGCAAATGATTTACAGCGATAAATGGACAACAAACTAATACATAGCCTTTGGTATCTCACCACTAGCCCATTCATCTTCCGCGAACTTGATGAATGACTCGTCGCCACTTCCGTAATAAATGTAAACAAAACATCCATTTTTTATGGCCGAAAACGTTTGTAACACATAATGTTTATTGATAACGTCAATTTTGGGATGCCACGAGTCGCCCTTTTTGATAATTTTTAAAGATACGAACCCTTGAAGTAGCATTTCTTGTTAAATCCACATTATTGACACAAGATCCTGATCTTGCTATTAATTAGCCATATTAATAATACTTATGTTTAGCCAATATTATTCCTTAAGATATAAACATAAGATATCAATTTATTTAAACACATTTTAGGCCAATGAAGACAAGTTTTTGCGTCAACGAAAAAAGGTTTTTTTCGGAATGCGTCCAACGTAATAGAACAAATATTTTAATGAGAATATTTTTTAAATACTTCATGTTAATGTGTTGCGTGTTTTCAGGTGAATTCTCGTGCTGGAACCTATGGTGGCTGCGGAAGTGTTGTTAAAATTCCTCGGGTATAAGTTAGTGATAGGTGAGGGCAAACAATTTTTTTTATATAGAGTTATTTTTATAAATCAGTAGAACGCTCGTATTAAATTCAAATGAATAATACTTAAGTTAATATAACACTTGAAGGTTAGAAACGTGAAATTAATTTACTATATTAATAGGAGAAAACTATAATAATATAATACTAGGAGCTGACTATTATTCTCCGGAAGCGGGAATGTACTACAAGACGAAGAAAGTATGTAAAAAAATAATTTTAACTCTTGGGACGTATGAGTCAAACGTTGGTAATGATCACGTCGATAGATTTAATCCTACAACTGAGCTTTGTTAAATTACAATGACTGTGTAATTTTCGTAAATATAAATTAAAAGACAAGAAAAGACCCACACCTGTATCCGAACTTCATTTATAAAGAAAGAAAAAAAAAACTTCTCTTTTATTCTAAAAATAAATTTCAAAAACCTTAATTACATTATTTTGTGATAATTTTCACGCTTATCAAAAGTTATCTTTACATTTAAAGTATACACAAATACAGTTCATAGCATATGTGCTTTAAAATTGTATATATAGGTAGGTCTTATTTAGATTAAAATTAAAATTATAACTATGCAACGTGAAACGGAAAATATATATGTTATTATTTGTATATGTATAAGTCACCAGATAATTAAACTTACCATCAGATACAAAATATGTCCAATAAATTAAATTTTATTACTCCCGCTACCTCTCGTTAATGGCTACTGATTGTTATTTTAACAACATCTGACCAAAATCGTGAATCATACACTACAATTTTAATCAGGTCTTTAATGTGAACTAAATATGGTTAATTGGATAAAATTACTCTTAAAGGACCTAGAAAAAATAAACGAATATGTGATCGAACTACATTAATTCTTGAGAAGGACAAAATCTATACGAATCATTTGTGGAGAATGAGTGTGCGAAATTCGAATTCTTTGAGGATAAGTAAGTGTTTAATAAATTACGCACGTATTATAAATTCGAAGAATCTTACCAATTTAAGATAGCTGAGTAAATTATAAGTAGATTTTGATGACCAGTTAATTTTTTTTTATTAGAACCGGAAGGTGACGGGCATTGGGCATAGTGGCAAGCATAGCATAATCCAAAAACAACAACAACCATCTCCGGTTTTTGCTGATATACCGGCCTGCAAGCCTGCATATATATCAGCAGCTGAATATACACGAATATACCGGATGAAAAAACATGCTTAAGACGAACTAAGTAGACAAGACCGTGTAAAAAGCTTACTACTCTTGCTTGTGAATATTAGAGAGGTAGATAGGACATTATATAGTAATATAAGAAGCTCAAGAAATTGTGTTTGTTTGTTTAAAGCTGTGACACTACCAGTCGAGTTTGAAAATTTTGTTTTGGATTTTATAGCCTTCTAGCTTTTCCCGCGGCCTCACTCGCGGGAGGTACTGAAAAACCCTATTTTTTTTTTGCGGAACCCTAATTATTTTTCTGAAATACAAATAGCCTAACTTATTTCTTATAACATCAGCTATCTGCCAGTGAAAATCACGTCAATATCGGCCAATTGTTACGAGTTAAAAATTTCGAATTTAAAAAAATATGCTTTTGTTATAAGTAGCGTGTATACTTTCATATGCATTTAGTAAAAATGTGTTATTTTGACATTACAAACAGACACTTTAATTTTCTTATATGTATAGATTTATTGAGAAACGTCACGGGCTATATAACTTGACGCTACCGCCCTAAGGAGCGGAGCAGTAATCATCAAAGTCAAGAAATATCGCAGGCTATAGACAACTACGGAAAGTGGGAACAACGATGATACACGGAAACCTTGTCGACGGCGCGGTTGAGAACTGGTCGAATTGGTGAATTCACACGGGTGAAATTGTGGGGCACAGCTAGTGTTAAAATAAAACAGTTCAAATAGTATTTAGCAGCATTTTACAATTAACAACGCCATGTAAACATTGTTATTCAATTTTACCGACGAACTTATTTACCTGCTCCATTATTAATAAAGTTTCACGTCGAATAAATGTATCATATTCCACATTACAAAATAAATGTCGCTTGGTTTTCTCTTCTGCCGTATATTTCAACGTTTCGAGTTCATAAAATTATGTAAAATTTTCTACCGAATGATAAGGTGCTCTGTAATTTTTATGAGCACATTTGCAGTAACAATAACAACAACTCGCAACTAATTAAAACCGGGACACGGAATGAGAGTGAAGCTTCCTTACCTTGATAATGTACGGTCGGGAAAAATAGGGGAAAAAATTAATTTCTAGCTTATTTCGCCGGTGGTTGCCTGCACCAATTCGAACGCGGTTTTACTATACGGTTTGATGTAAAAATAAAGCACTATTATACACATTACATCGTTTACATTTTTATATTATTTTGCTGATTGTGTTTTTTTATTATAGCAACGGCAAATCTCTTAATTTTTTATCAAAATTAATGATACAAACTTCATTTTTAGGCTTAAATTTAACGCTATTGGCGAAAAACAGATGTATATAGTTTAAAATTAATAGTTTCGGTAAAAAAAATATTCATTAATCTTTTTCATTAGAAATAATAATCACAGTAAAATTAAATATAAGTTATCATCAAGAATATTTTCAGATAATATTCACCGTTTGTATCCAAAGAGCTTCGTAGACCGTAATAAAATTTTGGCATTCACGTTAATTATTTTAATAAAACATTCATATTATTAAATGTTAATTAAAACGTGGTAGCATAAAATCGTCTCCAATAAAAACACTTAGATCTTCCAATTTTTATGTGGGACGGTCCAACGGGGTTGAAGTTTATCAGTCTGATATAGATATCAGACATAGTATAGATACTACTAATAAAGCTTAAATCATTGTATTTTTTTTGTTTTTGTATTTCAATGCTTTAATCGATGGAAGTACTACTTGGTCAGATTTGAAAATATTATAGCCTTTTGAGCGGAGCAGGGACCCTAAACGTCAACCAATCTGGCAATTCGTAGACAATTAGTTATCATTGTATGAAACTGGCGTGTAAAATACAAATTTAACGCGTGTAAATCCGCGTAGCACAGCTAGTAAGTATATTACCAACATCCATTTTTACATATTATGTATGTATAAAGTGTAACTACGCTTTTTATTACAAGCACTTACGTGGTTTTGTTACGACTTGCATTCTATTGAATATGTGAAGAAGGACATGCTCCACAATCCAGAAATAAAAGGATTAAACAACATAATTTTGTGCAAAATCAAACTTTTAATAACGAAACTTCGATAATTAATGTTTTATAAAATTGTTATTAATAAATTTTACTTTGCATTTAGTGGATTTCTTTAAACTTATTTAGATATCAGAATTGACATACTGACGCTACTAAAAGACGACTTCTAATTAGCAAGTTGAGAGCTAAATATTACATTTATGATATGCAAATTTTGTTCAGTCAACTAAAGTACAATATGATAATTTGAACTTTACCTCAAAATGTTTAGGGCTTACTTTCAGTTGATGCTGAATTTAAGACGCAACTTTTCTTCTTTATAAGAAGACGGACTCATTTCGTATTATCGCGTTTATTTTATTATGTTTTAGGACGGTTCTTATTAAGGGAATGTAGATGTAAGCAAGACTGTGAGATGTTCTAAAATGTTGTGCTCCTTTTTATAAATAATTACTACTTGCTGACCCGTGCGATATTTCGCACATTATAGAATATAAACAATGTTACAACATATTAGTTAAACATGTTGCTAATAGATGGCGCCTTCTACATATTAGTTGAATATATTTTTTAAAAATCTTTGAGAAATAATATATTGAGATAGGAATGCAATAAAATAAGTTTTGTTTGTATCGAAAAGAAAATATTTTCAATTATTTTTATATGGTTCGTCGATAACGGTGAACATACACTTTATGACGCTTGAATTGTAGCCACTGACGTAGCTAAGAAAAAAACACTTTTGAGAAATAATATATTATGATAAGTGAAATGTTTAAAATATAGAAGATTTTTAATATAGTTTTGAATTATAGGTATATAATTTTGAATTATGGGTATATAAGTAAATAGCTCTGCAACAATATGAAACATGATTATCATGAAATAATTATCCACTAATAAGTACAGGACAGTCCAAACAATAATGATGTTGGTTACAAAAAGCGCCTCTTTGGATACAGTGACTGCCAGGCTATCTACAAAGTAGATATATAGATAGAAGAGAAGATATATAGAAATATATATCTACAAAGTATATTTATTTTTGTCATACACTAGAATGATTATAGTAAAAAAGTATAAGTTGACAATCATGATTGCAAAATACCGTTTGAAGTCCAAATATAATTTGTTAGTTTCACATTTACGTGAGTTATTTAATAAATAATTAAATTAATTAAAGTACCTACATTTTCAGGTCTAGTTTGCTATATCGTATCTGTTGTGGAAAACAGTATTAAAGTTGTTATAATAACTGTAAAAATGTTAATTTTAATTTTATTTACATACTAATATTATATACCAAAAATCTAAATTTACAAAAGTTATAAGTATCTATCTATAATACCTTTAGGTATAGTTAATAGCTGTCTGTGTACCGCCGAACACCGGCCGAACCTCCCAAAAGATACTTTCACAACAAACGTTACAGTTTCCAGACCTCAAGAGAACGTGGAAGTAATCTTCATTGTTGCCATTTAAAACTATTAATCAAGACTCAAGACAGTCGCGTTTCGACCGACATAGTTGAACCCTTATCGCTCACCCCTAATGCTGTTTACATTGCCGTTAATTAAAAGCCGACCCCGGACGTACAATTAACTCTTTATCTCGAAGGCATTGTAGATATTATGTAATGTTACAATGCAAATATTAGAATATAATTTTGTAATAATGCCTTTATTTAATAATAAATAATAAATAATTTAATACCTATGCTGTTTAGAAGGATTAGCTATAAAATCGGTATTGTAGGGTTATTATACACAGTACATACTATGACTGTTTCAATACTTTTTATTTACAAAATCTCAATACGTAATTGATAGGTACCATCTGTGTTATGTGTTAATAAATAACAAATAGTTAATACCATCATAACAGTTTTTTTAATATATGTAATAAATATCAAATGTATAATTAAAACGTCATCTACCGAATATATTGTAAACTACTACTAACTATTATAACAGTTTTATAAGTGCAGTTAGATAGTTTAAAATTTAAAATGGCGACATCTATAAATTTTCTTAAACATTACTTTTAGATTACGATTTCAAATATTAAAACTAGTTTTTAATAATTGCGTTAGATGGTGCTTACATAAATATTGATAATTTATTGCGTAAATAGTATTTAAAGAGATTCACAGATGGCGCTAATTATACTTTTTTTAATTTATTTATTACACCATCAAATGTTTTTATATCGTATTAAAAATTAGAAAAAATATGGAATTTTGGTGGGATCTGGAGCAGTCATGTTGTGACTTTTATTCTATAAATTAACTTAGGCTTTGATCCTATAATATGTAATATTGCGTCAAACTACGTGGACATAAATACCTACAATGAGTTTGAGCTTTCGGTAAAAGAAAACATCGTGATGAAACCATAGCATGGTGATAGGACATTTTGTAATGCCCGCTTGGCTAGCTATCACCTTCAAGTTGAAAATCTGTCGCCAAACACCTACAAGGCTTAGCGTGTTACCATCTTGGGTCACATCGTTACTTTACATCAGTTAAGATTGAGACATATGAGACAAAAAATATCCAGCAAAAAACATACTTTTTATTAAAACAGTAATTATTATTATTTTAATATTTTTATAAATTCTTCTGCAATTCTTTTTTTATTATTTGCACTACCCAAAAGCCTATTTTCCACAATAACATTGGTTAGCTGGAAGAAAACACCTTAATAAAAATAAAATTGAAAAGAGTAAATAATTCTTTTGTTTATTTACATTATATTGTGTTATTTACTTTTACCATAGATATTGTGTACAATAATTAAACCATTGTCCTTAATGGCTACAATGTAACGCCCCATCCTTTTTAGGGTTCGCTAGTTAACGCTCCACCAAAACGACAGTGATGATTCGTTACAGAAATTCAGATACGAAGTTAGTAGGAATAATAGAGTTTTAATAAAAACAAAACTGTGTGGTGTACATATGTTATCACGTAAGAAGTTATTTATACTGACTTCTTTGGTGTAACAAAATAAATAACTCTAAAAATTGTATCCCTCGTGCCTACAACATTATGAGAGCCACCAGTATGATAATAATGTAAATTCAATTTACTGATATTTTTAACTGTGTAAAAGCCAATTAATTGAACTTACATTATTAAAATTGATGACTAATTTTCCTATTTCCTACTCCATGCCATAGAAAAAAGTATGAAAATTCCAGAACATTCGTCTGGAATTCTTTACGACACGTTCCGATATCAACCAGTTTTTACGATGAAAAGAATACTTAAACACAAGATTGTTTTCATACCGTCTACTGGTGGCTACACTCCTCTTAGATTATAACAATCGAACTTCAAAGTCAAAATACACACTAATACACTAACCATCAGGTCCATATTCTATTGTATACCTAAGCAACCTCGAATACAGTAGTATGGTAAATCATTACACGTTTCTCTTCCAAAACAATATGATTTCTTCATTAAATTTATCTATTTATTTATTACAGTTGTTTAGACAATGTACCTCTACCTACCTAAATTTATTAACGTCAAAATGATGTTATTTACCCAAAACGCTGTGTTAAAAACACACTTTAAATATATTCTTTAAGGTTTTGCATTAAATGTTAATTATTAACGATACTAAGAACGTCCCTGCTTCTTTTGGCAGTGTGCAGCCCTTTGTAATATTATTACATTAGTTAAAGGGTAAAGCGGCCCGGCGCGACGTGTAGGAGCCAACATCAATACCGCTACATCGGCATGCCACGCGCGAGGGTGATCTCGTTGAACGGGCGCTTTGTCAACTGTTATACGTTTGTTGGAATTTTATTTAATCGATAACACTATGAGACGACTAGTGCTTCATCCTATACAAAACAATAGCTTGCCCCGCAGTTTTACTCGTGTTAAATTACGCTCCTTAGGGTCGTAGCGTGAATTTGTATAGTCTATAACCTTCGTCAATAAGTAGGCGAAAATATGCAAAAAATATTTTTTCAAATTTGACTGGTAGTTTCAGGAATTAGCGCGTTCAAACATAATAAATATATTTGTACTCATAAGCAACGTAGCAAGTAAGTTAAGATTACTTGAGCTTGAAGTGATGATACAAAACAATGATCGCAGTATTCTAGATGAAGGAATGTTGGCAAGGAGTTACGACTTTTTCTAGACTTCCCTTGGTAAACAGTCAGAAACAGTCGGTTTATATCCAGTAATCAGGCAGGGTGTTAGGGTCAATTCACTACAATCGACGCGAAGTCGAACACACGCTAACACTGAGCCATCATTACTTCTTATTTACTATTCTAAATTCCAGGACAGTTCTTGAGGATTAAACTCCGGTCGTGCGTCGGTGCTGACACACAAACACACACACACACACACTTTTTTTTATCGAAGCTCGACAAAGTGACTACTCTTACCGTTGCAGGCCTGCATGATAGCGGCGACCGCCGATGGATTTCGATCTCTCGGTGGTCGCAGATGTCTTTGGATTGTACTGTGCTTACCATCAGAGACAGTAATCACTACACTTTGTCACGTTAGATACTATAAACAAATAATAATAATAACAAATGATTATTGTTAAATTTATAACTATCATGATATGAAGATTATAATAGTAAACATATTTTTTTTGTTAAGGTACATATTTTAACAATTAACAATTTTAAAACATAAAGTAGCATCACACTACTTACTGTTTAAAACTAGTATGTAAGAAGAAACTAATGTCTCTCTAGCTAAAAAAAAATATTTACCAACCTACATTCGCCCTTATGAAAAGAAAAGTAATTTCTTAACAGGCCTGAGGTCCGCCACGTGCCTCTCGACAAACAGAAACCTCTCAAGGACCGTAGTCCATTATTTACAATAGAAAAATAATCGAAAGTGAAATATTATTTTCGCCAGTAGTTTTTCCAGCGTGATTTCCCGATAGATAACTCTAATATTTCACCGGAGCGGACCGCGCAAATGAGTGACAGAGACGATTGATGGGGTTCCGCTTGTTATTTGAAAAAGCGAAGGGCCATTTTCGCAATTCCACCGGAGGTATATATCATTGGAAACGTCAACAGAGTAGAAAATTAAAGTCAATAAGAGTCGGAAGGTGGTAATAAGCTTGGCTGTCTGACTGTTATGAAACGGCTTTATCTAGAGAGGGTGCAAAAAGAATTGGCCAATTTGTCAACCGGCTAAGTCGAGCTAAGTGCCGTTTCATTGTTACCTTCATATTTTAAGGATTTCTTTTTTTTACATTTTATAATAAAAATTCGACGGTAGGAATGAACTGTTATTGAATTGTGACCCAGATTATTTTACGTACTTAATAAAAGAGATTTTAAATACCTATGCATATTATATACTGTTACAAGCTGTTCCCGCGGTTGCGCTCGCGTGGACTACAGAATGCCGTCGATCGGGAACATGCCCGAATCGTACCTACTTGTTTTTCTGAATTATTTGGGCAGAACCCTAATTCTTTTTCTATACATATAACAAAATTGAAGTGTCTGTAATATCAGAATAATAGCTTTTCAATTAATGCATATGAAAGTGTATACGATATTTATGATTAAAAAAAAAACAATTTCTAAATATTTTGTGTGTCTGTTTGTTCTGGGTTTGTTCTGCGCAAATAAAATAATAAGCATTTTTAACCGGCGGGTAACCGTGAATTCATTAGTCCACGTGAGCGAAGCCGCGGGTACCGCTAGTCTAAATTACTCCTTTAAATATCAGCTATCTGCTAGTGAAAGTCCCGTCAAAATCGGTCAAATCGTTTAGGAGATTACCCACAACAAACAGACAGACAGACAAAAAAAAAAAGTTTTTGTGTTATAAGTACTAATATATACTTTCACAAGCATTTAGTTAAAAGCTGTTATTTTGACATTACAAACATACATTTTAATTTAATTATATGTATACAAAGCGACGGCACTTCTCATTAAAAAAGCAGTGGCGACCACTGAGGAACCGTAGAGTTCTGCAACTGGATACACACTGGCTGATACCAAAGCACGAGAAATCAAAAGACAGTCATTGTTCCGTCCCAATAATAAACTCGTGTGTATCACCATGTACATAGTGGTCACTATCCCTACTTGATTACTGATTATACATACTGGCTGATCCCGGAACGTGAGCCTAAGTATCGCCTATAGCGGTGTTACGCCTAGTATATGGTGGTCGCGATCCAGTGTTATCGTACCCTACCACACAACAATAATTAATTGATAAATAATTTTTGTTATTGTAGTGTATTGACTTCGTCTTAAGCACCTATGACTAGGGGAGTAGCATGCCGACCGTAGTGCCGAGCAGTCGTTTACGTGGTTAAGTATTGTTGAGTCGATGTACAGTTATTATTGAAATCAATGTAACTAGAATTATAGACTAATTCGCTTCGCCAGGCGTAAATTTAACTTCATTGGTTATTTAACCAAATATTTTATAACGTTATTAAAAATGTCCTACGACTCTTTCATTAGAACACGTCCAGCCGTTCGTGCCTGATAGAAGGCAAACATATACGCAATAATTTTTTTTTTAATAATAACATTCTAAATGTGCCTAAAAAATACATAACAATTTGTTATTTATATACACTATGTCTCGACACCGCAAACTTCGCGACAATCTTGTAAGTATTCGAGATGTGTCGAAAGTTGAAGCAGTTGCAAAATACAAAAAATCCATTAATACATACTTTAAATTATTACACTACATTTTTTTTTATGTTATAGATTTGGCGTAATGGCCACAATCTTACCTGATGTTAGGTGATGATGTGTCCCTGATAACACGCTAAACCTTTAAACCTTGTGGAAGTCAGGCTCTCAAGTTCAGCTGCCGGAACACAACTATTGGTGCTTGGCGACAGATTTTCAACTTCAGGGTGGTAGCTAGCCAGGCGGGCATTGGACAATGCCCTACCACCATCTTATGGCTTCCTCACGATATTTTCCTTCACCGAAAGTTCAGGCTCATTGCAGGGATTCGAACTCACGTCAATCGACGAAAAGTCATACACGCTACCACTGAGCCATCATTGCATCAAGATATGTCTCATTCTTCCAGTCGGCAACCTCAATGTTGAGGATCGTGAGTACGCTAACGCTTCCTGTAAGTTACCACCATGGATCTCGATCTTCAGCACGTGGAGGGCAGTGCTGATGGACATCTCCAACCGTTCGGTGATTTGGTCTGACCATCTTTTTTCCTCTTGGCCGCTTTTCCTCGATTTTTCCCATCAACAACTGCTTTTCCAGGTTGTTTGAACTAGTATATATAAAAAAACATTTCTAGAATATTATAGATATTTGACGAAAACAATATTTTTATTTATATAACATATGAATGTCAGTAAAAAACAAATTACTAGAAAATGTTTTTAACTGTCAATATCCAACTAAGAAATAGGTACAAATTTTATATGTTCTTTCAAGTATTCTGACGTCAATTTATGAACAAATCACTTAAATCGATTATAATTATATCTTAGTGGAATGTAAAGTCTAATAAACATAAAGAGTCGATAGTGACACATTGTCGAAAGCTCTTTAGAATCGATGTCGCAAACGAGTAATAAAGTGCCACGAGACATTTTATGTTTCGGTCTTTTTATTTTTGTACGTTTTATCTGATATTGCATTCTAGGGTGGAGTTATGGTGTAGTTATAACGGATGTTTATATTGAAATGTTGCCTTATTTTTCATAGTAAAAAATTTCTTCTGCATGATATGTGAACAATGAATATTTTCAATAAACTTATTAATATTCTCATAAGACCTATGAATTAACAATAATACCTATAAGTAATACTATTAAAATATTGTATATACGAAAATGAAAATAATTTTTGAGAAACAGCAAATTTATTAATTAGACGAGAATGTCAAAGATATTTGTATAAATCTGCGTACTTATTAATTCAGGAGAAAAGTTATGGTATAAAAACATTTAATGCGGAATACGAAAAGGGATAGATATCCCCTAAATTTTAAAGAATTTAAAAGTTCTGATAGGAAAAATGTTTTAACAAAATTAATCTTTAGGGATGTCTATTCTTCGATAGGGAGCACTATGCTTGGGAGCTGTAAATACATACAAATGGGCCTTGGTTTTTTAATAAAGCGAGGGTAAGCCGAATATTAGACTAATATCAGGGAGTGCAAACCGATGTTGCCCTCACAGTATGCAGACAGTGTCCCTGAGTTTTTTATGTCATAAAATGTGGGTAATAGGTTAGATATAATGTAGATAAGGCATTAAAAAAGCGGGTGAAATAAATCCGAATTGTTTAAAGTTTTTATACTTAAATTAAATTGTATGGTTTGCCATAACACCTTAATAATTAAATCCATGATAAAAAAATACAATTATTCTGATAATAAGGATTGCAAAACATACACAGACAGCGAAAAAATATACGTTCATTACCTATTTATAATAACATTAAATTATGCAGTACGTAGAGATTAATGATTTTTTGAATTAAACGAAACACATTACTTAATTATTTTACATTTTCATGGGAATATGTTATACTTTTTTTTAATCGTTTATATGCTTAACGTTATGGCCACAATCTCACCTAGTCTTAAGTGGTGATTTCGCAGAAGCTGGTAACACGCTCAGCTTAGTGGAAGACTGGCTCTCAAGAGCAGCTGCCTGCACTACACATATTGGTGATTGGCGACAGATTTTCAATTTGAGGGTGCTAGGCGTGTATTAGAAAAAGCTTTACCTCCATGCTATGGTTTTATCACGATGTTTTCATTCACCGAAAGCACAGACTCATTGCAGCGATTCGAACTCACGTCGATCGACGCGATGTCCGTACACGCTGCCACTGAGAAGACATCATTGCTTCAACATACATACATATTGAACTTTTCTGCGTGACTGCGATGATTATTAGTCATATCAATACTAAACATTCGTCTTGTATTGTGAACTCGAGAATGCATCCTGCACCCCATAACACGGTTAATATTAAAATATTGCATTGAACCTACACATTTTTTTTATGCACGCGTACCGAACCAAAACATTGGATTTTTCCTGCCCCAAAGAAATCACCCCCACAAAAATAATACAAGTATTTGTACTCATACCTCTTCTTAGGGGAGATGCTCATTTAAATATATCATAATAATATTATACAAGGACAGTGTCTATAGCAATGTATCTCATAAAATGTTATTAAGCTGTATTACTTTTCCAATCATCTTAATAACGTAAAGGCTGTTAGAATGTGTAAGAGTTTTACCTGCCACTTCTACTAATATTATAAACGTAAAAGTTTATATGTTTGGAAGCTTATTACTCAGTTATGCAAAAATTGGTGAACAGGTTTGGATTAAATTTGGCATACAAATAGTTTTTAACCTTGACTAACAAATATGACACTTTTTATCACGGTAAATGACATAATTTTCATTTGTCTGTCGACTCAATTCTAAAGACCACCCAGACGAAGTTGCAGGCAGAAATAATGATTTATAATGCAGCATGCACATACATGCACATTAGGCATATGTGTATAAATGATTTCTATTTTAATTTAATTGTCTTGAATAATATTACTCTGAGAAAACATTTTACATTACTGCTATTTAACAAGTGATAAGTAAAAATTCGATATATTATGTTAAGTATATAACAACCCAGATTCATATTTTAGTGCGCCTAATTATTTTTCATACTATATCAAACATAACCTTGGTACAAATGGATTCATAATTAACTATCGTATGACAAATTGTATTTCATCCCATATGAAAAATAACAGTGATAAAATGTATTCACAGTTATATCAACATTTGCCATACTATATGAAAAATAGCAGTGATAGAATTAATTTAAAAGCATCATAACTACATATTATGTCAAATAATTTTTCGTACTATAAGAAAAATTACAGTTTTATATATAAAATGTTCGATATCTAAAGCAAATTTAAATTATAAATAATTGATTCAAATTTGCTACTATTTCCTGTAACTGATTAGCAGTTATTTACGTTTTACTGGAGTTTAATTGGAGTTGATTAGCGGCTCGTTGAAAGGCAAAACACGAGTGGTCATTTCACGTTTCATCTGCAACATTTTTTTATTAAAGTGAAACTTTTATTCCATCGCATCTATCGCATGTCGCATTATATTACACTGTCGCAAATAAAATTGAATTTTATGCCGTGCAGTCAAGGATTATAATCGTAAATTCGGAACATTGTATATGTTAATGTGTGTTATGAAAGAATTTATGTGACATGTCTCCAGTTTTTTTTTAAATTTCGCTTGTATCGTGATTTCATAAAACCACAATATTTTTTCTATATATATTTTTAATTATTGCAATAGGAGGTAACTGCTTCCTTTTCCTATTGTATTCCTTTTCCTTTCCATTTCCAGGTGGAAATAGCAAAGACATTTCTGAATCAATAATTATTTATGATGGATTTCCATAAAGTAACGCATTTGCCAATCAAACATTTAAATTATGTTTAAGAATGCATGCATATACTTTAAAAACATAATATCGATGGATTATTTTTTAAGCCTGCTATTTAATAAATTAATAATTAAGTATATTTAATTTTAATAATACGAATTATATTTTGGTTTGTTATTTGGATACATATATGATAAGTCGTATTTATTTGTATTCAATATCGTTGTAAGTTCAACATGATTAAACGAAATACATTTATTCATCTAATATTGTAAATAAATATTTGAAATATAAGATATTGTTAGCGGAGTGGGTTTTCTACGGTTAAGAATAATCTAACTACCGCCAAAATAAGTGGATTGAAGTACCAAATCATATTTTAAACGTGTTCGGACATGTCTGAGTGACCTGTTCGGTTTTATTTGGATACCTCCGTCTTATTAGCGATGAAGCTGTAAAAGCCGCAAAGGCTCCAGGGCCCCTAAGGCTAACAGTATAGTCAGTTCGAAAATAATTGAATTCTGACTTGAATCGTCGAACCGTTCACATCGACCTGGTCACTCATTCGTAGTGCGTGAATTATATTCGTGCTAGTCAGAACATATATCATCTAAGATCAGAACTTTGAATACATAGGTCTTCTAACAAAATATAAAAAAACTATCAAGTGAAATTTTGTTTGTGGTTGAACTGAAATATCCCTAGTTTTCCATTTTCAAGAAATATTATTTCTATTCATAAAATTGCTGACTACAGCAAAGCATCTTCACTAAGTTCATACTAAGGTGATTATTTTTAACTTTTGAGAAAAGTAACCACAAATACTAGGTAAGTTTAATGTTGATATTTCTTTAGATCGACTTGTTTTTTATTTGTATCCACATCTACAGTATAGAAATACATGAATTCCGTATTTCATCATCTCACTTTCTGAAACTCAGATCTCAAATTATGTAATTTTTAGCTCCCTTATATTTGGTAATTATACTAATATTTTATCAAGTATGAACTTACCTTCTTATGACATGACAAGAGTGTTCGAACCTTTGCAAACTTCTTCAAAAATCACCAACGCCACACCTGTTTTTTCCGCATATCAGCAGTTTTTGCGCTGCTGTGTTCTGTTTTAAAGGGTGTAGTTGAACACACAACGCTATTCAACTCAATCATTACGTGTAGCAGCATATTTATGACAGGCCTCAATTAGTACTACGATCATTCTGAAATTGATTATAAATAGTTATAAGTTGCAGTGACAGTCGGTTTATTACGTCATACCAAAAAAAAAAAAAACAACATCATGTAGAGCTTAGACATCTCATCAGCTACTCATCCCGGTCCTGAGCTAATTCCATCCAGGTTTGACCAGATATTTTCACAATAACGTAAACTCAACAAGCTAGTGGGAGTCCAACGGTCATTTACCGGTACATGACCACCAATCCTTCAATGTGTTTGTCCCCCAGGCAACTGTCCTTCCTCATTTTATTTTAGTTTAGGGGTTGTCTTTCCCATGTCGCGGATCTTAGTACGACGTATGAATTTGACATTTCTCATTCGATTTTATAATTTTTTGCTGAAAATAGCGCGCTCCGTGACTCTCTGTGTTATTTGTATAAAAAAAGAAATCAGTATAATCCAAATTCTAAAATCTTAATTCCCAACATGCTTTCAAAAGTAGTCGATATGGAGCCTTAAAAGTTGACTTGCAAGTGGTTTTTATGTACTAGGTTGAGAAAGTAACACAGCACTTTGTCAAGACAAGGGTATTTTACCGTGTTCCAAAACATCTAAAAATGCATAAATATAATACTTAGCATTGTAAGCTATCAAAATATTTTAATTTAAATTCATAAAATTCTATAATAAATTTTATATTAAATTTAAAATATTCAATATTTTTATTTGATCTACAAATTCACGAAGTGGTAGCCGTCATAATAATTCTCGTGTGACGTCATTATATATTAAAACGTCTTGTAGATTGGTATGTTACGTATAATTTTGTTGATAGAAAGTCTCTATCTAATGATGGCAATTGAAATTTAAGTGTATCGACACGACCAGCGGTTATTCATAAATTCTTATATAAAAATATATGAATAGTAGGAAATGTAATAAATCTTCAATACATTAGTATATTTCTATATTATAATTATAGTATAACCTCTTTTTACTACTGGTAATAAAATACTGAAAACTTTTGTAGTTATTTCAATTATCTCCACTAGACGTCGCTAAATAACTATTAAAACTTTGTATGAAGAGCATGGTGTTGACTACTCGTATAGTATTATGACGTCACAAACTAAAGCAGTATGACGGTAGGCGTTTTAGCGCGGATATTTAAAATAACTGAAGGATCATAATAGCCACATTTCAAAAAATGGGTTTAATACCCGAGTGAAAAAATTATTTATGCAAAATATTAATATATTTTGCATTAATTATTAATAGGACTATAATTCACATAGTAAAGAGCGAATCACGTTGATTCTACCCGGACTTTACAACCCGGTGTTTTACAATGGGCAGTTACTCTCGGGGGGAAGTTGACTGTTTTTATTTATTTGTTTATTCTCGGTATAGTTGTAATTAACCCGAGCGTTATGGCCACAATAACAGGCATTAGTTGATTGTCGCAATTTACGTTTACGACGGAATTATTTTTAATAGACCAGAGTTAAATTAATTTCTGTAAAATTGCATCGCTATTTATGTTTATCGTAGCGAAATATAATGTATATAAAATTTATATATTATATGGCACGTATATATTTGCATAATATTATGTAAATCTATTTAGATGAAAGGAACTTTGTAGATATTTAGTTCAGATAAAGAGCTCTGACTTTTTGACATGCACATATGACGAAGTGCGAGGATAAAAATTCCCAACGTCTGACGAATAATATTATCCTACATTATCGTTAAAATCGCATCTAAATCCGTCCAGCAGAACTCATTGTTATTAGCAAACAAACAGGACAAGGATAGGAAGATGTTTCATTTTATACACGAATGAAGTATTGTAGATATACTTAATATATATATACATTAAGAGTCCATGTACACCAAGCTTTACAAGATGTTTTTTCGGGCAAAGTCAAATTTACCTTACGAGTATAAAGCAGGATTCTTTCGTGGAAAGCGTGACATAATAAAAAAAACGTAAATATTAAAAAAAAAATTACTGCATAACTCTTTATTTGAGTTTTTAAGCTTACAATAATGATAGATGTACAATACAATGAACACATACAATGTATTTTAATGACAATACGTTACTTTACTGTACTAATAACAATAACGGTTTGGTTGACTAGAGGAATATAGTATAAATATGTGATACATTACTGACAAAATACTTATTTATATTTTTCTGAAGATTTAACTTCTTTTATAAAGTTTATTTCGGGCTACACTTGTTTTTTATCGATATTTTTGGCGTAGTGGCCATAATCTTTCCTGATGTTAAATGACGATGTGGCGCAAGACATGCTATACCTAGTGGTGCATGGCGACAGATTTTTAATTTGAAGGTGGTAGCTAGCCAGGCGGGCATTAGAAATAGCCCTACCACCGTGCTATGGTTTCCTCACGATGTTTTCCTTCACCGAGAGCTCAGGCTCATTGCAGAGATTCGAACTCACGTCAATCGACGTGAAGTCGTCCCCGCTACCACTGAGCCATTATTTTTTGCTAAATAATTTTGTGCTAAAATCGGGACGTCTAGCAACGCTGCTAAGCAAGTACGGAGTCGGCGCCTCAGGATTTTTGTACATTATCGTCCGAGGAATAAAACGCGTCTAAATGACAGCGAGTATTTTGTAGTTGTTCGTTAGAAAATACCAAATGCAGACCGACCGTCCTCCAAATCTCCTATTTCGCCGAGGGGTATGGCACGGACACTGAATCTCGAAAAACGCCTCATCATCAGGATTTGTCGACTTACCGAGCATTTCCTCCACGTTGTCTAGCTCACCGGGTACCCGGGACTTTGTGTAACACGTGTTTAGCACAAAATGCTGTGATGAAGCGCGGCGAAGTCTAAAAGTTTTACGTATTACGTAGGCGTATTGCGTACGTACTTACGTGCGCGAGTAAGAACTACGAAGCCAACTTCTTCTATTTGTTTAATGGCAGCAAAATTAAAAAAAAAAACATTATATTCATGAGACATTGGCATAATTGTTTATAAACACTATAAACAATTATGCCAATGTCTCATGAATATAATGTTTGACTAATCTCCAGAACTCAAACAACGCTTTAAAAAGATGGTGGCTCACTTGTTAAAAAATGTCCAGGAAGTTTTTCTGGCAACTGAAAATTCATGTTTCTTGTTATTATTAACTTGATCACAATAACTAAACTATATTACACACAATGACACAAATACACATAATATAGGTCCAAATAACGTAAGTTTATAAATTTCAAAACTACACGAATCCAACTGTAGTTTTTTAAAGCGCTCGCTCGTTATCGCACGGAACACTAACAACAGTGAGCTCGCACTGACAGTGATTCTGTCATTTTGGCTCAGAAACTCAGTAACCCACTATTATTTATGCATTTTATATAATTATACAATTTATATAATTGTATAAATCAGTGTACATATTTCTTTAATTACCAGTAAAAAAAAATATCATGACCCTAAATAACTAAAATATCATAAACTCTCACATAAATACTACTGTTTTTGCTTAACCATCTTGTAGATAATTGAGAAAAATAATATGAAAATTTGTTGACGTTTAGACTATTGGTGGCGTTTTCTTATACAATGATATAATACAAGCTGACTTCGCTTTTCTGCCGTCCAGTATCCAATAACTCGACCAGGTCACCACTCGCGTTCAGGTAGAGCATAAAAACCTTCTCCATGAAAATACACATAGATCTACCAACTTTCACGGTGATCGGTCAAATGGTGCCGTCTCATATATCATTCCTCAACATTTAACATTCAACATCCATTTTTAACCTACATCAGTACATAAATGTACTGCATTTTGTATTACAAAGTGTTAAGTTAGTCCTTTATAATATAGATGGTTCCTAAGGAACGTCATCTAAAAGTTGTTCGTGTGCTATTAAGGTACGCCACTGTAATTACTACGAGCAATTTCGTATTTTATATATCTCTGTTCGCTTATAGCCCACAAACTTGATTGTTCATTGTAATAGATATGTTTTGAAAACAACCTTACCGTACTAATAACTTACTGTACCTATCTTTTAATATTAAAAATCTACTTATCCGTTTATAAGACAGATTTAGGCCCTGTCCACATAAATCCGCACCTAGATTTTATATATATTAAGGCACTGTGTAGATGTGACATGTGGACGGGGGCGTTTAGATATAAGTATAGTTTTCTAAGCGCCGCGCGCTAATAATACGCGTTTACGTACGCACGCGTTGTCATCAAAACTGGGCCTAATACAAACCGTTCATAATGAACGCGTTTTGTCGAACGTCAGCGTTAGCAAGTCAGCACTTTAACGATGCGTTTAGAAAGATATCTCTAGACGCCGGTAACCAAATAGGCTTGCTCGCGTAAACGCTTGTCATCTGAACACTCTTATAGGCCCAGTTCAGATGACGCGACCTACAACGCGACAACTAATACTATACACAACGCATTCCTAGACTTTCTATATAATACAAGCTGGTCACATGAACGCGCATCAGCGCAACATATCTAGACGCTCCCGTTAAAATGTGATACGCGTTAGCGGTCATTATCGCGCGTTGCTCGGACTGTTGCGCGTATGCAATTAAGTCGCGATCTGACTAAACCCTATCATTCGATCTAAACTAACTATACATATATACATGTTTCTGCCCCCTGGGAGGAGGGAACGAACATGTGTATGAGTATTTAGTGGTCTGAAAATTTTTGTCTAATCTAACTAGGCAAAAAAAGAAAAAAAAAGGTCCCTTACAGAATCTATGTACCTGTGTGTTGTGCATGTGTGTATAATGCAGTATCATATATGGCTGTGAAAGCTAGTGAATGTAGAGTCACTGTATCGCGCGAGCGGTTGCTTGGCTCAAGGGCTCCATGCCGATGGATCGGACCTAACGTCACATCAAAACAGGGCTTCAAAATTATACTGCGCGTTAAGGCGCGCTAACACGCGTGATTTCAGAACTGAGGCATACTGTTAAAAATATATATTTATATTATTAATAATTTTTAAACCTTGAGTAGGCAACTCTATTATTTCTAAAAATGATTTTTGATTTTGTCAAATATTTTTGATTATCAATATAAAAATCAAATGCATAAATCTAATTTCTGTAAAACTAAACCAAAGTACACGTCTCTACATATTCACCCTCAAAAGTTACATCTATAAAATCTCAGCGAATTTCCCTCATCGCAGATAAAAGGGCGCTATCGTATGACACATTATTCATATCGTAGGGCGTCACACACTAAAGATATTGTGGAAAGGGCACTAAGATTGCCAACTGCAATACATTGTTCCCCCGCTCCTTGTTTTGACGTGATAGAACGGCTCTAGACGTCACAAAACAAATATCCTTTTACCGGTACTAAATTAAATCTGCAAATTATTATAACTTTTATTCCATTGACATAAAGAATAAACTGATATGTTGCAAAAGAAAATTGTACGTAGCAAATTGAAGCGTAATAAATGTTGCGTATCGATGCGTTTGAAGATAAGTAATGAACAATACTTACAGATTGTGTTTAGAATAGAAATATGGCAAGATATCAACAGTTTTATGAAATTTCCATAATTATACAAACTTTTTTCGTCTTTTTAAAAAATAACTATAAAACAATAATTGTAATAACTATTAAAATCAGTAAATTTTTCTTCATTTTATTTCTAGGTTATTAATTTTATATACTTATCATGGTTTTTTCAATCATGTTTTCTATATTTTTCGCAATATACAAAATACTCTTTATCGGATTCTAAATGTTTGTACAATGGTACAATCTCCAGATAAAGAAAAAAAATTAAAGGCGATAAACATAATACTTGACAAGCAAAGTATTCATAAATCTTTTTATTTTATTTTTATCTTCCATTATTTCGTCGTAAAACATACTAAAATCAAATTTAGCTGTAACATCTTATTGATGGAGTGCATCTGTTTTACCTAAGACTTGTTTATGCACGACTCCCTTTGAAAGAGTCGGGCGGCAAATTGTATTACTTTTTCCTTTTCGAGTGATCTAAGTAATGCTTGTGGTGTGTTTGTTCCATTACCTGCGTGACGGGAACAATAAATATATTAATACGATGGACATTTATCATAGCTTACATCACTTGAAATTATTGCTATGTCTCAAAAGTTTCTGTATTGTTAGGGCAATTTTTTTATTCTATGTTTGTCACAGAATACGTAAATACAAATATAGAAACATAGGTAAAAAATTAAAGCTAGAGTCTGTTTTGACTTACGACTTTATACTTCTAAAATACAGTTTATAATTTTATGAACGGATTCTATCACATTAAAGACTTGTTATACATTTTTACGACTTTGTAAGAATAGAATAGTCGGGGAATTATATTGAAAAAACTATTCTTTTAATTACAGTATCTTAACAAGCGATTAATTTATTCTTTGATTTATCAATTTTATATCATAATCAATTTATGGTGAAGTGTTTTTTACCCGGGAACAACGTCCGATTTTTTAACAAATTATTTTAAGTACCTACATAATGCAAATTCATGTGTAATTAATTAAGTAAATTCTATAAGCATCTAATGTAATTAGAGCATTGAACTTTTGAGAAATGTAAAGTTTTAACATACTTCACTAAGGAAACTTTAAAAATCTTAATTTACAACCAAAGGTTCAAATGAAACTTAAGGTTTTAATAAAATTTTAAACCTGTCTTTTCTAAATACAGTTTTTTTTATTGAGTTTGCTTTAATATTATTATTAGTTTTTAATAATATAATGATAATGATTAAAACTTATAAAAATATATAACTTCTAATAATCAAATGTAATAATTCACAATAATTTATTAGTAATGTGAAAGTTAACCATTAGGAAACTATGAAAAATCTTAAATTGCGTATGATAGTTTGAATTAAATTTAAGGATTAATTTAAATTTGAAACCTGACTTATTCATACGTCGTAAATTTCAAATTTTTAAATTGACCGCTGACCCTTTTATTACGTCATTTGATACCGAAGCGAGAAGGCGACGACTAATCAAATTAAAACTAACATTTGAAATAAAAGATTGTGTACATTATTTAGAAGTGAAACTAGATGTTATCGATGGATGAAATTACTACTATAATGATATAATAAAGAATTTTGTATGCATACTTAATCTGATCTGCCTATTACTTCAAACTAAAATATGTTATTTTATAGGTTTGTGTTTTAAGGCCGAAAATAGTAATATGATAAGCCTAGAAATAGAACGGTTCTTAAGTACAGATATCTCAAAACGCAAATAGGAACTTAGTGACAGATTTTCAACTGGTGATAGCTGTGCGAACAATATAAAAAGGGAATTCGTTTATTATAAGGATCTTTTTTAATTATTTCAGTTTACTAACTGACTAAGACTTACCTTAGTAAGACTTTACTAGCTATAATAAATTGTTTTTTATAATAACCTTACCTCCCTGTAGTAGGAAAAATGAAAAACAAAATATTTGGGTCGTTATTGCCAATTGACTGTAGGCTAGTGTTGTGATACAAATGCCGGGAGAGATATTCATAGCTTATTTTGTCATTATTGTTTACAGAATAGTCATAATTGTGTGTGTAGTAGTAATCAGTGTTTTAATAAAGTTATAAAGGTTACAAGTTTCATTCCAGCTAGGCTTAGTCTTAATTGTTTCTTTCTACGTTAATTAGTTAGACTTTGATTTTTTTGAAATTCATTAAGTTTATCGATATGGTTTTCTTTATCGATAACTTGGTTTCCTATCTCTTTGCATCCAATGAAATAACAGATCCATTCGTATGGGAAGCATGACGGATCCGTTTGAGATTGGGTTCATGGCGGGATGTACGATTAGAAAGGGTGCGGGCAGAGGGCAGGGATCACGGAAGCTATACGCTGATGGTAGAAATTGATATAATTTTTCTTTGATTTTAAATTTCAAAGCGACGCTGTTTTTTTAACTCGGAATAATTGTTGTACAGTCCCTAATGGTAAGTACAGTACAATCTAAACACAACAGCGATCACCGAGAGATAAACAATTCATCGGTGGTCGCCGCTGTCATGCCCACCTGCATAAATATATCTTCACATGACGCATGAAGATCTTATAAGAAGAAGTAAACTCATTGGCAGAAAGATGCTTCCATAGTTTTACGGGACGGTAAAGATAAGTTATAGAGAACTTTTTAATTCGTACCGAGATGGAAGCAAACGTAAAACTGTGTTGGAACTTCAGCGCGTGTGGTACTGTAGTGAGAAAGAGAGGATAGAATTAAATTGAATAGCTCATCAGAACACTCACCATGATACAGACAGTAGAACACGCTCAGCGAGGCAATTGTTCTTGCGTAGCTTAAGCAGCTCGATGAATTTTGTAAAGTTTGCATCATTGACAAAGCGGATGGCCCATCTCTGCAACCTGTCCAGAGCGTCGATGAGGTATTTTGTGGCTCCATCCCAAAGATGCGAACAGTATTCCATACACGGTTGAAGCTGTACTTTGTAAAGAAGATACAGTTGAGTAGGTTTTAATTATGATAAACACGACAATTATCATTGGGTTTTTAAGTAGTTGGGTGCAATTCTTATTAGCCTTTCGTACTGCAGAATAAACGGACCTAATTTTTTTTAAATAAGCATTATTTAATGGTAATTTGCACTCAGTGGTAGTAAGTAACTATGGATATGGCGTCGATTGACTTGAGTTTGAATCCTTTCAATAAGCCTGAGCTTTTGATGAAGGAAAATATCATGATGTAAACATAGAACGGCGATACAGCATTTTTTTATGCCGGCCTTGCTAGCTACCACTCTTAAGTTAAAAATCTGTCAACAAGTACCTGTATGTATTTTCCGGCTGCTGCACTTGAGTGCCAGTTAGGCTTAGGCTTCGTGTGTTATAGCATCTAGGGCCACACTGTCACTTAAGATCAGTTAAGATTGTGGCGGAACGTATAAAAATTTATATATAAAAAAAGAAAATATTATCAAAAATTGGCAACCGAAAGTTACATCTGAATTACTTCAGTTTTTCCAATTATTAATCCCAAAGAACTTTATAAATAGGAGTGCTTTTTCACTAAACTGAACAAAGCAGTCTAGCTCAGTTTCATATTATAAATAGTGTAGTCGTTGCCAAGTATATCCTGATAGTACTGGCTTATTGATTTGATAAGTTAAAACAAAACATCAAACAATTCGCTTACATTTTGTAAAGCTTAATATCATTTATAAGCGGCAAATGACACCTAAATAAATAGTTTGAAGAATGGATATTAACAATACTCCAGCTGAGAAAGAAAATTTCATGTCAATACCAGCGGGATCAGTTACTGAAAGGAAAAAATATATTTTTCGTTGTAATATAATTCTTATTTTGACCATTTCTATTATCCTTGATAATTGTTCTTTCGTTTGTGACAAAAACATAAAATAGTTTTGTATAACTTAATTTGTAATAACATTCCCATCTCTACAACTATCTTATTTTGAATCCACTATTTAATCGTTTTAGGGGATGAATTTTCAACAATTCTTTAACTGCTCACCTACATGACCTAAGCAACTCCGATGCAAATTTTATGCTTTTTTATCTATTAGGTTAAGATTAACGTTACAATATTAAAATACATAAATACAAATATGCAAAGGCCAAACTTTACTGCTAGAGTCTGTTTTGACTTACGACTTTATACTTCTAAGATACAGTTCATAATTTCATGAACAGGCTCTATCACCTTAATGGCTTGTTATACATTTTTGTGACTTTTTAATAAAGGAATAGTCGGTCAATTGTATTGAAGAAAAGTTTTTCTTACAATAAACTCATCTACATTTCAATCACATGACTTTTTAGCGCCATTAATACCACAGTTACGCTTCACTTCTTTTTTTATTGTTATAGGTTTGACGTAGTGGCCACAATCTCATCTTATGTTAAGTGATGATGTGGTCCAAGATGATAACACGCTAAACCTATTGGAAGACTGGCTCTCCAGTGCAGCTGCCGGAACACACCTATTGGTGCTTGGCGACAGATTTTTAACTTGAGGGTGGTAGCTAGCCAGGCGGGCATTAGAAAAAGCCCTACCACCGTGCTATGGTTACATCACGATGTTTTCTTTCACCGAAAGCTCAGGTTCATTGCAGGGATTCGTCCATTCACGATTCACGTCCATCGACGCGAAGTCGTACACGCTACCACTGAGCCATAATTGCTTCATTGTATATTTTCTTTTGAGAAAACTACTTACTGTAAACTTAATTACAGCATGTTAATAAGAGATTAATTTATTCTTTGATTTTTCAATTTTATATCTTAATGAATTTATGATGAAGGGTTTTTTACCTGGGAACAAGGTCCGATTTTTTTTTTACATATTAAATTAATTACGTTATGTAAATTCATGTAAGATTTATGAAATAAATTAAGCTTGTAGTGTAATAGTGCCTGTATTTATCTGAAAATGGGAATTCAGAATTAATTGTTTGATATTTTTTAGTAAACGTTATATGCAACAAGTAATATGGACGAAAATCTTTTTTTTGTTATTTGTTTTACTAACTAATAACATACCTAATCTAGCCTCTGTGATGTTTTTTTTTTTATAATTTTTACTTTCCAATGCTACAGTAATATTAAACTTACTACCTTGACTATTAAACGTAATACACACCTTAAATGCATAATTTATAGATTAACTAGCATTTTATTTAACGCAACTTTTAATAAAGATTAATACTACTATCACATTTAAAAAATAGTTCATAGCATTCTAATGCACAAAACACAATATATTTACATTTAGATATCTTACCATTTAGATACCTATGTATCTAACTCAAGTCAAATAAGAAAACTATGTATCAAACTGGGCATTTTGCCAAAACTGTGATTTTAAAACAAACGAGTGTCATTACACGAAACGTCTACGATCCGACATAGTATAGTTTTCCTTAAAAGTCGGACTTTCCTGACCATAATCGTTCCATATAAGATGAGAATAAAATAAAGAAAGTTGGGTGAGAAAATAACGACTTTATCAGCATATAACATAATGTATATAAAAAAGGCAAGCAAGGAATTTTGAGATTTAGAAATATAAAACATTTTGAACGTTCAAGTTTAAAGTTTGTAAATTATAAGTAAAAACATTTAGCCATGCATTCGTAATATTATGTTTTAGTCTAATGTAAACATGTTATCGATTCGATACGTTATATATGAGAAAATCATAAAAATCAAAATCGTTACTATACAAACTACTTCGTGACACTTTAATTGTTGTTATTATATTGGTTTTGACAATGGTACTTCGAGGTAAGATGATATGCAAAATTATTATTACTTTGCCTTTAAAAATTTAGTACCCCCACATCTAAAGTTGATCTGAACTTTTGGAAATTATCTACATTCCCGTAGAAAAAATTAAAGAAAACCATTACTGTTCAATAATTTGTTGAAAGCTAAGTTACGTAGTTATAGCTTCTTAGGTGGATAATAAATTATTTAGTTACCTTTTAAATCCCATCACGCTAAATGACTGCGTAGATCCTAATGCAGTGATTCTCAACCTTTTATTTGTTGCGGCACATATTTAACGATTTTAAAATTTGGCGGCACAGAAAGAAAAAGATAAAAATTATTTACTTACTACAACACACTGCATAAATAAATTTGGCGGCACACTTTTGAAATTTGGCGGCACACAAAAGTGCCGCGGCACAGTGGTTGAGAATCACTGTCCTAATGGTAAGTAAAATTAGTGTTGCCGTTATTTTGGACAGTTAGTTCCTTATTTGAAGAAGGAGGATTTACTTTGCTGAAAGAGTATTCCAAAGTCTCACGGTAAGATAAAAGAAGGGTTTCCTAACTTCTTTGTTCGTGCCGAGATGAAGACAGCTTTTAAATATTGATAAACAGTATAAACTGTAACAGTACGCAAACGTCCAATATTATTTTCCAAGTTCTAAATAAAATATCGTTACATATAAAAATAATTGTAACCAACTGTCACTTGGTTCACACAAAGAAATACCCGCAAACAGTAAGCGTGAATTGCACGCATAATAAATATCATTGAAAAACCAAAGTGTGGCGCGTTAACCATGATATATCGTCGAATTAAACGAGTTGAACAGTTATTTAAACAGATATTAGCTGTCGATAAATTCAAGCCCGCATCTCTACAATGTTTGCATATCGTTTTGTAAATGGCTTTAACAATAATTATCGCTATCTAGAAATCAAATTATACCGATTAGGCTAAAAAAGAGTTAAAAGACGGATCGTCTCGTTTTTTACATTCTCTACGTCAAGTGAAACCGATTGTCAGCAGAAACTCCTAGTTACTGAGTAGCCATTAGCCATTGCAGAATTTTAGCAAATGATGAGAATTACAAAATCCACAAGTTTCAAAATCAAGCAAGTTATTGCCAGAAAACTTTGAGATATTCGATTTTTGGAAGCAGGACAGCATCGTTTTAATTCGTCGGCAGGTTCTATGGACTACTCGCCTTCCACATTCAGTTTAGGTTCAGTCTCTGGTGGAAGCCAAAATATTAAAATTGATAATCAATATTTTTGTTATCTGAATGTGTGCGAGCGTTTGTTGCATCTTTAGTACATAAAATATCTTAATTTGTAGCTTCTTAATTCATTATGAACATGTTTATATTTACTATTTAAGTTAATTTAAGAATCACATCAATCATATTTTACTATAAATTGTACGACCATATACACATACTAGAATACGTTGAAGGGGTCCACGGTAATATTAGTGATGCCACAAAATTATTGTGTTGTTACTTTTTTCATAAATACTATAAGTATTTATTTTTCAAAATACACTGTTAAGTTTATGTGTGTAGCAAAAACTTAAGAAATTTACAATGTATAATGTATTAGAAAAGATTCATAATACCAATCCCTTAGTATATCTCTGTAATTTCACATACAAACAACTGAACATCAAAGGGAAAGTTAAAGTTATAAATGTATGTCTCCATTTTAATACTCCCGTAAAAGTTTCCATAAAAATAAAACGTGGAAAAGCACTCATCCATAGCCAAATTGAAACTGTATTCGCATAAGTCGAAGAAGTTACCAAGTACGTACAGCCAGACGTATAAATCAAGGGGATGCGTTTCGCAAATCACCCACCGATATCCGCAGATTGATATCGGTAGCTACATGTTGTGTTTTCAACACTAAAACAATTTTATACGGCGAGATAGCCGACAAAAGTAAAGATTTACGGACTGCATCGGACTGGATTTGGGTTTGGTTAGCATGGATGTGACTTAAAGGTTGTATATATTTATTAACATCCAAATATCAAATTGACTCTAGTTAATACTAAATATAACTTAAATTTTAAAAATGTTATTAATGTTTAAAGATTTATGTCAAGTATGCACTTTATTTTAATATTTCAATTTTTTTACTCTGTCTGTAATGGTAGAATAGATAGAGGCAACAAATCCGATTAGAATAGTCAAGTAAGGCTATATTTTTAAATTGCAAAAACTTTCAGTCCTTGATGAAAAATAAATATCCATAGGAGGAGTCAAATAAAAAGGATTGAGAAAATATTAAATAAATACTAGTTTCAAATCCATATAATGATACCTTTTAATTTTTTTAAACAACCAACAATTTGCGTTGAAACCAAACAATTGGCGTTGAATTTACGAGGAGCGTTGAGAGCCAAGCCGCTTATTGAGATGACTGTACCGTGCTCAATTTAAATTCCCTTTCCCCGACAAGGGGCCGTATCGCAGTCATATGTCAGGCCTTCTTTGCCTCATCAGGATTAAAAGTATTCATAACTTTACTTTGTTTAGCTTTTCTAGCACGATTACTTAACGTTTTATAAAAATAATAAAAAATTTCGTCATCAACGTAATCGAATCTATAAAATGGCGACAATCGGTATGGCGACAGTTGAAATGGCGATAGTCGAGATGGCGACAGTCGAAGTGGTGACAGTCGAGACGGCGACAATCGATATTATGACAGATTGAACAGAAAAAATAGCACTAACAAGAATTGTCAACGAATGGTAGTTCGATTAGTTTATTAATTAACTAGTTTATTCATTATGTAATACATTAATGTCATAAATCTCTTATTGTTTACTCAGCGTAAGCCATTTAATCGCCCCAAAAGGATCTTTTTTCCGAATGGTTTCACCATTTCGTTACTGCTTATTTCGTATGTTACTTTATGTAACAAAATATATCCTAAAACCTGGTCAGATAAAATATCTATGAATAAAAGGAAAACCCATGTAAATCGGAGTAGTGGTTTTCGCGTGAAAATATACATAAACAGAGAGCCGTTTAATAATATATATAATAATAAATTTTATAATATAATAATAATAATAATATGTGGACACAATTTCACACACGGCCATTTAATTCCATACTAAGTATAGCTTGTATTATGGTAATTAAACAGCTGATATACTATACATATATATATATATATAACACCCAGACACACAACTGACAATTATGCTTATCACACAAAAGTCAGTCATGGGCGGGGATCGAACCCGCGACCTACTCGGCTCAATAGTAGAGCTTACTACAACTGCGCCACGAGGCCTGTCAAAATATGTATGGATATAGAAGAAGAGTAGCTCATAATATAAATAAACAATGTTGAGTGTGTGATGTATATAATTAATACTAAACAATGGCAAATTCTTTACTATCAGAATGATTAAAGTAAAGCTTTGAAAACTTTTGCTCCATCGATAGAAGTTTTTCATGGAGTAACACTGTTGCCAAATCGTTTCAAACTCTTATCGGTGCTAATTTATCTTAATTATGAACTTAATGCTGTAATTTAGATTCTAACGGCAGCCCAGGCCAAGCGCCTTGCGATGCCACCGTCGGCGCTAAATACCTCGAGGTAAATTCTTTCAAAACGCGATGGGTGGCGATCGCTAATCAAACAATGGCCACGCCATGCCGAAACCGCAACATAATAGCAATAAATTATGTTCTTTAACAAAAAACGGGATTCCTTCACTGTGGATGACACGAGTGGAGCACGCCGGCAATGTCACTTCGAATATCGATATTAAAACACCGCTTTTAATACACCGACAAAGGCAATACGAAAGAGACTTTCTTGACATTAGAACACAATTTTTAAACGAATGTGAAAGAAAAACAGGTGCTCATTTTTGGCCGAGTGCATTCAATATTGAATTTTCGACTGTTTTAAAAGTCATTTTGGAAAATTGGATCTGTGTTTGGTATTGAACAGACGGCAGCCATTTGTCTGCGCAAACGAACCGATTTGTGCGTTTCGCGAATGGGTAACGGATGTTGCACGAAGGCACGTGTCCGACCAGTCTGACTTATTGGCGGACCGACTCATCGGAACGCGCAGAGAAATGTATTAGTGAATTAGACACAAAGTAATTTATGTAATGTTTGTAAAAATTACACAAAATTAATCTTCTAAATATATTTCGAAAAATTATTTGAAAAAATTGGGCGTAATAGGTATCGAATAAGGTAGCCTGATTGGTCTAAAACCGGTACACAATGTTGGATAAGAAAAACGATAGCAGAGTATCGACTGTTCAATCGTAACGAAGATACGTTTGGTGTAAACTGATTTAGTATCAGTTAGTCTATATTCAGCCCCCTAGGTAGAAACTTGGTCAGTGGGATTTGAAGGTTCAATCCTCATATCCCAGTATTCCTTTTTGTTTTTGGATGATACTTTTCATCAAATAAAGTGTTATTATTTTTCCGATTTTTTCCAAACCTAATGAATCCGCTAATAGTTGAAAATTACCGTTTTCCTTAAAAAAATAAAGAAAAAGTTTTCATTAGGAATGCCGTTCACCGGAAATAAATAATCTATTTAAAAATGATATATTAAACAGCTTTCAACTAATATTAGGTTTATTGCAGGTGTTATGAAAATTGATAAATATGATAATTTTATTGCGTAATTAATCTTAATTTCCAATGTAGATGAACATCTACTAATAATGATAATAATAACTCTAAAAATTTATGAAGTGCAAAACAAAAATAATTATTAAAAAAATTGATCCCGATGACTGAGACGTTTTCCGAAACAGTAGTAGTGTGTTGACATTCATAAAAGCCTTCTTAGGGCCTAAATAGTATAAAATATTTTTTATTCTGATTTTTAGTCAACTTTCATTACATACGTTTTTAATGAAATAGACTTTATAAGAACAAAATATTGCTAGCAAACATAACATAAACACAAACATTTTTATAAATCACAGTAGAAAATGGGCTATGCAAATCTATACTCAACCGAAACTCGTGTAAAAGGGGGAAGGAAATTTCATAAACTTTAAAACAATGCAATATTAGATGGTGCTTCAGTTTGAAGTTTCGGTTAGCAATGAATAATTCAGTTCGCGAATCGGTAGTCAGTCAACCGCCCCCGACCGCGGACTCGGCCGCTGCATTTTGTACGTAAATCTGGTGTAATATCTGAGAATATCGTATGCTATGATCACTGGCGGTATTCTTCATCTTTATATGTTTAACATTCGTCGGATGCTGGCGGTTCGCTTCTACTGTTATTGCAGATTTTTGAAGATTTGTAGAGACTACTGATGTTAATAATATGCAGTATGTGATAGCAAAAGATTTTATTTTGTTTTTATGTATTTGTATGAAATTAAATTAAGTAACCGACTTTGACTTAGTAAAATCTTTATTTGTATTTTTAAAGTATAAGTATAAATATCGACTATTATTTAAATCCATATTAGACTTTATTTCTGATATGAAGTTATAAAAAAAATAATGTAGGTGAGACCGTGGGTCACAAATAATTATTTTATAATACTATTAATTAAATTTCGATACCAAAACGAAATTCATAACGTCACTTCGAAATGTTACACTAACAATTTAATATCTAAGCAGGGCTAAATCAGAATAAAATTATTTTCATTTAATAAACTTCGTACTGGACCAAGTTTTATTAATTTTCTCGCATTTCTAATATTACTTCGACTAAGTTGTTAAAAGGGAGAGATTTGTTAAATTTATTTCATTAAGCACACATTTACGTTTCAAGAGTTTTCCATAAAAATCTAATGGAGGAAACATTTCGCTCCCACCCTGCCATAGCTCTCCATTTTAATGAATAAGTAAACAAAATTAGTGGGGTCCAATATCGAAATAAGTGAAACGAGTAGACGGTCAAAGCTACGGGTTCCGCATATAAAGTATCCATTTGAAGAGAATAATTTTAACTTGGAGTCTCCTCGAAGCTTTTTATACTTAACCTCAACTTACTTATAACGGAAATGAGTAAGAAGGATTAATTATTTGAAGTAATTTTTTCTCACTTTTTGTTATATAATTATCATAATCTATTGCATTTATACCCTTGGGACTTTTATTACTTAGGCTTTATAACCATTGCTCTGATTGCGGACATAAGCCTTCGGTTAAACGTGTTTAATTTATTCAATTCTCCAAGCAGTTTTACGTACTTTTGTTTTATGTATTATACCATCTATATACATGTACTATGAACATGAGGTCATAAGGAACTAATCAAAAGGTTACTACCAATAACTCGACTATAGCGCCACCTATCGCTTTCAGTACACATAAAACCTCCATGAATAAAAAAAAATAAATCTACCAATATTCATAGTGATCGGTCAAACAGGGTTGGAGTTTCTCAGTTTCATATATACATATATTTTGTAGGTTTTTTAAGATCTACAATTATTGTAGTACATTAATTTGATATATATCTTACGGTTTACTCAGCGTAAGACATATAATTTCCCCAAAAGCGTCTTTTTTCGGAATGGTCACTGCTTGTTTCATATATATCCTATAACCTGGCTAAATAACATAACTATGAATTAAATAAAAAACTATGTAAACCGTATTAGTAGTTTTCGCGTAAAAAGAACATAAACAGATAGACAGAAAGACGTTGAATTTTATAATATGTATAGATAAATATATCAATTACCAACATCCATTTAGTTTTAGATTCAGTACGACATTATTTAACCAGAAATATAAAAAATAAATTAAATCAAAAATAAAAAATAAAAAAAGGTTAATATTCCTTAGCAAACTGATACCGAGTAGCTCAGTGAGATAGATATATAGTAATAAAAATATTTTCACGTTTAACCTTACCTTCGATACAGACTTGAAAATATCTTGAGTGCATCGTTGAAAGTTAATGCTGGTATAATTCCCTCTTTCACTGCGTTTCGATTGCATTTAAAGACGTTAGGGGATGAAACCGGATAAACTTTATGTTAACTATAAGCAATAAAAATGACCTTTATGAGCAAACGTGGAATGGTTACGTTTGTTTGCGTCATTTAGTCGTATGCCACGCTGAATGTTTACAACGTATCGGTTGTTGTATTGGAATTGGTTTCAGTTGGAAATCGGTATATACCTGGGGATTTGCTTATAAGTATAGTGATTGAACTGTTCAAAACACATTTTTTTTATTGCACTGATATAAATACTAGATTTTTATTTGTTTTTTATTGGTTGCCTCCAAATAGGCTACTTGCCCTATATCAAATTTGGTGCAATTAATAAATATATTCTTAGTTGCGCCAAATTTCTTAATTTGGTTTATTGACTTAAGAGACCAATATTTATCGATTTCAGATATTAAAAGATGTCTACATATTTTTTTTAATTTTGATGTCAGCCATATTAGTCTGTATATTTTGTTTGCTGTGACGTCATACGGCTTGTAAACAAACATTTGACAATTAGTAAATATTCATCATTGTAAAAGCGCGATACTTTTTATCAAAATGACAACGTTTGCTAAATGTCAAATGTTTGTTTTCTACCCATATGACGTCACAGCAAACAAAATATTCAGACTAATATGGCAGACACCGTTTTCACGTGTTTACGAAAAGTAAACTTTTAAAATAAAGTTTTACGGTTTTCTAGGTGCTAATAATCGGACAATATAATAATTTAAGATCTACTTTAAAAATGGGTCAACTAGCCCATTGGGTACAGATTCTTAATAGACTTTTTGTAGAACGCGACATGCCTAAGCGCAACACTATAACATGGGCCCAAGTCTGCTATTTCACATTTAAGAATATACGAGTACCATTGTCATTATATCGACACTCTACTGATATTATATTGAAATTGTAACAAGTTTGGTATTCTGCTAAAATTTCATTACTGTCTCAATAGAATCTCTATAGTGTAGTGATAGTATGTCAGTAGGATGGCAATATCCATACGTCGTTGATGGTGCCTATCAAAATTTACCATGGTTTCAGTGTTGCTAGTCGAAACTGCCATTAGTTAACAATACTTGTTAGTGCTATTTTTTGTGTTAAATCTCTCACAACCTTGATTATCGCCGTCTTGGCTGTCACCATCTCGACTGACGCCATCTTAACATCGGCATTTTGACAGTAGTCATCTTGACTATCGCCATTTCGACTGGCATCATCTCGACTATCGCCATCTTGACTGTCGATATTTCCACTGTCGTCATCTCAAATATCACCATCTCGACTGTCGCCATTTCGATTGTCGCCATCTCGACTATAGCTATTTCGACTGTCGCCGTCTTGATTGTCATTTTATGAATTTTACATTTATTTTATGAAACGTGTAAGCAATCGTACTAGAAAAGCTATTGTTGTTCAATGGCTACTCAATAGTTAAAAAACCATAGAATTACGGATGATAAAGCTGTCAAATATTTAAGAGAATACCATTTTACCTACTATCAAGTTACTATCGAAATATCATTGAAACGCAACTGTAGAGCAGAATACCAAATGAGTCGGTGGTTTTCCGATAGAATGGTAAACAAATAAGATAATACTAAATGTTGACCAAATGTTTATTGAGATTCTATCGACACACTATTAAAACTCAATTTTATTAGCTGACTTGGGCCCCTGAAGTTACAGCTTGTGTATGATGGTTCTGATCCAGTTAGACACAATTAATTAAAAATATATTATTATTAAAATGGAAATGTTTACCATGCCAACGCTTACCATAGCAAAGGTTAACATAACAACAGTTACTATATAAATAAAATAATATATATATATATATATATATATATATATGTTTATATAACTAATAAGTTAATTGCATCATACAAACACTTACAAATTTATATATTTTTAAATTCAAATTAATAAAGAAGATACCGTTTAAAAAAACTTTGAAATCACTGACCCGTCAAGTACAATATATCGTAGAAAATTTTATAAAGTCAGAAACGCTTTTACATATTCTCTTTATTTATTAAAATGACCAAAGAGTACTACTAGTTGTGAACCAATTAAATTGATTGATCCAATGCAAGTTGTTAATCAAAATGTTTGTTTGGTCGGCGAGAGAGCACCGAAAACTGCAACCGAAAGATCGTTTAATTTGTTTCGGTTTCGACCGAGTTTTTAATTTATTCGGAATTTTTACACGCTACAACTTTTATACGTTTTTGTGCGTTTCTTTTCCTGACTGTTGACCGATACAGATGTAATGAAATTCGGAAGTTTGGAATTGTTTTTTAATTAATTTTATTTATTATGGCATAACATTCTGCGTACTACCATTGATTATTCTTTTGTTGGGTGCTGGGAAATTACAATTGTGTTCGACTAGATCACGACAACCATAAACGAGGTGACACTCGACGAAGTGGCACGATTAGGCATATCGCGTTCCGGTATCGTCACCCGTAAATCCGTCACCGTCAGTTTCTTTTGGTTTATCGCAGTTTGATATTTGCCAGTGTATATCAAGCTCCAGAGAGGCTTGTGAACCGACATGGTAGCGAGTACCGTCGATAAATTACCGATCAATAGACTAGCTTATTGGTTAGTCTTGATCCCCTCCCGCGTCCCGCAGACCATTTGGAGGGTCGCGCTTACGGCGGTCGAGATTTAAATAACGTATATAAAAATTGTTATCAGTGTTGGTAAAACATCGATTAATTGATAGTTAGGACTATCGAATAATTGATTGTTCATATCAAATACATAAACTGGGTATTTTTGTTATTACAAGGAAGATTTGAGCGAACGAACTTTTTTTGTACGCAATCTTCGTACAACATTTTTTTTCGTGGTGACCTTTTTTATTTCATACTTGTCAAGTTCTTACGGCCGGATAAAAACAACCGATTATCTATCGAGTATCCGAAAAACCGATGTTTTGCCAATACTAACGGTAATAAAATTTGTTCACCTTTGTAAAATAAATATCACATTAATGATAAAAAAAAATTAATTAATACAACAATTCTATATTAGAGTATCAGGACACCGTGACTATCGTAGTTTTGAATCGTACAATGGGCCTGAGCTTTCGTTGAAGGGATACATGGTGATAAAACCATAGGTACAGGTCATTTTAATATACCCGCTCGGTTAGTAAATCCTGCAAGCTGAAAATTTGTCGCTAAACACCTAAACATAGATGTGTTCCGACAGCCGAGAGTCAGTCCTTCACTAGGCTTAGCGTTATGTTAGTCCACATCGTTACTTATTGTCAGATTTATCACTTATCACTTATTGTCAGATTTATCAGTTGTATCACTGTCAGATTATGTTTCAAAGCTAAACCTGTAAAATAAATAAAATCAAAAATTCATACAGCTGTAATATACCGGTAAAAGTTTGCTGCATTTTGTTTCAAAACATCCTAAACAGAATTCAAATGCAATGTTTACCGTCAACTTTTAGGTATTAAAATTGTGTAGATAAATTTTTGTTTATATTATCTGTATTTTCGATTATATTGAAATATATTTTTAAGTTTGTGTGATATATTCAAAATGTCTTATAAAATTCGATCAACAAATATTTGTAGTCCGTATACAAAGCAACTTTGTTTCTTGTTTGAATGAACATCGATATTCGTTTTTAGGGTTCCGAAGTCAAAAATAACCCTTATAGTTTCGCTTTGACCACCTTTTTGTTCGCAGGTTAGCTCAGAGATTTTTAGAACTAGAAAGCTGTAATTTGAATGGGTACATATACTAATTATGCCGATATGGTGGTAAAATAAAATCTTCACGTAAAGTGTGAATGTTTTTTTTTCTATAAAATGTACTTAGAGAAGCAATTTCGACCAAATTTAATTGAAAATTACTACCTAATTCTGTAAATTGTCACAATTAACTATGGAACCCTGCATTACGTATGGCCCGACACGCAAAGGGCAAATTTTTTACAATAATATAATCAAAATTATATTTAATTAAATGTTCATAAAATTATAATAAAAATAATTTATTTTATGATATATTATTAACTGTTAGTCATTTTCTAGACTGCCACATACGGTCTGATAATAACCACTGCAGTTCATGATGTCAGCACGACATTGACTTAAAAAATGGTGTGTCCTAGAACACACAAATAAAAATTTTGTCTATTTTTACCCGACTATTGGTGGTTAATATTCGTTAATATTTATACATTTTTCATATAAGGTAAACCATAAACTTTTTGCTACTGATCTACATTACAGAGGTAATTCCATAATCATTCTTCTTTTCGTTATAATAATAGTCGGATTTTTTTAATAATAATAGTAAATTTAGTACAAATATAAAATCTATATTAAATTATATTTTACACATCTCTTAATTGTTTGTAAAATTCTATGTTCAGTGTACACTAATAAATTATTATTATTTTCTTTGAAAACAATGTTAACTATTAAAACTTCTGTTTTACATTATATCAAATTTAAATGTATTATTTACCACTTCCAGGAGTATTTATATATTGGTCTCTGTATAGAGCGTATATTCGCCAAACCGCGGCGACATGCTGCCGCCATTACAGTGCGTCCATTGGTGCTCAAATTAAATACATAAAGAAGCGATGTTAACATACGTTTACATACAACTGTGTATGGTACATTAAACGAAAACGTCAGCTGCCCGTGTGAGCTGCGATTATTGTTATTTCTGCAATAACGTATCAAGAGTAGGTAATTGAAAATGTATTTTAGAATAAAATAACTGTTTATTTGTTGATTTTTAATATTAATTACATAGTTAGTATAGGTATAGGTGTATATGTTAGGAGTAACAAGTATAAGTAAGTGAAGTGTACAATACGTAGAAGTATGTACCTAAATAATTGGGTTTGAAGTAAGAAGAAACATTATATTGATTTGAAAAAGGTATAATTAATTTATTTAGTTTATTATTTTGTGTGATTATAAATATGTTGTATATCTAGCACGTATTTTTTTTTTGTATTACTATGGTGGCAAACAAGTATACGGCCCGCCTGAAGGTAAGCGGCTACCGTGGCCTATGGACTAGAGTTGCGACGAATATTCGGTTACTATTCGGTAATCGGCCTATTCGGCTACTTTTTTAATATTCACTATTCAGGCGGATATAGCGAATTATGCGACAAAATACCGAATACCAAATCAAATCAGGCATATTACTCCAAAATGAATATATTTTACGAACAAAACGTTACAATTAATACTTAAGAAACATCTGTGATAAGTTTGTGATGTAAGATGCATGTATTTCAGCATTTGTTAAAAGCAACTGATTGCGCTATTTGTCATAAATTACACACGCTTCTGAAAATATCCTCTCACTTTAGACACTACTACCAGGCGATGATAGGTAAACATTTGCGAATTTTGTCAGATTTGGATACCGTTGTAAGTTTCCTGACCACCACTTGTAAGGGTCTGCTGTCCGCTCTAGGTGAAAAGTTTTTAGATGAAAGTTAATCTCATTTGCAATAGTACTTTATCTTATGCCATATTTTCTATAGCGACTTCCTCAAATTAACTCGTAAATGAAACAATACGCCTCACGTACCGCCACCGCATGTACTGTAATGAGACAGCTTGTAACCTGTCACCCATGTTCTTGGCCGAAGCGCCGAATATTCGGTATTTGGTTATCGGCCAAATACCTATTCGTGGCATCTCTACTATGGACGCTTATAATACCATAGGTAGCAACTAGCAAGTTGCCCACCTTGAATCTCCCTACCTCAAGAAGCTCTGAAAAAACTAATCACTACAGAAAAATAACCCAAGGTTATTTGTATGTCATTTTTTGAAGAGTATATGAGGTATTCCACCATTAGAGCTGCCCCAAGAAGATAGAAATTTCCAAAGAAATTTCTATGTGTTCTACCTCTCTTTGAACATCCCCTTCCCCAAGGATCTCTGGAAACCCTACCCACCGCAGAAACACGACACAAGGATATATGACTGCAATCTTCTCTAGGATGGAAAAATAAAAACAAAGAAAAGAAAAGAATAAAAGAATTAAATACATCGAATACATATAGGTATAACTTAATATGCACAACAAAAATTAAAAGACAAATTTGTGCCCTTTATTAGTAAATACTGAAATGTTTCTACGAGAGAGCGAACACGGATAATTTCACCTATAATTGTCAACGACAATAGAAATTATGCATCCAGGACGGAAGATCTACATTGTTGAGCACATGGTGTGCGATGTTAACGCTCTCCTGCATACAGGCACTGATTTAGGACTCAAATATTCATTATATCACATTCGTCATCACGTTTTGATGCTCAACTGCTTATAAAACGAGTACACAGAATAATAAAGTATACTGATTATTATAAAATGTAAAAATAGTGAAATAATACTTACTTGTATGACATTAAGTTAGAAGTAATTTGTGGTAACGGTTTCGCCAGTATTACCAACATTCTAAACATTTGCCACATAAGTGTCAATAACAGTCAGTTTTATTTAAACTATTTTCAAATCAAAAACAGTATCACAGTCCAAACATACGGACAAATAGAATATATTCAAAAAAGTCGTGTATTTGAGAAAGTATATAATTTTTAGAAAAATACAATTAAGTTCAAAATGTACAAAAAGTTTGAAATTAACCAATATTGTTAATTATTATCGATTCTTCTTCATATATACTATAGATCATAATTAAGAAACTCCAAATTGTCACCAAGGAGAAAACACATAACCCGTTAAATTGCCATGGGGTGAACTATCTGACCCCCGTTTGAATCTAAAATTACACGACACAAAGAAAATTTAAGTGTATTTTGGCACAATTAGTGGGCTGGCATGGCATAGGGTGTGAAATTGCACTGTGCAGTAATTTATTTTAAGTGTGACAGTCGACAGGAATGTGCAACGTTTGGGTATATTAGAGATGTGCCAGATATCCGAATCGGCTGGAATTCGAGAAAGAAAAAAGACCCGTATTATATTAATTCCTTATATGAAAAAAAAGTAACAATGAAAAACTTCGAACTCCTTAAATTGATCCGAGTTGTTACTTAGAATAGGTACATAATGCAAAAACAACAAAATTATACTAAAACATGTCTATGTCAATGAGACTGAGCTTTCGGAACATCCCTCATAATCACTTGCACAAGGTTTTGCTATCAGTCCAAGATCACACGCTTTTACTACATACAAACGAAGTATAGGTACGTATCTCTATCCATATCCGCAAATCAAAATAGCAGTAATCCGTTCCGTGTCTGTATCCGTGGATGTACATTTTTAAGAATACAGCACACCACAAGACTGAAGCATAAACTATTGTTTAGGGAATTACTTGAAACGGCTCTTAAAATATATATCCTGCATGACATACCAAAATTAAAGGAGTCATTGCTTTCTACTGTAAATAGATAGTCAGTAGTGATGTCGGTAAAATATTTGCAATATCTGATCGCTGCAAAACAGTAATTTAGCTACATGAGACGTTCCCATTTAACCTCAAAAGTAACAAGTGTAAGAACTCACTAGCGGCTGACTTGAGATGGAAATGGAGAACTTTAGATGGGTTATAGATTGCCATGAGTCGTATAGATCGTGTGACTTCAATTAAATAGCATGTCAGCGTGCATAACGTAAAAACGTCACTTTTAAATCCAAACATAGCTAAATAAGTAAATTACAATAATAGGTACTACAAAAATAGAATTAATAAAAAAATAATATATGTAGTAAATTTGTAAAGAAAAATACAATCGCTTTAAACTTAATGAAAATATATTTTGATATCAAATCATGCGTTCTTTATGGATGTAGGTACTTCTAAAATACACATACGCAAATTTATGCTTGATGTGTTTCAACCCTTCCCGATATACATATGGAAACAATATTATACTAGAAAAACAGGCTTTATACTATTGGAGCATGAATTTCACTGCTACATAGTTAATGAACATAGAAATCGTAATTCGAATATTGGTTTAGCAATTAAAATATATTTGCATACAGATTTGGTTGGATTGAATTTCTGCGTTTACGGCCAGCTTGTTAATTTGCCTAAAAGGAAAGTAATTGCTGTGATAGAATTTGCCTCGTATGCACACGAAAGTACTGGCTTAATGAGAATTCGAAGGCTGTTGTCGCACTTCATGTAGAAAAGCATTTGCGTGTTTTTATATTCGCTTTATTAGCATTGTACACTTATTAATTAAGTATTTTTAATATGAATATGTTATGTTTTTTTATATTCTACTAAACTGTTGTATTCAAAGGATACATTCAATTTCGGTTTTATTTCAAATTTATTATATGCATAACCCATCATAAACCAAGTTGCATTCTAGTCCTAAGCGTCACTCAAACTTTGTCACTTTCTAATTAGTATTTATTTTTATTTTATACCGAAAACGTAAGTTATATTTTTAAGGATGAAAATATTAATTCTTTTTTTTTTACTTCTATTTTATTTGATAGACGCTATTGCAAGTGGAATGGTGTAAACGTTTTACTCGCTGTGATTGCCCTCTAGTGAATAAATATTTCTTTTATTTTTCACGAACTGCCCCAACGTTTCCGCAATATAATTGTGCCATTCGATTGTTGGAGCGACACGTGCCGGGGTGAGTGTTTTCTTGTATTTATTTGTAGAGCGATGCTTTTTTATAATATCGGTTAGTCATAAGATTATAAATGTCATAATGCTATTCGATCTTATAATTTAGTATAGATATTTATCGATCTTTTATTTCAATGTATTGGAATAACTGGTGTGTTTTTGTTTAAATCGAATTTAATGTAGTCTTTTTTCTAATCGTAAACACCGTTTTCAATCATACATATATTTGTATACTCTAATAGATCTTTATTCAACTAAAGCGACAGTTCAATTTAATCTAAAATTGAATCTAAAGTTACAAATCCTGTAATTCAATATGAAAGCTAAAATTATCTATTAAGTGCTTTTAATTATGGAATTATACATAAAAATGAACTCATTAGAATTGTGTTAAAGAAAGATTCAATATTCTAATAAACCAGGAATTTGAAAAATTCCATTAAAATATTGTTTTTGTTTTTACGAATAGTAGTGAACATAGACAAGAATATTGAATAAAATTATCGGTATTCAGAGTGATCATTTCTATTTCCTTAACGTTTTTAGAATGTGTGTTGCATCTAAGAAAATAATTTTGTAAACATTCACCATGTGCCTTATCCCTTTAATATAATTTAACCCAAGTCTATTTGCCCAAATTTGACGCACTTTATAGGGTGCATAATTTACTTTAAGGCTAATTATTTTGTAATAGGGCCACGCAGATGGTGTGCTCACAAATTGGGGACTAACTCAAAGAAAATTTTCAAATGCCAAACTTTGTTACAAAATTTTAATTAAATTACTTCATTGTGTGAATAAGACATCTTTGGGGAAGGATACAATTTATTTGTAATAATTTATTTATAGTTATTATGCGAATTAGGTCATTTTTAACAAATTTTCTTTGCAATTAATTGCAATTAAGACGTAAATCATTTCTTAAATTTTATGTTTACCACTGAAGGGAACAATATTCCACATAGTTAGTGGTGAATGACCATTATAACTTTAAAGATTCCTTTGCCACATCTGGAATTTTTCTTTTCTCTTAATGTAGGAGATGCCAATGGTTTGCGAATTTATTTCGATTTTAAGCATGCCGTCTTCAGCTAAATCAGACAGGCATGTGGTTTTTGAAATCACTGACATATATTTTTATTATGGACCTGGTGCTCGCTGGATTTTTATTACTTGTAAAGGGTTGCGACTTCAAGAACGTTGAAAAGCACTGCTCTAAATAAATAGGTATTCCCTAGCTGATCCCAAAATGCGATAGAAGCGGGTCCCAATAGAAGCGGGTCGGAATGTTAGGTTTTATGTTGACCGTGCTTCAGTTGGACATTAATACCGTAACACACCGCTACAATTATTTTTTTATAATGAGTATAGCAAATATTATGCTATCGCCTTATGTGACGTAGTCACTGCATCCTGTAACTTCCTACTAACAACTTAAAATATGGCTGTAGAAGTATGGCTGTAAAAAATTGGGCGCGTGTACTTAGGTATGTACGCACGTTCGAAGTTAACTTCTTTTACGTGATCAAAATGATTTTTATATTTGACGAAATTAATTCATTGACATAAAAGAAAAATGAAGAACATAACTGATAACTGACTTCATCAATTGTAGTTTATTAATAGATGACGCTGATACAGCATTAAAAAAAAAACTATCTATATTGACTATCGTCACCACAATAAAACAAGCGGTTTATAGCGAGCAACTTTATGATGAATATTTTTATTAAAATGTGTAAAAATTCACTCTCCTCATTTTTTCATAAATGTTACTTAAAGATAGGTTGCAATTCCTGCGTACAGAGTTGGAACACCTCGTGTGTCAGTATGTTTTGCTATCCAGTTATACTACATGTTTGCGATCAAATCTTAAGTATGTCCTATCACTCTTACCGTCTCTGGTTTATTGTTCAGCAGAGAGTAACTCGTGAAGTTAAGATATGGGTGTCTGACATCAATACATTTATCTCAAAAATATCTCTGATTTGTATATCGGTATACTTGAAACGACTTGCTCGCCATCTGTTGTAAACTGGTTGTACTAATACAGAAGCCATTGCGAGTGTGTACAAAATAGCTCACCTAAGTTTAATCACAATCGTATGAAAGGTTCAGGAACGCATAGAGGACAAATAAATGAAAGAAGCATACATTTCGAAACTCTTAGATAGTTGAATATTTGTATGGAAACAAAAAGAGCGCATATAAATATTTATCCGGTAGGAACGTAATGTTGATTAATATATTTTTTATTCAAGAAATTTTTAATAGGAAAATTAGAAGCAAATTCTTGAAATAGGTCAGTGCTTGGTCTCAGTTGATCCCTACCTATTGGATTTCCAATTTTCTATACGTGACCTCTTTCACTCCGAATGTCACATGCTCAACAAACGAGGTGTCTTTGAAAACGTAATTAGAAAATTCCCAAACGTGTCCGTTTTCTGTTCTCAATCGAATTTCAGTTTGGCCTGTCCGGTTGCTCGTAAATTAGTTTTGTTCAACATTATCTATTTGGAGACGAATTTTGCTATAGAAATTTTAAACATCGGGTATCGTGTCAGAAAAAGTTTTAGTCATAATAATTTTAAATATGTATACATACAAATAAATAAAATTGAAGTGTCTGTTTGTAATATCAAAATTAAGCTTATTGCTGAATTAATTGAAAGTATGGAACTTACAACAAAAAAAAACATTTATTAAATTTTTGTCTCTGTATTCCGGCTAATCTCCGAAACGGTTGGATCGATTTTGACGGGACTTTCACTGGCAGATAGCAGATGTTATTAGGAGTAACTTAGGATATTTGTATTTTAGAAACATAATTAGGGATCCGCTCAAATGAAATAATAAGCATTTTTATCTTTAAAAAACCAACGGTCGACCGTCGTGGGTGAAAGTGGTGTCACCACAATACCGATTGCATTCTGTAGTCCACGAGAGAGAACAGCAGCCACAGCTAGTACAAAAAAAATTGATGAAACTAGTAATTTATGAAGATATTTGACAAAGTAATAATTTATTTTATTCCTAAACTAGCTGTGACCGCGGCTCCACTCGCTTGGTTTACAGATTGCCGTTAGTTGAGTGCATGCGCGAATCGTGCTGCCTCCGTCCAAAAGATAGAAGACAAAAATGTATATTATAGCTGATTTTTGTGCAATCGTTGAAATTTTTGTAGATATTTTTAAGGTCTACAATTATTTAGTATATTAGTTTTATAAATCGCTTATGGTTTATTAACTTTGGTCACTGCTTATTTCGTAAGTTATTTTATGTAACAAATAAGTATATCATATAACCTAGTCAGATAATATGTTAGATTAGTGGTTTTCGCGTGAAAAGAACATAAACGGACAGATAGACAGAGAGACGTTGAGCTTTATAATATGTATAGATAACGTATATGTTACCATGCCCCTTTTTTAATAAGACACAATTCTTAATTGCAATAATTTAATCATATATCTATCTGTATCTTTTATTTAACATAATTTCGTAGTTTATATTTTTATATAACACGTGAAATAAACCTAAATAATATAAAACACTACTTCGTTTCCGTTGCATCAAAACTAAAACAACTCGTGCACCACCTATTGTAAAATGGTTGTACGAATTTAGAAACTTTTGATTACATACACGTAACAAAATACGAAAGTTTAATGGCAATGGAATTAATATATGTATACGAACGTGTTACATTTTAAATTTTATTGCATATATTATATATAGGTTAGTTCTTAAGTTAAAATAATAGGTCTTTACCTATGAAATTGCCGTTCTGCAGTACTGGCCATTTCAAATCAAAATAATTTTTGTTTGGCTAAGAATTCTAATTTCAAATTATTTTATTTTAAAAACATGGATTTTTTTTCCAAACTAGTAGTAAATCTTTTTTGTCATCATGGATACGTTAAAAATTCGAGTAATTATGGAATATGAGTACCGTCGTGGCAGTAACGCAGCACAAGCGCCACGCAACGTCAACGACGTTTACGGAGCTAACACTACAAACCAACGCACCACCTGTTATTGGTTTGCTCGCTTCCGTTCTGGGAATTTCGACCTGAAAAATGAACCTCGCGGTGGTCCGAAGACTTTGGTCGACAATAACGAATTAAAGGCGATTGTGGAAGCTGATGATACACAATCTACTGCTGAATTAGCAGCAGCTTTCGACGTTAGCGCCAAAACAATATTGGTCCATTTGCGATAAATTGGCAAGGTAAAAAAGCTTGACAAATGGGTGCCCCACGAACTCAATGATCGCCAGCGCGAAGTACACGTCGAGACGTGCCTTGCACTGCTCAACAGACACACAAATGAAGGAATTTTGAATCGCATTGTTACCTGCGATGAAAAATGGATTCTGTTTGATAGCCGCAAGCACTCAGCAAGTTGGTTGGATCCTGGTTCAGCACCTAAACAATGCCCTAAACGAAAACTTACCCCTAGAAAAGTGATGGTCACTGTTTGGTGGTCTAGCGCCGGTGTGATTCATCACACCTTTTAACAAATGGGGTGAGCATTACTGCAGATGTGTACTATGAAGAACTGAACACAATGATGGAGAAGCTGGCACATCTCCAACCAGCATTGGTCAATCGCTCGTCTCCGCTGCTCCTGCACGACAACGCGCGACATCATACTGCACAACAGACGGTCTCCAAGTTGCAAGAACTGGGGTTGGAAGTTCTCCGTCATCCGCCCTACTCACCAGACCTTGCGCCTACAGACTACTACTTTTTCCAGAATTTGGATAACTCCTTGGTGGGAAAAAATGTAATACCCGAGAGGCAGTACAAAATGCCTTTGAAGAATTTGTTGCCTCCCGCCCAGCTGATTTCTTTAAGAAGGGCATGAATAAACTGCCACTGCGCTGGCAAAGATGCATTGATTGCATGGGTGATTACTTCGATTAATACAAATAAAAAATACATGAAAAAACATCGTTTAAATTTTTTCATACAAAACGGCAATTTCATAGGTAAAGACCTAATATATAAATAATACTATGTAAATAATTATATATTTTATATTCAATATTTTAAATTACTCTATAATCAGTTCGGAAGGCACTTTCCCTTAGAGAAGAACTGGCAAGAAACTCCTAAGGTTGCTGTTTTAAACGAATCTCTTTACAATGATAATTAACATTCAAGTAATACAAGATTTCAACCAAGAACCATCAGAAATACATTACAAAATAATATAAATACATAGCTTGGTATATCACCTCAGAGAACACTTCTTCTTCAAATTTAACTTCCTCCAGCCTAGTATTTTTCTTAATACTCTTCAAGGAGATTTCGCATTAATATATATTAAATCCTCTGGTCCTCTGGTCATTTAATTTTCATGAATACTAGCTGTGCCCCACGACTTCGTCTGTGTGGACTTCAGAATTGGGCTTTTACCAGGATAAAAATTATCCTATGTTAAGACATATCACAGACGGATTAAGATCCGGATTATAATCTGTTGTGTGCCAAGTTTCATCAAATTCCATTTAGCCGTTTTTGCGTGATTGAGTAAGAAATAAATAAACTCACTTTCGCATTTATAGTATTAAGTAAGGAGATATCTTAAAGACATTTATTTGAATCTCTCAAGATATGTGCCATTCTGTCACAAACCTACATATAAAATATATTTTTAAACGCATATAGGTCGAACAAAGAAACATTCATTTTTATATAAGTACTAGCTGTGCCCGCGACTTCGTCTGCGTAGACTTCAGAATTGTACCTTGACCAGGATAAAAAGTATCCTATGTCTTAATCCGGGTTATAATCTGTTGTGTGCCAAATTTCATCTAAATCCATTTAAGCTTTTTTGCGTGATTGAGTAACAAACAAATAAACTCACTTTCGCATTTATAATATTAAGTAAGGATATAGAATAAGTTGTGTGGTCATATGTAGTAAGACTGTTTATATTTACCAACTAGGTGTGCCCCACGGTTTCACACGTCTTCTTCGACCAACTCTCTACCGCGCCGTCAACGCATCAAGCCACCCTATCGTTGTTCTCCCTTCTGGTACTTGTCTACAACCTGCAAGATTGCTTGTTGATGTTTACGGTTTCTGCTCCATTTCTTAGAGTCATAGCTTGAAGCAATGGTGGCTCAGTGGTAGTGTGTACGACTTCGCGTCGATTGACGTGAGTTTGAATCCCTGCAATGAGCCTGAGCTTTCGGTGAAGGAAAACACCGTGAGGAAACTATAGCATAGTAGTAGGGTTTTATCTGATGCCCGCTTGGCTAGCTATCACCCTTAAGTTGAAAATCTATCCCCAAGCACCAATAGGTGATAGAGTCTTTAACCTTCTTCAATAAGGTTAAAGACATGCAAAAATAATTTATCAAATAATCTGATTTGTAGCTCCAGGGATTATTAGCACGTTTAAACAAACTCTTGATCTTTATAATATTAATATTATACTAGATGTCATTTTAGTAACTGTAATGTTTTAGCGTCACTACGTTCTTAGTGTAATTACAAACTAGAATATTTACTTCTCGGGCATTGTTGCGGCTCAATACTATAATAATTAGTTTTAGATAAATTAACGAAGTAGTTGGTGTCCCTAAGGAAATTTAATTGTTGGGGCTCCCGCCCATACCTTAGGGTTTTTTTTGGGTCAATCAAGTCATTTTAATTAAGATACTATTTAATATAACTTGGAGAATCGAGTCGAAGTGATTATGGAATCCGTACTAATGACTTAGTGTTCCTACTATTGACTTTAGTATAGACCCGCTCTTCTGACTGAACACGATTGCAACTGGTGTGTTTTGTGACCGCACGCAACGACCGGCTGGAGGACCTCGTCAAGACCTCAGTTAGTAAGTTGACTACGACAAACACTTTTCTTGAGTGCCGTCTTGCTGCCCATGTCGCTGCGTATTACAAATTATCTATAAATCTATGTCTGTGGTAATTAGAAAGAATGGAGCATAATGTAGTTGTATTAGGGAGTGTCAACCGTTTTTATTTGTTAGTAAAAAAATCCCCTTCATATTTTTTTCGAGTTCTTTTTATACTTTACCATTAGTCAATTTGTTAATGTGATTCGTTAATATCTTTTACTTTATATGATTGGTAAACATAAAAGCAAGCAGACAATTAATACTAACAACGCACTCATGAAACTTAGACTTAACCACCGATTCGGAAAAACGCTACTAACAAGGACTGCCAAGAAAGTCGGAGAGAGTTAAGTTTTCTACATTTATTCTTTTTATTTTCACTTTTTTTATTAATTTATCTTTATTTGTTGATTTATTTTAATTTACATAATAGGTATGCCATAACAGTAAATATAATATAAAAAAATAATTTCCCATAAAAATTCACAACGATTCCCATACATTAATGCATGAATGTCATATGCAAACCATACATTGGCAACTGAAGATATGGACCGTGTCGAAACTGAGCAAACCGACCGTGAGATAAGCTTGAGACCGCATTAATCTCCATACACAAACATACTCTGTTTGTGACAGGCAAAAACACCAATAACCTAATGCATTCCGCAATAAATGCTGGCAGCTAAAATTAACGTAAATAATACTCCCTTTTATGATTGTTCATTCTGATAACTTCGCCTATTCGGCTGTATGGTGTGAAATAAGCGGGGCCATAAGATTCGCCAGGAGCCATCGTCACCCTTATTTTTGTCTCTCCCTCAGTAAGTAATATCGTTTCATTGTGTTGTGAAAAAAGAAATCATATTTTATAATCATGTACAATTCCACTTAAAATTCATAGAAGGTCATTTGAGTAAATTAAAAAGTAATATAACAAAATGAAATTAATGCCTGGAGTAAATTATGATATGAAAAAAAAACGATGACTCGCACACACACAAACACTTGCATATTCATTCTAACACAGCCTTTCAACATGAAAACGTAATAGTAGGCGTAGTAAGATAACATTTCCTAACAACAACATATTCTGTCACCGAAGGTTATATTCGTCATATAAATGCAAACGGTCTCCAAAGGAGATGATAAAAACGGGGATTTAATCAAATCCCTATCTATATATCATCCCCTTATTTGATCATATCCCTAAATAAGCTAGATGATCAATTCATGGAAGATGTGCCTGGGTTAGGTTAGGTTTGACTTTTGATAGGGAATAGCGCACGAAGGCCGCGGCAGCAGCCTGATCATGTTAAGTTTTAAGTAATTATATTGAAGTAGTTTTAGGTAAGCGTTTTGATATTGTTTGGTGATTTAGTTCTGGTGACACATCTATTATTTTAGGGACAAAGCTTATTAATTAGGTCACTATACGTGAATTTATTTGGCGATAGTTAAAAGCATAACCATCCAAATACATGTATAAGTAAATTACTTAATTGTATTATTTCCTAATTATGATTTTATCTTAGGAACCAAAAGAAGGACACTGGAATCCGAGAAAAAAAATCATTTTTTTTTATTTGTTCCAACGTTCCCACATAGCTGAGCTGTAACTTGTTTAATATATTAATTTGGGACGGTGCTTATTGAACGTACTTTTATACCGTTTCTTGCTAAAGCTTAATAATAATGTTAATCTTAAAAACCGGACAAGTGCGTATCGGGCCACGCGCAGTGTAGTGTTCCGTTGTTGCCTGTTATAATATGCAGACTTAAAAGAGGGCTTTAAGTAATTTTCAATGGAATTTGTACATATATTTCCTTTTCATTTACTTCTCTAAGTACATTTAATTAATTAGAATTTTACCAAAACAACCATTTATCTGCCGGGGGAGACGTGACTTGAACAAAAATTAGCACTATAAAGCTTAGCTGTTTCTAAAAATGGTTTTCACATACCCGGAATATTTTTGAACGACCTACCCAACGACACCCCACACTATTGCACAGACGAGAAAAATAACATGTCCGCTTTACGTTTTTTTACATTTTATTTATCGCTTTGTCGGTGTGATAAACATACAGCTTTCTAATACTAAGAATCTCCGAGCTAATCCATGGACAGACAGACGCACGGAAAAGGCGAAACTATAAGGGTTCCTTATTGACTTCGGAACCCTAAAACGAATTAAGAATTTAACTATTGAAAGAAATACTAATACTTACACGATCGGCCAAGTGTATGTATAGTATGTAGCTATGTATATATATAGCTATAAGCCTATGTATATTAATGCTAGTAACATATTTTCCTTACGTGAACATGTGTTTCTAGCATACGCTTAAAAGAAATCAATTCTCTGAGTCACTACCTTATCTATTAATATTTTGTGATTATATATTCTTTGACAAGTTTTTACAGTTTACCTTATTTTACATTATCATAACGTAACAGACGATAATCAAACGGTTTCCATTAAAACCTTAGATCAACCATCAGACCAGTAATCTTAGGCTGATGTGGCTCCAACCCGCACAAAACACCGAGAACTTTGTCAGTTTCAAAAAATTAGATAACATTTAAAAAAAAAACATCAACAACTTCTCGCTGTGTGTGGACCGAAGCCGAACCTAATGTGTGTAGTTGTAAGTAAATGCGTTTGTCAGAGTTGAACCACATTTAATATCCGACACATAAGAATAACTTATATAGGCTTTCTTTATCGTAATCTATCATGTGTTTGACCATCTTGTTTTATAAAATTCTTATACTAAGGATTACAATAAAAAAAGGTGATTAAAACAGAATGTTAGAAACATTTTAATTGCATTTTGTATTAAATATCTCAAAGAAGAGAACGAATACATATTTTATAACCCTTATCCTTTAAAAACTTATATGCGAAAGCAAAAAAACAAAAACGCTCCAGGGAGAACAATATATATCATTATTACATATGTTAATAACAATACCAATTGCTATCAAATTTATTAAATTTATCTCGATGGTATTTGCAAATAAAATTTAATTGTTTAATGCGCCTTAAAAAAGAATTTGTACTTAATAGTGCAATATGGAAATCTATACGTTTTAGGATCAGCGACAGTATTTATAGCTTTTGCCATTAGTTTTGCTGGACGGAAGAATGAAATTGATCGATAAGCGATATTACTCTTCTGACATTCGTCCTTATTGAAGTTATACTTCTTTAGGAAGTTTATAAAAAATGGTGTTAGTTAACTTCTACGATGCGCACGCATATTGTAATACGCAGTGAGATGGGCAGCGAGACGGCATTTAGGAACAGTGTTCATTGGATGTAATAAGCAGCGAGATAGGTTGCGAGACGGCACGCAGGTGTTTATTGTAGTTGACTTACGTTTAGAAATAATATATTAACTGAGGTCTTCACGATCCGATAGCTCGAGTGAGAGTGTCTCCAAGCCGGTTCTTGTCTCCTTGTAAGGTGCGTGCAGTCACAGAGCACACCTATTGTTAACGTGCTTAACCAATAATGCGAGTCAATAGTACGAGTATTAAGTCATTAGTACAGAATCCATATTCACATCGTATACGATTCTCCGACGTGTATTAAATATGACGTATCGGTAGAGGAAGGACCAGCTTCAAAAAATATACATTATGAAGTAGCTTGGTAAATCCCATTTTTTTAATGGTTTAGGTTTAGCTTTGTGGTTACAATCTCACCTGATCTTATTTGACGATGTGGCCCAAGATGGTAAACACGCTATGCCTAGTGATAGACTAGGCTCTCAAGTGCAGCTGCTGGAACACACCTATATTCTGATGAAGACAAATACACTCGATGTTATATATTAGTATAACTTCTAACGCGCGTACATAAATATACACATCTACTTTTTCTTTTAATTGAAATGTTTTATCAATCATTTCGCTATAACAGCATTCATTATAATTATATTTTTATATGAATAAATCACAAAATAATATCTGATCGGCCAATTACAGGACAATAAACATAATTCATATTGTGATTTAATATATGTAATAAAATCATTTTGTATTCACCCCTAAACCGCTTCAAGCGAGTCTGTGATATGGAACTTAGTTGTTAGCGGTAAAGCCTACGGTGTACACCATAATTGGGCTTAACGCTACATTATCAGATCTGCAACTTTAACCAGTTAAAGGACCTTTGAGGATACGAACATTACCAACTATTTAACCGGTTGTTAAAAGTTTGTCATATTTGATCGCTCGATTTACATCGCAAAGCCTAAATCATGGAAAGTTTGCGCAGAAAATTGGTTAATTAATAAAACATTGTCCTCAATGTGCGGAAAGTTTCGCGAATAGTTTACATGAGGTGGCTGGCGAAGTTAAAGGAAACCGCACTGATAGTTGGAAGCGTTCGCTGAAACTTTCACTTCGAAATTAGAAAATCGCCCTGAAATAACTTTCGGTAATGAAATAATTTACATTGAAATTTCGATTTGTGTAATGACAATATTTTTTAATTAGTCTTATATTATTTAACTAGAATATATATATCCCATGCTGTTTGCAATCACTTTTTTTTCGAACTTACTATACTGTTAGCCATAAGCGCCCTCAAGCCTAAAACGGCTTTTACAGATTCACCCGGGCTTGGGGACGAGCGCTTAAGGCACTCAGCCGCGAAAGCAATGCAATTAGTTCCGAAGGTGCCAAAATGGCCGAACCTCGGCTAGGACTGTTGCAGCGATTGCAATTAAGTCGCGATCTGCTAATTCCCTATCATTCGATCTTAACTAACTATACATATATCTATCTCTATCCTCTGGGAGGAGGGGAAGAGATAAGTGAATATGTATTTAGTAATCTGTCAATTTTGTCTAGACTAACTAGCCTCAAAAAAAGGGTCCCTTTCAGAACCTATGTACCTGAATGCAGTGCATGTGTGTAATGCAGTCTAATGATTGTATGTTGGTAGCTAGCTAGTGAATGTGGTGTTACTATATCGCGCGAGCGGCCGCTTGACTCAAGGGTTCCATGCCGGAGGATCGGACCTAGGTTTGCAATCACAGCTGACGCTCTCATTTATACAAAGCTCTGAAAAGGAAAAAATAATCTACGTAATTATATAAGTTCAAAGTATACTGAGCCGAGAAACACTGGAAACGGTTTATTATAATAATTAACTAAATATGCCAAAATAAATGGTTTAAGTACCTACTAGTTATCATTCAGAATCACACAGTTTGTCCTAACAATATTTTAGGCGTTCCTAATTTATTTTTTAACTCATACATTATTTTCTAATAAGCCTTACGCATAATATTACCAATATTAGATATCTAGCACCTTCTCGTTTGTTGCCCCCTATTCCACGAGATGTTTAGAAAACGACGAGGACAGCGCAAATGAAAGCTTAAATTTCGCTCCTGTTTAGATTACAATGTCCAGATCGCAACTCCGTACAAGAGTTCAGATACAGATACAGGTATGACATACAATGGTTTTATGTTAGGTTTTATGGATAGGTGTTTATACAATATTAACATAAAATACTGTTAACCAAAATAACAAGGGAAATAAAAAAAAAAATCCATCTAATACTAAGTGCGTCATTAACTGGCATTATTGGCAATCATCTACTCAGGTGTCCAAACAAGCATATTGACCTATGAGTCGATAACCTCTTGAAGCCTATTATTTTACACATTCCAGTGAACGCTGTGATTGTACCTTCTAGTATCTTATTTGAAGCGTATCTTCAATAATGCTATATTTGATATTGTAATTTTTTGAATTTACAAAAACCGTTGCTGCTTTAATACCTTAAAGGTATATTAAGTGCTTGTAATATTTTGTAGTCGAATTTCTAAGTTTCACAAGAAATATATATATATATAGGTTTAATGTTACAATGATATTAACTCTACTGATAGGAAACATAGGATTCACTTTTTGGGATGATCGTAAATTTGATTCTTTTGTACTAGCTGTGCCTGCGACTCCTCTCGCATGGACATCATAATTACTGGTTAGTTTTTTTTTTTTATAAATAAAGAATCATTTTACATAAGTATGTTAATTATAAGATAAATATGAAAAAGCCAAATATGATTATTGTGAGCGATCCTTAGAAGATAGATATATGCTATCGCAAACTTTGTTGTAGGTCTTTTTTAGATCTATAATTATGTAGAACTTTTATTTGATATATCTCGTACGGTTTCGTCAGCGTAAGGCATTAAAGGGCCCCAGATGCGTTGTTTTTCCGAATTGATTCACAATTATCGTCACTGCTTATTTGGCACGTTACTTTAAGTATGTAACAAAATATATCCTATAACCTGGTCAGATGACATAGCTATAAATTAAAGGAAAAACCATGTAAATAGGATAAGTGGTTTTCACGTGAAAAGGACATAAACGCATATACAGACAGAGAGACGTTGAGTTTTATAATATGTATAGATGAGTGTTATGTACCTATAAAATTCAAGTGTATATTGAATGTGTTTGAATAATTAGCCCAAGCTATGCTTATTCTGGAATCATGACCTTATGAGAGATTGCCCTAAAATACTAATATTGTAAAAAGCACAAGGGAATGTTTTTTTTTTGTTTAATGGCGCTAATCTCTTAGTAATTAATCAGATTTGAAAAAGCTCTACGGATTTAATAGCCTATTTATTAAGGAAGGTTATACATTATATAACTTTCTGTGACGACTCTTAGAAGCGGAGCAGCACCCATGAACGTTAAGCAACCTGGCACACTGTAGTCAAGTACGGGAACTGAGAACAACAATAGGTTACACGGGTACGAAAACGTGCGGGGGAAATTTTGTCGAATAAATTTAACACGGGTGAAACCGTGGGGTACAGCTAGTATTATTATCAATTTTAAACATTCAAAACTTTAAATGATCTATTACCACTAAATAAGCTATTAATAGGCAAATTTATAAAGAAAAAGTAGAAGTTAAGGCGGTGCTTTAATTTTTAAATATACCGTAAAATGATATATTAATGGTTTGTTCCAGGAGTTTAATATCTTGACTTTTCCCTGCCAATATATTCTTGATAGTTTGATGTGTATTCGTGAAAACTTTGACAAGCTTAATTATGTCAAAGACCAGCACAGTTTTAATACTAGAAATACACATAAATTAGTCGTACCGTGTTTAGACTCGATTTTTAGGTAATAGTGTTAGGTTCTATAATAAGATCCCGACGCACATAACTGATTAGCCGATCGATGAGTTCAAGGACCATGTCAAGCAGGTTTTACTGTATGATAGTGATGTCTGGAAGTGACGCCCTCTCTGTGCAACCACTTAATTTTGAACATGATAATATGATTATTGACTGTAAATATTATGTATAAAGTGGGAAAACAATTATTAAAAAAAGATAAAACCCGATTAAGTTTCTTGACGGTTCTTCTCGATGACTGGGATGTTTTCCGAACCGGTATTAGTATAAATTGTTTGACGTTACAAGTGCCTTCTTAGGGCCTAAATTGAATAAAGCATTTTTTGATTTTGACTTTGGCTTGCCATGAAAGTTTTTTGCAAGTGCCTTGGACTTATAACTAAAACGTGATTCAAGTCAAGGTACATAATACATTTTGTAGGTACGAATATCAAAGTAACAAAGTGGACAATTTAATACAATACATGAATAGATATTCATGTATTGTATATAAAAATATGAGAGCATTATTTTGATATTGATTATGTCCGTGCTGCAAATCGTAATCATTATTATAATTACTTATGTGGTACGTAATCTAAATAAGTAGATTATATTTTGCATTCCAAAAATGTTAACTAGAAAACAAATTTTAGTACATTTTAAATACATAAACGTACCTGACCTCTCATATTTATAATGGCGATAAGCAATATCGTTTTTTTTTAAACGAGTTATTTGCTGAAGTCTTAACAGTTTTGGCTATAATCGACAATTATATTGCTGTTGTTAAGCTTTTGTCATCCCGTCCTTTCTGCAAACATCATTCTGTTAAGATTTTCGCTTTCGCATAACTTCATCCAATTTATACCCTCTGACAAAGGTCTTATCTTGAACGAGAAAAGCTTGTTTTAATGCCGTTAATTTAAAGCCAGTGTTTCTGTTACGTTTTCATTGTGTTTTGTGCGTTTAAGGGGGAGGGGGGGTTCAATAGCTATTGAAAATCGATTAGATCACAGGCTTTGTGTAAGACGAGACATCATTCGCTTCTATTATAAAAAGCGAACGAATTGATGACCTGAAAAATATCAAACTTATCGATATGATTTTCAGTTTTTTTTAATTATTAATTAGCGTTTTTTTCTAAAATATATTTTATAATATTCTTTATATATTTAGCGTTTTGGTCACAATCTCATCTTATGTCAAACAAAGATGTGACTCAAGATGATAGCACGCCAAGCCTAATGGGGGAACTGGCTCTCAAGTGCAGCTGCCGGAACACACCTATAGGTGCTTGGCGACAGATTTTCAACTTAAATGTAGCCTGGTAGGCGTTAGAAAATAACCTAACACAATTTTATGGTTTTATCAAGATGTTTATCTTTACCGAAAGCTCAGGCTCATTGTAGTGATTCGAACTCACGTTAATCGACGCGGTGTCACGCTACCACTGAGACATCATTGTGACTACTGTAAATATTACACTAATTTTTAGTAATAGTACAGTAATAGTAAGCTAGTCTATTGTATTGGAAATATGCTATGCAATACTGAAACATATTTTTTGTTTATCGATTCAATTGGTGGGCTTTCTTTAAGATGTAAGTAGAATCATTCTCAGATTAAGAATGTAAAAACAAATGAACGTGTACAATAAAACCAAGGAACAATTCTTCATAGATTTCCTGTTTATTAAGAAAGTGAATTCCGTATATTACGTACTTTATTTAGATTTTATACATTATATACCTTCAATGCCTCCGGAATACTGCATCATAGTTAAATTAAATTATGTAAAATTACCTTTTTTATTTCCATCGCTTGTTACAGACTTCATGATTGGCCATTTATTACATTACTCGACATTGACCTGTTAATTCACTAATAAACACATATTTTATAACACGCTCACGTGTGCTATCTTTGTAATTAATCAGTATAGCTTTCTAAATGTAACTTCGTGGTAAATAATTGTTTTTTATTTGTATATAACTAGCTGTGCCCGTGACATCGCTCGCGTTGACTACAGAATGCCGTCGGTCGACTGCATGCTCGAATCGCGCTACTTATACTCCAACTTACGGAGGTCGCCTGCCGGTTATTTCAAAGAGAAAAATGCTTATTATAGGTGATCCTTAGAAGATAGACATGTGCAATCGTTCACTTTTTGTAGGTCTTTTTAAGATCTATTTTACTCAACGTAACGATAGTTTACTCAACGTAAGCCATTTAAGCGCCACAAATGAGGCCTCGGCTGGATGTAACATAAATCATCCTTAACACAGAGTTGCAAAGACCGCGCTCCGCAGGTCACATGCGGCCCACTGTCAATGTATGCAGCCCGCCAAAATATTAAATTAAATAGCGAAAAATAAAAAAAATAGTGATGATTCCAAATATGCTGTTAAAATCATAGCTCTGTTCAGTTTACGCTCAACAGACTTATTAACTAAACGCAATGTCATACTTCGAATTAAAAAATATATTGTCATTAAATTACAACATTTAAATTTGATTCAGTTGTTTTTATTTATAGCTGCCCGCATTTAGCTTATCATCTGACCGATACTAGTACAATAAGTTTGTGCATCTCTGATTTAATATTTACGTACTAGAATGCGATAGGGTACATACTATGGTGATAATTAATCAATTCCAATTAGGTGTGAAATTAAAAGACTGGATTAGATACAACATTTCATGTGCATTCTTATTTAGTGATTTTGATACAACACCTTTGTAATCATGGAACCCTAGAAGATAAAATATTCTTTGCACATTGTCGGAAATCCACTTTTTGTTAGACATTACAGACAAATTACGGATAGACCCCTCGTAAAGGGGTGAACGACACGAAACAATGTATCTATAGTTTTATATTCACCACAATAATATGGAAATCTGATTGTGTTTACTGCCTCAGAATAAACTTTGGCTTTATTACGTTTGCTTTTGGATGTAATTTTTTACAAGTGACCATAAAAATAAAATTATGCGGATAAGATGAGTTGTATTGTGTAATATCGTTGAAATTTTATGACTCTAATAAGAGTTTAAATTAATGTTTAAGTTAATTACCGATTATGTGTTTGAAATAAAGATATTGATGATGGTGCAAATCTAACACAAATTTGAATAGGTCATTGTTAATGATAATAATATTTATATATATTTTATATATTAAAAAAAGGTTTTTTTTAATATATACGTAGGTATTAGGAATATTTTATATGCTCTTTTATTTGCCAAAATATCCACTTCGTCTTTTTAACTCGTATCTACCATTTCGGAGTAGCCTTCTTTAATTTACGCTATTCCCCTATCCTTTGCGACCTGTATCGATTTCAACCATACCGCGTCGTCGCGCCAATGCGTTTGTAGTCTACTTGCAGGGCGATACATATATGCCCACAATTTCTACCTAGTTCGTTTTCATGAATAAGTATAGTTCATTACAAGGTCTAATAATATTATAGTATATTACCATGACGCTGTACTCCCGATAACACACACGGTTCATGCTAGATTCTTTCTGCCAAACGTGTTAATGGCATAAGTCATCACTATTCACATAACATTATAGATATTATTTTAAAAACTCTTATTAGGATTAGTGAAGAAAAGTCTGAAATCGGAGGTTTGTTTTATTTAAAATGCTACAAATTACATAAACAACAAAACATGTGCACCGTTGCAGCCACGGGCGTAAATGACGACAATTCAACCGATTTATTGTATTACAATTAACGAAGCTGCAATTGTCGATACAGCCGCGATAAGCCGTGTACTGGATGTTTGTTATTTAAATTTATTGTTATGTTTTTTTTAACATAAGTTTAAAAAAAATCTCACTTAATAGTACCTTTTAGATATGTATATAACTAACTCATTTCTGTACTTAAGCTATATTATTCAAGTTAATTCAGATGAATTAAAACAAATTAATCATAATGATATAAAATATCATTAATATGTAAATATTGAGAATGGATTGATTTTCAACATATAACTTACTACATATTTAGCGGTCCTATAAAAACTAGATATGTAAATTCGATAAATGAACATACCCATCTAAAATCTAATAGAAAGACAGAACATCTTACAGCTTACAGACTCAAATGTTATTTAAACAAAGCCCGTATGACAAACGGTGTTATTCGAAGATTATCGTTTGAACATGACTAATGTCTTGTCGGGTTTCACAGGTCTGTCTTCTATATGTTAATTGTACAGAATGCTTCCAACACTAATTTACAACGGTGTTTACTTTACAAATTACAACATTACATTTACTGTTATTGAATAGAACTTTTCAAACATTCGCGATAATAAGTACGTTTGTTTGACTGTCAAATTAACATGGTAAAGATAGATGATTCACACGCGCTACGATGTCATTTCAGACGTACGATTCAATTTTTCATCCTGATGGGACTACGTAAACATGAAGCGAAGGGGGAAATATATTTTTAAGTTTCCGTTTGTTCGTCTCGTCTATGGTTTGCGTTAAATAAAACGTTGGTTCACAAGTTAGCGAGCTCCGTGAAGTTTCATCTCGTGGTAAAGTTTGTTGAGAATGAAACCAATGCTTCCTAGTAAAATTTAGTATTCTTTAAAGTATTATTCTACATGATACATAATATATTATTTGAACTCAATTTATACTAATATTATAAAGCTTAAGGGATAGCTTTTTTTGAACGCGCTAATCTCTGAAGCTGAGATAAAAAAAATGCAATGTTATAACCTTTTTTTTTTTTAAGTTTAAGTTTTTACGGCACCTCTAACGTTTCAGAGATCTTGTGCATTCTAAAATAAAGATAACTAGATAACAAGCTAGAACGCTAATCCTTCTGTGAGGAGTTACCCCAACAGCCCGATTCTATATTATTTTCAATTATTAAATTTACTTAATTTACCGAAAGTTTCCCTTCTCTTTTTCTTACGCTACGAAAGCTTCCCTTCTTTTTTATTTTGTCTTTCTCTAATTATTATGCTAAAGTGCTATAATACATAGTGTTCATAAAATACATTTTATAGCCTATTTATAGAGGAAGATTATAGGTTATACAACTTCACACTACGACTCTAAGGACCAGAGCAGTAACCATGAAAGTCTAGGATTTTGGAAAGCTGGAGGCAAGTGCGGGAAGTGAGAATAATGATAGGTTGCGGGTGAGTAGGCAGCGGCGCGGTAGACGTTTGGTAGCATAAATTTAACACAAATAAAACCGTGGGGCACAGCTAGTTAAAATATATTTACCGATTTATATTTTATAGTTTAACCATGATCTCCTCTCTAGTTAGGTTTGCCACATTATATATCCTTATATATAATTCTTCTGTAACTGTGGATGTGACTGAACTCCTCCTATCGATTTGGATGAATTTTTTTGTGTGCATGGGTCTTTGGATGGTTTAGATTCCAATTGGATCCGGTAGATGGCACTGTTTTAGGCAAGCCAACGATCGGGCAGGACAACTATAGCTTCACCCTAGAACTCTATCTTCTGATTCTTTATCTCTGTCGGAACCGTTAGTTAAATAATAAAATATTTTATGTGATTTATTGTAAAATATGTCTAATATGTACATATGTAGGTACGCCGTTTCAAATTATAATACTTATATTTGAAGAAAATTATATAGAATAAAAAAAACAGCTTTCATGTTAGTTCAACAGACTGTTGATAGATGGCGCCTTCTACGTGTTGTTATATTTTCATTAGGAATACAATATTTTAATATTTTTTATAAAAAAAAAAACGCTATTCTTAAATAATATTAGAGAAATGAATGCAATTCAATATGAATTTTTTAAATAACAGCGAGGTACATTAGCTATAAAATGATGTTTTAATCATTAATTTTGATGAAGAATTAACGGAGATAAAGCATTGCTGGGAAAAATACCTCAGAGAAATACTTAATATGAATGATATATGGTTACTTTGTAACCATCGATAACTGTTATACCTACAGTTGATTTGAAAATTTTAAATTATTTTGTAGATAAGTATATTGAAAATCTAATATTAGATAATGCGTTACACATATTTATTAAGATTAATAAAATGTATGTTAATTTATTTATTGCGTACTAGCTGTGCCCGCGGCTCCACTCGTGTGGACTACAGAATGCTGTCGGTCGAGCGCACGCGCGAATTGTGCTGCCCTGCAATGCATATTGTGGGTGATTCTTAGAAGATAGACATATGCTATCCGTGACGTTTTTGTATGTCTTTATAAGATCTATAATTAAGTAGTAAATTAATTTGATATATCTCTTATGGTTTATTCAGCGTAAGCCATTTAATCGCCCCAAAAACGACTTTTCTCCGAATTGATTCATCAAATCGTCACTGCTTATTTCGTACGTTACTTTATTTAATAAAATATCTTGTATAACCTGGCCAGACAATATAGTTATAAATTAAAAAAAGAACAATGTAAATTGGATAAGTTGTTTTACGCGTGAAAAGAACATAAACGGGCATAGACAGACAGAGAAACGTTGAGTTTTATAATACTCATATATTGAGAAATTGGGCTTATTTATTATATTTAGGCTTTTAACTTTTTGAATATAGGTACACTTAGATACTTATTATGGAGATTACTATGTAAACATTACTACAACACATCAATCATAGGATTATGTGAGAAACGAGTTCACTCAATAACCCCTTATAAGCACCTTTTTGAGAATAAATTTTATCAAAAAATCATGGGAAAATAAATCGAGTGTTCCCAAAATAGCCATGATTTGTGACCAACGAACTGTTAAGAATATCAGACAGTTACTATGTATCTATCTATTAAAATTTCTAAAAATCCATAGAATTGTGATTCGATAACAAATTTGGAAGCGGTGATGATTCAGACTTCAGTTGTAACGAATTTGGAATAATGATATGAATATTCAAAGTTTCTGTGCATATTGAGAATAAATATCGAAAAGATTCTAATTTGTTTTGGAATTTTCATATGTAATTCAGAAGGCCCGTTGAAGCTTTGAATCCTATAATGAGGTCGACTTTACGTTTGTACCCATTTGCACAAGCTTTTAAAACTCGCGTTGAAATAATCCAAAGAAGACCTCGCGTTAAAATACACTTTCTTCAAAACAGGTAAAAATAGCACTTTTTGTGATATCTAATTATTTTAACTGATCGCCCACTGCTGAGGCGGCTAGTTTGTTCAAATTAATTGCTTCTTATTACTAAATGTATAATAAACGAGGGTTATGTTACGATGAGGCTGATATATCATATACGAATTGCGTAAAAGCCTTTAAAAACTATAATAATATAACAAAGCGGAAGAGTTTTTTTTGTTTGTTTCGTTACGCTTATACGATAAGCTCTGGAACTACCAGTAGGATTCAAAAACATATTTTTATATATGATAGCCACATTCATGAGGAATAGTATAGGCTATTTAGCATCATTAGACTGCACCTTTAATGCAGTCTATCACCCGAATTGCTTTATCCGCGTGCGCTGGTGTAATGGTTATATGATGATGAATGATACGTAAATACAATGTTCTACAAAAATATTGCTCCTTCTTAGTACACCTAAAAAAAACGTAATACCATATGCCTATCTTTTATCGTAAGCCACACTAAGGTATTTTTTGACAAATATTTATTGAAAATTGATTTATGAGCAATATTATTAGGCATAGCAAGAATATTAATTCTTACGAACGAAAGTTACTTCATCATCAAGACAATTTTATAAAGAAGCATTGCATGTATAGTTTGGGAGATAATGGAAAATTAAAATAATGCAACACTCGGCTATGACTATAGGTGTGAGTCCTGACGCATAACTCTGGCCGCCCGTTAAAAATATTATCTATACTGAAGTATTATAAATCATCAATCAGCGACTTATAAATTATACGCGGGTAAAACCGCAGGGCACAGCTAGTTTAAAAATAAAATTACCGCACGTTGAAAATACGCCAGTCTAACGGGGCAATAAGAAAAATAACATGATGATACATCATGGATTGTCATTTTTTAACACCCACTTGGTTAGCCTGCACGTGATATAATAAGAAACATAATTTTAATGTGTTTGTTAACAAATTATTTTTATTTTTCTATCACAAAAGGTAACAGGAAAAACCAGCCAGTGGGTGGTCCATCGAATATATAGTAACACGTATAAAATACTGTATATTATATATTTATGCTTACTATAGTCCATATAACTATACCTACTAGGCATATAACCAGTTATTACCTATATGAACTCTTCCCGTGAGCGCTTTATCCAGACGATTATGTATAACACTTAAGTAACTCCGAAGTCCGTGGGATTATTACGTATGGATACTCAGAATGAAATGAAGTACAAATACATAAAATTCATTGTTTAATATTGTAATATTTCTTATATAAAAATGTATATTATACAATACACGTATGACAAAAATATGTGTTTTACCCTATATATGTAGTTAAAGTTAAATTTCTTTGAATTTTAACACTATACATGTTAGATTATTAAGTATGGTCCTTAACGTAACGTCACGTTAGATAAATTTTCCTTAATTCCGTTCCTCCGGCACGAGTCGCTCGCGCGATACAGTGATACTACATTCACTAGCTATTAACACACAAACATGACACTACACTTCATACATGCACAGCACTCAGGTACATAGATACTGTAAGAGAACTTCTTTTTGGCTAGTCAGTTTAAGACCAAATTAGCAGATTATAAGTACCTCCCATATGGTAGAAACATATATATATGTATGGTTAGATAGATTGAATTTTCGGTGTTAGTCAGTTCCCGACTTAATTGTAACTAAGGCAACAGCTCAAGCTGAGGTTCAGCCACTTTAGCACCCTTGAGCTTGTTATCCTGCGTTCGCGGCCGAGTGCCTTCAGGGGTTGAGTGCCTCAAAGCCCGGTGAAACTGTAAAAGCCTTCTGAGGCTTCAGGGTTAAACTAACGGTATAGTCAGATCAGAAAAAAGATAAAAATCCTTACCGTATTGCTGCCTATAAAGAAGTTATTCAAGCGAGTTTCAAATTCTACCAGTATATTACAATAAAATATATTGTTACTTAAAGTATTTCTGCCGTCGGTATTGTTTTGTAGGTGAAAGCGTCACAAAGGTGGACAGTCATCGATATTGTTAAATTGAAAAGCAACCATCGTTACTACGTGGAGTTAAAAAAAAAGGAAAAATGTTTGCAAAAAACGTTACACTGTGTAATATGAAAAAATTCTTGACAAAACTTTCTGGTGACTAGAAAGAATACTTTCATCGTTCATATTAAAGTGAACGCGTTAAGTTAAGCAGCATATGGTGTTCCAGAAACTATTTTGTAAGTATTTTATCCCATTCTCGCGAGTAGAGGCCTCGAGTAAAAAGTTTAGCCAAGTCGAAAACAACAGGTGTTGTCGGTAGTATTATGTTGGTAGCTTTTAAAGTTTTAATGTACCTATGTATTTATTTAAAGTATTATTAAGAACTTGTCAAATGTTTAAAGCTACTGTATATTCATAACGCAAAATGAATAATGATTGTCATCGATAGATTCTAAATTCATACATTTCTACTGTAAAGCTACAGCTTGCTTTGCTGTTTTCTGGATGAGCTTTATGTGGGTTAACTTAACAACGGCTACTCCCTACTCTTTTTATGTGCATTGCATGTGTCCCACGTTATTCGTGATGTCATACTTTTTAGTCTGTTGTAAAAACAGGTGTCTTATTATAAATTTCACCTGCTTCATAGTCGTGTGTGTTTATGTGCGTGTATGAATTTTTACAATCGATATTGATTATATTGAAAAGACTGCAACAGAGACATTTGATAGGATAAATTAAATTACAAGCGATTGCCAAATTTGTCCTGATCAGACAAATAGACAGAAAAAAAAACAGTAAATAAAATAAAATAAAAAGCATGTAAGATAGCTCTGTATTGGTTACTCTTCATATCAAATTAATGATAGCTGTGTAATCGTTGAGATGTTAAGTTTTTGTGGTTGATTATACACAGATTGCAATGACACTTAAAATCCAGTGAATTGCCTGCCTGTTCACTACTTCCTGATAATTCAAAATTAAATAAATTATAACTTATACAGTCAAATTATTTGTAAGCCTTGTGTGTCAGAAATAAACTAATTATTCAACTTTAAACAGACTATGTGTATTCCAAAAACTGTAAATTAAAATTACTGGAGATTAAACAAACTTATTTTAGTTAAAACTTAAATGTCTCGCCACAAGGGATTCATGCTAGTCAGCTTTATTAAATGAGAACCATTAAAATACATAGGTATACCACGCAATCACCGTAAAGCTATATCAGTAAGTTTGTAATTAACGCTCAATACACGCGCACGGGTAATTCAACGGTGTATGCACCCTTGATAATAAGAGATGAAGTTTCTTTAGACGCCGGGGCGGGCGGCGGCGCGGGGCGTGTGGCGTTGTGGGGCGGAGTTACAAAGCGTCGCTCAGTCAGTGGGCAGACACTGCCTGAGCTATACGCTCGTTGTAGCTGTACTACCCGCTTTCATGCCACGCGACTCGCGATGTACCTTCCAACACGTGAATATTTATGACGCGATCAGATCCATTCCCTTATAAATGGCACTGCCTTCGATGCATCATCGTAACTCGTGTGTGAACGTAAAATGCCAATAAAAGGAACTATCGCGAAAAAACTTGAAATACGAACTTTTCATCGTATAGTTGTGTGTGTGTTGTTCTACTGTCATGCCGTCGAGAAGACTACTGCGGTCGAAATGCCGCACGAATGTGCATACCGCAGTTCCGAGACGGAAACGTCGGAGAACGCGGTACTTTTCTGCAAAATCCGAACGATAAGCAGTTTAGATCACTTGTTACAAAACATAAGTCGCATGCACTTCGATGAAATTATATCATTACATGTACAATGTAGCGAGATACTGTTTTTTGAAAGCACGCTGATTGCTCACACAGATAAGACTACAGGGAAACATACAAATCTTGCAAAACTACGGGACCTTTTCATCGATAAGTGTAAGCTACGGCAGATACCAGCACGTGCTTTCGAGAATTTTAAAGATTTGAAACGATTGCACGTGACAACTCACAACAGTGAATGGTCTGCGATGACAATGGAACTGCACGAACTGGCCTTCTCGGGCTTGAATGAGTTAACTGAACTCGATCTTAGTGATAACAACATTTGGAGCACAAAAATGGAAACTTTTTGTTCACTGTACAGTTTGAAAACTTTAAACCTCACAAATAATCACTTGCAAAATATAAAAACGATTGGATTTTCTGATACCTTAAGAGAGCAAAACTTAAGCGTAAGAAGTTGTAACTTAGTCATAGAAAATTTAGATATGTCTCATAATGATTTGATTGTTGTAACTGATAACAGTTTATCAAAATTACGTTCGTTATCTAAACTTTTGCTGCAAAATAATGCGATATCTACCTTAGAAGACGGTGCCTTTGAAGGATTAATGAGTTTACAAATTTTGAATTTATCTAGTAATTTTATGAATACACTTCCGCCTGAAATTTTTTTGAATACTAAATCCTTGAAAGAAATTCACGTAAGTAATAATACTATAAATACATTGCCACCGGGGCTTTTTGAAGGTTTAGATCAATTGCAAATATTAGACCTTTCTCATAATGAACTTACTAGTCAGTGGATAAATAAGAGTACATTTGTAGGTTTATTAAGATTGGTAATACTTAATCTTTCTTATAATAGAATTACTAAAATAGACCGTTTCTTATTTCACGATTTGTATAGTTTGCAGAAATTAAATTTAGAACATAATGATATAACTGCAATCGATAAACACGCTTTTAGTGAATTAAGAAATTTGCATTCGCTGACACTCTCAAACAACAAACTTGTACACATTAATACACACCTGTTCACAGACTTGCATGTGTTGCATGAACTTTTTATTGATAACAATAAAATCAAACATATTGAAGACAATGCTTTTAATAATATGACCGCTATAGAAGATTTGGGTTTGAATGACAACTTTTTATCGTCTATACCTGATTCTATTCGCAAACTTCGGTCTCTGAGGTCACTGGACATCGGAAACAACAATATAACCCATCTAAACCGGGAAAACTTTCGTGGTCTCTCAGAACTTTTCGGCTTACGCCTAGTGGATAACAAAGTTACATATTTAAATGAAGATACTTTTGAGCATTTACCTCAATTGCAGGTTCTTAATTTAGCATCAAACAAAATAAAACATGTTGCCCCGGACTGTTTTCGTAAAAATGTCAATTTAAAACTATTGCGCATGGACGGTAATGAAATAGTAAAATTTGAAGGAATATTCAATAATTTAAATAGTTTAGTTTGGCTTAATATATCAGCAAATAAAATAACGTTTTTTGACTTTCAAAGTTTTCCAGATAGTTTAGAATGGTTGGATTTGCATAATAATTACATTGAAAACTTTCTCAATGATGATATGCATTCTAATGTGAACATCAAATTATTAGATTTAAGCTACAATAACCTATCACAGATCACTGTCACTTCAATACCAAAATCTGTTGAAAAACTTTATTTGAATGACAACAACATAGAAAACATTCAAGTCGGTTCCTTTTCTAAACTACAAAGATTATTAACTGTGACATTAAATAATAACAAACTAGTGCAGCTTGACATGAATTCGTTTAGGTTAGATCAAATAGATGAAGATAGTGACTTACCTGAGTTCTTTATAAGCGGAAATCCATTTGTTTGTGACTGTTCAATGGAATGGATTCAACGCATTAATTATTTGAGTCATAGTCGACAATACCCGCGCGTGTTAGATTTAGATAAAGCTTTGTGTACTCTGGTACACTCGCGTGCTAAAGAGAAAAAGTTGATAATAGACATGTCACCATCTGACTTTCTATGTCCTTACGAAAGTCATTGTTTTGCCCTGTGTCATTGTTGTGACTTTGTTGCTTGTGATTGTGAAATGATTTGTCCAAATAATTGTAGATGCTATCACGATATTACTTGGAATGCAAACGTTGTTGATTGTTCGAATGCTGGGTATACAGAAGTACCCGAACGCATTCCAATGGACGCAACTGAAATTTATTTAGATGGAAATGATATAAGTTATTTGGGAAATCACGTTTTTATAGGAAAAAAGAAACTTCAAGTACTTTATTTGAACAATACAAAGTTACAAGAAGTGAATAATCAAACTTTTAAAGGTGTTGATTCTTTAAGAGTATTACATTTGGAAAACAACAAATTAGTTGAGTTAAAAGGGGATGAATTTTTACATTTAAATAATTTGAATGAGTTATATTTAGATCATAACGCTATAACTCATGTAGCAAATAATACTTTTTCGTCGTTAAAATCTCTTTCAGTTCTGAGAATTGACGAAAACAAACTCGTAAATTTCTTTCCTTGGAAATTATTAGCTTCATCTTCGAAAAGCTTAGCTCATGTATCTATCGAGGGTAACCAATATTCTTGTGACTGTAAAAGTATTGCCGAATTAGATTCTTGGTTGAGAAGAGATCCGGGTGACCCCGAAAAAATGTTATGCACAGATTCAGAAGGCAAACCTACGAAAATAACAATTGCTTCAGTTTTAAGTCATTGTAAAGAATATATGGGTTCTTTAGATGATCCTACAGTATCTAGAAATGAAATAGTATCTAAATCTATATTTCTTCCTGATAATTACTTTGCTATTATATGTGGAGTAATTATTATACTTGTAGTTATTTGTTTGATAGGTGCTATCTTCTACGCTTTTAGGTATGAAGTTAGTGACTGGTTATATACAAAGTATGGAATGCCCCTGTTCAAAGAACAGTCCTGCCCTAATGTCGACCATGTTTTGGAAGGGAACCCAAATCACATGTATGATTATTACGTGATATGCAATACCAAAGACACAAACTTTGTATATAATAATATTATGACAGAAATCGAATTCAGAAAAATGACTTTAAAAAAAATATCTGCTAGTGAAGCGTCACTTAATATACTTACTTTAGACGGTTTTTCTAAATCATCAAAATTATCTAAACGTTTACTAATAGTTCTCACGGCAAATTTTATTTGTAACGATTTGTGCGATATACACTTTAAGAATATATTTTATAGTTATTTAAAATCATTAAATCGTAGCGATATGAACAAGGTAATATTTATCACAGTTGTAGAAAACAGTCAAATAAACGACGAATTGTGTATAATATTAGATAAGTTTAAAAATATGTCGTGGAATGACCCGCATTTTTGGGATAAATTCATCGTCCTGCTCAACTCAACCGACACTATTATAACCGTAAAAGGTTCCGAGAAAAATGTATTCAAGAAATCGTTACGTCAGACCCCAACTTTGAGATATACTACAATGCCGGTTTCAAACGATACTTGCTCAAAGCAGAACTTTACGAATTCTTTACAGTATTGTAAAAGAAATGACGGTGAATCGTCTCAAAATGAAAGTTCACCTTCCTCCGACAACAACACGTATGGAGAAGTGAACAATTCTAACAATAGCTATATGTCGATCGACAATAGATCTTGTCCACGTTTTAATTATGACCTAAGGCTGTCTCCAAGCAGCGGTCACGTATATTCTAGAGTAGAAGATATTTCGCCAACTGTACCGCGTTCGATAACAGGAAACACGTCTAATAAAGGACGTACGTACTTTGTTTGAACAACCTTGTTAGTCAGTTCTATTTCATGTTAATTACTTTTTATTTTTACTTTTCAATCAACTACAATGTTCATATTACACATACTATGTAAATATATTGTTGTTATAATAAATTTAAGGTTTTGTCAATTTTCACATACGTAATTATAAGCCATACGGAAAGGTTATAATTGAAAATATGAAACCAATTCAATAAGGCGATTAATTAAAGCGAAAATGTTATTTTTTGTATGAAATATGTTTTAAAAATATAATAATTTTCAAAAATCAAGTCACTGTAACGCAACACCATATAGATTAAGAAAGTTAGATTTTACCTATCTTTGTTTATATTAATATGACGTACTATAATTTTCTTGAATAGTATAATTATATCACGCTATGATGGCCGTTTTGACACATTACAATAGTGACGTGAATAGTCAACGCAGTTACGAAAAAAAAAAAACAAATGTGAGTGATATCTGTAAGTTTTTGGATTTATAACTATTATTGCAAGTACTCGTAGTAGCTGATTAAAAAGTTTAAATAAATAAGATATTTTTCCAGTTTTTTTTTAAAGCAAACTGAGTTTTTTTTTTTTTTTTAAAGCAATTCGAAACTTTTTTTTTTGCATTGAACATTGACGCGAATTTGCCGGAGGCAGTAGGTGTGCTGGTCAGCGATCCTATATGCAACGATCGTATTAGATTAAAAATTTTATAATATCGAATTTTGATAAACATAAATGCCGAGTTGAATGTTAAATAAGTACACTAATATTATAATCCGTTAAGGATTCTGTCTAATGGCGCTATTTTTTGTTTCTAAAAACGTGGGAAGATTTGTTCGCGGGACCATATTATATAGTTAAATCATAATATACATAGTTTAGAATTGCATGCTAAAATTTTTTGACTGACTGCACGTCACTATTGAATATAAAGAACAACAATTTGCTCCTTCAAAATTTATACGAAACTTTATGAGAGAACAAAGTTGAAAACAGCCAACATGGCACGCTTAATAATATAATAATTGTTGCCTATTCGTCTAGGGATGATGTACTTTGTATTACCCATATTAATTTCATAACTGTACTGGAATTAATTATAAGATTTTATATGGATGTATAGTAACACGAAAATAATTTTATATTTCTGCTTTGAATAATTAATTATGTTCATAATAATAGAATTATTTATACGATTATTATTATAACGAATCTATTGTTTTAAACATGCTACTTTTTATTTACTTTTTTGTTATCTGCTTCATGGCAGTTTTGTGTGTATTAAATGCTTATTAATAAATATGAAAAAAAATGTATATATTATATCACTATATTATATATTTGCGATGTTATCGTTTATCAGCATAATAAAAATGTATTGCTTGAGTATCTATTTAAAAATAATTAAGCTAAATCGTGATATTAGATTTAATAATTATAAACTTGAAAATAAATGTAATTTTTGGATTGTAATTATTAGTCTGTAATGAAATTGTTTTGTATAAAAAAATGTACAAAGATATCTTGGAAACGTAATAAATTATACCGACGTTTTGATACTTTTTCTGTCTTTTATTTTATCAAAGCTCTCTAAAGAGACCCTCTTGTGTAAATTCAATTACGTAAAATAAATATCCATAATTTAATTAAAACATCTCTTTAATTATTTTACCGTATTGCTTAGATACTCATCTGCTGTTAAATTCTATATATTATTTAGAATCAAATGTGATTTATTTTATAAGCAACATAATGAAATACTTTATGGAGTAGAGAGACAACAAATAATTTATTTATATATTTAAAATTACCATTTCTTTTGTCCTTAACAGTAAAAGATATTTTAGATAAATAAGAATATCTATATGTATAATATAATCTTACTAGTTAATCGGTGTGTATATTTCGCAAATTATAGAATAAAAACAATCTAACTAACAGACCAAGCTCTGTGAAGCTGTAAAAGCCGCAAAGGCTCCTGGGCTTATAAGGCTAACAGAATAGACATATACAAAAAACTAACAGCTGTCACGTTAGATAAAAAAATTGTTAATAGATGTCGCTCTTCATTAGCATCAACAGATGGCATTCTTAATTATTATTTTTTATATTTTTTTAACTAAACATAATTTTTAAACTATTTGTCTTGTCTATAGAGGGGAACATAGGCCTTAAAATGATGTTTAAATCATTAATTTTGATGAAAAATTAGCGTATTTTGGAGTTGCCAGGAAAAAACATCTTTCATAAATAAAGCATATGATAGATCCTTACATATTTTAACATTGATCCTACTTTGAAACTTTTTGATTGTATTGTATTTTTTAAATAAATACACTACACTCAACTGTTCTGGTGACCAGATTATAAATAGATTCTTATTATAGTGGAAGAATCTCTTATCAGAATTTATGGGAATATGGCTTTGGAAATTAGACAAATAAACCAAGTAGGTTTATAATTCATAGTCATGAATAAAGTATATACATCTAAAAACAATAATAAGCTGATTAAAAAACTTAATATAAAAAATATTGCAACTTATTACAATAAAACCACAAAATATTAATATTTTCTAGATGTGATAGAAGCGAAAGAGCTTTAATAACGGGAGAAATAACGCTCCATTCTTTCTTACTACTTACACCTGATAGTGTGAGATAAAATGATTTAAGGTAGAACTAGGAGGTTTGTATAATTTCAAAGGTATTTCGAATAGGTCTGGGATAACCTTAATTCGATATGCGTTTGGTGCAATGCACATTTAGCACGGCTCTGTGATTGAACTGAGTAACCGAATTTTGGTGAAATTGATTCAACCGATCGCGTGATACTGTTATTGTCTGATCATACTATTGGGGCTTAATAAGTGGAATTAATTGTTTATTAGGGTTTAAAAAAAATATGTGTCATTTTTAAATTTATACAGATTTGCATTAACCCATAGATACATTCGATGTTAAGGGACGTTGTGAAACCTCGAAAATGGACTGGCTCTTAAATCCTGGTCTCGAAATGCACCTTTCATACAAATTTCTTTGGAGATATCTCTCTACTTGGGGCAGTCCGATTGGTTGAATATCTCCGTCCTGCAGAAGATCGCAACCAAATAACCTTGTGTTGTGTTCCTGCGGTGAGTAGGGTTTCCAGAGCTCCTTGGATTATGGGTTCAAGGTCGGCAACGCGCTAATTAATAGTTATGGTATTTTAAGCATACATAGGTTATGGCAGCCGCTTACCATCAGGTGAGTCGTACCTATGCTTGTTTGCCACCTTAGTAGTATAAAAAACACCAATAGGTGCTCGGCGACAGATTTACAACTCTATAGTGGTAGCCAAGCACGGACAGACAACAAGATTTCTTTATAAATGTAAGTATAATGTATTAACACTCGAGGCTTTTGTTTGCGGTTTCTCGTAAAAATTCATAGATACATATTTAAATAATTTGATGAAGCTAGTTTTAACTACACTTTGAAGGTTTTTTTTTATTTTTATATAGTTTTATCGTTATTTAGAATTGCTTGTTAAGCCTTTTTAAAATATATTACATATAATAAAGTGTACCTACGGTGTAAAGCGCAATCTATTTCTATTACATATTAAAATTATTTTAGTTCATTCATTAAACCAACTCAAGGTTTTAAATTCAACTATTACTAATAATGGAGTTACCCAATTCGAAGAGAAAAGTTTAGGATATAATTTATTATTAAGCCCTATTTCTAGTTGGTGGACAAATACCAATAAAATACAAAGTCTCACGACTAAATACAGAATTATTGATCGGTGTAAGACGTCGATGATTTACGACCCTGCAGACCGCAACTACTCAAAAATCATTATCTTGATATAGTAAAATATTATGGGGACTAATTATGATCATGACCTATACATGTTTGAGTATATTTACACCTATATTCCTGGGCGTAATACTCGTAGCCATTGAAAAAATTTAAGAAGATTAGGATCTAGGTTGGTGTCACGTACGAGTCTAAAGAAGACAAATTATTTGATATTACATATATAATATATTACAATAGTATATGATATTATTAAAACATAATATGCCTATATAATTACGTGTACATACTGATAAATTAAAATAAATAACTAAAGGTTCTACGTATAAATGAACAACAAGTAAGTAAATAAAAAATACTACTAGAAGTGGATGCCATCCAACACGCCGCCAGAAGGAAACATACTACCCAGAAGGCTAGGTCCGATCCATCGGTATGGATCCCTTGAGCCAAGCAGCCGCTCGCGCGATACAGTGACTCTACATTCACTAGCTATCACAGACCCACATGACACTGCATTATACACACATACACGCCACATAGGTACATAGCCTAACAGTATAGTCAGTTCGAAGAAAAAAAAAAGGCTGGCCGTATTGCCTTGTTGAATGCTTGTCCGCTGACCGAGGTATTGGCCAGCCACGAGACGCGTTGACCAGTGGATTCGTGCGTTCCTTGAAAAGGTTGCGCGCACTTAGATCCCGCTAATAATCAACTATTTAATTATTTATAATTATTAATTATATACACACGTATGTATTAAAGTATTAATGTCCGTAATATAATTTAAAAAAAAACTATGTTGTGAAGAAAAGTTATACTTAACTATATAATTATGTATTTTAATTAATACATAAATAACAACATTTTTCATAATAAAAATGCCTAATTACTTTGGTGTTATGAAGTAATGTCCAAAGTTCTTAAAACTACAATGATTTACTTATGTCTAGAGTTGAGTATTGATATATTTTATTTAGTATATTAATATTATGGTATGTATTATAATCTGTACTTATAATAAAACGGTAAATAGTCGAAATCTGTAAAATAAGGATATTCGCTAAAAAAAATAAACGGGGGTGACGGGGCTTAAAATCATAAACGGAAAACATTTCAACCTTTTTTGAAATTTTTCTCTGTTTGTCTATTAGTTCTTACGCCTATCACGCAAAACAAATGGACCGAATTTGATAAAATTTGCTATGATTGTAGTTTATAGTCTGGAGGTACATATAGGATGCATTTTTACACGTATGGATATTTTGTATGGTCTATAAATTGCGTTTAAGTTATGTACATACAAAATGTATGTATATGGCATACTGTAATTTATTTAATATATTTACTGAAATAAAGGGAAAAGATACGAAATTAATCCAAGTTATTTTAATTTCCTGTAATTTTCCATAAACCAATACATGACAACGTCTGTATTCCTAGATTCCTAGATGGCGGTATACGGCTTGATTATTCCCCATTAAAATTATCACAAAATTGGCTTGATATTTATTTCTACACAAGTAAATTTTTACTGTAAGTACGTGTATTAATAATTTAAGACTAGGCTCATTCTTTTTGCAGATTTTAATATTATATTTAATTCGTAGAATTAGTAAGAATACTTATATCTGTTAGTTATTTATTTTACAGTTCGATCTATTACGATCTAAACTTCTACGATAGATGTCGTTGCTATCGAGATTTTGATTAAATTACACTAAGCATACATACAATAATGCGTTATTATTTACTGGATATTAACGGTTCATAAAGTTATTAAGTAAACTTAGCTTTTCTTAAAGGATTGAAAAACTTTAAATTTTTGTATTGAACACAACTCCTATGTCGTTTGGGTATTCTCAAAGCTGTGATGATGAAATACCGTCAGGTGAGATTGAGGTGACGTGAGGTTTCTGTTGTTAGTTGCTATTTTTCATATACGAAATATACCACGCGGACGAAGTAACAGGCACAGCTAGTATAACATATATTTAGTATACTTTTTATAAATACATATATGGCTTAATTATAAATGTAATTCTGACAAACAAGAACATCGAATGTGACGTCTCGATTAAGTATTTTTCTGTTTTTTTTGTCCTTTACTAACATTAAGTGAGTTCACTACATCAAAGCGGATTTTGTTGTAATTATGAAAACGTTACTGACTCATTAAACATTGGTCCATTATCATTTTTATATTTTACAAACTTAAATACACTAACATAATATAAATAATCAGTTTCATATACGGAAAATACTAAAATAATAAAGCTCAATATATTTTTTGTTTGTACGCGCTAATCTCTGGAACTACCAGTGAGATTTGTAAAACTCATTTTGCATTTTATGCTATTTATTGAGAAAGTATAGTCTATATAACTTCACGCTATAACCCTAAGAAGCAGAGCAGTACTCATGAACGTCAAGTAATCTGAAGTTATAAGCAAGTAGGGGAAGTCTGACACAATAGACAAGACGTGCTCGTTGGCGTCGTCGCGGATGCGGAAGAGAGTTGACCGATTCATTTAATAAGACTGAAACCGTTAGGTACATAGTTTAATATATCTACCTTTTATTCTGTAGTTTGTCTTACAAAGTATCTGCTCTATCTATGTGACAATAAAATTAACAATGAGTATTTATTGTAAATATTCTACTTTTAAATATAAATAACTTAATGAGTTTATACACTTAATCAAATGTAATAAATATTAATTAGTACTCTGATTATAAGGAATAATAACATTGACATTGTCTTATCAGTGGGAGTAACGATAATAAAAGAATTGTACCTATGAATAAATCTGGCCCTTTATTATGTCAACAAGATAAAATCGTAAATTCAGAGAAATTCATGACATTATCATTTTAACTAATAACTTTGCCCGCGGTTTTATTCTAATCAATAATTCCACCTTCAAACATACAAACTTTGCCTCTTTATACATAAATTTTAGATAAATTTATAGGATTTATTGCTTTATAAAATTAAATGCTGTCTTAATAATAAAGTAGATTAATAAATAATAAAAAAGTTTCTCATAAGGTTAAGGCTATTGAATATTCGATATAATAATCTGGCTGGAATAATTTAATTTATGAAAATAAGAGTAGGCATATTAAAAAAACAATTAGAATTAAAGTATTTATATACAATTGTATTGTTATATATTATTAACTTGAACTAAAAAAAACTTTAATTTAAAATTAAATTATACTAATGGAGTAAACATTGATCTTATTGGAAACTGTTAGAACTGTAAGTGTATAATAATAATATATATATAATTTATATCAGCTGTATCTATAATTTTATAACTACACACACTTTCACGTTAACGCACTAAGAGACGGAGACAAAAAATGTTAGCCTTTTTAAACCAGCGTTACATTTTTCCTAACCTTGCACTTCTTATTTATCTTTTTTCTCCTTAAAAAAGTCACCTAAAATATTCCTAATAATTCAACACAAATAGAGATGAATTAAATAAGCATAAAAATAGGTACGTGAAAAGATGAAAATACGATTTCTATATATGCTTGAAAATTTGTTAAAATTTTAATAGCTCCTTTTATTGTTCCACAACAATGTCTAAATATACACAATAGTTTAAAGATGCTATTATGTTCAGGGGGAACATAAAATTATCTGGTTTATTGTTAGTACCGTCACAGAAACAATCCACAACCGCGACTCGCGACACTAATAGCTTGCGGAGTTTCATATATAGCTTTATCTACAACATGATTTTTAGTTATCTCATATTTTTTCGCTTTTTTGTTTAATGTTGTAACAATAGTTAAAATATGTTTAAAAAAACTTAACTAATTTGTGTATCTTGATATAGGTAAATAAAATTTTATTGTTAAAAATCAAAGTTATTTTTCTGGCAGGGAATTATGCAAAGCCTTAGGAAATGTCAGACGATTAATTTAGGCATGAAAAACGATAAAAAACCGGCTGGATGTAGTATAAAAATCCTATTATTTTAAAATAAAATATCAGATAGATAAATACAATATTATAATCGAACTAGCTGTGCTCGCGGTTTCGCGCGCGTTTATTACCTACGCAGTAATTTCTTTGTAAAGTATTTTTATTTTTACTCGTGATTTGTGGAGAGTATTTTCATAGTTTTTAAAGCCAATAATTTGAGGAATGATATTACTTTCCGTGTATAACATTTCATTAAAATCGGTCAAGGTGTATTTGATATAAATGTAGGCAGATTTTTTTATGTCTTATTCGTCCTTTATAACAGACGTCTATCAGGACATTTGGCAATATAGATAATATGAAAAATAATTTTAGTTACTTAACACATTATGAGTTATGAACATCCCAAATAATGATTTTGTATAGAAATATAAGCTTACACATAATTAGTAATAACTGGTATATTATCAAGACTTGCATTTTTCTATATAAATAAAATGATTGAGGTTATGTCGTTGTGCGCGCATCACGCAAAAACTGCGGGATACATTTTTTTTTTGCTTTACATTTTTATACCTGGTCCTTATTAGAGAAAAGATATTTATTTTAATGTCCTCATTCAATAGAAAGTTATTAAAGTTTTAAGAAACTACGATTTTTATAAACACTGCACGTTCTTCTTTCGTCTATACGAGCGGAGCCGCGGGCTCAGCTAGTTTTAAATAATTTTGAATTGAAGACTATAATAATTGTATAAAAGATTGCAAACAAGTTAAATTATTAATAGCGACAAGACCCATATGATTAATATATACTTATTTTAATACACATGTATAAAAACATATATACGTTAACACAATGATTACTTTCTATTTTATTTGAATCGGTGCAGATGAAAAGCAGAGAATTAGAAGGTAATAATTTCACAATCTCTTTTTAATAAAACATTTCAGAATACTCCTCAGTCAGACGTGTATTTATCATTCAGCCCACTATAATAATCCATTGACACTACCCGTTCGTCGTATCGATGAAACAATAGACAAATGAACGGTCCGTCCTATGTTTTGACTCTATAATTTTCCTACAAACATGATCCGACTATTTTTGTCAACACACTATGAGCTCTCTATGCATGTTTTCATCGCTAAATCATAACACCGTTGATTATTCTATTGTTTTATAAAGTGGTACATTTCATTGTGTTACTAATATTCAAGTAAGATGTACAATACTGGATACCTAGATGTATGGAGTTATCATGTGATTATTTTTAACCCGAACGCAAACTTAGCCGTAAACTTTGTATCTGTGTGTCTATCTAGGGCGTCTATGGATCTAGGTTTTTTGTTTGAAATGTGACTTGATAGAGAATATTCTTAGCTATGATTTAAGAAAATCTGTTCCGTCGTTAGCATCTTTTAGCATCCGTTAGCATCTTTTAGCATCCGCTAGCATCTTTTTAGCATCCGTTAGCATCTTCCACAGGATTGACTGAATAGAAATTTGGTATTATGTTACTTCAATTATATTAGAAAAACATTATAACCTGATGCTGCAGTATCATCTGGAATCTGTAGAATACGTAACTCCTCACCAACTTACAGCAGAGAGATCGTTTTTGGGCTCATTGGAATTATCTCATTGAATAGTATACTTGTGTCGTAGGTTTTTTTTTGTTTTCACATTGACATAACTGTAATATCGAAACCCGGCACGCGTGGTTCTGTTGTGAAAAGGAGAGGAGGGAATTAGATTGAATAGCTCTTCAGAACACTCATCATGATACAGACGGTAGAACACACTTAGCGAGGCGATGTTCCTGTGAAGCTGAAGTGGCTCGATGCAATGGGTAACGTCTGCATCATTAACAATGCGAACAGCCCGTCTCTGCAACCTGTCCAGGGCATCAAGGAGGTACTTTGCGGATCCATCCTGGAATTGCGAACAGTATTCCATACACGGCCAAACTTGTGCCTTATAAAGAAGGTACAGTTGACTAGCCGTGTAAAATTGTCACACCCTGTTCAGGATTCCTAGTCTACGGTTTCTTAAATTTTAAATTTATGTTGTTTTTAATTAGAACGACGAAATAACGCCACTGTACTCTGAAAATAGGTACAGTATAATTCAGAAACAAGCCCGACCACCGAGGGATTTCCAACTGACAACGTGTCCCAACCTTTTTATGATATTAGGTCTTCAAACAAGACGTTTAGAGGCAATTTATCAGGCCGACTTGACATCAACGATTACCGATTAAATCTATGCCAACGACGGTCGCTGCTCTTTGTGGACCGTGTCGTACTTACCGTAGGTTGCTGTACAATTATTATGCCAAGAAAAAAAATCGACAATCCATCGCCAGGCACCACTGTCTCATGTCAGCATGAATACCTAAATGTCTCTTCATGTTACGTTTTATGGGCTCGATGTTAGCAAGGAGGAAACTCGGTGATCGAAAGGCGGTTCCATATTTTAATTCGTCTTTGTATTTTTAATGCATATATATAAGTTATGTCTTTATTAATAAACAGTATAACATAGCAAAAGCTTCAAGGAAAACAGTATGTGATATTCAACTTTATTATTGAATACACAAGCTGTGCCCCACGGTTTCAACCGTGTTAAATGTATATGACTAACTCTCCACCGGCACGAGGCCGGTGCCAACGCACCTGTGTAGTGTAGTGACGTTACCTACTGCTTCTCTCCTTAGATTTTATAGCGTAAAGTAGCATAGCATATAATTTTTCTCAGTAATTAGGCTATAAATAGTATGTTTTTTTTTTAAATCCGATAGAAAGTTTCAGAGATTAACGCGTTCAAAAAAAATCTTGAAATTTATTTATTAGTGTAGAAAAGTCATTCTTAAACTCAAATTAAAATCATCAACAAAAATCATATTAACACAGATCAATTTATGTATTTTTTTTCACTATCTTCTAATCCTTACGCTTATCAGAAAACTATACAGTTTAGGTACAGAATTCTAATACAAGGCAGTACGAGCGTCCAATTTACGCCTGCAATTAACACTTAACATAATATATTGCTTACTGTATTGCCTATCGTGTGAACTAATACCACTATACAATTTACATAGGCTTGTTTGATCACTCCTGGTTAAGGTCCAAATAACAATAATGACAGATATAGCTCCTGTTTATATATAATTTTATATGATCAATTAACTTAATTATTTTTGAGCGAGTTTAGTTGAACTCAAATCTTCTTTTATGATATCATTATCTCTAGTTAATTCTGAAAATGTTGAGAGATATTCTTGTCCTCTAAAAGATCAAAGCGGTTATTTCAATTTAATCACAATTAGACCGATATCTGCAACTTGAAAATTTAATTAATATAAATTTGACAAAAAAAAGTGAAATAAATGTAACATTAAAAAATATAAAACATTTTTTTTTAATAATCAAGTGAGTTTATTAAATTAAAATAAACAGATACCTAATTCAACAGATTTACATTGGCTTGCGTTTTTTACAATTCGGCAGTTTATTTTTTATGAAATAACTATAAAGAAGGTGTTCAGACAAGTAAAACTTGCTAAAAAAAAAAAAACTTTTTTAGACATAATAAATTAGAACGACATACATTACAAATGCAATTCACGATGTCTAGTGAAAAAACAATGTCCGTTTTATTCATTTACAAGTATTGCATTGAGAGTACCAAATACGAGTATTTACTGAAATAAAATGCTTTTGGTAGATTTTCGAAATAATTTATTGAACCTACGATCAAACATTAATTTAATCGAAGTATTAGTTGTACAAGTACATTTATGTATTGTTTCGCTTACAAGTTTAATTCATAAATTCAGGGAAAAACTATTGTTATTTGTTACAGAAATTGTAATTGCAGAAGACTAGAGGTGAAAATGATGAAATCAATATAAAAGTGTAAGATTCCTTTATTAAATCCCGATCCCTTACAAGTTGATGATCGCTTAAATGATATCAATAGACTCTTCTGATGATATCACTTTTAATTTCCCCTGCCTATGTTTAGTTAACGTTATACTCGTATTGTGATTGTCGATTCATCGATCCCCCATTGCCTGCCAATTTTAATCGGATGACGACGATGCATCGAAACGCATAATTACGATTCACGAATCTCTCACGGGACGGTTCCGTATTAGTTTTGACATTTGGCTTGATGGATGGACCACAATCTCTGGACGAATCTAGCGAATGAGGGCCCGTATACGTTAACCCACGAATTTTTATTTGCTCACTCCTAAACTTCTTTCTAGTTGGTAGTAAAGTTCAGAATTGATTGTTTCTGTGTTTTGAATAAGTTCGTTACTCCGTAGATGGTACGAGCGATACCTAGGTGTGTCAAATTGGGAGCGTCGGGGCTCGTGTCAGTTTGACAGTAACTGGATGGATAGTTGAATTCCGGATTGATTGCTAATATTGTTGTTACTTTTCTACCCGGTACGAATAGAACAGTTTTTTATTTAACGGTCCTTTCCCATTTAAAAATATTCTTAGTAAACCTACTCATTTTGATATTTTATTGTAAGTATGATGTTTCATGAATAATAACATAACCATGTCAACAAAGGAATAGCTAATTGACTAACGTTTAAAATTAGTTTTTCAACCGTCGTTAAGGGTTTTTAAGTTTATGAATAGGTAGACTCAACTACTATAGTTTTTCTGGTAAGTAACATGCTGACAAATAATTAGATGAAATAATGATAATATTATTGAATATGTGTCATCAAATATGCCACATAATTATAGTATAAGCTGTGCCCCGCGGTTTCACTCGGGTTTATTTTTTCGGTTTTCGTTATACGCCAATCCGCCTTAGGTCTCCGATACATTCCGCCACACCACATAGATAGAAATCAAAACGTAATTATTAATACCTACATAATGTAGATAATGAATTTGTACTACTATCTACACTATCATTTAACATTAACATCAATACATATATACCGCAGTCATACAAAATGTATAAAATCGCAAAATATGTCATCACGGTCGAACACCACAGCTATCAAACGTTTACGTCGATCCATATAATTCTATAAACCATTATGTTAAATAATTAAAAACATTGTAAATAAACTTAATAAATGCTATGGTACAAAGGTAAAGTTTATATATTTGTAGGCGGTAAGTAATCTCTTGGGCTACTGATTCGATTCTAAAAACATTTTACTTACTTAAGGTAAGTTACATTATCCCTTGAGTAATATAGGACTATTTTATATTATTATTAAAATGTATAGCGTTAATTACATTACGAACTAGAACGAAGTAGAGGGCGATCGATAATGTAAAATATCTATACATATTATAAAATAAAGGCCTCGTCAGTCTGAACGCGATAAACTCAAAACTACCAAACGGATTTTCATACCGTTTTTATCAATGTATGGAGTGATTCATGATGAATGTTTATGCGTATACCTCATTATGGTTTTGTCTAAATTAACTGAAATATGACTATCATTGTTGAAAATTCATTGTTGAAAATGTCGGAAAAAATCATTGCGGCTGGGAGATTTAGATGCGTGCGCCGTGTAAACCAATAGAGTTATATGTATTATTCTGCTACCCGTGTGAAGACGAGGCGGATTGCTAGTTATCTATATACATAAAAGCGAAATACTAATCATCACGAGATCTCCGACACTATAGGTTTGATTTACTTGAAATTTAGAATAGTTACTCCTTTCGCAATATAGACGCTCACTAAGAACGGATTTTTGGAAATTCAACTTAAAATTCAACAAATAGTAATGTAAATGCAAAGTTTAACATTGTCTAACGAATTGTCAGGCTTGATCTGTCTGACTATCTCTCTGTTTGTTTGAATGTCTGGATTTAACTCAAAAATGGCTTCCCCGATTTTGATGAAACTTTATACTCGGGAAGTATAGTCAGTCACTCAAACGATAGGCGATTCTTATTAGGCTCAGGCTAGGATGAGTCTTCTTATTAATAGAAGTAAAGATTGTGTTAAAAAAATAGTGTTGTAACTTAGGATACTTTTGTGTCGAAAATGCACAATGACTTGCTTCTTTCACGTATGTACAAAAGATGGTACGAGAACAAAGCCTACTAAAGTTAACTTGATGTTAGCACACCACACAAATGTCAACTTCCGTTTCCATATTCTATAAGAAAAACGTAGCCGACACGGTGAATGGCTTGTATTATGCCGTTGTGCTGAATGCACTTCTTTACTAAGCTTTAGCTTGTGTGGCTTTCAAAATATTGTTACTGAATCATTGTACTCAACAATGCGGCTTACCCGTCACATATCTTTGGATATACATATTGAGTGAGTGACACATATGATTTGCAACTATTTTGGTGTGATTAAATTTAGATTTTTTACACATAACGATAATTCTTTATTGGATATATATAAAATACAAAAATAAAATGCTAACCTATTCAATTATAAAATAACTAGAAACTATTAATAGTTTACATATATAACTTAATTCCATGAATTACATATATATTATGTAAATTTTACTGATAGAAAAAGTATATAAAACTTTGCTTACTCTAAAATATAAATTCACAATAATTTTATATCTCCTTACCTTACCATATTACTCTTTGTGGTGAAACCTGAATTTGAGTAAATGAAGCAATGATGGCTCAGTGGTAGCGCGTACGACTTCGCGTCGATTGACGTGAGTTCGAATCCCTATCATGAGCCTGAGCTTTCGGTGAAGGAAAACATCGTGAGGAAATCATAGCATGGTGGCAGGGCTTTTTCTAATGCCCGCCTGGCTAGCTACTACTCTCAAGTTGAAAATCTGTCGTCAGGCAACATTAGGTGTTTACTGGCAGCTGCTCTTGAGAGTCAGTCTTCCACTAGGTTTAGCGTGTTATCATTAATCAAGAAAAAACTTGTTTTTTTTTAAATACCTATTTATATAATGTTTATGCTTTGCAGATTTACACTTAACTATTTGTACATTAATTTAAAATACGAAAATTAACTTAAAGAAAAAAGACATATCGTGAAATTACTAAAAAAATCCGCTGTAAAATCACTTCAGTCAAACTTATTTGTATAGATGCAAACATACATAAATACACACACACATATACACAACAGTCGAAAAACATTATCCTCTTAAACTCTTAACTCTGTGTTATATACCTACTGCAGATTTAATAATAACATAGGTACATCACAATGATTGCCAAATGTAAAGTTTACGCTGTAGCTTCTTAACGAGGTTTATTGTTGACCATATAATATACAATCATGCGGTATAACTAATAAATTATTTCATAATATTAGATTTACAAGTATTGTCGAAGACATGGAATTCAAAATAGCATAAGTTTCATGTATTTGAGGAGCACTGATCGATTCAGGATATATTTTATATATATTTTTTTTAAATATTGATCAATTTTTATTATATTTGATATCAAGTACAATGCAAATATCAATCCAGTCAAATCTTACAAATTCGTTGATGAAAATAAACTCTAATAAAAGAATAAGAAAAAAAAAACAGCTGAGGTAAGCATTTATTATGAACAAGTACTTCTATAATAAAGTGTCGATTTGAACAATGTTAATCACAACAGCCTTTGTCTGAGTCTCCGATAACTACAAAATAGCTATATTAGTTATAGCTAATTGTCTGTAGACGCTATTGTTAGTGACAGAGATTTCACAGGATCTAATAGTCTCGTATATTTATTACGTAGGTTTGGAATTACTTATCAATAGTTGCACTAATCAGTTTCCTGTATCATTCGAAGCTTTCATTAAATAATAGAGCATCATCAAAAAAATCTCGTGTTAAGAGAGGTAGGAAACAGAGAAATTTCTTTGGAGATTTCTCTCTACTTGTGGAATACTTTCACCCTACAGAAGATCGCAGCCAAATAACCTTGTGTTGTGTTCCTGTGGTGAGTAGGGCTTCCAGAGCTCCTTGGGGTAGGGAGTTTCAAGATCGGCAACGCGATGGTTGATACCTGTGGTATTATAAGCGTCCATAGGCTACGGTAGCCACTTACCATCAGGCGGGCGGTACGCTTATTTGCCACTTTAGTAGAATAAAAAGAAGACAGTTTCTTTTTTATTTGAAACCTTTTCACTTTTATATAATACTAGCGGACCGCCCGGCTTTGCACGGGTATTTAATAAAAAAATCAAAAATCATAAATTTTCATACGGATCCCTAACTTTTTATTAAATCACCTATGTTCACCAGGGATAATGTAGGATTCCAGTGGTGAAAGAATTTTTCAAATCGGTCCAGTAGTTTCAGAGCCTATTCAATGCAAACAAACAATCAAATCTTTCCTCTTTATAATATTAGTTTAGATATACTAATATTGTAAATATCAAGAGATTTTTTTTTTTGTTTGTTTGTTTGACTGCGGTAATATCTGGCGCTCTTAGTCAGATGTAAAAAAACAGTATTTTATTTTATATACTATTTATTTATAAAGGTTATAAGCTTCACAAGCGAAGAACGTCAAGCAACTTGGCAAGCTTTAGGCAAGTACGAGGAGTGAGATCAACGATTAACTACACAGGTTTGTTAGCGGCAGCGCGGTGAAGGGTTATTCGAATAAATTTAACAAGAGTGAATCCATGGGGCACAGCTAGTGATAATATAAACCCTGATGTGACTACGTTAGTTGTGAATGGATAACTGTGGTCATAACCGTTGATATTATAAAATGACAAACAAATCAATAACTCCACGAAGATGAATACCGTTTCAATTGTTGTATTTGAAGGCGTAGAAATTATGTTCCAGTTAAGTTTTCAATTTACCGCTAAAAACGATATCATGGCTCTAGTTTATCTCATGGGTACACAACCGAGAATTAAAATATACGGAATGGAGTACAATTAATACTTGATAAATTTAAAACATAAAAAACGTACACTGAAATATGTGTAATTTTTATGTTGTTTTTTTAACTTTATATATGTATTGCATTTCATTTTTAGAAAAAAAAAGTTTCAATTTTTTGTTATGGGAGCTTTGTTATTAGTATATAATGTATTACTTCCTGTTACCCATTTTGTTTAAGACTTCATAACGTAATTGGATAAGATAGTTCAATATTATTCGAAACTGTATTCGCACTGTCAAAAACTTAACATTTCCAAACTTGTAGCATAACTTGAGCAGATAGATAAATAAAGCTGTGGTTCCTAAAAATTTTCTTTTTTAATTTATATGCTGAGCGTTAAGGCACAATCTAACTTGGTATTAAGGGATGCTGTGGTCCATAACGATGATGCGTTAAGCCTAGGTGGGAACTGGCTCTCAAGTGCAGCTGCCGGAATACACTTACCTATAGGTGTTTGCCTACAGATTTTAAAAACGGTAGCTAGTCAGGCGGACATTAAAAATAATCTACTACAGTGCTATGGTTTCACCACGATGTTTTCTATCACCGAAAACTCAGGCTCATTGTAGGAATTCAAGCTCACGTCGATCTTCGTAGTGTTCGTACACGCTACCACTGAACCATATTAAAAGCCTGACAAGTAAAACCTACTTACGAGTACTGTAATTTATACGCCTTGTTAAAACCAACGTTATCACATTTAAATCAAGTCGTATAAACTGAAACCTATAAATAAATTTAACTGTGGCAACCGAATTCATAAGTGTATTTTTTTACCATGTTATTATACCAAAACTCTGAAACACGATATCTCTACTCTGGCATGATAAAGAAATCGATAATGCTATAGAATTACAGGAAGCCCGTGGTTGCAACAGTTGTGTCGCTTTTAGTACAATAGAAATAAACGAAAAGGAAGAAAAAACCAAACCGTATTCCCTAACAATAGTGCAGGAAAAATAAGGCTAAGCAGCAGCAGAAATTATACATGGCAGATGACAATTAAAAGTAACAATTTTTTTTTGGTAACAGCAAAATATTATGTATATTTTTGTATATTATCATTTCTTGATAAATAAATATGCTTCCAATATTTTTTCTAATATGACATATGGTAAACTTTTCTAATTAATCGAAACTACTAAGCTAGTAAAATAATTAGCTTATAGTTATCTTAAGTACAGTAGTATTTTATGAGGCACGCAAGATTGAATTGTTTTCTAAGCACCTAATTGTATAATTTAGTGTAGAATGGCAATTTCTATTGTATTTATAGGTTACCGTTTGACAACATTATTATTCCCTTTCAAGTTTAATGTCAGCAAAGGTGGTTAATTTCAAGTATATATAAAAGCTGAATAATTGCAACCACCATACGAGTACACCAGGGGCCCAAGTCTGCTATATCACATTTAAGAATATACCATTGTCATTATAGCGACACTCTACTGATGTGCATGGAGCACAACGCACATTGGGGAGCAGCCACCGTATTTGATTTGAAGGTTGCAAGCGCTTAAGAATATGTCGCACCTATGACAGGAATTTTTACTCTTAGCCACGTACGCTCGTTCGTTCAGCAGTTGAAACGTCCAGGGTGGTCAGATCTGGTGAGCCGGAGTAGGTAACGCACGCTTGTTTTCCGATGCACACCACACAATCGTCACTGAATAATTGTTCCTTACATTTTGACAGTTTATCTGTAATTATGTCCTAACGAACAACTTTGAATCGCACCAGCGAGAAGTCGAAAAGACTCAGACGCCATTCATGATGGCGCCATGACGAGACGTTGTGATTGGACGGGAACGTATGAGCGCTTCACAACGCTTTAATATTGGTTCGAATCCCATCACACGAAGCGACAGATTCATACGGTGTTTACACCGGTATCCAATACAGATTAGTGCCAAAATTTGAATTATGAATACCATTTACGGTTACGAAACAACTGATATTATATCGAAATTGTAACAAATTTGGTATTCTGCTAAAATTTCATTACTGTCTCGATAGAATCTCTATAGTGTTGTGATAGTGTGCCAGTGGGATGGCAATATCTATACGTTGTTGGTGTTGCCTATAAAAATCTACCATGGATTCAGTGTTGCTAATCGAAACTACCATTAGTTGACAATACACGTTAGTGCTATTTTTTCTGTTGAGTCGCCATCTTGACTGTCACCATCTCGACTGTCGCCATATCGACTATAGCCATTTCGAATATCGCTATATCGACTGTCGCCATTTCGACTGTTACCGTCTTAATTGTCGCCGTCTCGACTATCACCATATCGACTATCGCCATTTTGACTGTCGCCATATTGATTTTCACCATCTCGATTGCCGCCGTCTCCACTATGGCCATATCAACTGTCATCATCTCGATTGTCATCACTTCAAATGATCGACATTTATAGATTCGATGACGTTGATGACGAAATTTGATATTATTTGGCTACTTGATTGATTAGCATTTGAATGGCTACTCAGTAATTAAAACACCATAGAAGTATGATTGATAAAGCTGTCAAAAATTTAAGAAAATACCATTTTGGCTATCGAGATATCATTGAGACGCGATTGTAGAGCAGAATACCAAATGATGACCAAATGTCTATTGAGATACTATCAACACACTATTAAACATTATTTTGTTAGCAGACTTGGGCCCCAGGTGTCACACCTGCCATTTTGGCAGGCTTAGGCGTGTCGCGTTTCGGGACAGTCAGTGAATATTCAGTTGCCGAGAGACTTGCAAGCCGGAATGACAGCGGCGAATGGTGATTGATTGCTGATTTTTTGATGTTCGTTATTATTTCTGGATTGTACTATACTTACCATTAGGTATAATCCCGTCAGCTTGCCGTGCTACTTACTATAAACAAATTAAAACTGCCAGAACACACCGACAAGTACTTGTGAACATATTTTCACTTGACCATGACATCTAGTCAGGTGAGTATTAGAAAATGACTTACCGCCACTTGTAATTCCTCTGACGCGTAATTAAAGTGCGCTACAACTTAAATATGATCTTTTAGAAAAAGTTATAAATCTGCTTGGTCTGATCAATATATGATTATCTTGATACACTTTTTTATTTATTAAATATATAATTATAATCGGTACAGTTATGAGGGTTCATAGGATCTGATTAAAAATAACTTTGAGTCCCAGATTCCAATGCCCTTCCTCTGGTTATATATTAAAAAAAACATATAATATTATCAAAAAGGTATAAAAAAACAGTTACATAGTATTACCCGGTCAGAATATCTGTGCACCTCGCTGGAATGCGGCACCTCTCCCGCTTCCCCTGTCACCTCTCCGCGCACTCCCCGGTGCGACAGTACGGTTAGCATCTTCGTTGCCGATACACGTCCAGATAATTTTGATATTTTCGCTTTGTTGTTGTTTTGTTTTTTAATATTTATTGTTAAGTTTAGACTGTTTACTGTTAAGTTTGGACTGGTTTGGTTGTTATTAAAATTGTTGTAGCTGTTAAACTGAAGTCATGGAAAAAACAATACACAGCGAATCAAGAAATTTGAAAGAATTAAAAAACATTGACCAATCGGAAAAGAATATAGAACAACTTACAAAAGATGCGATTAAGTCAATTACGCCAGCTGACTGGAAAAAAGAAGTGAATCACGTGGAGAGACTACAGCGAGATTACTGGGAAAAGGATCATCTAGCAGATGACAATATCACACAACTTTTAATATCACTAGGGGAAGACAGTTCGGAGAGTTCAGAAAGTGAGAGTGAGGAAGATACAATGTCAGGCATAGAGTCAATAATTTATAGTGACTGAGTTTAATAATAAATGTTTTTGTAATCAAAATTATTGTTTTTTAATAACAAACCCTTCATCAATAATAAATTGATTTGAAAATGTTAGTATTTTTTTTACCTCCACATTTCTCGAAAAAACTTTTAAAAAAGAAAAAAAACGAAAAAACTTCACACCGTACCCAGACCGCCGATATGACGTCACGAGGTCAGGTGCACAGATATTGTGACCGGGTTTTAAGTACAACATGTAAAAGAAAAGTGTTTGTGTGCGTGCGTGTGTAATGTGTGTGTGTGACAACTCATATAGAGCTTCGAAATACCAATACACATATAAACAATGTATTATAAGTATTATACACATCCAAAAATGGAGTTTATTTAGTATGTAATAAAGATTACTCTAGCTGACGCGTGCCAATATTTCGCACATTAGAATGTAAATAATCTAACAGCTGTCATGTTATTTGATTATAGTTGGCTTGTTTTGATTGTTAATAGATGGCGCCTGCTACAAGTTATTTAAATATATTTTCATTAGAAATGCCGTCTGTTGATGTCATTCTTAATAAGTAAGGTTTTTTTGTTAACGAAGACCTTAATTTATCAATAATGTGGGAACGCAATATTTAAAATAATGTTTGAATCATTAATTTTGATGAAACATATGGCGTTGCCTCGAAGAATATCTTAATTTTTTAAACTACTTTCAGAGCGTTGCTTTCAAAATTTTTAACGTAATTTTAACCATAATACCTCTAAAGAAGCTTAAACATAAATAAAATCCAAGTATTATTCTAAATTCCAATAAAACCGAAGGTTGGAAGCAAGGTAACTACAGAAAAAAGACTTGTCTAATAGGACTCGAAGTAATTTATTGCGGTGAGATTCAATCTTAACGTAATCAGTGCGGTGTAGTAACCTTAGCCGTCTGTGTGTACAACGGAGAGACGTGCTAACAATGACAACGAAATAAAATATGCTCATTTTATGTTACAACTACTCGAGATTTTAAGAAACAATCGTTGTCATAGTACACCCAGATCAGTTTATAATTAAGTAACTAAATTATAATAAAGTCGATTCTAAAATTAATGATATTGTAATTGTAAGCCGTAAGGTAAATATTGTTAAGAACTTTGTAACAATTAATAGAACAGAATGTGCTATATAGTTCATAACTGATTTTATACTCGTATCTATTTCTGAAATTAATTGTTAGATAAATCACTGAAGCATCTGTGGAAAATGTATGAATTAATATTTTACATGTCGCTAAACCGGTAAATTCTTCTTATACCTACTTGGAATTACTACAGGTCCTTGGTACGGCCTCTTATATTTGACATCGACAATATATATAAATAAATTTGTAGCGATGGTGGTGGTGGCGTTATATTTTTTTCAGATTTTCCGTGAGACATACGAGTACTAAGTAAATGAAACTGATTTCTAATATACCCTTTTTTTGTCTGTTTGACTGTTTGTCATTGGTCAATTAATAGGCTATAAGTATTTTCAATAATACTTTTAGATATGTTTAAAAAATCTAATTTTTTTTTATTATGAAATCATGACTGATTTTGAAGAAATTTGTACACTTAAAGTGCATAAAGTAGTAAAGTCATTCCACAATTGACGGGCTATAATAATTTTCAATATTAATTTTAGAAATCGTAAAAAAATCATCAATTCTCATCCAATTCTGATCAAATTTTGTGGACAGGAAGCATACGTCTTAGTATATATATATACATAGACTATAAAAATCGTCAAGCATTCGACGTAAGCAATCGTCAAGCAGTTAGTCATTATTTTAAAAAAACGCAACCGATTTTAATTAATTCTTTTACATAGGAAGTATATGCAATTTTCCAATTGATAGTCTATATGAATTGTCAATAATATGACCACATATAAATTTGCGTGATGTAAATAACTACTGAGTAGTAACAAACGCGTGCGAAGCCGCGGATACACGGCTAATTGTTGATAAATTATCTGCAATATCATTTATCTTTGTAACAGTTTCTCAAGCTAGGATATGTTTAATTGTTAAGTAATAAGTCTACTTATCTAAATATAGTTTAGCAATTATCTACAGAGGTATACACAACATTTATATTTCTTCAATAATATCAAGAACAGAACATAGAAACATTTCCTAAATAAACATGCGTTATGTGAGATAATCGATCTCATTTTAGACCTTACGTCATAATAAGCCTCCGTCAAAGTATAATTTATGTTGTTAACGACCCAAAACATTGTTTGTTCTTCTCCCAAGTCGCCGACGTTGTCTGGTCTTATGTGGAACCGGCAATCACCCGACAACCCTAATGATAGCCCTCGGAACGAGTAAATTATCAATTCCGCCCGAAGGGACCAAACCTTGTTTTTGGAAAGCAGTAACGAGCCTATCATCTGTCCATCCGAACTATAATATATTAGGACAATTTTGAATCTTAAATTTATATGAAATGGGCTTAAAATCTATTGAAGTCTGTAAAATTACTTTGTTGTTAAAGTTTGAAAACAATTTTTTTGGTAATATTATTCGGCCTTGAAAGTTCTATAGTTTAAGTTTCTATGAAATAAAAATTTGTTTAGCCAAGAACTCTATACGAAAGTAAATAATCGTTATGGACATTAAACGATTATTAGTCTTTCGCTCGTTTCATTTATGAGTTTTGTTTTTATCTAAAACCGTTAATTCGAGTATATTATCATCAGTGTTTTAATAATATTAAGTAGATACTTTCTTCTATTCTCTTGCTATTCCTCCACATTCATTAATACTATAATTGCATCATATAGGTATCATTAGATTTATTTTCCCATTTGCTACTTTAATGATTTTAACTAATACGGAGATAGAATAAATAGTTCTTCTACTAAACTTTTGCTTTAATTTGAATTCTTGCATACAAACATCGTCGGTGTAATTGGCAGTAAGTACTTACGAGTATATTGTATGTGAGTTGGAATTTTCAGTTAATAATTGATCGTGTATAATTATTTCTGTGAAGAAAGTTCATTCGAGTATTTCGTGTAAGAATATATAGTAACAAAGACTTGCGCGAAACTTAGTTTTAGAAGTATTTGCTGCACGACAATACCTACACCATGCGTTTTTTTTTCATTTTTTATTATAGCTCGTCACATTGACTGTACTGTCCCTGATGTCGAATGTATGTGGTAATGTAAGCACAGTACAATTCAAATACAACGGCGACCACCGAGAGATCGAAATTCATTGGCGGTCGCCGTTGTCATGCCAGCCTGCATAAATATCTCTTCACGTTACGTTTGAAGGAACGATGTCTTAAGAAGGAGGGAACACATTGGCCGGGAGATGGTTCCATAATTTCACGATACGATAAAGATAAGAAAAAGATTTTTTTTTAGTTCGTGCCGAGATGGAGGTTACCGTAAAACTGCGACATCCATCATCGTGGCATGTATATGCAGTAATCAAGTTTGGTGGTAGGGATCAATACCTCACTGAGTCGCGACCCATTATGCACATGGTGATAATCCCTCATAGTGACTTACTTTTGGTTGGTCGCGTTTCGAGATCGGCTAATCAACCAACCGAGTAACCGTAGATAGATTGGTGATCTTTAGGAAATCGCTGTTGTTTTTAGATTGTAATAAAAAGTCTCAACCTTATTAATTGGGTTTTGTTGATAGGGAAGGACAAAGATTTTTAATTACATATAATAAGAAATAAATTCATATTAACTGTGTACATCGTAATTAAAGGTATTAAATATTGCATAAAAAAATGAATGTAGCAGTTCACACGTATCAAAAAAGAAACATTCAAAAAAAAATTACAAAATATGTTCCTTAAAATTTATTTTTAAATATCCTAAATCAGCGGGACTCGAACTATCGACAACTCGTGCGTATTGCGTATGAAGTCTGGTCGTCTCACCTCGCTAGGCCAACGACGATCACAGTCATGAAAATCAGGACTTGCATTAACCGTGCATAACGTAAGTGTGTTCTATCTAATTCTCTCGTAGGATAAATCGTATAGATGTATATGGTTGTCACTTTTTACTGTCGCTTTTTGTTTCATCGAGTTTCAAATCACAACGGTCCAAAAGAAGTTTTCGCTTCAAAAAATCCCAAGTTGATTTTTTAAATGCAATTAATACCTACTATCACTTTCAAGTTAAACAAATGTTTCGTTTTCCCTTCGAAGTGAATTTCTAAAGAAAAAATATGAGTCAATAGTAATCATTTTCGCACTTACTTTGTATATGGTCTGGTCTAACAATGCAGCAAACGTTAATAGTGCCAAATGTACTAGAATGTCGCATTGTTTGTTTTTCTCATAACTTTGCATACTTACATATTTTAGAACTTTTTTTGCCTATGTTTAACGATCACACCGTTCATTAACGCACATCCGTGACTGGTAGCAGTTGAAGGTGGTCGTAATGAAATATATGGCCCATTTTCAGTTTCAGAGCCATATAGGCTACTAAGTGTTTATATTTGAACATAACTAATGGTTATGATACGTTTTTTATAATTGTTTATAATAGCAACTATTATTTAAATATATTGCACCTATATATATTATTAATATATAGACTAGAAAAGCTGTTTTATTCCCGACCAAAGGATCATAAATAAATAAGGCAATAAATGCTTAGTTAATAGTAATAATTAATGCGCAGTGGAAGACTCGATCATCCGAATGTTTGGTCGGGACATTGATAGAACAAGGCCTGCGGTTTTGTAGGGTTGAACTAAACTTCTATCGGCGTCCGTGTTGACGGCAGAAGCCCTACAGGTCCATCGTCAAGGGTATAGGAAGGGGAACAGTCGTAGTCAAGTCAAAGTTGGTCATGTTCAACTCCAGCTTCTTACAAACTATTTCGTCGCGTGGCGAGTTTACAAATTCCAAACACAATATCACGATTTCACGTTAAGGAGTTCAAATGTAAAAACGTTACAAGTTCAAATGGCCGCTACATGGGTATCTCTCGCCCCATGGTCCAAACACACCGTATCTATCAAAATAAAAACTTTTATTAAAATTATCGCAAGTGCAATTCAAATCGCCATTGACTCAAGCGAACAAAGACGTAGCAATGACTGCGCGAGAGCCACCTAGAGAGAAAAACTAACATCAAAAGTCTACTTGTGTTGCCAGACCTCAGTTCTGAACAAAAGTCATACTCGAGGTGTGCTTCACGATGCCATGGGATTCCTTAAGTCTTCAGCGTGGGTTCCACCATAATAATACGAACATGAAAAACAGTTTGTCAAAAATAAAAATAAAAACAAATTCACACCTCCTATTTAGATCAATTTACAGTGAAATCAAGAGTGTTATTTCAAGCACGTGCCACGTAGGTACGACCTCAGAGGAATATAAGCATTTAACAATTCGAAGTGCCCAAGTTATTTAATTCCAACTATTTTCAATAACATACCATTTGAAATAGAAAGTAACTGTGTTACAAACAGATCTTTTAATAATGAATTAACCAGGTATCTTAATTTTTTTTTCGAACTGATTATACTGTTAGCCTTAGGGGCCCTGGAGCCTTTACGGCTTTTACAGCTTTACCGGGCTTGGGGGCGAGCGCTTAGGGCACTCAGCCACGAAAGCTAAGCAACAACATCCGAGGGTGCCAAAGTGCCCGAACCTCGGCTCGGACTGTTGCGCGTATGCAATTAAGTCGCGATCTGACTAAAGGTATCTTGAGGAATAGGTACTGTAAAAATAAAATATAATACTAATTAAACAATTGTAAAAGGGAGCTACGTCTGCCAACAAACTGCGATACAGTTTGGTAGAAGTAATATCAACTGTGTTATTTGAGTTTATAAATAAATGTTTTTTTTTGGATTTAATTAATGAAGATAGAACCAGGTTTTGCTTTATTCAGAGCTCCGTAAAATATTTAGTGTTTCTAAATGGTTACGTAGCCTAAAAGTCTGAGAACCGCTAGACTCGATTAAGAACTATTTAACAGAATATTTTTTTAATACAGATGGCACGTGGAGACTATCGCGATATGTCATAATTGCCATAATATACCAACCTACCACATGTTAAAATAACACTTCTTACCAACCATTTCATTTTTACATGCAAAAAATGTATTGAAAACGTCTAGGCAAAACATTTAGCAAAAATTTTAATCGCGTATTGTAAAATTACAACACTTCTTTGTAGGTTTCTTCACATGTCTAAGAAAATTACTCGTACATCTAGTATTATAATTAGCATACCTTGTATTGCAATTTTACTCATACTTTAAGTTTTAATCAATTGTAATTTTACAAAAAATAAAATAAAAATAATAGTGTATAATTAAAAAAAACGTTCATTTTATGGTTAATTTCCTTTGTCTCTACTTTCTAAATATTAAAAGGATTGTAATATAAACATAAAGGAAAATGAACAGACGACGTATGATTACCCATTTTAATATAAGATGCTAACGAATCAATGTTTATTTTTATAACTTAATATTAACCATGTTTATCAATAATATTAATAAATTTATGTTTATCTTAATAAAATTAGATTACCTACTCGTTTAGTAGTAAGTATTTTAAAATAAAAAAGTATAACCACTCCTTTTGTATAAAAAAATCATCAACGGGTGTCCAGTAGCGCATTTATCGCGTCATCTCTCATTCGAATTATAATTAAATGATAAGTTGGCCCAATCAGCGAGCAGCGCTACGGTCTCCACACCCATCGCCCGCCATCTTGCTTGCGCGGACGCATGTTCATTACCATATTTTAAGAATGATAACTAATTTTGTTGATAAGGTATACAACCACAATTATATTATTATAATGAATAATTAATCTCATGACTTTTTATTTTATTCATCATTGCTTTTCATTAGTAACTTAATAGTTGAAGAAATATGATGATGATTGATAATAGGTAATACCTATGAAATTGCCGTTCTGCAGTACTGGCCATTTCAAATCAAAATAATTTTTGTTTGGCTAAGAATTCTAATTTCAAATTAATTTTATTTTAAAAACATAGAATTCTTTTTCCAAAAGTAGTCATTTGTTTATTGATTAGTGTTACATTTTCATCGCATTTAATTTTTTTTTGTCATCATGGATACGTTAAAAATTCGAGTAATTATGGAATATGAGTACCGTCGTGGCAGTAACGCGGCACAAGCGGCATGCAACATCAACGACGTTTACGGAGCTAACACTACAAACCAACGCACCACCTGTTATTGGTTTGCTCGCTTCCGTTCTGGGAATTTCGACCTGAAAAATGAACCTCGCGGTTGTCCGAAGACTTTGGTCGACAATGACGAATTAAAGGCGATTGTGAAAGCTGATGATACGCAATCTACGGCTGAATTAGCAGCAGCTTTCGACGTTAGCGTCAAAACAATATTGGTCCATTTGCGTCAAATTGAACAAGGTAAAAGGTAACAAACAAGGGAAACAAGGTAAAAAAGCTTGACAAATGGGTGCCCCACAACCTCAATGATCGCCAGCGCGAAGTACGCATCGAGACGTGCCTTGCACTGCTCAACAGACACACAAATAAAGGAATTTTGAACCGCATTGTTACCTGCGATGAAAAATGGATTCTGTTTGATAACCGCAAGCGCTCAGCAAGTTGGTTGGATCCTGGTTCAGCACCTAAACAATGCCCTAAACGAAAACTTAACCCTAGAAAAGTGATGGTCACTGTTTGGTGGTCTAGCGCCAGTGTGATTCATCACAGCTTCTTAACAAACGGGGTGAGCATTTCTGCAGATGTATACTGTGAAGAACTGAACACAATGATGGAGAAGCTGACACATCTCCAACCAGCATTGGTCAATCGCTTGTCTCCGCTGCTCCTGCACGACAACGCGCGACCTCATACTGCACAACAGACGGTCTCCAAGTTGCAAGAACTGGGGTTGGAAGTTTTCCGTCATCCGCCCTACTCACCAGACCTTGCGCCTACAGACTACTACTTTTCCAGAATTTGGATAACTCCTTGGCGGGAAAAAAATTCAATACCTGAGAGGCAGTACAAAATGCCATTGAAGAATTTGTTGCCTCCCGTCCAGCTGATTTCTTTAAGAAGGGCATCAATAAACTGCCACTGCGCTGGCAAAGATGCATTGATTGCATAGGTGATTACTTCGATTAATACAAATAAAAAATACAGGAAAAAACATCGTTTAAATTTTTTCATACAAAACGGCAATGTCATAGGAAAGACCTAATAACATATAAATATTTGAAATGAATATCTTCAATAGATAATTCTTGTTTTAAATTTTAAACATTTTACATAGGTAAAGTTCATCTTTGTGAACTAAATTGTCTTGATAAAAAAATAATTATAACTGACGACTAAAGATACTTGAGTAAAATATTTGAAACATATATAGCACAAAAATATAATATATAAATGTACATAAACGTGTAAAATCTACATATATATATATATACATATATATATTATATATACTGCTGTTATAAAGAGGTAAAGTTTATATATTTGTAGAAGGTAATCTCTGGAAATACTCATCTGATTCTAAATATTCTTTCACTACTACGACGCAACACTATCCTCGGGTGAAAAATATGTATTTTTTTATTTTCATGAAATTTTATATTACTGCTAGTAAAATAGGTAGTAGTATATTTTAGCTCTGAAATCCTCAAAGAAGAAGAAGAACTTAACAATGAAAAAAAATGAAATCATATATCAATGTTTTTTTCCACACATATTTTTTCATCCTGTAATATGTAGATCAAAGTATGTTCATATTATGTGAAGCATTTATAGATGTATCCACAACAAGTAACTTTACCTTCACATGTAAAATACGGGACACTTAACATGTTATTGTTGTCGCAATCACATGTATTGAAAGCTTGACATGTCCACGCATTTTTTAGTCACTGTTGACGATCAGAAATGGACGGCCGTAAAAGTCGTTGTTAATTTAGTACGCCATCATTGGCTTCAAGCTTGTAGAATACGTTGTGAGCAGTGTGGGCGGTTCGATGTTGATTCTTGAGATATGTCCTGATTGGCCATGTCCCTATTCTGTATGTAAATATGTTATTTTCTAAAAAACTTTAAAATTTAAAATACTTTTGTTCGCATTTTTATAAATGTAACACGAAAAAGTGACGGCATTATGACTGAAGGTAAGCAAAATACAATGCAAAAACAACGGCGACCACCGAAATATCGGTAATCCATCGACGGTCATCAATCAATACCATAATATAAAAAAGGGGCAGAGTTTTTTTGTTTGATTGTTTGTTTGGTTTCTTTAAATACGCTAATCTCTGAAACTACCAGTCGAATTAGAAACATTATTTTCGTACATGATAGCCAGATTCACGAGGAACATTAGCTAGACTTAAATATTGATTTTTGTGAAGTAAGTCGGAAGAAATAGCGCACCCTAACTGTTTTATCCGCGTGCGCTGGCGTAATGGTTATTGATACGTAAATACATCTTTCTACAAAAATATAGGTCCTTAGTACGTCTCAGAAAAGTCCGCGATACCATATTCTTATCTCTTATACATAAGCCACAATAAGGCATTTTGTTTTAGTCAGATCGCGACTTAATTGCATACGCGCAACAGTCCGAGCCGAGGTCCGGCCACTTTGGCACCCTCGGATGTTGTTGCTTAGCTTTCGTGGCTGAGTGCCCTAAGCGCTCGCCCCCAAGCCCGGTAAAGCTGTAAAAGCCGTAAAGGCTCCAGGGCCCCTCAGGCTAACAGTGTAGTCAGTTCGAAAAAAAAAAAAAAAAAAAAAAAAAAGGCATTTTGTCACAAAGTTTTATTGATAATTGAAATGTGATTTATGAGGATTATTATTAGGCATGTCATATTAATCCTTACGAACAAAAGTTATTTCATCATTTATGTAGATAAATTTTCCCTTTTATAGCATGTTATTTGGACTAATAGTTTGTGAGATAGTAAAATTTAAATAATTCAACACTCTGCTCGGGTCTATGACTAAAGGTGTAGTGGCGCGAACTAGCCTTGTGAGTTGTGACGCGTAAGCATGGCCACCCAATAAAAATATTGTCTATACTGAATTATTAATCATCAATCAACGATTTATTTTAAATTATACGCGGGTAAAACCGCGGTGCACAGCTAGTATCATATATAAAATCGCTGATTCTGAATTGTGTTAAACCAAAAGAGAGTCACTGTGACTGGTTTATCACCATGTCAATTGTGGTCGCCACCCAGTCGGGGTATTGATCCCAACTAACTTCTTTGATTACTGGATATAGATACACCGAGTGATCCTGGTACTCGATACACCTAGGCACCCCACGATGGCGGGTATGACAGCTGCTTTAAGGTGGTCGAGATCCAGTCGGATACATTGTTCATGTCTTACCATATAGCTTACCTAAAAACAATTCAACCTCTCGCGGATGTGTATCCGCGGTGTGTACAATAGACAGCTAAGATCTTTTGATTCTTTAATTCTCAGTACACCAAGTCACCATACTAATTTCTGCGATAGATCTTTCTCCATAAATCCATACCAGCAAGACTGGTATTCCTTCAAGAATTCGCTACGTAGGTTCTACTTGAAGCAGTTGAATGATTGCTAGATTTTGTTTACTAAACATTATAAACACCTTGAATAATACCTTTCTCTTGCTCTCCTGGAAGACTGGTAGAGAATATTTTTAGCATTAAGTCCTCCAATTATACCCTTACTTCCAATAAAGGATTAAAATAAATTGACACATTTATTTAATTATGTAAATATGTCTGCAGCCCATGGCTATTTAAAACCAATCCAACCAGGAGTGTTATGTAACTGAATGTTAGTTAATAATAAATAGTACGTTGCTACCCCTGAGAACTAAGACGGAAAACCTTATGAATTAATGTGTCCGACCATACAATTCAAACTAGAATAAAGTATATCATGAGAGTTACAGATTCGAAAAATTGGAGGTTTTGAAGTAATGCGTCCACTGGTATAACTTTGTGTAAATTTATTTGAGCAATCATCATCATCATCATGTCAGCCGAAAGACGTCCACTGTTGGACATAGGTCTCCCCCAACGATCGCCACAATGACCGGTCCTGTGCTGTCCGCATCCAGCGGCTTCCCGCAACCTTTACCAGGTCGTCGGTCCACCTTGTGGCGGGTCTGCCCACGCTGCGTCTTCCGGTACGTGGCCGCCACTCGAGAACTCTTTGACCCCATCGGCCATCTGTTCTACGAGCTACGTGGCCAGCCCACTGCCACTTAAGTGTAGCTATTCTTCGGGCTATGTCGGTGACTTTGGTTCTCCTGCGGATCTCCTCATTTCTGATTCGATCACGCAGAGAAACTTCGAGCATAGCCCTCTCCCTTGCCCTTTGAGTGACTTTGAGCTTTCTTATGAGGCCCATAGTTAGCGACCACGTCTCAGCTCCATATGTAATCACTGGCAACACACACTGGTCAAAGACTTTCGTCTTGAGACACTGCGGTATCTTGGACAAGAATATGTTACGTAGCTTCCCGAACGCTGCCCAGCCGAGTTGGATTCGACGATTGACCTACAATATATTTTTATAATTATTTCTTATAATTTTCCTTCATTCAATTCCACCTATAAAGAGAGGTAGGACACTGAGAATTTCTTTGTATATTTCTCTCTATGTGAGGCAGCCCGACTGGTGGAATACCTCCACCCTACAGAAAATCACAGCCAAACAATCTTGCGTTCTGTTCCTACGGTAAGTAAGGTTTCCGGATCTCCTTGAAGAAGGGAAAGGGGGGTTCAAGGTCGGCAAAGCGCCGGTTGATACCTATGTTATATAAGCATCCATAGACTACGGTAGCCACTTACCATCAAGCAGGCCGTAAGCTTGTTTCCACCTTAGTAGTATTAAAAAAATGCAATTTTTCTATTTTTATTTTATTTTTAGTTTTGGTTTTATTAAGATTAGGAAATAATAGAAAAATAAGTATCATTTTACAAATAAAATTTAAAATAAATATGGTAAATACTACAAATTGTAACTGACACCAGTGGTTATAAGTTGTGTGTTATTTAGTACCTGACGCTGAAATAAATTAGTAACTGTTTTATAAGATAGTAGTTACGATGCATTTTTAATAAATTAATTTTATTTGTTTATGAATATAATTAAACAAAACCTATGTTCAATTTTAGTCGATACCTTTCGCTAGATAACAGAATTAGTGTACCTAGTTAAAAGTGTTTACAAGTATGCTAAGTGCTTACGCTGTTTCGCATCATATAAGGAGTTAGTTAAGTTTATCTATTTTTTTTAGTAATCACTTTGATTTAATAATACTATAGTTTTGTCTGTGGATACCTGAAATTTTTCCAAATTTCTCGATAGAAGTCTATACATACATACCTACATATTATAAAACTCAACGTCTCTCTGTGTCTGGCCGTTTATGTTCTTTTCAAGGGAAACTCACTAATCCGATTTAGATGGGTTTTCCTTTAGTTCACAGATATGTTATCTGGCCAGGTTATAGAATATATTATGTTACATAAAGTAACATACGGATTAAGCAGTGACGATAACGATTAGTCAATTCGGAAAAAGATGCTTTTAGGGCGATTAAATGGCATACGCTGAGTCTTCTTATTCGTAGTCGGTCCCTTACTGCTGTGGATCGTGACTCTTCTTGATCTTGTCTACTAATTGTCTCCATTTGTCGCGATCGGTCGCTTGGTGAAGTGCGGTACTGACTGTCATGTCAGGTCATGTCACGCTGAGTAAACCATAAGAGATATATCAAATTAATGTTTTACATAATTGTAGATTTTATATAGACCTACAAAAAAGTCTATGTTAGTATATGCCTATCTTGTATAGATCGCTCACAATAAGCATTTTCGAGGCAGCACATTTCGCGCGTACGTTCGTCCGGAGCCGCGGGCACAGCTAGTTTGTTATAAATAACACTGATCACGAATATGACATAAGAAAGTGTTGATTTAACTCAAAAACCGCTTGATCAATTATTATGAAATTTTGTACACGATAAGCTAAAGGTCATTCCTCCACGTATAGCCCATAAAATTTTTAAATAATTTGAGTATTGATAAAATTATGAGATGACAATAATTACTTCGTTATAAATGCGTGCGAATATAAATACATTTTAGTTTTACTCCACTCATTCTCCATGTAAACTTTTACTATGACAAATCACACACTCTTCCGTTCTCACAACATGCTTAATAAAGAGTCTACATATTTATCTTCACGTACCTATAAATATAGAAAAACATATATTAGACCTAAGAAACCACTACCAGGTATCAAATATTAAAATAAAAAAATAGGAATAAAATAAATTAAAGAAAATATAGAATTTCATTTACATATTACTTACTTATCATTTAATTATGAAATTCAGTTGTTTTTATTACATTTTAATATTAGTTGGTAGAGAGTTATTCTGCCCTATCCGGTAGTTAATGGCTCGTCCAGAGCATCACCCATTGGATCCTAACATAGCTATAAACAATCGTCTCTATAAAACAAACATGTAAATATGAACTCAATCCGTCAAGTCGTTCATAAGTCATAGAATTGTACCTGTTACTGATAACAAGTACACACAATATTCTAATATAGATTTTTATGCTAGAAAGACGATTAGGATTCTTTTTAACATCTTTCCTCATTTCACTAGATGCGAGATTTATTTACTATTTAGATAAAATATTTATGGATGTTGACAAAGTCGTCTTCAAAATAACACATAACATGGACTTGCGGTGTGAATGTCACAGTTATGAGAGAAAAAATATTAAATCAGTGTGAAGAATCAAACGCAGAGTGAAATATGCTTTTCTCACCACGATCGGCGCATCAAAGAATTCTTTTCATTTATAACCTGTTATCAAGATAGTGAAGACGAATCCTTTTATCGTTCCTTTAGTACGAATGACTGAATTTAGGATCGTTCTCGTCGTGAACCGGAATCTATTTTTATTGGTTACTCTAATGGATTTTCGTAATATGATCCTTAATTTTGGTTGTTGTTTTTTTAGAGGTGCGTTTTAACTGTCTTGTACGGCACACGTTTTACGTTAAAGCTTATCTCTTGGGTGACGATAAATCTTAGTGCCTTTGATTGAAACCTTGTTGGTTTTATTTTATTCACAAATTGAATACATGCCCAGTTGTTAATTTATTGAATTTAAAATTAATTATTTATATATCTTCATAATATAAATAAAAACCATGTGATAACAAAAAATGACGTCGTTATGTTACCCCTTAGCGCAACATATTCGCGCATCTTATACCTACTGCACGAGTGTATATGCAATACTTAAGTTACTTGTATACGGAAGTAATTAAATCTGTAATATATTAATCATTTAAACTTGCCCATTGTACATATTTCAAGACAATCGCTCTTAAAGAACGCTTAGCGATCGCGGTACGGAGTGACACGCGCCATTTTTTTTTCAATTTGTGAAGGTTTATTTTTTCACATTATGATAAATATACATTACACTAGCGATTTCGTTCGCATCAATTACAATATAGAACTTAAGAAGAATGAAAAGTAGTCTTATATCACTCAGTGAATATAACGTAATTAATAATATGGTTTATATTCAATATTTTAAATGACTCAACCACCAATTCAGAAGGCGGCAAGACTAGAGAAGAATTGGAAAGAAACTCTAGGCTTGCTCTTTTAAATAAATCTCTTTACAATAATAATTAACATTCAAGTAAAACAAGATTGCAACCAAGAATCATCAGAAATACATTAAAAATAATATAAATATTATGTACTTAGCTTGGTACATCAGCTCAGAAAACGCGGGAGCACGGCACCGTTCAATCATCGTTCACAGACTCTACTAACCAACTTCCTCCAGCCTAGTATTTTTCTTAATAATATACTCCAATGATATTTCGCATTAACATATAATAAATAAAACAAACGAGCTGTTTTGATGTATATTAATATCCTAAAGATATTTATTTGGTTTTATCAACATATTTGTGCCATTCTGTCTCAAACCCTCATATAAAATATGCTATGACGTTCAAATCTTCGGCCACAAATAAACGTGAGGTGAAATTATAAAATAAAGGTATATTATAAAGTAAATTTATTTAAAAAGCCTTTAAAACATTTTCTCGATGGAGCCAATGACTATTTATACTATTTATAAATGCTATTTATGTAAAAAACATCCTAGGCCTGTTTTATAAATTTGATAATAAATAATACAAAACAAAGTTAACAAAGGTAGTTTTAATTTTTAATGATCAGGGTTAAAACGTCTAACCCTTCTCTATAACTCATTCAAAGGATATTTTATATAGAGACAGCATAAACTTTAACACGACCCAATCTAAAATTAGTAGGTGGATAAATGTAATAGAGTATTGTTTTTGTCCAGTTTGAACGTAGGCGTTACCCTTACACAATGTATTCCAGATTTCAACAATTATTTTAATTTCACTTATCACTATCTCTTTTGTTATATAAATGGTTTCCTAGATATGCCATTAAATAATGGCATCAGATGTATTTTTTAATTCAGAAATCAAGTAGTGTGTAACCTAACTTTATGTATGTTAGGATTGTAAAACGTATTTGTATAGAAAATAAGTTTACAACGTTATATGATTTTAATTTTAGAGTGTCTATTGATTCGGTTTAAATTTTTGTTACTCATATTTTTACATGTTTGTACCTACCTACATTATAATATTTCATACAAATTAGTAAAATCCTAAATTATTTTATTGTGATATTAATAATTTTCCATGCGATGCAATGTTGTGTTGCTACTTGCTAGATTAGTGTTATTCTATATTATTGCAAATGAATTGTAAATTAATGGTACCAAATAATTTAATGATTTTATTGTATTACTAGCTACATCATTATTGTATATGAAGATATTGTTTTAGATACGAACCAAGTATATTGAGTAAAACAAAAGATGAAAATCTATCCATTAGTTTATACGTGATGTGCGCACATGGCAAACCCTAAATCATTTCATTTATATAGATAGAAGATAAATAGACTTTATTTAGTTATTATTTAATTTTATATAATAATGTTCCTACTTCTCCTCACACGCGTAACAAATTTATGATTTTATAGATACGCAGACACAGTTTTATATAGGCTGACCGCTGTAAGCGCGACCCTCTTGATGGCTTGCGGGACGCGAGGCGGTGGGTGTGCACGGATTTACACCGTATTGAGATGATATTCTATATTTTAAGATCAATAGCTTATGCATGTTATTACAACTGATACAGATATCCAATGATAAATAATATATTTAATAAATTTAGTATTGTTGTCTTTATTAAAATGCTAATAAAAACACTACTGTAAAGAAAAAACACTTGTTCGTCTAACCTTTATACGCAGATGAAATGAAACTACTTATTTAATATAATTGAATAAAAACGCGATAAGCAATACTTTAGATAGATTGTATAGTATTTTTAAATGCAGCGTCCGTAATTCCATCCTGGTAAAATAATCTCACGTGAAGCGGTAACAAAAATAAAAACGCGTAAGCCCATACGTCAAACGTCCGTTGCTGCCGGCAGCCGCCAACAGAATAGTTTATTGGTCGGTTTTGTTTCCTTCCCGCGTCCCGCTGACCATTAGGATGGTCTTTGTCGATCCTGATGACGACATCGAGAAAGCTAACAATTTCTACGCGTCCGCTCCCGCAACATATGCGTGCTCGCGCCCACGCCCGCGAAACCACCGTTCCCTCTGCAGGGGACGTTCGGTTAACTTCGCTCCCGCACACCCGCCACGACCGCCCTCCTCTGCGGCAACTCAAGCCTAGGTCCGATCCACCGGCATGGAGCCCCTGAGTCAAGCAGCCGTTCGCGTGATACAGTGACTCTACATTCACTAGCTTTCACAGCCATACATGACACTGCATTATATACACATGTACAACACACTGGTACATAGGTTCTGTAAGGGACCTTTTTTCCTTTTTTTGCCTAGTTAGATTAGACAAAAAATTTCAGACCACTAAATACACATACACATGTTCCTTCCCTCCTCCCAGGGGGCAGAAACATATATATGTAACAGCAGAATATATATGTATAGTTAGTTTAGATCGAATGATAGGGATTTAGTCAGATCGCGACTTAATTGCATACGCGCAACAGTCCGAGCCGAGGTTCGGCCACTTTGGCACCCTCGGATGTTGTTGCTTAGCTTTCGTGGCTGAGTGCCCTAAGCGCTCGCCCCCAAGCCCGGTAAAGCTGTAAAAGCCGTAAAGGCTCCAGGGCCCCTAAGGCACAGTATAGTCAGTTCGAAAAAAAAAAACCATTAGGATGGTCTGCCTTACGGCGGTCAAGCTATAATAATGTAAACAGCATGAAAATTTACTACACAGGAAGAACTATGTAGGTATAAAATACCAAAAAATAGTTAAAATAATGTAACAAATAATAAGTAGGTATGATATTAAATTATACAACTTGAATAAAAAAGTCATTCAATTTTTATAATAATCTTAAAAATATATTAATTAAAAAATTTAAAAAGCCCTTGTGATAATAACATAAGTTGATTTTTACATAGGATTGTAGTTCCAATTAAAAACTTTTCGTAAAACGTCAGTTTAATTAATTGAGTAAATCCGATTTGTTGTTTCGATCTGTTAGCTACTAAACTTAAGTAATGAGCAGAAAATACCCTAAAAGTTACGTATTTATTCTAAATGTTTCTTTGCGTAATCTTCTATCTTGTTTAAGTTGATGTCTAATAATCTCACTGGTGTCTTGGCTTGACGTAAATGCGACTTAGGAATTCTTATTAGTCTGCCTAAATAATGGACTCCCTTTTGATGAGCAGCGGTACACAAAACTAAGGCTTTCATTTAACATGATAAAGTTCATGATATTTTCTTTTACGGTTCAAATAAATTAGATATGAAAAGAAAAGAAAAAGTTTATTTATACATCAATCAACACATATATTAAAACTATAAATATAAAGAAATACAAATATGAATATAAATACAACAAAATAAAGACAACAATTAACGTATTGTGCGGGAATATACCTGCACAGATAAATTGAATTTTGCAATATTTTTCGAACATCATAAATAACTATAATTGCATTTAAATTAAACAAAAAGAAGAAACATTTTATTATTCTATTCTTTGCTTTTGCTATTTATTTGCATCAGAACAATAATAAAAAAGTAAAAAAATAAAGAATCAATAAACTGATTCATCAAGAGCAAATAGTACCTACGTACTTGTTACTTCTATGGGCGTTGATACTATTTAATTACCTATAATAAATTAAACTAATAGTCGAATGTTCTAGCTAAATGAGGTGGCTTACTTGTCTTCCACGTTAATTAATCTGTAGTTCATTCATATCTGATCATTTTTTTAAATTTTCTCATAGATATACTATATAAAGTACGCAGTATAGAGTATACTGTCTGTTTGTATTTTCGGATTTAATTTAAAAAACGGCCAGATCGATTTTTATAGAATTTTGTATACGATTCGGTTGGTTTGTACATGGTCTAATAAAGTCTAATTGATAGGTCATAAGAGTTTTCAATCATATTTTTAGAAATCGTAAAAAAATATCCAAAACCCTAAATTATATTGTAAATTAAATTTTGGACACGGGAAGTATAAATCATTCCACAATTGATTGGTTGTAGGAATTGTGAATAAGTTTAATAAATCGTAAAAAAAAATGCATTATTTCTCAATCGAGTTTGATGAAATTATGTACTCGAGACGTATATGTCATTCTATAATCGATAAGCTATAAGAACCGTTATAATGCTTTTAGAAATCTTAAAAAAATAGATTTCAGTGCAATTTAAAGTGATTGTGTTCCATGCATTTATTATTTACCCTTACCATATCTGTTGCAAGATTAAACAGCGACTTGGGCGTAGATTGAATCCTGGATTTTATTCCCATATTGCCGTACATTTCCACTCCGCAGTTGAGGCAGAAAACTCGAGTATTCATTGCGGCTAGCCGAGCAATGTCGGTAAGGGCTGTCAACGAAGTGTTTGCGGTAAAACCACAAACAAATTTTAAGCACTTAATTAGATACTTACCTACTTACGATGTAGTAGTCGTGTTAAAATTTGGCAATTTACAAGACTATTCCATATTATAATTTTAAATTTTGTAAACACATTAGGTCTGTAATTTATTATTTATTGATAAAAAAGTCTTTATTGATGTTTAGTGCACCATTTTAATAATTGTAAAAATACAGTAATTTATTAAGTTATAAAGTTCTTATAAATAAACATGTAGTTAAAAAAATTGTAACAGCACAAAGACCAATTAAGAAAGTACAAATTTTTTTTCAGTTATTTAAAATCAACTCTAAATATAGAATATAGAGGTACAACAAACTCTGAATAAAAAAAAATTAACTATACATTTCTAAATGGAGTTAAATATTGAACTGTATATTATATAATCTATAATACTATTATAAAGAAGAAAGGTCAGGTCACGATGTGACCCAAGATGATAACCTAGTGGAAGACTGTTAGGAACTGTTAGGAAGGCTCTCAAATGCAGCTACCGGAAGACACCTATTGGTGCTTGGAGACAGATTTTCAACTTAAAGGGTGATTGCTAGTCAGGTGGGTATTAGAGAAAGCCCTACCAGCATGCTATGGTTTCCTCATGATGTTTTCCTTCACCGAAAGCTCAGGCTCATTACAGGGATTCGAACTCACGTCAATCGACGCGAAGCGAAGTCGTACGCGCTACCACTGAGCCATCATTGCTTTAATATGTATTATTATGTATATTAAGTATTAAGTAAATTAATTTCTTATATATAATACATATATTACATGTATATTGGGTTCTCGGAAATGGCTTTAATAATATGGATAAAATTGTGAATTTAGTTGTTTTTTTTTTGTAAGACAGCATAGCGAGCGAAGCTTGTTCGCCTAGATTAATATAGTGAACATTGCACTAAGACTAACTAAGATATTATAACTGGTAATTCTATATTCGATATATGGATTAAACGTATTAATATTAAACATAAAAATGGTTAAGATGTGTAATCCTTTCTCCCCAATAATTACAATTCATTCAAAGTCTGAAATTTATTTCAATTTTTTATTTCGACAGCCCTATTAGACTGCAAGCCAAGATTTATACACAGGTCGTGGTTATTTATACGTACTAGCCTTATTTTTATTCCCTGTGTGATATTTTTAATGAGGCAACTAAATAGTGCACTTGCGCTTTTTATTGACTTTTAGAAAGCCTCTTATTAACTTTTAGAAACATTAGTTGGACTCAAATACTCAGGATATCGGATGTCGCATTGCAGATATAAATTTGCAACTACTTTTAACATAGTCCCATAATTAAAATAATTAATAAAAATATATAAGCCCGATAAACTTTCTTACCGACTCTTATAGATGACTAGGATGTTTTCTGAACTGGTGGTAGTGTTTTGAAAATCAATAGTGTCTTCTAAGAGCCTACATTGAAAAATAATATTATTGATTGAGAAATCGAATACTTCAATCGTAATAATTTCTACCAACTCCACTTTACTATTTTAATGTGAAGCATTATTATTAGAATCAATGGGTTAATAGTTTGATTTTCACGTTTGGGAACTATTTATTAAGTGAATCATAGGTGTTTATTTATATATTTTTTCATTTCCTCGTTGGATACAAGGTTTAGGTTAGCGCAGAAACAGAAATGGTAGAAACAATTGGACGCGCCAATACATGCACTCGAATAAACATAAATCTTTTTTTTTTTCAAACCATCATTTATGATACTGAAGGAATAATACCACTTCTAACTATCTTAGGAGCTTTTTAACTTAGGAGTTCATCAAGATCCCAGAAATCAGCCAGGTTAAATGCAATTTTACATGAGAAGAAGGTGTGATATTCTTCCAGCCAATTTCTACTCGAAAGATAGAAAACCTGTTAAAGCAGTTAATAGAAACATAACACATAACAACATATGTGCTTCTTTCTACGAAAAAGTTAACTATAAATATATATTAGTGTATTTTTGTGCCTAATGCAATATTCTTCTTTTTACGTCTTTATATTTAGTTATGTGTATTCCCTCTCAGTGAACGCATGATCTATATTTGACATCATCCACACATCATAATAAATGTAAAATTTATGTATATATGATGTGAATGCGATGTCCAAAATAAGGTAAGGTAATTCTGGAGCTATTAAATCAATTGCTATAATACTTCTTCGACAATGTATAATTTAAACAAATTATTCCACGACATTCTTCATCCAGCCTGTACCCTGTTTGACCCTCTATTTGTTTTGAAATGTATTCGTAGACGCGATGATTTGATGAGTTCGTAATTGGACCTCACACGAATGTATGCAAATGTAGCAATTACTTTAATAAGAACCTCGACTTTGTGACCCGCTGGGTTATGAGTATCTCTTTACAAATATGTTAACATATTATAGGCTACAAAAACAATTTTCGAGATTTTAAAGTAATATAACATTATCTCATGCTAATTATTTTATTCCTTCCTTCATGAAGATGCCCTTACCCAGCGGACGGAACCTTAGAAGCTAGCATTATAATAGTTTTATTAACTTTATTAACTTTTTATTTTGAACTATAAAAAGATACTTCTGTTTGTTACTTCTTTTTTAAGATATTTATTGCTATGGTCTAAAGTATGACCAAATTCTTAGCCAGTGTGAAATAATTATGTACTTGCAATGGTACTGTGTTAAGCTTTCAAGTTTCGAAGTAGAAATAATTCTCTAGTGCGATTGATGTTTGTATGGAGGTAGTGAATTTTCTAATGTCCCCCTGTCTAGCTACCACTTTCAAATTGAAAATCTGTCACCAAGCACTTAGGTATATATATGTTCCGATAGCTCCACTTGAAAGCCGGTCTCGTTGTACTAGCACCGTGTATTTAGCGTGCTACATATAAACCAGCTTGGAGGCGTTTTTGTGTTTGTAGTAGTGTAATAATACACACAGTAACTAAAACCGGAAAAGAAAAGTTTACGCTAGCTACCACGTACCTTACGCACTCGCAGTAATCGCTTATAAATAGCGTTAGAAGTGTCATGCTATTTTTTCTTTATTATTCTTTTCTTACTAATTAGTTCATTGGTTTGATTTGTTGTTCATTGTTATTATTTGTTTCTATACTATTTTTTTTTAATATTAAAATGATTAATTATGCCATAACTGTAGAAGAATAAAGAAATGTTTGTCTACATGCTATTGAAGAGGAAAAGAAATTTCAAGGTAGGGAAGAGGCTTTAGAAATAATAGCAGGACGATTTATCGGATGAAAGCGAGGATGAGGATGGCAACAAAATGTCTAAAGATGGTGAAAGGCATAATAATAATAATGGTATAATTATATGCGGCAAAAACACGCCAGCCGGCCCACCGTTAGTCTGTACTATCCTTAAAAGTAAATGCAGTCTCGAACTCACTGGGGCGCATCTCCACATCCTTCACTCAAGTTTAAACGACCTAAATATTAGATGAGACCAACAGGATCAAATGAAATAGCAATCTAATGAATACATCAAGGGTTCGTGTAACATCTATTAACTTTACCAGGGGTATATGAAGTAGAATACAATATTACAAAACCTTATGTAGGTATATACAGCTACTTAGATATTAGCTATTATCAATTAAATAATGACATTAGTTTTCCGTGTATCTACAGTGAGAATTACAGATTTATTAGAAAAGATAATTATTTATAAAACCATTTTAATCTTACAGTTTTGTTCTTAGTTTTTTTCCAGTAAATCCCAATTTAAATATAAATATATAGTTAAAATAAAATGATGTACAACAAAAAATGCGATGTCTTAAATATTGTCATTTCTTTAAAGCAACAAAATTGAAGCGTATAAAGTGTATTCGGCTATAGAATATTAATGTCGTTCCGTTTCAAAAAGTTTGAGTTGAGAGCAAGTCCGTTATCAATATTCATAAGCGCTAGACGCCGTATCTGATGCGAGCAATAAACAAAGAGCTCCAACTGAAATGAACCAACAACCGATCTTCGGCTCTTACTTACTGCATCCTCATAAATTTCAGTTCTCAACTTGCACAGCGCAACGTTCGATCAATAAGTGTTTTGTATGGGTTCTATATTTGCAGCTAATACACCACATCAAAACTTCCAAGTAACGAAGTCAATATTACTGACGTCACGAGGCATACGACATTACGCAGAAGACCCTATGTACAACATTGTAAATGCTATTATAAACCTTACATTATGAGATTAGAGTGTTTGATAATGTATCGGCGTATTAAACTTAAGGTCGATAGTGATCAATCAAATTTACTTGCATAGATGCCAGTATGATCAGGTCACGTGTGTTATGTTACACGGGGTGAAATCAGATAAAACTTCGTTGCGGAAACTCGAAAATTATGCTATTATAAATTCATCAAAGAGTTAACCGGGTAACTACTGGCTTTATTGTTATCTAATATGGAATGTTTTATGTGGATTAATTTAGCTTACCGTTTGAAGGCTAAACGTTTAATTATTTTAGACGAAAAACATATTTATAGCTACTATAATAATATGTAAATTGTTGTATATTGTTAGTACGAGTATTTTATGAAGTTATACTTCTGTTAGCGCGTTCATTAGAGTGTAAAGATGAGAGCTGTAGGCAAGTCAAGTTAAAATAATGTTTATTTATACAGAAATTAATTATTTTTACAAAATGAAAAAATAATGTCTGTAAAATGAATTCATATTACTATCAATGACGGCTAACTTCATCATCTTAGCTCACGGGATAAAAATAATTGAAGCTTTTATAGTTCTGTTACGCTAAAAAAGTATACATTCGGAGTAACACAGAATAAAATATACAAAAAACCGAGTTTACTTATAACGTGAAATTAACATTTTATTTACATACATACATTTAAAATATGTATATACAAATTTAAAAGGGTACATTACATTGAACTGGTCGTCGTTCTGTAATCGTAGAATTATCGACAAGGACGACAGCCCACTTTCTTATGTTACTTTCATTATATAAAGACCTAGTTACTTCTTATAAAAGTATTAATTCATTCGTAATATAATTTTCTAAAATGAAAATGAAACAATTTTTTCGCTCGAGTTATCACCAAAATTTATGACGTCCCCTTTACCTTTTATTCGTAAGAGGGTGATTTAGTCCAATTAAATAATAATATTTAAAATTAAGGTAATATGAAGACCGTATTATAAAATAATTTTCTATGAATGATTAAAAATAAATCAGTCTATGAAATGTTTGTATGTGCGGGTGGCCGTCAATTTGATTCATTATAATCGTAGGTGGGCTATTGAGAACTTTATATAAAATGACCCATAATTCCCTTGTTGAGGCTCGAGACAGATAACTCCGGCTCACGTATTAATCTAGAGTCATAAATATTGTTAAAAAATACTGGAATAAACTAGATTGAAAGCTGCTCGTAAATCTCCGATTAAGCTGATAATTGCTTGGACATTAAAGTGATTATTTTATTTTGATATATGATACTGTTGTATATAGAAAAATATGAATAATTAAAACATCAGCTATGAAATAAACTTATGTAAACTTAATTAAAATAAGTCTTTAAAGCTAAGTAAGTAATAGGTACGCATGACTCACGGCTCCGCACACATTTATTTCCTTATTTTTAGTTTTACTCATATTTTTATAGTTCATATGTGTATCATTTAAAGTATTACATAATATACTTCTCGTGTTCTAAATGTCATTAAAATCGGTTAAGAACAAATAATAAAAATTACCTTTTTTGATATTCTATATGTTTTTTGATATTTCTAAAACTATTATTGGCAATTTTTATAGCGTATCAATTGAGCGATGACATAAGCTTCCCATGTACAAAATTTCAGAGAAATCGGTCAAGCCGTTTTTGAATCGATTCTGGTCATAGAGAGACACTTTTTTAAATGTCATTCGTCATACTTTGTAATAGACGTCTATCAGCAAAATAGGAAAAAAATACATTTACAGATAGATGTACAGATTTATTAATATAGATAAAACGAAAATGTTCTTTTAACGATTTTTGAAAATATTTAAATCACGAGCATCATAGATTATCGAAGATTTTTATAATAAAAAAAAAACATAATAAATATCCCATATTTTTTATAACAGGTCCGGTCCATTCAACCATCATTGACTGATATAACAGCAGAGATACCATTAATGGAAGTAAAGTATCAAATTCATAATTAAAATTTATGAGGGATGATTTATTAATATTACATATTATGGGGTGTTACTGCTATCAGAAATATTAACCCGTAATAACTCTGGGGTTATGTAAATCCCTTTGTGTAATATGAAACGAATATTTGGTATATATTACGTCAAACGGGTACAGCTGGGTTTACACTAAGGGATCCCGAAACGACACAATCCAAAAGAAAATAACTGTGACGGGTTTATTGCCATATGTATAGTAGGCGCGACCCATTTGTGTGCAGATCTCTACCATACCGCTTGATTACTGGTTATATATTAGCTGATTCCGGAAAGCGACTTACTTAAGCGTGCTACTATAGCGACTGTTACACCTGGTGTACGGTGGATGCGATCCCGTGGGACACGATTGTCATGTCCTTCCACCCGACATAATTAGCATAAATGATGTAAAATAATGTCGTAGCAAACAAGCGTGCAATGCACCTAATTTGAAGTGGTAACTGCAGCTCATAGCTATTGATAATCAATCTTTAAAATTCCTACAGCCCTGACTGAGGCCAGGACCCAACTACGGAGCCCTACATTGCGTGTGGCCTGAAACGCACTTGGCAAAATTATTTTAAATTTAATTGCCATCTTTTAACACTTGCGCGTCACATTTTTTAACTACGTTGATCGTACTATGCTAGAAAAGTTTACGCGGGGCCAAAAACAACTGTATAAATTTGCAGCCTAGTTGGAGTAACGAAGCACAAACCCGTAGGACATGACCACACAATCGTATTTTTCTTATGTAAGACTGCTTAAACCCCTATCTAACAGTGTAATTATATTTAGTAAATAGATCTTTCTTCATGTTCTGCCCTGAAAGCTTACATTTATAATACCGAAAACTAAAAAGGACACGCATTTGTAGAATCGACTCAAACGCCACCTAGTGTACTCTGATGTGAGCATGCTACCAACATTCACGTAAGCACATTATAAGTTCAAACGGGTGACTGATGCGCGAACACATAGAACTCGCATACACAGACATTACATTTGTAAAAAAAAATGTATACAAGGCTACGTAGGTACATGTGTATCTAAATATTGTTTAAATAATATTACGGATTTACTAAATATATCTATCGTGTTCGTATAGATTGTTAGCAATGATGGCTCAGTGGTAGAGTGTACGACTTCGCGTCGATTGACGTGAGTTCGAATCCCTGCAATGAGCCTGAGCTTTCGGGGAAGGAAAACATCGTGAGGAAACCATAGCATGGTGGTAGGGCTTTTTCTAATGCCCGCCTGGCTAACTACCCTCAAGTTGAAAATCTGTCGCCAAGCACCAATAAGTGTGTTCCGGTAGCTGCATTTGAGAGCAAGTCTTAGCCACTAGGTTTAGCGTGTTATCATATTGGGCCACATAGTCACTTAACATCAGGTGAGATTGTGGCCACAACATCAAACCTATAACGATAAAAAAGGTATCTTAAGGTTTAACTAACGCGCACGAAGTCGCGGGCGGTTGCTAGTTGTTCATAAAAGTTTTCACTGTAAAATCAATAGGAAATACTAGAACATCGATAAAGAACTGCGTTTTGCATTTCAAAATAAAAACAAAGTAGTCGGAAATTATTTACTTATTCTGAAGACTGTGAGAAAGAAAATTCTAATTGAAACTTAAACCGCAAACGAGACAAAACAGTAAAACTAGAAGTAATAACAGATTGTTAAAACAGTTAACGATATCAAAGTTTATGAAGCAGACGACAATGCAAATAACAAAGCTGAAATAACCCCAGACCGATAATATTTATTCAGGCTCCAATTCTATCCGATATCCCACGGGCTGTCTACTGTTTTTGCACCAAAGCTCATTGGACCAAATTGTTGAGTTAAAGCCATCGGTCTCCTTCCGCAAAATTCACACGTAAGGTAAAACAAATGTTCTCGAATCCTCTATTGAAATAACATACGTATCGTCCACTCATATCAGATTCCTTATTGTTTCTCATTTCATTCCATTAACGTTTATGTAAGGAACACTTTCGCTTAACGTTTTCTTTAGGATTTTATCTTGGTAAATATCTTTATATTATTTTATTTTTCAAAGCTTTTTATGTGGCAACGCCATATCTTCCTTAGTTCTTCGTTAAAATTAATTATATTTATACATTACTAGCGACCCGCCCCGGCTTCGAACGGGTGCAATGTTGATACTAAATATACCTACCTACTACAGAATGTCCTTATAAACAACGTTTACAGCTTTTTTGTCATTAGACAATACAAACATGTTTTGTTTAGAGGTTACTCTTGAAAGAGCGACATATAATAATTGACCATGGTATATAGGGCCGGTATCGCCGCACCGCTATGTCCCTACATTTTAAATCTGCAATATCTTCGGAAATATTCATTTAAATTACATGCTGTAAAGGGCCATATTGATCTACATTAAATGGACAGTGTATTTAAGGTACTTTATTGGATAAGGATTAATGCTGTATTGCTTAAAATCACTTCGTAAATAAGCCATTTTTTCCCGTAAAATGTAAAGGATAAAAAATTGTTATTGTGGGTTATCCTTAAGAGATACCATTGACTTTTTTAAGGTGTACAATACTGTAGTCCATTATTTTGATTTATCTCGTGGGGTTCAGCCAGCGTTTGCAATGTAAGCGCAAAAAAATGTGTTTATTTACATCACATTAGAAATCTCTAAATTTATCAGTGTTTCTCTACAATATTATCCATGTATTATACATATAAACCTTCATTTTCCTCTTCCTATCTATTAAAAAAACTGCTTCAAAATCCGTTGCGTACTTTTAAAGATTTAAGCATATATAGGGACGAACAGAGCGACAGCGACTTTGTTTTATACTAACTACTACTATGTAGTGATTTTAAAGCTTACTTCTCCACTATTGACGAAATTAATGTTTTCGTAACTTTATCAAGAAAACTTTCATTATAAATACTGTCTGTTGATGCCAATAGATGGCATTCCTAATGGACATATATATATTCAACTATCTTGTAAGAGGCGCCATCTATTAACAATCTCGTTAACTAACATGACAACTGTTATATTGTTTACATTATATAATGTGCAAAATATTTTTTACAGTATACAGTTATATGAATTGAGATGGAGTAGAAATTCAGTTAGGCTGGATTTACCCTACCTGCGATTAAACAGTCTTTTAGTTTTCAGATGTAATCCTTTTTTTTTTAATTTCAGGATCGATTTTTTTTATACGGTGACACAATTTCACTCACGGCCATTTAATTCCATACTAAGCATAGCTTTTATTATGGTAATTAAAACAGCTGATATACTATACATATATTTAACATTCAGACACACAACTGACAATTATGCTCATCACACAAAAGTCAGTCATGGCCGGGGATCGAACCCGCGACCTCTCGGTTCAATAGTAGGGCTTACTACAACTGCGCCACGAGACCTGTCAAATATTGTATGCATTCATTATTAATATCTAATCACTGTCTCCGGCGTGTACTAATAATATATATGTCGAAGAGACATCGTAATGAACTATTGGTGACACCAGTGTTTTCCTTCAAATCGTCATTGCGTTAGGTATATTAATTAAACGTTACATACAAAGGGGCATTTTGTTACATCATACATATTAATTCATTCTTCTTTGTCATACAAATGATACGGTATTGTTTTACACGGCCATACATTAACGAAGTTCATTAATTTTATGTTTATTCGCATTACATCGCGATGGGTCTCGATACGGTCGGGGTAATACCAGAAATGTTTATATTTCGCTTACAATGAACAGAAGCGGATTTAATGGATGTAGTCATTGCTACACACAGATAGTACAGAAGCCGTACATATTCTTTACAAATTTACTTCAATAAGTTAAATGTATGGTTTGGCATTTGTGTCTTCTAAAGGTTTTAAATTGTTTGTAGTACTTTATTAAATCAGTGCACAGTTGAAATTTAATATGACTATCTTCACTACAATAAAACAAAATATTTAACAAGTAACTTCAGAGTTTAGACTTTTGTTTACAATGTCCGCGCGCATCGTAAAAAATCACTCTATTTTTTTTTATAATGTGCCTAAAGAACTAAACATTCAAAAATATAACAGGAGTTAAATCATAGAAATCTTCTATTTAAAAACAATTGATATTAGGATGTTTTTGGTAGTGTATAAAAATTTAAGAACATTGCGTTTTTACCACAGCATGTATTTCTATCTTTACGTCTGTTTCTCAAGTTTCAATATATGCTCTTAAGAGTTTATCTAAGTAAAAAGTAATATAATTTAAGAATACAATTATAATCATAATAAATTTAAATTTAAACCTTTATAAAAACATGTCAGCTTGTAAACTAAAATTGTTGTAGCGTTAAATATGCAACATTAAATTTCACATAAAAGTTCCTGCAGCGTTTTTGATGCATTCGGGCACACTTTTCAAACATTTTGACATGGATTTCAACGGCCTTTGATATAGTCTGGACCGAGCGCAGTACTACGTAGAATTAAAGTTGCTTTTTTGTTTCAATGAAAAGGTACGAATATAGATTTGTATGTGGAATTTATCAAAGGCGTAATAAAGGATAGATACTATAAAAAATTTTTAGAATAAAGAATAGAGAAAAAAAATTACATTAAAGAAATAATTGCATCATAAAAAAATATAAAATTAATCGACAAATAAGCATCCACAAAAAAAAATACGCAAGAAAAAATTTTTCGAGTTTAAAAAAAAAACGCTTTCCAACATGATGAAGTTTGCCATCAATGATAATAATGTAAATTCATTTTGCTGACATTTTAATTATGTAAAAATAATTTATTTAAAATAATGCAGCTCTCAATTTTATAATTTCAAAAACTTATTTACGTTATTTAAAATTAATTACCTACTAATTTTTCCATATGTTACATATAATATATTTTCTGTATATTAAGTACTAGTAGATTTCTTGTGCATTTAATGTTCATCAATAAATTCATTTAATATAGGCATTACCAGCAAACATGCGAGGTGACCAGCAATCCAGGTAACTAAACAAGCTTACCAAGAAATTATTATGGGCCTTGTGATGAATGTGTAAACGACTCAAAATGTAATTAAATATATTCTACACATCCATCCATTCATAGACAGGAACATGGAAATATATATATATCAGACGTTTATTTATGACGATACAAGCCATGGTTAGTTTGGAATATAATGGCCGTGTGTGAAACTGTATCCTAATATTTATTATCCCTTTGTTTAGCCAAAACACGTGCACTGTTCGACATACACCTCTCTCAAAGATCGCCACATTAACTCGTCCTGCACTGCTCGCATCAAGCTGGTTCACCTCCATCAACCTCCACCAGGTCGTCGGTTCACCTTGAGTCTACCTATACTGCGTCTTCTGGTGCGTATTCTCCACTCAAAAACAATAAAATTTCAATTAGTAATGAGTTTATTGTGTTACCATACGGCACCTAGATACGTACTACAACCAACTTTCTCTTGGCTGTAGTGAATCTGGTGAAAGCTGCTGCAACCACCAGCAAGATACAGAGAGTTAATAATATTAAACTGAAGACTGCTACATTGGCTCGCTCCGACGGCGTGAGTTTGTATTAAGTGAGTTTGTAAATTGGAATGATTTTCCAAAACTATTATTAATTATTGCGTTATAATGTGTAGGTATCGTCTGTCGTGTTTTTTTTTTTTTTATCGTTATAGGTTTGGCTTAGTGGCCACAATCTCACCTGATGTTAAGTGACGATATGGCCCAGGATGGTAAACGCTCAACCTAGTGGAAGACTGGCTCTCAAGTGCAGCTGCCGGAACACACCTATTGGTGGTGCTTGGCGACAGATTTTCAACTTGAGGGTGGTAGCTAGCCAGGCGGGCATCAGAAAAAGCCCTACCACCATGCTATGGTTTCCTCACGATGTTTTCCTTCACCGAAAGCTCAGGCTCATTGTAGGGATTCGAACTCACGTCTCATTCGACGCGAAGTCGTACACGCTACCACTGCGCCATCATCGCTTCAAAAGTATCTGTATATCTGTATGTGTCTGTCATCTGCAAAATAAGTTCATAGTAAGCCAGCCCGTTCGGAAGTTTTGCAATATCACAGGCTAAATTTTCTATTATTAGTTTTAAATATTACTCTATAAATATAACAAAATTGAATTGTCTGTTCGTAATGTCAAATTAACAGCTTTTTACTAAATGCATATGAAAGTATACACGGTACCTAAAACAAAAAACCCACTTTTTTTATTCTTGTCTGTCTGTTTGTTCCCGTTAATCGCCGAAACGGTTGGACCGATTTTGATATTATTATTTGATATTAGCTGATATTATAAGAAATAACTTAGGCTACTTTTATTTTAGAAAAATAGTTAGAGTTCCGCACAAGAAATTAAAAAAAACTTTTTTAGTAGTCCATGCAAGCGGAGCTGCGGGTAAAGCTAGTTTATCTACGTAAATAAAATGATTAAGGCTTACAATTGTGCGCGCTTCTCTCAATAAGGTATATAAATAATCCTTAAAAAAATCACGGTATTTCATAAACAAAAATTCTGTAGACCACGCAAGCGGAGCCGCGGGCACAGCTTGTAATAATATAAATTCGTAAAGCGGCAACTGGTTCACACTATTCACAAATTCATTTAGTCTTAGCTACTTTCATTGTGATTTGTGTTTTATTGCTATTCCTTAAAAAAGCGCATATTACGACACAGAAACGTAACTTGGGAGTCGCTTCAAAAGAAAGAAATAAGGTATTTCGTGTAACTGCTAACAGTAATTTAAAAAGGAATATGCAACGTTTATGTAGGATCCCACATCATGTCAATAAAAAAAATTACACATTATTAACATGTTCTAACACATTATCCTCTATATATTCTCTAATTTTAAGCTGGTATTTTGACCGTTTGGTATAAAGTCTCGTAAGGCGTTGGGGTAACAGAGTGATTTTTTTTAGTAGTATTTGCAAGTCACTTTTTAAACTGGCGTCCGGCCAGCGCTTAGTTCCTACTACCAGATATTCAACTTTACTTATAGCTTAACTTATTAACAGTGACACTGATAGCTTAAAGTTGTTATTTAATACTTTTATTTTTAATACGCATTTTTCTTCGTTTGAGCTAGAATATAGCCTTACTTAGAATGGAATCAAATGGCCGTGTATGTAAAATTATACACCTACATTCATAGCTACGAGGTACGATACCTAAGTTATTTTGGAAACAACTAAACGGATGACTAAGATGTTTGTTACAAACGTATGGGTTCAGATTAAACATTATCGTAATGTACAATGTCATTATCATATCGGTGTGTGAATAGGTTTTGTTATTTATTCTAATGGACAGTAATCTAACACGATTGGTCATTACCCAAGCATGCGTTCTTACAAAGATTGATATTTTCCTTGGTATACATCAATAATTTTCTCCTTGAAATGAAAATAGTACAAAAATACGACTCTGAAATACTCTGAATCCATTATAATTGTTTTTTATGATTTACTTTTTTGATAAAGTCATCTCTATACATATAATAAAATTGAAGTGTCTGTTTGTAATGTCAAAACAACAGGTTTTTACTAAATGCATATGAAAGTTATGTACTTAAGTACGCAATAGATATCTATAACAAAAAACCCAGTTTTAAATTTTTCAACTGTGTGTTTGTTTGTCCCGGGTAATCTCCGAAATGGTTGGACCGATTTTGACGGGACTTTCACTGGCAGATAGCTGATTTTATAAGGTACAACTTAAACTACTATTATTTTGAAAAAATCATTAGTGTACCGCACAAAAAATAAAAAACCTTTTTTAGTAGTACACACGAGCGGAGCCGCGAGTACAGCTTGTAAGTAATAAGCGTCATAGAACGATACAATTTGCTTAACAGAAAAAAACAAGATTATTTGCCACCGGTTAAAAGATTTTCTGTAAAATAGTAAAAATTAGACTGTCTGCTTTGGTTCTACAAGTTTAGATATGGTATGTACACTTCTTATTAAAAAATAATAAAAATAATAATATGTACTTATAATTTTATTTCAAGAAAATATAATGGATTAATAATTTTATTAGTTAATGAATAAATATAACATTTATTAGTCACCTCCCCAGTAAAGTCGATGATTTTCAACTCGGACAGCCGGTGCTCTTGATATATCGATGAGATTATCCACTATACTCTTTAAGGCTGGTTCTATTCGTCCGATTCGAAGATTTAAAAAAAATCGCTTATAATTACAAATTTATTTTATACTAATTTTGAAATTTTATATATCTAAATCGCGAGTTTAAAAATTTAAAAAAAGTTAAATAAATTATTTAATCATATTGGATTGTTTATTAATAAAAAAACCTAAATTTAATTTTCCCCTGGGAAAATTGAGATACTTCCATGTGAGTCACGTGACTGGAAACACCAATCAGAAAACGTGACGCCATTGTACAATATTTATATACACAGTTGAGTGTTATCCTTATAAGGTTATCTTATGACAAGTGACTCTAAAATTATTACTAAGTGTAGAATTAGTGGGTTTAATATTATATAGGTGCTGAAGAAATTTCATAAGTATCAACGAAAGTTCTAGTATACTCAACTTTATACATAATATAATACCTTTTCCTTAATTTTCTGTACATGGATTATGACTTCACGCGCGGTTTCATGAACATAATGCCGCGTTTTTGTGGCAGTTTTTATTTATTTATTAAATGTTTTTTTTTTATGTAAACTACATACGGCCCGTCTGATGGTAAGCGGCTACCGTAGCCTAAGGACGCTTATATTACCGTAGGTATTACTAGCACGTTGCCAACCTTGAATGCCTCCTACCCCAAAAAGCTTTTAAAACCCTACTTACCGCAGGAATACAACACAAGGTTATTTGGCTGCGATCTTCTGTAGAGTGGATGTGTTCCACCAGTCGAACTGCCCCAAGTACAGAGAAATTTCCAAAGAAATTCCTCCGTGTCCTACCTCTCTTTAAAAAAGTCTTTTAAAAGTGTATTAATGAATAACCATTAATTCGAGAGTATTATTATCAATAACAACTTCCCAAAAGTTGTTTACTCCCGGATACTATTAAGTGAGCTTGTTTGTTATAATTGGCTTGTTCTAATTAGTTTATCGGATTTGAAAAAAAATATTATATTTAGATAATGTTTTACTGTGCAAGTTTAATTAAATGTGTTTTTAAGGGCTCGTTTGATTAATTTCTTGTTTTTACCGCATATCATTATTGTAAACTAGTATTAAGTTTTTGTTAATTATTCGTTTATCCAGTTTACCAGTTCTTCTTTCTAGCTTAGAATTGAAAATGGTTTAATGTGTTAACATATTTAATACATTTTTGGTTTTAAATTGTGCTTTTATATTTTACTATAATGTACATCAACGAAATATTAAATTAACGTTTGTGTATGGTATTAGTGACTGTGTCACAGTCAATACTTGATCAAAGTATCTGTGGTTACAGAAAAAATTGACAACAATAATCAATTTTTTTTAATAATTGTTCGTGAGTTCAATCGTTTGTGAGTTGTCACGTGTAGTTTTAAATGTAAAAATAAGATAGTGCCAAAGTCGTGTGTAAATGTCGTGTCTGTATATAAAAGAGACATTGTATTTTTATATTATTAAGTTTACTATCCTACAAGTGTATTTTATGCATGAGATGAGAATGAGTTAGAATAAGTATATCCATAACGAAATTATTTATTTGTGTCTTAATTTTATTTGCAGTTTCATCATAACCAAGTTTAATGCCAGTAATACTTGATGATCGGTGTAAAGAATACATTTGACGAGTAACTCAGTCCACAGACACTCTTTTTCAAATCTGTCAGACGATTATCCATGAATAGCTTAAACAGCCATGGAGATGCTACACATCCATGTCTAACACCCTTTTCAATATCAAATCATTCAGTGTACGATCCGTTTATTCTGACACAAGCACTGGAATCTTTATAGAGGGATTTTGATGCTTGTATCTGACTACTGCTCACCCCATGCAAAGATAATGTTGACCACAACTCATTCCTCACCACTTTGTCATAGGCATTTTCCAAATCTACTAATGCACAATATACATTTTGGTGAGTGGTCAAAAATTTTCTAGTAATGCACCGTTAGGAAAAATCTTGTTTATTACATCCCATTCCCTTTCTAAATCCTGCTTGTACATCCCATATTCTTTCATCTCTTTGTAACATAACTCTTTCAATTATTACTTTAGCATACAGTTTGCCGACAACACTGAGAAGGCTAATTCCGCGGTAATTTTTGCAGTATTGTTATGACCCTTTTCTCTTGTACAATGGCACTATCAAAATCTTGCACCAGTCTCCCGATACCCGAACGTTTTTCCAACACTAGTTGAAAAGGTGGTACAGCTGACTTGCTACCACACCCTGTTCAGCCTTCAGCATTTCGACAAACACCCTGTCATATCCCGCAGCTTTACCTGATTTCATAGTTTTCAATGCTTTAATAATCTCTTCCAAACTGATAACGCTTTCAGGTTCACTTACGTTCACATCAAGAGGAGGTGCTTGCATTTGTGATAGTGCCTCTTCTCATACTTTAAAACATACTTTAAAAATACTCCTTCCATCTTATCAACACACCTTCTTCTTCTTTTATAATGTAATGTAAATAATACCATATTTGTGTATTTTTAATGCTAGTATGACACTATGAACGACTTTTATTCGCAATTATTTAACAGCAGTCGCAACAGTGTTCCTGCCTTTAATCACAGCTCATTCATTGTTTATTCAGATGTATACCATCGCGAGAGTACCACGATTTACTCGAAATTAAGAGGACATGCCATCATCCCGGGATGCTACAATAACAATGTGCCACCAAAAATACACTCGTGTAGAGTGACAGGAATGAAAATAAGAACAATGTCTATAGTGTGGTGCGGTGAGAATATTTTTTTAAAAGATAAAATTAATTTTACAGTTGTTTGTTTATTATGGTTCCAGTGATTTTTTTTTAATTATTTATGTAGTGGCTTTTCTTAATAAATATACGGATCAACATAGACAAATTTTCAAATACTAAATAGGTGTAGCAGCAATTAAATTATATTCAGTAAATTAGATAAGGTTTTTGTAAAGTAATCAACACTAATTTTATTTCTCTCAATGACATTTTACATGTAAACGCGTCATACGTCAACATATTTGCAATAAAAAACAGCGTAATTACAATGACAATGAAATTCACTTAAAAACGTCTTGGATATCTCCTAGCAAATTTATAATCCGAATTTAAATTTCAGATGAGCTTAACGAAGTAATGTATATTATCTACTTATTTCGATTCTTGGCTGAGTGTACTGTAGGTACACTTGTGACTGTTCCTTGATGATTACTAGTTTTTTATGTTTTGAATAAGAATAACAAAGTGTATCTAATATTAAAAATATGATAATGTTGGATGTAAATTGAACAGTGACTGTGAAGTGAACGGGCACTAATAAATTTACTTCTTGAATATTTTGAAGATAGAGTTATTTGATTATATTCTGCTGACCATAGACGGGGGTGAAGCCGAAGGGCGTCCGGCGACAAATTTCATTTAAATAGAAATTGCTAATGTCTCCATCTCCATAATTTTGCATAAAAACGTCATTGCTTTTCATCATTTATTCCTGAAGATAAAAAATAATGTAATTAGAATATACATCTGCATATAATTTCACACCAGATCGCTATTAAACGATGCATTGTCGAAGATGTTATATCGTGTATTGAAGATTGTATAACTTGGTAATTTCATGACACTAGCAAGACTAATTTTTATCACGTAATGCGGTTCAAAATATTTTTCTCTTAAATATAGCTCTATATAGGTAAGTGCATCAAACTAAAATAGGTAAATATTAAAAATGGAATCATGGAATACCTTCTAAGAAAAGAAAAAAACAAATAAAATTGACAATATTGGAAAGAAAATATAAAAAGTAAACATCCAATAAATAGTATGTAACGAACAATCGAGAAAGCGGAATAAAAAATTAAAAGGAAGTTTACATTCGCAATTTATGCGAAACACACCGAGGTATCTTCGTTAATTTGTTTACATTCTGTATGCTCCCTCAGCGCCAATGTTTACATTTCGCATTTAAGATTCGTCGTAAAACGTAATAAAGTTCGCCTCCCGATGATTATGGCTCTTTGAAAATAAACTTCGATGTTGATTCACAAACACCGTATCTTTTTATTTTTGTTTAGTTTATACTTTCTCTCTCATCTGAAATGTGGGTATCGTCGTTATCTTTCGAAATTTGGAAGAAACTTCGAGTTTCCCTTCCTTTTTTATTGATTCAATAAACATTATTTTCTCACATTATTCCGCAAAAAAGTCAACATGATAACTTTATTTAGCTTACTTAAGCTTATTTTTATTACTCTAACAATATACAGAGTATTTACCTATTAATTTTTATTGTTATTTTAGTATTTTAAGTTATACATGAAACTATAAAATTTAATGGTTAAATTGAACAATTATACATAAACACGCTAAATCATTCACAAATAAAATCTTATAAACTAATAATGTACAAAAAACTGCATCGGCTAAGTTTTAAAACGACATCTTCTATCTATACATATTATAAAACTCAACGTCTCTCTGTCTGTATGTATGTTTGTTTTATTGATGTTAAACTACTCATCTGATTTACACGTTTTTTATTTTATTTCATAGCTATTTTATCTGGCCAGGTTATAAAATATATTTTCTAAGATAAAGTAACATTCTAAATAAGCGCTGTGACGATAATGATGAATCAATCCTGAAAAAAACTCATTTGGGGCGCTTAAATGGCTTACGGTGAGTAAACAATAGCAATAGCAAGCAATACCATAAAATATATATCTTTCTTCTAAGGATAAGTCATAATAATCATTATTGTCTTCCGTCTCTTGAGCGGGGCAGCACAATTCGTGTGTGCGCTCGACCGACGGCATTCTGTAGTCCACGTGAGAGAAGTGGCGGGTACAGCTAGTATTCTATATATTTATATTCCAAAAATAAAAAAGAGCTATAAATATTTGTGAACACCCCTGTTTGTTCATATTTCATAAAATTAATGAATTCATATTATTAATATTTATTAATAAATTATTTTCTTGGTGCATTACACTGAGCTCTCGGCAATGCGGTAAGTAAAGTTTATGATGTAATAACTACAACATTACAATGTTGCTGAACATGAATTTCTATTGGATACGCTCGGCTCATTAACTCCCTATTTTCTAAGAATGAAAGCGATGAGTTTTAAGGCTAAAGGTTACTTTATTAATATATAATTTATGCTGTAGATAACGGATGGGATATTTTGAAATTTTGTAGTTGACTATTAACTTTATGGTTTAGGTTTATTGATAATCAAAATTATCTCTGTTATAGGATTTCTAAATTGAATGATAAATTAAATAAGTTCTGGGAATTTTTGTAGGTCAGTATTAGTAATATTTTTCCACTCTAGTGAAAATATATTATTATGTAAAAAGTTCACAGGACAGGACAAGATAATATTTAGTAATGCACGAGTGGACGTGACTGAATACCAAATATATAGTGAATTACTTATCATACATGCTTGATACAACGCACCGGAACATCAAAGTGAATAAACTTAATAAATATTGAGTTACCTAGTTGCTTTCACAGCAGTTTTTGCACACAGAAATCATCAGGCCATCTATGGATTCTTATCTGTACTTCAAGAATAGGTTGTTTAATTGTAGTTTATTACATGATTTACGAAATATCTTAAAACTCTGAACTCATATTGATAAAATCCGCAGATTTTTCGGTGATTGTTTGACAACATCATACGAACACTTGTATGACACATCCACAGAACGTAAATTGTTACGTCGTGGATTTTATGACATAACCTTAAAACATGCATTTCGACTACCAAGTATCATTAAAAAAAATGTTAGTAATAAACGTTTTAAAAACATTTTGCTCGATTCAATCCTAAATAACTTCCTGTATATATTTTTTTGTGAATATTCTATTTTTTTTGTTATTATTTTTATCGTTACTTTCTATGTTACTTAAAACTAGAGTGTACCAAAATAATAAAACCAAGGAATCGAAAATGAATCGTATAATCGTATGAATTAAAAAAATAATCAAATTGATCGAACGCCGTTGTACGTTTAATTTATTAGTTTATTTTTAATTTCGAATATTTTTACGTAATTCCTACACTTTTTACTGCAGCGACGAGCAACGAAGAATATTGACTGGAAGAATTAATTTTGTTGTTTGGTGACTCCATTGAATAATTAAAGTGTCCCAGACTGCGATTCCAATTGTTGTTATATTTTGATTTTGTATTTTTATATACACAGCTTACACACACTTGAATTGATTTAAAGAATAATCCTATAACGATGATATTTATCTCTAAAAAAGAATCGATAATCGTAAACTTCCAATTTAAATTATGCTACAACTCTAAAATAAACATTTGACAAGTGTCGTGCAAGTCTTCTTACGATGAATGAATATTAGCCATTAATTGATACTATTTTCATATGTTTATGTCTTTTTACATATGCCCAAGATTGTATGAAAGAAAATCCACCTCGTTTGAGGTGTTGGGACTTTTTGGTTAATATTTATAAAAACAGCGTTAAATAAATATCATGTTCCGTTTATTAATTTTAAGTAATCGAAAACGATTCAAAGATTAAAGAACAAGATAACGGGAACATGAAAGTATTAAACAGAATTAGATTTTCACGAATCAAAATTGAGTTTGTAATATGATAGATCATCTTTATTCCTGGAAGTTTCGAAATTACTCAACGATAACCGTTATTGGGATATAAACTAAATGAAACTTTAGCAACCGAATAATAATGTTTATATTAAGTTGAAACTAAAAAATAAATCGTCGTTAGACGGCCATCCGGCCGGAAGATTGTTCTTTTGATATGATTAAAAGGGTGAAGAATGTTTTGTGTGGCAATTAAAGAGTTCGGTTACTAAATATTCTATTTCTTCATCTGTTACATGTTTAAATTAAGTCGTAGATATGAAGCAACAAATTATTTACCATACGTTCATTTTCAGTATCGTAGTTTTATTTTCGAAACCATTGAAATTAATGTTTTTATTCTTTATATAAAGCATATTTTATTTCTTTAAACGCGTTATGAAAAATTGTGGAGAGTGAATTTTATTTAATGAGGTTTCGTACATAAGTACGTGCATTCATTTATTTTTATTATTGTAATTATTCCTTCTATACGACCGACTACAATTCGCTAGTTGATAATTTTATTAAATTAATGTTATTCATGTAATCATATTGGTTTATTGATGAAAAGCCTAAACAATACTAAACTGGATAAAAATAATTGTTCGTTTATTTAATTTTTCTTTGGGTAAATGGAGATTTTTGTCTGGGGGTCACGTGACTGGAAACAGCAATCAGAAAACGTGACGTCATCGTACATTATGAGTGTTATTCTTAATCGGTTCTTAATATGTAATGCGGCGTGTTCGTCACAATTTATTTTTTAATTAAAAAAGTTGTAATAATACATAAATATTATTTCATTGGTATTATTGTAAAATATGAAGGGTTTAAAATAACTTTTCAAAAGTTGTCTACTCCCGGATTGTCCCAAACAATTGTCCCGGGTAGTCCCTGGTTATCATCAATGGCTTGATCTCAGAGTAAACTAAATTGGTAACATTTCTCAAAAAGTTTGACATTCATTTTTCACTTATTTATCTTCTATATCAGTAATACTGACTACAAATTGCGTTTATTACATAAATAAATAACATCATTATACTTCTTTTCTTTTTCGCATATATAAATAAACTGATTCATACCAAACCCATTATTTATAATTATTCAAGCCATAAACTGCCCGAACTTTTTCACTTCACATATAAACAAATTAAATTATTGTTGCGTACATCAATATTTGGAATTTCAACAGCGCAGGGGATCGGTTAAAAGCGCAAACAACCAAACTTTTCACTTACAGGCAGTGCTTGTTTATTAGTCTGGATCGAGGTTCCCTTCAATGGAAAAACGGAAAAATTTCTACATTGAAAACGTGTTGATGTTGTTAACGCTGTAAATATATTTCATCGTTTTTTTTATTTTCAATTACATGTGGCACTTAAATGATAGGTATATAGGTATATATGAAATTAACATTTTATATGGAAAAAGTAAAACGAGAAATATATTATTAAATTATGATTTAATCAATCGAAATTTGTGCAATCATTATCTATGCACTTTCACCATTTGCTAGGTAGTTCATTGTTTCCATTATAAAAAAATCGTGGGAGCGAGAATCAATAAAATCCTTGAAGGCGATTTGGACAGCTTAATCGGAATTGAATTTTTTGCAAAATATTGTCCAAGTTCCGAAAAAGTAGTGATCTATTGAAGAAAGGTCCGAGGAGTATGGCGGGTGTCAGAGACATTAAAACCGCAGTTCCTCTAATTTAGCGACCATCTGTCGTGACGTATGGGGTATAGCGTTGTCCTGAAGTAGCAGTGGGCTAGAGAGATTGACCAGTCTCGGTTATTTAACGGCTAGATTTTTCATCATGGTTTGCAATTGTTGACAATACAGATCTGCCGTTATCATCCGGCCGGATCTTAGGAAGCTGTAGTGTATGACACCAGCTCTGGTCCACCAAAAACTAGTCAACTTTCGCTTGGGACAGAATTTGACCGGTTCTCCTGGGTTCAACCACTATGATGAGCATTTCCGATTGTCGTAAAGGATTCATTTTTAGTTACAAGTAACATTATACGCTTCAAAATTCCTCCGTTATTGTAACGGTTGAGTGATATAACTCAGAACTCAATGCGTATTTGTTGATGTGTTTCAGTCAATAGATGCGGTACCCATTTCTCGAGTTCTTTCACTTTTACAAATTGTTTCAATTGAATTAAAATTTTATTGTCACTCACACTGAAGCTGGTCGCTACCTCTGCCGTGGTTTGCGATGGATCCGTTCCCACGATCACCTTTAATTCTTCATTATTAACTAGGGTCTCCGGCCGTTCATGAAATTTGTTTCGTAGGTCAAAATTTCCAGAACGAAAGCGTTGGAACCATAAACGTACCGTGCTTTTTTACAGTAGCTTCCCCATATACGTACGTATCGAGCTAATTTTGCATATTGGTAAATAAACCGATATTTTCAGTTTTTGCCATTTTGTGCAAAAATAACGATCTCAAATAAAAGTCAAATGGTGCGAAAACAAATGTAAAAACGGTAAAAACTAAACTATAAACCTAACGACCTGCGTGGGAGCTCTATACGGCTCCGGCAGATCACTAAACAAGACGCGAGAACAACCCACTATCGCAGAGTCACCGAACGATTGACGAGCAAACAGTGACCCTGTAACTCACTCGGCAAGCCAAATGAGCTCTCGTCCCGCACACCACCGTCCCTGCTTACACCCAAACCTACCGGGCGTAAAGAAGGGGAAACCAAAACGGGATGCACGGAAGAGACGCGATTGAATTGTCCTCGGCGTCACTTATGGTGAACTGGGCGCTGGCGGGTAACAAAAACACGATGCCAAATTCACGTTCACTTATATTCTTGATGATACAGGCCAGTATGTACACTATTTTCCCTTATAACACTAGAGTGTCTTCACGCAGGGTTTCTTCAGTCTTGAGGTAATCTTGAGGAGTCTTGAGGTGGATTGACTTCTGTGTATAGCGATCTGAGCGATCTGAGAGCGATCTGACGAGTGTGTTTTTTTTTTTTTTTTTTTTTTTTTTTTTTTTTTTTTTTTTTTTTTTTTTTTTTTTTTTTTTTTTTTTTTTTTTTTTTTTTCGAACTGACTATGCTGTTGGCCCGGGGGCCTTAACAGTTTCACCGGACTTGTTGGCGAGCGCTTAAGGCACTCAGCCGAGAAATTTCGGGCAACATGCGCAAGGGTGCCAAAGTGGCCGAACCTCGGCTTGAGCTGTTGCCGTATTTGCAACATACGCGACCTAGCTAAATTCCTACGCGAATTCGAGCTAACTAACTATACATGTATGCATGTCTCTTGCCTCCTGGGAGGGAACGGGAACGGGAACTGAAGGGAACGGACCTAGGCTCAAGTCGCTGCAGGAGAAGGCGGTCGAGATATGTGTGCGGGAGCGAAGTTTGCCGCCCGCCCCCTGCGGAGCGAGCGGTGATTACGCGGGCGTGGGCGCAAACACGCTTGGTTATTAGATACGGGCGGGAAAATCGCGTTCGCTTCCGTGATTTTATCATCGGGGTCAGATAAAATGTCGCGCGGGCGTCTATATTTGTTAGACATTCGGATGTCTGGATTCGGGTTCTGATATGCGGCTGCCACTACTAGCTGGTTCGAATGGTTCGACGCTTTTTCAAAATAATTATTTGATAGGGACTTTATAAATGATTCGATCGAAGGTATTTCCATATCTTTATGGAGATCTACGTTCCGAGCGAACCAAGGGGCACCGACCGCCCTTCTGAGAAAGCGGTTCTGAACTATTTGTAACTTATTGAGGGTGAATTTGCTTATGTGAGCAAAGACTGGGGAACTATAAGTTAGGATCGGTCTGATACAAGTCTTGTAGAGCGTGAGCTTATGTCTGAGGGACATTTTGCTCTTCGAGCACACGAGAGGGTGCAGGCGGCTTGAGACCATACCGGCTTTCCTTCGCACTCTATCGATATGTGCCTTGAAATTTAGGTGTTTATCCAGTGTGACACCCAGATATTTGATCTGGTTGGCCCACGGGATAGCCACATTAAATAGTTTGATAGGGGGAATTTTAACTAATCTTTGAGTGGGATGAAAGAGGATAGCGCTACTCTTATCGGGGTTAATACCTATGCGCCATCTACGGAACCATTCGCCTAGCTTATCTACGGCTTTTTGGACTCGTAGCCTGAGGGTTTGTCTGTTCCACGAGGAACTAAACAGGACTGTGTCATCAGCGTAGGAACCTACCTCTACCTCGGGGAGGCGAGGGAGGTCACTGATATATAAGTTGAATAGAGAGGGCGCCAGAATGGAACCCTGGGGAACACCTGAGCGTATGGGATGAGGCTCAGAGAGAGCACCCTCTACTCGGTAGCAGAAGGTCCGGTCAGAGAGGTACGCGTGTATGATTTTAACTAATCTATCCGGGATTTGAAGTTCCAAAAGCTTGTGGACTAAACCGGCGTGCCAGACCTTATCGAAGGCCTTGGCGACGTCGAAGAAGACCGCAAGTGTAGGGCGAGGTTTTGGGTCGCGGTTGAAGTTTTGAAGAATGTGCTCCGTGAGGCGGTGCACTTGGTGGGTACAAGAGTGTTTGGCACGAAAACCAAACTGCTCAGGTGGTAAAAGATTTTTATCTGTGACTATTGACTGGAGCCGGTTCAGAAGGAGCCGCTCATAGACTTTTCCTAACGTGTTAAGGAGACTGATAGGGCGATAGCTGTCGGGAAGCGACGCTTTTTTGCCGGGCTTGTGAATACCTATTACTATGGCCTTTTTCCAGACGGCTGGAAAATGGCAGTGGGCTATGGCTACATTGAAGATGCAGACCAAAAGAGCTATGAGGTGATCAGGAAGAAGTTTGAGTACTTCGTTCCTGATACCGTCGGGACCAGGTGATTTTCTAGGCTTAAGGCCTTTAATGGTTGACATAACTTCCTCAGGCGTGACCGAGTCCAAATCATTTGTCGGGGGGACCGCGAGAGAATTTGTTACCGCCGATTCTATCGAGCTTACGAACTCGGAATCGATGTTAACGCAGTTCGGAGAGCATTGATTTTCAAGGCTCTCGGCAAGGCATTCTGCTTTTTCAGCGCTATCGAAAGCGGGAGGTTTGCCGGGGCCTTGATCTAAAGGGGGCATGGGGACTGTATCGTCACATTTAAATGTGCGTGCTAATTTCCAGAAAGCCAGATGGGATGGTTGGATACCCTCGAGTAGGGCCCCCCATCTGGCATTACGGATTTCGGAAATTCGGCTTTTTACCGTTTTCCGAAGTGAGTTTAACCGCCTACGATTGTCCGCAGTCGGGTATGAATCGTGTGCTCGAGTCGCGGCGTTCTTTTCCGTGATCAGCGCTCTCACGTCGGCAGGAAGTATAAAGCGGCGTTCGTTCGCCGCTTGCACCTCTTTCGAGGCCTTACTGACGGCGTTTTGGAGATGGCTGACCAGGGCATCGATCGCTACATCGGCATCGGCTGTCGATTTCAACTCGTCTGGGACTCTATCCAAACTGGAGGATGAGGGATTGTGCAAGAGATATCTGTTTAGCTCCGCATAGTCCACCACCTTCACGGAGGAGGGATGCTGGTCAGAAGGCTGACCTAGGTGGAGAACTACGGGTCGGTGGTCGGAGTCTAACTCATGTACGACTTGTACGAGTCTTATATTGAGAGAGACATTTTTTAAAAGTGCTATATCTAAAACAGATGGACGACAATCGTCCTGAAAGTGAGTGGGCTCTGAAGGAGCGATGACATCAAAGTCGAGAATGGCAGATAGATCCTCCAGAATCCTCCCGTTCGGGGAGGTAGTCGGGTTGTTCCAGATGACATTCCCGCAATTGAGGTCACCCGCTATAATAACTGAATTACCTAGTGCAAAAAGAGCCTCCAGATCTGACCTGAGAAGCCTTTTGTTCGGGGTGTGATAGGCAGAGACGATTATGATTGACGAGTGGCCAGTCATACCGAGTCTGCAAACAGATACCTCTATACTGGAGAGTTCGGGAGGTTCTATTGCTATGCAGTATAGAGAGCGTTTATAGTATATGAGGGTGCCTCCGCCGTTAGCGTGGACCCGGTCGTTCCTAATAATGTTGTAGTTCGCGATTCGGGGATTGCGAGCGCTGGGTTTTAGGAATGTTTCTTGGACTAGAAACACGTCTATTTGGTGCTCTCGGAGGAAGGCGGCAACTAGATCACGCTGAGGTCTAATTGATCGCGCATTAAAAAAGGAAAGGCACAAACTCTTAGGTTTGATCCGATCCATTTTAATTTTGACTATGTGAGGCGCGGACAAGCCGTTGAATAGTGGCGGCTATGCCCGGGAATTGGGTTATTGCGTTGAGCAATCCTAAGTCCTTATTGGAGTTAATCACCGCGTTGAATGCGATGATTTCTTGCACTTCATGCACAAGAAGAAGCTGGGTGAACCACTCCTTGCCAGCCAACGAGAAACCGAGGGCTGAGGTGGCGGGGGCTGCCGGGGCCGGGACGGCCTTGACAGGCTTGGGTTTGATTAATGAGGCCGGAGGGGCCAGTACGGGTGGGAGGGGTGCGAAAGGCGCGGGAGCTGGTGCCACTGGGGCTCGTGAGGTGCCTGGAAGGCTGGGGAAAGCCTCTAGAGACATTAGAGGCTGGATATGAGGCCGAGCGACAGGTACCTTGGGAAAGGTGGCCTGTCTGACTGGCTGGGGGCGTTTCGTGCGTGGGGCGCGGGGACAACCGCGATAATTTGCGGTATGTCCCGTTTGCTGGCAGAGAACGCAGCTGGGCGGGGTTGGAGTGCCAGGAGTGCGAGGGCACTCCTTCGTGGCGTGGTCGTCTAGGCACTATACTCTGACGAGTGTGGAACCCGTCGCTATATTTATATGATTTCTAAAGAAAGTGATGCCGCTATCCAACTCTATTTCTCTCTCTATCCAATTCTATGTACTATCGCGGCTCCTGGAAATTCTTATATACAAACTGTTTTACTATTTTTACAATAATCTTATAAGATTCTAACAAGTATTAACATTTTCTTATTTAAAAGTATTAACATTTTCTTATTTAAACATGTGTTGAAACTTGAGACTTAACTTATTTTACATTATTTAGATGTAAACTATCTTGAAATACTCTAAATTTTACAATTTTATAGATTGTTAGATAAGGAAGCCTTATTTATCTTCCTGTCTTTGTCTTACAATTTTACATAACAAGAGTTCGCTTTCTTTATCGTGATTGGTCACCTTGCGTTAGTTGTCAAACATTTTTCAACTACTATTTGTGAGTTTACTATAAATATGTGACTCAATCTTAATAATTTTATAACATAATATCATTAATATTTCTTACATTACGTAACAATTATAAATTAAATTACACATTAAATAATTGTAAAGTCAAATCCTGAAATGTTTAACCTACACGTAATCAGTATTACGATATTACGAAAACATATTTTACAAATTCAATCATAGCTTATTTAAATATAACAAATACAAACATAGCATGTGAACAATTACCATTATACGAGTCATTATTACTTTTTAACAAGTTGACTAACCTACACTTATACGTATTCTGAATAGTTTTAACTATATATTAATTATATAACAGTTCTAACTATATAATATTGTTAGGTCATGCGATATAGTCATTCTGCGTCGCTAACAGTCTCCCGCCCAGTGCACGCTCCGCCGTGTACTCCAACTTGTGGTTGCGACGCAGCCGGCACGATGACCACCAGTCGTGACACGGGACGCCGCAGCACGCCGCCTCTCGGTGTTCTGACGTCTGCGACTCTCGTTCTTCCGTCCGGGCCCGGGTAGATTGCGACTACTTCGCCTTTCGGCCAGGTATTTCTTGGTAGTGTAGGGTCGGCGATAACAACGATGTCACCCTGCTCAGGTGGTGACATCTCCCGCCCGTCGATCTTTCTCGTTCGGAGGGTCGGCAGATATTCCCGTAGCCACCTCCTCCAAAAGTGGTCTGCCAGATGTTGTGTTGCCCGCCAATCCGCTTTCCCGGTGAGGGCACGCTCGTCGATACTCCCAACTAGCGTGGACCCGCAAGATCGACCTATAAGAAAATGATTAGGTGTCAGTGCTTCCTCATCCTCAGGGTTGGCACCTATGTGTGTAAGCGGACGCGAATTCACTGTGTGCTCCACTTCGGTGAACAGCGTGTGCAACACTTCCTCTGGAGGGCTTTTCTCGTTTAATATCGCGGCGAGGGCGGTTTTCACCGTTCTTATCATTCGTTCCCACGCGCCCCCCATATGTGGCGCTCCAGGTGGGATGAATTTCCACGTAATTCCTTCCAGGCTGGCTGCCTCGGTGAGTTCAGATCTTTTTAATTTCGCGGCCTCTTCACGCAGCTCGTGATCTGCACCAACGAAATTAGTTCCGTTGTCGCTATACATTACCCGCGGATTTCCTCGTCGGGCGGACATACGACGTAGCGCCATAATCATTGAGCTAGTACTCAATGATGGTACCAACTCTAAATGTATGGCTCGTGTTGTTAAACACGTAAAGAGAGCTCCCCATCTCTTCTCTTTCCGACGACCGATGGTAACATGCATCGGGCCGAAATAGTCGACTGCGGTGCATGTGAATGGATGCGCTCCGTACTGTAGTCGCTCGGCGGGTAAGTCTCCTGTTGGCGGCAGCTGTGGTTTTGTTTTCTTAACACGACACCACTGACATTCGTGTATCGCTTTTTTCACTGCACTTCGTAGCGACAAAATCCAGTATACTTGTCGCAGCTCGTTCACGACAGTCGCATGTTGGGCGTGGCAGAAACGTCGGTGGTAGCGATCGATGAGCAGGCGCGCGATCTTGTGCCTTCCATCCAGGACCGCTAGGCTTCTATCCGAGGCGTTTCTTAACTTCCCCGTTCTGCTACGCAGACGTATAATGCCGTGTTCGTCGAGTTGCACGTCGATTTTCCTCAATCTGCTGCCAGTTTGAACCGGTACATTTCTCTGTAAACAAATTAATTCGTCACAGAATGAATCTCGCTGACTTTCACGTATAAGGGCTAGCTCGGCCCGCTTTAAATGTTCCTCACTTAGAGGTAGCCAGTCTCTTTTCACTTCCGGTTTCTGTTTGGGACGAATAATTTTCTTATCTTCCCTCTTCTTGTAGGGCTTCCAATCGTTATCTTTTCGCGCAATGTTCACGGCGCGTCCTCGCTTACATAATTCAATAAATTGAAACACTCTCGCGGTTGTTCGTAATAACCGAATCCAACTTGAAAATTTATCCGGGTTTGGTAATACACTGTCGGTTTTTGTTCGTGTGGTGAAAACTGTTACGGATTTTTTCTCTTCTCCCGTGTTATCTTCATTTATTGTGGCATCTCGGTCGAGCTTCTTCTCGATACCCTCTAAATGGTGGCCAGCCAGCGCGTAGTTATTCGGGAGTACTTCCTTGTTGCTCTTCCACAGTAGGCCTGACTCGAACCTCCCATCGGGTTGTCGCTTCGTTGTAGCTTCGAGGATCTCTAGTGCTCTGCCATCGGCGTCGTTGCTAGGACGGTGTTGCTTCACTCCAATGGATTCCAACTCGAAGTGATCCCTGATGAGTTTTTCCATGCTCGATTCTTCACTCAGGTGGTTCACGTGATTGACGAACTTGACTGGTGTGGAGTCACTCGTAGAGCAACAACCGTGCAGTACCCATCCCAGGCTTGTGAGTGATGCAACTGGCTGGTTCGGCTTCCCTTTGATGATCTTCCGGGATACTATCAGCTCCCAGTTGTCTTGACCGATGAGTAGAGCTGGCCTCTCCTTACTGTATATTAATTCGTTCATATTTTTGAGATGCGCACATCGTTCAATAATTTCTCTACTTACGTGTTGCGGCGACAACTTGAGATTACTTATGGTCCGGACTCCCTTCAAGGTACGCTTGTCCCGTCGGTGAGCTCCTTTTATCTTGACATCCACCTGTTGTGAATCCCTTCTCTCGATGAGCTTCCCTCCGACGGTCTCCAAAATGAGTAGGTCTTCTTTCCCAGTGACTCCAATCTTCTTAGCCACGTCGTTGTCCAACAATGACACTGTAGACCCCTCGTCTAAGAGCGCGAGTATACGTGTGGAGCCGGCTGGACCATAAATATCTACCGGTATCATTTTGAGGTAGACTTCTTTCCCGTCCGCGGCGGCGTAGATAGCCTTCACAGTTGTGTCTTCTTCCTGTGGTTGCGGCGCGGGCTTCTCTGACGGCGCTTGTGCCTTATTTGAGTGCAATAATACATTGTGTTGTCGGCCACACTTACGGCAAGATGGTCCCTTGCAGCTGTTCTTCGAATGTTGTTGTCGCAAACACTTGAAACATAATCGCTTCTTCTTGACGATCACCCATCTATCTTCGGTGGTCGCTTCTTTAAATTTCTTACACTCTGTGATCCAGTGGTCGCGTTCTTCACAGTTTACACAAAACTTTTTTATGGTTGGTGCAACACTTTCTTGCGTAGTGTGTACACGTCGGCTGTTGAACCGCTTATTTATTCCCGGTGCTTCCACTGGTGCGAGCGTCGACCATAAGTCGGCTTCATTTTCTAAAAACTTCCTTAAATTCACTAACACTGGCTCGTCTCGATGCCCCTTGACATAATCCAACCACCTGCATCTTAGCATAGGTGATAATTTATTTACAATATCGCGGCTTACTTGCGGTGAACAGAGATATTCCGGCTTTCCCAGTGCTTTAATTGTAGCGACGGCGTTGCTGACTCGGCTGGCGAACACACAGATATCTTCAGGTGAGTCCCCGATGGGCCGCAGCTTTTCTATCGAAGCTATCTCTGCTGACACGAGTCGCTCTGGGTTCCCGAATCTCCTCTCCAATGCGCTGATAATCTCTTCAGGGTCAAAGGCGGCAAATAATAACTGGCGAACGCTTTCCTTCGCAGAGCCGTGCAGTGCTTGTCTCAGCCGAGCCATATTCTGAACGTCGCTGAACTGTGATGCGGTGTCATTATATGACCTCACGAACGGTAACCAGTCTTCACTTGCTCCATTGAAGTGCGGTAGATCGGCATACTTCGACGGTGCGGCTGGTGCGGCGGCTCGCGCTGAAATTTGAGCGGCGGTGAGCATAGTATCGGCAATTTTTTGAATTTCACTCGCCTTCACGTATTCTTGTGGATTGTTTGCTTCTTTTTCCATTATTGTGGCGCTCTGGTTCATCCACTGTTCTACGTGTGTGGATCGCTCTTCTTGATCGATGTCTTCGTCATCGATCTCCTCTTCAGACTGGCATTGTATCATTTCCAACTCCAGCTGCGCCAATGTGGCAGCTGACCGGGCGAGCTCCAGCTTCTTCTTGGCTTCCAGCTCCATTCTCCTAGATTTGGAAGATTTTACTGACCTTGATACAGTGGCGCGTGGCGGCGCCTGAGGAACTAACGGTGAGCAATCCTTCTCTCCAATGTCCCTCGGCTTCGTACACGATGCCTTCGTAGCCACAGGCGGTGCAGGAACGGACGGTGGGATTCCTTCATTCCCTCCATTGTTCCCCGGTGCCGGCATCTTGGCTGTATCTCTGGACGCGGCGGCGGTCGCGGAGCGTGTGCGTACCGACGACGTTGAAGGTGCAGTCTTCCTGGTGGTGGTGGTACCCGATGTGGTGGCAGCTGAATCCGTCTCCCTCGGTGTGAACAATGACCAATCCGTAGTCGCTGTTTCCTCGGAGTCTCCCTTTTGGCTCGATTTCGGCGAACGCAAAGTAGGCATTATTAATTTAAACAAATACAATACAAATAAAAATAATACACAACACCCAATCCGGCAATCGAAGGACCACTAAAAACGGTAAAAAACTAAAACCTAGCAACCTGCGTGGGAGCTTTATACGGCTCCGGCAGATCACTAAACAAGACGCGAGAACAACCCACTATCGCAGAGTCACCGAACGATTGACGAACAAACAGTGACCCTGTAACTCACTCGGTAAGCCAAATGAGCTCTCGTCCCGCACACCACCGTCCCTGCTTACACCCAAACCTACCGGGCGTAAAGAAGGGGAAACCAAACGAGATGCACGGAAGAGACGCGATCGAATTGTCCTCGGCGTCACTTACTGTGAACTGGGCGCTGGCGGGTAACAAAAACACGATGCCAAATTCACGTTCACTTATATTCTTGATGATACAGGCCAGTATGTACACTATTTTCCCTTATAACACTAGAGTGTCTTCACGCAGGGTTTCTTCAGTCTTGAGGTAATCTTGAGGAGTCTTGAGGTGGATTGACTTCTGTGTATAGCGATCTGAGCGATCTGAGAGCGATCTGACGAGTGTGGAACCCGTCGCTATATTTATATGATTTCTAAAGAAAGTGATGCCGCTATCCAACTCTATTTCTCTCTCTATCCAATTCTATGTACTATCGCGGCTCCTGGAAATTCTTATATACAAACTGTTTTACTATTTTTACAATAATCTTATAAGATTCTAACAAGTATTAACATTTTCTTATTTAAACATGTGTTGAAACTTGAGACTTAACTTATTTTACATTATTTAGATGTAAACTATCTTGAAATACTCTAAATTTTACAATTTTATAGATTGTTAGATAAGGAAGCCTTATTTATCTTCCTGTCTTTGTCTTACAATTTTACATAACAAGAGTTCGCTTTCTTTATCGTGATTGGTCACCTTGCGTTAGTTGTCAAACATTTTTCAACTACTATTTGTGAGTTTACTATAAATATGTGACTCAATCTTAATAATTTTATAACATAATATCATTAATATTTCTTACATTACGTAACAATTATAAATTAAATTACACATTAAATAATTGTAAAGTCAAATCCTGAAATGTTTAACCTACACGTAATCAGTATTACGATATTACGAAAACATATTTTACAAATTCAATCATAGCTTATTTAAATATAACAAATACAAACATAGCATGTGAACAATTACCATTATACGAGTCATTATTACTTTTTAACAAGTTGACTAACCTACACTTATACGTATTCTGAATAGTTTTAACTATATATTAATTATATAACAGTTCTAACTATATAATATTGTTAGGTCATGCGATATAGTCATTCTGCGTCGCTAACAAAATGATTCACTAAATTCAAAACTCAAATACACAAGCCTATATTTTTAAATTAATTAGAATTTGGAATTCCTGACCGAACGCCAGATATCAAAGATCAAGTTGGCCAGTTTAAGAAAACGCCAATTTTATATGGAAGGACCTAAAATACAGCTTAAACTCGATATTTTTTATCGAATTATGCTTTAGTGATTGGCTTTGAACAACAAATAAACAACACATGAAATATTTACTAGATTAATTATTATAAAAAAATACCGACTACCACATTCGAAGGTCATGAAATAATATCGCATAACATTAAGTGAGCTATTTTTGTATACCTATGATTGTGTAATTGGTTTCTTGAAAGCCGCTCTTAACGATTTGGATGAATTTTTATATTCATAGAATGTTTTGCTATCCAAGTTAACCGAAGTAGATTAATTATTATTTAACTTAAAACATTGCCATCTTCATTCATTCGATTTCAGTCGCTACACACTTGATAATGTGAATGTGAGGATTCAACGTGTTGTAATATGTCGTCAACTAGACCGCTATTCTAGGCCACCCAAAGAAAATTTAGCTTTAAAGTTTCTATGCTTTCTTCTTATACATACCAGGAAGAACTAGAAAATATTTACTTAGTAGCGATTAGTATCTATGTAAAATTCTCATACACTAATTAACAGATGTTTAAATTAAAAATCTTAAAGAGCCTTATCCTTTATTAATTATAGTTCTTCAAATAAAGCCATTAATACAATAAGCTCAAAGGATCATTGTCCAAAGGTAGATAGTACTGAATTGCACAACAAATCGTGTTTTGTCTGCAGCATTATTTTGCTTTTGCGACATCCGGAAACGGATATGGAGGGAGACAGAATAATAGCTGTCGGAAATGGTCAGACATGGTGGAATCGTACTTTTTTCTCTTGTTCGCTGGACATCGCTAACCCAATACAGGGAAAGGATGTCTATAAAATTTCAGCCTTGTTGTTGTCATGTTAAAGACGCAGTTCGCAGTAAAAGCTTCATTTCACAAAGGGTTTACTGGAATTTTTTTAGAACGCGGCGCATTGTATGAACATGGTCAATGATGTAAGATATCATCTTTAATAAGTGCGAGTTATAGAAAATAATGTGGTTTAGCGTTTTTTGTTCTTGTGATCAAGTAAGAATATAGTTTCTTAGAATATTAATTATTATCATATTTTTATTATAATAATGACACTACTACATAATAAAGAACGAAAAATTAGTAGTCATAGTAATCTTTCGTTAACGCTCGAATCTGATAATGGTTTTATATTTTTTTGTTTTTTGTTGGTTTTATGTTTTTATATTTTAAAGAATACTAATTTAACAGCAAAATACAGAATACAACACGACTCGTGACACAGTGTTATTACCTTACGGCCTAATATTGAGTCGAGGGATAACGGGTTCTATCCCCGCACATGACAGATGTTTAGTTACCGTAATACAAGCTTTGTTTATACTGGAATTAATTGGCCACGTGTGAAATTGTGTACCCATATTTAATTGACGTGAATATCAAATACTAGGTAGATAATCAGAAAATCAAAAACCTGCGTTAAAGTAAATAAATGATTAAACACAATGGGTCGTTATGTTGATCCTACTAACTTTAATGGATCACAAGATGTGAAAGAAACCAAACTAGAAACTAAATATCTGAACGCTTTTCGAGATACGAGAGTGACGCATCACAACCACCCGAGCTAAAGTCAGTTGCATGCATTGATGATAAATAACATTTAAATGAGGAAATATCAATATCGGAATGCCTAGCAACTAATGTCCGATTAGATCGCAAGCAGCACAAACACTTGGCAAAGCATTTGGTGCAAATTTACCTATCTAAAGGTGTTCGTCGTACTGTTTTAAGCATTCGTAATGTTTAAGGTAGGCCGATGAATTCGAAAGACGCAGCGTGGGAAACCCACCACAAGGTGAAGCTACAGCTCGGTTAAGGTTGTGGGAACTCTCCGGATGCGAAGAGTGCAGGACCGATCATTGACGGTCACAGCTGTTCCTGGTCTGAGCGTTTATAGATATAATATAAAATGAATTTATTTTGCGAAGCTTGAATTGAAAAAATAATAACAATTGAAATCTACAATACCGATAACACCAAAATTATAAAAATTACCTAAACTAATAAAATTGTGTAAACACAGTTTAGCTTATATGGACATTACAAAATTGGGACATAGCAAACACCGTATTCATGACGACTTAATTAAAACAATTTACAAAGCAAATATTGTACAAACTTAATTAGTATACCCTCTCTGAACCAGAGTGAAATATGGAACTATAGGGAACGTATTGTTGACAGGACATGAAGTTAAGGGATTTAGTATGAACGGCACAGTCTTTCGAGTTACGATGCTATGATTTTTTTTACATATAGATGACATGCAAGTGAAAGTTATAGCCGTATTTCTTATTATAATGATGATTACAATCTAACTTAGTATAGGCTTATAAGTAATTAGACTTGAATTTAAATTGCTAAGGTTTATTAGAGGGTATGGGTAAGAAACACACTTAATATGTTCATTTTAATAATACTTTTAACCATATAGTTTATCACACCAGGTCTCATATTACATTTATCAAGGCTTTCAGATATAGTCACGTTCCTTTCCTTCACCATCAAGTCTATCAAGTTAAATTATAATTAGTAAATGTATGCTAATTCCCAAGAAATCATTTGTAGATAATTCCATTGAACATAGCTATTCAGCCTCTACTTTTATACAATTAAATAAATCGACAAAAAAGTATGATCAAATTTAAAGGTTCATTCTCAACTGGCCGGCCGTCTTATTTGTTTAAGATCGCCTTCGAAAATAACGTTAAAACGATCAAAAAGCGAAAACGAGTAATATCCGGTATCGTATTGTTCTCCGGCCGGCGTCCGTTCGGTTAATCGAAATTAAGTGATCCATTACAAGATACCGGTCCCTGTTAAGTTGAACAAACGAGTGTATTATTTATTGGAATCGATTTTTAAGCATCGTTAAACATATGAATGTTGCCGTGTTCATTTATTATATGTACTGTTGAGAAATTTCAAGTTTTTAAAATGCTAATGTCTATAAATAATTAGTAACGGAATAGTCATGGTAGCCGAATGGAGAAAACCAGTTGAATGTAAATTGTCCATAGGTTTGTCGAACTTCATCGCGCACCAATATTTTGATCGGAAATCACGTAACCAAGGAGGAAAACAGCCTTACTGTACCCAATGTCAAGAGCACCGCACTTCTGAGGCCAGTTATTTGATTGCTACAATTGCGAATTGAGTTCGAACCTCTCGTGTGTTACGAACCACACACAGAACTATCGAACTACCAAACCAGAACACAGAAACACGAGCATTGCTTTGCGGAAGAAATAAGTGTAGTGGTGATATTTCCGCAGTCGCAACGACTACAGTTTCTACCCCTCTTAATAATATAATAATTTTAATTTCACTATTCTTCAATATTCTCTTGTCATCTCTTGTCAACCCTTTCTTGCAGCATCACCTACTGTATCCAGATTTTACAGAGTTTGTTTTTTTGGGACTTATAAGTCAAGATATATTGTGAATATGAAATATTTTGACTAATAATGCCAGTTTGTTAATAACAACTACATTGACATCTATCCTATCCTAGCGTAGTTATGAATCTCGTCTCGAAAAAAAAAAACATCGTTGTCCTAAAGTGTATTATTTTTACACTTTAATGTCTTTATAATTATATTAATTTAAACAATGTATATTACATTATTTAACCTTACTTCTTGTAATAATTAGGCAATGTTAAAATACTGTATTTATAAATTTGAAAAACACAAACAAAAATATAATTAAGGTATTGATAACTATCGTTTAATTTTTATAAAGTAAACTCAGACAACATTTAATAGGTAATTTCTATGATTGTATTTTTTGTTATACATTTTTTTATTTAAAGATTTCTTTGTCGTTAGTTTAGACTGCGGAAGTAAGGGAACTACACTATCTGGCGAGTTTGCCTCGAAGCCCACAATCTCGAACAAGTTTAATACCTCCAAAGTTTCTATTAGATAAAGAAAGTTTTAACTTCACCGTCTGATATGATTCCACTCTTAATGATTCATGTAGCGCGAATAAAAATATTTTGAACAATTATTTATAAAATAATACAAATGTTAAGAAGAGTGAAATTTGAACTGCTGTATTATAAAGTATTTTGTATTTATTTTTTATCATACAAACTCAAATTTGACTACCTGCATTGTCTAGCGTAGAAAATAATTACTGTTTTGATTACATAGAAATACATTATTTCATATTTAAAAAAAGCAGCGCCTAATCCTAATTCACTTGACGCACAAAGCAATTGTACTCCTATAATGGTAGCGTGTGGTCACTGTTTCTCAAGCAGGTTATTTTTTATATTCATAATACACCATAAAGCCATTATAAATTATTACCTTTCCATTTATACGAGTTTAACATTAAAATTAAATTATAATATTGACTTAGCAACAAAGTAAACGGTTTCTTTTTTAATTTAATAGCATACATACGTAGATACATATGGTACAGATATTGTCATTGGAATTGGGTTTGTTATACTAATTATGCTTCTTACTAAGTTATAGTGGTAAATACACGTATTTACCACAATATATTTCGTTTTCAAAATATCTACTTTTTACATATTAATTAATACTCGTGCCCAACTACCAAATATTTACGATCTCACCCTTCACCGATCCACGTTTAAGATACTTTGAAGTCGGCCAGAATTAGTCGGGGCGAATTTCTTATTTTAACATTGATTTATTGACGACACATTTTGAGGTATAACCCGTATGTTCGCACTTAATCTTGATTTAAGAGACGTAAACCGCCTGTCAGTACTTAGATACGATTTTGTAAATTTACTGGTGCCATACGCGGTATATCGTTCGTGATTTAATTTGTATGAAATATTAAAATAATACATGCCATTTGAATAAGATGAATATACTATAGGAAAAAATGTATATGTATAGATTTTTTCTTCTTAAAAATGCTTTGTTTCGTAGCAATTACTTACGTTATGTAATAAGATTTTCAATAGCTATTAAAAGTAAGTGCCGCTTATAGTTCGAACAAATGCAAATGAACAAGAAACATAAAAAAAACTTTCTTACATAATTATTTTCTTCTATACCTTGTTAACTCAAGTTAATACAATATATTATCTATTTTATACTTTGTTTATACAACTTAAGTAAATATTGTTTTATGACAAACATTGCCCATAATGGTCTTTACGCCCTTTGTACCGGAATGAGTGGATATTATATACTATCATTATGAAATAAATTCTGTGTTATATTAATTTATTCACACCTTATAACAACTTCAGTTAATTAAATATATTTTGAAATATTATCTGGTTTATTTAATCTTTCATATAATTTTTGCAACTGAGGAAGCAGAGATTTTGTAGAAGTTATTGTTAGAATACTAAGTTTGCTGTGTAAGTATTAAGTTTAGGATACGATGGGACCTAACGTGTTCAGTTAGGACCCAAATCCTTAAAGAATAAAAAAAGGTTTATTTCTAACTGTATATACATAAGAGATAACTCCACGTCAGATAAAACCCTACCGTATAGAGTAACTATTTAAGAGAACTATGAGATAACTCCACGTCAGATAAAACCCTGTATAGAGTAACTATTTTATTATTAATAAGGTTGAACTCCAAAATCTCAACAGATATTTTAATTAGACCCAAAAAATTTCGACAAAACCGCTGACCGGAGCACGAAGTTATAAATTAAAGGGGGTGTTGGGTATAAAGATAATTATCTGTACCCTTTTAAAGTCCAAAATTTATGGTTCGGTATAGTGCCGACCTACCGAGATGTGTTGCTACTGTCTTTAATTTATCCAGTAATAAAAGTGATTGACATTAATTTCGTCGAGTTAATGATAGAAATGAAAATGCTCTCACGATATTAAGTGATAAGCGACAGCGGTATATTTTTATGCTGATCATTGTTCGCCCTTGCAGTTTTAAAACTGAGTTCTTTATTGTAAAAAAATAGAAATTATTATTTAAAATCAAAATGTTGGTTAACAAAACAGCCAGAATTGAAGAAGATAATAACACTGACAGTGAGGTAGTTTTAATATTTTTCGTTGCCACCACTGACACTCGCGTCGATGTCTCGTCGAAGCACTGTCGTGTACGCACGGTGCAAAACTCTCTCGTCTTCGGATATTCACCACACGCTCCAGTATCCACTACTGTTGAGCCAGTTTACGTGAAGGTGCATACATATACTTCAAGACCTTGTCGGCGCCGACCAGCAAGTACCACAGAAGGCAGAACCGGTGAGTTGGCATGACATTTTAAACATTACGTCGTAATTCGACTCTTAGCTTCGCATCACAGGTCGTGTCACAATACATGTCAATAATTACTTACTAATACTTACTATACTTATTAATACATTTTAAATCGTTTTTATTAGTATTAATTCATTAACATAGAAATAATAAAACGCTAATCGTATAACATAAACCAGTCGCATAAAGTATGTGGTAGCACTTTATAAAACACAGTTGGTCCCCAATGGCGCCTTTGTGATCACCAAAAATAACTGACGGGAAGTTCTGAACTTCAACATAAATTAAATAAAACTTACAACCATTGAATTGTGTATTCATGAGCTTTGATGTCCTATGTGGACTGATTCATTAGTATCATAAAGTATTTTTTTAATTACCAACTTTACAAGTAATAAAATAAACTTTGATGCAGAGATGGAAGTGTGTTATATTGCTACAATTTTAAACGTGTGTACGAATCTACTTAAGATTGTAACGTTGGAAATACAATTTAAAATTATACCTATTCTTGAAAAAAAATGTTTATACTGGGACTATTTTCAAACTGTCAACGTGATCAGTTTCTTAATAGCTTTTTTATTGAATTGTAAAATAAATAGGCTCTTTAAAAGTAAATATATTGTATATAATAATAATATCAGCCTGTAAGTATCCCACTGCTGGGCAAATGGCTTCTCACAAGAGAAGGTACAGGCTTAATCACTATGCAAACCAACGACGTAATGGCGATTTAAACACCGAGAAATCAACAGTTCTATATTTTTTTTAAAAACAGTGGTACTACAAGAACAAATCAATATTCCGTTGGTCAAAACTACTCGCCTGCGACTTATTATTAAACTAACTGTGCCCGCGGCTCCGGTCGTGTCGACTACAGAATGCTGCCGGTCGAGCGCACGCACGAATTGTGCTGCTCCAAAAATACTTATTGAGGGTGATCCTTAGAAGAAGTACATATGTTATGGCTGACTTTTATTTGGGTCTTTTAAGATATAAAATTATATAGTACATTAATTTGATATCTGTTATACTCAGCGTAAACCCAGAAAGCGTCTTTTTTTTCGAATTGATTCACCATTATAATCACAGCTTATTTCGTACTGACTATAATCTGACCAGATAACATATCTATGAATTAAAGGAGAAATCATGTAAATAGGATTAGTGGTTTTCGCATGAACGGAACATAAAGGGAAAGACAGAGAGACGTTGAGTTTTATAATATGGATAAAAGCATATGAAGTGTTGCTAATGCGTTAATTGTACAATCTGTTGTTATTGCAGTTCAGAGTGGTAAAACCTGTATAAGTTTCAGCAGCCGGGAACCACTAGCACAAATATTTTTGCCGCAAAGCAGCATTGTTTCGCTGTTTAGAAGTGTATGATTGGCAACATGCACGAGACGTCACAACTCAGTCCCTAGGAATAGCAACTTTTTAAACTTTCTATGACTAGTCTCAAAGCTGCAGTTTTTTTTAGATTGGTTATAGCTATAGGCTGCAGGAACCATTTAATGTTAGATTGACTTCATGCTTGCTTTCTACTTAATAACATGAAAAAAGTCTCAAAAGACCAAAAATCGTGAGAGAACATATCTGTTGTCTTTTTTGACAGTCATCGTCTGTTATCTACAGGTAATACGGAATACATAATCATGTTTTATTTTTGTTAAGTAATATATGAAAATGAAAAATATTTTATTCAATTTGGGCTCTAAGAATTTGCATTTATGTATGTTAAAACAATACAACTGCTCCGAAAAACATCCAATCATTGAGAACAGCTGGGAAGAAACTCGATCGGGTTTACCTTTTTTAAACTGGGTTTACAGTTAATAATTATATTATTTTAGTCAATGTACAGAGAGGGACATATAAGTTTAAATGCTAATTTTGTTTGGTTGTACAGAAAAGTTACTAACAGATAAAATTTGTGTTTAAACTTTGTGTTTAAAACATTAACATGCGAAACGTTATTAAAATGTATAAAACATTTTCCATATTATTAGGTCAGGTACACAGTATATTGTGAAATTTTTTTACGTTAAAAATAACACGTTCGGAGGTCATGGATACCTACTTAATTAACGTATTCCCTGTTAAAACACTCGTTTCCAACTTTGTTATGAAGCGTAAAAGGTTGAACGTTATAAAAACACGGAAAAACTTTATAATTACCGAAATATAAACGCCTTTCATCATTAAATTTTTCACCACGCAGTAGTTATGAAAAAAAATACGATTTTATATAACGTCATGATTAAATGTGGCTTATTTTCACTTCATTAATTATAACAATTTCGTTTTAATAAACAGTTAATTTAAAATAATTATCGTTACAACTGGTCGTAGATCAAGTTAATTGGTTTGCCGAAAGGCTTGTAGGTAGATATGGTTTATTTAACCAACACAAAGTGAATTTAACATTGGCATGCAAAGCTTTACGGATGCGTGCGTTTTTGAGCTGGGCACTATTTTCCCAGTTGATATTTCTCTCAAATACATTATTCATGTGCATTTATGGTACTAATTAAACCTAATATTTTCTTTAAATAGTAATTTGGCAAAATTACTGTACAATACCTGATGGTATTATCCAAAGTACTGTATAGTCCAGAAACAACGGTGAACTCCAGTGACAAAATCACCATCGCCATCGTCGTCGCTATCACCACCCATTGAAAGACCTGATTCGTAAAAGGGAGGAAACACGCTAATCGGCAAGTGTTTCCAAATTATCACAGTACGATAGATATAAGAATTTAAAAACTTGTTTATTGTTCTCGAAATGGATGCTAGCATGTTCTAAATGATGATACCATTATAAGTCAAAACAAATAGGTAAAGTAAAGTAGAGTTATAAAATCTCTGTTCATCATGTAGGTAATGTTGTAATGTCTTCTATATATATTATAAATCTCAAAGTCTGTCTCTGTCTGTCTGTCCGTTTATATTATTTTCACACGAAAACCACTTATTCGATATAGATCTTTTTTATTTTAATTTATAGCTATGTTATCTGGCCAGGTTACAGAATATATTTTGTAAAATAAAGTAACATATGAAATAAGCAGTGATGATAATGAAACAATTCGGAAAAAATGCTTTAGGGGCGCTTAAATTGATTACGCTCAGTACTATACGATATATATCAAATTAATGTTCTACAAATAATGGTTTTTGTCTTCAGTTTTTGAGCGGAGCCAGCACCATTCGCGCATGCGCTCGACCGACGGCATTCTGTAATCCACGTTAGCGGAGCCGATGGCACAGCTAGTTGGTTTATAAATGTAATTATAAAGTTTTTTTGAAATTGTTACCACTATAAAAACATAATCAAATTAAAATAATAGAAATGCAGAACTAAAGCTATCGTTTCACCTGAATAATAAAGTTACGTGAAAATAGTGCGGTGAATGTAAGCAAATAAACGCTCGGTGACATTTAGCTGTCGTCGGACTATTAAGGGCTCTCACCCAACTGTTTATAAATGTACCCGTGGCATGCGATGGCAGTTGTTTAACGGAAAAAATGCCTACCGACAGGGACCTTGAATAAACTATTTTATTCCTACCTTTATTATTTGGGTCGCGTTTTGGAAACATAGCCAGTACGTACGACGTTTTGGATTGGTTAAATTTATTATAATCATGTCGTTTTACCCTTAATGTAATCGTTCTAGTTTCATGTTAACGTTTTCCTTGCACTTCTCAATTTTACTGAGTTTGTTTGCAAATATTTTAATTTCAGAATATGATTACTTTATTAAAGATCAAATTTATTAAACTTTGCCCGCGGTATCGCTCGTGTCATTGTTGAGTTATGTCTTATTATATGTTTTTGACAATGAAATGGTTTTTACAAATCAATGAACGTGTAATTACTGGTTCAGAGGCATTCCGAAAATAAACATCAAAATCAAAAAATACTTTATTAAATTACGGCCCTAAGAAGGCACTTATGAGCGTCAAATACTACTATACTACCACCGGTTCGGAAAACATCCCAGTCATCCAGAAGAACCGACAAGAAACTCGATCGGGCTTATTTTTTTATTACATTTTTTTCAACTGTATAAATAGTATTTACAGTCAATACATAATCATATTATCATATTTATAATTTAGTGGATGCACAGAGAGGGCTTCACTTCCAGACATCACTATCATTCACATAATTATCCACTCTATAATAACCTTATGACAGTAAAACCGGCTTGACATGGTCCTTGAACTCATTGTCCGGCAAATAAGTAATGTGCGTCGGGATCTTATTATAGAACCTAACACTATTACCAAAAAAAATTTATTTGTCTTACTAAGTCTAAATCCGGGTACGACTAATATGTGTCTATTTCTAGTACTAAAATTGTGCTGGTCTTTGACAAAATCAAGCTTGTCAAAGAATGTACGGCAAACTATCAAGAATATATTGGGAGGGCAAAGTTAACATATCAAACTCAAACATACATCAATAATAGATCTATCTTCAAAAATGACAGATTTTAATACAAACTTAAACCCAAATAAAACGTTCTCAGATTCAGCAGACATTCGGAAATATTCGGCAGACTGATCACATCTCTATACACATTACGTGATCGTGAGAATGTACTTTTGCCATGTACTTGCATTTGATTCTGACGGCGACGCCCACAAGATTTTTTTTTTTTGATCTGACTATCGTGATCGAAAGCGTGGCAATAAGCTCAAGGGTGCCAATGTGGCCTAACTTCGGCTTGAGCTGTTACCAGATATGCAACAAAGGTGTGATATATATATATATATATATATATCATGTATATATATAGTAAAATGGGAATGAATTATTTTTCCCGTCTATCCCATCGTGTGGGATTTCGTTGGATAGGTCGTTCAAGAATATTACTGGTGTGCGAAAACCATTTTTCGATGCAGGGACCTGTTTGCGAAATATTAAGCTTTAAATTGCTTTTATTGTTAGAAACAAGTGACTCACGCCTCTGCCAGCTAAATGCCTGTTTTTGGATATGTAAAAAAAATAATTGTAGTACTATATATAATGAAGTTAAAAGGAAAACTATAAGAGGTAAGTAAGCTTTATAAATTATCGAGTTTAGTTGAATGTACTTGAAGAAGTAATTTTGTACAAATCCCATTGAAAATTAATTGAAGCCTTCTCTCTGTCTGCATATTGTGACGGGCAACTACGGAACCCCCTACACTGCGCGTGGCCCGACATGCACTAGACAAATTGTTAAAGAATACAACCAGACCGTATTTAATGTTTTTTTGATAAATAAATAATTAAACCATTATAGGTAAGTTGGTAAGAAAAGCTATATGAGGAGGAAAAATACGGACACAATTATTCTAAGTATAAGACTTTAATGTAGCACAACGACACCATATTTCTCTCGTCGTTTTACTATAAGCCTTCTTCCGGTATATAGTAGGGAACGGGACAAAATCCACTGTAAAATACTGTACGTAATAAACATAAATTTTAGCTAATAATATTGTAATACATTTATTTTTAATTAATTACATAAATATTTATACTATCTATAGCAGTATTACAGAATTCAAAAGATTGTTTTTTTTTTGTTTGAACTCGAAAAATTCTGGTAGTATTTGAAAAATAAAATCATTTTATAACCTATTTATTGAGGAAGGTTATTGGGGAGTTTTTTGCTGAATCTCAAACTGTGATGTAGTGAATTTGTTTTTTATTCTTAGAGTGTTATTTGACCCTATATTGCGTAATACAGTCAGCGTTTTACATAATAAAGCTTGGTTATTGTGAGTGAAGTGGATTGAAAATAATAACATAGATCATTAATTCCGAGATGCCACAAAAAACTCCCTAGAAAGTTCTAACAAGGGAGCCACCATCTTGTTGGTATCATGAAATCGTCATAAGACTGAAAACTATATATGCTCGATAATGACAGTAATGGTATTCAATAAAGAGGACCAGTTGCCAAATTAGGAAAAAGAAAAAGGTTATTGGATATATAAGTTCACGCTATGACCCTACGGTGCAGAGCAGTAACCAGTAATCAAGTAATCTGATAACCTGTATGCAAGTACGGGAAGTAAGAACAACGTACACACATGTATACACATACTACACGTATCCTATCGTCACGGAGCGGTGGTGAGTTGGCAAAAAAAAAAATAACACAGATGAAACCGTTGGGCAACGTTAGTTATTAATAAAATTATAAGCAAAAGGATCCTTGTTACAGATCAACGACTCCGATATTAATTTTGACGTACAATGAAAGAGTAATAATCCTATAAGGAGTTCAAACAATAAGAAATACCAATTAATTGTTTCATTGTAAACAGATTGCTTAATTAAGGAAACGAAATGAATAATAACGTCCAAGAAACAACATAAAGTAAAATTAATTTTGATGATAAACGATTCTACAGCGTTTGGTGGCGTACAACTTGTACAATCGCATAGAACAAATCCAAGTGAGGATATTTCCGTAAGTGGTATCACGGAAGATAAGGAAATATTACAGAGCGTAAATAATCATTTTCAGATGTATTGATTAGTATTTTGTATTTTATTATTCGTGCTACACCTATTGTTAAATTTAATGTATAGTATAAATTAGCTGTTTTTAAACTATTGCGTTTTGTACACATTAAGGGTAGTTTCTAATGACAACTCTTGTCTGCTCATTATCACTAGAGTTGTTCGGCCACTATACTCACTGTATCCACTGTAACATCCGTCGAACGCATACAAAGCTTAAGTTTTTTATGACCGGACTCCATGCCCTAGATAATTTTTGTTCATCTCGATTGAACGTTTTGTAATTTTTAATTTCAGTTGCTTCTCTCGCTATCCTGAATCGGCTCGTGACCGCAGTTTGTGTGTCTAGCCCGAAACGTCGAGTAATTAAAAAGTAAAACGCGTTCTAGACTCACTTTGAACTTTTATATCTATAAAGTATAGATTAATAAATGTAATTACAACTGTTAGGTTTTAATAAAAAAAAAACAGTATTAACATATTTTCCTCATTTCACAGTAATAAAGTTAATAGGGTTAAAGTTTTAGATACAACTTAAAAAAGAGGATACTTGTGTACTTTTATTTCTTTGAATAGTCAACAATCATTTCAGTACAACCCTAACTGTCTTCCCCTTCCGCCGAACCTGTGCAATGGAAAGGCGTCTTCCCTGGTTTAGCTAAGGCGGCGGGAGAAGGCGAGCAGGACCTCTTTCTTCTCAAGCCTCAAGGTCCGTTCCTTCGGCATAGAGATCTTGAGCCAAGCAGTTGCTCATGCGATACAGTGACATGCACTTCACACAACTCAGGTACATAGGGGTTCTCTAAGGGACCTTTTTTTCTTTTTTTGGCTTGTTAGTCTTAGTCCAAAATTAACAGATTGCTAAAAGCACATATCCATGTTTCTTTCCTCTGAGAGGATATTTAGTTAGTAAGATCGAATTTTGTACGAATAGGGAATTAGTTAGATCCCGTGCCTGAATGCCTTCAGCGCTCGCCACTAAGCCCGGAGAAACTGTAAAAGTATTCTGAGTATTCAGGGGCTTACGGCTAAGAGTGTAGTCAGACCGAAAAAAAAGACCCAGGACAGTTCTGTTTTGGACAACTACGTGGAAATAATAAGTGATAAAAGGAAGAAATCTGCAAGAGGACCATAGAGAGAGATACTGTAAGTATCAACCACAGTATAATGAAAATCTGAATAGTGGGTTTGTTTGAAATTTGTTTCACTGAGTACGAATATATTATTTACGTATAATCTAACAACATTTTTTCTACCCACGGATATAACAGTCGTGTAAATTACAAAAAATGTTTCAATTGGTAAGTGTAGGGACTCGAACGATTACTTATTTATGTCTTTTGTGCACATTTTTGTAACTCCTGTAACACGTTTCAAGAAGCTTTTAGGTTAATGCTTTATAAATCATAAATTAGAAATGTAAGACACGTTTTCTTTAGACGTGATGCGAACCATTAAGTACCTTTCTTCTGTTTTTGTTTGGAATATGTCCGAAATTTCATTAATATCTAATGCCCATTCCGTTTAGCAGTAAACTTTGCGGTCATTGAAAATAAAATATTACGCTATATACTTATAAGGACAAAAAAAATCTAGCTTGAAATAGTTGGGAGATTAGTTATTAGTTAAACGTTCTGGATTAATATCGTTAAAAGGAAAGTGGTAAAATTTTGGATAAAATTGTATACAGTATACATACAAGTCTCAATTTTAGTTAACAAATAAAAACTACGATCTTGTTGTATATTTTAAATTTGTCCTATGTAGGATATAATGGGGACATTTTATTTTAATTAAATCCCATCTAATAATTTACTCTCGATGGAACCTAAACGCTTTCTGATTACAAGTGTCTTCCAAACTCAAGTTTTTTCAGTATTTGAAACAAAACTAACTTATTATAATATTAAGGTTGATTTTGTATTAATTGCTAACGTTAATTTCTTTTTCTTTTTTTTCTAAATGTTAAATTTTATATGGAATAAGTTTTTTTAAGATTAATAAAAATAAAATATATCGTTAAAATTGTTAATTGTTAACATAAATTGTTCAAAACACTGTTCTCGTATATTTATAAAAATGTAATGTGCAAATGGCTAAAGTTAAATAATTACAAAGGCTAAAGTTGAGTAATCTTAAAATGAAATTAAAAAAAAACGTCGAATAAAATAAAGAGCTGCAAAAAATATTTTACATTTAAAAACGAGGAAATTTAAAAATATACGGTTCTGTACATTTTAAATTTTTTAAGTATCTACTCAGAAGCAAAGTGAAAGTGATAACTTATTTTTTATCTACTATACAAGAGACCATTGAACAAATAGCAAAGAAATTACAAATTAAGTTGTTCCTAGGAGAAGACAAACATGTAGCCAACATAGTTATAGATCTACCTAGAGTATATAGTTTATTTTTTTGTGTAAATAACTTCGTATAAATTTGTTTAGTTTTCACCTACATTCTTTTAGTGGATTCATAATTAATATGCTTTAAAAAATTTCAAAACCAAGTACCGTGAATAGTAACGCTTTGATTCCCGCATCAACATCCATTTAATGCTGTGTTACCTAACAAAATAAAAAAGGGCAGTGCCCTAAAGCAAGCAGGTGCGGGCTAGTAAAGCACATAAAGGAAGGAAGCTTAAAAATGGCTTAAATAAAGTCAGCGTTTCGAATAGCGTAATAAAGTAATATTATGTTTTGTTTTGCAAATCTGCGGTTACAAATTGAGAACAGAGCGATAAGGAGAATAAACTTTAATTAATTTGTTTACATGTTTGTTTTCATACACAACTTTGCCTGATATTAAGTAATCGATTGGTCAATTATAAAACACGATGCGCCTGAAATAAGTTCTCAAGTGCGTTATCAGAACATAATACAGTTAGATTCTTGGATTAAAATCCAGAAGAACTTCTCACACTAATTATCTAGATTTTCAATCGCTCTTTAATGTTATTTTTAGGGTTCCGAAGTCGAAGGGAACCCTAATAGTTTTTTAACTGTCCGCGGTTTAGCTCAGAGATTCAAAGTACTAGAAAGCTATAATTTGGTATGGGTATACACATTAATCACGCGGAAAAATTGTAAAATAAAACCTAGAAAAAGTTTTTTTAGGGTGGTTTGGATGGATAAATTGGGAATGTTTTTTTTAATTCTTTTCTATCACATCGTATGGTTTGTCCCTGGATAGATCGTTCAAAAATATAGTGGGTGTGTGAAAACCATTTTTCGATTCAAGGACCCGTTTGCGAAATATTAAGCTTTATAGTGCTAATTTTTGTTATAATCAAGTGCCCCCCCTGTCAGCTAAATGGTTGTTTTTGGATATGTGAAAAATATCATGGTAGTAGTATTTATAATCAAGTTAAAAGGATACGTAGTATACGTATAAAAGGTACGTAGTCTTTACAAGTTAACGAGTAACGAGTCAATCAAGTTATAAAATATATTTGAAAGACCCCTCTCTAAAGGATGATTCATGTTACATAAGGCCGGGCGCCAGCCGGGACACGGTCAAATATCTATAGTATACTTTTGTATAAAGTAATTTGTGCTGCACCAGGTCTGGGCCGGCCGGGGTAATATAAAAGTATACTAGAAGTGTTTTACCAGGTCCCGACCGGCGCCCGGCCCGGCTCTGGTGTGGTGTAACATAAGCATCCTTAAGTTTGCATACTTTGACGGGCAACTACGGAACCCTAGACTGCGTGTGACCCGACACGTACTTGGCAATATTGCTTTTGTTTCTAAACTTAACATTATTATACATAATGTGTATTTTCTTGTTTGAAAAAATTATTTTTGCTTGTTTTGTTTTTGTAAGTATTAAAGACTTTATAACTTCACGATACAGTCCTAAAAAGCAGAGCAGGAACCATAATTATCAGTCTGTAGGCATTTATGGGAAGTGAGATCAACGATAGGGTACCCGCATTCAACGGCGCGTTGAAAATTTCGTCGAATAAGTTTAACACGGGTGAAACCATGGGGCACAGCTAGTCATTAATAAATTAGTATATAACACGAATAAATTTGTGAAAAATACAATAGAATTAAATTTGAGTTATTTATAAATTTACTACCAATAGTGATTTAAAGTGAGTTCAAGAGTAATGTGCAAGTTATCTTATCCATTTAGAACTTTTAGTCGCTCATAGTTTATGAGTTAAACCGCGACAATAATTTTTCTAAGTATAAATAAGTACCTATATTGTATCATGACGACTCTCGTGCTTAGGGCGCGGTGCCTCCGGGCAATTGAAAATTAAAAATCTACTATTTTTTGTTAGCCCTGTTGCCTTTAAATCTATTGTTGAAAAATATATTTTATTACATTCGCAAACTCCACAAAATGAGTTGAGAAAGCTAAGTCTTCTGCCAAAATATACTAAATTTTCACTATGAAATAAAAAGCTTTATATTCTTAAATATATGTAGTATTTTACCATGAATATGGACAGGCAACTAACTGAAGTATTTTATTAAAAGTATCTATTTAAAGGTATATTAATTAAACTTAATTTCTACCTATAATATTGATCTTTGTAAGGTTTCATGAAATTTTAACGTAAGGTAATATGTGAAACAAATTAATTTCCAAAAATATAGAATATAAATAAACACAAAGTGTTAGCGAAAACAGTTGAACCTTTTTAATGTATTGTGGTATAATTAATTGATCACTAAGTTTAAGGTTAACGATTTCAAACAACAATTCATTGATAACTTATGCTACTAAAAGTTCCAAAAGAAGTACATGTTTGGTCGCCAGGTTTGTGATGTCATAATGTTAAAGAAATTTTATCGATTAATAAGAGTCAAAACACATTATCAGCTGTGTGCTACAATGTGTAGAAATTAACATTGTGACATCACACGCGCTCGTGTTTGTTCGGGAAATATCGGCGCGTCTTCGGTACTGGATTGTTTTTTTTTTAAATATAGTGATTAAATTAAACTTTTTAATTCTAGTGAAAAAAAATTGTAAAAATAGTTTTGTTATAAAACGTATATATATGATCTTCCCATTATTCTATTTTTTTTTTTTCAAAAACACAATTTATAGTGAGGTGGATGCTAGATGTATTTGGATGCAATATGAATGCTTTATAACATTGCTCTTGCTTAAATTTATTATGCTTATATTTGCGTGTAATCGGACAAGATCAGAACATACAAAACGAAACGATACTTCAAGAAATAAAACGATCTTTTTTGGCAAATGAAGAGAGTTTTATAATAATAGATGTCGAAAATTTGATCCTGTTTGCATGTCGGCACCTATAAATTATACATGCCAAATATGTCAAGGGATGTTTCCTCCCCAGAGGATTCCAAGTGCCCCTAATAAGGAGGGAGGTCGCCAAAGTGGGGTCATATTACTAAGGCTTATTGTTGCTATTAGACAGATCGCTGGTTTCAAATTAAAAGGAATTGTACTAAGTCACGGTGGGTAAAGGATCTACAAATGAGATGCAATTGAGGTAATTCCTTTTATGTTTGAAATGATCAAGAGCACCAAAAGCCAATAGAATTGGATATTGACGAGAAAAATAATTGCGTTTATAACATTCGTTTTAGGTAATTAATTTTGAAAATATCTATATAAGTGGATATATTCGAACCTGAAGACGTCGAATCGATATTCAGCCAGTCTAAATTATTCGATCACCGCAACTATTGAAGTCCGAAGAAGAAATTCTCTAAACAAACAGAAATAATACAACTAAGATTCGTGAAGCATTCCAAACATAAACAGGAGCATTAAAAATTAAAACCATAATCCTCGAATAGTGTAAATTCCGGATCAAAGAGACTTATTATACAATTTTCGTTTAATTTAACATTTTCATTATCTAAAAGTAAAGTTCGATCTTACCTACGCGAAATATAGTTCTAAAATGCCAAGTTTCAATACACATACATTATCAAAGTATACGATTTATATCAAAATTATCTTCAACAACATAGCTTACAAATTAGCCATCTGCAAATATTACATTTAACTATAAAATCGGTATTCTGTTGTGCGCTATATACAATATACACATTTATTTAAGGTCAACATTGGCTACTTTAGTTATGTCAGAGTACGCCTACAAATATAGATAAAAATATAAGGTAGTCACCGTAGCCGATTAGGAAGATGTCATGTAATTGGTCAATTAACTTCGTTTTGTCCAAGCGTAATCCCAAACATTTGTAGGAAATTTTCTCAAAAAGGTCTCAAAAAGTAGTTGTTTCGAAAAAAAAGTATACTCAAATAATAATTTAAGTAATAAATACAATATTTACTTATTTTTTGCAAAAACGTGTCGATTTTTTAAGCAATGAAATATGAAATTATCCTTGAACAAAAAAAAAAGAAATATTCGTTTATGTTTCTTTTGGTACGTTGGCATAAGTTATGGTGGGACTATGGACAAAAGTCCTAACATAAAAAATACCCACTAATAGATTGATAATGTAAATTTAGTACTAATATATATCTATCTATTAAAACTACATCTTACTGTCTCAATAATAAATTGTCTCGGTTAATTCCGAACAAACATCCATTACCTAATATCATCTCAGTGTGAGGTAACGCTTTAATCCAAGTATTCCCGCTATTAATACAGATGTGAATTCATTACCTTGCGCGTCATCAGTACACGTCGTATAAAGGTAAGCGATATGATGACAGAAAATTATTCCTCATATACTACATCCTATTTAATATGTATGTCCTATGAATGATTGATGTAAACTTTAATAACATTCGCAATGAGCTATTATTTATTCTAAAGGTTAGCAGTCGGATCCGAGATTAAATTATTTCCACTTGTATGTAATTTCATTGTATTTAATCCAACAAACAAAATCTACAATCTATGAAGTATATAATACAAAGTGAAGAGACAAATTAGTTCTATATTTATAAGGTACCACATTTTATTTAATTATTCTAAATCTTAAATTTCTTAATTAATATTGTTCAAACTTTTAATAAAAACAGTATGAAAGTTTTGAACAAATTAACGCTTGTCATAATTATGCGTCGAAGCGGCTCTACCCACAGCTTCATTTGTTTTACTTCTGACAAGTTAAGTCGTCTAGGGCGGGCGGTGTTGTCAGTATTCATAAGACACCTTCCTAAACGCGCTTCATTATAACTCCATTGCAGTGACATAGAAATGTACAGACCCGGAAAATAATTAACGGTGTGTCTGCGTAATATATTTACATTTTTTGTGATATTTCTAGTCTTGTTACTAAATGTAAGTCAGTCAAGACAGAAATAGAGAGTATTATAACATCATAAGAATCTAAATATGTATTATTTATTTTAAAAAATCCAAGTACATGTCGAGCCAAGCGCAGTTTAGGGTTACGTAGTTGCCCGTCACAGTATGAAGACATAAGGATCATTCGTGTCGGACCGGGTGCCAGCTTGGACATGTCCAAATATTTATAGTATTCTTCTGTATCAAGTAAAGTATGATTTATGTTACACCGGGCTAGCGCCGAGCTGGGTCCAGGTCGGCCCGGTATAACATGAATCATCTTTAGAAAGCGGTCATTAAATAATTTTCAATGGAATTTGTACAATTCTTCAAATCCATTTATAAGTTGATTGACTATTATTCGTTAACTTGTACTTACCTCTGATAGTATTTCTTTTAAGTTCGTTATATATACTACTACCATATTTTTTCACATATCCAAAAAAAACTTTTAGCTTAAAGGACACACTAAACTTTAACAAAAATTAGCACTTTAAATCTTAATATTTTGCAAAAGGCTCCCTGTATCGAATAATAGTTTTGACATACCCACAATATCTTTCTATCTATCGACACCGCACACGATGGGATAGACGAGAAAAAAAAAACATTCCCTCTTTACGTGTAAGGGGAGATACTCTAAACATTTATTTTCAATTTTTTATTTTACCACTTTGTCGGCGTGTCGTCGATACCAAAAATACAGTTTTCTGGTACTATGAATCTCTAAGCTAAGCCGCGGACAGGCAGACGGACATAGCGAAATTATAAGGGTTTCTTTTGACTTCGGAACCCTAAAAATGGTCCAAAGAAATAGCTAAATAGAAGTCGAGAATGCTTTCAAATATTAAAAATTAACATTATCAGTTTTCCTTTAATTACTAAAATTACTATTCCTGAGTGCATTCATGTTGTTGTAGATGGCAAAATAAGCTACTTAAAATTATTATTTGAATCAACTTTTGACAATGGAATAATAAAAAAGTAGAGAATAATACAGGCCGCAAGAATTCGCTTTGTGAAGGTGTTCTTAAGTAGAACACGAGTGATCTGGAAATATGTATTTAAATATTTCCTATACAAAATCACTCTATACATTTATAAGTCTATATTACTCGTACATTGCTTAGTGTCGTCTAGTCGCGGCGCGCGAATCTCGTCACATGGTGTTTCGGGTGCTGTGTCATGCATCTTTGATATACTCGTCAAAAACTTGCACTTATTAACTGTTCTTGATGCAATATCATTACTTACGAACGTCTTTGCTTTAGTATGTCCGATAGCAACTAATCTTGTAGTTTGTGTCCTCTGTCTGCTTTTTATATCTATGTATATTAATAGCGTGCCTATTATGGATGGCATTAATGCCAATTTTAAGCGCATTTTGTCTGGCATTGATAACCGATGGGCTATAAATCTGTTTTCCTGTCTATACATGCAACTTTTTTCCAAATTTCATGATAAACATATAAAAGATAGTGATCACAAAAATGACAAATTTTATTGTCTGTCTGGCTGTTTGTTTGTCCGGATTTAATTCAAAATTGTCTTAAAATATTTTATGATTTTTTTAAACAAGAATCTTAGTTATTGTTCAATTGCTAGGGTATAAAAATAATCGTTTTGGAAATCTTACAAAAAAATCAATTTTCATGAAATATTATAAACTGGAATTAAAAGTTATTCTAAAATTGATAGACTATAATAATTTTTATTAAAAATAATTAAAGGAAAGCCGCGGCGTAGTTTTACTAATAAAGTTTAACTTAGTTACGCCATTACTTATACTTCAAGGATAGATAAAACATTGATAAGAATAGGTCTAATTATAACTATGGTCAAACCTAAGGAAGTTGCGACGACTGACGTTTGAACTTTATATGGAACTATAATATGAAATCGTTAATACAAGAGGATTTCTCTCCCCTACAACGTTAATACTTCAATGAAGGTGAAGCGCAACATGAACATCATTATGAAACCTAATTGCGAAAGCGTTGAGCTTAGGTTAACGTTTCAGCAACTAACATGTAGTTATAGCCAACAAGCCAACCGCTTTGATACTTATTTACATTAATACGGATTATTATGTATAGTAAATCACTTTAATATACAGGCCTTATAGGTTATAGGTTTTATATGACAGGCCTCGTGGCGCAGTTGTAGTAAGCCCTACTATTGAGCCGAGAGGTGGCGGGTTCGATCCCCGCCCATGACTGACTTTTGTGTAATGAGCATAATTGTCAGTTGTGTGTCTGGGTGTTATATATATATGTATAGTATATCAGCTGTTTAATTACCATGATACAAGCTATGCTTAGTATGGAATTAAATGGCCGTGTGTGAAATTGTGTCCACATAATATTAAAGAAAAAATCTGCTAAGGTTAATAATTTATATCATGAAACATTTTTCACTACTTTTCCACACTATTTTTCCAATCACAATATTTTTAGTGCAATTTTACTTTCTGACGCTTTAAAGAGTTGCATAACTAAACTGGCAAAAAATGAAAAAAATATTAGATGAAATATCCGTGTCTTTTTGATGATATAGTCATTATATTTAATTCATGTTATAAATTAAATAACATAGAAAAAGTAATAACAGGTTTTCTTAGTGTTCTGTCGTTAGTATAATTTTTACTTTACGCCAATATCGCAAATACCAATACCAAATCTTTGTAATCTGCCAATGAGAAATTTTGGTTGTTGTAAGCACCTTTTATATTTATTTAATCAAAAACCTATACATTTTTAACAAGCTATTTTGTTACCTCTTGAATTAAGTAATATAAAAATAACACAAATAACTAATGCAATAGGTTACTACAAGTAAAAGTTTATTTCTTCTTCTTCTTGGAATGTATGTCCAATTAGTGAAGGATAGCAGTCAACTCTGCATATTTTGTTTGCAAGGAAAAAGGGTTCGGCGGAATTAGTAATACCTGTTCATTCTTAAATGCTACGCAACCATCCATTTCTTCTACGCACGGGTTTCTTTTTTTCCATTATTAGTAAAGTTGTAGGATCTCATATCTGTCAAGCCTGAGCACATATACCAGATATTCAACTTTACGTAATTTGATAGTTTGTAAAAGCTTGAGTAGAGGCTTATCCAGTTTATTTACAGAGTTTTAAAACAAATTTTATTTTAATAAAAACTATTAACATCAGTTCGGTTTATAAATACCATAATTAGAATTTATACTACGAATATGAGCTGAATTTAGAGAACGTCAACAACATACCTAAAGGGCTTAAGGTTTCCAAACGGTTGGGTATCTACTAAGCCCTTACATTAGGAACTGACGCTATACAACGCCGCACTAGGAGTTGGAGGAGACCACACGAAGAGATCTTGAATGTAATAGCAAAAAACGATATGGTATCTTAAATTATATAAATGTTTGTTGTTATTGAATAATACATAAGAATATATTGTAACTTAACATTACTTCTCTTTTGAAGGTTAATTATTTTGATTAATAAATGGCTTATAAAACATCGATCCTATGTCCAGCAGTAACAACTAGTAATTTAGATATTGAATTGGAATACATTTAGATGTAAGCCTAAGTGTAGTTTGACATACAGCATTTAATGCACTATTCAATAAATACTCAAAGGTAATTTAAAGATATTTTCTAAATTTTGAAAATAATATTAACGAATTATAAGGAAATCCCAAAATGTAGAGTATTTATAACTCTTTTTTATCCTTTTCACATTGTGTGACATGAAACTTCGACCAGCTTTCCTAATCAAAAGATGACATTTGCTTCTTTGAACAAGATCTTCATCAGAGAGGCCGAGACGCTTCATATTCTGCTGAATATTTGAGGTTCAAGTGAGTCTGCGGCCTAGCTGGCCAGTATAATGGCCAGTTAACATAGCAATGAATAAAAAAAACAAGTCGGATGTAATTTTCACGTAAAAATAATATTAGATCTTTACCTATGAAATTGCCGTTTAGTATGAAAAATTTTAAACAATGTTTTTTCATGTATTTTTTATTTGTATTAATCGAAGTAATCACCCATGCAATCAATGCATCTTTGCCAGCGCAGTGGCAGTTTATTGATGTCCTTCTTAAAGAAATCAGCTAGACGGAAGGCAACAAATTCTTAAAAGGCATTTTGTACTGCCACTCGGGTATTGAATTTTTTTCCCGCCAAGGAGTTATCCAAATTCTGGAAAAAGTAGTAGTCTGTAGGCGCAAGGTCTGGTGAGTAGGGCGGATGACGGAGAACTTCCAACCCCAGTTCTTGCAACTTGGAGACCGTCTGTTTTGCAGTATGAGGTCGCGCGTTGTTGTGCAGGAGCAGCGGAGACGAGCGATTGACCAATGCTGGTTGGAGATGTGCCAGCTTCTCCATCATTGTGTTCAGTTCTTCACAGTACACATCTGCAGTAATGCTCACCCCGTTTGTTAAGAAGCTGTGATGAATCACACCGGCGCTAGACCACCAAACAGTGACCATCACTTTTCTAGGGGTAAGTTTTCGGTTAGGCCATTGTTTAGGTGCTGAACCAGGATCCAACCAACTTGCTGAGCGCTTGCGGTTATCAAACAGAATCCATTTTTCATCGCAGGTAACAATGCGGTTCAAAATTCCTTCATTTGTGTGTCTGTTGAGCAGTGCAAGGCACGTCTCGACGCGTACTTCGCGCTGGCAATAGTTCAAATGGACCAATATTATTTTGACGCTAACGTCGAAAGCTGCTGCTAATTCAGCCGTAGATTGTGTATCATCAGCTTCCACAATCGCCTTTAATTCGTCATTGTCAACCAAAGTCTTCGGACGATCGCGAGGTTCATTTTTCAGGTCGAAATTCCCAGAACGGAAGCGAGCAAACCAATAACAGGTGGTGCGTTGGTTTGTAGTGTTAGCTCCGTAAACGTCGTTGATGTTGCGTGCCGCTTGTGCCGCGTACAGCCACGACGGTACTCATATTCCATTACTAAATATATACTATACTATATACATATATATATACTATATATATATAGTGTATATATATATATATATATATATACTATATATATATAGTATATATATATATATATATATATATATATACAAATACTATACTACTTAGACTACTGAGAAATTAGAATTCTTAGCCAAACAAAAATTATTTTGATTTGAAATGGCCAGTACTGCAGAACGGCAATTTCATAGGTAAAACCTATCATAAACGAACAGATAGACAAGGAGACGTAGAGTTTTAGAATAATACCAGCTATGCACGCGGCTCCGCTCGCGTGGACTACAGAATGCCCTTCGTCGAGCAAAAGCCGGAAGACAAAAATGCTTATTGTCAGTGATCTTTACAATATATATATATGTTATTTCTGAATTTTTGTAGGTCTTTTTAAGACATATCTCGTATGGTTTACTCAGCGTAGCCCATTTAAGCTCCCAAAATGCATAATTTCTCCGAATTAATTCACCTTTTTCGTAATTGCTTATTTCTTATGTTACTTTATATTCCAGAATGTATCCTATAACCTAACCAGATAATATAGCTATTAACAAAAATAAAAATCATGTAAATCGGATAAGTGGTTTTCGCGCGACAAGAACATAAATGGACAGATAAACAGTCAGACGTTTAATATTATAATATATAGATGGAGGTACACAATTATATCTAAAACGTATTTACTTATATACTAAAGTACATGGTAACCTAAAAATAATAAATCTCTTATAATAACATAATAATTGTAGTGAATTGCATAAATTCATAGAATTGGAAGAAGAAGAAGAATCGGTTTCGCATTTAAACTACTCCATTACAAAATCAACACAAAATTTCCAAATATAAATATACTTTGGTGAATTCAAATTACAAAACTAAATCTCATCGTTCCGATTGTGAATCAAATCGTTGAAATGTGAACATATTTCTAACGTAACATTGCTGATGTTGATTGCTCTTATAATGACTTAACTAGTATATATGGTATGATAATGATTGTTTCAAATGTTAAACAAAAAACAATAATGATAACTGCATTTTTTGTCCGGTCATGGGTTACTGGTGGTCAGTTATCCATTGATAGAGTTCACATAGCAGTATATTTCAGTCAGATAATGATTTAAATACTATAATCAATCAAACCAACAAACCAGACAGTCAATAACAGAAGGTTTGTATTATTATGAATGAATGATGAAGTACATAAACTCTGATGTAATAAGTTTAATTTAAATTACAGAGAATTGTAGTACAATGTAAGATTTTGTTTGTTATTACCTATATATTTTCCTAGCAGTGTGCCACGGTTTCATCCGTGTTAATAAATTTATTCGACTCACTATGTACCTGTGTAGCGTATCGTTGTTCTAAGTTCCCATACTTGCCTACATTCATGGTAACTGCTCCGCTCCTTAGGGACATAACGTGAAGATAGAATATAGCTTCTAACCTTCCTCAATAAAAATGCCATAAGAGGCAATAAGTTTTTTTTTTTAATCTGACTGACTGTTCCAAAGATTATCGTGTTTGAACAAAAACAACCATCTTTTGAGCTTTATAGTATTAGTATAGATTATTATTGCCTATTATTAAATATTTATATTACTCCTAACGTTTTTCTGCCCTTTTAGTTAATTAATAACTCAACCATAGAGCCACCTACATGTTGAAACTGTAGCACAGCCAGTGATTTTCATTTTTGACTCTTAACATAAGTTTTGAATATGAATCATTTTGGTCCATATATTACATAGAATTAGTAATACAGATAACAGCGCCACCTATCGAGTTCTAATAAAGTTTAGGGCCATGTTCCCGACAATAAAAATATATCGGGTGAATATAATTTCAATCAGTCAAATTGTTCAGAAGGTTCACGATCACTAACCGACGCCCCACCATATATGTATGCTATAAAGAATTTGACTAAAATGAACACTATTACCACTGTATTAAAAATCAATCAATTAACATTTTACAAATTTTCATTATTGAAATCTAGGCAATGAGTGATAAAATAGAACCCTCTGCTATATCATATAAGTATACAGTTGGAACAGACTTTGCTCAATAAACAACTGAGCACAGTTTTTACTATATGCATGTAGCTCAACACTCGCTGAAGAATGTCCGCATTCAAGCATCTCGAAGGCGAATAATTAGTGCTAAATCTCATACGGCAATGAGGACTGAATAATAAATGGTTTGTGGTTGTGACTACAACTTGCCTCAAATTCTCGGTTCCTTGCTATGGCGTATACTACGGATTGCAAATCTATGTAACAAAATTTTTTTCTACTATATATGAATTAAATCAGTATAATATATACAAATAGATGTTGGTATGTATGAAATTGATAAACTCAAGCGCCGTTTGGGCGATTACTATGAAAGTTGATAACCGGCTCGGCCCTGGCCCGATGTAACATGAATCATCCTATATTCTGTGCCCCAGCCGGGCACGGCAACAGGGATCCAGTCCGGTGTAACGTGAATGATCTCATACAAAAATATAACATAAGTGTTTGACCGTGTCTTGGCCGACACCCGGCCCGGTGTAACATTAATCATCCTTTATAGAGGGTCTTTCAGTAATATTTAATTACGAAATTACTTCTACAAAAATACATTTTATAAGATGATTGACTATTGACACTCCATACGATTGATTTTTAAGTTTTATTTTACCAATTTGCCGGCGTGATATGTATAACTATTCCAAATTACAGCTTTCTAGTACTAAGGAATCTCTGAACTAAGAAGAAGAAAGACACACGTACATAGCGAAACTAAGGGTTTTTTTTTACTTCGGACCTTAAAAGCGTACCTGCATATCACACACTTATATTATCGAAATTACTTCTTAACTTTGTTAATTTAGATCGAAATATATAAACATTGTGAAAAAAAGAGTGGTTGCGTCGACACCTCGCGCCAAACGTTATGACCGCTGTGAACAAAGACGCGTTAGCTTGCATAGAATACAAATTTAGATACAATTATTACAGATACTTTAATCAATTATATTTAGCATTTAAATGTGAATTGATTTATCTAAAAGCAAAATAACATATTATTATTATAGCGTTTTAAGAATTATTTATTCAACTGTACCATGCGCAATTTCGGACTCGTCGCTGTGTTCAGACTTCAGATCGGCCATAAAGTTTAGCGCTAGTTATACTTATGTATCGATGTGGGACTAGGCCGATTTCCGATCACGACCGCCGTCGGGAACGGACGTGTTTACGACCGCTCTCTGCCGCCGTTGTGAAGTTTTACGATCGACCGGCTTTGCTGCACACCTGCTTCGCACCTGCACCGCACCTGAGCCGCACCTGCATATCGCCGTCTCGCTCGCACCCATTGTGTCGCGTATTTTCAGTACGCTACACAATAACAAACTGCACTTTTAAGTGCAATTGTTTCTATTCGACGAAATCCACACTTTAGTGGTCGCTTGCCGGAAACCTCTCGATGTCAACAGAAGGCAAGTGGGTGCGTGACCCAAGCGCCCCTCGGTTGCCTCCTTCAGAGGCAAACGATAGTACTTGGTCGGGCTCAGGAACCTTGGCCCTTGATAGAGTCATAGTCAAGCCCTGAGTGTCTCCTTCCCACCCTTCCGATCCTGCTACACATCCATCCCCGAGTGTCTGTTTGGGCGTAGCTAGGTATTTATACCGGCTGCGTTCTCTGCCTCGGGCTTGCTAGGGACTCCACGTAGGCCCGGTAGGTTCTCATTCCTGCGTGTCATTGCACCTCGACTCGCAGGTCACTTTGCCGGACTCGGGATAGTCCGTTAAATTTTATTTGGCGCACCCCCCTGCCCCTCCGGCGGGGAGGTTTATATTTTGTTTCGAATTCGGAATTCGAATTTCAAATTTTTTCCCCAGTCCTCCACACGCCACCGGAATGGCCGATTCTGCAGAAGCCCTAGAGCTAAGGAGGCTCCGTACCTTTCTCAAGGAGAACATACCCGACGCCTTGGTTTCTTTTAATAGGAAGTACCCACGCGTCCGTCCCGCGCCGGTACAGACCCCCGCGGAGAAATGCCGCCCCGCCGCACACTTCGTACCCCTCACCGCCGCGTCAAACGGAGTACCCGCCGCGCCGCGTCCGCGCTCGCCGCGCTCCCCGCGCCCCCCGCATCCTGACACGCGTGCCCCACGCTCGCCCTCGTCGATCTCACGGGCGCGTTCGAGCTCTAAGAGCTCTTCTCTCCCGCGTCCGCGGTCACGTTCGCCCGTAGTGCGAACTTTTATTAATACGGCGAATTCGTTCTCGCCTCTATCTCCGGATCCCGAGATCCAATCAATAATGCCGCCTTTCGCGCGGAAAAACGTAAATGTCCCCACGATGGACACCGCGGTCCCCAACGAGACCCTACTAAACGACGGTTTCATAACCGTCAAGTCCACCAAGAGGAAGGGGAGGGGCTCCCCGCCCTCTTCCCCTACACCTGTGGCCGCAGGGAAAGCGCGCCGAACGAGCGAAAACACTCGCTCCGACCCCTCCTACGCGCCCGCTGCGGCCCCCGCACCCGCTGTAGGGAAAAAACCCCGCCGCTCGCCCCCAATCACTATCCAAGACAAAGCGTCTTGGACGAAAATTTCGGACAAGTGTAAGGAGCTCAAGCTCCACTACACCGGGGCCCGGAACACCTCTTCAGGGATCCAGGTCCAGGTGTCGACCTCCGACGATCACAGGAGGCTCACTTCCCTCCTGCGATCTAATAGGCTAGGCTATTTTACCTATGCCCTCGAGGAGGAGCGTCTCCTGCGAGTGGTTATTCGCCAGATCCCGGTCGAGATCTCTCCCGACCAAGTTTCAGCCTCCCTTAAGGAGCAAAACTTCCCCATACGCGAAGTACACAGGATGTACAAGCATACCACCAGGGCACCATACAACATGGTGCTCGTCTTCCTCGATATGTCCCAAGAGGGTAAATCGATTTTCAATCTTTCCGAGGTGTGTGGCCTCACCGGGATAACCGTTGAGCCGCCACACAAAAATAGAATCCCGTCGCAGTGTCACAACTGCCAGCTTTACGGACACTCTTCCCGTAACTGCTGCTTCCGCGCTAGGTGCGTCAAGTGTCTAGACGACCACGCCACCAAGGAGTGCCCGCGCACTCCTGGCACTCCCACCCCACCCAGCTGCGTTCTCTGCCAGCAGACGGGACATACTGCGAATTATCGCGGTTGTCCCCGTGCCCCGCGCACGAAACGCCCCCAGCCAGTCAGACAGGCCACCTATCCCAAGGCATCTGTTGCTCGGCCTCATATTCAGCCTCTAATGTCTCTAGAGGCTTTCCCCAACCTTCCAGGCACCTCACGTGCCCCAGTGGCACCAGCTCCCGCACCCTGCGCACCTTTCCCACCCGCACTGGCCCCTCCGGCCTCATTAATTAAACCCAAGCCTGTCAAGGCCATCCCGGTCCCGGCAGCCCCCGCCACCTCAGCCCTCGGTTTCTCGTTGGCTGGCAAGGAGTGGTTCACCCAGCTTCTTCTTGTGCATGAAGTGCAAGAAATCATCGCATTCAACGCGGTGATTAACTCCAATAAGGACTTAGGATTGCTCAACGCAACAACCCAATTCCCGGGCATAGCCGCCACTATTCAACGGCTTGTCCGCGCCTCACATAGCCAAAATTAGAAATGGACCGGATCAAACCTAAGAGTTTGTGCCTTTCCTTTTTTAATGCGCGATCAATTAGACCTCAGCGTGATCTAGTTGCCGCCTTCCTCCGAGAGCACCAAATAGACGTGTTTCTAGTCCAAGAAACATTCCTAAAACCCAGCGCTCGCAATCCCCGAATCGCGAACTACAACATTATTAGGAACGACCGGGTCCACGCTAACGGCGGAGGCACCCTCATATACTATAAACGCTCTCTATACTGCATAGCAATAGAACCTCCCGAACTCTCCAGTATAGAGGTATCTGTTTGCAGACTCGGTATGACTGGTCACTCGTCAATCATAATCGTCTCTGCCTATCACACCCCGAACAAAAGGCTTCTCAGGGCAGATCTGGAGGCTCTTTTTGCACTAGGTAATTCAGTTATTATAGCGGGTGACCTCAATTGCGGGAATGTCATCTGGAACAACCCGACTACCTCCCCGAACGGGAGGATTTTGGAGGATCTATCTGCCATTCTCGACTTTGATGTCATCGCTCCTTCAGAGCCCACTCACTTTCAGGACAATTGTCGTCCATCTGTTTTAGATATAGCACTTTAAAAAAATGTCTCTCTCAATATAAGACTCGTACAAGTCGTACATGAGTTAGACTCCGACCACCGACCCGTAGTTCTCCACCTAGGTCAGCCTTCTGACCAGCATCCCTCCTCCGTCAAGGTGGTGGACTATGCGGAACTAAACAGATACCTCTTGCACAATCCCTCATCCGCCAGTTTGGATAGGGTCCCAGACGAGTTGAAATCGACAGCCGATGCCGATCAGGCGATCGATTCCCTGGTCAGCCATCTCCAAAACGCCGTCAGTAAGGCCTCGAAAGAGGTGCAAGCGGCGAACGAACGCCGCTTTATACTTCCTGCCGACGTGAGAGCGCTGATCACGGAAAAGAACGCCGCGACTCGAGCACACGATTCATACCCGACTGCGGACAATCGTAGGCGGTTAAACTCACTTCGGAAAACGGTAAAAAGCCGCATTTCCGAAATCCGTAATGCCAGATGGGGGGCCCTACTCGAGGGTATCCAACCATCCCATCTGGCTTTCTGGAAATTAGCACGCACATTTAAATGTGACGATACAGTCCCCATGCCCCCCTTAGATCAAGGTCCCGGCAAACCTCCCGCTTTCGATAGCGCTGAAAAAGCAGAATGCCTTGCCGAGAGCCTTGAAAATCAATGCTCTCCGAACTGCGTTAACATCGATTCCGAGTTCGTAAGCTCGATAGAATCGGCGGTAACAAATTCTCTCGCGGTCCCCCCGACAGATGATTTGGACTCGGTCACGCCTGAGGAAGTTATGTCAACCATTAAAGGCCTTAAGCCTAGAAAATCACCTGGTCCCGACGGTATCAGGAACGAAGTACTCAAACTTCTTCCTGATCACCTCATAGCTCTTTTGGTCTGCATCTTCAATGTAGCCATAGCTCACTGCCATTTTCCAGCCGTCTGGAAAAAGGCCATAGTAATAGGTATTCACAAGCCCGGCAAAAAAGCGTCGCTTCCCGACAGCTATCGCCCTATCAGTCTCCTTAACACATTAGGAAAAGTCTATGAGCGGCTCCTTCTGAACCGGCTCCAGTCAGTAGTCACAGACAAAAATCTTTTACCACCTGAGCAGTTTGGTTTTCGTGCCAAACACTCTTGTACCCACCAAGTGCACCGCCTCACGGAGCACATTCTTCAAAACTTCAACCGCGACCCAAAACCTCGCCCTACACTTGCGGTCTTCTTCGACGTCGCCAAGGCCTTCGATAAGGTCTGGCACGCCGGTTTAGTCCACAAGCTTTTGGAACTTCAAATCCCGGATAGATTAGTTAAAATCATACACGCGTACCTCTCTGACCGGACCTTCTGCTACCGAGTAGAGGGTGCTCTCTCTGAGCCTCATCCCATACGCTCAGGTGTTCCCCAGGGTTCCATTCTGGCGCCCTCTCTATTCAACTTATATATCAGTGACCTCCCTCGCCTCCCCGAGGTAGAGGTAGGTTCCTACGCTGATGACACAGTCCTGTTTAGTTCCTCGTGGAACAGACAAACCCTCAGGCTACGAGTCCAAAAAGCCGTAGATAAGCTAGGCGAATGGTTCCGTAGATGGCGCATAGGAATTAACCCCGATAAGAGTAGCGCTATCCTCTTTCATCCCACTCAAAGATTAGTTAAAATTCCCGCTATCAAACTATTTAATGTGGCTATCCCGTGGGCCAACCAGATCAAATATCTGGGTGTCACATTGGATAAACACCTAAATTTCAAGGCACATATCGATAGAGTGCGAAGGAAGGCCGGTATGGTCTCAAGCCGCCTGCACCCTCTCGTGTGCTCGAAGAGCAAAATGTCCCTCAGACATAAGCTCACGCTCTACAAAACTTGTATCAGACCGATCCTAACTTATAGTTCCCCAGTCTTTGCTCACATAAGTAAATTCACCCTCAATAAGTTACAAATAGTTCAGAACCGCTTTCTCAGAAGGGCGGTCGGTGCCCCTTGGTTCGCTCGGAACGTAGATCTCCATAAAGATATGGAAATACCTTCGATCGAATAATTTATAAAGTCCCTATCAAATAATTATTTTGAAAAAGCGTCGAACCATTCGAACCAGCTAGTAGTGGCAGCCGCATCTCAGAACCCGAATCCAGACATCCGAATGTCTAACAAATATAGACGCCCGCGCGACATTTTATCTGACCCCGATGATAAAATCACGGAAGCGAACGCGATTTTCCCGCCCGTATCTAATAACCAAGCGTGTTTGCGCCCACGCCCGCGTAATCACCGCTCGCTGCGCAGGGGGCGGGCGGCAAACTTCGCTCCCGCACACATATCTCGACCGCCTTCTCCTGCAGCGACTTGAGCCTAGGTCCGTTCCCCCGCTAGGGAGCCCTCAAGCCAGCTGCTCGCGCGATACAGTGACACTGCAATCACTAGCCACCGATATACATTCATTACACTGTATGAACACACATGCACTACACTCAGGTACATAGGTCTTGTAAGGGACCTTTTTTTTCTTTTTTTTTGTGGTTAGTTAGCCTTAGAAAATTTTTCAGATCACTAAATACATGTACGCGTGTCTCTTCCTCCCTCCCAGGAGGCAAGAGACATGCATATATGTATATTTAGGTAGCTCAAATTCGCGTAGGAATTTAGCTAGGTCGCGTATATTGCAAAAACGGCAACAGCTCAAGCCGAGGTTCGGCCACTTTGGCACCCTTGCGCATGTTGCCCAAAACTTGAGTGCTGAGTGCCTTAAGCGCTCGCCAACAAGTCCGGTGAAACTGTTAAGGCCCCCGGGCCAACAGCATAGTCAGTTCGAAAAAAAAAAAAAAAAAAAAAACTTATGTATCGCGTTAGAAATTATACTTCTTTGAAGAGTCTAACTACATATGTGATACATAACAACGATTGTGACTAGTGTTAGTAAAATATTATTATTATAAATATTTATTATAAATATTTGATCGTCTTATTCTTCGAAATAAATTCAAAATTAAATTAAAATTATTCGAAAAAAGACGATTCTTATTTAGAAAATCAATGACAATCGGTTATCATAAAAACCTATTTTATACCTATACTAAGTGTGACTACCTTCACTACAATAAAACAAGAGATTTAGCAAGCACATTCATAGTGTAGACTTTCTGTTACAACATCCCCGCGCATCGTAAACATTCTCTCTTTTCATTTTTTCATAACTTCTCAAGAATTATAACTTAAAAAACTCAAACTAAAACTTAAACTTGTATTAATATATTGTATCATAATCTGAAGGAGTGTGTACGTGCTATAACATTAAAATAGTGAAGACCCTACGCAAGGTTGTTAGATGAAAATGAATACTAGAGTTAACACGTCGTGTTACGTAGCTTCATACGAGCTTAATTAATTAATATTATATTAACGAGCTCTGTTCGTTGTTAGCAGAACTACTTCGTGTAATAATATTGTTAAATATTTACAAGATATTCATAGCAAGGTAAAACGATAATTATTTGAATTTCTTAATAATGCGAAATACGTTTCTTAATAATGCTTTTGTACTTCCAGGCTTTTTGCACTTTTGTAATGCCAGGAACAACAAAATGTGTAGTTGATTGATAAATATGTACTAACTGATTGATGATTAGGTACTACGAGAAACTTGATTAAGTTTTCAAAAATATTTTGTCTCTTTGAAATTTCATGGTAACTCAGGACACCAAATATTCGTTCTATAGTTCTATAAAATATTCCTGTCCGACGACCACATTAATTTGTGGACTGCCATTATAAACGAAATTTTACTTGTCACTTGCGGTTAATTTGTATTATAGAATAAGACGGCTATACATACCTTACAAGAAATAATGCGTATATTGAGTTACGTTCAATAATTTTGTCAGAAAACACATAGATGGGTTTTTGACGTAAGAACCTTACAGCCTGTTTGCCGTTACTAGCAAAGGCGCGATGGTACCCTATGATCAGAATACAGTAAAAATGAGATTGATTTTTTGGAAAAAATATTATCTAACTTCTCCTAAGTGAGGGTTTATTAGTTGATTGATCCTTAATTGTCAGGGGTCAAAAAGCTAGGTTAAATATACTACAACGAAGTACAGTGAATACAGCCATTTTTGGGTACCTTGTAAACACAATATTATATTTAAATTCCAGATTACAATTTTATTTTTAAATATTGATGAAAGTAATTTTTTACGATTTACTTCCCCTGTTTTATTGTATTGAATATGGTCACACTCGATGTTATGCGTCACTATTCACAGAAGTATAAGTCACTTCTTAAGTGCATACATAAGTATAACTCTGGTTAATCTTTATGACCGTTCTGAACACAGCGACGAGTCCGAAATTGCGCATGGTACAGTTGAATAAATAATTCTTAGAACACTAACATTTTATATGTTATCTTGTTTTTAGATAATCAATAACTTTTTTTTTTAATATTTATCATTTATTAAAATATTGCTCTTACATTTCTGTTTTCAGCTTACATGTCTATGTTCACAGCGTTCTTAAAAAATGGCGCGAGGTGTACACGCATCTACTTTTTTTAAATACATAAGTCAGAAATATTTGATTTGATCATAAAATTCAAATTGAATTCTTTACTATCTATTACCTTTCAATTAAATTACTCTATAGCTTAAGTAGATATTTTGAGTACATAAATGACAATGAATTTAACTGGTCACCAGGATTAGTGGAGCAGTCCGTTTACGATCTAATTACGTTTAAAGTTTGGTGAGGCAAGAGAGATTTTTAATTAAAACTTATTCAATATCATAGAGTTGGCTCGAGTCAGTCCTTCTCGTTACGGATAACTTGAAGTTGTACGTAACACCCGTACGGATATGTGTTCATTTTTTTTATTATCAAAGTTAACTAATAGGAACCTATAGTTTAAAATGTTATTCTATTTTTGATTTTAATTATTTTACATTTTAATTTAATTTTTAATTCAATATATATTTTTGGTGTTGTATTAATAACACAAATATATTAATTTCTTTAAAGTCCGTAGCCTATGGACGCTTGTAATAACATAAGTCTCACTAGCGCGTTGCCGATCTTGGTCCCCCTACCCCAAGGAGCTCTGGAAACCCAGCTCACCGCAGGAATACAACACAAGGTTATTTAGCTGCGATCTTCTGTAGGGTGAAGGTATTCCACCAGTCGGGCTGCCCCAAGTAGAGATTACTCCAAGTACCACAAGACTATATTACAACGCAGCTGTAATGGGTGCATAAAACGATGAAGTAAAGTTGAGAGGGTTAGGTTAGTATGGACTGGGTTGTGATTGTGAGTGATTCTATGTTTTGAATGATGTGAGTAAGGCTGTGTGTGTGCACGTGCGTATTTGCGTGAGTTTGTGCGTACGTGCATGTGTATCTAAGTGTGAGAATAGCGAATGATGTGCAACTGGGCAAGAACACAAAACAAGGAATACTATACATATATATATTTCAACACCAAGCCACACAACTGATACTTATCACACATAACTCAGTCATGGACATGGATCGAACCCGCGACATTGTGGCTCAATAGTAGAGCTTAATATCACTGCTCCACGAGGTCTGTCATTTCAAATATACTAACTTATCTGTAACTCTGGGAGGCGCTAATGATCTCCACGAGGCAAATAAGAACAAGGTATTTACCGTAGTATTTAATAATGTTGTACATAACTCATTCTGTAACACTAACGGTGCATGTATCTGATCACAACGTTGCCGGGTTGCCGGGTACCGGGTTTTAGCGATACGGTTTGGTACCAGCGCTAGGCGGCGCGACGGCTACCCCATTTATTTCCCAGTAACGGCAAACGGCCAATAAGTCTTGCTTCCCGGGATATTAACACTATCATAGGTTACTCTCTAGTTTTATGAAGACACATGAGACGTAGTGACATTTCCATAAAGCATTGTTATAATAATAACTATGTGAAATTGAATATATTTTAGTAGAAAATGTAATTTTAACTATAATTTATTTATTCAAAGGGAAGTACTATTAATTTCACTAGATTAATAGTTACTTACAGTTTGTACGTTGTCGTAGAATTCGTCAATAAACATATAGCAAGCAAAAGCATTCAATTATAACACCAACTAATATACCAATGTAAAAATGAACAAGATATACAAAACGAAAAAAAAACAGTAATAATGACTATATAGCCGTTCATGATTTGATGTCATTACTGAAATAAAATAAAAAAGAAGTTAATTATAAAGAGACGAAAAATGTTTACGTTATATTTTTTATTTATTTTAACTACATATACAGTAATTACACTAAAGCATAGCCTTTGATATAAGTTAGTAATCATTTAACGTATTTGTAATACCATTTATTTATTTTAATAAGTAATTTCCATTTAAAGCAACTGTGTTCGATAAATCAAAATATCGACTTCGATTAACCGGACGTTGTTTGTACGAAACTTTATTTAGTGCACTAGCCTCGTCGACCAATGGCCAACAACCGGCCAAATAGCTAACGTCCAATAATTCCCGCACTCAATATTAACTGCGACATAGTTTAGTGCACGCGGCGCCTGTTCATTATAACAAAGTTTAGTTTTATTACAATCGAAATTTATTTGTATTATTGACTCGAAACATGAACGGCCAGTGTTTAATTTTGGTCATGTTTATTTTAGAAATGATACTGAAAAATATGGTTTATTGCATAATATTTGCAGTAGATATTGTATTATATGAATGAATAAGAAATGGGGAAGGGCTGTTAACTTCTCTCCCGTATACTTGTCGCGTCCGCCCCCGCAGTGACTCAAGCCAAGGCCCGATCCTCCAGATGGTAGCCCTCAATCTCATTGTTTGCTCGACACAGTGACTCTCACATTTACTAGTCCAACATACTTCACACTACACTCCACACCTGCATACCTACACTGTAAGGGACCTTTTTTTCTTTTATATGCCTAGTTTAACAATTTTCAAATTAACTAAATACATATACGCAAAATGACGAGATATGCGAGTGGTTGAGACCGGCGAAATATCGATTCGATGTCCGCAGGTTCGAGTCTCGGCATGTACCAACGAATTTTTCGAAATTTGCGTACATTTACTAATTTAAATTTGTAAAAATATCGGCTGACGGTGAAGAGAAACATCGTGAGGAAACCTAAACACTTGAGAATTTTTCTTGTATTACCACCATGTCACGTAGGCTTGAAAAATATAGAACTGTAGATTTCTCGGTGTTTGAAATCGCCAAGGTGTGGGCTACCCTCGGCAAGAGATCCGCTTGCTGAACAGTGGGGCACTTACAGACTGTTATTATTATATTCGCATATTCTATGTACATACTAGTAACTACTCGTGGCTTCGTTCGTATTAATTAAAACAAATAGCTTATATCACTCGGGGATAATGTAGCTTCCTATCAGAGAAAGAGTTTTCAAAATTGGATCAGTAATTTCAATAATTACCTCTTATAAATATACAATCTTAGCCTGTTTATAAAAGTAGTAAATATCTATATAATCTATCTATCATATACAGATGGATAACTATCCTATATATCCTATATAGTTAGATCGAACGGATAGTTGGTTTCAATTCGCGCAACTGCGTACACGTCAACAGCCCACACTGAGGTTATGCCATTTTGAGTGCCTTCTGCGCTCGTCACACAGCTCAGTGAAGTTATCAAAGATCTCCAGGTTAATAGCGTTAGTTAATTTAAGAAAAAAATAAAAAATAAAATGCATATTCCTACAGCACCATTTGGCACCCAAAAAGACTTCAGAGTAAAAAAGGGTGAACCGTAATGTAGGGGCCTATTTTATACAAATATTGGTGAATGGTCTACTTTTTGTGGGGAATGCGGGAAACTATTCTTGCCAAACGCTAATCAGAGCAGACTACAAATTTAGTTGGCTAGACACCAGAGACCGCTGTAAGCTTTTGTTATGAAATAAATATCTTTCCTAGCAGTTAAGCCAGTGAACCATAACCTTTATAATAATAGTAAACAAAATTCGCTACAAATATAATATTAAATTATTACAAATATAATATTAATTATTAAGTTATGCATTTTTTTAAATAAATTTGTTACATAAAGGTATGTATTAGGAATTCACATTTTATCCTAAACAAATCACACTTAATAATTTAATATGTAATTTACTAATTTTATATGTTTGCATTTGACCACAATCTTAACTGATATTAATTACTAGCTGCGCCCTGCGGTTTCACCAGGGTATAATTTAAAAGAAAACGCTGATTGAGGATTTATAATAGTTCAGTATAGATAATATTTTATCGCGCGGTCAGGGTTATGCGTCACAACTCACACGGCTCGTTCGCGCCACTACTCCTATAATCACAGACCCGAGCCGAGTGTTGAATTATTTTAATTTTCCAGTATCTCCAAAGTGTAATAAGGGGTGTTGAATTATCTACATCTTTAGAACTGAAACGCCCAAGCTAACTTCACTTGCACGTGGTGCTGAATAACGAACGAGGATATAGCGATAGCGGGTTGGTAGGGTAGTTTTGCCCTACTGGGTCACGACCACCATGCACGTGGTGAAAAGTTCGTCGTCGTGACTCGCTTTTGCGTGTCGTATTTCGGGATCAGCTTGTGAATATCCAGTTATTTATGCATGCCGGCATGACAGCGGTGACCGCCAATGGATTGCCGATCTCTCGGTGGTCGCCGTTGTTTAGATTGTAATGAGCTTACCATCATAGATAGTACTGTAAATTTGACGAGATACTATAAAAAAAACTATGAGTTCAAATAACATGCTATAAAGGACAAAGTTTCTTCCGACTTACTTTACAAAAAACAATATTTAAAGATAGCTGAGAGGTGTAACCTGTACTGTTTCTCATGAATCTGGCTATCATATACAAACTTTTTTTTTTTCATATGACTGGTAGGTAGTTCCAGAGATTAGCGTGTTTAAAACATACAAACAATCAAACAAAAAAACGCTTCTGTTTTATGATATTAATATAGATTTATCAAAATTGTAAGCACTAGGTGGCCGGCCGGTTGAAATGGAATCGAAATTATAGCCCGTACCCAAAATAAATTGGGTAGCCTTAATTTTTTAAATGGTAAGTTTACGACTTCTGGACGATCTTCAATTATTACATTTAAATGTATGTATAATTTATATATATATGAAAAACGAAATTTTATTACAAACATCGTGTGTGACCTTGTTACCGAATTCAGGTAAACATGTTTACCTTTTATATAATTTTATCACCGATCATGTAAAGGCATAAAACGGTGAAGTTAGTTTAAGCCGTCCTTTGAAAAGTCGTAGACTAAAAGTGCTTGATAACATCTCAACATTTTAGGAGTATTTCAAGCATAAAAAGGCCCAATATACTCGTATTAAAAAATCACGATGTTATGTTTTTTATTTAATATTTATGTTGAATATTTTATTAGGAAGGCTAATTCAATAAAAATGTTATTAAGGCCTTTCTCAAGGTAACTTTTCTCCTTAGGAACCATTCCTATCGGCTAATACATGTCATAGTGTGTAATTTTTCATCACATGTTAGTTAAGTAGGATTTAATTTCACAGTAATATTATGTAAACATGAACGCCAACATTTTTTTTACTTGCGGAACCCATCATGGTTATCGCTCGGGAGAGATTATGTGTGACTCCTACTTAATAAAACCTCATGGTGTATTATGCGTCGCCTTTAATTGGATGACACGGGATCGCGCGTGCATGCACTGCGTCATGGCCCCAGCGCGGCGATGCGCGGCGTCGTGGCTAGCCCAGTAGGCCGTAGCCTACGAGTATCACCATCAGGTGTCATTCCTTTTATCCGGTCCAACGAAAGAAGGTGGCGATGGTGACCAACAAAACTTGATTAATATAAATAAATTTTATTTAATTCTACGTTGATATACAACGTACAGCATAAACCGGTGGCTTAAGAAGCATGTAATTTGGCCCAAAAGTTTCTCGTATAACGCAGTTGAGTACTAAGAAAGGTTTTACAAGCATTCATCCCCTAAATAGAGGGTTTAAACAAGATGATTCCTGAGATGAGAACGGCCACGCGGCTAACCATAAATACTGGATTGTATCACATTCGAATATCGAATATGTCACATTGTTCTTGTATATAATTTAAAAGGAAAATTGGAAGAAATATTTACTTTACAAAGAAAAGAAACGAACGAGCCCGCTGAAGGAATCCCTCAATGATTATTGAAAAGTTTCGATGTAGGAAAATCCACAGTATAACCCGGTTTGTGCCACAAAGGGGCCTTTGCCCGACAATGTTGTTTTATCCTCTTGAAATATGAGATAGCTATGAAAAGCGGGTTTGATTCTTAACGGATTTCCGGCTCTTATTCGGGAACGCGATAGTACGCCAGTTTATCTGTACGTACGTACAAGTATTTCAATAGATTAATGTCTATTGTGTAAAATACACACCGGACTTACAATACTCTCTATAAGTATTTAATATTACGTTTTGCAATTAAATCAAGAGACATACCTATAGTCTCCATTTTTATATTAAAGTCGTTTATGTGAAAATATTTGAATTATTATGATAAATGTTTACCCAGTCTACTTTATTGCCAGTTTTCATGGAGACATCAAGAATGTTCTTCGAACCAATTGTAGCTCTGACTTTCAAGAGTGCTTTCTCTGTGGCTTAAAATTAAACTAAATCTATTTGATTCTGATGGGCAAAATAATAATAATTTTTAGTTAGAGTTTAGGCAAAGTGATTTTGATATAGTTTGACCAGTACATTTTTAATGTTTTACTTTTGTTCTTCCACGTATATAAGAGATATAATTGGTGTCTTCCAGCATAGAGTGAATAGGTATCTGATAGATAAGCGCAATCCAACATCGGCCTGATTTTCACTTACCTTCAAGTGAGATCGAGGTCAATCACGTACATATATAATATAGAAATGGGAACATTAATTGACCAAAATTGTATAGTTAAGTCCATGGACGGCAATGACCATTGAGAGATTTGAATCTATCCTATCCTATCTCCTCCTAATCTCCATATATTCTATCTAATATATATCTTATCACGGTGCAAGTCACTAGCTAGCTGTATATACACTAGCCGTTCCCAAAACATTATGCATCGCAGCTAAGCCAAGATCAGTTTCTATCCATTTGTCTTAAACTGTTTTCCGTGTTATTTTTAGATCAGAATGACATCAAGAGTTATCATCACTCCGAACCAATATTAATAAATCTGGCGACTCATTTTTGGCGGCAACAGTCTAAGCCGAGGTCCGGCCACTTTGGCACCCTCGGAACTTGTTGCCTTGCTTTCGCATCTGAGTGCCTTAAGCGCCCGCCCCCAAGCTCGGTGAAGCTGTAAAAGCCCCTAAGACTAACAGTATAGTCAGTTTGAAAAATAAAAAAAACGTTCTGGTTTCCTCACGATGTTTTTCTTCACAGTCAGTCTACCAATTTGAATTAGTAAATGTACACGAATTCCGAAAAAAGGGCTTGCACCTGCGGACATCGATTTGATATTTTGCGGATCCAAACCTCTCGACTACTACGACTTGTATAATCATTGTAATGTATGTACGTGTATAGTCTAACAAAAATAGTTCCATACACGGGTAGATACAGTAAACAAATTACGTCTGCCGTGAATAATTCATCAAAGAAACGAGCGCTGACAAATGAAATGTAATGAATACGATATGAGACGCGAACGAAGATTCTCCCAGATTTACGCAGAAATAGATATGGATGCCGCATGGGGCTCTCGTGGATATATTGTTGGTACTTTTTTTTATGTTGGTGCTAAAATTTTCTTTGTTATATTTAAGTAACGCATGTATAAAACAGTGCACTGATTACAGTGACTATATGCTTTTTAAAAAAATTCATGCTTAGTTAATGTATATGAAATGATACAATATTTTAATTGACAGTTTGTTACAAATTGATCCGTTTCTTTGATTTAATAATTCTAAAAGGTTTCATAGATATATATTTTAACTCTATGTGTCTATGAATATATTTATTGTAAGTTTATATATAATAAATACAGTTTAATTTGACAATCAAATAATTCATTCGATGATAATATGTCTATACAATACAACACACTTATCCTTCATTGTACGTCAGTTAGAAAATGATACGGATTTTTTTGTGAAAATAGTTTACAAATGTATGAAACTAAGTGTTAATTTAACTAAAAATTTTCGTTGTAAATTACATAAACGTTAAGTTTTATTGGTCAAAAATCCCTCGAATTTGTAATTCTACTGTTTTTATTGTTTTATGTGAGTTTTCAATTAACTTAATCAGTTATTATAGTAATAAATTATAACTTCTTTGTTAAATATTTTCTATATTCAATTACATTAATTATATATCACTAAAAATGTCACTAAAAAGAATAGCATGATATGTAAAAAGAATCTTTGAAAGATATTAAAGTAAATATCGGTATGAATAATGAAAAAGTATAGACGAAAATGATCCATAAATAATCACATCAACTGAAGAAATTCATAGAACACAAAGTAAGTGTACTTCACTGTATTGCCTCTATCACAGACTTTACCATCCTTTGATATATCCTGCTTTAATGCCCACACAAGTTTCGCGAGTAGTTAATATTATATACTTATGTTGAACTGTGATGATAATTTTGTTACTATTACGAATTTTATTAACTCTTACATAGTGATGTTTTTAATATAAATCCGAGTTAAGAAATAATATGCCTTGAGAAAAATATTAATATATTTCCCGATTCTTGTAATTGAAACCACTTAGAATTTTTATTATAATGATATATTATACTAGCTGTGTTTGCGGCTTCGCACGCCTTATTTTGCAGTAATTATTTTTGTTGCGTAAATTTTATTTTACTCATTTTTGACGTTTTCTAAAAGCCTTTTAATTGCCGATTAACATGCTCACTGTATACAAAATTTCGGTACTAGCCGACAAATATTTTTTTTATTAATTATCAAATTCGAGACCACTAGAATCTTCTATACAAATAAAATAAAATTGGTCTTTTTGTAATGTCAAAATAACATACTTTTACTAAATGCATATGAACTTTTTCTTTCTTATGAACGGTAGGTACTTATACAAAAAAAATTGTCTGTCTGTTTGTTCCGGCTAATCTCGGAAACGGTTAGACCGACTTTGACGATATTCTACTGATTTTATAAGGAGTGACTTAGAATACTTTTATTTTAGAAAAATGATTAGGGTTCCGCACATATAAAATAATTAGCATTTTTACCGGCAAGCGACGTTCACCACAATATCGACGGCATTCTGGAGTCCACGCGAGTGAAGCCGCAGGTTACAGCTAGTATAATAATATAATTATATCAAAATTTGAAAAAAATAATAACATACACGTTCAGAACTACAAGTTTATTAATGTGGGATGTGTGGTAAAAGTTTTCAGAATATTGATCCTGTAATTCTTTTAATCTTCTTTTATGAGTTATTATTTTATTAAATATTTATAAGTTATCGTAAAAATCGTAATGGACATATCACAGTTACACCTAACAGCACTGTGGTGTTGCAAAACAAAACATAAAAAGTACCGTAATATTAAAATTGTTGGCGCGTTACAATGTGTTTTCAGTCGAAAACCTATTATGTGTATTTGACAGTTCAGTTTCGGAATAACGAATGCCAGTCCTTTTCTATTTTAATTAGTTTTTATAATATTTAGGTGAGCTTCAATAATGACATATATTTATTTAATTTGAATTCAACATTGCTATATAATAAGTAGGTAATATTTTCTTTAATAAGAAAAACTCTTTCGTAAATTACCTTTGTGCTTCTTTTGATTCGCTATTCTCCAATGATTCCTTAGATAGGTGCAATTGAATAAAAAATTGCAATTTTTATATTGTTGAACTATAAATTATGTATAAAACAAACGCTGGAAATAGCTTCAGGGTGAAAATAACCGAACGACGGGATTTGCAAAAACATACAGTTGCTCTTTCCGTAATCCGCAGATTTGTCTCAACTGGAGCCTTTATTCGTGTCGTCACTATTATACACGTTAATACACGCCCGAGGCGAATCTCGTAAGTACTTGTATATCTGCAAATAACGTTGAAGTATTCCATTATATTGGATCCTTGCCTGAGGCAGGGGCGCGTCCGGTTCTAATAAACAAGACAATATTCCAACAACGCCGATATAGAATCCTGTGTTTGTTCAATCGGCCTCTGAGATTTATACCTATTATTATATGCCTATTATAGTGCGTTCTTGTTTTTGATACAGTTTGATCGATACATCTTTTGTGTTTGCCTTGTGTTCTTATACATAAGAGATGTGGTTTGGGAAAAAGATTTGTATAGCTTACATATTTGCTTAGTATATTATTATTGTCTAATACATGTTCACAGAAATTGTTTACATAAATGTTAATAAAAAGCAACCTATTGTCAGACCAAGATGGAACTACGTTTTTATAATTTTTTTAAATAGACCCTTTAATGTCTCGGGATTGTTAGGAATCAAAGGAACCTTTGCATAGTTTTTTTTTATCGTTATAGGTTTTGGCGTAATGGCCACAATCTCACCAGTTATTAAGTGTCGATGTGGCCCAAGATGATAACACGCTAAACCTTGTGGAAGACTGGCTCTCAAGTGCAGCTGCCGGAACACACCTATTAGTGCTTGGCGACAGATTTTCAACTTGAGGGTGGTAGCTAGCCACACCCGGGCATTAGAAAATGCCCTACCACCATACTCACGATGTTTTCCTTCACCGAAAGCTCAGACTCATTGCAGGGATTCGAACTCACGTCAATCGACGCGAAGTCGTACACGCTACCACTAAGCCATCATTGCTTCAAAAGTTACCGTTGTCACTATCATGCCGTCCTGCGATTATCTCGGCAGCTGTATTATACTTGCACAGTGATTGATCCCGAAACGCGACAAATCAAATTAGTCACTTTGACGGGTTTTTCACCATGGGTATGGTTGTCACGACGTAGACGTGTACAGTTCCCTATCATCCCGCTTTATTGCTGGATATAGGTACACCGGCTGATTTCAAATTGCGACACCTTTACACGCAATACGCGACAAATTGACGGGTGCCTATACTTAGCATATGGTGGTTGCTATCCAGTAAAACAATAATTTTATTAAATTGACCTATTTTCATTTGGATTTTGCAAGAATTTTGAAGTTGAAGAAGTAGTTAGTAGAAGAAGTTATTTTTATTATTATGTATTTTATAATAAGGTTCATTTTTTTTTCTAGAAGCGAGACATATTATTTTTTGTCCAGTACCGTAAGTAGTTTGATTTATTGGTACATGAATGGTGTGTCGATGCAACGTAGCTTTATATTATATTATGTAGTTTTGGATATTATCCTAATAATTAGTATTATGTAGTCAATTTCTGATATACTTAAACAATAGAATTAATACACTCAGAACGGCAGTAATCGAACGTGGATTGAAGCCATTTCAAGTTGGCTTTTGAATTCTATATACTTACCTTGACAAAAAATCTAATACTGATAATCAACATGGTCCGCGGTTTTGGTTATCGAGAAGAAACGTCGTTGTCTCGTTCCCACAGAATAAACATTAGAGTTTAAACTCTTTTTATGCCCGCCATACACGCTACGGTCTACAATGTCACTCAAAAAAGTTGATTATCGATTTTATACCGGTCGCCTGCGCAGGTTTAAACAATAAATTAGGTATATTCCAAAACATACTGCGGTTTACCTCTGCGTATCTCTACAACCTGGTAAAGGTTGCGGGCAGCACAGGACCGGTCATTGTGGCGATCATTAAACGAGACCTTTGTTCAGCAGTGGACGTCTTTCGACTAAAATTATGATGATGAATTAACATAAAAATAACAATATAGTGTCAACGATAACTTTTTAACCTATAAAATTATATGAAAACACGACAGCGACAATAACTTCGTGCCTAAAAACTGCTATTCAAATTAAAATCTAAATATTTGAGGAGTTCCTATGACCATCTCCTGACTCCATCATGAAATCCTGACCAGGTACTGGCAATCGTCTATTCATTAAGACGAACCTAATGAGAAAAAATTCAATGGATTTACGTTAAGGCAGTTGAGAGTGACTATTACCCCTTCCCGATTTAGACAAGTACTCAAAAAGTATACTTATCCACCTAATTTCAACCTATACAGTATGTATCATTGAATAGTATTTATACTGTACATGATAATTATTATATTATATTGTTATAATTTTAACAAACTTCAGTGGGAATTCTAATGCAGTTACAACAGCAACACTGACAAGAAATGACGTCTTCACTCTTATCAAATAATTATATTTGTATAAATACATTTATGTAACTTATATATATGGAATCACAATATTTACTGTTGGAATGTATTCTTTTTGGTCTTTACTTTTTAAATTAATTTTACGAAATTTAGTTGAACAAAACGCCTTTTTTATTACAATTGCGAGAGAAAAAATACGTTTATACTCTATGGCTCGCTAAATGTAGTGACAGCTGTTCGGAGCATATTATTTATATTTAAATAGTTTGAAAAGTATTACTTTCACATACCGGACAAGGAATCTAGACGTGTATATAATCAAAGGCAAAAGGTAAAGTCAAATGGCCCGCCAGTTCATATATTTAAGTAAAACATAAATCATAAACAGTAACTTGTGAAACTGACAAATGCCATTACAATGAAATATTGCTAGTTGTCGGAAAAATAATTTACCCCAGTTTTTTGAATAGAGTTATTAATCCCAATTCACAAATGTACTTTTATTTTGTAAAAATATTATTATGTTAGATATTGGTATATCTAAACAACTCGCTATGGTTAAAACCAAAACTCGTTCATTCTATTTTTATTAATATAATATAAAATCAATATTTTAAGTATTATTTGCTTGGTATATGTTTATTTAAAACAACACCGGAAAACAACGTGCTAGTTTGTTGCCAGACCATGCCCCATAAAATGATCTCAAGGCAAAATTACCTCCAAATCGCGATGCATTTTTAAGGACATACTTTTAACACATTTACATAATTTTAAGGTAGATACCTTATAAAATAATCTTGCTCTTCCTATTTAAGGCGAATGACCATAGGATGAAACAGACCAACACTCACAGAATAATTTGATTACCCTATTTTGGGGAAAATTCCAATCACTTGCAACATTACTCGTGGTTTTATTTTTGTATTGGTAAATGTAATTGCGTGTCGCTTACGTAAGTACTCATTTATATACTTTTGCCTTCACTTTTGAGCGGAATGTTGAAACTATAACTTAGCGTAATAACTTTATGCTCAAAGCATTCAAAGGTATATAAGTTAGAAGTATCAAACTAATTTTGAACAACATATTGTTTCAGATCTACTTCCCATATCACATTATAAATTCAAACAAGAATGAACCTCGGGCGAAATAATAGAGAACTTTAACATAGGCTACGCGGACCGCATCACAGACATTGTAGCCACGTTGCAATGAGCGCAGTGCCGGTTAATGTAACATTGTAACAAGGGTTTTCCTCGCGGGCCCCCGCGCTACCGCTTTGTTCTATCGCTCATTGCATAATTTTATCATGTTCCCTCTACTGAGAAATTGTTGCTTAGCTTATAATATGTTCCAGACTTTATATGCAACTAGATGTGACCTACGGTTTGACCCGTGTTAAATTTATTCGCCCAGCTTTCCACCTCGTCACATTCAACGCACCCGTGTAGCCCATTGTTGTTCTCACTACCCGTACTTGCCTACAGCTTGCCAGATTGCTTGACATTCACGGTTACTGCTCTGTTCCTTAGAGTCGCAGTATGAAGTTATCTAGCCTATAAGGTTCCTCGATAAAAAGCCTATAATGGTATCTCTAGACATTCAAATAATAATCTCTTGAGATTTGTAATTATAAGTCTAATGATAAGGACGTCTGTCAACATTGTACTCTGACGTTGCTTGAGGCTACACACCAGGTGTCACCATGTCGGAAATCGATGAGAGCACGCGCCAACAGTGTATCCAGCCCGCTGCGACACATATGTTAGCACTGCACATTGACGGTACTGTTCCTGATCGTAAGCACAGTACAATCCAAATACAACCGCAACTACCCAGAGATCAAAGTCCATCGGCAGTAGCCGATGTCATACCGGCCTGCAATTTCTATACTTAGGACACTGACACTGGTTAAATACCTCCAGAATAATAATAATACACTTAATACACTACAGAAGATCGCAGCCAAATAACTTTGTGTTGTGTTCCTGCGATAAGTAGAGTTTTTAGGGCCGCTTGAAGAAGGTAAAGGGTCGGCGAAGCGCTTCTTATAAATGTGGTATTCCAAACGTCTTACCATCAAGCGGGTCGAACGTTTGCTATAATAAAAAATATATATACAAAGAAAATCTTTCTACAAGTACTCTTATTTAAATAATATGTTTAGCATTTGACCACAATCTTACCTTATGTTAAGTAACGATGTGGCCTAAGATGGTAACATGCTTAGCCAAGAGGTGAAGTTACTCTCAAGTGCATCTGCCGGATCATTTCTATGGATGCTGTACCAGCCAAAATAACCGGTACAGCCGGTGGTATATAACCTGGTTAAAGTATTCCCATTTCAGACGCCTGGGGTTCTGAGTGTACTAATTATACGTTTGCCGATTCACCCATCCTAGCAAAATTAAACATCAAAGCCCCCACCTGGATAGGTATTTCTTAGATTTTTAGATTCTTGTAGATATTCACGCAGCCGGCCAGTGAATCTCACAAGTCTCTCAATCCTTGCGGACACCACACTGCGAAGTCCACACTGAAAACATTAATCGCTAGTAATAATTAAACAAATTAAACCTGTAACCTAGTAAAGTTTGTATGTTTGTATGAGGTTATCTCTGGAACTATTGAACCGATTCTAAAATCTTTCACTAATAGTAAGATACAATATCCTCGAGTTATATAGTATTTATAGTATATATTTGTAGTATAGTATACTTATATAATATATATTTAAACGAAGAACCATGATTTAAAATTAGTATATTTCTTTTTCAACATAAATAAAAAAAACCAATGTTATGTTATAAAACATCGGCAGATGTTATAATTGAAAGCAGATGTTAATGCAAATTTTCAAGGTCCCCAGTGCGTCGACACTTCAACCTTTTTTGACACACTCTCAAGCTTTTACGAGCTAAATTTATGGCACGCTTTAAGTGTAAGTGTCAAAATCAGCACGTTTTAAGTGGTTCTTCCGTACCATAGTTCCAGTAAAGTCATAATTATAGTTTCCTGATTTGATATTATTCGTTGTGATCTTCGTTTTTTTTTTTTAAATTAATATACATACTTAATACGATCGAAATAATACCAAATTGTAATTAAAATAGACCTTAATATTAGTTTGTATATATGCACTACATCTATACTAGGGCCGCTAACATACTAGCATTTGTCTGCATTAGAGTGCGCGTTCGGCCAGCGTTTGACCAGGGCTGACGCTGCGCGCACAACGAACGCTAGTCTGTTAGGGGCCTTACACGGGCGTGATGGTGGCATCGACGCGGCGCCGGTAGAGAGTTTGTCTAATAATTTAACACGGGTGAAACTCTGGGTTACTGCTAGTATATTTTAAGCTCTAAAGTGTCTAAAGCAATACGAAAAATAAAGAACAAACTCCAGAAATGTAAGTTCAAATGTTCGCTTTTCTTATTGTAGCACGGCGAAGAGGAAACACTTTACAGTGCAATACGAAAACCGTCACCGAACCATCACCAGTCATCGCTGTCATGTCGGCTTGCTAAAATGACTTTTCATGTTATGTTTGAAGAACCAGATGTTGTTGGGAGGAGGGCAAACTCTGGCTGGTAGACGGTTCCATAGCTTCACAATGCGATAAAGACATTGACATTGCAAATTATAAATTGTACTAAATTTTGAAGAGAAATTCTATTTGTTCGCACTGTATGTCAGCTGTATTTTATTTTATTTTTGCTTCGTTTATCGTAATTTCTTAGTAACCTTAAAGAAAACCTTGGCTACATAATTTATGGCCTACAAAAACATAAGTAAGTACATAATTTCATTAGCTTGCGCAGAACTTAATCAAGACGTTGTTGCTTGATAAACGTCGCAACATATATGTAGTTTTTTCTTCTTCTTTTCTGCGTTTGCTATTTTTTAATATAAATAAAATCTGTAATCTTTTCCGAAAAATATAGTTTACTTTTTGAGATCTTCAACATACTACTAACTAAATATATTCCGTTTTTCAATTCCCTAGGGCAAATTGATAATCATTAATAATATCAAATACGTTATTAACTATTATCATTACATAAGAATTTAGGCAACTCAAAAATTTACATATAGCAAACTATTTACAAAAAAAAAAACTACAAAAAAAGGAAGGCTTCGGTTGTCCAATGACAATAGCGATTTTATTCGGCTTTTGCCTACAAAACTTTAGATATGTTTGTTCTAGAAATGTAACAATAGTAATATCTACGGTTTTACTATTAACTTTGATGGACATCAATATTTTAAAAATGGAATTAACTAGGAACACAAAACAAAAACATTTATAGAATTCAAAAATCGACATTAGACAGTAGAAGACTGAGAATATTAAGTTCCAAGTAAAGATCCACGTCTTCACACTTAATTAAATTTAGTACTTATAGTAATCGTTTGTTTCCAAGCTTAGGATCCACTTGTTCTCTGAGTTAAGTAGTGTTTCAACGGCTCGGAAGCGGATGCGTCTTGCACAACAGCGATTCATGGAACATCATTGTGTAATAATTACTTATACACAACTTGGGTATTCAGTTATGTTTAAATGGAAAAGGCTTGCAGTTAGTTTCATTATAACTCCAGCTTTATTTTTACCACTAGAGATTACTGGTAAACCTTTTTTCAATGGAAAGTATGAACATAGATAATTCTTATTTCACTACTTTATTAATTAACACTTATGAAATATTTTTTTTTTTGTTTTAGCTATGGCTTCAACATACAATAACTGTTTTTTAATTTATAATTATTTGATAGGAAATATCGGAGAGTCGTGTCAGAAGAATGACTTAATATTCGTACTATTGACTTTTCTATTAACCCGTATTATTTTCCGGATCGCGACTTTTCGCATGTATGACAACAGCTAAGCCGAGGTTCGGCCACTTTGGCACCCTTGAGGTAGTTGCCACGCTTTCGCGGTTGATTGCCTTCCGCGCTCGCCCTCCAGCCCGGTGAAACTGTAAAAGCCTTCTGAGGCTTCAGGGCCTTACGGATAACAGTGTAGAAAGTTTGAACAAAACCTGGATAACAGTCTGACTCGAGCTGTTAGATCGTGAGAAAAGTCTCTCAGTCTCTGGTCTCTGTCCCACATGAAATATTAAATAAATGTATATACTTATTAAATTAGGTTTCCATACTTTGCAAGCCGAATTTCAATACCCAGCTAAACATTGCTTGAGCCGTTTTAAGACGTCTGTAATTGTATGCGAGTGTTTCACATGCTGTAAGACGCTGTATACGTGATGTAACTCACTGATTAGTTGGTATATGTAAATTTAAATACGAATTAATAGAATATTTCAAAGAATAGTTATTTTTGAAACAAACACCAAAAATTGATATATCATTACTCTCTCGATAAACAAGTAAAAAATGATTTTTTTTAATTATTCTGTAACATGTGTCAGTAATATTAATAAGAATAGGATATACATTTTTTTAGTTACAAAATGTAGATGTAACGTAGATCATGTATATTTTAATTTAATACTCTTTTAAATGAATTTATTAATATTCGAAAAAGGTTTTTCAATAAAGTTTATATTTTTGTTTTTAAACAAATAAATTATATACCATGTTATATTTTCAGCTCATATAAAAAATATAAATGTAGTAATGAAATCAATATACAATATTTCATATAATAATATTGTAAATATAAATACTTTAGGTAAATAAAAACTAGCTCTTACAAGATAATATACTAAATTGTTACATTTTATATTTCGTAATTAAAAAATTGTAAATCCTATTCCTGTTTCACTGTTGTGAACAGAAGTCTTAAAAAAATTTAGATTATCATTTAAAAACTCAACCACATAAATAACCGACCACGTAGGTATGGTTCAACTAAGAGAACAATATGAAAACAGAAGGGTGAATAGTAAGGGATCGAAAAAATAAACACAAAAGAAAAATACGATTATTTTACACCAATGCGGTATATAATCTTTTATGTTCAAATATCAACAGGAAGCTTTCAAATGGGGCATGTAACCTACACTTAGGTTAGCACTGATGCTGCGTAGAATTCAACGAGGGTGCATAAATTTCAAGCTCAAAATGGTTTGTTCAAACAATACGATTTAAAATGTAATTTTGTACGTTTTTATAATAATTACTCGTAACGCAATAGGTGTTGTTAATACATTTATATGTAAATCAATCTTATTGATATCGTTACTTAAAAACCACAAACATCCAGGAACTCTTGTGATCAATTTAAGGTTTACGTTATGGCTACAAATTCAAAAATTCTAAGCAATGATGGCTCAGTGGTAGCGTGTACGCCCGCTGTACGGGCATCGCGTCGATTGACGTCAGTGAGAATCCCTGCAATGAGCCTGAGCTTTCGGTGAAGGAAAATATGGTGATGAAACCACAGCATGTGGTGGTAGGGCTTTCTCTAATGTCCGCCTGGCTAGCTACCACCCTCCAGTTGAAAATCTGTCGCCAAGCACCAATAGGAGTGTTCCGGCAGATGTACTTGAGAGCCAGTTTTCTTTAGGCTTGACGTGGTATCATCTTGGGTCACATCGTCATATAAGATCAGGTGGATTTTGGCCACAACGTTAAACCTATAACGATAAAAAAAAACATATAATTTATAGAAAAACATTATCATCACAGAATTTTGCTTTATAATTAGAAACACAAATAAAGATTTCACCCTGAATGGAATGTGGTTTCAGAGGCAGAATTAGTGATTTAAATGTGAAAAGTTATTCAATACGCTGTAAAAGCATCTGTCGCTAAAACTTTGAGAAATAGTCGGGAGTGTTGCTTACAGGGTTAGAATTAATCCCATATCAAAACTTTAACTTCATGTTTTTCGAGATTCTACGATTGCATGCGCTAAAAAATAGTTGCAGTTCGCGAACACTCAACCGCATGTAGAGTTGGAGAAAAGTTTAATTCAATTTCGACATGGAAACGAAGTAAACACTTAGTGACCTTTCTGGGCTTGGGTAAGTTTAGAAGTGGATTAGTAGCCACAAAATGTACTAAAATACAATTTTTAAGTGTAGGATATCAATTATTTTATTAATCCAAAAACACACGTATACTTGAAATACTCATTTTTCCATAATGAGATAGACAAACAGTTTAATGATGTTAAGCTTAATAAAACTTATCAAATCTTCAGATAAAGGGAAAAAACAACTTGCAAAAAGCAACGTAATTGTCAAAAATCTGTCTTTGTCTAAGAAATGCATGTTTTATGTGGTAATGATATTTATTTATAGTCCGTTTTGGATACATATTAATAAAATTATTGTATTTTCATTTAAAAACAATTAGTATGCCTTTTTTACGGTTGTGATATTTTATTTAAAATTGACTATTCTGGTAATGGTGAATACAGGAAACATTACATCATACTGTATTTACAACCACCATAAGCTCTCAAATTCGAGTACAAATATGACTATCGCCCTCAAAGGCACATTAGAATCATCTTCGCCACATGTTCAGCATTAGTGATGTCCTTCACAAATCCAACGATCATAATATATAGTGTCAGGGATTAACTGGGATTTTGCAGGTTTATTGCCGTTGGTGGTCCCTGGCCTAAATGTTTTTTGCGACACACGTTCGAGGGCTATGAAGAGGTCGTGATGCATCTGTCGAAATCTCTCACACTTATTTATGATTTTAATACTAGCTGTTGCCCGCGCCTTTTTCATGTTAAAATGCTTTTGATGTTCTTCAATAACTACGTGTTCTATCTAGAATAATTATTGGTAGTCTTTTATTGTCTTTAATTGTATTGTTTGTTATTGCTTGGCCCCTGCAGAAAACAAGTGATATGCAGTCTAGATTCTTCTTCGGATTCATTCCTGGAATTCCAGTGGAAGTCCAGTTTTATAGTGACGAAAACTATATGAAATATACTCATTTATTGAAACGATTCATCCGCCACCTACTGTACATTGATGGTACTATATCAATAACTTTCAAACTTATAATAGCCAACAAAAATTAAACAAAATTTCAGCTCATTCGGATGAACGCATTTTTATATATAAGTTTATATTAATCGATTTATATTATATTTACTACGTATTAAACCGCAAAATCGGATAGCTAAGACTATTCAAATATCGATACGCTTTAGATAACTATTTTCTTTGTAAATATTTAACCAAAACACCAAGAAAATGTTTCAAATAACTAATTAGTTCTATCCATGAACTTGTATCAACGTTGAAATTTGTCAATATAGTCGCTATTGATTTTCTCGCAATTTACGTTTTGCTTGGTTGGCGTGTATTTTTGAAACATGGTTGCTGACGTGATCCATATTATACATATTTATATTAGAGTTATAGATAACAGACAGTCTGCTTCCCAAAGGGGCGATACTTTTAACAGCATTTGTTGGGTCATTCTGTCACCCTTACCGTTTTATACGGCTAATGCCACGCTCATGTTCATTCATGAATTTAGGGTTCGGTATTGTGTTAACAGTAAAATTAGTACCAAAAGGTGCGACAGCCACTCGATAGATATTCATGTGCACGGAATGAAACCAGTTCGTGTTATGATTTGTGGGGTATATTATCCCCTTTGAGTGGGTTATTTTTTTAATGATTGGGCACGGGTCTTGGTTATACAATACACACTATTTTACACCAACTAATAAGCGTAACTATCTGGGTTCGACGTTCATGCTTTGACAAAGGTTTATTTTTTATGAATAGTAAATCAACACTTAAATTGTGTGCATTATAATATAAAATTTCTCGTACGAATGATGCTTAGTCATTAATTGTACTGTACTGCAAACCAGAACTTTGCGTAAGAAAATTATTAGAAAAAAATATTTAACCATATAGAAGAGGTACAATTACTTCAAGTATCAAATACACCATCATCTGTGAACAAAAGCACTCAGACTAATTTTTGAATGAGAGGAACGAACAGAAATGGACTGAGTGAAAGAGTGATGATTGAATGAAAAATTAGTAAAGAAAGTAGAACTCGATCACTGAAAGGTTATTTTCCTTAAAATGAAAGACATTTTTGCAATGGAATTAGTTCCACTGAAACCTAAGACTATATAAAAAGAAAATACTAATTTTAAAGTTTACACATTTATACTACCTAATGTTTCATAAATAGTTAACCTGAATGTAGTTTAAGACTGTAAGCGTCGGTCAAATACCCTCGATCGACCACCGGTAAAGCAAAATACCATATTATTAATCGAGAGTTAAGCTATACAGTAGCTAAAGGATATTCACGGTTTTGAAATTTTTGAAGCTATCATCGATTGATTAAACACTGGACACGGTGCATCAACTACTAATAAACATAATTCGGTGTGATTATTGAAACCTTACTAATGATATGCTAGATGCTACTATTGACTTTTGCTGAACTACACTACGTACACTAGACTTGAGTGCCTACAAGCTACTATTAACTGGACGCTTTAAAAGGCGTTCGATGGCTAAGACAGAGTCCATTTTCAGACCACTAAATACACATACACATGTTCCTTCTCTCCTCCCAGGGGGAAGAAACATGTATATGTGTATAGTTAGCTTAGATCGAATGATAGGGAATTAGCCAGATCGCGACTTATTTGCATACGCGCAACAGTCCGAGCAGAGGTTCGGCCACTTTGGCACCCTCGGATGTTGTTGCAAAGCTTTCGTGGCTGAGTGCTTTAAGCGCTCGCCCCCAAGCCCAGTAAAGCTGTAAAAGCCGTAAAGGCTTCAGAGCCCCTAAGACTAACAGAATAGTCAGTTCGAAAAAAAAAATGATAGTGTCATTCTCACTGAGATCGTTTGACCGTTTGCATCTCTATAGACATCGTAAACAAACCAAGCCCGGTAAAGCTGTAAAAGCCGTAAAGGCTCCAGGGCCCCTAAGGCTAACAGTATAGTCAGATCGAAAAAAAAAAAAAAAAAGACATCGTAACTATATTTGGAGTTATAATACCATACCGTAGGGTATTTCCTTTTATTATTCATAAACGATTTGTCTTGTTCGACCCGAACGATTAATGAATGACGTCATCCATGATCATGACATGATCCGTTTGTATTGCCCGACATATATTTTACTAGTTTACTTATTATTGTGAAGAAGCACATAGTAAGACATATTATAAAAGTCAAGACATATTCAGATTTAAAGTGCTTTATCAAATGGTAAAATGCTATTTCCCATGTAAAGTACGACATCATTAATAACCGGAGGTTGATTCAAAGAAATGTCTACATCCAATAGAATTTTATTGTTATTACCCAAATTTAAATACTCTTCTATCTATCCTATCTGTCTAATATTATTTACATGACAATGATAAATTTATAATAAGTATTTTATTATCGATATATTCACAGGGGACTTCACTATAAATAAATGGTATTATTGTGGTAAATGTAATAAAATGTTTATTATGATAATCGTGCTATTTTGATATTTTATTGTTTATAGTTCGGCGTATCGCCGCGTGGCGTCTCGCTACTGAATGTATTGTGACGTTTAAGCGTTATAAAAATTGTTTCGAAGGTGTTCTCATTAATCCTAATTTTTTGTTTGAACACGCTAATCTCTGAAACTACTAGTCATATTATTTTATAGTCCATTTATTAAGGAAGTTCACAGGCTATATAACTTAACGCTACGTCTCTTAGGAGCGGAGCAGTGACCATAAAAGTCTAGCAAGCTGCAAGCAATCCTTTGGGAAGGGTGGGTTCAAAGAGAGTTAGGGCAAAGAAAAATTAGAGATTTAGATGTAGAGATTTCTCTCTACTTGGGGCGGCCCAACTTGTTAGCGGCGCGGGAATTTGGTCGAATAAAATTTAGTACGGGTGAAACCGTGGGGCACACCTAGTGTTAAATATAATTAAGCTCGTACACGTATACTTAGTGAAAATCATAACTGTGAACCCGCAGGACTATGAACTGTATGTTCATACCTGAACCAAGATTCCCATAGTAAAGTATGCGTTAAATATGTCAGTATTCTTCTATCTATTCTATCTATCTAAGACGTCAATGAGGTTAACATTCAAATAATTTCCTAAAGAGAAACAAACCAACCTAGAGGTGAGATACCAATACTCGTATTGAAAAAAAACACACATTAAAATTGGGTCTTAAATAGCATATTAAAAAAGTAAAACAGTGCGATATATCTCTTTTACTGAACAGAAGGGATAGATTTTTTATTTATTATTATTTTAAAAACTGGAAACTTTTTTCTCGGAGACCTGAGTGCTTTTGCACCTGGTATAGTTAAATTCCTTCAATAGGGTTTTCTAATTTGTCAATAGGATCTTTTACTTTGTAAAATAACCTAGTGATCATGTTTACAATACATCAAATCGGATTAGGGAAATGAGGATCATTGTCAAGTAAATAAATACTAAGATTAAATTAAATTAAACTTACAAAAGAAAAAATTGCATAGTTACAATGCTGTACTTTATTATATTAGTTGTAATTCGTTTTATTTGTAAAAACCACTTAAAAAAGTACTATAAATAATTTAAAATACTATACCTAATTATTAATTGAAAGAACTGATTGACTAGAACAAGAAAGACCCAAAGAATTAAATTGTACAGCAATACATAAATTATCTTGATTTAATTTAATAATCCAAAACTAAACATACTGTCAGAGTATATAAAAGCAAGGCTAGGTAATGAAGGGAGTGGTCCAACTTCCAGCAAGTTTGATTAGAGTGAACGCAGCGCGTGTACATTAGACGGCTGAAAGTAACCCGATACTTGTTCAACAACTCGAGAGATTTGTCGTGTGACGTATCACAGCACGTGCGTTGATTTATTGTGAGAAGATTTCTACGAGTATTTCTGCCTCAACTCTAGTGCTGTATGAGATTGATGATGAAAATTAAAAAGTAAGTATCGGACAATTGTTAAAGTAGCAATATTCTAATTGAAATAAAATCAGAACTATGTATTTGCTTGGTTACGGACATTATCGAACACTCTATTTACTATCGTTGGGAATTTTGGATCTTCTTTTTAAATATAATATTGAAGAATCATAGTCGCATTTCTTTCTTTATTAACCTTTAACCTAATTAATCTTATTTTTATCAGAAAAAAAGGAGTTTGAGAGATTTCGATTCTAAATTTATGCTTTCTTTTTGGAAAGTAAATGTTTCATAAAGTACTTCTAAAAGGAATACTTCGATATCTAAGAAAGTAAATTTACATCCCTGACATAGGTAACTTATTCGTTCAATGAGATGCAGATACAATATCTCTTCTGTAAGTTGGTTAGGAGTTAGGTATCCTGCAGATTCTAGATGTTACAGCAGCAAGCTATCATGTTCTTCTGATATATTTGAATATCAAATTTTGACTCCATTAGACCTGTGGAAGATGCTCACATCCATTTATCAAATAGAAAATAACTGATGATCTTCAAACGACTGCACAGATTTTCTGAACTCATAGCTAAGAACACTCGGGATCGGTTCAGCTGTTTGAGAGCTACGATGCCACTGACAGACACACAGATAAACAGATACACACTTTAAACTTATAACACCCCTCTGATTGCGTCGGGAGTTAAAAAATGCATGTTGCCGCAATTGATTAAAAAAAGGAATATATTATTTTAAATGAAATCACACTCTATTCGAATAAATAGCAATAATGACCAAAATAAAAATTTAGTGAAGACAAGCTGATAACTTATGGTAAAGAAGAAACTAGTAAAAGCCGATAAATGTAAGGTGAAATACCACACCACTTCACTAATGTGTAGAAATCAAACACATCGTCTACAATCTACTACCGTCGCGTTGGTAGCAAAGAAATCTGACACCGCTGCACGTCTATCCACGTCTTCTAAAACAAACATTCCAACGAATGTATCCGAAATAACATTATAAATCATTTTCCCTACCGACCGATATTTTTTGTAATGAAATTTGTTAGTTTCGTGACAATCTGTTCCGCTATTTGCTTAGCGTCACTAAACAGATGGTTCGGAGGACATTCATCATTTTGTAAAATATTAATTTTTAAATGACTTTCTTGACTTTTAAGTGAAATTAATAGTGTGTACCGCATGGAGGAAACTACATTAATTTTGTTAAAAAAAAAGATAAATTAAAATACATTTTGTTGCTTTCAAGTAACCGTAAAGAATAAATTCATATCTTATTTTTTTTAAATAAACCACTTTAACCGTAAGGATAATCCTATAAAAGCGTTAAGATTGTTATTTAATACCACTTGAAAATGTAAAATAATATGCTTTTAAACTATACAAAGTGCCAGTTATTAATATAATCCGTCAGATAATATATATACAAAAAATCCCAATTTTGTTTTAGGTAAGCGTTAAAAAAAAGATTCATAAATTTCTAATATCAATCGCAAACATTAAAACTATTTAAATCTAAATGAACATCTTCTGATCTCCTATTGGTTAACGACACAAAGTCTAAGATCCCGCTGCAGGATTGGTGTACTCATCGACTTTTTGTTTAAAACCAAATTTTTATGTTTATTTATAATTAAGAGAATATATATTTACTCGGGTGCCTATCAAAATTTGGCCGCCATTATTTTTAATTAAATTATTTTTAATTGATTTTTGGTAAAAATTTTCGTTTATTTATTTTTTAAATAAAATAACGTCTACATCACGGTAATTAATATGAAGATTCTAAAAAATCACGGTTGCCGTTGCGCACTTGGCCGCACTTCTTTGCAGCCAGGTGTAAACAGGTATGATTTCGATAAATTTTTACGTTTATAGCCTATATTTATTAATTATAGGTCAAATTGAAGCTAATTTTTTTCTATTAATTATCATATATAGTTGCTTAATTAAATCTGGCCGCAAATAAGGGTTACTGGCTGTTAAAGATAATAAATATTTAAGGTAGAGTGAAAGAGAGTTAACGCGTAACATCATTAGTCAGACGAGGACAGCGAATGCCGGCTGTGCGACGCTTTTAAGCCACTGCGCATGCGTCGAACGTTAGTGTTCTCAACCACCGGGGAGTAATAGAGACGACTTATAATAAATACTCCAAAAAAATAAATAATTATTTAAAAAATGTATTAATTATATTTGTTAAATTGTTAATTTTTAAAAAAATACAGTAATTCATTTTTATAAAAATAAGAAATTAAAAAAAAAAAATTTTAAAAAAAACCTCAAAGTTAGAACTGTGTCATTTATATTGCAACTATAACCTATATTATTCTTAAATTCAATTCAACTTTTACTTACGGTTTGTGTTTTGCAAAAATCTTCAAATTCTTGTTTATCTTTTTGCTTTAGAACCACAATTTTTTTTAGACACTCTGAATGATATCCAAAATCATTAGTAGATTCAATTGTAAATAAAAGGTCATGATATTTATATATTTTTTTACGACGAAACAATAACATTAGCGAGCACTTTTGGAATGATACATTATTAAAGTCGAGTACATTGCTTTTTTCGTTACACAAAAAACACGACTTCATCTTTATCAATTTTATTTTACGTTAATTAATATAATAATTTTCAGATGCACAAATAAAATAACAATGTAAATATAAAACGTTGTTTATTACGAACTCCAAAACAGCGTGGTTTTTACGTTAGAATAAAAATGCTGCATCTGTTACGCGCTAACTCTCTTTCACTCTACCTTAAATATTTACTATCTTTAACAGCCAGTAACCCTTATTTGCGGCCAGATTTAATTAAGCAACTATATATGATAATTAATAGAAAAAAATTAGCTTCAATTTGACCTATAATTAATAAATATAGGCTATAAACGTATAAATTTATCGAAATCATACCTGTTTACACCTGGCTGCAAAGAAGTGCGGCCAGGTGCGCAACGGCAACCGTGATTTTTTAGAATCTTCATATTAATTACCGTGATGTAGACGTTATTTTATTTAAATAATAAATAAACGAAAATTTTTACCAAAAATCAATTAAAAATAATTTAATTAAAAATAATGGCGGCCAAATTTTGATAGGCACCCTAGTAAATATATATTCTCTTAATTATAAATAAACATAAAAATTTGGTTTTAAACAAAAAGTCGATGAGTACACCAATCCCGCAGCGGGATCTCGTACAGCGTCCGTATCATGTTCGCAATGCTATTAGAAACTGACATTTGCTCTGCAGTACCGGTATTCGGAGAATCTCAAAATTACTCATCGAGTATTTCAGTCACGGCCTGAAGATGTCGATTCGTCGCTGATTTTTACCTCTTTCAATTCCGATTGCAGTATTTCACCTGGTAATTTGTCTCCGTATTCTACAGCATCCGTTGAGAGTTCTCGTTATAAAATTAAATTGCTGTATAATGAGCATTATGATTTAGTATTCATATTTTTAGTTGCTCTAAGCTTATAATTTGTGGAGCTTGATTGTCGCTGACCGATTAAGGTCCTTAGCAAATACCTATATTTTGGTTTCATTTTACATATATATATTTTTTATTGCATTTGAAACTATATAAGCATTTATATAATATAATCTATTAAGTAAAATAAATTCCAATAGATACGAATAAGAAAATCCATTTTAAGCGTGTCGTTTTTGTTAAAACGAAGTAAGTATCTTATTGTTCACGCCAATTTGTCAATCAGCATAAAATGTGACGAAAGCTAACGAAGCTTTAAATTAGTGATGAAAATTGGCGTAACTGTTCCGCTTACATAAAATTGGTTTCGGTATAACAAAAATGTTACACAGTTCCTACACAATATTATATTTTCGATCTTCATTTCCAATGATCAAAGAAAAATCCAATACGAGTAACAATCAACTTTATCGAAAATGTCTATTACAAAGCAATGTCTACTTTGCCTATTGAGGTATAACAAAAGAGAAAATTATACATAAACTTATTGAATATGAATGAAATAAATATGTCATAGTACATAATAAAAAATGTTGTCTAGACCAGGACCAGAGCAAGGCAAAAACTTTATAAAGCACTCAGAAAATCAAATTTGTTAGCAGCTTCATGAACTGAACGTCTAGTTGAAGAAAAAAGTCCCCCGAAACAAATTGTTGGCAAACGAGAGAAGTGTCCAAGAGCGAAAATATGTTGATTGAATAAGGAAAAACTATTAAAAGTTTTCCTTGGAGTTCTGGTCCACTTGCGACGGACAAAATGAGCGCATTGCGTGAACGGGAAGTCTGCAAGTTTTACTATATTGGGACGACAACTTGTGCTGTGACTAACCATTGTAATGAGTTCTCCTAGGACAATACCTAGGCTATATAAAGTGTTTTCAATGCACTTATCTGTTTTGGACTATATGAATTTGAAAATAGCTTAGCAATTTCCTACTTTTTAGCTTATACCTTTATGTTCACGATTCTAATGCGCAGTAAAACATTGCATATTACACCAATGGAAATATATGTAATGGTAATTTAAATTTTCATAAAAAACAACTAGCTTCTTATTAGGGTTCCGAAGTCAACGAGGAACCCTTATAATTTCGCTATGTCCATCTGTCTGCCCGCGGTATATATATATATATATATTAATTACGCCGTAAAAGTTGTAAAATGAAACCTTGAAAAAAGTGTAGGGCATCTCCCCTACACGTAAAGTAGGAATGATTTTTTTTTCTCGTCTATCCCATCGTGTACGGTGTCGTTGGATAGGTCGTTCAAAAATATTGCGGGTGAGTGAAAACCGTTTTTCGGTTCAAGTTCAATTCCGTTTGCGAAATATTAAGATTTAAAGCGCAAATTTTTGTGTCTCCTTGACACGTAAATGGTTGTTTTTGGATATCTGAAAAAAAATCATAGTAGTTGTATATATATACCTATAATGAAGTTAAAAGGAAAACTATCAGAGGTAAGAAGAGGCTTTACAAGTTAACGAGTAATAGTCAATCAACTTATAAAATTTACTTGGAGAAGTAATTTCGTACAAATTCCATTGAAAACTACTTAAGCCCATTTTTTTACTATATTTTGTGATCATAGTCGAATTATATTGACCTCATATTTTTTCAAAGTCTATTTGTATTTTGACTCATTGTCACAAAACTTAGCATCGCTAAAAGTTTTTGTGAACGCAATATTCGTAATAAAGTTTGTTTCTCTTACTCTTTAGATGCGTATAACTTTCTTAATAGCTCCACGAGATTATACCCACTCGGACGTATGCTCAAGAATATATCCTTATGATAATAAAAACGACAATACACTTTTATTTGTTGCATTAACTTCCACTACGATCTAATATGTAGTTTCTTTGGTTATTAATTCCGCTCAATAAAATCAAATTATGATTTCGATTGTATCGGAAATAAATTTTCTTATGTTGTTTGTGATATAACCTAGTTGTTTTATGATTGGTGCAATTTTATGAAAGTTATATTTAGAAAACAATACAGTAACATCTACATTTTATTATAAATCTGATTTATAAAGTTCTTTCTGTTCATGTAATTATTTCCAAATTTCTTATTACACGTCTATTATTTTTATTACTATTGATATTGATACTATTATTACTATTGATACTGATGACGAATATGCCATTATTATAATTTGTTTAGGGTATGTCTGTTTGTATGTCCTGATTTTACTCAAAAACGGCTTGAACGATATTTATGAAATTGTCCACAAGGGAAAAAATATTATGTCATTGCTCGATTGATACGCTATAAGAAATTATAATAATTATTTTAGAAATATAAAAATATATATTTCAAAAGCTAAATTGCTTTAATTTTCTACCGATTTTTATAAAATTTTTCACAGAGGAAGAGTGTTATTCTTCAACTGAGTATAAATAAAATGATGGGACGACAATAAATGAATACATGTTGATATGTATATAAACTCGTACGGAGCCGCGGGCCACCGCTAGTTATATATAAAAACATTTAATGCAGAAAGGATTATCTAAATAGATAACATTGTTGGTAAACCGTCCAAATAAAACACGGCTCGACATATCCCGTCGTTAGAACTGTCACATTGAATTATTTGCATACCACCATTGTGGGCAGAGTCCGAATATTTCTCATTCCGGTAGCAGCCTTCGAATAATTTAAGTGAGGATTCTTTTTAGTGGGAAACCGACGTCAATTAAAATAACGTCGGTCTTTTTTTATTAACTTTAGAGCAAGGGTGCTCAAACAGTCGATCGCGATCCACAAGTCGATCCCAAGAGCTTACCGATTTGATAGAGGGAATTCCCGAAAAATACATCAACATTAAATTCTCTCGGCGGCGATCACTCATACGACTCATGTGGTATCTTTTTTTTGTTTTTAGTTTAATTTTGGTATTTTATATATTAATAACTCTTTGATTAACAGTATTATTCGGACATACTTATTTGTACTAGTCAGCATTTTATATGTAATTATGTTCTGTGAAAAGTACGCATGTAATAATATTTAAAGTGGCATGCATCAACAAACCAGAAAAAATGTGATTAGTGAGTTTTTACCTTGACTTTCTTCTTATTTAATTTCAAAATGTTGTTAAAGCCATTTCATAAACATTGTCCTTTTATCGTACAAGTAGATTCACAGTCAATCATTTCCTAGCTAAATATTCTGTGATAGCTCCCCGTCTATATAACTTTGAGCACCCCTGCTTTAGAGTGTCGGAGCTTGCCTCTTTGAATCTTTCGACGCGATAGGAACATTTTACAGGTGCAACGTACGATGGTGGCCGAGCGTATCACCCAAACTGTTAATAAAATGCCTACTAACACTATAAACAAATACGGTACAAATTTCAACTTTAAGTACATAGCCATAAGATGCGTTACCGATATTTGCTAACAACTTCAGTGACAAAAAATGTAAGGGATTGAACTGATGGAATATTTCATGACCCTCTTTAACTGTATCTTGTTTATATTATCTTACTAGTTTTGACACATGAATTTTATTTATGTTCAACTAATGAATTGAGGAACAAATCAAAGGTTAAAAAAATAAAGAAACGTATACATATACTTGACCCGTTTTTGCATAAATGTATTTGTAGCAGCGCTCAGGGAATTCTAAAGAATTCGGCCGCTATCTTACGGCGACACAAATGGTACGCGGGGTAGGCAGCAAACTACCGGTAGCCCTGGGGCTTACACCGCTGGATCCTCTCTCACCAATACCAAGGATAGGAACTGTCTCACTCACCTGGTGGTGGTCTAAGGTTCCAGACCATGAAGCTCGAGCAATGATATCCGTCGCAGCGCCTTCCACAATACACATATAAATGTATCGGCCGTTTAAAGTTTGTGCAGCACGTCACTAACACCACATATATAGTTTATAAAACATAAGCCGCGCGGGAAACGCCGATGTACTTAATTGTTTTTTATAATTTTTAAAAAGGTTCCATTAATTAGAACGTCAGTTTTCACAAGAAGTGTAGCAACGTACTCGTTCGAACTACCAGCATACCGCATAGCGGTAGATATGTCGCGAGGCAATTGGTTGCGGCACAATAATTGTTATCTAAACGTTGGCTGCAGCGCATTCAGAGTCTCATGCGCGCAATGATTGGCGGTGAGACCTCTTATCCCCGTGATTGGCGATAAAGGATCCAACTGTAATATCGGCCCAAACAACGCCCCCGGGTTGAAAGATTACCTTTCAAAAGCTTATAAGAATATTAGGAAATCTAACTTATATAGACAAGAAACTTCAACTAGGGAGTACAGAAGTGCTATGCTATGACTCCATTTATCCTAAAACTAATAAATAAACTAGGAAATGTAAAAAATAGAATAAAACTAAAATACATGTTATTACTGTGTCGGTAAGGGACACAATCGAACAATAGGACGTGTAAATGTACCAGATTTTGTTTTAACTAGAACCACGCGTGTCCGTCGATCAGTTCCTGGATAAGTTTCTTGAATAACACCCAATGGCCAGTGTAAAGGGGCCGTATTGTTGTGCATTATTAGTACCACAGTGCCTTTCTTAATGGGTTCGGTATCAGTCAACCATTTTTCCCTAGCTTGCAGAGTATGTAAATATTCCAAACTCCACCTACGCCAGTATGACTGTACTAACTTATCCAAACGTAAATACCGCGAAATCAAATGGTCTACTTTATCGGAAAGTGGCGCAGCTGGTAATGACCTTAAAGGAACGTTATGTAAGAAATGCGCAGGAGTCAACGCAACGGGTTCAGACGGGTCCGGACTAAGAGCGTGGCCTAAGGGAAGAGAATTAAGTACTGCCTCGATTTGTTGAGCAGTAATATCAAAGATTGGTAAATCCTGGTGAACCGCAGGAGTAGCGAAGGTTTTAATTTCGAGCATATCTGAGTTCGGAAAATTTTCTAAATGAAATGGCTGTAATTGCCAACCAGTAGAGTTTTGATTAATCCAAGCTGGTCCCTTAAACCACAAAGGGTGCTCTTTGAGTTGAGCTGGAGTTAAACCACGTGACAAACAGTCACTAGGATTTTCTTTGCCGGCAATATGATCAAAATTGGAGGCATCGAGGTTCTCGTGAATTTGTGCTACTCGATTCGCTACGAAAGTTTTCCATCGATGTGGGCTTGAGTGAATCCAATGAAGTGTTACGGTCGAGTCTGAAAAAGTCAGAACTCGCTCGATCTTATAACGAGACGCATAATTGTCTAACACTACTTTGACTAACTTAGACATCAATAGTGCAGCGCAAAGTTCTAAACGTGCTAACGAAATTATCTTTAAAGGTGCGACTTTTGATTTAGCGCATAACAAATTGACGCTTATACTCTTATCAGATTGAATATGGAGATATATAACACTCCCATATGCACGTTCACTGGCGTCCGCAAATGCCAATAATGTGACCATGCAATCGTCTACGACACCAACATGGCGTGGTATATTAAGATGAGTTAACAAAGGTAGCTCATCTTCAAACCTTTTCCATTTTTCAATTATATTTTGAGGCGGAACTGCGTCCCAGTCGATTTTTAATACCCACAACTCTTGAATAAGAAGTTTAGCGTATAAAATAACTGGAGCTGCAAAACCTAGCACGTCCCAAAGTCTAGCAACTGCGGATAAAATATTCCGTTTAGTGCAGACTTTTCTACATGGTGTAATATCAAAGGGGAACACGTCTGATTTGGGTTCCCATTTAACACCTAAAATCTTTTGACTGGAGTCATCACTAAATAGGACAGTCTGGGGGTGTAAGTGAGTTTCTGGCAGTTGGGATAGTAACTCGTAGGAATTACTCGACCACTTCATGAGGTCAAAACCACCAGCCTTGAACAACCCAATCAACTGTAATGCGACACTAGTAGCCGTTGAGACTGATCGCTCACTCGAAACTACATCGTCCATATACAAGTCTTTTTGAAGGAGACTCGCTGCTAATGGAAAATTACGATATTCATCATCGCAGAGTTGTTTCACTGTAGGTAGTGCTAAGAATGGACTAACTGACAACCCGAAACAAACTCTATTAAATTCGAACATCTGCAATTTATCGTTTGGATTAAACCTATATATCTATTGGTGAACTCGTAAATGCACAAAGTGCCTTAGTACGAGGACGCTCAGATCCTGTAAGCATCGGAGCTTCTCCCATGAGAATAAATCCGAGGGTGGTTTGTACTGCATCAGGTAGTCCAGGCGGGCCAAGAATCCGACCAGAGAGTAACAGGCGAGAGAATAATTGAGCGCCAATTAACAACTCTATTTCACCCGGAACCTCAAATGTATCGTCCGCGAGCGGAACACTAAACAAGTACGATAAGGTCGACTTGTCAATTTTACACGTAGGTAACCTATCTGTAATACAATCGACCACCAACGGGCGAATTTTATACGATAGGTCAGTATTAAAGCGTGACGTGAATTCAAGTTCGGTCTCACCCTTAACAAGGTTCGATCCACCACCAAATCCGTGCACTGAAATAGGAGCAACCAGAGGAAGCGATGGCAAAGCCAATCGCTTAAAACAACGCTTCGTAATAAAATGATTTTGAGAGCCGCTGTCAATAAGACAACGAACCATTTGCTGACGGCCACTCGAGTCCACAACACGCACGCGCGCTGTAGCCAATAACATAGAAGACGGAACCAAGCTTGAACAAGTCGAGTTGTGCGCCCCCGTATTATGCAAAGAGCACAACGAAACCCCACCGTCAGCTGGTTCACTTATTCTAGCATCACCCACAGACGACACATCGGTGCGACGCTCGATCGGATCGTCAAAATTCCCAAAAAGTTTTATATTATTAGGAAAATGCAATAAAGTGTTATGAGTTTTAGACTGGCAAGTTTTACATACAGTCTTGTTATTACAAGCTGGTGACTTGTGCATACAACTCAAACACTTTACGCAACCGTTATATTTTTTAATTACATTATAACGCTCTTTCGCGTTAAGTTTCAAAAATTCTGTGCATCGATAAATCTTATCGTGATCCGCAGCACTACATAACGGACACGTCGTTCCCGCCGCGACCAAAACTCTCATATTTTTTGTAGATATATTAGGCTTAAAACTTCTAGGTACAGGCACTTTGTCATATGACTGTAAATTTTTATTGACCGTAACATGAACACCCGACCTTTCTATTATTTTTACTTGTTCCTTGACAAACCTTACAAATTCTGTATACGTAGGAATTTTTTCTCCACGAACGGAATTCTCAAATAACTGAGCAGTTTCCGTATCGACTTTTTTAAGCGCCATGTATAAGTAAACAAAATCTAATTTATTTTTAATGTTTAACTTTTCGAACGCATTAATAGAAACTGAAAATTTGTCAATAAACGCATTTAAACCGTCACTAGAAGGACTCAGCATCTTTTTTAAATTGAATATTTCCTCTAAATACGAAGTTCCTAATGTACGGACATCTTGATATTTATCTACCAACGTATTATAAATTAATTCGTAATTAGCGCCTGTCGGCGAAATGCCCGCAATCGAGTTAAGAGCCTTCCCTGTTAGTTGTCCACACAGATAGTACACTTTCTCCGAATCCGACAACTGTTGATTACAATGCACGATATTGTTAAAACATTCAAAGAACATTGGCCAGCTTTTCGGATCCCCGTTAAAATCTAATAATTGAATGGGTGGTAATTTAACTGTGTTTTTAGGAAACTCTGTTTGCGGTTTCTCTTTTATTTTAAACGAACTAATTTTATTTTGAATGTGAGAGTACAAAGTTTCAAATGATTCCATTGTTTGAAACAGGGTTCGTAATTAGGGTTCTCGTCCATTTTTAATAAATTCAACTCTTCTACTTGCTCCATAAATTCTGTCCGTAAAGTTGATAGATTACTCGTAACACTTAAGAAATTCGGAATATCACCAGAAGTATTTTCTAAGGTCAACGATAAATCATAAAAACTTTGAATTTTTGCAAAATATGAACGTAAACGAGATTCCTGTAATTTAATTCTATTACGTCTTTTTGTTTCGGCCATGGTTGAAATTCAGAAAAAATAAAAAATAAAAATAACAAATGGAAAACCAAATTAAATAAAACGTTAACAAATATCTATTACGTATGTAATTATAGTATATCGTTAAACGCGTTACTTGGTACACTTACACGTAACTTTATTTTCTACTACCGACTTCAAATGAAATAATTAAAAAAAATGAAATTTTATGATTCCTAATATATACTGGATAATTTTTTAAGGATAATATTATCCGGCTTCCGAAGGACCATTAAAAATGTAGCAGCGCTCAGGGAATTCTAAAGAATTCGGCCGCTATCTTACGGCGACACAAATGGTACGCGGGGTAGGCAGCAAACTACCGGTAGCCCTGGGGCTTACACCGCTGGATCCTCTCTCACCAATACCAAGGATAGGAACTGTCTCACTCACCTGGTGGTGGTCTAAGGTTCCAGACCATGAAGCTCGAGCAATGATATCCGTCGCAGCGCCTTCCACAATACACATATAAATGTATCGGCCGTTTAAAGTTTGTGCAGCACGTCACTAACACCACATATATAGTTTATAAAACATAAGCCGCGCGGGAAACGCCGATGTACTTAATTGTTTTTTATAATTTTTAAAAAGGTTCCATTAATTAGAACGTCAGTTTTCACAAGAAGTGTAGCAACGTACTCGTTCGAACTACCAGCATACCGCATAGCGGTAGATATGTCGCGAGGCAATTGGTTGCGGCACAATAATTGTTATCTAAACGTTGGCTGCAGCGCATTCAGAGTCTCATGCGCGCAATGATTGGCGGTGAGACCTCTTATCCCCGTGATTGGCGATAAAGGATCCAACTGTAATATCGGCCCAAACAGTATTTTTTATCAGTTCCAATTAGGTCCAAGCCTGGTGTAGCTGTCACATCAGTGAAGGAATTCCCCAATCTCTTCTCTTTTTTTTTCTACCCAAAGTTGAGTATATAGGCCTCTTTCAATTGCATGCCTGTCTAAGGCAGTCCTCGTCTAAGTTTTCCCCGTTACCTCAACAAGAGTGTCAATCTATCTCATCGGCGGCCTACCTACGCTTCTGTGATCAGTTCTGGGACTCCATTTCAGTACTGCTATGCCATCATTTCTCCAGCATAGGTAGCCCGCCCACTTCAATTTCCTTTAAGCTATAACCGTGGCAATGTCGGTGAGCCAGGTTCTTCTTCATATTTCCGTATTTCGGATTATGTATCTATAAATATAGATTATATTATTGTATATGTTGAAGAATCGTATCAGTACTAATGACCTAGTACTATTAACTAGCTTTAATAGCAACAGGTGTGGTCTGTAAACGCAATCGACGAACGACGAACCTGAAGAACAGTTTCGCTCGAGCCGTTGAATCAACGGCTACTCACTACGTTGGTACTCTTCAAAGTGGACAGACTTGCTCGTATCGGATAGAGGGTACATCTTTATCCTGGGATTGCTTGATTCTCTCTCGAGCTGCTGGAACGGGAGGACGTCCTAATCAGTTATCAGTTTAATCAGACAAGTAAGGCTGGTTGCTATAGGGGAGGTTAGAGGATATTGGGGGGTAACTCCAAAAAAACAAGAATACCTTGCTACTTGCATTTGACCTTAATGATCAAGATCTGTGATTCTGTAATTAAGATGTTAATGAAAATCCTGGTGGTCTCTATGAGATATATATAATCATCAATCCTTACACATATTGATCAATATTTGTATGTTTGTCCTCTATGCGATTCTAAGCAATTCATCCGATTGCAATGAAACATTGATGAGCTATTGTGCGCACAATCACGTAGGTTTCTGCGTTAGTAAAAGTCGTAACATTTTTAAGACAAAGGCAACAAAGTCAAGGGTAATAGTTAGTATTTTATAATTAAATGCCTAGTCTGTTTCAATCAAAGACACCTCATAGGTCGTCACTCACTATTAACTCCGTAACCTCACTGTATCGGCTCGCACGCAAGCAGTCCATATGCAGACAGCGAATGGTTAACGCAAGGACGATGCGTCGTTGGCGCAGAGCAGCGGCACGTCAACGAAGCCAATTCGTTCACACGTGATGTTGACTAGTTGGCCACGCGGTATTCACCCGTTGACCACACAGCGTTCACTCGTTGACCAAGGGGTGTCAGTTTGCCAGCCACACGATATTGGCGTGCGGGTCACCTGTTGACAATGAATGGACATCGAGCGAGGAGGCGGTACTGATCGGGTGTCAGATTGATAGGTGACTGAAGACCTTAGGTTTTCTCTGATTGGCATCATCCGGACAAACTCTAAGATAATATACATTATATCATATAACTAATTTTATCTTTATCTAACGTTAAAATTTCGAAATCGTAATTAACTCTTATAGTCTAGTCATATAAAATATAAAAAAAAAATACACATGTTTCGACATATAAAAATATTATTTATGATAGAATTTACCTGTATAAAGTAATGTACTATGAATTATATTTTTTTCTCAAGTATTTAATGATATTACTTTAAAAAATAAATGAAATGACGAACACTGTGATTTATTATTCAGTGAATCCAATATTTCACTAACAAAATCACTCAAATGTTTATATCATATTTTAAATAATCATACAATTTAAAATAAATGCACAAACACATGCATAGTAAATGATATATGACGTAAGTATCTATATTTACATATTTTAAACAAAATTAAAAAATGAGCTTATGTAAAAACTCTACGGCTTAATAAGGTATTAATTTCCCCCGGCGACTATACTGGGCTTATTAATTTACAAAGAAAAAGCATTAAAAATAAGTTTATCAGCAGTTTTCATTCTCGTGGATGCAATCTTTTTACATTATTCGCTGCCAATTCAAATGTGAACGTGATAAAAATAAAAAAAAACAAATTAAATTATATCTTTGCGAATCATTATAATTTTGAAATTAAAGTAATACTTCAAAATTGTATAAATTGATTTAAAACTATTGAAAACTGTGTACATATAATCCTAGCTAATTCAACCCAATTACGTCGTTAATTAAAAGTCGTGGAGTAGTATAGACCGGCGGAATATCGATTTGATGTCCGATGACCAACGTTTTTTTTTTAATTGACGTAATTTTAGTCATTCAAATTGTTAACGTTATCGGCTGACAGTAAATGAATACATCGTATTCATGATATATGATTTCTCAAGCGTTGTGTAATGAATACAAGATATAGAACTGTTGATTTCTCAGTGTTTGAAATCGACAATATGTCGTGGGCTCCCTTGGTATTCGAACTCCGTACGGGCTTCGCCAGTGTAACACATTGTGGCACGCTTAGGCGCGTCTAGTTCCGAAATCAACCAGTGTATATCCAGTAATCAGGCAAGTGGTAAGGTTTCTGTGCCCAACTGTGCTCGACTATCATGGTGACGAATACATCACCTTTCTAAAGTGACTTTCCTTTGATTTGTCGCGTTTCAGAATCAGTCAATGTATATCCAGCCGCCGAGAGAGTTGTAAGACAGCGACGACATCGACGAATTAATCTCAAAATGTCACTTTGTCGTTATAAAACAATAGTACGTAGTATATTATATATAAATGTTATTATTTATATTAAACATTATACACGATGTCTTCAACAAATAATAACAATAGTAATTATACCTCATATTTAATTTGCAATTCATTTACAATATTTATATTGAATTTCACGAGGGCTTAACAGTATTTGCGAAGGCGTATGTATAAAAACCTATATTAAAGCAATATATTATTAATCTTTAATTTGCTTTATTAGCACACTCCCCTATCCGTCCGTGGCCACCCTCACCCGAGGGATTTGTACCAGAGAGTGAAAATTTAAATTTTGAATGATTCTCTACAATCACCTACAGCTTAAATTTTTTAACAAATTTTCTTATATACGAATCAATTTATAGCCATATGAAAGGTTTTTCAAATTGTTAGACTTTAACTTTAGACGTTAGTTAAACATCAATTATTGACATTTAAGGTATTTACAGCTTCAACGTCAAAAACAAACTAATAACTTAAAGTTCAAACAACAAATACTAACTTAAAGTTCAAATTATGTAGGGGTATCATTATTCCGTATGGGTGTACTGATTTGATTTTAATAAATATGAATAAAGATTCAGGTAATTGTTGATTGATCCAATGTCAGCTTTTCCTCGGGAATTCGTTTCCGTTGAATTCAAATTGAAACGGCTGGCACGTTAGCAAAATTTTTTTTTTATTTATTTATATATATTAAACATATATTACACATATTAAACATATATATAACATAACATTTATATACACACAACTACATTACATATATTACGATATCAACGTATAATATGATCTATGAGGTTTTATATTAAGTAGCTAAGATTTAATTTTAAATATGTATTCAGTGTCGTCATAATTATGTAAAGGTGACCACTTGGAAACGAGATGTTTGGCATCAAGGATTGACATTTCTTTTATTGAACAATATTTTAATGTAGTCTTGTAAATATGAGAAGCCATGAAATTGCCTAGTTTTTGTGCGCAAGCCGAATTTACATTTGGAGTCGGAGCACAGAATATACGACGTTGCAGCATCTGTGAATACTCGGAGCAATTAAGTATCTCTTTAGACATACTTTGAACATAACAATTTTCCGGGCAGTGAAAATTTTGCTTTCTTTATAAAGTTCAACGGTCAGATATCGGTATGGCATAAGCCTTAATGATAGAACGTTGCGCTTTTTCGAATTTAATTATTACACTTTTAACGGCACTACCCCGGCAAGTAATACAATAAGTAATTAGCGACTCACAAAGTGCATAGTATACGGACTTTAGCATATCCAAATCAGCTGTATGTCTTAGTTTTTTTTGAAGTAAAACTTCTTTAGGCGCTACTAGGAGGTAACTGGATGACAATACAACGGAAGTCCGTTACGGCAATATATGCAACGAAAGTCCGTTACGGCAATATATGCAACAGAAGTCCGTTACGGCAATATATGCAACGAAAGTCCATTACGGCATTGAAGTAAAACATCTTTAGGCGCGAATTATATTATCACGGTTTGTGGAGACCGTCGGGGTGGTGGTGACCATCGGGGTGGTGGTGACCATCGGGGTGGTGGTGACCATTTAAGTTTTACTTCAATTACGTGTGACGGTTAGACGCTTTTAAATTTTCCATGATATGTATTATTTTTGATGATATGTATTATTTTTCGTAGACGATCCGCTAGTTGATCGATGTGTTTTTTTTTAAATAAGATTTTTGTCCACCAACACTCCGAGATACTTTATAATATTTGTTTTCATGATGTACTCACAATCGCAGGTACTGTTCAGGATTGGATAGAAATGACTTTTAATATTTGTTAATGAAGAAGGTGGAAATGTTTGTACTAATATAGATAATAAACTAATAATATAAATTATATTATATAAATATAATATAAATTATATAATATCATATTATATAAATATAATATAAATTATATAATTATATAATAAAAATATAAACTAATACTTTCACAGAGGTGTGCTTAAAAACTCCTTTAAATTTCATCACAATTTAATGATCGGTTTAGATTTTTTTTAAATAATCTGTGGTTATATCTTCCTTGTATTGAGTAAGAAGAGCTGTTTCGAGAAAACGCACTTTATGTTCAATATTGTTTTTAACTGTCTTATATTTATGCAAATATATACAATAAGGACCAATAATTATAAATATTACTTTTCTTTCATCTTGTTCTTATTTCATTTTACTATTACTTGACACAAAAAAAACTGCGTTAATTAAATACTGACATATTTTATTTTATATGGTACTAGCTGAACCCGTAGACGATGTTCTATCTAGTCAATAACTTGATCATAGAGCCACCTATCGCGGTCATGGGTAGATAACACTTATCTATCAACTTTCATGGTGATTGGTCAACCGGTGTTGGAGTTTATCAATCTCGTAAATACCAGCATCCAAATAACACTTAATACATTTAATAGAAGAAGTAATATAAGAGAAGTGAGTTAAACACAGACCCGACAACCGTATCCGAATGCAAATAACCCTCGTGTAATGAGAAGCTAACTGCATGCAATTTAAAATAGGAGAGAGGACGCGTTCGTAGATCAGGCGTTGCCAAAAAGATAGGCTAGACACCGTAGAGACGGGATTAAGAATGAATAGAGGATCCTCTGAGTGTTACTGCTATGCAAATCTGAATTTAAACAATGTGTACTTTGTTATTTTAACGTTGCATTTCTGTTTATACCTGTAACGACGAAATTAATATTGTAGTAACCTTGTTTATATTTTTGTAAATTATAACTTCTCGTAGTAGGCGTTATGTTTGAATGCTGTACAACGGTTCTATTCACAGTAAGAAGAGTGCAGGCCAAAATATATTTTATTATTATTGGACTAATGGACTATTGGACATAAAAACTACACTGATTTAAAAAGACTGACTTTAGTATATTATAATTCAAATGGCAAAGGTGACCATGGTAACGCATACTATAGCAAAGGTTAACATAATAACAGTTATCATATAGATAAAATAATGATATATAGAAATAAAACAAAAATAGTAAAAAAATGAAGGTTTCTTATACAATCATAAAACACAAATTTTATCCTTTAATTTAATTTAGGTGAAGAACTTTAAATAAGCTTGTTTTTTTAATTGGAGAGTATATGTGGTTCATGTGTGGTTAATAATTATTATCGAATCAATAAACTAAAAAATCATCATACAAATTTTCAACACTTATTTTACACCCTTTTTTTAATAAATTGCAATATGTTTCATTATTTTTATTAAAAGGTCTAAGTACAAAATTTAAAGTCAAGAGACAATGTTTGCACTGCATACAAACTTTCTCCCTTAGAGGTTAAATTTCTTTTTTTTTTTCGAATTGACTATACTGTTAGCCTTAAGGGCCCTGGAGCCTTTACGGCTTTTATAGCTTTACCGTGCTTGGGGGCGAGCACTTAGGGCACTCAGCCACGAAAGCTAAGCAACAACATCCGAGGGTGCCAAAGTGGCCGAACCTCGGCTCGGACTGTTGCGCGTATGCAATTAAGTCGCGATCTGACTAAATCCCTATCATTCGATCTAAACTAACTATACATATATACATGTTTCTGCCCCCTGGGAGGAGGGAAGGAACATGTGTATGTGTATATAGTGGTCTGAAAATTTTTGTCTAATCTAACTAGGCAAAAACGAAAAAAAAAGGTCCCTTACAGAACCTATGTACGTGTTTACTGTGCATGTGTGTATAATGCAGTGTCATGTATGGCTTTGAAAGCTAGTGAATGTAGAGTCACTGTATCGCGCGAACGGCTGCTTGACTCAAGGACTCCATGCCGATGGATCGGACCTAGGCTTGAGTACGTTAAATTTTCAAAAATTCGTTCTTAGTGAGCGTTCTACATCGCGAAAGGAGCAGCTATGCTAAATTTCAAGTCAGTCGGACTTATAGTTTAGCAGATCTCGTAGTGAGTGGTATTTCGCTTTTATATACATAGGTTATCCAGAAATTTGTAAAAAAAATCTATAGACATTATTGTAGATATTATGTTCTATTATCTGCTCAATTAATTTTGTAGCAGACAGAAAACCGGTTTTTGTAGTTAAGTCAACCTTCTACGAAGTATGAAATATTATTAATAAAAAATAGTCATTTCAGTTCTTATATAAAGAGTATCAGATATCACAAGCAGACTGGAACTTCGAAAGTGAACTCATTAGTAAAGGTCTAAGAAATATTCGGGTTGTAATCAAGTTGCTAGCGGCGTTCAATATCGCACAAACTTGGTGACACTAAGACAACGGCTGAAATAGAACTTAGAAGATATTTTAGATAAGGCTTATTTAATAAATGTATATTATACTTCTATATATTATTTCTGAAAGGTGTTTTTATGGCAAAACCACTCTCTTAAGTCTTTCGTTAAAAATGACGCAATGATGGCTCAGTGGTAGCGTGTACGACTTCGCGTCGATTGACGTGAGTTCAAATCCCTGCAATGAGCCTGAGCTTTCGGTGAAGGAAAACATCGTGAAGAAACCATAGCATGGTGGTAGGGCTTTTCTAATACTCGCCTAGCTAGCTACCACCCTCAAGTTGAAAATCTGACGCCAAGCACCAATAGGTGTGTCCCGGCAGCTGCACTTGAGAGCCAGTCTTCCACTAGGTTTAGCGTGTTAACATCTTGGACCACATCGTCATTTAACTTCAGATGATATTGTGGCCACTACGCCAAAACTATAACTATAAAAAAATTGATTATGATACTTTTTCACTAGGAATGTCACCAACAGAACTAACATTTAGGATGCGCCGTCCATTAACACTCTGTTTAATTAAGATTGTTTACGTTCTATAATGTGCAAAATATTCGACCGGGTCATCTCGTATAAATTACTTATCTTTTCAAAGTTACTCTACTGCCTCAACATAGTGAATAGTAGTTGTTATATTTATATTAGATATTAAATTCAATCTTAAATATATGCATATAAAATAGTTTATAAACTATAGTACTACATGCTGGCGATCTTTTATATTTCTCGTCTACGTTCACTCCCTTCTTATATTTAACGAAAAGTTTTCCGTCGTAGCTAATTTACTTTCCGACTAAATCTTATAAATTCTGGCTCGCGACCATTCCGCACGCAATCTCAAATGTCGACTTTTTGATGACGATATTATTTTATATTGTGAAATGATTCACCTTATCTACAATAACGAATTTAGTACTTCTTTTCAAAGTACGTTTAGACACGTAAATTATTTTAATTATACAGTTTTAACTTAATGTATTTTTTTGTCTTATGTATTTACTGAACAATATTCATTTGCGATCGTTTACTAAGACGAGTAGATATCGCTTAAGAAAAGAATTGCTATACATCTTATGAATTGTAAAATTGAAGACGATAATCAAATTTTAGATAATTACCTATGAATTAAATTTAAGAATAACAATTTGGAATAAAAAGGATGCTACAATTAGTATCACGATCCGATGTATATACACAATAAATATGATAAGAAACTTCCATCGTTAAAATAATCAACACCTGAATATTTAAAAGCAACCAATAGAAAGTTTAATTATTCCAATAAAAACTCAGAGCGAGTTCCGCGGAATTAGCAGCCGAAGCAAACCATTTAAATTAGCCGTCGATAACTTGGGAATCGAATGAAAAGGGTTTCAACCAGGAGTGTTCCAATTAGTTTGCTGTTATTTTTCAATTCCGTACCAACGTTGACGAAACTGGGTCGTTTTAAAAGTGATCACCTAAACACATTTCCCTGTAAAGTATGCCGTCTATATAGATTTTTTCGTGTATGTGATATTCAAAAACTTTTCAAACAAGCAATCTTGTCTTACCTTTACGCATAACTAAACTAAGCTATAGATAAGAAACATTGTAAGGATCTTTGTGAAAAAAAAAAATAGGCTGAAGAGCTCTCATTAGCAATTGAATTGCGAATATCAAATAAAGTAAATCCATAAACTTTGATGGCTTCAACGCGCTGCATTACAAGACAAGTCTTGCTCAACCATTGCATAGGTAGAGAACTTTCCATGAATATTATACGCTGGCATGACAAACACAATTGTTGATGCTTCTTCAACATTCAGCAGTCGCTGATGTTTTTGAATCGTTCTGCACATATATTACAGCTGAAAATAAGCGCAGTCGACAAATTAAAGAGTTTATTCATAATCGCCTGTAAAAAACTTCGACTTCTTCCTTCTCTTTCTAATTTGTAAAATTGAATAATGAAAAGCCAAAAAAAAGAATCCAAAACTAAGAGACGCATTAATTACAATTAAACTTGCGTAAAGACGCAGTGTTACGTGGTCTTGTTATTTAGTATGTCTATCTGGCGATTTACTCACAAGCAATCCGTAAAACGAATGCAAAAAATACGAAACTAGTTTTTCTTCTAATATTATCCATCATAATAAGTAAACTGTTATGATTGATCACTAATTTTACTTATCTATGTATATTTACATACATCCGTTCATTGTCTAGTAGAAAACGATGCCTTTGTATTTATTTTTAATCAAGTTTGAATAGCTACTAAACTCTGAGTAACTCGGTGTTAATGAACTCAAGTATTATCATTTAATCTATCACTAAGCTTCTAACATTTTCAATTAATTATAAGCCTTGGTGAACAAAATATATTAAATGACTTTTCTTGCTATTGAGGATGATTTTTTTAATTATATAAACTTTATGTATGTTATATAAATAATAACAGTGTTAACTTAATTATCTATCGTGTTAATATTTACATAGAATACTTTGCGATTAGACGTTGAAGTATATTTGAATAGTGCTTCGGATTCGATAGATTTTTGTAGACTAAATACAGTTGAAAACGTTGAAAATAAGTTTTGTAAGAATGTATTAAATATTGTAAATATCTATAACAGATTTCGATTTATTGTTTGTTTTCACAAACAGTTTTATAAACCATTTTTATAATATAAATTAGGATAAATGAAATACTTTTGAACATGCATTTCAAATCTCAAGAGACTGTTTGTTGGAACGCGCTAATATCTGGAACTACAAGTCAGATTTGAAAAACTATTTATGGTTTTATAGCCTATTTACTGAGGAAGGTTATAAGCTAGATAACTTCACGATAGGACTCTAAGGAGCGTAGCAGGAACCTTGAATGTCAAGCAATTAGGAAACCTGTAGGCAAGAACGGGAAATGACAACCGTACACGGGTGCGTTGGTGACACGGTGGACAGTTATCGAATAATTTTAACGCGGATGAAACCGTGCGGCCCAACTAGTATAAAATTTAAAAAATCTGTAATTTCTATAAAAAATCTATTACACCGCTAATATTTTGACCACTACAATTACATTTTATCGACTAATGATTACGTGATTAAACGGGAGTATAAAATAATGTCGCTTATCGCGCCAAAGGAACAAAAGGTAAAAAGTTTATCACAGCGGGTTGACGCTAATAGGGCACGCGATGATAACGCACTAAGCCGATTATCTTGAGTAATTAAATCAAGTTTTATGAATTTATATTGCGGTTTTGTTTTAATCTATCATACTTCATTATTGTAACGTGCGAGTGAGTCATTCCGAAAATTCCTTTTTGTTGTAATATATTTTCATTTTGTTTTAAAACCAAAATATTATTTCCTATCAACCGCGAACGACTTCGTTCGCTTTAATTACAAAATAAAATATCTATCATGCATCATGTCAGTCATATAGTTCAGACAGTTATAATTAATTTTATAGTTTTACACTTAGATAATATGATATTTCATATTTACCTATGTTACCTTTATCTAATCCTCTGTACTTCTACTAAAATAATATAATTAATAAAAGTAAAAAAATATATTGATAAAGTCGATCGAGTTTCTTGGCGATTCCTCTCGATGACTGGCTTGTTTTCCGAACCAGTAGTAGTTTTTTTACGTTCATAATTCTTCTTAAGACCTAAAAGGAATAAATAGTTTTGATTTTAATTTAGTTACGTGCGTACGATTGAAGGTCTGAATAATAAGGTTCATGTGGTGCACCCCAGGCATCGTGCGGTGGTGTTTATAAAAGAGAACAGGAGATGGAGCACGGTCCGGCTTCTTCCGTCAAAGTATTCTTCCGTTCAGATCAGGACCGAGGGCCTGGGTTTTTTACCACCTGGGCCAAAAGAAAGACTATCTTTCTAAAAATGATACCGAAGGAGCTCACTTGCAAACAAAACCTCGTCAAAAATTGAGGAGGAACAAAACGTCCTTCAAATATTGTGAAGAAAACCTCTTTAAAATTTACAAGGCGTGATTCTTGGTTGGGTGGGACTGGATCTAGAACGAAGAAAACCTCGTTAAAATACCATAGGGCGTGGGTTCTGGCTGGATGGTGGTGCCTGAACCCGGATGAAGAAAAATTGAACGGGAGCTGGAGTTGAGGTTGGTGATGGGCACCCCAGAGAGAGCTCTCTTTATGGAGGCACAGCGCTTTTCGGTGGGAATTGAGGTATGCGAAAGTGGTTTCCATGACCTCGACTCCACGCGCAACGAAGGTAGCATTGGAGTTTTCAGTGGGTACAGTCCCATATAATCCGTTCGGAGTCCCCTGCGGTGTGCGAGTACCCAATACCCAAGATGGGTTTCCCCAAATGATAAAAAAAATTTACAATATTAAATTATCATTTCAAATATTCTGTTACGTATAAAAGTTTTGGGGTTGTAAATAGATAAGCACATCAACAGACTTTTTTATCAACGCATCCCTTTCATAAAGAGGATACCGCTTTTAAAAAGTCCTTCCTACGTTTAGAAATGAAATATTTTCCCCAGTTTTTAAACTTTTTATATCTCATGGTTGGTTGAACAATAAAGTAATGAGGTAGGTGACTGGGCGGCGGCGGCGCGGACTCCGGTGCGGTCGCCGACAGGTCTTATGACACCCCTTATCTACGAACACACGCGATAATATATATTATGCGCTTGAGTCAACAGTGAACCAGTATTGTGTGTTTTAGAGAGTACCATTTAATGGTTTCTGCGAAAATTAATGGGACATTATTATATAATTTTCATAGAATTCATTTCGAACTGCGGTAAGGTAACATGTCAAACTTTTTTTGCTATCACGCGCCTTTCAAGTATATTGAGGGTATTTATTTTAAAGCTTAATTTTTTTTTAATATATTGGAATGCGCTAATCTCTGAAGCTACCACTCAGTTTTGAAAAACATCTTTATGTTTCATAATGTCCCATTTTTGTTACATGATGCGCGCGCAGCTCTATGTTTTGCCTTCTACTAAACACTCCAAAATAAGTATAACACAGACAAATTTCTTTAGCGATTTCACTCCATTTGGGGCAGGTCGACTAGTGCAACACCTCCACCCTACAGAAAATCGCAGCCAAATAACCTTATGTTGTGTTCCTTGCGATTAGTAGGGTTTCCAGTGCTCCTTGGGGTAGGAGATTCAAGGTTGGCAACGCGTTAGAGATACCTATAGTATTACAAACGTCCATAGGCTACGGTAGCCGCTTACCATCAGGCGGGCCATATGCTTGTTTGCCAACTTAGTTGTATATAAAAAGAAAATCATAATCAGTAATAATACCTTTAAAATGTATGCAGAAAAATAAGTTAAGAAAATATGATTGCAAATAAATGACTCACTTGGAAAATTTTAATTAAACTGTTTACTTAAGAAGTAAGACTGTATCCAATGAATGTCAATAAAACAAATATGTACGGTTAAAGTAATACTAGATTCTCGATCTATATTATCTAGGTCACACAAAGACTTCTCGGATTGAAGTGAACTAGGTCAGTACCTAGTAGTACACAATATCCATTGGTAAACTATATTATTTGTATTGAGACATCGTTTCTTCGATTAATGGCTGTTTTCAATATGCTATCTATCCGTTGTTTCAGTTACTAAAGATAGACAAATCTATCCTTTTGGCCTTATTTTGATTTCAATAACTCATCGATAGATAGTATTTCTTATGGAACATTTCTATCTGTCATTGGGAGGATGGATAGGTAGCCTGCCAGAGATAGGAAGGCTCATACGAATCGAACTTACCTGCGTTTCAGTATAAATTTCAAACGAAACTAACTCACTCACCGAATAACTATTCGTGAAACACAAACTATGTATAGATACTCTATTTGTACTAATCGGGGATAGCGATCTATCCATAACCTCAGATATTGAAAAATAGGCGTAAAACAGTTTTCATTGGTTCCTCTTGTGTTTTTATAAATTAATTTACGAAACCTTGTAATCAAATATTTTTGATTTAAAGTAGTTTCCATAAAGCAAATTTATGTAAAAAATAAAAATCGTTTATGATTTCTTTTTTATCTAACACTAGCTATGCCTCACGGTTGCATCCGTGTTAAATTTATCCCACGAACTCTTCATCATACCGCCGCCTGCACCCGTGTAACCTATAGTTGTTCTCACTATAAAGTTAAGCCCGGTGAAACCGTAAAAGCCGTAACAAGCTAACAGTATAGACAGTTCAAAAATAAACCTTTAAGCACAAATAATTTTCAATTATTAAAATAGAGAGGACAAATTTTCTATAAAGTATCTTTCTCTCTCTATATATAACGATTTATATTTAATTCCAAGTCACGCGTTTCCGCCATCAATACTCGGATGAATGAAAAAAAAATGTGCACTTAAACCCTAAACTAAAATATTATGGTTACCGAATTCAACTAAACTCGTATAAATCAGAGTTTATTGCCCATTTAAATATCTACTACGGTTAAAACGCGTCACGTAACTCAGTTTTACTTCACTCGCGGTGGTTTTTGCCGTATAAAATTATAGTACTCACCGTAGAAGTATGATTTTATTATTTCCAAACAGGCTTGTCTTGTTATTTAACAATTCATAGAGCCTACTATAGAGAAATTAAATTTATTACCAAAATTATTTAGAGAAATTCTAGGAAAACCAGTAATGTAATTATATCCATAACCAATTATAATTTATTACAATATTTGCACCTAAATGTTTAATACATTGTTATAGTATCTGTATAAAAATTAATTCAAATAAAACATTCAAATTAAAAGTACATTTATATGTTATTCCTTCGTGGCGCAAACTTATCTGCTTGCTGTAGTTGTCGTGCTTCGAACAAATAATAATAAAGTTCGTCGCGGCCGCACAAACGGACAATGTGCCTACGTTTGCGTTCTATACAGAAAATTCACGGCTGTAAATTTATTATTTTTACTTATCGCCCATTTCTGACTCAACAATAGCGTTTTTTAAATTGTATATTAACTTGAGCAGCTTTCTCGTTTTACTTGCGCATAATTAGTGGATAAAATTTTACTTAATTCTGTATCAAGCTTAAATACATTTGCAATAAGTAAAACTATTGTTTAGAATAACGTCTTGTTCGATCCTTATAAATTTTAAATACGATTGGCAGTGTTATAAGGAAAACTAAAATGAAAATGTCCACATTCGTGACTTTGCTAAAATTAAAATGTATAATTAAATAAAATAAAAAAGAAATACTACGATGGCTCATTTTAAGATATCAATTTATCAGTAGTACTAATAGGTAGGTATGTACATCATAAATTTATTATTGTTTATAGAGATACAAAAAATAATTAAATAATAGTATTATGTGAAAAGCATAATTTCGAGAAAGTAAAGGTTGACTAAAAATCTAATCAACACAATATTCTGTCAGAGATATATTGGTAATATAAGTCTAATTACAATTTAATAAATACTATCCTACTAATATTATAAATGTGAATGTAAGTTTGTTTGTTACGCTTTCACGCGAAAACTACTTAACCAATCATCATGAAACTTTGTAAACATATTTTTGGAGGTATTAGAAGTAACATAGGATACTTTTTATCCCGGTAACAACAATTTTTGTCGTCCACGCGAGCGAAGCCGCGGGCACAGCTAGTATGTAATAAGAATAATATATACGAAAGGAAGTTTGTCAATTAATCGCGTTTAAACGGCTGCACAGATTTTAATGAAATTTACAACATACGTTGTTTATATTATGGTATAATTTATGTAGCGGTATAAAAAATTCACACAACCTTGTACAATATTTCGCACATTATAGAATAATCTAACTAAGAGCTCTCATGTGAGTTTGAAAAATTATTAATAGACGGCGCCTTGAATATATTACTTTTAATGAAAAGGTTTTTTTTTTTCATCGAAAACATTAATGTTAAACTATTTGTCTTTGGCCATATTTCGCCAGTAGTGGAGAACTTCAGTTTTAAAATATGTTTGAATCATTAACTATTCTGAAGAATTAACGGAGATATGGCGTTGCGAGGAAAAACACCTTTATGATCATACTAGTAAAGTAAACAAAGTTTTCTTTGTTTTTTTTTTTCAATACATAATAAAAATAGCTATTATAATTTAAAACATTAAAAAAAAACAATGGTAAACGGTTTATATTTCATAAAGCAAGCGAAGGTTTTTCTTTTTTTATTATTAAAAGCGTAAAAAGCTGAATATGGAGCATAATCGACGACAGAGGAGCCTATAAAACGGCCGAGTTTTAATTAAATGAAATGTAAACAGACACGGAAACGTTGCCGTGTAAATTATAGCCGGGGGTTGTGGAGCAAGGGCGCATAGACACGGCAGATCAAGTATAATAAGGGAAAATTCTAGTAATTGGGAAGTTTGATAAAATATATTACATAACATGTCTAAGATATACGTATTCTTCTTAAGAACGTTTCATGACAAAGGTATTTTAATAATAATCTTTTAAACTACGTTTTTTAGTGTGTACGTACATTCCTTGTAGAATTTCAAAGATATGCACAATGAGAGATTTCTACCAAAAAACTTGAAATAGCTTACTTTGTATAAGCAATTGCTTTGAAAATAATTTTCTCGGTGGAAGACTCGACAATGAATAATAATAAACCTTTATTTAATACCACAAAGAATCCAAGAGTTAATAATAGTACAAAAAATATAATAAAAAAATAATGCTAACTCATAATTATACTATAACTATAACTCACTCTTTCCACGTAGTATGTAGTACGTACTTGCAGATGTAAGTTCGATCCAGTGACTTAGTATTGGACAATCCTAACCACAACATAACGTGCTCAAGATGCTATTGGAGCAACCACGTATTTTACGCAGGATCGAGGCACACCGAGTCGCCTATCAGTATCAGACACTTAGCTATGCTACTATAGGAATAAAGTATAATTTTGTTTAGATTATTCCAAAAAATTGGTAGGAATCAGGAAATATGTAGATACCTACTGGAATTAATAAGGATTTCAATACGTTGATTACATATTTTTTTAACAGAATTCATTAATTTGCGTTCACATTAATTTAATGTGTTATATTGTTAACTTACTAGTAATTTTCTTTGTTGAGTCTCAGTTAGCCTGCTTACAATTATCTGACTTCTTTTCGCCTTTTGATAAACTTTGCAGACCGTTCTGTACGCAATGCATTTGATTTCTAAAATTATTTTTATGTTATAAAATTCAAAAGAAATGCAATAATAGCGTATATTAATATTTCTCTTAAAGGTTATGGAGAATTTTTTCATAATGTTTCACTATTTTTCTGTCCATTTTCAGCGCGTGTTTGACATGGAACTTTCGGAAATTAAAAACAGCACATGTTGAAAGTTTATCTACGAGAATATGTTGTGTTTAATTATGTAACATGTTTCCCAAATGATAACAGCAACGTAACTGGCAATCAACCCCTTTACGCAAGTCCATTAAGTGAATTGGGATGGACATAAATAGATACAGTACCTGAATAAAGTTTTACTATGGGTATGAAATTATGTTTAGGTATGTATTTAGTTCGTCTATTAAATATTTTTTAATCTACTCCGATCTCATTAAAACTCTTCTCTACGGGTTTAAGTGTTTAACGAAATGGAAGCGTTGTCTTTTTCAATAGTTATCAAATGCTAGTGGTCACCCCCACTGGTCGAAATTCGACCGTAACGTTTTTTGCCTTGACACAATCCACAGACCATTGAAAAAGGAACATTGAAATTACACAAAATTCACAGCTCGATTAAATCAGTCAATGTTTCAATAGTTGGCAACATTTTAACATTATTTGACGACAATCTCTGCTCTGTATGACTGTTTGACCACAGACTATTATTATAATTTGACATTTGCAGTATAAACGTAAACAAACGTCAGATATGTTTTACATTGGCAGTTTGAAGGTAAACAATGAATGTTATATTTCATTTAATGTATTTGTAACACATATTATATAATACATACATTTTTAGCACTTTATGTACTCCTTCTCCATATAAACTTTCACTATGCCAAATCTTACACGCCTCTGTGTGCGCAATATTCTTCAAAAGTGGCACAAATTTTCCTTTCAAATATTAATATGAAAAAAAAATTTGTTAAACCATCGAATATTTTTTTAAACTCTAATATTTTAATTATATACTTTACATAATCAAAGCTCTAATAACACTGAATATTCTATGACATTTATTAGATGCGCCGTAACATAATAATCCGATGACTCTTCCCTTATTTAATTTGTCGCGTTTTGAGATCAGCCAGTGTGTATCCAGTTGCCAAGAGCCTTGCAGGCCGACATGATAGTGACGACCGGCGATTGATTGCCGATCTTTCGGTGTCGCTGATGTTTTTGTATTGTACTGTGCTTACCATTCTTCTTTTTCTTTATTTGGCGCCGTAAAAAGCACTTGCCAGTGTCAATGTGTTCGTAGTATTATTTAAACAATCAAAGTTGGTCCAACAAGATGGTGGCACCCTTCTTAGAACTATCTAGGGAATTTTTGTGACATCTCAAAATGCATGTTTTCAGTTTATATTTATAATCCACTTCACGAATGCACAATAACCAAACTATATCACGCATAATGCCACCAATATTACATAATATATAGTCAAAGACTCTAAGTTACTGAATTAAAATAAAAACAATAACATGGCAGTTCATAAAACTTCGTGCTTACCATTAGGTACAGTTTGGTCACATTGCTTTGCTACTACATAAAAAAAAAACATTTAAAAGATCAGCCAAGTAAGAGTCAGACTCATGCACCGAGGTTTACTTTCCATCTCACAATATATTTGTGTCACGTATTTACCAAAAAATTGTTTTCTTTCATTCCGTTTGATATTTTTAGCGTAGTCCAACTCACGGTTGACTGGTTCTTAAGGTTCCGAAGTCAAAAGGAACCCTTATAGTTTCGGTATGTTTGTCTCTCTGTCCGCAGCTAAGCTCAAATATTCATAGTACTAGAAAGCTGTAATTTGGTATGGGTATACATATTAATTACGCCGACAAAGTGATATAATAAAATTAAAAAAAAGTTCTTGGTACCTCCCCTACATGTAAAGTGTGAATATATTTTTTTCTTTTTTATCACATCGTGTGTTGGTTAGGTCGTTCAAAAATATTTTGGGTGTTCATGTTATATCAAACTAGGCGCCATCCGGGATACGGTCAAACATCTATAGAATTATTTTGTATGAAGTAATTCATGCTACACCGGGCCGGGGCCGAGACAGGCGCCGGCCGGAACACGGTCAAACATCTATAGTACATATACTTTTGTATTAAGTAATTCATGCTACATTGGGCCGGGGCCAGCCGAGGTCATACAAAAGTACAATGATTGACCGTACCCCGGCCGAAGCCCGGCTGGCGCCCGGCCCAGCCCTGACTCGGTGTAACATAAGCATCTTTAAGTCTGCATATTGTGCAGGGTAACTACGGAACACTACATTGCGCGTGGCACAACAAGCACTTGGCCAATTTTTTATTACTTGTTCATTTTGCTTAGACATCCGTAATTATTCATTTTTTAGTTTGTTTATTATTTGATATCCTCTATAATAAAACAGATTCTATGAAAATTTCGACAAACTGCCTATTACTGTTAAAAAAGACAGCTCCTTAAAAGTATGATGGACAGTGTAAGCTTAGCAATATTGTTCCTTTTCTGGCAACGGAACCCTAAAAACTAATTATAAAGCATGAGAAGTTCCCATAATAAATGAAAACGTGTAAAATAGTAAAGTAGATTAGAGTAAAGTTAAAAACTTTTACCTTCTCATTTCCAACATACACGTAAGCTTTAAGGGTAAGTGTTGCTGATAAAAACTGCATTATGAATTATTTAATGTCTTTTTCTAAGCTTATATTAAAACATTCTTAATATTTATAATTACGTACGTGTATAATTAATGTTTAATGTTTGCTCTTGAACAATACAATTATTAAGCAAATCTCATTAAAATAAAAACATCAAGCTACGAAATTTATTTAAAGAAAAACTAATTTTAGGTGTGTTTTTTATAAAAAAAGTCAGGCAGAGTATAATATTAACACATACATTTTTTAAAGAAATGAACATTCTCATAGAAATCACAAACATGCAACAAAATATATCAGATTATTACTGATTACCAAAGTGTAAGACAAAGACAAAAGACAAGCAGCAATAATAATTAATATCGTAAAACCACGAAAGCAATTGTAAAATTAAGAACAATTTGTTACATCACTTTTCACGATTAAATGTATTGCTTGGTCAGTAACTATATTATTTGCGCCTTTTCGTAATTTTATGATCTTATAAATAAAATATTATTGATTCTTATAGCATTTAAAATCGATAATAAAAAAAACTTATAAAAACTTGTTTGAATCCTGAACTTAGAAATAACTTGTTTAAATTGCCGCTCCCAAAAAAAAAATTTGTTTAAACGCAGTATGGTGCGTCACCAAAAAAAATGTTTCCACGACGCTGCCTAAAGCACCTGTCGTAGATGGTCAAAGGCCAATGATGGTCAATGAGTTTTACGTGCAGATCCACTTGCATGAACTACAACATTTTTTAAACCCTTTTAACAACTATGTTGTAGCACATAATACTTATTTTCTAATAATTAGACCTAATTTGATGCCGTAAAGGAATGTTATATTTAATTATTATGAGGAAATTATTCAATTTGATTACGATTCACGATTACGATGTCACGTAGAATTGGTCATTGTGTTGTAAATATTAAGCTTACATTATCGATACTGCGAATGTTTTTAAGTTATGTCTATTCTAATCCATAGTCCACTGCAATATGTTGTTTAGTAATATATAATTGTTTAGTTATACAGCAATTAATAATATATGACCACATATTAAAATAGTTTTAAAAACATTTAGTATAATAAGTACGGTCATGCAAACAAGCTCAATAGTCACCACAACGTGACGGTTATCAACAGTCACTTAGCATATCAGTAGTTGCAGTCGCTTTTTGTGTACCCTTAGCAACGTCGGTATACATGGTGACCGGAATAAAGCAAGCTGTTGACGGGTTAATATGTCGATGAGTCAGAGTGATTTAAGTTCAGATAAATCGTAAAACGTTACAAAAACAAAAGTAATATACGTGAAATGATAGACTTCAAAGTACATTTATTTTCGTCCCGTTTTATTCATAACTAATCGCATATATTTGAAATTAAATTCAAAGGTTAAACCAAGTCGCCTAAATTTGAAGGTTCTGAGAGTTCAGGGGTTCAAGTGGGTCTGTCTGAAACATCCTCATATAATAATCGCCGCCGGAAATAAATCTAGATATTTTTAATGATTTTGAACTGCATTCATAAGACATAACTAATAGGTAATTGATCTACTACGTGAATAAATGAAGTCTTCGTGGAGTTATCTTATTTACTCGTACACTGTTAAACAATTCAATGGTAATTTTACAAAAAATGTACGTATTGGCTAGGAAAATATTTGGCCAAAATTTATATCGGGTATTGTAATGATACAATTTTTTTATGTAGGGTTTATACATAAATATTGTAAATCTACAACACTTTTTTCTAGGTTTCTTCACATGTCTACAAAAATTACTCGTAATTTCGATTGTAATTTTACAAAAAGAAAAAATACCTTGTAGGTTTTCTGACAGTTTTTTCGTTCATTAATTAATAGGTATCATAAAATTTGATATAATTTATTTTCAATGTATATTACGAGTAATATTTCTCCCCTTTTCAAATTATCAATTGCAAAACGCTAACAGATATATGTTATTTATAAAGAACATTATTAAAAGATTAATAAATACTGTTACGTTTCGTTAGTAGGCAGCTCGTCTTTGTCGTGCTTATACTAGCTGGCTTTATTTTCCTTTCGTGACTTCTAGCTTTGTTACGTAGGAATGTCATTTCGAGTATTATCGGTATTCTGGCGAAATATTTTGTTTATTCCTAATGTATCCGAAATAAAGGTCGAAATGTGAAATTACTTCAGTTAAATACTTTTGAATTATTACAGTCGGTTGTATATTTATTATAGAGTAGAAAATATGCAGATAAATAAACGAAGTTGTGGTAACTATTTCAAGTAAGTACTTATAAACTTTTCTGTGTAGAAGCGAAGTAATATTATGTTCCCTATTTTTCATGTGGTTTAAAACGTTAATTGGGTGGTTTTTAAGAATAAGAATTTTTGAGAATAAGAAGATAAAGAAGCAAATGAAATTACATTCGTTTATTCTGGAACTACTTATTTTGATATTAGAGGTTTTTATAGTGAAATTTGAGCATGTATCGAGTGCTAACAGTTTTTAACTTATAATAAGTAAAACTGTACATACTCATGAAAAAAAGCCATAAAACTTAACGTTAAAAACGGATGTTTTAACCAAATAAATGTGTCGTAATGAAGTCATTTCCTACGCTTTTAATGATCAGGTGTTAACGGTCAAAGCACGTAATAAAGTTGCTGGAACTATTTAATTTCAATTATTTGGTAGAAATAAGGTCATAATGTTACCACCGAACAACTTAAAACCAAGGTAAAAATCCATGTACAAAGCGATGAAATATTTTGACCTCGGTAATATTCACTAATAATTTGTGACTGAAATATTTTAAAACAAAAGCTTTTGGCACATAGTTATTTGGTTAATTATAAATTTTAAAGTGATGGTTTGAACCACCCGGTATCATTTAAGTTAGATATATATAGTTTTCACTTGCCGTCATAGAGGCACAGTTACGCTTGCTGCGTTTCGGAATCGGTCGGTGTAGGGTAAACGACTGGACTTCGACTATCATGCACATGGTGATAATCCAGTCGTAGTAACTATCTTTTGGTTTGTCGCGTTTCAGAATCAGCCAGTGTTGTACATCAAGCTGTTGCTATGAGGTTTTCAAAGTCGGCATGACAGCGAGGATGGATTGCTGATCTCCCAAAGGTCACCATAGTTTTTGGTATGAAAAAAGTTAATATAAAGGTCCATATTTCATATAATTTTCCTAACGAAGAGAAAACAATAACCGTGGAATCAATAGAATTAAAAATATTAGTAAAACTTTACATTACTTTAAATTATTCTACTGCTGTTCTCGTTTTTGTCGTATTACTTAAATTCTAATTTTATAGCTAGTATGGTTATAGATACTTTTTTATTTAATATTTCGTTAAAAGAGAAAATAAATTTCCATTCATACCTAGTTATATTATGTAAACAACACAAGTTTGTTTCTCCGCCGCCAATGTTTTTTTTGTATTAACTCGTGTGCCACCGCTGAAGTCATTCAAAAGTGTTTACAAATGATTAGCTGCGGCAATTAAAACGAATTAGGTTAATGTGTGTGTATTTTCACAAAAACCCCGTTTTCCTTTTTTCGTGCGAACGTCGGTTTTAGGCTTATCTGATGGCATTAATCACAATTCCCACCCCCAATTAAAAGCCCTTCTGGCTGCCTAGGTTGAGTAACGGAGTGTTTTTATTTACTTTGAATTTCACAGTACAGTTTCTGCCACTGGTTTGTTCAGCATTTGTTTTTATGGGAGTGCTATAACTGAAAACTTTTATATGAGTGTCATAAACGTGTTCGAACAGTTACAATAATATTGTTACTTACCTTGTTTTTTTCAGCACGAATTAGATTTTTATATTACATTAACTCTGACCGCGACTTCGTCTGCGTGGACTTCAGAATTTAGCCTTTACCAGGATAAAAACTTTCCTATGTCATGATCCGGGTTATAAGCTGTCTATGTGTCAAATTTCTTCTTAATCTATTTAGCCGTTTAGCGTGATTGCGTATCAAACAAATAACCTCACTTTCGCATTTATAATATTAAGTAAGGATTATGAAAATGTAATCAACGATATATATGTATTGCACATAAAGTAATCTATAACATTTTGTGCTGCTAGGGAAATTCTGGAATTTCATTTTTATTAACTGTAACAACTGCACATTTTGTCTAATGTGATATAAAACCTATTAATATTTATTGAATTTTAATATCATAGATTACGAATAAATAAGGCGTGTATGCGATTCACAAACGATAGAAGTGAAACTTCATTTTAAAAGACATTTTCTATTTTATTTATACAATGTGCAATATACATACACACCGATATTTACTCTCTCGCTCTGGCTCACACAAAGAGGAGAGACCGATAATATATTGCTCTCTCGCTCTGGCTCACACAAAGAGGAGAGACCGATAATGTGCGTTAAACGTTTAAGAATTTGTCTTCTGTTAGACAACAGTAAATTCAATTTATTTCTTCACAGGGTTACTTTTTATTTCACTCTGTCTCTCTCTTGGACGAGTCCATTTCGCACGACCAATTCTGAGAAATTTCATCTTGTATGCATAGGATGCATGAAGTAGGCAGGGTCAAAACCTATAGGGTCAACCCTATAGTATAAACTAAAGTTGCTGTGACTTTGAAACATGAGTAAATGATATTGTCATAATCTGTCTTCTATTGAATCTATTTGTTAATTAAAATTACAATCGTTTAGTTGCTACATAAAACTGTATACTTATTTGAAAACAAGAAGAAAACTGAAACAAAATAATGTCATCTGACATTGTCGCATAAGAAGTCAACGTCAAAGTCAACTAAGTCAAGAAGTGAGGGTGGTCATAATAAGGCGGGAGTTACAAATCATTCTAACACCTGACCACACGTTATCGCTGCTCCGACATGAAAAATTACCGTCTTGTCGCTCATTATGTTGAAAGAACAGTACAACACCTTTGTTGTAATTTATACTATTAGGGGAACAATTCTACTACCTTGCCCAATAACAGTTATTTTTCCATTTACAGTAGATAATAACTCAAACTCAGTGCCACTTATCGCATTCAGGGATAGCACATAAAATCGTTTTCCATGATAAAACACATAGATCCACCAACTTTCATGATGATTGGTGAAACGGTTCTATTGTTCTAAAGATTAATTATATTATAATACATATATGTGTAATTGGTTTCTCGGAAAAGGCTACATTTGCTGATATAGATGTAATTTTGTATTTACATATTGTTTTACTTTCCAAGTTTACCTAGTGTTACAAGGACTGGCTTCTTCTATAAACACGTCATATATTATTTAATATACATATGTCAGAGAATTGTGTCTATGTGATTATGGAATCCATAGTAATAATTTAGTGTTCGTATAATGACTATACTATTGACCCCGCACTATTAGCTGGGCGTGATAGCAACAGGTGTGCTTTGCAAGCAGGCAACGAACGGGTTGAAGTGATCTCGCTCGACTTATGGGATGGTGAATAATTCAGTTAATAAATCGACTACAATAAACACTGTTCCTAAGTACTCTGTCGCTGCCCATCGCGTATCAGTTAGGAGTTTTTTGTTTTGCTTGCAAAACCGAACAAAACGTGGTCGCCCAGATATAAATAATTTAATAAAAGTATGGTGTAATTTTCCAAATTGTTTTTACTGAAGGAGTAAATTATGTCTTACGGCTATTTTTTATCATATCCTAACAATTTAACTGCAAATCCTCGGTTTGACTTACCTTCCTTCCTTCTTCCTTCCTTCCTAAGCCGACTTACTGATAGCTCTCTGCATAGTGTCTGAACAACTTACTGTTGTTACCCCAAGCACTAAAGGGCGTCGGCAATCATAAAAATAAATGGTTAACGACAAAGGGCGCCGGAGAATTAAACGAAATAATTAAAATTTTCTAAATAAAATGGGACTAATTGACACAGTTTCCAAAAGTTATGATTTCAATTGGTATTGCTTGAAAAATATCTACGTTAATTAACTTGGACCCAATAATTAAAATATATTTGAACGGTTATTTGCTTTAAGTTTGTGAAACTTATTTCAAATAAAGATAATTAAATCAAAGTATAAGTGGACAATGAGTTTGTGAACTAGAACGTACTTTCTTTTAAAGTTTTTGCAACTCAATATGCATATTATCAAAAACATATATGAAAAAGTATATAATTAACCATTTTAAAACTGATTTACTCTTCTTTTGAAGACCTCTATGTTATATGAAGTATAAGTTTTTATTGTATATAAGATAAACACCTTGCTTAATAGTTGCTTAGCGCGGGTGGGTACAGTTTCGCCTGATGTTAAATGACGACATTGCCTAAGATTGTGACAAGCTAGACCTAGAGGGGAATTGGGTTTTAAAGTGCAGCTGCCGGAAAGAATCTATATGTGCTTGGAAAAAGATTTTAACTTGCGAGTTATAGCTAGCCTGACGGGCATTACAAAATGCTCTACCACCATGATATGATTTCACCAGAATGTTTAATCAAAATTAATATTATAAATAATATATCGTTTCATAATTTTACTTCCACACGAGAATTATTAAAATACCAATTTTATTTTTATTACCTAACTCGCATAAAGCATAAAGTTAAAAGAAAATACTTCAGACTTCATCCCATTAAATATTCTTTCAACTAAAATACTTTTCGTTAAATTCGGTAAAAAGCCCACTGGGGACATGATGTTACCAATATTTACGTTTGGCTGTGGCTTTGGGCGGTACATTAAGCGCCGGTTTCCCTTTGATCCCGGCAACTCTTTGACCGAATCTACACAGTAAATTCATCTTGAATATGTTTGACCTGAAAAGTGTTTACTAAAATTCAAGCAAAAAGTCCACTTTGCATACCATTATTATGAGTTTGTTAATATAAGCTTAATCCATCTATCTAATAACTTAAGTGTCTTATAGTTCAGTCCAATAGAACAATATATTATGACAACGTAATACTATCTTACAAGTAAGTAACACAAGTATATACGAAAGAAATATCGTAAAAATATGGAGTAAAGATAATAATTTTACTAACACTATGAAGTGTCTACTCTTACTAGATGGAGTTTAGAAAGATTTAATACATAAAAATGGATAACACAGATTCATATAATAATTAATTAACATAACTGCAGATCATAATATTAAAGGTATAATATATTAGTAGAAATAAAAATATACAAAAAATTTAGAGCGCAAGCAATAGATAATTGAGGAATATTAATTAATAGTAAACCAAAATTACTATTTTATTGCACTGCAAATAATAGGTCTTTACCTATGAAATTGCCGTTCTGCAGTACTGGCCATTTCAAATCAAAATAATTTTTGTTTGGCTAAGAATTCAAATTTCAATTTAATTTTATTTTAAACACATGGAATTCTTATTCCAAAAGTAGTTGTTTATTGATTAGTGTTACATTTTCATCGCATTTCAATCTTTTTTGTCATCATGTATACGTTAAAAATTCGAGTAATTATGGAATATGAGTACCGTCGTGGCAGAGTAACGCGGCACAAGCGGCACTCAATATCAACGACGTTTACGGAGCTAACACTACAAACCAACGCACCACCTGTTATTGGTTTGCTCACTTCCGTTCTGGGAATTTCGACCTGAAAAATGAACGTCGCGGTCGTCCGAAGACTTTGGTCGACAATGACAAATTAAAGGCGATTGTGGAAGCTGATGATACACAATCTACGGCTGAATTAGCAGCAGATTTCGACGTTAGCGTCAAAACAATATTGGTCCATTTGCGTCAAATTGGCAAGGTAAAAAAGCTTCACAAATGGGTGCCCCACGAACTCAATGATCGCCAGCGCGAAGTACGCGTCGAGACGTGCCTTGCACTGCTCAACAGACACACAAATGAAGTAATTTTGAACCGCATTGTTACCTGCGATGAAAAATGGCTTCTGTTTGATAACCGCAAGCGCTCAGCAAGTTGGTTGGATCCTGGTTCAGCACCTAAACAATGCCCTAAACGAAAACTTACCCCTAGAAAAGTGCTGGTCACTGTTTGGTGGTCTAGCGCCGGTGTGATTCATCACAGCTTCTTAACAAACGGGGTGAGCATTACTGCAGATATGTACTGTGAAGAACTGAACACAATGATGGAGAAGCTGGCACATCTCCAACCAGCATTGGCCAATCGCTCGTCTCCGCTGCTCCTGCACGACAACGCGCAACCTCATACTGCATAACAGATGGTCTCCAAGTTGCAAGAACTGAGGTTGGAAGTTCTCCGTCATCCGCCCTACTCACCAGACCTTGCCAGATCATATTACACCAACTTTTTTTAAATAATTATTTTCTGATTTTTTGTCTAAAGCGTGTGAAATTTTGCAATATTTCTTTTTATATCTAGATAAAATTATAACATGACATGCGCCAAGCTAGTTTAAAATCGATAGAATTTTTTTTCACCGAACAGATCAACAGACAAAAAAGCGAATTAATATCACGTTGTCATCCAGTTCTGAGCTATGCTTAAGTTTTAAGTTCATCGGAGAGTTACTTTAAAATTGATTACGAAATTTTCTACCGAACAGACCAAAAACAAACAGTCAAAAAGCAAGTTAATTTTGCCTAATCATTCAGTTTTAAGCTATGTAAACTATTAAATTTATTGCAGTTTTTTACCCAACGGACAAACTAGAAAACAGCTATAAAAACGTATCAGAAATATTTGCCTTTGGTACCAAAAATATAAAATTGCTTATCAAAATTTTCCTTAGATCAGAATGTATAAGACAAATAGTTCACATATAAAAAGTAACAAAAAGTCGTTACTTCCAAACGAAATAAAGGCACAAAGTGAATGTTGCAATATGTCCTAAAACTAAAGAAATCCTATAAATAGTTTTCTTGTCTCGTTTGCCATAGTAATAAACTGAGATATGTCATACAAGTGACGACTAACATTGCAAATGATTTCTTCATGATAATACAAAATTAAACTGTATCTTAATATGTAAGTGTAGAGAGTTCACAATTATATAACATGGGGTATGTAAAAAGTTTTTCATATCATTCAAGCAGAAAACATAGGCAGAGCGCTTCACCCGTCATAAAGGAGGGAAACTTTACAAATCTTCGGGATTTCTTACGCTTTTAGGGACACATAATATATTTATCTGCCCCTCGACACATTTACAACTGCTGTTTGTTGCTCAAAGGATTTATTACGAATAATGTCGAGTTGATAACACAATTTTGAGTTACAAGCTTTCGTTAAAGTTTGAAACCGTGTTTTAGATTTAGCGATGTTTGATACTCGTGTTTTGTATTTTATTTTGTATAGGAAATGCCCGCCACTTTGTAAGAATTAATCTTCCTATACTTATAATATTAAAATGAAAGTTTGTATGTTCGTAATATATGCGTTTGCACATCGTTCACCAAATTAATTTAAAATTACTGACAAAGTACCATCAACGTACAATAGGTGACGCTCGAGTCGTTTCAACAGAATACAGTTTTCGGCTGTTTTTTTTTTTGTAGCACAGTATGACGACCCTATGCCTTTTTTTTAGATCTGACTATACTGTTAGCCTTAAGAGCCCTGAACCCTCAGACGGTTTTTACTGCTTCACCGGTCTTGGGGCGAGTGTTGAAGGCACTCAGACGCGAAAGCGTGGGAACAAGTGCAGGAGTGCCAAAGTGGCTGAACCTTGGCTTGGGCTGTTGCCTTATATGGAAACATCGCGATCTGTCTAATTCCGTATCCGTAATTCGATCTAACTATAAATATGTACATGTTTCTTAATATATACATGTTTCTGCCTTCTGGAGAGAAGTAAGAAACATGTGTATATGTATTTAGTAATCTATAACTTTTGGTCTAAACTAGCCAAAAAAGGTCCCTTAAAGAACCTATGTACCTGAATAGTGTGCATGTGTGAAGTGCAGTGTCATGATTGTGTTTTGATAGCTAGTGAATGCAATGTCATCTATCGCACGAGCGGCTGTGGCTCAAGGGCTTCATGCCGGAGAACCAGACCTAGGTTTGAGATGCTGTAGAGTTTGGTCTTGGCGGATATACGGGAGCGAAAGTATCCGTCAGTCCCCTGACACCGTGCCTGATAATTCGCATAATACAATCTAAATACAATCTTATTATATCGCGACAAGTAATCCTCCTACTCCTAACTCCTAACTCTATGGACCTAATGTGGTACCTAACACAGTCTATGGTACCTAATTACTAGTGCCAAAAACATAAAACACCACACCACTTTTTTTAAACTTAAATACTTAAATAATAATCTGACAAATATTTTATTGTAATATTTGTTGGTGCCCTGAAGATGCTATAACACTAACCTCATAAAGAGAGCTGGATCAATTGTTGCAATTCCAAAAACTAGCATAACATTCTTCCATAATGTTTCAAGCGTTTTGTAAAATTATAAACCTAGTAGAAGCTGTTTAAGCTTAACGTCTTCACTTCTTCGAATGGCTTCAAAAAATAGAGAGGCGAGGTACCGCTTGCTATCCAGCCGCACAACGCGAGCAAGTTTACATCTGTTTTCACGCTCAATACATGCGTAAACTAAACCGAGTTACTATAGACAGCCACCGAGAGATTAGCAATTCATGGATGATCGTCGCTGTCATGCCGGCCTGCAAAACCTCTCGGCGGCTGTGTATACACTGGCTGATTGAAACTCAACAAAAAAAAAGAGAACCATAATAATGGGTTTATAACCATGTGTATGGTGGTCGCGCTCCGGTTAGATACAAATCCTTACCACCCAGTTTGATTACTGGATATACGCCGGCTAATTCCAGAACACGACAAGCCAAAGCGTAACACTATGGCGGTTGTTACACACCTTGTACATAGTGGTCGGGATCCAGTGGGAGACAATTGTCGTGTCGAGTGAGTGTTTACCACAATCTGTTGTCGCTGTTGTAGATATTTAAAAGAAAAACGCGGCGACGAGGGTTTTAAAAAATTAAATACAAATTATTGTTAAGCAGGTTTACTGTATAATTAATGACCCCATTATAACTCAATTCCAAAAAATTATATCGCTATTCGTCTAGTCTAAAGAACATGTTGTTATCGCCAATCTTAATCAATGAAGCAATGATGGTATGTTCCGGCAGCTGCACTTAAGAGCAAGTCTTCCACTAGATTTAGCATATTATCATATACTACAATTAAACAAAACAACAACCCTCTTATAATTCAGATAAGACACGTAATTTCAATGGAACATCAATAGCATTTTCATGCGAACGAAGTTACGGGCACCAACTAGTTATAATATAAAACTGAATAACAATATACCTTTAACTATCAACCAGAACGAAGCTGTCTATCAGGGAAAGGATTTTTAGAATCAGATCATTAGTTTTAGAGATTATTTCTTATGGCCAAACACCAAATTTCACCTTTATATTTTGTGGTAATGTACATGAATGACTAAAACTGACAATAATAATCCTCACTGGTCATCACTATAATACCTTATAACATCAGCTATCTGCCAGTGAAAGTCCCGTCAAAATCGGTCCAACTGTTTCGGAGATTACCCAGAACAAACAGACAGACAAAAAGACACAAAATTTTAAAAGGGGTGTTTTTGTTTTAGGTATCGTGTATACGTTATTATAAATGTGAAAGTGAATTTTTTTATTTGTTACTCAATCACGCAAAAACGGCTATACCGATTTAGATAAAAATTTAGCACCCGCTTATAACCCGGAATTAGACATAGGATACTTTTTATCCCGGTAACCCAATGTTATCGTTAAAAATCTGTAAATGCATTCCATATATTGAATTTGTAATATACAATGGTATTACACAGAAAAAAAAATGACAGGCTAGTCTAAGTCTACAAATCTCGTATCGCGTAATACTTTCGTCTTAATATGGAACTAGTTCTCAGTTGCAGCTGCCAAAGCATACCGATATTGTAGCATATGTATGTAATTGTGTTATTTGCTATTTGAATCCAGTCTTATCTGATGGTAAACGACCATGTGAAACAAGATGGTAACGTGCTAAACCCAGTGGGAGAACCGGCTCTCAAGTGCAACTGCCGAAACACACTTATAAGTGCTTGGCGACAAATTAGTAACTTGAGGGTAGGGTAGCTAGTAAGGCGGGCATTAGATAACGACCTACCACCATGCAAGCTGAAAGCACAGGCTCATTGTAGGGATTCGAAATAACGTCGATCGATGCTACGACTGACCCATTACTGCTTGTATGTACATACATCAACATTGAAAATAAATGTGATATAATTATAACCGGTTTTATTAAATATTTTTAAAAGTATTTTGCTCCAGTTTTCAATTTAAATCAAATATGACAGTATGTGCAATATACACGTAGTGAGCGCTCACGGAACGGCGCCGTCTGGAAATGAACTCATAACAGTTTTACGAGTGAGCCGGCGTGTTCACTAGCACCTCCCGACCGAAGATATAATGCTCGTTAAACCGCCCGCCTCCCGCCGTCATCGGCAGTGAGCTTTATGTCGCCACTGTCCTCTTAATTAAAATCTATTGTTTTTTGTAAACGTTTTTAATAATATACATAATATTGTTTAGCTAAATTAAGAAGATAGGTTTTTTAAAATTTAGTTACAATTATTAATCTGTAACAATAACTAAGAAAAAAAATGTTATCTTGTTCAAATGTTAAGTAGTCCTTTTAACATATATTTTATGCATTGTTCGTTTGTGTCTTTATACATTTGTACTTCAATATTACAAACAATGTTGAACATACCCGTAAAGATAATGAATGCACTTTGTATTGGAAATTAAGTGATTAAAATGTTTTGTGTAATTGTCGTTGGTGTGTCTAATAAAATAAATAAATAAACAAAAATAACTTTTGAAACTGCAAAAGACAGACAAATTTGTTATTTTTTTGAAGGAGGTTTGCTGTGTGTGTATGTGTGCTCGAAGGTATTGATAATATATTAGCTGACCAAGATGTACGTATGGGCTCTATCTTGGTTCTTCTTGTTTTTCCAGAGCTTTTGATTCTATCAGTTTTCCTGTTCTACTTTCTAGGCTTTCTTACTATGGATTTGAAAAACAAACTGTCTGACTGGTTTCACAGTTACCTTATCAATCGATACCAACAAGTTGTATTACGAAGGGCTGATAATACCATTCTCACTTCTCAAGTCTGCTCACGTCGACGTAAAAGGCAAATGTTTTAACGACTATACATGATAGGTGATTCGTAAAGGACTTTCTTTTAATTTAAAATTATTGTACAAAGTAATAATGTTACAGTACATGTGCGGTAAAATACATTTTGTTCCTATTATAAATACATTGTTTCCGCCTTAAATCGATATACCGCTGCGTTAACACACCAATAACAGTTTGTTCTCGTTTGACGCTCATTTAGAAAGGTAAACAGCCGTCTAAACTGCCGATATGACGGTGTAAATGCACATATTAGCTGTTTATGTTGCCTTTATTTCGACGGTGCAGTTAATGTAAAGCTTATTCGGTGCGGTTTTTACTTTCATACATTATATATTTATTTTAAAAAACGGATAATTTTTCAAGATATTCATATTATTGACGATTGCGTTATGTTGCGGAAACTAATCGTTTTTTTTTTTACTTTACTGATATTTCATCTTTTTTATTTTAATTTTATTCACAGATTTTTATCGCCAAGGATATGCCAGTCCCATCATAATATATACAAACAAAAACTATAAAATAAAATAAACATATAAATAAGATTATATCAGTTTGTATGGAAGAAAACTTAATTTAAAAAATAATTAAAATACTACACAACATTCCGGAAGCATCTGATGTCGGTTTATGAATGCTGAACCAGAATGCTGTGATATACATCCACATCCCAAACATTAATTTCATACTTATTTTTAAAGATATCCTATAATTATAATTTCCGGAACACTCCATCAAAAATCGATGGATATCGTCAATCTTATCACACAGGTTGCAAAATGTTGAGTCAACTTTTTTCATGAGATTTCCATATTTTCCTGATGGAATGTGTCCAGACCTTAGCCTAAAAGCCGTAACAAAAGAATTCCTATCCATATTGGCTTCTAAGAACCAAGGTACAGGAGGCGGCTGACATTGAATTGTTTGAATAATATTATAACTTTAAACTGTAGTGATTTTTATGTTGATTTATTTTTACTTATGGCTATGTGATAATTAAATATTATTTAATTGTTGTGATATCAGATGTAATATTCAATTTATATATTTTTAACGTTTAATATATACAAAAATCTAATAAAATATTTACCCTAGACAATAAATTCAAATTAAAAGAAAATTTTAATACTATTTCCATGTTATAAGTTAAATCAATCAATTAAATACAAGTCCAGCTTATTTCATCTTCTAACCTAAAATAATTTCAGATAACTATATAAGAAATTAAATACTATTTCGGGTCAAAATTATACCTATTTTAATAATAATTGTACCAACAATAATGTAGTGGAATAGTAGTACATTTCGTTTTATATAACACAAAAATATACAGGAAAACGAGCACAATTCGACATGTCGGCTGTTAAACGCAAACGACGCGTAAACACTGTAGATTAAACCCACCCGACTATGTAACTGTGTGTGACAGTCATATAAAAAATATAGCTATATTAATAAATCGGTGTTTGTATATGTAATTTTCTTCCAAATTTACTGATAGACATCCTATATTCTATCCGTTAATTGGCTTTAAGAATTGTATACTACAAGCGCGGGAATACTACAAGTTTAATTCAACTGAGTTTAGTTTACTAGACTTACAAAATATATGAATATCAGTCTATAAATCTATAAGTCAATAAATATTCTGAATACATTGACTGTACATTTTATTGTTGCGCTATTCTGTTTGCTAGTGACTAATTTAGATGGAGGTCTTATACCGATTATATTGTCGATAGAATATTTAATTCATTATTAATAATAATACACCTCAATTACATCCAACTGCCGGCCAAGAGTTCTTCCTGAGGGCAGACATGGGCTTAATTACCGCGCCAGCTAACAACGTATTAGCTATTTTAAACGCCGAAAAATCACACAATTCTCTATTTTCCCACATACAGTGGTACTACAAGCACATTTCTTTAGCGTGGTTTCCACGTGATAACAATTTCAATTAGTAGATGTATGCGGATACCAAAAACTTCTTGGTACATAAGGTGACTAGAACCTCGAACATAATCGATAATCCGTAGGTCTAAACCACTCGATTACAATGATCTTTTCTCATATAATGTTTCACTTAAATTTTATTACCAAGTATTAATAATATATTTGAATAAATATATTTACTTCATAAAAAAATATTAGTTGTCTTGTAGGTAATACAAAATTATAACTAAATTACACAAGTATTCTATGTTAACGTCTTTACAACATCTTAGGGAAAACTTCCAAGAAATGGTACACCTTTGTGCGAAGTCGTTCTTCGTATTTTCCCCTCCTTCAAAGGTAAAAGGCGAGGGACAAAATTCGTCAATCAAGGGATTCACCTTACACTTGACGCTGACAATGTTCTTATGTTACAAAACCGGAGGCTTAGGAATCTGACACGATAAGCATAGAAACCTATTAAAATTAAGTTACTTTTTACTGTTACGAAATTGTTTGAACCTTTTTGATATGAATTAGGTTTTTATAAACAATATTTGTGTGTATAACCTTTATGCGCGGTTGAAGTGAAACTTTTTTGAATTTTAATACAATATATTTTATATCATTACGTATTGTCTGGAATGTAACATCACGTAACAGACTTTTTTCTTTATTATGGCCAAAGAGGTTTTACTACCAAAAATGCTAGAAATTATTATCTAAAAGCATTAATGCCATTTTTTGGATTATTTATGATGTTATCAAAATGAAGAGTTATGCAGATTAGTCACATTTACAAGAAACAATCCAATTCCGCAACAAAGCACTGTTTTTTAATACAAATTTATTTTAAGTAAGATTATTGGATCAAAATTCTCAGGGTTTGAATTTAGTTGGCATAAACATGTTTTTCATTCTAATTAAACATTTAAAAATATTTGTTTTCTTTATGACAAGGGAGTAACATATAGGCATGCAGTGTACCTGATATTCGGTGGTCACTGGTGTCTATAATAGTAATCTAGAACAAAATCCAAATAAAAAAGCAGTCTCAGCTAAAGTAATTCAATGTTTTGTTGTCATTACTGAGGACTGAGTTAAATGCTTTGTGTGTTAGTGCTTGCCACCAATTAAACTAAACTCTTCAGGCTTAAACAAAGCATATTTTTTTAACAATGGTGAATAAACAACGCCACGACTATATCTGGAAAAAACAGTGATGCTCGCATACACGGCAATTGTATCAGACTGTATTGGGATCTCTGTACCCGACATAGTAGCATGCTTAGGGGTGTCGCGTTCCAGGATCAGTTGGTGGTAGGTCAGGATAGCCGACTGGGTCGAGAGATAAATGTATCACAGTGACTTGTTTGTCACGTTGCGGGATCAGTCAGTGTATATCCAGTTACTGAGAGACTGGCAGGTTGACATGACAGCGACGACTGCTCTGCTTATCAACTAGTATAATGCCATCACTTTGCCATGTCACTATAAAAAAAGTCCAAAGATGTAGTTGGTAACACGAACTGGCACCAGAGACATTCAAATCAGAAATAGCAAACTATTATTAACTCCCTTAATATTCATGAATGCAGTCCTTTTAAAAATTGCAGGCTCAATGACTTTTTAAAATCAAGTTAACTGCATGCCAGTTTGCTATTTCATACCATACAAGGTAATTTTTTATAGATACTACAGAGATGGAAAATAAGCATATGCCCCGCCTGATGATAAGCGGTTTCCGTAGCCTATGAACGCTTGCGATATCATAGTTATCACTAGCGCGTTGACGATCCTTAAACTCCCTACCCCAAGAAGCTCTGGAAACCTTGCTCTCCACAGGAACACAATACTAGGTGATTTGGCTGCGATCTTCTATTGTGTGGAGGTTTTCCACCAGTCGGGCTCCACAAGTAGAGAGAAATCTCCAAAGAAATTTTTCTATGCCCTACCTCTCTTTAAATTTAGTAAACCTCGCCACGAGTAATCTATATTCATTGAGATCATTCCAATGAACCCAATCACGATATATTTACTGTAAGTTAGTGAAGAGTTACGTATCCTGCAGATTCCAGATGACGCTGCAGCATAAGGTCATTGTTAAAATGTTCTTTTAATATCATTGATGTAACAAAATACCAAATTTCGACACGATCAGACCAGTACAAGATGCTCACATTCATTCATCTCATAATATTCAAAAGGCTGTCACTTTAAAAAAAAAGAAAAATAGTTCAAAATCGGTTCAACTGTTTGGGAGGTACAATGCCGGGAGCAGATACACAAATACACCGATACACAGGCACACAGATACAACCGTTAAGCTTATAACACTCCTCTCTTTGAATCGAAGTTTAAAAACAAAAAATCAATGAACAAATTAATATTTCACTGAACTTTAAAGTTAGTACACTGACGAGGTTAATTCATGACAAAAAAAAATAGCTCGAATGTATTATATTCTATGTTCCTCGTATTTAAAACACGGAAGGCATTTAAGCAGAAATACATCCCTCTTTTTGTTTCGGGGGTTAAAAAACAGAAGCCACGACTACTCCAACACCAGTCAAAATTTGCACAATTTTACTACTCTTAAATTACTCGAATCACTTTTTGGTAACGTCAAAAAAAACTGTGAATCTATATGGTTAATTTTGATCGTCCTGATTCAGTTAAATGTAAAATTTTTGCTTTAAATAATAGTTAAGATGTATGCGAGTACATAAAATATTAAGAATGTTTGTTACATTATTACACCACTTAGATTAATCGTTACATTAAACCTAACGAGAGATTAATATGTCATTGTCACATTGAGGATGTAGTAAACTTTTTATTTTTATAAAATGCATTACAAATTATAATATACTAGCGGTGCCCCGCGGCTCCACACTCATTTGTTACGCAGTGGTTATTTTCATCACAAAATTTTAGTTTTACTCTTTATTGACAACGAATATAGCCTATCAATTGAGAAACGATACTTATGTACTTTCCACGTATAATTTTCATCAAAATCGATTGATAATTAATAAAAAAATATTTTCTTGTTTTTTTTTTACTATTCCTTTAATTTATTTCTTTATTCTTTCTTATCCTTTAATATAGATACATTGAATGTCTGCTCTGTATAACAGATAGATTAAGGTAATAAACTTTTCTTTCATACTTTTTCCACAGAATAATAATAATGTTTATTTCAGACTGAAATCCAACATTGTTAATACACTTAGCCTATGTTAGTAAGTAGTATGTATGGTAGTAAGTAAGGTATTAGTGACAAAATGCATATTTTACAAATATACAAGAAAATTTAGCAACTTGCATAGGTGCACTCACTTTTTATTAATTCCTTCCTATGGTAAAAGAACAAACTGTCCTATCTATTCGATAATAACCTCAGGATACCATTAGAGCTACCACTAAGTCGTCAAATTATCGCGTAAAAATCATCAGCACGAGATTCGGAAAACATTCCTGGTACATATAAATTAAGCCGCAGCTTACATTACCCGACCCATATTATTATAATAAGTAAACTAAAATACAGACATAAATCATAGCGGTTTATGTAAATTCACCTCATTAATTAAGTATGAAAAGACCACTTATAATCAAAAATAATTGCGTGTACCGAACGTTTGCCCTTCATCAGACGGGACCTCAATCCTCGGTTCGTGCCCGTATATTCACGCCATCGATCGTGGGCGATAGCCAGCGTTTTGTGCAGTTAATTATCCGGAGCGCCTGCTAGCTTAATCCATAGAGGCACGTGGCACGCACGTGCGCCTTATAAAGGCACCTATTTTAGTACCAATCGACAAATGTCCGCTTTTGGTAAGTAAACAACGGTGAATTTTTACTACTACTAATTTTTAGAAAATTGGGTTATTATCTGTATAAATAATAAGAATAATTAGCGTTAATTAGACACAGACAGGCACGCTTGACAGGCCTCGTAGCGCAATGGTAGTAAGTACTACCGTTGAGTTGAGAGTTCGATATCTACATGTGACTGATATTTGTGTAATGAGCATAATTGTCAGTTGTATGTATGTCTAGGTGGAATTATATGGCCTTAAATTATTTCTCAATGAAATTCACTTGGAAAATAATAATCCTCCTATAAATAGGAGATAGTATAGAAATATTTCTCACAATACATACCGCAAGGTTTATATATTTTTGAGATAGACATTGAGCATTGATCAATGTAATAAATAAATGTGATATAGGGTGAAGTACCCAATTATTGGCACTTTAGTGATCACTGTTTACTTGAAACGTGGAAACTGTCTTTATAAAATTTAGTCAGCAAAAAATACAATCAAGATTATAGAATCAATTAACTTCGTACGGTATTTTAATTTTTTGTTTTTATTATGTTGCCAGTATAGTAGCTCAGAATTTAGATGCTAAATTTAGATAAGTTGGAATACCATGAAATGAGGTATTTTCTTATTGTATTGGTTAAATCACAGAAGTGACAATAATTATCGGAGTACGAAAGTACCTTTATACCTTTATATTTGTATGAACGAATATTTGGGTATCACTAAAATTTCCTACATAAAATTGATAGAGCTTGTCTGACTGAACTGACATTGTGATATGAAAATCCAATATCGATTAACAGAAAGTATAAAATATTCAAGAGATCTAGTTAATCTACATTAGATGGAAAAAGTTGATTGATATTCACTTTATTCAACTAAATATTTTTTGTCATTTATTCAGCTACCACGTATTTACATTATAACAGCGATATACAAAAAGTAGTTTTGAATAGTTTTTTATATTTTCCAGCATCCATTTCAGCATATTTTTAAATATGCAATCATAATACGAACACCCTAATACCCCAACGAGTAACTAAGACGTGAGTTCAAATCCCTGCAATGAGCCTGAGCTTTCGGTGAAGAAAAACATCGTGAGGAAACCATAGCATGGTGGTAGAGTATTTTCTAATGCCCGCCTGGCTAGCTACCACCCACAAGTTGAAAATCTGTCGCTAAGCACCAATAGATGTGTTCCGCCAGCTGCACTTGAGAGCCAGTCTTCCACTAGGTTTAGCGTGTTATCATCTTGGGCAACATCGTCACTTAACATCAGGTGAGAATGTGGCCACTACGCCAAACCTATAACCATAAATTACCTGAAAACCTTACATATAATTAGTAACATACAAATAATAATAATTTTTGTTTGATATTTCAAAAGTTCAAAATACGAACCCTTACGGCTATTATGCAATTGGCCTTAAAACAAAGATTTCGAACTGAAAGTGGACGGTTCAAAGATTACATAAGATTATCCCCGAGGGTACGTACGCTTTCGTATCTCCCTAAAATCACGAAGGCATAATTTAAAACGTAAGCGTATTAGTGGAGGGCTAAACGACCGCTCGAGGCGCAGTAGCGACGGCCGTCATCGCCGTTTTGGTTGATATGGAATGCGGCAGTGAATTTGCATGGAATAACACAACGAACTTCAGAAAATAGCTCGGTCATTGACCGGAATCCCTTTGACCCTTGATGAAACCCTATACAATTTAAATTTCATGAAATAGTAATCAAGTAAGTAATGTCGCTGCTTCGTAATGTCTGGACTAAATAGATTACGTATAACCATTAATGATTTGGTTACAATTTTTTCTTTGTGTTATATCTAGATACGATGGATGGGAATTGTAAACCTAAAAGTGATTACGAGCAACCAAGTAATACAAATTAAAATTATAATTATTGATGGCTTAGTGGTAACGTAAAAACTGCATAGATCAACTTCAATTCAAATACTAAGCTTTCGGAAAAAAAAACTTAGCATATTTTTAGGTTTTTTCTAGTTTTTGCTTAGCTAATTACCATCGTCAAATATAAAATCTATTGGCAAACAACAATCAGTGTTTAAAAAGTAGCAACTAAGAGTCACTTTCCTTTCTAGAATTAGTGTGTTCTTTAACTAAATGGACACATAATAATCTCACAGCATTAATTTAAATGAAAGATCGTAGTAATTTCCCAGCTACTTAAGACATTATTTTCTATTATAAAACAAATATTATTATCCTGCAGTTTTATAAAACAACAGCAAACAATAAAATCATCTATCTAACAGACCGCGGAAATACTAGAAAAACAAAATGGAATCAACGAGGGAATACTAAGAAAACAGAAGACAATCAAAGTTAGACTCATGAAGAAACGTAATGTCTAAAGTCTTAACAGTTTTATTTTAACTTTAACCGCAAACGCCATCTCGCGGCCAATTTCCTTACCTTGGATATTATTTTAATGCGTAAGTTGGAGGGAATGGTTACCATTGTTAGAAGTTGTGGCCCACCAATTACTTTAAACGTATCTAGACCCATTCCCACTTTCTTCGTTAGCTTGTTTTTGAGCTAGAACTGGCAAAGATCAGATAATAATAAAAGAACCGCAGTATTGTAGATTATATTATGGTTTCTTTCTCTATTACTCTATTCTGTTTTGACTTATAACTCCCAAGCCCGGTAAAGCTGTAAAAGCCGTAAAGGCTCAAGGGCCCCTCAGGCTATCAGTGTAGTCAGTTCGAAAAAAAAAAAAAATACCTTATAATTGTACTCCGAGGTCAAATATTATCTTCTTCTTTGAAATTATTTATAATTTATTGATGTAATTTCAGACTATAAAGAAGATGTTATGTGGAATATAGACAATTATTTATCTTACACACACATTTTAATATTAAAAGTTCATGGGCATATCAAATACACTGATCCACGAATATCGATTGGAATACCATTTCAACATCGGAGGCTGTTGCATTTAGAGCTTCTATTACGAAAACTCATCTGGTAAATGCAGTACGAACATTGCTTGGCGTATGAGAGCAGCACGTTCGCTTAAGTATTGTTGATATTCTAAAGCGACCCAGCAGTGTGACGTTGTCCTGTGTTGAAACCGCACACTGTCGCGTGGGTTCGCCTGATTGCAAGGATTGCCAAAGTGCTGTTTTATAACTACGAATTGAAATATATAATAGAGTGACAATGTAAATTAAAAATTTAAAAATACTACGACTCAAATAACTTGTTCATTGCTACCATTCCAATGATCCCAAAATCGATACCTCTGCTGTAAGCGGGTGATATCATTGAAGTAACAGGATAACAAATTTAGAATCGATCTGACCTGTGGAAGTGTTTCAAGTCTCTTCATCGACTAGAAAAGACCTAATCATCTGCAGACGGTTAAACAAATATTTTTACCCTTGCCCTCACTTAATTAGAGTCAGTATAACATGTTTTTCTCTTCCACTCTCCTCTGTTAACTATCATCTAAGTATTCACACCTTTTATATATATTTAAGTTATCACCTAATACCTTTTTAGGTTTTCCTCTACTCGTACATCCGTCCACCTTCATACGTAACATTCTTCATACATAATGAACCTCTAATTACTTTGTGATAATAGAACTATTTTATTTGATTGAAGAAGGCGTTACTTTGCGGAAATCCATCGTTAATATATTTTATTTTATTTACGACATTCATTTACCCGTTTATTTAAATTCAAACATTTTATGTTGTAGGTAGATGGAACTACTATTCATCTATTGCAAGCGGAACTAGCAAAGAAATTTGAGATAACTATTCAGAACTATTTTGTTTACTAAGCTTTTTAACTCAAAGATAGATACCGTAATATATTTTGCAGGAATGCTGAAGTTATATGTAATATAATAGCAAACAAATCAGTAGTTGTAATTTAATATCATTTTAACGAAATTCGACGTAGCAAGGACGCACCGTTATGGAAGTCGTTCACAGTTGGCGAAGCGTTAAATGCTACATTTTCCTTGGCTATTTGCAATTCGATATTCCAGCTAAGCTGTATGGGATTGAACTGTGCGGACCGCGTGTCTCTTTCCGTTTGATATTGTAATAATATTCATCCCTTTTAAATATAGAGTGAATTAGATATTCCCCAGTCCTAATCCTTAAACATAGTATTGTAAGTGAAAGAACTTCTCAAATGCCATCTCTATTAATAAATCTGTACCTACTTCTGTCTGTAAAAGTTTTTTTATTTCAAGCTTCCTGATAGGCATTTTTTAAAAGCACTGATCACGAATATGACATTTTTGTTGTCTCTGTATGTTCAGATTTAACTTAAAAACTGCTTGACCGATTCCTATGAAATTTTGTACACAATGCCTATGCCATATAAGAATTGTCATTAATATGAATTAAAATAAAATTATGAGTCGAACCTATTTACTGCGTAATAAACGTCTGAAGAGCCGCGAGGCATCGCTAGTTGATAATAAATATAAACTTATTTTTCTATTTTAGTTTTGCATTTTTGACAGATCGTATAATAAAAAACACGAAAAATTTTTATTTGTTCTGGTATGGAATAAGAAATAAAATAAAATTTCACATACTCAAGCTACCTTGAATTATCCTCAAAGATTTAACAATCAAGACAAACGTGGGTGTATCCGCGTGTGGTACCTTTTGTTACACCACAATGTATGGTTTCACTTAACCACACACCTACAGACCAGCTTTACTGATGTATAATAAAATCTTCAACATTCTCCGGACGCTGGCAGTTACAAATTGATCACACTCGACTGTATACATCCAAAGTAAGGCTCATTTTAATGGTTACACTACTGTATGCAGTGGGATTATGCAGACATTGCCGGCAAGACAAACAGTGGAGGCGTTTACTAAGATTAGTGCTAAGAACTGGGCGTCTTGAGTAGTCGAGATTTCTGTTTCTGAATAACATTTGTATTTATGGCTTCTCCTAGTATTTTGATTTCGAACGTAGGTCTTAGTTACGGAATTGTGTTGTTCATTCAAAGCCAGCGTGTCTTTAGAAGTGAATCATGCATTTATTTCTATAGTTAAATCTTGAATATGAAAGTTATTTAAATCATTATATATTTATATTATTAATGAACAGTTACCAGGTATATTATCTAACAAACTTAGGTAACTTAACTTTATAGAACCCGCTATGTAACTAAATTTTGTAAGATGATTGAATAATAATGAAAATAAATTAAATGTTGCTTTATAAATATTTACTGACCTCAAAAAATGTAATAAGTATTCTTCACTCGTATCTGAATGCAGTGAATGCCCATTTCCAGCAACATTTTAATTTTCCCGACAACAAACAAAGTTAAAGAAAAGGTCGCATTGTCTGGCAGTTGAGAGCTAAGAACGTAGTGCAAGTCTTAATCTCGCTGGAAAGCTCGCTCCGAATGCCCTAATGATATCTCGGGACGCTCTTAAGAGCCCATACATAACACTCTATGAGACGTTTTTAAAATTTAAGCCAACGTTAATGCATTTTACTCTGTTTACTGTAAATATTTATTCAAATTTGTAGGCGAGTGTACAATGCAGAGTCTTGCCTTTGTGATGTTTGGATATTAGCATAACACGAAGTGTATTCAATGGACAAAGTAACCGGTATAAAATAAAATTTTACGGTTTACCCTTATATTGAAAAAAGGAGGTCGTGTTAAAGCATAATAAAATGAGTACGTGTTGGACCGCCTTGCGGGAATTGAGTACGACATTTTTTGAGTGTTTTAATATTCTATAAAATAAGTATTAGTACCAATTTTGATTTAATAAACTAATTTAAATATTTATACAAAATTTAAAATGTTATTGTAGGTTGCATGAATGTAATGTTATGTTAGTAGTTAATATCATTATTTCTAAATATATTTTTTTATATTCTTCAAATATTATTTAAAATTCTCATAGGCTATCATTTGACCAATGACATAAGCATCCAGTGTACAATATTTCATATGAATAGGTCAAACCTTTTCTGAGTTAAATCCGACACTCAAACAGACAGATGAACAAAAATGGTATATTCGTAATTAGTGTCTTTCATATAGTGTATAGGGAAACCTGAAAAAAGAAAACATGTGCAGATAGAAATACAGGCTTATTAATATATAGATAGATGTATTTACATAGTATAGTACATTCAGTCAAAAAGGTATCGGGAATGGGTGATTTGTTATCTAGTGTGTATTGCGAATTTCATAATGGACAAAAACATCGAACAAAGAGTTTGTCATAAATTTTGCATCACCAATGGAATTTGGTGTTCGGAGATACTGAAGGTTTACGATGAATCGACATTATCAAAAACACATGTTTATGAGTGGTACAAAGCGTTCAAAAGCGGTCGAGATATGCTGGTAAGTGTATCGTTTCTAAAGGAGCATACTTTGAAGGCGATAAAATAAATTTCGATGAATAACTAACATTTCGTGTATTCCCTTATTGATCTTTTCTCGATACTTTTTTGACAGAGTAGTAGTACGATTTTATAAATTTAATAATATATGAATGCATGTGCAGTGTATCAACGCGTTCAGAGAGCTGGTAGGGTTGCCGCGTTTTTGTAGCGCTACAGGGATGTTTGCTGAAGCGAGAAATCACGGTTTTCATGCCACCATCCGAAAGCGGTGTGCCTCGATCCTCTGCAGAATGCTTGACTGCCCCAACAGTATCCTGAGCGCGTTGTGTTGTAGGTGGGACTGTCCAAAGCTACGTCACTGGACTTTATAAGTCTACAAATACGAAGAATACGTGTATAGTGTCAGGTTCGGCTCCAGTAAGTAGCATAAAGTTTATTATCAATATTAATTTTTAAGTTTTTTTGTAATATTCACTGTATGGTTGAATGCACTGACACTCGGCATTCCACCACAGTTCTCAAAAATAACAATATTATTATTAAATGTTGAATAGAAATAACTGTAGGCTTCAATGACAACTTTTAGCTACTTCAAACTACAAAAAAATCATATTGGTATAAATTTTAAATAATATTCATAACTTGAAATGTAAAACTATTTTAGGCGACTTTAAAAAAATTGTTAATATTATAATATTGTACACAATAAAACTATATTTTTGCTGACGAAAATTAATAATTAATTCTCAAAGTTCAAGTAACAATAATTTTCATAATAAACCGTGCTTCGCTTCAGTCTAAATACTTTATTTTGTTGAGTACAGCTCGCGGGCATTTCTCCATTATTGAAACGAATTGTTTTCTGAAGTTTTAATATTAAAAGGCTCCGTTGTTCGACTTTATTTTTACTCAGTTTTTTTCTCTATCAATACTTATAAAACTGTACGCTATTAAAATCACGGTTTTAAAAGCCAAAGTTATTTAATAAAGTAACTCATGCGTTCGGTGAAGGAAATAACTATTAAGTGTTTGTTGCTTTTATTGTTTTAATATCTTCCTGCACATTTTTTTTGTTTGGTGTTGATTAATTTTTGTTTAAACTACTTTATGCCTTGTGTAAAATTTTATGAAGTTACATAAGTCAGTCCATCGCCGCTCGCGCTTGTACGCCTCTCTGCACCTGGATATACACTGGTAGATTCCTAAAATGCGACAAACCAAAAGAGTCACTGTGACGGGTTTATCACTCTGTGTATGCCACCAAAATGTTACTGCACGTAGGAGACCGATGCTTAGTAGAAGCCTTTATAGTATTTAAGCTCTTTATTTAATGTTACATATATCATTAATAGTTTAAATGTAATATGGCGTTACAATGTAATAGATAATATAATTTTTCGTTTTTAATATATTGTCCTAGCGACCGTTTCGTTCTAGAGATGTTTTTTTTGGAACGAAGTTCCTTATAGGGCGTTGCGGGAGGGGTACCCTAGACGGCAAAAAACGTCCGTAGCGTTAAAAAAGCGTAAGATTTTTATGTATAGTCTATGTATGATGGCTATACAGTGTCTTATGTATAGTCTACGTGATGGCTGTTATTATTATTGCAGTTTGCTATTATTTTATTATATATTTTTATAAATCATTGCAAATAAAATAAAGGTGTTAAGATAATTTTGTAAAGTAGTCAATCTAAAATCATGTAAACTCGTAAAAATGTATACTCGAATAATTATATTCTTTATACCTCAAATAGAACTTGAAATTAATATTTTATAATAAGGAACTTCGTTCCTATCTGGTGTCCCACGACATCACATGGTTTTTTTCTTTTTAGTTACGGTAGAATCGTAGAAATAAGGTATTTTTAACTGTTTTTTTTTAAATATAGTTAGGTTAATCTTCATAAAAATGTAAGTATAAGAAATCTTAAGGATTATCTTAGGAGGAGTATTAAGGAATAGGTAACTGGGCATCACGAAGACCATTGATCTTTTATAAAGCATTCATTTTTTAAGTATTACTTAATTTTATTACAAATCCGGGCTTTTATGCGAATTATAGTATTCGTTGCCATTCCTCTCTTCGTTTTCAAAGATTCAGTGAAAAAAATCCGCGGGTGCGCTTTGACCGGGAAAACATTTTTGTTCCATTCAACGAATAAAATTTAAAATCGTTAAAAGAATTTTATTCAGCCATTTCAAACGCATAGTACAATTTTATTTTATTGTAACTAACAAAATTAAGTTAGAAAAATGAGATGAGAGGCGAAAAAAAAATCATATATATATACAACTAGTAACCGCCCGCGACTTCATTCATTTTAATTATAATATAATATTGAATAAAAATAAAATATACACTACGTCATTCAGTGATAATTTAGCTTTATACGAGTGACGGAAATTGACGGAATCGGATCAGCAGTTCCGGAGCTTACCTCCACACTATTCTAAAACACATTTTCTTTATAATAATAATAGATCCAGATTAACAACTGTAACATTTGAATTGCATCTAAAAGCATATAAAAACACTAAAAGAAGTAAATTTAAATAATATTTGAAAAGTATTTTTCAAGTTAATATATATATATTTTTTTTATTAAAATTATTTTACTAACAAGAATTGCATGATACCGGGATATTTTGTACAAACCTCTGATTTAAAAAAAATATTCTTAAACAGTGGCCATTGTCCGCTGTGAACAATTTAGTTCTCCTGTTTACTAAAATTAAACGTCAGTTGTATGTCAGCGGCAGTACAAGCGTAGTTTGTTTTTTCAATTATCGAGAAGCAATACTTGCTTAGAATTTTTCTAAAAAATACCTCATTTTTACCATTTTTGTTTTCTACCACCCATTGCTTTAAGGCTTTAATAAGTTAGTACTTGTTAAAGTATTCGAAAAATTATTCTTAATTATTAGTTTTAGTAGGTATAACAACAGTATTAAAATAAGGCTGGATGGATAATTGGTATGTAAACATTTTTGTTATGTAAGTGAAACTATCCACTAGGTACATGATATTATGATATATTTAATAAAATATATTCTTGATAAATGGCAGTTACTAAACGGTCGCGATAAAAGTCCAAACCAATAGTTTTTACGAATAAATTACACAGCCCCCTAAAGTTTTGGAAAAGAGCAATATTATGACATTGGACTTTATTTAATTAAAGGCCACTTATAAATTTATAAAATCAAGGCATAAAAATACTATTTAACTTATGTGTCATAATGTTTTTACCGTATTTTATTTGTGATAATTTTATTACATAATATAAGATATATTATTTTATAATACTGATCTGTTCCATAGGATCGTAGCGTGAAGATATAAAGCTTATACTATTCCTCATGAATCTGGACATCATATACAAAAATATTTTTTCGAATCCGACTGGTATTTCTAGAGATTAGTGTATTTAAACAAACAAACAATCAAAGAAAAAAACTCTTAAGTTTTATTATACCTTACAGATCGTGTTCCTACAGTTTAGCTTATAAAGTATAAAACTAAGAGCTAATAACGTATACCGATATATCTCAATGTATATGTTGGTAGTATAAATTATATTATAATATATTGATAAAAATAGTACGTAACATAAATTCATTCTACATATATAGTAAGTACTTCTAACCAATCTTATTTACCAATTTGTTTACATCAGCAAGCGAGTTCAACAAAATGTAACTAAAGTCGTAACGTATGTTGTTTACAAGAAATGTTTTCTATTTCCGATATGCGCTCGTTTTCTCGACATACGATTAATTTATATTTGAACTGTTATTTGCAACTTTCAATTTAAAATTATATCAAACGTAATGTGAATGAGTGAACTGCGTAATATGATTTTCAACGAATAGCTGCATGTTATGCAAAATTCTTAGGAAGACATTTTGTATTAGGCTAGAGAAGAGCAATGAAAGTTTTTTGAGTATGTGGAAATATTTAAAAACAAATTACTATGACCTTATGAAGGATATATAAAAAGAAACAGTAAGTTTTCGACATAAATATTTTTTACAAAATTAAAAGTGCTATATATAAAATTTTGAATAGGCGTAATAAAAAATATCACAGAAATGAAGGATAAGAAAAACAATCAATATAATTAAAATTATTGAAGTTAGCCGTTGTTTGCGCATCACGTAAAAACTACTGCATAGATATTTATCTTTTTTTTTCTGTTTTACCCCCTAGTTACTTGGTCGTAATAAAAAAAAACACGATATCTACATATACAATAATTCTGTAGTCCACGCTTGCGGAGCCGTAGACACGGCTAGTTTAAAATATCATTAATATGATTATTGTAATTAAAACTCAATAATTTCAAATCAACAAAATGCAGTAGTAAGTATTAATGCATTATATAAATATTTATTTAACCAGTAACATTGTAGTCCTTAGAAGCCAATAAACTAATTTTATTGTGAGACATACAAAAGTAAATATGGAAAATGTTCAAAGCATTTTTTTATATAAAACTAAAGTGAAAAAAATCGTATGGCCCTCCTGATGGTAAGCGGCTACCGTCGCCTATGGACGCTTGTAACACCATAGGTATCATTAGGTAACTCACTTAATCTCACTGGTATTCACTAATAACCTAAAACGTTAGTACGTGATGTTGGTTTAGTGGTTTAGACTGATCGATACCATGTCCGCAGGTTCGAACACCGGCATACGAAGTTTTCAGAGTTCGTGTACATTTACTAATTCTAATTGGTAACACTATTGACTGACGGTGAAGGAAAACATCGTGAGGAAACTTGAACGCCTGAGAAATGTTCTTGTAGTATCAGTGTAGGTGGGAAAAATATAGATCTGTTGATTTCTTGGTGAATCGCAAATACGTCATGGACTGGCGTGCTGATTAAGCCCATACCTTCCCTTAGGAACAGGTCGTTGCCCAGCAGTAGGACACAAACAGGCTGATATTATTATTATTAGCATAAGAAACAACGCTGAAATACTAATACACACTTCTAGTAGTGCCTTTGTGTAGTAGAGATAGAAAGCGTTCAGAATTAATGTTGAAAGGAGAGCGCTCAGTCGGAAAGAGTCGACCACCCGCGATGCTGGCCGAATGACAAGTAGCGACGTCCCATCGTACCGCATTTACTATAGTTTTAAAATACCATTATATCTTCTACGTTACATAAGTCAGTAAAAAGTTTACTCAGTATGAAGACTTCTCTATCAAACTTAACATATTTCATATGAATCGGTTTTATAAGTCCTCGACACTGAAAGGTAATATTAATGTGAATGCAAATATTTTTAAAGTCTATCACAAACAGTGCAACTCATGACCATTCCTATTCCAAGCTCTCAATACAGTTTGACAATACAGATGCAAATTAACCAACTTTGAAATTGCAATGTGAACGAAAAGTTTAATGGAATAATGTTCCGTATCTAAGTTTTGCTTTACTTGCAACAATTATATATTTTGTTACACGACATTTATACTGCTTAACTGCCTTCCGTGTTTTGAATGCGAGGAACGTAAAATAAAGTACATTCGAGCTGTTTTTTTTCTATATATTCAACTAACATTAATTTTATTTATCAGGAACACATATTTAGCTCGCCAATTTACGAACTTAAAAGTACGATAAAATATTAAATGTTACATCAATTCATCAGTGAACCTTTTTGTTTTTTCTATTATATCTCATAGTTAAATAAACGGTGCCCCGCGGCTCCGCATGCGTTTATAACCTAGTATTTTGTTTTTACTCATATTGTTGATAATTCATACAGTCAACGTATATAGGAATTACATATACCTACTTCACGAGTACAAAATTTCTTAAAAATCAGTGTAGCCGTTTTTTAGTTCAATCCGGGAATACAAATAGAAAGATAAAAAATTTAAATGAACTCCTGTTCAATTACGCTTAATAGCTAATTTATCTTATTAACTCATTTAATTAAATTTTCAATAAATTAAAAAGATGCCTCTATGCAAATGTAGCGGAAAATATTCAATATAACGGATATTGAATTTTTCTTAATTAATTTTCTTTCAACATTCACGGTTTAGTTTCCGCATTGCCCTGAACTCCATAGTACAATATTGGGAGGCCTTATATCTTCGAAAGTTAATTAATGATATTGATATTTACTAAGGTATGCAATTTATATAAAAAGTTTTTATTTAGACATAAGATATAATATTTATGATATCTCTCATCTTCTTCTACACATATTATAAAACTCAATGTCTCTCCGTCTGTCTGTCCGTTTATGTTTTTGTCACAGGAAAACCACGTATAGGTTTTACATGTTTTTTATTTTAATTCAGAGCTATGTTATCTGGTCAGGTTATAGAATATATTTTAATATACAAAATAAGCAGTGACGATATTGGTGAAGCAATTCGGAAAAAAGACGCATTTGGGGCGCTTAAATGGCTTACTCTAAGTAAACCATACCATATATGTCAAATAAATATTTCATATAATTGTAGATCTTAAAAAGACCTGAAGAGCTTCTTAGGATCACTCACAATAATTTTGTCTTCCATTTTTTGAGCGTGTGCTAGACGATTCGCGCGTTCGTTTGGCTGACGGCATTCTGTATTCAACGCGAGTGGAGCCGCAGGCACAACTTGTAATATATATAGAGATTACTGAACTGCTTTGAAAATTGATTAGTTAAAAAAAGTTAATTAATTTGTATAATTTACTTTATAAAAGCGTTATTTTTAACAGACTTCAAAAAAGGAGGTTCTCAATTAGAATGTATATACATATTTTTATGGACATTCAGCCATAACTTCTTTGTTTATGAACCGATTTAGATGATTCATTTTTCGTTGGAAAGGGGATACCTCAAGAGTGGTCCCATTGTAATTTCATTGAACCTTCACCTTCCAAGGTACACCAAGAAACTTCACAAAATAGTTGAAGTTGGTTTTCTTTTCTTATAAACATTATCTTGTTCTACCTACTGTCACAATAAAAAAACTTTATTCTATAAAAATCGTATAATCTAAGAACAACGGTAGGTATAGAATACGTAAACATTATCTTCATGCCTTTATGCCCAACGTGGGGTCAGTAAAATATGTTTAATTCTTCGACTATCCTCTATCAGCTGCCGTATTCGTACTCACACCTTTAATAGAGATATAATTCTTAGCACAATATATCCATATCTTCTTCGGTCTTCCTCTATCACTACATCTCCATGATGCTAAACGGTAGGATATAGGGATACCGTGTCGATGGACGAGAGTTCGAATCCTTACAAAGAGTCTGTGAAAAATGAAGCCATAGCATTGTGGTATGTTCTAATGCTTGCCAAGTTAGCTACCAGATTCAAGTTGAAAATCTGTCGCCAAGCACTTAGTTCCTAGTTTTTGGCAGCATCTGCACTTGAGAGCCAGTCTCCCCACGAGGCTTACTATCTTGTGCCACGTCGCCACTTAACATCAGTGTGAGGTTGTGCCCAAACACTAAACTTATAAAGAATAAAAAAGAAATGCTGAGTGCGTGTCGGGCCACGCGTAGTATAGGGTTCCGTATCAACCCGTCACAACATGCAGAGTTAGAGGAGGCTTTAGTAATTTTCAATAGCCGGATCCACACCAATGATTCAACGCGGTCCTATCGTGCGTGACAGGTGCGCTCCATAAGAGCGTATGATGAAGACGTGCCTCGCACAATTCAAACTGCTCGGTAGGAGCGCACGCTTTTTGCCGCGAACGATCCGTTGGTAGTCGGTTTTTGGATTAAGCACAAAGGTGCCTCAGTCCTTTGGCACGCATGGCGAGCACGATTTTGTACGCACGCATGGCGAGGACGGTTGTGTACGGAGCGCGCGATTAAACGCATGGTCTGTGATAAAACGATATGGAATAGTTTGAAAGTCGTCGTCTAATATATCATCTTTACAAATAGCATAAATGTTTATGGAATATAAATAACAGCAAATTTCGCAAAGAATCGCAAAGAAATTCAAACTGTCAGACGAGTCTGATCCAGGATCCATGCTTCACAATCCCGTATAGCGGATCACAAAATTGGATCGTCTGGTGTGGATCCAGCTAATGGAATTTGTACGAAATTACTTCTCCAAGTAAATTTTATAAATTGATTGAATATTACTCGTTAACTAGTAAAGCCTAGTTACGTCTGATAGTTTTCCTTTTAACTCCATGATTTTTTGCACATATTTAAAAGCAGCAATTTAAATGGCAGGGCGGGAAGAAGAAAAAGAATTCCCACTTTACGTGTAGGGAAGGCACCCTAAACCTTTCTTTTTCAAGGTTTTTTAACTACTTTATCGGCATGATTAATATGTATACCCATACCAAATTACAACTTTCTAGTACCTACTAAAAATCTTTGAGGTAAGCCGCAGACAACAAAACGGACAGACATTGCGAAACTATGAGGTTTCCTTGTTGACTTCGGAACCCTAAAAAGGGAATTTCTTACTGATATAGCTTCATTTTTTTTGTATTGAGCACTTCAATAAAAAGCCTTCATTTGTTAGACGCAATAAATACCTGTTATTAGCCAGTTTACATAACAAACCGTGAGGAAGGAAGTGTGATAAATTACATATAGTTCCGTAATGTATTGTAATGAAATGTGTGTGTCCATGTGCGAGTGATTACTGAAGCGAGAAATTGTTTAATCACTCGACTGTGTAATGTGTACCGATGATTAGTTCCATACAGATATTAAATTGATAGGAAAGTTTTTGATGCGTGTAGTTTTGCCAGTTGCGACAGGCTAAAAGTTAAACCCCACTGATCACATTATCTTAGTTTGACATAAAAAAATATCTTATGCGTCATATTTACATAAATTTTACACATATAACGTATGAGTGATGTCAAATATAGGTCATTTGTTCACTGACACATCAACCGTTCTGGTGGCAATATAATCTTATAGAATATAAATATGGAAAACCCACATGAAAGGTGGTGTCAGAAATCAAATACCGATTTGACATAAAATTGTACTCAAATATTCGTACTTTTGTAAATAATTTAGGAATGTTTATTTTTAAAGATTCCTATTGATGGAAATCATTTTACATTAGGATCAGATATAAAATTCACAAGTTATTTTGGTTAAACAATCACAATATATAAATAGTTATTGAGATCGAAGATTTTTTTTTTGCAAAATCCGTTTTCACAATTACTTTTTTATTCAATACATTATTTCAAAACAACCCCTAACATGTAGTGCAGGGTTCATGAGCCGTAAATTTCGGAATAAATGACCCTTGACGATTTTCGCACATTCAGTAAAATGAAGAAAAACAGAATTCTTTACATAGTGTACACCCACGTGCCAGATGAGATATACTGTTTAGATTATTTTCTAATATATAAATATAGATTCTTACTACCCTATCATTGTTACTATCTCTCTCTGTTCCGGGTAATCTCCGAAACAGTTGGACCGATTCTGACGGGACTTTCACTGCCAGATAGCTGATATTATAAGGTATAACTTAGGTTACTATTGTTTTAGAAAAATAATTAGGGTTCCGCACAAATAATAAAAAACCTTATTTAGTAAGCCACGCGGGCTGAGCCGCGGGCACAGTTAGTTTTCAAATAAAATACACTAAATATTAACATCACGTTAATTTTTATTATAGTTCCAGTCTTTTGTCTCTTGGCTGTTATTAAAAAAACAATTTCTGTAAGTAACACTTGTAGCGATGTAGCGAATACGCTTCATACACTTAGTAAAAAATATATTTTTAATAGTTTGTTTCTTAAAATATTAAGTTTTTAAGTAAATCATTACTAATGACTATATTAAACATTGTATTGTAATAAATACTCTTAGTAATGAAAGTTAATATAATTCCATCCCCTATCGAATGTATGTACGTACGTGTCAAAATACTATACTGTACTGTACTGGAACATATCAGTGATTTGTTAGAGTGATTAATGTTTCAACGTGCGGTTTGTATCAATAATTTGATTTTGTATTCAGTTGTTTTCTATTTCGTTGAACACGACTTTAATATTGTAACAATGCGATGGATTTATTGGTCTGTCTTACTAAATTTATTATTTTATATCGTATCTACATAATATGTTATAATAATAAATTTATTTTCATAAATAAATTGATTAAGATTTTCTTTATTCACAACACAAATCATTACGATTAATATAACTATTATAAAAGTCTTAGCTGTGACAATCGTGATCGTGATTGTTATAGGGTTTGGCGTAGTGGCCAGAATCTCACCTGATGTTAAGTGAGGATGTGGCCCAAGATGATAACACGCTAAACCTAGTGGAAGACTGGCTCTGAAGTGCAGCTGCCGGGACACACCTATCGGTGCTTGGCGACAGATTTTCAACTCGAGGATGGTAGCTAGCCAGGCGGGCATTAGAAAAAGCCCTACCACCGTAATATGGTTTCCTCACGATGTTTTCCTTCACCGAAAGCTCAAGCTCATTGCAGGGATTCGAACTCACGTCAATCGACGCGAAGTCATACATGCTACCACTCAGCCATCATTGCTTCAAAAAGTTCAAGTTTTCATGATTCAAGAAAAACGTTAACGATTCCTCTTCTAAGAGATATCGACTGTAGTTGTTTATACTTAGCAAATAATTATACTAAATACATAAATATCATATACACACACACAACAGTATTAATAAATAGTTAACATAAACCAATATCTAGCGCTCAAAAACCCCGTTCACACTTTACTGACTTATTGAAACCACAATATTACCTATCACAAATTGAATCCAAGTATCCAATACACTAAAAGCTGTTTACCATAGCACGACCAAGTACCACAGCTCGTTTACGCGGAATAAAAGACTTGGAAACAACAAGCACGTCCGACACAGTTGAAATGCTAATGGCAGTATAATTTCACAAATCCTAAAGAAGTTTATCTGTATGTCTGTCTGTACATTTGTACGTAAATACCACATGGTATAGTATTATAGGATTAGTATAGTATAGTATTAGTTATAGAGACAATTATGTTTTACTAGCTGTGACGCACACGTTCACCAGTGTTAAATTGTAAAACTTCATCGCGCCGGGCAAACATCCGTGAAGCCTATTGTTGTTCTCACTTTCAATACTTGCATACAGCTTGCCAGAATGCTTGACGATCATGATTACTGCTCCCCTCCTTAAAGTCGTATCGTGAAGCTAACCACCTATAACCTATAGTCTATAAACTTTCTCAATAAATAAGCCATAAAATACAAAGGTTTTTTTTTTAATAGTGTGGTAGTATTTCTAACATTAGCACGTTAAAGTACATAAACAATCAATCACTTGAGCTTTTTAATATTATAGATAGCCTAAATTATACTTTAGTATATTGTACTTATCCCAAAAATAAAACCGGGATGGCCTAGTTTAACCCCAGTCTAAGTAACGTGAGCTTTGTAGAGAAAATTATTAACATTACTACCTACTAAAAAAAATTTATATATTATAATATAATATAAAAAAAAGAGAGAAAAAGACCAAAAATGCACTAAAACACTTCAGCGTTGTAAATTTTTACTGACTGTTTAAAGAAGTGGCAGCGCCGTGTACTCGAGTATCGCAGCTTATTCACATTTCGATTGATATAAACCCCCTTATATATACTATACTATACTAGCTATTTGCATGGAATAGTTACTTTGGGCAGCATTGTAATTTTTAAGGATACTTATTTCGCCAATAATACTCATACAAACTGTCAAGTGGCTAAATACAAAGTTTCATGGTTTTATCTTCGACAATGACAAATTTCCATAGAAACTTTCATCCCCTATTTCAAACCCTTTCAAAGCCTTTTTTTCGGGATAAAAGGTAGCCCATGTCCTTTACAAAGATCTAGTCTATCTCTGTACCAAATTTCATCAAAGTCGGTAGAGTGGCTTAGGCGTGAAAGCGTGACAGACAGACAGAGTTACTTTCGCATTTATAATATTAAGTAGGGATATATTAGTAGGGATTATTGAACAGTTTTAAAACATGCCTGAGTGAGCTTTGCTTTGTTGAGCATTTCTTTATTCGGCTTACATTCTCTAAATGTGCATCTTCCCTTTTTATGCTTTTTTATTATACTGCTATTTATTCAATTATTAAAGTAACCATATTTATTAAAGAAAATAAATTTATTTAGTTTTTTCTTAATTAAAAACATTTGCAAGTAAATCCTTGTGAAACACGTTGTCATAGTTTTAATTTAGATTCGGTTCACTCGTCATTTAGTATTCAAAGCGCGAATTCTTAAAGTGAAGCGAAACAACGACTTTCAATATAGTGAAGTAGAATCGTATTAACTGATTTACTTCCCTCGGTAGTCAATTGCATCCAATTGATTATAGTCGAAATTAAATTGAAAAAATGTAGTAAATACTCAAAAGTACTTTACATATACATCAAAAGTACTTTACATAAACATTACAATTTGAAATCATTAAAAGATAGCACTCGTATCACACAAATAATAATAAAATATTAAATTTGAGGTAATACTTATTTTGGCGCAGTTAGCAAAGTTGCGCGCGCATTTTGTGACGTGCGACAGGACGGATTTAGCCATCAATGATAATAATATCAACTCAATAACCCTGTTTTAATGAGTAAAATTTATTTTGATTATAATTAAATGTATTATTGGATTCATACAAAAATACTAGTGACTTCCGTTATCAGTCAGTGTATCCGGTCTGAATTATAATAATATTGTAAAGTGGAAGTTGTTTCGGGACGCCATCTGTGCATAGTTTTGATAAACAGGAATTGTAATATATAGCATTGCTGAATGATTCGAAGAAGCATATCGTACAATGAATAATAGTGTAAAGGTGTTACGATCTTTCTCTAATATCAAACCTGGCGACATCACGCTTTCTTACAGTATAAACCTTTAAATTAAATGTTTAATTAAAATCATTGTATAAACAAACATTCTTACTTTGATTTTAATCATCATGTTGTTGGCATACAGAATAAAATTTTCGAGTTATGTATTTTTAATTCTTAAAGCAAAACAATGTAACACATTTTTATTTTTATAGCAACTAACCAATCATATTGTATATACTTAGTTCGATACACATTTTGAATGCAAATTTATAACGAGACGACAGACTGTTATTTGCATCCAAAGTTAAATAGCTTTTGCGAGTGTTTCTCGGCAAAAACCAGAAGAAGTTTGGTCCCATATCGGATCAGCAAACTCTGAGTACGTGTGTTTGTATATCATATGAATTGTTTGGACATAAACCTAGTGTTTTTTATAGGACTAAAAAAAGATTCATTAGTTCTTAGTTATAATATTCTTAATGATATGTAAAGTTAGAGAAATGTATACAATGATTTACCTTTTAAAATATTCATTAATCAAAGATAGAAATACCAAACTTTTACCTAAGATGCAATTAAAATATTGTTTGACGAAAAAATAATTATTCGAAAAGGTTATTCCATCGACATGGTTCCGAAATCTGTTGGTCCTACCCTCGGCAACACTTAATTAAATTTATCAATTTAGATTTATTAGTAATAATATCTACTAACAGACAAGGAAAACATAATGACGGCCTGATCATTGGAGATATAACTTGGTAAGAAACATTACATGATGATCAAATAAAGTTCTATGGATTTCTGAGGTTAGGAAATAGAAATCGAAAAACCTTTACCAAGCATATTTGTAGACTTGTTATACTATTTGTCTAGTAAAAAAAGAGGCAAATAAATTATGTAAGTCCCTAGATCTCTTCAAACTAATTAACTCAACAGCGTACCTATTAACCACGGTGTGACCTATATTTAACCGCATCCACTGCAGGTTGTAAGATTTATAGTGATAGGGATGACATCATCCCTTTATGACAGTAATAGATTAGTAATGGATAGTTTATTGCTGAAAGGCTATCGGAGTAAAAACACTACTTACTTTTATGTCGCTGCGAAGGTGCAGTTTATAATGCTTTGTTATCGGTTTTATAAAACTTTATAGCTTAAAGATAGAATATAGGAAAAAAATATGGCTTGCTCTTCTTTGTGTAGATACTTTTTAGAATCATAAATGTTCATGCGATAATAAGTAGTACACTGTACAGTACAGTACAGAACGGTACATTACAGAACAGTGCAGTACAGTACAGAACAGTACAATATCGTACAGTACAGTACGGTATAGTACAGTACAGTACTCTCCAGACAAAACTTATTTAAAATTATATTTTCTCTGACTTTAACCAATATATAAAAATACGTAATTCTGATTTTCAAAAATCATTATAAATTGCTAAATAAATTTAAGAAATAAATGAGCCTAAATTTTAATATCTATCAATTATGAAGATGTACATTTATTATAAAGTATATGATATAACATCTTTTTAGTTAGATGTTTGTAAAAAAAAATCCACTGAAGAACTGCGTTTATGATTTTTTTATAAAAGGCTAAATTATTTCATTCCTCAATTGTGTTAAACTATAAGAATTGCCAATAAAACTTTTGAGAATCGTAAAAAATGTATATCAAAAAATTTGAAATTTAATCTGCTGAAGTTTATATGTCATCAGCCTTAATTGAAATAGGCTAAAAGAATTGTCAATAACACGAGTATATATAAACTACGAGACGAAATTCATTACTGCGCGATAAACGCAAGTGAAGCCGCGGGGCATCGCTAATAGTATAACATAACAATTGAATTTTTGAATAGAATGAAAGATATGGAGCAAAGATTTTCATTAAAAATTAAAATGACCGTGAACATTGTAACGGACACCGTAATTTGTATGCCGTTTGATGGCTTTGATCAATTAGACAGCTGACAACAAACCAAATTATGGCGATATTGAATCAACACAAACTGCTCGTCTTTGATAAGGTAATTTTAAAACGTAATTATTATTTCGTCACGAACCCTAAGCCTTTGTTAGAACTCAGTAGTAAATTGTTAATTTTTAAATATTTACTTTCAAAAATATGTTTCGCAATTGATCGATTTGGTCAACGATGAGAAAATTGCTTAGGTACATGCTGTTTATTATAAGTTACTCTCACTTTTGTTTTTGTTTTATTAGAACCATATATAAAAATAGATGTATACATTATTTATTCATAATAGGTTTAGCGATTGATCACAATCTCATCTAATATTACGTGACGATGTGGCGAAAGTAGAGATAAGCCTAGTGAGAGGACTGGCTCTCAAATGACAGCGTAACACACCTACAAGTGTTTGGCGACAGATTTTCAACTTAAGGGTGGTGCTAGCAATGTGGGCTTTAGAAAATGCCCTACCACCATGCTTCATGATGTTTTCCTTCATCGAAAGCTGAGGCTCATTGTAGGGAAATTGTAGGCAAACCTATGTCGATTAAAACAATATCCTTACATACTACCACTGACCTATGAGTGCTTCAAGGATGATAACAAGTCCAAAAGAGAACGTTTAAAAACGTTTAAAATTATAAATTATTTTACTAAACACCGTGAGAGTTTCCACCCTTATGTGGTGGACATAAGATGGTGGACATCCCCCAATTCGCACGAAGTGTTTTGCTTCGTCATTCATTATGCAAAAGGCTAAGGAGTGGAACTCTCTGCCAGCGTCTGGTCTTCCCGCCCACCTACAACTTAGGAGTCTTCAAGCGAAAAGTGGACAGGCATTTAATAGGTAAACGCAATCCATTTTCGGCCTCGTCTGTACTTACCATCAGGTGAAGTGGAGGCCAAACTCATTCCTATAATTCATATTTAAAAAATGCAAAAGGAATTCTGAAAACTTTGCTAACAATTAGCAACTAACAAATTAGCTTGAAGTCTGTCTGATCTTATGTGATCATTGCAACCTATAAACCTTAAATATGAGGCCAGTCATAATACGTTGCTACTTCTGAGTATTGAGATGGAATACCTTGTCCGATAGAGCGTGTTTTTTTCCGATTGAGTATACTGTTTTTCGACCAGACTATTCTATTAGCCTAAAGGGCCCTGAAGCGTGAGAAGGCTTATACAGCATCACCGGGCTTAAGAGTGAGCGCTGAAGGCACGCAGCTGCGAAAACAGGGCAACAAGCTCAAGGGTGCCAAACTGGTCGAACGTCGCCTTTGCTGTTGCCGTACATGCAAATATGTCACCATCTGACTAATTCCCTATCCGGCAGTCGACCTAACAATACATATATACATGTTTCTGCTTTCTGGGAGGAAAGAATATAAATGAATTTGTTATACTGTATGAATCAAAATACCACAAAGAGTAAAGACGTAAGTTAATTGGCGAAGGCGCGTTAAGTGACGCGATATTAAACATTGCGAAATTGTTTGGACATAAAGCGAAACTCTCGCAGACGCTTCCACGTCCTAATTACAGCAAATGACAAAGTACAGACAGACAAACCTACGCCAAAGAAGCCAAAATTTATATCGAGCTAAATATAATTTATTACGAAGTGTATTCTCCTGATACTTTGTATTGAATAATTGGAGCGAAAATGCTATTGTCTGGGAAAATTGAGTTTTAGGCTACAATAATGAAAGAGTAAGTTAAGAGAAAGAAAGAGTAAGTTAAATTATGGAATAATACATATTATGCATTTATTCATCACTACACAACATGAATAATACTATAATTCAATCAAACATGGTTTTCAGAAGAGCCGTTTTAATAAAATTATCAACTTCATGATTTTCTCCTTGATATCATGATTCAAATGTAAACTGGATAATTTTTATATCAAATATCTTATTTTTTTATTTATAGTGATATTTTAGTCAAGTAAAACTAAATTATTTTTCTATAATATTTTTGCTTAGCGTAGGATTGTAATTTGTAATTAAAGTTACGATGTTTTTATGTTGGGTGTCGATACAGCACAATAAAACGATGTTATTTTTATGGTTAGATAAATAAAACAAGAAAAACAAAATCCGTGATAGTTGCTTAGACATAATCATTTTTAAATTTTGTTATAGCAAAATCTACTTGTTTGTGATGACAAGTCTAAAAAAATTCTTCGATGTTTTAGATAAAAATACTTACACGAATTAATGAGAATAACTTTCTTAATAATGTTTTTTGTAGGTTTCTGTAAAATGGTATTATTTATTCATACTGGTAGAATATGTGGAAACTGCGATTATTATGGTAACATCACCGCCACGCCTATTTCTGACACTAAACAATGCAGTAGTCTTCGCCTGTGCTCCAGTCCGAAAGGTGCGGTTAGCTCGACGTACTCACATACGAGGTTTTCAACTCATTTAAACTCTAATCTAATCTCAGTCTTATTTGATATTAGTTATATAAAATATAGGGTGCTGTAATCATTAATACCAGTAATTAGGTGGATATCCTGCTGGTTTTGTTCCTTTATAGACTTTTTTAAACAAATATATTTTTAACTCATTCCAATTTTTAAAATATAATATAGCAAGACAACCTGGGCCTAGTATTTCCGGATGTCGTGAAATACGTCTCCCGCCTCGTTACTGCCAATACGCGATGCAGGTTGTATATAGTTATTATTTGAATCTGGTGTTATACGCGTGTTATTGTTGTTCTTTTCTTGATTTTGATAGAGAAAATAGGAAGAGTTTTAGCTGTCGCGTCGTTTGTACGATTTTATAAATATCTGTCGTTGTTTTCCAATTATTTCACAATTAATCGTTACTTTTGAATGTGTAACACAGTGCTCTGTTTCAATAAACTTATATCTTTACCTGTCGAGAAAATTATTTATTTGACTGAGCTAGCTTGAAGAAAATATTCATTACATTAACTAAGAAAAAAATGGATACATCCTCTAGTATAATACAATATGCAGTCGATCGACCAGGAGGTACAATTACTTTCATGCCAAGATTCTATATACTTAGGATACTGTCAATCAGCCAATTATTATCCTATCACGCCAGATTCCTCTGATATAAATAAATTCGTTGCCTTTTCTTTTCTAAAAGATTGTAGCTTCTCAATTCTTAAAACAATAGAAGACAAATACCTCTGTGTCTAATATGCATGAGTTGGCAGAAACCCTCAATATTATAAAACGTCCTTACGCGTCTGCGCAGACACAAAGCATAAGAAACGTTTGGACGGCCGCTGCACAATTGTAAAACGAATGTAATTAAATTTTGGACGAGATTTGTCGCGTTCGAGTTGTCCTTGCGAATCGCGGCACATTGTTCTAAAATCTATCCACTACCTATCATCACGCTATGCTACAAGCAACACAACTTTTTTTTTCTTACAAACTTCTTTCGTTCATTAAGCCCTTCATGCACTCACGTTTGTTCAGATTGCTTGTCACTTTCCCTAGGATAAAGATCTATTTGATCCATGGGTATATATCAAGCTCTATCATCCCCGTTGTTTTTATACCCACAAAATGTATATCTTTATTGGTTTGGCGTAGTGGCCACAATCTCACCTGATGTGAAGTGACGATGTGGCTAGTGTAAGATGATAAAACGCTAAACCTAGTGGAAGACTGGCTCTCAAAGGCAGCTGCCGGAACACACCTATTGGTGCTTGGCGACAGATTTTCAACTTGGTAGCTAGCCAGGCGAGCATTAGAAAAAGCCCTACCACCATGCTATGGTTTCCTCACGATGTTTTCCTTCACCGAAAGCTCAGGCTCATTGCAGGGATTCGAAGTCACCTCAATCGACGCGAAGTCGCACACACTACCACTGAGCCATCATTGCTTCATCATATATTCACTTTCCTAATAAAGTGCTTACTTAATCTAATAGTGATACATAAATGTCACTATATAAGTTTTAGCTAACTTCTTAATGTGTTATTTATTGTTATAATTAAAATAATATTATAATGATTCCAATACATCTCTTTAGTGTTTTAAGTGTCTAGTTTAAGTCAAGGAATCTGCATTAACTCAGCTAATGAGCATGCTTAATTTGGTCTGCTTTGCTCAAATGGTGTCGACGCCGCATACCGCCACAACTCCAGAATGTATGCATGTCATTAGGAGTTTCAGTAAATAAATTCTTTGAATCATTGCACTAATGGTATCAAAAGATTTATATGCTTTCAGGCGACAATTATCTGAGAGAAACATTAATATTAAGGTGTATGTTAATGCTGCAGAAATTTATAGAGTATATTATTATGAATTTATTTATTAATTTGCTTTATAGCAACATATCACATTTTTTTTTTTGTATTGTAAAATAGCAAAATTATTACTTATTACACTGTACCTGATGATAAGCACAGTACAATCCAAAAATAACATCGACCACCGAGAAATACACAATTAATCGCCAAACGTCGCCGTCTTGTCCGAGTGTATAAGCATATTTTCACGTTCCCGCGTTACGTTATAGGAAGGAGGTAACATAAGGAAATGGTTCCACAATTTTGCCGTAATGCAAAATTATAAAATTGCCATCTTTTTGAGTACTACATATGCATACACTTAAAAGGAAGCTTTCTTAAAACTGTGCCTTTGGATCCCATTTATGAGTAATCAGAAAAGTTTTGGGTCATTAGTTATGTTTAAATTCAGTTCATAAATCAGTTAAAGTGTCAACTCTATTATAAAAGTTTAAATAGTGTGAAGGAAAAATGTATTATCAAAATTTTAAATAAAAGAACGAATAACAGATTTCATAAAAGTATTCATTTAAATTAAAAATTAAAATCATCAAAGAAGAAATCTTTAAATAATACTATTATTTATAATAGTGATGAAAACCCAGTATCATAATTATAAAGGTATCCAATTATTTATTTGGAAAAATAACAACCTAATTTCACAAACGTAATAAAGTACTACAACTTCCGGGAATCGTTAGTGATCAAAATGGTTGACAACATCGTGTGGAATGTTAACATTGCTTTTTCTCTAAGGAAACTTTTATTTTTATTACATCAAAGTCTCTCATAACGAGATATAGCCAATGATTTTTTGTTATACGGAACTGAACAAAGAAAATTTATACACTTCACTAAAATCGGAAAAATAGTTATAAAACAAAGAACGATAAATCTAGGATTCCCCTTCCAGAACGCCCATAGCATTGATTTACCTAACCCTACTATTTCTCCCTTGATGGATGCATCCGAATCCAAAACAAATAGAACGGACCCCGGCTTAAACAAATAATATGAACAAGAAAGTCTAATTCATTGTACGCGAGAAACAATAAAAGCAGAAATAAGATTACCGATAAATCTAAAAGGGAATTTTTCTACACGGGAGAGGCTTATCTACTTTACGTCGTTTTGGGAATAAATACCGTGAGTCTTACTGCAATGAAGACGCTGCCGAACTTAAGTCTGCTATTGTCTGTCGGGATAAAAAAGGTACATGGGAGAAAGTGCTGTTTGTCCAAACTCTTCGGTAATCTCTTTATTTACTACCGTAGCTTGTACTGGCCCTATTATTTTATTTAGGGTATTAATATCACTGAATATCAAAGAGTTGTAGTTTATTGGATTATGTTCAAAAATAAATTCAAAGTTAGTGGGTTCTAGCTCTAAATATTATCTTAAAAGCTATTGATATAATAAAACATGCTTTTAAGAGTGTTCTTACATAATATATGTCGAAATATTGTAATTGGATAATTTATACTAATACCGGATTTGTTAGTAATAATGTAACTCCGAGATGTTATATATTTGTTCAAAGTTTAAAAACAAAAATAAACGTATTTTTTATTATTGCTGTCTCATTTTTGCAGTACCTCTTCAGCTACTGGCAATTATTAATTGGCTTCTTATATGATTCATGATATGATTTTCTTGGGGCTCGCCAATTAGGGATCACATTTCATAATATATAGTTTTCCTTTACTTACTAATGTACTTCGTAATATGGCTCATGAACGTAGTAACTACTTAAATTAAAAAAAGAAATATTTGATGAATTTCTGAAAATTTTCGTGTCTTAAAGCAAGATACTAGGCTCAACGCGATAACAACATAGTGATAAGTATAAACAACTAGCTGCGCTCGTGCGACTTCGTCTACGTGGACTTCAGAATTGGGGTTTTACCGGGATAAAAGCTATCCTAGTTCCAAATTTCATCCTAATCTGTTTAGCGGTTTTTGCATTATTGAGTAACAAACAAACAATCTCTGGCGTTTATAATATTAGTAAGGATAACTCAGTAAACCAGAAAAACAACAAATAATTTTGGTTCTTAATATAAAACAATTAAATATTGCCTTACAAACGGCAACATGCGAATAACATACGAAAAAAACATTGACATATCTTGTAAACGCGTCTCAATGAAATACGGTTGCCTAATGAGATTAACAAGTGTGCCAGAACATTGATAAATTATTTTGTACACAAAAAGAACAGATGGATTTTCGTTTTACAACATTCCAATAATAATTATTCTGAGGTAAAAAATCTCATAAGTGATACGCTTTTTTTCAATATTAACATTTAATGTTGTAGCTATTCATTTTTATTCTGCATAAATGTATGTGTTTGATGTAAGTGTATATAAATATATGCGAATGAGATTGCATATAAGTTGTTGTTATTGTATTATTAAAATACATTTCCACATATATCCTAAATCTGAAACTAATGGTTGAGCCGGTTTAATCGCCTAGAGCTAGGAATAATGGCCGCGACAAATTTTCCATACCGTTGAGCATTTTCCTATGAATGCACCTACACAATCGTCGGTATTGCCAATGAAATTGTACGCTATTAAGTGACGTTCTAAATATAGGGTTCGACGCGATGACGTGGAGATAGCCCGTCGCTCTCAACCCTTTGCACGGATCATACGGTACACAAACATATTATACAATTTACCTTCAACATTATTTGAAGTCGTTTATAGTCTATTATTGGTTTGGTTTTTGTCAACGTTAAGACATTTTGAAATTGAAAATATTATAGTCAACTGATGAAGTGTAACTGTTATACATCTGCATTTTGATGATTGATTCATAATGGTAATTGCTACGTGCGGTTTGGAAGACATGTCCGCGGAAAGAAACGTCGTGTTACATCAATATGTTGACGTTAATAACACGCAACCGTAGAGAGGTAAAAACAGCTTATTACGGACAGTTTAATTCAGACATATGACATAATAAGCTCTGATATTTTCTTGCAAGAATAACAATATATTTTTATTTTACTTCCATTAAATCATTTGATAGCTAGTCGTAACAATGTAGGTAGGTACTTTAAGACGTATTATATACAAATATTCTCAACTAATTGGTTATAATTATTTTCAGTTATCTATATCATTTATCTAGTATCACAGTTTTGTATATTAGAAATAATTAACAAAATAAGATACTCTTCTAACAAATATCCAATTTCATATTATACTATTATGAAATAGTTATTATTGCGAAAAATATCACATTACAATGATTATTTTGTAGTAATATTATATATTACAAACTTCTTTCACTACCTTCCTTAACATTAATTGTCGTCTTAAACCGTACAAGAAAATATAAATGTGTCATAAAATCCGACAATACGGTTTCGTCACGCTCGTCAACCATAACTTCCCGACTTATCACATTTCCTTTAATTAAAAACAAGCGTAGAACGTACGGCCGGTCCACCAAACGTGGTTTCAATCAAGCCCACATCTTTACGACTGCTGTGTGCTCTCATAAAGCATAGCTTTCTGTAGTGCCGACTACGTACTGATTGATAACACGTGTCGGTTTGCCGTTCGATTTAGAACAAATCTTCTTGTATCATAATAATATTATTGCTGAAATACAATATTGTACAACAAATTTATCTAACTATTATAACTAACGTATAAATCAATCTAATGTAGATTTTTTTTCTATTGACGTCTTGTTACGTTAAGAATGTTAGTAAATAGATCAGATTTTGTAGATAAATTTCTTATTATTTCAAGTGGTAACAAATTTTTTGATTTGTTAGTAGTATGCTTTGTAAGTATTTGTACATTTATAATTCTCATCTTAATTTTACATACACTCTATCAGATTTAATTGAAATCCCAATAAAAATGTTATTTTATGGCTTTTTAAATCGGCAATAGTGTTAACTTCTTTGTTTACGCATAAAATCTTAAACTGAAAAAAAAAAAACAAATCACGTTAATTTTACAAAATAAAATTCATTTATAGATTAAACATAAACCAGAAAGAATACATACAGTAATATTACAGCTCATATAACGGGTAACCCGAGAATATTTTTATTTCCAAAAGATTTTACCACTTCCCATATTTCTGAGTGAAGTTATTCATTGTTTGCCCACCAACTGTTGTCGCCACTTCCATGCCATTAGCGAAAGTAAATCCAGTTATCTCCGCATTTTTACCCAAAAGGGTTAAAAGCACCGTGTGATATTACATAAGATATATTATCACTTACGTTTTTATTTGAATACTAGATTGAGATGTACAACTCATACATATTATATTATAAACACCAAAGTACTGATTTACTTTATACATAAACATATTAACATAATATAGAAAGTGATTTTAGAAGAAAAAAGTCAATCACAGAAAGTATGTATCTAATTCAAATAATAAAGAAATTAAGCTTTATGATCCATGGACAAGCATCTTTAATACTTAAAAGTACACAATAAAAGTACGTAAAATATACTATAGCATTTTCTATCAATCTTAGTTTTTACAAAAAACGCCGAAGTTATATATATTATTTTCACTGAGGTCGATTTGATTTTAGTTTTTGGTTGTTAGTAAGTGGTTGAGATTAAGGTCATTTATATTAATATTTTATTCAAAGATCAGCTCATAATCACCAAAAAGAAATCGATAAAACAAAAATAATACATCGTAGGCGTAAGTAAACACTTGGTATGAGAATTTCACTAGAGAATTGAGAGCCAGTCCCCTCCTAGGCTTAAACCAAGGCCATTTTTGGTTATATTCACTCACTTCACATTAGGTGTGCTTGTGATTGAACCTAACAATGTAATAAATGGTATTAAAATGTTTTTATACTTAATATCACTTTTATACATAATATCATAAGCATAGACTTAATAATAAAATAGTATAATAATGAATCCATAAAAGAACAAAGCAAATGCGAAAATAAATAATATACATAGAAAAGCTTATCCAAATACATTTTTCTTTATAGAATGAAACAACATTAAACCTTTACGTCACGAAGGCAGGTGAAACGTTCAGCCCGAGACGTACGAAAGCTTTCCAAATATTTACAAGTGCCTCAAGTGGCTTAAAACAAATTCTCCAATAATCTTGCCTTGACTTTGCTATTGTTTACATTGAATTCGCTACTACCTCCCCTTAGATTGTATTTTTGTGGAACGCCACTTAAATCGTATTTGATTTCGCCAAACATAAAGCGTTTGTCAACATTTAATAAACTTGTATCGGGTTACAAAATTCTTTTACACACTGCTACTTTGATTTTAACATGGTCAATACACAAATTTATACAAATAAGATAATGGAATATTTTGTTACGATAAATATTTATGTAATCCTTAGAGAGTGTATCTCATATTTTAGACAACTTTCTCTGCATCTTTGCTAAATAATAAAGGAAGAAACATCATAATATGCTAGTTTTTGCAGTGGCATATGACAGGTAGACATGATAACAGTGTTTTACGATATATCTTCAAACATCATCAAAAATATATCGAATAATCTGGTTACACCATTAAAACTAAAAGGTCGACGCTACTAACAATTTTATTTCTTAAAAGGACAATTATCCTTGTATACGACTAGTACATTTAAAGGCGTACTTTGATCTGAGTAACAAAAAATACTGAGATTTATATGAATTGAAGAATGATACACTTTGAAACTTCTTAAGCGTAAAAGATGTTATTATTCTGTATTTTATAAAAACCATACCATAGAATATAGTCACAAATGTTTCTATTCACAAAATAATTTTATTGAAACAACAATATATCGGATATAATATGAAAAAGACTTCCCCTTCGATATCTTTTACAGACCATAAATTTACATATGAGACAAATATCCTTAAATTTTTTGTATGACCCTCGTGATGATTTTGACAGTGTGCGTTGAATGTTTACATCGTCGCCAGAAACTCATTAGTCGACACTTAGGCGCGGGCGCATCTGGCGAACGCGTACAAATATGTCAGGATTTGTTTGTTTTTACATTTTAAACGTTTGATCTTAAAGAAGAAAGAAGGTTTCAAATAGTCCGGCAGTTTTCTCGTCGAATCTAATAATTGCTGAATCAAAAAAATATAATTTATTCAAAAATGTTTGTAATTATTACTGATTACAGGCTCCAGCTAGTAAATTTAACAAGTCTCATATTTATAATTATTAGTTTGCAAAATAAATTCTGCGATTTTCATCTTTAGCATTTATCTCTTTAGTTTAAAATTTTAATTATAAGAAGTTTAATATTCTACATAATTTGTAGTAAAATATTTAATTTAAATTCTTTACGTGAATGTGGTTTGTTCCATGGCCAAAAATCTTCCTTAAGCTTGGTTTTGAAAGAAAATGGATTTTCTTATCGGACAAACGTAAAATATTAATGGAGCGTCACGACGTTGCTGTGGCTCGCTGCAAATTTTTGAGCGAAGCCAAAAAGATATCAGATTGGTCAAATGTTATTTTCACTGACGAGACTTGTTTAAAGGCAAACTATACAGTATCTAAGAACTGGACTGACGACACCGCCGCTTCCACTAGTTCAGTGCCAATGGGAAAAGGTGAACGCCTTATCATATGCCATGCAGGGTCTACGGAAAGATTCGTGTCAGATGCTTTACTGGCCTTTAAATCCAAGAAAATAGTGGACTACCACGAAGAAATGAACACGGAGATTTACGAAGGATGGTTTAAAGAAATGGTGCAATCTCTGAAAGAACCGTCGATAATTATTATGGACAACACTACATATCACTCCATACAAATTGATAATATGCCGACGCAGACCAATAAAAAATAAGAGATAATTGACTGGCTCCAACGTCATGGCGAAAATGTGGATAATACTTTATTAAATGGACAATTAGTGAATATCTTAAAATCAAAAAAAACCTTCCTGAAAGATATATTACTGACGAAATAGCTGCCGAATGTGGTCATTGGGTTCTTCAACTTCCGCCGTATCATTTCCAGTACAATGCTATAGAACTAATATGGGCACAAATCAAAGGACACACCGCTCGAAACAATACCCATCCCCCTTTTACGGCAAACAAGATGTTAGATTTATTAAAAAATGCATGTGCGAAAGTAACCGCCGAACACTGGGAAAAAATTGTGGGAAGAACCCAAAACATTATAGCGTCGGATTGGGAAATTCATGTGGCATTCGATAATATAGATGTACAGGAACTTATAATAAATGTTGGGAAAAGCTCATCGAGTGACAGTGACGATTCATCAGATTTTGAATAAAATAAATAAATAAAGAATCAACATAATATAATTACATCTTGTAATGAAATGTAATATTAGTAAATAAATTTGTACAAAATTATCAGGCAATAGATTAGTTTCTTACACTTTGTAAAAAGATATCGGGTCTGTTATCGTGTTACGTTTAACGATAGCTCCATCCCTATCAGTTTCTCCGACTCTGCTATGAACTTGTACGTGCGTAAGCGTCATATTTTTATTAAATAATGTATACATAATGTAAAAAAGACGCTCGTTCAACTTTCCACAGGAGCTGTCATCGAGAAAATAAAGAAATGGAAACAGTATATTATTCATCTATTGCAAGAGGAAGTAGCAAAGAAATTTTGGATAATGATTTTTTAGCTGTAAATTTTTCGGACCCCTTTACAAGGAAGAACGTTGATAATAATAATACTATACAATTATGAAGTATTTTTATGTAGGCTTATCCCGGATGTAAATTATTACGAATTTAGCTTGACTGTTATTGTTACATAAATATATTTTCTGTAAGCGGCTTTATGTGAGGCTAGATGACTGCTAACCGTGAGTATCACGCTGCGTCTCAGTAAACCGAGATATTCACAAAACACATAACAGGTTTAAATCGTCGATGTTGAATTTCAGAACACCTAGTAATAAATATAGTTCTATCCTACAAATTAAGCCTATTGCTTATACACCGAGATAACTTATTAATAAAAGGCTTTATCAAGATCCTGTACCTAACCCTTCAACCGCTGAATACAATACCAAATCTTAATTGTTGAAGAATAAAATTCCTTTACATACAAGTGATATGAGTAATATAGTATTTCTTAAACACGAGCGCTATTAAAATCACAGCACATCTAACAAATGATAAAGAATGAGCCGACACTAGACGCACAGCGAGAAGTATCATACGTAATAAATAATTCCCTCGCTTTGGAACAAATGAGGTCATGTGTTTCGCCTTTACGTTTTTTCATCGGCTTCCCGCGGGATCGTGTGTCTTCTATATCCGTTTCAACGTATCGAACAATTTGCTCCTTTAAATTTAGAATATGTTCGCTGTTTAGTCTGTAGCGCCTTGGGGATCATTAAATTCGGGCTCTACGGGCAGATGTCAACTACTGCACATCTGGAATCTTTTAGCTTGTCTTTTTTGCTTGATTATAGTTTTTATATAGTATAATATATATAAGATAATAAATATTATAAAAGCAGTATATAAGCTAATAAATTCCTATGCAGATATAATATATTATATATATATTAAGTATTGAGTTTTTCAGATCTGTAATATAGGTTAGTTATGTAGTGGCCCATCTACTGATGGGCAGTAATGTAGGACGATCCCTTACAAGGTGGCTGGTAATAGATCAGAATCAAAATCGATTGACAGGCGATCTTCTAGCATATGCGTTGCATTGCTGTGATGAAGCGATTGACAAGATTGCCAAGGCCTTGGCGATTAGTCTCGATATAGCTAAAGCTTTTGGTATAATCTGGTACCGTGTACTTCCCGACAACTTGTACATGTGGACCTCTGGCTTTCTACTTGCGCAATTGTCGATGGATGTGATTCGCAGCTTATGTCAGTAAATGCTGGAGTTCCGCAAGCCTCTGTAATTTCGTCTCCTCTATTTCTTTGGAATGTTAATGATATGTTACCTTTAATCATACCACCCTATTACAGAAAGCCCGATTGCAGTCGAGGAAAAACAGAAAAGAGACGGAAAGAACTTTCCTTCGGGAGACGAGAGGCCTTCAAACATAACGTGAAGTGACATTTGAGCAGGCCGGCATGACAGAGACGACTGGCGAGGATTATAGATTCATTGCTGGTTACCGATGTTGTTGAATTGCACTGTGCTTATCATCAGGTGCAGTGCGATCAGATGTGGATCAGTGCATGTAGGTGTATGCACTTTATTGTGCTATGATAACAAAAAAACTGGATTCAGTAGACCAAAGATGCTGTCTATTTCAAGAGAATATCTATTGGCAAACCTTGAGGATTATACTGTATACTGATCATCATAATGAAGTTGTGTACTATGCAGTTAGACCAAGTAAAATAAATAATAGTAAACTGGTTAAAATATCACATGTTTTAATAACAGCATCACATTTTGATGAAATGGGTCACGGACTTTTCAGTTAAATCAGACGTTAATAATAGTGAATGAGTATAGTCTTAACTCATACACGGAACAACAAACCGTAATCTTCAAAACAATTCCTGAAGAGAGTTTAACATGTTTTCTTCAAAGAAACCATTCATAACTAATCCTTCTGTACTTCGACCTATTTAATTCGCGTTAAAAGCAAATAAGAGTTTGACCTCAAAACCACATTTAGAGTTAGCGTTGCAGTATCGTGTACAGTCGGATACATTGAAAATTTCATGGAGTGTGATATATTTGGACTAATTCTGAACTCTAATGCACAAGTATACCATCGAAAATAATCCAATATTTATTTTTCTCCAGGAATAATTGGAATAGTGGTTGACTGTACATATGAAACAATCAAACTTAACCTTGGGAACGTTTTACGAGTCGCTTTCAGTCCGCTCCGGTGTAATAAACATGTCGGCAACAAGTGTTAGTAGACTTGTGGTCTACGCACATTATTAGCTATGTTTGTCCAGATTTATGAAACTAAGAATTTATTGGATATTAAATTACAATAATTGTTATAGATAATTATGGTTGGCTGTAATATTATTTTTGAAAAAATACGTTAAAATAAAAAAGCATTCTTAGTAACTAGACAAATCTTTTGCTATATATATCTTGCCAATAACCTTTGGCTTTTGGGGAATTGGCGATAACCGGAATATTTAATTGCTTTACAGATTCGCACTCTGGAATATTTTGAAAGTAAAGCGATTATTAAGAGAATTCTTATGACTAAGAGATATTAAATTTTAATCCTGTTGTAGCGACTGGGTTCAGCTTTGCTGAATCATGACATGTAAATTAGTCAAAAACTGTTCAATATTAAATATGTATAAGTAAATAAATGATTTCGGCTATCTAGGGTCTGGACGTGAGCGAAACAACACATGCAAAATAAGATATGCTACTGTCTTTATAAGTATTGTGGATGTTATATGTACATACAATATTTGAAAGCTATGCACCAACCACATAGTTTTACAAATGTGTACATACATAAAATTTTATTACACTAGAGCACTAACAATAAGCGAGGAATGGGGCGCCGCGCCGCGCCACTCCGTAAACTAAAGCATCTCTCACACAAAGCGACATAAATGTGTTCGCGTATAAATAAAATCAATCGCGCGTCGTGACTTTGAAAATACATATTTTTGGTTCGTTATAAGCAACGAAGACATTTTTATTGCATATATTAATGATGTTTGTTTTGTTTGAAACGTTTTCGTAATCACTGGGTTATGATACCGGCTTTGTTTATGAGAAGATATTTTTCTCGAATGTTCTGTATTTCTACAGCTACTGCCTACTAAACCGGGGTTTGAGATTTAAGACGTCTTTTCATACCAACAGCTATTATGGACCTCCAATCAGTCAGTTGTTATAGATTTATACGTACTTGTAAAATGTCATTTTTCATTTTGCTAATTTTTTTTAAAATGACCTTGGGAAAATAATACACTAAAACTTTTTAACATTAGCTTGTTCATTTTGATAAATACAAATAATATGCTTTGACACCTTTGTTTGTAAACATAATTCGTGCACTATGAGTTATAAGGAGAATTAAGCTATGATTTATTTTTCTGTGTTTATATCGCAAACAACGATAAATCATCGAGACTTTTATTATGACTCCAAAGCAGGTCAAGATGATTTGAAAAAAGAAGCGTTATTTTTTCAAATACAAAAACAACAACGTAATGCTTCAATATATCGTTTTTTTTATTCATAGCACCATAACTCATATTCATCAATTCGTCAGTACCACACATTGAAGCAGAGGTTCTCAAATTATGAACTGCGAGCATATTACACAAATGGGTGCCACGACAACCTTCCTAAATTTGCACGAAATCAGCGAATACTGCAGTTTAAAACAGAAGTGAAACTAGCCAAAAAAGGAATGATGCACATGTATAAAAAAAATTATACCATTGGCAAGACTTCTTTAAAAAAGATTTGTTCTTTTGACTTTTAATTATATCTAACAGCCTGTGCTTTCAATGTACGCTTAAATTTAAAAAAAAAACATACACACTAAAGCACATATTTTAGAAAAAGGCACATGAAGCCGGACAGAACATGAAATGTCCCTAACAATTTTAGTATTAGTATTCAATTTTGTCAATTTTGACAAGAAAGGTCATGCAATGTCAGAATCCCGTATGTCAGTCTGTTTTATTTATGTATTATCAGTTTTAATATTATAAATAAAAAATGCCGTCAGTAAAAGTTCTTTCTGAAGACAAAAAAGGAAGAGGGAAAATCATAAGTAACAAAGCTTATTGTGATATTATTTTCCTTGTTATTTGTACTGATTACAAAACTGCAACAAATTTTCTACGAGTAGGTTGCAATGAAATATTTTCCTTAAAGTTATAGTAAAATATATGTATGTGGCGATGGAAGATCAATTTCAAGGTTGAAGGTCATTTATTTTATTACGAATATACTTTTATATTATTGTTACCTTCCCTTTGACCAACATTACAATGGGAGGAACGTTACATGATACAAACATTAACCTACATTTACAATGGGTTATTAATAGGTCCGTATACTAATGACACTAATTACAGAGAAGCGACTGTTATGGAGTTTCACTATCTATTTCCTATTATGGCGGTTGTTATTATACCGACATAACTCGCAGCCGTGAAATTTTAACACGAAATATGTACCGTGACGAAAAAATTTTAGAACCGCTGCACAATGCATACCTTACTGCAATTTAACTTATATATATAGTTTTACTAATATACATATTATTTGAATAATATATATATAACGTAATTAAACTGAATTTTGAAAAGTGTTTTTAGCCTTTTACAAGCTTTTGGTAAGATTCAAATGTCCCGGTGTCCGTCTGTAATCAAATTTTACAAGTAAAATTTGACCCACCTCCTCTTAACCTACGGAGTTTAATTTTTACACATTGATTCAGTGGATTGGCACAGGCGTGCCCGGTTCCACACCCAGGCAAAAGAACTCCTTAACATGCAACAGCTTAGAAATGGAATTTTGTATTCACATTTCATTTTGATTGACTGTTTTTAATTACACCATAGCCTGGCTGCTGCACCCAGGGTCGGCTTTCGATGAGGGAACTCTTCAACGGTCAACAGCACAGACACGAAATTTTTAAACTTCGTAAGCACTGTGTGTTATGTTTATTAATAACTTGACTACCATGCATGGCATTAATGCTAACCACTTGCAGCTTCATTTGTTTACTAATATGACATAGTAGCCTTAACTTACATGAAAGACACCTTAAAATTAATTACACAGTATTTTAGCTTATGAGACAACTAAGGAGGGTAGGATTAAGGGTAAGAGGGTACCCATATACGCGAAAACTCGATTGCCTCGATTTGTAAATATAAGTGTTTGCTTCAAACCTAAATTAACCGATTACTAATGCGAAAAAAACATATGACAAATTGTTAATCAGGTTTTTTAATATTATTGCATTATAACAATAATAAGTTGAACTTCCCAACATTAATTCAAATCAATTTACTTTTATTTCTAAAAATACATTCATCAACTTTATATTCTTTTTACAAATGTGAACGTTGGCATAAGCAATGCATACGGAATTGCCTTATGACGTACTTGCATCGTAAAATGTACCTTCGGTTGCACTAAAACTTTTCTTTATCGTGACTACTAAAATAATTTGATATGTACATATAACACGCGAAAAGTAATTTCAATTTTAAAATTTTATTTAATGAGAACATATAATTTTATTTTAACAAATCTGTAATAAAGTTAAATTTATTATCACCGCATAAGAGGACTATTTCTATTTATTTAAAGATACGGTACATTTTTAATGATCCTCAAGCATAATGGAAAGTAAAGATACTTACCTGAGAAGTCACGTATGATCGTTAAAACACTACCACTCATACAGAAAACATCCCAGACATCGAGAACAGACAGAAAATTCAATCGGAATTAACAATTACTTTTTTAACTGTGTATGTTCAGTTACTGTTAATACAATGTTTTAGTGATTTACAAAAAGGAGTCTATTATCATCATTATCATTTATGATTCACCCTATAATAATCTTATGGTCTATTACCACACCCAATAAAAGTTAAATCTTTTTTTATCGTTATAGGTTTGGCATAGTAGGCATAATCTCACCTGATGTTAAGTGACGATGTGGGTACCAAGATGGTAACACGCTAAACCTATTGGAAGACTGGCTCTCAAGTGCAGCTGCCGGAACACACCTATTGTTGCTTGGCGACAAATTTCAACTTGAGGGTAGCTAGCCAGGCGGGCATTAGAAAAAGCCATACCACCATGCTATGGTTTCCTCACGATGCTTTCCTTCACCGAAAGCTCAGGCTCATTGCAGGGATTCGAACTCGCGTCAATCGACGCGAAGTCGTAGCTGAGCCATCATCATTAATCTTAATTTTATTTAGGGACTTTTATCGCCAAGGATATGCCAGTCCCATCATAAGTTAAGACTTGGATCAACGAATACTTATATTGAACAGATGGTTGGGCACACCAATTTTGTCTAACTAGATCGCGACCATATAGGTGTGACAACTGCCATAGTGGCAAGCTTAGTGGTTGTGTAGACGGCGCCGCTTGCGCCGCCCCTCCACCGTCACACCGCCACCGCGCCGTCACCGCACCGCCATCGCGCCGTCACCGCACCGCCATCGCGCCCTCGTCGCATGATTTGCAATATCAGTGTACATTTTTAGTAATATATTGTTAGCTATGAACATTATACATGTAGGCATAATGAACAAGTTGAGTTTAACTAAACTAATACGCCGCTTTTGACTAGATATACACTGGGTGATACCGAAACACGAAAAACTAGACGAAAGTCACTGTGAGATGATTAGTTTATTACTACGTGTATGATGGTCGCGGCCCCTAATACCTAACTTTTTACTAAGTATAGACTGGGTGATCCCGAAATGCGACAAACTAGACGAAAATTACGGTGAGATGATTAGTTTAGGAAACATCGTCATGAAACCAAAGCTTGGCGGTAGGGCTTCCTCAAATGCACGCCTGGCTAGTTACCACCCTCAAGTTGAAAATCCGTCGCCAAGCACCAATAGGTATGCTCCGGCAGCCTGCACTTGAAAGCCAATCCTTCCACTAGGCTTAGCGTTTTACCATCTTGGGCCACATCGTCACTTAAGATCAAATGAGATTGTGGCCACAACGCCAAACCTATAAAACTATAATAAAATATGTATACCTATTTACATGTTTTATTTCTATTTGTAAAGCAATCTATGTAACTCCTACACGGAAACCAATTTTAAAACTGCACGCCATTTTCATTTCCCTCTGGATATAACGTCGTCGTAGTAAAGACAGTGTACACTATAAAACGTCTTGTTTTCACCGAAATGTCCGCTTAAATATAAAACAGCGTGTAAAACAAGGAACTCTCTATAGTTTTATGAATACTCTCTGGCAAGAATCGAGGCGAAAATAAATAAAAAATAGAAATAAAGAAGGACATGCACCGTTTAAAGTCGCAGGAGCCAACTGAATGATGAATATTACAACTAGCCAGCAGCGAGCCAAATGGAGACTCGCTTTGTAGAAATAAAACTATACTTGTATAGCATAGCCGGTTTTGTAACTTAATTTTTTACTGGTTCCTGCCATAATGGAATACTGAATCGCCTCGTTAAATTATATATTTAAGAAAACATTCTTGATGAAGTTGTTTTCATGTTGCTTATTATATTTATTTTTTTATTGTATTGCAATGATATATATTATGTACAAATAAAAAAAAATATAAAATCATTAAGAATTATATTGAAATAATATTATGAAGACATATAAAAACCAAATTAGATTACTCGGTGTTTGATATAGGCAATACTTTGTGGTCTGGCGTGGTGATCAAGAGATTTGCTCAGTGATTAGACTTGTACAGGTTGATGTAATTACCCACTAGCTGTGCTACACGGTTTCACCCATGTTAAATTTGCTCTCGCTTCAGGTACTTGCCTGCAACTTGCCTGATTGCTTGAAGTTTACTGTTACTGCTCGGTTCCTTAGCACCGGAGCGCAATGTTAGATAACTTATAACCTTCCTCAATAAATAAAATACAATAGTACTTTTTTTTTAAATCTTACTGGTAATTACATAGGTTAGCGCGGTCAAACAAATAAGCAAAAAACAATCTCTTAAGCTTTACAAAATTAGTATTGACTAGCTGTGCTCGCGGCTCCGCTCGTGTGAACCCTAATTACTTTTCTAAAATAATAGACGCCTAAGTTATTCCTTATAACATCAGCTATCTGCCAGTAAAAGTCCCGTTACAATTGGTGCAACCGTTTCGGAGATTAGCCGGAACAAACAGACAGACAGACGGGTAGACAGACAGACAAAAAAATTTGGTTTTTTATAGGTACCGTGTATACTTTCATATGCTATTAATAAAAATGTGTTATTTTGAGATTACAAACAGACACTTCAATTTTATTATATATATAGATTATTGCCATTAAAGGTACACTTAAGGTAATAATTGAATTATTCGCTACGCCAGGACACGACGTATTGGCAATTTCTATGACAATTTTTACTACTTCGGTGAAGACTTTCCTTAAGCGTTGAAATCCTTAAGATTATATTATTCACGTTTAATCGATGAGTTATTTAACATAAAACAACTTAAAACCGAATTTTTTAATTTATTTCTTAGTCATTTGTATTTTATTAAATAAACATGACATTAAAATTAAAAAACTTTAAAAATTAAATTCAATTTACATACGACATTTTCTTGTTAAAAGGCCCGCGGCCAGCGCTAACTGACGAACGTGTGTGCTATACCCGTTTCGAAACTGCTAATGGTTCATTTTGTCAAACACCCAACTCCACTCGTTATAAATCCAACCAGCCTAAGGATGAATCACGTTAATGAATCAACCTATCAGAGATTATGTGATAAATAGACTAACGATTTACATAAATATTTCACTTCACCGGATTAAGTACCGAACATTAATATTTGTCAAGACATTTCTTTTTTCATGCAACAAATGAAACTTTATAAATAGTATTCCACGCACCTATTTTCAAATTTAAATGAACCATATAAAATATCTACTGTAAATGTTTAAAAATAGACGAACATTCTAATGCGGTATAAAAAACATGATACCTATTCGAAATTTTGGCACAGAATATATTTTAACCCATAAATTAATTTAAACTCGAAAATTCTTCTATTTCTACACTATACCGGCCTACTAGAACCTGGTGAGTATTTTATACCCAAACACATCGGTAGATAAGTTCGAAGAAGTTAATTTTAAAAGTATTAGAACCTTGAACTTATTACTCGTATTTATTAGCAACTTTTATACACGGTTATGCCAATGTTACGTGGATAGAAAGAATATTTTCCTAATATTCAAATTTCAAACACCGCTTAACAAAATAGTGGGTCCCTTGCTAAAACTTGCCAGTATTTTTTTCGGGAACTCTAAATACATCATGTTATTTTTAACACGCAAATAAAATAAGTATATCACGTAAAATGTCACTAATATTACATAGAGTCAATTTTTTTTATGAATCAATATAAAAACTACCACAAGAGGAAAACTCAAACCTCATGTTATTCAAAATACTTATAAGTAATTTCAACGTCAGTGTATATTTATAAAAATTCTATATATATATATATATATATATATATATATGTGTGTGTTTTATTTAGCTATATATGGTGTACGGTGAAGTAATTTGTTACTACATAAAAATGTCGATGGAAGCGGTATTATATAGTTGACAGCGGTTTATTTAGGTAAACAAACATTTTGTCGGATCTAAAATAAGCTTTTTGTCTATAAAACACACCACACGCGTTGGTAGCCGCAGGACGTAAAATTAATGTAAAGAGATTACATAAACCAAAACATCGAACCTCAATGAGTTCCTGCCATTCCACACGTATCCTGGCTGTCGAAACTCATTCTTAACGACCTTAAAAGCGACAAATTCGTTTACCAATATTCATAAATTAAAGTTCATTAAAAGTTAGCCAGCGAGACTAAACGGTATTTTATTTACTCAAAAGCGGAATACGAATCGTTTGTCCGGCGATAAATCCCGCTTTTTAATTTTTGTTTTCAAGTAAATTCCGTCAGTGAGGATTTGTTTTATGCCGGCGGCTTAGATATTTTTAACTTTAGTGACGTGTTAATAAATGTTACAATTTTGTTAAGCGGACACGATGACATTAGTAAGCGGGGGCGATAAATGTTCATTTACTGCCATCTTTCTAAAAGTGGGCGATAATGTTCCCTTTTGGGCGCTGGAAGATTTTAGGAGGGTGGTGAAGGTTTAGAGTTAATTAGGGCGCGTAACGATATTCTGAGAGGCGCTGGTAGATTAAATGATAGCGAAAAACCATGTTTTTCTAATACGTAAATATATATTTATCATGGCTTTCTTAGCTCGTGACATCACGTGGCATGCAGTTTTGTAGAAATCAAGTTCTAACAAGTTTTTGATGGACATGTCGATGTTTTCGGAGCACTATAATTTTTTTATTCGTAGCGTGAGCGGTGGGCCAAATAACTTTGAGAACCTATGAATTTACTGGGTCCACGTATTTAAATACATTCATTGAAACATTATCTATTTAAAGTAATTTCTTAGTCCTTATACAGATTATTGTCTGAACTAAAACTATCGAGTTGACAGGTGTGATTACCGCATACAACTAAATTGGTAGTAGGTTTGGTTAGGACTTGGTAAAATAATTTGAACGCTTTAGTCAAAATTGAAAAAAAAAACCGTATAAAAACAAAAAATACCTTCGCCCATTTAATTTCGATAACTCAAAATGTATTTCTGTGATTTACCTGATTTGTTGATATTTTTTTTTAATTTGCATCACATATAATATTGTTTTTATCTGTAAAGCAAATTGTATACGCCTCTGCTTCTTTTACACTAATATGATCGAAACCTGGCTATTAAATACAATGCTTTTAATAATTTTATTTGTCCAATAAAAAAAAATACGTTTCATAAGTAATACCAACTTAACCACAGTTTCATAAGAGTGTAAAACCATTATTGAAGACCCTAGAGGTACGAGCATGGTGAATCGGCCCTCGAAAGATATGTAATGATACTTGGATGATAATTACCTCCTCTGAAGTATTCTGATGGATAACTGGCTCATGAGCCGCAAAAGGAAGCGACATTACTTTCAAAGTTCTTTGCGGCTAACTGCCGGCTCGATGATCGTAATACACAACCGCCTATAATTCCCAATTTCGGTGTCACAATGCCCGAGGTTTGATTCAGGCAATGTGACGTGCTTAGGGAATGGCGATCGCTCGATGTTCGAAAGTACAGTGGTCCGGAGGATATCCCAGCGGTAGTACTTAAGAAATGTGCCCAGCTGAGTTGTCTCCAAAGTCAAAGCACCTTTACCGCCTGTCCTACCTCTCTCGAGTTTGGAGGGAGGCTAATATGCAACCGATTCCCAAGAAGGGGGATCGATGAGACCCAGTCAATTACCGTCCAATTGCCGTAACCTCAGTGTTGTGCAAGATCATGGAGCGGAGCATCAACACCCAGCTTATCCGTTACCTAGAAGATCACTCTTTGATTGGTGATCGTCTATATAGTTTTCGCCAGAATCGATCACCGGGTGACCTTCCGGCGTATGTACTTCAATGCTGGGGGGAGGCAATTGATAAGCATGACGAGGTTCTGGCGATCAGTCTTAACATAGCGAAAGATTTACATAGGGTCTAGACCGTGGACTTCTCTCCAAATTTCCGGCATACGGAGTTCCCGACTACCTCTGCAACTACATGAACGTAGAATTCGTGTCCTTGTAGAAGGATGTGATTTGCAGTTCATGTCGATTAACGCTGTAGTTCCTCAAGACTCTGTGCTTTCACCCACTCGTGTTTCTTCTGCATAACAATGATATGTTACCTTTAGGCCATACTCATTGCTATGCAGATGACAGCACCATTCATGGGTGCTATTACAGCAAGCCTTCATGTGGTCGGGGAGACATTGAAAAGAGATGGGAGAAACTTCTCACTGACCTTTACCAATCCTTGCACCGTGTATCTACGTACACGTGTGTAAGTAACTTGATTGAGTTCAATGCCAACTGCAAAACTCAGAAGTGCGCGTTTTCTTCAAAAAATCTCCGTTTTTTTCCCTCTCCACTCTTCAAAACGTCTCAGAACTATATCTAAAATATAATCGATTTACAAATCTGAAAAAATAGTAAAAACCCTTCCCTATAAAGCTGGAACTTTGGAGAAACCAACAAGTGCAAACTAAAACACATAAAATAATACGAAAACCCCTCGAGCGTTGAAAACAAGCTCAATAGTGCAACTGAAATAATTAGATACTGATTTTATATTAAATGCAAAAAAAAACTTTTCAATTTCCTTGCTTTACTGAAGATTAGGAAAGTTGTATATTTTGTTCTGAAAACTTTCCCCTGTATGGAGATGACACTTCATGTTTCGGCGAAAAAAAAATTAAAGACGACCATCACTACGTAATTGAAGTGTCAAAAGTTATATGATTTTACTCGCAAAACGAGACGATATGAAATTTTTCGCGCAACCGAGATCGTTCAGTGGAAAAAAGAGAATTCGATATGAGGAGAGAGTCTGCAATCAGCATTCGACCTACATTCCAAACGATATTATTATGCACGTACAAGTGTGAACACACTCATATTAAACTAGGGCTCACTGCAGGAAACCGTTCGAACGGTGATTGAAAAAGCAATTAATCTTTAATCAAATACTTATAAACTCATAAAAGAGGCACAGCTACAAATAATAAATATTAATATATATAGTGATATCAATCAGGTATTGTATCAATAATAATTTATAGTTAGTTTACTTATTTATTTATTTTTTATTTGAGGCAACAACTCAAATTACAATTAAATATATCTAAATCCTTACTGTGTTCCTTATTAGAACAATATGGTATATGAAAAAGCGTCTACTGCCTGTTTTAAGTGAGAATTGGCGTAATAATTCGACTAATTGTACCTACACGATATCTTACAATGTGTAAAAAGTTCATATTATATACTGTTTATTGTCTACGGTTAGTAAAAATAACATGTTTTATATCTCAAAAATCTTAAAAATATCATTCCATAAAAAAAAAACTTCAAATAATTTCCATACGCACTCCTAGTTAGTTAACATTTTTTAAAGTATGCCAAAGTATTACAAGCTGCAATAAAGTCCAATTAAAACAAAAAAAGCAATTGATGCTAAATATTCAAATGTAGATAACGACGTCATTACCGGCAGCCTAACAAGCTGAATCGACTACATCGTGTTTTGGTTAATTATAATAATAATATCTACGTTAATGATAAATACTTTTCAACTGACTAATGAGTGATGTATTTACGAATATTTTTGCCAAAGAAAACAATAATTGGTGATCTTATTAGTAATATGTATTTATTTATTAACAAGTATATATGTTAATTATTGGATTTTTCTAATAATCATATATATCATAATAATAATATATCATATATTTTATCATTAGCAAAATACTATTCTTTTTTTTGTGTATAGATAATTAAGCAATAGTGCTTGTGAAATTTAACAAAGCAATATATGCGTTCTAGACATTTATGATTAAAATCAAGAAACAAGCATTGTAGAACTGTATTTATAAACTAGCTATGCCCGCGGCTCCGCTCGCGTGGACTAGTAAAAGGGTTTTTTATTTTTTGTGCAGAACTCTAATTATTTTTCCAAGATCAAAGTAGCCTAAGTTATGTCTTATAACATCAGCTATCTGCCAGTGAAAGTCCCGTCAAAATCGAACCAATCGTTTCGGAGATTACCTGTAACAAACAGACAGACAAAAATTTTAAAAATGAGTTTTTTGTTATAGGTATCGTGTATACTTTGATATGCATTTAGTAAACACTCGTTATATTACAAACAGACACTTCTATTTTATTATATGTATTATATTACAAACAAACACTTCAATTTTATTATAATTATAGACGGAATTTGATTGAACACAGCTGACTTTTAAATTAAGGAGTTATTCTTTTTTATTAAATAAATAATTCTTCCAGTCTTTCTATAAAAGCTTAAACAAACAGTTAATAGGCAAAGTACTTTAAAAAAAGGCATATTTTTTATAATGGTCTTTACGCATTAAAGGAATCAATCGATGACGCAATCAATACATTTGTAAAAATCGTATTATGTTTAAGTCATTAGGTGCTGTAGGAACCATTGCATTTATAATTTTCGATGGGAATGTTTCTTTATTGGAGCATCGAATATCCTAATTTAGTAAATAAAACATATTTTACTTATATAAACAGCACTATATTTCTACTTACGTCTTCGATTATTATGACATAGATACTACACGTATGACTGTACAATTCCTTTTATGAAAGCTCAACGTGCCACCCTAATGCAACAGTAATACAGATATGCAAAATAGTCGCACATCGCTCTCAGCTAGAGCGCAGCAAAAAGAGTCATAAAGTATTCATATGACACGGCATCCACTTCTGAGATCACTGTTGACTCTATATGTGAAATAGACCTGTGAGCATCACTGACTTCAGTTTATTATTATTATTATTTCATATATATCACATTCACTATATTGATATGTTATGTGGTATTTTTATTATGACTCACAATCTTATTTTATTTGATCCTTTAATATGTAATATTGGTTGTATTTTACGTAAGGGATGATGGTTATTGTGTACAATTGAAATGGATAATATATAACTGGAAACATGCATTTTGTTACTACGTAAACTTCATGGACAGTTCTAACAAGAAAGTCACTGTGTTTAAGCTTTGAAGATTAGAAAAATATTTTCTCAGTGTGAAATTTGGCAGAATTGTATACAAACACATATTGCCATTAAATAATAAGAATAACTTTCACGTTAAATTTACCCAGTTATCAACTGTTAAAAGAAAGTGCAGGCGACAAGATTTTAAGAATAGGTTTTAACAAAAATCAATTGCTATCGCTCTATACCGGAACGACTGTTTAATAAAGCACGAGGGTGTCAACTGTTGTTCGAAAAGATTATACCTATGTAAAAAAATCATAATTTTGTAAACCCACTGTTTCCTCCTCAAAAACGGGACCATTTTTTTTAAGAATTAACTTTTAAGCTTTGGTCATGTCTTTTATGTTTAATATTCGTTAAATTAATTTATAAGATGTCCAATAAAAGCGGTATATCTCGGCAATTTTAGTAATTTTAAAAGGCTCCTAGTTTTTAATATAAATAATTAATTTATCGAAAATATCAACACATAGGATCATGTTTGTGGTAGATATAGATTATGAGATATTAAAATATTTGCTCTAGTGTCATTATAATATGTTTGTATGGTCTAAACGCTGCTCGTATTCCATCTCATACTTTACAATATTTTTTCTCAAAAACCTGTGCGTTCTGCTGTGTAGTAAATCTGTTTTAGGAGATAATTTTATTAATTTCTCGACTAAACAGTTGATCTCAAAATAAAACATCATATCAGCGTCTTTGTTAATTGATATTAAATTTACAATAAATATTCGTCTTCCTGGTAAGCAATTGAATTGATGTAAAAATCTAAAAATCACGATATCTTTAGAAACTCAAATAATAACAATAAACCAATCTAAAGCATCATAAAATCTACTTCTCCAAACCTAAAAATTCCGCACAAAGTTGCAGAAATTATGAAGCCGTTAGTTATTTAATTTACTTTACAAACTTTTTCGGTTTTGCTGTGTGAATAAGATTCTACTAATATCGACTACAATATTTCTATGTGATTATATTAAAAAGTACTTACGTAAAAATTCTTCTATTCTTTGATTATATACACGTCTATATAATAAAAGCTTGTAATGTAGGTAACATAAATATTGCTATAAGAGTTAAAATAACATAAAATTTAATTTACAACCTTAATGTATATTACAATATCTATCTCATACATTATAGACCGTAAAATAAAACCGCTTTTACTGGTCGGTTATCATGGTGGCCGAACAAGCCCCAAAGGTAATTCTCGCTCCATTGTACAAGGGACGCGCAGTAATAATGCACGGAAGCAAATATTAGTACAGACTCAGACACGACGATTGCACTCGCAGGAACGAAAAAAAGATACGAACTTTTGATTGCTGTTTTTATTTCTAAATGAACTTTTACTCATAATGTAAGACTCATGATTTAAGCCTTCTTTAATTTTTAATATGCTTTGAAGAAATCAATACTTAAAAATAACGAGGATGATGAATTGCAGCTTATGCCTTAGATAGCACGTCTTGTGTCTGAATCTGAAAATGAGCCTGGTTTCATTAACTTATTATTAGTTTCATTATAATTGGCTACCGTACGTCACAAAAATGTACGTAATATTGGCATATATGCCATCTTCGGGTGCCAAGTTATTGAAGAGATATATTATGACGCAAATTTAAAGATATAGAGAGTGTCAATATTAAATGTCAATATCACAAACACCTGTGTATACTGCAGTATAATATATGTATTCCCATCTACACATTCTATGGTAGTAACCAGACAGTGCGTACATGGGAACATATGTACAACAATTTCCGCACGGACATTGGCCGCTTTCCTTTATTTAAAGTTACAAATGTTATTTATATTCTTAAATATAATGGCTACTTTAACGTCGTTGAGGCCATTTCTTTATCGTTTAGGTTTAGCGTTGTGGCCATAGTCTGAACTGGACGGGATGCAACAAATTCTTCAAAGGCATTTTGTACTGCCTCTCGGGTATTGAATTTTTTTCCCGCCAAGGAGTTATCCAAAATCTGGACAAAGTAATAGTCCGTAGGCGCAAGGTCTGGTGAGTAGGGCGGATGACGGAGAACTTCCAACCCCAGTTCTTGCAACTTGGAGACCGTCTGTTGTGCAGTATGAGGTCTCGCGTTGTCGTGCAGGAGCAGCGGAGACGAGCGATTGACCAATGCTGGTTGGAGATGTGCCAGCTTCTCCATCATTGTGTTCAGTTCCTCACAGTACACATCTGCAGTAATGCTCACCCCGTTTGTTAAGAAGCTGTGATGAATCACACCGGCGCTAGACCACCAAACACCACTTTTCTAGGGGTAAGTTTTCGTTTAGGGCATTGTTTAGGTGCTGAACCAGGATCCAACCAACTTGCTGAGCGCTTGCGGTTATCAAACAGAATCCATTTTTCATCGCAGGTAACAATGCGGTTCAAAATTCCTTCATTTGTGTGTCTGTTGAGCAGTGCAAGGCACGTCTCGACTCGTACTTCGCGCTGGGGATCATTGAGTTCGTGGGGCACCCATTTGTCAAGCTTTTTTCTTTGCCAATTTGACGCAAATGGACCAATATTGTTTTGACGCTAACGTCGAAAGCTGCGGCTAATTCAGCCGTAGATTGTGTATCATCAGCTTCCACAATCGCCTTTAATTCGTCATTGTCGACCAAAGTCTTCGGACGACCGCGAGGTTCATTTTTCAGGTCGAAATTCCCAGAATGGAAGCGAGTAAACCAATAACAGGTGGTGCGTTGGTTTGTAGTGTTAGCTCCGTAAACGTCGTTGATGTTGCGTGCCGCTTGTGCCGCGTTACTGCCACGACGGTACTCATATTCCATAATTACTCGAATTTTTAACGTATCCATGATGACAAAAAAGATTTAAATGCGATGAAAATGTAACACTAATCAATAAGCAAATGACTACTTTTGGAAAAAAAATTCCATGTTTTTAAAATAAAATTAATTTGAAATTAGAATTCTTAGCCAAACAAAAAATATTTTGATTTGAAATGGCTAGTACTGCAGAACGGCAATTTCATAAAGACCTATTATATCAAATAAATGTTATATATGGGCATTTTTTTTAAATGGTACAACCTTAATTTTAGCCTGTCCCTCAATTTCATATTTTTTTATTGAGTTTATTTTACATTATAGTAGTAAATATTGTGGGTTTTATCTACAATTCGTAAAATTTGTAATGATGAAATGAATGAAACTCGTTTACAAAAGAATGAAATTATGGGACACTACCCGTAATTTTGGACTGTCCCCAGGTAATATTCGGCAATTTATGTAAACTTTTCGCAATTAATCCGTATGGCCCTCCCGTCACAATGAATTTTTATTTAAAATACAAAAGCTATTTTACAGCTTAGTCAATTTATATTGCAATTATTACCTTTTAAAGATTTTTAAATTGAATTAAGATGTTGTCCCCTATTTTCGTAATTTCCGGACATGTCCAGTTTGTTACAGATTTTTTAACATTATATATTTTTCAATTTGCCTTTTATGTTTCTCAAAATGGCAATATTAAGTGGATATCAAGACGCAATCTTAAAAATATTTTTCCCATTTTGATTAGAAAGTGATTTGCGAGCTAATGTGTGATCGGGCTAGACTCTAATAAAAATTAATGTTCAGCTATGTTACTAAAAATTTTATACATAAGCTTTAAATTACATTGTTCCATAACTTTTAATGCCTGTTTTGACTTTGAAAGAATAGATTGGTGCAAAATTAACATTAAACCATGAAATTGAATTGCTGTTAAAATTAGTTTAATCCAAGACGTAACGCTGCGTTACCTCGGTTTTCTTACTGTTGAGATGGTAACATATAGATTGACTGCAAAAGTAACAAAATGGACAACATAAAGCTGGGCATACATTATTTTTAAATTTATTTTAAGCTTTTTTATTATTATTTGGATAATAACTTATGAAATTTAATGTACATCTAATTAAATGCGTGTTTGCATATTATGCAAATTCATGTACCTATATATAAAATGTTATTACCTAATTTAGTACTTTCTCAGTGGTCGTATATAGTTACTAAACGGTTTAGTGTATTTTTTCAATTTCCTTTGTATGGTATCTATTCATTAAACGTGACTGAGACTATCATTACTTTTAAAGTTCAAACCAAATGCAATTAACCGCTAAATAAAAAATGAGAAGGTATCGCGAAAGGTTAAAACAAGAACGTCCTTAAGAATATGATGCACAGCGGAAAAGAAATATACAGCGTATTAAATAAAAAAAAAAAAATTGAAATGACACCAGCTGAGGCAGAAGCTAATAATTAAAAGTATAAAGTGCCTAAGCTGATCGTTAAACAAATTAAAACATTTTATTTTTCTTATATTACAAATATACTTAATTTCAATTTAAACAAAGTGAAGCATTTGCCTGCTTTATTTAAAACATGTACTGCCATACAATATTTTCTTGTTTTAATACTACTTAATCACTGGAACAAGCCCTGTGGTGTCTTGGAGTTTTACGAATATACAGTTTACCGACACAAAGTTCACCCACACTCAGCATGTTATATGAAGAGGTGAGGGTCCACCTTAACCACTACGAGACAAGAAACAAATTATTTGTATCCTACATTTATTCACCTACTTACTAACTTTTATTACGTAATGTACACTCTGCTTTACAATTTTGTTACCGTCAATTTTGTTACTGTCCCTAAATCTTTGAGATGGTTTTAAGTATTTTCTTAGTAATTACTAAATGTAGTTACAATTAAGCAGTTTGAATTCATAAAAAAAGAATTGTACTTAAGTTTTTGCATAGCTGGAAATACTTTACTATTAACTTTCCTTTGATAGAATGAAAAACTATCTTTTCTCGGAACGAATAGTAACAAACCTGATAAAAAACGACCAATTTTATAATATGTGCAAACGTGTAGTATTATTTTGTTATTAAAACCTTAAAAAGATGTTATTATCTACTCAAAATGCATTGTACTTTGATATAATGATGTTAGAAATTCGTAAAGTTTCACTTTAACTTTGGTAACAAAACGGAAAAGATTTTAAGACATGGTTGCTTATTTTCCTCTTTTTCTTTAAAAATAGCATTCGGACTAATAAACTACATTAGTTTCAATAAATAAAAGAGTAGTAAGAATAAAATCTTAAAAAAACATAATTAAAATTATCAAGTTTAAATTTAAGGTCATATTTTGACCTGTTGTACCATTTTTGTGAAAATGCCCATATAATTGTATATCTTTTAAAGACTAGCGATAGCATAGGTATATCTATCTTCTAAGGATTACCCACAATAAGCAGTTTCGTCGCCCGTTTTTTGATCGACGGCCGCGACTTTTTGTGGTTCACGCGAGCGGAGCCGCGGGCTCAGCTAGTAGGATATAAAATGCATAAAGATTCTTTAAAATCTGACTGGTAGTTCCGTCAGAGATTAGCGCGTTCAAATAAAAAATTTCACATTAATAGTATAGACTCTCATTTGTCTAGGCACTATTGTTTTAAGTATTTTGAGTAGAAGCTCATAGTTTACCATTCGTACCATTGTTTATTTATTTCATACGAGGAAGAAAATAATAGGTCTGTACAAACATTATTAATTAAAACCAGCTCAGCTATCGACTGAAAAGCGTACTGTCTAAACAATGCGCCGGAGATTGCAGCACCAGAGATGACATCAGAGTAAACATTGCCAGCGTTTTTTCATGTCTCATTAATGATGGAAGCGGTTGTGGGATTTTTATTTTTTATTTCGTGTAGACTGTACTTTGAATTATTGTATCGTAGTACTGAAGAATGCTTCGCGTATCGTGAACCGAATTTCGCAACAACTTCTACAAATTTGAATAACTTTTCATTAAGCAGAGTTTATATTAAGTAGTACGAGATCGCACACTAGAAGTGGTTTGGGCATGTTTCGCGATAAAACCATTGTTTTTGCAGCACTTAGTCTTGGCAAGATAAGATGGAAGGCATAATATTGCGCGGAAGGGTTCCCATGCAGTGGATCAATGAGATAAAGTCTGCTCTGGACGGTCCACTGCCCGAGTGCACTAGACTAACGGTCGATTAACACGGATGGAAGACGTTGTGAGCTCCGTTGTGATGGAAGCGTTGGCTTCCGATTACACTTCACAGAGTGGTCGTGACTCTGTCAAGGGTGAAACGACTGACAAGAAGAAAACTATACATTTATGCCGGGTTCACGGAAAACAGTTAAGTTACAGTATGTACAGTTTTCTAATTATAAGTTCATTTGTACAAAACTTCCGAAATTAATGTAAAAAAAGATTGTCTTGATAATAATACAATTATTTTGTGAAATACTTGGCTTTAAAACTTTAACTAAGTATTTTATGAGTATTATTTTGTTGATAAAATATTATGTTATATATTATTGTCTAAACATTTCGAAAATATAATCCATGGGTCAACGCTTGGTATGATATGCCAAGTGTATGGATACTTTAGGAGACCGATCACGACCGCCGGCGGGAACGGACGTGTTTACAACCGCTCTCTGCCGCCTTTGTGAAGTTTTACGACCGACCGGCTTTGCTGCACACCTGCATCGCACCTGCGCCGCACCTGCGTATCGCCGTCTCGCTCGCACCCATTGTGTAGCGCTACACAAACAAAAACTGCACTTTTAAGTGCAACTGTTTCTATTCGTCGAAATCCACACTTTAGTGGTCGCTTGCCGGAAACCTCTCGGTGTCAACAGAAGGCAAGTGGGTGCGTGACCCAAGCGCCCCTCGGTTGCCTCCTTCAGAGGCAAACGATAGTACTTGGTCGGGCTCAGGAACCTTGGCCCTTGATAGAGTCATAGTCAAGCCCTGAGTGTCTCCTTCCCACCCTTCCGATCCTGCTACACATCCATCCCCGAGTGTCTGTTTGGGCGTAGCTAGGTATTTATACCGGCTGCGTTCTCTGCCTCGGGCTTGATAGGGACCTCCACGTAGGGCCCGGTAGGTTCTTTTCCTGCGAGTCATTACACCGTGACCCGCAGGTCCCTTTGCACGGCTCGGGATAGCCGTTTAAATTCACTCGGCGCACCCCCCTGCCTCTCCGGCAGGGAGGTTTAACTTCACCCCCGCCCGCCCAACCGCCACCGCCGGAATGGCAAACCCTGAATTAGAACGCTTCAAAGCGTTCGCAACGACCCTGCATCCGTCGCTCTGGACGGAATATAATAGGGCCATCGCGGCCGAGCAACCCGCCGTTGCCATTGCCATCGCTCAGGGCACCGAGCCCACAAGCGACCCCGCCGCGCCACACGCGACGAACAAGAAGTCCGTCCCGCGCTCCCGCTCAACGGCACCCCGCGCTCACCGTCAAACGCCGTACAAACGGCCATCGTCGCGCTCGCGTTCCCCGGGAACTCAAGCCACAACCCCAGCGCCCTCTGCGCTACCGATTAAAAATCAATTTTCTTCTCTAGTCCCCGAAGCGGAGACACCGTCGCTTGTAGCAACAAACGACAGCTACTCTCCCGCTAGCTCGGACCCCGAACCCGAGTCCATCGAAATGGACACGGCAATACGCACAGACAACGAGGGCTTCACCCTCGTTCAAAAAAACAAGCCCGCCAAACGGGCACCGCGTTCGCGTCCCGAGTCTCCGGAGACTCAGTCCCGCCCACAAAAGGCGCAAAAAACCGGGCTCAATAGCCACGCCCCCCGCTCCGCAGCGCCCTCAGCGCCTGCCGGTACCTTTGCCGGCAGAAAGGCGCGTCGCCCGCCCCCCGTCACGGTCCAGAACAAATCGGTCTGGACAAAACTCTCAGAGAAACTGAGAGAACTCCGCATCCACTACACCCAGGCCAGTAACACGGCCAACGGTATCCGCGTCCAAGTTTCCACCTCGGACGAACACCGTCAATTTACCAGGTTGCTCCGAGACAGCAACCTAGAATATTTCACGTACTCCCTGGAGGAAGAACGTCAACTCCGGGTTGTAATCCGCCGCATCCCGGTGGAAATCACACCCGAGGAGGTCAAAACTGACCTCTTAGCCAAGGCCTTCCCTGTCCGCGAAGTGCACAGAATGCACGGCGGACAATCAAAAAACAGACCTCTCGACATGGTCTTAGTCATCTTGGAACTGACCCCCGAGGGCAGAGCCATTTTTAACGTTAGGAAAGTGTGTGAGCTCTCCGGAATAGCCGTAGAGCCCCCACACAAGAATCGCAGTCCTCCGCAGTGTCACAACTGCCAGCTGTACGGTCATTCGGCACGCAACTGCCATCTCCGTCCCAGGTGCGTTAAGTGCCTCGGGGACCACGCGACGAGCGAGTGCTCGCGCACTCGTGAGTCGGCTACCCCTCCGAGCTGCGTGCTATGCGGCAACGAAGGTCACCCCGCGAACTATCGCGGCTGTCCCCGTGCCCCGCGCCCCACGCGCCCTACGCGACCCATGCGCCCTACGCGACACACCCCTCCTCAGAGGACACGTCCCGCCGTAGGAATGCCAAAGCCCCTGCTCACGCCAGAGGCTTTCCCCAGCCTCCCGGGCGCCTCCAGCGCCCCAGTGGCAGCCGCCCCCGCGCCCCACGCACCCCCTCCGGCCATGCGAGCCCCTCAAGCAGCATGGGTCTCCACTCCCCGCCCTCAGCCTCCTAAGGCTCAGGCCCCCCCGCCCGTCAACACGCGCCGCGGCGTTGACTACATGGTCATGCTCTTCCGCGAGCATGACCCTCAGGAAGTACTGGCGTACGAACAGTGCGTCGCTGAGTACGGCCCCGGCGAATCCATCAGGCGTTTCCCCCTAATGACAGCGACGCTAATGCGCCTGGCCCGTGCCGGGAAATAGATATCGGTTATCAATGGCACGCATTAAGCCTAGAAGCCTCAACATATCTTTTTTTAACGCGCGAAACCTCTTTCCACAACGGGACTTAGTATCCACCTTTCTTAGGGAACGGGAGATAGACGTGTTTCTAGTACAAGAAACACTTCTAAAACCCAGTAGGCGCGACCCTAAGATAGCGAATTATAACATAGTTAGAAATGACCGTGCCACCCGAGGTGGCGGCACGCTCATCTACTACAAGCGTTCCCTCTATTGCATGCCAATAGACCCTCCCGCACTTACCAATATGGAAGTGTCCGTCTGTAGAATAGGCATGACTGGCCATCCGTCAATCACGCTTGTCTCTGCATATCTCTCCCCGAATAAAAGACTCCTTCAGTCCGATCTGGAGGCGCTTTTTTCACTCGATCAATCAGTCATAATAGCAGGCGACCTCAATAGCGGTCACACCCTTTTCAACAACCCGCGCAACACCCGTAACGGGGTTATACTAGAACTAATATGCGACGTGCTCGGCTTTGACGTCATAGCACCGCTAGAGCCCACGCACTTTCAAGACAACTGTCAACCGACAGTACTTGACATAGCCCTCCTCAAAGGTGTCTCACTTCGGTTACGACTTATAGAAGTCGTACACGAACTAGACTCCGACCACCGCCCGGTTATCTTACAACTCGGGCAACCGTTCGACCCCAGTCCGCCAAAAGTCAAAATAGTTGACTACGCGATCTTAAATCGCTACTTATCCGACAACGCGACCCCGTCCAGCCTAGCTAGGATCCCCGACGTATTGGAGTCAACTGCAGACGCCGATTTAGCCATCGATTCCCTGGTCGACTACCTCCAAACCGGTGTAAGGGAGGCCTCGAGAGAGGTGCAAGCGGCGAACGAACGCCGTTTTATACTCCCCCCCGGCTTACGAGCGTTAATCACGGAAAAGAACGCCGCGACACGTGCACATGACTCTTATCCGACGAGGGATAACACCCGTAGATTACGACAACTTCAGAGAGAGGTTAGAACTCGCATCGGAGAGTACAGAGGTCACCGGTGGGATAACCTCTTAGAGGGTCTCAAGCCGTCCCATCTGGCTTACTGGAACCTCGCCCGCTCTCTGAAGTTAGAAGCTTCCGCCCAGATGCCGCCCCTCGAAAGGGGCCCCGATCTCCCACTCGCGTTCGACAGCGACGATAAGGCAGAATGCCTTGCCGCAAGCTTGGAGAGCCAGTGCTCCCCAAACTGCGACAACGTTGACACTGCCCACATCGAAACTATCGAGACCGCCGTTCAGGAACTCACGCTGATTCCCCCCGCGGAAACGTTAACCCCGGTCACGCCAGATGAGGTCTGTTCTATCATTAAAGGCCTTAAGCCTAGGAAATCTCCCGGTCCTGATGGTATCAGGAATGAAGTACTCAAACTTCTTCCTGATCACCTCATAGCTCTTTTGGTCTGCATCTTCAATGCAGCCATAGCCCACTGCTATTTTCCAGCCGTCTGGAAAAAAGCTATAGTTATAGGTATTCGCAAGCCCGGCAAAAAAGCTTCGCTTCCCGATAGCTATCGCCCGATCAGTCTCCTAAACACTCTAGGGAAACTCTATGAGCGGATCCTTCTGAACCGTCTCAAGGTCGTTATAGACGACAAGAATTTATACCCGCCCGAACAATTCGGTTTTCGCGCCCGTCACTCGTGTACACATCAAGTGCACCGCCTCACGGAGCACATCACGAGTAACTTCGCCAAGAGCAATATCGCTCCCGCCCGCACGCTTGCGGTCTTTTTCGACGTAGCCAAGGCCTTCGATAAGGTCTGGCACGCCGGATTGGTCCACAAGCTTCACCATTTAGAAGTCCCGGATAGGTTAGTTCACCTAGTTCATGATTTTCTACGCGACCGCACCTTTCACTACCGAGTGGAAGGAGTACTATCTATCGCCCACCCTATACGCTCAGGCGTCCCGCAAGGTTCCATACTGGCGCCTTGCCTTTTCAATCTGTACGTCAGCGACCTCCCGAAGCCCCCCGGGGTCGAGGTAGGGCTCTACGCTGACGACACAGTCATATACGCGTCAAACAGACACAGAAAAAATCTCGCCTGCGCAGTCCAACGTGCCGTAACCACTCTCGGGGAGTGGTTTCGAACGTGGCGAATAGCTATTAATCCGGTAAAGAGCGCCGCGATTATGTTCGAACCGCATACATGTAAACTACCACGCACGGTAGGACCCCTCTCATTATTCGGTAGGAATATCCCTTGGGCCACCAAGACTAAATATCTGGGTGTCACCCTCGACTCGAAGCTTAACTTCAACGCACACGTTACTATAGTCCGGAATAGGGCCGTCTGGATCCTTTCCCGCTTGCGACCCCTGCTCAGTTCGGTAAGCAAAATGTCCTTAAGACATAAGCTTACACTATACAAGATGTGCGTCCGTCCGATCTTGACATATAGCTGCGCAGCGTTCGCACATATGTCCAAACATAACTTTGTCCGCATGCAAAGAGTCCAAAATCGGTTTCTCCGTCGCCTGCTTGACCCTCCAGCCTTCGTTAGGAACATGGACCTCCACAGGGACATGAGGCTTCCCTCGATAGAAGCCTATGTGAAATATCTCACCAGGAGATACTTCGATAGCGCTTCGAATCACCCCAACCCGCTCGTAAAATCCACCGTGAACTACGTCCCAGACAACTCGATCCCCGTTGCCAAACGTTATAAACGCCGTCCGCGAAATCTCTTTGTCGATCCCGACGACGACATCGAGAAAGCTAATAATTACTACGCGTCCGCTCCCGCAACATATGCGTGCTCGCGCCCACGCCCGCGAAACCACCGTTCCCTCCGCAGGGGACGTACGGTTAACTTCGCTCCCGCACACCCGCCACGACCGCCCTCCTCTGCGGCAACTCAAGCCTAGGTCCGATCCATCGGCATGGAGCCCTTGAGCCAAGCAGCCGCTCGCGCGATACAAGTGACTGCACAATCACTAGCTTTCACAGCCATACATGACACTGCATTATACACACATGCACAACACACATAGGTACATAGGTTCTGTAAGGGACCTTTTTTTTTTTCTTTTTTTGCCTAGTTAGAATAGACAAAAATTTTCAGACCACTAAATACACATACACATGTTCCTTCCCTCCTCCCAGGGGGCAGAAACATGTATATATGTATAGTTAGTTTAGATCGAATTACGGATAGGGAATTAGTCAGATCGCGACTTAATTGCATACGCGCAACAGTCCGAGCCGAGGTCCGGCCACTTTGGCACCCTCGGATGTTGTTGCTTAGCTTTCGTGGCTGAGTGCCCTAAGCGCTCGCCCCCAAGCCCGGTAAAGCTGTAAAAGCCGTAAAGGCTCCAGGGCCCCTCAGGCTAACAGTGTAGTCAGTTCGAAAAAAAAAAAAAAAAAAAAAAAAAAAAAAAAAAAAAAAAAAAAAAAATGGATACTTTAGCACCGTCCCGTCTTCCAGTTACTTCACTGGAGCTGGTGCAGCAGCTATCTCAGCGGAGGACCTCAAGCGGCGCAAGGATGAAGCTCTTGGTAAGGGCTACATGTTTGTGCCGTTTGGATCAGAAACTCTGGGACAGTGAGGTCATAGAGCGCGTAGCCTATTTAGGAACTCGCGAGTCGACTGGTCAAATCGTCGCGCAACCAAGGGCTGGCCAATATGCGTATAAGCATTGCGATACAACGATGCAATGTGGCCAGCCTTCTGTGTAGGTTTCCATCTAGCAGCGAGTTTTTTTTTTAAGTTCCTTAACGACTCCCCTAACTCAGATCAGGGACCTTGTGCCTTCTAAAATAAATAACTGTGTGAAACTCCCACAATATCCCCATGCTATATTAATTACTATAATTATTAGTTGGATAGCATTCACTATTTGTAGTTTTTTATTATTAATATGTATTTGGTTACCATTTTTAAGATTTGTATATAATTATTTACAGATAGTGTTTTTTTAATCCATAATAATTCACAATGTATTTTACCTACAAGAAATTATTTATACACACAGTCTAAAACAAAATACAAAATTTCATTTTATATGTATATATTTGTTTTTACATTTAAGTATAAATATATAGAATATTAATTTGTATAACAATTTTGCACAGCATTCTGACAATGTTCGGTAATATAAAAAACGTTGTCTAGAAACAACTATTTTAGTGCTGCAGTAAAAACTTTATTTCATAACACTCTCGGACATGAAAAATATGTAACGCATTTTAAAAATTTACAACTAGAACCACTTAAATAACTCGCCGTCCCATCAAATATTTAACGAGAGCATCTTTATTACAGTTTTTGGCTTTAATCCAGCTACAGTTAAATGAGTTTCAGTGGGACAACGTCGTATGTGATTCTAGAAAAATACATATATCTTAATAATACCACTAAAAATATAATACAGTATCAATTGTTGTAAGTATTAGAACTCGAAATTAATTTAAATGTTAAATCGAAGTATTAACAATTCATTAGAATTGCTTTATCTAATATTTTTTCTTACCTTACCGTTACCGCCTCATCTATAAGACGCTAAAATTATAAACAACTTCAAATCACAACTGCTACTACGAGTATATTTGTGCAATGACAAGATACAGGTGATTACGAAATACCCGATTTGTATTTATAATATTTGAATATAAATTTGTTATTATGTACAGTATATTTCTTTTGGATTTATTTAGTACCATATTTACCCGCGGCTCCGTTCGCGTGAACTAACAAATTTTTTTTATTATTATTTGTGTGGAACTGTAATCATTTTTCTAAAATCAAAGTAGCCTGAGTTATGCCCTATAACATCAGCTATCTGCCAGTGAAAGTCCTGCAAAAATCGGTCAAATCGTTTCAGAGATTACCCGGAACAAACAGACAGACAGACGGAACTAAAAAAGGTATTTTTTTTATTTTAGGTATCGTGTATACTTTCATATGCATTTAGTAAAAACTGTTATTTTGAAATTACAAGCAGACACTTCAATTTTATTATAGATTATTTATTTTTACAAATTCTTCTATTTTTTACACTACCTATAACGAACTTGGTCCCACAATATCGTGGAAGAATCGCTGGAAGAAAATTCCTTGTACCCTTAAAAGCTCGACAATATTTGAACCAAAAAGTGTAATAAAGTATTCATTTATTTATTACCTTACAGCAATAATTCATCATTAATTATTAAAAAACAACTTAGAATTTGTTAACGGTACTTTAAATATCTTTTACACTGTTGTATTACTTTTATAACTTGCACTGTAGCCCATCGTTGGTGGATAACGAAGCATGTCCCTATTCTATATGATTGATAGTGTTAGCTTAACACCTCGTTGGATTCGTCTTGATTGAGTGTGGACTTTTTGTTATGGTTGTTCGGTTAAGCGATGCTCTGCTTGATTGGATGCCTTTAACGTTAAACAAGACCCTATTGTTGACGCTTCCTGTGGTCATTGTCAGATGGTATTTTAAAGACATTAAATTTTAAAAGATCATGCTCTTTTAACGTTAAGTAACGGATTATGGGAAAGCTACTGGATGAAGCTGTGATCTACCTAGAATAAGCGGGAGCGATTGAATATTGCACACTCTAAGACATCCAACCATGGTCATAAATATGCTGTAGCTATTACTTTAAGAATATTTCGCTACAAAAAGAAAAGAAATAGTAGACAATTTAAAATTGCAGTGGATCAAAGTTTACGGTTTCTTAAGATCATTTTTTTTCTTTCTAATTTAACCATAAAGACCAATGGACTATATTACGGTACGTTAGAGAGAGAAAGAGATAATTATGATCGCTATATAACACATGACCTCTTTATATATCTATATGTAATTAGTCATATCGGTGAAATTTTTATACTACATAGCTCCATTTTGCAGTTGTGTCAATCGATACTTATAAGCAACTTTTAATACAAAACCACTGTCTGACTACGTCTGAAAAACTGCCAAAATAATAAAATGTATAGTGAGTTCTGAAAAATACATTGTTAAATTAACTTTTTATATCCTGTGAATTGTTTTCATATACACCCACATGTTTTTTTCTGACGCTATATCAGAATATGACTAGCCAGTAAGTGGCTTATTACAAGGCTGTCAATAAATCAAGTTTTTATATGCGTTATTGATTTCAAACAGATTATGAATGTTTCTGATGTCAGATTAGTATGACTAAGATTCATATTAAGAATGTAAACAGCGTCTGTTATTAAATTTATGAAATCATGATCATTATTAGCCTATATTAGTTCCTTCGTAGACGAACGCATACTAAAGGTCTCATAACACATAAATTATGTTATTTTACAAAAGCATTTTATTTCACTCGTATTAAAGCTTGACTCGGTGTGTCGTACAAATGCTGACCTACGAAATCTAATCATAAAAAAATTGCCAAGTGCTTGTCGGACCACACGCAGTGTAGGGTTTCGTATTTGCCCGTCACAATATGCAGACTTAAGGCCCTAGCAGGGCACGGTTGCACGGATCCGACCCGGCCCCTGACCGGTGTGCTTAAATTGCTTGATGCAAAAGTATACTATAGGTGTTTGACCGCGTCCCTGGCGGCGCCCGGCCCGGTCCCGGTTCGGTATAACATGAATTGCTTTATGTAAAAGTATACTGTAGATGTTTGACCACAACCTGGCCGGCGCCCGGCCTGACCTCGGCTCGATGTAGCGTGAATTATTTCATACAAGAGTATACTATAGATGTTTGATCGTATCCCGGCTGATGCCTGACCCGGCCCCGACTGGGTATTGCATGAATTAGTTCATACAAAAGTATACTATAGATGTTAGACCGTATTCCGACTGGAGCGGCTTGGTGTAACATGAATCAACTTTAGAGGGGGGATCTTTAAGTTGTTTTCAATGGAATTTGTACGACATTCCTTCTCCAAATACACACACACTAGACACTTACAAATATACCCTTGACTCTAACAAAAATTAGATAAAGCTTAATATTTCGCAAAGGGATCCTTGAATAGAAAAATAGTTTTCACAGACACACAATAATCTTGAACGAATTATCCAACGACACCGTACACGATGTGATAGACAAGAAATAAAAATCATTCCCACTTTACGTGTAGGTGAGGTAACCTACACATATTTTTTAAGGTTTTATTTGACCACTTTGTCAGCGGGATTAATATATATATATATATATATATATATAGATATATATATATATATATCCATATATATATATATATATATATAGATATATATATATATATATCCACACCAAATTACAGCTTTCTAGTACTATGAATCTCTGAGCTAAGCCGCAAACAGACAGATGGACATACTGAAATTATGAGGGTTCCTTTTGAATTCGAAACCCTTATAAAAATCAAATACAGTGACAACCATATAGCGTTATTCATCAAATATTGAAATATTGTAAAGTATTAACTGTTCATGACCGATCTGAGTACTTTTTACTAATAGGACAACTTGACAATACCTATATACAAGCACAATAAAATACGAAGTTAATAAATGACAGGCAACACCCAAGTCATTGCAAATATCACGTTAAAATTACTTTAATGGCAGGCGTACCGTATTTTTACAATACTTAATACTATAAATAAAATAGCAGTAGACGTTACAAATTCACTAAATAATAAAAAAATTACACGTACAAGTATTACATCAACTCTATAATAGTATAAACAAATAAAATAACAATAAATATGAACTGAAGGTTTGAATTATACCATACTTATCTTACAAACAACGCGTTAATTAAAACCTCAGGCCATGGCATGCTAAGACAAGCCCCAGAGGTTTAATAGGATGCCTATAAATAAACATATTGACAAAAAAAAACCAGTTTAACAAATAATACTTAATTTTGAATATGTAAACGATATCAAAGATACGTTAATATCAATCATGAACTGGTCGATAAAGAAAATAAACGTTCTTTTAAATATATATAGTTAAAAATACCTACAAATGTAACATGAAATTTTATATTAAGTGGGGAATAATAAAAATGTGCACGAAACCGATGTCCGTGAAAGAGGTTTTCTTTTATTAAATGAAGATAATAAAAAAGGTTATCATAAAAACCATGTCGAAATCAAATGAAACGAAATCATACCCTTCATACAGCCATCGTAAATCTCTATAAACATTGGAAAAACCCAAATAAAAATAAAAGTAGATAAAAATCAATACTAAATAATAGGTGGCAGTCCGTTGTGAAATTTAGCATTGAAAACTGGGAGCTGAGACCATTGTTTGATTGATTGCAATACAAACACACGGATTTTTCATTCCATCACGTTTGTTTGCTCATCCTGAGTTTTGCGAAGTAATACTTTTGTTACACAGCCCTCAGGAAATCGTGTTAAATATTTTATAAAGGTAAATAAGCGTTCCTCTCTGACAAAGCATCTGATTAAAAAAATAGCCAAGAACACAATATATAATGGCATGTAGTCAATATAATTCCAATGAATCATTACGTAAGTTTTTCAATAAGCAAATCTCGGGACAATATTAATTTTATCAGAATTTTTAGTACCATATTTTAAAGCAAAAGACTTGCCAATAATTATTGATATTAGAAAAAAACCTTAATTAAAATAAACATTGTGCACATCTAAAATTATGAGGTAAGTGTAAATTGATATTTTAAAAACAACGTAAGAACATATAAATAACAATATTTTTGGCGTAAAATTTCTTTAGGCGCGACTTGAGAGTAATTGGGATCAAATAAAATTCATTAAAATCTACAGTCAAAGATATTATTTATTTTTATATAATTCAATGCCTACAAAAAAAATTTATAATAAAAAATTCTTTGTGTAGCTTTTATATGCGGTTAAAGAAAAACTTAATTATTTGTAATGCACGGTGTAAATATGACTGTAAATTATATTATCAATAAATATATATAAATTCTAAGATTACTTATTAAGTTTACTTAAAACTCGTGTAAAGGACAGGTTTTTTTACTGTTATAAATCTGTTATCAGTATCATTATTTTTAAGCTGAGTCGTAAGAAATAAACACCATGACATTCCTTTTAAACTTGTGAGATCACTTTTGCCTCATCGTTGAAGAATCTCAGCTATCAGACAATAGAGTGGGCAATTAAGGAATTTATTGTAATAGCTTTATCTAGGGCAGCCATTATACTGACGACCGCTAATTTGGGACTTCACAACATAGAATGAATGAATACTGAGCGTGCGATATTTGTTTAAGACTATATTAAGCTCTGTCCAAAACACTGTTATCTTGATCTATATTCAATATTGTCTTTATTCATCTATTTATCTATCTAAATAGTATTTAATAAGTTTAAGTTTTTCTTGGCTATTTATTATATTATACCTAAATTTAACGGATAATATGCATATGAGCATAGAGTAATAAAGTCCGCTATACTGTATCCTGTACATTCATAATTCTGTGCATATGAGTATATTGACATTAATTTGCTGATGTAGATAGTTTTCTAACACATGTTCAAAGTTCATTCACGGTGATTACTAAAATAAAATTTGTATCTTTTTATTTTACAATTATTACAGTGGGAATATTTCAAGGCCTTGTTCACAATAAACGTTAAAATACTAATTCTTTATTTGGATATATGTATACTTGAGTGTGAATTTTATAGTAGTAGCTTGTTTTGCATGACAGCGGCGACCGCCGATGGATTTCGATCTCTTGGTGGTCGCCATTGTATTTGGATTGTACTGTACTTACCATCAGGGACAGTACAGTCAATGTACCGAGCTGTTATTGTTTCCTGTAAATGCGCTCGCTTTGTATTAGTACTAAAAATAACATTACTAGGGAAGTGATAAATTGGTCACTTTTGTATATTAACCTAATACTTTATGTATCAGCGGTGTCTTGGACACTAAGTACTCTACAGGAATATTACACTTTGCATATTAAAATCATGCTAATATATTCACAATACATTAGTGGATGTGATTTGCCAAAACTTCATTAGAATTGAACCGAGCTGTAGCTTATATGCTTATGCTAAGGGGCCTAATAGTAGTTTCATTTGTTTAAATTTAATAATCAAGAAACTAACCATACGTAAGTAGGTACCTTGTTGTTAAAAATAATTGAAACGAAAACAACTTTAATAACCTTAAACGGTGTGAAGAAATGCTACAAGAACAACAACTTTCATTAAAAAACGACACAACAGAATTGAAACGCATCTTTATTAAAATTGATTCAGTGAGTTTGTCTAGTACATGGAATACTCCTGCTGCATCTAAAGATGATTTGTATAAATAACTGTGAGTTGCAACCACAGGCATCGTGATGAATATCACAACAGTATACAGGAATAATGGTCCAGACTTGAACCGCATTCAATGGCATTTTGCATACAATATGTTGGATGGATTTATATTTAAAATATTGCGTACGTCAATACCAGTTGTTAATAATTCAATGTAAAGTCATTTTCAAAGATAAACAGTATCTTGTTGTGGATCAATTTCACAGATGCACTCATAAATATTCAAATTATACATTATTGTTCTCGGCTTGTCGGTAATTAGATCGCCCACGAAAGGAAGCTGCGCCTTAATAAGTTAGTAGGGACAAAGTTACCAATAAATTACTGGCGAAGTCTCTGTACTCACGGACCGTTCCGCCTTGATACATGGTCCTTATTAGCGTCGCATTGAATTATAATAATACTTGTTTAACTTACAACGTTTCAGGCATCAATGTTTTAATGCTCATTATCAAACAAGTTTCTGTGTTAAATCTCTATAATTATATACCTTTGCTTTTAAATATAGTTTTGGACCAACACATAGCTGATAATTTAATGATATTTATTAATTTTTCTCTTTGTTTTTCAATTAGTTGCTGTATTTATGCTTTAGTACATAATTACTTTCAAATTAATTTTTATTATACATAGTGTCCGACTTAACCACGACTTCCATAAACCTGGGGTTACGCCCGCCATAGCGACACGCCTCGGCGTGTCGCGCTCCGAAATCATCCGATATACCTATAGGTATCCAGAAATCAAGCAAGGTAGTACGGTAAATAGATACCTACCGTACTATACCGTACCGTAGATACGTACCTATCGGTATAGATATACCGATTGAGTTGCGTCCACTATACACGTGGTAATAATCCCGTCACTCTTTTCAATTGTCGCCTTTCGGGATCACTCATTATATGAAAATAGATACCTTATATATATATATATATTTATATACCTTATATCCAGCTGCTCAGATGCTTGCAGGCCGGTATGACAGTGACGACTAGGTATGGATTGCGGATCTCTCGGTGGTCATTGTTGTTTTCAATACTGCTTACCACTAGTCACATTGTCATAGTCATAATATTAACGCGCTACTGTTGAAAAAAAACAGCGTAATATGGAAACTCTAAGAGTAAACAATGATAGCTCAGTGGAAGCGTGTACTACTTCGCGTTGATTGACGTGAGTTAGAATCCCTGCAATGAGCCTGAGCTTTCGGTGAAGGAAAATATCGTGAGGAAACCAGAGCATGGTGGTAGGGCATTTTCTAATGCCCGCCTGGCTAGCTACCATCCTTAAAGTTGAAAATCTGTCGCCAAGCACCAAAAGGTGTGTTCCTGTCTTCCCTGCCTGTCTTCCAATAGGTTTGGCGTGTTATCATCTTGGGCCACATCGTCACTTAACATCAGGTGTGGCCATTATGCCAAACCTACAACGATAAAAAAAAAAACAATTATTAGAACTTTTTTATAAGCCGATAAACATTTAGCTCAAATATTATAGTATAAAATATGTCTGTAATATATTTGTTAAATTAGGTAGGTAAATAATAATATAATCTGTTCAAAGTGTTTTCACGCCAATTACTCACACATCGATGTTCAAATACGGCGTGAAGAAACACCTCGTATACAAATTAAGAACCTGTCAATAGTTAATTTTGAAGTTCATGACGAATGGCAAGTTTTACTGGCCGTTGTCGGTTTGACGAATGCTTCAAATAACCTCATAGTTTAGATCATGGACCCATTAATCAAGCTTGAACACACGATTAGAACTTACATCGATATCTCGCATGTATAACCTCGGGAAATAAGGAGGTCTATTTATATCAGAATTCATTTCGAATAGTGGAATGAAACCAATTTTGTATTCTAATTGTCTCAGGATTTATGAACCAGAGTTAAAAAATTGTACGTGTTATCTTTATGCGCTAAACGTATGTACTTTTTGTAAATGTTATGGTTATACTAAAAACTAAATAAATAAGTAATTTTAGAATTTTTATGTATATTTTATGGTAATATAATTTACAGTTATATTTACACCGAGCAATACAAATAAATTAATTTACTTTAAGTTTTTTTTTAAAAGCGTGTAGAAGTCACAAGCACATTTTTTATTGTTTTGTATTTTAAATTTTTAATAGACATTGAATTATATAAAGATAAATAATATTAAATTTTATAGTAGATTTGAACTAAACGCTGGATTTCTTTCAAGTCTCGCCTAAATAATTTTTACTTCAAAATAAAGGAAGTTACGAAAGTTATAAGGCAATAATCAATGTTTATTTGTTTTTCATTTCCTTAATACAAGGAAGATAGTATAATTAATAAATATTTATTTAAATGCAGAGCACTTGATTACAACAACAAGACTCCGTCACAAGTGGAGCTCAACTAATATTTTTTTCTATGTATCTTAAGTGTTCGCTTCAGATGAATAGCGATAAAAACTTTATGATTATAGCTTTCATGGAAATAAAATTGTGTGATCAGTGTAAGGAGTTATAGGGTTGAAACAGGAAACTGTATCTTAGTAAATACACTCTTTAATATCATAAGATATTATACTTTATTAGCGTTTTACTGCTTGCATCAACCGTTTCAGAAGAAAATAATATTAAATACTAATTTAATATAAACCTTTAACTTACAGAGTTTTAGGCTTCATATAAACATTTTATTGACTCATACTGTTTAACTACCTTTTAAAGATTTTGTACGTATTTATGTTTTGCAATAAAAAAAATGTTTCGACGAAGGCGATTTATTTGATTAAATTTTTTTTATTAAAATTAAACTAAAAAATATTTAAGGAAAAAGTTTGCTAATAGGAATTTCCAATATCTGTCCGTGGCTTAGCTCAGAGATTTTTGGTACTAGAAAGCTGTAATTTGGCATGGGTATACCTTATTGATCACACCGGCAGAAAGGTAAAATAAAATATTGAATAAAAAGTTGTTTAGGATACCTTACTACACGTGGTGTCGATGATTTTTTTTTTCGTCTATCTTATGGTAAGGCTTATCATTGAATAAGTCGTTTACAGACATTGCTTGTTTGTGAACGACCAAGGTTTTGCAAGGTTTTCGATTCAAGGAGCCGTTTGCGAAATATTAAGCTTTAAAATGCTAATTTTTGTTAGAGTCAAGCCTAAGACGCCCTTTCAGAAATATCAAATTACAAATTCCATTGAAGTTTACTTAAAGCTCGGATATGTCTGCATATTGTCATGGGCAGCTATGGAACCGTACATTGCGCGTGGCCCGACACGCACTTCGCAATTTTTTAAATATATTAGACTAGCATCGGTGCTTAAATTCAAATAAGGACATGCTAAGTACTTGAAATATTTGTCATAACGAAGTCCATAATAATAATAAGTCCAATATGAACCGTGATTTGTGCGCAAAAACTCTCTTGAACTATCTGCCACTTGTTTAGCGGGTTGAATTATTGGTTAACAATTGGTATCACTATAAAATTCTGTATTTTACATAATGTAAAGCGAAATTGGATAAATAATTGTTATGTGTTTTATTACTGTAGATATTATTTTATTCTATTTAAAGAAAAGATACATCACACAGAAGAATTAAAAAATCTTGCTCAAAGAACCAGGAATTTACAAGAAGCTTTAGTTTCCCCACGCTAGCATTAAATAAATCAATTTTAGGAAAAACCATCGTAAATAGGTTGTTTTATTGTTTTGTTACTTCAGAGCAAGAGCTTAAATACAAACTACAGAGCAAGTTATAACCATTGCCAATAGAAGGTTATAACTTAGTATCCAATATTATTTTTGTAACTTCCCTCGAGAAAAGTTCTTTGCTCATTAGCGAGGACACAGAGTGGGACATATACAAGATGTTACAGTTATTATATCAGTACAGAAAAATAATTCTACTAGAGATGGGCCGGATATGGTTTATACCGAAACCGGTAAAATATCATACCGAAGCCGAACTTTGGCCGAACATCGTGTCATTTTTAGCAAAAAGAACGTCTTAAAAAAATACACTTCTCCCCTCTGCCTTTTACTTCCTCAGACCCCAACTTAATGATTTCTCGTGGTGATAATAGTAGCACTGGATCTACTTCTACATTATCGAACCATCTCAGAAGTAAACATAAAAATAGTTCAAGCAGCAAAAATATTTAATTCACATGATGACTCAAGTCTTAATACATTGTTGGCGTTGAGCGATATTTTATCTACACCGGCTTCTTCTTATTAATTACTAGCATATAATGTTTTTCTGAAAGTGGAAAATCGATGACCCATATTCTACGCAAATTCATGAAGCCTTAGCAGAAATTATGGCGTTGGAAAACCAACCATTTTCAATTTTTTTGAGATCATGGATTAATTTCTTAATATGTCTGGCGAAGCCTCCATGATAGGGAATTACTAAAAAAATATATGAGTCAAGTAGTTATAAGTAAGATTTTCGAAAAAATAGAAGTTTTTATTTGACAAGGTTAAAATTAAATTAGTTATATCTATGACGATCGAAATGCGAATTATGTGAACCTACTTATATGAAAAATTTGTTATGTTCTTAAGTTCTACTGTTCATTGGGTTGGTAAAGACTTTTCTCTATATCATCGTCATTTGATTGGGCATTATAAAGTATTGTTTTATTCAATCCCGAGATTTGTTTACCTAATTCATAATTTTATTTCTTCTACATTAAAAACTATTATACCATTTTGATATTAACGTCTGCACTAACTAGATACCGAAGGTCGGTAGCACTTCGATGCATTTAAACATAAAATGAACCGAACTTCGGCCCATCCCTAATTTCTACATATCTATATAATTAACCGATAGACGAGTCCATTGTGAGTTCGAGTCTATGCAATAAGCCTGATGTTTCGGTTAAGGAAAATGTGATGAAGCTGTAGCAATGATTGTAGGGCATTTTCTAATGCACGCACGCCTGGCTAGGTCACCTTCAGGTTAAAAATTTGTCGCCATGCACTTGTCTATATGTTTCTGCGTTTGCATTCGAAATTCAGTCATCCCACTAGGCTTAGCGTATTACCATCTTGGGCGACATCATCACTTAACACGAAGTACCTGTATAGACTTAAAAAAAAGTGACTAAATCAAAATTCATTAATTATTATTAAACTGATGTTTTAAGAATATAATATTTTATTTATAAAAAATATATAGAATCAGAAACTACAGGTAGTGGATATCATTCACTAAAACCATATACATAGTTAATTGTTTATAAGTTTCATACATTATAATGATATAAAACATAAAGTGTAGAGATCAAGTCAATACCAGAGATTATGTAAAAAAAAAACAATTTGTATACCTCCATTGAAAAATAAAGCAGAAAGCAGATCCCACTGTTATTCCAGAGACAGAATATTAAGCATAGAGTGTATAATGACTCTTGGTAACAAATGTGCAGGCGGGAACCCGAGCAGTGATAGATAGTCGCGACACGCTCGAAACAAAGGCCAAAGTGTTAGTCGCAATCACACAGCCTATTCAACAAATCTTTGAGTTACAAACTGCAAGCTACATACGTTATTGGACGAGGCATTATTAATTGTAACACGTTTTAAGAATGTTCTCGAAAAATCAACTCGAATAAACATTTATAAAATTCGAAAATTCACTTAAGATTAACAAAAAAATCAAAATAGTTTGAATTTGGTTTTTTTATTGTCATGTGATGATTTGCTACGATTGAAATAAGTATTCTGAAAATTTTAAGTAGAATTTCATTTTACAGAAGTCACTCATATTTTCATGTTAGAAGTAATAAAATAAATTTTATTTTTGGGCCACCTCAAGGTCCAGGGAGTTTTTGTGGCTACTTAAAATTTATGCACCTAGTTATTATTTATAATTTAAAATAACCAAGCTACATCTCGCAAAAAGGACCTCATTATTATAGGGTTTATTAATGCTATCTGCTAAACCAACAACGTGACAGTTCAAGATCCCGACAAAAACTCCCTTTTTATTGTCATTAATAATATACCTAGTCCAAATATTTTTAACATATCGCAAACCGCGCTGACACGTGAGCAAAACTCATTCAGCCAATTAGTCGTAGGCAATGTTGCAAGTTGCAACCAATCATCGTTTGACACAAGTCATTGGAGTTTGAGCGTTTCGATTTGATTGATATAAATCGAGGTCATCGACTAATTTATAAGTTCTATTCGTCTAACTGTCTGTCGGAGAGAGTAATTAACTTTCATTATATAGCCCTGAATAAGAAACTTCTGCAGTATTGTTTTTTTACAACCAATATATTTATCCAAGAAATATTTATTATTTAGCCGACAAAGTTTGTTGTTTTTGTTTGTTTAACATTATGTCATTGTCTATAATTACAATTCTGGGATTATTATCATACCTCTCTATATTCTTTCTCTATGGTGTTTTTGTGGCAACACCATATTTTTCTTATTATTCATTAAAATTTATGATTCGAACATAATTTTGACAAAAAATATACCAACAGATAAACAGTGTAATAAAAATAATTTAAATCTTTTTCTTATAGAATGTCATCTGTTCAACAGAAATTCCATTTTTGAGATGAATTATTTTTAATATGGACTATTTTTTTTTAAATATTATAGTACATATTACAGTTTCCCAACTGTGAACATTAGTGAATTATAGAAAAATCTACGAAATATTTTAAGTATCTAACACCACCTTAAAATTTCATAGTCAATCCCTTTTCATGCATAATAATTATTCATTCTGGTGACTCAGTCTAATTTAAAGAACATCTAGTAATACCTAAAATTTATACGATAAAAACCTCTTACAAAGTGCCAGTCGATAAAAAAATTGCGGTCCAAATACATCAATCCATCATTCTGTGATACTTTATTGTGGGTGCTGGACGCACGAGATTGTTTGCATTAAATAGATGGGCACCAGAGGCTAACAACTCCTGACCTTCACCTTAGACGCCTTTGTGAAAGCTTAGCGAATGGATATTGGACGGCCTGTCTTGTTTGCACGAAGCTAGGCAAAGCCATTGAGCGATACAATATAATAAAGTGTCATTTATCGAGATATATTGTTGTTAAAATAAAGGTATCAATCAAATAATTGTGAAAAAGTATTACAAATTTTTGAATTTGATATTTTGATAAAATCGGTATGGAATAATATATAACTGTACTAGCTTTGCCCGCGACTCCGCTCACGAGGACTACAGCATGTTGTCGGTCGAGTGCACGCGTGAATTATACTGCTCTAAAAATGCTTATTATGGGCGATCCTTAGACTATAGACTTTGACTTTTTTTTAGGCCCTTTTAAGGTCTACAATTATGTAGAACATTTATTTGATATATCTCGCTTGGTTTATTCAATGTAAGACATTTAATCGCCCCAAAAGCGACTTTTTCCCGAATTGATTCACCATTATCGTCACTGCTTATTTCGTATGTTACTTTATCTTTCACAACATATCCTATAACCTGGCCAGATAACATAGTTATGAATTAAAATCGAAATCATTTAAATCGAATAAGTGGTTTTTGCGTGATAAGAACATAAACGGACAGTCAGACATAGAGATGTTGATTTTTATAATATGTATAGAAGATAAAACAACGCACAAGTAATATGTAAAAATTATGAAAATATGTATTTATTACTCGCTCATACATTATATTTCGTGACCAGAGATCGCGTGAGACGATTAATATTTAATCGCTGGAGAGAGGCTAATCACCACTGACCTTCAGCTTCGTCTGTTTCTTGAAATTTTGATGTCTGGAAATAAAATGCTGTGTCATGTTTTCACGAATCCTGTACCAAATTTTGGTATCTAACAAAAAATAAGATACCATCTACAGAGCAGAAATTTTAAGATAAAAAAATTATTTTGTTGCGTTAATGAATTGATTCATTTTTATTTCTTTAATTATTAATTAAATACGTTATATTATCTTCTTTATTTCATAACCAGTACCCGTAATTAATTATTACTTGAAACTGGAGAACGAAGTAAGAAGTTTTCATTTAAAGAAGACTAATTATGTACTTATTTTTTTATAATTCTTATTGTAATATTTTATGGTAATTGTAATTTTTATTGTATCTATTATATATCAGGAAATTCTTTATTTTTTTGTTTGAACACACTAATTAATAACTACCGGTGAGATTGAAAAAAAACTATAGCTTATTTATTAAGAAAGATTATAGACCATATAACTTCATGCTATGTCCCTAAACAGCGGAGCAGGAACCATGAATGTCAAGCAATCTGGCAAGCTGTAGGTAAGTACGACAAGTCAGAACATCGAAAACGAGACGAACGAACAATGTGAATACAGAAAATAACAAAAAAAAACTTCATACCATTCATCTATAAAGCTTGTCTGTGTGAGACAAAATTAAATATAACAGCGAAAAATTTTCTATTATCTTTTCAAAATGGGTTGTACTTCGGATTGGACAGCTTGCCATTAATACAGTGAGGAAAGAAAGGGTCATTTCAATATACAATTCCATAACAATGAAAAAAAAGGTGTGTCACTCACGATAGAAGTAAAACTTCATTTTAAAAGACATTTTCTATTTTACTTAAACAATGTGCAATATACATACACACCGACATTTCCTCTCTCGCTCTGGCTCACACAAAGAGGAGAGACCGATAATGTGCGTTAAACGTTTAACGCTTGGAAGTCGCATAAGAAGTTTCACTTCAAAAAAACATCTACAATTTATTATAATACTAGCAGTGTCCGCGGCTTCGCTCTCGTTGACGACAAAAATTGTTGTTACCGGGATAAAAAGTATCCTATGTTACTTCTAATAACTTCAAGAATAAGTTTACAAAGTTTCATGATGATCGGTTAAGTATTTTTTGCGTGAAAGCGTAACAAACAAACTTACATTCACATTTATAATATTAGTAGGGATGTATGTCGCAAGACTATTGCTTTCGCTAAAACAATAGTTATAGTCTGTAGAATATTCTTACAATGTAATTCTTACATTGTAAAAAGTCCGCGATATCATATGTCTTATACGTAAGCCAGAACAAATAATTTAGTTTTAAGTAAACATATTATACACAATTGTTACATCTATATGTAACAATTGTAAATTGAATAATACTCCTTGTGTATATTTGAAAGTTATAAATAAGGTAACATATCGGAGACAAAGCGATGTCTGTTCCTACGGTCGTAAATCAATAGGAGGAAGCTATTCAAGAATCCCGATCAGTACTTAGTATCGTTGCCAACGGACTATCGTATCGTCAAAATACTGGATAAGATATTCGCGTTCGAGCATATTAATGAACATCGCAACGAGATGCGATCAATTTATATCAATATCGTCAATGGTCTTCTCTCTACTCGTTAACGATCATTAATATGAATTTTAGTGGTAGGGTTGCCTCATAGATTAATTAAATATTACTTATATATTTTACCACTGTTATGTATATGTCACATTAAATTTATTTAAATTTGTTTACATAATACGATTTTAATTCGAGAGGCGTAAGATATGTTAACTACTTTATATGTTATAATCAAAGTAGTAAAAAAGGGACAAATTTTACAATTAACAATAAACTCAAATTCTTGTGGTGTAATTCATAATTTTCTTTAGTATTATGTGTTATATTTCATTACTTAAGCATAAAATCAATTTTATCTTTACATATTATAAAACGGAGTATCTCTGTCTTTCTGTCCGTTACTGTACTTATAAGTCAAGGATCACTTATCTGATTTACGTGATTTTTTTTAGTTTCATAGATATATTTTCTTGCTTTGTTATAGTATGTTATTACGTTAGGTAACATAAGCTATAAGTAAGGACAGTACTAGTAAACGAAGAGTCGGACAACAGCGTTGTCTTACAATAAACTGCTAAGGTACCTACTATAAGGTGCATTATTTTAATTAATAATAAATACAAGCATAGTAATTAGCAACGAGAAAATAACACTAGATCACTCCAAACAAATATTCACGTATTGTAATTTACCCATGAAAAAAAAATTCGTTACAATTGAATTTCCGTTCCATTCCGGTACCAGCCGGTGCATGTGCAGTAATGAAGCTGGGTAGAGGAATCTGCGGCCAACTGGGTCGCGATCACCATACACGTGATAGTAAACGTAAGATAGTATGTTCCATATAGTTTTATTTAATTGTCGCGTTTCCAAATCAGCCAGTGCATAGCCAGCTGCCGAACTCGTAGGTCGCAATAAAAGCAACTATCGTGGCGTCCGCGTTACCCTACCGTGAAACAATTAATAAAAAAAATCGTATACCAGAAAATGTTTCTGTGTAGGTTTAACATAAAAATGTTTTCAGTTAATTGGATACAATAAACAATTCTATAGATCTAACTAGGTAATATATTTTAAAATTAAAACTGAAAGTCAAATTAATCATTGTTTAACGTTCACAACACTAACATTGAAAGTAAATTATAACCAGTCAATAGTCGCTTATCGAAGGTAATCGGATCTCCCGATAATAGCGACTTTGAAAGTATAATTTGTATTAAGCATTACTTTATAGATATTATTGCTTAATAGATAGATACCTTGTTTTATGCTGTATCAAAATATTGTTATTAAGAAATCATTTTGTCGAATTTTATATTTAACTAGCTGTGCCCCTCGATTTCATGCGTGTTAAATTTATTAAATAAATTCTCCGCATCGCTGCCTCCAACGCACCCGTGTAGACCAGCTTTATGGTTGTTCTACTTGCCTTGCTTGCCAGATTACTTAACCTTCATAGTTACTGCTCCGCTCCTTACGGTCGCAGCGTGTATTTATATAGCTTATACTATTCTTCACGAATATGTTTTCGAATCTGTCTGGTAGTTCCAGAGATTGGCGCGTTTAGATAAACAAAAAACTCTTCCGGTTTATAATATTTTTAGTATTAGTATAGATAAATACGTCTGTGGTAGTACATTGGTCGAATGGTGGTAACCCTACAATCAGAGATTTTGTTTTAGACGTTTAGTAATTTCTTTGGAGATCCCTCTACTTGGTGCATTTGCTCTATTTGGTGGAGACAATGGAGAGTGTAAGAATAATATACAAACAGTACTTATGTAAAACACGAAACACTTAGGGCGTGAATTCTACTTGCAACATCTCCGATTTATATTACATATTTATTTGACAGTTGTCGCCCAATTAAAAGTCTGAATGTTTATACATTATATGTAATCGATACAATCATAACTTCGTTTACATCAATTGAAGTTTTGTTGGCGAGACAACCCTGCACATCATACATTCAAATTAAGGCAAAACATCTGTGGCATCTGCCTATATGCAGCGGGTCAGACGGGCTCGTAAATACTCGTATCTGGTGTAACAGAGACATGTGATTGTACTGTACAATACTGTGTAAAGTATGCACCATAACAGGATACGTCAACTGTTTATGGCATATGAAATGAATAAAATCGTTAAGTAATAATCATTGATGATGAATTATGAACTCATTTAAAATATAATATTAACAGTTTTAAATATAAAATTTCTTTAAAAATTTTTAAACATAAAATTGACTGCAAATATTTGTGTATCTATTCAAACGATACACATAAACATATAACAGGTTTTGTTTCTTTATTCACTGATTCATGTTTCCGTTTTTATATGTTAGGAGTTTGAGAATCTTATTAGAATGGCAATCATATTATCTTAGGCAATAAATAAAATTCACACGGTGTTTGTCTATAAGTAATTATTGCACCTAACGCAGTCTGTAATTCGCTTTAAATTATTATAGCTCTAGTGTGAACAGTTGTGGATGGAACTTATGTAAATAAAGTAATATATATCTATACCTATAAGGCAATAGTAGAAAGCTTTAAAGGCAATGATAAATGGTTATTTAGCTATCGTCGGCTAGACACGAACAAGGAGATCCCAAGGAGGGTTGACGTCAGGAAGGAGGCCGGTAGTAAAACACTAAGCCGAACCTCAGTTCACAACATGAATGAAGAAAATATGTGCCTGCTTACTTAGGTTGAACAAGAAGAATATAAATAATATAAGAAAAACAAATAATTATTATTGAACCGTCAATAAATCATAATAAAGCTGATAAGGAATAAAAGAAGTAGATATTATAATATATAGTGTTACATTATACAATAAAATCTATACCAATCTTTTTTTTTATAAGAGTTTGTTATTCGTATGTTTGTTTGAATGCGCTAATCTCTAGAACTTAGTACCCTTCATATTGGAAACATTTCTTTTGCATTACATATCATATTTATTGAGGAAGGCTACAGATAGACTATATGACTTCACGCTACAATTCTAAGGAACGGAGCCATAACCATGAACGTTAAGACATCTGCAAGCTATAGGTAATACGGGAATATAGAACAACGATAGCTTACACAGGGTTCGACGGTGGCGGCGCGGTGAAACGTTGTTGCACAGCTAGTGAATATATCTCATCCGGCCGAGGGATTTCGATCTCTTGGTGGTCGCCGTTGTGTTTGGATTGTACTGTGCTTACCATTAGGAGAAGTACTGTCAATGTGCCGTGTTAAAATAAATAAACAATGTAAATTTATATCTGTATTTTAATCTGTTTACTCAATTATTGATATTTACAGATTATAATTATTTAACAGTCCTTTAAAAGTTACAATTTAAAGCAAAAAGATAGGAATTTCGATACTGTATTAGATTTTTTTACGGTCGATATAAAAATTTCCAAAAAGATTGTATCCTAACTTTTTGTAATCCCTATGTAGGTTGTTACGGCAATCAATAAGCAAACTCACTAATAGGAATTGATCAAGTTAAGTAACCGCATTGAATTAATAGCCCGGTGACCAGATACATTATCTGGTGTTTCGACCCGCCTATCTTCAGGTCATTAATCTATTGATGCCTGTGTTTTAGTCGAAGACATCCATCACTAGCTGTGGGTCAAGGGATATTCGTCAGGATAGGGTAAGGTGTCAAACTGAAGAATGGAAGTAATCGCAATATAGAATTTGTTCAATGCTATAAACCTAATTTATATTTTCTCGTTATCGTTGGCACATTAAAAGTCATAAAATATCTAAGATTGAAGAGTTGTGGCTGAGCCCAACATCATTAGTGAAACAAATCTTAGAGACTTTGCTGGCTCAACTACCTACAGAGAATGGAGGAAGATTGATCAGTAAAAAGAGCATATTTGGGATAAGTAGATGATTGTCATCCGGTTGGTTGGTCCAGGTTTCGCTGGCATGACAAACTAGAGGTAAATCTGCGTTAGCTTCAAGCCGACAATTGCCAAGAAACTGCACAAGATCGGGACAAGTAGCGTGTTTTCGTTTCGAAAGTCAAGACCATTTTAGATCAACGAGCTAAAATACTTAGTCGTTATCATTACAAGTATAATGATCTTCTACGGATACAACAAGCGTAAATCAATAGTCGTTCATGATTAATGACTTCAAGCGATGTTTCACTATGAATCATTCACGATAAATACTTTCATTCGTTTCAGGCTAGCGTTTACGCACATTCTCACCATTCACATTCTTTAACGTTAACTGATAATCCACCCGAAGAAAGTAACAAGCTAAATCTAGAAATGTCAATGGTTCTTTGAAAGTTCAAAAGACCACTGGTGCTAACATATATTTGTTATTTTATTGGAACGTTGATAAATTTCCAAAATAGATAGATACAAGCAAAGTCTTATATATTAACATTTAATAGACACGCATAGTAAGATAAGCATCTTACTAGCGAGAATTATCAAAACTTAAACTGCTATTTCTTTTACTTCCCGCTATAGGAATTATATCCAAAAAAAAAGCTTTAATTTGAAATTGGTAGAATTTGTGCAAGGTTCGACTGTGAATACACCATGTCCAATGGACATTATCCATACCTATTTATGCCGCAAATAAGCAATTTTCATACTGCTGTCTAAGGTTGGTTATAAATAATTATGGACTAAGTTTACATTCAATTAATAACTGGCCTCAGTTAAACTTCAATCTTTCTAAGGTTGGTTATAAATAACTATGGGCTCAGTGTCCACTTAATATGAATATGTAACATAACTTTATACATAATGATAAATTATGCATCATAATCATTATTATTTTAGCCGCTAGACGTCAGCTGGTCATAGGGCTCTCCTAAAATAGCTATAATGACCGGTCCTGTGCTGTCCGACTTTCCAACTTTACCAGATCGTTGGTCTACCCACGCTGCGTCGTTCGGTACGCGATCGCCTCCCGAGGTTTCTTTTTCATGTCTTTTTTGTTTTTTCAAATTCATGTGTGCTACAAAATATTTATTATTTCTTGAGGTTAACGATGCTTTAAACATTCGTAAGGTAGTGTGGACATTTACAATTGAAAATTATGTTTGCTCGAAAATAGACGTAAAAGCGTGATTTATTTATCCCTAAAAGAACGAAAATCAAGTTAAAATACAAATATGAATACATCCAACAAAATTATCTTTATAACCAATAATTCAATATGAAACAGGAAATTGGCTGGAGATTATTAAGTTTATAACAGCCAATAAAGGCATACTCAAATCTGTAAAGAGGCAATTTATCCATTGCCAAATTCGAATGATGGTTTTAAAATGAAAACGCTTTCTACGTATATTTACTAAATGCTTACGCAATTAGGTACAATAGATAAATAATACAAAAAAAATGACAATTTACTCCATAATTTGTCATGCATGACACGGTTTGTAGGACAGTAATAAATTTAACAACCGTTTATGGATAATTTGTACTAGCTTTCTACAATTATTTATCTAGCATTTTTGATAACACTACAATACCATTGCTGTTAATACTTTCCTTCTCATCTCATTTACACAATAGTCCGAATGATTTTGCAGGAACAAGATACAATTGATACTTATTCTTAAAAGTTTTCCTATTATATAGCAAACGCCTCTAATTTTATTTTAATTGATAGACTTCGGTTAAGAAATTCTTTAAATTCCATTATGTATTGAAGACAATTTAAAAAACAAAGCCAAGAAGATTTACAATAGGAAGTGTCTACTATTAGATTTTCTTTAGTCCTAACTACTCTTAAGATATAGTTTACAGTATTGTCACCACGTATATTGACTCCTTTCTGAATCCAACATAGTTGACACTACCTTACGTTAAGCATATATTTTGTTTGCCTCGTCTGTAACCTTTCACCGCCTTATTTATTTCGACAGCCATACTACCGCTTGCTTTACGAATTCCAGGTATGAACACATACATATACCATACATTAATCGTATAAGCCTCTTCTGCATCTCGTACAAGCCATACCATTATATTAAACAACCATATCTATGATTGATGAATCACCAGTCATACGCAATACACTTGATAAATTATTTGACAAATATAGTTATAAGCACATTTCGAACGTATTGCTCACAATAGCCCTAATTATTATTTTCGTTTAATGTATTTTTTGATGTTTGTATTATATAATTTGTTAACAATTTTAAATTGTTACGTGTTTTAATTTACCTTTAATAATAAATGCCTAACCACCAAACCAAATTACCTAAGATTCGTTTTGGTAATTGTGACTTTTACAGTATAAACGTTTCAGTATAACAAATGTATGCATAAAAGTATTTATATATTTAAATTGTTATACAAACATAATCTTAATCACCGAGCCTTTAAAGAATAAAATATAGAAAAAATGTAACTATTCACTAACACCGCTATGATTGATCGTACCCAATATATCTCTAAGGTATGTTGAATAATAAACGATGATGACTGAACATAAATAAATGAGATACAATATGAAAACGCAGTATGCCTTCTAAGTATTAGCATAATACTGTAATATAACGATTTGTAAATGATTAATTCACATCTTGTTAACGTTTCATAATATGATGTTTTTATAATTTCGGTAACGCCTTTACATAATTTCATCATGGAAGTTATTGGGTATGTAATTGGAATATTATTGATATTATAACATTGTTGCATATACCTAATTTTATTAATTTTCTTATCATAGATATAGCCGAGCTCATTAATGTTATACCTATACCACATCAGATGACAACTGATAAAGATACGAGCTGGGGTTTTTACAGGATCTTAGTATGAAACTTAATGAATTTTATTCAAATCTAGCGTTATTTGACACCATGTTGTGTAATATTGGTGGTAATATTCGTGTTTAGCAAATAGATATACGGACATGTATCCACCACTTACCCTCACCTGGAGATCCTCTTCTTCGGGGTACCCAGGCTGAGTTGGTGGCTGAAGTCGCTGGTTGCTAGCTAAGGCTCTTTATTTAGTCACTGGCACACTAGGTTTGATAACATGTAACAGGTTTTTTAATATATTTTATTATTATTTTTCGAAGCGTTCACTCTCAGCGCAGCTCGCTAGTAGCGGGGTTCTCAGATACTAGTTTTTGTAGAGGGCAGGACTTGTTGAACATAAAAGTGCGTTTTGTTTGTAAGTTGACAGATGCGTTCCATTTGAAGAGAAAAAAATAATAATAATACTAGATGGAGAAAAGAGTTTGTGGTAACATCTAACATAAAATACGGAACAATTCGTGATATATCTTGTTTTATTGTACAAAAGTGAAATGGAATCATATGGAAAATGAATTCTAAGATTTCACCAAAAAGTCCCTGGAAAGTTTTAACAAAGGATCAGTATTTTTAACGACACTGTAAGTAATCTAATACTAATCTTGTAAAACGAAACAATCACCCACTTGATAGTGGCAGTAATAATGCTTAATAACTATGATTGGTCGCCAAAGTACTTAGCGAAAAGAAGAAAAAAAAGGACTTATATTAAGCAACAATTTTCTTCCACATTTTCAACTGAATATAATTCTTAACACTGACTGACAAACATCACACAAATTAAACAGGTGAGTTTATGAGCATTATGTTTTTCACATAAATTCCGTATATACCGTAAATGAGCACTTAGAAATGATTTTTTACAATTCATTTCCGCAGCAGGTGAAGAATATGGTTATTGGATAAATTGGATGAATCCTGAGATGTTGCCGTTGGTAATTACAATAAAAAAAAATCAAAAGAAATAATAACCAAATATTTTCATAACTAGCTTATTCGATTGTAGAATAGAATAGAAAATAATGTTATTTATTGTACACCATTACTGTATTACACAGAGTAAAAGATTTTAATTAGTTACTTTACTACTATTAATTTCAAAAGTTCGTTAAACATGACGACTATATTCCCTTCGGCTAAAATATGTAAAACAAGCTATGTACCCAATGCGTTTAAAGTTTCAGATCGATGACTGTTAGTAAAGTTGCGTTTCACTTTTTTTTCCAAATGACTACACTGTTAGCCGTAAGGGCTCTGAAGCCTCAGAATGCTTATACAGTTTCGCCGGCTTGGATCTTTTCAGTTATTGGACATTGAACTTTTTTTTTCGAACTGACTATACTGTTCGCCTTAGGGTCCCTGGAGCCTTTGTGGCTTTTACAGCTTCACCAGGCTTGGGAACATTGAACTCTATTTTGCAAAACATACTGTTATTCTGTGAAGATAAATTATAGATGAATCACAAAGATTCTCTCAGGCAAACATAATCTTTTCTCGTTGTATCGGATATGTTAAAATCTACTTACTTTCATTCACTTTACCTTCCTTATCAATAAGCTTAGTGATACCCCACGAAGGGTACGAAAATCAAACTTCTGTAATATCATTACAGGAACCTTCTAAGTAAAGCTTGTAATAAAATCAGTCTTTCTTGATACCTTGTTGTCAAAATTCGTTTTGGTCTCACTTAGTGTACTTTCAACATCTATATTAATAAATCTGTATGTACATGTTTGTTTTTGTCAAAAAAATTAACTGACTTCCTATGCAAAGGACAATGATTATGAATATGCCATTAATTTTTTTATCTATCTGTCTGTCTGTTTGTATGTCGGGATTTAACTTTAAAGCGGCTTGACTGATTTTGATGAAAATTATACATGGGAAGTACATGTTATTCGTGAGTTGATAGGCTACATAAATTGTTAATAATATGAGTAAAAATAAAATTATGGGATGAAGATAATTACCGCATCACAAACGCGTGCAAGGCCACGGTGCAGGAGACCGATCACGACCGCCGGCGGGAACGGACGTGTTTACGACCGCTCTCTGCCGCCTTTGTGAAGTTTTACGACCGACCGGCTTTGCTGCACACCTGCATCGCACCTGCGCCGCACCTGCGTATCGCCGTCTCGCTCGCACCCATTGTGTCGCGCTGCACAACCATAAAACTGCTCTTTTAAGAGCAAATTGTTTCTATTCGACGAAATCCACACTTTAGTGGTCACTTGCCTGATACCTGACGGTGCCAACTAAAGCAAGTGGGTGCGTGACCCAAGCGCCCCTCGGTTGCCTCCTTCAGAGGCAAACGATAGTACTTGGTCGGGCTCAGGAATCTTGGCCCTTGATAGAGTCATAGTCAAGCCCTGAGTGTCTCCTTCCCACCCTTCCGATCCTGCTACACATCCATCCCCGAGTGTCTGTTTGGGCGTAGCTAGGTATTTATACCGGCTGCGTTCTCTGCCTCGGGATTGATAGGGACCTCCACGTAGGGCCCGGTAGGTTCTTTCCTGCGAGTCATTACACCGTGACCCGCAGGTCCCTTTACACGGCTCGGGATAGCCGTTTAAATTCACTCGGCGCACCCCCCTGCCTCTCCGGCAGGGAGGTTTAACTTCACCCCCGCCCGCCCAACCGCCGCCGCCGGAATGGCAGACTTGGAAAGCTTCGTTGCGTTCGCAACAAGCCTACACCCGTCGATATGGACGGATTTCAATAGGGCCATCGCGGCCGCGCAACCCGCCATTGCTGTCGCACAGGCCACCGAGGCCACCAGCGACCCCGCCGCGCCCCACGCTACGGACAAGAAGCCCGTCTCGCGCTCCCGCTCAACGGCACCCCGCGCTCACCGTCAGACGCCGTACAAACGGCCGTCATCGCGCTCGCGTTCCCCGGGCAATCAAGTCACGATCCCAGCGCCCTCTGCGCTGCCGATCAAGAACTCTTTCGCGTCGTTAGTTCCCGAAGCGGACACGCCGACGCTAGTAGCTACGAACAATAGCTACTCGCCCACTAATCCGGATCCCGAACCCGAGTCCAACGAAATGGACACGGCGATAGTCACAGATAACGAGGGCTTCACCCTCGTTCAAAAAAACAAGCCCGCCAAACGGGCATCGCGTTCGCGTCCCGAGTCTCCGGAGACTCAGTCCCGCCCACAAAAGGCGCAGAAAACTGGGCTAAACAGCCACGCCCCCCGCTCCGCAGCACCCTCAGCGCCTGCCGGTACTTTTGCCGGCAGAAAGGCGCGTCGCCCACCGCCGGTAGTAGTCCAAAACAAGGCGGTCTGGACTAAGCTCGCGGACAAGCTTAGAGACTTAAAAATTAATTATACCTCGGCCAGTAACACGGCCAACGGTATCCGCGTACAAGTAACCACTTCTGACGAACACCGTCAGTTCACAAAGTTGCTCCGAGCAAGCAACCTACACTATTACTCATACACCCTAGACGATGAGCGTCACCTCCGGGTTGTAATCCGCCGCATCCCGGTGGAAATCACGCCCGAGGAGGTCAAAACTGACCTCTTAGCGAAGGCCCTCCCTGTCCGCGAAGTGCATAGAATGCACGGCGGACAATCCAAAAACCGAACATTAGATATGGTCGTAGTTATCTTGGATCTGACCCCCGAGGGCAGAGCCATCTTTAATGTCAGGAAAGTGTGCGAGCTCTCCGGAATAGCCGTAGAGCCCCCACACAAAAACCGCAGCCCTCCGCAGTGCCACAACTGCCAGCTGTACGGACATTCGGCCCGTAACTGCCATTTACGTCCCAGGTGCGTTAAGTGCCTCGGGGACCACGCGACAAGCGAGTGCACGCGCACTCGCGAGTCGTCTACCCCTCCGAGCTGCGTGCTATGCGGCAACGCGGGTCACCCCGCGAACTATCGCGGCTGTCCCCGTGCCCCGCGTCCCACGCGCCCTATGCGCCCTACGCGCCCAAGGCAAGAGCGACACACCCCTCCTCAGAGGGCACGTCCCGCCGCCAATAGTCAACCCATGCCTCTGCTCACGCCAGAAGCCTTTCCCAGCCTCCCGGGCGCTTCCCGCGCCCCGGTGGCGGCCACCCCCGCACCCCGCGCACCCCCTCCGGCCATGCGAGCCCCTCAGGCAGCATGGGTCTCTACTCCCCGCCCTCAGCCTCCTAAGGCTCAGGCCTCCCCGCCCGTTAGCACGCGCCGCGGCGTTGACTACATGGTCATGCTCTTCCGCGAGCATGACCCTCAGGAAGTACTGGCATACGACCAGTGCGTCGCTGAGTACGGCCCCGCCGAATCCATCAGGCGTTTTCCCCTGATGACAGCGACGCTAATGCGCCTGGCCCGTGCCGGGAAATAGATAACGGTTATAAATGGCTCGCATTAAACCTAGGAGTCTCAACATCTCTTTCTTTAACGCGCGAAACCTCCTTCCACAACGGGACCTAATATCCACCTTTCTTAGGGAACGGGAGATAGACGTATTTCTAGTACAAGAAACACTTCTAAAACCCAGTAGGCGCGACCCTAAGATAGCAAATTACAATATAGTCAGAAATGACCGTGCCACCCGAGGAGGCGGCACGCTCATCTACTACAAGCGTTCCCTCTATTGCATGCCAATAGACCCTCCCGCACTTACCAATATGGAAGTGTCCATCTGTAGAATAGGCATGACTGGCCATCCGTCAATCACGCTTGTCTCTGCATATCTCTCCCCGAGTAAAAGACTCCTTCAGTCCGATCTGGAGGCGCTACTTTCACTCGGTCAATCCGTAATAATAGCAGGCGACCTCAATAGCGGTCACACCCATTTCAACAACTCGCGTAACACCCCTAACGGGGTTATTCTCGACCTACTATGCGATGTGCTCGGCTTTGACGTCATAGCACCGCTAGAGCCCACGCACTTTCAAGATAACTGTCAACCGACAGTACTTGACATAGCCCTCCTCAAAGGTGTCTCACTTCGGTTACGACTTATAGAAGTCGTACACGAACTGGACTCCGATCACCGCCCGGTTATCTTACAACTCGGGCAACCGTTCGACCCCAGTCCGCCAAAAGTCAAAGTAGTTGACTACGCGATATTAAATCGTTACCTAACCGATAACGCTACCCCGTCCAGCTTAGCTAGGATCCCCGACGTATTAGAGTCAACAGCAGACGCCGACTTAGCGATCGATTCCCTGGTCGACTACCTCCAAACCGGTGTAAGGGAGGCCTCGAGAGAGGTGCAAGCGGCAAACGAACGCCGTTTTATACTCCCCCCCGGCTTACGAGCGTTAATCACTGAAAAGAACGCCGCGACACGTGCACACGATTCTTATCCGACGAGGGATAACACCTGTAGGTTACGGCGACTTCAGAGAGAGGTTAGAACTCGCATCGGCGAGTACAGAGGTCACCGGTGGGATAACCTCCTAGAGGGTCTCAAGCCGTCCCATCTGGCTTACTGGAACCTCGCCCGCTCTCTGAAGTTAGAAGCTTCCGCCCTGATGCCGCCCCTCGAAAGGGGCCCCGATCTCCCACCCGCGTTCGATAGTGACGATAAGGCAGAATGCCTTGCCGCAAGCTTGGAGAGCCAGTGCTCTCCAAACTGCGACAACGTAGACACTGCCCACATCGAAACCATCGAGACCGCCGTTCAGGAACTAACGACGATTCCCCCCGCGGAAACGTTAAACCCGGTCACGCATGACGAGATTTGTTCTGTTATTAAAGGCCTTAAGCCTAGAAAGTCCCCCGGCCCCGACGGTATCAGGAATGAAGTACTTAAACTTCTTCCCGATCACCTCATAGCTCTTTTGGTCTGCATCTTCAATGTAGCCATAGCCCACTGCTATTTTCCAGCCGTCTGGAAAAAAGCTATAGTTATAGGTATTCACAAGCCCGGCAAAAAAGCTTCGCTTCCCGATAGCTATCGCCCGATCAGCCTTTTAAACACACTAGGGAAACTTTACGAGCGGCTCCTTCTGAACCGTCTCAAAACCGTTATAGATATTAAAAATCTATACCCTCCCGAACAGTTCGGTTTTCGCGCCCGACACTCGTGTACACATCAAGTGCACCGCCTCACGGAGCACATCACGAGCAACTTTGCCAAAAGTAGTATCGCCCCCGCCCGTACGCTTGCGGTCTTTTTCGACGTAGCTAAGGCCTTCGATAAGGTCTGGCATGCCGGACTAGTCCACAAGCTACATCAATTAGAAGTCCCGGATAGGTTAGTTCATCTAGTTCACGATTTTCTACGCGACCGCACCTTCCACTACCGAGTGGAAGGAGTACTATCTACCGCCCACCCTATACGCTCAGGCGTCCCGCAAGGTTCCATTCTGGCGCCTTGCCTTTTCAATCTGTACGTCAGCGACCTCCCGAAGCCCCCCGGGGTCGAGGTAGGGCTCTACGCTGACGACACAGTCATATATGCGTCAAACAGACACAGAAAAAATCTCGCCTGCGCAGTCCAACGTGCCGTAACCACTCTCGGGGAGTGGTTTCGGACGTGGCGAATAGCTATTAATCCGGTAAAGAGCGCCGCGATTATGTTCGAACCGCATACATGCAAACTACCACGCATGGTAGGACCCCTCTCATTATTCGGTACGAATATCCCTTGGGCCACCAAGACTAAATATCTGGGTGTCACCCTCGACTCGAAGCTTAACTTCAACGCACACGTTACTATAGTCAGGAATAGGGCCATCTGGATCCTTTCCCGCTTGCGACCCTTGCTCAGTTCGGTAAGCAAAATGTCCTTAAGACATAAGCTCACACTGTACAAGATGTGCGTCCGTCCGATCTTGACATATAGCTGCGCCGCGTTCGCACATATGTCCAAACATAACTTTGCCCGCATGCAAAGAGTCCAAAATCGGTTTCTCCGTCGCCTGCTTGACCCTCCAGCCTTCGTTAGGAACATGGACCTGCACAGGGACATGAGGCTTCCCTCGATAGAAGCCTATGTGAAATATCTCACCAGGAGATACTTCGATAGCGCTTCGAATCATCCCAACCCGCTCGTAAAATCCACCGTGAACTACGTCCCAGACAACTCGATCCCCGTTGCCAAACGTTATAAACGCCGTCCCCGAAATCTCTTTGTCGATCCCGATGACGACATCGAGAACGCTAACAATTTCTACGCGTCCGCTCCCGCAACATATGCGTGCTCGCGCCCACGCCCGCGAAACCACCGTTCCCTCCGCAGGGGACGTACGGTTAACTTCGCTCCCGCACACCCGCCACGACCGCCCTCCTCTGCGGCAACTCAAGCCTAGGTCCGATCCATCGGCATGGAGCCCTTGAGCCAAGCAGCCGCTCGCGCGATACAAGTGACTCTACAATCACTAGCTTTCACAGCCATACATGACACTGCATTATACACACATGCACAACACACATAGGTACATAGGTTCTGTAAGGGACCTTTTTTTTTCTTTTTTTGCCTAGTTAGATTAGACAAAAATTTCAGACCACTAAATACACATACACATGTTCCTTCCCTCCTCCCAGGGGGCAGAAACATGTATATATGTATAGTTAGTTTAGATCGAATTACGGATAGGGAATTAGTCAGATCGCGACTTAATTGCATACGCGCAACAGTCCGAGCCGAGGTTCGGCCACTTTGGCACCCTCGGATGTTGTTGCTTAGCTTTCGTGGCTGAGTGCCCTAAGCGCTCGCCCCCAAGCCCGGTAAAGCTGTAAAAGCCGTAAAGGCTCCAGGGCCCCTAAGGCTAACAGTATAGTCAGTTCGAAAAAAAAAAAAAAAAAAAAAAAAAAAAAAGCCACGGTGCACCGCTAGTTAGATATAATTAATATGTATACACCTTATCAGTGTTAGTCTATCGTCTGGCCAATTAATCACAACATCCTGAATTGAGCAATCAAAAAAAATATTACAATACAAGAGATACAAAAATAATGACAAGGAAACAATTTAGTAAAAAGCTCTAATTCCATTTGCCAATGGTAAAACATAGAGAAGTAATCAAATTATATACCAAAAATTACAAAAGAAATGTTAAATATATTTGCTTCAAATTTATACTTTTAGAATATAATAGTAATTAATTTGTTAGTTTGATGTACTTATGTAATTAATCAACCACTTTCAAATATTATCTCGAATTAAAAAAATATGGCACTAAAACATCTTTTCTGATTTATCCCGCCTTCTCACGAACGATGTTGCGTGTTGCGTCTACAACAATCTTTATGGCATTTAAATACAGCAGGCTTTTTATTAACTATTTGATAAATTGCTTTATAGGAACCAAGATTAAATCATAGATATAACCAAAAAAAAAAACACCAATACTGAGATTCCTTTGGACCTCACGCATTCTATAATGTACAATAAAGTATTTCATACATGACAAAGTGATAATATATTCAAAAGGGTATTTAACAAAGAAAAGGCAACATATATCATATTCAAATTAGAATCTGAAGATTCGATCAAATCACTAATTTGTCTTGTAACCTGCCGTGCTGCATTACTCACATCCTTTTGAGAAGATGACTTAAACCTCATATAAGTTTTATCCAGGGCACCCACTCGCTCGCATTGTTCCGCGGTATCAGAAGGGATCTCCTCATGTTTGTCTAACAAGCGACGTGTCCGATTATTATTACTGTTTTATCTACAGACAGTTTTCAAGTGTTCGCTTTGTGTGGACATTCTATTATGAATATTTTCGAAAACTATATGAATTTGTACCTTAAATACATGAGGTATAGATTCATTATTTTTTTCTCCTATGTTATTAAAACTATTTTAACCGCAGGCACTTTAACTGGCTACTATTTGCACTAATGATAGCAAAGTCAAAATCTTGCCCTTATATCCTTTGTTTGTTTTCTAATATAAGTGTTGTATTGTAACATATCAATCTCTTGGGAACAGGGCATAATTCTTTGCAGATTTGCTTTACTTTATGAAAATATTCAGCAAGAGTTATGTTAACAGTAATATTGTTAGGCTACTAATCATTTTAATTTTAAGAGATTTGCAGCAAATATATACCAAACGTTATGATATAGTATAAAAAATTATGTAATTAATTTCCGACTAGTCGTTACCTTGTTGAAATAACAAATTACTATTTTCAGAAAGTCATTTCTAATGATGTACCTATAATGCAACACCCATCATAATAGTATAACTAAAAGGTTCATAACATCAATATTTGAATATTTGACTAATGAGTCTGTCGTCATAAATCGACTTGGTAATTAGATGTTCGGATCGATAACTAAATATTTTAATCAAAAACATTAATTTGACTCGGTAATATTTTTGCAGATTATTGTTTGGTAATAAATTTTATTATCATCTTTTACGGTGCGTCTGAAGACAAATTTATGTTTGAATAATCGATATTGGTACACCTAAGGTGAAATATAAATATTTATAAATGTGTAAGAAATTAAAGTTTTCTTCTCGTATAATTATGCACATAAAAGTAGCTATAACTTATACATAAGTTACATTAGCTACTTCTAAAAGTAATCAAAAATGTTTCGTATCTTTAATTTTAATACAATTTTGAATTTTATGAATATTTAAAAAATCCACTAACGCCTTCTTTTGAATAATATTTATTATATAGCAAACAGTAATTCTATAAAATGTAATGAGAATGAGTGTCACACTAATATACAATTAGGTTTAATCAACTTTGGTAACGGTAATGATTACTTGTTAGCATTGTCAGTAATTTAAGAATCAATAAGAAGTATCATGACCTAATTAAAAAAAATATAGCGTAAAAAATGACAGCTCCACAGTAACCTCAACAACAATCATAGAAACATGATTTTAATAAGATTAAAATAATTGTAAGCGTCCTGTAAGATTGACTAGGCTTAGTTAGGCGTTGGACAAAAACTTTAGCCTACGTGTCTTATTAGATCCTTTTTTATACCGACGTGAGAGATACATTCGTGATAATAAAGTTTTGCCGTTATAGCAATGGTTCTACCGCACACTAATGCTTGTTACACTACAAGAACACTACAGACACAAGTTTTACGTTTTTCATAAGACAAATCCTAGGTTTATATAGGTATGTACTTATATACTTAATTCTAGTAAGGAAAGTATCTTAAAACAAGACAATTTTTAACAAAAAAGAATCCAAACTTCAATTATTTTGAGTAGTTCCTTGGTGTATCTTCGAAGTCGAAGGTCCAGTGCTAATAAAATTAAAATGACCATCCTTGAGGGGGTAAAAAAAAAGAATCTAATTCGGTTCATAAACAAAGAAGTTATAGCTGAACATCGATAAAAAAATAAAAATAAACCATTCCAATTGAAACCACCTCCTTTTTTTGCAGTCGGTTAAACTCACATATAGTGTATGGTGAGTAATCTAAACTACAAAAATTAGACTAAAGTTAATTTGAAATAAACAAAGCGAGGCTACCTAATTGTAATTATATACGTGACGCTAATCACTATAAAAATTAAAATCTCGTTCAAGCACGACTGCTTTTTGAAGATCATGATAATCACACAACTTTGGTACAAATAAATGATAGTAAAGTTAGTCAAAGATCTTATTTGCTTACTGGCTACATTTAACAGTAATGTCAAAAACCCAATAACAACATCAAATTACCTCTGTGTTAATCTATACTAATACAATTATTGAGATTTGCTGTTGTGCACGCATCATGCAAAAACTACTGGAAAGATTTTGATCAATCAATGAAAAAAAAAATATATCACAATATCTTCACTTAATAAAAAGTTATTATAGTTTTAAGGAACTATGATTTTTATAAGCACTACGCGTTCAGCGATCTGTTTTCTTGCCGTGGTATTACCTAATACAATAAACACCGCAGACGAAGTCGCGGGTATTAGTTAGTTATTATATAATTTATGATGTTAAATTATTGTAATAATTACACATATTAAACACATACATAAAACATAAACATAACTCCAACATAAAAATAAATAAAAAAAACTCGCCTTTTCTAAATCACTAACTGTCCTTGCAGATGTTGCTATGTCCGTACCAATTGTCAATAACATGTTCACAGCGCCACCTATCTTGTTCAGGGATAACAAAAAACTTTCTACATTACAAACATTTAGATTTACCACTTTCTGTCGTGATTAGTGAAACAATTTTGGAGTTACTAATTTCATCTATAAAAAGATAATTATTAAATTAAACGTCTCTCTGTCTGTCTATGTTATTTCAAGCAAAAACTACTTATCCGATTAACTTGTTTTTTTTTTTAGTTTATCTGGCTAGGTTATAGGATATATTTTGAAAGATAAAGTAAAATAAGATATAAATAGTGAAGATAATGGTGAATGAATTCGGAAAAAAGGCGTTCCTGGGGCGCTTAAATTACTTACGCTGAGTAAACCAAAAGAGATATATCAAATGAATGTAGCCCATAATTGTTTATCTTAAAAAGAACTATAAAAAAGTCAACGATAGCATTGTCTATTTTTAAGGATCCCTCGCAATTTTTGGCTTTAAAATAACTAGCGGGCGATCGCCGTGTGTGGTAGCGGGGGCAGCACATTTCGCGCGTGTGCTCAACCGACGGCATTCTTTAGACACGCGGGCGGAGCCGCGGGCACATCTAGTATATGATTTACCAAAGTAAATTTTAATTCAAACAGATTATTCTGGCATTTGCTTGTCAGTAACCATAACGAAAAAGCCCAGCCGTGTCTAATAATCGTACACAAAATTTACATCCACAACACTAAAATTAGTAAAATGTACAATTAACAACACTTAAACACCAGTAATTATGTAAATGTTTGTAAGCGAAATACGCGTCGTAGATAACGGGGCGAACAGAGATTCGATGTCATGCATAATGCAACTCACTAATGCAGCTGTTAATTACATGCCCTTAGGGCTATTATTGATTGGCAATTTGTGCTCGTTGCCATTTCGTCTATATTGGATTTGATAATTTAATCGCATTATCATAATAATTTCGCGGGCGTAAGACTATTAGGTAATTACATTAAAGTATTACGAAGGTCTTACAAATTTTAAGAAGTTAACTCATCAGGATTACTTGATTTTGTAAATTAGGCCAATTAAGTATTTAGTGAAATGAATATTAATTTAGATAAAACATTCAAAACGCTGAGATATAATTATTCTAAATTAAAGTAGATATGTAATACGACCACAATGTTGGAATGGTAAAAATAATAAAAGGATAAAAACAACAGAGGTTGAAAGTTTTTCCAAGATACATTTTATGTAAGCGCCGGATAAAGTTTTTATTGTTAACAAGCAGAAAACCGTGGCCACGACGAGCTACGATGATATCTCCTCGTATGAATGATGACTTCGTGCCAAGCCTCTAGAAGCAGCCTCCATAGATAGATATGAATGCATCAGACACGGCATAAATATTAAGGTATAACTCTCAATGTTAGTCATTAACTTTAAAATTATCAGTTTTTGATACTGCAAAACCATTATTAACTTTATTTTATTAAAACAAATGTTTGGGATTAAATTTAACTAAAAAATTCTTGAATGTATTTTCATTTGACTTCGTAGGTGTATCAAATGCAAGACAAAATTATTAACCAATTAATTTTAAACTCATTTATATTTATTGACAATATGTTAACTTATCTTCATATATCTATGGCCGCGACCCATCTAAAGAAGATAAGGGGTCGACGTTTTAGCACAAAGCGTTTTCTGTTTGGGGCCCTCTCTCGTTGGTTATTTGACTCGAAACGTGCTTGGGGAGTACCTGTTTATTGAGACCACCTTTATCGAGACGCGAGCTATATTTTGTAGAGATTATCTCATAAAACGCCTTTAACGTTCAACGTTCACCTGTTAGTAAGCAATGTCTTAGTTAAGAAATAAAAGTCACGCCTTTAAAATGTGGCATCGAACATTTGTAAGATAAAAATAAAGTGACCAGTACGAATAATTCACCCGTACCGCGCCGCGGGTTACCTTTTCCAGTTGATATTATTTCAAACTAAGAAACACTTTATATCTCTATATATTATTTCTCAAATGTTATTTTTTTATTTATTTTAACAGTTTCATTAAATGATATACCCATAAAAAAAGCAATCTTACTACCATTAATAAGTTATAAAAAATGTACATACCTATTACTTACTGTTAATTTTTCGTTTGAAATTGGTGTTAATAAAAGTATGACGACATATACTTACTTGCATAATAAATTCCGGAGTTCTTGGCGGATCTTCATATGTCATGTGGTGTTTTTATTTTAATTCATAAATTTGCATTATTTGCAATATAGGGGATATTGTGTAACGTGTTGGTAATGACGAGTGAAGTGGATTATAAATAATAACTAGGAACAGTTCTATTAGAACCACCATATTTTTAGAACGGTGTTTGAAGATTAGACAAATAGCACAACATTAAGCTTAAAGGGCCTGTATATAGTGGCCTTAATAATTAAAAACATGTAATATAATGAATCCTATTAACAGCACCACTGATTATAAGAAAAGCTATTTGTTAACTGAAAGAGTAAAGTCTATAGCATATAATATTAAGTATCGTGGTGCCAACATGTACCTTACTAGAATTTCAGTTCACATAGTCTCTATGCGTGTTAGAGTCCGAACATAAGATCTGTAATTTATTTTAGAGTCTATTAAAACAATATAACAATGTGGTTTCTTAAAAAAGCAACAAAATTCTAAATATATTTAAAAAAAATACAGCAGTGGTTTAAACAATGTTCCCAATTTATTTGCGGTGCTGACAACCATAGAATATCTAACACAGTTGTTAAGTTTAAAACTATTGTCTTGATGACGATTTATGGAGGCAATAACATAATTGCTGTAGATTTTTTTGTTTCAAGTGGCCAGGCTACGAACCCACATTTATTGAAGGTTGCAACTTTCAAAAGATTTTTGTAAAGGATTCGTAAAACTGTTTGGATTTTGGATATGTACTTTCTGTATTTTGAACATTCTCTTTATTTTAATGTGTAAGCATGGTTGTAAATATTTTATGGTTAATTTACTTCTTGCCTTGCGGAAGCTATTTGGTGTTTCGGTTAACTTTAGAGCAAAATGTTTTGTTGTTTATAAAAATACCTCAATTCTTTATCTAGAGACAGTTTGTTTGACCGCAGTTTTTTTCGAACTAACTATACTGTTAGCCATAAGAGCCCTGAAGCCTCAAACGGCTTTTACAGCTTCATCGGGCTTAGAAATTCATAATTCAAACAGCGTTTATTTATACTCATCCACTGGAGAAAAAAGTATAAATTTTGCAGAAAGAGCTGCGGTAATAGAGAATAGAGATAATCAGTTCGAAAAAAATATGAATTCAGTACAACTAGCGACTTTATTACTTTGTGTCTGGCAGTCAAGATGTTTAAAACTAATAATGAAATAGGTTTCATACTCCTTCCCACTACGCCCAGCTAAATTTATAATATGTCAGTTAAGTTAAGGTTTGGCATATTGATCTTTTTTGTATATACATATATACAAAATAGGCAATATGAGTGAATATCTGAATACTACTCTGTATAAAAAGTCTAAAAATCCTAATAAACAAAAGTCTAATAATCTTTTAAGTAACCCTCAAACAATATACCTACGTTTAAAGTGCCCATTTAAACCTACCTGTAATTGATTGAAAAACTCATAAATACTGTCCGATAAACGGAGTCATTCTTTCACATAAAAGTCATGTTGAACTTAGTCTATCAATATCGGGCAATGTCAATACACTTCAGTTGAGAAGATCGCTATAAGATGGTTTTTGGAGTAAGTTGTTACTAGATAAGTGGTAATATTTGATGTCCTATTGTCAATATTGGACCATCTCATGGGCACGTGAGATATTTGTTCTCAATATTGACTGAGAATATCAAGTTTGATATGACCTTGGTCCTAGCGACCTCTTTCCCTGGGACTTTTGGCATATATTTTTGTTAGTTTCCATATTTGGTTTTGAAATAAAGAAAAAATATTTTACCGTGAAAACTGTCAGCTTAACATCTTCTACGTAAAAAAATATATCACTGGCATTATAACTATGGCTTATTTATTAGTTAAATTATTAAAAATATTTATCATATTAAATGAATTTATCTTACAAATTAGCTGAGACGCACGGTTTCATTCTGTCTATGATTGTTCTCACTTCCTGTACTAGCCACGACCACGACTAGTCACGACCACCCTCTCCTTTTTTTAACGTTGGGAAATCTTAGCAGGAGATGAACTCGGGCCGCAATCCATCCCACAAGAAGATGCCCCCCTCCCAAAAGTAACTTTACCACGGTGACAGGGAGGGAAATGTGCAACCTTCCCAAGCTCCTCTCCATGGTGCTTATTTCCCCCAACCCTAATTTGGGCTGGTTGTTGCGCCCTGCTTTCGTAGCTGAGTGGCTTCACTGCTCGCCTCCAATGCCAGTGAAGCAGTAAAAGTTCTGAGACTTCAGGGCTCTTAAGGCTAACAGTATAGTCAGACCGAAAAAAGGGACTCAAACCGTACTGGCCTACAGTTTACAAGATTGCCAGATTGCTTGATGTTCATTATTACTGTTGTGCTCCTTAAGGTTATATGATATAGCCTTCCTCACTAATAATGTATAATAAGCAAACATATTTTTCCTAATATTCCAGAGGTTAGTGCATTCAGACAAACAAAAAAAAACAAGCTCTTGAGATTTATAACATTAGTACCTTCCTATAAATATGAGAATTTTTTTAAGAATATGACATGATCAACACTTTATGTTCATATGCTTCTGCTATAATAAATTACTCTGTGGCTGAGCTCTGATGTTATTTATTTTGTTGTCAGTAAAGAAAGTCATAGGTCTGTCAGTCTGTCTCCCACGGTAGACACAATTTGACACGCACGTGTTGTGGCATTCGATGGCCTGCGATTAGACATCGCGGTGACGGACGATGGCTCTACCTTTTCAATGTTTTTGCTTCTAACAAGCTTACCTTAGCCTTTTCGAATTTATATTTCTTTTTGTGCATTAAGTAGAAATTAAAACCTGCTCGCGTATCATATGACGTAAGTGCCTAATGAAGAAGTTAGCCATCATTAACAATAACTTAAATTTTTAATTATTTCGACTTTAATTATTTACCTATTTTTTAATTATTACAAAATATTTTTTTACGTTGTAAGTATTTAATTTTAATAAACATACTGTTGACAGTTTTAATTTATTTAAAACTAGCTGTACCCGCGGCTCCACTCGCGTGGACTACTAAAAACCTTTTTCATTTTTTTGTGAGGAAACCTAAATATAAAAAAGTAGCCTAAGTTATACCTTATAACATAAGCTATCTGCCAGTGAAAGTCCCAACAAAATCGGTCCAACCGTTTCGGAGATTACCCGGAACAAACACACAGGCAGACAGACAACAATTTTAAACATGGATATTTTGTTATAGGTACCGTCTATACTTTCATATGACTTTATGACTTTCATATAGTAAAAACCTATTATTTTGACATTACTAACAGTTACTTCAATTTTATTATATGTATACATTAGAATAATGTTTATTATTTTTACATAATAAAAAAAGTCAGTAAAATGAATTCACCTAAAGTTATTGTTGATTTTTTTTACGCCAAAGAACTATAACTTCTAATTTGCATACATAAGTATACGCGATTTTTTTAATATTATTTTTACCAATCCACTATAAATAATACAGGTAGGTTATAGCAGGGAGAATCGTTAATTATCTAATAATTAAATAACAATGTTACTTAGGTAAAAAAGTCAAGTATTCTTCCTTATATTAATTAATTCTGTCTATATTGTATAAGCCAGAAATATATATAATACTGAAGACATAATCCTGTTAGACTTTTAAAGTCTTTGATAATACTTACAATAATAATTCTAAATTGTCATCAGTAATTGTACTTATCGTTAAATTATAAATATTATATATGTACTATGTATGTTCGATCCGGTCCAAGCCCGCTGAAGCTGTACAAGCGATCTAAGGTTTCAGGACCCTATAGTCCACCTATAGTGAACCTGTAGTCAGATCGAAAAAACAGGTATAAAACTGGATATTGGTATAATTATGATTTATAAACTCCAAAACCATTTAGCCAATGAACACAAAGATTGGTATCTAACTAACTATTAAAGTATTTTTTCTAAATTCTAAAGGTTTTAATGCTATTCATTTAAATATTAATGCGAACCAAGTCCCGGCACAGTTATTAATTATAAAACCGCGAACTTATGAATTAGTTATTATTTCAGAATTATAATAATGATGAACTTTCGTTAATTTTGATTAAATCGAAAACCTTTTATACTGAAAATCATGTTATAGAACATCTGTCCTGTTCTTAATACAATGGATAGGAAGTAGAAACTACATACTTTTGTTCCGATTTTTTTTTTATTAACTCTGATGCGTCAAGCATTTTACTTCTGCGTTGATGTTTAAAATAAAACGTCCGCCCATCTCATCAAATCTCTATAGAATATCTTTGGATACAAAAACTAACAATATATATTTCTTTATTCTTTATAAACTTTAAATAACTTTACATTGTTAATATTAACCAGAATACGCATTTATTCGGAATGTACCATCTAAAACGTAAAAATATAAGAATGTAAGAAATATCTATGCCTTCGTGTAACTCTTGTAAATTGAACAGTGAATACATTGTTTCTAGTCACAAACAATACTACTGTTTCTGACGTAACCGCGACCTCCTTTGAGATGTAACTTGATGAGACGTGTCCATTGAATCACGCAGGCCTCGAAGTCTTCTGCTGCATAACCAATATTTCGAGTGTTCAAAAAACACGCGTGCCATCTGTTGTAAACCGATGCAGTGCCGGGTCCCACCCGTCGTTATCGTTACTCTACGCCCCGCACCTCAACCGTCTCCCAATACCCATGCGGCTTTCGTTCGTTGAAACTTCGTAGGTCAGTTACCGCCCGACCGCAGGGGAGCATGGCTGCGTCAAAAGTTTTGCCGCGCTCTCGTACACTTTGTTTACACGCACTATAAAAAGTCGCGGCTATAACAACAGACAGTCTATCATAAACTTTAAAGTGATTAAAAGTTTTTTCATGTAGATTTTTGTGATACATAAGTGACAAATGTACTGTACTATAATTATAAATTAACTATGAACTTTTGTGAAATGTTTTCGTTAAAAGTTTGGATGTGTTTAGTTGTGTTGACCGGTGCGCGCGCACGATCCGTGCCGCCCGCCCCTGCCGGCTGTCACTGGGATTATTCGGACGCAAAGTTGAGTGAATCAAACTTTCTCACGTGTAACGTCAAAACGATCGGTTCGGTTGACTTTTTGTTTAAAAACATAACCACTGCGCAAGCGTACAACGTCAACAAGTTGAAATTGACATGCACTGATTTGCTTTTCTTCGAAAGTTCTTTGCACATGAACACCGGCAGTTTTTTGGGTCAACTACGAAAACTAGAGGACCTGCGCATTGAGTACTGCAAAATCCGTTACGTTCCTGCAACCGTACTGTCGCCGCTACGTGACTTGACCAGTTTAACTCTACGTTCCTACAATAACGACTGGCCAGCTATGACGATGGAATTTCACGCTGAAAGTTTTCGCGGGCTGATGGAACTTAGAACTTTGGATTTGGGAGATAACAACATATACATGTTACCTTCTGAAGTATTTTGTCCGCTTTTTAGTTTGGAATCTCTTAATCTTACAAATAATAGGATTCAAGATATATCTGAAATTGGGTTTTCTAATTGGGGCAAAGGACCGATAGCTCCGGGAAAATCATGTAATACCGGATTGAAATTATTAGATTTATCATATAATAATATATTAAGACTTCCTGATAATGGACTTTCTAGTCTGAGATCGTTAGAAGTCCTGAATATTCAAAACAACTTAATTAATGAGATAGGCGACAGAGCGTTTGTTGGATTAAGTTCATTAAAAATTCTGAACTTATCTGGAAATAAGTTAGTCGCTGTCCCTCCGGAGCTATTTCTATCATCACGAGGTATCAAAGAAATCTCATTAGCAAATAATTCGCTTTCTGTGTTGGCTCCGGGTTTATTGGAAGGTCTTGATCAACTTGAGAAATTGGATTTATCGAAGAATCGTCTTACAAACGATTGGGTTAACAGAGACACTTTCGCTGGACTTGTCCGTTTAGTAATATTGAATTTATCGCACAACTCTCTTGCGCGTTTAGATCCTAAATCATTTCAAGACTTAAACAACTTACAAGTCCTGAATCTCGATAACAATGCGATCGAAATAGTAAGTAACTGTGCTTTCGCTGAACTTAAGAATTTACATCAGCTTTCCATATCAGACAACAGGATAAAAACATTGAATGAACATGTTTTTTCAAATTTATTCGTGCTCAGCCAGCTCTATCTTGACAACAATCAGATTTCCTCGATACATGAACGTTCTTTTGAGAATATTACTTATTTACAAGATTTGGGGTTGAATGGAAACAATCTAAACATAATTCCTGATAGTATAAAACGATTAAGATTTTTGAAGTCGTTTGATATTGGGAAAAACAACATAACTAACATTTCAAATACTTCTTTTGAAGGATTAGAAGAGCTTTATGGATTGAGACTTGTAGATAATCAAATTAAAAGCATACCTAAAGACACATTTAGTACTCTACCTTCTTTACAAGTACTGAACCTAGCTTCCAACTTAATAGAAACTATTGAACAGGATGCTTTTGTGTCAAATCCTACAATGAAAGCTATTCGGTTAGATGGAAACAAGCTAACTGACATTCGAGGAGTTTTTACTAAGCTAAATACACTAGGATGGCTCAACATATCGGACAATAAGCTGATTTATTTTGACTATAGCTATATGCCCCATACTCTTGAATGGTTGGATATTCATAATAATAATATAACAAAACTAGAAAATGAACACAATATGCAACAAAATATTCGAATGCTCGATATCAGCTTTAATGCTTTAGAAAACGTCGACGAACGATCGATACCGGATTCTATTGAAATCCTTCTCTTAAATAATAATAAAATTCACACTATTCAGCCAGGTACATTCTTACAGAAACGAAATTTAGAAAAAGTTGTCATGACAGACAATAAATTAAGAACCGTCGAACTCTCAGCGTTTACTTTGCCTCATATACCGAAGCATAAGACCTTGCCAAAATTTTTTATTGGAAATAATCCATTTGTTTGTAACTGTCACATGATTTGGCTGCAAAAGATTAATCTGTGGAATCATATGAGACAGTATCCAAGATTCGTAGATTTAGATTCCGTAATGTGTGAAGTCGTAAATAACAAATATGGCGGAAGGTCAAATTTAATGGATGTGCCTGAAACTCAGTTTTTATGTTCATATGAGACCCACTGTTCATCTAGCTGCTTTTGCTGTGATTTTGAAGCATGTGATTGTAAAATGACTTGTCCAGAAGGTTGTTCTTGCTTCCATGATAGTAATTGGAATTCAAACGTGATAGATTGTTCAAACGTCGGTTATACTGAAATTCCTGAAAAAATACCGATGGATGCAACCGAACTTTATCTTGATGGCAATGATTTCGGTCTCCTTGGTAGTCATTTATTTATTGGTAAAAAGAAATTACACAAACTATACTTGAACAATAGTAATATCGCGAGTATTGACAACGACACTTTTAATGGATTACATTCTTTAAATATTCTTCATCTGGAAAATAATCATTTGACTGAATTGTCTGGAGAAGAATTTTCTCAAACCAAGCACTTAAGAGAGTTATATCTCAATGATAACCTCATAACAAGTGTTTCTAACAAAACATTTGAAGATTTGTCATCACTTAGAGTAGTGGACTTCCAAGGAAACAAAATTTTAGACCTTGATAAAAAGCTAACTCATGCAACACATTTAGAGAGTATCCGCGTCCAAGGTAACGTATTTACTTGTACGTGTGATAAAATACTTCCCCTTAAAACCTGGTTGAAAAATCTATACGAAGACCCTATTGAAGTGTATTGTTCTTCTGAAAACGGACTATTTTCTAATTTGACTGTAATGGATGCTGTGGATAAGTGTCGTGATTCAAGTGTTACGGATAATACGGTTCCAACTGAAAATCAACCCTATCAATATGATGAAGTGAGCACGATAAAATTGAACTTTGTGCCTCTTTTAGCTGTAGTTTTGATAAGTGTTATCCTTATTCTATTATTTGGTGCGTTAGCATTTTCATTTAGGCAAAACGTTCGTCTTTGGGCTCATTCAAAATACGGAGTAAGACTTTTTAAAAGTGCGTCTATACAAGAAAGTGAACTTGATAGGGATAGATTATATGATGGATATGCTGTGTATAGTTTATTAGATGATGATTTTGTTACTAAAATTGTAGCTCCTGAAATGGAACACTCGGGTTATACAATGTGTTTCCATTATAGAGATATTCAACATGCACCAGAAAATTATTTATCTGAGCAAATAACCAATGCAGCAGAATCATCCAAAAGGATTATTGTTTTTGTGTCATTTAATTTCCTCCAAAATGAATGGTCAAAAGCTTCATTCAAAGCGGCAATCAAACATGTTATTACCTCTATCCACCCATCTATTAGGCGCCATAGAGTCATATTTATTTTAACTACAGATGTCAGCGCACTAAATTTAGATTTAGATTTTCAAAGCTATTTAAAAACATGCAACGTTTTATTATGGGGAGAAAAGAAATTCTGGGAAAAAATTAGATTTGTAATGCCAGATATATCTAATTTACATTGGAATAAAGATACAATAAATTATAATCATGGTGTTTGTCCAAATGCGAGAAGACATCCATCTAGATACACAGCCTCGCCAACTGCTCCCGAACATTGGTATAAATATGATGCAATTCCACCTCAAACCCCTACTACTGCCATCGTAGGAGTTAATGTAGAAGATGATACATCTATGTTGACGAATACTACTTTGACGAGCCAACTTCATGATGGTGAAAACTTGCATCATAGTTACATTTCTATAGATACTCAAAATTATGAACAGCCGTACGGCGGTCGGCCTAGGCCTCCTAATACGTTGCGTAAACATCCTGGCCAGCACTCTCCGTCTATACTCGACGAACATGGCTATTTACAACCAAGATCATCTGTGCACGACTGCTTGCCCCAAACTCATTCAGCCGCACACAGATGATTGGATTGTTTTAAAACTGTTATCGCTAGTAGATATATTTTAATGGAACGCCACATTCCAAGCACATGTGTAGATTGCTTTTTTGGCCTTATTGAAACTTGAAAGGTGATAATTTTACAAAAGTATTGGTTTACATAGTTTGGCCAAATGTTCATTTCGTTCCATTCTTATGTTACAGAAAATATTTAAATAGATTTTGTATTGTTGAAAACTTGAAAACTTATCTATGTAGGTAGCCTTTGTACAAACGACTGTAATAGAAACTGTTGTTATCCGTTAAGACTGAAATCAATGTAAGTTTTGCCAGTATAAGTATTACGATAAAAATTGAATTAGTATTTTGGTATAATAGTATGTTATCTCATTGTTACCAAATATTTTGTAGATAGGTTTTGTGACTAACGATTGTTTATATAGTTATTATTATTGTATAATATACCTAGTCATTAGATAGGAATTGAATAATGATAGAAGAAAATGTAAATATTGAGCTACACATAGTTTATGATACCATATTCAATTTTGGTACAATATATTGGTTTACCCTTGACCCCGGTTATGTCTATTTGAGAGAATAAAAAAGGTATCATTTATTATGTGATTTACTATACATAATATTGTATTTTATCGACTATCAAATATTTGAACTGTTAAATATACATAGTTATAAGTTAAAAAATAAAATAATATTATAAAAAAAATCTTTTATTTAAACTTTTCCAAATTTACCTTGTACCTATATAACGAAATAAATATACATACATTGGCAATATTACTTTTAATATTTGTTCATTTATTACTTCAAACATTATGTCTTTAAACATCTTTTAAACTTGTTCGATGCCGACAAAGAAAACACAAGCGAAGATGCTACGTGCTTAAACCAAATTTCGGCATATAACTGTTAAATTAGTTGTTTCCGAATCGTTTATAAAAAATGTGAATAGTAGAAAAAAGTTTAAAAATAATTTCTGGCCTGCCGACAATCATTGCAAGCCATAATGATGGTCCCTTTTCAGGTAGAAATCTTTCCCAAGTCATATTTCAACCGTCACGGATATGCCATAGTAGCTATAAAAGAGATTTACAATACATTCGTTAGTAGTTAGAAGTGTATTTATGTGACCTAGTAGGACACGGTCCGAGGATTCTCTATCGATTTTTTTCATAATAGTTTTCTAAAGCTCCACGTACGCCATATGGTGTGACATATTTTAAATGACCGACGCCGCGACGGTCGAACGCTTTGTTTCTTGATTAACAGCAGGGCTCTCTACACCAGATGTATGATGATTTATATTGTTTACTTTTACGTTTATAATTGTGTCAAATATATTTCATTAACTTAAATATAATTTCGTCTAGTACAACTTTTATCAATATAATTTTAATTCTAATTCTCAAAGACGCAAATATTATTTTTAAAGAGTCGTCTCATGTTACATACACACTTGCATTTCTTATAAAAACAGTAGTATCTAACATACAGATAAAAGGGAGATGACATCTCTATTAGTTCACATTTTGGACTTATTTGACACAAGCCTTTACAAATATTGGTATTCTTAATAATAATACCACCTGTAAATGTCCAACTGCTGTGCAAAAGCTCCTTCGAGGGAAGGTACGGGATTAATCACCACGCCAGCTCATGATGTATTGGCAATATCAAACGTGGAAAAATCCACAATTCTAAACTTTACCTACATACAGTAGCAAAAACATTTCTCAAGCATTCACGTTTCCTCAAAATGCTTTCTTTCATGGTCAGCCGATAGTAGTACCAGTTTAAATAAATAAGCGTATTCTGAAAAATTCGTTGGTAGATTAGATGGTTGAACATTAATTCATTACATATCTTGCATATTATATAGTTATTTATAATTTACTGTATTAGAAAACTACTTAAATTAAAAACCGATAAATACATTCACTTATGTACTTTATTCTTAATGTAGGTTTAATTCAAATTATAATAAAACACTGTACAAATTAGTAAAACCACATATCTAACTGAAACCCTATATGAAACAACTGTTCATGAGGAATTCGCGGTTACTATAATAAACACATCTCGTATAACTGCTATATCTAATCATTTATTTTGGTCAAGGTCATTATTAATAGTTTTTATTATGTTGCAATTACAATTGCTTGTAGTCAGAGTGATACTTTATGGATACTCTAATATATTAAATACCTTAAACTTATTGATAAATTTGTATATAATAAAGTAAATGCGTATTCAAATTATATGAAAAAATATACACTAGTTATTAAACTTCATTAATATATTTATACTATATATTAATTCGAATGACGTCTTTAAAAAAAGTTTTTACAATGTTGGGCCTTTTAAATGCGAAATTACGTTTAAAACGCAACGGTAACCTCATTCCAAATTTTTTACGCCATATATTCAAACTGCCCTTTTAGACTCAAAACTAGATATGGATACAAGTCCCAGACATAATATTTATTTAAATCAGATAGACACATATATACACTACGTATAATTCGTGAGTTGTCGACCACCCGTGAACTTATGAAGTGAAAGTGAATGGATTTTAAGATAAAAAATTTAATGCAGGAATTTATAGAATCTACAGATACAAGAGAAACACACTTTTTTTAATAAGATACTTTTACGGCATCAATCAAGATTGAACTCGAATTGTTAGAAAGCAGATAAGCAGAGTAAGTTTTAAATTTCACACTTATTTAACTTTAATTGCATATATATAATAAAATACCCAATTCTATCTACTTATATTAATAAATCTGCAGTTTTGTCTGAACATAAAAATGTTTTTTCTACATTTCCTTATAGGTATCTATTATTATTTTTCAAACGATTTTTGTTATTTTTTTGACATGCAAAGTGTATTTCAATTCTTATTTCATAAACTACATGAATAGTTAATATTATGATTAAAAATAAAATTATGAGATGAAGGGCTATATAATATTATCGAAAGTTTTTTTTCGCAGTTGAGGTCAAACATCCTTTTGAAAGATTGGTTGGTAGAGGATAGTGTACACTGTAGAGGATACTTTATTTTTCTTTTAGCTTCGGGCATCTCAAAAAGAAATAACACTTAAAAAAATATGGTAGTAGTTTTGATAGCTAGCGTTTGATTTTATCCAAATTTATTTATAGAATTTCATTATGTAGATGAAACATTTAGAGGAATTTACAATTTAAAAATTATATTGTGGTCTGACACATACAATTGTTATTATTATTAATTACCTAAAGATCTATGTATATAAAGTTATACTAAATTTATGAATATTAGTAGTTTATTTTCACCCTAATTGTGTCAAATTGTCTTTATTAAAAGTTTTATGTACAATATCTCGTCTTAATTATGTTAAATAATAATAGTATAAATGTTCATTACCTTTTGTTAAAATTAAATTACTACTAAAGATAATATTTTTACTACCAAAATTTTATACTAAAAATACATTTTCAGAATCATTTCCGGTTTCGACTTACCTGCTATCAATATCCGGGAATATCGGTCCTATCTCTGGATTTCACGGTTAAACGCACCATTGGCTTCCTCTATCAGACCAAATGTCCCCAATACTAGATAAGAAATTGACCAGATATCAAACCGAGATCCTTACCTTTTATGCTTAGTGGTTTATATCTTTATCATATGAAGGATCAAATTCAGCGTTTAGTTTGTGTTCAATAATATTTGAGATATATAAAAGCAATTATTTTTCATACACAAATTATTGTATTGCGTTTATTAGAAAAATGTATTATTACGATTCTTAAAACCAAACAAATGAAAATAACTGAATAACTCCTAATTATTTCTATTTAATTAATTACTTATTCTTTTGCGCATATACTTAGTCCATTAAAAAGATCATTATATTTCAATTGATCTATACATTTATATCTATACATATTATAAAACCCAACGTCTCTCTGTCTGTCCGTTTATGTTATTTAAATGCGAAAACCGATTTACATGTTTTTTTATTTTAATTCATAGCTAAGTTATCTGGCTCGGTTGTTACATAAAGTAGTATATGAAATAAGGCATGACGATAAAGCTGAGTCAATTTGAAAAAGGACGCATTTGGAGCGCTTAAATAGGTTACGCTAAGTAAACCATAAGAGATATATGAAATTAATGTAGATCATAATTGTAGATCTTAATCAGATAAGTAGGCAACAGCATATGTCTTCTATCTTCTAAGAATCACCCAGAATAAGCATTTTTGTCTTTCATATAACCGGCGGGCGACCCCTATGAGTGGAGGAAGCACGATTCGCAAGTACATTCGAGAGACGTCAATCTGTAGTCCACGTGAGCGGAGACGCGGGTATAGCTAGTAAATGAATAAATTGAATACAAAAAAAGGTTACATTATCTACTTTATAAATTTTCAAATGGAACAAGTCGTTTTACTATTAAAATAATAAAGGTTATAATCAAATAATTCTTTTGAACATCAATAAAAATACTTAAGTTACTCACTTCTGTAATATCAAATCATCTATCATATGCATTTTTTAAGAGCACAATCCATAATAAAAACCATTATTTAATTCAAATGTTCAGGGTCAAATCAGATTTGTGTTTTCATTATGACAGTGATCGACGTTTGGTATCCTAAAGCGTTATGAAAAGATTCTTTAGCATTAACAGAATTTGTTCTTTGATCGTCAACTCACGCCACCCGCTGGTCAGACATGACGTTTCACACTCGAATTTCATTCGAACTAGTACAGAGGTCACGTCTTCTCACTCAAATCTCGACCAGGAGCCTTTGGGTCGAAATTGGATCGTGACAACGGCGATGCTTATCGTGATTTTCTGGCCAATTCCGATGCATCGTCGGGGCGTAATGGGGGCATGGGAACACGAAGTCAAACTAAATTATTATAAGTCAAATAAGGTAATGTTTGTGCGATGATTGGAACATATACAGGTTTTGTTTCTCTGTTAAGTTTTGTCTTATTATGTTTGGAATCTATTCGAGTAAAATATCAAACGGTTGTGATTTTTTTATAATGAGAACACCGACTCGTGATTTAATTATCCGTTTTCATTTACTTAAATAGTTTGGAATTTATGTAGCACTAAGTCACTTGTTATTTCGTGATTTTAAGTACTATTTGTTTAACTGTTCCATGTAGAACTATAATAATGTAAAATTATCCATGTAGAATTATAATAAATATATTTATCGATTCTATGATGCGTTAGAAGTAGCACTTTGCGACGCCATCTTGAATGGAATGGGTTCTAATCTGACGACTCAAACTACGATCTGTGCTTTCAGCGAAGGAAAAAATAGGGATTAAATTATAATAATGGTAGGACATTTTCTAATACATACTAGCTAGGCTCATTCCTTGAAAATCTCTAGTTACGTTCTGGCAGCTGCAGTTGAGTCAGTCTTATTTCGTGACATACCGTGCTTTTATCTTCGACCATGTCCTGACTCGATAAAGAGTGGTCTCTTTCCATCTCTTTTCATTGACTGTTATATTTTGCGAACCAGTGTTAATGTTTTTACGTTAATGAGCGTCTATCCAAAGTTTCAATTGAATGAAATACACCTACTTAATTTTGAGTACTTTAAAAACCAAACAGGCAAGTGAATACAGAAGCTGTTAATAATTTATCTCTACTTACCCCAAAATTAATACACCGAGACAACAAAACATGATCATAATTGTATAAAATTTAAATATGATACAAAAAAGTACTATCGGCAATATAGAATAATGAATACACAGGAATTCTTTTTATTATAAATTTAACACAAAGATGACTGTGTTATTAAAATACTGGAAACAAACAGAGAGCTCTTTGATTTCTGTAATGACATTTTGCGTGGAACTGATGATATCGTTACCATTTACTTCAGATAAATGTAATTCTAGTATATGTACTATTTAATTTAATGATTCCACGTATTATTAGTCATATTTGAAATTAATTTTATGATATCTTAATTTACATTTTAGGTTCAATAAAATAGTGTTTATGCTTATGAAAACATCTCCAATTTCTATGGATCTAACAAAAAAAATCAAAGCTTGCTTAAAACAACAATTAAATTTAACAACTGTAATAATACATTTTCAAATCTGTTGTGGGTCGTGATTTCTATTTGATTAACTATTTGTTTCATTTCATTATCATAGACGAGTCTAAAGGTACATTAGATCTATTGTAATCCCTCTTTACGAACATGAGGTATATCTGATTGATATTTTGATTGATAGCGGATTAAGTCTAGCTTGATATTGAACAAAACTTAACTCAATTAACATAATCCATGTGTTAGAGAAGATATTACCTATATAAGTTAAGAGCTTAGCAAAATTGCTTTTGATGTTATTTGGACAGTGTTTATGGACATCTTATTGATTGTTATTTAGAAAGTTAGTTACACAATTAAATTGGTTCTATAGATCTATGACATCGTAATCATAAGTAAAAAAGTAAAGGTCTACAAAAAGACAACAGTCCAACGATTTTAAAATGTACCAGAGCTTGTGGAATAAAAAACATCGTGATAAAACCATTTAGTAAAACATTTTATGGTGATTGTATAGCTATCTACGATCGCGACTTAATAATCTATTGCTAACTAATTATCTATGAATGTACAATGTGTATCGGTAGCTGAATTGAGAACCCCGTCTTGACTTACCAATAACGTGCCAAACAAGCGTACTGATGGTAAGCGGCTAACGTAGCCTCCATAGGCGTTTGTAATATCATAGGTATCACTAGCGCATTGCCGACTTTGATCCTCCCTACTCTAACGAGCTCTGGAAGCCCTACTCACTGCAGGAATACAAAATAAGGTTATTTGGCTGCGATCTACTGTAGGTTTTTTTTTTTTTTCGAACTGACTATACTGTTAGCCTTAGGGCCCTGGAGCCTTTACGGCTTTTACAGCTTTACCGGGCTTGAAGATCTACTGTAGGCAGTAGGGCTGCCCCAAGTAGAGAGAAATCTCCAATAAAATTTCTCTGTGCCCTACCTCCTTGATATCATCAGCCGCATCGTCCTTAAAATCAGATGTAATCACTAGAATGCGTAGGACACTGCCTTCTAGAAGAAAATATAATAAATGGAACAAAACAGTCACGGTGTGGTATTTTAGAATTGGTAAAAAAGCACAGAGAGACCATACGAAACATTATAAGGATATCAGTGCATAATTAAATGATACAAACACTCAAGACGTTATTAATGAGTAGTTAACTATATTCAGCATGAGTGTATGCGATGTAAACAATAGAAAATGAATATCAATAAAAATATAATATATTCATTATATTTTACAATGTAGTTTTAAAAATATATTTTTGTGTATAAATAAAACTTTATTAGTGTTATGGTCGGGCATAATGAAAACTATTTTTAAAGCTCTAAATTAGACAAATAAATGACAAATCAACTTGTTTATATACAATTTAATACAAAAACTTCTATAAGATTAGCAACTCTGCTAAGAATGCCTTCTTATACAGCACATATTGATTAGCCAATTTTTACATAAATCATTATTATTTCATTATACCGAGTGTATTTTCCAATAATTAATTCATGGTAGGTCTATTACATTACTTTATGACGATATAAAAAATGTTGTGGATACTAAACAACAAACAAAATTATATTGCTGAAGTTAGTTCAGTAGTAATATGACCACAATAAAATTTTGCTCAACGAGCATGCAAAGTGATGACTTTTGACCAACTAAAATCATAAAAGTAAATTTTTAACGAGTTCAAACTTTTACATTCGTATTTTATTAAAGAGGCACATTATATTATTCAGATAAATTCAAACATAATATTCAAATAGTTAAAGTAGAATCATTTATTTCATTCCAAAATTTGCGATGTTACAATATAGCGAACACTTCTTTGTTAAATGAACAAGTTGTAGCAAAGATACGTAAGGACCATAATTGTGCCCTTAAGTTTTTTTTAATTTGTTAAGTCGTTACTTGTGTCACGTGAAAAGAATGTTCCTTATCCTCGTAAGTCTGAATTGCAACTTTGTGACTCATTAGTGACACACATTATCTTATCATCTATTTATACATGGCCTCATTGTATGTTATCGCAATTTGTTATTATATGCTAAAGTCCTAGAAATCTTGCGAAACTGAGAACTATATTATGAATATATTTTATATTAGCATAAACTATGAAAAAGTTATTTTTATTATGATTGAAAATTATCAATCATCTATCTGTAATCGTCTGTCAATTGTCTATCGTTATATATTTTGTTTCTTTTTTTTTCAGTAATCAACTCAACAACATGAAACTTTAAACTTTTAAAACCCAAATCTAACTTATTAGTATATTTATTAGGGTTGAAGGAGACAATAATATTTATTTTGTCTGTCCCCGTGGTGCAGTTGTTGTAAAGTTTATCTACTGAGCTTCGAAATTCGTACAGGAAGGACTTTTGTGATTACACAAAATATATTAGCTTTATATTTTTAAAATTTGGCTTCTGATGTTGTATCAATATGATATTTACAGGATACCATAACAACGGTAATGACGAAGAGTCCTTCCAGTAGATGACCGCTGTTCTTAAATTGTACTGTACCTGCCGTCAGTTGCTATTTAATAATTTTACTAGCCTAGTATCAAGTGCATAATAATATAAATATTATTACAATGCACTGAAATTTTCTCCCTAAAACTGTAACAAGAAAAAGAACAAATTATTAGATTCAAATATTAGTATATTGATTTAAACCAAATGATTTTAACAAAATTTGCAAAGATCTGTCCACAGCAAATCATAAAAAGCTTCGTTTTACTCAGCTAGTAGAAAAACACGTATACCCTTTAACGGGAAAAACATGTGTGCACTAGAATTAAGTTTCATTAAGTTGTTACAACCTAGTACAGATAAGAATCTCATCGTTCTATTTTAGATGTAGCAAATGGCTCGACCAAAAAGGAACGTGCTATTAACAGTTATCTTTGTTAGAACACGTGCTAACTTGTTAACAGTACACCGACTATTGAAGACATGTGTTGAAACGACTGTTGACTTATTTGTTCTTTTACTTCAGACCACATATAAGAACGCATTTTTTCGAAATTAATGAAGATGTTTTAGGTTAAAATAATTTCAACATTTTTTTGTATATAGATATCTGTAATATAATGTAATGATGGCTCAGTGGTAGTGAATAGCGTGTAGGGATACAGCGTCTGTCGACGTGGGTTCAAATACCTATAAAAAGCCTGTGCTTTCTTTGCAGGCTAACTACAATCTCACGTTAAAAGTCTGTCGCCAATCACGGACATATATATTCTGGGAGCTGCAATTAAGAGCCTGTCTTCCAATAGACTTAGCCACATCGTCACTTAACATCAAGTATGATTGTGGCTAAATGCTGTACCTTTAAAAAAACGATTCCTGCGAAAGTTGATCAAATTGGTGTCTATTACGTTTTGGTACGGTTTGTTAATTGAATTTCGTACATCTTCGATTAAAAATAGACCATCGTCAACATTCAGTGGGTTAGCATATTAGATTGTGGTTGTTAATTTTAATAGTATAAAAAAGTTAAAACATGATCACTGCATAAGGGTTTTTTTTTCGAATTGACTATACTGTTAGTCTTAGGAGCCCTGGAGCCTTTACGGCTTTGACAGCTTTACCGGGCTTGAATCACTGCATAAGGGTCAAATCTGCTCAGTAATTACTAATAGTTTTGTGCTCGTGAAAACAACCTCAATTTTACCGGTAACACTGTTAATATTATACAAAATAAGGGCAGCTCGAAAGCCCTTTTTATATGTATCCATCATAATCACTCTAAACTTCGATAAAATATACTTCTGATAAAAAAAAATCACGGTTCCAATAAAATTGATTTCAATAATAAATATTGTTACAGCGAGTCATCTTTCCAAACAAAACAAGGTGCCATTAGCAAGTTTCTTTGAATCAGTGGGTACTTTAAAAAGTAAAAAAGCAATAGAACAATTTCGCTGAGTCACACCTACCCTCGGAATTGTTCACTGCCAACCGTTGGGCGTTCTGTCTTGAGCTTTTCTTGTATACACGTCGACCAAACGATTTTGATATTTTAACGGTTTATGCATTGATTTATTTTATATATTATCGTGTAACCTTGATCAATATGCAGATGTCCTGAATCTTAATATCGTTTGTATGTAATAAGATGCTATTGTTAAAACAAATAGAAAATCGCTGAATATTCTTTCCTAAAATAATTTGTAATGTTTCATACAAAAGTTTAAAAGAATATATTTTTCTTTCAGAATTTGTATAATTCACAAAGCAAGCTTATTCAAATACATCTCATTAAATTATAAGCTTACTCTTATAATCAAGTTTGGGTCTGATGTCAATTTTTTTTTTACATTGTATAAAAATGAGAAAAGTTTAATACAGCAAACTCCAAGTTGATTCTTATCATAATATTTTATCAAGAACAAAACAAAACAGAAATAAATTCTGAACCTACAAAAAATAAAGTTTCGTTAAAGGAAGATTTATGTATTTTACTCAATCGCGGAAAGGTCAAATCTAAAGGAAAATTTAATTTCATTGTAAGTATCAAATTTTTTTCTAACTCTCCGCGTTTATGAAGACTGACTGAGATGAATGACTGAGATAATTGAAGTGCACGTTCAAAAATTAAAAAGTTTCTCAAATGAAATTTTACTAAGACAAACGAGTGAATTTTTGTAAACGTTTGTTTGACTACATAACCAATTTGCCGATGTATTTTTTTTTCTTTTTAATGTAAATTAAGTACACTACGTAGCAGTATAGAAAAAGATGTGAACCAATTACGGATTGCCTGTCAATAATAAATGTAGCCTTATGATGGGTGTAATTAAATACATGTCATTGTTTGAATATTTTCAAGTTTCAATGCTATATTTTGGAAATTCAAAACGGTAATTATTTTTAGTTTTAGCTATTTTATTTAAATTTTCTATATGCCAATGCTCTGACCAGATATTATTTCATCGAATTTTGATTGGATACAAAATGGCATAAATACAAATTTACCTTTCTAAAACAATTTTTCGTTCTTTGCCACAAATTAGAAGATAATATTAATCAAGGTTCCATATTCATATATCACGCCATCTGTGAAGATTACAAAGAACGAGAAAGTTTAAGGTGCAGTCGACGTAAAATGGAAGGTAATATTCGATGAATGTGGTCCGCTTGGAATTTATTTTATGACGTATTTTTGACTTTTCAATATATAATTAGTGTTTAGGCCAAATTATTATACATTTAAGTTACAAGTATGAGATCCTTATATATGTAATTGGCGTTTTGTTGAACTGGCTCTTTGATCTCAAATATATGGCGTTTGGTTAAGAATTCTAAATTCAAATTTATTTCAAATTTAGGTTTGTGTATAGAATTTAGCGATTCATCTGTTTTCGCACCATTTCAATTTTTTTTGACATCGTTCTTTTCACAAAATGGAAAACTTAAAATATCGCGTTACTTACGAATATGAGCTCCACCGTGGCATCAGCGCTGCAGAAACAGCTCGAAGGATTGATAATGTGTATGGAGAAGTTACTGTAAAAGAAAGCACGGTATGTATTTGGTTCCAAAGTTTTCGTTCTGGAAATTTTGACCTAAGAAACAAACCTCAATTTTGAAGCAATGGTGGCTCAGTGGTAGCGTGTACGACTTCGCGTCGATTGACGTGAGTTCGAATCCCTGCAATGAGCCTGAGCTTTCGGTAAAAGAAAACATCGTGAGGAAACCATGGCATGGTGGTAGGGATTTTTCTAATGCCCGCCTGGCTAGCTACCACCCTAAAGTTGAAAATCTGTCGTCAAGCACCAATGGGTGTGTTCCGGCAGCTGCACTTGAGAGCCAGTCTTCCACTAGGTTTTAGCATATTATCATCTTGGGCCACATCGTCACTTAACATCAGGTGAAATTGTGGCCACTACGCCAAACATATAACGATTAAAAAAAACAGTGGATGTTGTTATGAAGAATTAAATGTGATAGTGGAAACGGATCCATCGCAAACCACGTCAGAGTTAGCGGCAGGGTTCGTTGTGAGTGATAAAACAATTTTAATTCACTTGAAACAAATTGAAAAAGTGAAAACGCTCAAGATTGGTACATACTTTGAATGATTAAATGTATGATTACATTTAAAAAAAACTTAGTTTTATTTTTTCCATATAAAATGCTAATTTCATATGTAAGGACCTCTTTATTACTTACTTTAAATTTAATATATATGAAATAAATAAATACCTTTTTTTTTTTTTTCGAACTGACTATACTGTTAGCCTTAGGGGCCCTGGAGCCTTTACGGCTTTTACAGCTTTACCGGGCTTGAAATGAATAGCAATATAAATGTATATGTAACGGACTTAGACATAAATAAGTTCATAACTATCATATAAACTTAATTTTTTTAACAAAATATGACTAATTTAAAAATATCCAATTTACCACCATCAAATATTACCACCTTTTGTGTACCTAACTCTAATTAGCAATTTATAAACACTGATTTCTGTTTCATAATTATAGAAGGCGGTTAATATTTTAAAGCTTTACTAACGTCGCCAGGTGTTTCAAATTCCATTGTTTAGTTTCAATAATAAACTGTAACACAATGTGCTAAAAGAGTTCGAACGATTTTTAGCAATTGCTAATATGAATGTTTATATGTTAGGAAATATTATAGAACTTGATAGTTACATAATTATACGTATGTATTATTTTTGTGTATGTGAATATTATTAGGTATATAAAAATATAGTTTATTACCTAGGTTTTTTTATACTTCAAAAGGGCAAACAAGTCATGGCGTATTGACGCTTATAATACCATAGATAGGTATCATCCCCAAGGAGCTCGGGAAACCCTTCTGGCTGAGATCTTCTGTAGTACATATCATATTCTACTGAAAATAATTTTACTTGGGTGTTTGAAGTTAATGGGTTTTGAAAATCGTTGATTACATTAACTATGAGACTTAATTAGCTCTTTGTGCTTTGTACTTTTTATATCAGGGTTTAGGGGATTGTAAAAAAAAATGATTCCTTCGAGTTTTACTTGATCAATAAGGCGAGATATGAAGTCAAAACTATCTTTATATAATGCAGTTTATATAACACAATCATAAAAACAAAAAGAATAAAAATATAACACAATATACTAACTATAAAATTTATAATAACTAATACATTAAAGAGTGCATTGTCTTATTATTTGAACTGTAAAGTTATTTGGGATTAACGATTTAATTGAATCCATTATAATTAAATATAGACCTAATGTTAATGGCTAAGTTTAAGGCTCTTAAAGCTATAATGGCTCATTAAGTAAAGTTTAACTAAAGTAATAACTGGAAAATGTTCTTAGTTATTATATAATAAAATAGTCCCATCATAACAATTTTACGCTGTGAGTTGTTACAAAAGTTAGCCGGACTGGTTGCCACAAAACCACAATAAAATACAATTTTAACATCAACCAATAAATTTCACGAAATAACTGATATATTTCGTTTAAATATCACAAAACAAAAAAAAATCGCTTTTCAATTTTTACGAGGGAGTTAAGAACAAAAAAACTTGCTCTTTGACCAAAACGATCAGATCTACAGTTTGTGTTAGAAAAAGGATAACCTGCTATCGTCCTAGCGGGTGCCCGTACTTATTTTTTCATTGAATAGTGCCCGCTTACTTTTTTATTTTTAATAATTCCAAAATGACAGATGAAGACGCCCGCGTGACCAAAGCTGTGCGTCATACCCTGTTAAATGTTGGATCTGTATCCTCATCACAAATTAATTCCCGTCACAGGTTAATGTTACGTTATGGATTCAAATCTGTATAGTCAATTCATTAGAGGATAAAAAGTTTAGTTTTTATGATGTCTCAACTATTTCGAGATTTGTGACGTCATTCTGTTTATTTGCATCACACGTGACACTTGATATTAAGTGATGTTACAGTGGTCGTAAATTGTAACTACCTACTATAAACTTAAAAATGAAGGTATTGATGTTCTTTATAATGTTATTCAATCTGCCTGACAAGAGTGCCAAGTATCCCAAGGAATAAATAAATATACGTGGGTTAAGATTTTAAAAATTATACATCAAACATCATTAATAATTTAAAAAAAAAAACAACAACAAAAATCATCAATCATTACAACACATCCGGAGCAGATGCTGTATAAAGTTGAATAAAGAAACAAGTTTAAGTTTTTTTTATAAATAAACAAGGTGTTAATACAAAAGATAAGAATTTCAAATCCCAAATAACTTACCTACTTCCTTATAAAATATTGATATTTAAAAGTCACATCACAAACAGTGTAATGCAGGCAGCTCTGATACTGTCTTTAGAATACCAGATTCCTACTACATCCAATATTTTTTTAACAACTGCTCGCAAGCGATCTTATATATTTTTTATACTAACTTAGAGTACAATTTTGCTTAACAAGAAGTATGAAGTGAGTGCAGGTGGCATCGGATCGTATCGCTTCGGGTTTATCTTAAGTATCGCATATTCATACATATAACTTTTACTTTTACATTTTGAAACGCAAGTATTACGAAATGAACTTGTCGAAAAGTCACATTTTTACTTGTTTTTTTTTCATATATATATGAACTCGGTACATTGACGGTACCGTTCCTGATGGTGAGCATAGTACAATCCAAACATAACGGCAACCACCAAGAGATCTAAAACCATCGGCAGTCGCCGCTGTCATGCTGGACTGCACAAATTATAAATAATAATATCACTCTGCTAATATCTTGCTCTTGGGCCAAAGTTTTTTCCTGAGGGAAGAATATAAACGCTAGCCCATGACATCTATGCGATTTTAAGCGGCGATTAATCTAAAGTGCTTATTCATCATTACAAATTATAAAACATAGTGAATCGCATCTGTCTGTCTGTCTGAACTAGATAAACCCAAAAACTACTGAATGGATTTTGATATGGTTTAAACATTCGGCTCTTATACACATACCTAATGTATTGCTATAAATAAATATAAACATAACATTGACATAATTATCTATGTAGTTATTAGTTTGAGAAAATTTATTTAGAAGCAAAAATATTTTCATAATGATAATAAAGTGTTTGATTTGCGACATGAGTTCATTTTTTAAGTACAGATAATATGAATATTCGAGATAAACACATTAGATATGCAATTTTCAACTCCTTGCCCACTCGCGTTCTTAATAATAAAACATGATACCTGACGGACATGGATATAAAATTTGTTTTTTATTGACTGTTTATTACACATAAATTCATACTTTATACACAGTACTATAGTTTATGATTATATAAAGGGACATTTTATCACGCAGTGGAAAACTTAGCCGGCTATTAATTAAAACACTATTGTACCTTAGTATAGATGAAGACTTTTAGATAAAACATTTATGTGATAATAATATATTAACCTTTTTTACTCAGTTATAACTCAGTATTTCATAAATGCTTAGTTAATCTAATCGACAGCCTAATTAAGTACTTATTTCACAAGAACAAAGCGATAGCAGAAATCGTTACATATCGGTTTTAAAATGACAATCATAATCTCTTGCGAAATACGTAATAGGGGTCGGATCAGATCTACAACAAATACACGATTCTCTTTAAATTATACCTACCTAATTTGTAAAATATTTATAAAATTCATTATCTTATTATTAACGTAGCGACTATGAAAATCGACAATTTTAGTAATTGGTTATTTATTTAGAAGTGATTATTGTGATTAAAGCTCTGATAATAAATCTTCGATATATTATACCTGTTGGATTTGGAGCAAAATTTAATATCCTAAAAGTGTGACATAAGTAATTTTGTAACGTAAATATTAATGAATATCGTCATTATTCATTGCCCAATTTGTGAAAGCGATCGACTTTTGTAATACAGATGTATGTTAGGTGATACTCTAGAAATATAAATAGCGGATGTATGTAATATTATTATATATGGAGTTTAGTAAATATTTCAACATAAGATCATTTCAAAATTACTAGTCAACATCGACTGAACCCGGCGGCCAAACAAGTCAATAGCTGTAATAAGCTCGTTACGACGGGTTGTTATAATATTGAAACTATGCTTGAATAAACAATGTTAGCAATTCAAAATTGTACCTCAAAGGTTCAAGTTATTGTGTCTAGATTTGCCTTAATAAAATCAATAAATATTTGATTTATTTCTCGTTTATTACATCACATACGTATTATTAAAATAGTAATTGTAACTAATTAAATAAGAACTTAGTCTAAATTATAAAACTAATTAACATTGGCTCAAAATAGAATAAAATTATAATAACTACTTTAGAATCTAAATAGGGATCATTCTCATTACAAAATACAATTTCATGATATATCAATGAACAATAATAAATTTTATTTTCTTATGTATTTACTTTACTTTTCTCCATATCAAGTCACGTCATAATAACTGATACTTTCTTTTCTAAGTTCATTATTTTAGTATTAAAAGCTTGTAATTTACTATAAGTTATAAGATATTTGCAGTTAAGATATTTTTTTAAGATATTGATTAGCTACTTTCAATTTCACATGAAATCTATTTTATAGTTTTTTTCTCTTATATAACACTATTCAATATACACATTTACACTGTATTCCATAGTATATAATTATATAAACTTCCTTGACGATGAACTGCCATCAATTTTACAAGATACATTTAAAATTTGTTGTAATTTCTTTCTGCCTATTATTATTATGATTTTATACTATTTATACGTAGCTCAGTTGTTGTGTAAATATAATCCAATTTGATGGTTTTCTGATCAGCCTTTGCTGTCGCTTCGCTGTGGCTTAGCTGTCGATTCGCTGATGCATAGTTTCGCTTCGCTTTTCTGTAATATTAATTTTACCTAATACATTTTTGATATTACATTCCGTAAATTTATAAAATAATCCCACAGAGCATTTACGTCTTGAATGGATTCGTGAGTTTCGCTAACGGAATGTAATGGAGTGAAAATGTTCTCGAACAAAAAGTACTTATTACCACGTAACGATAACGAGAGCATTACGTATCCCCATCATTATAGGAACACCGTTATGCTCAGCAAATAGTGGTTAAGGTCAATTTTCGGCTTGTTATAAATTACAAATTGGTTCATAGAGATGATTATCAATTTTTGAATATTTAACTGAGTCATGGTTTGTAAAAAGAAATATTGTGGATTGTTGTCCTATATTTATTCGTAAAAATGCCTACAGGCAGACTCTTAAAATGAATTTGGTCTTTTTTATTCTTTCATAGCATATCTAATTACCTATATTCTTTAGAAGTTTATTTTTAACCGTAGTTTTAATTTAAAAAAAATAGCTTTACTTTTGGTATCTAATAATAAAATATAACAATATTTATTATATACTTAATATCTTATATGAAGTAGCAGCTTTGTCTCCATTAAATTAATATTCCTCATTTTCACATCTTTAAGGCATGAATACTGCCTCCACGTGTGACGATATCCAGTACGTCCAGCGCACCCTGGCCAGACAGTCTCGATTCCAGTTTTACTGACTGACCAATCTTTTCAATACGGCAAGAGTGATTTTTATTTAAAATTTTACTTGTGGGACACGATGAAGAAGAACTTGTTTTAGGGTTAAATTAATTAAAAACCTCTATATCGACACGAAGAAAACGTCACACCTTTGCCGTACTATGAAACTGTCTCTCGGCCAGTCTGTTCACAATTTCCTACAATATGTGTGAGTCCTTCTTATATAACGAGAAGAGACAATCCTTCAACAGCTTCGACTGGCTATGTATTGTAGAGCCCTCGGTAGTCGCCGATGTTGTTATATTGCATTGTGCTTACCATCGGGTAGGTACAGTATTGTCATTATGCCGTGCTACGATAAAAAAAATAATAATAATCTATAACCGAAAGTCTACATACCAATATTTTTATCCCTATGCTAAAAATATTTTCATAGAATATATAAAGTGACTCATTTTGAGTAGTTTCCCAGCAAATAAAAGTTTATATAAATATAAAATAAATAATGAAGCCTGCTCCGTTGAAGCGGCCATCATGAATGTAGGACGGGCAGCGCTTGTCAGTCAAACAGGATTTTACTTCGCACGATGTAAGATGCAATCAGTGTTAACAAAGTTTGTTAATGCTTCTTTGATCTATGCATTTACAAAAAACAAACAAAAAAGTTTATAACATTTTTATACTCTATGGGTTTAACTTATTCTCACCTGATGTTAGTGACGATGTGGCCTAAAATGGTAACAAGCTAAGGGAAGAGAAGGATTTGCCCTCAAGTACAGTTGTCAGAAAACACATGCATGAGGGTGCTAGCTCGTCAAGTGGAGATTAGGAAATGCCTTATACCCATGCTGGTCATCAGATATTATATCCTTTACCGAAAGGTCAGATTCCTTGGGAGATTCAAACCTATGTACGTCGATCGACGCGGTGACCGAAAACACTACTACCGAGTCATTACAGCTTCGATGTAATTGTGCTTATTTATTGAAAAAAAATAATGTAACCCATGGTACCGGTACATACGTATTAGTCGTAAGTGTCGAGTCATTGAGAGTCAAATAATCGTATTTGTAAAAAAATTAAAAAATGTGTTTCTAGTTAAAGTATTTTATCACGTTTTAAACCTTTTAAAGAATGAATCATTCTTAATACTAGCTTTGCCCGTGGCTCCGCTCGCGCTGACTACAGATTACAGAATGACGTCGGTCGAACACACGTGCAAATCGTGCTGTGTGCAAAAATATTTGTTGAGGGTGATCCTTAGAAGATAGACATCGCTATCGCTGATTTTTTTGTAGATCTATAATTGTGTATTATGTTAATTTGATATATCTCTTGTGGTTTATTCAGCGCAAGCCATTGAAGTGCCCCAATCTCGTCTATTTCCGAATTGATTCACCATTATCGACACTGCGTATTTCCAGATAAAATGTTGAAGGTAAAGACGTTGTTTTTTATAATATGCATAAAAAACATACAAGAAGAAACTCACTTTATCAAGGTTGATCGATAATAATTGAAGTTTCAAAGCCAGTAAGTTTTAAAACTATTTGTGATGTATGAAACCGAAGTTAGTTTTTTATGGTATCTAGCGGGTCGTGGCCCGATAGCCCGATAGTTAAAAGGTTGTGGAACAATCGAGTGTTCGTGAGAACTGTTTGCGGCCACTTCAAGTTAATGCAACTAAACGGTAGGGATTATTGGATAGAAAAACCGAGGCGTATAAGTCGCATCACGATTCCATGTTATATTTGTTGCTCTACTTTCATAATTTGTTATGCAGATGTATTCATATTTTGTTGTCCTGTTGTTATTTAAGTTTTTAATAGGTATATTTGAAGATGACACCAAAACAGGTTAGATCTTTTTTAAAGAAGCAAGGTAAAGTGACCGGACTGTCTCTGATGATAAGCACAGTACTTCCAAAACAACGTTGATAATGTACCCTGGCTGATCCCGTAATACGACAAGTTAAACAAGAGTCACTGTGACGGGACCATGTATATGGTGATTACGACCCTGTTGAGTACAGATACCTACCACCACACCTAAGCGTACTGCTATAGCGAGTGTTACACCTGAGTTATGGTGGTCGCGATCCGGTCTCGTGGTCTGGAAACTCTACTCACCATACTACAACACAAGCTTATATAGCTGCGATCTTCTGTAGGATGGAGATATTTCACCAGTCGGATCGCCCTAAGTATAGAGAAATCTCCAAAGAAATTTCTCTTATCTTCGTGTCCTATCTCTCTTCAACATCATCAGACTGATGATAATAATATACGAGTGACGTTGTCTCACAACTTCAGTGCTTAAATAACCATCAACACTAAATACATAATATTCTAACACAATTTGACAGCCATCTATCTGAATAAAGAATCCGAGGTAACCCTGCCAGGGTCGTTGGAGTCTCGGTATCGCTTGAACTTGTGTCAGTCTGATTTGATATGACACGTCACATATGACAGCCGCTTCCTTTGTTGGTAATGTTGTTTAATTATATAACAACATCGTGTTTGGAATATTTTGTTTTTTGGTAGGTCAACGGTCTCTGTAACTGATTTAAGAGTAAAATGGACAGATCCGAAGAAATAATCATAGCAATATTTCTTCGACGCGGTCCATTCGTAGTTATAACGCCTTGCTTACAATGATAATTGTACAAGTGATGTCGTAATCCTTAAGCCCTTCTTAATATTTTGAATAATTAAGTAAATTATAAATTAGCCAGATAACACAACTTAAGCAGCAGCGTTACGTCTATAAAAACGTATTCAACGTATTCAAGTTGTATTTTAAATAAAAAATTCGTGACGTGGTGATGTGTGAGTTTGGTTGGAATCGAGACTGATTGCTCAGAGTCTGCCGGAATTCTAGGGGATCCTTGGTACATATTTGTGTACCATGCAACCTAGGTACTACTGTCACGTTCATGTATTTAATTTTTTTTCCATAAATCTCCTATTAATAACGTTGTTATCAGATGTTCACATAAATCCATCCATCCCTTGCGGATAGTCATTGCTATAATATTTTTGAAAAAATTATGTATTTCGGTCTAGTTTTGGAGAATACAAGAGAATACGAAATTATAATTTCATCAATTTTACATAGGTGTATCGTATAATCAGCCCGAACTGTATATGTATACTGGTCTTATACTATTATCTTTTGATAAGTATAGGTAACAATGGGATTCATTACAACTTATTATTTTTATTTTGCCTACTATACTGACATGGTAGATACTGATGACACCATAATAAACAAATTGTACTCACGTATATGTATATACAACTACGTAGTAATTTTATTAGTTAGGTATATTAAAATATTTCCTGTACTACATTATGACTTGACGTGATGGATAATAATGTTACAAAAATGTAAACACCGATTTCATTGTATTCCAAAGTTTGACTTAATGTCCTTATCAAAATAATTTTATCCTGTACCTACATTTATTCAAGTAACCACAAAATTACTCGTATTTTCAAGGCGACGTAAACAAGTTCATTGTTATTTGTAATTATATTTAACATTTTAAATAGAATAGTGACGAAATTCCTTTTTATACGCTTTTTTTACTTAACAAAGAGAGTCTGCGACGTAGTTTTATATAAGTTAGTTACATTTTCATATTTTATACATAAGTAGTTATAGCGACGATTCTACTTATTTTATTTAAAAAAAACTAACTGTGCCCGCGGCTCCGTTCGCGTGAACTACTAAAAAAGTTTTTTTGTGCGGAACCTTAATTATTTTTCTTAAATAAAAGTAGCCCAAGTTATGCCTTATAACATCATCTATCTGCCAGTGAAAGTCTCGTCAAAATTGGTCCAACCGTTTCGGAGATTACCCGGAACAAACAGACAGACAAAAATTTTAAAAATGTTTTATTTTATTTTATAGGTATCGTCTATACTTACATATGCATTTAGTAAAAACCAGTTATTTTGACATTACAAACAGACACTTCAATTTCATTATATGCATATATAAACAGATAAATATTTAGATTTTTTGATTGTGTCATTTATCTTAATTAGTCTTAATATTTTTACTAAATTTAAATTTTTATATCATTTTCCGCGGTATCGCCTTTAACGATTACATGTCTCATGGGCATTATCAGAGTCAAATGAAAGTCTCGTGGGCTTTCATTAAGGGTTAAATGCAATCGCAAAGCATTCTCTTACAGCCACGGCATGTCTGTAGAGTGAACAGTCCGACGAAGCAAGTAAGAATACCTTTTGGAGCTACCCCCAACTTTTGTTGGGGCCAGTTGGTCACTGCCTCCAACCTCCCCCCTATAGCCACCCCGAACCTCGCTAGACTGAGCTCGTCTCAAACTGATCTCGGTCGTCCTCACGGTCATAATGCGTAGTCTCAAAAAGTCCCAGGATACCTGAACTGAGGTCTTCACTATTCATCATATCGAGTGAGACTGATCTATCAAGCAGAGAGTTGCCTGGTTATATTAGTCATACGAATACAGTGCACACTTGTTGCTAGGCAAAAGTTCGAACATTAGGTACATTAACATTAGTACGGTTTCAATAATCACACTGACACTGCTCTCCAACATATATTTATATATGATAGGTTCTCAATAAAACCAATATGCCATTGCCAACAACTTCATGTGCCAGAACTATTTTTACAATGCATGAATTAACGTAACACCCAATATGAAATCAATGTGCAGTTTAGTAATAAATGTGTAAGTTATTTTTCTTAACCATGTTTTCGAAACCTGGGGTCCATTAGAACTTAGTCTAGCAATATAAAAACATTGCAAGCAATGATGGCTTAGTGGTAGCATGTATGACACCGTGTCGATCGACGTTGGTTCAAATCCTCACAATGAGTTTAGGTTCAAGCTTACAGTGAAGGAAAACATCGTGATTAAACGATATTATGGTTGTAAGGTATTTCCTAATGCCCGCCTGGCTAGCTGCCACCTTCAAGTTGCAAATCTATCGCCAAGTATCTATAGGTGTGTTCTGGCATGTGCACTTGATTGCATTTTTCTCCACTAGGCTTAACGTGTCACCGTCTTGCGTCATTTTTTTTTTCTTTATAGGTTTAGCGTAGTTGCCACAATCTCACCTGTTGTTAAGTGACGATGTGGCCCAAGATAATAATACGCTAAAACCTAGTGGAAGACTGAATCTCAGGTGCAGTGCCGGAACATACCTTTTGGTGCTTGGCGACAGATTTTCAACTTGAGGGTGGTAGCTAGCCAGGCGGGCATTAGAAAACGCTGTGCTATAGTTTCCTCACGATGTTTTTCTTCACCGAAAGCTCAGGCTCTCATTACAGGGATTCTAACTCACGTCAATATACACATATATATGAGTTGAGTGTATATCGGCACTCAACATCAGGTTAGAACTTGTTCTTGTCCCATTGGCGTAGCTAGCATGAGCCTGGAGCGGCAAACTCGCTTCTGGGTTCGGCTAGAGCAGAAATGTGTTATTTTAAGCAGTTTCTGTATCTATTTTTTTTATCGTAGCACGGCTTCATGAGCACAGTACAATCAAATAACATCGGCAACTACCGCGGAATTTATAATCCATCGATAGTCGTCGCTGTCATGCCGGTCTGCTACTACGGCTCCCAATTAGAAAAGTAAAATAGAATTAAACTATGTGCTGTAAAATATAAAAAAAAAGGACAAGGAATTCACATTATTATCTGGCTAACTTTACCATATTATCAAGGCCATAACGTTAAATTCATTGTTATTATTTGTTTAATTTCTCAACACTTTTGAATGTGTTCTAACAACTGCACTTGACAGTAAGTTACTATCTACAATCTCCGACCGTATTAGGTATCGCAAAAGGTCTACTTTAGTGGCAGACACTGAAAACCTCGCGAACAAAGTCGCGGGTAGCAAGTAATCGATTTACAATTTACATAATAGTTGTAAAAACAATCGAAACATCAATAAACCGTTACGTCTAATTTAATCTGAAAACAGCTTAATGCATTGATTGAAGATAATTTTAAAAGCCTGACCGTCAATGCAGTCATTTAAACATACATTCAACTGTCCGAAGATTATTGATGGGATGATGCAAAAAGAATCGAGGTCCACAATGCCAAAGGCTGTATTAAAAATAATAAATATATAAACGTTTACATTCAAAATATTCGTTTGCCGACGGAGATTGCAATTTACGCTGCTTTCGGTACAGAATACGAGCTAAAATTGTCGGATACGTCTTAAAATAAAGAGTTTGAGTGGAATTTAATATTCGCATAGTCCGCAGGCCGAGTGGGAGGGGTTGGGTTGTTCGTGCCTCACCGGAAAGATTTATATTACATGCATTTTCGTGTGCGAGCGATCTGAAATTGTCGAGCGTGGTCGCTGACAAGACTCCCGTCATAGTATCTAAATTTAAATAAACAGTACAGATACTCTATATAATGTTAAAATACATTGTGCTTGACAACAAAAACCTTTTTCTAAACTGATAGATAAATTTTACTTTTGAATTTCTTTGGTTGGGGTGAAAAGTAGTTGATATATTTTTCTGTAATGAAACTGTTTAAAATATGAATTACCTACATAAAAAATCTTCAGTTAAGTTTTAGTTCATAATCAAAATGTATTTCATAATATATTTTGTTTTTCCAATAGCGATTAATAAAAAAAATTAAGATACAATGACTATGACCTAAAACATAACTGAAGGTTTTTGTTATTCATTTCTTTAAGAAGTTTTAATGTTTTACACATATTATGGTGAAAATTCACTTAAATTTTGCTGCGTTTTGAGATGAGTCGGTATATATACCTTATGAAATTACTTAATAATGTACCTTTGATATATACTATTTGTAGACCTGTATGAAATACATATCAAAGTTTTGCTGTAGTACGGTCATTTTAGCAAGTGAGAAATAAGAATCTTGTATATTATTTCTCAAGTTGTTCCTTTTGCCTGGCAACGCCATATCTACTTCATTTCTTCATCAAAATTAACGATTCAAACATCATTTTAAAGCCTGTATTATTCTCTATTGATAAAACATAGTATACAATACGAATACTTGAAAGTGTTGTGAAATATTTGATAGTGTTTTCGTTAAAAAAAAAAAGATTAAAAATATTTCATCTGCCGATGCCAATATTCAAGGCGACATCTATTAACATTTTTTTTAACTAACAACATACATATTATTATATTGTTTACATTATGTAAAGTGAAAAATATTCGCACGGGAAGGTAGTAAGAATATTAATTTGCAATAAACATTAAAATTACAGTCAGATGTATGAAGTGTCCTTACTGTATATTTTTATACTATGAGTGGATGAACATCGACGACGGGCACAACGTAGGCCCACGCCCATAGCTCTTATAAAGTCTATTCAATACACTCTTGAATGAACGATTGCTCTTCGGCATATAATTCGAGCGGACAACAATCGAGGACGTTTGCACTTTAAAAAAAGACTTGTAAAGCGATCTGGTTCAGTAATGAAAAGGGCACGTAATGAGAAACCTGCGCGGTGATTGTTAATTTGAATTAAGCTAAATTAAGTGAGAACGTAAAGTAAAGATCTACCAGATATTTGCTCTTTATAGCTGTACTATCAGTGACCGTAACTCCGCAAGCGTTTATGACGCTTTAATTATTTATATCGTGGTTATCTTTTGATTAGTATTATAAGAGAGGTACCTAGGGCACAGACAAATTTATTTGGAAATTTCTCTCTACTTGGAGCAGTCCGACTGGTGCAATGCCTTCATGCTTCTGCTAGGGTCCCAGCCTAATAACCTTGTGTCGTGTTCATACAGTGAGTATGGTTTCCAGAGCTCCTTGGGTTCGGGGGGTTCGGGGGGTTCAAGTTCGGTAACACGCTAGTTGATACATATGGTATTATAAGCGTCCATATGCTACGATAGCCGCTTACCATCAGGCAGGCCGTATGCTTGTTTGCCACCTTAGTAGTATTAAAAAAATGTTTTTTTATTACATATTGATAATTTTAAACCGAGTACAGATAGTACTACGGATTTATTAATATAGATAAACATTTTATGTAGTAAATATGATTAAACATACACATAATAATGCTTGAATAACGTAATATGTATTTTTATTGTTTTAATATACTAATTTATTTATAGGTTTTAGAAATAACTTTAACGATATTTTGTATTATAAATCATTTTCGAATACGCTATAATACAACAAGGCCAGCAGTTAATTATAGTTAAAAAGTATAAAAGAATATATACGAGTACATGAAACTGAAATATTTTCTAATATAAGCACAGCAGGATTTTAATTTTCTCACTAGTGTACATAATGTTTTAAATGAAAACCTCAAAAATTAATATCTAATGAAAGATATTGAGCCTTATCAAACAGGATTCGACAGATAAGCCATCTCACCTGCCGTCATTTACGATGTCCTTCATCCGGCTAAGAATTAACTACACGAAATAAAAACCTTTGTCGAGTTTATAAAACATGCACAGATAACATTTCTATACTCTTATCGACGGGTGACAGGAAAAAGTAATTAAATACAGTTTTTGTTTAAAATTACTTTCGATCACAAACTTATTAGTTTTACAATAAATATTTGGAGATTTGCTGTCAGTAGTGGGCTGGAGCCGCCTCTCTGTTAAATATTCTGTGTCTATACCGTGGTATATTTTATTCTCACAGCATCGTAAGAACCGCTTTTCAAAAATTGGTCTCACTGAACTTTGATTATCTGGTATAATATAAATTATATGATATAATAACATACACATACATAAAGAGACTGCACTTGATATTAAAAGAATTAATCTTACACCTTTTTAGAATAAAAAAATACCGGTTATGTAAAAAAATCTCATAGCGGTAGACAAAGTAAACAAAACAATGAAAATTTGAATAATAAAATGCGATGAAACGATAGATTTGATGGTGTCTCTAAAACTAATCCAACCCTTTCCTTGTCGGGAATGAATCTTAACACTTGACGACAAAAAACTGGCATGTGGTATCGGTCTATTGTGTAATATAAAATGAGGCCAGATCTATAGACTTTCCGCTCGAACAATAATGCATTTTAATACATTTCATTAAGATTGACATAACTGATTATGGCTTACGTTTTAACCCTTCGCCTTCGGACGTAGTGTAAAAAACTGTATAAATCGTTTAGAAATCAACGTGAAAGACGTGAAAGTTGAACTTTACAGATTTTAACCTTTGATATTCATTAAAAATACATATTGTATAAAATTGTAAAATTTCTTTAAACTTGTAATCGGATTTTTTAACTTTTTACCTCTATGTTTTCATTCTTTGTAAATTATCTTATGTATAGTTTAGAACGATTTGATTTGGAAAAAAAATTAAAAACAATAAAAAAATTTCCATATCATTTTTTAATTGTAATGTAAATTGAAATCTTAAATGGATTTGCAATTATTTTTATAAGGTGGTAGTTTATGATATTAAAATTGAATGCGTAAAATAATTGAATAATATTTAAATTGTAAAATAATAATCATCAATCAACATATTTATAAATAGATATATTTTTTTATTTCCGAGTATTTGGACGTACCGTCTATTACAAAAAAATGAGATGACAATGAAATACAATACAAAGATAATGTTAAAATATTTTTATTCTAATTTAAAAAAGTGTGTTTGCATTTGTGATGCAACAATAGGGTTTATTATTTAAAAGAGTTATTAACACCAGATGCTGTTTGTATCGGTAGCAAATTAAGTCTTAAACAAATCTGGTATTATCCTACTAAGTTATTGTTGCATTTGTTTTACAGAAATCTTAGATTACACCGCAACGGATAACAAAAGAGTTGCGGTTCCACAAAAGAGGATTATTTAAAGTAGCCGTATCAACTTCGGGCTTACTTCTTATTGAAAGTACTTAAGATTTTTAAACCATGACTTCCCTTAAAGGGTTGCTTTTTGTTAAATCACGTTTGGTAGCGACTCTAAAGTCGATCGCACGCCGATGTGATATTACCTACGTGGGTAAAGCGGTTTTTATGTTCCCCCATTTGGACTGGCTTAGCGCGTCGTCGTGGGGGATCTAAAAGGTTGTTTTATGAAGGCTGGACTTTTTGTTTCTTTGTTCCAACACTTTAATTAGTGAGTTACAGCCATATTGTTTTAGTTAAACTTCGCGGCGTGACTACGCTCTATTATTTACAAAATGTAGGTATTATTATATAAACATAACCATTGTTTTAACATTAGAAATACACTTTTGTTCATAACTTATACTACAATAAAAATTTTATATAAATATTAATTTAACATCTTATGAACTATTTAACGATTCATAATGGCCTTTCGTATAAAAAGAAGGTCATCCATATATACTATTGTAATAAATTAATACAAAATTATATAATAACATGTAAGTTTTGAGAATGAGAATAAATTGAGTATGGGAGTATCCCGATAGACACATTTATCATTTTTGCTATTAAAAAGGAACAACAATACAAACCCCGAAGGAGCCGATGGGCTCATCATAATAGCAAATGATACCTCGGGGCCCTAACCATCTGAATGTTCCTTAATTAACCCGCAACTACTTATTATAGGTATAATGATCTCGTGTTTATTTTATGCTTTAAAATATGCGGTCGAGGAAATTCTGACATTTTAAATACAGGCTTGTAAAATATAATTATATTAATTAGTTTTTCCATACGTTAAGTTTAATTTTAAAATTGATAATGTTGACTTATTCTTTAGTTAGAGTGATAACGGATTCTACGAAATTTGTTGTTGATCTTGTCTGATTCAGGCTTAGCAAATTGTTCTCTTTGTGCGATAAAATGTTGACTCAGTAAAATTATTGCAGTTCTCCCAATGGTAGATACAATACAATCCAAGTAACCGGTGAGTGAGATAACTTTGTTCATAGTAGCAGCCAAGCCAGTCTGCGAATACATGAAAAAGCTTAAAAAACGGAATGTACAAAAGACCATAACTTGAGTAAAGGTATGTTTTAAATCACAACGTCAACTCACATGGTATTGACGATTTTAAATGTCGAACCTTTTACAGTACTGTATTTACTCACTAAATGTTGGTACTATGAGCACAATTCTCACTTATAATATTTTGGTTCAGCTTCTTCGGATAGTGCTATTAATAAACTTACATAGTCATAACAGATACGCGAATTCATAAAACAATTACATAATGGGATTTGTTGATGAATCAAGGATGTATATCAACAATAACATCGTGAAGAAGCATTAATAAGAAAGGTGTTAACCAAACACGTAGGATACACAAAAGCCTGGGATAAACCGCTTTCGATTTTACAATGTCTTCATTTATTCCGCTGAATTCTTTCTTGCACGTCATCAACCAGTAACAATGTGCCACTGGAAAGGTCTTAATTTAGTTTTACCACTAGACTGAATCTTCGATCCTCCGCATGCAGAAGCTTCATAGTTTCATTTTCTTGCGGGAACCACACTTGCTAAGCAATTATATTTCTAAGTACCTATATCATGTTAATATCTTCAGCCATATTATCACTCTAAGTCCGGTGATATTTTGGTCTAAATGTTGCTCATAATACAATAAAAAAATGTATTAATATAAATATCTCTATTTATGGATTCCATGACAACGGTGTATTGAAAGAAATTAGAAATGGAGGTGAATAAAACAATAGAAGAAACATGACCATTATTACTAATATTTTATGACGTTTACTTCCAAAATGAACAGGATTGTACAATAATTTTTTACCTCATTCTGAAAAACGGTGATGAGCCTCATGTTGAAATATATGAGATACGAAAAGGAAAATGTTTGTTTTTTTCACTGTTTAATAGTCGGTCAGTAAGGCAGGTGTTGCAAACAGGTGCTCTGAAGGGCATTTTTGATCCAGTAAATAGAGCGAAGTATCATCATTATTTATACGGAGGGTTATAGGTAGTTTGTTTAAAGTTCGTCACGCTATTGTTTTCTGTATAAAAAATGTTTTGCTCAGGGCCTTTTCGGCAATTTTAGCTACGTCATTTACGTTGGTTGATTTTAGATTGTTTTTTTTAATAGTCTTTCGGCCTTTGAAAGCCTCCGTTAATGCAATGTTCTTCGAAGCTCGGCTTGGATGAAAGTGATAATTATTTTATCGCAAGGGTGTTCCTTGTTTGTTTCTTTAATTGCGGCTTTAATGGAGGTCGGTCCATTACGATAAATAAAATGCTAGCATTGTTAAATTTCTGTTTAGTATAGTAATTATAGAGGATATATCATTCATTCGTTTAAAGGTTACATTTTTGTTATTAAAGTGCTTATTATAGTGGACTTATTGTATTTATAATTTCTTCTTGTTTTATACTTTATGAATACGTTATACATTTTTGTATATACTTAAAATGTTATTTGACTAGATATGAAAAATAAATGAAAATGATGTTAAAATTATTGACTATAATTAGATTACTAAAAACATTATTTTTATGTTAATAAACATTGCTTATAATATTCCACAAATTATAGGTATATTTTTTACAGTTATAGTAAAATTACTAAATCTTGCGGTTAATTTTTTTTAATTAGAAAAACCGATCCGTGTAGTTCACAGGGATAACTTAGAACATAATGGTACATTTGCATGGTGTACTTCCTATAAGGCGTCCATGTTAAAATAGCATGACATGAAAATGCTTTGCATTCAAATACGTGTCAGTATTATTGTCCGGATTTTACTGTTTGACCACTACAGGCTTATGGAATTGTGAAATAGTTTTTGTAGGTTACTTGGACGTAATACGTATGAGCTAACGTCGAGATTAGGATAGAAATTTATGTATGTGACCGCAAAGTTATAGTTGTCGTTATCAGCCGGTATTCGCATTGTGTCCCATCGATATTTTGTATGCACATTTAAATGCGGTCATCTGTGTCCGTGTTGAACCCCAACATGTTAATTTGAAGCTGAAACCTCGTGGAGTGGAAAATATTCAATAGGTGCACAAAGAGTATTGTTTCCACGTACATCCTTTGTTAACATGGATTGTTTTGGCAAAGCTTATTCCCGTAGGTACGTGTAGAAAATCTTAGCGTTTGTTTAAAAGACACATCGGTTTAACTCACGGGCGTCACTTGCGCACTTTCTCTTAAAGAAATTGGTTTTGCATTTTGTCTATTATATATAGGTGGTATTGCTGAGTTTTAAAATTTACCTTTATAACTAAATATAAAATAATAAATTTTAACTTTATCAAAATCTGATAAAATTATAATACTAAAAAATAAATAACATTGAATATTTGGTAAACTCTAAATAAGTACGAATATGTTTACTTATATATAATTACAGTTGAATATTTCCATCTAGGCGGTAGATTATATGCTTCCTCTATTAGAAATTCCATTGCGGTTATACCGATCGATAAATGAAGCGTAGGTAATTTGTTTTTATAGTGCGGTGCAAAAACAAAGTGGACTGACCCGGCGCTGTCGTTTCTGCTGCCGGATCGCGTGTTCAGTGCTGGGTATGGATACATTACACATGATAAAGCGACATAGACTATCGGTTCTAGAACCGAAACTAGGAAACAACAAAAGCTCATATAAGATTGAATAAAGAAATTTTGATATTCTTTTTTATTTATTTCAAACGAAGATTTTTGTATTTATTTTGATTCTCATGAAAAGTTTCATATTAGTACATGATATTAGGCGTCATGGTTTAAAAAATACGCCCGCTTTTTTATATGTTGCTAATGCCGATACCATGCTAGTATGGTCACATACATTTTAACACTTATTATATAAACGCTTTGCTAAAAATCAAATACATTAATATAAATCTTGAAAAATATATATACATTTTTTTATACTTTAACTAATCTATAAATAGTCCTACTATTTGAATAATAGAATAGCAATAATTTTATTCAATTTGGAATCCAAGTAGATAATAATTAACTACAATATTATCACTGGTTTAGAAGAATGCCGAAAGTAACTTTATTTAGTAAACTATTTTAATATACCTACGGTTGATCCTATCGCTGCATTGCTAAGGCAACATTGGTATTTGGCAATCGAGTCGATTCAATCTAGGCCTCAAAAATATAACCTAAACCTATAAAAATATTTAGAACATTACTGTGGGTGGTAGGACATTACAACTGTATCTGACTGGATTGTGATCAATATACGCCAGGTGTAATACCCATTACCTAGTTAGTACGTTTAGGCGAGTTATATACCCAGTAATCAAGGAACTTTGGTAAGAATGTTTACCTGACTGGGCCGCGACCACCATGCGCATATTGATAAACCGGTCACAGTGACTATCTCTTGGCTTATCCAGTTGCCAAGAGGCTTGTAGTTCGGCATGACGGCGACGACTAGCGATGGCCTGCCAATCTCTCGTCGCCGTTGTTTTCGAGCTTTACAGGACAGTAACTTCGCCGTGCAGCTAGCTATAAAAAACATTCCGAGCAACTCTAAACGAAATAAAATATGTAGACACGTAAATAAAACGCTTCACTAAAGACTTAGCCTTAGTCGCTCAGTCATGTGAACTGATACACGCAGTCAGATGGACAAGTGAAGATTTACCCACCTACATAGTGACCCGACTGTGCTGTAAGTAATTTTGCTGGCTATTCAATGTAAAACAACGATGGTTATCGTTTTTAGTCGAATAAAGTAAACTTTCGATTATTATTTAGGTATATTTTATATATCTTGGTATTTGGAGCAAACACCTGGTTAAAATTGTAAATAAAAGAGAAATTCCGTTTGTATACTTAATTTTTAAGTGATATTTAATATCAAATTAAAAAAACCTTTATTTGCAAATTATGTTATATTACGATTTTACAAGCCCTTTTAGATAAGCCGTAATTATTTATTTATTTATTGATGAAAACAAAATAAACGGGTTTGTTTTTTACAAATATTTAAATAGTAGAGATCCATCTAAGTAAGTACGATATTCGATAGTATTTTTGTATATTTAATCAAATTTAATAAATAATCTAATATATATAATAAATATGAAAGTACGTTTGTTTGAATATTTGTTCATCAATCACACTCGAACAGCTGGAATAGTCAATTATGTAATCGAATAGGACATACAATACTTCTTTATCCTTCAAATTGTTTATTACTTTACCAATTAAGTCTGAGAAATAACTAATACTAATAAGTTGTTTTTTTATAAATAGATACAATTATAACTTAAAAAGTAACTAAAGAATAAGTGATAGGTACTTGTTATATAATAATTATTTTTTCCAACTTTATGTAGATATATCTAGTATTATTCCACATATGTTACACTAGCTATAAATATTGAATATTAATGTTTAATAAGTTAGCGGGGATTAATACACAATAAAGGAAATAATTCATTTTATAATATAACTAACTGTGCATACGGCTCCGCTCGCTTGGCCTACAGAATGCTGTCGGTCGAGCGCACGCGCGAATTTTGCTGCCCCAAAAATATTTGGGGTGATCCTTAAAAGATAGACAAATGCTATCGCTAACTTTTTTGTAGGTATTTTTAAGATCTACAATTATGTACAACATGAATTTGCTATATTTCTTGTGGTTTACTTAGCATAAGCCATTTAATCGCCCCCAAAAGCTCTGCTTATTTTGTATGTTACTTTATATAACAAAATATATCCTATAACTTGACCAAGCTATATGAATTAAAGGAAAATCCATGGAAATCGGATTAGTGGTTTTTGCGTGAAAATAACATAAACGGACAGACAGACAGAGAGACGTTGAGTTTTATAATATGTATAGAAGATCCCAAGAAACTAACGTATAAATCGAATTATATCAGTGGTTATACATTTAAAAAAAGCATCTACTATTATTATTACATTTAAGATTGACAGCTAATCACAAATCTATACCTTTTGTGTTCATACAATTCAGCGAAATAATATTGTGCAAAGAATAACATCAAGATATCAGGTATCAATGCCCAATCTATCTTTTGTGGGGATATGTAACTTAGTATCTATTACCGTGCGATTGGTAGAATGACAAAATTACACCTCAAACGCAATCGTATATTTTTCTATTACAATAGTCATTCAACAAAAAATGTACGGACAATTGCCTGTGTTACTTAAATAGTGATCGTTATCTGGCTTTGGGACAACTTATCAGTATAGCATAGGAGCCGATCGGAAGTTGTTCGGCGATTATCCATACAAAATAGTTTTTATTTAAAATAGATTGTTATTTTCAAACAATTTAAATATTATAATATTTAAAACTCGAAAGTAATTTTATTCCTGTTCATATCTTTATTATGAACAGTCTAGAAGTTACATAATAAAAATATCTTGTTTTATTTAGTCGTTGATTATAATAACAGAAGCCTGTTATTTGATGATCTCAAGTAAATATCAATGTGGAATAATTATAGTCTGACATCATTATGTTTTAATATCAAAGAAGTAATATGTGATAATATTTAGAATTTTAATATCAAAGTACTTTGAAAATTTGATATCAGAATACATGATGATATACTATACGCATGGTCAGATATACTCTAAGAAACAATGTTACCTTATGCTTCAAAGTTAATACTAACCTATATTACCTAATGTTTCAAAGCATACTGCACACACCGTTAAGGAATTACTCACATCGCAATCAGTTTCTTTCTGTCTTAGATTTACCAGCTAACAGCCCAGATCTAAACCCAATAGACCGTGTTGGTGCGAAGTGAAGAAAAAGGTTTCAAATCAACAGTGATGCGATTTAAGAGAGCTGTAAGACTTTTTTTAGAAGAACGAATCTCTGTCTCTCTTGCGATATGGCAATAATTGATAGATTCAATGCCTCGCCGGTATAAAGCAGTAATTAAAAGCCGTGGGCATGCTACTAACTATAAATTTTAGTTTAAAATGTATTCAATTGCTTTTTTTCTTTACGCACTGCATATTAATGTGATTTATTTAATCTACGAGTTAGTTTCATATAAAACAACTCTCTAATAGTTCAATTTTAATTCAAGTTTATTCTATATTCCTAATCCCGTTTACTCTACTAACATAACTAGTTACTTCTAAGAAGGAACACATAAATACACATGACATGATTTAGACAAAATAATCTGGAACTTCAAATCGTTCTTAATTATATGACTACAACTGTATTGATCAACATAAAATATGAAGATCATTTTTTCTAGCCAGTGTTTTTTTAATTACGAATATGGGAAATAAGTATGCATTCAACTTATTATATGACCCACCTAACTGTGAGCAAAATCGAATATTTTATCACTATGTATAATCATAAGTCAATCAGTCTCAAATAAAAAATTCCGTGCAAGTCTCAAATAAAATTATAAAACAATACCACACCTGCAAACCTTGTGGGCGCGATTAATACACCGTGTCCACGTAAATCAAAGGAAACTATAAATTTTTCGAGGTCACAAAACATAATCGATTTTAAGGACACGCATTCAGAGGCGCCTTATAACTTTAACGGTAGGTGTGGTTCATCAACATTCAATGTTGAGAAAACGATTTAAATGAAGATCGAATAGTGAATATTTCTAACGGGCTCTTTGTTGGTTCGCGTGCAAGTTTCATGGCGAGTTAAGAAGCGTTGGCTTGGAAATACTGCAGCTGTCAACCATATCTCGGACGTCTATGCTCAGCCTTTGTCCTCAAACAGACACGACTTCATATAAATGCAGTTTATGTGAATCCTATAAAAAAGAATAAACTCTCAAGAATTAAATGTTATGGGGAAAAAATCCTATTGTTGAAATTCAACAATAAAGCGTTGGTCGTATCTCTGGCACATTAAAAAGTATTCATGCGGTATCTTTGTATAGTTTATCCTTGTTTGTCCTGAATTGCACGGATCTTGACACTTCCATATTTATCATATTCTTTTTTTCTGCTAGCTACGATAGTTGACATTTGCTTAAGAAATTATATTTTCGAGTGTGGATATGCAACTTTAATTTTTAATATTTAAGTTGACCCATTCCAAATTATCTGGACACATTATATTTTAAAAAGTAATTGGTTCTATAGTATAAATAAACTTAAATGTGATGTGGAGCTGTTTTACGAATCAACCGTTATAGTATAAGATAGAAGAACCATTTTTACCCAAACAATTGTAGACACAGAAGTTTAATTTGGAACGGAAAGAAATGGAATTCCATTCAGACTAAAATTACGTAATTAAAAAATAATCATTATTTGATTTTATTTGCTTTATTTATTTGAACTTGAATTGCTTTATAATATTAACATTTATTCATATTTACTAAAGATATTTTAATACTGGGTCAGAAAAATCAGAAATTGGACTTGATATTATTATGTAAAAATATAGCAAAATATGCTTGCAAGATCGTGCAAAATCGCTTTATTGGCAATGAATATTTTTGTATACGGAACATTATTACATATGTATTATTTTTCACACTGCACATCTTACCAGGGTAATATGATGATTGCTATAGAATAAATTGAATCAAGATATTGTAACAATTCTATTTTTTCTTTGCTCTTCCTTAGTAAAGCAACCAAAGCTCGTTCTGGCCCAATCGTTGCTCACAATTAAACAAGCGTAAAAACAATTGCAAAAGTGCTAATGAACTAAATGATGATCGAACCATTCACGGTTCGAATTGAACATTCTTGTTATTGTTAATGTTGAAGGAAATGGATGCTTTCAGCTACCATGACGGTGCTGAGGATTGTCTCAGTTGAACGGTAATGGCAGCGGGTCCGATGACCGCTTGCTAACTCATGGGGAACTATCCTGCTATTACTATTTTGTATGCCTAACACGATGAGTTAACAATGTCGGAGGTGCTATCGGAATTCCGAATATGTATAATAGATTCAGAGATTACGAAATAAATTATATTGAATTTAAGTAATCTTTGTCTTACGTGAAATGTGAAAATGTACAAATAGGGAATGTTTAAATGATTTATTAATTTTAATTGACGACATAGTATTATCATTGTTATAATTATCATGTGAGGCATTGGCTTTTTATTAATATTACTTTTAAATATATTACCTACATCAAAATTCATGTTCAATTCTAACATATCAAAATCAAGCGCCAAAACATTGTTCCGGGTGAAATAACTTTATACTGAATGTTAAAAATATACCGCGGTTTTCTTCGTAAGAGAGCTATAAACCTGTCATTGTCCTTGTTAGCATTCTGCTTTGATTTTACAACGATCAAAGACATTTTCTTAACTGAGAATCACTATGACACCTAATTGGTTTACCCACAAACGCAAAAGTAACGGCTAAATATGGAAACTTTGTTATTCTGTACACACGAGTGTTGGATGTATTCGCGTTTATGTTTACTATTAATTTGCTTTTAATACGTCTTGTCACGTCTCTAACAAGTTTTCTGTGCCTCTGTAGTTGTGTGAAATTAAAAAACTATGTGACATACGTACGAGATTATTCCTACATATTTGATCCAAAGTCTTTTGCGTTTTGACTATTACCATTATAATATAACTGCATTTTATACATACATACACGTATATTTATTTAGTTTTATTTCAAAAGCTTAACACATCAACATTTGGCAATACAATGCACGCAATATTAAAATTTACATGTAAAATATTCTTCGAAAACATTTTAAATTTGTAATTTATCCGGAAGTGATATAAAATCAGACCTATTTGATTTAAGTAATAACATAAAATAATCCTCACGCATATAAATTTAATATTGATAATTTAACTTCTCAAACCAAATTTAAAAGATTACTTACTAACATTATAAATGTGAAAGTTTGTGTGTTTAGATGTTTCTTACTCAGTCACGCAAAAACCTTTTTATTCCGGTAAATGACATGGCTTAACGACTGTTATCAATTTATTATTGTGGTTAGTTTAGTTAGTTCTTTAGTGAATTATGATTATCGTTCAAATGCTGTTTTCTCTTTAATATCCAAGTCCCAAGTATCTAATTTAGTAAAGTTTACTTTCTTGATTAAATTGCATGGTTATACATGGACAGCCAATATGAATAACAACGTAACTTTAATTAAAATGAAATACAGTTTTGATGCTACTATCCTACTATAATATCTTGAAGTTTGGCACACAAATAGTTTGTAACCTGGAATAACACATAGTATAATGTTTATGTCATTAAATGTCTTGGCTTAACGACTGTAATTAATTTTTTTTTTAATATATAACAATCTTAAATAAAGGGTAACGTTTTATGACACCAAAAAGAACGTGAGGTATATAATGTTACTAGTAAATAAATCAATTTCAATATAACCGTTGGCAAAAAATACATCCACTAAACATCGCATGGGGTCTAGTCTAAACAAATGACAATGCCCAGTAGTCATCTCATTATTTCTGTTCCACGGAAAAAGCCAAAACGTTATTGTTCAGCTTCCATTTCATGTAACCATTTGTTTTCTTTAAAGTAAATACAATAGGGTTACAATTTCAAAATCTATTGTTCACATTTGTAATACCTTTGAAATTATAGTAGAACGGTAGCAAAATATTGTTTATTTTATACTTGAAAGGGCTTTCAAGTGGTGACATATGGAGTCTTTCCATTTGAGTGCATTTTAATTTATGAGTCTCCGTGACCACCATAAGAATTGGGTTATTGTTAAATTTAGAAAAGTCTAAAAGTAAGTTTTTATTGAACTGTGTTTCTTGTACTGTATTTTGTCTCACACTGTTGGTAATTTCTAATGTAACAATAATTTAAAGCTACTACTATATTGAATTACTAAATTTGTTTAGCAAACCAATGTTTTCTTTATAATAATATTGAATAACAAGAAAGTGAAAAGATGCAGGTCGGCATGTCAGCGACGACCATCAATGGATTGCCGTTTTCTCTGTGGTCGCCGTTGGGTTAGGATTGTACTGTGCTTATCATCAGGGGCAGTGACGTCACTAGCCGAGTCACTATAAAAAAAAAAGTAATTTAGATAGTCGTAACAAGGTTAATAATAAAATTAACAGTCATCCAAAAAGTTATAAAAAGTCACGTTTTATAATTAAAAGATGAAAGAACATAAAAAAAATATCAACTCATTAAATTTTGTGAGCTAGTTAAACGATTGTTAAGTGAAATTAGAAAAAGGTTTACAAATAATCTTTATTGGACACATTAGAATCGACAGGCTTTCAACGAGAAAGTTAACTTTCAATGAAGCAATTATATAAATGGCTGCAATTAAAATAAACGGAGTGCCACATGAAATGTGGCTGAACACTAAACGAGTTTAATTGCTGTGAGAAACAATAATTTTGATAATAAAAAGACAATTAATAAAAACAGTGATATCAATAATGATGCACTTAACTAAATGTTTATGAAACAAAACTGTGGGCATAAAAATAGTAGCGTAAGTCAAATTTGTGATTTGTAAATTAGAGGAGAAGGTGATAATGAAGATATCTTGATCGATATTTCTGCGTTCCCATAACATTATGAATAATTTGTCCATAAACACGTACGCCATAGTGACAAAATCCATGTTATAAATGAAAAAATCAAAGAATATCACTTTTGTTAACTATAGTTTGAACCATTCGAGACCTACAACTGTCAAACTATTTTGAACGCTCTGATTTAGTTCCAAAAAGACAATTTATTTTTGTGAGTTTCGTCGATACTGATCAATAAACTTTGTATTACATACAATTAAAATGATCTTATATTTATCTCAAACAGTTTTGACAGTCTCAAATATTTTTATTTGAGAATTAGAATTATATTATCTTCTATTAATAATTTTACTAAGAAATGTAATAGGTATACTTATCAACTGTATTTCTACTACAGTTCATTTTCTTAAACATCTGCAGAAAAACGAAACCTACGAAGTTATAGAAATATTTTATGTGATTCCAGAATATGATACGTTTATGAAAAAAACAGAATTTTATGCTGATACAACTGATCAAATTCATGGCATTAAACTGTTTATATATACAGAATGATAATTGCATTATGTTATGCTTAAAACAATACTACTTACAAAAATATGCAAGGGTTATAACATATTTGTACACTTCCACATATAATTCTGAGGTTTTTTAAGATTATTACTGAACTTTCTTTTTTTACAAAAATGAACAATATTCTAAATCTTCGTTGCAATTTTTATTTTTGATTACTTCTTTTTAGGGTTCCGATGTCTTATAGTTTCAGTATGTCCGTTTGTCTGTCCGTGGCTTTGATCAGAGATTCATAGTACTAGAATGCTGTAATTTGGTATGGGAATACATATTAATCACGCCGACAAAGTGGTTAAATAAAATCATGTTTTTTTTTTTTATTGCAAGTTGGCAAGCAATTTAAGGGCATTATTAGGCATGGGATATATTAATCCTTACGAATGAAAGCTACTTTATCATCAAGACAATTTCACTCAATACTCTCAACTCAGTATACACTCACTATACACTCAATTTCAGACAATCATCCTTAAGGCTGCATATTGTGACGGGCAACTACGGAATTTTATGCGGCGCGTGGGCCGACACGATATGAATTAGTACATGCATGTAATCTAAGTTGTTAAGTAGTCACTGCAGCGTATAAACAATAAAAACTTAAAAAGTTTGCAGGTTTGGTACAAGTTATAATAGGTTGCTATTGAACCGCCTCGTATAACAATACGATGCCAACCACATACCTCGACCCGAAACACAGCAACGTGAACACTGCTGCTTTGCGACAAAAATGGTGTGGCGATTGTGGTTCTGCCGTCGAATCTGGCATAGTTTCTACAACTCTTATTTTATTTTGTCTTTTAAAGAGAAAAACTTTACTGTAGCAGTAAAACTATTACATTATCTAATAGCGTTTTCGTTGATATATAACCCTCTACAATCTATTCCTCTACAAATACTTCAATAAACTGCACGGATTCATTCGCGCTTAATTTATCGTCCTACGGGAGGGAATCATTGATTTTTCAAACCTCACATTGCCAGGGGTGAAGCGAAGAAATCATACGATGCACTCCGTTTACCCTCAATTTCGAACAAATCGAATTCCAATTAACTTAATAATACTTCGTACGCTAACTGTTTGATGTAATGGCTTTACAATTTAGATCGCTATGTGGGAGTATGACAAAGCAATAGTGTGAGATGTTTATTTTTAAAATTATTCTTATACACCTACAATATGTAGACAAAATTTTATATGAGATTATTTACCGCTAAAAACTTAATAACTGTCTAATGGAGCGCTGAGAACATTTTTTAGCTTGTGGAATATGAAGTCATTTAAAATTAACAAATATTTTTTATATAAAACTGTTTCAAAACTGACAAGTAAATAAAAGTATACGAAACAAATAAAACAGTATCTAATAAATTATTACTTCATGCTTAAAGTATATTTAAACAGTCTAAAAAAGTCAAATAAAAAAGGACCAATAAGAAATATTTTATCTATTATTTGTTTAACCGCTAACCTGTAATTATCGACTCAAGTGGGTATAACCACATAATTTGTTAAGAAAAATTGTACGTACACTATTAAAAAATGTGTGTTACGATAATATAATGTTATACAAATATATTACAATCAAAACAAATAAAACAAATAAAAATATTGGTAAATTACCATTTAAAGATATCCCTAGTAATTAGGTTAAACAGATAAATCTAACAGTTAATCTGGAGTTTTTGGCGGTAACTTAAAGTGTCATGTGGTGGTTTTTGTTTTAATTCATAAACTTATGTCATTTGTCCCTATATTATGTAATTTTGGCGGCATTTTACGTGATGTAGTGTGGTTGTTGTGCACAAGTGAAGTGGATTACAATAAATAACTAGGAACATGCATTTTAAGTTGCTACAAAGGCTCCCTGGAAAGTTTTAACAAGGGTGCCGCCATCTTGTTGGAGCGATGTTTAAAGATTACAGAATGTTTCACTCGCTTTGTTCACAAAATGTAAAATACTTGACACTGGCCTAATGCACGAATAGTGCCGAGCCATAATTAATAAGAAGAAGAAGAACAGTTAATCTGCATGATCCTAGACATAAGAAAGAGGTTTTTCCTATGTAATAATAATTTCGAATAAAATAGATTTCTTCAAGAATTTGAAGTTACTGAATAAAGTAATATGACGTCATTTTATGTTCACTTCACGCGAAAATCCCTTATCCGACTTACATGGTTCTTTTTTAAATTCATAGCTATGTTATCTGGCCAAGTTATAAGATATATTTTGTTAGATACAGTAACATACGAAATAAGCAGTGACGATAATGGTGAATTAATTCGGAAAAAAGACGCTTTTGGGGCGCTTAAATTACTTACGCTGAGTAAACGGTAAGAGATATATCAAATTAATGTACTACATAATTGTAGATCTTACAAAAACATCTAAAAAGTCAGTGGTAGGTTATGCTATCTTCTAAGGATCACCCACAATAAGCATTTTTGGGCACAGCACATTTCGCGCGTACGCGTACAGTATTCTGTAGTCCACGTGAGTGGAGCCGCGGGTACAGCTAGTTAATATATAAAAATTGCTGAATGAATAAAATGTTCTCCAATAAACTACACTGAGTAATGCTCACATGTCACACCAAATTGCTTTCAAATGTTGTGGTGTGTCGTCTCGTGAGGTGAGTACAATGTGGTTTATACATCAGATGGAAAACGTTGTAGTAACGGAAAAGGTAATTTACGCACGTCTGATTAGACAGGTGGTTGAGTAGCCGATGATTAGTGGGTGAAGTTACCATGGCTTTTTAGAGGATGCTAAATAGCATGGTTCTTATGGGTCAATGTTTGCATAAGCAAAGTAGAAATTATGATGTTTAAATTATTTGAACAAGTTGTAAATTGTCGTTTTGCTTGTAAGGTATTCCTTTAGTGTCTCTAAGTCTTTTGCTTCTTAAGATTATCCATCTGACAATATTCACTTAATTTTAAACAAGTTATGTCCCATACTCGCACGCGTACTAAATTTATTCGATGAACTCATCACCGCGCCGCTCTGCCGCGAACACACCCATGTACCCTATAGTTGTTCTCACTTTCCGTACTTGTCTATAGCTTCATAGATTGCTAGATGTTCATGGTTACTGCTCCGCTCATTAGAGGCGTAGCGTGAAGTTATATAGCCTATAACCTTAATCAATAAATAGTCTATAAAACTCAAAAATATTTTTTCTTATCTTACTGGTAATTCCAAGCTAGTGCAAACAAAAAAGGAATCCCTTGGGTGCTAAAGAAAAAAAAACAGTAATATAGAGTCAAAAGTAAAACATACAGAACAACATGTTCTTTAAAAATTATTTTTAAATATCCTAAATCAGCGGGATTCGAACTATCGACCACTCGTGCGTACTGCGTATGAAGTCTGGTCCTCTCATACCATTAAGTCAATCCGACGATAATAAAAATCATACAAATCACGACTTGCAATAACCGTGTATAACGTAAATGTATTCTATCTCATTCTCTCGTAGGCTTACTGTCGCTGTCGAGTTTCAAATCACAACGGTGCTAAAGAAGTTCTCACTTCAAAAATCGAATTTCAAACGAACACTTCTATATTTTATAACTTTTGCAAATAAAAATCTATATAGTTTGTTGCTTGTGTCTTCTGACATACTTAGACAAAAATGACCTCAAATTCAGAACGTTTAGACTTATTAGAAAATTACTATTTAAATAATAAAAACACGTGAGCTTATTTGGGGTGGTAAGTATCAAATACCCAATGCAACTAGTACCAACCAGAAAGTTTATTAAAAATATTTTAAAGATCCTCGAAGAATTCAAAGATATTCATTGTAGCGCCCAGATTATCTATAATATTTTTTTTATTAAGGATGAAAATAAGTTAGTCTCTTATCTTGCGAAACGTTATGGAAGCCTCGATAATTCCATAAAAAAGTATGGGAAAAGCTTTTTGCGATTTCTGACATTTTTAGTATTCTAACCTCAGTTGGTCCCATAGAGTTTATTGATCCTTACACGAAACAGGATCGATTGCCATGAAAAAAGGTTTTGTGTAAATTTCCCATTTTCTTGCTAACCGTAAACTTTTTCAAAAACTGGAAAGCCCGGTGAAAATGTCTCAAAAAGTGAAGGATGATCTCTTATGAAAGTGTTCTTATAGGTAACAACGGTTAAGGCCCTTACTACCCCATCCGAAAAATCCATGCTGTATAATATTATTTATTAGTACCTATTGATATATTTTATATAATGATGAAGTTAGTTACTTAGCACGCCTTCACAGTAATACACAACATAATTTAAAACATTAATGTCTTAATAACAAGGTAGTTTATCTCACTCGTTACTGCCACATCGACATTGCGGGTTGTTTTAATTAAATAAATTGCTTTATCTAGCCCAAAAGACAATGCCACGCGTGACGGGGAGTGAGTTTTATTAACGCGACGATAGGCATCTGTGTGGCATACGGGTGGCCAATAATTCACTTAAACAAAATTGATTTGTAAATTTTTAAGTTTACCCTAACTTTAAATTAATGTGTCAGTGTAGAAAATTATTAGTAGATTTTGTTTGAAGGGAATTCGAATAAAGAAATGTTTTGTTCCCTAGCATGTTTGTACCTATGTGTGTAGAAATGTCACATACGTTTTCTTTTTTTAGAATCAACACTCTCTAATTTTACTATGGTAATCTATAAATTTAGGCTTATTAAGTTTTTCTATACTACTATTGTAAAGAGTTTGTAATACGTAATCTCCAGAAGTAAATAGGAAACTAAATTATCCCTGAATGCTACATTTTTTTATTCTAGTTAAATTATATATTCTAGATAAATGTTACCTTGGCTTCGCTCGCGACATAATTATTTCTTATGACGATATCGTGTTTCTTATTTATAAGGACTACTTATTTAAGGAGTAAAATTAAAATAAATTGATCAAAATCTATAGATACAGTAGTATCTGCGTGTTGCGCGCACAATTTACATATATTCATAGAGAATAAGATTTTTCAAACTTGGCTAAGCAGTTTCGGAGGTTATTCTCCTAAAACACTTTACCTCTTTATCATATTAGCAAAATTATAATATCACAACTGTACTTTATAATTTACTTGTAACTTACCTAAGTACGTGTATGCAAGTCTTGACCGCTACCAGATGTGATATTCATTCCGAGAATAGATTGCATGTTATATTCTCGTGTATTTTGTAATGATAAGACCATTTCAAGAAGGACACGTGTATCCATGTAAATTCAATGTCAGCGAAATTGTCCTATTTCGATATAATACGACGTACTGCGACGTACTTGAAGTATGTGTACCTTCAAAATATTGACATTGACTATCTATTTATCTACGAGAGAGGCACTTGTACTCACATAATTTGTAATGGTACAAGTGAAGCACAGTACAATCAATCAAAAAACAACGGCGACCATCGAGAACTCGCCAATCTATGAACAGTTGCCACTGAAAAGTTGACTTGCAAGTCTCTTTATAGACTGACAGATCCCAAAACGCTACATACCAAAAGATAATCACTGTGTCGGATTTATCAATATATGCATGGTGGTTGCATCAAGTACAGACACATACAACCCCGCTTGTTTGCTGAATATATAGCGGGTGATCTTGGAATGCGACACGTCTACGCGTGCCACTGTGGTGGGAGTTACACCTGGTGTATAGTAATTGCGATCGAGTTGGACATATTTTATCTTACCACCCAGCATGTTCATGCATATTATGCACCCAGTTCTTTATATACACGAGTCCAGTTTTCAAACACAATTGGACAGAGACAAACAAATTACAAACAACATTTGTAATTTCTACTAATATACCTCTTATATGATTTTTAATATTTTAATATTTTTTAATATAATTATCTATCTGGTAATGAGTCTCGTCCCTACTGGGTTAAGGCGAAAAAATGAAACGCAACCATTAAAAATACCTTACTCGATTTATTCAAATTCATTAATCTCTTCATCTTAATCAACGTATATTTTGTACTGTATACCTTTCAAAATTCAATTCAAATGTCGTGTGCACACGTCGTCCGTTATAAACTACTAAAAGCAAACATTATAATTTGATAAATAAAAATTGTCAATCAAACAATAAAATACGCACGGCACACGGAACTTGAATTGAAATATAGCGTTATTAATGTGAAACTTCCAGAATACTTCAATAGAACAAAATAAACAGGAATATTTAACAAATTAAAAGAATGTTCTCACTCAATAAGAAAATGATAGCAATCAGCACCCAACTTGTTTCTTACTGTTTACTTTATTTTATTAATCCTTAACGATTAAAAGGATTTGAATTTCTTCTTTTAATTATAGTTATTTGTTCCGTAGTCGGGTTACAGATTTTTAAACACTTTATATATATCACTTTTCATAATACATGTATAACGTTCTACGTGACCAAGTTGACCAAGCATATATAATATATATACATATATAGTTAAATATAGTGTTAGATTATAACAAAAGCTTACCATGAGTCATACGTTCTCTAATTTTGATATAATATTTCAGTGTAATAGACTCCCAGATAATAATAATTAATATTTAAACTATCATATTATGATTAAATTATATTACACTTGTTTGCGATAATCAAATATTTACAGTAATTCTGATGTCTGTTATTCGATTAGAATAGTTGTATTATCTGTTTTGTTTGGAAACTGAATTATTTACTTTAAATATTCTCTGTTTGGGTAACTTGTTATTTATCTTCAATGACCTATGGATAATAATTTCTATCTTAAATATGTAAATTATTACACAACTTAGTACGTAAATTCTTGTTTCTATATTTAAAATATTGTCCTGATCTGAGACATATTTTTTCTGATGTTTGTGTGCGCTCAATTTTCTCGAACTACAAGACCAATTTGCATGATTATTTTACTGTAGTAATATTTATACTTATTGGAAAGTTTTAGTATCTCATACAATAAAGTACTATTCTTATGTACCCATCTACATATGCATATAATAATTTTATTGTATTTAATGTCGATATTTAACGAAACCGTTTTTTTTTTAATTTTTATACTAAAATTATTCAAAGGAAAAAAATTACAAAAAAACATTAATTTATTTCTTTATTATAAGTAGATTCTTCTCTTTTTCTACTTATTTAAAATATTAACTCTTTATTTAATTCGTAAATGAGCTATTCATAGTAGTACTGTTTAATTTGTACTGTCTGTGCATTTTTTCCCAAATTTCCCAATAGACTTCAGTCATAAAGGACATTGATCACGAATATGCAATAAAACAGATTTGTACACGAGAAGCGTATGTCACTCCATAATTGATAGGCTATAAGATTTGTCACTAATACTTTAAGAAATCTTAAAAAAAAACATATGATACTCAAACAATTTCAAACATTTTCGATGAAATTTGTATAAGTGAATTACACGATAAGATAAGAGAAGAGAAGTAATTAATTGATAAAGTAAATGAATTTTCAAAAATTACGGTATGATAATAGTAACAAAAATAATTACGGGATGAAAATAATTACTGCATAACAAAAACGTGAGAAGCCACGGGCTCACCGCTAGTGTAAAATATAGCTAAAATAGATAAATCCGGTCGCTATATTATTATTTCTGAAATACTGAAATTTCCGAATGTTTAAGACAAAGTGGACATGCAAGTATTTAACACAACTAGTTATAGATATGTAGATATGCCCAGGAACTCGACATAGTCAAGACGTTGTGGTTCATTAACAACATTATACACTTAGGTAATGCAGGTAAGGAGAATATTCCTAGTAGATCGGAACGGCGGAACGGCACGGTAGATAAGATCCAGGAATTTCGCTTTATCCGGGTTTGTCAAGTTATGTAAAATCCACTTATACAACGATATCCGAGTTAAAATACTTAGGACTCAAATAACTACGGAACATTCTATCAATCAGCAACAGATACTTTATTGATAAATATTTTAGTTTCATTATAGATTTCGAACTCATGTCGATCGACGCGATGTCTGTACATTCTAGTACTAAGCCATCATTGCTTAATTATATTACATTATATATTTTTTTTTTTCGAACTGACTACACTGTTAGCCTGAGGGGCCCTGGAGCCTTTACGGCTTTTACAGCTTTACCGGGCTTGGGGGCGAGCGCTTAGGGCACTCAGCCACGAAAGCTAAGCAACAACATCCGAGGGTGCCAAAGTGGCCGGACCTCGGCTCGGACTGTTGCGCGTATGCAATTAAGTCGCGATCTGACTAACGGCTAATAATTCGGACGTATCTGAATAAAGCCTAACACATCACTCAAACATGTCCGAACACGTTTAAAATATGTTTTGGTATTTCAATCCACTTACTTTTACGGTAGTTAGATTATTGTTAACCGTAACAAACCCTGTCCGCTAACAATAATATATATAATTAAATACAGTTTCGGAAACACGAAAATCTACTAAAATAAATCAATACAAAAAAATATTAGAAATTTTAAATATATAGGTACTAGCGGTGCCCCGCTGCTCCACACGCTTTATTTACGCAGTAATTATTATCATCTGGTAATTTTATTTCTACTTATAATACTGACAATTTATATAGACCATCAATTATGCAATGATATACTTCCCGTTTACAAAGTTTGTCAAAATCGGTTGTGAATTTATAAAAACATTTTTTTAAATATTTTTTTATTATTTCTAAAAGATTGTTAAAAATTTCACAATGACATAGTTTTCCGTGTACAAAAATAGGAATTGGTCAAGCCATTTTTGAACTCAATCCGAACATAAAAACACCTTTGAACTTTGAATAATGGATGACTGAGTATAATGTGATATTAGATTTTAATTATTGTTACTAAAACTCCCTAGGAAGTATTTTAAAAATTTTCCGTGAAGACGTCGACTAAGGGTGTGTATTTTACTTCACTCTTCGTTCAATGTAAATTCAAATTATTATGTCATTATTAATATGAGATGAAAAATTAAATTGTTTTATATATGAACCCAGACTTTTACAATAAATATTTATTTCAATCAAATTTAATGTAAGCCAACTTTGACGTCAAGTCTTCTAAATAGCTACCTACCTACCTACTTAAAAATTACTTGCATGGTTAATAAAATCAATTTTATTTATATGTTAATATATTTTTCGAACACTATTATTTTACTAGTAGATCCACAATCTCACATAACTTAATACAAATTTGACACAATAAATGACAAAGCACCGATACACTCTCAAAGGGCACATGTTACCGTATTTTTTCAAAACTCAAAATCACAATAGATTCTATTCATTCGTATTAAACACGTAAATATCCATAACTATGCACCGCTCATATTTATGAAGGAATGTATTGCTATCAGTTGTAATGTAATAACGTTCATTTACATATATTTTCTATAACATTTACATTAGGAATAAATGAATTGCGCCTCTAAAGTGCCGAGACAGCGAGCAGTAAAAATGGAACAGTAATTCAAGTAAATAATATGAATATACATTATATAATATTTATTGCTATTAATTTAATTATATGTACATTCCTATTCATACTATATTAGTAACATTTTTCTAAAGCTCGTCCATTTTACATTTACGATAGTAAAAACAATAAATAAACTTGAGGAATTTGATACACTTAAGCCTAAGTAATTTTACTGTAGCTTAAAAGATTCCTCATTGATACAAATAATTTGATATAATTGGGATTTAGATATTTAGAAAATACTATATTTATTTATATTTAGAATATATTTAATATTCATTTTGAAGTTATACTTTAATATTTTTTACGATGCGCGCGCACATTGTAACAAGAATTTGTTTGATAAGCCCCATCTTTTATTGTGCTCAATTTAGTTACACTCAATGTTATGCGTTACATAACATCAAGTGTTACTATTCAAATAAGTGTAGCTTCTAACGCGCGTAATACTTACATACATTCACATTATTCACCTTCTATTCTTTCTAGCACAACAAATTAGATAAAGATGGTATTACTTTATTCAGTGGTTCATCTTTGGCAGATTTTCATCTATACTAATACTATCTGTGCTCCGCTATTTCACTCGCGTATAATTTAAAAGAAATCACTGAAATCGCAATATTTTTATCGAGCGGTCAGGGTTATGCGTCACAACTCACACGGCTAGTTCGCGCCACTACTCCTATAGTCATAGACCCGAGCAAACTGTTGAATTATTTTAATTTTACGATATCTCCCAAACTATTCACCCAAATAACATGCTATGCAGGGCAAAGTTTATCTATTTTCAATAAAACTTTGTCACAAAATACCTTATTGTAGCTTAGGTATAAGAGATAGACATATGGTACTACAGTTTTTTTTAGATGTACTAATTAGCAATATTTTTGTACAACATTTTATGTACGTATCACTAACTATTCCGCCGGCGTACACAGATAAAGCAGTTAGAGTACGCTATGTCTTCGGACTTACTTAAAAAAAATCAATATTTAAGGGTAGCTGAGAGCTGTAGCCTAGTGCTAGATAGCCTAAATACTATTCCTCGTGAGTATGGCTACCATATACAAAAAAAATCGAATCCAATTGGTAGTTTCAGAGATTAGCGTGTTTAAACAAACAAACAAAAAAATTCTTTCGCTTTATTATCTTATAGTATAGATTATATAATATACTAACATAAAGTTCAAGAGATTCTTCTTTTATTATTTAAATGTGCTAATATCTCTGGAACTACCACATACATTTTATTTTTTGCATTTTATGCGTCTATTGAGGAGCTTTATAATTTTACACTATTACTCGTGAAGAGCGGGCTGTAGCGGGGTGCTTTGGCAGAGCCGTGGTTGAGAGATTGTCGAATAAATTTAACTTATGTGAAACCTTGCGGCACAGCTAGTTTTAAAAATAAACAAAACTACGCTACTAAGATAACCTTTACTATGATGGCGGCTTTAGAAAAAAATGTCTCGCAGTTGACGTTAATACTCATGCGTGTATCAGTATAGAGTTTAAATAAAAGCTACACCTACATACTCCTGGTCACGGAGAAAAGTTAAATACTATAAAATTTAAATATTATAATAACTGAATGTCACGAGTCACGACCGCACAATGGTTTAAACTGTGATTTGCATCGCCGTAACAAAATTCTATGAGAATGTAGGATTTAATCTTAACTTTCTGGTTATGAGGTCCGGGTGAAATCTTAATTCTATGTTAATGATGTCGTTTTATTCGTTGGCTTCAGTTTTATATTTGATAAGATTCAACCATTTTACAGTAAGCGAATCAAGGTAATGAAGTTTATGAAGTAGGTACTAGCTATTGCCAACGAATTCGTTCCCTTTGCTCTCAAAATGAAATGACTTGCGTGCCACCTATTGTAAGCTGGTTGTACTAATATAGAAGTTTCGCGAGTGTGCGCACATCAGTTCACTAAAGTTTTATCGCAAGACTTAGCAAGTTATTTAATATTAAAGTAGAAATACAAAAAAAAAATGCATTTGTTACACTTGTTTTAGATAGTCATATTATAAAATTAGTATTTTTGTGGCCATAGACTACAAAAAAACATTTGAAAAAAATGGACTAAGCCAATTTTTCCTTAGCCTTTCATATTTTTAAAGAAGAAAAGAAATTATTGTGGTTTCTGGGACTGGGACTTCTCGATGACTGGGGTATTTTCCAAACCGGTGGTAGTATGTTAATACTCATAAGTGATTTAGAACCTACACTAAAAAAAATATTTTTGATTTTATAGAACTGTGGATTTCTGGTCGTTTGAAATCACGCTGTGATTTAGCCCGTGCCATCCCTCGGGAAGAGGTCTTGCATTGTAGTGGGATACATACAAGTTATTATTAAGTAAAATATATGAGCCTATTAAATAAAAGACTTAATAAAGATACCAGATATTCGATATAAAAAATACCAACTCATTATTCAAATATACTCTTATATTGATAACACATTCTTGAATGCACAGCTTTATGCAATTTAGAAAATAATATAAAGAACGAATACTATTAGATATAAATAATGATATCATTGATAATAAATGCTATAAACAGTAAGTAGAACACACAGGTTTTTTTTTGTATTTTGATACTCTTAAATAATTCAATATCCACGTTAGATAATATCTAAGACGGTGTCTGTTCGTGCTCATTAACAGAAGAAACATCAAAATTCTTACATTATCAACTCACTGATATCGTTTATGTAATCCAAACCGGTACCCGATAGCCACGACAATTAGATAAGTGGGTGGAATGTGACTCAGTACTTCCGGACTAAGAGTTACAAACGCTGAACTCGTTAAATATTTATTTAAATATTTGCTGGAATATTGTAGGAATTATAAAATTAGTTCTTTTTCGAACATTTCTTTATTATTTGAAAAATATATTTATATAACTTTGGTAAACATACTAGGCGCTTCAAATGAGAAGCTACTCGTAATGGCGTTCGTGCCCTCTTCAGCCTTCACTCACAACTTGCCAAAATTGTACTGCCAGCAACGAAAACATAAAATATTAAAAATTCTTTTATTATAAATATATACTTGTCTTATTAAACGTTTTTGTATGTTTTTTTATGACCGGGCCCGTGGTATATAACATAGTTTGTACATGTTATTGTTTTTCCTATCGTAATTTTTTTACAGAAGTTACGAAATGCGAAGCAAGTTGGCCGTTTAACAGTTACTTTCCTACAGGAAACGCATTACATGTATTTTAGAACAGTAAAACATATTTATGGTTTTGCCTTAGGTAGCACCACATCAACACCAAAATGGTGAAATAGCAAAAAAGCAGTATCTACTTGCTCTACTGTGTTTACCTTTGAAACGTGTGACTGCGAATATGAAACATCACACGAGGTGTTTCAACTCAGTTGTCGGGTGTAGCAACCTGTCAGTGGCTGACCTCAGGTCTGCAGTCCTATTTGACGTGACTTATAAATAACTTTATAATGCCATGATCGCTGAACAGCTAAACGAGTGCATGCTTGCTACTACTGCCACAAAAATAATATCGTAGTTAAAAAAAAACTTTAATTAAAACTAATTCTAAACTACCGTAACTAAACATAAGTACACTGTGTTAATATTCAGTGTGTCACCTTTTACGTTACCTATATTATAATACTAAAAAAATAACATTTCAATGGTCAAATATCTTGCTCTGGTAAAATACTTGATGTCTATTGAAACTTGTTTAGCTTAGCAAGTCGTCTACAAATTTAAATTTGTCTGATTATTGAGTTCATTACACATTTTCCTTGTTTATAAAAATGTTTATTTGTAATATACTTATATTTCTATAATAAATTATAAAATATCAAACTAAATATAAATAGTTATAAATTATTTAAAAAAAGTTGTATTTCAAACATGTCATAGAGGTTTTAAGGGGTACTGGATCCGTCATGTAAGTAGTAGTTTTTATTTTAATTCATATAGTTACTTTATTTGGTCCTATGTATGTAATATTGGTGTCATTTTTCCGCAATATAATTTGTTTATTGTATTTAAACGAAGTCAATTATAAGTGATAACAACAACAAGCATGAATTTTATATTGCCACAAAAACTCCCTGGACAATTTTAACAAGAGAACCACAATCTTATTACTGCTTGAACTCTGAATATTAGACAAATATTATATCCTCTTGACGTTTGCATAATTATACATAACCACACGTTGCTATTAAATAAGAAGAAACAGGAGAAGATATGTAATAGTTTTCAACATTTGAAGCTCCTAAACTAATAATAGACATCAAATTTGAATAACTCGATATCGACAGTTTCTTAATATATACCGATCAGCTTGTAAATGTTATAACGTATTTGGTGCTGTGTTAAACGAGCGGAAATAAAAAATCAATCCAGAATAAGCCGTCATTTGCTCAATGTTAACTATATTCGACATATATAGATTGCCGCATTGATTCAATCGTATTGACGCAGCGTGTTTCCATAGGATTAATAATCGACTTTTCTTATAACGTTGTTTTATCTTTATTACTTTTTTATTAAGTTTAAACACTAAGTAATGTAGTTTAAGCAACCTTAGTCGGTAAATGTTGATGCGTTTAAATTATTTCCAAATCTCATTGATTTATTAAATATTTTGAGTTTATTATTCATATTCTACTTGTATTTTAGAAACGAAAAATATTATTATTCAATTAATGGAACAATTCGTTGTTGTAAAATTATCGAAGAATTAGCTGAAACGAAAAAACAAAGTTAGTTAAAAGAACAGTTAGTTAAAAGTTGAAAATCGCCTAGCACAGCTGATGAAGATGATAGAAGTGAGGTCTAGGCGTTATTATTGACTGTGTTTTTATTTAATTACTCATAATATAAACATTAAATAAAATAACTTCTCGGTCTATGAAATAGAATAGTATAGTATTATGTATGTATTATAATAATTAATATAATATTTAATATAATATTATTTAATGTGTTATATCACTGCTTAACTCGGGATAAAAAATCGAATGTTCTATATGACAAATACTCAATCAATCATATTTTTAACATTTATAACAAAATTCTAAATAAATTCTAGTAAAATGTAAACGTCCAATCGTAAACCATTGTACGGCAAGTTTAGTGGTCCGATAGCCGAGCGATACATAAAAGTAAAACCTTAACATTTGTAATTCAGCGATTAATTAAAAGTTATACAACCGTAACCGGTGTAATTGCCTTAAGATTTGTAATAGTTTTATTGAGCTCGCCTGTGTGACGACAGACACTTCGTAAGTAGGTGAACTGGGAACTGTCCACTGCCCAGGTTACTCAGGAAATGTTATTTATTTTATTGTACGAGTGAGACACTGCAAATGTTATGGTGCAATCTTTAGTTTTATTTTTTTATTGTAATACGGCAATCTGAGATAAGCAGTAATCCAAAAAGAATGGCAACCATCTAGATATCGGCGATCCATTGCCACTATCATGCCGGTCTACAAGCCTCGCAGCACTAGGTCAAAATCAAAGTCAAAATTTTTTTTTTTCAATTTAGGCCCTAAGATGGCGGCACTTACTATCGTAAAAACTCTACTACCAAGAAACTCGATCGGTCTTAACTTTATTTTGTAATTTTTTTCCAACAGTATATATAAATAACATTTACAGTTACTAATCATATTAATAACTAGCTGTGCAACGAGGTTTCATGCGCGATAGCTTATACTATTTCACGTGACTCTGGCTATCATATACAAAAACAATTTTTCGAATCCGACTAGTAGTTCCAGAGATTAGCAATGAGTTTAAACAAACAAAAAACTCTTCCGTTTTATTATATTAGTATAGAAGTATAGGTTTAATGGATGCAAAGAGAGGGACATCACTAAGATTCACATAATGATCCACCCTATAATAACTTTTTGCCAGTAAAACCTACTTGACCTGGTCCTTGAACACATTGTCTGGTAAGTTAGTAATGTACATCGGGATCTTATTGTATAACCTAACATTATTACCTAAAATCGTCTATAACACGGTACGCCTAATTTATGTCTATTTTTTGTACTAAAGCTGTGCTGGTCTCACTTGAGATTGGCTTGGATATACCCTGGCTGCTCCCGAAACGCGACAAACCATGAGACTGGTTTATGGTGTTTGGTGGTCACGACCAAGTCGGGTAAATATCCCTAACACCGCTTGACGGCCTAAGCGTTCCACCATTGCAGATTTTACAGCTGGTGTATAATGGTCGAACATGATTGTCATATCTTACCACCCAACAAATTAATTTAACGATTTTCTTGCAGATTTTACAGCTGGTGTATAATGGTCGAACATGATTGTCGTATCTTACCACCCAAAAAATTAATTTAACGATTTTCTTGCAGATTTTACAGTTGGTGTATAATGGTGGAACATGATTGTCGTATCTTACCACCCAACAAATTAATATAACGATTTTCTTGAAGATTTTATAACTCTTGAATAATTCATAGTAGGTTTATATGATATTGAACGAAATTAGATTTTATCGTGCGAGAATTTCAGTATGCCCGTTGCATGTTGAATTGCATATATTTTTTGTCATGAGAAAGTTTATAGACACTGATGATGGAATTTGATAGTAAATATAGTTTTTTTTTTTCGAACTGACTACACTGTTAGCTTTTGGGGCCCTGGAGCCTTTACGGCTTTTACAGCTTTACCGGGCTTGGGGGCGAGCGCTTAGGGCACTCAGCCACGAAAGCTAAGCAACAACATCCGAGGGTGCCAAAGTGGCCGAACCTCGGCTCGGACTGTTGCGCGTATACAATTAAGTCGCGATCTGACTAATTCCCTATCCATAATTCGATCTAAACTAACTATACATATATACATGTTTAGGAACATGAAAGAAAATGAAGAAGATTAAAGAAAAAAAAAGATCCCTTACAGAACCTATGTACCTATGTGTGATGTGCATGTGTGTATAATGCAGTGTCATGTATGGCTGTGAAAGCTAGTGATTGTAGAATCACTTGTAGTCATTTTAGTCTAGTTGTATGATACTCCTAGTCTAATACGGACCATCAAATATACGATGGGGAATTCGTCACTGGCACGTAGTTTTCCATTGGCAGTTATCTAGTTTCAGATTGTTTTATTACGTTGTATTCGAAAGGATGTCATGATGAAGAAGAATCTAAATATGTATCTCAAAGTAAGTTCCGTATATTTATTATAGTTGAAGCTATAATATGCAGCTATATTTTGATATGTCAATAATACGAGAGTGTTAAAGAATAAGTGTCATTTTTTAACATGCTTTTATTAGTTTCACTTGTAACTAAAAAATAATGTAATAAAATCTTAGAAGTCAATTCTAACCTACTTCTAACTCTCGTATCGAAATTAATCTTTCTATGTGTATGTAGTTTGGATGCAAAAACTATAATTTGGTATCTTGGAGCTTATCTAATATCCATCATTAGATCCACTTCATTACATGACTTCAGTCAGGAGAAGATAGTAGAACTCTTCAGTGGCTACTAGTAATGCCCTCGGGTTTGGGCGCATGTGATTTGTTTTGAGAAGTCCAATAGATTAGGCTTCGCAACGAGATTTGATAATTTTTAGTGCGTGATTAAAGCGTGTTTCTTGAACTATTTAAATTTTTTAAATTTTTAATGACATCCTGGAAATCAGTGCATCCAGGCTACATCTTGTTAGTTACCCATATTTTTTTAAATAGTATTTTTTTTATCCAGTTTACTGTTGTTTGATGCGCCTTATAAACTTAAACCGAATTAACTTATAATTAACATATTTGATGTGCTTATACTAAAAAATAATCATTGAAAAATCTCTATCAAATTGTGATCATAAATAAATGGTATGTTCAAAGTGAATCTCTTGGATCTCCATACTAGTGTTCTGAACAAGACAATTTGTATATCACCGCAGGCGTATCCGGTATAATTGTTAACAAACAGTAGCGGACGAAGCGTGGTGGTCTTGTTCTCACCAGTTAACACCTACTCATTTTTAGTCTTAATAAATGCATTTATTGCCCCGTACCACAAGTGCAACTGTTCGACCATAGAGAATCACTACGGCCGCATAACGAAGCACAAACAATGGTAATGGTATTCTGTGACGAATCGAGAAGGCCAGTAGTTAAATGCGCGAAACGATCATAAAATAAATTCTGAGAATAAGGAGGTTGAAGCTCTGTTATGTAAAGTTTTGGGAATTATTTTGTAGTCTTTCGATCTGGTTTCACTTATAAGTATTTATTTATTAAGGATCACAGAATTGGGTTCGAATTTTTTTTTTTTTATTGAAAATTGAAAAGTTACTTAGAAGCATTATTATTAGGCATGGCATATTAATCCTTAAGAACGAAAGTTACTTCATCATCAAGACAATTTTATGTATATAAACTTTGACCTTTATAGCATGTTATTTGGACGAACAGTTTGGGAGATAATATAAAATTAAAATCATTCAACACTCGGCTCGGATCTATGTCTATAGGTTTAGTGGTACGAACGAGCACATTGTGACACATATCCCTGGCTGGCCGATAAAAATATTGTCTATACTGTTGTATTAGAAATAATCAATAAGAGATTTCTTTTAAATTATACGCGGATGAAACCGTGGGGCACAGCTAGTATAATCATAAAATGTTTATAGAACTATGAGTCTATAAATACTATACAATGTTTAAGGCCACGCTGGTAGCTCTGAATAGCCAAAATTATTGAATAAGTACGTGGTCAGCGGCCTCAGAGAGCCTGTCAAAGTTCGATAGGCAGTGCCGGTCATTTAGACCCACCATGGCCCCAATGACTCTACTGACTGCCGGTCATAATAACCACCATGGCAGTTAACGTGTTAAAATATAAGGCTTACATATTTTTGATTTGACTATTTAATATAAAATATAATTAATAAAAGAAATCACAACAATTAAAATCGTATAATAATGAAAACTATATAAAAATGACATTAAAAAATGAATATTCAGATATTCGTAAAATTACGCAGTACCAACAGCTACAATATGATAAAAACCTAAAAGATTTTATATTATTTGTCTGTCTTTCTCTGTAGTTTGACGTTTATAACGCAAATACTATGATGATACGATAAACTAATCTTCAAAATGACACACAATATGAAATACAGTTCCTAAAAATATTTTATAATACAAAGAGGAGACGCTGTCAAAAATATACTTAAAGAAATTAGAGTTTAAAATAATATTCCTGGCGCTTTCGTTAAAATCATTAATTATAATTTATCTGTGCGTAAATAATCATTTTTAACTAAGATAACAATTACTATTTGTAGGGCAATAAATAAGTATCCAATTATTCACCTTCACAACTTACTCTCTTATGATATTTTGATTTTTTTTTATCGCAATTACCTTTTGCTGGGTTTAAGTAGTACGTGATAATTTTTTCTGACTAGATCGCGACCAACATAGGCCAACTGTAATATCCTTGTAGTATTTTGGGATCAGCCTGTTTATATCCAGTAATCAAACATCACAGTGGCTCTATTTTAATTTGTCACGTTTAGGAATCAGCCAATGTATATCCAGCTGCCACGAGGCATGCAGAATAGCATGACAATAGCGACCGATGATGGATTACTGTTTTTGGATTGTACAATATTACCATCAGGCACAGAGCCGTGAATTTCTCATGATAACAAGACAATTTTTAAAAAAAAAGAAAACCAACTTTGATTATTTTGACCTCCCCTGGTGTATCTTTAAAGTCGAAGGTCCAATACCAATAAAATAAAAATGAGACCCCCCTAGATGTATGCCTTTTCCAACGACAAAAATAATCACCTAAATCGGTTCATAAACAAAAAAGTTATGGCTGAAAAACATCCATAAAACAATAAATGTGAAGTTTTCTTTCTTCAGTTAGTGTAATTATTTAATGGTAAATTATTTATTTCATTACTTAATTATCCCATTATCGAGAATGCACTGAACGCTCCTCAATCGTGGCTGACTGCCTTAAGCGCTCGCCCCCAAGTCCGGTGAAGCTGTAAAAGCCGTTCGAGGCTCCTGGGCCCTTATGGCTAACAGTATAGTCAGATCGAAAAAAAAAAAAAATAACGCTCCTCGTATATATGTATTTTATTATTTATTATTAAAAAAAGCGCTGAATTCATCAATTCATAATTGGCGGAGTAATCGCGTAATAAACATATAAAAAAACATACAGTCGAATTGATAGCCTCCTCCTTTTTTGAAGTTGGTTAAAAAATAAAAAGGTTGAAATGTATTCATTCCTTACTTATCATAATAACGTCAATAAGGTATCAATTTAGTCTTTTGCGAAAATTCTTGAACGCTTGATTCACTCCCAATGGATTCCAAAAAAGGCTACTTCGTAATGACAACGCACAGAACTTCGTAAGCTGTTGACGACGCAAATATGTCCAACATTCGTTTCACTGCGCCATAAATTTAAGAGATAAATGGTCCACCAACAATGGCTAAATAAACCGGACAGTTCTTATAACACTCGAAGTATCATAAAAACTTGAAATGTCCATATCCAACAATGAATGAGAATATAAGGGAACTTTTATAGGTAGTCGATTAGCACAAAAAATGCATTCGATAAACCGTTTAATGATCGCATCAGGTCTATTAAAAAGCCATGAATATCATCCCCTTTGGTATTATACGCTATTTATTGGAATACAAATTCACAGAGCGCGTTCGTTAATACAATATTCAAGCTGAAATTATTTAAAGTTAATGCCACTAAGACTCCATAAACCTGTATTTTTAAACCTGCGATAATATGAAAATAGTCATATATTGTTTTAAAGTTGTGTGATCAAAAATATTGCTGATATTCTTGAAATGCTTGAATATAATACATGTTGTACCATGTATGTATAGTTTTTAACTTTTTTATCATCAAATTCTTAATTTTTTTTTCAATTTTTTTTCTTAGCGCTGTACATTTTTTATATATTTGCCTTCTTTATCATAATGTAAATAGCATAGACAATAAATTCTATTAGACAGTTTTCGACTTGGTGTGTATGCGGAAGAGATTAACCATGTCCATTTTTTTATATCTAGGTCTTTTACCTATTTACCGTTAGATATCGAAATTAGATGGCTTATTAAATAACTATGATGGGACTGAAGAGTTCTCGAGTGGCGACCACACACAGGAAGGCGCAGTATAAGCAGACCAGCCAAAGCTGAACCGACGACTTTGTGAAGGTTGCGGGAACCTGATGGATGTGAGCAGCGTAGGATCAGTCGTTGTGGCAAGCTTTGGGGAAGGCATATGTGTAATAATATTGTCATTTAAAATGGGCGATGTAAAATCTAGTTTTTTAGTCATTGCTTCAACATTTCTATGTGAAGGTCCTGTGTGACTATTTTGTAAGTTTGATAAATCAATGATTTGATAAGCCTGATGTTAAGCATCATAAATTCTAATACTTTCCTAAATACTACAAATCTAAATAAGAAAGCATCCGATAATAAATATGCAGTAATAGCCACGGCATCCTATCTATACCAAATCCATGTAACCACATACAAGTAAACCCATCCGCAGATCACAAAGAAGTGTTCTCATAAAACGTAGATGTATAAAATAAGTGTTTACTTTGTCGGAAGCATCAAGCGGCGGCGCTTTGAAGTGGCTTCCATTTCTGTCCATAGCAACCCTTCCACGCACATCTGTGGGAGATAACGATAAAAAATTCTATTTCACCGTACAGACGTACTCCTCCGCTATAGATTTTAATCATTATATTTTAATGAATCCATTTTTAAAGAAGTATAATTGTACAAGGGATATTTAAATGAAACTGTTCAATTTTTTGGTGCTAGAATCGACCCACCGCCGCGCTTTCGTTATGATTTGTAATGTATTAAATGCGTTCCGCATTTGATTAAACTCTTTCATCAATGCTGAATAAGAAAATAAAGTCAACAATAAATGTGAGTAAGCCTGATTTAAATTGCGGTGGTCATGAATTTGAATCGAATCTTACAAAGTTTGTAAATAATGTCAACTGTCTCATTATATACAGAGTTCTGCCCTACAAGGGAAACTACCGCACATTGGTTCAAAGGTTTTAATGCCCCGCAAATCATATGACAGGATGCATAAGCATATTACATATTGACAGTGGAAATATAAATTAACTTATGCATAAAGGTTGTTAAATGCACGTTAAGTCCATTAACCTTTTCACCGTCAATGCAATGATTGGTAGAACAACACTATGTTACGGTTAATAAAAAGAATTAAAAAATAGCAAATATAAAATAAAAACTATAATATAATAATTGTTGAACTCACAAATGAGACAAAGAAAGTAATAAATATTGTTTTATTTATGCGGCATATAAGTTTCTTAAACAAGATAATAACAATTAGGTAAATAATTTACTCTAACGCTTACTGTACATTACCACAATATAAATAAGTTTGTTTTATAGAATGTAAAAAAAATATATTATTAAGATGGTCGTTTGGATTTCCAAACAAGAGATATGCTAATTTAAATAATCCAATTGTATCGATATACATAATAATATTAGAAAAACGCTTATTTGGATTTTGAACTATCCAGAAGTCTTTTGAAGTTTTTATTTTTATTGTTTCAGTCAAATGTCACAAAACCGCGTAACGACTTTACTTATTAAAAGCCTACATACACCATATTGACCCTAGTCGTCCGAAGATGGATGTGTCTAGCCTCACAGCTAGCAAATTACTTGAAGCAATTTTACCCACAATCTTATCAATGACATTACTGCAACGGAATCTCGTTCGCCATGTTTGGTTCTATAAACTACACGATAAAATTGGATTTACGAATTTTACACATTATTGGATATGGCAAATTATATAAATAGAACTTAAAATATGTGTGCATCATAAACATAAAAAATAAATAAAGATCACAAGAGATTTACAAGTTCAGTACAGGTCATATGATTATACTTAAAAAAACTTTGATTAAAAAAAAAATGGATTCGTGTACTTATTTTTGCGCATTAGAAGTTATATATCTTTGGAGCAATGATGGCTCAGTGGTAACCTGTACGGACATCGCGTCGATGGACGTGAGTTCGAATCCCTGTAATGAAAAAAAAAAACTTCGCGATGAAACCATAGCATGGTAGTACGACTTGTTCAAATGCCAGCCTGGCTAGCAAACATCCTCAATTTGAAAATTTGTCCTCAAGCACCAATAGGTGCGTTCCGGCAGCTGCACTTGAGAGCCAGTCTTCCATTAGGCTTAGCGTGTTACCCATCTTGAGCCACATCGTCACTTAAGATCAGGTGAGATTGTAGCTATAACGCTAAACCTATAAAGATAAGAAAAATGTCATACGATATTATTTGATGAATAACCCCGATGGTGATTTTCTTCACGACTATAGAACAAAACATGCAACCTCATGGTCTAGACTTTTGTTACAAAATGCACGCGCGTTGTAAAATTCACTCTCATTATTTTTTCATAAAGAAGTATAATATTAAAATAACATTAATTATTATCAATGGCAAAATTTACAAAATGATAAAAATTAAATCCTATATTAAACACCGTTGGATAAAGAACAATAAACGCATTTCTTGCGTCTTGATTTATAGCGTGAGAAACGAAATCTTAACTATCGGATACCTACTATACAAGACAAATAAAATATTTTGAAAACAGTTTCGTGAAATATTTTATTACAACCACTTCCATAAACCTTGACTATTAGCCATATTATATGAATAAAATCGGTGATAGAAGCGCATACTGAGATCGTTAAAAAATATTACGTTTTTGCAAACAGTGACCATGAATATTTTTTCATTATACTATTTTTAAATCGTAAGATTACCGAGGTGTTAATAATTAATCACGCATGACCTTTGTTTTGGTTGCAAATATAATTAATCCTATTTTAAATATTGTTTATTACTGTTACAAAATATAAACAGCACCTTAAAATAATCACTATAATTTATATAACTATTTTATAACTCAGTTTTAATATTGGGAAAATATGAAGAGATTATGTCTTCTACAAAAGTTAAAATGTCATGGTCTGTATAACCTTCACGTGTTCATTTAAGATATCATAAACCGGTAATTTAGAATCTCTTTTGTAAGATGTCTAGCCAGTCTAGCTCCTCTTATTTTTTATTGAATAAAAAATAAACTTTGCTACTGATTTGAAAATAAATTTAAATCTCGTTATTAAATGTCATATTTATACATTGAGAATCTTGATGGGTTCACAATTAATATGAGATTTAATTTATAATTATTAAATATTCTAATACGTGTTAAATGATATAAAACGTAATATATTCGCCAAGGGAAATAGTTGCTTTGATTAAAATTTTAACCTTTAAAATATCTATCTTTAAATATCGTTTCAAGTTTTGGACTAGTGTAGCGACTTTATGATTTGGTAATGTCATATATTTTATTTTTTGCTATTACTGTTAGGATTTTGTAGCTCCATGTTAGGCCCCCCATAAGAATTTTGTCCACGCGTCGCGTACTACCCTTCGCAATACATCCCCTTGAAAATTTAGGGGAACGCAATCATTCCCTTTGATTCCTCTTCCGTCCTATTCAATTAGGAGGCGTCTGTAACTTGCTTTAGGAAAAAATATATGCTATGTTATTTAAGTTATGGCCATTGGGCTATAGTTACATTCCTTTGTATTCCTGTAAGAACCAGAAATCATTATAAATTTCCTTTAACTAGTTCTGGAATATTTAGTGTATATGCTAGAACTTTTATTTTAATACTGTGACTTCACGTCTTATGTTTTTCATATAAATATATATAAAAAAATATTTAACTTACAAGGAGGCTGAACTTTCGTTAAATGATAAGTTTGTAAGAGAACCATAGCATGATGGTAGGACATTTTCTAATACCTCGCTAGAATTGAAAATCTATCGCCAAGCATCTTAAACTGTGATTAACCCTTAAAGTGTGACCCTTAAGACAGTCTCCATCTAGGCTTAGCATATTACCAGCTCAGCTGTACCGGCGGGTTTATGACGTGCGGGTATGCCGCAGAAATGGGCAGTAAACCGCGAGCGTCATTTCAATTGTGACAGTTGCCGGCACGCGTGGCGCGGCATTTCGTTTTAGTCGTATGCGACAAGTTCGCCGGGTTATACAACCAGCGGGAATGCCACGGGCATAGTGTGTATGTAAAATCATTACTTAACATCCGGTGAGATTATAAACTATAAAAAAATCTTTCTTTCTACTAAATATTGTCATAAAATTATTAATTCCTATTTTTTTTCTTTCAAATATAATTGCAGTATTATTTATACACATATTTTTTCCCATAACTGGCAAATTAATTTTGCTCAACAAAGCATTCTCAGTGTCGCCGTCTATACATTTTATCGCAACTCACTCACTTCCTCTTCACTGTAATCTCTATTATCTCAGAGTATGCCGAATCGGGTCAATGTGGAGTACTCTATGAGACAACTTAAACTATAAACATCGACTATTTTATATTTAAAAAAAAAACTTGAAGTTATGTATAGTAGTAATAAACAATGAATTACAAACAAATATTTGAATGACATTTTTTTTTGTATCAGGTCAAAGTTACAGCTTAGTCTAAAAAACAACGGCGACCACCGAGAGATCATAAGTAGAATAATATTATTAATTAATATTAATTTACCTATTTAAATAATGTAATCATTTTAATCAAATTAAAGTACAACATAAAACCATTTATATAGAATTAAAAAAAAAAATTGACATGATTAGCATTATTGATTAACTTCATCATGTTGTTAGCACACGAGATAAATTTTTGATGTATTTTTTGGTTTCGCCTAAAAAGCATAACTTTACATACATAATACTTTGTGTACATAAGTTAACACATTATAACTATTAATTTTAATTAGATTTCTTTATTAAAAAATCTTTATTATTTATTGAACAAGAATTCAATGAATGATTTAAATCAACAATATTTTACCTGATTTATTATAATAAATTAGATATTTTTTTTTCAAAAAATTAACTTTCTTTTTGTCTTAATAAATACTTATCATAGAGTAGTAATTATAATAATAATCAAATTCCTAGTATTTTTTATATGTTGCGAGTAAATTTAAGTCCACAGTTTTATAACTTAGAGTGCGTTTTGTTCACATAAGTTTGTTCCGGTGTAATGAAGCGGCGTCATACATTGCGCAAGAGCTGCGCTTGCGACGACACTGAACGTCGGTGCGCATTCTCCACGCTCCGGAACAAATTTCATCCGAATACGGGCTATCCACATGACTGTGAGCTTTCACTATATATTGGCCATCATAATTTAAATTAATAATTTTATAGAGCAACTCGCATAGAACATTCTCCTATTGTTTGAAAATAAAAGAAGCAATATTGTGTTTTAATAGATATTTATGTTTGGAACATAAACTTGCAACGCAGAACTACTACAAATAGAGTAATTATAAAAATAAATAATTAAGCATCTTCTAGGCATATTCAACTTATAATATGTACTTACTGTAAATAGATCGTTCAACTATATTTACGAAAAACTCTTTAGAATATAATTTGCATTGTTTAGGATTTAGGGGATATGATTAGAGTTCCGGCGTGAAAAATAAATAATTTTGAAACTCTCTTAACTATATCAAAGCTAGATTTTAATGCACATTTAGAGTTACAGGCGACAAATGTATCAAAACATTTTTTCACATATATACCTATATCAAAAGACAAGTCAATGAAATATAAACGGCAGCGAACTATTTAAAATGCAAATCCAACAAGTGTTTATCTGTTCACCGATTGCATTAAGTCAGTTTACCTCGAACGTTAATTATGGCACTGCGTGGGCGAGAAATGTTCGGAGTTCGGACATACGCCAATCTGTGACGCAGTTACCATAACATTCAAGAGAAAAAATGGAACCTCGTACATACATTAGGGAAATTTTTTTTTTAGTGTTCCGAAGTCAACAACGAACCCTTATAGTTTCGCTATGTCCGTATGTCTGTCGGCGACATAGCTCAGAGATTCTTAGTACTAGAAAGCTGCAATTTGGTATGGGTATACAAAGTAATCACGCCGACAAAGTGGTAAAATAAAAACTTGAAAAAATATATGTTTAGGTTTAGGACATGTCGATCAAAGATCACAGTGCGTACGTTACGGACGCGTTTCGACCAATCGCGCTATGGCTACGATCCGAGCGGCCGTATGCAGCTAGACGGACGGCGGGGGGGGGGGGGTTACAATGTAAGTAATAATAATAATACAACAGTAAATAGTATATACTATGTATGTATTTATAAATAATGAAATCTTATAAGGTGTAATAATATGAAGCATGCTTGAACAAAGATATTGCGGGTCTATGAAAACCATTTTTCGTTTCAGGGATCCATTTGCAAAATATTAAGCTTTAAAATGCAAATTTTTGTAAGAGTCAAGTGTCTTTACCCATTGTCAGCTATTTGGCAGTTTTAGTTATGTGACAAGTACATGGTAGTAATATATACAATAATTAAGTTAAAAGGAAAACTATCAGAGGTAAGTAGACTTACCTTACACCTTAGACTAGTAATAGTCAATCAGCTTATAAAAAGTACTTGGAGAAGTAGTTTCGTACAAATTCCATTGAAAAATAGTTAAAACGCCCTCTCTAAGTCTGCATCTTGTGACGGGTGACTATGGAACCCTACATTGCTACATTGCGCGTGGCCCGATACACATTTGGAATATTTTTAATACAACATTGTTTGTCATATTCCTCATAGTCATTAAACTTTTATATATAGTACATGATGATAGAGCACTTTCTAAAGATTACATGTCTATTTATCACCTTCAATTGATTAATTCTTATTCACATTGTGTTTCAACAACCGTCGATAGGCAATCATATTTCTAGCTTAAACCAATTTTGAATATCCTCGCTTAATATAATCTCATAAAGGACTGATTATGATGAAACGTTAATGTAAGTAAAATAGAATAAGTTAGGTATACCTAGAGTCGTTATTGCGTAGAAGTAAATTAGACTCAATAGCTACATTTTAAAATGGTATATCTACAATTTAGTAGTATTTAGTAAAAATAAAAGTATGGTCTTATCATGTAACCTGTACTACTACTATGTTTATAAAAATATTCTATTAATTTCCCCACAATAAATTGAGTTTCATATAATTTATAAGGTCTAGCCTTAATAATTGTAGTCTTCTGCGTAGAACGAAGGATAATATTTTAATCATTATCTATAATAAAATTGCAAAAGATTAACAGATTTAATTCTAACAAGATATACTTAAAAATAAAGATGTAAAATTATATATCTGTGTGCATATAGTTTTGTCTTTTATTTGTTTTTTTTCATTTGGAAAACAATTCCAATAAACGACAAACATGGTGACTCTAACGTATGGTCAAATGAAAGAGTTACAACTTGTTCGAACAAAAACCGGTATTAATTAATTAGATGAACCGATAACGGAAAAAGGGATGTTCGGATGCTAATGGCTGGCAGTTTCTGTCTAGGCCTTAGCGTATCGACTTAATTAAATCGAAGTTTGACTGGACAAGGGGACATGCAGTTATACAACTATTGGATGTAAATTAAACTATATTTATCTTTAAGGCATATCAATTTATTACCCAGGTCATTAACTTCGTTAAAAAAACATTCAACTTCTGATTTGAGCTTTGATAGCTTTACACCCGAAAGATATAAGTGTGAGGCATTATGTTGAACACTTGGAAGATTTACAAATCCGCCTTAATTAGGGTATATGGTATATGATACTTTTTATATAAAAAAGTAGCAATCAGATTAAACTGACGTTAATGTTAAGTCACTGATAAGTTTTCTAGAAGACTAAGGCCTGGCATGTTATCAAGACAACTCTTGCTGCTTGACAACTGCTTTACAGCAGATGGACAGTTTTGTATCGTAGGTTTTTTATTTACATAGGATGTATATCATCAATCTATATCAACTTCAGTGTGTTTTATTATTCTTGATACACATAGATAATTATAACGAGACTAACATTTTCCGAAAGTGTTAATTTACTAAGTTTTTAATTATTAGGATGTTATTTTAAGATATTTTTTTTTAAATTTATTATACGGTGATATTTTATATGAAACTAATTTTAAAATTATATCTCTAGTTCAATAATGTTTATAGTAAACGACGGATGGAACCGTCGCCATTGGTATGTAATAGATAGATACTATATATAAAAACCGTAGTATAATTTGAAAGTACTTTGAAATTTGAATTCAGAAAATTCAGTTATTATTACATAAGTACCTATCAATAATAATAAATATTACATGTTAGATAAAAAAGACAGATACGCTCTTCTATGCTTTTCGAACTTTAAAAATAAATTTATTCATTTATAAATATATCAATAACATCGTTTTCAAAGACATAAAACATGATTTTATAACATGAGGGTACTTAGTTTCAATAAAAGTCTATTGTGTGATCAAATATTTTTTAAACATATTTTTTAATATTATTAGCATCACATTCAAAAGATTCAACTTAGTATTAATAAATAACTCTCACGGTGATTCGATACGCTTTTAACGTCTATTATTGTCAATTATTATAAATTTAAAAAGTAAGCGTGCAATATTTTTATATTTCTAAAGAGGTGTTCATTGACATATTTACTTGAGTAAAACATTGATATAATATCGGTAAATTATGAGTAGATACCTAATAGTACAAATTCTACAAACTTATTACCTAATACAGTCGTATTAGGTAATTAGACGATATACAGTCGTATAAGCTGATAAAAACGCGATTATAATAGTGGATACAAATAATGAAATTGAAATTTTGTCATAAAAATAACAAGATTTTAATTTTTTTCTTTATTTGTGTTTATTAACTTGACTAATAAGCTTTTATTTTATGAAGCTGTGCCCGGGGCTCCTCTCGCGTGAACTACAGAATGCCGTCAGTCGAGCGCATCCGTGAATCGTGCTGCCCCCGCTCAAAAGACGGAAGACAAAATTGCTTATTGTGAGTGATCCTTAGAAGATATATGCTATTGCTAACCTTTTTAGAGGACATTTTAAGATCTACAATTATGTAGATTTACTCAGCTTAAGCCATTTCAGCGCTCCAAATGACCCTTTTTTCCGAATTGTTTCACTATTATCATTAACTGCTGATTTTCTGTGATACTTTATTTCACAAATATATCTTAAAAACTGACCAGATAACAAAACTATGAATTAAAATAAAAAACATGTGAATCGGATAAATGATTTTCGCGTGAAAAAACCTAAAAAGATAGACAGACAGACGTTAAGTTTTATAATATGTATAGAACTCCCACTTTCCTATTTACGACGTTGATTTGATGTTCAAACGAAGATAATTTTATATATTATATGAATAAATATTCCAAAGTCATGTACACGACCCATATTAGCAGACTAGGGCTGAGCGAAATGTTATATTTACTCAAAGTTTACGTTTGTAGAGGGTGCGTTAAAAGGTTTGTAAACAGAGCGGCTAAGTAACGCATCGACATAGACAAAGACGCCTGTTTCCCTCAACTCGCCGATATGACGTGTGTATCCTTGAATTTTGGATGTGTTATGTTGTATTACATTTTTGATCAATAAGTATTGTTGCGATAATTAATTATTATCTGTCTAATTTCTTTTGTTAACAACAGTGACCGCCGGTGCCAAATTCCATCGACAGTCTTCGCCGTCATATCGGTCTGCAGGAATATTTCTTCACGCCTTGTTTCAAGGACCCGATATGGTAGGAGGGAGGGAAGACGCTGCCTGGGAAAAATAAGAATTTGCTGCTACTGTGTAGATATTGGTTCTTTTTTCTTCACCTACTTTTTCTGCTGTCTCACTTAGCCAGCATCTTTTACTGGTCTCAATTTTCTAAATCAAAATAAAAAAAATCGTTATTCTATTTAGGCCATAAGAAGACACTTAAGAATGACAAAACACTAGTACCGGTCCGGAAAAAATCCCAGTCATCGAGAAGAACCTTAAATGACATCTCATTAATTTTCGTAAATAAAAGTCCGGCGACCAAAATTGGACACCTAAATCTGACCAATCACTGGTTACTCAGTAGCTTAAGCGGAAGTCAAACGGGCAGCTGTAACATTTTCATCAAAAGACACCTTGATCGCTAGATCACGGCTTCTTTAATCTTATCACAAAAAGGTATATAAGATTTATTTTATTATATCTAAATGGAAGACGTTAAAAGCTGCAGTCAGGACGGAAACTAACACAATCCTATGAAGTAAAACAAAAAGACACAAACAGAAATATTTAGTCTTTACCTTATTTTTTATTAAAAAAAGCCTGTGACGAAAAATAACATTGATACATTTCGTGCTGACTGGATAATTAATGCTTATACGTTTAATAAAAATGATATTATAAGCTTATGACATATCAATTAATTAACAAAAACTCGTACAAAGGCTACATAACTAATTTAATATATCTGTTAGCAAACAGTTTATTTGCTGATCTGCGTGACTTTGGCGCCAGCTGTTTGAACGAGGGTGCCCGGGCATAGAGTAAGTAAATAAAACCAGACTACCATTTTATCATTGAATTTCATTGGTAAATAATTGTATACGTGCTCATTGCTAGCGTAACGTAATAAGCAGATAAACCATGATGGTTAAGATTATTGAATTCTTGTCATCGTTTTCTCTATACATATTACATGCCTCATGAACGTGAAAAACGTATGTGTTAAAATAGTTTAATGGTGTGGTTTTCGAGTGGAGAAATTATTTCGTAATATTTTTATTTATAACAAGCCGTGCACGCGGCTCCACTCGCGTGGACACCAGAAGAAATCATATTCTTTTATAACTTTAATTATTTTTTATTAAATGAAGATATCATTATTTTTATTTTTTGAAAAGGACCAACCAAGTAAATAAGGTATAAAACAAAAAATCTATTCAGTACTTTTTGCGTGATGCGCGCACATTGGTATCATTTTATCACAATCATTTTATTTGTATAGAAATGGTATTACATATTTTGTTCTACATAAATTGAAATCACATCATTTTGTCTCTCCTTTTTTCTAACTTTAGCCAAGTTAGCTAAGCAACAAATTCACACAATACATTTTTTGTTTTACAAAGTGCCCTATGGTGCTTTCAGTGTCCTATCAAAATTGTAGGTTTTAGAATGTATGATCCTTGTTTATTTTTAATTCACTTCATTTGTCCACAATGACTAAGCTATATTATGCAAAATGCCACCTATGTTACATAGTATAGGGTCAAATATTACAAATATATTAATAACTAGCTGTGCTCGCGGCTCCACTCGCGTGGACAACAGAATGGTGTCGAGCGCAAGCGCGAAGTTCCTGCCTTTAAAATTGCTTATTTTGTGTGATCCTTAGAAGATGGCCATATGCTATTGTTGACTTTTTTATAGGTCTTTTAAGATCTACAATGATATTATACATTAATTTGATATATCTCTTATGGTTTACACAGCGTAAGCCATTTAAGGGTCCCAAAAACGTCTTTTTTCCCTGACTTGATTCACCATTATCGTCACTGCTTATTTTTTATGTTACTTTATCTAACAAAATATAACCTATAACCTGACCAGATAACATAACTATGAATTAAAAGAAAAACCATGTTTGTCGGATAAGAGGTTTTCGCGTGAAAATAACATAAACTGTCAGACAGAAAGACGTTGAATTTTATAATATGTATATAGAAGACATGACAAACTAAAATCCCGCCAAAAACTCTGTTTGTTATTCAGTTAATTGATTTTTTTAAATCGTAAATTTAAGTTGTTTTAAGAAATAAATAATTATATTTTAGTATGTATATTTTAATTAAAATATATAAATATGTATATAATATTGAGGAAATACGATTTAAAAATATAACAATAATTGAGTAATTATCTTTGTGGCAGGTGCATATTTGTAATACAGTGCCATTTTTCGAATTTTAATTGTATCAATAACAGCATAAACTTTCTTAAAGGAACATAATGTTGGCACTCTGTGTAAAATTATTTATTCTTCGACTTATTGCAAATACAACTTTTTATGAAACTTGATCAAGTTTCGAACAGCAGTGGATCTATACGACTACATATACAGAAATAATACATTGCCTTTTAGGTCCTTATTAATTACTTAATTATTTTTTAATATAGTTTTGCTATTGTTGCAAACTTTTATATATCGAATTTCATACATATTGATAAGCAATATTTGTTATGATTTTAAATGTATGCTATAGACATTTTTATTTTTTATTTAATTTAAGGAAATATATGTTCGTTGCTTATTTTTGAAAATACAAAAAAACTCAATAATCGTGTTAAGGCTTTTTTGTTTTATAAAATAAACATAAAATTTATATACTGAGAAGACTGTGGGTTACGCGAGTGATAGATAATAATTGGCTTTTTGTCGAACACCCAATATGTCAAGCTTTATTCAAATTAAGCTAGGCCAAAGCATACCTTATTATATTAAAACAAATTTATTAAGCTGTCCTCTGTGTTTTTAATCAGACATTCTAAATGTTACAAGAAAAATATTATTATAACAAAAAAATTGAATAATGTAATATGAAATCGGATTATAGTTTTAAATATTGCTTTCGAATGTAATGTTCACTATAAACATAAGAGAAGTTAATTCCAATCATTCGGTAAGAGTCAAAGCAATCTAACGGACATTCGGGCCGATGTCAGTGATCGTATATTGTCGCCCGAGATGACTTTGATAGCGTATGATAATGTCACGGGTGTTATTTAGTGATACGCGAACGCGATTTTATTACAGTCTTCTTGAAGTGAAAACATCTATTGGTACGTTTATATAACGAAGTTAAAAAACAATCGTAGCTAAGTAGATTTTACACGTTAACGAGTAATAGTCGATCAACTTATTAAATGTACTTGGACACTGCGCGTGGCCCAACACGCTCATGGCAATTTTTTTTATATAAATGCTACGTCTGTGTTATAATTATTGCTAGCCATGATCTATACATATAATAAAATTGAAGTGTCCTTTTGTAACAACAGGTCTGTATGTCTGTTTGCTCCGGGTAATCTCCGAAACGGTTGGTCCGATTTTATGGGACTATTACTGGTAGATGTTTGATGTTATAAGGTATAATTTAGGATACTTTTATTTCAAAAAAATAATTAGGGTTCGGCACAAAAATTAAAAATATGTTTTTTGTTGTCCACGCGAACGAAGCCGCGGGCTCAGCTAGTTTATTATAACACAATAGAGTTATTATGTAAGAATCACATTGTAGATACTTTTCTTTAATAAACATTGCAATTCTACGTATTGTGTACAATAATTATGTACCACAAAATAAATTCTTGTATTAAACACGGCGCAATTGGTTAGCGCACGGTACTTATAAGACAGTGTACGTGTGAGTAATGCTGGGATTGTGAGTTTAAGTCTCACCTGGAGCAGCTTTTTTGTAACAAACCAATGCTATTTATTATGCTATGCTATGCTTTTTACTATTGTTTATTCCCATACTGTTTCAGATATAAACTGTCATTAAACAAAAATTGTATACGGAGATTAATATAAAACATTATATTAGTATAATATTAATACTGAAACGTAACCGAAACTGCTGACGAATGCTATACGGATGCAATGAACAATAAGAAATAAATGTAAATTATATAAGATATCAAAAATTATAGTATTCATGTTACAGTACAAAATAAACAGATTTATGATATAAAATTTACTTGGAAAAGTGTAGTAACTTTAATAAAGTTACTTGAAAAATTCTTCTTAAGCATTTACTACTGTGTTCTGGCAACTGAACTTAAAACGCAGATCTTATTTAGATTGAGCATATTACCATTGTCGATCGCATTGTCCTTTAAATTTATAATCCTATAACTTCAACAATAATTCAATAAATAAAATTAGATTCAATATAACTCCCATTTTGTTCTCATCTAACTCAATAAGGACGTAAATACAAATGTATTTTGAATTTAAGCAAGCATTAGCATTGCGTCAATTTAATCGAATCTTCATGTCATAAAAGATATCAGGCTTATATCTAAATCGATGGAGTTGATATGTTAATTCATGATTTTAATTCAGTACATAAAATGAAATGAACCAACATCAGCCAACATGGTCTCTATCTTATCTGATGTCATTTATGGGATTAAGCTAGATGAGACAGATATCGAAAAGATGGGTGGTTGAACACCGAGGAATGTTTAAGAGAAATCATTCAATGATTTTCTAGCTTTGTTTTTATGTTAATTATGATGAACCGGTCCAGTCCAGTGAGCAAACTTCCGTTGTTTGAGTTCGTAGATACATCACACATCACGTGTGTTCCTGTTATATTCTAAACCTATATTTGTCCTTTACTTTTAACATTGTAATGAAAGAGAAAAAACACAAGGCAAATATTTGTACATATTGGTGCTCATTGGGTGAGAATTTTGAGATCATTTTTACAAACAAAACGTTCCTACAAACGTACAAACTCAGTTTTGGGTTTACGTTATTACGATTCTTGGTGTGATTAAGAGAACAAGATTGTGTTAATGAGCGAAATCAATGTAAATTAAATGGAAGATGATTAGGTAGATTAACTGTTTACGGTACGTGCCATATATGTATGCTTACAAATTATCTTAGCACGTAAAAGGAATTAAAGTATGTTTTACTATACCCACTAGTTAACACAATCATTAACAAAGGGTATCAAGTGATTTCACTTAAAGATATCTCTTTATCTTTCTGGTACATATTATCAAGTATATAATTTACAACAATTCAAACAAAAATAATTAAATTTGCTATACTTATACAGAATTTGATCTTAAAAATAGTTTAAATTATATTTCAGTACGAAATATGAATTGTAATATAAAATAAATAAATCTCTCTAAAGGATCAACATGCTATTTTCTTTTAAACTAGCTGTGACCGCGACTCCGCTTGTGTGGACTACAGAATGCTGTCGCAAGCACGAATTGTGCTGCCTCAAAAATGCTTATTGTGTGTGATCCTTAGATAATAGACATATTATGCTATCGCTTTTCAAGATCTACAATTATGTAGTACACTAATTTGACATATCTCTTATGATTTACTCAGCGTAAGCCATTTAATCACCCAAAAGCGTCTTTCTTCCGAAATAATTTACCATTATCGTCATTGCTAATTTCGTATGGTAATTTATGCAATAAAATATATCCTATAACCTGGCTATATAACATATTTATGAATTAAAGGAAAAACTATGTATATCGGACGCGTGAAAATAACATAAACGGCCAAAGAGACATTGAATGTTATACTATGTATAGATGTTAATTTAGTATCTACATTTATTTCTTAATATCCATTTACATAGACTCTAGCATGTCGTTGTCAAACTTTATGTTATTGCATAACTAGCTAGTACTCACCAGTTTCACTTTTTATAGCATGTACCAACTTCTGGAAATAAAAGGAAGGAAGTTTCATCAAAATCCGTCAATTGGATTTTAAGGTAAAACCTTTGAAACATAAATTGATTATATTTTAGTCTACTTTACTTTTGAAGTCGTAAGAAACATAAAAAAAGCTGTATCCTTGTCCATCAAATACATTTTAAGTTACATTAGTATAAAATCCGCGTCTCCTCTCGTGTGAACTACTAAAACATTTTTCTATTTTTTGTGCGGAACACTAATTATTCCTAAAATAAAACTAGCCTAAGTTTTTCCTTATAACATCAGCTATCTGCTAGTGAAAGTACCGTCAAAATCGGTTGAACCGTTTCGGAGATTACTCGGTATAAACAGACAGATAGACAGAGAAAAAAAATTAAATGGGTTTTTTGTTATAGGTACCCTGTATACTTTCATATGAATTTAGTGAAAAGCTGTTATTTTGACATTACAAACAGACACTTCAATTTTATTATATCTATGTAGATTTGGTAAACTTAGTATTTACATACTAAGAGGAGTGTTGACTTTGGTCTAATGACGGATGAATAATTTTCTGTGGGGCATCCAGTTATGCAGTTTCAGATATAAATGTATTACCTTGTATAGAATAATAAATAAAAATACATATTCACCAAACCGTGATAATATAAGAACAGATCAAGTTCGTCTTCCGATAATAACAACTAAGGTTTAGATTGACAAGAAAATCTATTTCTCCAAACTAGCGGTTTCGGTTACCCGTCGTTGGACATCGAGGTGCGGTCACTATTCCGCACCATGTTTGAATTGTGGTTTCTATCTCGATTTGTGAAGCGTTCCAAATGACCACCGGGATTGATTGATTTTTTACTATGCTAAATATTATATTCGAATTTATAACAAGACAAAGTAAAGAAGAGATGCTTTGATAGTTGTTACACTTGACTCCTTTTTTTTTTCGAACCGACTATTCTGTTAGCCTTGGGGGCCCTGAAACCTTTGCGGCTTTCACAGCTTCACCGGGCTTGGATACTTGAATCATGAAACTGTGAACGCTTATTAGTTCTTATTAAAATGCTTATGACTTATAAATGATTAATAACGTAGAATTTTTATAAATTGATTCCCTAAGGCGTACATAACATACAGGCGTAAAATACGAGTATTCCTGAGATATTACTCATGTAAATTACCATCGGACAAGATCGGACAGCCGTGCACGATCATATTAAAAAGATACAAAGTTTTCTACATACTACTATGCAAGAAACTATATTTACAAACGCCTTTCATAAACGGCAATAATATTTTCAGTCACCAAAGTTTATATTCGTCACTAATATATATCCCCTAATTATAATATCTATGTAGCATGTAGAGACGGCGACGCGCATGTGATTCTTCTGGTGTTGCAAGCGTCCATAGGCTGCGGTGCCTATGCGGGCCGCATGCTTTTTACCATAATCAAAAAAACTATTCTCAACAATTATTTTTGTCATCATATTAATGCATATGGTATCTAAAGCGAGATTATAAAAACAAATAATAGTTCAAATCGATCAGTTCACGGAGGACATAGCTGGGTAAAGACAGCGTAAAACGGCCAAATACTAATAATATTGAAGAAGATTTAGCTAAGAATTTTGATAATATTTAGTGAATCGGTTAATTCTTATTAATTATGTTATTGAACGTGAATTTATTTGGGGATAGTTAAAATACCCTTACTAAACTAGCTTGTAGTATTATATAAAAATATTCATAATTCAAAAAATTCAAAATTATTATTCAAACGTTGTTCTAATAAATATAAATTTAAAAATACAAGTATAAGTACTTGTATTAATAAGTACTTGTTATTGTTCTTTAATTAACGTTAGTTCACTTCAAAGGTATTCTATGGTATCAAATTGTTATTTCAAATATTATTGTAATTGTGTGACGTATCAAAGAAAAAGGAATGATGGATATAATATTATTACCACTAAAACAATTCTGAAACAATAAGTTTGTATAATACCTGATGCCCATTAGGATTCAATTTTTTTTTTGTTATTTTGAAATATATTTTTGAGGTTGAGTATAAGTAGTTACCCATTTATTGCAATGCTCCTTTGAAAATGTTTGTTTTAATAAGCTGTGTAGTCTGTAATTCAAACTAATGTTTTTTTTTTATCGTTTACAATCTCACCTGAAGTTAAGTAACGATATGGCCCAATAAATAACGCTAAGCCTAGCGAGGGAACTGGATCTCAAGTGCAGCTGCCGGAACACACCTATAGGTGCTTGAGAACAGATTTTTAACTTAAAGTGGAGCCAGTCAGTCTGGCATTAGGAAATAATACTCTACAGACATACAGATGGAAATTTTAATCAGAAAAACAAATTGATATTTGGTTTTATATATGATATGATTAGGTTTTATTATGATATGATATTTGGTATTTAAAAATCAACTTTTTTAGGGTTTATACAGTGTGTAAATTGCTGTGTGTCTGCTCTAAAAAATTGATTATATCCACAGGTACTTAGCACATAGTTGGTATTACCAAGGGTGCTTGTATACAAATATCTTTACACATCAACGACATCGATCAAACCACAGCTCGTGTCATCCGGTTTTGAAATTTTATTTATCATATCGAATGGACACCGGGCTATGTGGTTTGTGCTGGTAGAAATTTATCGTGATAATCGATAATATAATTTAATCCAGCACAATGTTTTTGATAATGTAATCTAAATTATAATAAAAGATTGAGCGAATGAGATGATTTAGTATATTGTCAGAGTATTATAATGAAAATTTAGACACTGTCATTTGATTCCTAATTCAGCATAGTTTATAACTGTGGCAACTAAGCACGTGCCGACAAGACACCCGTATACTCTATTGTGGTTCGCACTTTCCGTATTTGCCTAAAGCTTTATGTTGCTTGGCGTTCATATTTACTGCTCCGCTCTTTACGATTATAGCGTGAAGTTATATTTCTTATAACCTTCATCAATAAATAGGCTATAATATGTAGAAAAAATTTTTCTAAACTAACTTTTGGTTTCAGAGATTAGCGCGTTCAAACAAACAAAAAAAAACAAGTTCTAGAGCTTTATATCTTAGTATGGATTAACCATCCAGTTAGATACTAAAAACATTTTCATAAAACTGCATTTGTATAATGTAATGAGAGCTGACAAAGACTAAAAATACAGATCAATAGATTAATAAGGGAACCTTACAAACGTTATTGTAAAAAAATATTATACAATATTTTAGTAATATCGTAGGTACCTATATGCCGTAAGCGTTGTAGCGTGAATTATAAAAAAGAATTGTTATTAGTTCTCTTTGAGTTCACTTTTAATTATGATGATTAGATGTTTCCGTTGAAAAACATACTTTGACGAAAACTCATCAAAGCGGGATTCATTAGAAGCTTTCTTTTCTTCTGCGTAATGAGATGTTTGTGTAATTTAGTTGATTGTATTTTGTCATTTTAATTATCATTTAATATATAATTTTTTCAGCATCTATTACGATATATATGTAATCAACGAAAACTCATATATTATTGTTATGTGATTTACGGATTTTATTATCTCATGTAACGTATTATATAAATACTCATTAATGAACCTCATTTTTCCTGAATTTATAATGTACAAAAAGGTACAAATAAAACGTGCGTCTAATACAAGTTATAGGTCCTTACATATGAAATTAGCGTTTTATATGGAAAAGGTAAAACGAAAATGAAATTATACATTTAAACAATCGAAATATGTAATTTATTATTATCTATGTACTTTCGCAATTTTATAGATAGTTCTTGATTCCAATCTGAGTGAATTTTTGGAATTGAAACTATAATATCTCTATTATATCAATGGCATGTCCTTTTAGTCAGATTTTAATTATATGGACTGACGTCCATTCAATATGTAATTATTGAATCTTAATATGCAATGGATATGGAATACATATATCGCAAGTGTTTCGAATAAGAGCATAACTTTTAACAATAATTGTTAATAGTCATCATTATATATATTGATATAGAAATGAATAAAATGTATGCTGGGTATTGCTAGGTGACAGGACATAACAATTATGTCTTACTGAATCGCAACCCACAAATATAACACATGTAACAAGTAAACAAGCGAAGTAAGGATCTGCAACCGACTAGGGTCCGTTTTCAGTAATCTATCTATCCGTTGTTTCAGTTACCAAAGACAAATCTATCCTTTTGACCCTACTTTCATTTCAATAACTTACCTATAGATAGTATTTCCTAAAGAACGTTTCTATCTGTCATCGGGGGATGGATAGGTAGCTTGATAGAGATAGAAACGCGTTTAAATATAAGTTTCAAACGAAACTAAGTCTTATTCTTGAGACGCAAACTATGGATAGATATTCTATGTGTACTAATCGGGGATATTGATATATCCATAAGCTCATATATGTTATTGAAAACGGCCGTTAGTCGCGAGACGATGGATTGCTAACCTTTAGTGAATGTCGTTGTTTTTTAATTGTACTTTCCAATCAATACAATCGAGGATCCTATCGCATAGAATAGCGAACGCCAACGCGCAACAAGTCGATCTACGATTTAAGAATATAAGCCGCCGAGTCTATTTTTTAAGGTCGTTTGATTACTAGCGCTCGTTTATCTTAATTGCCGCTTATGACATAACTACAGAAAATAAAATTATAATTATATCTAATCTTAAGTCTGATGTGAATCTTAATAATATAATAAAAATTATAATATTATAATTTAATAATATAATTGAATATCTTAACACATAAAATACATACTCATTTTAAAATACGAAATCCATTGTGACATTATTCCACGTAAAACAAATGAACAGGCGAAAGTTAAGTGCGTCGATCACGATTCAGATGGTATATCATTCCAAGACACGTTTGTGTGGTTTATATGAAGTGTCATCATTGCGTGACATTTGTTGTTCCTATGAATTGTATCTAGTCATAGGACTTGAGGACTTTCCTACTTTTTCTTGATTCATACTCTGTAGTCATTGCGGTGAACGCACTTTACATGCAAAAAAGGCCACTGGTATAGAATTTAATTCGTATATATATATATACATATATATATATATAATTGGCATCTAAGACAGATTTGCCAAAATAATTTTATTATAAGATTAGATTATGTATAAATTTGGCGTTTTGATGAACTGGCCACATTGATTTCACATATCTAGCGTTTAGTTAGGAATTCCAAATTCAAATTTATTTTAAATTTAGGTTTGTGTATTTATGTTTAGAATTTAGTGATTTATTTGTTTTCGCACCATTTGTTTTTTTTTTGTTATCGTTCTTTTCACAAAATGAAAAACTTAAAATATCGCGTTATTTACGAATATGAGTTCCACCGTGGCATCAGCGCTGCAGAAACAGCTCGAAGGATTAATAATGTGTATGGGTAAGCTACTATAAAAGAAAGCACGGCAAGTTTTTGGTTCCAACGTTTTCGTCGTAGAAATTTTGACCTACGAAACAAAGCCCGTGGACGGCCGGAGATCCTAGTTGATAATGAAGAATTGAAGGTAATCATGGAAGCAGATCTATCGCAAACCACGTCAGAGTTAATAGCAGACTTCGGTGTGAATGATAAAACAATTTTAATTCACTTGAAACAAATAGAAAAAGAGAAAACTCTCGAGAAATGGGTACCTCATGAATTGACTGAAACACCCAACAAACACGCATTGAGTGCTGCGTTACATTACCGTCACAATAATGAGTGAATTTTGAATCGTACTGTTACTTCTGACGAAAAATTAATCCTTTACGGCAATCGAAAAAGTTCATCACAGTGGTTGAACCTAGAAGAACCGGACAAATCCTGTCCCAAGCGAAACTTTCTCAGAAAAAGGTACTGGTGAGTGTTTTGTGGAGCAGTGTTGGTGTCATACACTACAGCTTCCTAAGATATGTCCAGACGATAGCGGTAGATCTGTATTGCAACAACAAAAATTACAAACCATGATAGAAAAGCTAGCCGTTATACAACCGAGACTAATCAATCTCTCTAGCCCACTGCTACTTCAGGACAACCCTAGACCCCATATTTCACGACAGACAGTCGCTAAATTAAAGAAACTGCGGTTGGAATGTCTCCTGCAACTACCATACTCCCCGTACCTTGCTCCAACAGATTAGCACTTTTTTAGGAATTTGGTCAATTTCTTGTAGGAAAAAAAATCCGATGAGGCTGTCCAAACCTCCTTCAAAGATTTTATTGATTCTCGCTCCCACAATTTTTCAGCAAAGGAATCAATGTATACTACCTTTAAAATGACGAAAGTGTATGTATAATAATGATAAATACTTCAATTGATTAAATGTATAATTCCATAATATTTCCATATAAATATTTTAAAATAATCATTTTCCAAATAAAACGCTAATTTCATATATAAGGACCTATTATTAAGTTCTGTGGCTTATAAACATTAATTTATTGTCTTATGTTGGTGTTATTTTTTTTTATTGATAGGAAATACCAATAAAAGTAGTTTCATACTAATTATAATTTTTTCAGTTATATTAGCATGCTGGCATGGCAATAATAATATTATACTGATATATTTGTTCAAGAGAATTCGTTTGTTCAACCAATAATTTCCGATAAACTATCACAACATATATTCTTATTCTACACATACACATTTATAAAAGTTAAAACGAGTAACATCATAAAGCCTATTTCGCAAATCTCATGACAATCACGCATCGATAGCATCTCACGAGCATTCACGTATTCAACCCTTTTTAGCTGGAAAGGAGTGGCTCACATAAATTGGCCGCAGATAAAATACAGGTGAATCACGGTAGACATGATTTGCAAAACCTCTTTGATCCTTTGAATACAAAGTAGGGTGGTGATTCAAAAATGTGTGTGTAATTCGATGATTAACTATTACTAAGGACTACAATTACTGCTTCCATGATCAGGCTGTATGACAGCACGAATCCTGTAGCTTCAATTCCCATTATGGTAACAAAATTTGTAGTTTGTCTGGTGTAGTTTGAACATGCATTTTTTTTGCATTTTTGACATTATACCGTAGTACAGATTAATGCATTTATGATGGATTTTTGTATTGAACAAAAAAGTACAAAAGACTCGTTAATTACTAAAAATACTCTGTTACGATAATATTGATTATTGTTTATTTAAAATTAGCAACAACTACCTTGTTATGACAGATAACAATATGGGTACTTACTTGTTGTTAACACTGACCACTTAACAAATTTTAAAATAATTCACAAATTTTTCAATAACATCGACGAACTAATTGGTAACCTAATAGGGTTATTATGACTCTTATCATCTTAACTATAAAACTAATTACGTTATAGAATAACTTGCTGACCCGTGCGAATAATTCGCACTTTATCGAATGTAAACAATATAAACTAACAGCTACCATGTTAATTAAACCGATTGTTAATAGATTCTTCTTCTCTGTCGTTTCGCTCTTGGCAGAGCGGTCGTCATAGAGGCGTCCACCTCGGTGGTAGAGGAGGACACAGCTCTCCGCACGATCTCCCGCCTTCTCTCTCTGTTTGTAGACTGTCGGGCGCAGTCAGACACACGGCCTCCTACTGCGGATTTCACCTGTTCAGTCCAGCGCATAGATGGATAGCCCCATGAAAATATTTTCAATTGCATCAACAGATGGTATTCCTAATGAAAAAAATATCGAATATTTTTTGAATGAAAACATTAATTTTAAACTATTCATGTATGTTACTCAATAGTGGGGTGCATAAGATTTAAAATAAAGTTTTAATCATTAATTTTGATTAAAAATTAACGTTGATATAACGTTGCCAGGATAAAATACCTATGATAAATAATATACATAAATGATAAGAACCACTAAAAGCTTTTGTAGAAAGATGAGGAGCGTAATGAATAGTTATGATCCGTAGGAATTAAATTTTATATTTTTAATAACAATAAGATATTAAAAATAGTTTAAATTATAAACAAATAAAATAGACATACAAAGTTTGCAACTATGCTTAAAGTGAATACAATTTTTAAAAGACCATTAACTTGAAAAGTTACAGACATCGAAATTCAATTTTTCAATTCAAAACGTTTTCAACGATATTAATTGAAAGGAGCTGACAAGATACGTCTGTAGCCAAATGTGCACGTGTTTTTCTTCAAATACAGCCAATTTTATATAAGTTTTAACCGCATATGTATTTTCTTTTAACATACCTAAATGGAAAATAAACGTATATATATTATTTAATGAACAGCTACCGTTTGGTTATCAAAGACTTAATAATAATCGTTAAATGAAGGAGCGACAACATGTAATGAGTGTGAGTTGTATACATTTTATTATGTTTTACATAGGTTCTATCAATATTTCAGACACATTCATTCTATTCTAGCTTTCTTTTCAGACCGTTGCTTCATAAAATCAGGGTGCGCGATCTCCACTTGAGAATTTTTGTTGAATAAATTTAAAAAGTTCAATTATATGGCTATAAAAAATTACAATTAACCAGTAGCTAATTGCCTATTACTTAGTTTATTAAAGCTTTTAGCTTTAATAAACTAAACTTTTAGTCTTTATGTTTTTAAATAATATTAAACAGCACCTTTATCAAAGTTTGGTAGTCACTTAAATTTTTTTATAGATATAAATTATTAATATTTTGCAATGAAACTGATTGTTCTAAATAAATTATACTAATGAAATTTTTATTTAGTTTATACTATGAAGGTGGCAAACAGGCATATGCCCCGCCTGATGGTAAGCGGCTACTTTAGCCTATGAACGCTTGTAATACCACAGGTATCACAAGCGCGTTGCCGACCTTGAACCCTCTACCCCAAGGAGCTCTGGAAACCCTACTCACCGCTGTAACAGGCTGCGATCTTCTGTAGGGTGGACTTATTCCACCAGTCGGGTTGCCCCAAGTAGAGAGAAATCTCCAAAGAAATTTCTCTTTGCCTTATCTCTCTTAACGTACGTTCGGAAAGTAGTATTTAATTTTATGAAAAATAAAATCTGTTTTGAAGTTGCCAATTATGAACAATTTTATGCAACCGCGTCCAACGCTTTTCAAAGGACCGTGTCAAATAAACTTCTTAGTGAATAGTAGATGTGGTGAAATTTGCATAAGGAGGCCGATCGGCCGTGTCTGGCCAGACGATCGTGTCCTACATCTAAATAACGTTTTATGTTTGCAAATATTGACTCTTTCCCTCACCCTTTTAGAGGGGTTTCATCCTTATTATCTTAAGACAGTTTAGTGGGTATCAAGTGGGTTAAAATGGATGTAACAGGGATCTTTTCAGTCCGTCATACTCGTTGTTGTAATGTATACAAGAATTTATTTAAATGTTGTATGAAAGCACTTTTTATAATAAAACTAGCAAACACGCGTTACTGTGGCTCAGTTAAAAAAAAATTATCCGATCGCTACCAAAATTTACAGGTTCACCAGCTGGGATAGTAAGAAGATTGTCTGAAAATTTCATCAAAATTGCTCCTGCCGTTTCGAAGACCATTGGCAACATACATACAGACATCCATTTTTATATTGGTGCATATTGGATACCAAAATCTCTTTAAATGATGTAGAACGAAAGCACTTTTTATAATAAAATATGTTTGTAACTTTATTTTATTTTTTGAAAATAATTATTGTATTTTTATCTTTTAGTTTAATTTTTCAATTTAATACTTGTACATTATATAGACTATGAATATGAGTAAAATAAAGTAAAAAAAGAACGCGGATTTTCATCAAGATAATATGACAAAATGAAGATCCGTTAAAATCCAACGCAGACGTCATGTAAAACGCGTCTCCTAAATAATTAAATATGTCGAGAGGTCCTAGCGTCAAGTTCATCCAAATGATCCCTACCTATAGTTACTTCTACTTTTCCTCGTTTGATATCCAGCAGAGAGCAACGTCTGTAGAAATTATGAATTATAATAGAGTTTAATAACAGAGATAGACAGAAAAGTCCCTATAATGTTATTAATTATTGGTAATATCTTTTAAATTATAATAGTATCAGCAAAGGCGTCTTCTGCCTATCGACCCTATATATTTAGAAATATTTTTAGGCATACATACTCCAATGGGCCAACTACATATACGGCGTAACCCATAACAAAATATTCAGTACCGTTGCAAAATGAGTAATAAGGAAAAATTTCTACGCCCTCGCTTCACAATGACCTATTAAGATAAAATCCCACTCACGTTGCGTTGCGCTCGGAGCGAAAAGCGTCAACGCAATTTTTTTTTAAGTTAGATTCACATATTATCTACTTCCTACATTTCTTCAATATGGTTATTGTTATGATTATGTATATTTTTGTAGCAAATATATACATTTGGTTGCATTTTTATTTTAATGCTAAATGTAGAACCTACAGAAGATCCCTACAGAAGATCGCAGCCAAATGACCTCCTGTTGTGTTCCTGCGGTGAGTAGGGTTTCCAGAGCTCCTTGGGGAAGGGTGGGTTCAAAGAGAGGTAGGACACAGAAAAATTTATTTGGAGATTTCTCTCTACTTGGGGCAGCCCGACTGGTGGAATACTTCCACCCTACAGAGGATCGCAGCCAAATGACCTAGTGTTGTGTTTATGCGGTGAGGAGGATTTCCAGAGCTCCTTGGGGTAGGAGGTTCAGGGTCGGCGATGCGCTTGTGATTCTTATGGTATTGCAGGCGTTCATTAGCTACGGTAGCCGCTTACCATCAGACGGGCCGTATGCCTGTTTGCCACCTTTGTAGTATATGGACGTATGCATGTTTGCCACCTTTGTAGTAGATAAAAAGTAAGAATGAATTCTCCTGATGTGCAAAAACTTTGATGAAAGACATTTAGCACACTCCCATATGTAATAAACAAGTAAACTGACCACTCTGAAGTACGTTTTTTTTAACAACAATATTATATCGTACGGTATGAAGCGGACTCAAATATCAAAAAGCTTGGCATACACTCCCACCTGTTGTTCGTACTATTGAATTAAATCATTGCATGTCAAAAAGCAGTAAAATTCAAACTGGCAAACGAATAATGATATCAAAATGTTTCAACAACCATTGTTGTTGTCAAGGGTGAGAAGATAAGTTAATAATATAATGATCTATTATTGCTCCCTATGTCTATTCGACTATTTCCATTTCTTGCCACGCATTATTTACAATTTTATTATTGCCGTCCCACAACACCTTTTTTGTTAATATCAAAGCAGAAATGGAAAAAATGGAAAGGTAAAAGGAGTTTGTATAGAAAACAATCGTGTTATTATGTTTATGGTGTAATGTCAAAATAAAATGTTTTCCGTACCTTGTAAGCGTCATTAATTCGAATTTTATTCACATTAGCGTTCGTGACTACATTTTTATTTAACATGGAGTGAAATCGTTTCGATAACGCATCTTAATAGTTCATTTCCATAAACAAAGTACCCGAGCACGTGAATGGTAAAATCTAAATTAATGTGTTTCAGTTAATCGTGGAGTTATAGAAAATTATGTTATCATTAGACAGCAATCGGGTGGTTAAATATCGTCTAACAACTTCCTATAGCTAAAATACATTAACAATTAAATATTAAAGGTAAACCAGTATATCCACTATTCATCTTTCGAGTAAAATTATTATAAACTGGTTTTAAACCTTATATATATAGTTTTAAAATGTACTTTTCAATAACTATGACATGTAAAAAAGTTATAATGAATATTCATTGACCGTCGATTTTACTCCAAAAAAATAACAAAAATACAATAAACGCTACCAATCATAAGTAATATAATTTGTCCTCGATCTACAAACTTTTCTTATTGCATAATGTTTTTTTTACTAAAGTAATTTAGAAACATGGATTGTGCTTGTTTTGCTCTGAGTCGAGATGTTACTACTACCACTAGTTATTTTAGGTACAATATTAACCGTAATAATGTTATATTGAAAAGTAAAATAACATTGTCAATAGTGTTACCAGAAATAATAATAATAAAAAAAACATTTTTTTACGATTTCAGTCCTGCTCGGTCTAAATCAACATAGCAGTTTATAATGAATTAACAATAGTACAAAAACGATACTGAATAAGGTTAACCCCGTAACGATTAATAAATTCGTGCAAAATTAAGCGTATTTATGTAACATTATTAAAATTTTGTGTAGGACTAAAGATGCGGTCTTGAGTCATTTCAGTTTGGCAATAATATCATGAAGTATAGTATGTCTCTCGCCGCATTGAGAACCTGTGAGTATAGGATTGGTACCGAAAAAATATGTAATAAAAATGTATATGTAAGTACGCTATCATTATTACATAAGATGGTAGATCGGAAAGAATGTATCAATATTAGATTTATTGGATGGAATAAATATTTCCGAAAAGCTTAGGTATTAGAAATAATAGATATTATTATATTTATATTACATAAACTGCAGCACGACTTGTTGGGTCCAAAGCGTAAACAAATAACATATAACAAATCTTGAAAGAATGTTAGAAAATATATACAATGTGAATCTGTATGTTAGTAAATGTCGTGAAGAAGCATATATGACTTTTACAGACGAAACAAAAAGAAACTAAGTGCGGAAAAGTAAAAAATACTACTAAGTAATAAATAATATAATAATACTAAGTAATACTAAATAATAATAAGTAATAAATTTCTCTGAGATAGAAAAAAGTGATTATTTATGCATTCTGCCTACCTCAGTAAGAACATAGCATAGAGGTACTTAGCTCTAAAAAACAAATATTGGTGATTCAAATTACGGGTATGAAAATCAAGTATGTTTATGTTTATTTTGTATATTAATACTTGTTGCATTGTATCAAAAAATATGACACCATTATTAGTGGCAATGAATTAATTTGTATATTTGTGAAACTCAAAAGCTCGTATATCCATAGAAATATCAACAAAAAAGTGCTAAAAAGAAATAGTTTATTTAAAAAGAAATCTTCACGAACGATTATCCTTACGCGGTGAAGTGGAAATTGAAATCTATGTCTTTAGTTTTCTGTTTATTCAATGTAAGGTAGATAGTTAGATACTACAGTTTATAGTAACATAACATTTATTCTGAACTAATTATTTCAATATGTATCCCTAGACTAATAAATAACAAGTCTATACTTAAACTTAGCGCGTTTGGAGACAAGGAATCGTGAGTCCTACTTTTAATTCTGATGATACCGCTATCAATGAAAAGTTCTCAGAACCAGCTTTAAAAGAAAGTGACATCATCGTCTTATGAACAATTCAACGAGTCATACAAAAAGCAATGAATTTTCATTAGCATGCAGAGAAACGCTCGCCAGTCGTCTTGCAGTCTCTAGTATCCTGGTTCATTCTAACGTTATGAGCTCATCCTTTTTCTATAGCAAAAACCATATCAAAAATACTCTTTACAAATTGTATCTATTTAATCTAATACTATTAGGTAAGAAATTCTTGTATAATATATGTAACAGGCTTCTCGGAAATTACTCTAATGATTTGGATGAAATTTTGAATTTACATATTTGTTTGCTCTCTAAGATTATTTAGATAGGATTATTATTTGCAAGGCAAAACAGGAAGGTCCGGTGGCTCATTCATACATTGCAATTTAAAAAAATCAACAATACTTTAATAATTGCATAATATAGAATTTCTTGTTTTTATATTTCACATATGATATAATTGTACAAAAATAAAATGATTTAATGGCTCCTATTGTATTTATGAGAATTAAATTAGACAGTTTTTTAAATCGAAACACGGAAATACATTTTTTATAATTAAAAAGAGTGGAATCTATAAGGTCGAGAGACTTTGAACATTGAACAATAAACGGTCCACGTATATTGGCTATGTGGACTGAATCACGAATGTACACTTTTCTGAATTCTGAAGAATAGAGAGCATGACTGGGCAATTACTATTGAAGTGCTAATAGTAAGTTCGTTGAAGTCAAACTAGGTACATAGCTGATAGCAGCGAACGTTTTGAAGAAGAATTCGTTATAAGTAGATACTTTATGATATTAATTATCGATATGTATTATTATAGTCTTACTATTGAGCCCAAAAGTCGCGTATTCAAGTTTCTCACAGGACGGACTTTGGTATAAGAAGCTTCCTTGCTTATGTGTTTGGGTTTTTAATAGGTACTTGTATATAATTATTTCAATTATTTAACTACCACTGTCTTTTAAAACAAGCATCGACTTTAAAAGGATAAACTATAATGTAATAAAAAGATTATGTAACTTGAAATATTTCGTTTAGCTTTGTAATGAAAGAAAACTATAATTTACAAAGACTTACTTTAAAATATAAATATCAAACTTTAATGTAAAACCTTTAACACTACCAAAACGGTTAAACCATTAAAGTTTCCAAAGTAATATTTTCAAAGCTTACGTAAACGAGGCCCTAAAGTACGCTTTGAGCGGAGTTACTTTTAATAAGTTTAAAAATGGAAGTATCGCATGGAATTTGCGAAAAAGTGTCAACTTTGCGATATATTCCGTTTGGGAAAAGGAGTATAATCGAAATCTCGAGAGAAATTTCTTCGTGAGTATTCCGGTCATGAAATAATCGTGGGCTTAGAAATCTGCTAGACACGGTTGTATTACATATTAAAAGTGGTATATTTTTTAACTAATAAACAATATAGTTATTTCTGTTTCATTATGTAACTTCTATTTCATACATTTATTTTGATGTGCGGATATAACTATTTCAGATGCTAATACGTGTATTCTTTGTCAGAAAAAAATGTGTTCACTTGTAATTGGCTAGCACATAAGAACTTCAACACATAACATCCAAGCATTGTTCTTATTGTTACGTTTGTATACTGTGCTATATTATGTTGGTGTACCGTTAGATACTTCTTCTATCTTATAATATGCTTAACCAACTCTGGTATCCTATCCTATTCAACCTATAATAGTCCACTGCTGGACATAGGCCTCCCCTAATGAGCGCCATAGCGCCATGTCTTCAGCTTGCCGCATTATTAATAAATAAAAACTAAATAATAATAATAATAATAAATACAACTATGGTATAATAATAATAAAAATTCAAAACTTACAGCTGGAAAGTATTAAGTAAAGATAATAATATACATAAAAATAGCCAAGTGTGTATTCGGCTACGCGCAGTATAGGGTTAGGTAGTTGCCCGTCACAATTTGCAGGCTTAGAAGGGGGTTTTAAGTAATTTTAAATGGAATTTATACGAAATGACTTCTCTAAGTATATTTTATAAGTTGGTCAACTATTACTCGTAACTTGTGTTCCTTTTAACTTCGTTATATACAATACTGGCGTAAATTTTTTCACATATTTAATAACAACCATTTAGCTGGCGGAGAGGAAACGCACTTGACTCTAAACTGACCCCAGAAAAATGGTTTTCACACACCCACAATATTTTGAATGGCCTATCCAACGACCCTTACACCATGGATAGACGGAAATAAAATTATTCCCAATTTAGGTGTAGGGGAGTAACACCAAAAAATTTTTTTTATGATTTTATTTTACCAATCTGCCTGCATGATTATTTTGTATACCCATACAAAATTATAGCTTTTTAGTACTAAGAATCTCTGAGCTTAGCCGCGGACAGACAGACGAACATTGCGAAACTATAAGGGTTGTTGACTTCGGAGTCCTAAAAAAAATGAATAAATCAAATTGGTGTAGTAATCGAAAAAAAAACACAAAAAATGTTATTAAGTTCACTACCAAGTACACTTTACTCTCATTAATTAGTTCATACTGTTTTTACATAAGATATAGTTATTGATAACCGAGTATAAACAGATTCTCTAACATTTCATAGCTCATAAAATCGAGAGCACACTAGGTGGCATTTCCGACGGTGTAGCACTAAGAGTGTATTGATGTTGTTGGTTGTAGCACTTACCACGTCTCCAGAAACCGTTATGCAGTTTGACTTACAAATATACAGTCGAGATGTTTCACTTACTGCCTTGTTTATTGTGTACTCAATTTTCACATCGCAGACGATTCTGTTAATATGGTGTCAAATCATTCTTTGAGCTATATAATAAACTAGCTGAGCCAGCGGTTTCACCCGCGTGTAATTTAAAAGAAATCGTTGATTGATGATTTATAATATTTCAGTATAGACAATTGTTTTATCGGGTGGCCAGGGTTTTGGGTCACATCTCACACAGCCCGTTCGCAACACTACATCTATAGTCATAGGCTCGAGCCAAGTGTTGACTTATTTTAATTTTATATTATCTCCCAAACTATTCGTCTAAATAACATGCTATAAAAGGCAAACTTTATCTACATAAAATTGTCTTGATGATGAAGTAACTTTCGTTTGTAGTGATTAATATGCAATGCCTAATAATAATGCTAATAAATCACTTTTCAATTATTAATTTAAAAAAAAAAAAACAATATTCCTTACTCTGGGTTATGTATAATGTTTCACTATCCACCTCCTGGCTCCATATTCAGCTTAGCTCCAAGATACCAAATTAAAGTTATATCATGCGAACTACATATACATACAAAGTTTCATTTCGATACGACAATCAGAAGTAAGTTAAAATTAACTTATAAGATTTTATTACATTGTTAGTTAGTTACAAGTGAAGCTAATATAAGCGTGTTAAAAATAAGCAATTGCTAATTTGGAACATTCGATTAATTTCCAAAAAAGGAACGATCTCCCAACATAATGAAAAAAATTATTTTAAAGTATATAACTACAGTATAAGTATAAGTAATATAACATTACAAAATGACAATATCAATAGAGAGTGACAGGTCTTATAATATTTATAAAAGATAATGTTATCGAAATTCCAAAGAGCCTTTTCATAAATTTCCTACGACACTTCGGAAGGCCGTCATTCTTCAAGATAGGGTAGTAATAAAATAGCCCTTGTACATATTATAGTGTTATAATAAAAGTAGGGACACATCGATTCTGGTTCCCATTAATACTTAATAATGTAATCATGGACTTTGTTTGGTTGACCATTAAGTATAGAGTTATAATATATTACGCTTTTAGAATGATTTGATTTTAATTAAATCCTTCATACGTTTCCTTTGTATGTAATACTACAGTAACTTACTGTATTCAGCCTCTGTAAGAATTGTATGGATTTATTCATAAAGTTTAAGTAGGTATTCACAAAGGTTTCAGGTTAAAGGTACATTCATCAAACTACCAAATTAGATGATCAGACAACTTCTATAGCAATATACCAGGTCTTTATTTTTCATGCTATTTGGCATATATGTATATATATTTATAATTAAAACAATATAACTACTTTGCAAAATGTTCAGTAATTTGCTTATGACGATGTTACATTAAATTATTAATTTCATCATTCGCGGCAGCTGTACTTGAGAGCCAGTCCTACACTAGGCTTAGCGTGTTACTATCTATCGTCCCTTAATATCAGGTGATATTGTGGCCAAATGCTAAACCCTATAAAAATTAAAAAAAAAGACTTTTATTCCTCCTCTTGATATCTACAACGCTAAGCTATTACTCCTCAACTTAAGTCATTGTGGTCGAGTAGCTTAGGACACACAGGTGTGATGGCGGGCAGGTTCGAACCCCGGCATGTTCCAACTAATTTTTCGGAATTCGTGTACATTGACTCATTCAAATTGGTAACACCATCGGATGATGCTAAAGAAAAACCTCGTGAGGAACTTAAATGCTTAAGAAATGTTCCTGTAGTACCACATATGCAGAACCGTTGATTTCTTAGTGTTTGAACCCACCAATACGTCGTTGGCCGGCGTGGTGATTAAAGCCCATACCTTCTCTTCCATTGGGACACTTACGGCATATAGTTTATTATCTGAAACTAGAACTATTTTCATACTTCCTCTGATATAGGTACTCAATACCTACATCAGGTACCTTATGTACCTTAAGTACACATAAATACCATAAAGATTAGCATCAATAATGATGAAGCCTTAACACTAAAAGGAAAATTGTAGCAACATTTATAAGAGGGTGCTTATAATTTACATTTTAAAGGACTCCGAAACAAAAAGTGGGGTCGTAAGTTGCATTTTAAAATACACAGGTTTTACGAGATTAACTCAAGCACCGCCCTCGAGGGTTTCCTTTGATATCATCAACATCTGAGATCAAACAGGAAAGCGAAAAGACTACAGGTTGCTTTGAAAATTAGCTACAAATTTTTAACGAGAAATATCTACTTATTCAATTGAATAGATAAGTTTGGAAGCTTCTTTAAATATATTATTTACATTCTCGTGAGCAAAGCGATAATCATCAAAGTTAATATAAAATGTCTGCCTTCGCTAAACTAGAAACCACCGATAAACTTTTGTAAAAGTAGAGATAAAGGTACTTTTTTTGAACTCATGATCAAAAAAAGTACATTTAAAATGTAAAATTTCATTTTACTTAATATACATTCAGTCAAAAAAGTATCTGGCATTTATGATTTGTTTATATTTCCAAATTATTCGTTTTTTGTTAGTTGGTACAACTGTTTTTCATTTTGGCGAGGAGTATGAATTGCATCTGTCATTTAGATTAAATACAGTGCTGTTTTAAGTTAGATCATATCTAGTGTGTAATGCGAATTTCATAATAAACCAAATATCGAACAAAGGATTTGTCTTAAATTTTGCATCACCAACGGAATTTCGTGTTCGGAGACAATGAAAATGTTACAGAAGGCTTTCGGTGAATCGACTTTATCAAAAACACATGCTCATGAGTGATACAAAGCGTTCAAAAGCGGTCGACACGCTGGAAGATTTGCCTCGCCCTGGCAGATATGCAGATATGGCTCCAGCCGACTTCTTTCTTTTTCTTAAACTCAAATTACCACTTCGTGGCACCCGTTTTCATTAGGTAGACGGCGACGACAAATAAACTGAATTCCGGAAAAAGCGTTTAAAAAATGTTTTAATAATAATAAAAAAAATATTTCAGTTTTTACAACCATATTAGTGTTAGTATTAGTGTTAGTATACGAATTCTTAATCTAGTGTTAGTGTTATTAGTAACTTAATTTTATTATTAATTATCAACTAAAAAATTAATTAATTTATAATAATAAAATAATAAAATTTTGATGATTGGATTATTCGTTGGCGTAAGTAGATCACTTTTGAGGGATACTTTGCAGGCGATAAAATAAATTTGGATGAATAACTAACATTTTGTGAATTATTAATCTTTTCCCGGTTATTTTTTTGACAGAGTAGTAAGCATAAAGCCTATTCCAGAGTTGATATTTAGCAATAAAATTCTCAATTGTTATTATCGTTTAACCATCTCCCCTAACGATAAGTGAGAACATAGCCGAAGATGGTAACATGCTAAAATTAAAGGCACTGGCTTGAAAGTGTCCCAGAGGAAACTCATCAATATGTGCTTAGCCAGAAATTTTAAATTTGATGGTAGCTAGCCAGACGGGCATTACAAAATGCCCTATCAACCTACCTATGGTTTCATCACAATTTTTTTCTTCGCAGAAATCAGAAATGCACATCGTAAGAATTTAACCCATGTCGATTGACGCGGTGTCTGAACACACTACACCACAAACTGCTTTAAAGGTTTCGTAGTAAAATTAGAAAGCCTATTATCAATAGTTCTCTTATTGCGTTAAAAAGTAACCTCAAACCTATCATCATGTAAATTCAAATAAACATTAAAATTAAATTAACAAACCTCTTAAATTTTATCTTCCTAAGATTCAAATCCCCTACTTTAATTAAGTACAAATCACAATAATGTTCATGGGTAAATAAACCCACAAGTCAGGACTGCGTTGTCATCGTATTTAAAAGTTTTGTTTAAACCATTGGCCACCGTCACGCCTACCACAATGACTTTATAGAAAGGGTACCAGTTAGACAATTTAAAATAAGTGTCTGTTAAGCATTAAAGGAATTTTAATTGAATAAACTCTAACAGAAAATTTCTAAATATTATTTAACATTATAATTTTTATTATCCTTTTAACAATAGAAATCTTTCATTGCTTTAATTAAATGTTAAAATATATTGTTATTATCTATGATTGAGGATGTCTGAGATGTATATATCGTTTATAAAACCCATCAGTTTTATTTATAAAACACATGAATAAATATTTTTATTCTCAATAAATATTCACAATTCTCAATTTACTGTTTATCTGCTTAATTAATTTACGTCAATAAACTTAACCGGTGATTTGACAATTATTTCGCTTCGGAATTAACATAAAACTAAGTGATACGCTCGACTCGAAAGACAAAATTAAGATTTCAAAAATCGGACAAGTAGCGAGTAGAACTCGTGCCCTGAGGGTTCCGAACTGATGACATTACCTTCCGTATATTATTGTAACGACTTTTACATAAATATTGTTTAAACTTTTACATAATAATTTTTAATATATCTCGGTGTATTCGTCTGTTTCTTAGTGCGCTTATAACTCAAGAACCACTTCGGTGAATATTTTTTATCTACACTAATATACCAAAGCTGAAGAGTTTTTTGTTTGTTTCTTTAACGCGCTAATCTCTGGAACTATCAGACTGGTTCGATAAAAAATATTGTTAATGATAGCTAGATTCATGAGGATTCATGAGTTATATGCTATATAACTTTACGCTGCGACTCTAAGGAGCGGAGTAGTAAATATGAACATCAAGCAAACGCGTGGGCTGCGGTGCAGTGAAGAGTTTGTCGATTAAATTTTACAGGGTGAAACCGTGGGGTACAGCTAGTTATTTTATAAATGTTTTTACTAAAAAAGTTTTAGGCTATGTTTTGAAACGTCATATAACAACACATTAAAAAACATAGATGCACAATAAAAAATAGGTGATAAAGAAATCTTGTACAATATACTAGACATCTGTGTAAACTCTGACTAACTTATAACTTATTTAAACCACGATAAGTAATTTAATGTTACAGAAGCTTTAAAAATATCTATTATATTAAAAATATTCGTGTAATAACAATAAATTATCGGCATGTGACGATGCACAGCATCTGTGAGAGGGCGTTGTATACTTCCGCTTGTTTTCCACCAATCACAGCGCTTTAAACTGATGACCTTGTGCTCTGCAGCGCCACCTACTGAGTTTAAGTCACAGGAGGCCGGTGGGGGCATTTAATCAGTCATAGCGTCGTTACTTCCCGAACGAGCAACACGTCTACAGACCTACGTGGTCCTGTATTCGCCGAAGTTTAAAAACCACTTTGGTTTTTTTGTGTGAATTTGAGTTATATTTTTTGTTGTTCGTTTAAAAAAGTTAAATAAAATAGTGCAAGTGACGAGTGTTTAGTACAAGCGATATGAATGTTAGTGCGCACGCAGCGTTTTAACACCGGTTTAGCACTGTCGCGCCCGATAGGCGACGCTTTGGGCTCGTCAAGTACATCTTAACTCGGTCATCGTTGTTCCTAAATTTTTCGGATAGCGAGGTAACTTGGAGAAGATGCGGTGAGTCTAGTTTCAATCAGTAGTTTACTTACACATGGAGAAGACGCGGTGAGTCTAGTTTCATTTACTAGTTTACTTACCCTCATTACGGGGCGAGGATATTTTATTACAAAAACAATGTGTAATAATTTATGCGCTTTAAAATCGGAGGGTCTCCAATACGCGTGCCATCTGGCACCGGGTTAAAAGCGGCTTACTGCAGTTACTATTGAGACCTTTCCTTTACAATCGCGTCTTTTAATTCATGAGTACATTAAAAGCCATTAGAATACCTCTGTTTGATCCTGAACGCTCAAAGCGTTTGGAATGATTGCATATCGGGTCCATCTTGGATATACATTCGGTATCCGATACTGAAAATAATACTCGGTTTCGTAGACCTGGAGTAAATTTTTTAATAATTTTTAACCTGTAATGTTTCTTCTGGTACGATGTTATCGCCAAAACAGTATTATTATGGTACGAGTATATTTGAGATTTCTCACCTTATTCGAAATTTCACGTAGTAGTCACAGACCTCTCATGGCGCAGTGTTGGTAAGCTTTACTATTGAGCCGAGAGGTCGCGGGTTCGATCCCCGCATATGACCTTTACATTTGAACATAATTATTAGTTGTCTGGGTGTTAAATACCATATAATATATATGTGTACATCCAAAGCTTTACTTAGTTTAGAATTAAAGTGGTCGTTTATAAATGTGGGGACACACGCCCATACTTTTAGTAATGAAATCATGCACTCATATGTGTACATCAGCCGTTATTACCATAGTACTAACCACAGTACAAACAACCATACTTACATACAAGTAACCATAGTACAACAGTACAAACAACCATACTTACATACAAGTAACCATAGTACAAGCGCTGTTTAGTTTGGAATTAAGTGGTCGTGTAAATATGGGGATTTAACCCATATTTATTTTATTTAGTACTGAAATCTTTCATCCATATTTGCATATGTGTATATTAGTTTTTAAACGTCGTACAAGTTATGCTTAACTGGAATGAAATGGTCGCGTGTGCATATGAAGAAAAACCCCATATTTATTTTATGTACGGAATTATGCACACGATATGTAACATACGGTCACAACACCTTTAAAACCGCAAGGAGCGTATCCTGATCGATTTGTGTGAAGATTTGCGTAAAATTTATGTACAGAATTATGAACGCGATATGTAACATACGGTCACAACACCTTTAAAACCGCAAGGAGCGTATCCTGATTGATTTGTGTGAGGATATGCGTAAAATCCGCGCAAGTTTTAATTTTATCTTCGACAAAGAGCCGCTATTGCTTTACTTTTACTTTACAGTATTGCTTTACTGCTCTAGATTCCGATCTGAAGTTCTTGTGTCGCGGCACCAGAATATTATACTAACATTTTTGTAAACTGACTAGATGTTCGGGGCTTACCCCACTTCATGTCACGGGTCGTCCCGGCATGGCAGTGCCATCGGGATCGGGCCACAATGAAATAAAATGTTTGTTCGAAGGGAAAATTGTATGAAGCTTTCACTCTTTTGTATGAAGCTTACACTCTTGATACTGGTGGAGTAGATAGTTGGATCCAGTGGTTTGAAACTGAAAAATGTATTCTCAAACAAAGTTTATAAGCCAGTATTTTCTTCTTGGCGAAGAGAAGGGAGGGCGAGCAGTATTGGTGACAGTGGCAGACCCTGCAGGCCTTCTCGTATGACGCGAATGCGCCTGCCATTCACCCCCTAAGCCCAAGCTTCTCGTCTCATTCTAAAACACAGTCTAATTAAAATGGGTCTTTATCAGCAGCTTCAACCCGAATTTTACGAGGACTGTACCCGAGCGTATCGGGAACAGTGGCAGAGCTGCAGGCCTCACATAAGCCCTTCTAATTTTCACGGGAATGTGTCTGCATTCGCCCTCAAGTTTGGGCCTTGTGAAACAGTCTGATCAATTACCATCAGCGGTTTCAAATTTTCACGAGGGCTGTCCCCGAGAGTATCCTGGACAGTGGCAGACGCTGTAGGCTCCATAGGCCTTTCTCGAGATTATTACGAGAATGCGTTTATTTACCCTCTATACTCAACCTTAAGTAACAGAGACAATTGAATTAAGCAGTGGCTTCAGTACAAGACTTACGAGGGCTGTCCCCGAGCGTATCCTGGACAGTGGCAGACGCTGTAGGCTCCGTAGGCCCTTCTCAAGATTATCTTGGGAATGTGTCTGCCATTCACCCTCCAAGTTCAACCAAGTGTCAGCTTAATGAAACATCATCCAATTAATAATCGTCAATAGCTTCAAATTTTACGACAGTCATTCCGAAAGCGTATTGGGGAAAGCGGCAGACTGCTCAGACTCTGATATGTCACAAAAGATAAGAATCCAAGAACGATGGTGTGAACGATGATGTCGATGACGGGCAGTAACTCTGAGCCCAGTCTGATGTTGACGACTGGCAGCAACTCGGAGCCCAGTCATTTTACGAGCATATTTTTGTCAAGAGCATTGGCTTTTTAAGACCCTGCTGAACACTCTAAAAACATGATGTTCTTGAGCTTACTGACTGACAGAAACTCGAAGCACAGTTTCTTTATGACATGTTTTTGACTAAAACATTGGCTCTTTAAGACCCTGCTGAACCAGGTCAAAGATATACAACACTAATCGGGCACTTTCAGATCCCTCAATTCCCTCGGAGGACAGAGTGGATCGTTTAGCTCAATTTTGTTTCATACATACTTTCAACACACCTTGTGTTACTAAGGTGACTGGCCCGTCGTTGGCTTTGTACTCCAAAGAACTTTGAGGTAGTGCTACTGTTCTGGACGATTTTCGTCTATCTGGTCACACTCGTTACTTCAAGCTCAGGTGTGGAGTACATGAGTTCAGGACGACTTTCATCTAACTGGTGATGTTTGTATATATTGGTATATATTGAGATGTACTGTCATTCACGTGAAGTCAGTATTGAATCCAGGTCAGCAGATAATTGGGCCTGAAAAGTCTACCGTTGACAGAGACAGATTTTCTAGGCAGTCAATGGAATAATCCGTATTATATATTCGCAAAGAAGGCGGACATTGTCACTAATCCCAAGCATCTTGACATGATCTCTTTGATATCTACTATCTCATCACGGATTGATTCTCACGAGGAAAGCAAGCAGCTGAGTAGCCAGCGCCGAGGACAAAATTTCTTTATTTGGATTCTCGGAAAACATTCGTTCGCTTCCATACAAATAGTTATGAAGAAATTACGTTAGAAGGATAGTCGACGTCACACAGCCTATCCAGGATGTCGGCTTATTACTCGGAGTGAAGGCATTACAAACCGATCAAACCCGCAAATAACGTTTAAACTTAAGTTATAGAATATTAAAAACATACAAAGCCTCATGGAATTGATGGGTTAGGTCAAGCTGTGGAATCGAATTTTAGATTCTTAACATTATAATTCCTAGAAGATACATTATCTTACCAATCTATTTTATTGCTTAAAACATTATATACTCGCGGGAGAGTCGTAATGGCAAAAGCTTTAATTCAAATTTTTTGCTTAACATTATGTACTCGCGGGAGAGTCGTAATAGCAAAAGCTTTAATTCAAATTTTTTTTAGTTAATCAAGTGTAAAAGCAATTTCCCTTCGTAATTTAGAGCAGAGAAATTGTCAATTTGGTGTCCAAGTGCCATGGTTGTCTGAGGTTGTTTTAGGATAATCCACCGCGAAGGACATAAGGCGTCATGTAGGCTTGCATTCTGCTCTTGGCGTCAGGCCGACGACTACACTGCCTAGTTTTATTGGCGGCGTTCTAAAACCTCTACAACGATGCTTGTCATTTTGATTCCCATCTCTATGTAAAGCTGACGCAGGCTTAGACAGAGGCTATGGAGTTTCAATATCTTAGAATAAATAATATTCATATTCTCCGGAATCCTGCCAGTGGAAACTGGTATCATGGCCACACAAACTTGGCCAAGTGTAATACTTAGTCTTTTATTACTATGAAAGCTAAGACACAAGCAAGACACAAGCTGCTTAGTGAACTCTTGTTGGTATCTGGATAAAAACTGGGTTGAGATTGTGTTAACGGAGTACTTTGGAATCGGTTGTCTTTTTTTTAAAATGGTATCGGGATTTCATATTCTTAGCCATAGTTGCTGGTGTAACAAAAATACAACTCTTAAGAAAAATTCAATAATTTAAAAAGTACTTGGTTATTTTTATCTCGTATAACTTATTATTACGATGATAAATTTAAGTATTGGATTTATTACCAATAATATTTACTATAATATAATTATTTTACTAGTGTCATCGTGTGACTAGTTTAAATTATTTCTGTGTGATTACAGCTTAATAATACTAATTACATCCACTTCACATAGCGTCGTTATCGCGTCACCAGGAGTTATAAACACGTCTCTCACAGATGCTGTGCATCGTCACATGCCGATAATAGTGCAAGTTTTACATAAAAATAAAACTTGTATTATTGAGCATTGACGATGCACAGCATCCATTTTAAAGCTCCTGATGAGAGACTGCTATGACTGATTAAATGCCCCCACCGGCCTCCTGTGACTTAAACTCAGTAGGTGGCGCTGCAGAGCACAAGGTCATCAGTTTAAAGCGCTGTGATTGGTGGAAAACAAGCGGAAGTATACAACGCCCTCTCACAGATGCTGTGCATCGTCAATGCTCAATAATACAAGTTTTATTTTTATGTAAAACTTGCACTATTAATTGTATACTCAAAAAGGCAAGCCGAGTCATTGTTTTGTATGCATAACATGTAGGAGGGCATTCAAAATTGTATGTAGCTTTGAAGTACCCTGTAAGGTTTGATAATCGGTCACTGCGTGCGACTGTTATTATGAAGGGCTGTATCTCTTTATTACGTTAACCTAGAATCTTGTTTATTTTTACAGCAATGTGAGATCATATGTCTTGATTTTTCATTTCAACTTTATACCTGAAACCATTATCGAGAGAGAAAATTACACTGGATTAAAAATTTATTAATTTTTCCCTTAACTTTTGTTAAAAGACCAAATTTCAAGACTGTAGATCTGCGGGAAGTAACCTATAGGTTTTGATAATCAGCTCGTGAGCATTATTTTAAATATGAAGTGCTGTATCTCTTTCATTCGTTAACATATAATTTTGTTTTTACAGCAGCATGTGACCATAAGCCTTAATATATAATATTAATTTAAACTTTCTACCTACAGTCGATTTCGAGAAAAAGTGTCTTGACCCACGTACAGACAACAAGCAGCCAGACAGACGGACAACAAAGGAATCCTATAAGGGTTCAGTTTTTTTTTATTCTGAGGCTCGGAAACCTATAAAATATTCGTTTGTAGTAGCTAAAAAAATCAATATGTTAATGTCACTTAAAATTTACCGAATGACTTTCCCGTAGTAACTAACTCGACCGCAACGCCACCTATCGCATTCAGAGGTAGCATAAAAGACCTATTCCATTGAAAAACATTTAGACCTAGCAATTTTCATGGTGATCAGTCGGTTTTTGAGTTAGCCAATCTCGTATATACCAATATTAACCAATATCCAATTTATACATATTATAATAATATAATATATATTAATATAGCTTCAGCACTTTGTTAGCAAGATATCAAGTTCAAAAGAATTATCTAAAAACAACGCAATTTACGTATATATTACGCATATCGTGAAGGCAGGTGTCATTCAGTATAAAGAACATTGTTGTGATTTGTTAATAGCATTTTTTTGTCGATTTAGTGACCGTAAAATAGATGCGGATGATCATTAATTATCAACGGACAGCACTTTGTTTTAGCTCGGTCAAGGTACACAAAATTTATGTATAAGCGAAAACATTAAGGGAAGCGACCACGCTTAGGGTTTTTTTAAATACATTTACGTAGAGAATTGTTACTGAAAACTGAACACGTACTTAAGAGCAGTGCTTACTTCGTGATCTATTCGTAGTCACTTGCTAAATTGTTGCGGTGAGTTAACAAATATACTAATCATAGAAAAACTTTACATGAGAATATTCAATTTACAAACGGCTCAATACTAAGTACAATACAGATTTTTATATGATAAACTAGCTGTGCCCGCGGCTTCGCTCGCGTGAATTACAAAATTTAAAATAAAAGTAAGTAGCCTAAGTTATTCCTTATCGACCATTTTTAATAACATATCTGAATTTATGGATAGATCGCTATGCCCGAGTAGTACAAATAGTATATCTATCCATAATTTGCGTTTCAAGAATAAGAGTTAGTTTCGTTTGTAACTTATATTGAAACGCAGGTAAGTTCGATTTGTATGAGCGTTCCTATCTCTAGCAGGCTACCTATCCGTCTTCCCGATGACAGATAGAAACCTTTGATAGGAAATACTATCCATCGATAGGTTATTGAAACAAAAGTAACTTAAGCAACAGATATGTAGATAGTTTATTGAAAATTGCCGAATAACATCAGCTATCTGCTGGTGAATGTCCCGTCAACATCGATCGAACCGTTTCGAAGATTAGCCGGAACAAACAAAAAAACAGACAAAAATTTTAAAGATGGTTTTTTGTTATAAGTAAAGTCTATACGTTTATATGTATTTAGTAATAAAGCTGTTATTTTGACATTACAAACAGACACTTCTATTTTATTATTTGTATAGATGATGGAAAACGTAAAGCTAATAGAATCATTTTTTTAAATAATTTATCTACATAGATAATCAATTCCAATTTTTCACCGAAAAAAGAAGAACATAAAGAAGAATATAACAGAAAAAGAAAGGAAATCGTTGACAGATTAGAAAACAAAATATAAAATTGTTAACAAGAACTAATAACAAAATATTTTTACTTAAACTAAATTTCAGATACTTAATAAGCCTGGGCGACAAACAAACCTGTGATGCCATTAACAATGGAGTTGAATTGCTTGCTTACTCCAACTAGGTTCTAAAGGTTTTTAGGTAAACCTAACGGGATTTATAGAAAAGCATTGGAAAGTTTACTATATTATTGGTAATAATACTCAAGCAGGTAAGTCAGATCAGCTAATTTGCGACGTTCATAGAGTAGTAAGAAGTGGATATATATACATTGTTTTACATATATGTAGTTAAATTGCGTATATATTCATGTATGGTAGGTATCCAAAGTTTTCCTCCAAGTCATCTCCTTGCCGTTTATATATCAAATGGAAAAAAAAAGTGTATGTCCATACTCCTTGTCTGTACTAATAATTGTTTCGGTCATAATTCTTACCGTAAGAGAAAATAAGAGTAAATCAGGATACAAGTAAAAACTGAATAAATAGACTTAAGTATGCACATACTCCAAACCATATGTATGGTTTAATCCTTCCTCTAATAATAAACTACTTAAATTCATAAGCAATCTGTCCAAACAAAAATATTTAAATGACATATGAACTGGTATCGTATGTCAGATTTGTATGACAGGTGCATTTTCTTGTTTTTGTCCTGTTTACATATTATATGTTCAATGGATATAAGCTGTCATCTGTTTTGCCTGACACACTTTACGAAGGAGCACCTGACTCCGCGAGGTTACTTACTTTTAGTGCAAAACTTGTACGCGAGATAATAAGTTATCCAACAAAGAGCGACGAATAATATTTGGAAAAATACTTTAATTACGGCAGAATTACGAGACCATACATATCTAGATGTAAATCGTACATTAAATATTTAATACAATAATTTAAAGGCTACCTAAACATATTAATGTTTACTTTAAAAATAGAGACATATACCTACTGAAAAAATATTTCATTTAGAAAATTAAATGAATAATAGCAACGTAGCAACGTGAGGTGTTATGAAAACTTGAAATAAAATAAAATACTAGGTGCATTTCAATTTAAAGAAAAAAATGAGCTTTCTTTCAAAATTCAAACTGCTTCAACACTCAGTGTTAATTTTAAACTCAACCATCATATTTGCCCAACTTTCCCACACTTATGATTGACATGAGAATCGTAACCGTCACGAGTTATCATTCTATGAATTATATATTTTTCTCTACTTTCACCTTACATTCGGTACCTTTCAATATTTATACCTGAAATACAATTTAATATTATGCAACGGAATTACATTGCGCATTTATGTCAAACTTTTTTCGACAGTCACACGCCTGCACGTGTGCGAAATATCATAGAAAAATATAACAATTAGGTAACAATATTGCGGCGAGACGAACCTATTGTTCGAAATTCTGGTGACCTAATGGCATGTTTTGCACGAGGTATCAAATAACCGTGACAGATGTAACACACAGAGTGAAGCCGGATAAGTGGGTAAGTATAAAATGCAAACTAAGGTAGACGTGACTTCGCCAGACTTTCTACAATAATATCTTTCTTGGTGCACTTAAGTTATCATTCGTGGGAACATGAATAACAGTTATAACCATATTCAATGTAATTCGTGAAACAATGGGAAACTTTTATACGGTGTCACCAGACTTTAGTGTTTATTTACATAGTTCAATTAAATAAATAAAAATAAATAATCTTGAAACTCTCGATTAACCTTAATTTTGTGATGAGCTTATATACCATTGATTTCATTTTGTCTACCTATTAAATTAATTCAATAATTAAATTTTTATTTAACAACACACCTGAATTCATACTTTCATGGTGTACCCAAATTTAATCTGTGGCAGACATATGTACAAACTAACATTTAAAAAAGGACGACGTACTTACAAAAAAAAAACTTATCGAAAATATTAATAAACAAACAAAAAAATTAAAAATCCAGAATGTGTGTCATATAATAAATAAAAGTTTTATTTCCTCGAGTTACGTGGACCTTACATCATTAACTTACAAATTTTAAATGAACAAATTTAACTTCAATTATTTTCAAGTGAGCAGGGTCGAACCGTATCCTTTTCACATTCACCCTTCCCCTCATTACAATCCACAATCCTACATCTAGATAAGAGTCATCCATCTTTATTTTTCTCCCTCCTACAGTTAGCTATTCGAATTCAAAGTTCATTCTCATTTGAATTGAATTCGTAGTAAACTAATTCATTTTTTCCTATACAATGCAAGCGATTGCTGATGAATTCAATGATAAAATGCTAAGCTGTTATTTGTGATTGCGTAATGCAACTCAAACATCCTTTTTATGTGCACATAATTATATAAGTTTAGTAACTGTGCCCCACGGTTTCACTCGTGTTAAATTTATTTGATAAACTGTCTACCCTAACGCACGCGTGTAGTCTATCCTTATTCTCACTTCCCGTATATGCCATATTGCTTGACGTTCATGGTTACTGCTCCGCTTCCTAGGGTCGTAGCGTGAAGTTGCACAGATAGAGGCTCAATAAAGAAGCTATAAAAAGTTAAAAAATATTAAGTATGTAAAACAATCTCCTAAGCTTTACTACTTACTTGAGTATACTAGTGCTTTTCCCGCGGCTTCGCTCGCGTCATAAGTGAGCTATGCCCCATCTGTTTACTTTCTAACTGAATTGCTAAATACCAATAGTCGTAGATCTATCAAAATATTTTAAAGATAAATTTTCATATAAACTTTCATCTCATTTTCACCACCTTAGGGATTGAATTTCCAAAAATCCTTTCTTAGTGTTCACTTATAAGTGTAAAAGGAATCTATATGCAAATTTTCACGTTCCTAGCCCCAGCGGTTTCATCTGCGCGTTGATCGATCAGTTAGCCAGTCAGTTTCTTACTTTATATATATAGACTAGAACTAACTATATACATCTTTAAAATTTAAATACAACTTTATAAATTATTACAGTAATATACACATGACATAGTTTAAAATAGAAAACAATTCACATAACCTTGCGTTAGCCATAACATTCACATGGTCAAACGTGACCCAAGCGCAGTAATCCATAGCTCCATCTCACGACATTTTAACAATATCAAGAACAATGAAAGCACTCGTTGCTTTAAGAGTTTACTGGCATTAAATTCATTTTATTACCTCTGCTTAAGCTACAAAACTCAAATTTTTATTATCTAATTAGAAAGATACTTTCTGTGGGTTAAACTGCTTAAAAGTCTTAAAAGACCAAGGTTTATTAATGTGTTGTTGGAATAGTCCAATGTGAGTGTGCGAAAATTGGAACCACAATTTAATATTTTCCTATAGTATCCTATTTAATATTCTCCTATATAGATGAAGATAGTAATACTAAGAAAAAAGCTACTCTGTTAAGCTATATGCGAGACGCGGTTTAACATATGTTTAATTTTTAAAATTTCTAATTACTCATAGATTACATTTTGCTTGTTATGCAGCGGTTAAATATATATATACACAATATATATCATTTGAGATTTTGTGTGCATTCTAAGACTATATTCTCTGGTGTATATGTGTTCTTATATCTGAATGTGAGTGCGAGTCTATGGGTGTAAGTGCGTATGTGTTGTCTTATGAGCGAATGCATGTAAATATTGTATGTGTGAATGAATATGTATTACGTTATTAAGTAGAGCAAAGCGAAATATCTTTGGAGATTTCTCTCTACTTGGGGCAGACAGACTGATGGAATAAATCTACCCTACAGATCGCAGCTAAATAGCCAATTTTGCGGCGGTGAGTAGGGTTTCCAGAGCTCTTTGGGTTAAGGGGGCTCAAGGTCGGCAACGCGCTAGCGATACCTATGGTATTACAAGCGTCCTTAGGCTACAGTTACCGCTTATCATCAGACGGGCCGTATGGTTGTTTACCACCTTAGGCAGTATAAAAAAGTAATATTTTTAGTTCAGGCATTCACAGTTCGGCCGTTTTCGGTTATGCTTTGTTCTCGTCGAGCGGCTAACCCGTCCTCTGCCTCCGATACTCCGCACCTTGCCACACAGCCCTCTTGCAATACTCCTTCGTTCTCGGTTAGCGTAGTTTACAACCTACATTTTTTATGGTAATTACTCATCTCGTAAGTTTCGTAGAATGATAATAGCATATAACGTTACTCAATAAATAAGTTTATATAGAATGGAAAAGTACTTTTAAAATCTGATTGGTAGTTCCGGATTTCAGCGCGTTCAAACAAAGAGACCAATAATAACTTGGGCTCTATAATATTAGTATAATTTATCATTTGTTTTAACATTATCATAGGTATTTGTCCCCAATATAATAATGGAGCTCTTGTTTTATATTACAAAACGTCTCCCCAATAGTAATTTCATTTTTATGAAATGGCACATTTCGAAGAGGGCTCGTCACCGATCTATTTTGCGAGTGTTGTGTATGAAATGCAATGACATATCGGCTGAAATTTTGTATGTACCTTAAAAATCATATTTTAAACCTTATCATCTATAAGATTAGAGCTATAATTTTTTACATTCATATCTAAGATACGTTTGTGTTTGTTAGTTGCATCGTCAGCTTTCACCCTAGTGTTGCACCCTAATCGTATTGCTCCACGCATGGTGCGTCTTGACGATCCCTTGTTCTGTACATCAGAGGTCGTATTGCGAAAAATAAATACACACCAAAATCAAGAGGCGATTATTTAATTGAAAATATTTCCTGCCTTTGAAGATTTAATTTGATGTCGTTATAATTATTTACCCTATAGTAGGTAGGTGGATAATAAAATAAAATAAGCTATCTTGTGATTAAAATCAAGTAAACTGTTGAGTATTTAAACCGATTGTAACATCGACTAACATATTGAAAGAAAGAAGTAACTCAATATACTATTATTTAAGTTCTTATAATGTTTAAAATTATAAGATATTTATTTAAAATTTACAAATTTAAATAGAATAAAATATACATTTTTTGCATAAATCATATTTAGTCCAATGTATTTGAAAATATATAATAATATAAATATTTTAAAAGTGAAAACTCCAATTAGTAAAAACTCTAATTGTTTATATTCTTAGTAGGTATCATCTTCCAATTAGAATAGTAGATAATAAAATTCTAAAGTAATTCACTCATTTCTATTTCTTAATATCAATATAGGCTACATGACCCTTTTATATACCATCGTTCAATCATAAATCCAAGTTCACGTCACCTTCGACTAATTCTTTACTAGTTACATATAATATGTATCAAATTTTACAAACTTAGTTTTGTGTTTTAAAATACTCATAACCCTGTTACTTAAGGTTTGATTTTGCATAAACGTTTATGTGAATGGTATTTTGGTATTGTTGATAATCCCGAATCCGTCCGAAGCACGCGTGGCCCGGACTTGACAGCGTACGTTGCGCTTTCGTCATGCTTGGCTGGAACGAATTGTCTAGGCGAGGGGGTTAGAGATCTGCGTTTGCTGGATCGCTATAGTAATATCAGCAAGGAAAGTGTAATATCGGCATTATAAGTAAAAATAAAAATGTTGTAAGTAAACTAATTTACACTTAAGGATAGCATATAAGTTTACTAATAAGAAAAAGCAAAAAAACAAATAAAAAGAAATTACTAATAATAACAATAATAAATTTATATCGAAAAATAATCTTACAAAGAAACGAACTTATGAGTACAGCAAAAAACAAAACTAAATCAGCTCTTTAGTTTGTAAATCGTATTAAGCTGCGTGTAGGTACCTACACAGTATTGTATATGTTTCAAGCAAATAAGCTATAAAGTCTTTAACAGTCATATGTAAATAGATGCAGACCCAGAGTTTGCAGAAAGTACATTATTAAATAAACCAAGAGTGTAATAAATATGTTAATTATTACGAAAACTTGAATATACTATTTAGGAATCTCAATCATATTACATAAGAATATAAATAGAAACAGATCATAAATTTAATCAACGTATTAATATTTTTTATTTTAATTGTGCCTAACGGTAGGCAAAATATAATCCAATCAAAAACAATGGCGACCACCGAGAGATCTACAATGTGTCACCATTCGCCACTGTCATGCCTGCATGCTGCTGACACGCATAAGCGAATCATTATGACAGACTTTTCACCATTTGTGTGGTGGTTGAGACTCGGTCGAGCTGTCAGCGCCAATACCCCGCTATCGCCTCTTTCTCGTTCGTCACTCAGCAGGGTTCACCACGTACAGACGAGGTTGACTTGGGTCTCCTCAAATCTTAAGATGTTAATTGACCCTGCTGTTATTATTGCTTATAAGCTATTATTTAAATACTTATTAGATTATTACTGCTTAAATAGTCTCATAAGGGAACATAAAAAATATTTCATACCAAAAAAAAATACCAGCACACAGTACAAACTCTCATAAAAATAACCAAAGTTCATTTACTTGCATACTGAGAATGATGGAAAAGTTTGCGGTATCTAAAACAGTTTTAATTATGACATTGTTAATTATTATTTGGCAAGGCTGTATGAAATTGTGAAACATCGGTTTCCCACGCTGAGAAGTTGCTGAAAACTCGGGTATTGAGTCCACAGTCTCATTTGAATTTATGTTGCTATTTACCCATCCAAACATAATTAATATATTATTTCACAGATATGAGAAACTGACTGGCTGACTGATTCAGTGTCTGACTGATCGATCAACGCACTACCAAAACTACTAGGGCTAAGACCGTCAAAATTTGCATGCAGGTTCCATTTACACTGCAGATGAGCTCTAAGGAAGGATTTTTGGAAATTCAACCACTAAGGTGGTGAAAAAGGGGATGAAAATTAGTATGAAAATCCTTCTATAAAATATTTTTCTGCCCATGCGAAGCCGGGGCGGGCCGCTAGTTTCATAATATAGTCTGATTTAGATATTCATACAAATTAAATATTATAATATATAATATGTTTATCAAATTAAATGAACTACGTATGAAGTATATTAGTATATAATAATTTAATGGATATAAAAAGATAAGTTATATTAATTTCGGATATATGGCTATATTATTTTAGAAATATAAAGGTGTTTCGGAAATACATTTTAATAATTGAAATTCAACGACATTCGGTTTACTTTTTAAATATCATTATTTGTTTTCTATAATACATTTTTTAATCAAAATTACAACAATTTCTCTTTCATGCGGGAATATGTATTTCATGATATAGTATGTAGTTTAAACAGTTTTATAGATAAGCGCTCGTTCGTTCCGATACTATGACAAATACACCCGAAAGCCAAACAAAGACCCCTTTTATTTTAACCCCAGAAATCAGTATCATTAACTCTGTTAAGTTTTTGAAGCAATAGAATCATTGTTTTGTTCTGATAGTTTACTATGTAACATACAATTTACTATTTATTTGTTTGCTTCTTTCAAAGTGATAAAAAGATTTTTAAATTTTACGTTTTCAGGAGGAATAAAAGCTCGCTTAAAGGAAATAATGTTTAAATTCGAAAGTGGAGAAGGATTCTTGAGTAATAACTCCGTAATTAACTGCCAGGTAACCTAAATACCTACCTACGTGGCCCTAAAATTAAACATAGCTGTTCCACCAAATTACAAAATAATAAATATATTAATAAGAGACGGTGTCCCAATACCTAAAAAGAATTTTACATGTGCACTGAAAAGTTAATGAAATAAGAAACACGATTAATTTCTAAATATGGTTTCATTGCAAAACGTGCAACAATATTTATAAATATTGGTAAGGTATATATAATGTATCTACATATAACTACTACAAATAAATATGGAATTATAGTTCCAAACATCGCTACGAAACCACGCAAAAGTTTTCTTCCTGAATTCCTACAGATTGAGCTTAGTTTCTCAATGGTCTTATAACCTAATTTTCTTGTGTAAAAAGTTACTAATATCTGTTCCAAAAATAATAACAAAAGATCAGGAAGATGACAACTGCGAATATTTATTAACAAGATATAATTATTAATTTACTAATAAATTTTCATAATTGATTTTATAAATATAATTAATTGGCATGTCAAACTCAGATTAAAATTTGTAAGCTAATAGGTCAATATATTAGAAAAACATCAGCTCAAAGAGTCTAATTCAATTCTTGTCAAAGAGGAGGCAATAAAAACCAACTTAAGCTCATTTTAATTTAATATATCACCGAAATTATTATTTGTGAGGCTTAGAAAAATATCCCATCTCTGTTTTCCCTTATTCCGCTCAATACTCCATAAATACTGATCAGTGTCCGTTATTTAAGAGGAGTACCTTTATTTTTCAATGTTCAATTTGGAAGTTTCCTATTTTATCAATAGGTGCCCAAGATTTATTACTATTTCTGCTTTTCGTCTGAGAAAATACTTATTAGTTTCAGTAATTCATTAAAATATGCTATCAGAAGACATAGTATAAATTAGTATACCTTTAGAAACGTTATAATCAGTACGTGTTAGGAGTTCAAAAAGGTTGCGTATCAAACCGAATTACCTAAAATTCAAACTTAATTTTGGCTTTGCTGTCTTGGTTTGTTGTTATCAATTTGATAAGCATAGATACTAAGTTTTATTGACATCAACATGTTCCCAACCTACAACTATGTCGTTATTATATAATCTGTACTAGAATTATTTATAACATTACGCTATTCATACCTCTTGAACATTCTCTTCTTACCTGTTATAGGAAAGGCAATATTTTAAATAAGCTGTGACTTCAAAATTGAATAAGAAAACATTTGACATTTCTACGTGTTATCATTGATTCAGATCTATTTTATTTTATTTCTGTATTGCCCTTATCGATTTTTACAACGTTACCGAGTGGTAAAAAGTTGTTAATATGAAATTTATAAAAAGTTAAATGAACGCGGAATGTTAACAACCTCAGAATGTTGATAGCATTGCCTCGATTCTGCCAGAAATTGGGTATATTCACTCTAGTTGAGTCGATGACTTTTTACACTTCCATACGTCAGCATTTTCAGTTCAGGATGTAAGTCTTAGAATCATTCTGAACGTATTATTAGATTGTAAGCTCTTTCCTTCACTGAGCGATGATAATATAAAAATAAGTACCAAAATTAGACTAACCCATTACTAATAAAATAACATGTAATATTAATAAAGCCAGAAATAAATCATAGTAATATTATCAATACCTAAATATTGATAATATTACTAAATATTACAAAAACGCATCAAGTTGTAAAAAGATGCAGATAATAAGACTTTGATTACATTGTATTTTGTACTAGTGGTGCGCCCGCGGCTTCCCACCCGTTTATTACGCAGTAGTTATTTTCGTTCCGTAATTTTACTTTTAAACATTATTATTGACAATTAATATAGTGTATCAATTGAGAAATGACATATACAAAATTTTATCAAAAATTGTTGTTCTTTTTTACAATGCCTAAATTTGTTATTGACGATTCTTATAGTCTGTCAATTGTGGAATGACGTATGCTTCCCGTCTACAAAACTTGATAAGAATCGACTAAGAATTGATGAAAATATATAGGTATATATAAATATTTTTTTTACGATTTAGTCTATAAATTATGGAATGACGTATACTTCCTATGTTCCAATATTATTATTTTTTTACAATTTCTAAAAGTATTATTAAAAATTCCTGTAGTCTATCAATTGAGCAACGGCATAAGCTTCCCGAGTAGAATATTTTATAGGAATTAACAAAAAAAACGGACTTCAGTATATTATTATTACAATGGCAACGGTTCCATGGCAACAGTTACCATAAAGATAAAATTCTATATATATATATATATTGAAAAAAAGTAGTAAAATAAAACAAGTTTTCTTAGACTACCTATAGATCACAAATACCATCCCTTAATTTAATTTAGGTGAACAATTTTAAAAAAGCTGGATTTTATCATTGAAGATTATGTGTGGTTAATAATTATCATCAAATCTATAAATAAAAAAAAACCGTACAAAGTTTCCATTCTTATTTTACCTTAATTACTTAGTTTAATTGAGAAATTTTCATAAATTGAAGAGTATGCGTGCTAAATTTCAGGTCAATAGACATATTATGTGTGTATAATAAAATAGTTATAGATAAATTATTTTTACCTAACAAACTTCCAGTCCCTATCCGTTCTTAGTGAGCATCTACATCGCGAAAGGAGTAGCTATACTAAATTACAAGTCAATCGGACGTCGTATACGTAAACGATCGATTTTCGAAGGCGTTATCAAGTTTAAATTACAATAAGATACGCGTCAAAAATACGTGTTGTTTGGACCCCTGCTGTCAAACGGAATCGCAAGAAAATGTAATCATGATATTTAGAAAATAATATTGGACGCACGACGGGGGGCGCCACTGTCACTCGATCCTGCACTACTGTTTACGCCGTCAGGTCAGATAAAGCCGTTCACACGAGCAAACTATCAGATTTCATACTCGAAAGACTTTAACTTTGTGTGTTGATCTGACTCGGATGACAGATTGACCGTGTGACACTTGTTAGCAGTGTTTACCATCTATTGTTGCATTGTCATTTGTTTTGTTCCTATTTTTTTCTTCTTTAAATTCATTTTACTATGGGAATTACAGAGTTTCTTCATATATGTACCTAAAATAAATAAAAAATTGCCGATAGAAGTGAAAACTTATAACTTTATTTTCAAACGCCAATATAAATATAATTTATTTTTCAACTTAAAAATATTATTATATTTATTTAGTACTCGCTATTGTACTTCACAGTGATTCTACAATTAAACAATTCAGATAATAATCAAACTCAAACAATATTTGAATAATATACAGTACATACACAATAAACTATTTACTAAATCCTGATATTCACGCGAACGAAGTCGCGGGTGCAGCTAATAATATATAAATCTATTTTGATTTTAAGATTCGATGAAAAACTCTACACAGTTAGCTCAGAAATTTTTCCCTCTTATCATATAAAAATAATAAATAAGAGTCGCATTTATCTTTTTGTTTTGAATCGCAAAAGCACAGTTTTAATGATAAATGTTATCACAAAAACACTCTTACGGGCATCCGTTATCCGCAATTTGTGATAATAATTGTATAAAGAAAAAGCTTTACCCCACAGAGTTGATTCAGAAACTCATTTGTGGTCTTACTATGTTTTTGATCTCCATTCGTTTCTCGACGTCCGTTTTACGGTGACAATACTTTTTGGTAAGTTGCTTTTGTCATCTATGAATATTCATTAACCTACGTATATTTATATTTTACTTGTACTTTTAAATATATATCCATGCCGAAATAGGTAACTAAAATAAATTGCTATCTCTATTTCACTTGCAATGGTTAAGTTATTTCGCGTAAGTACTTTACATGGACTTTTTAAATAAAACAATAATTTGTGTATTAAATACATATGTTCTTATGTCACTCACGCATAATATTTATTACCTATATTATGTATAATTGAAATAGTGTATTTAGATAATAATATATATTTATTTACAAATTCGTCAGTAATTTAATTATTTAAGTTGTCCAAGAGCTATATTTTCTTTAATATATTTTTATTGTATTTAAAGGGCCACGCGCAGTGTAGGGTTCCGTAGTTGCCTGTCACAATATGCAGTACGAAATTACTTCTCCAAGTACATTTTATAAGTTGATTGACTTGTTAACTTGTAAAGCCTATTTACCTCTGATAGTTTTCCTTTTAAATTTATTATATATGCTACTACCATTTTTTTTTTCAAATACATATACAAAAACAACCATTTAGTTTGGAGGAGATACTTGACTCTAAAAAAAATTTGCGCTTTAGAAACTAATATTTTGCAAACGGATCTTTGAATTGAAAAATGGATTTCACATACCCGCAATATTTTTGAAGACCTATTCAACGACATCCCACACGCTGGAGTAGACGAGAAAAAAATAATTCTCACTTACGTGTAAACTAAGTTAGCTAACCTAAGGTAACCCAAAAATTGTTTTTAAGGTTTTATTTTACCAATTTGTCTGCGTGCTTAATATGTATACCCATACCAAATTACAGCGTTCTGGTACTAATAATATCTGAGCTAAACCGTGGACAGACATACGGACATAGCAAAACTTTGTTCCTTGTTGACTTCGGAACCCTAAATGGGTACAAAGTTTTCTCTATATATATAAACTAAACTATTTTACTAACACGTTACTCTCATAATTAATAAGTTGATTGTAAACATTATGAAATTTGCTATAAAGAAAAAAAAAATAACACGATGCATGAAATTTAATTAAATTTTACTTAAATGTCATTACTAACAATAATTGAATGAAGGTCTAATACCTCTAAATCTACGTTATGTATAATTCTACTGAAAACAAAGAGCATGGGTACCCTAGATCTCATTACAAGGCGCTCAAGCGAATAATTCTGCGGTTACCACCAAACGAGACGGAGTCGCGGGCCGCGGTCTCCAGCCACGCGCATAGACCCTTTGACTCCTCCGTAAAAGCTTTACAGGCGTTTTAATGAGACATTATTTTCGCAAAGATTTCTTAAAACAAATTACAAAATGTGAAATAAAATAATACAACGACGAGAATATAAACTGCGGAAATGTTTCCTTAAATTTTATAGTACATGTAAAGGAATTATTATTAACTAGCGGTGTTCTTCGTCTCGAAGGCGTTTATTACGCAGTAATTACTTTATTATCTTTATTCTATTTTTACTCATGACACTAACAATTCTTTTAGCCTATCCTATATCAGTTGAGGAATAGATTACTTTCCGTACAATAATTCATTAAAATCGGCTGAGAATAAATACAAATTTAACTTCTTGATTTCTTTTTTACTGTTTCTAAATAAATATTGACTATTCTTATAGCCTATCAATTCAAGAATGACATAATCTGTCCGTATACACAATTTCATATAAATTAACATTCTTTTAAGCCGTTTAGAGTTAAATCCGGACATACAAACTGACAGAAAACAAACATTTTTTTATGTCATATTCTGATCAATGTCCTTTATAACAGACGTCTTTCGAGAAATTTGTAAAAAAAACAAATATACTACACTACAGATATATTAATGTAGATTATCGGCAATATTCTGAGTTTGTATAATGTACGAGTATTTTCAAAATAAGTAATATTATTCCAATCTAATTCAATAGTGGTTACAGTCCATGAAACACGGTGTCAGTCACATTCACTTATCTGTGGCGACAGCCAAGAGACAGTTTCATAGATAATCAATAATCATCATCATACACATATTGTAAATACTACCGCATTTAAAAGTGCTCAAATAAACCGTGTAGTCGAGTGATTTTGACCGGCCGAATATCCAATGAATTCATGTACATTTACTCATTGAAGTTGGTAACACTATCGACTAACGGAGACGGAAAAACTCGTAAGCCAGTCTTTCACTAGGTTAAGTGTGCCACATCGTCACTTAACATCAGGTGAGATTGTGGCCAATACGCCTAACCTATAACGATAAAAAAAGAACGCTTGAGAAATGTTCTTCTGGTACCGCTCTATAAAAAAAAGAGAACTGTGAATTTCTCGGCATTTGAAATTGCCAATACGTTGTGGGCTGGCGTGGTAATTTAAGCCCGTACGTTCCTTCGTGAAGAGGTTTTTACCCAGCAGCGGAAATCTTATAGAGTGTAAATCTCGGGTAGATTCACGAACAAGATTCATTGTACATATATGAGTTGTAGATTCATTCGTAGATAATACGAAAAAACGCCAGAAGTAACTGGGTAGGAAAGCTTAATCTCAATTCATAATAAAATTCGATAAACAAAATATTCAACGAATAAATAATTGTAAATTACCGTCAATATGTCATGTAAGTGTTAATATATTTACGCACGAATAGTTTTATTTCAACATTAAACAACATCGAAGGTTACCACATAAAGCAGACTATTTACAATGCCCTGCACGTGAATACAATCAAAATAGATCGGGTACGAATTATATCTTTTGTTGTATCACTCTGACCGATTTTCTATGGTGTCGTCAAAGCGATGAATTCAATTGTGTCTGATTCAGAACTCATTGACCAAACCGTGCGTGAGACGTTACATTGAATTTTTATAGCTGATTTTATTACACATAAATGAAACTATTAAACTTATACTCCCGTGATTAGGTTTATTATGTACCGGTTGTTTTTAATATTACATCATCATAGTATTATCCTATTTATTCACTTTCTCATACCCCGCCTGTTTCTACATCTTGAAAGATTAATTAAGCAGTAAACTGAGAAAGTGAACACATAATTTGACGATATCATCGATTTCATCTACAATCAAAATGATAAGGGTAAAAGACTTCTGAAGAAAACACATTTTATGTAAATAATAGGAGAACAAACTTTCTAAAGATAAGATGTAAGCAGCTTTGAATTTATTACAATCCAGCGAACTGTTACTGGCTTAGCAAATAACATTAGAAGTTAACGAGTAATTAAGTTCTCTGCGTTCATTATGTGAAGTTAAATTAAGTTAACATTATAGGATCGAAAAGGTGCGCAAAGTTACTAGACCAGAAGGAAGTATTGCAAAAAATATGATTACAGACTTAGATGCCAATTTTGAAATCAAATCAAACTACCAAAGATTAAAACATGGCAAGCAGCACTATTGAATACAATAATATCTAATCTGGAATATAAAATAGCAGAAATGTTTTTATTGAAGATTAAGAAAATAAATACTGAGCATTTTGAAACTTATACACAATGTTATAACTAGAGAAATATGCCAAGGCTAAATAACAATAGCAAATGTTGTGAAAACACTCTTGAATGTGAACGAATAAACGTATAAAAATATCAATTTCAAGTATTTACTGTGTAGATAGACAGATAAACAGTCGAGCGTAGCTTAATATTATTAAAGAACTTCACGCAAATATATTGACAGGGGCTTGCAGCATGCAGAATTGGAACATAGTGTTATTGAATGAGTCAAATCAGTTAACCTTCAGATTCCGTATAACAATCAGCGTGCGAAGTCAATTCTTGTTGGTTAAGTCGCTGTTGTTTAAAATGACATTCAAGCTGTGTTCAATTAGATCTACTTGTACCTAAATCAGCGTTTCAATAGGGTTGGTGACTGAAAGGAACATTTTAAGTGAAATTGGTTCCCAGACTACGTTACAGTTTATATTTCACTAACAAGAACGTTATGACCAATTGGTCATCTTTGCGATCAGCGATCAGGTCAGCGATTGGCTGATTAGTAACACATTAAAAATTTGCTATAAACTTGGTTTAAACAGTCACGAAAATAAATGTCTTCACGACGCTATTTCAATCGTGTCTTGTAGAGGTAAATGTCGATGATAATATGAAATACTAAAGCAAATTTAAAATCTTTACAAGACAATAATTTGTGTATTAAAAATTATACGATGATGGGTTGGCTGTGGGTTAAAAGTGATTTTAAATCCCATGAGTCTTTATATTCTTTTAAGCAAAACACCATGATATAATCATGGCATGGTTTAGGACATTTTCTGATCAAAATCTTGGTGGCTTCGAATTTAAGTTCAAAGTATATTGCCAGGTCAAAATGTATTAAAGCAGTTACAATTGAGAACCAGTTTTCTTTCTAGGACACAAATATAACACTTATTTTCGATTAGGTTATATTATAGTTTATAACACAAAACAAAATATAATGGTTCTTCGTCTGAAATCACATAGTGTAAAACTGATTGCTTAACACACTTCATTAACGTTGTCACATATTAATGACAATACGAGTTCTTCGAACAGTCTTCCGGCGAGACGTTTGAAGTATTTTAATTGAAATATCTTGATGACTGAGACATGTTTTATAGTTCTCCGTTTTCGTGATAACTATATTTTGTGAAATAATTTTATTTTGAGGTCTATTATAGTGGTAGCTTGTTATAATGGTTTAGTTGCTGTGGAGTGATGTGAGAAATAATGGCAAAATTTATATATATAATTAATTTTGTGTGTGCGTGTTCTATGAGTTTGTGCATCTGACTGACATTAAACTTTGTACAGTTGTTGCTGCCATTTGCGTAAAATTGACTAATATATTGCCATCAACGTAGAATAGGTGGTGTGAGAGTCATTTCAACAAATGAATGTATTACTTATACTTTTTGGTGTTTTCAATGTCTTGTTCAGGATGAAACCTGAGAAAAATGTAAGCCATATATCATTACGATTTTCTGTAGGTGCTAAACAGTAACAATAAAATAACAATCCAGAAAATAAAATAAAGCACTTTTTTAAATCCAGGAAATTACGTAGTTCTCTTGTAACATCAAGAGCATTAAAGTGAAGGAAATCGCTGGCACTACCTAGTAAATATAATAATAGATATAAAAGTATAATGTAAAAGAATTTTTTGGCAGTTTTTTTTAAAATAATACTTTTTTAAACGCATTTTTTGATGGTAAAATTGAGAGTTGTGCGCCCATCGTGTGACACAATCAATGATTATAATGTGAATTCATTTTACTTACGATTAATTTATTTTGTAAAAATAATTAAGAGATGTATAAATAAACATTTTATTTTTATATTGTTATTGTATTTATTTTAATCATTTTACTCTACTGTATTTATTTTATCATATGATGACTGTTAACGTTCGAAAGTCTATCACGTTTCAGTAAACATTTCTATAATACATATTAATAAAATAAAAATATCATCAGCTTCATAAACTATGGATTATTAGCCTATAAAAACCTTGACATTAAGAGTCCTTACGATCTCTAAAATTATTATACCTTAGTTACCTATTTTAAATTTTATAGTATTTTAAAAAGAGTTTCACTTGTTATCAATATGGTACGTAATTAAATGAGTCATAATATTGGAAACACACGCACGTGGTGAAACTATAGATTATCTTGCATCGGTGTCTTAAGGCCAAGTGTAAGAAAATGAAATGTGATACCAAAAATAGCCGTTTGTCGCAACGAGTAACATTTTTAGTCGCTCGGTCAGATATGATTTAATGTGTCGGTGAGAGGTTCGTTAACATTAATAAATTCATTGTCCCTACCATGAGTGTGCTTTTCATTTCATTTGTCATTTTGTATACCAGATTTAACGCTTGCAGTCGGGTCGTGGTACATTCTGGTCATGTCCAAATAGATTTTTGTAATATTATGTTAACTTTTTTTTGTAATGGATTGTACAAATATTATCTGGCCGAACTTTGAGAATATTTCGCACATTATAGTTTATAGAATGTACACAACCTTCTAATAGCTGCCATTTTATGTAAACAGATTATTAATAGATGGTGCCTCCTACATAGACGTTAGTTAAATATATTTTATTTGATCGCATTACTAATGAAAAGTTTAATTCATAATTTTATACTATTTGTCTATTTTTCGTCAATAGCGGGGAATATAAGCTTTAAATTAATGTTTCAATCATTAATTTTGACAAATAATTGAGTGAAAAATGGATAAATTTCCACAATAAATTCATTTCAAAAATAATATATAGAGATTACTCAAATTCATACACGTTATGTTTGTATCGTACTGTGAAGCTGTGGAACTGTCTTCCGGCCAGTGTGTTCTCTCTTTCCTAGAACATGTATTCCTGCAAGCATTACATGAAGAGATATTTAAGCAGGCTGGTATGACAGAAACGTCTGGCGATGGATTATAGGTCTCTCGGTAGTCGCTGATATTGTTGGATTGCACTGTGCTTACCATGAGGTATATTGCCGTCACTCTGCCTTGCTATTATAATAAAAAAAAAATAACATGTTTATTTTAAATAGCTGTTATTTATATTTGAAATCACACGTTCTGGTTCCCATAGTTATATCATCCGCCAGCGCCATTCGCTTTAAACTTTCCTTCGGCACTTCGTTAGTCGTATTTGTATTTATTTAGACTGTGATAACTTATCCCAGTGACTGAGAAGCGAACAGGATACGCTTACCAAAGTCTCAGAATTCATTTATAATTTCCACGCCTCATCTAGATTGCCATTTGATCTTGTCCAATATTACCTTCACTTGTCTTCTTACTAAAGCAAAAGATCTTAATGCTAACATGAATAAATCCTCGACGTCTTTGTTAGATTGTGTTACATTTTATATATGTTAGAATACATCCTATTAATAAAATAATTAAATATAGAGAAGATATAGATGCCAAATGATTTTTAATGCCAAAGGCAGCAAACTGGAACGCAGCCCACCTAATGGTAAACGGTTACCATCGCCTATGGACAGCTGCAACACCAAGAGCATTCAAGCTACGTTGCCAACCCAAGAGACCGTATTTCAATCCCTTTTTGAAGAGCCCATGTTTTTTTTTTTTATTATGGTCTGCGAAACTGGATTCAATTTATAATGGCTCATGTGTTTACAATGTTTACAACAATCAACGTACGAATTGAACCCTTCCTGACGCAAACACAACTTACTTTTTTTCATTTATATATACATGCACATACATAAATTCATGTTTAAACACTCATAACGTAGTAATATAGTAAATAAAATAAAAACAAAAATGTACATTAACAAATAACACCAGATGTTAAGCGAAAAAAACGTACTTAGTAATTTAACAACAGTAAAATAAGATTAAGCTTCAAATTCTGCCATGCGTGCTGTTAAAGTATTGTTTAATTCTGATTTTGAATGAGGTTAAAGGACTAAACTCAAAGAGATCTATATCTTTATCAACGCTATTATATGATGCGCACATTCGATACATGGGACTATGTAAACCTAAGTTAGTTCTACATGATGGCAGAATAAATGTTTTACGGTTACATACGCGACTAGAAGAATGGGGAATACAGAAGGAAAGTTAAACTATTCAGTTACGGTTTCCGCCGAAACTAAAAGATCAATCGAATATTTAGGTACTGTTTCAGCCTGAAATCATATATTAGTCATATACTAGTATTAACTAAATGAAATATCATTTAATTTTAACCCCCGACGCAAACAGAGGGGTGTTATAAGTTTAACGTGTGTATCTGTGTATCCGTGTATAGGTGTGTATCTGTTTGAGCCATCATAGCTTCCAAACGGCTGAACCGATTTTGATCTAGTTTTTTTGTTTGATAGGTGACTTGATCGAGAGTATTCTTAAATCTGTTTAGCCGTTTGAAGAATATCAGCTCTTTTCTAGTTGATAAATAAATGTGAGCATCTTGTAAAGGTCTGATACAGTCGAAATTTAGTATTCAGCTACTTTAATGATATTAAAAGAACATGGAAATCTTTACCTGATTCTGCAGCAATATCTAGAATCTGCAGGATATCTAACTCCTCACCAACTTACAGCAGAGATATCGTGTTTAGGCTCATTGGAATGGTCTCAATAAATAGGTTACTTGTGTCGAGGTTTTATTACATTATCAATTTACCTTGCTTAATCTTAAGTCGGTTAAGATAATATTTGTAGCCGCATAATTTACATTTTAAACATACAAGCTCCGCTTCAATGCTTGAAAAAGATTTAGTTTAAAGTGTAGTGCAGGCCAGAGTTAAAATAACTTTCGTTGCTATAAGCAGTTTCAATTTCCTTTAAGAGTTGATATAAACATGAAAGTTGGCGGTTTATTTTAAAGCGTGTCTTAAGTATAAACAACACTCAAGGGAGCGTGCATGTCGGTCGGCCGATGCAGAAAGAAATTGAATTTGTAATCCGAGCTTAACTCTTAAAGAGTTATTATTACGGGTTTTGATTTTGTTATAATAAAAATAATAAACATGGTTTTATTATGAAACCCATATTTTTTCAAATTCAACAATCGTTTATAGTGTATTACAAAGCTTGCAGTATAAAGTTAGTTTCAAGTCTAAACCAATATTCATGTTCTCTATTAAATAAAATACATTTCTTACTGAAACGTACTTTCTTAAGAAATATTTATTACATAATATTAAATAATGTTTCATTTCGTTTATCTGGTGGAAGAGTGTGGTAATTCTTTACTTTGTGAAAGAAACGTTAATGTAGTATTATGAATAAATGCAATAATACAAATATAAGGTCTTTAGAAAACTTAAAGTATGATGTAATTATACTGCTAATAGGATTCAATGAAATAATTTTAATCATCTTTATTATTTTTACTATTTAGTGATTTAAGGACCTTTTATTTCTAATTATATTTAGATTTCTTTCATAATTATTATCTCGTATCTGCAGTTTCTTTCACGTGAATATAATATTTCACGGGAACTACGAGCTTTGTCAGCATAAAAACTAAGAACGTTGTTTCTTACTTTTTTAAATTGTAATATTATTATTACTGCTTTGCTCATATGGAAAAGCGTAAATATATGTAGTAAAGGCTGTATGATATTTTAAAAAGTTCTCTACCTAATAATAAAAGTTCCGTCAGAACCAGTGCAGCCGTTTTGGAGATTATCCCGTACAAACAAAAAAGTTAAATACTTGTGTTTGGGTTTTTGTATCGTATCATTATTTGTATAGATACTATATATTTTACGCAGATATCTATAAGCCAGAAACTATTTAACCGAAGCACCTGAAAGGCTGCTATATAGAACTATATAGAAAAATAAAGATACCTAATAATGGGTCATAGGTTAGATTCAGGTGAACACAAGTATCGACTAACCACAATGAAACTAGTTTTATTTATCAACTGGATGAGCTCCACGGTTAAATTTATTCAAACAACTCTCCACAGCGCCTGCATTGTTCTTATTTCCCGTTCTTCCTTACAGCTTGCCAGATTGCTTGACATTCATGATTACTACTCCGTTTCTTGAAGATGTAGCATGAAGTTAAGCAAACTGAATTTTTCAAATCTGCTTAGTAGTTCCCAAGATTAGCGTATTCAAACAAGGAAATAATCACTTAAGATTTGTAATGTTAGTAAAGATGTGAATTGTTAGCTTTATTGGAAAATACTTTATTTCGTGTTTCAGCATAATCTACTCGTACTTCAGTCTACGAAGACAGAGGCCGTCCAGTGTCACGAGACAATCAAATTAATGGATTAAACAAATCCAGCATAAAATAAATTAGATCCGATGTGCCGTCACGTCATTCGTGTCTCTTGGTAAACGCGTGACGCAAAATGACGGATGGCATTAATTAGCGCGATTACCCCGACGGTGATTGGGGAGTAATGGCAGGGCTGTTTGTACTCGCGACCTATTTGCCGGACATTTGCTTTTGTAATTAAATGTACACAGTGAGTTAAATTAGTAGAATAGATGATTATTTGCATGTTTAATGGTGGGCAATGTACGTGAAAGCGATTTTCTTTACATAAATATTTAATATATCTTACATATTATAAAACTCAACGTCTCTCTGTCTGGCTATCCATTTATGTTCTTTTCAAGCGAAAGTCACTTATCCGATTTACATGTTGTTTATTTTAGTTCATAGTATGTTATCTGACCAGTTTATAGGATATATTTTTTTACGTAAATTAATATAACAATTACGATAATAAGAATCAATTCGCAAAAGAGACGCATTTACGGATATATAAAATTAATGTACTACACAATTAAAGACCTACAAAAAATTCGACGATAGCATACGTCTATTTTGTAAGTTTACTTACAATAAACATTTTTGTCTTTAAAATAACCGGCGAGCGATAGCCGTGGATTGGAACGGGGCAGCAAGATTTGCGAGTGCGCTGGAACGACGGCATTCTGTAATCCACGCGAGCGAAGCCGCGGGCACAGCTAGTTTATAATAATTAATGAAAGTAAAGTACTCTAAAACTGAAATGCGTACAATAAATATATATAATCTTACATATAAATTGTATATACTAAACAGTTTGTGAACAAAGATTTACTGCAATAAGCCAGAAAGGCGAAATGTATCGCATGACTGCTTCAAGAGACGTCTTTGAAACACGACTCTGACGTATTGGAGGATGATCAAGTGGACACCAGGGACCGAGTGGACTGAATGGTTGAACTAAATTAGAGCCCTAAGCTTCTTGTTATAAACTAAAAGGAGGGATGAACAGGGCACGAAATTGTTTGACCCTTTCCGGGATGTGTACTGATTACTTGCTTTGAAGAGTGGAACTAAATAAGATAGTATGGAGAACGTGTTAAGACGAAAGACAAGTATGGACTAAATCAATACATTATGTGTATAAAGGACAATATCAGTAAGATAGTATTATGAGAATATTATTAACTGTATGATATGTAATATGCCAATATAATATAAAAATTTGTTGGATAATAATGCTACAACATATAATACAATTTGTTCTAAATTGTGTAGAATTAAATCTCATATAATATTAATATTTGTTGAGTATTTACCATGACATTTTTTTGTAAGTTTACAATTATTTAAATAACATACTACAAATGATACAAAAGTTTTAAATTATGTAATAATTATCCAATTTTATGATTTAGCATATCATACAAAATCCGAAACGGAAACTACAGGTATCTTGGATAAACATATAACATAGCGAAATAATAATTCGGACTTGTATATTATGTTATTTATTATTTCTTTACTGTGATAAAAATACTAATCAATCAGAGTCAGTATCATCTAAACGAACTTACTAATTAAAAATACCTCATACCTTCATAATATTCTCAATGTATGTCGATACATTGAAATATACAAACCATAAATAATATCCTGTTTAATGACATTATAAAAACTTTAATGAATTTTTATCTTGCGTCTAACGTTATAAATACAAAACCAGAATAATTAAACAACTTCTAATTATTCTCTATCAATGCTGATAAGATTGATTTATTTCTACGCGGCATCTCTTCTTTAACTTAGATAAAGCACAGAATTTACGATGTCTATTGTGATAAACAGTTCATAATTGTTTGTTGCGACATTTTAATCGAGCTTAAAGTATTAATACGTGTCGTCGTTCTAAATTATTGTTAAGGAAATATAATTATTAATAAATAGGCAAGTGGACGTTTATAGAAAGCGGTTTATATTATTCCTTACGGTCGATATTATCAAAAAATCAGAAGTTTAGGTGGGTGTTTCAGGTGTTTAGAAAATTATAAAATAAATTTAAAGGTTTGCAAGTACTTACTGCGTAGAGCCTTAGTATGTTTTGTGTGTCATTTAGCCACGTAATCACTGAGCGACCAGCCTCGCGAGGCAGCCTTGTGAGACAAATGCTCTGTCGGTCAGTGCGTGCCTCGCTCAAGGTTTGCCTGCCGCGGACCGAGCCGTGTGTTCAAAATCAAAAATATTATATTCAATTTAGGCTTTAAGTAGGCACATATGAATGTCAACACAATACTACCGGTTCGGAAAACATCCCAGTCATCGAGAAGAACCGGAAAGAAACTCGATCAGGTTTATCATTTTTTTTTTACTAAGTTAAAAGATGTAATCGCTATTTTATATTTACTTCTAGTATTAAAATTGCGCCTGTAATTTACGAGTTCAAAAGTATATTTTTTTTACATACATTAAATTATCCAAGATGTATTAAGAGGGCAAAGTTAAATTCTTGAAACTTTTTGTCTTTAGTGATTCATGAGGTCCTATGTCATAAATTGCTTAAACTGTCCGTTTTTGTAGTACAAACATGATACCATGTTCAGCTACTGAATCCCAAAGTACCACTCCACCGTACGAAATTCAACTGTGGAAGTAAGCGAAGTAGACTAACATAGCAGTAGCAATATCTGTTAACTGGCGAATCTTACGTACTGCAAATGCAGCGGAGCTTCATTTCCCTTCCAAAGTTTTAATATGAGAAATCCCATTGTAATTTTGCATTAAGTGTGATGCCTAAGAATATAGTATTATCAATTAAGCTTGCTAATGGAAACTGTTTATACGGTTGAGTCACATAGGACCAAAAAACTCTCGGACTCGGAGGAGAAGGGTGAGATGATTCTACAGTCTGCAGGTAATGCCTATGCTTATCGGCGGCTTAATAGTCGGATCTCAAAGTCATTGAAAACTGTCATACGTCAATTTAATATTCATCGTATTAAAGATGCTTTGTGATTTCTCTCTATTTGGGGCAGCCTGACAGATGGAATACCTCCACCCTACAGAAGACCGCAGCCAAATAACCTTGTATTGTGTTCCTGCGATGAGTAGGGTTTCCACAGTTCCTTGGGAAAGAAGACTTCAAAGAGAGGTAGAGCACAGAGAAATTTCTTCATAGATTTCTCTCTACTTGGGATAGTCTGACTGGTAGAATACCTCCACCCTGCAGAAGATCACGGCCAGATAACTTTGTGTTGTATTTCTGCGGTGAGTAGGGTACCCAGAAATCTTTGGGGTAGGGGGGTTCAAGATCGGCAACGCGCTATAATAACCTATGGTTTTACAAGCGTCCATAGGCTACTGTAGCCATTTACCATCAGAGGGGCCGTATGCTGGTTTGACACCTTCGTAGTATTAAAAAAAAACTTGGTAACGTTGCACCAGCATCAGTGGTGAAATTCGATCTCGTAAAACCAAACAGCGGTATACAATATCTTGCGTTTATTAAAATACTCTAGTAGCTGCTGAGTTGCTCGTTGTTGGTTTTTGTGAATGCTCAAAGACGCCGCAGTTCATTTGTCGCGGTCTCTCAGGACATTGTCTTGTGTCTCGCACGAGCACAATGGACAAAGAGCAGTAATTGACACACATCCAGTTATATGGTAGCCATACACTGCTTTGGAACTCTAAATATTCACAGTATACTAACAAACAACTAAGGGATGGTATTTGGAGAAAAATAAGCCAAATCCTTAAATAATCTGTCCCCATATTTTATTCCATAGTCTTTTAACATAAAACTGTTTAGATTTGTGTTTATTTTACTTTATAGATCGATGAATCAGTAAAAACGCACTAGCTGCAACATCAATTCGCACGTGCGGTCTCATGTCGACTACATGTTAAACTGGGCGTTCCGCTGGCTCGATGTTGGCTCAGCCTTACCGTGGCATAGCCTTTCCACGCGTTACCTCCTCACGCGGCTAACGCCCGAAGCAGCCTCGCGAGGCAACTCCCTCAGTCAGTACGCGGCTAAATAATTATAAAATTAGTTTTTTTTTTTTTAATTCTTAATTTTTAGAGGCTTAGTTTTTCTTTTGATAACTAACATTAAAAAAATATACTTTTATAGCACATTGTAACTTACGGTAATAATTACTTAATACTTTTTAATAAAAACGAATTTACTACAATGTTTATATCTTACAATACTTGAAGTAGTTGTAGGTAACTCGCGAAAAATCGTGTTTTAAGGCACGAAATCAACAAATACAGGCCGCCGTTAATATATTCTGACGTTTTGCAAAACATTAACGTCTTGCGCTCTGATTGCTGCTTTATGTCACACGGCGTAAGGCTTGTACTTATTTATTTCTTTAATATATGAAATAAACGTATATAAATTAGGTTCACTTTCAATATAATTAAATTAAGACCAATCGTTGATACCAAGTTTCTATCAAGTTTTCAATTGCCCTGACGACTTTATGAATTCGATTAATGATTACGCGTTGTCAGCTCTTTGTTTTTTACTTGACGAAATTTATGATAAATAATAAAAGTAGAAAGATACTCCGAGGAAAAAAACATTTCCATTATTTCCTTTTTTCACGACTCAAAACTTCTTAGTATTCGGAACATTACCGGAGTAGGTACCAAGGTTATAATATCTTAATGGGCCAAGTTGAGCGCAAACAGCTGTCTTGAGAGTACTATTCTTCATTAGCCGAGAAGCCCGTTTAAATTATTCTTCGGGTCACTTCGGTGCTATTTAAGTTAATTTAATTCTAACTTTACTCACTTCTCACGTACTTGCAACGACGTTGTTAATATTTATGTGGATTTAGTTGTTACTAATTTCTTTTTTCTGATAAATTACGAAGAACTACTAACGAGCATGAAAAATGTGATTGTAGTATATATTTAATTTAACACTAAAACAATGTAAAGATTTCAGTGTACATTTATATAAGTATTCTATATTTTTCTTGTTTAAAAGTATTATAAGTAGAGTTGGAAAAAACTTAAAGATAAATTCTTTTCAATTGTTATACATTCTTGAAAGATCTGGGTTTACTATTTACTACACATTTCAAGTATTTATTGATTTAACGTGGAATGTTTTGTGTGAAACTAAACAGATGATAATACAAATAAAAAATATGAATTATTTAATAGGTAATAATTAAGGTAATAATGACTTGGAACATAACTATAGTACAAAAACAGCGACGAACGCTGAGACAGAGTTTTCTCACAAGTCGCTTTTATCACATGCCAATATATAAAATCATTAGTTTACTTCGATTCTAGAGTACGGAATGCGATGAGCCAAAAGAAGCCACTATGATGAACTTTACAAACAGTCAGAGCTATCTGCTTACTAACATAAAAATATAAAAAAATATACAGATATTTTCATTGAAAAATAAAATAATATTAAGTATGTGAAATTAGTCGGCAATCATTTCTTTGAACGTATACGCTTTCATTACTTCCTGTCAAATTTACAAGTTCGTCCACAGTTGTTGTCATGGACAATCTAGTTAAGTTTAACGTTACCTCCAATCAACTTTGTAGCATTCTGTGCCCGTAAATAGTACGGCATTCATTTTACAGATGGCATTACGTGTAACCAATAAACCAAAAGGCTTCTTTTTACAAACATATTCTGATATTAATGTATTTTTTTTGTTTTTTCAAATATAGAGAATCGCACATATATTTGAATCATTACTCCAAAAAATGGATAAATCTGTTTTTAATTATTATAAATATGTAAAAAAAAAATTTGTTTATTTATTATCCCCTATATTTTATTTAAGGTCTCAGAAACATTTTAAAGATTTTTTAGCTGAAGTATTATGCAAACAAATTTAAATTTACACATTTGTATTTAAGTAAAATTGTGCAACAATCTTTTTTAGTTCTGTATTGATCAGTAGTATTGTAAAAGTAAGTCATACACATTGCTTTTAATTGATCACCACAATACAACAGATGTTTTATGTCCGACTGAATAGCAACCACCGTACACAAGGTATAACACCCGCCTTATTGACATGGTAAGATGTGCGGCGTCCCGGATTAGTGTATATCCAGTATCAAAGCGAAGTGGTTTTTTTTTTTCGAACTTATACTGTTAGCCTTAGGGGCCCTGTAGCCTTTGCGGCATTTACAGCTTCACCGGGCTTGGGGGCAAGCGCTTAAGGCACTCAGCCGCGAAAGCATTGCAACAAGATCCGACGGTGCCAAAGTGGCCGGGCCTCCATTCGGACTGATGCGCGTATGCAAAGAAGTCGCAATCTGGCTAATTCCCTATCATTCGATCTCATTCAGTCTCGGTCGCGTACCACCATTCACTTGGTTGGTAAAGGTACCTTAGGTAGGTAGGTTACCGTGACTCTCTTTTGGTTTCTCGCGTTTCCCCATCTTTTTGGATTGTTTGTGCTTACCATCCAGGACACAGGTCACATTGTCGTGCTACTATAAAAAAAAAAGTAAAACTGTTATCAAAGAATCATCCTTTACCTATTCCAGCACAAGATCACTAAAATATAAAACCTAAAGACGTAAGATCAATTTGAACAACGGGTGGTCTCCTCAGGCGAAAATTTCAAACACGCCTAATAATTTTTATAGACCCCCTCGTCATGTTAACCCGATATTTATTATGAAACAAACATAATAAATCCAAACTTGAAATCTTAATAATATACCGAGCGATTTCTGTTTCGTTATTCTAGTTTATCAGGTTGTGAGAGAGATAAGAAAGTTTGTTCGGTGAAGTAATAAATTACTCGTTGAAGATATAATGATGGGTCGATCAAAGCCGGTTAAGAGTTTGATTGGTAAGTTATTTTCTGACTGTTGATGAGAAATTAGGTTGAGGGGTTCAAACAAATTTATATTATACGTGATGAGAGAAAGTTTCTGTTTGTATGGAGCAGACAATATTCAGATATTCAGTTACGATTGTGATATAATTTCATGTGATTTTCGGTGTGATTTGTCAACACCTAATATAATTTTAAGTGGGAATTTTCTAATAATATATTATTATTATGCGTCAGAGATTAAAATATTTGGAAACATAACATTTGAAGTGATTTTGTTATGTGAAAAAAGCAATAGTGACAGATAAATTCAGAAGTAATAGAATTGCGTAGTATGGATAATATATCATGAGGAGGCATGGTAGGCCGTCATGATAGCGGCGACCGCCGATGGATTTCGATCTCTCGGTAGTCGCCGTTGTATTTGGATTGTACTATGGTTACCATCAGGGACAGTACAGTCAATGTGCCGAGCTATTATTAAAAAAAAGGCATGAAAGTCATATACTAGAAGAACATAACTGTCAAGAACATAACACTACTGTCATAACTAGAAGAACGTTAAGTACCGCACACTCGCCACGACCACACTCTCCAGCGACAACTCAAGCCTAGGTCCGTTTCTCCGTCACTGAGCCCTTGAGCCAGCAGCCGCTCGCGCTATAAAGTGACACTGCATTCACTACCTATCGACATACGCAAATGATACTGCAGATACATAGGTTTGTAAGAGATCTTTCTTTTTCTTTTTTTGGCTAATCAGACTTCAACTAAATTACCAGATTACTAAATCAATATACGCATGTTTTTTCCTACCTCCCAGAAGGTAGAAACGTGTATACATGTATAGTTAGTTATATTGAATTTTCTACGGATAGGGAGTTAGTGAAATCGCGGCTTGTTTGCATGTACGGCAACAGCCCAAGCCGAGGTTCGGCCACTTTGGCACCCTTGGAGCTTGTTTCCACGCTTTCGCGGCTGAGGGCCTTAAGCGCTCGCCCTCAAGCACGGTGAAGCTGTCGAAATCTCTAATGGCTCCAGGGCTCTTAAGGCTAACAGTACAATCAGTTACAAAAAAAATCGTTAAGTATGAAGGCGGATATAGCAGTAGAGAAAAACCGAAGAAGGTATGGATGAATTGTGTGCGGGGAACGATATGTGTATAAAAGTTGTGAACATTTGACGGCTGATAGAGGAGAGTGGTGGAAGAAAACGTGCTGTGCTTACCCTACTTAGGTAGAACAAAGGCAAGAATAAGAACTTTTAAAGCGATGATATATCTTTGGTGTGAGCTCGAATCCTAGAATGAACTTGAACATCGTAATATAAATGTAGATTACATACTGGAAATTTATACGCTAGTACTTTTCTGGTTAAAAAAGACCTTAAATTTGAAAATGTACTGCTAAACATGTATAATTATGTTTCAGCACTAATACTTGAGAGCCGGTCTCATTTCTAGGCTTAATATTTCACAGCTTCGAAAACATTGTAATATTAGAAGCGATATTTAAAAATTTGGTGTCATATCGCTAGAGATTCAACAACGCTATTTTCATGAGATTTAGTATAATAAAATGAGTTAAGAACGTCCTCTATATTAAAAGATATTTGACCTATAATTTTCAAGTAGTTAAGTTTATTTGATATGTTCATGTATTTTGCTTCATTCCACTAAATACCCAAATGGTAATACTATTAAATGGTAATCTTTTAAATGTTTTGTAAAATTAGAAGAGAAAATTATCTTACATTATTAGGAGTTTAACTAAATTTGGTGAGCGTAAAAAATAAGCAAAAGAAAAACCTACAGCGCCACCTTCTCTAATTCTTCATTCACACCATGAAGATTCATATGCTTCCTCCGTTGTAATAATTGGACACATGGCGTGCATATGTTTTGGATTATTTAATATTGTCTATGGCCGGGATTGATTTTATAATAATGTATTTTACTAAATAAAGAAATTGATGTGAGAGTTTTATTGACCCTCCCTCCTTTTAAATGAGATTGAGTGATATTTTGAGTTCATGTAATTAACGGTCACCCTTTCGCTTTATATTGAAAAAGAAACTGACATGTAGTCAAAGATGTAAATTTAAAGACGTAGCATTCCGTGTCCGCCAGAAAAATATAACAGTTCCAAAAGCATTTGGTCATCAAACTTTATAAAGCGAAACCGCAGATAAGAAATTAGGTTATTCATAGTGTGAATTTATCTATTATAAGATCACAAAAACACATCATTGGAAACAAAAACGTAAAGAAAAAAACCTATACGCCGAAATCGGTCTCAAAATCAATATAAATTAGTGCCGTGAACGCAAAAGGTTTGTGGGTACAATGGACGCCGACAAAGGTTCGACACGGGTTCTGCAACACCATTGTGATATCGCATTAGTAAGCTGTGACTAAGTGGGCGTGATGTCAGTTAGCGGTTGCTGAGGCCAAAAGAAGAATTTGTCATAATATACTTGATAATAGAAATCAGAGACCATTGCAAGAGAGGTATGGCAAAGACACATCTCTTCGGTGGTTTCTCTCTACTTGTGACAACCCCACTGGTGAAAAATCTCCACCTTATTATTCAGAAGATTGCAGTTAAATAACATTGTGCTGCGTTACTGCGAGTACTGTGAGTAAAGTTTCCAAAGCTATTTGGAGAAGGGAGGTTCAAGGCCGGTCACACGCTAGTGATGCCTAATGGTGGTACAAGCGTCTGTATGTTACGGTAACCGCTTATCAGCAGAAAAGCCGTACGCTTGTTTGCCACCTTAGTTGTGTAAAAAAAAAGATCACAGGCTATTTAAAAATATAACACACATATAAAAATAATCATCAGTAATCTGGCTGAAATATAAATTTACTTAACAACTTTTGGAACTGAACAACAAAATCATATAATAATATTACAAAACAATTTTCTTACCTCATGGTCTAGTCTAATCTTTATATAGAATAATATAAAACAAGCACAAATCTATCTATAGTTCTCTATCAGTTATAATCTGTTTGATTTTGCATATTTAATGTAACCGATATTTCGTACAAGTAACCACAAAATACATTCGGGTGTGACTCAGTGAGAAAAATACCATGTTTAACTGCGGTCGAGACAGTTGTATCAAATTTTATGACTTCTGTGGTCATTTCAGTGACACACTGTTTATTACTATTAATGTTGTTTTACTGCTTTTCTGATATATTTATTATATCTGATACGGAACCCACGTATTTGGCACGTCGCATCGGTTTTGTGGTATACATGATACTCATATTACTAATTTTATCACCTTTTAAAATACTTCGTATATTGACATTATTTGCTTTTTATTACATTCTATAAATAATCATACATAGTATCATAATATTTTTCTTTCTTAATTACTGGAGTCGTGCAATCTTAGCCAGTGTTCCTCCATCTTCAGCGGATCCATCATCATAGGTGATATGGATTGTCTATTAAAGGCTCCCATAGTCACTTTGTATTTTCTCTACTCGCACAATAAAGCCTGATGAAAATCTTCTCTAACTGACATAGTATGAGCTGTTAAAAGGCAGTTTTGTTATGCAGGACATTTCAAATTTATGGACTCGTTGCTTCACATTATTGCTCACGGAATTCGCAGTGAACTCCATATAACACTCCAAATCAATATTCTCATCTCTATGATAGTTTTTAAGTGTAAAATTATTTAAAACCTCTCGTAATACTATCAACTTTACATAACATTAGACAAAACATTACAACGACAGAGCATTATTAAAATAACTTGACTTTTCCCAGATCGACGTGATAAAACATATTATATTGTAAAGCGTAATAAAACAGTGAGCTTGTAGCAAAACAGTAAAAACGGTGTGTTTTGTTCCTGATAAAGATATTATTAAAATCCACCATAAGTTTGTTAGCCGCATTACAGTGTAGTTAAGATAAAGCTTATCGTACAAATGTTTGTGCTGGATGAAAATATTTACCAAACCTGGCTTTGAGGCGGTAACGTTGTCTTGATAAAAGAAAGATTAGAACTAATTCAAACTACATTCGGTAGTTCTTTATGAACCTTATGTTATTCATTGCGCCTTTTTTCGTTTTAAGCGATTATCTTAATTATTTTGAGTAAGTTTATAGATGCATAAATTTGATATTATAAATGAATGCATATACAGTTAATAATAAATGCGTATTGCTCTTTTAGAGGCTTTTGGAAGAAGTATATTTATTATTTTAGCTTCTAAAACTATCCCACATAATTTTTATTCATTTGATCGACGTGTATTGGAAAATAAGTAAGAAAATATACCTTTCATAAATAGCAAATACCCTTGAATGTGAATCCAACACTCTTATATATAGTTAGAATCTTAAGCATTTGAAAGAGCTTCACAAATACCTTATAGATTTGTAAGCGATGTACTGAAACCAGATAGTACTACTAAAGTTATTCATTTTGAATTCATAAGGACTTGTTATGCTTAACAAGTTGTCAATTATTCAAGTGTTTGCATTTTGAAACAAGGATCTGAGTACGAACTTAATATTTGCAAACGTGCTGAGAACATACAAGTTGAATACTAAACTATTGAAATCGAAGAGTATTTGGAAACATTTTCTGAATTTATCTTAAAGATAAAAACATCGATATCTTTTGACAACTTTAGTATCTTCTTCATTTAAATAGACTTTCGAAATCTACAGTTTTCGCCATCAATTTAAATATTTACATAATTTTATACTGTATAGCTTTTTGTTTCGGAATTAATACAAGAATTTAACTCATGCCCGGAAACGACATATTAGTCATATCATCCAAAATATATTTCCTCCAAAAAGCAAAATTAGATGTTCTTTGGGCAAAGTGATAGCGATAAACCAATTTGGTGCAGTTATTTACTGAAAGGATTCCAAGTGGAATCTAAAAATAGGACGAATAGCTAAAGTTTCACTAAAAATTTCTAATATCCAATAAATTGTTCACAAAGAAATACGTACATACAAATAGCTACCGATAAAGCACCATTCAGCCTCACGCTATCAATCATAGTTTGGCGTGGTTACATCAATATCACGAACTTGCGGAATCATTCCGCCTTTTATAGACGCTCTCTATGATAGTTTGATAAACGCTGGAGAGATGTCAGTCATGTTTGAGTCAGGGATAACCTTTGAATAAAGTATAATAATTTTATGTAAGCCTTGACACGACAATGCGTATTTCTCCCCTAATTTTTACTTCATTGGCAAGAAATAAAGGAAATATCTGAATTCGAGTTTTTGTGTTTATTAAATAGCAAAACATGGCCATTGTGATTTTTCTTAAACAACGTTTTGTACGTATTTTAGTAAATTGGAATTGGGAATAAAATTTAACACTATAACTTCTATTTATAATATTTATCAATTGTCTAATGTCGAATTTATGTTTAAGAAATTGACGCTTTTATACATCAGTGTCCTGCACTGAAGTGAAAAAACACATTTAAGTAAGACATAAACAAAAACTCAAACATTTCTAAACACAAACGTGAATTGTTTAATGTATTTAAATACAGTTTTACTATCAAGTGTAATACGTGACCATTTCTTTCCATACGTTAGTCAAATATTGGTAAAGCTATCGGTAATGTTTACAATAAATCTTGAGTGTTGGTCGCGTGCCGTGATCCAACGTCTTATTTAACTTTCAAATTACTTTCTAATGTTAAAAGTTTCATTAGTACTTCTAACGAATATTTGCTTTTATCTGATGTACCTATTTCTTCATATTTTCAAGTTACGCAGTGGTACTTGAAAATATATTAATACTTTAAATTTATACGACAGCTACGTTGAAAGAAATCAAAAGGATTTCCTTGAATAGTTCTTAGTACTTAATTGAAACTAATTCACAAAACATTCTACATATAGTACTTATTATTAAGACCTTTACTCATAATTTATAAAAAGGATATTTTTCTTTTGTTTCGCCATATGGTTATAATGTTTTCATTTTTTTTGTTATTATTCTCTATATAACGTCTTACATAAATTCAGAACCAGTTTAGTAAAAGGTATAACTACATATTTAAGAAATAATGAAAGGTTTTAACTACATCATTGGTATTTAATGAACCGTTGAAAAAAGTAACCCTTGCTTTTAATTTGTGTGATAATTACATATATTTTTTGTAGAGATGTAATTATATCTTTAACAAGCCTTTAAACTATTTTCTTTAATTTGTTTCTACCTATTTATACGATTGACACTATTAAATAGTATCTATAAGCCAAAAAATCTACAAAACTGGAGGGGAAACGTCGCAGAATTACGTTGAAACTGCATATATCCAGTATAATACCGTTTAATTAAGCCTAACAATCAGCAGCCGTTGCCAAAGAAACACCCCAAACGTTGAATAACTTCTTGAAGGGGAAGAAATCTGTACCACGACGTCTGCGGTGTCTCTTTGCAGGAATTTGTTGCATGGTTTCATTCAGATTTTGGCTCTTATACCCAGTGTGATAATGCTTATAGGACCGCTGCTTGTGGATTGTCATAGTTTTTGTTTAGTTCCGTGGAGCTTGACATCAGCCCCTGAACGTTTAATTTTCTTTTAATCCCCAACGATTCGATCTTATCATTGGGGGTTGCCCCGTAACGAATTAAACGGATTGCATCGGTGTCGCAAATGAGGCTATTTTGTGCCTCCTGAGAGACATCTCATTGACATTGGTTGAGGGTTCGATGCGTGGTTGTGTTTATATTAGGTAGAACAGGTTTATTAATTTGAAAAAAAAAAGAAGATAATACATGGCACATTACAGAACTATACAAAGATAAAGAAATATGATATAAAAATTGGTTGTCAGATCTAAACTGCCTAGATACTGAAATTTACTCCATATTGTTAAATAATATTTATTTTATATAGAAATATTTTGATAAGTACCATACGTATTTTTCATTATTAATACTGTTTACCTGGTACTTATTTTATTATTTCGAAGCACTCTATGAGTTGTCTTCCCGGGTAATTTAACCTATCACTTGCTCAAAATCTCACATAAAATGTTTATTAACATTGACACTAATACATACGAACGCTGACTTTCACACTACGCTTACTGATGAAATACCTCCACTCTACAGAAGATCGCAGCCAAATAACGTTGTGTTCTGTTCCTGTGCAGAGTAGGGTTTCTAGAGCTTCTCGGGGAAGGGAGGTTCAAGATTAACAAAGCACTAGTGATGGTAAAGGTAGCCGCATACCATCTGGCGGACCGTAAGCTCGTTTGTCACCTTAGCTGTATAAAAAATGGAACAACCGGTTTATAAATTGATTAGCGGCCCTCCCTGGCTTCGCACGGGTAGAAAAATATTTGTAAGACAGGTTTTCATACAAACTTTCATTCAACTATCACCATCATAGAGGTAGGATTTTAAAAAATCCTTCGTAAGTGCTATCACTACAGTTTAAAAGGAACCGGCATGCGTCCTAGCCCCAGTAGTTTGGGTTATGCGTTAGTTTGTCTGTCAATTACTCAGTTATCCTTTTATATAAGTATATGGAATATAAGTTATATAAGTTTCACTTAATTTAAATTATGTTTTCTAATAATTTTAATTGATGCAATCTGCTTTACATGTATATTGTATATGTATAAATAGATTTATACATCATTTAAAAAAACTTAGTTAAATTATACTTTGATATGGCAATTCTAATTACCCATTAAATTAATTACTGTAATGTAGATAGCCATTCCAATAACACATTATTCTTATAAAAAAACTCGTTCTACAAAGGTCTCTAATACAATGAAAAGATTTTCACTAATCCAATAGGTTGTACTGTGAACCAAACAGGACTGAATTACAAACATGACCCAAGAGAAAATTACTTAGCGAAGTATCCTCTCAAAGTCAGCGTTTTCATGAAGACGTAAAACAAAACTTTACAATACACTTTAGCGTAAGAAACGCTTTTCAAAGGACTCCCGAGTTAGTCTCGGCGCTTTACGATTTGCGAACAAAAGGCAAACAATCCATTGTCTATCGATTGTAGCCTGGAGTGCAGTTTGTCGTCAAAAGCCTTAAGTTGCTCTTTTCATGGCCTTTACTATGTGTTGTCGGTTATTTACTATCATAAGTATGTTATTCATAAACTGAGAGTTATGGTCAGTACTGACACAGTAGCTTGGACATTGGGAAATATAAAGAGGTGTAAACGTAAGAGGCAATTGTGTAATATTATTATATTTTATCTGGCATATAGGTTCTAGTAGAAGCTTTATTACATACAGCCATTTTTACTACAGCAAGCATTTTACAGAAAAGTTTGCGAATTCACACATAAAAACTAAGTGGTAGTTTGAGTAGATTTTAAGTGGACACAAAAGTAATGTATTTCATATTTTAAATGTAGATTATATATTTTTTGTAAGTTTGCGGTCCGAGAGTCTGTAGTAATGAAATAAAAGTACCATGTTTACTGCATGTTACATTTTCATTTTTATTAGAAATATACGTTGATAGCATTCCTAATGAAAATAATTCAAATACATATAGGAGGCCCAACCCACTATAAATATGTTTCTAATAAGACAGCTGTTCGTTAAATTGTTAATCTATACTGATATAATAAAGCAGAAAAGTTTTTTTTGTATTTTTTAAACACATTAATCTCTTGTACTAACAGTCGGATTGATATGATAAACAGGTTCACGAGGAATAGTATAGGCTATCCAGTATTAGGCTACACCTTTCTGCTAGCCTTAAATATTGATTTTTGAGTGAGTGGGAACAAATAGCGAACCCTAACTGCTTTATCGGGGTGCACTGGTGTAATGGTTAGTGATACGTAAATAAAATGTTCTACAAAAATATTGCTCCTTAGTGTATCTAAAAAAAGTCCGAGATACCATAAACCTATCTCTTATAGTTAGGCCACAATAAGGTATTTTTGTTGTTTTATTAAAACTTGAAAAATGTTTTTTGAGCATTATTATTGGGCATGGTATATTTATCCTTACGAACGAAAGTTATTTCATTATCAAAATAATTGTATGTAGATAAACTTTGCCCTTTATTATAGCATGTCACGTTGTAAAATTCCGTGCGGTTGCCTATTAATTTTATTTCCATAAATAAACATCAATTCAACCTTTTAAAATCAATCAATACAACATTAAATCGTAAGACAGCACAAGTTACTAATTTGGTACTACTTTCCCAACTTGGCTGTACGAAGGTATAATACCTTCGTCTTTTATTTGGCCTGTGGGAAAGAAAAATATATAGTCTACAATCAGCTGATCTGTCATTCCAATTTTATATTTTTTCTCGTAGTAAATACAATCCTCTTTAATTATATTCGGGCGAGGTGGCCATACATTGTAAGTAATCCCCACCATTGTAAACAGCATAAAATAGATCGGTCCAGACTTACCATCCTTTTCTTGCCTGCTAAGTGGACGCGCATTCATCGGCAATAGTCTGGATTGTTACTGATTAAACCTCCTGAACCTGCACAAGGATTAATTTTACAAAATTTCTCATGCTTTTCGCCGTGGACTTTAGGCGTGGTGACGTGGCAATCATGTAATCTGCCGACCCGTAGAACTGTGGAAGTCCACCTAATCAACGCTGCCGAAGGTGTCCGAAGAGAACTGATAGCACGGAGCACTGAAGCAGCCCCTGGTCCCTCAGTTCCTGGCCAACTGTCAACCCTTACGCGTTATAATTTAAAATGACTTTTGATAATGCCTTCGGCCACTGTTACACCACATAGAATTTAACTACAGTACTACACCAGGAACCTTTCTTTTCTTTCTTTCTTTTTTTACACAGCCGCAAGCCTTAACATCCCACGTTTCTAAGATTTGATTTTATTTAATATAACCTTTTTCTTGTAACAAATAAGTGCTTCTAATAAGCTAAGAGTTGAGTTGAGTCATACCTGTGTATGTCTCAACTCTTGCCTTATTGAAGGAAACGGACTAGATTTAAGAAACATTTATAAAACTAAGACAACAAAGGGGTTATAAAGTTTTTTTTAATAGTATATCTATCATAATTATTTAGTTTAAAATTACAATATAAATGTATGTTACTAAAACCCAAGTATTTTATGTACATACCTCAGGACAAGCATGTTATTTTGACGAATAGTTTGGGAGATAATGTAAAATTAAAATAATTCAACCCTCGGTTCGGGTCTATAACTATAACGAGCCGTGCGAGTTGTGACGCATAACCCTGGCCGCCCGATAGAAATATTGTTTATACCGAAGAATTATAAATCATCAATCAGCGATTTCTTTTAAATTATACGCGGGAAAAACCGCGGTGCACAGCTAGTATTCTATAATATAGATCTAAAATATTCACACGTGTCAACTACAGCTCGATCACCGTAAGCACGACTCTCCTAATGGTCTGCGGGACGCGGGAGGGGAATAAAGCCGACAAATAATAGTCTAGCCGGCCGCTGCAGCAATAGACGCTAGTTGTATGGGTCTACGCGGTTTTATTTTTCTGACTGCTACACATGAGATTATTTTACAAAGATGGAATTACGGACGCTACATGTAAAAAACTATACAGTCAATCAAAAGTAATGCTTTAACGCGTTTTTATTCAATTATATTCTAAAAAGTTTCACTCCAACTGCGTGTAAAGGTTATACGCACAATTTTCTTTCAATATAATAGTGTTTAGATTAGAATTTCAATAAAGACAATAATATTATGTGCATTAAATGTATTATTTATCACAACATATCTGTCCCAGTTGCATTACCAGGCATAAACCATTAATCTTAAGATATAGAATATCATCTCAATACCATGTTTAACCGTGAACACCCCTACATAATCTCATTTGAATGCGTGAATGACGCAAAAAATGAATATTAATAACTGTATACTTAGATAGTAAATTATTTTTTTACCCACTTTAAATATGAGTAAAAATCTGTAAAGTAATCTTTAAATCTGAAGAATGTTAACGAACGGTTTCTAAAGTAATATGTAAATTCAAACTGAATTTAATTCTGTTCGTAAGATAAATTTAGATATTTCAAATACCTGCTTCCTACATACATTTGATAAGTTTCAAGACTTCTTTTGATACCTTTCAACCGTATATTTTTCGTTTAGAAATATTTACTTGCAAGATTTATATCAAAGTTTTGCTTACTTAATTAATTGAGTTTGAAAAGTTGAGCCAATAGGATTCACTCAGAGAAGATTCAATCTTTGAATCAACGCAAGCGTGTAAGATATACAAAAAGGCTTTTAAGGAGTTGTAATAAGCAAAATATTCTTGTTCATAGGAACAACTTGTTTTGTTACTTACAAATACATCACAGACAGTTTCATCTGTTCTAACGTAATATCATGAAAGGCCCAATTTCGAGAATGAGATAATACGTTTTTGTTGCAGTGCGTGCCTTTTCTCTAATAAAACCATTTTGCGAACGAATTTTCGTACACATATTTTTCATAGGTACTCAAGTCTATTTGAATTGTAATATATAGCATTACTCATATCGGATTTATGGTTAAGTATGTGCGTAATAAATAAGGCGAAAACTGGATAAGGACAAAATACACAAGGAGTAAGTATAGGTTTCAATGGCTTGTAAATTTATAAGATCACAATATTATGATTATTTTTCTGGGTTTTTTGGCGAGATCGCAAACTGTCATGTAGTGGTTTTTGTTTTTTATTCATACATTTGTATTTTTAGACCCTATATTGTGTAATACAGGTGGTATTTTGCATAGTACAGCTTGATCATTGTGCACAAGTGAAGTGGATTGGAAATAATAACATGGACCATGAATTCTGAGATGCTACAAAAACTCATCATAAGACATGACACTTTATATTCACTCGATAATGGCAGTAATGGTTTTCAATAAAGTGGACTGGTTGCCAAGTTAAGAAGAAGAAGACTATTTTCTGTACTGTAAATTTTAAATTCGCCGTGTTTCTTTAACACGCTTATATTAGCTTCACTTGTAACTAACTAACAAACAATGTAATAAAATCTTAAAAGATAATTTTAATCTACTTCTAATTGTCGTATCGAAATGAAACTTTATATGTATATGTAGTTCGAATGATAACACTATAATTTGGTAACTTGGAGCTGATCTGATGATGGAGCCAGGAGGTAGGTAGTTGAACACATCAATGGCTACTAGTAAAACCCTCGAGTTTGGGCTCATATGATTTGTTTTGACAAGTCCAATAGATTGGGCTTGGTAATGAGAGTCTGGTGATTGAGCCAGGAGGTGGATAGTGGAACTCATCAGTGGTTACTAGCAAACCCCTCGAGTTTAGGTTCATATGATTCGTTTTGACAAATCAAATAGACTAGAAAGTTTTTTTAATTTTTAGTCCTTAGTTAAAGCGTGTTTTTAGTGTTGTAAACTATTTAAACTTATTTTTCGTAGTACGTTGCCGTGACGACATTGTAAGCTGCCGTGATAGTAATCTTAGTATTATTCAAAAATAACGGTGACTACCGAAAGATCGACAATCTATCGCCGGACGCCACTGTCACGCGTATAAGCCTCATCACAGCTGGATGTACACTGAATGATCCTTAAACAGGATAATCCAAAAGTGAGTTACTCTGACGGTTTTATCTCCATGTATATGGTGGTTTCGATCCAGTCGGGTGTAGATTCCTACCACCCCGCTTAATTACTAGATATAGTATAGTCCATATACTCCAGTACATATAGTCCAGTATACTCCATACTGGCTAATACCGGAACGCGACACGTCGAAGCGTGTCACTATAGTTGATGTCATACCTTGTGCATGGTGATCGCAAACCAGTCAGACACAATCGTTTATCGTGTCTTGCCCTACCTCCCAGCAAACAATTATAACATCAAGTAATTCTACAAAGAAATATTATAAATAATGAAACCTCAGGAAAATTATAAGTGAGGAGGTAAAGAAAATTCAATATCTCTAATTGGCAATAACATGGTAGTGACGGAATGTTGTTGACTAATATTCTTGGTACAGTCAATTTGATTTAGAAGTTTCGCTTCAAACACGTGTGCGCTTTGCAAGTAGTCGTTCTGCAGTTTATTTATTCGAATTCCAACTTTAACGTCATGTTTATAGGTTTGTTTATAAATGCAGTAATTAGATTGTTTTCATTGGTTAATTAAGCGATATATTATTTCGATGAAGCCTGGCGCCGCGGTCGCTAAACGTCTTGACTATATAATATCATTATAATTATATCCCTTTGATAATAAATTCCTGAGATTTGGCATTACTTTAAAAAAAAAGTTTATGTATATGAAATCGTATCACAATGCATCTCGCGACTAGTAAGAAAATTAAACTTTAAAAATCAACAGTTTCTTTGTTGACTACTTATATCTAGATACACTATTAAGAGTTGCCAAGTTAGAAATGCCATATCAAAGAAAGTAATACATTGTTTTGTAAATGAATTGAAGAACGTACTTTCCTACAGCTACAATTAAAGGAACAGCTTTGAAACTTGGCACCCGCTTCTCAGCTTTTTTTATCGGTGATAAAAACTATCCCGAACATCGTTTCTACCCAACTTGACCCCTTTTTCTCATTTATTGGGATTTTTGTTGGGATTTACAATACAGGTATAGTAGTAGTCATGTACCTAAATTGTCAACTCTTATTCGATTTCATTTTTCTCGCATAAAATGAAAACAAAGTACGCAATATTGTGTATCTTCATACAAAAAAAGATTAAATTGCATTTTTTATGCTTCACTATCTATTTTACGTCGATTACTGCATAAAATACAAGCAATTATAAATTAGACAATGTGCCGAGATAATGTTTTCTTATAGTTCGTTTTTTATACTGCATTTTTTCTACCAAAATGTTAACCATATTTAATGCAAAAACAGTAACTTGATATTTCAAACATGATATTTTAAATTACATTAGTTATATAGTATTATAGTAAAACGTCACAAAGTTTGTGACATTTATGAGACCAAAATTCAACGAGAATCACCATAACGCTAACTTATAATAATACCCTTAACTAACCAACGAATTTTACAACAAGCCAGAGGTTCCCAAAAGTCTATGCCTCGGAACCCTTGGGCGCCTTCTCCTGTGGAGTAAGCAGGGGCGCCTGTACGTAAAACACTCCCCTTTTTTCTTCTGTGGAAACTAAGTGATATTAGTTTCAGCAGAATAGACAATAAAGCTGATAGTAATTATAAAATTCTAATATTATGTAACAAATCACATACTAACTCAGTCACTTGACAAAGTGACCCTCATATTGTGCGGTTTATCTAAAAAGCTATTGTACACATACTTTGACTGAAGACCGCGCTGTGGATAAATACTAAACCTGTAAAGTCTGCAACACACGTTACGGTCTACTTGTATACCAGAGCATTTATTGGAATAGACCTTTACAGTTTTTTAAACCTACGCAAAATCTGAAGTCAGTTTTTTTAGGGACAACGTACGGTGAAGCTGTATGTGCCTATATACGCTACGATGTGCAACGCGACCAGCGCAAGTAGATCATAGCGTGTGTGGCTTGCGTAAGGGGACCGTGAACTGAGTTTGGGAACCCTTGCACTAAACGCTTTGTTAATCTCAGCGCACGTTAAAGAGAAAACTAGATTGGTAAAGGTAATTAACATAATAATAATAGTATACTGTTTCAAATACATATGCGATGAAACTCATTTGAAAATGCATTCCGAATAGCAAAGCAATTTGCCTGAATTGGTTTTTGATTCGATTGCACAACGGCAATATCTATACCACGAAACACTAATAATTCAACAGTTAATTTATTAATGTATGGATAAATATTTTCCCTACTTAAAGGATTGCAATGCGTTGTTTTTATAATTACTTTCACTACACTAAAACTATCATCGACATGAATCAAACCATAACTAAGGGTATAAAGTATTTAAAAAGTAAATTAGTTTGTACCTAGTTGTAGGTAATATATATATAGTCCTGCTATAAATTATGAAATGCCGACCGAAGCATTTGGCATAGAAAATATAGAAATGGATTCAAATTAAAAAACCTAGTAAATATTAAAGAACCTTCATTGAAAAATAAGGAGAAATGCTTATGCTATTGCTACACTTAGAAGCTTTGGGTTTCTTAACTCAATTTATTTTTATAAAATTTTGACTCCTCCTTTACTCCTCCTTAAAACTCCTTTTTAATACTAGGTACTAGATGTTAATTTAAAATAGTAATTTGATCTTTTAGACTTAGTATGACTAATAAATGTTTTTAGGTAATCGAGTTGGGTTCTACAATAAATTTCCTAAGCAAATTACCGATTTACCATATAATAAATTCAAGCAAGTATTTTGTCCAAAGGATATATTATAACTTGGATCATTATGTGAATGACGGTGATGTCTGGAAGTGATTCTCTCTTTGTACGTTCATTAAAAATGGTAATAATTGTAAACAATCAATATATTGTAGAAACAATTAGAAAATATATTTTATAAACCCGATGATTTTTGCCGGTTCTTCTCAATGATTGGGATATTGTCCGAACCGGTGTATTGTGTTGACATTCATAAGTGCCTTCTTAAGGCCTAAAATGAATAAAATATTTTTAATTTAGAGTTTTTCATCTTTCACTTAGGTAAAAGTCTAAAACGTAGATTATTTATTGTAAACTGTTTTCTTTAAAAAAGGTATATCCATGTGAGCATACTTAACTGAACTGCCAAACCAGGAAATCTTACTTATTGATCTGGACACAAAGCTTCAAACCGGGACATATGCTGGTATACTAGGGCGTATGGAAGCTCAAAGCTAAGTATTTCATAATATTTTGTGTCACCAGACAAACGTCACTAGTCACGGGTAATTTATAAAATTTAAACGTAAATACAATCGAATCAATTATAAAGATGAAATAATAATTATGATTACTTTCTCTTTACTTCTAGGCTTAAACAATAACCTGAGACATTTTATAAAGTATAAACTAAATATATTCCTAACATGTGCAGAAAATAATACAACATCAGAGTTGAAAACAACTTAGACATACAGTACTTAATGTTGAAATTAAATTTAAAACATTCCTTTAACGCACCAACGCTGACTCACCGCCTGCCATAACTCTCGATCACACCCATGCGTTACCAGCGCTTTACGACAGCGTATAAAGAAACAAAAAAATATCAAGCCGCCGCGCCGCGCCACCCTCCACGCGTCATTCACTCATTCGGTCAGTCATTCGTTCACTCGGCATCGGCCGGCACGACACGAGGGTGACGGTCGGCGACGACTCGATCGCTGTCGCGTGTGAGGACGATTTACAGCTACAATTAGTTATGTTGCCGGTCGACGCACGACAAACGATCCTGCCTGACAAATGGTGCCAGTCGGTCCATTTATGCCACTATTCACAATAAAGGGTAATACTTAAATCGATTAATCCACCTTCATAAAAGTTGTACGTAGTAACCAGCGGTCAAATGCGATAAAGTTGCATTCTTTCTTTTCAAAAGACAGCAAACGTTATCTATGTGTTAGACAGGATTAGTGTCTAAGTCAGAGACTATGACGCTTGGGTTGTTGAAGATTATGTTTACCTGGGACAAACTATCCAGTTAGGTAGATCCAATTTCGAGAAAGAGGTCAATCGTCGAATCCAGCTCGGCTGGGTAGCGTTTGGGTAGCTACGTAACATCTTCTCGGCCAAGATACCGCAGTGTCTCAAGACGAAAGCCTTTGACCAGAGTGTGTTGCCAGTGATTACTTATAGTGCTGAGATGAGGTCACTAACTATGGGCCTCATAAGAAAACTCAAGGTCACTTAAAGGACGTTTGCTCGAAGTTACTCTGCATGATCGCATCAGAAATGAGGAGACCCGTGCGAGAACTAAACTCACATAGCCCGAAAAATAGCTATACTTAAGTGGCAATGAGCGGGCCAAGTAGCTCGCAGAACGGATGGCCGATGTGGTTAAAGAGTTCTCGAGTGGCGGCCACGTACCGGAAGATGCAGCGTGGACCGACTCGCTACAAGATGGTGCGACGACCAGGTAAAGGTTGCGGGAAGCCGCTGGATACAGGCGGGCAATACAGGACCTTTGGGGGAGGCCTATGTCCAGCAGTGGACGTCTTTCGGCTGAAATGATGATGACGATGATAATTAGTAAAGAATTTGGATAACTGCTGCTATTCTTCTTATAGTATGAAAAATATCTTGTGAAATATGAAATTATGAATCATACAGATGCTGCTAGTTTGCATGTAATATTATAAATTCGACAGCTTGTAAAACGAACGAAATTATAGAATTATACGTCTGTTATATATTAGGTAAAAGAGCTAATAAAGAGGTAGCTTAATAGGGATATCCTTCGCGTATATAAGTAATTTAGCTTTCTTTTATTTGTATCGGAAGACAATTAAAAAAAGGTCGTTCAGGCGAGGTACTTCGTATTGGATTTGTATAATATTATATATGAAGGAGCTAAAATTTGGAGCCATGCTATGCACAGTAAACTTAGAAATATAAGTTTTTCATTTCACTTTCATTTCACTTGTAAAATAGCAATAATGATATTTTTTCACTGCTCTAAAATTGAATTAATATAGGTATAATTCCCATGTTTAGTTGGAAGAGACTTTTGGTAGCTTACTAATTTAATCAGCTCCATCTGCACGTTCTAAATTCTATAGAAGAAAAAAAACGAGGAAATAGCAACAACGGAATAACAGACGAGAGCTCGAGACAGTAGATTGTCATCACCAATAACCTATTGAGTTAATACTGTTTCAAATACAAGAAAATTTGTAATGCAGACATATGTACACTGTCTATTAAACAAATAAAGAGTAAAAACAAAAATTTGATGGGTTGACATAATGTAACTACTACAGCCCTATTAAGTTTAGTTGCATGTCCAATCTACTTGTACATCAGTTGAACACTCCAATTAGTTAACAATGTAGCGGCTACATAACACGTCGGGTTAATCCCAGCTTACATGCGCAACTGTACTAAACAGTTGAAATCCCCGACAATGCAGTGCATTCGTGTCTTTGAAGCCTATGACGGGATCAAAAGCCTGACGGCTAACATGGATTAAGTAGTCTATACGGCCTGTGATGAAATTATTAAAGTACCTATTTACAAATTTGGTATAGATTAAAGAGTCTACTTTTCTACTAGATTACATAGGATTAAACTTTACGAGAATATTTTCTGCCATTCAGCTCTTGTATCTTTTTTTGTTCTATCTTTCATTGTATCTTTGTTTTACAATATCTGTTTCACATTACATAACTTACAAATATTTGTATCTTAATGAGATCTTGTTATTATTATTTTTTAGCACGACAAACAGACGCCTTTGTATCTGATAGTAAGCACAGTGCAATCCAAAAAACCATGGCGGCCCCCGAGAGATTTAGAATACATACCCAGTCGCTGCTGTCATGCCAGACTGCTCTATTAATGTCTCTTCACGTGTTGTTTGTAGGACCCAATGTTGTAGAAGAATGGAACACACTTGCTATGAGATGGTTCCACAGCTCCACAGTACTACTAAATATGACATAGCTATATTATTTTGAATGAGCTTTTGAGCTTTATGAGCTTTAATGAGGTAGTATCAAAATACAGTAAAGTTTATTTTTTAAACTACAAAGGGGGCAAACAATATACGGCCCGCCTGATGATAAGTGGTAACCAACAATATTACTATCAAAATACCATAGATATCTAACGCGATAACTAACGCGTTGCCGACCTTGAACCCCCTGACCCAAGCAGCTCTGAAAACCCTACTCACCGCAGGAACACAGCACTAGGTCATTTGGCTGCTATCTTCTATAGGGTGGAGGTATCTCCAAAGAAATTTCTCTGTGCCCTACCTACCTCTCCTTAAGCTCCGAGGCATCTTTAAAAAACTCATGCGTCTTAAAGGTGGTTGTGAAAATTGCGAAAAGAGCATTACTTGTATTATAATTATTCTAATACAAAATAAATGAAGACGAAATATTTAATAACCACGTAAACCCTTCAAAGATAGTATTTTCAATTACATTACCTCTTTTAAAATTTATATACGAGTAGAACGCGGTGCAAAATACTCGTACATTTTGCAGTCGATGCGATTCGTGGAATGGAAATGAGTCGTGTATGCTATCAAGAATAAGCGAGGTAGCTACTTATAAGTAAGCAAATAAGAACTTTTTGCGTAGAATTTTTCAAATGTATTTAGTCCGAAGGCAACGTAAATGACTAAGGTAATTTATGAAAATCACATCTACATATTAATAATCACTCTCTGAACCATAGTAATGCTGAGCATAAACTCACACAATTTATAGAAATGGCATAGTAATGCCTATTAACATCCATATATAATGGCTTACTTTAATATATGTTGTATGTAAAGCTACAATTTCGCCTACAGTATAGTATAAGGCAAGTGACCCTACATCCGAAAGGATTGAATTAAAATTAATTTGTAGATTGTCAATTCGCAAGTTGCCAATATGTTTTAAATATTAAAGTTAATTCGTTAATCATATTACTTTATCGATAATAAGTCAAAAAAATACAAATCTGGAAAAAAAAATTTGCTTGGCAAAATTGAGACTTTTCTGGGAATCACGTGTTGGAAACACCAATAAGAAAACGTGACGTTCTTATAAGGTTATCCTAATAAAATTGTGTCTGTTTGTAATCTTAAAATAACAATTTTTACTAACTGCATATGAAAGTATATACGTTACTTATAAAAAAATACAATATTTAAACTTTTTGTCTGTTTATTCCGCCTAATCTCCGGAACGTTTGGACCTATATTGACGGAACTTTCACTAGCAGATGGATGATGTTATAAGGAGTAACTTAGGCTACTTTTATTTTCGACTCTGTAATCCACGCGAGCGGTGCTGCGGGCAGACCTGGTAGGTAAAACTATTATACTCTATAAGCGATCTAGCGCTGCATACGCTGCCATATTAATAGTTTGGTTAGGCGACATTAATGTTTTATCGCTGCAGCGAACTTTAGACAAATGGTTTTCATGAACGTTCTTGTCTATCGGTAAAAAATATATCAATTATCTTTGTGTAACCTTAGTTGTATTTATTGATTGAAGACGTAACGCGCATTTACATGGACAAAATGCTGCGTTTTTGTGGCATATTTTTTTTATCTAATTTGAAACATGTTTAATAAAGATGTAATAATGAATAAAATATAATAATTCACGTGTACTATTTTTAACATATAAATTGTTTAAAACGACATCAAAATTCTACTTCCGAATTATTTATTAATAGTATATCAAATAAAGACAGGATAAGAACAACAGATAATAATAGCCAATAAAGCAATCAAAGCTCGGGCGTTGACAACCTGTGCGTAGTTTAAATGCCTCATAATTCATCTTGGTAGTCTTTTGAACAGTCATTATATGCAAATCACTGGATCGTAATGATGCCACACTTGATAGACTGGTTGGGTTTCTATGACTTCGAGGTTTATAGATACTATGCGTGGAGCACAAAGCCCAACTAAATTGTGTTTATAATATATTTTTATGTGAATAGTATTTACTATTTGTCAAATTATTATAGATTATTGTTAACAGATAGTACGTAATGAAGGATATTCTAAATTTTCATAATATGTTTTACTTGTGAGTTCTTTTATAAATTATTAGAACACTGTAATAAAATATAATAATTATATTTGAATTACGAACAAAAATTAAATGTATTTATTGTCTTTTATTTTAAATTCCGTTCGGTTAACTTTTCCATATTGAATTCAGAGTTCATATTTCTTTTATTCATTGCAATTTCTTGTATTGTTCAATATTCTCGAAAGAAATATAGGTAATCATTACATAATTAGAACATTTAGAAAACTAAAAAATGAACATACTGCAATTATATTATACTAACAAAATATTCACTACTAACATTGTTAAACTATGTAATATGATTAAATACGAAATCTACATCGTATATGTAGGCTTTTTAATTTTATCGCATAAAATATGATTATTTCTGACGTTAGTTCATTTAATGCTTTTAGTACAGAGTAAATTTGAGCAATCAATTATAATAACTAATGTAAATACATTTTACAGACGTTTTTTTTGTTATATTTAATAAAAAAATTAAGGATGTATAAATAGATATTAATTTAATTGAATTTATGGGTGATTGTATGTATTGTACGGTAGTGTACTTGGGGATTAATAATATTCTTTATAATACTGACTCTATTTACGGATTAAATACACACTATATATAAACACCATATTACAAATATTATAGACACTGAGCGCAGTGAGAACGACGTCTAGACTCGTGAACGGCGGGCAGATAATTGCTTTAGAAAAAGGATCGCCGATTAACAATCCGAGGCATTGCACCTAGGTATAAGGGGAGTTTGCCTACATATACTCGTCCGCTCAGCATTTACAAACGTATTTTATAGTTACAAATAAACCTTAACTAAAAGCATTAACAAAAATGTAATATGGAGTTTCTACAACTGGTGGCCATACCAGGTAGCCACAAATTTAAAAAATGTAGACGTAGTAGACAAATTACAATATTTTTTATTTATATAACGTTAAATCATTATTATACAATTAAAGAAATTAAAAGTCAATTAAATGAACTTACATTATTATCATTGATAGCTAGCTACCTTCATTATGTTGTTGACACGCAAGATATAAAAAAATAAGTAATTTTCTTCTACTGCCTGCTTAGCTAACTATAACCCTCAAACAGAAAATTTGTCACCAAGCACCTATAGGTGTCTTCCGGCAGCTGCATTTGACAACCAGTCCTCCCACTAGGATTAGCGTGACAATAAAAAAAAAAATTAGTTATTCTTTGCTAACGTACCATACAATGTGTCACGGAACACGAAGTAGAAGCGTAGTTGTTTTGAAAGTGTCTGAGCGTTTCTATGGAGAATCTAACTCGCATAACTCAGCAAGTTAGTGTTTGCACGAAATAATGCACCAAGTATGTTAGGTACTCCTGCTATAATACACAACGGCAGGGGAAATATGCTAAGTAGCCGTTTTGGCCTGAAACGGTGCTATCAGATCGTCTCATAAAATCTTTCTGGGTTAGTTTATGTTAGCGCGTTTTAGATTTACAGAAATGTAGTAAATAGTAGTGGCTTTGTCAACCGTAAAATAAATTTGATTTAACCTTAATTAATAAATTTACATTTTTTTAGTTTAGATTTTATTTTTAAATACTTTATTACAGTGTTCATGAAGTAGCAGTTAGTATTATTATAAATTATAGAATCAAAAAATACTTAAGTAGGTACAGAAAAAATTCTGTTTCCTTTTATTGGTTTTGCATAAAGAGTAATTATAAATGCCATAATAGCAAATCACCAGAAATGTTGTTAAATCAATGTCAATGAAGTCAATGAAATCTCTCAATTTATATTTTAATATGTAAGCAACATTTCTTCAATACTAATTCCTCTAATTTTTCTTTTAACGTTATCTTACTTCCTAATACTTAAAAAATATGTCAAAGTTTGTATGTTTGGATTTCAGTTACTCAATCAGACAAAAACGGCTGAACGGATTTAAGTAAAATTTGGCACACAGTTTATGTATTTTTTATTCTACTAAATTATATATTTTTAATGTCTCTCTGGACCTAATTCTGAAGTTCACGCAGACGAAGTCACGGACAGGTTTAGTTTTTATTTATACATGCTATATAATTCCAATATCTGATATCAAACTACCACCCCTTTTCCAATAAATCACTACAAATGATTAGTTTCCCGTGGTACGCCAATAATTTATCTACTCTGATATTATCACTCCCACAAATAATATCTGCGGGTATGACAACTTAATGATAAAAATCAGCGAATTTAGAATAAAGTAGGTAGTCGTTTGGGGTGCCGTTGATTTAAACCAAAGGGACAAAGGGTAGTCCGGAAATACAAATTGAATTCTTATCGCAAATCAGATCTGAGAGACTTCCATCCACTCTATTATTCTGTTATTAATTTTTGTACTTCGCATAATTTGGTTTTCATTTTGAATTAACATTTTGATAAAATTGAAGAGATATAAATAATAGGAGTTTCTTACGGTATACAACGACAGTTATCAGCTATATTAATAAATATAATCAGTCTAAACACGTTTTTTTTTTAATTTTGTGAACGTTCATATTTCTGCCGCTGATTACAAATATAACATTAAAGTGTATCTGTCCTTCTTTTGTCTATGTATATGTCTGGATTTGATTCAAAAACGGCATGACTGAATTTTGATGAAATTTTGTTCACGGGAAGTATATGAAATTCCAAATCGATAGGCTTAAATTATTAAAAAACTATTATGAAATTATTAATAATACTTGAAAAAAATCATAAAATATGATTAAATATAAAATCGGAATGCGAAAAAACCTATTTCGTACAAATAGTTGTCGTACTCGCGGTAAGGTAATATTATTAATAATAAAATTAGATAAGAATGAAATATTTGTATTTTCATCGTCGGTTGCAAATGGTTGTATAAGTTATTTCGGTTTATTTCTAACAAATCGATACACACGAAGATCATTGAATTTCATATTAGCACTAAAGTACCTAAGTACTAAAGTTACTTCTCGGTCACTTTAAATCGATCGACTAATTTGCATGGCAAATATTGTTAATACATATATTAATGTTTAGTTTGTGAATTGATAATGAATCAAATTCTACAGTGAGCTTGAAGTTTCGGTGAAGGAAAACATCGCGATGGTATCATAGCACAGTAGTAGGGCTTTTTAATGCCCGCCTGCCTAGCTGCAAATATCAATAGGTTATTTTTTATCGTTATAGGTTTGGCGTAGTGGCCATAATCTCACCTGATGTTAAGTGACGATGTGGCCCAAGATGATAACACGCTAAACCTAGTTGAAGACCAGCCCTCAAGTGCAGCTGCCGGAATACACTATTGGTGCTTGGCGACAGATTTTCAACCTGAGGGTGGTAGCTAGCCAGGCGGGCATTAGAAAATGCCCTACCACCATACTATGGTTTCCTCACAATGTTTTCCTTCACCGAAAGCTCAGGCTCATTGCAGGGATTCGAACTCACATCAATCGACGCGAAGTTGTACACGCTGCCACTGAGCCCTCATTGCTTCAGTTAGCTTTGTTTAGCTACAGCACTTGAGAGTCAATCCTCCTCTAGACTTAGTGTATTACCATCTTGGATCACATTGACAATTAAAATCAGGTCAAATAGGTAGTAGTCAAATGCGTAAAGTACTCAACAAAATTGTGTATGTCAGCTCCAACGCGCGACTGGATTTTACTCTATAAGAAAGGTTGTCTTAGTATATATATTATTACTTCCGTATAGTATATATACTTACGTAAGTTAATTATATCCATATACACGCATTCAGTCTAAGATGCGCGAATACGCTGCACGCAGAGGCATCATAACGACTTCACTTATTGTTAACACTCGATTTTGCTTTCCATCTAATTTACGTACCACAAGCTATAGGTATATGAAAATCAATTCTTAAGGAGTATACTCCCAAAAGATTTTTCTTTGTCTTTAATTTACATGGTACAGGATCTTAGGATCAGGATCGTAAGTGCTTTTTCGCTCTGGACAATGAATTACCTTTTTGCAGGAGTAAGTAACAGAGTATTAGCAAGGAACATACATTCTTGAGCAGCCCCACCTGAGACGTAAACTCCCGACCGCCGTAAGTAAAAGAGTCAATGTTAACCGTGAGATAGCAAGGTTTTCTTATGGAGTAAATATTTATATACTTACATACAAGTATTATATATACTAGCTGTGCCCCACGGTTTCGCCCGTGTTAAATTTATTAGACCGACTCTCCAACGCGCCGCTGTCAACGCACCCGTGTAACCTATCGTTTTCCTCACTTCCCGTACTTGCTTACAGCTTGCCAGATTACTAGACTTCATGGTTACTGCTTCGCTCCTTAGAGTCTTAGCGTGAAGTTATATAGCTCAAAACCTTCCTTAATAAATAGGATCATAAACTAGGATCAATAATATAAATCTGAATAGTAGTTGCAAAGATTAGCACGTTCAAACAAACAAACAAAAAAAATACTTTCTCTTGAATTTTATAATATTAGTACAGTTTAGAGGAAAAATATTTTAAGGCTATACGACATATTCATTATATTATAGTAACTATATAATTTGACCAAAATCTCAACTGTTGTTTACTGATAATATATTGGTAGTAAATTAGGCGAGCTTTAGAAATATCCTACCATTGTATTATGGTTTCATAATAATAATTTTCTTCATAAAAAGGGAGGCACAGATTATAATTTCACGTCTCTCAAAGTCTCAATGCAGCGTCCGTGTATACTTACCATCAGTCACAATCGTTTCAAAACTTCATAGTCACTTAAATTTATTCTTATTTAGAAATACTTGGATGTATTTCACAGGTCGAGGATAGCCTGTATGTTATTATGTAGAATTTCCACAACACTATTCACACTAACATAACTCTACTAAAGAAGAGTAAATGAGATAGATATACTAACTTGTCTCCATAGTAAATCGACAAGACACTTTCATTTGCATTAAATTTAATGTTTATATGTATACATTTTATAAAAATCAACGTTTCTTTGTCTGCCTGTCCATTTATGTTTTTTTTACGCGAAAATCACTCATTCGATATATATATGTGTTTTTTAATTAATAATTATGCTATCTGGCCAGGCTATAGGATATATTTTGTTACATAAAATAGCATACGAAATAAGCAATGACGATAATGGTGAATCAATTTGTAAAAGACGCTTCTGGAGTGTTTAAATGGTTTACGCTGAGTAAACCATAAGATTTAAATCAAATTGATGTACAACACAATTGTAGGTCTTAAAAAGACCTAAAAAGTCAGAAATAGCATATTCTATCATCTAAGGATGACCAACAACAAGCATTTTTGTTTTTAAAATAACCGGTGGGCAATAATAACCGTCTTTGGTTAAAGCGGGAGCAACACGATTCGCGCGTGCGCTCAACCGACGCTTTTCTGTAGTCCACGCGAGCGGATCCGCGGGCACAGCTAGTTGCAAACAAAAATGTTAAAGTTAGTTATCTAATTTAAGTATATGTCGTGTAAATCAACAGTATTTTCTATCTGTAAGTAATTTAACTATTAGAACAGTTTTTTTTCTTTTCGTATCGACGATTGTTTTAAAGCGTGTCTGGGTCAGTATTCGGCGACATTCGGTCAGCAAAAATGCAGAAATAGGGACACAGAGGGCACGATAGGGTAGAGATGTGCCATGGTTTGAGTGTTACCTCCGTCGCGGTGAGTGATGTGAGCCGGAACAACACTATTGGTAATGAGTTGATGAGGGTAGTTAATAGAAAATGGCTCACATCTGAACACAGAAACACTGCAACACTTCAGTCGGCTCGTGGCTTATCTGTTTGGTTCAGTTATTATATTTATTTATGAGGAAAAGCTACCTGCTCTTTTGCTCCGATTAATATCCTTTGTTTTTTCTTCATTACAATTATTTTCATCCGCTTCCCATCCCTGGTGGGAATTATTTACAAATTTCCACCATTGAGACATCATTGCTCTAAAATTGTGCTTTATTTTTTAAATTGTGTTATCCAACACTTTTAAATAAATGAGTAAAAACAGGTTGTACGTAACATAAACTTCCATGTACAATGTAAGTTTAGGTCATTAAAATAAAAAAGCAATTCTCATGCTAGACGTGGCTCGAAGCTCTCATCCCTGGCTATTCCAACTTCTTATGCAAATTGTATAATGTTCTTTACGACATGAGATGCCAAGCTTCACTTAAGGAGTAAATATTTAGATATGTACATAGAAGAATTTTTAGGAAAAGTTAGCAAAATTATAATATTTTGTTTTTAGTAGAAGATAATCATAAATGTTATATGGAGTTTTCGCGGGAACTTGATCTTTCTTGTGATTGTTTTCATTTTTAACCCTCGACGTAAAAAGAGGCGTGTCATAATTTTGTCTGTGACATCATAGCTCCCAAACGGCTGAACCGATATTAATCTACTTTTATTTTATTTTAAAGGTGACTTGATTTAGAGTATTCTCAGCTATGGTTCAAAAAAATCTGTTCAGCCGTTGGAAAATTATCAGCTCTCTTCTAGTTAATAAATGAATTTCAGCATCTTTCACAGGGCCAATCACAGGAAATTGGGTATTATTTTACTTCAAGAGCATGGCAACATTGAGCTGCAGCATCATCTGGTATCTGCAGGATACCTAACTCTTTACCAACTTATTGCAGAGATATCGTGTTTGGGTTTACTGGAATGGCCTCAATGAATAGATTACTTGTGTCGAAGGTTTTGACAAATGAAGTATAAAAATTACTAGGAACATGAGTTTTAAGTTGCTGCAAAAACTACCAGGACAGTTTTAACAAGAGAACTGCCATCTTGTTAGAGCTATGAGTACAAAAATATACTATTAACCTGACAGAATCGTGGAACAAAACAGTTGCCATTAAATGAAAAGAATAAAAATATAATATGCCACCATAGAAGATAATGATGCTCGAATGTGATATAATTTCTTTGTACAGGATTTGAACTGTTGTAAAACTATAAGTTTTGTTTATTTCTGCCAGAACAATTAGGATCTATATAAGAACGTCATCATGAAACATTTGTCCAAACACATTTCAGATTACGGATATTATCTCGTATGACAGCTGTACTCGTGAGATATCTTGCCAAATTCGATGGAGCCCACTTGGAGTCAGTCCAACTTGGCACTTGTCGTTACATGACCCGTACTAACAGCCTATAGGTTAGGTAACGGTTGGTTATAGTGACGGCTTGTGGAGAGAATTATATTCCATAATGTGCTACTGGAACGGTACCCATATTGTTTGCCATTGTTACGGATATATTATTGGTACTAATTTCGAAATGAATAATTTTTTTTATCATGTAGTTATAAGATTGTCTGTATTTTACAATTATTCTTTAGCTCACTTGAGATATGTATACCAAAAATATATATATCCCAAGTTCCTACATAGAAGTTATTTCTATAAAACAATTACAATTTACGCTACAAACGATATTATTACCATTACCGCTAATTATATTGGTTTGACATGGTTAACGTATGCCGCCCTCTCAATGAAGGTAATAAGAACAAATCAAATATCTATTTGCCAGAGATTATGACCGCAATCACTAAAGATAGGGGAGTAAACCAATCTCCGCTATTAATTTCCCTTGACTACATCTATATATGGAATAAGTAATGAAGATTGCTCTGTTGTTTTCATATGTTTATGATAAATTTTTAGTGCACTTATGTTGGACTAACGGGCGTCGTCTTTCGGGATCAATTAGAGCAAATTCAGTTGCTTTAGTAAATTTTTAATTCGTTACAAGTTTAACGTTATGGCCTTAATCTCCCTTGGTGTTAAGTAACCATGTGGCACAAGATGTTAACATGTTAAGCCTAGTAAGGGAACTGACTCTCAATTGCAGCTGCTGGAACACACCTATAGGATACACCTATAGGATAGATTTTCAACTTGAAGATGGTTTCTAGATACCTAGGCGGGTATTAGAAATTACCCTACCACCAATCCCATGATTTCAACATGATCCTTTCTTTCACCGAAAGCTCAAACTTATTACAGGCTGTCAAACTTACTTTGATCAACTCGGTGTCCGTACACGCTATCGCTGAGACATCACGCAGTTACTTCAGTCACTAGGATGATTAAGGCCAATGACAGTTAATTACCTAAGCATGAAAATTATAGATTACATTAATATAAGTAAATCGTCATGAAGTAATTTTTCTTGTCACTGTTATATCACGTGTGACATTTCACGACCCATTATATTTGACACATAGCGATTAGCAATAACACTAAGCCGAGGTGAAGCACGGCGGGCAGACAAAAAATATACTATTAGTGTTTTTTTTCTTACAGCCACAGTTATTTCAAGGCTATAAACATCTTTAAGAAAAACGAAGCCTAATAGTATTGAAAACAAAATACAATTTCACTGAATAGATTCTCACTTCTAACTGGTGGCACGTCTTTCTGCAATATTTTATCTCTTTTCCTCGCGCAGCTTTATGATCGTACGATGAAATTCTAGAAATCGTAATATAGCTTGTTCCGCGTGAATTTATATCAGGCTCGCGTGATACATATAACTAACGTGGTATGTGATATATTTTATCACTAGCTATGTGTAAAATGTTTCCTACTATTAACAGATATTCGAATATCGGCGGCAGCCTTCATACTTAAATGAAGTTTAGCGTCAGTACCCATGGAGCATTTCAGTACATTTTTAACATTATTATGTATAGTATTATTATATAGCATGCTAATATATATTTAAACCAAGTTGTTTACTAGAATCGTAAAACAAGAACAACTGCCTACCAAATTAAGGATCGTGGGATTTTCATGATTTCGTACGTGTATGCAGAGGTCCTAGTTCTGTTTTCTAATTCCCCGACACTTTACCTACTACAAAGTACGATTTATGGGTCACGAGTTTTTAAGGGCTTATTACTAGTATCGAAGTATAAATTCTTTAGAAACGAATTGAGAGTAGCTCTAATCTTTTTCAGACGGAAATAACGTTCAGTACCTAAGAATTTATTATAGTCAAATTTGTTTCTATTTATTTTTGTATAATTCAATACTGATAATACTAAAAATTAGTGCGCTTTCAACCTTTTGGCGCATTTGAAGTGAAACTTAAATACCTTATAGATTTTAATAAATGATCGGGCATAGTATTTAATATAGGGAAAAGATTCCGAGATTAACATAGATAATTTTATCTAAATTCATAATTTGCATACGTCACCACAAAATCAATTATCAGAATACATTAATATAAGCACCGGTGTGTTTTGCTGCGATCTCGTTCAAATTTTCGCACCATTGCACAGTTCAAGTGGTGATTAGTCGCTGTGGAGTTGTCGAATACTCTCTATTAATTTGTCAGTTCCAATTGTGACGTTTAGGTACATAATTAGTGGAGCGTTGCGGTTAACCGTCAGCCTGGTTGCAGAATCAGAGTGCAATTTTGTAATAAAATGTGATTTCTGTGTTCACACAACTCCATAATATTCATAATATAATTAACAAAAGGTTTTGTTCATTCAAATTATACGTAGTATTAACATTACATTATACAAAAACAAAAATACTTTTTTCAATTTAGTCTTAAGAAGGTACTTATGAACGTCATGACACTACCATCGAAAAATAATTTACTATTTTGAAGAGCTGGCAGGAAACTCGATCGGGCTTATCATATTTTTTATACCAACTGTGCCCCGCGGCTTCACCAGCGCATAATTTAAAAGAAATTGATGATTTAATACTTCAATATAGACGATATTTTTATCGGGCGGCAGGGTTATGCGGGTTAACTCACAGGGCTCGTTTGCGCCTCTACACCTATAGTCATAGGCCCGAGCCGAGTGTTTAATTATTTTAATTTTTCATTATCTCCCAAACTATGCATCAAAATAACATGCTTTAAAGAGCAAAGCTTATCTTCATAAAATTGTCTTGACAATTAATTAACTTTCGTTCGTAAGGATTAATGTCATGACCAATAATAATGCTCATAAATCACTTTTCAATTTTCAACAATTTTTTGTCACAACTTTACTAGGCATATGGTATCGCGGACTTTTTTTAAATGTACTAAGGAGCAATATTTTTGTAAAACATTGTATTTACGTATCGCTAACCATTACGCCGAGCACGCGGATATAGCATTTCGCGTTAGCTGTTTCTACCGACTTACTTAACAAAAATCAATATTTAAGACTAGTTGAGAGGTGTAGCCTAATGCTAGGTAACCTATACTATTCCTCGTGAATCTGGCTATCATATACAATAAGAATTTTTTGAATCTGACTGGGAGTTCCAGAGATTCCGCTTTATAATATTATAGTATATTTGTATAGTTATTTTTTATCTGTGTACATCCATTAAATAACTTACTGGATGCACAGAGAGAGTCATTCCCAGACATTACTATCATCCACGTAATGATAGCCTTTTGACGGTAAAACCTGCTTGACAAGATAAAGTTAGATAAAGATAAAGTCATTGACAAAATCTAGCTTAACTAAGTTTTTGCGAACACACATTAAATTGTCAAGGTTATATCATTATATATCATTTGTCGATCGAATAAAAAAATCGTTAAATAAATTCTAAAGAAAAGACAAATGTAGAACTAACTTCCCTCGTTTACCAAGTTATCATAATCTAAATATACTTTCGACAATAAAATACACAAAATCTAAGCATCCACTAAACCATAGTTTATTTAACTGTTTTTATCTAATGTTAGATAAAGTTTCATGTTGTAAATGTATAAAAAAAATCACCCCAAAAAGAACAATAAAAATAACTTCATGACTGAGATGTTAGTTGTCGTAAAACTTAGATACAATATGAAAAACAGAAACTTTATTTGGGAGTGACGAATATCGCCCGTGTTGAGATTTATACTGATGTAAGAAGAACAAAAATATAAACTTGTAATACAATTTTTATTGTCCTTAACTTTATTATAGATGGTATCACATTTGAAGTGTTAGGTTCACTCGTATCATCATAAATCAGATGACTTTAGTTTATTACGGTGTTCTATTCGACGACTATCTTTGCTTGCTTTAAGAAGTTATAGGAATACAAAAATATTATTTATATTAAGATTATTATACCGATAACAATCGTATTTATATAATTACAATAATAAATACTTACAAATTATGGCAGTTGACATTTTACTATATAATATTCCAAAGGATTTCAATTTGTAATAGGAGCAGGAAACACTTCATCGCAATATACTTAACGGCCAATTATTTGTTTATCAAATTTAATTCACGCACGGCTATGTCACATTTATCGAGTCACAAAATAAGCTTTTTATGAATGGGTGCCAGTGACACAATGTATGGATTAAATAAATAAAATAAAAGCCTATATTCTCCAACAAATTTGTTAAAATAAACATCCCTATATGATTTTTTTTTCTTTATAATCCTGCTTGTTCTTGTTCAGATTTAGTTCTGTCATAGGTATTCATTCAAACATCATTATATTTTCTCAATTTCTTCGTGAAATCATTCTCCATAATTTTCATATTTGTCGAAACCGAAGCTCGTTGACTTCTGACTAAAAAATTCAACCCACCTACTCCAACTAGATGTTGAAATTAAAACCAAAAATTAAACTATAATATAAACAATATATTTATCCAATTTTTTGTCTTAGTGCAATGAAACAAAAATTGAAATCTTTCAAAAAGAAAACGTAATCACCCCAAGGGTTCATGATTGGACCGGCACATAGTTATGGATAATTAATTCAAACGACATCCCACCACTCCCGGTTTTAGAACAGTCCTTCGTCTACGTTTTACTTTTTTAACAGACTAATTTAAAAGCCGTGGAAACGGGACATAAGTCCACGTTAGAGTGCTTTAAGTAAGGTTAATTGCCCGATTTATAATAGCTCGTTATATTAAAGTGTCTACTGTTTGACAGTTATTTTTAATGTCCTCGTTTGGGAGCTCTTAAAGGTCTTGGTTTTAAATTAGCCCTGTGTTTGTTCGGGTATACTTCAAGCTGAGTGAAGCATTTATTTCAAGCGTATTTTTAGCACGCCTATACCAACATTGTAAAGCTCTACAAATTGTTTGAACGCACTAATCTCTGTAACTACTGGTTAGATTTGAAAAAATCTTTTTACATATTATACCCTACTTTTTGAGGAAGGTTAACTTCATGCTATGATCTAAAGGAGTAGAGCAGTACGCAGTAATCATGAACGTCAAGTAAATTGGCAAGCTTTATGCAAATACTGGAAGTGAGAACGATACGTTATACGGATGCGTTTGCGCAGGCGATGTGGAGAGATGGTCGAATAAATTTAACACGGGTGAAACCGTGGGGCGCAGCTACTTTATGAAATACCTGAGCATAACAATAATATTATTTGCTTTAAGTTATAATTATAATCGGTACAAACGCTGTAAACTTAGAACACGATTATTATCTACGTAAAGCCTCGATTACCTTAACAATAAAAATAGTGCCTACCTACAGAAAAGTACCTAACACAAAATTTAACTACCTATATACATTTAATTTTAAATTTAATTTAATTTTAACTATTTATTAACCTATATATCTATACTAATATAATGAAGCGGAAGAGATTTTTTATTTGTTTAAACACGCTAATCTCTGGAACTACCATTCGATCTCGAAAAAATCCTTTTATATGTGATAGCCAGATTCATGAGGAATAGTATAGGCTACATTTCTCAGCTAGCGTTCAATAATTGTTAAATAAGTCACAATAAACAGAGCCCCCGAACTGCTTTATCCGCGTGCACTGGCGTAATGGTTAGTGATACGTAAATTCAATGTTCTACAAAAATATTTCTCCATAGTACATCTAAAAAAGCTTTTGATACTATATGCCTATCTCTTATACATAAGTAACAATAAGGTATTTTGTGACAAAAAATTATTGAAAATTGAAAAATGAGTTATGAGCATTATTATTAGGCACAGCATATTAATCCTTACGAAGGAAAGTTACTTCATCATCAAGACATTTTTACAAAGGTAAACTTTGCCCTTTACATCATGTTATTTGGAGACATACTTTGGGAGATAATGGAAAATTGAAATAATTCTGTAGTTCCGCGAGCGGAGCCGCGGGTATAGCTAGTTACTAATATAATAAAGCTAAAGTGTTTTTTGTTTGACTGTTTGTTTAAACGCGCTAGTCTCTAGAAGTACCAGTCGGATTCGAAAAAATGTTTTAGAATATAATAGCCAGATTCATGATAGGCTGTATAACTTCTTGCTACAATCTGACAAGCTGTAGGCAAGTAGAACTGGACTAACGATAAGGCTACACGGATGTGTTGGGCACCGCGGCGTGGAGTGTTTTATCGAATAAAATTAATACGTGTGTAACCGTGGAGCACTACTAGTGTAAGAATAAACAAACATTATTAGAATATACATTATTACTAATATTTTTTATCCAAATTCAACAATACTATATTTACCATTGCACCTAAAAAAAATTCGCCCGCTGCTTATAAATACTGTATTATTTATACGGTATTTTGGATATATTTGTGCCTACAGCTCACTGAGCAATATTAAGCATTCGCTTATAATCTCTTGAAGTCCCTTTAACACGCGAATTATGAAACCATAAAATAGTAGATACTATATTGCTTTCCAATAGTTTTTACCAATCGTCACGGGTATGTTAATATTTGTGAATTAACTTACTCAAACTACGGGTTCTAAACAATAACGCGTAATGAAAATAATTATTTGTACTCGGTTGAAACTACATCACAAATAGTTGCTAACTTTTAATATAAATAACATGTAAAGGCAAAGTCCTAATTTTGAAAATATATCAAACTTCTAAGTAGTGTAAATTAAGTATATAAATTCTTTTCAGTTGTTATTACACATTTAATTCGCGGGGTGTTCTATTTATCGTTATAGGTTTGGCGAAGTGGCCACAATCCCACCTGTTGTTAAGAGACGATGTGGCCCTAGATGATACCACGCTTAGCCTTGTGCAACACTGGCTGTTAAGTGCAGCTGCCGGAACACACCTATTGGTGCTTGGCGACAGATTTTCAACTTGAGGGTTGTAGCTAGCCAGGCAGGCATTAGAAAAAGCCCTACCACCATGCTATGGGTTTATTCACGATGTTTTCCTTCACCGAAAACTCAGGCTCTTTGCAGGTATTCAAACTCACATCAGTCGACGCGATTTCCATACACGCTACCACTGAGCCATCATCACTGCAAAAGGAGACCTTTACAAAAAGTGGATTGCGGTCTGCCATTGATATATCAATGACTTCAACTACAAAGAGTCTTGCAAGCCAACACGACAATGACGACAAGCGATGGAATACTGATGCCTTGGAAAAATTTCTACTATAAAACTTAGAGAATTAAATACTAATTATAAACATCGAAATATACTTTAAAAATATTTCTGTGTCGCTTACTATTTAACCAATAAGTTTAAAATACAATTTAAAATATCGTCTTAAAAGGTTTTTAATTTCTAATAGTTATATTATTAATTTTGTGAAAAGTATCTTTAATGCGTCAAAACGGTACTGACAAGGTATACAGCTTTTTCTTCGCTCTATATTTTAGTAATAATAATATTCCGAATATTACCGAAATTTATGTCGCGGTGGTAGCGTTGTTTAGATCGGCGGAATAACATTCCATGTCACATCATTTGGCTGATGCTGAAGGAAAACATCATCCTTGAAGGTTTGATCAACTTTCTTATATTACCACTGTCGGTGGGAAAAATACAGAACTGTGGATTTCTCGGCATTTGCAATTGTCAATACATCTGTGGGCTGACGCTGTCATTAAGTTCGTGCCTTCCTTCGGTATATGAGCTTTAACCATCTGTGGGACACTAACAGGCTGATATTACCTATACTTTGTGAATATTATGTATTTTAGAAAATATAAAATATTGATAATGGTTTTAGAATATAATACTAAAAGAAAGCTTATATTTTTAATACGACGGTGCCATTTCAACTTCATGAGTACTATAAGTAGATATAGTAAAAATAAGTACTTAGATATTATAACAGCTTGGCAAGTTGGTGCTAATAGTGTAAACTTTGATTTACTGTCCATTATACAAAAACTACTCTTTTAAGCATGTTGCGGATTATGATCAGTTTTAGTATGTAATTCGGCTTAAGTTAAATCATAGTAAGTAGTAAGATTTACGTTCCTACGAAATTGAAGACAATTGTATCCTTCACTTTTTAGTATCTCATTATCCACATGCGAATCTGTTCAATAATTACTTCAGCTGTCTTATTCCTAGCGCTGACATCTATCGTATTTAAGTGAAACCTTTGTCACGGTAAATGTTTACAGAGGGCGCTAGTTGGTGAAGAACATAGTAGTATTATTATATTTAAGAGTATATATAAGTGACCAAATAAGCGTGTTCTCCTTTTATGTTAAAGTTTATATACCTAAAATTTTTAAAAGTTAGTTTAAAATCACTAACGTGAAAAATGTAGGTATATCTGCTTTGTATAAAGACAATTATAATAAAATTATTTTTTGCGGAACTACATAATACAGTTTAATACACGATTATTAGTAATTAATAACTTCTTATTACATAATATTATATAGAAAAGAAAGACTCCATTTATACAAATCAAGGTACTAAGAGAGTTACTAATAAAAAAAGATGTCACATTAACTTTTATTTTTGAGACTGAATCATATGAATTGCCTCAATGTCTATTCGTCTTTTAGGGCAGTCATAATATATCAACTGAATATTTGTAGATTAATTGCGAAATAAATCTTTTGTGAAGATTTTTGCCCCTTGTAATATAAAAAATAACGTAATTGTATATTGCAATTAAACAAACAATACAATTACGTAAATAAAGTACTTGTATATTGTAATTAAAAAATTAACATCAAGACACTATCCATAGTTCAATAAGACTGTTATATTATTTTTAAACAATTAGGTATGTATACCTACTTATCTACATATTAATTTCGTTGCGGTAACAAAAAATTACTGCAGATTTATTACTTACCACATATTTTGGAAAGGAAAATGATAATTTAAAAGCTAATCATTAAGTATTTTGTTGTTAGTATATTAAATATATGTCAATACCAAAATATCAAGTTTTCGCATAATGATCATGCAGATACTAAATCATTTATTAAACAGTTAACTTAATCTAATCTTTTACCTTTATATTTGTAAGCAATGCATCGAGACAATATTTCTACGAATAATATTAAGCAAATTTTACTTTCATTAGCGAGACAAATATTCGTGCAAGAAACGACGCGACGCAGTTTTCGCAGACATCAATCAGTTGCATCGCATTACTAATGGACTATGTTTTGCGACAAAACTTGAATCGACGACACGATGAGAGGTATTTAATTGACTACTGTATTTTAAAAAAAATATAGTGATTTTACATTGACAAGTTTATTTCGTATTTAAAGTTATTTAATTAAAACTGTAGAGTGTTATTACTCTATGAATGTAGGGACAATATAATAGGTGTGTGATTAGTGATAAATAAAGATAATACAAACAAAATTATATAAGATTCATGAAGTTATTTAGTCTAATTTCGGCTTCTAAAATAACATTTAAAATGTAGTTTTTGGCGTTAATCTGTCATGTGATGGTTTTTATTTAAATATATAAACTTACTAGCTGTGACAACGGTTCCGATCGCTTGGATTACACGCTAACGTTTGCTAAATGTCAAATGTTTACGACCCGTATGACGCCACAGCATATTATATTATTATAATATAGACTAATTAGGCTGACAACGCTTTGCCCTGATTACGAAAAGCATTTTTTTTAAATAAAGTTTAGCGGTTTTCTAGGTCGTAAAAAATTTGGTATTTTTTTTTTCTAATCGTTCAATAATTATTAATTTAAGACCTACCTTAAAAAAGAGTCAACTAGCCTATTGTGGATGAACACAGTAGCCATTAAATAAAAAGAAGAGGAAGAAGTTTACAATTCGTAATTGCTTTTTTTTTCGGTCATTTTACGGTGAAATTTACTTAAATAGTAAGTCTTTCTTTTACTTCCCTATTTTTTTCAAATATAAAGCAATAACACAAACGATTCATTATTAATTGATATTCTTACCTACATAGAAGTCAGTGTATTTATTCATTAAAATAATGGTTAGTCAGCAAGGTACGCGAATCCTCAAACAAAGCACATACACTAAGAGATTTCAGAACGTTCCAGAACACCGAACGATGTAACAACCGTGTCCGCTGTCACACAATCTCTTCAGCTTCTAATTAACCAGGATTAGCTCTGTAGCGAGCATAGCAGTGAAATGATCTTGTTGTGTTTGACATTGTTGATATGTACCTAAACACGTTACTTTTGTCTAAATACATAACATGTAAGCAACCACGACATTCATTATAGATGTTTACTTTATTTGAGATTTATAAATGAATAACTGAAATTTCGTGTTTATTTATTTATATTATTTTATGATACAGTTCTCGAAAATTGACAATATAAGTTTTAGAAATAGAAATAGACATCAAATTATAACTTAAAGTAAACATGATGATTAGTAAGTAGCCATGATGTTTATATATATAAAAATATTATTATGTTAAAAATATTCAACATAATATAGATTAACGTGCTGGATTGGATTCCCGAGTCACTAAGACAATGAAACTTCAGAGGGGAGTATTTTTGGTATTATAATTGCTTTTCAGTTTGTTTGGTATGGTCGTTGAATAAACTTAAAAATACGCATAAATCGTTTTATCTGACATAATAGAGATAGAGACAATTTTAGGAACAGGGACGCTAGTTCTAGTTATTAAAATTACATGATGTTTTTTCTTAGAAAGTGAAACATCAAAGTCCATTGCTTAATTATTTTAGAATAGTCCCATCCGACTATTCAAACAAAAAAAAAATGTTATCAGCGTAGAAAGATCAGAAATGTAAGTTAAAAAATTTTTCATTAAAGCCTATTTTTTATAATACTAAGATTGCAAACAAGCATATGACCCTCCTGATGGTAATACCATAGGTATCAACTGGCGTGTTGCTGATCTTAAACCACCCACCCCAAGGAACTCTGGAAACCCTACTCACTGCAGGAACACAATACAAGGATATTTGGCTGCGATATTCTATAAGGTGGAGGGGAGGTATTCCACCAGTCGGGCTGCGCCAAGTAGAGAGAAATGTTCAAAGAAATTTCTCTTTGATACCCAATGAAAAACCACCAATTAAGAAAATCTAATTGTCACTGTTAATTAACTAACTAGATTGGGCTTATGTCAATCCATGTTATATAAATATTTAAATTTATGATTGTACAATTTCTTAAGTAAACACAGCTTGCTTATTTTAAAGAGAAGCGAAATAGATTATTTCATAAAATAATTTTATCGTAATTAATCCTATGACCGATCAGTCTTTGTTCCAATATACATATTATAAATCCTTTTTACAGGGAGGCATTAATATCACAACAATCAATAAGTTCTACCATAAGTTCAAATATCCCAGAATTGGTCAATCTAAAAAGTAATACCATTCACGTACCGTAATTAGTCTGTCAAAGGGTTGCAGAGGGCGTTGAATTGTAATAAGGGACGTAGGCCACCTAGAATTGTGTAACTGCATGCTATAGAATTCGATACCGTTTGAACAAACTAAACTGAAGCGGAAGCGGTTTTTTTTTTATTATTCAAATAGAAAATTATGAAATGAATACTTACGAAATGTGAACACGTTACATTAGTTTAACATCACATTCACATCATATGTGTCATATTTACATAAATTTTACATACATGATGTATGGGTGATGTTAAATATAGGTAGGTCGTGTGTTCACAGGGTTCACTTTTTTAGAACTTAGAAATCAATTGACAGATTGATCAATTGTCATCGATATACACGCACAAAGGTATTCTTAAATACGTATACCTAGTTACTTAGATTGAATGAAAAGTGCTATTCAATTTTAGGAATTGCATCCACGGCCAAGGTTCTGCCACTTTGACGCCCTTGCGCTTATTGCCATTTCGGCTGAGTGCATTCTGCACTCACCACAAATTATTTATTAAATTTGGCACTGAACAGCTATCTCACGTACAATTTGGGTTACTCCGATGCTTTTTAACTGCCTAGTAAAAATTACTAAATACATACTACATACATATATACTACCCTCACATGTGACGATAGTACATGACTACCTTCTCCCGTAATGCTAACTGCTAGAATCAATCACAAATTATAGATGTTTACAATCCAGTCGAACAGTATACCCTCCCAGCTAACAATGTGTCAATGTGTCAAGATTTAAATACAGAGATTAAATAAACACGTAATTGATATAGTTAGGTTAAGAATTTATTAAGTCTTGGCACGAAAAACGTCACTAGTGGTTGTTCCCATTCAAGTCTGCAGATCGTCTATCTGCTATTCTATATACATATTATAAAAGTCAACGTCTCTCTGTCTGTTCGTCCGTTTATGTTCTTTTCACACGAAAACCACTAATCCCATTAACACGTTTTTTTTTAATTCATAGCTATGTTATCTGACCAGGTTATATGATAGATTTTGTAACAAAGTAACATACGAAATAAGCAGTGACGATAATGATGAATAAATTTTGGAAAAACAAAAGACGCATTTGGGGCGCTTAAATGGCTTACGCTGAGTAAACCATACGAGGTATATCAAATTAAACATTAATTTGGAGAACATCTAAATAAATGTAGTTTTTTTTAACTACAAAAAATTCAGTAATAGTATATGTCTGTCTTCTAAGGATCACCCACAATAAGCATTTTTGTCTTTCGTATTTTGAGTGGGAGCAGCGCGATTCGCGCGCGAGCGTCCGACTGATGGCATTCTGTAGTACACCCGCGCGGAGCCGTGGGTACAGCTAGTCCAGTATAGAAACATGATCTACGTTAGCAGTACTATGACAAAAGAAGCGTAATGTGGCGATCAGCAGTTAAGTATTCAAAGACATTTCTCGCATTTTGATTACTACTATAAAAGAAGGTTAATGAAGGAATGAAGCTTTTTACCACTGCACCTCGGGGACTGACCGAGTTTAATTTACATAACTGCCTTATTTTAGTTTAAGAAATCAGCTCTTGTACACTTTGTTACAGACACAGTATCTTAATGCAGTTCTAAGTTTGTTCTTACTATTACATTTGTTTTTTTTTTACTCCGCTACCGTGTTCACGGTGTCAAATGTCACTATTAGGGCTCGTTCAAATCGCTGTCTTACCGTAAATATTTCAATGATACCCGATAAACGTATATGCAATCAATCAAAAGCTTGAACAAATACTTCGCGTACATAAAATAATAATTGGTATCCTGTGTTACTCTTCTTTAGGTAAAAATACACTAAACAAAATTTTAATAAACTAATACATAGATGCAATTAATGCTACATTAACGACGCAACGACTAAAATTTGTTGAAGAAATGCATCTGTCATGAGTTTCGTTTTAACTTTCAAGTGAGAATAAAATTTAGCGTAGTTATAAAAATGAATTAAAAAAACATATTTGTATAATCATTTTTGCCTTTAAAGCAAAAAAAGAAGTAAAATTGTTATTTGCTCAGTATTAACCACAACTCACCTCAATTGCAATACTTCAAAGTCAGATTATATTGCTTCATCCCATAAAGATTTTACGACTGAATTGATAAGGTACTTAGAAAATTGATATTATTGATCACGATTTATAGTAAGATCAATAAATATTTATCTTACGTAAAACATACATTGACTTGATTGAAACCACTGCATTTATGATTTATATTAGCAATTATATTACACAGGTACCTATATTTTTCACTTTAAACTACACATGTAATTAAATCTATTTCTATTTCAAATATCTAGGTTTACACTAAATGTTGGGTTGCATAACATTCTAGAACAATATTTTGAATTTCTAACTTACTTCTTTTTCTTCTTATTTAATGGCAACGTGTGTATACATACACAATTATGCCAATATCACGTGAATAGATTATTTATCTAATTTTCCAAATTCGAGCAACATTATAACAAGATAATGGCTCTTTTGCTAAAACAGTCCAGTGAGATTTTGTGGTAATTAACTTAAAATTCTTGCTTCTAGTTGTTATTGAAATGAAAATTTCTTTAGCACCATTGTGATTTGAAACTCGATGAAACGAAAAAGCCACAGTAAAAAGAGACAAACATATACATCTATAGGATTTAGCCTACGAAAGAATGAGATGGAATACATTTATACAAGTGCTGATTTTCATGATAGTGATCGTGGTCAGATTGACCTAAGGGTATGAGACGACCAGACTTCACACGCAGTACGCACGAGTGGTCGATAGTTCGAAACCCGCCGTTCGAAGAACATTTTTTTTTTCTGACGGTTTCATTTCAGACACGTGTCAACTGCTGTACAATTTTTCTTTTCATTTTTGCACAATAACCACTCTATATCACGCGGAATGCCACCGATATTATATAATATAGCCTACAAAACAGTAAACACAGCCGCATACAACCTGTGCAATGTACCGAATCATTTGTAGCAGATGAAATGTAAATGCGCACTCGTTACTTGGTGCCCGCCGCCGCGCCGCCCGCTCTGTATTCATGAGTTTACAGTACGAAACACAAGCGAAAGCGATTTTTTCCAATATATACCATCAGTTTTTGCCGTGACGTATGTAATAAAACAAGCCCAATTATGAGATATAATTATCATTAAAATTGTTATTTTGTGTTAAATGCTTGTGCACGTAGATCTTCTTTGAATTGTTACACTCAATATTACTCCCAACTACCCCAGCTAATATATTCCCTCCTTCTTAGGACATTAGTTCTTTAAACGTAACGTGAAGAGAAATATTCATGGAGACCGGCATGAATCTCTTGATGGACGCCGTTGTATTTGGATTGTACTGTGCTTACTATCAGAAACAGCACCGTCAATTTGCCGAGCAAATATAATATAAAAATAAAAAATCTATTTGACGCATAACATAGAATGTGGATATGGTTCAAACCTTACATCAAGACTGAGCTCTTGATGAAGGAAAATTTTACAAACTTTCCCTAGTGCATTTTCTTATGCTCGTCTGTCTAGACTCTAACTTTAAAATAAAAATCTGGTGACAAGAAGCTATAGGTAATATTCAAACAGTTGCATTTAATATATGGTCCTATTTTTGACTGACTATCACTTCACCTTTCACTACATTTACTATTATTGCTATGTCTGATTGTGTTCCAAGGCATATTCAAAGTGCAACAAAGCAATTTAAAAAAATGCAAAAATAAATTAACGTTTCAATTTAATTTTCGATTCAAATTTTGTATTGAAATGTGGTTTAGATTTTTACTCCATGTAGGAGAATATAATATCTCATATGTTATACACTATAGTTACAAATACAGGACTAGATGTTATTTGAGTATTCTATTTGATTTAAATTGAAATACAATATTTGATAAAATCAAATGACAGTTACGTGCACGCTACATTCTCTGTAAAGGACCATAAGGCAGACAGAGGGCATGAGCACATTATCTTCAAATGTGTCAACGGCTCACGTTTCTTCTCGTTCACCGGTTACTATCCGTCTATTGTGACTTTTTTCATTTATTTTTTCATTTATTTTATGGGATGCCTGTATTTTTTTAGTTTATTTTTATTAACCCTTTTCTATTACCCACACGTCGATAATGATGACATTGACGGCTCTTTTATCCTTATCGTCTGATGGTAAACAAAAATTATTAACCCATATTATTGAATTTAAATAAATTTACTTTTGAAAAATGTTTTGGATAAGACATCATCTTTTATATCAATTATCATATTCTATACGAGAACTGAAAATTTTTCATTGATTAATCCAAAATGGTAGTATTTTTCAGTAAATAAGGAAATGTTTTGTGTGTTCTATGATTTTTCGAATCGTTCAATTTTTATAGGTACAGTTGTTGTTGACACTTGCCTAAAGGTTACTAACATAGCAAGTACCATGACCGTAACTATAATAGGTGACGCACGAGTCGTTTCCGTAATTCAGTTTTTGATATTTTTAATACAGTTTTCAGAACTCATCATTAAGATTTCATAAAATAAGTCTACTCACAATTAATCTAGATATGACACGTCGTTCCCGTGTAACATTATCGTCATCATCTCATCTCGGAGTGTAATCTCCACCATATCTCAGATACTTGGAGTCTTGAACAGGGTGCGACGATTTTTCACGTCCGAACAGCTGTATCTGCTTTACAAGGCAGTTCAAGGCAGTTACAAGTTCAGCCTTGTATGGAATACTTTAGCATCTTTGAGACGGATCCGCAAAACAACTCCTCGAAGCCCTGGACAGGTTGCAGAGACGAGCCGTCCGCATTGTAAATGATGCAGACGTTACTATGTTCATCGAGCTGTTTTGCTTTTGCCTTTGCTTCGATGAAAGTGTTTTATCGTCTGTATCATGGCGAGTATTCTGAAGAGCTGTTCAACCTAATTCCCTCTTCTCCCTTTCATAAAATAACCACGCGCGCTAGGCTTCAGAGTCACAACTTCACGGTAATTTCTATCTCGGCACGAACAAAGAAATTTGTTTCGTCTTATCTTTGCCGTACTGTAAAGCTTTGGATCTGTCTCCCGGCCAGTGTGTCTACTCCTTCCTATAACATGAAATCCTTCAAAAATATCATGAAGAGACATTTGAGCATACCGGCATGACAGCAATCAAGTATTTGGATATTATAAGCGACTGGAACCATGAATTACTATTCTCGTGTTTATTTAGTGTCAATCAATATTAATGTTTATTATATAGTATACAAAATAATATTTGTTTCATTATAAAGCACAGTGCTTAGAAATCTGCACGGGATAAATTCTCGCATCAAAATTTATGTTTTCCATATAGTCGAGTGATGTCACCTTTACGTGTCACCCGGCAGGCCGAAGTCCAATTAGTTTAACTCACGACCTCAGGTAAAGGCCCTTAAGAGAGCGTTCAAAAATAAAGATTAGATAAGACAATATATTAATCAATAATTTACAAAAATTTACTTAAATCACTCTAGTGTCACTATAAAGTATAGAAAAAAATTGCCTGTTTGGGTACAAACATTAAAATTTCAGCATAATAAAAATTCGTAAATTATTCATGTTCTTACAATGTGTCATCCTGTTCTTATCGTTATGATACATTGATTATTCTATTTTTCAAACTAATATAAAAGAGCGTTCCGCTAGTTTCATTTAGGTATTAAATCGAATACAAAAACATTCCTTTCTTACAATTAATTTAAAAAAGTTTATCATAAAGTCGAGCTTGTTGAGTGGTTTAAACCGGCGGAATATCAATTCCATGTCCGCAGGTTTAAGCCACGGCATGTAACAATGAATTTTTCGGTATTCGCGTATGCTTACTAATTTAATTTGGTAACATTATCGGCAGACGGTGAAGGAAAACTTTGTGAGGAAAATTGAACGCTTGTGAAATATTCTTGGAGTACCCAATATGTGAGGAAAATATATGTAGAACTATTGATTTCCCGTTGTTTGAAATCGTCAAGACGTCGTGGGCTAGTGTAGTGAATAAGCCCGTACCTTCTCTCGAGAAGAGTCCTAATTACCCAGCAGTGGGACACTTACAGGCTGGTATTAATAATTAATTTATAAAAATAGAGTAATTTATTCTGGCATCTTTATTTAAAAAAAATATAAAGTAATGCAATAAATCTTATGGATCTGTTATCCATATAGGTAATATAGATATTATTACATTCATATTGGGAGCTTGTTTCTTGGCCTAAAATGTCGACAGTCAGTATTTCGTATCAGAGAAAGCGGTCAGCGGCCCGCTGCTAGATCACAACTACTAGTTTGTCATAAACATTGCCTGGTGTAATTAAATGTCACAGACTATTTCGCTTGAGATTGTATACTTGCTTATATTTTATAATGTGATTGAAACATAAGAGAGATATTCATCAGTAATCATACGTAGTTTCAATAACAATGACAATAATGTTAATCTACTTATGAAAACTGAACTGAACTGATAACTGAATAATGAAAACAACATTTGTTTTTAAGAAGAAACGCGAGCGAAAAAACATTTGATAAATAGGTTTTCTATTGTTGTCGCGTTATGTCTGAACGACCAAATAGAGACAACTACAACTCACACTAATTATACTCCTATACCGACTGAAGCCTAGGACCGATTCTGCGGTATCGAGCCCTCAAGCCTCCTGCTCGAGCGATACAGTGACACTGTATTCATAAGCTACCAACACACACTCACTATACTGCACGTCACACCTGTACTCCACTCAGGTACATAGGGAACAGGGACCTTTTTGTTTCCTTTTTTTAGCTAGGTAGACTTAGACCAAATTGAGAGATTACTAAATACATGTACGCTGTACAGATCGAATTCGAATAGGAATTAGCTCGCGATGGTTGCATATACGGCAACAGCCCAAACCGAGATCTGCCAGTTTAGCGCCTTGCGCATGTTGCCCTTTTTCCTTGGCTGAGTGCCTTCTGCACTCACCCATAAGCCCGGTGAAGCTTTCAAGGCCTCCTAGCCAACAGTACAGTCAGTTCGAAAAAAAAAACTATTTTAGATAGACGAAATTATAATTTTTATCTTTACCTATTTCCTCCTCCAAAAGTGGAATCATTTTAATATTTTTCTCAAGTTATATAAAATAATTAATATGTTAATGCTCATACAAGAACATTATATTCATATTAAGAAATGAGAAAATAAAACATTTCTTGTGGCTTGTTAAGTAATATATTAATGCTTAAAATTATGTACTTAGAATGCAAATACAGTAATTTCACCTCAGAAATAACGATAGGTATGCAATGGGTGTGAAGTGTTTATGCAAATAACCTAGGGTGTTACAAAGAATGACCAGTAAAAATGCTACAACCGTTATATTTACGGTTTGTGTGTTTTGCTTATTGTAACGTATATTTTTATTATGTGAATAAATACATTCTTAATACTGTACATTTTTTTTATATAACTGAATGTAGTGTATATTGTTTTTATTTTATACATTATAGAGTTAAGTGGAATAGCCGTGGAAATTACCCACATATATGAAAGACAAAAGTAAACTATTGCAAAGCTGTTGAACCTTCTCTCTTGTAGTATTTTGTATTAGAATACGTATGTATTTATATAAAACCAAAAATGAATAGACTATCCGCTCTCTATAAGAATGGTGAATGTTACTACTACATGTTATAAGGACTAGCTTCACATCATAATTATACGTCATATATGAAATAAGATACTATTTGATATATATATGAGAATCGTGTCGATGTGCACAATGACTATACTATTGACTGGGCGCATTAGCAAGAGGTGTGCTTTGTGACCGCACGCACTTTATAAGCAGACAACGACCGGCTTGAAGGGAGTCTCGTTCGAGCAATCAGATATTGAAGACCTCAGTTAATAAATTGACCACAAAAAACACTATTCCTGAGTGGTCTTTCGCTGCTCATCTTGCAGCGTATTACATACAAGCACATATTGCCGATTAATGTCAGTACTCGGAGTAGGTACTGTGTGTATACAGTATTTCCAGTACACCTTGGAACCTAAATAGTAGCGAAGGCTCCGGATGTGGAAAGAGCTCCCTATCGAGGTTTTCCTAGAGGAATACTGTTTGAAATTCTTTTTAAAAGGGGAGTGAACAATTTTTACGCGCATGTGATGCTTACCGCTTACCATAAGGCTGACCGCATGCTTTTTTACCACTATCGTAGCATAACAAATAATTATATGTATCCTTTTATCATCACTTGACAAAATCATGTTTCTGCATCTAGTAATCAATATAGAACCCACGGAAAAAATGAGATCATAAAACAGAAATGCATCGACTAGCACATAAGCATATTACATACACCTTTTCTTAAAATAATCTATCCGAAATTTCTTAGCTATTTCCGCCTGCGATAAATTAACAAGCAAAGCCTTCGTCAATCAAATATTCTTGAAATATATGAATAATTTAAACCTAATTCTAATTATTCTCTCCGCGGTGGAGCCTTTTAACAATTTACACTAAACAGGAACCTTATTTGTGAGTTACTTGGAAAGTTTCATGTATCCACTTGGTAAATTTAATACTTACATGATGTTAAAAACTATACCGGGTTGCGGTACACGCTACTTCCGACAGAAATTGCATACAAAAGGAGCGATGAGTTTGAGGTGAAAGTTCAACTTGTTTCCTTGAACAATACCGATGGCATTGTGTTGAGTCCTTTGTGGGAAGAAACAAACTCTGCTGAACAATGTTGCTTGGTTGATTGATTAATTAGCTTCTTAAAATATAGATAGCATTTATTGCTTCACAGAAGGTACTGTTGAGTTCGTATAATACAACTGATCTGAGAAGTCACTTTGATTTCCGCACAGAACGAACTTATCGCTGGCGAATAATATTATAAGTGCTTCTTAAGAATAACCTTGGACGTATAGCCGTTTGATATGCTATTATTAGTAGGGAATTAAAAGGGATGCGTCCGATAATTAATTGAAAAAAGAAATTTGCTACTTCTGCCTGATATTGAGTAATAGTTGATAAATACATATATTTTTGCAACAGTTTGTTATGTATTTGTGTTTATTTATTAAAAATGTTAAATCTGGAACTAATAATGAAAAATATTAGTTGTACAACATATATTTTTAGTGTCTACTCCTTATAGATTAATAACGATGACAATCTATTCCGATTTTCAGGTCCAAATCAAACAATTAATAACAAACGTTGTTTATTTCAGAAATACGTAACAGCTGTTAATTAATTCCGGGCAGGAAGGAACATTTTTTAATTGAATTTTTTAATGACTTCGTCAATCCTTTAAAAGTTTCACAAAAAATGTACACTAAATAATATTAAATAAATACTAACAAAGCAATTTATACTGTAAAAATATATTTACAGAATAATCTATTTTAAAAAATATACAAATTTAGGCAAAGTATAGTCTAAAGAATATTGTTATAAATATTACTTATACTTTATGCGAAAAACTCAGGATACAGAGCAGTCATTTCTCATAACGAGTTCCACGTTCAATTGTTAATCAGTGTAGGCTTATAATGAACTTCAACTTTTTTTTTTAATGGCGCTTTATAAATACGAATTCTGCCAGTGTTAAGTAAGTCATGGGAAAGTCACTTAGGCTTAAGAAGAATTAAAAAAATCCATCGTCGCTATATATACCTACATACATTAACAGTTATTATCTTCATACAAATTACATAACCTTTACGGTTTATAATTTGGTAAGAAATTTACATAAAAGGTGCAGTCTGACGATTGACGTAACTTGTTCACGCAAAATGTGTCACCGGTGTGGGTACCTCGGCATGCATTAAAAATTTAATAATTAATTATATACACGGTTCAGTAGGCGACGCACCTGGTCAATGCGTTCCCTAAATTGTCTTTCAAACGATACACTGTTTATTTATACACCGTAAAAGTAATTTCAATTTCAGTAGTCATATAAATAAATTCTGATTTTAAATATGAGCGTCTATTTTAAATAATATGGCAAGCAGAAAGCACTTGTGAGAGAGATATATATTTAAATATATATGTTAACGCTTGTAGAACTGTTCAGAACTTTATAACTAATCCTTCAAAGGAGGTGAGCGGCATTTCTGTAGGCATGATATCGATGACTACCGATGAAATCTCTCACCGATAGTCGACGTTAGGTACTTATGGACTGTACCAGACTTACAATCATTCAGTTGCTGTTTATCAAGCTAGTATATAAAAAATCATCAACATTATTTTCAACTCGTAATCGCGCACTGATAAGCATATGCCTCTCATCTTGTACGCCGCTCATCACGGTCCTAAGTTAATATCGTCCAGGTCTGACCCGCGATTTTAACAATATGTTCATCCCAATCAGTTGAGTTAAATTAAACTGTTATTGGTAAACAATGAAATAAAGTAATGGATAATGTACATTACGATGTTCATTATAACTACTTCTTTTTATAATCTACCAGCTTTGCCCGCGGCTCTGCTCGCGTGGACTACAGAATGCTGTCGGTCGAACGTACGAGCGAATCTTGCTGCCCACGTTCAAAAGACATTAATTTGATATATATGTTATAGTTTACTCAGCGTAAGCCATTTAAGCGTTCCAAATGGAGCTTTTTTCAGCATTCATTCACTATTATCGTCACTGCTTATTTCGTATATTACTTTATCTTACAAAATGTATCCTATAACCTGGCCAGATAACCTAGCTATGAATTAAAATAAAAACCATATAAATCGAATAAGTGGTTTTTACGTGACAAGAACATAAACGGACTGACAGACAGAGAGACGTTGAGTTTTATAATATGTATAGATTACAAAGAATAAACTATGCCCAAATGCTATAACAGCCTATTTTGCGCACATAATTAAATAAACATCATTAAGAACATTACTGTTAGAAGACCCTAAATTATCAAATTGATGTTTAGGTACTAAATTAGGTCTATAAAATATTTTATATAACACGTGACTTTCACTTCAGTAGTAAAGAAAATTATTAAAAATATGTGTAATCATAGATTAATGATTGGTTTCTACGCCGCTTCAAATAGATATCTTCAGAGCACTACAAAAAAGCAGTAATAAAAACTACGCTAAATCGGCGTACTCAGCGTCATGCGATGCGTACCAAGCATCATTTTAAATAGTCACTACACACTACGATATTAAGTTGATGTATTCTAGAATGGGGCGCGATAGCTAGTTAATGCGCGGTGGTGACCAATCATTAATGTGTGTAATATTGAAGTTTTCATAAGAGTACATTTTTTTGAAATAAAATATATAAGTAATAATAAATAAATATCAAAGAAAAAATATTCTACTACTTCATGTATATAAATAGAAAGACAACTATAAATTTCCCAAAAACACTTCCAAAAATTAATTACAAGTGACAGACAAATCGATATGTCCATTTGTCACAGATCCTTTGCCCGTGTTACGCTATTTTAATTCAGTCTATCAAAAGGTATGTTCACACGTTATAAATAAAGGCGCGGACAAACTGTCGCGACGATACTGCTCGCAATATTTCAGTGCCAGAGACGCATCGGGTGCCGTTCTTTACCCGGTACGTGTAAATATGGATGGGTCATCGTATATTTTCATTTTATCGAAAGATTACTTATAAAATTTGATATGGACTAAATTAATTACAGACTTCTTACCTACCTTCTTCATACCTTTTATTTACATTACAAATCTTAAAAAGTATAGAAACCTCTAATGTATCTTTCTATCACTACAAGAATTTTTGGAATTGAATCAGTAGCTTCAGGGAGATAACCGTCTAAAAATATTCACAAAGTTTTCTCCTCTATCTATACAAAAAATAAAATTGAAGTATCTGTTTGTATTAAAAAAATAACAGCTTTTTACTATATGCATAAAAATAAAAGTATACCCGTTAATTAATAAAAAAACAACCTTTTTAATTTTTATCTGACTGTCTCTTTGTTCCGGCTAATCTCCGAAACGGTTTGATCGATTTTGACGGGACTTTGACTGGCAGATAACTAATATTATAAGGAGTATCATAGGCTACTTGTATTTTAGGTTCTGTAATCCACGCAAGGGGATTCGCAGGCAAAGCTATTTTATAAAATATAGCAGTAAAAATTAATTACTCATTATCGCTTAGCCCGATAAAATCCTTTAAAAAAAAGTTAAATTTCAAAATTTTAACATAATTTCAGTTGATACAAGATTCGCATTAATATCATCAGAATTATACTACCGCATACACACTAAGATTTTTTTTCTTGTCTGTACGTTATAAATTTCTTCTCTCGCATGTAACGAAATGTGCCTAAATGTGACGCGTCCTTAAAATATTACTCTGAATTCTCGTCCAATCAAATCACCGCCTAAGAAGTTTTCCTTCAAAAACTCAAATTCACAATTAACAATTCATAAAATAACATAGTCGATTTTGAATTAACTATCCAGTATTTCGTAATTTTAGTCGTCAACGTATCGTGGTTCCTTTGATGATACTTATGAATATCGTGAGCTCAGTCCCGTGACAGTGAAGCGGGAACTAGTGTAGTCGAACGGATTCTCACCGGTATGCGTTAACTTGTCTAGCTGGTGTTTTAATGTTTTGGATGGGTATTTATTAGGCTCTTTGAACCTGACAGCGGCAGCGACATTTTTTGATCTGACGCATTATTTATTCATTAAGCAATCGCAGTCAAATGTATAAAATTTGATACCTAAAAATCACCTAAAAATTGGAACGTAAAAATAAAAACAAATTGTACAAGTATGTTTTAATTTATTAATTAATTATGGGTCACTAACATAACGAAGCATTACACATTTTTAACAACTAAAACTATTCTTACCACGAAATTAAAATGCCATTATAATTAAAAGTGATCAAGTTATACTTCATAAGTTCTTCTAGGTAAACAACAGATTTTATAAAAACAAGGTGATGAAAATTGTGATGTCAGTGACTTATAAGTATATTTCCTATCCCATCTAAATCCCATCTTTAAGTAATAACAGTAGCCTGTGTCGACCGAAAAAAAAACGTCTCACGAGGGCTCTGAGTAAAAAACAATCTTGAGCAAATTGTCGCCGGTAACAAGACGCCGGTGGTTGAATTGCGGTCAGGAAAGATAATGTCTTGTGACCGCAAAACGTTGGGATCAAAACAAGACTGTGACCTTATGTAACTAGGAAAGTAATTAAGGTGAGCTAAATTATAGCAATCTGTGAAAGATTTAAATTCCAGTTGTAATATACTTATTACAATTTTTACTTTTCAAAGATTTATTAGATATATTATAGTGGGTTTCATTTATAACGACCCTGATTGTAACGCCTTTTTGGTTATAGTGATACGTAACACTTAAGTCCCTTGAATTAGATATATACTTTGTTAGGAAAATAATTTAGCTATAGCGACTTTTGATGTAACGCCGATTTCAGGTGTAGCGTCTAGTTTTAATGAACTATTAGGACCTTTCCTAGAAATCCTTTGGTGATATTGCGACTGGCGTCGATGAAGTCATCAAACAAATACACAAAGGTTCATTCTTCAATCATAAAGCTTTCTTATCTTTTATTTATTTCCACAGATAGTAAGCAGTTTTAATAATAGGTACCCTTTTTTTATAAATTTTCAGATAGGTAAAGTTAAATCTTAGGCGATATATGCTCATTACGCAACTGTATTGCCTGGTAATAAATTTTGATTTATTTCTTCCTTAGTTTTGTTTCTTTCTTTCTACCTATGTATATAGCAAATTCTGGATATAGCGACAGAAATATAGTGGTCACTTCATCATCGTTATAACCGAAATCCAATTATACAATTTTAGTAACCGTACAGTAATATTTCACATACGCTTAGTGTTTTATAATTATTATTTGTAAAATTAACTAAAAATATTGGTAAAATTATAACATATAAAATAATTATTATAACAATAAAGATGCTTTTATAGAATAATTTATAAACAAAAAAAAACAAATAAGTTATAAAATACATCGTGAAAACTTTTATCCATTAATAACTAAGTATACAATGCTTGTTTTGTTTCATAAGATTTTTGAATCACTGCTTTTGATATTAAAATGTAATTACGGATTGTTGAAAATTGAAAAAAGATATTTTCGACACACAGCTATATCATTTCAGAATTGCCAAGGAACAAATTCATAATTGGTTAGTGATTACACGTTATTAGGAGGCACAGTCCTGCGGTCACTACTGTAATAAGCCATAAATGACAAAATAATTTTAAAATTGTACTTTAGGGCTTTTGAAAACATTCTTAAATTTGCATCTGATGCACCGAGAAATGTAAGAATCCAATTATGCTTAATATGCTCACATAAATGTTATGCACGCGGTAAATGAAATTAAATATTTTTTATCTTCAACTTTCCCTATTTCACGCTAAGATTAGGTATTTTTCTTATAAGAAGGTAGGTGGTACTGGTAATAAATCTTTATGAGCCTACTGCGGTGTGAAAATTTTATATAATAATATATATTCAAAAGATATAAATAAGTTACATGTTAAAGTTTCTAAAACAACATTAAAACTTATTGAATCTATAAATTTAACATCGCGGCAAATATAATTTCGTGTTCTCAATAAACCGTGCATTCAAATTTAAATTGAAATACATCAGCGGCTAATTATTTGCTGACATTAAAACATAGTCGGCACAAAGTTGCGTTGATCACTTTAATAGCTTTGCGATTATATTAAGAATACAGTTGTCGTGTTAAATAAAGAACTATTTGTAATACACGCAGCGACAACATGTGTGAATGTATGGATCATTGATTCAGGCACGTGGTACCGGTGGTACGTATGGATTAGAATTTAAATATATATTATTGTTAGCAATAACATACATTGTGTTTCCTTTGCTTGATAAGTATTTTAACGTTTGTAATCAATCGTTTAATAAATTTGAGGGATAAAGACTTTAAATTTGTTACCTGCATTTTATTATATAAATAGACACAACTTTTCCTTTGTAATAAGTTTATATAAAACGTAGGTAAAAAAAAAACTTTAGATATACCTAACTAATAATTAATTGTTATTGCATGCTAAATAATTATTTTATGCAATTGTAAATTGTATCTACTTAAAATATATAAATCTCGTGTTTTTTTTTTCCCATCTACCTTTTTTATGGAGTCTATACTCCATGCGCTTAGCCTCGATCTCACCTGATGGTAAGTAAGTAGCCTATCCTAAGTACCCTAACCTTGAAGAGGATCCTCAATTTCTTGGCAGCTGTTGTCGCTAAAACTATATTGAATGCTTTAAAAAGATTACACGATGTATGTGACGGTTATTGATCTTTATTTGTAAGGCAAGTATTTAGCTTACTTAATGACTTGTAAATAAGGTAGATGTAGTAATTAGTTTTTTTTTACAAGCTTCTGTCTATGTAGGCAATTTTGCCAATGTCAAGTACTTATAAGTATAGTTATTATTATTGTCATATAACATTATCTTCCTAGTTAAGGTTATAATCCTATAATTATATAATAAACTAGGTGTGCCCATGGCTCCGCTCGCGTGTAGCCCAAGTTGTTCCTTGACAGACAGACATACAAACAAAAATTTCAAAAATGAGTTTTTTGTTATAGGTCCTGTGTATACTTTCATATGCATTTAGAAAAAATGTGTTATTTTGACATTACAATCAGGCACTTTTATTATATGTATAGATAATCCCTTTTTAATTTATTTCAAAGTTTCAATAAAACCTTAATTGGAATGGAAACATGTGAATTTTATTACGGCTCACTATTTTCTCAGGTGATTTTAAATAACTTAACCCAATGTACCTACTCGATGGAGACGTGTTTTGTTATTTTTTTTATTTCGTGTGCAATGTAAATAGCTCACGCTGCGTCGGCGCTGCCAGGTGCAATTGACTGCAATTTGTGTCAGGGATGGGCCCGTCCCGCAATTACTATGTCTCGACGCTGGAAAATTGATTTTTCAATGTTGGTTTTAAGGTGGTCTTTGAATACCGACGCTCTCGACGTAATTTTCAGTAATAATGACTTTGTTATTAATTATAATTCAATAATTATATTGCATTTTTTAAAATATTTTACATTATACGTTCTGTTTTATCGTTTAAGTAAAATTTAAAACATTATATGTGTATATATATATATATACATATATATATTTTACTAATAAGAATTATTTATATAAACTTTAGCTATATGCATCTTACTATACCTCTGGGGTTGTATGTATTAGTACACACTTAGTATGCCAGGGCCTGAGATTTTATGCAGTGCGCAGTTTGTAAGTTAAGTATAGCATAAGTCAAACGTGCAATTAATAGTTCGTTGTTTTTTAATGTATTTATACTATTATCAAGTTGACGTAGTACTCTTTAAGTTTGTGTTTAATGTGTTTACTATTTAGTGAATCTCTAACTGGTATTTTATTTGTATTATATATACAAATTGTTCAGGCTCATAAATTGGTTATGCAAGATCAACACTTCTATTTTGAAAATCGGAGATGACTGGTCACATGCGCGTTGGGACTAACTCGGATACCGGACATTTTTGGAGTTAGGTATTTTTGTTTTGTTACACCTAAGAATATTTGTTTGTTTTTTTTTACAAATTAAGGAGTTGAGTTTATCTTTAAGACATAATGTATTTGAGGCATTACTTTAACTACAATGGAATAAAAAATCTCGAAGCGCTTCCAAGTTTTGTCCGTAACTTATATGCAAATTAAAGTATTTTAGGAGGACCTAATCAAAAAGCATTTTGCATACTGTTTTAATTTTAAACCGTTCAGATTCAGCGATTTATAAACAGATAACAAGGGTAAGCGATCCCCATCATTTTCGTTTTCAAGTCAACTTTAACTATTTGCGAACTACGAGATATTATATTTCTAAAGTAATTTTGCGCATCTCGGTAAATAACTTCTTACATAATACAATGTCGAAATAATATATAGATCTGTACATATTATAAGCCTAAACTACTCTCTGTCTATATCTATCAGTTTTTTATGTTCTTTTCACGCGAGTACCACTTATGCGATTTACATTTTTTTATTCATAATAATGTTATCTGGACAGGTTTAAAATATATATCGTTACATAATGTACGAAATAAACAGTGACGATATAATGAATCTGTCCGGAAAAAATACTCTTTTGGGACGCTTAAATGACTTACGCTGAGTAAATCATAAGATGTATATCAAATTAATGTACCACATAATTGTAGATCTTAAGAAGACCTAAAAGTCAGCGACATTATAATTATATCTATCTTGTAAGGATCATCCGCAATGAGCATTTTTATCTTTAAAATAACGGTTTTCAAGTTACAAAACAAAAGACAAGCAAATACCTAAAAAGACATATACAAACTACTCCATACCTCTCGCTCGGCTCTACGCGACATTTTTGCTTTGTTTTTGAAATAAAGCGACTGTAAAAAAGCGTAAATCAGTACATTTTAACAGTATTTTCTATATGATGGGTGGCAACCCCCACTCCCACACCGGGTGTGATACTCTACTTCTGTAGATAGTGGACTATATTTTGAAATTGGTTGGAAATAGATACCACAGAAATGGCTCACTTACATTTCGTAGCCGATATTGCCGTCGCTGATATTATCCGAATGCTCCCCCCAGGCTCCAAAGGCACTGTCCTCCAACTCCAACTCCAGTATATGCACAGTACCTTGTAATTATTATGCCGAAAAGTACCGTAACTTTTAAATACCGAGGGTACGGTTTACCGTCGCGCCGGTATCCAAGCAAGTCCCACGCGAAAGAGACCGGTCATCTCCGATTGTCAAAATAGAAAGGTAATTTCAAAAAAATATAATTTTGCATACCCTCAACCAATTTATGAGCTCAAATAATATGTATATATGAACATGGATGTTGGTATAAATAAGATTGATAAACTCCAACACCGTCTGACCGATTACCATGAATACTAGTAAATCTATTTGTTTTTCATGGCGGACATTATATATGACAACCCCAAACGCAATAGGTGGCGATGTGGTTGAATTGTTGACTACTGTAAATTGCTGAACAATGTCTTAGGAACCAGCAGATATATAATATGTCAAGATATGAATATTTCATTGAAAAAACACTAAATGTAGTAAACACGGAAATTAAATTACTACAAAGTTACGACAGACACAATACATGCTTTCATTTGGTATTTGAAACATCATATCTGCAGCCTATAATTGGTTCTAAAAGGAGAAGTAATCGTTTTCTTCTGAGAACAAACATTAATTAATAAGTGATAAAATGAGTTGCTGTTATGAAAGTTACCTAGAAACGCTGTCATTAAGAACACAGGCATGTTATTGATCCATTGACTCGATTATGTGAAACGTGCCATATCCTATATATTGATTCTACGTATTTATCCATTTACCATTTTAAAATAGCATGTGGTTTAACTATTTATTTATTAGTTTTCTAATACCTGTGACAATATAAATAAGTATATTTAGTTTAGTTTTGTAATGCACCGTTTACTTTTCATTTATATTTTATTTGTATGCTTTTAAAAAGAGGCAGGGGATAGAGAAATTTCTTAGTTGATTGCGGGTCGCCAGAGCCTCTTGGGGAATGGGGATTGAAGGTCGGCAAGAAGCTAGTCATAGCTATGGTATTACAAGCATACATAGGCTACGGCAGCTACTTACCATCAAGCTGGCAGTAGGCTTGTTTTTCAACTTAAAATTGAATTAAAAAAACATGCCACTTTATATGAACTAAGTTTATTGATTTTAAGTTAGGTAACTTCATTTTCAATTTAGTGTAAGAGTAATTCACTATTATTGTTGAAAATATCAAAATTTGAAAATTGCTCATTCGAATCTCAGCATGTTCCAACAATTTTTCGTATTTCACGTATATTAACTAGTCTGGATTCAGTTCGTATCAGCTGAAGGTAAAGAAAAACATCGTGAAAAAACCAAACACTTCAAAATGTTTTTGTAGTTCCACATTCCTGTGTAGAAAAATACAAAAAAACCGATTTATCGGATTTTTATAATCACAAATATTTCAACGCCCGACATGGTGATTAAGATTTATGATTAAATGAGAATAAGAAAGACACAATACATCGTCTGTCGAATTAATTAGAGAAAGAAAAACGATTTATTGTGAATTTAATTTCTTATCACAAAGCCTCGTATTGTTGTAAGTAACAGATGGACTCACTCCGACGCACTGCAAATATGGTATTTCACGCCTAGGAACCATTTCATATATCGCAATTATATTAACAGATTTCTCAAAATTATAAGCTTCAGTTATTTTGTTTATTATGAAACTGCCCATCGTATAAAAAAGGTAATAAACTCGATAATTTGAACTAGAACATTGTTTATTGAATTAAAATATCGCATGTTTGCATGTAATAATGATAACTATATCACCCATACTACTGACCCATAAAATTACTGCTGTTTAGCATCCAATGCTTATACAAGGGTGTAACAAAGTAAACGCTACTGTTGTTCATGTGTAGCGAAACGTTTTTCATGCATAATTAAACATATCAACATAAACATAAATTTTCCATATTAGGTATATTACGTTTTAAAGATGTTAATATAAGTAACGTAAACACTGTCTTTTTTAATTAACTGTTAATTATTGCTTTAACTGTGATCGTATTCCTAAAGGTACAATATAATATTGCGAAGCTACGTTTACAGAAGGAAGGCTCGTGAAAGCTGTTCCTGCCATTCTGCCCGCAACAAATTTGTAAGGATAGCCAACCAAAAACGCCAATAAATTAATATGAAATAAGCTTAGTATAGAGAAATCAGCAAATTTGCGGAAAAAATATGTAACTATAATTTTAAGGATTACATCGTTTAAGTTAATTGCCAAGCCCGGTGAAACTGTAAAAACCGCAAAGGCTCCAGGGCCCGTAAGGCTAACAGTATAGTCAGTTAGAAAAAAAATAGTTCATCTTTTCTTATACTATTTATCATGAAAATCTCCAACCGCATCTTCAATATCTGATGAAATTGGGGGTAAAAATCTTTATAATTATGTAATTCGGTTTAATTTAGATTTACGTTAACTTTAAGGACCAACATAATAAAGTACAATAACACAAGTACGATTTAATCAATTCAAAAATTAACGACATTATATTCTAAATAATAGATATTTTTATATTTTTACTTTTAAGTCTGCATTTACACGTGTTATTAAGAAATTTGCATTTACTATCTAAGTAAAGAATAATTGCAGAGTGCCTTACGCACTTATCTCTCTTGCTCGGTAATTTTATAAACAACGATAAAGGCCAATTTTAATCGAACATAAACAACCAGGTAAGTTAACGTTTCATTAGTGTAAGCGTCATGAGCCCTGACCAGTCTCATCTTTGCGAGTCACAATCCGTTAAACAAAAACAAGAACTTGTTGATTGCAGATTGTTGTGACTATCGTTTGCACAAAACTGATTGCCGATTAATACCCACACGGTAAAAAACTCATAGAGACTAGTTATTCATTTTTATAGTGATTTCTACCCAGATATTTGCGAGCCGGATTTTTTATGCAATTAACACACCGTAGGTATCACTAACTCGTTGCCGACATTAAACCCCCTTCCCCAAGGACCTCTGGAAACACTACTCACAGCAGGAACACAGCACAAGGTTATTTGGCTGTGATCTTCTGTAGAGTGGAAGTATTATAACAGTTGAAGTGCTCAACGTAGAGAGAAATCTCCAAAGATTTTTTTTCTGTACCCTACCCCTTTTTATCTAGCATGACCATGATAATTAATTTCTCTCGACGGTTCATGTTACTATAAAACGGAAAAGTATTCATAAGAATGTAAGCATTGCTAAAATTTTTAGATTCATATAAATGGTGCTACCCTCTGATGGTGAATTATAACCGTTATCGAATCATCTGTCGGAACCACGACCGATTTATTTGGCCGGTAGCTCATTTGCACGACGCGACAGTAAATTCTCGTTTGCGGCATCCCTGTGACACTTTTATGATAGTGTTCGATATAAAGGATAAAAGCCTATTTATACAACAACGGACCGGAGGGTGTCTTCACGTTGTTGGCTTGATTTGATTTGAAAATACGATCAGATGCCTACTTAAAGGCTTCGATATTTTATACTGTTCCATTACCTTATATTAAAGCTGTAAGTTCAATTTTGTTAATATACTTACATTGTTGTGTATTCCATTTGTCATTTATACCAAATTTTAAAATGAAAAATAATTCAAATCTATGCACATAATTATCTGATGATTCATTACGACGAACGCTAAGGTACCGGAAGACGCAGCGTGGGCAGACCCGCCACAAGGTGGACCAACGACCTGGTAAAGGTTGCGGGAAGGCGCTGGATGCGGGTAGCACAGGACCGGTCGTTGTGGCGATTTTTGGGAGAGGCCTATGTCCAGCAGTGGACGTCTTTCGGCTGATGATGATGATGATGAACGCTACAGTCTGCAACCAAAAATATATCCTTATTATATTTAAACATATATACGTACAAAGACGTCAAGAATAAACAAGAATGCAGATTTTACTACACTAAGAATAATACTAGATGCCATGGTTAATCCCCCTCCATCTTACAAAAACTTTAATGAGGAATAGGACATTTACAATTCGGTACTAATATTATTAGGAAAGAAACTTCCAGACGTCTAGCATCAAACAATATTTTAAATTATAAGTTGTTGGGTTTATTTACATAACATTTTTCAGTCCATTAGACATTTACATTCTATATACTTTTTCATATTTCATCACAAAGGTTCTACCTACAAATAATTCACTGCCTCTTGCACTTAATTTTATATAATTATATTTGCCTTACACTTAGGTTATACAGTACCTATCAGAATTGCTTTAAGATTTTAATTTTAAAATGCTTTTAATTGAGGCAAATAATACATATATTTTCTCAGTGCATACCGTACTAAATGTATCTGAATACGAGTTGCTTCTGCGAGTTAAATATTTTACATGCCCTAAAGGTAATAATAACGAGCAATCCTTTATAACGAGATCGCCAATAAAATGCATAGTATTGATTCATATGACTGTTAATTATCGTACTGAAGCATTTTGCAAACGATTTGTATGTTTACATTAAGGTCTCAGTCCAAGCCTTAAGCATTTTACAGTAAAGGATATAAACTTAGTAAGGTATATCTTTCAAAGAAGACATAGATGAGACTATACACATTGTAAATTGAAAATTTAAGTAACCTCAGAGACAAGTAAAGTATTAATTGAGACCATACGCGTATTAAACGCGTAAATATTTGATGCACAGCTAATATAATAACATATACAAACTAGAAATTACAATTGAAAAAAATGGTTTTACCTTTATCCAAAGCGAATTATGTACGCAATCTAAGCAGTGAGATATAAAACGCCAGCTTCCGCATTGTAGCCCTAAACAATTGCTTATTCAAACGAAAGTTCACAGAGTTCAAGGCAATTTTATCTGACCACAAACAATTCATTATAACATTTTCACCGTCCATTGATGTCAATATTGAAAGCGATGTGTACACTGTCATTATTTGTCTAACTAAAAAATAAATAACAAAAATGTAATTGACTTAAGAAGCTATTTCGCCAGTAGCGATGATCATCATAGGTTCTACTGCTTCTACTTACAACCAGGTGCTGTCAATCATACGTGATAAATGGTCTCTTAACGAATTTGTTGTTTGTTAATTGAACTTGCTTGTTTTTTATGCGCGTCCAATCACGAAAATCTCTAAAGTGCATATATGAAACTGACATTGATCGTTCACTAATTAAATTTACCATGTCAGCAAATTCAATAATTATAAATTTTGTGATTTTTAAAATGGTTTGATTAGAATTCTATAATTTCAATTTTTAATTGGCTGAATCATAAGTTTTGATGATCACATGTTTTTAACCGAAGAGTTCTCAGGTTGCGATCACGCTCCGGATGACATAGCGTGCGCAGGGCCGCTACAAGGTGGACTGACGACCTGGTGAAGGTTGCAGGTATCCGCTGGATGCGAGCAGCGCAGAACCGGTCGTTGTGGCGATCTTTGGTGGAGACCAATATTCAGCAATGGATGGATGGATGGAAAGATATGATTCACGTAAGAATATCATAACAACATTTACGAAATATTGAACAATTATTTTTAGACACTTTTTAACGATATAAACTACCAACCAATGCGCAAAAACATCAAATGAAGACGTACCAACTGTGTACTAATATTCTGTAATTTAGAACGATATTAAAATCTATATTTTATTTACATATAATTTTGTATATTATGAAGTTAAATAATATATAAAGTTTAAAATATGCAAACTAATTCACCCTAACAACTAAGTATGCTTACATTAATATTGATTTTACATAAAAACTCAGTACAGCCAATATGGATGATCACTACAATAGCAATAAATGATAATGCGAACATGAAAAATAACTCACTCCAGCTATTAATTCTTTATCGACCCATTCCACTAATAAGTGTAATATGGTTTAATTTCAAGTGGTTGGTTTGTACGAGTACCTACATGGTATTCTTTTTAATCGCCGGTTTCCGAGTTACAGACTACAAAACAAACAAAAAGAACAATAATGATTATCTCCGCAGAGTTATTACATGTAACGAGCTATACTTTCGGTTTTTCATCATTACTTCATTTCTAGACGATTATGTGTTGTTTGTAAAAATAAGCTAAAATATCTACATAATAGTTTTGTGATTAAAATAGGTAGTATATTTCAAGGACTGTATGATTAAGTTGGAATGATTCATTAATGTAGATATTTAACCGATATCAAACTGAAATTATGAAATTGATGACAAATTAATTGAATTATTTATTTAAAGAATGTAGAACAATTATGAAACTTACAGCTGATATCACAAAACATAAAAAAAAGCTTTATGCTAACTTTAATGAATGGACAAGTAATACGGTTTAAATGAAAACTTACAATATTAATTCAATTTCTAAATAAATTTAAATCTAAAGAAAATTCGAAGACTAAAGTCTCTAAATAAACTTAATATCTCAATTAATGAAGATTATTAAGTGTGACTGTGAGCGATTAATCTCGTACGATTTAGAAATTATTAATTGAATGTGTAAGGAAGTTGTAGTACATAAATTTTAATATTTAGAAAACAAAGGAGGTTTAACCACGTATATTTTTTTGTATCATTTTATTTTATTCCCGGAATACTATTGAAAAATACGGCTGTAGAAAGCTTTTGCGGGATCTTGAACTGCCACGTTGTGGTTTTTATTTTAATTCATTAATCATTAACTTAGATTTTTTGATCCTATATTCTGTAATATTAGTTGCATTTTGCGTGATATGGTTACAAGAGTACAAGTACAGTATGGTACAAGAGAGCTACCATCTTGTTTGAACCCATTTTGAAGATTTGAAAATACTACAAAAGCTTAAAAATACTGATAAGTTAGGCTTAAAAGACATGAATCCAGTGGCAATTATAAATTTAAAAAATACGGGCTGTAATGTTGCTAATTAAACTGTTCTGTGAAATTATGTATTCTAAATCTTTACAGTGTGTATTAATTTTATGGTTTTATCGGGATCCAATACCTTTCATTTGATGTAATTTGATCGTAAACCACACAACCTGCAAATATTTTAGTAGTATCATTGTTTTTAATGATAGTTTGCATTAATTGTAATTTGTGATCATTTAAAATATTTTATATGTGTTTATGTCATAAGAACCTACTGCAAGAAGTCTCTACTGAGGTTCAGATTTAACAGAGATCAAGATTCATCTCATGCTTAATCTCCTTCTCTTAAGTGAAGGCACAAAAAGCTTCAACTGAAACGTAGAATTAGGCTGTACCTATTCTCCTACAACAATAATATTGCAAAAAGTGGAATCATATACATTACGGAATTACCACTTTATTGGTAAATCTAAAGACTGGAAGTATGGTGAAAATTATATAAATAAATTGTAACGTGGTTTCATACACACTCCGTTTTTATTTTTTATAATAATTCCATTTAATATTTTACTGTAGCAATCCTGCTTTTCTGTAGTAGAAATGTTTATATTATGCCGAAAAAATATCCGTCGAAAAAATGAAGCGCTCTTGTACATAATATAATATATATACATATATATCAATCTATCTAAAATACCTGTGAACACCACTCAGAAACGATAGAAATGTTCATCGACATTCGTTGTCGGTCCTCGGCCCTTCAAATACTACTAAAAAGCCATTGCATATAATAGACAACTGTATATATACAATGGCTGAACCCAAAATCATTAGGTTTAAGGTAATAAATGTGGTGTGTGGTCCAGTCAGGCGATCATTCTGTTACCACAGTTTTTTTTGTTCTTTCGCAGAAAGCTAAGGTCTATATTGGGCGCAGATAAACCTTGCTTGAATATCTGACGTAGGTATTATTTGATATATCTGATGAATATCTCGAAATATGAATTTCACTTGCGGTCATGACTCACTGAAATAAATTCAACCACACTTGTATTAACATATATAAGAACATTTAAAAAGACGTGAAATTATTTTTATATCTTTTTTATGATTCTTCAGCAATGCCAATTAACCATTAATAAAAATACGACGTATTCGTAAACTGCTCTTAATTTTAGCGCTATAAAATTTTACCGAGTCAATGTTCATTACCTGCATTTCATTGGCTCAATATTATTGCTGGTACAAAATGTTGAACATGGGTTATAGTGTAATAAAATTATCACAGTCAATTAGTAACATTACTCGAAACAATACAATATACAAAAAGAAAATATAAATATTAAGAATAAAATTATATTCAACGGAATGTGCACGTTGAACAATATTTCTATGCTATATAATGAAACATACTTCGAAATTAATATGCTTGTTTTATTTGTTTTCACAAACTTATCTGTACAAATATATAAAGCTCAAGAAATTGTTTGTTTGTTTAAACACGCTAATCTCTATAACTATCAGGCAGATTAAAAAAATATGTTTTTATGGCTCATAGTCTATTTATTCAGACAAATTATATGCTATATAACTTTGCGCTACCCTAAAGAGCGGAGCAGTAACCATGAATGTTAAGCAGTATGGCAAGCTGTAGGCAAGCACGTAGTGAAGTGAAAACAAAAATAGGCCATATTATAATGGGCGTTGGCGTCGGAACAGGGAAGAAATGGTTGAATAAATTTAACACGGGTGAAACCGTGAGGTGCAGCTAGTATTGTAACAAAGTTCATTAACCAATATTATGATATTCTAATGTATGTACTTTTTCTTTTTTCCGAATTATTTTTATTTGCACAGAACCCCAATTATTTTTCTAATCTAAAATCACCTAAATTACTCTTTATAACATCAGTTGTTTGCCAGTGAAAGCCCGGTTATAATCAGTCAAACCGTTTCAGATATTACCCGAAACAAACAGACAGGCAGACAAAAATTTAAAAAATTGGATTTGTTACAGGTTACTTGTATACTTTCAAAATTGTTACGGTATGAGTAATAAAAAATGGAAGAAAGTCAACGTTCTCAAAATTTCAACAAAATTCCGGAATGTGCCCGAAATATCGTGTTATCCTAGTGTAGTCGTGTAACGTGTAGTCATGGGTTCGACGACGCACGCACAGAAAGCCTTATTGCTTCAACTGTCAACAAACTATGAGCTATAAATCAAACGTTTCCCCTCCTTTTAAAGCAATGATTTAAGTTATTTACGACATATTGAAAGTTCAAGGACCTTCTAGAGATTTTGTGACCGTCTCATTTGGGTATAAAAGAGAGCCGTAACGCTTGTTAGTACAGTTATACAATAATAAGCGAAATAAAGTAAGAAGTACAAGAGGTACATACAAGCTTATTCTGCAAGTACATTCGGTGAACGATTTGTCAGTTTATTTTAATTTCTATTTCTTTGAGTGAAACACAACGGCATTTTGCTACCCACGAGCGTAATAATATGTATATAGAAAATACTGTTATTTTGACATTAAAAACAGACACTTCAATTTTACTATATGTATAGATATAGAAGAAGATATAAATTATAAGTCTGAAGTGCATATACTTAAAGTTAATAATATCTACATACTTATATCATAAAATAATTACTATTTATTCAGCAAAATATTTAATGAAAACAGTAAAATTATGTTAAGCAATGCAGCTTACATTATATTTATTTTGAAAAGCCACACAATTAGATTAATAAATAATTGGTTCGATTAACTAATTAAGACCAACCAGAAGACTTATTCCACATCAAATTGTTTACCCTAAGTGTAATTAATTCTCGATCGATTCACAGTAAATTATTTGTTCCTCTTCGGAAAGCCACTAAGTCTATCGATTTTAATTGAATCCGAGTAAAAACGAACGGTGGCACTAAATGCTTTATTGCTAATTGATCTGAAACTCTGGATAGATGGCAATTGTAATTATGAGGGAATAAATCTTCTTAATTTAATGATTTTACGATATCAAAAAATAGTAAAACCATTTTAAACATAAAATATCAAGCTGATGTTATAATTGTTCCTTTTTCTTAATACAATAAATTACTGGACAAAACGTGATGGTTAGTACTGAGATGTTTTAGAACTTGATATGCCTTTGGAGAGTATAGTTCGAATTGATAATCTTGACTCTTATGCTGACCTGTTAAAATACCACTTTTTATCACTTGAAGTGGAACTGCAAGACATATTTATAGAAAAATAAGTGTCGAACAAAGTTTGATTGACCCTATCGGTTTTGACAACTTAACTTAATAAAAAATAAAACATTATGTTTTACCTCTATTCGATTTTTAAGTTACTTAACTTATTCAAGGAACATTACAGACACATAACATTGATTGCGTGTCACAAATGATTACAAAAAATTAAAACCAATATCATACAACTTAGTAAAACAGACTCCAATACCAATATAAGATACTCTTCAATAACATCATCCATGCAATCCAATAGCATTACCACATTAATCAACGTAAACGATGATTAATACGATATGCGAAGAGTATAGTGTGGTTATAATTAACGGGCGGCTGTAATTAAAAGGCGCTTCTGTGTTTCGTTTACTTGAAATAGTTAATAGAGAACTAAAAACTTAATATATATTAAGAGATCTAACAATAAAAGCAAACACATAATTATTAGTTACGTTTTCTGAAACTGTCTTAATGTAAGATAACGTTGTAATAAAATTTTCAATTATATATTTCCTAAAGTAATCAAGTCAGATGAATACCATATACTTCTGTAATTACAGACTTCTCAAAATTACATAACTGAACAACCAATCCAAAATGTACACAATTATATAGCCAAACATTGGAGCCCTTTATTTTCAAAATTACAAGACAGATGGGTTTCCGATACACTGTTAGGTTGTTACAGCTCTCGGGTTTTGCTATGTAGCAAGACAATGTTGCGTAAATAATTATTCCTTTGGATGAACTAAATTTATTGTTCATTACACTGGAACTTGTATTCTGATAATTTATTGGACTGTTGTGGACGTAAAACGTTTAAAATGGAATTATGTTTACTGGTGTCAGGCGCAAAATAAAATTATTGCGAAATTGCCAAACTTTGATTACTGAAAAGTTATTCTGTTAGCATTCAAACAGTAAAATGATGTCATATATCAGTTTTATATCATATATCAATTTATATTTAGATTGGTCTATATAGAGTTTGGCAAATTATTTCGGCCTTCAATAATCATCTAAAAATAATTTAACATTTCTTAGGCAGCGAATGTACTTCAAGTAAAATATTTCACCGCTCGTTTTGAATCTGCTTTGGAACGTGCTAACTTTATCTTTAAATTGAGATACATAATTTAAGAAGTATGGTAGTACATCTGAAAAAAAGAATGTCTATAATAATATCATCACCACACCTTTTTACGGTGCTAAGTAGAAGTGCCCATTTCGCTGTATTCCGGTCGGTAGAGTTGTCAAACCATGAGTAAGATCACCTATCAGTATCTACCCTCAGTTAAAAAATAATTCTGTTTAAGGTTAGCTACAGAAGAGTATAACATGTAACAGCCACTTTACTTAAGGTGAATTGAGTAATTGTTTACCATTTGTAACTTATAAAAAATCTTTAATGCGTAACCTGCAATAAAAGGGCGAGAAGACTGTGTGGTTTACACAGTATTCAAAGCCACAGCTATACAGTAGCATGTGTCTTGGCAAGAACAAATAAGTATTTAAACTCTTATATATGCCATACAATGTAGATATGGAATCTCCTCCCGGCCAGCGTGTACCCTCGCACCTTCAATATCGGGTTCTTTAAACGAGGCGCCAAGATTCGTTTCCGCAGACCGGCAAGACGACTGTAGAAGTAATTTTTTAGATTACACTGTATATTTCATCAGGTACTGTGCAGTTTTTTGCCCAACTATTATAAAAAGAGACATTTTCATATTACTGTACCTTGCAAATAATGTCAAAACAAAAGCAAGCCAGAGGTTAATTTGCATTTTGTATTTTCAGTAGACTTCATTTACTCAGTGAATCGAGAAGACAATATTGACAAAAGACTATTTGTTCAATAATGCAGAAAATATGCAAAATAAGACGTGGTGAGCTACCAATCTCGCCTTTGTGTGGTCCGTTTAGCTACAAACGTATTTTATACAGAATGAACATTGAATGCAAAAAATAATGCGTCTCTGTCAATAAAAGATATGATCAAGTGAATCAAATGAAAATTTTAAATGAAATCTTAATATTTATAGTAACTATCAGTATTTACCAATAGTAATCTTATGTAATAAAAATTCTTGCGTGCATCTTTTAGTGAACATGTAATTCTGAATAACTTGGCCGATTAAGCTTTATATTCAACTAATTTTCTTGTTTTACTGAGCTGATGGTTCATAGCTATTTTAGAATCATATAGATAGCGCTGTAGTCGAGTCATTAACTACAGAAAAACGTATACCAGGTTAGCTAGTATTTTATATTCATAATAGAAATGAGGATATCAAAGGAAGAGTGGACATAGCACCAATGACAGAGAAGTGAATTAGTATTTGTTAGCGAGGTATAAAGTCATATAACTAGAAGAATGTGAAGTATGAAGGTGGAGTACAAGAAGATCGTAGAAGGTATTGATGGATTTTGTGAGGAGTATAAGTGAATATACGAGATATATGAGAATATATGAGATATGATGAGAATATATGAGATAATAGTTGATAAAGGACAGTGGAAGAGGAAAGCATTTTATGCCGACCCTACTTAAAAAGAAGAATAATAACATGTAATTTTTTTATTAATTTCAAATACTGAAAAAATCCATTTTAGAACTGAAATGTATAAAGTATATTAATTAATTTTATACACTAACATTGACAGAAAGTACATATCACATGTATATAATTATTAAACAAGCCTTTAATGTTCACAATACATTCATGCCATTAAAGGTTTCTTCTGACGGAAGGGCGAAGCGTTGCCAGTAATTTGTTTATACATACTAATTTTAAAATAAGCCTTGTAAAGTATAACAAACGTGCTCTATACAGGGACCACCATAGTGGAGACGCGAATAGGTATGCGTATTCGTGAAAACTATTTATTAATGGATTTACAATATTATGAACGGATATGCTTGAGACAGTCCAAGTTCCATATAGTTATAATATTAAAATATTTTATTTGCAAGTCAAAACATCGTCTTAAGCTTCCTGTTAACTCTTTTTATAGAAATAACTTTAGTTATTTTTCACTTTATTACTTTCTAAACACTATTAGTAAACACTATACTTTTTCTTCTTCAGCAAAATGACACGTAAAAGTACGGTATAGTTAAAAACAATGATAACCGTCATTTGGAATGTTAAGGCCTTCCTTTCCTTCACATCTCATTTAAATGACCCTATGTCATAGGAAACATGGAACACTCTGGCAGGGAGATGATCTACTCATCTTTGTTCGTGCCGAAATGAAGTCAACCGTATAGTTATGTCATCGTTTACCAACCAGCTTGATTTTGTAATGAAAATATGATGGAATAAGCTCAAACACCTCTTCAGAACACTCATAAAGGTACACCACCTCAGGTAAACACCCTCAGCAAGGCAATCACTATTCGTAGCTGAAGCGATTCAAAGTTCTTTGTAACGTTTGTATAACTAATTCTGTTGTATTGATTATATTCCTACAAAGCTTTATAATTATTGACGTGAAAATATTATGGAATATTGTAAAGTGAACTGTTAGAATTTCAGTCAACAACATCTATACCTAGGTATATATGTGTGACTAACATGGTTTGTTATAGATTTGCCCATGTCTATAACTAGACAATTAACATCGTTATATTTATTAAATTACTTATTTACTAAGCAATTATATGTGTGTTATTCTAAATATTCGTTTCAAACCTAAACAGTCAAGTAAATAAATAAGTCCAATTTTAATATGATCAGTATCAATAAAATATTAAAGAATTAATATCGATTTTGCCGAAATATAACCTATCCCAGGGTTATAACTAGATACGAGAGAAATTCAAATAACTTATAACATGCCGCATTGTTTTTATGAAAAAAATTAAAAAAATATATATTACATTAATATTTTGAATACAGAGGATATCTCGTTGCCGAGACGTCATGACAAGGTTACCGGAATGCCAGCAAACTTCAACAAAAGATTTTTAATATCTGCACACACCCCGAGGCATGGTAGGTTATTTACATATAAGCCAAGTTGTTTAAGAGTAAGCCCAGTATACAGAGCTACTCGACATGGCCGAGACTCGAATATTGTTATGCAAACTGCCTTCGTTAGTTTGTATTCTGGAATTGTTTGGCATTGTTAAAGAGTCGCCGCTTCGTGAGATTCGCTCAGCGATCTCAATACCGGGAACGCTTCGGGCTAATTTGCTTGAATTTAATTAAGATAATATGTATTTGTACCGACGACGGATGACGATATTTTGTCCAATTAAAATGACGTTTTGTATGTAACTTTATCATATTTGTATGGTTAACAAAACATTAGGTACTAATATCAGATATTCTGCTATTTATTCAGTTGCCAGTTATACTCTTTTGCAGATATATTGTTAACTAGCGGGACCCCGCAGCTCTGCCTGCGTTTTTACGCAGTAATTATTTTTATCCTGTAAATTTATTGTTATTCATTTTATTGACATTTGATATAGCCTATCAATTGAGCAATGCAATATTACAAGCAATATTATCTTCTCGTTTACAAAACTTCATAATATAGGTCTAGCTGTTTTTATGTTAAAGTCATATTCGTGATCAAGTGACCTTTACATATAGGATGACTATCAGAAAACTATGAAAAACATATACAGATAGAAATACAGGATTATTAATGTAAACAAGAATGCTTCATTTAAATAATGAGTATTCATGTTCTTTGGTTTAGAACTGGCGGTGTTCTCATTTCAATCGTACAGCGTTGTATAGTCAACAAAAGAAAGTATACCTTCTTTTCTTATGGAGCTGACTCGTACGAGCTGTAAGAATCGTTGACGATCCCAACCTCACAAACGGTAGAAAACCCGTTTGAGGAGATACCTTGCCTCCTTGTGTGTTTTCTACCGTTTGTATAATGGGTTATGTTTCGAGGATTTTTTCGATATGGTGCCAACGGTTACTTTCTACCATCGCGCCGCTCGCCATCGGCAAGGGATTTCATCCCCACACTTTGGAATCTAAATGTTCGCGGTCAGTCTGATTTCAGAGGAGTTTCCTTCCACGAATGCTCCGGATGTGGAATGAGCTCCCTGCTGAGGTTTTCCCAGGGAATTATAGTATGGGGTTTTTCAGAAAGGGAGTAAATAGGTTTCACCCGCTTACTATCAGGCGGACGGAACACCTGTTTGCCATCATCGTGGTATAAAAAAAATCGTATGAAAGTGTAATATTCAACACACAAGATTGCTATATATCGATGGCAGTTTGACCAACCTAATATTCCACTGAGAAAATACTCTAGAAGCTCTAATTGAGCAACTCTTGATGATGAAATGATAAAAGTATCATACCAGAAACTTACTGCATCATTATCAGATCCACTACTAAGTTGTATATTTACTTTAATTTTGTATGCTAGAAAATTGCAACCAAGCTGTTGCAGACAACAAGTCCGGCTGATATTAAGTGGTCACTGCAGACTATAGCTAGGTTTAATCAATCTCAAAAGGACCGTATTCATATTAATTCATAATACTATTTCCACTTATGAAGAGTAAGTGGGAACGCGTCGTGAGCCAGTGCGTGCTGCAAGGGGAGGGGGAGTCCTGTATAGTTAGTTTAGATCGAATCACGGATAGGGAATTAGTCAGATCGCGACTTCGTTGCATACGCAGCAACAGTCCAAGCCGAGGCTCGGCCACTTTGCATCCTTGGAACTTGTAGCCTTGCTTTTGTGGCTGAGTGCCTTAAGCGCTCACCCCCAAGCCCGGTGAAGCTGTAAAAGCCGTAAGGCTCCAGAGCCCCCTAAGGCTAACAGTATATAGTCAGATCGAAAAAAAAAAACTATCCTCTAGTTGAAAATCTGTCGCCAAGCACCAATAGGTGTGTTCCGGCAGCTGCACTTGAGAGCCAGTCTTCAACTAGGTTTAGCTTGTTACTGCCACATCATCACATTACATCAGGTGAGATTGTGGCCACTGCGACAAAACCTATAACGATAAATAAAATACATCTTGATATCTAGACAATATAGGGTCGTCATAGTGAGATAATTTTTATATAGTCACTTGAGATGGCTGGGTTATAGGACAAAACAATTGTGTTCGACTGAATTGCGACCACCATACACCAGCTGAACACGCTTAGGTGTGTTGCGTTTCCGCATTATATCCAGTTATCAAGCGAGAAGGTAAGAATCTGTATCTTTATTTAACTGGATCGCAAATCGCGACCACTATGTACACGGTGATAATGATCGAACCTTTCATAGTGACTCTCTTGTGGTTTATTACGTTTCGGAATCAGTCATTCTGTATTCACTTGTCGAGAGTACAGTACAGCTACTACACAGTTCTACAATTTAAAAAAATTGGCAGTCATAGGGAATTAGGGAATTATTTTCAAACGCCAATATATATACGAATATTAAAAAAAAAAAAATTTATGTTATTTATTTTTCAACTTAAAAATATTAGTATATTTACTTAGTACTCACTATTGTACTGCACAGTGATTCTACAATTAAACAATTAAGATAATAATCAAACCAAAAAAAATAAATACACTATTTTAACAATGTACAATTTATACACATTAAACTTTTTACTAAATCCATTTAATTTTACTTGTAAAGATATACACAGCAATAATATTGCACAATACTTCACCTGTATAGCCACAGATATACTGCTATTACACATGTCGGTGACGCGAACTCACAAGATTTCACCCATCCAAAAAGCGTTTAACGCGCACAGCACACATTCAGGTATATACGATGTGTTATACGTGTATACGTATTTATAAATATTAGAGCAGTATGTGCTATAGATAAATATACTAATAGATATAGATATACAATTAACATTAACATGTCGGTGACGCGAACCCATAAGACTTTCCCTACCAAAAAGTGCTCAATGCGGCTAAAGTAGTTTTCATTTTAAAAAATATACACAGCAACAATACAGTAAGCTTTTATTACTGTCTTATAAATCTAGTATTATACTAAACAAGACAGCAATGCACTTTACAAAGTATCTAATCATGTGAAGGTCATCGTACGAACCCAACTGACGCTTTTCCATATACGATTCTATTTAATGTCAGCTAGTAAAGAACTACTAGTGATTATAGACCCTCATGTGTCATGATGACCTGCGTCTTTATTAGTAATTTACTGCATTATGCCCTAAGACGGTTAATCCATTAATAACGTAACCTTAACTGCTATTTATCGAGAAATTATTTATTTACTACAAGATAATTACATGTGTATCGCTGGTTGCTGCCATGGAAATTTCTTGCTTTTCAAATAAGGAAAAATTAATAAAACGTTTTTGTTTTTGTATTCCGTTTCTGTACCGTCAGCATCTACAAGAGAAATCGTCCTTCCTTAAATCGAAAGTTTTTTTGTGAAAACTTCTTTAGTACCTACCGTTGTGATGTGAAATTTGATGAAACGGAAAAGCAACACCAAAAAGATACATGTACAGTATAGGATTTAGCCTGCGAGAGAATGAGATAGAAGACATTATACAGTGTTTCCTATTAGATTAGTTTCTTGAAGGTTTTACTTCTACCATCTGTGAACTGCACACATGTTTTTTTATACAATTAATGTGGCAAACAAGCGTACGGCTCTCCTGATAGTAAGCGGCTACCGTACTGCGCTGCCAACCTTGAACCTCTTTACCCGAAAAGGTCCAGAAACTCTACTCACCGCAGAAACACAACACAAATCTTATAAATATACTTTTTGCTTTTAAACACGATGATACGTGATATTAAAATTACAGGTGGAATGATAACACGTTAACGCATACAATGGTAACGCTGGTTAGCTGGCAGGAAATGCCTTGTGGCACTGAACTCGCCGGTGTATGAATCAAAAACTGCAGTAAAAGTATTCGTACATATGTTTATTGATATATGAAGTCAGATAAAAAAATAAAAAGGTGTGTGTGCGATTCACAAACGATAGAAGTGAAACTTTATTTTAAAAGACATTTTCTATTTTATTTAAACAGTGTGCAATATACATCCACACCGACATTTACTCTCTCGCTCTGGCTCACACAAAGAGGAGGGACCGATACTATATTGCTCTCTCGCTCTGGCTCATACAAAGAGGAGAGACCAATAATGTGCGTTAAACGTTCAACATTTAACGTTTAACGCTTGGAAGTCGCATAAGAAGTTTCACTTCAAAAAATTAGCATGTGTATCCATCATCAAACAAGAACTACTTTAGAGTACTTGGCACAATTTGTAGATCATATATACAAATCAACAGACAGACAATATTAGAGTACATATAAATCGTGCATATATATCGATCGGAATATAATCGAATCGATAAGCATTAATATTACGACATTATTAAAAAAATAGCGTCTTTTATTTTTGAGGCCAAAATTGTTTTCAATTAAATATACCTATGAAAAAGTGTATACTTATATATACGCACATGAGAATTTACAATTCATTGGCGTGACAAAATAAAAATATCTTATCCCGCGTGCCAACAACATAATGAAGTTAGCTGACAATGATAATAATGTAAATTCACTTTATTATCATTAATGGCTAACTTCATCATGTTGCAATGTCGACAAATGACACCCACGCTCTCAATTTTACTCTCTTTATAACGTACACACGTAAAAGTATAAATTCAAAAAGAAACAAATCATAGAAACTTTACCACATATGATAATTTTATATATTTGACAGCTATGTTTACAAAATAAATATTGAAAAATAATATATCAAACGGGCATAGCATAACTTACAGTTAGTGATCGCTGAACTATAATTGCAGACGTCTATTAAATATTCAATATAAAATTGCAGTTTCCATTTCATAACGAGGTCACTTTGATAGTAATTAGTTTAAACGTCCAATAAAAAGTTACAAATATAATTTCAAGGGAAATTTTAATAATACTTATTGTTTCTAAATTGTATCGACTGGACCGATAAATGTGAGAAACCTGACACAGTGTCTCGTTTAGAGTGACGTTTTTTGCAATCAGTTCTTGTTCTGCCCAACTACTCAGTTTGTCTTTATCTGTATGTAATAATATTTACGACACCGTTGAATGTAATAACTGTGAAAAAAAAACGGAGAAGAAGCAAGTAGTATATCGTGACCTGAGGTTCAGTATTATTATATGTTTTATATATTGTTTGTATATTATTCTTACACACTGCAATATCTCCGGCGAGCGTCAGCGCGTATTTAAGTGACAAGCTTTTTTTATTGGGCTTGCAAATTACACTGTTTAAAATAACAAGAAATATTTTGTCTTCTATTAATTCCAGACGCAATTTGAAATACATTATTTTCAAATTTATTCCATGTCTTATGCCATAATACGTATCTTCGTGCCCATTTCAAAGACTGTAATTCTCCGGGATGTACCATATAAGTTTTGATAAATAATCCGCCAGTGAGCGGTACTTTTAGTATGAAGGGCCGTAGCTCTTTTGTTCCTTTAACCTAGATTTATTTACCTAACCTAACTTGATTTATTTACAGCAATATAAAGTTTATCTATAATATGTAATCTCAGTACTCGATATTCAATACAAATCCTACCTAAAGCCGTTTTCAACAAAAAAGGTTTTGACAGACAAATGACCAACAAAGTGATTCTATAAGGATATCTTTTCATTTTAGGTACGAAACCTTAAAAATCCACAAATAATTAAGGCATTTTATTTAATAATAAGGCAAGTTACAGGATAATCAAGGCAGATTAATAAATGTGTGAAATAAGTTAACAATCCGGTAAAAAGTTAATCCCTTCAGCGTTAACCCGTAAGCGAAAGCCGGAAATTCCGTTCGTACGTACAAATGTTAATGTCTGCTTATCTACTGCAGAGAACGCTTATAAATGAAAGTATTTACTAAATTACGAGTTCCGTGGAAGAGATTCGTCGAGATAAAACGAGATAAAGTCTAATTAACTGACACCGCGCTCAAGTTTATTATGAAGTGATTTGATAATGATGAAAAAAGTGTAAGGCGGCGTATCCACCAGCGATGTGCGAGTAGCTCGAGTTGACTGGTAGTACCATACATTTAATATTTAGAGATCGGCAAAGATCGAGAAACGAAAGAGAAAGTGCGCAGCTCTTGCGCTAGTATTAGAACGAGATAGGGATACCATTATCGTATGTGTTATCGGCCAATATCGGCCTACGTAAATCATCATCAAAACAAATCCAGCTTATTTTTGCAAAATCTAAGGTTTTAAAGTGTCAGTTAATGTTTCGTTGACGTGTTTAATTATATTACGTGTACTGTAACTGGATGTAACTCTTATAATAAAGAAATCAACAATGTTATATGCACACTAGTATATTCCATTTTTGGTCTCGTCTTATCAACCTATTGCTGATCTACCGTACAGTAGTTCTAATTCTCCACACGACTTTGCACATCTCTCGTACACATTCCTTGCTCGCAACACTTCGCACACATCTCTAGCTTTCTTGTATGTATAAATACCTAGCTCCGCTAGCCCTCTTCCATCAGAGTTGTGATAAGAGAGGCTAGAAAAAAGAAGTATACATTGGTGGATTTTTTACTCGCGCACCGCCTAACTACATAGCACATAACCGGTGGAAACGCAGCCTAAGACTTGTGATTATCTGGTTGTCGGGTCTTCGTTCACGTTAATATGTTTCCAGAAGGTTCACTTTCAAATTGAATATAATTCTATTTTATTTAAAAATGTTATTAAATTTATAGATTCACCTATTTGTATAATCCATAAAAACCCAATAAAATTCGGTAATATTGATATTTTTATTAACTCACAGTGTATTATCTATATAAATAAAAATGAATGTTGATATATATGTTAAGTTGGCAGGTATATATAAGTTGGTAGATTTAAGTGTTTTTTTCGTGGAGAAGGTTTTTATGCATGGTATTTTACAAGCATCTATAGGCTGCGGTAGCCGCTTACCATCAGGCGAGTCATATTCTTGTTTACCAACTATGTTGTTTGTTCTTTGTTGCTTGCGAAGTCAGCAAATTAAATATAAAAGCTACTTTACCGAGTTTGTTCTTATATGTATTTTCATAGTAAAAATACTTTGATGGATTTTAAAATAAAATGTTATTATACAATAATAAAAACATTATTCAGTGCTCAGAAAATTTCAATATATGCGTTTTGCACACTGATACGTTACCGCACGGATTGAGATTATTCTAACATTCAAAATGGCCCACCGAAATTGAGTCACGCGCTTCGTACACGCGAACTCACTTTGCTGTCCCGAAATGTATGCAATTCTTTACGGTATAAAAAACCCCAAAGCCAAAAATCATATCATTACTTTCTCGAGACATCTATGTATCACTTTGATATCTTAAAGAATATCTGTCAAGGCAAAATATTTTTTTTCTTCAACTGCATTGAAATTCATTGTAAGCAAATAATTAAGTAATGATACCAATTCTCTTGTTAATGGTGATATAGTTCTTTTTCATCATGTTCTTCAACTGCGTTAAGATAATCTTTATAATAAACTCTTCCCAATAAGTTTCTTGGTAATGGCATATAATATCATTATACAATGTCGCCCATGCGTAAGTGACCGCCCGAATTATTCTGAATAATTACGAAATATTATTGAAAAAAATCCCCAAAAGGGGGTGGGTCTATCTTTAATATCTTTCAAGTTATTACATTTTTAATTTTTTGAGTATCGTTAGTGACCTAACTAACGCCATATCTCCGATCTTATTGTCTCAATTTCTACTAATAAAAAAAATCGTTAGTTATTTTAAAAATACACGTGTAAATCCATAAAATCTCCCCATATGAGGCATTTTTTATTCATGATTAATAATCTACTGCATAACAACTACAAATTCACAGAACATTGCCAATACCTATCTCTAAAAAAAATTAAAACACAGCTTTCGAAAATTATACGAATCATCGTAATCTTCATGTCTGGGCCGCTGAAAACTCACATGTCTTTTCAGTCCCAAAAGTCGGAACATGGCATAGTGACTACACCGTATCCAATGGTGAGCACAGTGCAATCCAATACCATCGACGACTACCGGGGGATTTAAAATCCATCGATAGTCGTCGCAGTCATGCCGGCTTGCTCAAATGGCAAAGATACGACGTACCAAATTTCTTAGTTCGAGCCGAGATGGAGGTTACCGTAAAGCTCCGGAGCCTAGTGCGTTTGGTTCTGTTATGAAAGGGAGACGAGGGAATTAGGTTAAACAGCTCTTCAAAACACTCGCCATGATATAGACGGTAGAACACGCTCAGCGAGGCAATGTCCCTATTAGTAGATGTAGCTATTAGTAGATTGTTTACATAATACGTGAAATATTTGCACGAGTCACATAGTTTGCCATTATTTTATCTTTTTAGATTACTTCATAAAATGATATTTTTTACTTTGCCACTATTACTCGCAAATGAGGAATAATTTTTAAATTATCGTATATGTAGTTTATTTTTAGAAGAACGTGGTGATAGACTGGTTTCTGTACTTAAAGAAAAGTAGTGAAACAAAGACAGGGATACCTATGAAACTATTAGTAAATAAAATTTCTCGACCAACAATAAGAGGAAAATCAACCCCGTAAATTTTATCATGCTACATTTGTAACGGAATGATTAGGACATGAATCTAATACTGAATTTGTTAAATACTTTGATCAAGCTACTACTATTTCATTAAAATCCGAATAATAAGTAATTGATGAATTAGGTTTCGTATGACGCTTGCTGAAACAGTACAATGCAAAAAACGACCGATCAATAAGGTTTCGTATGACGCTTTCTCAAGCAGTACAATGCAAAAATAACGACGATCACCGAGAGATTAGCAATTCATCACCGATCGTTGCTTTCATGCCAACCTGCAAGCTTCTTGACAGCTGTACATACATTGGCTAATCCCGAAATGCCACAAACCAAAATAGAGTCACACTGACGGCTTTATTACTTGTGCATGGTGATGCGATTCATTCGGTTATAGAAGTAACGCGACATGCCTAATCATACCAAATAGGTAGTTAGTGGTACCACCTTGTATATGGTGGTCGTGATGCAGTCGGACAGAATTGTCAATTCCTATAACCGAAAAATTTAATCATGATGTACTTTTTTGTCTACAAAATATTATTAATATAGAAATGCGGAGGTCTACGAGAAAACGCAAATTGCATAACCCTATTCTTTTGTATATAAGAGAAGCCTTTTGTATGGACATTCGTTAGCTTTGGTGGGTCCCCGGAGTTCAGTTTACTTTAAAATAAGAATACGTTGTACTTGGATTTGCATTTTCATTGTATTCTCTTGATACATTGTAACAATGAAATAGTATTTTTATTATATTTTCAACTAGTAGGTTAAGAAACATCAAATTAAATTCCTCTTCTATAGGACTATAGCAAAAAAAATATCTTTATTTTTACATTCAATATGTTGAATATTTAATATATAGAAATAAAAAAAAAAACAAGAATTGTTTAAGTTCAATTTCATAATCTAAAATATTTCTTTTTAATTCCGGCTAAACTTCAGTTTAATTTAACATTCGGAAAGTTTACATACACTAAGTTCATTTCACTACATATGTAGATACCCAGGTACAAAAATTTTTATTATTAAGGAATAATATTTGAAAGACATTAGACAATTTAAATTTTGGTCAAATAATAAAAAACTATTATTTAGGAATATATAGGTATCTATCTATATTAATATAAATAAAGTTAAAGAGTTTTTAGTTTATTTGTTTGTTTAAACGTGCTAATATTTAGAACTTGCAGTCGGTTTCGAAAATTTATTTTTTTATATGATAGCCAGATTCATGAGGAATAATATAGGTTATATATCTTAACGCTAATAGCGTAAAGAGTGTAACAGTGACTATGAACGACAAACAATCTGGCAAGCTTTAGTCAATTATGGGAAGTGGTACAACGATAGAAAACACGAGCATATTGGAGAGTTTTAACACACAGATTTAACACGGGTAAAACTATGGGCTAAAGCTAGTATTATATATTATGGAACGGTATATATTAGAAATAGTTAATATTATATTATTTGTCGATTTATTCAAAGTAATTATAAAACTATAGAACCCAAACATTAATTGAATTTGCTTTAAAAGATATGTTTCGACATACATTACAGAAAATTACCTTTTCATTGAAAGAAATGAACATTAAGTATAAATAAAATACATTCTATAATTTTCAATTTTTAAATCACCCAAAATATAACAATAATTTTATGATAAAATCTTAGACTTTTATAAATAGGGGAGAAACTACTTGTAAACGTACATTTAGTCTATAGTTTCCTAGCTTTTTGCAATTTCAGCACAGGTACCATATATTACGAGTAATACCCAAGAAATACTAATTTCAAATGTCTTTGTATCTCTCTCGCCCGATCGTTCTAACTGTCTGAACATGCCTGCAATTAATACGCTTCTGACTGACGTTTATATGACTAAACATTGTGTTTCAGCTTGTATGGCTATTCACGAAATCCATTTTGAACCTCCTTTAGGTGAGTACGGTGCGTACCTTTACAAGCTTCGGTTTTGTAATTAGATACAAGGTAATTAAATTATGATTGTACACTAATATTATTGCAGATGTATTATACTAAATTATTCTAAGCTTATAAAATGTATATTCGCTTACATATTTAACATGCGAAATCGATAAAAGATCGTTTTAACACTTTTAAATGAACAGAACCACACGCGCTGGGCTTCGAGTTCACAGTTTTACGGTAACTTCCATTTCGGCACGAACTAAAAAGTTCTCTAAGTCTTATCTTTGTCGTGCCGTGAAACTGTGGAACGATCTCTCGGCCAATGTGTTCCCTCCTTCTTATGACATCCGGTCATGACAGCGGCTACCGCCGATGGATTTCGATCTCTTAGTGGTCGCCGTTGTATTTGGATTGTACTGTGCTTACCATCAGGGACAGTCAATGTGCCGAGCTAATATAAAAATAATAATAATGTTATTTATAGAATAGTTATTTTTTCCATAAACTGTATTTTATAATACCTCCTACAATCCCCTAAAACTTGAGAAAAAAAAGTACATTTCACAGACCTGCCTTGAATTGACTGATTTGATTAGACTTTGCAATAGCAATACCCCTTGTCATAACAATTGAACCTCAGGTATTTAATAGATGTCAAGAACACAAAATGATTGATTATTATTCAAATCATCGACACTTTAGTACTATGGATACATGAATTTAAAGTCTATTTGCTGATAATATTTGATGTTATCAAAATAAAAAGTATTTTATTCAATTTAGGCCCTAAGAAAACACTTATGAATGTCAACACAATGCTACCGGTTCAGAAAACATCACCGTCATCCACCCTATAAAATCCTTTGGACAATAAAGCTTGCTTAACATAATTCTTAAACCTATTTTACGGCAAATCGGTACTTTGCTTAAGATTTGTTGTAGAATCTAACACAATTAGCTAAAAAACATTTATTAGTCTTACTAAGTCTAACAGATGGAATGAAATTTGATATTTTTATTATAATTTGATGATTTCAATAGTATCTAACACAGCATAACCAAAAAAAAAACTTTATTTACAAATACCTACGCACGAAATAGATCGAGATCATTATGAACACGACTACTGAGTAAATCCGACCAATCTGCACCAGCTTATAAATGTTATCGACACATTAACACCGTGTGTTTTAATGGTATGTAATTATTAGTCGAAGTGGTTTCCAATTTTATAATCATTTACACATATCGATACTAATAATATTTTATTATTACTAGCTGTGCCCGAGGCTTCGCTGACGCGGACTACAGAATGCCATCGGTCGAGCGCACACGTGAATAGTGCTACCCCCGCTCAAAAGATGGAAGACAAAAATGCATTTTGTGGGTGATCCTTGGAAAATAGGTACATCCTATAACTGACTTTTTGTAGGACTTCTTAAGACCTACAATTATGTAGTAAATTAATTTCATATATCGTATGGTTTGCTCAGGGTAAACCATTTAAGAACCCAAAATGCATTTTTATTTTTTTCGAACTGACTCACCATTATCGTCTCTGTTTATTTCTCATGTCACTGTATCTTACTAAATATATCCTATAACCTAGCTAGGTAGCATATCTATGAACTAAACTAACTAAAGGACAAACTATGTAAATCGGATTTGTTGTTTTCGCGTGAAAAGAACATATACGGACAAACAGACAGAGAGACGTTGAGTTTTATAATACATATATTGATACTAGTTGACCTGTATGAATATTTCGGACATTATATTAACAGTTTAACAGCTGGCATGTTAGTTCAACAGATTGCTATAGATGGCGCGAACCCTGCATGTTAACTGACTATATTTTCATTACGAATGTCACCTATTGATGACATTCCTAAAAAATAGTTTTTCAATCATTTTTTAATGCAAAGATTGATTTTAAATTACTTCGTCAATATCGGGGATCATAAAGTTTAAAATTATGTGTAAATTATTAATTATTATGAAGAATTAAAAGAGATATAGCGTTGCCACAAAAAACACCTTTGAGAAATAATATATCCATCCATTCAGCCCAAAGATGTTCACTGCAAAACATAGGCCTCCCCGAAGATCACCACAATTACCGCTCCTGTGTAGTTCGCATTCAACGGAAATAATATATAGTGATATATTTTATTATGGCATGATAGTGAGCATTTTTAACTGTCACAATGCTATTTTTGTCTTAAAGTACGTACGCGTGTTTTGTCGCCGTGACTATTTCGTCACCCTTGTCAATTCTATGGATAAAGCTATTTTGTCACGTCGTAACGTGGGCGCACCTCCGGACATATCCATAGGACCTGACAAGAGTGACGAAACAGTCACGCTGACAAAAGCCACTCGTGCACGCTAGCACCATGTTTACAGAAAGCTTAGACTTTGTATTTGATCCAAAACAGTGTCTTTACGAGCGCCGTCTGGTCGATCTACCAATAAGCAACCACCATTTCAAATTGCATCACTTGAGACAACACCCTTACGTTGACTAATTTATTACTATTCTTACGATAATAACACGAAGTTATATACCTACACATAAAATGTCACGAACAAATGGTATGTCGGAACCCACTAATAAAATATCTCAATTCATTAGTCAATGACATACAAAAATAACGTTGATGCCACCGTCACCAAGTCACCATACCTCCACGATTCAATGAACTATAAAGTGAGAGTACTCATTCGTTGCCAGCCATCACGCATATGACCGTTGATTAGGGATAAAACGATACGAGTACATACTAGATACTTTCCTTTTGATACCAAGTATTTTTAATATCGATACTTCGAGTCTCCAGTAGGTATCGGTAAAAAGTACTCGTATTGTTACTCGCTCGTAAGAGATTTTCCTTTCATGAAACTTGTAGATAATTTACAATTCTTGTACACACTATGCAGCCAATATATGCACTTACCACATCATTTGATTTTTAACGATCTTTGGTTGATCGAAATATTTTTTAACTATCAATTTAAGTGCGTAGTAAATTTACGCTTTAGTGTACAGTATGTGACGACGCGACGTATCAATATATGTATTTCACCAATCCAATTTGCACATAAAAAAAATAATCCTTTGAAAGAATGAGAATATATAAAATCTGTTTCGAATACTATAGAAACAGGTGAGAATGTTTTTATATACCGTTGACATTTTTGAGCATATGAGAGGTTGTTTGGAAATGCTAGCGCAACGATCACTCTTTAAAAATATCTTATTTAATAACACTAAGTAATTAAATTTTGAAGTGAAAACTTCTTTAGCATCATTGTGATTTGAAACTTAATGAAACGAAAAAGCGATAGTAAAAAGAGACAACCATATACTAGGATTTAGCCTAGGAAGAATGAGATAGAATACATTTACATTATGCACATACATGTTAATGCAAGTCCTGAATTTCATGATTGTGATCGTCGTCGAATTGGTCTAGTGGCGTGAGACGGACCAGACTTCACACGCAGTATGGACAAGTGATCGATAGTCCGAATTCCGCTGATTTAGGATATTTAAAAATATTTATTAAAAAATCATTTTTTTCTAAACTTTTCACTTCTGACGCGTGTGAACTGCTGTACACATTTTTTATGTTTGTTTCTTTTGGCGCGTTTAGTAGTGGGAAAAATTGAGAGCTGCGCGCACATCATGTGACAGAAGTACGACAGTGAAGTTAGTCTTCAATGATAATAATGTGAACTCATTTTCCAACCTTTTTTATTTATGTAAAAGTAATTTTATGGTCTATAAATGAACATTATTGTAATCAAATTCAAACATTATTATTATTTATGCCCAGCTTCATCGTGTTGTTGGAACGCGGGATAAAATTGTTGAATTATTTTTCATTTTGTTACGCCAATGAATTATAACTGGTTACGTGCGTAAACAAGTACACACTATTATTTATTTTCCGTATTACTATTGCTATTGCATATTACTATTGTTGTGATTGTCTGTATTCATTTGAATTATTATTTTTTGGTACGAGTAATGATGCTTTTTAATCGATACCTAATACGTATCGATAATTTGTTACGATACGTTATCGAGTAAAAGTATCAATACTTGGATATCATCTATACCATTGATTGCTTCGTGCGGCTCTCGATTTATAACGCCAATTAGGCAGAAACGCGTGCCGTGGACGACAACTGACAAATCGCAGCCGACTGCCGCGGCCGCTGTCGCACGTGGGTGGTGCCCGCCGATATATAATGCAGTTCAGCATTCAATTTTAATACATTTTCATTAATATTGGCTTGTTAATTTCTACTTTAGTTTCAGAGTACGCGACAATTAAACTTCAGGAATGGCGTTTAAGGGGATAGCTCCCACTTAATAAATAAAATTGTTTTTTTTTTCGAGTGTTAAATAAATAATAAATATAGGTATTACGAAGTTTACATTAAGTATTTAATGTATACTTTCAACGAATGTAAATTTAAGCATTTATATATATTACGAAAATTTTATTTGGCAATGTGTTTACTCTTAAAATAAATTAAAATGAAGCGAGTTGTTAATATGTCTACATTGGCAAAGCTTTTTCATAGTAGAGTATTTTCATTCTTAATTGCATTTAAATTATATACATAAATTTTACAGCATGTATTTTAAATGGATAACAAAAAATCTATCACTTGTATATACTAAAAATATTTTTGTAAATACACACAATCCTTGTTGTTGTTTTTTTTTTTATCAAAAGGTACTGAAACACTAATAGTAGTAGATATAATCCTAAAATTTATCTGACGTCATTTTATGACATGATATGAGAATTGTACCTACACGAATGCGGCTGGGTAAAAATAGTACAAGTATTAGCCACGAAAATGTTTTTTTTATACCAGCTCGGCAAAATAACTGTATATAGTACCTGATGGTAAGTATGGTACAGTCCACATACAATGGTAACCATCAGTGCATGAAACGCCTGACATCGACGAGTGCCGATGAAATTTGTGTCACCGACGGTCGCCGTTTTGCCGAGCTAGTATAAAAACAATGTCACGCCAGCTTGCTGAATTGGGTATTCATGCCTCGTTTGAAGGACCCAATATCATAGAAAGGAAAGAACACGTTGGCTGGAGGACTATTCCATATCTGCACGGTACGGCAGAGGTAAGAGTTAGCGAACCTGTTTGTTCGCGCCGTGATAGGCGATACCGTGTAACTATGACTCCGTAGACTTGACCGCGTGGTTCTGTAGTGGGATGGGATAAAGTTACATAATTCATCAGAACATTCACCATGATACAAACGATACAACGCGCTTAGCTAAGCAATGTCTCTTCGCAGCTGAAGCGGTTCTACATATTTATTTACGTTTGTATATGTCAAAATGCGACAAAAAGGGTAAGTTTTTTAAAAACATTATTGTATTGCTTGCTCTCAGATATTTTAAAAATATATATTTGTTATAAACATTTTTCTAACTGAAATACATCCACAAACTATAAAAATGTTTGATTTTTAATATGACGCCGCATATCACTCGATTCATTTAGGTTCTTCGAGCCATATTTGAACCAGTGTCTTATAGTCTAGCTATGAAAACACGTTAACGCATATAAATTGCATTAAATGATATACAGCAATATAATTAATGATATTATTTATCATAAGGCCGCGTATGAAATTGGTTTCGCATGCAATCAAAGAAGCGATTTGCATAATTATAGCGCGTAGACATAATCACGGGAATCTAATCGGTGACAATTTATTACAGCCCATATGTTTGATAATATTTTATGTATGGGTAGCCAGCCTTCTTCGATCTCGTATATGTTCAGTTGCCCAATAGCTTCCAGTGGCAATGATGGTGAATGTAAAAAAAACCTCATCTTTCGACGGTCACTGATCTTATTGGAGTGTTTTTATCATCAGGTGACGTGGTGAAAGCATTGTTATGATTCGGTGATGTTTATGTAGACTTTTTGAAGAGCAAATAAAAAGGTATATAATTTATGTATTAAACCTGCAGTTCCAATACGTTTGTTGTTTATTTATTATCACTTCTAAATGAACTACAAACTTATAAATCACAAAAATCTCCTCATGCATGTTCATTTTGTACCTAACTTAATATGTTTATGAGGTCGTGGCTGGGTAGACGCTTTTCTATGGGATAGTGGATTATGGTAGGGGAGACTTGAAGCGTCACGAAGCGATAGGTGATTTTAAAAGCGCTCTGTGTGGGCTGTGCAAATTAAAATTAAATCACACGTTACGTACAGTCGGCAAAAAAATAAATTAATTAACAAAAGTTCTATTAATACACAATTCAATTTTCGATTTAGTAACATTAATCTCCAACATGAGAAAATGATCATCTTTTTTGGTATCATGGCTAAGTTACGGTGTTCTACAAGATGGTAAACACAGAACAATACTGTGGTGATCACCGTCAGATCAGCAATCAATCACCAGTCGCCGCATTAGATCCGGCCTGCGTAGATAAAATCTAGATATGTAGTAGCTAATCTTAAAACACTACACGCATAAGAGAATCAATATAATTGGCTTTTCACCATTTGCATCATGGTACTACAGTACGTACATATAAACACATATCGTAAAAAAAAAACAATATTGATAGAATGTATTAAATTGTCATAGCTTATTTCTATTTCTTCTTTATGTCGGTCGGCACATGTCGTATTTTCAATAAAATACGCGGAGGCTCTTTTCATGTACAGTTTATTAAAAATCAATTAATAAATACTACATAATTTATTTCAATGGTAAATGTGGTATCAATAATGGTTGTTTTAAAATTATTATACGATACATGGTAACTGTACCAGAATGTCCCTACTTACTTATTACCTCTCGTTATCCACAAATAAACCGTGGGGAGCGTTCGTATAAGTTAATATGATCAGAGCAAAGATTACGCGATGGCTTTGGTTCATATATGTATACGATAAATCGTACACAATATCATTAAAAATCGTTAGCTCACATTTTACATCAATTAATACATTGCATGGTATAATTTACACTGAAATCAATTCTAATTCTTTATTTCTTCTTATTAAATGAATTATATAGGTAAAATACTGTGCTTATGGATGGCTGCTATGCTACTATGCTACGATGGAGCTGACATGTGCGAATTACATAAAAACCCCTAACAAATACTAATTTGAATAATTGCCAATTGCGTGTCGGGCCACGCGCATTGTAGGATTCTGTAGTTGCCTGTCACGATATGCATACTTAGAAGGAGCTTTAAATAATTTTAAATAGAATTTGTGCGAAATTACTTCTCTAAGTACATTTTATAAGTTGGTCGACTATTCCTCGTTAACCTGTAAAGCCTACTTAGCTGTGATAGTGTTCTTTTTAACTTGTTTATATACACTACTGCCATGAATTTTTTCACATATTCAAAAACAACATTCAGCTGGCAGGAGGAAACATGACTCTAGCAAAAATTAGCACTTTAACGCTTAATATTTCGTAAACGGATCCCTGAATCGAAAAGTGGTTTTGAACATCTGTAATTTTTTTAAACGACCTATTCAATGACACCCCACACCAAGGAATAGACGACAAAAAATCACCCCCACTTTACAATTAGGGGAGATCTTTTGTTTACTTATTTGTCGGCGTGATTAATATGTATACCTATACAAAATTACAGCTCTGTAGTATTTACTAAGAATCTCTAGGGCTAAGCCGCAGACAGACAGACGCACATAGCGAACTATAAGGGTTTCTTGATGACTTCGGAACCCCAAAAACGTAGATGAATAATTAATTTTTCGTTATTGCAAGCTCAAATATCAACAAAGCACCTACAGATACAACTACAACTGCAAATATAATAAATGCAAAACAAACGATATAAATGTTTCTCATAGGAGATTATCATCATCGTCAACCTATAACAGTCCACTGCTGGACAAAGGCCTCCCCTAATGAGCGCCATAGCGCTTCAGCTTGCCGCATCCAGAATCTGCCTGCAGTCTTTCGCAGATCGTCATCCCATCTGGCCGGAGGGCGTCCTACACTACGTTTGCCGAATCGCGGTCTCCACTCAAGAACTCGTTTACCCCAGCGGTTGTCGGTTCTTCGCGAGATATGTCCGGCCCACTGCCACTTCAGCTTGCTAATTCTTTGAGCTATGTCGATAACTTTGGTTTTCTGTCGGATGTATTCGTTACGAATCCTATCCTTCAGAGAAACTCCGAGCATAGCTCTTTCCATAGCACGCTGAGCGACTTTGAACTGGTGGACCAGCCCTACCGTGAGTGTCCACGTCTCAGCTCCGTAGGTCATTACGGGTAGGACGCACTGGTTGAAAACTTTCGTTTTCAAACATTGCGGTATGGATGACGAGAAGACTCCACGTAGTTTCCCAAACGCTGCCCAGCCCAGCTGGATCCTCCTGCTGGATAGGAGATATGTAAAACTAATTATTTTGCGATGTTTAACACTTGGCTAATTTAATAAAAATTTACGAATAACTGTAAACTAATGTTGAGCTTAATTTGTTTCACTCTATTATACAGAACAATTGGGGTATTTTTCCATCTATTTTATAAAGGAATTCTATAAAGACTTCTCATATCCAGGCTGACTAGAAGCCTCCTTAGGTACTTAATTCGAGAAAATTTTTAATTCGTCAATTTAGAAGCTTAATGTATAATATGTAAATATTTTTTTAATGAAACATTAACAAGGAATGATATTAAAATAAATTCACACGATGTAAATTTACTATTAATCTTACGTTAATTTGTAAGAAGTTCCATGAGTGACAATGCATGAAGATAATCCCATATTAAGTAGTACGTTCTTATCTTCATATTTGTTTTGTGTTGTTTAAAGTAGTTTAAATATTTAATTAAGTGTTATTTCAACACTTGAATGACAGGCCGAGATAGAACGATAACATGTTTAAAAGCAGTGGAATTAAATTAATTCTAACGTTAGAAGTCGCCAATGATCTTTTTACATTTTCTTAATTAGGTGATAAATCTGTTGCTTTATGGAAATATTTTGAATATAAAAGAGAATAATATTATTCGAAAAAAAAACTACAGTAAAAATAATTATGTTAATGTAAATAATAGTTCTGTCATTGTATTATCTATACATATAATAAAATTGAAATGTCTGTTTGTAATGTTAGAATAACAGCTTTTTACTAAACGCATATGAAAGTATATTCGGCACTTACAACAAAAAAACATTTTTTGAATTTTATTCTCCATCTGTCTGTTTGTTCCGGTTAATCTTTGAAATGATTTCGACGGGATTTTCACTAGAAGATAGCCGATCTTATAAGAAGTAACTTCGAATACTTTTACTTTAGATGTTGTAATCATTGCGAGCGGAGCCGCGAACACAGCTAGTTAAAAATACAAAAACAAATTTTATAAACAAACTTTTTGCATTGAATATTTTTAGAGTGACAAAGAATGGAATAAAATAACTATTGGTAGTTGAGAATATTTTATGTTCTCTTAATTTATCTTGCCTTAATTAAATTACTATTCATGACTAAAAAACCCTCACGCTTCTCGAAAAAACGTTCATAGTTGTTCAAGTTTCTTGTCGATTATCTATGGTGAAGGAAAGCATCGTGAGGAAACCTGAATGCATGAGAAATCTTCTTTTAGTACCACTTTATGTGAGGGAACAAAGTATTGTGGATTTCTTCGCATTTGAAATAGCCAATACGCGGTGGACTGGCGTGGTGATTATGACCGTTACCTTCCCCTGAGAAGGGGCTTTTGTCCAGCAGTGGGAAACTAACAAGCTGGCATTTTTATTATCTGTGGTGATTATCACATTCACAAAAGTCTTATCAATTGTTAGATCTTTAATTAATATTATGGTAGAAAGTTGGAAATATTTTGCTAAATAATAATCAGTACAATTATCTAAACAGCAAGCTGAAATATGGGTGTTTATAAATGTGGAAAGTAGCAATGGTTCCAACCTCATATCTTATCTAAAAGATTCTTATGGACATATTGGTGTTATACTAATCTATACGTATTAACATAATAAAGCCGAAGAGCTTTTTTGTTTGTTGAAACGCGCTAACGTATAAAACTAACAGCCGTATATGAAAACATATTTTTGTATATGATAGCCAGATTTATAAGAAATTGTATAGGATATATAACTTAACGCTAAGACTCTAAGGAGCGGAGCAGTAACTATGAACGTCAAGCAATCTGACAACGCAAGTATGCAAGTATGGGAAGTGGAACAACGATAGGGCTTCAGGGCGCGTTGGCGGCCTCGCGTCGTCGTGTAGAATTTGCCGAATAAATTTAACACGGGTGAAACTGAGGGGCACAGCTAGTATACCTATAACACAACAGCTAAAAAAACAACATTAACGTAATAGTTTATCCACCAAAGTCAGCCTGATGCTGTTTATAATAAAAATATACGACTTACTTCAAAGTTAAGATTGCTTGAAATAAGCAATTATTATTATTTTATTAATAAATCATAACGTTAAAATTAATAAAGTCGATGAGACTCGAATCAAGTTTATTAGAAAATAACTCATATTAAAACCTTTTACAGCTCGTAATGAAGTCGATTTAAAATAGAAATTATCTTCTACTATGTACGTAATAATAGAATGTACAAAAGTAAATAAAGATAGATTTCAGTCAAAAGTAAATTATCTAACCGTAAATGGAGTAAACGAAGATGGATCGAGTCGAAGTGATTTATATCAATTTTCAGTAAACGATTCCTTGCACCTTATTCGTTTGTAAAATAAGATTCTTTTCACTGGCACTAGACTAGACATTTCGTTCAATTGTTATTTTTATTACAACTCGATTTAATATTTCTCGTCTATATTAAATTTAGTTGTATATAATATTTTTTAGCTAGTTTCATTTCACAAAAAATAATTAACAGTTAATTTAACGTATATTTACATGAATTAACTCTAAAAATTCAGCTGCTACCCTCAAATTGAAAATATATCGCCAAGCTATTCCTGTGTTCCGGTGGCCACATTTGAGAGCCAGCTCCTTTTCTTGGCTAGTGTGCTACCAACATCTACGGCTACTTCGTTATTTATATTCAGATTCAAATTATGTTTCCGATGAAAGCTTTTAAAACGATAAAAAACATAAACAATTATGTCATGAATAGTATATAAAAGAGTGGTAGGTCTAAATCTACGCCGATCACTGTGATCACACATCAATCGAAAATACAAAAACTTTTTATATCCAGTCACTTAATTTTTACCTAAACTATTTTGGTCGCATCGTCTCGATGGAATTACGGAGTGCAAAACCTTGTTTGGAGTTGAGCAAAATTGCAAGCGCCAGCGGGGAGTCGCGCCGCCTCGTACCGCTCACAGCACTTTGCCAAATGCCTCCAAGATCCGGATTTATCAGCATTTCCCTGCTATAGATGAGTTTAGCTAACTTATAGTAGCTTATTATAAAATCAACTTACACTATTTTCAATTTGCCTGAATTTTTCCAAAATCTTATATCTTCAAACAAAGAATAAACCAATATAGTTTTCTAATACCCTCCTGACTAGCTTCCACCTTCAATTTGTAAATCTGTTGGGAAACAACTATACATAAATCCCAGCAGCTGCACTTAGCCAGTAACTTTTTTTATACCAGCCAGCCAAAATGAGCGTATAGCATCTTATAGTAAGTACAGTCCAAAAAACATTGATGAGCGCTTTTTTTTTCTTTTTTTTTGATTTGACTATTCTGTTGGCCGGGAGGCTTTAACAGTTTCACCGGACTTGTTGGCGAGCGCTTAAGGCAATCAGCCGAGAAATAAGGGCAACATGCGCAAGGGTATTGATGAGCGTCGGTGACACAAATTTCATCGGCAGTCGTTGACGTAATGCCCGCTGCTGAAATTCCTCTTCACGGCTCGTTTAAAAGCTCCAGTATCATAGGAGGAAGGGAACACGTTGGCTGGTAGACTATTCCACATCTGCACGGTACAGAAAAGGTAAGAATTTGCGAATATCTTTGTTCGTGTCGTGATATGCTTAACTACAGGCTTAACGTGTTAATAATTTCTTCAAGCCAATCGTAAATTAACATCTGGTGACATTGTAGTTAAACACTAAACATACAAAAAGGTTTAAAAAATATGTCTTCTCCTTCACCACCAGTTTCATATTTATTTTTGTTCAAGTAGAGATTACGACGATAAACAAGAATTAGTAAGTTTTATTTACACTTCGGTGAGACAAGAAGAAAAATTGTTATAAATCCCAAACGATTAAGGAACGAAAATTAATTTATAAATATGTACCTCTATAAAATATATGTAGCAATGAATTTTAAATATGGAAATAATTTATATTTTTTTTTAAATTAGGAATTGACTTTATGAATTGTTTAGACGTATGTGATTTTAAGAACATATTTCAGTAGTCACCGCAAATGACTTTAAATAATTATTGTAAATCACGATATTATCAAAGATCCCATGTTTTTATAATGTGTCAAATGGCAAATGAAAAATCAATAACAATCATTTAAAACTTGTTCCTAATAACACGCAAATCTCAGTCAATGCGTAAATTTTCTTTTCCCGACTATAATCATTTGTTTTTCTGCAGTTCCATTTTTATTATATTTTTTTTATGATTAATGGCCAGACTTCACTTTTCCATTTATGTAAATCTAAATAGTTTACATACTTATTAAAAATATTCATTTGAAAGTAATCCTGAAGTTTGATGCAGTTTATGTGTTCGTCAATATATCAGGAATTTAAAAGGAAAAATATCAGAGGTAAGTAATCTTTACAAGTTAACGATTAATAGTCAATTAACTTGTAAAATGTACTTACAGAAGTATTTTCGTACAAATTCCATTGAAAATGAATTAAAGCCCCCTCTCTAATTGTGACGGACAACTAAGGAACTCTATACTGGTGGTCTGACACACATTGGCTGGTTTTTGTGTAAAAATAAATAATTTAACATTGTATGAACAAACGTTATATAAATAAATGCTTGTTTATACCTTTCCCATTAAATTGTTTTTATACAATAAAAAACTCAGTATTTTTTACCTTAGGACCATTGATAGCTAACTTTATCATGCTATTGGCATAAGGGATACAATTTTTGTTTTGTTATGCCAAAGAAAACGGAAAAAACGCTTCACAGACATCGAAGATGCTATCATAGTTTATGTTACGATATCATAACATAACATATTATAGTATCTTCATAGTGTTCATAAAAGTATATCCAGGCTCTGTTAGCTGTCGTTAATTATAAATTAAATAGGTTTTGTAAACTCATGGGTTTATTTTTCAACGATAAACAAAGCGATGCCTTTTATGTACTTTTTCGAAGCGCTTTTGTATAAAGTCAGATACCTACTTAGATGTTTAAATAAAAACCGCAATAAAATAGGCTTCATTCGACAGCGGTACACGCAACTTCACTTACTTCGCACAGGACTACCTTGTAAACTTGCGAGAAACCATTCATGGTATTTAAATCGCTTGATGAATATTTTAAATTATTTATTGTTTTCTTTGTGGTTATTTTCATAGAGATGACTTACATTTAAAATACTAACACTAAGTATGCCGTCAATGTAATCTATTCTAATATAATCAAGCGAAAGAGTTTTTTTGTTTGTTTAAACACGTTAATGTCTGAAACTACCAGTCAGATTCGAAAAATTATTTTTGTTTATGATAGCCAGATTCACGAGAAATAGTATAGGCTATCTAGAATAGGCTACACCTCTCAGCTAGCCTTGAATATTGATTTTTGTTAAGTAAGTCGGAATAAATAGCGCACCTAATGCTTTATCCGCGTGCGCTGGCGTAATGGTTCGTGATACGTAAATACAATGTTCTACAAAAATATTTGTTCTTAGTACACCTCAAAAAAAATCGCTAGTACCATATCTCTTATACATAAGCCAAAATAAGGTATTTTATAACAAAGTTTTATTGAAAATTGATTTATGAGCATTATTATTAGGCATGTCATATTCAATAAGTGATTTCTTTTAAATTGTACGCGGGTGAAACCGCAAGGCACGACTAGTGACTATATTTAAGTAATACTAATAATTATATCAAATATTATACATACGTGTTTACGTATGATTTGCGGAGTCTACACATAGGTAACCGACTGTATACCATCATGCCAACTATATTTATAGATACATTCAGCCTCCATAAGTTTGTGTCTGCAATACTTAAGAAGTATTCGATGCATTGCCTTTAAAATAATTATTTAACAAATGACCTATATATGTATTACATTTTTAAACTACATATATTACTATTTTCATTAATTTGTATTAAAATATGTCAAATATTTATGATTTTAACAATATACATAGTGGGGTATTAAATTGAATGATGTGTTTTCTCAGTGAATCTATTTTCACTAGATTACTTTTTACTTCCTTAATAATTATGATCAAACTGAGCCGCAGCGAAGCGTGGCCAGGGTTAGTTAGTTAATGGTAATAAATTAATATATTTTTAATATCAACATTAAATAAATTTTCAAACATTATTTTAAAGAATAAACACATTCTTGTCTATTATATCTATAATAAAGTCTCATTCATAACGTAACATACTGTTTTCAATAATTATTCAATATTTTAAAACGTTCTTAAAAGGTATGTCAAAGCAACAAATGTTTTGTTTATTATGTTGTAGAAATGATAAAGATGAGCTTATAATTTAACGCACTGATTTCAATTAACCTTTCCAACTCACAATGTGTCCATTGACTTCCAAATATTAACATATTAATTTCCTGCTTTAAATTTACATACTTTACACAATCACCATTTAAATTATTCTTTGAATTAATTATTTCATATTTGACAATAAAATTATAATATATGACACGATCTTATCGAGTACCTATCTCAAACAGTCTTGCTAAACAATTCACACAACATATCACACACATGTTAGACACACATTTATATTTTATTTATTATAATTTGTAAGAGTCAAGAAACATGTTATTGTAAATTGGGAAAGACAGTGTCACCAGAGATAGGTATGTACATATCTCTTACCATGTGCTAAGCCTAGTTCAGGTGATAGGGTACACCCTAATGGATGTAAGCTATATTGTTAAAAATAAAGTATTATTTGTCGTTATCCATAAACAAGTAAATAACAACGATAATATCATTCTTATTCAATATTTGCTATTGTATTACGTTGTGCATAATTGTAATACTAAAATAACTCGTTTTTTATAAATCAAATACGGTAACATAGCAAATGCACTACGGATAATGTTGTTACGTTCATAACAAAAAAAAACTATTCCGATGTAAACAAACCTCTATACTTAAAACGCTCGCGACACTAAAACACAAGAGTGAGATACTTCAGTGCACTAGTGCATTCTCTACTTCAGGCTCCGAGACACTTTCTTAAGTTTTAACACTTAGTTTTAGAATGCTGAACGGTTTTATCACTTTGTTGTTTGCGTAAAATAAATATTTTTCGTTTGATACATATACATATTTATTTATACTTTGTAGCGTTTTCCACAGGCTTCGGCTAGAGACAGGATTTCTATTTATTTTTTTAAGTTAATCATTTCATAAATTTATTATTAAAACTAACAACCCGCAACTTCGCACGAGCTGCAGAGTAATACATAAAACTCCATTGGTTTACGCGGCGCACGCCAGTAAAGCTCCCAGTCGGCGTGATTTTTTCCGACATTTTCAACAATCATAGTCATATTGCATCCAGTTCACAGAAAACCGTAATGAATTATACACATAAACCTGTAACTGTAACTGTATGCCTTAAATTGAAAACTGCATGAAAATCCGTTCAGTAGTTTTTGATTTTATCGCGTTCAAACAGGCAGGCAGACGGCGGACGGAGTTTGTTTTACAGTATAATAAGATAAAATAATACGAGGTACTGCAGATTCTGTACATTCAGACCAAAAATATTTATAGGATAAAACAATTCTAAAAAATGTAATCATAGACTCGCTTATAAAAAAAAACACATATTGTACACCCATTTCTTTTGAAAATAAATGTAATAGTTAATATTAAATGCAACTACCCGACTTAATTCTTACTATGCATTCTCCTTATCTACCTGCCGCACAAAAGTTTTAATTCCGCAGTTTTCTTAAACGTTCTGTTTCGCGCCACAACTGATTAAACAAAGAACCCGTAATTTTCCTATTACTATTAAGTGACCATTAAAACCTAACAAAAAGCTAATGGTGTATCAAACTGGCCCACCCAAGTTGATGAGTTTAGGAACGTGAATTTTATGTAACACATCGTAAACTGCAATCGTTTGCTTCGCATGCCCAGCCCTTAAACTTTTCCAGGAATAAATGTCAGCGCATAGCGCACAGTTTAAGGGAATTTTTTTCCTTACAATGAAACTTAGAAAGTATCAGCATCGTGTTGCGGCTTGAATTTTTTACCCGACCAGTAGGAATTTAAATTCTTCTGGCAACTTGCAACGTGCGTGTGGTCTAATTATGAATACGGCACAATGCTATTAACCGTTTTTTTACCGAGGAAATACTTCAGCGGTTTTCCTGTAAAATAGAATAAAAGTTTAACGGATAAAGGAAAACTTCTACAGTTGTTAAGTGGCAATACCCTACTTTGCAGCTCCATTACTTCGCATTTTATATGTCGTCGCTTTGGAACTGTTTACCTGAAGTTTTTTGCTTACGAATAAATTTCGTCTTTTGTTTTTCGGTCACGTAAAATCATTTTGTAGTCTTAAAGTTAAAATACTTTGTTAGATTATAAATTGAGGTGTTAATTTTTCTTCTCTTAAGGCATCTATTTCGATAAGCCATTAAATTAAAATTACTAATGAGGTAATTAATTTGATGATTTCCTTTGACATTCGTTAAATTTACTGGTTTATTAAGTAAGGATTCACAGTTGGTATTTTAATGTTTAATTTATTATAACATTTAAAACTAGTTTTAATTACATCTGAATGTATTTTCATACTCTAATAACATTAATCACGAATGACAATCGAATATTAGTAAATTTATACGGATTTAATACAACTATGGCTATATTATTCATTGAAAAATTCTCACTGATGGTAATTAGTTTTGCAAATAATCAGTACTTTGAATATAAGCAGGATATTAATTTAAATAAACATAACACCCAATTAGTGATAAATTTTCAATTCAAATACACAAAGCTATTTGGAATGTATCAAAAGATTAAAAATATTATTAAATACTATCAAACCCGGCCACGCGTTGCTGTGGATCAGATTTTTTTATCCGATCGCTACCAAACTTAATGGGATTACCCGATGGGCTAATATGAAGATTGTCTGAGAATTTCATCAAAATCGCTCCAGCCATTTTGGAGTCCATGTGGAATATAAATACAATTACATGCATTTTTATATATAAGAAGAAAAAAATAAGATATCGCATTATATATATTTACTCTTAATAACGGTCGAATTTGGCATATCCTTAAATAAAATTTATGTGCAGATTGGGCCTGTTTCCTTTTTTTTTATATAAGTAGATGATGTAGACCAGCTGTTCCTAAACTTTTAAAGTTACAGAACAATAATTAAATATATATTATATTTATGTTGTGAAACTCTTTATTGAATGATAACAAATTATAGAGAGAATAATTTAAAAAATACCTTTATTAGAATTATTGTCCTATTCCAAAGTAATATAATTGCTTGGTAATTATTTAGCAGCTAAAATATTTCAATAATTTCATGACAAATACAAAAGATTCGTGGAGCCCTGGTTCCACGGAACGTAAATTAGGAATCACTGATGTAGACTATACTCTACTACTTTTAACTAACTTAAATAATTTTAAATAAATACATCAGATCATGACGTATCGATAATTTCAAATATTGAAAAACCTATTGTTTTGTATTCTCTGACCAGAATTTGTTTCCCTAATAAATGAAATAACAACAAGGATGCTTATTAAGTGTTTTGAAAAATATATTATACACTTTTTTTATAAATTTACAAACTTTTTACTTAACTGTCACGATTATACACACACATTACACTATTATTTGTACATATGTCAGTATGTTTATACGTGTGTTTATTTATGTTTTATTTTTTTAGTATAATGTTTATGTAATTACATTATATTACGTTTTTATACAACTAAGGTGGCAAACAAGCGTACGGCACGCCTGATGGTAAGCGGCTACTATAGCCTTTGGGCACTATCCCGTTGCCCACATTGCAGCCCCTACCCTAAGGACCTGTAATAGAAAACGAAAAAATGTAGGGATTTGACGTATCTGATCACGTGATTTAACGTTGAGATTTTTCTCAATTCCATTCATTTTTTCGACATGTGCTAGCGTTAACGATTGTAGAAAAACAACTTGGCTAGGGCCCCAGGAAACCCTACTCCCCGCGTGAATACAACACAAGGTTATTTGGCTGCGATCTTCTGTAGAGTGGAGGTATTACACCAGTCAAACTACCCCAAGTTAAGAGAAATGTCCACATAAATTTCTCTGTTATACCTCTCTTTGAACCCTCCCTTTTCCCAGGAACTCTGCAAACCCTACTCCCTGCATGAATATAACACAAGGTTATTTGGCTGCGATTTTCTGTAGGGTGGACGTATTCCACCAGTCTGGCGGCCCCAAGTACAGAGAAATTTTCGTTTGCTCATTTTCATTAATTCTCTAATTGCAGTACTAACATTAATACTTTTGCCGGAATACCGCTAGTTAGCTGAAAAAAAAATACATATTTTACCAGTAAGCAAATAAAAAAAATGCAAAAATGTATTCATTTATTCATACAAGGATTTCGTTTTTTTTTATTAACAAACTATTAGGCGTACAAAGTGGATTTTTTCTTTCGATCACTACTATTAATATTTAAAATAGATCAATGATAGTTAACATTATATGTATAAACAATATTTAGTAAATACCAAAATAAAAGCAAAGTTTCTTCTTTTCAAAGTACTTAAATAAATAATGACACGCCTAAAGTACTTTTTCATTTAAAAAAATACGAGATTGACCTTTGTTTCGAGCCTTGAGAGCATTAACTCAATGAAATATTTAATGCAGTGCTAAGTATAATATCGAATGAGAACAATGAGCCATAAACATGCGTTATATCAACGCTTAATGCTGCTTCGTGAAGAAACAGCCTTTATTTCAATAATACATTTGAAACTTGAGTATATATTTGTGAGTGTTCTGCGGGGATATAATAAATACATATCTTGCAATCGTCCAGCCTTTGCAATGGAGTGTATTGGATAATAATGGATTTATTATTATTACATATTTATATATTAGAGTTTTATTTACATTTATTTCATTCAAGTATTTTTATTACACAAATGAATAATTTTTAATTGACCGTTGCAATGCTGATTGACTTTCCAGTGTGACTTGCTTTTTTTGCACTTGTGCTGGCTACTATACCATATAGGTACTGGGTGATAAGACGTAGGACAATTGTGTCCTATTAAATCGTGACCACCATACACCAGATGTAACAACCGTCATAGTGACACGCTTGCGTCAATGCTACATTCTTGAAATGAATGAAATAACCTGTCAAATATTGATACAAAAATAATAAACATAAGTTACAAAGGAAAAATAGCCGTAAATAATACGGTGCGAAACGCGTGACTCGCCTCCGCTTCCTCGTCACGGATGTCCTCAATTATTAACGTCACAGGAGGCGTACGTAAGGCCGTTGTTACATGAATAATAAAACACCAGAATACGCCGTGAAAACGGCAAAGAAACTGCAAGGGGTGCAACACAATGGGGTTATAAAAGCAACACTCTATCTTCATACCCGTTGACATTGTGCATTGTGCCTTAGAATCAAGCCTCGAGCTTGTCTTACTCATCGTAAAAATACGTTTAGTAAAGCTAGCAAAAGCTACCGACGGTCTCTATAGTTCAGAATAATTTTACCACCAATTTAAATAATGATAACGTTGACAATAAGTGGACATTTAAACCGTTTGCAGTTCATATTCTTATGACGATATTTAAATATTTTATAATTTTCTTTAAGCGACATGTCATGAAGTTAACCACTACCTCAACTATGACAATACTAGTTTTATTTATAGTTACCTTTGTCCCTAAAGCTTCCAAGCAAACTGGCTTTCCTGTTTGTACGACAAACAAGTCTTACAAATAAGTTATTTATTCAACGTAAGTATAAAGACTGACGAAATAATTCTTAATAGTTTTTCTGGTAAGAATAACAATAGAAACCAAACAGGTTCCAAATCATGTTTATATTCAAGAAACATAAACAAATTATACTTATTAGTGGTCGCCCAGAGGTCGAAATTCGACCATAATTCATTAAAATTATAAGTTTGAACATTATTAAGATTCTATTGTCAAAGACTATATACTTTTATAATCACAGACTTCGCCAAGGCTACACTGTTAATTTGCCTATTTTTTCAAATAAATTACATGAAATATAAAAAAAATCATAAAATGATTAAATTAAAGAATACTTTTTTAATTATTTTAATGTAATTTATATATATATACATATGTCAAAGAGAGAGATCAGAATAGACTCTCGAAGACACCAGGATTTTCCTTGATATCTTAATTATGGAATCATAGATCTTGTGGGCGTAATTTGGATTAGGTGCAGGTATTGTAGAGATGTACAGGGTCTGACAATACAAGTGAGCATGATGTCGGTTTATTTGGGGTTGCCCCTAGTAGCCTCCAACCTCTATATAGCCACCTCATGGCTCGCATGTCTGATGTTATCGCTGCCCGTAGGCGACCTAGTAATTGACCTTGAACGTCCTCACGATCCGACAAGCTCCAGCTAGAATGATCTTCTCTTCGAGTTCCGACTTAGTAGGTAGCCTTGAACAATCTAAGGATCCATATTAACGGAGATCTTCACAATGCGAGGGGCTAGAACCATCCTTCAAGTCCGTCGTTGGCTGCTTATATGGGTACACAGATTACACTTGTTTCTAGCGCGCGGCATCTCTACTTTTTTCATTTATTTTATATACGCCGTATTTTGAATTCCTGTCATGATCTGTTATCTTGTTGCTATGAAACATGATTTCAGTACTATATTGAAAGAAAATTGTGCGTGTAACCTATACACGCAGTTGAAGTGAAACTTCTACGAAATTAATAGTATATATTGAAAAGGTAATTGAATATCAATGCGTTAAAGCATTACTTTTGATTAAATGTAAAGTTATTTAAACCTTAGCATCCGTAATTCCATCTTTGTAATATGATTTCATGTGTCGCAATCACAAAACTAAAACCGCGTAGGCCCGTACTTCAGACGTCTATTGCTGCCGGCGGGCGGCAACAGACTAGCTTATTGGTCGTTCGTGTTCACCTCCCGCGTCCCGCAGACCATTAGCAAGGTTGCACTATCGGGGACAAGTGAGAGCTGCGTGCGCATCATGTGACGGAAGTGTGACATGATGAAGTTAGCCATTATTGATAATAATATAAATTCATTTCCCAGACTTTTTAAAAATTGTTTTCGATATGAATTAATTAAAATATTTATTTATTTATACATCGTCAAATTATTTTCACACAAAACCAATGTCAGTAAAATGAATTTATATTATTACCATTAATAGCTAACTTCATCGTGTTGTTGTCACGCGGGATTATTTTTTTGGAGTTATTTGTGTTTTGTTCCGCCAAAGAACTATAACTTCTTAAATGCGTACATAATTCCCAATTTTTATTTAATTACGCATTCATTATTAATCGTCAAGTTGAATAATGATAGACACTATTTCTATTTTTATACGTCGCTAATGGGTCTGATTTAAAAAATTCAGTCAATATAAATTACTGCACAACGCAAGTTGACACACATCTATTTTTAAAGTAATATGTAATGGCATGAGTGAAAAAATTATGCATAATTTTATACGTACATATTCTTATTATATTTTCATAAATTTAGTAATACTGACATAGCTGTGATGACATAAAAATCACATTATGATACTTTTTCACAAACTGGTGTCAGTTCATTGGTTGTTACTTGTTATAATTCAAAGAATGACATATAAGTGAGAAATACAATACATTCCACATAAACGTAGAAGAGTAGAGTATTGACAACATGTTACTACTTAGTACCTATGAGTTAAGTAAAGATATTTACCTAATTCGACTTTTATGTTACTTTTAGTTTCGCAGTTCGGATAATATGATCTATACCAACCGAAAATAATATGGCAGATTTAAAATCAAATAGCCAGTATTCTTGCCGGTGACAAAGATTTTTTTTATACCGGTAGGAGATTTGTCATCGAAAAGTGTATTTTAGGTCCTAATTTTCTTTTTAGTTTATTATGTAATAAACATCGCTTTGGAATCCGCCAAGGTAGTTTTGATTCATGCGCTTCCATACATCATGGATATTTTTATTAAATAATAATGTTTATTCATAGGGTATATAGTTTCATATTCCATTGGCTTATTATACGCATAAATAATATTTTTACCAAATTTACATCACAACATATTTTGAAGCGCTTGCTTCTTACAATTAATTTAATATAGATAGATTAATACCTTTTCTGTTTGTTAGTTTAAAACAAATTGAAAATGTAGTAAACTCATTATATTATGTTTCACTTAAGTATTTTTTTACACTTTCATTCTAATTTATAATTCCAGTATAATTGCTAGACACGCTTTTAAAGCTAATATGAAGAGTCTGCTACCTACTTGATAACTTCCATTACCTTTAATATTTTATTTTTACCCAAAATCAAAGACGTTGGCTCGTATCTTTGATTTACTATTGCCGTTAAAAAGAAGAACTCCAAACAAATGTCTTCAATTCTTTCTTGTTATTAGTATACTCGGATCAATATAATACAACTGCAATACAGTACAAAAAGTACAAAACTGTAGCCTATAAGAATGATAAAAAGTTTAAGAAGTTATATTTTAGTTAAGGTAAAAGAACTGTAGTCTATATAACTGTACGATGTTTGAAGATCTTCTTTTTACTGGTAATAGTAACTCAAAGAGAAATACACGAATTCAGGATCCACGATAATTGCTCATTGATAGTCTCCTCAAACGGTTTTGAAGACTACAATAAGATAGACCTACAACGAAGTATCGTTTTGCAAACATAGTATGATAAAAGTGTATTTCTTTAGCTAGATAGCACCGTCAATTTGTATTTATCTAGAAAGCTGCAAATATTTCTAGCCTTAAAGCGCTTTCATCTCGTTCTTGATTAGTGTTAAATACAGTTTTATAGAATCACCAGATTTCCTTCAAAAACTATCCTTCAGCGTTCCACGTGTAGGTAGTCGTTTAATTAACCGCCAAACCTTCAATTTGCCACTTGCAAGAACCAATATAGGCCAACATTGTTCCATATACCGCAAGCTTTCTTTCTGCAATAGTATACGTTTTAAAGTTGATTTGTTTGCTTGTGATTCTCTGGCCTCAACTAGAAATAGATGGTATTTAAATGTTTGATTTATATATTATTCTTGTTGAGTAATGATGCATTGTAGTTTATAACTTAATATTATTTTAATATACTTACTTTTATTTTGCAAGCTTTTACTACACATTGGAAGCATTCGATCATTATACATTTATAAATTAAACGTAATATATATATATATATATATAAGCCCCAGTTGTATGATCCTTAAATAATAAATGAATGATAGTCTATAATAATGTATAAATATATAATATATAAAACAAAACTTATTAACATTAATTTATTAATATAAGAAGTTCTTAAACGGAAATCTTTATAACACTCAATCAGTTAAATTGTGCTTACAAACAAACAATCAATTTAACCGAAAACCACTTGTCCTCGGTCATTGCTTTCCATGCATCATATAAATTGAAATTGTTGTTAACTAAGTTCCTATGCAACGTTATTAAACTGTAATAGATATTTTCCCATTTCGATTAAATCGTACGAACATAAAACATAAGCTTTATAAACAATAATAAATTAAAAACAACATTTAGACAAACAATATCATTTTAAAGGTTTTTTAACTTGTACTTTTTAAGCGTGTTATGAAAAAATGATGAGAGTGAATTTTTTTTATACATTGTGGCGTCAAAAAGTTTACACCATACTTCATGTTATTAATGAAATTGTTATATATCAGCGTCATCTAGAAATCAATTACAAATATTGAAGAGTATTTTGCTATTCATATTATTTCAATCCCTTTATTGTTTTATTTCAATAAAATAACTCAGTGTAAATTAAAAATCATTTAATTTTTTAATTTAAAGTACACGCATGCCCTTTTTTACTTTTATATTAACTTTATAAGTATGTACAAATTTATAGAACTCATCGTAAAGTCAGAAGCTCGCTTAAAATGAGTAGAAATATTAAAACAAGACACATAAAACACAAAATGGGAACATTAAAAATTATATGTACAGATATTAGGTTTTCACGAGTTTAGTTTCCGCAACTGTACAATGTACATCTAATGTATAATTAGCTCAGTTCCAATACCTATACATATTGTAAAACAAAACGACTGTCTGTTATTTATTTTCTTTTCACGCGAAAGTCACATCCGATTTACATGTTTTTTTTTTTTGTTATTTATGGACATGTTCTCTGGCCAGGTTATAGGATATATTTTATTTGATAAAGTAACATATAAAATAAGTAGTAACGATAATGATAATTTCGAAAATTAATCAATCGATAGTCAGTTCGGAAAAAAGACGCTTCCGATGTGCTTAAATCGCTTACGCTGAGTAAACCATAAGAGATATATCAAATTAATGTATTACATAATTGTAAATCTTGAAAAGATCTACTAAAATGTCAGCTATATCATATGTCTTTCTTCTCACCCACAATAAGCATTTTTGTCTTTAAAATAACAGTTGGGCGACAGCCGTAAATGGAAAATAAGAGCGGGACAACACAATTCGCGCATACGCTCGACCGATGGCATTTATATAATAATAATAAAATTGCGTCGATTGACGTGAGTTCGAATCCCTGCAAAGTTCAGGCTGAACTTTCGGTGAAGGAAAAAATCGTAAGGAAACCATAGCATGGTGGTAGGTGGTAGTTTCTAATGCCCTTCTGGCTAGCTACCACCCTCAAGTTGAAAACCTGTCGCCAAGCCCCATTAAGTATGTTCCGGCAGCTGCACTTGAGAGCCATTCCTCTCGTTAGGCTTAGCTTGTTACCATCTTTTGCCACATCGTCACTTAAGATCAGGTGAGATTGTGGCTACAATTCTAACCTTATAACGATAAAAAAAATAACAGACGTCCGTAAAATATTATAAGGAAAATTTATCCCTTTCTGATTATTGTTAAATTTGTACTTAATTGGAAAATAAGGAAGGAATAATTTAAAAATGGTAAATAACATAGGTAAGAAACAAAATAATACATTTATTAACTAAACTAATAAATGCTTTAGAGCAATGTTAATGAAAATATTTAGCTACAGCATTTTAATGTTTATTATAAACACAAAAAAACAGTGTAATAGTAAGCTACAATAGCGTAGGTGCTGTCCGTATGCTAACATCTAAATAACTGTGAATCAGCTATTTGTACCTAATTAAAGATAAACAACTTTGAAGAGCATCTATCCTGACTTCAACAGCCCTTAGGGAGGTGATGTTTTGTATATGTTTAGAGATCCACGGGTGAAAATATTAAAATAAGGTTTCCATATATTAGAAGTTTATTTCTTCTTCATTTCCAAGATGAAATATTTAGTTCTTCTACTTGGGCATAATTTGAATATTTGGTATTTGAATTACTTTCATTTACAGCACATATTAATCAGAAAACTGTATCTAAATATATAGTTCTGCCTGTACATATAATTCCCTGATAGACATCCTATATAAAACGTACCTATATGATTTTTTTTCTGCGTGTTTGTATGTCCGGAAATGACTGAAAAACGGCTTGTATGATATAAACGGGATGCTTATTAAAAATATTTTTTTCACAATAATGAACTTTTTAATAATACTTAACCGATTTTGATGAAATTTTGTATACGGGATGTATAGTGATAAGCTATATGAATTGTCAATAGTATGAGTAAAAATAAATTACTAACAAACACGCGCGGAGCCGCGGGGCTTCGACAGTATATTATAATATCAATTCATATAATACTAGCTATGCCCGCGGCTCTTCTCGCGTGGACTGTAGAATGCTGTTGGTTGAGCGCGAGTGCGCAATGTGCCTACCCAAAAATGTTTATTGTGGGTGAACCTTAGAAGATGGACATACGCCATCGCTGACTTTATTCTAGGTCTACAATCTACAATTATGTAGAACGCAAATTTGAGATTATCTCTTATGGTTTACTTACTTACTTTTTTTCGAATTGATTCACCATTATCTTCACTGCTTATTTCGTACATTACTTGATGTAACAAAATATATCCTATAACCTGGCCAGTAATATAGCTATGAATTAAAAAAGAACCACGCCAATCGGATAAGTAGTTTTCACGTGAAAAGAACATAAATGGACAGACAGGCAGAGACACGTTGAGTTTCATAATATGTCATCAGTAATCAAATTATAAATCTATTCAATATTATTATTAGAGTCTTTAAATATTTTTAAGTATTGCTGATTACCATAATATAAAGATAGTAAAACAACTTCATAAAAAAACATTAATAAACCTTTTGTGCGCTTTTATTGACGATAGGATGAAAGAAAAGCCTGAAACGTTTATAAATGCCTGCGGAACTCACGCCGTGGGTCTTACTCGACAGGTTTATTTTTTTTAATAAGTAAATTATATGCATTGGAAATTAACTCTTCTGGTGCAGTGACAGCGACAGGTAAGTGACGTGAGCAGCCATTACAGCCGGGCGGAGGTCGACGAACTCGTGCCTGTGAAAACTTTGTTCCATAACTATGAAGGTGGGAGGCCTTTATAGATTTCTTAAACTTTGTGAATTTTCTGTGAAATATGCCTTGTTTTAAATAAAAATCAAGTCGAATTTGACAATAGTTATAGAGAAACAGGCTGCAGTGGCAACAACGAAATAATACATGAATGCCTTTTGCTACGACTTCTAGTCTTTTTCCAATTAATCTAATATTGTTATATAAAACTCAAGAGATTTATTTGTTTGAATGTGCTAATCTTTAAAGCTACTAGTCAGATTTATTGAGGAAGAATAGGTTCACGCTAAGACTCTTAGAAGCGGAACACTAGCGAAGAACATAAGCAATCTGAAAAATGGGAACTCTGAACAACGATAGACTAACTAGTACGTACGGGTCTGCCTGGCGCGTTAGTCGAATAAATTTAACACGGGTAAAACTGCGGGACGTAGCTTGTTCTAGAATATATGTGATTTACAAGTGGTAGCACTTGATTCAATTATGATAGTAACACCGCTACACCTATACTGCTCATTCGCCTTACGACGTTCCGGTTTTAAAGATATGGCTAGCTCTATGTCTCATCTTACCGTGAAACTGTGAAACCATCTCCCGGCCAATGTTTTCCGTCCTTCTTATGACATCGGGTCCTTCAAACGTAACGTGAAGAGATATGCAGGCCGGCATTAAAGCGGCGACCGCCGATAGATTTCGATCTGTACTGTGCTTACCATCAGGGACAGTACAGTCAATGTGCCGAGGTATTACAAAAAAGCTACATCAGAAATCTATTTTTCAATGGCTGTTCTATTTAAGATAGATTATAGAATTGAATAGATTTCAGTGACCATTTCATAACAGGGCAATCGCATAACTGTATGCTTAGGGTTACACGGCAATTGTCTTCGACTGGCTCGCGACAACTATGGAACACCTGCAATAGTGGCATGGCTTCAGCGTGTTGCTTTCACGGTAAGGATAAGGATCTCTACCCACTGGATCGCGACTACCATGCACTTCTTCTGGTGTCGCATTTCAGGATCAACCAGTACACATCCAGCTGTCACGAGTCTTGAATGCCGGCATCTGGTGACCGTCTCTGAATTTTCGATACGTCGGTAGCAGCGGTTGCTTTTGGATTGTACTATGCTTACTATGAGGCACATTCATACACTTTGCAATGCTACTATAAAAAATAAAATGCAGAAATTCCGAAAGGTTTATTGCATTGAAAATTAATTTATAAACTAGCTATACCCGCCGCTCCGCTCCCGTGGACTACATAATGCTGTCGGTCGAACGCACGTGTGATTTGTGCTGCCCCAAAAATGCTTATTGTGAGTGATCCTTAGAAGATAGATATATGCAATTGCTAACTTTTTTATAGGTCTTTTTAAGATCTATAAGTATGTAGTACATTATTTGATATATCTCTTATGGTTTACTTAGTGTAAGCCATTTAAGCGCCCCAAAAGCGTCTTTTTCCGAATTGATTCACCATTATCACTGTTGTCACACTTATGTTATTTTATCTAACAAAATATATCTTATAACTTGGTCAGATAATATAGCTATGAATTAATGGACAGACAGGCAGAGAGAGACACGTTGAGTCTTATAATATGTACGAGTATAGATTATAGATATATATTACCTACCTTACAGGAGCAGCAACATTTAAAATATTTCCCTACAAACGTTTCAAAGTAAACTAAACGCAATATAATAAATGTTAAATGTTTAAAGGATATACCTTCATTTAACTTAAACGTGGGGGGACCCGTATACAATAACCAGATAAGATCATAGACGTAAACACGAATAAACCCGCCGCGCCAATTGGCCGATACCCTTTTATACACCAATTCACTTTTATCCAAACACCCTCCGAATACCCTAATAGAAATGAACAAGTTTAATTGAATTGAAGCCGGCCCGCAAGAATGACAGGAATTTAAATTAAATGCAATTACTATTCTGTGGTAGATAGACTTGCAATTACGTTCCAATTTGGATTGTGTCTGTAAGTAATTTTAAATATTCGTTTCATCGCTTTTATCATTTATTATTTATGTCACTTACAGGCCGAAAAAAAAAACAAAGTCCACGTAAGTTTCATATAAAACAAACCAGCATGCAATTACTTTTAAACATTGCTAATGTTGCAATGAGGCAAAAGCATGTTTTTTTTTTGCACGAATATCAACCTAATTCTTCTAATAATTGTGTCTAGTTCTGTACATGTTATTTTTGTCCTTATTTCCCGATAGTTATATGAAGGACATTGATCACGAATATGTCATTAAAAAAATTTGGGCTGTCTGTTTGTATGTCCTGGTCTCTTTCAAAAACGGATTGACCGATTGTTATGAATTTTTGTACATAGGCTATATGGATTTTATATAATTAAATAAAAAATATTTTCAATAATTCTCGCCCGACTATGATGAAATTTTATACACAGAAAGCTTAGTGGGAGGACTGGCTCTCAAATGCATCTGCAAGAACACACCTATTGGTGCTCGGCGACAGATTTTCAACTTGAGGGTGGTAGCTAGTCAAACGGATATTAGAAAACGCCATATGTAATACGGCCAAGCCACGTTTTCATCATGATGTTTTCCTTCACCGAAAGCTCAGGCTCATTGCAGGGATCCGAACTTCGTCCGTCGATGCGGTGTCCGTACACGCTACCACTGAGCAATAATTGCTTGAAACTAATATCTAACTAGGTAACATCTATATAAATAAAATGAATGAGGTTTACCGTTGTTCGCGCATCACGCAAAAACCACTGGATAAATAATGTTTTTTTTTTGTCTTACTCCTTAGCTACGAGTATAAGATACTTTAAAAAAAATACGATATCTTCATAAACAACAATTCTGTATTCTACACCGTGGGCATAGCTAGTATTTTATAAAAATAAGATAAAGAAGAAATAGAATAGAAGAAATATATAAGCTTCCAGCAACATGGATAAAAGGCTTTGCTCATACATTGTGCGGACTAGAAAACTAAAAATGAAACATCAAGCCAGTTAGCAAACAAGACGTTCACTCATTGTCTTGGTGGTTTTAAGATTTATATAAACATTCAAGTTGTGATTCTTGATAAGTTACAAGTTTTATACATGTCATGTGAGTGCAATTATAAATGAAACACATAAACTACAAATTAGATATATAAACCTATATTTCTCAACAATAATATAACGATAACAATTTTATATAATTATAATATAGATATATACTATTATTTGAGTCGTAGTTGAAGCGTGTATTATGACAGTCATTTATAAAAAAGATAGTATTTAGGAATAGAGACGCCATGCTGCGTGTACAACCAATTTATAGCGCATGAGGAGACAAATTGAGTGTCTCGAGCTATGTATCGCCATCCCACACAACTCATAGACTTAGAAGCGAGCTTACTTATGATGATATTTTTAAATTTAATATGGTTTTATCATATTAATTGCGTCTTTCTAAGTAGACAGTATAAAATATGTGTGATATTATTTAATTAAAATGTTATGGCATTTCTTGTAACAATTATAATGCCTACGTTAAAAGTAAAATAAATCTGTAATCAGTATTTTATTATCTTTATATTGCTGGGATTATGTGTTTAATTTTATATTATCTTAGCTGGCCCCGCAGAAATTGTTTTATCCTTTCTAGTAGTCAATTACTTGCCTACAGCGCCATCTATCGCGTTCAGGGATAGCGTAAAAAACTACTTTCACTCATATATACCGACATCCATTTTTATATATAAAAAAGAAATCATTTCTTCCAATATTGTTTCACATCTCGAGACAACCATTGCTACCAAGTAATCAAAATTAGAATACGATTTTTTTTTATTTCTACAAGAATATAGGTACAAACCATGGGTATCAGAGTTGTTCTACTTTGTCTCGTTATGTGTGATAAAAATAGTTGGCCATCTCTCTTTGCATTCCATACATCTATCCATTCAGTTAAAAGACGTCCACTGCTGGACATAGCCTCCCTCATTGATCGCCATAGACCGGTACTGAATGAAACAACCGGCTGATGAAAATCTGGAAAAGATTAGAACCACATTCTTAAATATGGCCAGTACTTTTTTGAAACAATTAAACAGTTTTTGTAAGTAGTGTTATTCATGAAAACATATAATAATATTAAATCCCAGTTTCTTAATAATTTTCAATGGAAACAATAACCCCAAAAATATCAAAATAACTTAATAAATAATGCCAGTGAAGATCACTACAAGTGTCAATATTTTGGACGGGATGACGTCATGCCCGCATTGTTAACCCTTCGTTGCGCATCTCTGTCCGAATGACATGATACGTCGATTAAACGTCACAGGCGAGACACGCTCCTCGAACTCAGGATGTCACGAGCTCCATCTATGTCATGGTTGACGTTTGATGCACACGTATAACTTTTTAATTAAATTAATTTTATTCGTAAAATATCATACTGAAGAGTTTATGAAGCATTGATCACAAGACAACAAAATTTGTATTTTATACATTATTTGAACAGAATACATATTACTATTGATTGTAGGTCATAAGATATACATAATTTAACAAAAAATTTGTTTTCTAATATTACTGTGACATTATTTTGTAACTAGCAGTGCCCGCGGCTCCGCTCGCGTTGTCTACTAAAAAGGCCTTATTATATTATTTGCGCGTAACCCTATTTTTGTAAATTAAAAGTAGCCTGAGTTACTCCTATAACGTTAGCTATCTGCCAGTGAAAGTTCCGTCAAAATCGGTCCAACCGTTTCCGAAATTAACTAGAACAAACAAACAAACAGATAAATAAAAATTATCAAAAATGTGTTTTTGTTTTAAGTAAAGTATATATATAAATAATACTTTCATATACAGTTATTTTGAAATTACAAACAGACACTTCAATTTTATTTATTTAAATAGATAACAAATCTATTGGAAAATTTTAATGAAATTATTTTTATTGATATAAAACAGAATACTTAGGAAATATCGCTGCCTTTCTTATGTGCTACGTTTATCGTAAATGACAACACAATTAAATTATCTCAGATATCATTGAGATAACTTACATTATAAATTTCCTCGCGGACACGTGCATAATCGACCGCATTGCAATTTAATAAACTCATCACATAACCATCAAGATTGTTATCACAATGATTTGCATATGAATACGGTAAGCGTCCGGTTGACTTGAGCAAATAAACAATTTCTCGCTTCACACAGCCGACAGATGTTGGCTGAAACACATCTCTTGACCGGAACACTGACAAAGGAAATGCCGTTAGGGTTTTGCGATCAAGTCTTACGTTTACTGCATTCTAATTTAAAAACAACTTTAATTCTTCATGTATAAGATCATTTTTTGTAGACAATTTAAGTGAAGTGCAAAGAAATACGTGTTTATTATGTGAAATCCAATTTTCTGCTGACACCTTATAAGTCAAAATGTAATCGGGGACTCTTACAAAGATCCAATGTTCAATGAAGACTGCACAATATTCTCTTACAAGACGTCTCAATCTACAACTTAATTAAATTTTGACAGGATAAACTGCAATTTTCTTCATTTAAACAAAAAAACTCAATATGTATTTTTAAATATAGGTAGACTTTATCTATGTACACAAAAGTTGATTCAAATAATAAGCTTTTTATTGATGTATACAACTGACTAATCAGATGAATTGTATCAAACGACCTCCTTTTTTGAAAGAAAATGAAGTTGAGGCTGATGATGATTCATTTCTTTTGAAAGACTCTATATTATATGACTTCGGATAAACAGACGCAGGTAGTGAGTTCTATTTACTTACAGTTCGCATATTGAACGAAGATGCGTGGATACGTGGATACGTGGAGTACGTATGGATGAAAATGTAATTCAGCAGATAGAACATATCAAGGGAAGCAATGTTTCAAGGTTTTCATTATTTCACTTGTTAATGTTACAAACCCAATAATTCTTCTAGCTCCACGTTAGAAATAGTCCAGTGTAGCCAACTGGTATTTCGCAACCCCGTTCCAAATATGGCATTAATACCAACGGCAGTATTTACGCTTGAAACAGACTACGAAGTAACACCGATGTAAAGTAACGTTTCATACTAAAAAAGATTCCTAATTTCTTTAGAAGCAGTTCTAACCATGGCGTCTGTAGAGTGCTTCAAATAACAGCTAAATGCATCTCAAAGAGCTTGAGGCTATCAATAACTGATACGATTACACGGAGAGTTGCAGTCAAACGAAAGAACTTCGTGTTGGGGAATAATGATACGTCTGTGTTTTCATAGCCTTGAACTTGATAAAGTTCACATCACCCCAGTCAGATACATTAATTAATTCACAATACATTTTTATTAAAAATCTTGTATAGATACAAAAGTATTTTCAATTTTATTTTGCTAACTTAATTCCAGTATATTTTCGTAACTCATTTATAAAATAAAATAAAAACATTTTTACAACCAAATCTAGAATCCTGGAATTGAAATATTTGATTCTGAATATGAAAATTAAGATTTTTTTGTTGATCTCTTTTATAAACTATAAAAATATCAATGTTAAGTTATATTTCAGTCGCAAATACTAAAACAAAGCGATTGAATGGAAACTTATACCTTGTTCATCATACGAAGGCTTGCATAACATATACACAGAACGTAAATTGTCACGTCATGCAAATTATGGCATAACCTAAAAACATAACATTGCGATTATCAATTATAATTAAAAATTAATTTTCATACCGATAAAGATTATAAATTGACTAATTTTGAAGCAATGATGGCTCAGTGGTAGCTTGTACGACTTCGCGTCGATTAACGTGAGTTCGAATCCCTGCGATGAGCCTGAGCTTTCGGTGAAGGAAAACATCGTGAGGACACCATAGCATGGTGGTAGGACTATTTCTAATGCCCGCCTGGCTAGCTACCACCCTCAAATTGTAAATCTGTCGCCAAGCTCCAATAAGTATGTTCCGGCAGCTGCACTTGAGAACCAGTCTTCCAATAGGTTTAGCGTGTCATCATCATGGTCCACGTCACTTAACATCAGGTGAGATGGAGGCCACTACGCACACAACCTATAACGACAAAAAAAGATGTGATAGCTAAATCAAGTTAATAATTAACCCCATATTTTAATCGATGGATTAAAATGTTTTCAAATTATACTTTAAGATAAATTTCTTTGAATATTTAGTTTAAAAGTTTTTTGAATATATTATCTCGAAATCATTTAAGATTAATATAAAAAACATACTACTAAAGATATAAAATAAAATTAATAATGATAGTGATAATTGTAACACTATTAAAGGTTATTTACAAGTCGCTCTTTTATGAGATACCAAACCCTGTAGCAATATTTTTCACATTATTTCTACTAAAATAATCAAATCACAAAAATAGCCTTAAGGATGATTCAAGTTACACAGTGCCAGGCGCCGGCCGGGACATGGTCAAACATTTATGGTATACTATTGTATGAAGTAATTGATGCATTACATTGTGCAAATTAATGCACATGGATGTCTATTGTATATGCTATACTATAGACGTTTAACCATGTCCCGATCGGCGCTCGGACCGATGTAACATGAATCATGCTTTATACCAAATATAAATACTTTTAAACTGGATCTACAAAACTAACTATTATCTAAAAAAGTCTTACTACATGCGTTTTATGGTGAGGTGCTACAATCATTTAAGAGAAACAGCGACAATGTTCATCGACTATTGCCGTCGTAATCCGGTTAGAAAATACTACAATAATAAACTTAAATATCTTTTTTTTATCGATATAGGTTTGGCGTAGTGGCCACAATCACACCTGATGTTACGTGACGATATGGCCCAATATGATAACACGCTAAATCTAATGGAGGACTGGCTCTCTAGTGCAACCTCCGGAACAAACCTATTGATGCTTGGCGACAGATTTTCAACTGGAGGGTAGTAGCTAGCCAGGCGGACATTAGAAAAAGCCCTACCACCATAATATAGTTTCCTCACGATGTTCACCTTCACTGAAAACTCAGGCTCTTTGCAGGGATTCGAACATACAGTACATCTACAGAACATACAGTAGCCGAATTCGAAACTCGACACGTCTAACCGAGTCACTATGATAGGTTTCTCGTTATATATACGACTAGCTTATACTTATAGCTTGCGAATATTTCTCAAATTATATAATGTAAATAAACTAACTAACAGCTTTCATGTTAGTTAAACAGATTGTTAATAGATGGCGCCTTGAATATACTTTCATTAATATCAACAGACGATATTACTTATGAAAAAGAATTTTAATCATTTTTTAAACTAAAACATAAATTGCAAATATTTGTGAATAGCGGAGAAAATAAACTTTAAAATTATGTTTGTTTGATTAATTTTGATCAAGAATTAATGATAATTGGCGTTGCCAGGAAAAACAATTTTGAGAAAAAAAATTACTAGTTGTGCCCGCGGCTTCGCTCGCGTGGTCTACATATTGCCATCGGTCAAGCGCACGCTCGGTTCGTGATGGCGCTGCTCAAAAGACGGAGGACAAAAATGTTTATTGTGTGTAACCCTTAGAAGATAGATATATGCTATCGCAGACTTTTTTGATTCGTCGTTTTAAGATCATTATTTATGTACAACATTAATTTGAAATATCTAGTATGGTTTACGCCACAAAAGCGTTACTTTCCAAATTGATTCACCATTATCGTTACTGCTTATTTCGTATGTTACTTTATCTCACAAAATATATCCTATAACCTGGCCAGATAACATAGATATGAATTAAAATAAAAAACATGTAAATCATAAGATAAGTGATTTTTGCATTTATAAAACTTATAAGACGATATTCGTGGACAAATGCCTTAACATCCCACTATCACAATTTTCTCTTTTAATATTCAACAGGTAATAAAAATATCCAGAGTATTTGTATATGGTTTGATGTCTGAGATGTAAATCGATTTTCGATATTCCGTTCCGAATTTAAACATCACCGGTAAAAGCATTTTTTTCCTATTTATTTTGTTGACACAAAATTAAAGTGAAAATATTATATCAGAAATCAGAAAAGCAATCACATCAATCATATTTTGTCAGATTAAATCCAAACGTGGGCCCAGTGATTCTTTAGCGGTTTGTGTCATATGTCGCGATCTTCCCGATAATTGGACATCTTGCCATGACGTTTACTTTATGTCTGAATGGACCACCGTACTTCACTTAAAATTCGCAGTAATAAAAATTAAACTTTTGCTTTTCATATTTTGCAACATGATTTATGAGTCAAGTGTTCGCGAATCATCAAGACTGTTAGGACATCGATCCGATGTCAACTGGTTCGGAACCGTAATATTTTAATATGTTATTAAAATTATAATCTTAGTAGTGAACTTTGTGGCAAACATTAAATAAATTAATATATAGAGTTCTTCTCTGCCAGTTAACTGGTCTACAAAATATTTGCTATTTTAAATGCGTAATTACAGTACTTATCCAATTTGGTCGGGAAGAAAAATGCGACCCCCTTGTACAGGAAATTTGTTTTAAATTTCGACAACAATGGAGAGATTGTAGCAGGATAATTGCAAACGTGAACGGCCTGTGACGACGGCGGTATAAATCCACAAGATATAAACAGTTAATAACAGGCTGGTCAGGTTAAACAGTGCTCTCCACGGATGTTTCACGTCGGTCGTCGGCAATCAGTAATATGCAATTAGATATCGCTTGATTTTACGGCAGTTACGCTCAAAGCTATATATAAGAATGTGCAAATATAAAATGATTAGGATATTATTAAAAGATCTTGTTCAATATTTACTACTTAATTTACGGTGTCTGCTATACATACATATGTTTTTGTTAAGGTTTTGTTTTTAAGTGCATATTATATCATTTCTGGGTCACGAAGATGATCAGGCATTTCTTATTTTTCTAATAATTATCATTAAAATTTCGCTTGTTTTTATGTATGTTGAGGCCTATAGTCCATTCTCATACTTCAAAGGTCCATATTATACTTATCTATCATCAGCCCGTTTTAATCCAATCATCCAATTCTGGATATAGGCCTCCTGCAAGTCGCTCCACAGTGTCCGATCCTCCACCGTGGGCATACAAATATTCTCCGTAGATTATTTATCCACTTAGTAGGGACATGTCCAACACTACTTTTGCCTAGACTTATCAATTATTGATATTATTTATTGTTTTAACTAAAATAGACGAAAAAAGTGATCAGTTTAAATAAACATTATATTCAGTTAATAACTGTTATATTGCAATTATATTAATTTTGCTTATTCTACAAGAAGGAGGGTTTAAAATTGAAATAAATATAAAAAATATACTTTCGTGATGTGTTCAAGCAATAGTAGATAAGTGTTACTTATTTATTTACTTATTATATATAACTACTTAATTACTTATTATATATAACTAAGTAAGACTGATTATTATGAATCTCAAATACTATTTTTTTCGGTAATTTTATAATAATAACGTCAAATAATAAAATTCAAACTTTTTATTCAAAATTTTTGAGCATATTTTGAAAACCTCTGTGTTCACGTTTAGGTGATATATTCAGAATCTAATCACCAAATATTTTCTTATTCATTATTTTCTCAAGATATTACTCGTCTCAAGAGTACGGGTTTATAAAAACAAATTAATTCTTAGATTTAGCAAATTTATAAGTTATTGTTGTTCATTATCGACCTTGAATATACTTACATACTAAACTGACCAATGATTAGCAATAAAATACTATTATCGTTTTAAATTAAAGCATGTAAGGAATCATAATAAATATCCTATTGGTTAAGAAAGTGTCATAAAGTCAATAGAACAAGATAATACTAGTACGGAGGCAGGTGATGTAAAAACTTTACCATCTCAATAAATCACTAAGATTGTAAATCGGTTTTACAACGATAGGTGATCGGAAAGTAACATAAATCAAAAACGAAATAGGGGTTGTTCCCCAATGTCCTAAGCTACTCGTTAACAATTCCCGTAGACGGTAAAATAGTACGTTTGAAAACACAAAACATATTTTTAACTATCCTTAGTTATACAATGTCTATAAAATTAAATGGCTTCAATCAAAACAAATCAACGGATATAATGAGAGTCATTAATCATTATAAAAATTCTCAATCGCCACCGCAAATAAAAATCAATATCTACTATCACGTGTTTGGTTACATGATGATCATATGCGTTGAGGTATTTACGATTATTTCTATTAACAAGCGCCAGTTTTCAACATTTTAGAGAATACTTTTTACATTTGAAAAGTCATATTGTTTGTTATTATTATTTTATAATTATGTTAAAGTTCGGCCGCTGAGAGAATGCGTTCCTGACGTCTGTAACAAAAGAGGACTGTTTTTGCGACACAAAATGGCGAACAATCACGCCAATTGGAGTTGCTATATTTTATCAGAAATATATAAAAGTATTGTAGCTACTCATTTTTATGGTTACTTACTTTTTATTCAGGAAATAAAGTATATTAAGGTTGGAGAAGGAAAATCTTTTTTTTTTCTTTTTTTAAGGCCTTGAACCCTTGGGGTTATGTCGGCCTAGGAAAATGAATAGTATTTAAAAAAAAATACAGTATAGTTATTTTACCTTTTTTTAAGTTTTAAAAACTTTATTTATACTTTTATATTTCTGCTAAAAATGGCGACCACAAATGGCGTGATAGGCTACCATTTTATGTCGCTAAAAAAGTCGCTATTGTGACAGACCTCAGGAACGTATTCTCTCAGCGGCCAAACATATAATATAATATTTTTATGTCAATATTTAGAGTACATTAAATACTACTTACATTATATTAAAAGTTTATTAATTACTTTTATCATAATTTTAAAAATAATTAGTAACTTAAGTATAAAAATAATTCAAGAATGCCATATCCCATGGCCACTAGTTAGACAATGTGCTCAAAATGCTAGCAGCATTTTATTGTATTATTTATATGGTAATGTTCACTTTAATAATAATTTATATAATATAACTTATTAATATATGAAAAAGAAACTGTTTCAGTTAATAATTTAACCAAATAAAAGTTACAACCAGTTAGTCAACCACCGACCAACATTTAACGTTTATATTCACAACAGTCAATTTTTCGAAAAATGAACATTATACAAGTATCTGTTGTAATATTAAATCAATAGATGAACTATTCTATACATCGTAATTATAATTATTTTTATTATTAGTACTTTATCCAATAACTTTACGAATATTCGTCATATTAACACCCACCATAGATGTCTATAACTAACTATTACTGTGGGTGCAAGTTAATATCATATCATATCGAGTATCCATATATATCTAAATTGTTTCAATCACGTGTGGTCTTTATCGTTTGAGTTATTTAAAAGTTATTATCCCGAGACCGTGATGATTTTCTGAAAGGCATATGTTTTATAAAAGTCCCATGTTTTGTATCGTTTTTTCCGATATTATGTTTGAAGATTTTGAAATGATTTTTTATGATATTATTGTTAAAAGTACTTGAGTTTTTAAAAGTAAATTAACTGTTTACAAATAGTAATAAACTAGGTGACTCCTGGGAATACTTATTTTGCACATTATACAATGTAAATAATAATCTAACAGGTGTCATAATAGTTAAACAGTTGGTAATAGACGGCGCCTTCTACATGTTAGTCAAATATAGTAGGTACCATCACGAAAATATGGTATTCGTAATGAGAAAGATTTTTAAACTTTTTTTATTTTCGTCAATAACGGGGACCATAAGCTTTAAAATGATTTTCGAATTATTGATTTTGATATAGAATTAAGGGAGATATGAGGTTTCCACAAAAACCACCTTTGACAAATAGGTAACATACATAGAGATAAAATAACCAGTAGTCAAATAAAGGATATCTTAAAAGAGAGCCTTTAAAATTTTGTCAAAATTTATACTTGTTATATTATATAATTATCTTTTAAAATTATTACATCACCACTTTCTTTAGACTTAGCTATTTTAAAAGCTCCCATGTCACTGAAGGGTATTTCTTTAATTTTCACATGACATAAGTAAATTAACATGTCTCAGTATACGTGACTCCTAACTGATTTGTCTAGAGACTCGCAGTATATGAAACTTGGTAACGTACAAACAGTAGTGGTTCTTAATGGATTTCTTAATTAATGTCAAAACTTCAGTTTAATATCGTTGACTTGAGACCACTAGTCTTCATTATGTTAGGTTGTTATCTTAGAAACAATGTAACCATCCATCTTGGAGCCTACGATGAGTATTATGAGACACCAACTTATGTTAAAATAATAATAAAATCTGCGAAAATTGAAATCATGCAAATTTCTGCCATATTAATAGTTTACACGCTGAACTCCAATTAAAAAAAGACCTATCTGCCAATATATCATGGCCACAAATGTATAGTAGCCCCTACTGACTAATTTTTTTATACTAAAATGATGACAAACAAGCATACAGCCTGCCTGATGGTAAGCGGCTACCGTAGCCTATGGATGCTTGTAATACCATAGATATCACTAGCGCGTTGCCGACCTTGAACCCCCCTAGCCAGGGGAGCTCTGGAAAGCCAGCTTACTGCAAGAATACATCACAAGGTTATTTGGCTGCGATCTTCTGTAGGTTGGCCGCTGGAGAGGGTGGTTCTGGCGGGTTGTCCGTCGCACGCATATATGTGTAACGCGTTCATAGATTCCTAGGTATATATCTAGTAATCATGTGGGGTGGTAGAAGTTTGTACGCACTGGGTCACGACTACCATGGTGATAAACCTCTCACAGTAACACTATTTTGGCTTGTTACGTTTTCAGGTTTAGCCAGTATAGATCCAGCTGCCGGCATGACAACGGAGAACGGCAATGGATCGCCAATTTCTCTGTAATCACCGGAGAGTACTGTGCTAACCATCACACACAGTGAATTCAATTTGCCGTGCTCCTATTAAAAAAAACTTTATAATACAAACAAAACGGTATTTATAATAATAAATTATCCGTGACATTTCGTTGTTGGCGGTACGTTAATAACAAGTAGTACAATACGTATTACAATAACAATCTCTACAGGAAGCTTCTAAAGCGATTAGTTTGATCGGTCGTCACTCAATGTGTCACGCGCACAATTGATTGCAAGGGATTTATGAATAAGATATCGCCGTTATGATATTATCGAGCGGTACCGCGGTATCTATTCGTGTGAATAAATCGGCATACTTTAAACGTTCCGTTAAACTTCTTAAATACAAGTGTTAGCTTTATACTTAAGCTGAAGATCAAACATTGGCGCATGTAAGGAGAAGTATTTTGAAGGTTTTAGAAGCTGTGCAGGTTTTCACTGCAGTAGAAGCACTAACATACTGCCATAAAACTGAAATACTAGTACTGGTATGTTCCAGTAAGCAACGCCTTTATCTCTTTACACAACTTTATTCTAAGGATGCCTGTAGTTCATCTTGCAAAGGATTGCAGGCTTGTTTGAAGTCTGTTATAGATAAGTTAATTTTATGGTCGTTTGCTAAGATTAAAAGCAAAAAAAAGCAACAAAGAAACGACAAAGTAGTAGAAAAAGGGTAATAATGAAAAATAATATCTACAGTTTTGTCTAAGCATGTATTTTTTTTCAAAATTTCCCGATAAACTACCAACATGAGAAGGACACCGATCACGAAAGTTTCACGATCACAAGTTTTTTTTCTAGAGCAATTCTTATGAAGTTTTGTGCACGAGAAGCTTATGTCATTGGCCAAATTATGGGCTATAAGAATTTTCAATAACATTTCTAGAAATCATTTTTTTAATTATATTTCTTAACCGATTTTGTTGAAATTTTGTGCTGGGCAATTATTCATTCATACTTGACGGGCTATAAAGAATGATAAATGTTACTTTTAGAAATAGTAAAAAAATTGTTCTCAACCGATTTTGATGAAACTTTGTACAGAGGTATTGTGCCAGAGGTATAAGTTATTACTCAATTGATAGACTATATGAATTTTCAATAAAATGAGTAAAATTAAAAAGATGAAATAATCACTGCGTAATTCAAGCATGCGTTGCCGTAAGCGCACCACTACTCAAATTATAAATCTATCCATTATATTTCAAACTTAAACAGCGACAATGGAGATATCAATTACATACCTATTAAGAAGACCGCAGCGTGGTCCTGTAGTGTAAATGAGGACCGACCCAGGCCGAGTTAACAAAGTTCGCTAATGGTCCGACCGGGTTAGTCCTTTTAGTTTAACCTCCTGCATAACTGATAGGTAAAGGCTATTAACTCATTAACAGAACCTCCTATAGTGATTGATCAAATCTCTAGGCTTATTTATTAATAACAACAATTTATTCGTCGCATCGTAAGCATCGTAAGCAAAGTGTAATCCTACAATATCGGTTCCACCGAGGGATTTACTATTCGTCACCGATATAGACTGTCATACCAGCATGCTCAAATATCTCTTCATCATCTAGTCAAAAAGAGAAGTTTTTTTTTATAATATCTCGACACATTGACTGTACTGTCCCTGATGGTAAGCACAGTACAGTCCAAATATAACGGCGACAACCGAGAGATCGAAATCCATCGGCGGTCGCCGCTGTCATGCCGGCTGGCATAAATATCTCTTCATGTTACGCTTGAAGGACCCGAAGTCATAAGAAGGAGGGAATACATTAGCTTGAAGATGGTTCCAAATTATCACGATACAAGAAAGACAACATATAGATAAGTTGTAACATATAGATACCGTAAAACTGTGATTCGGAAGCCCAGCGCGTGTGGTTCTGTTGTGGAAAGCAGAGGAGGAAATTATTTTAGTGTAAGAACAAAAGAGAAGGGCAGTTTTGTATATCTTAAGAATGTAAATAATATAGCAAAGGGTGATTGGGGAGAATCCTCACAGATAGATGAGGTTTTGTACAAATTTAATTTCTAGAAGACACAAGATTCCCGATAAGCTTTAAAGGTGTCGTTAAGAAACTTAAAAAAAAACGTTTCACGTTATATTTGAAGGACTCTGATTTTGTAGGAAATTTGTTTTTCTATTCGATAATACTGAAACTATAATAACCAAATGCAAGTGAATAAAATTAAACAGTAATAATTATACCTTGAGAACAAATTTGACCTTCATATTCATTATGCACATTCGATTTTTTCACTGAGCACAGACTGGTTCCTGTTAATATTTATTATGCTTTTAAGTAACATACGTTATTAAATTTTTATATAGCAAAAGCAACGGCTACCATCAAGTGACTGGTAATCCATCGACGGTGGTCGCTGTCATAACAGCCAGCAAGCTGGCAAATGGATATACAATGACTAATCTCGGAATGCATATATGCATTACATGTTAGGTGCTTAGATGTACCTAAGCGTGCCACTGGGCGATTGTTACACGCGGTGTATGGTTCGCTATTTACAATTTAAAATCAAAGTAACAAAATAAAACATTAAAAAGTAGCTAAAAGCTATAAATATCTAATATAATATAACAAGATATTCTTACTTAATTTCTCAATTCTTATAATTAATGAATTCAAATGTACAATTAATATAAAAGTTAATGTAATTCCTTAATCGCATGATTCAGATTATCAGAAGTAAGGATGTAACAAATTTGTTAATTAAATCAATTTTCAGTTAGTGAATCACTAATCAAATTCAATTCTGTCTGATTACAAAATGTTTCTTGATTCAAGTAGCTTATATCTTTCTGTTTGTTATAAATTCAAGTTATTAATCTGCCTGGAAATCATTTAGTTTATTTTTAATAGTAATTTGTTTTTAAATAATATTTTTATAATTATTACAATGTAGATTTCATAGATCCCATGAAAAGCATGCATGTAGTCTAAAGTCTTAATGCTGTTAAAATGTATTTAAATAAAAATATTTATCTTAAATTAATTGTGTATACTTATGCACGCATATAAGAAGTTATAGAGTTCTTTAGCGTAAAAAAAAAAAAACAAAATGTATCAAAAATTTTATTCCGTTTGCAAAACTTTTTTTTATTGTTGTAGGTTTGGCGTAGAGGCCACAATCTCATCTGATGTTAAGTGACGATGTGGCCCAAGATGATAACAAACTAAACCTAGTGTAAGACTAGCTCTCAAGTGCAGCTGCCGGAACACACCTGTTGGTACTCTGCGAAAGAATTTCAACCTGAGGGGTGGTAGCTAGCCAGGCGGGCGCTAGAAAAACCCCTACCACTATGCTATGGTTTCGATGTTTTCCTTCACCGAAAGCTCAGGCTTATTGCAGGGATTCGAACTCATGTCAATCGACACGAAGTCGTACACGCTACTTTTATTTATTTAATAGTGTAAAGCGACGTATAAATAAATATTATTTAGTCATGTAAATTAAACTAAAAATATTGTATTAAAATAAATAAAAGTCAGTATAATGAATTCACATTATTATCATTGATGGTTAACTTCAATTTTACCATCTCACAAAGACGCCAAATTAAGTATAAAATCATATAGAACTTCGTCGTCGTCACTTGTGATATAGCAAATATTAAATTATGTAAAATCAATTTATTATAACATATTATTACAACTTATATGGGTTAAATGTAACGGAAGTGGGTAAATTAGAACTTGCTGCAGTCGGAAGTTCTGTTAACTGTTTCTGTGTTCACTTTGCACTTTTAATTGTATTTTTCTAATTTTATTTGCATCGGAACACTCGCATGTGTTTTGACACGTTATTACAAACAACGATGTTGTACATTTTTTCTAAAGGTGCTATGGTGTCGGCTTTTGTGACTAGTTACCGCAAGGTTTAAATTTCGACGAAAAGTATGGAAAATAATTATCAATATTGATTTAAGATGTATAGGTACTAAGACAGAAGAGAAATTAATCAAAATTGAAGATATGATTTTTTTTCTCCATAATTATACAGGATAATTTGTTTCTACTTTCAACTTAGTTGTTATGTAAAGATATTTTTATTGTTAACTGGCATAGCTTTTCAGTTTTGGCAGTATTACGTTGCCGTTGTCCTATACTTATAAAGTAGTTTTAGAGTAAATAAAGTACCTATCGTTAAAAATTGATAAAATTATTACCCAAAGAACTATGACTGACTTAATAATAAACTTTTCGAGTGCAATGTTCGAATAATGCATTCATAGATAAGCATGAATAACAATAAAATGATGCGTCAATTTCACAACAATTTTCAATACTAAAATAAGGTCGAATAAACGGCGAGATAAATTGCAGTCCTCGACGCGTTTAAATCGCGATATCTCCGAGTAGATAAAACTCGCAAGAGATTCGAACAATAACCGATGCACTTACTTTGACAATGGTCCTGACCGGCCGGCTAGCTAGGACTAGTAATTTATACGATGCCCGGAGATCGCAACGATACGCCTCGCTAAATCGATCAATAATCCAAGAAAGTGATAAGGCAAGGGAACTATCAAATTGAAACGTCAGCGGTGTATAATCAAGCAGGCGAAGTTATTTATTATACGGTGGGAAGACAGGGTTTATATGCGAGAGTGCTTGGTGTAATTATGATATCGCTTCGAGTCTAGATTGAGCGTTGGTGGTCCTTGGTAGCTTGAGGTCTCGCTTTTCCTTGACAGTGCTACTGCTAGTTTATTTTCTTTGATTTTACAGCGTTGCTAGAATTATTGTGCAATTTTTTATTAATTTCAACCACTTCGCTTGAAGTCATACTGACATAAACGTACTATGGGATAATTATAACTTTTATTTTACCATTTTGATACGGAATTTAATTAAAGTACTTAATATCTTTGATAATTTAAATAGAAAAATCCTACATTCTGATAGTACCATAGTACCATATGAAAACCGCATATACAAATATAATTTATACGTACCAAAAAAGAGCCATTGCAATATATTTGTAATTAAAGTGTACATAATTCTTTGTAATGAAATCCAAGGGACCGCGTTTTTTTTTTATTTAATAGAGTTTTCGTTATATGGGAAGACGAAAGAAAAATAACAGAATTTCAGTTTTAGTTAGTTAATCAATTAAACCACGACAAAATTGCTTGATTTAAATCTTCAAATTTTGGCTTCCTTAATTTCTTAGATAACTTGATGATTTCCTTGTTTTTACAAATGTTTGCTACATTAGATGGACTTAGCCCCAAACATCTTCCGAAATCACTTTTACTTTCTCCGTTTTCTATCGCACGCATCAAACAAACTTTTTCGCCAATACACTACGCTTTTCCTTTACTGACCATGTATACAGTTTATAAGTTGGTTTACGACTGATGTACGATAGGTAGCCTATGTCATCTTTAAACATTCCCTCTGGATCTGGCCTTTTATAAACTGATATTAAAGATCATAATAAATTGACTTATTGTTATAAACAATGGTTGTTACGTTATAAAGAGTTATCAATGTATCGAATTTAATCAAACTGAACAAAATGCCGTTATAAGGAGTTTTTTATTATAACAAAAGACGTAATAAAGAGTTTACATTGTATTTTTTTTAAATGGGTCGCTTAGCTTTAATGTCTTCGTTGTAGAAATTTAACAATTTAATTAAATTAAATTGTTATCAATTTAATTTGCCATAATTAACATTACTGTAAAACAAATAAACAGATCAGTTTTTTATCGATAACTCGTTATTTAACCATAAACTTTACCAAGTAAAATATAATATCTAGTTCGCAATTAATATCATTCATTCCATTATGGCACACATGCGGTCTGAAGACACGAGTCTGTCAGTTTGTGTTGGGTGACAAACACAAATATTAGGCTCGAACAAGCAACGGTACGGAATAGCAAATCACACTGTATTTGTATAAGAAACGTACTTTGAAGCGAGTTTGTATTTGTAAACAGAGCAGTGAATGTTCAATACAGTTAGCTGCCAATGATACTGGAATGTCACTAACAAAATGAACCTTAAAATTAAAGGTGTTTATTGTTTCATGTGTCTATGAATAGTAAGTGCAGGCGTTGATTGAAGAAAATTCCCAAAAAAGTCTTGATCATTCTTCTTCTTTTTAGGGTTCTGATGTCAATAAGGAATCCTTATAGTTTAGCTACGTCCGTCTGTCAGTCCGCGATTTTTTGTTAGAGTCAAGTGTCCTCCCTCCTGCCAGCTAAATGGTTATTTGTGAATATGTGAAAATCATGGTAGTAGTATATATAATGATGTTAAGGAAAACTATCAGAGTTAAATAGGCTTTATAAGTTAACGAGTAATAGTCAATCAACTTATAAAATGTACTTAATAAAGTATTTTTGTTCAAATTCCATGGAAAATTACTTATAGCCCCCTATCTAAGTCTGCATATTATGACGGGCAACTACAGAACCATACACTGTGCGTGGCCTGATAGGCACTTGGCGAATTTTTTTCTAATGGCAACTGTGTGCATCCACAATTATGCCAACCTCATGTAAATAGAATATTTTATTATATTCTTCTAATCTTTACAAATAACTGTAACAAGATGGCGGTTCGCTTATTAAAACTGTCCAGCGAATATTTGTGACAACTAAATATTCATGTACCTCGATGTTATAAAATTTATAATCACTCCATTTGTGAACAATAAACCGAACTACACACGTAAAATGTCACCAAAATATCACATAATATAGAGTCAAATAACATTCGTTAGTCGTCATATATTTTTTATTGCCTTGAATTCATTATATTGTGGGATGGTAGAGTCTCGTTCCCGAGTAGATAATGAGCTATCATCATGAATCAATGGTCAGTGGCATTTGGATACCGACTTACGATACGAATACCGATAACGAAGTGGGTTCAAATCCTACGATAGATCCAAGTTATTGGTGAAGTAGTTCATCATGAGGCAAAATAGTATGGTGGGTATTTTCGTATACTTAAGCTAAAACCAAGCACCTATCAAAATTTTAAGTCAATCTTAAGAGGGTGTGACGCTTCTTCACGTCCAGCCAACTGTAACTTCTTTATATGGCTCAAGATATTGTGTCGCTAAGCGTGTTTTATCGCATAATGGTGAATTTTCTGAAAAGTTTTTTGACCTCATACCATTATTTCCCTTTCACTGCAGAAATTCGAGGACTTGTCTAAGGGAGCAGCAGCTAGATGTAATTTTTTTTTTTCGTTATAGGTTTGGCGTAATGGCCACAATCTCACCTTATGTTAAGTGACGATGTGACCCAAGATCATAACACGTTAAACCTAGTGGAAGACTGGCTCTCAAGTGCAGCTGCTGGAACACACCTATTAGTGCTTGGCGGCAGATTTTCAACTTGAGGGTGTTCGCTAGCCAGGCGGGCATTAGAAAATGCTCTACCACCATGCTATGGTTTCCTCACGATGTTTTCCTTCACCGAAAGCTTAGGCTCATTGCAGAGATTCGAACTCATGTCAATCGACGCGAAGTCGTATACGCTACCACTGAGCCATCATTGTAACCATCACGGTACAAACAGAGAAGTTCGCAAACACATTTACCTTAGCGTGCAGGCGTCAAGAGGAATTTGAGCAGGCTGGTAGGAAATCGACGGTGGTAGGAAAACTAATTACGGAAATACTAAAAATTCAAATAACAGTTATTCAATGTAGAACGTGAGAAAGTTCGCATTATCATAAAAACTATCACCAGGAAATATTTCTGAGAACAAGAAGCACTAAGTAAGCAATCTTGTGAATATACATAATCACATCCTTTCATCCTTCCTTACATATTATAAAAAGCAACGAAGCCTTCTCTCTCTCTGTTCGTTAGTGTGCTTATAACTCGAGAATCACAGAACCAATTTACATGTTTCATTTATAAAATCATAGATATATTGTCTGACCAGATTTTCATATATATTTTGTTACATTATTGAATAAGTTACGAGAATAATAGTAAATTAAGTCAACAAATAATAACTTCCAGCACGTTCTGTTGTATTACTTTACCTAAACTATTAAATATTAACTAATAAAATAGAATGGACAATTGTTTAAAATATGAATAAATAAAAAGTAGGTACTATAAATCGAATCAATAAATCATAAACGACAACTTTAACGTGACAAAGTAATTAAAAAATATTGAATACGACATGCAAAAATGAAATACATGCAATCTCTCTCTCCTCTCTCTCCTGCCTTCCTATTAGTGTTTCGGTTCCACTTCACTCTATCGGACCGTTAACCGGTAACATAGCATGAACTAAGATCTTTTTGATTATTTTTGTCCATTTAGTTTTAGGTCATTCTTTGGATCTGGCCTCTGGCATGTTCAGATTGGTCGCTATATTTCCAATATAAAGTGAAGACCTCCTCTTGATGTGCCCAAATCAGCGTAGCCTGTTTTCTTGGAGCTGGTCAGCGATATCACATACTCACAGACTGCCGCGAACGTAATCGTTGCGTATTTTATCGAGTCTGGTCACACAGAACATCCATTGAAGCATCTTCATTTCGGCAACTTGCATGGAATGAATATGGCGCTGGATTTCGGCCCATGTTTCGCTACCATAAGTAAGTACTGGCCAGGTAATACTCTTGTACACAAGTCCCTTAAGTTTAACAGCCATTCTTGGATCGTAGCTTACAGAAGCTAATTTCGCTACTTTAACCAGGCTCCCGCAATTCGATATTGAATACTTGTGTCCAGATTTTCTGTGTTATGTAACATGGCAACCAGATATTTGTAGCCGTCACATCTGGAAACTAGCTGCTCATCGATGACAATTGAGTGAGTCTGGTTCGTTGTACGCCATATATTGGGTTTTTGAGACACTCAACATTAGACTGCCTGTTTGTAACTAATTTTTTCATTCTAAGAGATCACATTTCAGCTCCTTTCGATGCTCTACGCTACTCCTCACGAGCTACATTGTTGGCGTATATAAATGTCCACGGGACCAAACTTTGAGTATTCTCAGTAAGTGCATCCGGTATCAGGCAGAATAGGTACGTACTCAGCACTAAACCTTGGTGCACTTCTTCAGTCACCGCTATTAGTTTTATCTATCCCACTGTGATTCGGGTATCAGATGTTACGTCCCTGTACATATAAGCAATAACGTCAGCGTACATTTCTGGAATATTTTTCTTACGAAGACTCCACCAGATAGGTGAAAGCTTTTTCCATATCTAAAAGCGCTCCATATAGAGGTTTATGTTTGCCTCTAAACTCCTGGGAAATCATACTGATGGCAAACATTGGATCGACTGTGAATAAACCGGGACAAATCCATACCGGTCCAAATGCAATCCCTACTAAATTCATTCATTTCGCCATTATTTAAATATTAAATATATTTAAGTCATTTACGGCATTCAGTTCGGTTTTATTGTTTGAAATAAATGAAATAAATAAAGTTACATAGGGGCTGTGCAATATGTAACCAGATATAAAAAGTGTTTAAAAAACTTTTTAAAAAAAGACCTTAACAATAATTCTGTAGTTCACTACAGCGAAACCACGGGCACCGATAGTTTTTTACTTTGCTGTTTAATAATCATCTTTAATAATGAATGTCTATAGAAACATATTTCGGTGTACGTTTGTAGAATAATCTAAATAATGGCTACAGGTGCAGTGATGCATTTTTCATGAGTGTATATGGAAAACCAGAAGAAAGGAACATTTATTGTAACTCTTAATACTAAACTACATGCTGTGTCCACTTTGAACAAATACGTTCTTGAACATAAAATAATATACATATATACCACGAAATAAAATTTAAATATTAGTTGCCCTAACATGTAAAATTGTAATTCTTTAAAGTAATCTGTGTACACAAACATATTTTAAATTTTCCATTCGGCATTTTATTTGAAAGCTAATGAACCAAATAGAATGTAGTTTTCGCCTTGGAATGAATTCGCGAAAAGTTTTAAGCTAAACTCACACGAGCGAAGTCGCAAACACTAAGTATAAAATAAATGTAAAACTTTAATTTCTTTTATTTTTGTATAACTCAATTAATAATCAATCTTCTTAATCAATCAATCAATCTTAAAATAATCAAACTTATCTACTCTATTTTCAAACGAAAAACTGTACGGCATTTAAATCTTCGACGCCAACGATGTTTTAAACCTTAGTTAAAATATTATACTACCATTTAACATTAAAGTATGTACTATAACGTACTATTTCAAAAGTGATATTTCAAACTAGTATATATAATTCATAGTACACATTTTACTTAAAGAAACCTAGATAATTTATATTCCAACCTAATTCGACGCTAATGTGCCATCAATATACATATAAACTTAACTATTAAACAATAAGCTACTTTCAAAATATTCTTATTATAATGTTACCAATTAAATTTAAACAAACGCATCTTGTCCCGCATTATATAAAAAATATTACGCATAAAATATTATTACAAGTATAATAAAAACAAAAAGAAACTCTGTTTCATCAATCCCGTTTCTTCTTGACTCCGAGTCGGTTGGTCACTAAAAATCAGATTTTATTCATGAAAGAAACATTAACATCGGTTTTATGTTAAAATTCGTAGTGTAATGGAAACAATGCATTATGCATCGAACGTTCTCGACACAATGACACATCGACTTTTGTTTGACGTTAGGGAATTTAAAAATATCGAAATCCGAATATGTTTTCCACTGGTTTTTCTCCCTGTTTAACTTTTTTATGTATGAAACTTTGAAACAATTTTTGTGGTCATTTGAAGCGAGTCAGTGCCCGAGTTTAAGTGGACGATGTGTACGCATAATTGGTCTCCCTTTTTGCTTTGGAACCGAATGCGAAATAATCGTGATATTAATTCAGCTTTTTGTAAATGCACTCGCAAACTTCTTACTATTTTGAATTTCGTCAGAGGCATTCCAATTTTTTCGACCAGACAAAGCTAAATCCTGTCGAAGCGTGCACATCGCCGACGTGACAGTTGAAGTTATCTGTCCATGTATTACAATATTAGTATTTTATTATGATACTTAATTTACATTAAATTAAAGATTTATTTTTCACAATAGATGTATTTACAAATGATTAGCTAACCCTTGCGAAAATTTCGCGCGTCATAGAAAGTAAACAATTTAACCGCTATCATATTAGTTAAATAGAGTTTTAATAGATGGCGCTTCCTATATTTTAGTTGAATATATTTTGAATATATTGCATATGTTTCTTTAAAGCAATTTTTAACGTAATCATTAATTTCCTAAATAGCGGGAAATCATTAAAGATAAAGATATTCGATTATATATATTTATATTATATATATTTTACTACCTTATTCGTAGACTCGTGTAAACAAACAGTACATATATTATAATCGTTAGGGTATACAAGGCAACATGTTAGCGCCGTTTTACATTAAGCGTCTAACGGTACGAACCCATCAATTTGTTGGTTAAGATCATCGTAGACGCCGTCGATACGACAAAAAACAATATGGGAGATCGTCAGGGGGCGTGACCCGCGTAGGCCGAGCGTCGGTGGACATTGTTCAAGATCGCGTGATATTCCGCTCAAACATCGGCTATGAGATTTTATCGTAATTATAATGTTCTTTTATTGGTATTTACACAGCACATGCGTGGTGGTATCATTGATTCGATCTGCATTTATTAGTGATCGGTTATGTGAAAGTTTAATTTTAATATGCTATAATACTTATCAGATAACTGTTTGGTTATATTGTACTTTGTAAATATTAAGATAGGATTGCTCAATCTTTTTTTGTTTTGTTATAAAAATGATACTGTTAGTCTATATTACAATAATAATAATAAGAAGACACCGAGGAGACTCTGGCTTAACCACCACGCCAGTCCACGGCATCCTGGCAATTTGAAACGCCTAGAAATTCACAGTTCTATTGTTATCCCACTTACAGGTTCTGGTTTCCTCCCGATGTTTTAATTCACCATCAGCCGATGGTGTAGCCAATTAAATTTAGTAAATGCACGCTAATTCCGAAAAAAACCTTGATGCATGCCGGAGCTCGAACCTGCGGACAGCGAATCGATATTCCACCTCCTCGACCACCACGACTTTTACATTTTACGTTACATTCATTACTTCTCAAAGGTTTTTTCTTGTGGCAACGCCATATCTTCCTGAATTCTTCATGAAAATCAATGATCATTATCAATATCATTTGAAAGTTTATTTTCCCCGCTATTGACGAAAAATAGACTAAATCTTTTATAAAAAAAAATGTCATCTGTGGATGGCATTCCTAATGAAAATGTATTCAACTAATATGTAGAAGGTGTCATCTATTCATAACCTGTTTAACTAACACTATAGCTGTTAGATTTCTTATATTCTATAATGTGGCAATATATTCGCACGGGTCAGCTAATTAGAAGAAAACCCTTGTGGCTGCCGAAAGCTGGTACTGTCCAGTTAAATAAATTTGATTAAAGCATTTAGAAATAAACAAAGCTTAAACAGACACAAAGCAATTTATTTAAAACTAAAACAACAATCTTTCACATTCGCACACGTGACCCCTACATCACGTTTAGGCACAGAGCTAATTAAGCAGGGCACGACGAGCCGCGGTGTCATGAGTGTCATGCGTCCGAGAGATCATGCCTTCTCGGGGAGTGAGTAAATGCTGCCTATTAGTACACGCCACAAAGGGAATCTACGCGACTTAAGTTCCACTCCAGTTTTATTTCAACCCGCAGCGTGTTAGGTATGATCATTAATTACTTACTGTGGAATAAATAGGAAACTCCTTTGTCATTGGTTACTTTTTCACAACAGAATAGTCGTCTCTCATATTTAAAGGTAATTCGGTATTATATTTACAATTCACTAAGATTTTATTCATGCATTTTTGTGTCCAATCGGCAATATTACCAATAGAATATTCACAGTAAGGCAATAAAAAAAATTATAATAATGAAATTGCTTCTTATTTTTATTGAAACATGAAATAGTTTATGATATATTAAGGTAATAAATGTAATGGAGGGTTAAAAAATTATTGAACCGTGAGAAACAAAGTTGACACTTGACCCTCCCCTCCCCAGCAGGGCGACTTGATTTGGTCACAAAGTAAACAAGCCAGCATTATGAGTTACATTGTGGTTGAAACAGTATGTGCCTGGGCGCGTGGACAATTACAGAAAGTAATAAACTGCTGAAACTTGTTCCACCTAACAAGATTGTTTTTAACTAATGATATCGCAGGCAGTACCCAAGTGTGGTGCAAGATATACAGCGCAACTATATCGGTAATCGCTATCGCCAGCCGTTTGTAGATGGTGGAAAAATATATAGTGTTGTGCGCAGCACGGGGTAGCCGCATGATCTGTGTTGAGTTCGCCGACCGTGCGCTTCAAGTGGCATCCGCTGCACATTAGTTAGCTGCTTTCGCAATGGTGAGTACATATTATTCTAGTTTTTTTTTATTTATAATTATTCACATACCGTAGCCGCACCGCCTGCTTCGTGTATTAATCATAGAATAGCTGCTCACAAAAACTGGCCGCTCATGTAAAGACTAAATTACCCGTTCGTCCACAACACACCATTTGCTGGTCCTTTTCATACCGTATTGTTTCCAGTAAATTTCTTTAATATTACTATAACCGCCCGCATCAAAATACTTATCGCACTTGCCTCTCCCCGCACTATGATAACTATTTACACGTTGTACCTACTCCAATAAGGTTGCTATTTATTTTTAACAAACTACGTGAAGACAAAGCCATTGCTTTGCGCTGCAGCATTGCACTGCTGCAGCGAGATATTGCATATATTATCTTTTCCTTCCTTGCCTGCCCCCCCCCCCCTGCGAATAAAATCCTGGATACATCTTTAACTGCACATATCACCTCAGATACATTCAGCCATTATAGGTACATAACCCCGTGAGGTGATGCTACTTAAAAAAGATATGTCGTGAATAAAGTGAGGTCACGAGAAAACAAAAACATATTCTCTTAAAAAATCATGATTCAAAAGATAAGAATGTGTTTTTTTAAAACAATGTAACCTTTACTTAACCGTCAAACAGTTAATCGCATCAGCAGATTTTAATGTGACAGGTCATTGTAATAAAAACCAATCGTAAATTATGTAAAAAACGTGCTGGGCGAGATCACGAAAACTGTAATCTACCTGTCTCATAAATAACTTACACCTGGTACTTGTAAAAATCAAGTACCATATGAATACTAACCATAAGAACCCATAATCTAATGGAAAAGAGAATCCCCTGTAAGCATCTATACTTACAAAACTTAAGAGATAGCGTGTTTGTTTGCTAAAGATTGCGTTTGTTTATTCGCACTAAACTCTGGAACTGCTAGTCAGATTACAAAAATTGTTTTTGTTCATCATAGCTTATTTATTGATAAAGTAACGTATTTATTGAGTAGCCATCGACTTCAAGAAATCTGGCAAGCTGTAAGCAACACCATCAAGTGAGAACTACTATAAGCTGCACGGGTGCGTTGGCGAGAGCGCGGTGAAGAGTTGGCCCAAATAAACTTATCATATGTGAAACCGATGAGAGACCGATAATATATTGCTCTCTCGTTCTGGCTCACACAAAAAGGAGAGACCGATAATGTGCGTTAAACGTTTTAACGTTTGACAACACTATAATTTGGTATCTTAGATCTGATCTGATGATGGAGCCAGGAGGTGGATAATGGAACACATTAGTGGCTACTAGCAAACCCCTCGAGTTTAGGCTCATATGATTCGTTTTGACAAGTCAAATAGATTGAGTTATTTTTATTCGTTTTGACAAGGCATGGTATGCATCTTCGCTACTGTCACAATGGCTTTCTCAATTTGGGATTTCTCTTAATAATCATCATGCCATGCAAATATTAGCTTAGTCTAGTTACGTTTCATTAAAGTGAATGTCATCTTAATTAAGTTTATAGCGAGATTTTGAAACAACTTGAAATTCACATTTCTCGCTATAACGTTTATTTCACTTGTACATAATTACAGTACTATCTATATGTGTTTAAATCATACATCATACAAAATAAATTTACGCATAAACATTTTATGACTTCATTTTACTTCTGAGGATTGTCAATAAATCTGTAACACTCAATGTTTTAAATTGAAAAAAAAAACTATTTAATATCACGAAATATCTTGTACTTTAAATTATAAACACACACAAAAGTGTATACAGATCGGGATATAGACCGACCCAAGTGCTAGATCTATTAAATTAAAATATTAAAAGGGTTCCCTCCCAAAACTCAACTGGCTATTAAGTCGCCTCATAACGTATTCAGTAATTCGGCCATACGTCTTGTTATGGTCGTTTCGCAAGATTAAAACCCTGGCCACCCTTCATAAATCCTTCCCAGCGCACCTAACTTCATATTATATTCATGAAGTACGTAAAAACGTTTGAATTGTCAATGCGGGACACTCTGAAGAAACTTATATTATTTTTAAATATAATTTATTCGTATCAGTAAAATATTTACTCGTCAATACATTCGTTATAATAACGAGAGTCATTACTCTAGATGTCTAACTGACATATGATGAGTTCCCTAATATTGACTTCAAAATTTAGAACTGTATTCATGAAATACTGTACAATAAAATATTAAGAATTTGTATATTCTTACACTTATGAGGCAGTAGTTAGGTTATGATAGAACCTATTTATCTATCGTTGGCTAGACACAAACAAAGATATCTCAAAGGGGGTTAACATCAGGCGGTCGAATCTTAGTTCGAAGCCGAAGGAAGAAAATAATTTGTGCCGATCTTACTTAAGTGGGACAAGAGAAAAAAGAAAAAGAAGTAAGGTTATTTAATTATTACCAATTCAATAATGTATTTGTACATTGAATTTAATGATATTATTTCTGGTCAATGCTTTTTTTTATTAAATTTTATCACACATCTATATATATATTTTTAAATGATTTATCCTTATTTAAGTTAATTACCTCCATTATTTTATACTATCGAATTTCTGTATAATTAAAGTTAGTGGAGTTTCATGGTATGATAAAGTGTAAATAATTTCCAAACTTATTTAGAAGATAAACATGACGTTCCCAATTTCCTCACTATGTAACCCCAATCGTGTGTTTACTGCAGTTTCGCCGGAAACCTGAAATAAAATGGACTCTATGCATATTATAGTATCATCATATGGACGGTATGGTGTTTTATTTGTCCCTCGAGAGACATTTACGGTTTCGATTTTATCGAGAAAGTATCAATAATAAAAATCCCGTTCGGTGAATTGCGAATTCTTACTGTTCATAAAATGAAGTTGCCGATTGTTTGTAAACAACAGTTGTTTAACATTCACCCTTCTATACTGTGGAGTTGTTTTATATATAGTATTGATTTATTCAATATTAATTTCTCCTGCTACTACGTCTACGTTGTTTTGCGTATAATACTTTCTTCTCCAGATCCCAGACTCTATGTCAAATTTAAGTGCGATCTGTGCAGAGGCTTAGTCGTCAAAAGGTAAACAGACAGACAGACTGAGTTACTTTGGCATTTATATTATTAGTATCAATTAATCCTAAAACATTATGAGGGCATTTTCTCTTTAGTGTAATCTTTTGTCCGTATCATCATAGTGTAGAAGATCGCGGCATAAAGAAACACGTTTACAAAAACAAACTTTCTCGTATCGTACAAGTGTGGAATAGTTCACTGGTTAAAATATTGACTACTTTGTATCGAATTCTCCAAACGAAGTGTTAACAGCTATTTCAGTAAAACGATAATAATTTCTTTAGCCATAAGTGCCCTGAAGCCTCAGACGGCTTTTACAGATTCACGGGGCTTGGGGGCAAATACTGAAGGCACTCAGCCACTAAAGCGTGGCAATATACTCCAATGGTGCCAAAGCGGCCGAACCTCGGCTTGGACTGTTACCGTAGTTGCAAATAAGTCGCAAAGTGGCTAATTCCCTATCCGTAATTCGATCTAAACTAACTATACATTTATACATGTTTCTTTCCTCTGGGATGAGGAAAGAAATATGCGTATATATATTTAGTAATCTGTCAATTTTGGTCTAAATTAACTAGCCAAAACACAAAAAAGATTCCTTATAGAACTTAAGTACCTAAGTGGTAACGATAATTGTCAATGAAACCTTATATATTGATCGCCACTAATTTTGATCTATTCCTGATTTCAATCAAATATAAAGCATTCGTGGCCACTTTTTCACAAACAAACATCTCAACTGAAAATGGATAAATGAAAAGTATATACCAACAATAATGTTGTACTATTACTATAAAGAGGTAAAGTTTGTTAGTATGTTTGTTGGAGGTAATCTCTGTTCATAGTGTTCCGATTATAACAACTCTTTCACTAATAGAAAGTTACGCTCAGACTGGTGGTTATAAGTAATGTTTTAGTAACTAGCTTTGCGCCCGCGGCTCCACACGCGTTTGTTACTCAGTAATAATTTTCATCCCGTAATAATATTATTTTCACTCATATTGTTGACAATTGATATACTTTATCAAATGAGGAATAACAATTATGAGAAACGTCATTAAAATCGGTTGTTTTTTAACGATATCTTAAAGTCTTATTATCAGTTCTTATAGTACAGCAATTAGGAATGACTTATACTTTCCCTGTATAAAATTTCATCAAAATCGGTTAACAATTAATGTTTTTTTTCCACTTTCTAAAAGTATTATTGAAAAGTCTAATAACCTAATTGACCAATGACATAAGCTTCCCGTGTAAAAATGTTTGTCGGGCTGTACTGTCTCTATCTTACAATAATATTTTATGGGGACTTTACTCCCACGCCGGCGCAAATCAACGCTTAAAGATGAAGAGCTCTCTCCTAAAATACACTTCTCAAAATTGTGTATTTACCCATCCACCTGACATTTGGATGTCCAATAGAAGTAAATATTGGTATTAATGGAGAAATATATTTATTTGTAACACTTTCTTGCCATTCCCACTTTTTTTTATTTGTACTAGTAAAATGGACAGTTATTAGTGCGCTGTAAGCATTTTCTAATACAAATACTTACTCATAATACAAATATGAAATACTTATTGAGATTCTAATTGCATTTTTTATCGAAAACGGCTTGTTCTTATTATTCGTATGTCCATACTGCTTTACATTAAGTTTTTTCAAATATAAGTAGTGACTTCCTGAGTTCTAGAAATGTTATTTATATATGAATAGATATGCCCGCGGCTCTGCTCGCGTAGACTACTAAAAACCTTCTTAATTTTATTTTTGTAAAATAAAAGTAGTCTTCGTTATATCTTATAAAATCAGCTATCTGCCAGTGAAAGTCCCGTCAAAATCGGTCCAACCGTTTCGGAGACTACCCGGAACAAACAGACAGACAGACAAATGCACAGACAGAGAAAAATTTTAAAAATGGTTTTTTTGTCATATTTACCGTGTATATACCTTTATATGCATTTAGTAAAAAGCTGTTTTTTTGACATTACAAACAGACACTTCAATTTTATTATATGTATAGATTGTATGATTACTTTTTTCGAACTGACTACACTGTTAGCCATAAGAGCTCTGAGCCTCAGATAGCTTTTACAGTTTCACCGGGCTTGGAAGATTGCATGATTCTACGATGTTGCATTAAATACCATTGCAACTTGTTGGTTGGTATAGATATTTCCAACCTCAAATCAGGCTCCGTCTGAAATGCATAGTATTTTACAACAGATTATCAAAACGACTGCTGAAATAAAAGTAGAAATAGTGAAGTTCATTACTTTATATATCATATAAAAGTAAATTTAAATAATAATAGCGAACAAAAATACAAAACAAGAAGTCCTAATAATGATTAACCATTTCTATTGTTACTTATAATCCTATACGATCCTGCAACATGTTAGATATTACTTATTACTCAATCACACATAAACGGCTATGTATACGGATTTGTATTAAATTTCGCACACAGATACTTTATGACCTGGATTAACACATAGGATACTTTTATCCTAGTTAGTTACTTGGCTTAATGACTGCTATCAATTTATTTTATTTCTGAAATCATCGCGATCGAAGTCGTGGGTACCTACAGCTAGTAAATACTATGTTTAAGTTTTTAGTAAACAGATTTAAGAAAATTCTAATTCAGTTTTTAATTCTTATTGAATTTATTACGCTCCAATATAAATTAATACAACTAGAATAAACGCCAGCCTGTGTATATTCAGCTGCTGATGGGCTTCCAGGCCAGTATGACAGCGACGACTCTCGATGGGATCACAGATCTCTTTATGGTCGCCGATGTTTTTTGAATTGTACTCTGCTAACCATCAGGTAGAGTATAGTCTCTTTGCCGTACTATGCTATAAAAAGACGGTTATTAATCCTTGTTATATGTATGCTTTACGATGTTAAGTCCCGATGTATACAAACAAGTCAGCAATATTAATTAAATCATAAAATTAACGATTAAGTTAATAAGACAGCTGCATTTTTCACCTGTACGAAAGGAAATAAAAATATGTTTAATGTATGTTTCAATATATATAACTAAAGCAATACTAATAGGTGATTTAATATTCCAGATTTTCTTTAAAGGATCTAAGTGTATCCACTAAAATACCATCACTGCTTAGGACTCTTATGTAGTGAGAGACATAATTTTTTTGCGATAAATCTATTAATAAAAAGCACGATCTACACAGATGAATGATAAATAAGTATTTGAATGGAAAATAATTTTGTTCCAAATAATATACTCGTGTATGCATATATATTAAATATTTTATCAAATCTTTCATATCGACCTTAATTAGCAAGTCAACATCTGCGAAACTGTATATTTTCTTGAATACATATTTACTTTAAATATTTATAATTAGGCTATTTAAAATAATATATAGACTACCTAAATCTTATTGTATTTTCGTCTTATCAAGGCAGACCACTGGGTGTGGGGAGCACAGGACCGGTCGTTGTGGCGATCTTTAGGGGAGAATTATGTTCAGCTGTGGACGTCTTTCGGCTGACATGATGATGATAAAGGTAGACTCTATACTCATAGAGTAGGTAGACCTATCTATACTCATGTCCTAAAATATACCTATTTGAAAAAGTCTGAACTTCCAGCTAAATATACAATAAAACATTAATAAAATATTATCGATAATATATTAAATAGTACAATATTTGTGATTTTTCGAAGATTATATCTTTTACTTAATAACATTCTTGAGACTGATTAATGGGGTAAATAGGTGGTTAAAAAAAGGATCATTGCTCAGATATTTCCGATGGGAAATTTCATCGAGCGTACGGATTTTAAGAAATTAATGAACAAAGTCCTCCATATATTTTATAGAATTTACTTTCTTAATTAACACTACGAGTGAATACAAACTTTAAATTAATCGATCCCATCAGTCAAACAGCCCTTGATGAATAATTGTACGTTTGCTCAAGGGTGAGCTTCGATAAACTTATTTAAGATTCACAGCTTAATATATAAAAGGAAGTAATTTTTGGTTGTAGTTAAATTAGTCCACTATTCATTAATTTTAATAAAACTAAATATTTAATTATCTTCTCAATTTCCTTTTCCTTATATTTTTTTAATATCTAAACTTTGTAATGTAATCAATAACATTATCGTCTGACTAGGAAAGAAACATTGTAAGGAACTCTGAGTATGAATATTTTATTTATAAAAATCTTGATACTTATTAATAAAAATAGACGAATTAATTTAGTTGTACAAAAAAAAAACATTTTTTTATCATTGAATACAAATGCCATGAAGTATTAATATTGAATAGTTCAAACAGTCGCGATATAATCAAAGTTTGTTTATCAAACTAATATTCTACTCCCACCGTTGCACAGTTGAGTTCTAAATGATGAATGAACCGAATCGATCCTTATCGTTCGGCTTCGGTTGCCGTCTCATCTACTTCATTGTTAATACACCATTGTCATATTATATTTATAAAAGATACGTATCATAATCATAAGTACGTTTTCTATCACGTTGTGGGTCAAATAATCCACTTTCTAATAATATAACTTCTTGTAATATCAATTTACCGCCCGAGATGAGTAATTACAAAGAGTCAGTGGTCTTGACAAATGTGTTGTGAAATATGTACCGTAGTAATTTGATTGGATCCGGTGATCGTGGCTTACTTGCATTAAGACGTAAAAGAGATGTGGTAAGCCACAGTATAAAATATAACATATTAATAATATTACAATTACTTTTTTTTTTCAAATAACATATCAAGGCCAACCTCATTTGCATGTGGTGCACTCTGCTGAGTAACGTACGAGGAATAGGCGATAACAGGATAGTAGGGTCGCATCCACCGTACTTACGGTTAAGAGGCCTTCCTAGTAATTCATTAATGCGCGTTCCATTTCTGGATCAACCGGTGTCTATCCAGTTAATATTTATCTGTGATCGCCTGTTTTATATGTACTATGCTTACCACCAGGCACAGTGCGGTTACTTTACCATGCTACTATTAAAAAAATGTAGATTCAAAATTGGATATCTACATTACAAAATTTTAAACAGAAACTTCAATAAATAAGAGACTTTTGAAAAACTATCATAATTCTGCCTATCTCTCATATCCATAAACATCAATAATTCGACTTTAGAGTCATTACACTTCTTATTTAAGTCTAGGCATTTATTTTCGATCTGACTACACTGTTAGCCATAAGGGCTCTGAAACCTCAGACGGCTTTTACAGCTTCACCCGGGCTTAGTTAAGTCTGAGCAATAATATAAAAAGTAAAGCCATAGCAAAAATAAAACAGACTATGTGAATTTAGCACATTGTGATTAATTCGAAGCCGATAGATAAAGTTAGTGGTGACTTAAAATCTACATAAAAATTTCAAGTAGTATTTGTTGACCGTTTATTCGAATATTATTTTACTGTAAAGGGGACATCTAGTTACAATTTATATAGGGTGAATAAAACATAATTAATTTATTTATTGATAATGTTAGTTACAAAATGATAAACTAAATTTTAACACCACAATTAAAGAATTTAAGTTAACAACAATGAACTTTCGTAGCTCCACGTCGAAAAGCAGCATTCCATCCGCGGAAGTGGGGCGTACAAATCTTAGATCACGAGCCTCCTCGATGTAAACACAATTGCTTTGACCCGAGACGCACAACATACACACACACGATTGATTGGATAAATAAACTCTAATAAAATATATGCACGCTTTAAAAGTATTAAAATTAATCAGATGTAAGTATTGAAGTTCAATCATCTATTTAATCCGAATACCAAAATCTTCTTGATTTAGAAGATTTGAAATGATTTGGCACCCATTTGATTAAAATATACAGGACTAAAAGGGAAGTATCACAAAACATAACTACATTCTAAAAAAAAACAGTGTAGTATGCTTACAATTACATTAAATGATCAAAGAATCATTCAGTTAGTTATCATATAAATCTTTATGGAATAAAATAAAATTAATAATCATTTCATTGGTTAACTTAAAAATCTTCCTATACGTGTATAAGTAAACGTAATACGTAAATAACTCATTGTATAGAAAAGTTACATCTTAGTATTAAACTTTATATCTATAGGTTTTATTCATGACGTCTCCCTTCATAGACAAGCAAACGATAAATTCACACTCATGAAATTCAAAGACATCTCAATGATCCCACGATGTTTCATGTCCACAAAACGCCACGATCTTACGCAGTCCTGAATTGATTATAGTCAATTGATTTTTATTTACATTCAATGTAAAATTTAGTGTGTCAGTTCGCTTCTATCTATGTATATACAATAGCGTTTACACGGGTCTTTGTTCCTGTTGTCTACAAAATGGAACAACTCACGCGCCACCTACTTTAAAATGTTTGTATTTACTCGGAAACCTTATCGGGCCGTACGCTTAATAACTTCTCAAAAATTCACAAGCGGAGGATTAGGAAGTTATGAACTTAAAAAATAAAAAATATATATCTATTTATATAATAAAATTGAAGTGTCTCTTTGTAATATCAAAATAACACATTTTTACAAAGTGCATATATAAGTATATATGATACCTACAGAAAACATTTGTTTAATTTTTGTCTGTTTGTTCCGGATAATCTCGAAAACGGTTAGACTGATTTTGGCGGAATTTTCACTGGCAGATAGCTGATGTTATAAGGAATAACTTAATCCCTTTAATATTTTTTCGCGCAAAAAAACGTTTTTAGTAGTATAAGCGAGCGGAGCCGGGGGCGCAGCTAGTATACAATATACAGCTTATAATATACTAGTATGAATCACATTGTGAATACCTACTTTAAACGGCTTTTTATGAACGTTGAATACATCGACAACACATTTAATTGTTATAAAAACCTAAATTATTTTTATGTCAAGAATTTTTTAAGCCAAAGGTGCTTCGACTCTAATTCAAAGAATGAAATTTAAAAAATCACTCCAGTATATGTTTCAAATGGATTTTATCAACAATCGTAGATGGCTAATGGCGAGGATAGTTACTTAAGCACCAACTTAGCTCACGATTCGTTCAATGAAAGCGCTTGGACAGTGTTAAAGTAGAAATGTTGCTTTTTTAACGGTTTACTCCGCTAGAGACAGTGATCGGCCTTATCGCAATACTTCCCATGCTTTTTCTACATTTCTGCATCCTGTATAGCGGTTTAATCAATGGGCACCTTTTTATTTCTACAACCTTTGTGAACTGCCTGTCAGTGAGTAATTGAATCTATTATTAGAATGATGGGTTAAATTAAGCCTGCCTTGTAAAGTGTAAGCTAAAACTCGAATGTCACTCATAATAACAGCATTCCATTGAGCCCAATTTGTAAAATTCGTATCATATAAATGGTCAAAATGTTTAGCTTTAAAATATTTCTTTATTCTATTCCCATTGAAATGGGCACTATTATAGGCTAAATACTTTATGAATGTTTTAATGAAATTATTTTTTAGATTTTATCAAGGTATTAAAATTACGACTTGTGTCTATAAAACGACTATTTGAAACGCTGGGAAATTTTCTAAACTCATTGATAATGAATTCGAATTTGGAAACAGGTTGATGTTGAATAATAAACAGCAAAGAGGTAAAGTAAATAACATCAATCTAGTAACCATAATAAAGTTTAATGAAATTGGGAAAGAAATTAAGAAACATTTATTCAATGTCAATACAATCAAGAAATCAACACATAAAATCACAACATAATGGAATTAAGTAAAACATCAAGCAATGCTAATGATTTCTATCCAATGTTATCTGCCATTGTTTTGCTCTTAAAGATTTCTTTCTTTCAACACAAAATCTCCAAAACCTTTCGTATTAAGATTTGGTTTTATTGTTGTACAATAATATATGTACTTACAAAATTGTTCAATAACTATTTCACAATTCAAAATCGCCAGCACAATTCTACGTTAACGGATCCTCATTTATATCCGTATAAATTGATAGCACTAGGATAAAAACATGTAAATTGACAAACCGGCACATTTTAATGATATAAAAGTCCCCAACAAATTGGCTAAATAGCTCTCCATCAATGCACTTCATGTTATTTATAAAATTTATCAAATACAAAATCGTAAGAGCCCGTCAAATATCATTATCATGAAATGATTGATGGCTAATTCTTCAACTCGATCTGATTACATTAGCTTGTACAAAGATGCGTGGGACACTAACTACAATGCATCATTTATGAAGGTGAATTTATATCATTTGATCTACATATCGATACTGGGGAAGCAAACCCGGATGGTTAAATGTCAAAGTTATTGCTAATTGTTAGATCAACCTTGTCTTTAGTTCTGTTGAAATATTTACTTTGAAACTGTAATACAATATAGCCGTAGACGAAACAACGAACTGAATAAACGAGAACATTTACAAAAATTCTAAGAGACACTGATGCATTTCACGTTCTATTATAATTATTATAGGCTCTATATTTATATCATTGCTAAAAATAATCTGTTAATAATTTTAAATCCATTTATTTTCTAACGTTAAAGTCCGATTAGATCTACACATTAACTGCAAGTTTCAAACAATACATAGATTATCAATCTACAAACATTCATAGTGTATACGAACGCGTGTCGATCACTTCACAATGTTCTATAATTAGAATCAGTTCCCACAATATATCGAACGATGATTGAATTCATAAACAATGTTTACGTTCGAGACATCGCAAAAAATACGAGGCTATAAAACATCGAGATGCTCATACGATCCGACGAACAATAATTATTATTATTTAAGATCACATCCATAACCGCCGACGCTAATGCTCAAACAAAACCATCGAACATGCAAACAAATTTACAAAAATTGTACACCGGCGGCGGATAAAAATTACGACCGGTTTGTGCGCTTGCGGCTGCGCCTGACACGACTTTACGTCTACTATCTTCCTTTATTTATGTTCACATAAAATAAAAACACGGTCTTATTTCCATATCACCGGAATACACATTATGTACCAATGTACCACATTACGTTACACAAAAAAGACCAATATAAGCAAGCAAGCAATATAAGCAATTCCACAATTAAAATGTCTATAGAGTGAAATCGAGTAAAATGAAATATGTAAATAATTTCAGAATAATGACAACAATAATTAGGTTTTACTTGAATACTATACCTACCTAATATGTACTATACCTACAAATACAATAAATATTTTATAACAGCTAACGTCTATTAGTCGATTAATGTATAGATACTGCGAGTAGATACTGTAAACCGTTCCATATATTTTTTCCAAAAACATGAGTATGTAGTTATTAATAAATAAATCTTTAGAGTGACCTAAATTTTCGTACTGATGATTAATGTTGGAATTGGTCCCTTTCAGGCAATAAAAGAAATAATTGAAAATCTTTAGTCTATTAAGAAATTGAAGATGTTCGTATTGCTTTTGAAATGAAGTGGAATCATCTCACATACTGCGTCTGACTGACTGGTTCCAGCTCGGTACATATCAAAGACCATGTAAAATGAAATTTTCGGCGACAAATCACTGGCCTGCCCGCCGCTACTGATGTCGTCTAATGATAAGCGACGCGTGATGACGAGTTAATTCGAAAGGCAACGAGCCTCATGTGCCTCTGAACTTAAACATGAATTGACATGTAGACAAATCGGAGATGTGACGGACGAAATCTTCGATATCACAGTAATGAAATTATATTGACGTAGATCGATGGTTATAGCTTAGTATTATAATTAAGAATTTCCATTTTGTCCTATTCTATATTGTACAAACGGGTTTACCCGTACGAAAACTTTGCTACTACTACCTCCAAACGTACGATGCTATTTTACAAAATAACCTATCCATCAATTGAATTCCATATAAACTTTACACGCTTATTACCACTTCATAGTACCACTACAAAAACGGTCAAATATGGTGCTTGTTTATTTGTAACAGGAACTTCGGTACTGAATTTTGTGGATGTGGTTTTTTCCCCTTCTACCTTAAAAAAATACCTTTTTATTCTTCTTAAGACAAAATTTTCAAGTAGGTAACTGTCTCTTTATATAAATGCCTTTGCAAACAACGTAATTATACACTTATATCCAATCAGCTTATAATAAGATTATATTTATATTCTCGTAGTTAAAATGAATATAATAGAAAAAGAACTTAATTCATAGATACAATAAATATGTTAAAAATATTTTTGGTTTAATAATCAAGTTTTTGGTTGAGATCATAATTAATCTGTTGGTTGGTTTTAATTTTCTTGAAGTTATGGTATTTGGCGCTATATTTTGTAACATTGGTGGTATTATAGTTACTATAGTTTAGTTATAGTACACGAGTGAAGTGAATTTTAAATACTAACTAGAAACATGCATTTTAAGCTGTCACAAAAACTTCCGTCTATTCTAACAAGGGAGCCACAGTCTTGTTAGAACGGTATTTAAACTTTGAAGATTAGCAAAATATTCCATCCACGAGACATTGGTCACTAAATAAGAAGAAGACTATATAATACAACTATCGATCCTGTTAATAGATTCAAAATCATCTCCTACTATAAAAGAACTTTTAGATATAAGTACATACATAATAAAACTACATACATGAGATCGCGTGTCCGAGTTTTATGCTTCATTATTGATTGTAAAGTGTATCGAAACGAATGCTTAATCTTCACAAGATAAATATCGAGTCGATTTTTAAAATAAACATATGCTGGCGCCTCGACCGTTTCTTAAGAAATAATTGTATCCTTCCCATCCGCATGTTATAAAATATAAACGGAGCAAAAAAATTGCAATGTTCCTAATGAAAAGATACTGCCATTTTACCGATCATTAACACTGATGTCGAAGATCATTAAAACGTTTCGATAAACTTATTTTTTTATAACAAATGTATTAACAATATATCTTAGTTTGTTATTATTATTGAGCCACTATTTAAATAATAGATTTGAAAATATTTTGATTTAATTTATATTCTTAATCATAAATCTAAAGTCATTACAAAAGTCATTTAATTCTATGGAATGGAATAAAATAAATCAATATCACATTTAAATTTGATACAACATATAATTTCATAGAATATTTTTTATTAACAAGATCTCATCTTAATTTTAAATCACACAAATTTGAAAACCGTTCTCAATTCCTCAATTAATAGCTCAAAAATCTTAATGGTAGAACAAGAAATTACCGCATTCAATAAAAAACAATGCCTTGAGTTTTATAATATTTGTATAGATACTATCGGACTTACAAGGGTAATATGTTGGAAGTAGATTTTCAAATGTACTGTCTATATGCTTTGTTTAGAAAGTAATTAACTAAGAAAGATGAAAGAGTCTGTTAAACTGCTGCTTAACATCAAAGAACTCGTAAACTGTCAGCTTTGTTAACACTTCGCGTCTCCTATGACACTTTCCAAGTTGATATTAAACACAGACAAGGAAAAAAATACACCTAACATGTAAGAAAATTAAATTATCTTATTACATGAAAATAATTTAAGGTATCTTTTATAAATGAGTCCTTGATTATAATAAATAATTAATTTGATATGATGAACATTAAATATGCTTTCATGAGTATACAATTGACTATATATAAATCAGTGAGGACTTATGTAACTTATAAGTAAATAAAAAAAAAAACAATTAACTATGAATGTGTACGTTGTATTCTTTTTTGTGTGTTATAGTTATACGCCTGGTCTCGAACTTACCTGAAGGTATATAAAGACGAGCTCATTCAATTGATTTAATATTTATTTTGTCTAAATCCCAATTATTTATAAGTAATATTTAAATAGAGCTCAACTAGTATATTTTAACGATGACCTTTACAAAATTAAAAATAAAAGACTATGTAGGAATTGTTGGCTTAAATACTGTAGACTATTAATATTATGGAAAACTGTTTAAAAGTTTAACTTGATTAACTGTGCCCGCGGCTCCGCATTCGTTTATTACGAAGCAATTACATATTTAAGCCGCGCTTTTTTATTTTATTTGATTTTGATAATTTTTTGTGCCTACCAATTTTGAGATGACAAAAAACCTCCCTGTATGCACTATTTCATCAAAATCGGTTAAAAATATACATTGAAATTTTATTTAATTAAGTTTTACTATTTCTAAAACGATTGAAGATAATTTTATAGCTTATATATAAAGGAATAACATATAATTCACGTGTACAAAATTTCACTAGAATCGGTCAAGCGGTTTTTCAGTTGAATCCAGACATACAAAAAAGAAATATTAATATATGTTATAAAATTGATGCACTAATTCTTTCACTTTCTAATATAAATAAGTAGATGAAAAACATTTAAACAACCCATTAATAATGACATCTACAAAATATTTTAATTGCTTACATTACATTGCAAAAGTAGCAAAAGGGATCTTTCATATAATATTTGTATATTAATTTAGCAAAGTAAAAATAATTAAACATATATGTATCGAGTTGGAAACAAGATTAATCCCAGTATCAATACGCTGAACAATGCTATCATGGTAGGAAGTCATAACGATGTTTAATAGACCTAAATACGGAATCCGGAAGCTCCTTATTTTAAAAGGAAACATTACTGATGGCACCATCTAATCACATTAAATATACAGAAATAATTTAAAACTAATTGAATATATATCTTTAGTCTTAGAAAATTATAATGTGGCTAGGAATATTTTAGGATAATTTGTTAAGTAATAAATATGTTCTCCATTTATTATTTATGAATTACTACGTTGTATCGATAGATGGCGATATGGGCTCGCCGGATGACAGATTCTTAAATACATATACGCAAGTTTTTTCCCTCCACCCAGAATACATGTATATAAATTAAAACATATGTATATTTAGTTTTTGAATTACTGATAGGGAATTAACCAGTTCGCGACTTATCTGCAACTACGGCAATAGTCCAAGCCGAGGCTCAGCCACTTTGGCACCCTTGGAGCTTGTTGCCATGATTTTGCGGCCGAGTGCCTTTAGCGCTCGCCCCCAAACCCGGGCGAAGCTGTAAAAGCCGTATAAAGCTTATGGTAGTATAGCAGCAAAGTTGCAGTATAGTTAGCAGTAAAGTCTAATCGAAAAAAAGGGCTCGCTGGTAGTGCTAAACAGGCGCGCCCATATATACATTGGTGTGGACTTCAAACTTTAGAATATTCTAAAATGAAATAAATATGTACATTTTTTCGGGTTATATATATATGAACGTTATCATTTCATTTGCATATTTATAATATGAGTAACAAAAGAATCAGAAGACATCCTTACAATCAATAAACGTGAGCTATTAATAAATCAGTTATCCGATATTATCCACTACAAAATTAATCAAAATTGCCACTTAAAATTCAATTATCATTTCTCATCAACAGCAAACTCGGAGCCGCACAACCTTAATAACAACCTACTAAAACACACCAGCGAATCTCACCGTAGATTATGATTGAATACCACTATTTAGCTAACGGTAGACCACCTATTGAATTTGAAAAGTAACACACGAAAATTGGTAAACTAAATTTTAAAGTTTACTATATAATCATAGCTTTAGCAATAGGTTGTATCAGTAATATTATTTTTCATATAATAAACTAGGTTCTAGAGAGAAATAACCAATGACAATTACCGAGATAAAAAAAAAATTATATATAAAGGTAAACAAATTGTGTGCCCATCCAAATTCGTTCAGCCGTTTTTGCGTGATTGAGTAACAAACATACAAACTTACACATTCATAATATTATTAACTAGCTGTTTCCGCGGCTCCACTCGCGTGGAAGAACATCGTTGACGAGCGCACTCGCAAATCTTGCTGCCCCCGTCCAACCCACGGCTGTCGCCTGTCGGTTATTTTAAAGACAAAAATACTTATTGTGGGTGATCCTTAGAAGATAGATATATGCTAGTGCTAACTTTTTGCAGAACTTTGTAAGGATTACAGTTATTTAGTACAATAATTTGATATAGATCTTATGGTTTACTCAACGTAAGCCATTTAAGCGACCCAAAAGCTTTTTATTTCGAATCTATTCACCATCATCATCTTTGCTTATTTCGTATGTTACTTTATCTAACAAAATATATCCGATAACCTGACCAGATAGCATAGCTATGATATAAAATAAAAACATGTAAATCGAATTCGTAAATTTCGCGTGAAAGAAATATAAACAGAATGGCAGAGAGACGGAGTTTTATAATATATATAGATATAGATGTAGTAAGTACTATATTATACGCTAATACATAAGTTGTAACATACGCAATAGTGGCACGTTCCGGGATCAGCCGATGTATATCCGATGATCAAGCGGACTTGTAGAGTATCTGTACTAACATGGGCCGCGACCACCATACATATAGTTATAAACCCGTCACAGTGACTCTCTTTTCATTTATCGCGTTGCGAGATCAGCCAGTGTTAACCAGCTATCGAGAGCCTTACAGTGCCGATACAAATCTGATTAAATTTGTAATTAAAATGGTTCAAATTGTATAAAACCTGTTATATATTTTTGTAAGAGTGCAATAGTGTTATTTAATAAATACTCTGGATTGTGTAGTACGCCAGTAATAATAAAAAATTAACACGAAAAAACGTGCAATTGAGATCAGATATGGTTCAGGTGACAACGTTAAAAAACTATTAAAACAATTTAAAAGCTATGTTTTAGCGAAACAAAGCAATAAATTGAGAAACGAATCATTAATTTCCAAGAATAAAAGGCGAACATAGTTTCCGATGTAAGTTCTAAGAAGGAATTTCGAGCGAAAACAATCAATTCGAATTCATTCGATCTAAAAGTATTTTTGAATTTTACCGTACAAATATACCAAATCTTAAACTGGGTTAAATAGGTATGTTTCTTTTGATAATTATAAAATGTTATTTTATTTAAAGAGAACATTTTTATTAAGAGAAAGTAGGTACAGTTATTGAAGTAACTTTATGTTATTCGAAAATTAATTAGCTTGTATTTTTACCTGTACCAAGCTGTACCCCACGGTTTGTGTACTACGAACAGACACTCTTTCGAATGATTAAATAATATTCTTTTTATCTCTTTTTAATCGATGCATTCCTAGTGTTTAGCATTTGCTAGATTTTATCAAATATTTTCGGAACCCAATTTTTATAAAAAAAAAATAACATTTGTGGGTGTTAATACATCAAATCTATAATTGACTTTGACGCAATATGAGACGGGATTCCCTATACATATGGGCATTCTCCTTGAACACACGTAAAAATTTTAACCACCTATCCACCGCGTTGCGCCGCCACGCCGAGTCGCACAGCCAACGCACCCGTGTAGCCAAGCCCGGTGAAGCTGTAAAATCCGCAAGGGCTCCAGGGCTAAGGATAATGGTAAAGGCAGGTCGAAAAAAAAAAGCTTCTGCCTACAAGTTACCAGATTGCTCGATGTTCATGGTTACTGCTCCGTTCCTTAGAGATGTAGCGTGAAATTATATAGTTCCTCAATAAAAAAACTGTAAAATGCAAAAAACAATATTTCAAATCTTCTGGTAATTACAGATATTAGCGGGTACAAACAAACAATCAGAACAAAACGGATTTGATTATGTAGTGAAAATAAAAATAATAAAAATGATTATTTTTAATATTAGTAATATTTGAGTAGGTACACACTTTAAAAACTTATTTTATTTCTGTTCGAAAATAACAAGCTATCTAATATTTGCAAAGTAAATTGAAAATATATAAAAAAATAAAACAATACAAATAATCTATTCATTGAGACCATTCAATGAGTCCAAACTCGATATATTTGGTGTAAGTTCGTGAGGAGAGTTAGGTATCCTGCAGATTACAGATGATGCTGCAGCATCAGATCAAGATTGCCATGTTCTTGAAGTATCAGAATAACAAACTTCAATTAGATCTGACCTGTGGAAGATGCTCACATCCAATTATGAACAAGAACGGAGCTGATAACCTTAAAACGGCTGAACAGAATTTATCTAAAATCATAGCTAAGAACACTCTTGATCAAGATCAACTCTCGATCACATTTCAAACATTTCTTGAACATTTCAATGTCTGCTACCTAGATACATTAGTTAAATTATACTTACTAACTACTTTGATCTATATATTATATGAAATCATTGCCACATGTAAGATGAACGCCAATATGAACAATTAATAAAAGAGTTTTATTTATTCTATAGCTTTGTATAATTATTTTCGTAATTAATTCCCTGATCGTGAACGGTGGTTGTCGCGTCCATCCTTTCAACAAACAGTAACATGCAGTTTGCCCGTCTGATCGTTTGACTCATCACGAATTAGAATTACAAGCCTGCTATTATCTCTTATATACGTAGCGGTAGCAAAAACTTCCCGGACAGTTTAATTGGCTTGCGAGATAAGAACCATGTTTATGGGGATAACAAAATTAATTGTTAATTTGTTGTGCATGCAAAATCAGTATAATCTTTTTATTTCTTGTATAACACAAATAAAATAATGAAGATTATAGAATAAAATCTTTTAGCCACCGCTGATATGAACTTTTATATCTGTATCCATCCACGAAGTAGTAGTTATGCGTTTAAAATAGCGTTTTTAAATAAAACAAACACTATATTTATCTCATTCGATATAACGTCTCGACTATTTCTCAAGTTTGTAACGTTTTAATTCAATAAAAAACATTTTTGGATACTTTTCTTTAATAATAAAGTGTTATGGAAGCAATGATAGCTCAGTAGTAGTGTGTTCGGACAGCGCGTTGATCGATGTAGATTTAAATTCTATAGTCAGTCAGAGCTTTCAGCAAAAGAAAGACCAGGTGAAATTGTAGCCAAATGATAAACCTAAAAAGAGTTTTAAATATACGTATATATTTATATTTAACAAAAAAAAACGAGCAATCAATTATTGGTTTGTATAAGTATTATAAACACATTCCGATATTAATATTAACTAATGTTAAATTTTTCTCTTTTTTACTCAACTTTATTGGAATTGTATCTCTTTTCGTATTTAAAAGGTGTGAAAACTATCTGATAGTCTGTTTTCGTTCAGCATGTAGGAAACTATCATCCTAATCTCTCACCAGACCAGACCTATGTAAAATATAGTAGGTCATATATCTAATCTCAAACCCTGAGGTGGATTTATTTATTGCATAACTATATTATATCTGCAACTATAATTCCAATCCAACTAACTAGAACATGAGAACTGTTAACAATCTCAAGAACTAAGCCGGGCAAGTTCACCAACCCACCTCATATCAGTTGTACCAAGTAATCTTGTTCATGAATTAACGAGACTGCTACTATATGAAGATAAGATAGACACTACTGTATCTGAATCACATTTAAATGTTAATTAACGACAGTCGCCGTTAATTTTGTTGGTTATTTAATCTTCTCGTTAGCGTTTAGCTTGTATAAAGTACTCATTTATCTAAACCAATTCAAAAGCGATGAATGTATGAAATTAAAAAAAGCGTTTTTGTTGTTCGGGCTACAAAAAATATCTCCTATCAGGTTAACAATTAATGTTTGCTGGGCAATGAATAAATTAATTTTGACATTCAAAACGTTATTAATATCAAACATTTTGTTTTTTATTTCTTTTTCAAATTGGGCATTTGGACTTGTAAACAAATCTTTTAATTTATAAATTCTTGTGTACCTAGGCTGTTTGACTAATCGGATATTAACGTATCTGTATTGTATTTTTTTAAATAAAACTATTTTATTAAACAGAGAAATACAGTGTATATTGTTAAGAAAATGTTACAATAATATCAATGAAATAAATCTATCTGTCCTCTCATTTTAATACTATTTTCGCTATTGTTAAGAATACAAATTTTCTTATCAGACGTAACTTATCGGAATAAAAGGAAAAGAACTTTATAAACACGATACAGAAGAAAAGATAATCCTGGACATTTTAATGCGCATGATACTCGATCGACCTTTAAATTAAGAAGCGTAACCCGGTGTACACCGCACGACTACCTACTTCTCCTGGGATTCCATCTCGTAACATCGGAGCTCAGTGGACCGTTCACACAATTTAATTGATCCCAATGCTCGAGACTAATCGAGTTGCCTCGGAAATGAATTTTGTTACGGTTGACTCATTGCCGCACCTAAAAAACTTCAGAATATTACACTTAACATAATTTGTTTCTAACAATCTTAATGCGCTATAAATCATCTTTAATTTTCTAGTTTAACTCCTTTCTATTAAACATCCTTCTGTGCCTGCTAATATTGTTAAAAGCTAACATACGACAGCCGGTACTTTCACGGCATTGATTATCACAACATCACCCTAAAAATACAATATGTAAAATGCAGAGCTTGCATATGAAATAGCAAACAACATAAGGGTTTACTGTAGGTAGACTAAACGCTTTTAGGTAGGATGTAAGGGGATCAAATAATCTCATAAAGGACGCCATTCCTTTTGGAGTGTACATCAGACACAATTCCATCACTTTGTTAAAAGTAAACACAAATCTTTTTTTGCCCAACTAAATATGAAATCATAATCAACTTTTATAAATGTAAAATTATCGGTTTTACTTCGACTCGATATTATTATGAAATGCTCATAATAGCGATATCAATATAATGATTTACATATGCTTTCTTTTCGTTGGCACTTTTGTGATTTTGGCTATATTTATTAACTATGTTATAAGTTCTTACTGTTTTATTAACTTTTTTGAGCCATCAGAGTCATCTCATTCTTGAAAATAAAAATAAATAGATTTTTATGGAAAAATGTTTGCAAAAAGCGCACCGAGTCTAAAAATTATTGTTATTGCACATAGCATTACAATGTTTTGTTTTCCCCGGAGACTGTGCGGAGTAGCCGAAGGAATTTTAATGTGACATCCTTACATATAACAGCACTTAATTTTGTCCTAACACGAGCACCCGGACCATAAGAATCTTGGACCTTTAATTCGCTTCGTTTTTCTCAAGTAAATATCTGTGAACTGTGCCGATCAGCCAGATAAGGACGGTGTTTCTTTAAATATGCAAAGTACAAACTTTGTTGTACTCTTTCGACAGGGTACTGAATAATTTTACACGCTCTTAATGGTTCGCGTGTCGTATTAATTCAGTCATTCTCTGTTAAGTTGACACAATGAATCGAAATTTATATGGCCTCGATTAAGATAACGATCTGTTTCAAATAAATAATCATAAAAGCAGGAAGCAATCAACGGTAATAAAATCAAACTTAAATTAATCGCGTAGAAATAAACTATCCGATCCATTGTCTAAGCCTAAGGCAATAAAATCTATAGGATCGTTAGATAATGAACTAGGATGTTCGAACGCGCGCACCGCTACCTCTAGTCTTTGTCGAGAGGGTTTGTTACCAACATCGCATCGCCATAATTTAGCACCCGATCGAAAGAGCTGAGGCATTTTTCTAAAGACAATACAACCTCCTCAGCCGATGGAATATTCAGAGTTCTTCGAGAATTCTCATTCTCGCACCCACTAATGAATAGTTATTCTTTGAGCATTTTAACTATGGGCCCCGGAATGGAATTTGAGTGTACAGGTTTCTTAAAAGGTCCTCCCGATATAATATGTTGAACCTTTTCCGCTTCGTTTAATTTATGGACGTTTGTAAGTTTTTATTTTATTTGTATTAATTATAGGCCGTATTAAAGTTTCGCGCGCCGTATGTCCCCGGAATTTTTATTCATTGTTATTACTTGAAAAGCGGCGGTATCGTATCTAATTGAAGCAATTACTCATATCCGTCTTGGAAACTAAAATTGGTTTTTATTGTTCTTTAATAGAAAACAATCGTAACAAGGCTATAAATTCACTATTAGGTACGGTTGTCCATCATCTATTTTCGTTATTGATGCTCAAAGTACTATACGTTTTGGGTTCTTGCTGTTTTATATTCAAGGTATGTAGGACCGCTATTATAGTGACTGTTTTGGATTAGGTTTTTTATTTATTCTTCTTTTAAAGAGAGCCCTCGCTGCGGTACACTGTCGCCGTGTCCGGAATGCATTAATGTTAATTAAGTTTTTGTGTGTGTTTAATTATTTTAGTGTGTCAGAAGTAACGTAGATTCGATAGTAAAGGGACATCGAAGTCAATGTCGACGTTTCCTGTCAACACGGCTACCGTAAACGAATGAAACACAAAACATCCTGCAATAAATTTACCGTAAGTATTATATATATACTTTGTCTGAAATCGGTTTAACTTGATATCTCTTTGTGATGTTGTTCTATTCAAACAAATATTTTTAAAAGTTTGATTACTCGGCCGTGCATTCTGTAAAATATTATGTAAATAAAAATAAAGTATCAACTTTGTAGTTTTATTTTTGTTGGATAAAGTGTTTCTTTATGATATATTGCAGTGATCATGCAACAATGAGCTGTAAAAATTTTCAAATCACTTCGCAAACACAATGTAATCTTTACTGCGAACATCGAAATGATTTATTGAATAAAATCCACATTCGAATTTAGTAGCGTATGGTATAATATCTCCAATAATATCTTGGTAAATTTAGTAACTTTTAATAATAAAAAAACCCGACGTACAAAAGCAATTAAGTAAGTCAATTTTGTAAGTAGTTACACTTTTATATGATGTTGCAATGTTCCCGTTGGCAACCCATGACGCTTCCGCGAGTGACGATATCCCTGTACCCTGAGAAGTCAACCTTGATTCCAGCTTCGCAGACTGGTTAATCTTTTCACCACGATACAAGCTAATTTTATTTAATAAATATCGACGACTCATGCCGACACGAGAGAAGAAGATTCCTACGACGCGCTTGCGTTTTCAAACGCTAATAGTTGTATGACACTAAGAACAGAATTCCTAAACATTTTTTCTTTCACCAACACTCGACACTGTTGTTAATTAAATCTAAATTTGTAACTACAACTGAATTTTGAAAAAAAAAAATATCTTTAAACACCGAGATGTTCCACTAAACTGGTGGATTAACTACTGGAATGGTTAACCGTTCGGCCACCAAGACTTTCATGACTTTTTGCCTTACTATGTTACATTTGTGGACGAAAACATTTTAATGTGGAGGTCACGTCCACATTTAGTATTCGTATCCAAGACAGGATGCAGTGTAGCAACCTAAAACATCTACATGCGCGCAAATGACGTTTAAAAGCTTACAAATAGCCCATTCACAATGAATTAATTTATAAACAAACCACCGGGACCATTACATTATATCAATATGAAAACTTGGGAGAATAAAAACAAACCGGCTGTCTCTCTTTATATTCACGAAAACACCTCATTAAACGTTTGTCATGCAATGTATTAGGGTTGTTACAAGAAGAATATAAAATAATGCTTTTTAATAATCTCATCACTCAAGCGGCTTGGTATGTCAGTAGGTACGTATAGGTATGGTTTTCATATTATCAATATTATTTCATTTCACTTCAGACTTCTGATTTGTTTCATGCGTAGGCTCTTAAAAATCAAACATAACACAACATTTACCTTTATATACATTAATTAATTACATTGACATATATTCTAATTAATAGACACGAACTTTCATAGAAACAATTTATTTTAATACTGATAAACAACATGACGGTTGTTCCTATAGGTTTTATATCGCAGAAGAGACACCACCTTTTTTACCTACAATGCTTCTTTACAATTCATACATACTCTATTTTAAAATTTATTCATAGTTAAATAAAGAAATAAAACACTCAAATACGCGTTTATTTAAACTCAAATAGGCACATCGTCATATTTTCTGAACTTAATATTAGTTGATATTATATACTAAAAAGAATAAAACGCAAACTGGTTATAAAACAGTTAAACAAATTAAAACACTTACTAAAAACACCACCTCAAGTTCACTCACATATTTTACCTAGAAGCGGTTTGGTAAAGGAACATCTGCATGTTTTAGTCTCTGATTGCATATGGCGTCGCATTTAAATAATAAAATGTGTTTTCTATTGTGTTATTACGATATTATTACCTATTTATTCACTTAAACAAAAATTAATTTTACTTACTTGACTACTGAATTCGTATTTACGTCCAGTTGCACTCTTTGATTCGAATTATCCGAATTATCATATTATTAGCGCGGCTCCTTGCGCACCCACACTGCATAAATGTCGAAGCCACACTACCGTAAGCTGCACGGTTTGACGTGCAGTTCACTCGAACAGAGTGAATGTTCGGAACGCCAAATCTAGTACGAACCTTGTTATAATGTAATATTGTATTATATAGTTGTAGTATAGTGTATATTTGTTGTGATATTAAACGTTGGGTTGTCTCGTTTTGTTTTAGTTACATCAGAGGTAAAATTATATTGGTCAGCTTCAATGGTCACCACACTTGCCTCTGAACAGTCTCTTTCGGTTAAATTTTAACCACATGACACTAGCAGAATTGTATACTTCACGCATGTAGCCATTTTGATAGGAAGTGAAGAGAAGAAAAGACGAATGATTAATATTATTAAAAACAGTGTGTAAGCTTTATGAGTCAAAATTTCAATATTCTTTCGAATATTTATAATACTAAAAATTCAGAATGAATTAGTAATTATTTTACAAAAAAAAACACCTGTATCGATTTTGAATTGTAACAACCCTATTGAGTAATCTGCATTAACAAGCTCATACAATGGAGTAAAAAATGTACAAAAGTAGCTACTTGAAGTCTGTGTACTTCAAACTTGAGCTCGAGCTTATTATGCAACTTACCCTTGAGGTTTATTTAAATGAATTAGGCATATTAAATGTGTTTTTACGAATGATTTTTCAACAGAAACTCTATCCTATTATCCAAATATGTTTTTAATAAAAAAGCAAAGAGACATGCTTTCCATGTTATAATAATTTACCATTGTGACTTCAGCTGCCTATTATTGGCTGGTAATTACTTCAAGAGAACTACAGTTCTGTCCCAACAATCGCTATATCTGAGGACTGAATTAGAACGGCTCATACACTAGTGCATATAGTCAATCACACCTTTTACCCAAAATCGAACCTTGAACAAATACACAATGAATCTTCACAGTTGGTGAGCATCACTTTCAGACTAGGTCGGGACTACATATGAGTACTTACAAAAATATACCTAAAAATTGTAACACTATACTAACTTACAAAACAAACATTGATAACGAATGCTAGAATTGGTAGGTATATATTAAAATAATAGTTGTGCCACATGGTTTCACCCGTGTTAAATTCATTAGACTTACTCTCCACCGTGTCGCGCCTCCAAGCCGAGTGCGTTGGTGCGTCTCACAGCTAACGCACCCGTGTAGCTTATGGTTATTCTTACTTCTCGCACTTGCCATCAGCTTGCCAGATTGCTTGACGTTCATGGGCTTGACCTTCGTACTTTTAGGGTCACAGCGTGAAGTTATATAACCTATAACTTTTCGCAATAAATAGGCTATAAAAATTAAAGATATTTTTTCAAATCTGACTAGTAGTTCCTGAGATTAGCGCACTGAAATAGACGTACAAACAGTCTCTTGAGCTTTATAAATAAATAAGTTTAAATTAAAACAATGCACCTATGTAAATGAAATGTCTTCATAAACATTGTCTAAGCGTAAGACGTGCTTCGCAGTAATACCCACTAAGCACTAATATACATGGCTAGACAGTACTAAAGCTTGTTAATTGTGTCCCGGCGTATCCCGAAGCCGGGGGTCGGGATTACACGCGGACCTTCGTTAACACCGGATTTGCCTCTTTGATGCACACGGAACGTTCGTTTCAGTAGCTTTGTGAAAATGATTGAAACTTTTCTGGATTCATTAATCATATAAAACGTACGCCTATCAAACTGATAAAGTACACTTAATATTTCTTTTATCTCATTTTTAAACTTAAATGTTAATATAAAGAACAAGCAGATAAGAAGACAAGGAGACTAAAAATAGTCAAAAAAACATGCATAGATACAAAAAAGGGTAACGAAAGCCAATTTATATACGAGTATATGCACTTTTGAAACTATGATAGCTCAGTAATTGCAAATTCATACAATGATCCTGAGCTTAGCTGTCCATAGCACAGGGAGGGTGTTTTCTATACCAATCTCAAGTTGAAAATATGTTGCCAACCTATATAGGTGTGTTCCGGCAGCTGCATTTTAGAACCCCAGTCCCTTCTAGGGCTTAACGTGCTACCATCTTAAGTCATATCACCAATTAATATCCGTTGAGATTATCGTCATAATGTAATTATGAACTACTTATAAACCTACATTTATTCATACAAGACCGAATCCAGTAAATTCAAATTAGTCCCATTAATTCTAAATAGAATATTAATTCTAATTGTATCGTTTAAAAGTAGCACTTGAAAGCATCACACATTAACAGGTGTAATTCGAATTATTCTCCGATAGAAGTGACGGGTATTCGAAACTCTACGAATAAATAATCACCGACAGTGGTTTTAATTATTATAACTAATGTACGTTCACGTAACGTCAACTCATCTGTAATACACTCAGTTTTGATACATGACATTTCTGTGACATCAAATTACTTACCAAATAAGACATTGGCTTAGACCCTTAACTTTAATCGATTTTGTTATTATCGAATACTAATAGTGCGCAAGTTTTGTATATACTATAGTATCGAAAACGGTTCGAACGATTTCGTTGAAATTTTATAATTAAATAATGGTTTATTTTCTTTATTTTTTGAATGACAATTTATTGCGTGAGGGCTTCGCTTGCCCAGATATTTATGTATTTAACTATATATCGACGGTTATATTTGTTACTTGTGAAAAATATCAAGTGACAAAATTTTAATTTAATTAGGCATGTTTATTATATTCAAAACGAAAGTTTATTATTAGATATTATTTTAATTTGTATCTCCCGTGACTATTAATTTAGACGTCGTTATCAGTGGAAACTTAAATCAAATATAATTTTATAAAAAAAAAGGAATTAGGTGCCATTACACAATATATTCTTTTACCCTATAGATATTTACGCAGAATGAATATTAAATCCTATTAATATTATTTTATAATTAATTAATATAAAATTATGAATAATTTTATATTAACATGAGGATATAAGCCCGTTACGAGAAAATTAAATAACCGTTTCAATTTAGTATACACGTGTTATCCGACATTTATCTGATTAGAAAATCATGCATAAGCGTTATACTAATTTGAGAATTGAACTTTATACTCATACACAGTATGTACTAGATAAGTGTCGGGTTCTATTTAAACACTTCGTTTTACTTCGTTATTAAGAGAAGACATTGAATTATCTAAATCGCCCAACAATGTTCGTATTCTCTAATTGGCAAATTGGCATACGAAGGATCTAGAAACGCAATCTCTTCCTGTTCAATAGATAATTGTTCGGGTCGGGTCGCCGTCACGAAATGCAATGATCACTATCAATAGTTGTATTTAAATGCGCTTCCTTTACAGTAATTCTAATTTAGAATATGTAATGTCGCTTTAGATAAAATTTAAAAACCAAGCAACTTCATTATTTTTTTGTTTAATGGATTAAAACGATGTTGTTTTAGTTTGAGCGCGCTAAGAAACTGTTTTGGAAACCTTCAATTGGCTTGAGCGTTTGGAGAAGATAAACCAATATAACGGTGAGACAATCGGAAATTAACCGTAGGGATTTCTCTAAAACTTAATTTATAAATCTGTCACTAAATAACTACCATATATATGCCTATGGACGCTTGTAACACCAGAGATATCACTAGCACGTTACCGACGTTGAACCCACTTCCCCAAGGAGCTCCATAATCCTGATGAGTAACGACAGGAACACAAAACTAGGTTATTTGGTTGCAATCTTCTGTAGGGTGAAGGTATTCCACCAAAACGGAATGCCCCTAGTAGAGTTAAATTTCCAAAGAGCTCTGAGGCCTACCTCTCTATACGCCAATGTCTACGTACTAATTAGTTTTTAAGTGCTTAAGGGTCAATAAATGTCAAAGCGCACTCGAGATTCACAAATAAAATGTTTATCAACTCTTTGAGCTCTTATGTGTGGTTTAGGCTGTTGGTGTTTATAAACGACTTGTTTTTCTCAAAGGTCATGACATTTCTGGAAATCACAATATAATTTATACTTAACATCACCTACTTACGTGACCTTTAAATTTTTCGGGAACCAAAGGAACAAACTCTTGAATTACGTCACAGTAAGGGAGTGAATTTTGAAATTTAATACAAATAAATGTATACATATATATTTGCCATTTGAATTTACGTGGTCACTGCAGCTTATAGCTATGTATAAACATCCTCAAAAGGACAACAGTTCAGTCATAATTGTTTGCTACTCTTGAGGAGTTAGTAGAAACGCTTCGCGTGTAAGCGCGTGTTATCAACCAAACTCTTTGGACAGGAATACAGCAGCGCGAACACTGCTACTTTGCGACAGGAATAGGTATATGGCGGTGGTACTCTCGCAGTCTGCTCTGGCAAAGTTTGTTCCACTCTAAGCTGCATGCAATGAACAGTCATTTTGCATTCTGGGCTTAACGGAATAATTTCTACATATTCTTCATTAACATCTAGTTAAATTGTGTTCAAATGTTAACTTTTATCTTCTATATCTTCTATACATATTATATAACTCAACGTCTCTCTGTCTGTCTGTCCGTTTATGTTATTTTCACGCGAAACCCCCTCATTTAAACGAATTTCCATTAATTCATAGGTTTGTTATCTGGCCAGGTTATGGGATATATTTTATTACACGAAGTAGGTAATATAAGAAATAAGTGACGATAATGTTGAATCAATTCGGAAAAAAGTCGCTTAAATTGCTTACGCTGAGTAAACCATTAATTATTGTTCTACATAATTGTAGATCTTAAAAGACCTACAAAAAAGAAAGCGATGGTATATATCTATCTTCTAAGGGTCACCCGAAATAGACATTGTTGTCTTCCGTCTTTTGAGTAAGGTCAGTACGATTCGCGCGCGTGCTCATCTACGGCATTCTGTAGTCCACGCGAGCGGAGCCGCGGGTACAACTAGTAATATATACGGCCGTATGCCGTGCGTATTTTTTATTCTACATTAACGGCATCTCCATTATTTCATGTTTTCTTTGTAGTTGACAACGCACGACAACGGCCATAATAACAAATCGATAGACAGACACGTCATTCATCAAAATCTAATGAGAGTTGCTTAGGAGCTACGATAGAACATACATAAATACAAACTAAATATAAATACAAACATAAACTTTGCTTTGCCGTAGTCAGGTAATAAGCGTGTAATACGAAAATAAACAAATTTGGTAAAATAGTAAAAAGATATGTGACGTTCCTTATATTCCATCTTTTAATAAGATTACAGGCTAAATGTTTTAACTAATAGACATGGGATATGCCACTATGTAGATTGTACAATAAGCTTTGTAAACGGTAAAGTCATTACAGTGTATTAGATTATAGACGCAAAAACACCACCGCCTGTTGTCTACAGATGCAATGCAACGATAAGGTTGACTGATGTTGATATGTTACGTACATGATTCGAAAGGAAAATCTTATCGCACGTCTGTTGTTTTTGTGTTGTTGAAATTGATTAGCAATTGGTTGGCTGGACGACCCTCGACCCGGCTTTTAATTATGCTCAATCAAGGCGATACAAAAACTATGAATAATAACCAACGTTCCTATTATTTATGTATATACAGATTATATTTTTTTTACCCATAAATGTTCTACTTGCAAAATACCTGTTTTAACTAATAACGAATATAGCTAATTTAAGTACCATCGGCACAGTTCGCAGTTGCTCAAAATAAGTAAATTATGGAGTTATCACTTTATATTCTTTATAAACAATAATATTAGCAGTCATTTATTAATATTCAAATTAATAGTGTATTTCAAGATCCATAAAAGAAAATATAATTGTATACCTGATATAAATATAAATAAATATTCTGAATTAATTTTTAATAACAAAATTTCTTGAAATATAAAAAAGTTGTTACGAGCTGTATAAAAATGCACTATTTTCGAATACTAAAGAAATATTCAGAAAACACGTGACGCGATTATTCAAAGAACACGCACACGGTGAATTATTGCACACATTTATTGACCTTATTGATCCGAGTTAATGCAAACAAACATTCAAATCCTTAAAATAGCATATTTCGAAATCTCCACTCTTCCTTTAAATGTTATCGGCTAGACTCGAAATTTTGAACCCTCGGTTTTATCGGATGAAATTATGGGGATCGCCCCAGGTCCAACCGGTTACAGTTCTAATTTAGACATCAAAGCGAATACTAGAAGCACAGTGTATTATATCAGATTATATATATATTATATAGACAATCAGAAGAAATTTACAAGAGGTTTACGACTGCATGTTATATCACCTGTTATAGTAAGTCTGTAATAATTATGTATCAGTACGGAAATAAATTCTTTAAACAACTGTAAAACGGCATTTTGTTACTCACAATCACAATAATATAATAAAATTTGATAGTAACGACTAGTTGGCGACCATCACGTTGTATAAAATTTTTATTTGGGTCGAATCCGATGCCTGGCGTATATAAACAAATAAAGCCCAAACATACAGTGGTACGGTTGTTAAATAATTCCTTTACGCATTTTAGTATAGCCAAAGCCCACCCTAACAGCGAATACATTTTTAAAGCAGTGCGCACATAAAAGGGAATACACGAACGATATTCGAAAGTGCGGAAATGCGTCCCATACATCAAGTGAAGAAAATAGGAAAATAGAGGCAAGATAAAATGTGAGTACATCGTCGTGAAATGTTGCTACAATTCACAGAAAGACAAATAGTCCTTTGACAGAAGCAGCATATTTTATATGAAGGCACAATACGCATACATTTTTAACAAGCATTTCTTCAGAACCTGCTTATAAATAGTGTAAGAATTAAAATAATACGTATATAAAGTAAATTCCAAAAAAAGGAAGGCCTATTTTCAATAGTAACTCAGGAGTATACATTAATACTCAATATGAATAACATCGTAGCTCATTTAGCCATTGTTCACAGAAGAGTTAAAAAATAATTTTGCTACAATTATTTATAACTTTTTCGATTCACTATATGTGAAACGTAACCAATTGGTTAACGATGATATTACAAATAAAATATCTTCTTTTTTTAAGGTTACAATGATAATTTTGAATGGCATTTATGATAAAATGGATCTGTTAGTCACAGAGATAAGGCTGCAAAATTTAAATAAACTGTTTTTTTTTTAATATTTTCTTATTGCTTAGCTTTATTTATCGTAATTAACCGTACCATATCCGAAATGCTTATAGGTATAAACTATTTATATCATAAACTATTGTTTATTTAATTTGGCTGTTTTCAGAATAACAACCACAACGGCGTATGTATTTAGAATAAATTTTTCTTATAGTAGCACGGTAAAGTAAGGTACTCTGCCTAATGGTAGGTACAGCACAATTTAAAACCACCGAGAGATCACTAATCAATGAACGGTATTCACTTTCTTGCCGGCAACTGGATATACACTGGTTGTCCCGGAAACGAGACAAAACAAAAGAGAGTCACTGTGATGGGTTTATCACCATGTATATAGCAGTCAGGACCCATTAGAGAACAGACCCTAAGAACCGCGATTCATGACTCATGCCTGAGCGTGCCTCTATATCTGATGTTACACTTGGTGTCTGGCGGTCGCAATCCAGTCGAACACAATCATCATGTTCTACCAAACACTAAGCCACTTACCAATTTAAACAGGAAACGTAAAAGAAAAGAAAAACTTTCGAATAATATATACAGATGAAAAGTAATTATAATACAGAAATGACTTCAAACAATAAAACGAGATACTCAAAGTTTAGAACTGAACTTTTAACAGGCAGTACTCAATAAAATGTCAACCAGCGCGGTGTTTTACATTTTCGGTTCCTTTGCAGTGTATTTCCAACTCATCGGCCAAATTAGACCGGACAGTTCAGTGGAGCGTGTGCTCATTCCGACGCCAAATCTCTTTGAAGCCAATTCATTATGTCGATTCCATGAATTGTCATCTGTGATGTAACTATCTCATTTTGAGTGGTAATATCCCCCCTATTCATAATGGGAGTGCAAAGAGCTCGTTGTTGAAAAAGAAATTATTAAATTTCTAACACGCAATATCCGGGTTAGATCATTATTATTATGTATCTTAATGTTTAAAATATTATGTACATGTATAAGAATGTGAACAAATTTTTTTCTTATTTTGAAAGTAGACACAATCGTTGATCATATATATCTAACTAGTTGTGCTCATGGCTCCGCTCGCGTGGACTAAAGAATACCGTCAGTTGAGCAGACGCGCGAATCGTACTGCTCCCAACCACGGCGGTCGCCCGCCAGTCTTTTTAAAGACAAAAATGTTTATTGTGGATGAACATTAGAAGATAAACATATGCTATCGCTAACTTTTTTGTAGATCTTTTTAAGAACTACTATAATGTGATATATTATTTTATATTATTTTGATATATCTCGCGTTTTTTTTCCTAATTGATTCACCATTATCGTCACTGCTTATTTCGTATATTACTTTATCTAACAAAATATATCCTATAAACTGACCTGAAAACATAGCTATGAATATACGTACATTCTATACAATATGTATAGAAGTATATTATATAGGACATCGATTTAAATATTTTAAAAATAATTTGAATGAACCGTTATATAATATCAATATTACTTTTTTTTAATATACATATATGTATTTGGAAGTTATTTGAAACCAATGATCTGTTTTCACGATAAGTAGAGAAGATAATAAATATGATTTCAATCGTCTTTTAGCATGTTCATTATCGGTCATATATTTCAGAGGAAAATCATTCGACAAAACATTTGAAGAACACTTATCATACCTGTCGCGCTATGCTTGATCGACCGATTAGAGTGCAAGAGAGACAACTTCAACTCTGACACTAACATAATCGAAATCATAATTTCGCGTTCCCCTGTTTCCTCCTCTAAACACGATTGATGTACGATTGATAAAACAAGGTTTTAATTATCTATGGGTGGATGTCTGATATCGGCCGTATAATTAAGCAATTTTAGTAAGTTTATAACGGATACATGGCTATGTCTGATTCAGGGATAAAACAGAAGAATAAATTTGTATGTACTAACCGCCTGCCGCCCGCATTTATTATTTGTCGAAACTTAGATGTTACATACAACAAAGTGAAGTATAACATTACGATTATGAAACCGGATTCCAATAGTTTTTATTCATCTAATTTAGCAATATCAATTGCTTCATTTCATAGTCACGACTCATATCCACCCACGGATAGAAGTTGTTAACAAACACGTTTATAATTATGGCAGTACTAACCGGTGTAGATTGCGCTTCCAAAACTAAATGTTTTATTTGCCTTTCGACGTTTCTTAAATATTATTATAGCCTATGGGTTATTATTATTCATGGCTGCTCGGCCTTTGATTTTTTAATTGATTTTATTGCGCATAAACGTTCGCCCCCGGGGACGATGGGCTGGTTTTTTACCGTTTGCCAACCACGCAAATTGCTACCCTTAATAAAAACTAGAAACTAATTGATTCAGGTCGACGGTGTTATGTTTTATAATGTAACGAAATTCCATTTGGGAAATTACGGATAAACATATTTAATAGCTTTATTTGGCATAAAACAATTCGAGATTGTTTGACATAATTAAAATGTAGATTTATTTTAGTTATGATAACGTTTTTTTATTTATACAAATGAACCCCATTTCAGAGTTTCTGAGTACAAATAATTTAAGCCAATTTTTATTCATTTATATGTACTAAATAATTCTTATTGATTGGAGTAGACCTTGAGATCTTATCTACATAAACGATTGGCTTATAAGATAAATAATAGTCAAAATTTTCTAATAGGTATATGCACAATGGTAATAATTTAAAAAGCTTTATTAAAATTTAACCTTAAAAACAATTGCATTTGTTGGATTCATAGAAAAATACTAGCGACTTCCGTTATTAGTCAGTGTATCCGGTCTGAATTATAATAATATTGTAAAGCGGAAGTTGCTTCGGAACGCCATCTGTGCATAGTTTTGATAAACAGAAATTGCAATATAAGGCATTCATGAATGATTCGAAGGAACACTTAGTCAGATCGCGAATTTTTTCGCATTATCGGCAACAGCCCAAGCCGAGTTTCGGTCACTTTGGCACCCTTGGAGCTTGTTGCCTAGCTTATTATGCAAGAAACCGTTATCTACGATTACCTAAAAACTTGTTTTTTTATATACCGGGGAGTACCAACATATCCCACTAGTTTTTCCTTACAAACCCATCGCAGTTAAAGCTCCACGATAATGGAATGCACTCTCTAATTATTTACATAGTATGTAGTCTATATGTATATTTTTATTAAATATTCTTTTATGTAGGTATATAATATATAAGTATATAACATCTTTAAGTTTATTATTATTATATGACCTTCAAAATCATGTAATTAAACGCCGTAGATTTTTTTTAAGAATGGGGTTGTATTAGGATAAGCAACAACTGTCGAAGATCTAAAAATTAACATAAAATTTGTCATCGATGAGATATAGGAGAAATTATGCCAAAAAAATGTTCGAAAATTGGACTTCTAGTATACGAATCTGAAGTGGTCATTTGAATTATGTAATAAGCCTTCGAAAAAAAAAAAACAATATAATTGTAAGTAACCAATTTGTCTTTCTTTCTTTCAAATATACTTAGTTCTTATTGGAAAACCAGTTACATCCAATGTTTGCAAGAAAGAAATCGCTATCAGCAAAAAGGCCACAATATATTAAAAATAAATAAATTATTCTTAGAATCCTCAGTTTTAACAAGTCATTCGGTTATTGTTTTTTAAATTTTATTATTTATTTTATTGAATAGTAAAAATGAATATTTTCTTTCCATAGACAGAACCGCAACCGCAAAAAAATAACAATACCAACGGATGGGTGGCCGCTCGGTGTGGCCAATAAATTGAGCAAGCAATGTTTGATTGTTCATAGCCTACGGGTGTTACTCAATGCAATTAGATATACAGCCGCAAACAATAACCGCTTCGTTCAAGGTCGACGAAAGTAACCCGTGGATTTCGATTTCATTGCAATGTAAGTATTTAATCCGAATATACGTTCGAGTGAGGACTCCGGGGAATCGAGAATAGAAAGCGTGGTATGGGTTGTTTCATTCGTAACTGTATTTCAGGATAGTGTTTCCTTTAACAACTAATACTTTTATTAAACATAAAAATCTAACACGTCAAAATATAATATAAAAATCATCTTTTTAAAAGAAAATGTATGGAGAGTATACAGTTATTAATAATTCGGGAAAAATAAACGTTTTATGGTAACTGCTCTGTTTCTAGGGGTCATAGCGTGATGTTATATAACCTATAATCTTCCTCAATAAATATGCTATAAAAAGAAAAAAAAATGTTTTAAATAATGTGACTGGTAGTTCCAACGCGATCAAAGTAATAAAAAAAAACAATATCTTCAGCTTTATAGTATTAGTATAGTATATGAGACGAAACATCATAAAAATAACATTTTAGTTATACTGTCCCATACGAACCAATGTAGGTATATCGAACAAGGTTTGCGGTCGGCGACGACCCCGCGATGCTAACCGCGATCTCGACCGGTCCCCGCGACCGAACACTTCCGTTTCCTTCCACCGACTCACCACATAGTTCCGCCCAATAAACGCACTGCATTTTGATGCAGCCGTTCACATGAAAATAAATTATTTACGAGATCGTTAACAAATCTATTGTTTGTACATTACATGCTAACAATATTTACACTTCTTTTAATAAAACGACGTAAGTGTTTTTTACAGACAGACTATTGGTTAAAATATACAAAGTTTACATCAGATGTTACTACCCGCCATAGATAATAGTTTATAGTGTAATACGTAATTTGGGTATTAAAGTACATATTTACATCATTGAGGTATTATACATAGAGATGACGCCTCAACCAGATTGTTTGAAACAAGCGTTTGGGTTCATGCCCTCATGTTCTAACACGTAACTATGACAACCATAAACATTTTCGGTAAGAAATATGATCATAATTATCAGAAACTACCTCGTCCTATAGAACCGCTTCAAGCCTGCGATAAAGTAATCACTCAGCACCTAATCCCCTTAAATAAAATCGCACTTAATTTAATTTAATTTTTAAATAATCAGAAAATCAAAGTAATCGGTTCACATCACTATATTGTGCTGTCCCCGCGCGTTTCCCACGGCGAAGTGGTGCACAATTTTTGTTTGTAATAGCTGCTTTAGTACATAGTATGTACATATAATTATAATACATTTTTGTAGATGTACAGAAAGGAAGTCAATTCCAGACATCACTATCATTCACGTAATGATTAGGGTTGCCATATATGGAGAGGTTCTCGTCGGGACGCAAAAAGAGAAAAAATAAACAATATTTACTTATTGACAAACTCTTATTTATGCTGTTTTTGACATATCTTGATTTTATTTATAGTAGCTGAAGATTTTACCTTTTTTTAAGTATTTTTCTGCCCTTTTATATGTTTATAAAATTCCGTGCTAGTCATACTGAACATTATATGACACTGTAATATTGACTCTACAATTTCCAACAGAAGGCGATCTCTTTCATTGGTCCACCAGCTCGATATTAATGAAAATATCCTTTCCACAGTTGCGTTGTTTCCAGGGTATCGCAAATAAATATTCTTAAGTTATATATTTTTTCAGGTTTCTTGTTTTCTTTTTAAATTTGAAACCACAGCTCTCCTTCAGGATTTCTGGTCTTCCTGCCATTCTTCTGAGTAACTTTGTCCACCAAATGTTATTGTTGAAAGCAACCGTTGCTCAAAATCTCCAAACCATTTTTCTATTACCTATAAATTACCTACCGAGTAATTTAGCTCAACTCTTATAAATTCCGCGCGGAATAACGGAACGTAATAGTGCTTTTTGTGACGTCGGGACAGAAGGCGTTATTACGGTGAAAGTTCCGATATATCGGGACGAATAGCAACTCTAGTCATGATCCATCCTATAGGACATCCTTTGTATGACAGTCTCGCTAGTTTTGACGTAGGGTTAAGAACATCGGTATAAAGGTTATCGGTGAGAAAGAGAGAGTTACATATTTTACCGTTACCGAAGAACAATAACGTAGTTCAAAAATTTATAAACTAAGAGCATAAACTAATGAAGCCTACATAAACTGGTCAGAAACATATTCAAAACTTTATAATTGCAAAAAAAAGACAAACACACTACAATATAATGCTAATTTAAATAATTGACTTATAAGTTATAACATTGAATACTTAAATAAATATAAAAATACAAATACTCCGAACATTTATTTTATGGGACGTAACGTTTTTTTAAAACAAGGATCGAGAGACGATCTCAATACATTTATTGGCCTCCTCAACGTGCACAAGCTGTCAAATAAATCACTGTTTATAAAAAGAGGAACTTCAGTCGACAAACGTATTCAGAAACGATTAAGACCGAATGCTCAATATCGATCAGAAGGATAATTTATTCCTTAACAATTAAATGTCCGTATTGTATTTTTATTTTCCCATAAAAATCTTTCATATCTTTTAGTTAATTGTTACTTTATGAAGTGTGTGGGTAAATTTATTAACCATTTCAAAATATTATTAAGTTGTTAAAGAAAAATATATCTCCGAATAAAAAATATAAGTAAATGTATCTTTCTAGTTATAAGTACTTATCATTTAGATCTAAAAGTGGATGTATATTATTATGGTCAGTGATTACTGTCAAAGTATTGGCAAAACGGCAAGAACTGAAATGATGACTGTTGTTTTTTATGTGTCTCTCCGCAGACACTTTTTCTGAGTTTATTATTTTTTAGGCACGTAATGAAAAAATGATGAGAGTGATTTTTTACACATTCTAATAAAAATCTACACTATAAAGTTGTTTGCAAGAGTTGAAGACATGACTGTCTTCACTCACTCAGTGTTATTTTCTAAAATGATATATCAGTGTCATCTATAAGTTCATTTACAACATGCCATTGTTTTCACCAGTCTAGTTTAATTTAGTTAGTTTAGTAAATTTAAAAGTTCACGTTAATAATATATTAATATTATATTTCTATATTATTGTTTTATATATCTATAATTTTTATAACAAACTGGATGTGCTTGTGGCGTCGCTCGCGTGAACTGTAGAATGCTTTCGATCGAGCGCACCTACAAATTATGCTGCCTTAAAAGTGCTTATTGAAAGTGATCCTTGGAAGCAGTACTGGATTTACGCCTAGGCCCGTGAGGCCCGTGCCTAGGGCGGCATCATTTTAGGGGCGGCAAAATTGTAAAGGACAAAAAATGTAAGGAATAAAAATTGATTTGGTTTAGTTTTGTTATGAATGTAAAAAATGAAACCAATGAAAATATTAAATATATTTTTTATCATATTGGTGCAATGTTAATTTTTCATTAGATCAATAATTGTAATTAGCCTTTATGAAATAATGTTATCGTTATATATTTCTTTTTTCTACGTATATTTGTTATCTAATGTAATGTTATAATGTATAAATCATCATGTCTAAATCACTCGCAATGAGAAGACTGCCATTCTGAAGACATTCAGAATGAATTGGTGATATCATAATGGCAAATTCTTAGCAAAAGTTGAGCTTTTTACTAAAAATCCAATTTTAACTGAACATTAAAAGTCTTATCTAAAACAATCTATGAAGAGATTATATTGTTCATTCAGCATAAAGTATTAATAAAACCATTCTATTGAAGGGATTGCACTGCACTAAGTAAGTAAGTATTTTGGTATAATTGTACATTCTATACCTGATATTGCACATGTCGATCAAGTTATAATTATTAGACATTACACCTACATGAAATGGTGAAATCGTTAAAAGATTTTTAGAATTCATACCAAATTGTTGTCATAAGGTTAAAGATATTGCAAATGCTGTGATAATAAACTGTCGTGGTCAATCTTATGACAATGCAAGTAATATGTCTGGAATATATTAAGTACTTTAGATATAAAATAAAACAATTAATCCTTTAGCGGGTTACATTGCTTGAGCTGCCCATTCTTTAAATTTACTTGCACTTCTGTAGCAGAATCCGTACCCGAAGTAGTAGATTTTTTGCTACTTTGCAAACTTTATAATTTCTTTACAATGTATGCACATAGTTGGAAGATCTTAGTGCAGCACACAAATTTAAGACTTAGTCTTTCTCAAACTCGTTGATCTGCTCGACATAATGCATGTTATGCTTTAAAATAGAGTGGTCATGCGTTGGGCCTTATTACAGGAAACCAGACTAAAAACCGACTATACAGATATTGGACTGCAACGAAAATTACAGCACTTACTAGAAACAGCAATTCTAGTTATTGTTTTGAATGTAATTGTAAATCGTTTCAATGCTGTTAGTAAGAAGCATCAGGAATCTCAAGTTGGTTTATTGTCTATTGTCCAAATTTATGGTTCTTTGGCTTCATTTTTCAAGATATTAGAGATAAACAATTTTCTGTATTATTTTCTATTGAAGTTATTATTTCTATTCTATTCTAAATTGTACAGTACTTATCATAAGATACAAATAATGAAAATAAAATTTACTTTAAACAAATAGCTACATAAAAATTGTTTATATAATATTCCGTTAGTAAGCTAACATTCTATATATGTAATCACTTATAATCAACATTCGACATTAAAGTTCAAAGTAGATTTTTTTTAATAATTCTTAAAAATTAATAGTTATTACTGAGCTGTGTAAATGTGTGTGTGTGAATGCAGTAAACTCGATTAATGTAACACCTGATGCTTTAAAAATGAACACACAATTAATCAATCGGTGACAAAATACGTTACAACATTTAGTGGGCATATTAATGGGTAACATATGAAGAGTTACGTGAACACGGGTTAACACGAGAATCCGTATTTTAGTTTGTGGGCGTACTAAGACATTATTTCCCGATTTCCCGTATTAAATCTTTGAAATTTCGTAACCCGTTTTATTAGATCGGTGCGCATTCTTTCGGTCACTTAGCGGATACGTACGAACTGTGGACACTAAAACGTTTCGAAACTCCATCATCACGGCGCTGCGAAATTCAGCGGACCACACGTCGAGACTATGTTAATATTAAAAGTGTGAGACGATGCTTATTAAGTTAATTTTTATAACGTCGTAAAAACTGTCCATAATTCAGTGACCACACCGTTTATTATATACGAATAAATTTTTATGTTTGGAAGGTTTATGAAGACTTTGTACATGTTATGATTTACAGAAATACTTTGATTAATTATTAATACAATTATTAATTATTTGTGTATTAATTTAATTAATATATTTTATTTTATTTATAATGTTTAATTAAGTAAAATTATTAGAAAAGAAATCTATTAAAAGAATAACAGACCGAGAGAAAGCGATTGTCAAACTAAAAACTAAATAAGATATAGGATTATAGATGATTGTTTGCAAAAAGCTTCATAATGGAAATGAAATCTCAAAGGACATATTTGCTGCAATAACATCTAACAATGAAAAAGGATTCAAATTACTTTCGCCTCAATATACAACTGTTCAGTTTAAAAATCCAAAAGTGTCATTCAAATTTGTAACAAGGTTTACTTATTTGAAGAATACTCACACCTCTACACAAAAGGAAGTAATCTGCAAAAAAATAAACATCACATGAATCCGTTGTATGGACAGAAATCTTTATAAGCACAAAGTAACACTTAAAATTAACTTTTATTCAAATCGGCTTCAATATTTAACGACACAAAGAAAAATAAACTTTATAAAAGGAGCATTAAAGTGTATTTTTCTGACGATGAATTTAATTCAAAGTGAATGCGACATGTTTATTTTAAGAAATCCAATTTTCTGCTGACATCGCATCTGTCGTCTTTAAACGTTAGGGAGTATCGCTGTCTACAGACTCATACTTTTGTTTCAAACACCGCTTTCAATTTAAAGGTGTTTTTTTTTTTTATATAAACTACGTTCATAATGTACATACATATATATGTAACATACAGCTGACTAAGTATTAAAAGTATACGAACTCCGGTATCATATAAGGGTGCCGGGTTTTGGAGTCACCACCATGCTGTCTTCTGGAGTAATTTTTTTTTTGCTCTGCAACAGTGTCTTTCTCTCACTAAGATTCTCCGCTACATCTCTTATTATGAAAAAAAAAATATTTGAGAGTTTACTTAAATAAAATATTAATTGTTATGACACATTGAAACATTACAATATACATATTATAATATAGTATCAATCAATATTATATTTTGAAACCTTAAAAATGCTGAGCTTAAATGGGTGCTCCTTAAAATTTGCCATGGACCGAGTAACAAGGGTGCTAATACCAGCACTTAGAATAAAACGTATATTAACGACCAGTCCTTTCTCTTGGTTATCGTATAAAGTAATGATGGCTCAGTGGTAGCGGGTACGGACACCGCGTTGATCCATGTGAGTTTACAATCCCTTCAATGAGTCTGAGCTTTCGGTGAAGGAAAACATCGTGATGAAACCATAGCATGACGGTAAGGTATAGCCCGTCTGGCTAGCTACTAACCTCAAGTTGAAAACCTGTCGTCAAGCAACGGTAGCTGTGTTCTGTAAATGTAACTGCAAACCTATAAAAGACAAAAATATATCATCTTCGGTCATTTAGTCAGATCGAGACTTTTTCGCATGATCGGTAAACAGCCCAAGCCGAGGTTCGGACTTTGGCACCCTTGGAAACTGTTGCAAAGCTTTCGTGGCTGAGTGCCTTCAGCGGTCGCCCCCAAGCCCGGTGAAATTGTAAAAGCCGTCTAAGGGTCAGGGCTCTTATAGTCAAAAGTGGAGACAGTGCGAAAAAAAACCTTCGGTCATGAGGTAAGATTAATGGTCAGACACATACTATAATTACTGAATTATTGAAGTGAAACTTCTTATGCGACTTCCAAGCGTTCAATGTTAAACGTTTAACGCACATTATCGGTGTCTCCTCTTTGTGTGAGCCAGAGCGAGAGAGTAAATGTCGGTGTGTATGTATATTGCACACTGTATAAATAAAATAGAAAATGTCTTTTAAAATGAAGTTTTATTACTATCGTGTGTGAATCGCACACACAACTTTTTTACTATATTCTCTCTTATAATTATTCTGACAGTTAACATTGCTGTAATAAAGAGGCAAATCGCAGTATAAAATAGTTTCAGCAAGTCAAACTTTATAGCACCGATGACGTGTGCTTGTATATAGGTGTCACAACAACGGTACATTTATTTATTGCACCATAACTCACATAAAATTCTAAGCTCCCGGTACAAAGATACCATCTTGGATTCTTGTCAGTCGGCACCGATGCGACACTGTCTTTTTAATATACAGAATGTTTTAACAAGCTACAAAATATTAGAACGAACTCTAGTCTTTAACCTGTTATTTTTGAATTTTATTTGTTTAGAATAATTATAAACGTACTATTTGATATAGATTTTTTAATAATTTTCAGAAAGGCATTTTGTTTGTACCTGAAGGCAAATACAATTTATAAGAAAGAAATGCAATTATATTATTAATTCAACTTATTGTCTATTATATATCTACAAAGATTGAGAACGAATCTGAAAATATAATTGTTAAAATTCTTAAGGCCTGCTGACAGAAAACGCACAGTTTAATTCAGTGGGCATAGAAGCATTCAAATGTGCACAAGATTTCCTCATCATTCATCCTGAGGTGTTGTCGATGGAAATCTTGATCGGGTGCACGACTATTATTTATATTTTCTATACATATCATAAAACTCAACGTCTCTCTGTATGTCTTTTCACGCGAAAACCACTTATCCGATTTTTTAATTCATAGCTATGTTATCTGGCCAGTTTATAGGATATAAGCAATGACAATAATGGTGAAATCAATTCGGAAAAAAGACGCATTATGAGCGCCCACTTGACTAATGCTAAGTAAGCTATACGAGATATATTAAATTAATTTACTACATAATTTTATGTCTTAATAAGACCTGCAAAAATGGCAGCGATAACATATATCTATCTTATAAGGATCACCCACAATAAGCATTTTTGGGACAACCAATTCGCACGTGCGCTTATCCGCCAGGTTTCTATAGACCACGCTAGCGGAGCCGCGGGCACAGCTTATATATTATGAAGAGCAAATTTCTAATTATTACTAAAGGAAAGGCAACTTCGATTACTTTAAACTACAAACTTTATATAATTGTTATATAATAAACAAACGAATCCTCTACATTAATAAAAGTCTGTGAATACGTTACAGATTTTATAAAGCAAATTAATTTCATATTACTTTTAACTGACCTTCAATTATTAATCAAACTCCAGCAAGAAGAAAGTTCCATTTAACGCTGTACAAAATGGCCAACCAATGTATTTGAAAAATGGCTTAAAATGTAAACAATTAAACATTAAAAAAGGTTTCTGTGCGATTCACACACGATAGAAGTGAAACTTCATTTTAAAAGATATTTTATATTTTATTTTAACAGTGTGCAATATACATACACACCAACATTTGCTCTCTCGCTCTGGCTCACACAAAGAGGAGAGACCGATAATATATTGCTCTCTCGCTCTGGCTCACACAAAGAGGAGAGACCGTTTACCGTTAAACGTTTAACGTTGAACGTTTTGGAAGTCGCATAAGATGATTCACTTCAAAAAAATATGTAATAAAAAGAATTCTCACAGCTGATATTATTACCCACTTCAATAAAAAGAAACGGCCTGTAAATAAAATTGTAGGAATGAAAATATTTTACATTAAAAGCCGCTTAGCTTCGACATTAACGAGGGCCTACTGACTGTAGATCACATACTTAGAATCAATTTAATATTATTCATTTCATTTATTATTAAATATCTTTTATTTCGCCTGTAACAAAATGCTCATCGTTAAAAATAAATCTAATTCTCCAATTGAAATATTATTAACTAAACCATTTATTTCATTCTATTTACTCAGTGATTTGTAGTATTAAGGAACTCATCAATATGAACAAACAACAAATTTTTGAAAGAAGTTGAAAGTTTTTTATAAATATAATTGATTACTTTAATTAATATTGCACTTATTTAAATAATCGTAACACTCTAAATAGCTCATTAACTATCTGTCTCTATATATATCTTACTACGAATATTCATCCATAACTAACTTGCATACTGCTGTCAATCAACAATACAACCGATTCGGAATTGTCGCTTATAATCTGGATCGATTAACATTAATATCACTATAATATAAAGATATACAGTACTGCAAGGACTTCTCTGCTCTCATAATGGCAGTTATGAAATTTAGAATAGAGTTCACTAACAGACGATTAATTCAGTCGGTTAATTCTGCGAAATTTCCTCGCCTTTTTTATATATCTTGATCAAAGATAATATATAATGTATTGGCCTCGATCACCTTTACTAATTGTACCACAATGTATCTACTTTTGTTTTCTCTACAAAATGTCCTTTTTTATATTAGGAAGGTTGCAAAGAAAAATACATCCCGCCTGATGGTAAGCGGCTACCGTAGCCTAAAAATAATTACAGTATACTATGAAAACAACAATCTTTACCTAAATATAAATTGATAAAGCGCGACGTCTCTTCTTGATAAATTTTAAACTTACAGTTGTACCAACTGATCCTAAATAGCGACGCGCTGGAGTGGTTGTGGCGGACTGCTCATTATAACTAACTAGCTGTGCCCCAGTGATTGACACGTGTTAAATCAATTCTACCAGCATTCCACCGCACCGGCACCAACGCACCTGTGTAGCTTATCTTGCTCTCACTTCCTGTACTTGCCGACAGCTTGCCAGATTGCTTGACTTTTATGGTTACTCCTCCACTCCTTAGAGTCATAGCATGTAGTCACATAGCTTATAACCTTTCTCAATAAATCTATACTAATACCTATAATTGTTTGTTTAAACGCGTTAATATCTGGAAGTACCAAACGCATTCGAAAAAATATTTTTGAAGTGAAACTTCTTATGCGACTTCCAAGCGTTAAACGTTAAACGTTGAATGTTAAACGTTTAACGCACATTACCGGTCTCTCCTCTTTGTGTGAGCCAGAGCGAGAGAGTAAATGTCGGTGTGTATGTATATTGCACACTGTTTAAATAAAATAGAAAATGTCTTTTAAAATGAAGTTTCACTTCTATCGTGTGTGAATCGCACACACACCTCTTTTTTATATGATAACCATATTCATGAGGAATACTATAGGTGAATTACTTCACACTACCAAACCTATAACGATAAAAAATAATAATAATATAATATTTTTTTAAATCTGACTGGTAGTTTAAAAAATTAACACTTTCTAACAAAATGATAGTATAGATTCAAAATAAATAACATTTAATAAGACCCACACGAGACTTCAGCCCTGAGCAGACTATCTAAACATTTTGGTATCTGCTTGAAGTATCAACGTCTAGATCATGGTTATCTGATATCATAACACTAAATTTATATACATTCATAAATATACAACAATATTAAGTATAATAAAATTTTAAAAGACATTTGTAACGCAAACATCAGACATGCTTGTCCTACTGTTCCTATTCATATCGTAGAGTCGTCTAATCCGTCCAAAGTCGGCGCCTTTGACGTTCAATTACGATCTTCTTATTACCGTTCTGTAACATATAGGCTTAAGTTAAAACTTTGTTATGTAGACACGGACTAAAACGAATGTCAATATAAAGTGAAATGAGCTTTAATATACGCATTTAAATTCATTCTTGTAAGCCGAAGCTTCTAGTAATGAGCGGATATTAAGAGCCCAAAATCTCTGGTATCGTTTATGAAATCTGAGCGAACGGAGTACTAACAAAGAGTAAAAGTGGAACTAAGGAGCTAACTATACCAAGTGAATAAACAATAGATCTGGGACTAATATGCACAGTAATTTTACTTATAATAATACTATTAACCATTCTTACAGCCCATCAATTATTGAGGAACAATATATAATTCTCGTGTACAACATTTTATCAAAAATGGTTAAGAATTATCAAAAAATAATTTTCTACAATATTATTTTACGATTTCTAAATTATTCATAAAATAGCTGTAATGTGTATTATGTCCTTTGCTAATAAGTATATCTTTTTAAAGTGAAACTTTTATTCTATCGCCCCAAAATATTTCGTACATCTATCGCATGTCGCATTACAGCTGGCCGTGGAGTAGGTAGAAAGTGATAGGCGTATGGCAGATGATTAGATATATTATAAAATAAATATATCTTTTATTGATAGAATAATTGAATTTGACAACGATTCAATGATTTAAATAAATATTGCTCTTAGTTTTTAATATGCGTCTATCATCTAAATGATTGTATTAATTATGTATTCCGTATTCTAATACACAAATTAAAATTAAATTTTATAATTTAATATTTTGTCTACTATTGATTTCCCATTATCATTCTCCCATTTTTCAATAATTAGGTTAACATTAAAAACTCAATTTTAATACACTAAATCAAATAATTTACCAAATTTTTTTAGTTAAATGCCTACAAACCTTCACATGCATCGTGGTTTCATAAAACCACAAAAATAAGGTTTTTTTTAAATAAATAATTAGAAAAAATATGTACAATCAACGCGGAAATAATCTTTTGCTATACTTTCTTTACTAGTGAACAATCGGACGAATAACAAACATGGCAAAATCGAGTTATTTATAAACCCAATAACGATATACTCAAAGGTAAAATAAACGAAAATTCCCTAAAGAAACTCGCAAAGCGACATCGTCTCCCACACAATTTAAAAACTTCTAGAAACAGATGACGCGAAAGCATAGCCCGCATACCAATAGAACGTAAAGATACAATGATGCATATTTGTGAATGTAAACACAGTTAGACGTTAGGATAGAAGGTTCAGATTCCTTCGATTTCGTATCCCGCATATCAGTATCGCATCCCGTAGGAAACGCGTGACGGGAATCCATATTGGTAACAACAACGGTAAGATTCACAGGAATAAGACGCGACTGTGTAAGATGCGTCGCGCATAATCCACGTTTTGTTTTGTGTGTAAAAATATTTCGTTATCGATATTCTGTTAGCTCGGTTTCCTAGAATATATTTTCAAGGCGCTGATCGCACTTTGATATCTTTTTTATTTATTATTGTACTATTCGTTATTATTATTATTATCTTACATGTTAAATATAATGAAATGAAATTATAAGACACAAGTGTGATTGAGTCGAAATTTGGTTGATATTAGAAGAACATGGCAATCTTTACCTAATGCTGCAGCAACATCTAGAATCTGCAGGATACCTAACTCCTTACCAGCTTACAGCAGAGATATTCTGTTTAGGATCACTGATAGAGTTTTAATAAATAGGTTACTGATGTCGCGGGTTTCTTAAATTTTAAATTTACCTTGTAGAAGTTAGATTGAATTAAATTGAGAACTGCGACGTTATCAAATTAGCCGTCAATGATAAAATGTGAATTAATTTTACTGACTATTTTTATTGTGCAAAAGTAATTTAACGGGGTATAAATAAACATTATTTTAATTTTATTAAAATGTATATAAATTTAATTCGTATTATTATAAAATTTATTTGCAAGCCGGCATGACCGCCGATGGATTTCGATCTCTTGGTGGTCGCCGTTGTATTTGGATTGTACTGTGCTTACCATCAGGGACAGTGCAGTCAATGTGACGAATTAATGTTGAAAAAAAAATTGATGGCTTAATTCATTATGTTGTTTGCACGCGTTATAAAATTTTCAGATTTATTTTTGTTTTGTTACACAAAAAGTATATAGTGAGTTTTTCTTGATTCTAAGTAATGGAAAAACACCATTATGATCTATTTTTTTTATCGTTATAGGCTTAGCGATGTGGCCCGTGTGTAACACGCTAAGCTTAGTGGGAGAGGACTGACTCTCAAATGCAGATGCCGGAACACACCTATCGGTACTTGGCGACAGATTTTCAATTTGAGGGTGGTAGCTATGCTATGGTTTCATCCTTCACCGAAAGCTTAGGGATTCGAACTCACGTTCATCGACGCGATGTCTGTACACGCTACCACTGAGCCATCATTGCTTCGAAATCTTATTGTAATTTAAAGAAATAAGATATTTGATTTATGAATGTAGAAATCGATAGTAAACAGTTTGATTAATATTTCTTTTATCTTCAATACGATCCAGTTTACGTGTTAGATTTAAGATAATTTCACTTCCTCTTTTAGTTTAAGATTTTAACTTTTTGTGATACATAACAAATACTTACAAACACTTTTTGTCGCACGTAGATAGGTGCATTTTATTTTGCGGGACAACGAGTTCGGTCTAACAGATATTAAATAAGCTTTGTTTTATTTTGGTAGTATGTTTCCATACGTACGAGTACCTGTAAATAAGAATATGACAAATTGTAGTAAGTACTATTAAATTATTACAACTCTTTTAAACACAGATAAAAAATATTATTATTTGATACAAACATTCACATTATAAACTAAGCATATATTGTAATAGTTGCCACTAAACAACAGACTCAACTCAGGTACACATAGGTTCTGTACGGGACTTATTTTTTCTTTTTTGGCTAAGTAGTTTCAGTCCTATTTGCCAGATAATTAAATGCATATACGCATTTTCTTCCTTCCTCCCAGAAGGCAGAGACATGTAAATTTAGATATATTATTTGATCGAATTTTCTACGAATAAGTAATTAGTCAGTTCGCTTAATTACAACTAAGGCAACAAGCCCAAGCTGAGGTTCGGCCACTTTGGCACCCTTGAGCTTATTGTCTCGCTTTCGCGGCTGATTACCTTCAGCGATCGCCCCCAAGTCCGGTGAAGATGTAAAAGCCTTTTGAGGTTTCAGGGCCTTTAAGGCTAGTATAGTCAGATCGAAAAAAAAAACACTAAATAACTTTTTTTCCGAACTGACTATACTGTTAGCCTTAGGAGCCCTGGAGCCTTTACGGCTTTTACAGCTTTACCCGGTTGTCACTAAATAACTGCTAATACGAGTATTATGTATTGTAAATAAAAAATATTGTAATAGAGATTAAACACACGGACGCAGAACAATCATCTGCATCACGTGAAAGTTCACTAACCATAAGTTGTAACGGTTTACTTCGAAGCGCATCAGTTATTGGCACATTCCTTATATTAATCTACCAGCTAGTCTTACCATTACAAAAAATAATCCCTTTAATTAATCTCCCATTAATCTTGAGAAATATAGCACAACATACGCTATGAAACATTAAAATTTAATATTCATTAATATGATAATTTCACACACGAACACGGCATATAAATTACTATTATCATTCGTACGTAATAAATTAAACTAATCATTACCGACCATTAACAAACGATTATCCTTCCAATGTCTGACTGTATGGCCGCCATAAATAAGACGAGCGTACGTTTTGTAAGGCACAATTACGCTTATAATACAAACCAAGAGCGCAACCGGGCACACGTACCGCCGATGTCTTGGTCGGATTATTTATTGCCGTTTTATCTGACGGCGACAGTCCGCTATAAAATAAAAGAATTGTCAGAGGCCCGTGATCGCGATTATCGCTAACCGATTACTGAATCGCCTCCGTGTAACCAATTCGCGCCACTGTATTCACTTGTAGCTGCGTTTGCGTATTCCATTACACTTTTACCACTGAACGGAATTTGAACCATAGTTTATAAAAAGTAATGCATATGGCTTTTAGGAATGCATTTGTTGAGTTTATACGGTGACATAATACGAGTTGAGAAAACTTTAATGCCTATTTATGTTGTAGTCAGTCATTGACGGGAAGAAAGGTATTCAAGTTGAAGAGACAGCCGCGATCATTGTTCAGGATTGTACTTTAATTAGCACATGTAGAGCAACATTATCCAGGGGCAACGTCAAGAGCGTTGGTGACAACTGAATAATGATATTGCGGTTTAAACCGGGGTAATTATTGTGAAAGCCAAGGAATAAAAGCATACATAAGTTAAGCATAGGTACTTTACGAAGCAAGAAAAGGTGACGTTAATTGCGAAGTGAATTAAGTTACCTAAATATATAGTCATAATATCCTGTATCTTTGTTTTTTGTAGAATGTTATTAATTTTAATTCAGTCGTAATAGCGGGATATGTATATAATTTGACTTCGTATGTCTCACCGATAATAAATCAGCACGTGGAGCCTAACTTAGGCCTGACCACGTAAAAAGAAACAAAAGGATTGCATATATACTAGCTAAACCGTGCGAATATTTATCATACCTACCTATAGCATGTAAGCAATTTAAAGCTGTCATATTAGTTAAACAGATTGTTAATAGATGGCGCTTCCTACAGGTTAATTGTATTTTTATTAGGAATTCAATCTTTTTATGGCATTCCTAATGAAAAAGATTTTGCAATCAATTTTTTAATCAAATTTAGTTTAGCTATATTTGTCTATTTTTCGTCAATATCGGGGGGGCACATAACATTTAAAATTATGTTTGAATCGTTAATTTTAATGTATAAATAAGGGGATATATGGCATTGCCACAAAAACACCTTGGAGAAGTAATGTTAATAGGATATAAATATCTTCAATCACAATAACATATAAACGAAGCGTATTGCCAAAATAATTTCAAGCGGTAGACGTAGCCAAATTGTGTAGCTACTAGATTGCCAAGTAAGAGGGCGGGTGGCAGCTGGCACAATCGAAACAAGCCAAATCATGACGATTACACAGCTAACTTCAGGTCAAGTTTGAAATAACATAATATCTGATAGTTCTTTTTGTGTATGCATATCAATTATTGACCAAAACATAATAATCTTTATTTAAATGTTATTTCAAGTTTAGTTTCAATTTAGTTATCTACACATATTATAAATTTTAACATCTCTCTCTCTCTGTCTGTCCGTTTATGTTCTTTTCACGCAAAAACCACGTATTTGATTTACATAGTTTTTCCTTTAATTTATAGCTATGTTATCTGGCCTGGTTACAGGATATATTTTGTTACATAAACAATTATACGTAAGAATTAAAGCGATGATGGCTCAGTGGTAGCGTGTACGACTTCGCGTCGAGTAACGTGAGTTCGAATCCCTGCAATGAGCCTGAGCTTTCGGTGAAGGAAAACATCGTGAGGAAACCATAGTATGGTGGTAGGGCTTTTTCCAATACCCGTCTGGCTAGATACCACCCTAAAGTTGAAAATCTGTCGCCAAGCACCAATAGGTGTGTTCCGGCAGCTGCACTTGAGATCCAGTCTTCCACTAGGTTTAACGTGTTATCATCTTGGGCCACATCGTCACTTAACATCAGGTGAGATTGGGGCCACTACGCCAAACCTAAAACGATAAAAAAAAATAAGCAGTGACGATAATCATGAATCAGTTCTGGAAAAAGACGCATTTGGGGCCCTTTAATGGCTTGCGCTGAGTAAACCATAAGAGATATATCAAAATAATGTTCTACATAATTGTATATCTTAAAAAGACCTACAAAAAATAGCATATATCTATCTCATAAGCATCATCCACAATAAGCATTTTTGTCCTTTAAAAGACTGGCAGGCAATCGCCGTGTTTGGGAGCGGGGGCAATACGATTCGCTTGTCTACTCGACCCACGGCATTCTGTAGTCTACGCAAGCGGAGCCGCGGGCACAGCTAGTAAATAAATAAACACATACATATAAAATAAAAATGGTTCTTATCGATTATCCTCTTCTTGAGCTTTATTTTGGACCGTGGTCTCCTTGACAATAATTACCGTATTTGGATAATAAGGTCCAGACTGTGATATAGTTCTACATTCTTACATTATGAAAAAAGCTATCACATAATATACACATTATCATGTTGTATATATAATTTAAAATGGATAAGCAAAACAGATATCGCTCCGCTGTCGACTAATATACGAAGTAAAAAAAAGTATTTGGTTCTTACATTATCTAATACTATTGAGTGAGTAGTTCTTGCATGGGACCACCATACACCAAATGAAATACTCGCTATATAGGCACGCTTAGACGTGTTGCGTAATGCGTTCGGGGATCAGCCGGTGTATATCCAGATACTGTCTGTACCCGACGTGCATAGTGATAAACCCGTCACAGTGACTCTCTTTTGGTTTGTCGCGTTTCAAGATCAGTCAGTGCATATCTAGCTGCGAAGATGCTTGCACTCATAACAGCGACGACCGACAGTGGTCGAGAGAGTACTACTTACTATAAAAAACAGCTCTAAGGATTTGTATGACATTTTATATTTAGATAATGTTTTACTTTCCAACTTTATTTAGATATATGTTTTTATCTGACAATCTTTTGTAGATCTTAAAAAGACCTACAAAAGTTCAGAGATAGCATATGTTTATCTTCTAAGAATCACCCACAATAAGCATTTTTGAGACAGCACAATTCGCGCGTGTTCTCGACCGACAGCATTCTGTAGTCCACGAGAGAAGAACCGCGGGCACAAATAGTTATTTAATAATCCGAAAATCTCATCCCAACATAAACTTCGTACAATAAAATATTTATAAAGATATTAAAAATGAAGAATTCACGACCACGTATTAAAAGATCACGTTTATGAAATATGAAATCTTGTCATATCTATGAAGTAAATCTAACGTTTACGTCTATTACCGAGAAATATTGTAGCGGGCAGGTGCGTCGAGCCCTGCCGGCACCCACACGGTTAGTTGTTGGCTTTGAAACAATTATCATTCCGTGTGGTTGCGAAACATGCCTCGTCACTATCAGCCTGCCCATCATCACGACTCGACGATTTACATATAATGACTATTCAACAATAAAGAACGTAATGTACGACGCCCGTGTCTAAGTTTAGAAAAATTTAATTTTTAGCCTTATCAAAATAATCCAGTCATCGCGTCGCGTCGTGCCTTCAACACAAATTAGTCACGAAAATATTATATAATCGTGGATAAATTGTTTAACAAGAATCTAGAGCCAATTAATTTTTACTCTATTACGTTATAAGTTATTTATTTTGTGTCTTGAGCCAGCAACTGCAAATTACAAAATTTGACTTTATAAAACAAACATTACATATAATCATTTAGTTATTAAAGTTAAATGGCGCGTATAATAAAAGGGTAAAATTGAGAGACGAAACGGAAATGTGACAAGATGAAGTTAACCGTTAATGATAATAAAAACAATTCATATTTACTCACTTTAACTTTGTTTTAATCGTGTCATATTATGTAATTATGTAAGAATAATTTTAATTTGATTGGATTAAAGTAATAGTAATAAACATTTTATTACAAGTTTTTAATTAATTAATTTATTTAAGCAACCAACAAGGAGTAAACTTCACCAAAATTGACAAAAGATACAAAACTTGCTTAAATTAGGTACTTAGTCACTAAACAGGTGTTTCAAAACATGGTCTCTGTAGCGTTTGTAACTCTCGCCCAATATGTCTATGTTAGGATTTTTGCTTTTGCTAACACGCTTTTATTAACTTCACTTGTCCCGAAACGACACCTGTCCCGGAGTATGTCTGTAAACAAATCTTACAAGTTAAATTTGACCCACTTCCTCTTATCCTACGGACTTTAATTTTAACACGTTGATACAGTTCCGATGACAATGGACTTTTATGTTAAATGTGACCTGATTCCACACCCGGAATTGGCTCCAGACGAAAAAACTCCTTAACGGTCAACAGCCTGCGGAGGAAATTTTTTATACACATTTAATTTTGATTGCCCGCTTTAAGTTGCATCATTGCCTGGCTGCAGGTCAGCAGCACAGATACCAAATTGTGAATTCGCAATTTAATTACGATAGACCGTTTTAACGATAAAAGCTTGTATTGAAAAATCATTTTACACTATTTAAAAAAGTCTATAAAATGAGTTTTTAAATGAAGTTGGAATGCGGGATGAAAATTTTGGAGTTATTTTTGTTTTGTTACGCCGAAGAAATATAAGTACTTACATACGTACATCAATACATATGATATTATTTATAATCTCTGTTTCATCAAAGACATTCGATGAAAGAGAACGTGTTGCCATTAATTGCGTATTCACTAGTGTAAATCATTATATATCTGAGTGTGAAAGAGATACTGTTACCATTACTTACATCATTAGCTTTATTCATGAAACACAAACACAAACCGCAAACCGTGTACGCAAATCGCAAACACACTGACCAATATTCATAAATTAGTTGTTACACAGTAATAAATCAAACCGGTTTACGAATATGAAGTACGCTTGCTGAAAGAAAATAAAGTTCATAACTTATGAGCTTACTCATTCAAATCTATCTGTACCTCACTAACATCTGTTTTCAATCATATGGATAGCTTAGGGATAGATCGCTATCCCCGATTAGTACAAATAGAATATCTATCCATAGTTTGCGTTTCAAGAATAAGAGTTAGTTTCTTCTGAAACACATTGAAACGCAGGTAAGTACGATTGGTATCCATCCTCCCGATGACACATAGAAATATTCGATAGGAAATACTATCTTTCGATAAGTTGTTGAAATGAAAATAAGGCTAAAAAGGATAGATTTGTCTATCTTTAGTAACTGAAACAACGGATAGATAGGATATTGAAACAGCCGTAAATCATCATATGACATGTTTAATTTACTAAACCTTTAAGAAAATTATTTGTGCGTGCGATAGTGAGCAGTGAATTGTTTATTTTATGCGCAAATAACGTTAACCAAGTGACAATTTTCTTAAATAAATCGAACAGGTAAACACCTTCTTTAACCAACACCATCCATCGTCGAATTGCATTCTCTGGAGAAATAAATTAGCTTAGACCTCACAATGGCTGCTGTAGGCCTGTAGCCAATAAACACACAACTTTATGCATGACAAACACCAAATTTACAACTATTACCTACCTACTTATACCTTGTATTAAATCTGGCTAACGGCTACTTTGTCTTGAGTTCAACGTGGAGTATAAATTTCGTTGATAAAATAAATGCTAATTTAGGAAAATGTAAGAGGAAATAATATGAATACAGATCAGTTCGAAATGTAGTTTTTAAATATCATTCCTCTTCCCTTCCTACACATTCACAGGCAAATTTCTTAACAAGAAGACATCGGCTACTTTCATATATACTGACCAATACCTGTATGTAGGAATTGCTGAAGTCTGATATAAAGGGAGTTGGACGAGTTCTAAGGGAGGAGTTATTTGAACTTGTTATGCTTCCATTTTATCCCGAGCTGACGAATACACCTCTTCTCAATTAAACCGCACTGTCGTTTTCAGTGGGATAGTATTTATAAGATATTTTATTGCTGTGAAATATCTAATAGCGCTATTGGACGAAAGTAAAAGCGTTCTGATGAGACGTCGCTAAGTTCCATTCTGTCAAGATCGCATCTGGTCGTTTCTTTCCGACTCAGCACTCCCCTCTTAACATTTACATTCAAGTCTCTTCTCTATATTATACACACTCATTACATTACGTAAATGTAAGTACATCAGCGTGGTCTCATATGCTAACCTTATAAGGTTTATAAGGTTATTCGTGAATATCAATAAATTTTAATAATACACTATTGAAATATATTTCTTTTGTGAATAATGTCATTAAAAAAAAACTTTTTTCAATATAAAAGTATGATTACATTTAAATGTTTCACATCTGCCAAGCGTCTCACAATGTCTCACATGTTTTTTAAAAGATTTATAATAAAAATATTATTATTATCGACTAAAAACTGAGCACAGTTATCAAAACAAACAATCAAGATAATAAAGTTCGTAAACGTTTCATTTAAATTTATAAAAAAAAAAACAAATGTATTCAATGGAATCTGGGCTCTCTCCTTGCCGGCTAATTATCATTTAAATACCACATAATGAAGTATACTCCGCTACCACGTTTCCGAGAATGCCGTCAACTTGGATTTATTTAACTAAGCTTTTTGTATTCGCTAAACATTTTCTAAAACGCATACTGTATAATATATAAATTATGACCGACTCGGTAGCCATTAATGAAGAAAAATTGGTAATAGAAATCAATATTCTACACGTACGCTCAGCGCAAGTATAAAGGGGACTACATAAATTAAAGAATTTATATCTACTTAATCCATCCGTCCAAATATTACTTCTTTACATCTAAAAGCAATTTCTATTCACAATCGATTAGTGTCTGTTCGTTTATTAATACCGACTACATAATACTGTTTCGGTGTATTGAGAAACGAGCTATAAAATATATAATTTTCTGAATACAAATGGAATTTAAGCAAATATTTTTAGAAATCTAATTCGGATTAATAATTTAATGTGTTCTAATGTGGTTAATGCTTGAACGTACTGTTGTAAGCTTGGATTCGTGTAGATTTGGTTAGTTATGAAAATAAGAATGGAGAAAACCGACCTCCATTACTTTTTGGAAATCATATTTCGTTTAATTATTACTTCCAAAAATTGGATAATATTTAACTTAAAAAAATAACCTGTTTACAAATTTCAAATAACATGAATCAAAGATGAGAGCCTTACCTTTAATCTATACATATAATAAAATCGAAGTGTCTGTTGTAATGTTAAAATAACAGATTTAAAATTAAATTAAAATTTATAGTTAAAATAAAAAAACAAACACCCATTTTCAAAATTTTTGTCTGTCTGTTTGTTCCGGGTAACCTCCGAAACGGTTGGATCGACTTTGACGGAACTTTCACTGACAGATAGCTAATGTTTTAAGGAGTAACTTAGCTACTTTTATTTTAGAAAGAGAATTAGGGTTCCGCACATATTATAAAAGCTTTTTAATAGTCCACGTTAGCGGAACCGCGGGCTCAGCTAGTATTTAATAAAAATCTATTAATTAATTCAGTAAGTCTACTCCATATCATTCCTATTCAATAAAACAAGCCAACATTAATTTTAATTTGTGGTCAAATAAAATAGACCAATTTCTGGTGATCTAATATTATTCTAGTTCATTAACTATGAAAATGTAGCATCGTCTCCTTTTCTAATACTCGTTAACTTTTTTTCTACAAAACCAAACAAAAAACGGTTACCGGTTAATAACGGCCCGGGAAGAAATTGTTCCAAAACACACGAACCTTTCCTTATAACACGGCACAAATTACGTCAAATCATCTGGATATTATTTTTTATGAGATATACGAGCACCATGTGGTAAATTAGAGTCTCTAACATTGAGTAAATAAACAACTTAACGACGCTGCACAGTATCTTGACTTTTTTCGTTGAGAAAAAACTTAACAACTTCCCGAGTTGTCTTGTCGCGCGCTTCACAAATTAACAGTTCAAAGTATTTCAAATAGCAATATAAACACATTATTATTGTCTTAATCATCTAATATGAATCTTTTGTAAATGAATTAAACTATAATTTATATTACTTTTTCAAAAGTTGTATTCGAATACTTATAGTATTTTTGGAACAAACTATAGTAATTTTTTACATCCTCTCCGGAGATACACTAAGATAGGTATATTGAATTTATTATTTTCGTATAAAATTTTTCGTAGTTTTAAGAGTCCATTGGTGGACAAAAACTGACACTGTACTATCAAGTAAAGATAATATTATTTTTCTAATTAAAGAGAGGTAGGGCACAGAGAAATTCCTTTGGTGATTTCTCTATACTTGGGGCAGCCCGACTGGTGGAATACCGCCACCCTACAGAAGATCGCAGCCAAATGACCTAGTGTTGTGTTCCTGCGGTGTGTAGGGTTTCCGGAGCTCCTTTGGGAAGGGTGGGTTCAAGCTCGGCAACGCGCTTGTGATACCTATGGTATTGCAGGCGTTTATAGGCTACGGTAGCCGCTTACCATCAGGCGGGCCGTATGCCTGTATGCCACCTTTGTAGTATAAAACAAATTTATAATGTTGTCAAATTAAAATAATGTTTATTTATACAAAGCTAAATTAATCTTCCATAATTTAAAAAAAAAAAACATTATTATCAGTGATGGCTAACTTAATTATGACGCACATCCTTCAAATGCTCTTAATTTTACCATTTACTTAACGCGACAAAAAAGTATAACTTCAATAATGTTTTCAAAATTATTTTTAAAAAATAATATGTACAATTTACAAATAACAATTAACAATTAACAGGTTATGGGACTAAGGTTGTGTTAGATTGATAAATTTATAATTGTGGACTTAATAAGGCACGTTTTTATTTTTTTATTACTTGAAGACTATGTGTTAGGACATAAAATAGAAACGTGAAATTAATAAAAATTATATAAATCAAAATTTATTTCAAAACATCTTAGAAAGTTCAATGGAACATTAAATATTTCGTAACGGGAAACGCCAGGCATAATAAAAGCGATCTTTGTAGGGGATAAACTTAACCGATCACTAAGGAAATACGATACCAGCCGACGGGCACAAGACGATCAATCAACGCGAGATGACCTATTCAAGATTAATTGATTCGCTTATAATGCTTTACTTCAATAAATAAAAAACGTCAAGTATTTTGAACAACCTTAATAAAAATCATATTTTTTGGAGCTATATTGTTGGATTAGTTAATTATAAATAATGTTTCCTACATATTATACCAAATTGACCATACCAATAACTAAAAAACATCCAATTATTAGATAAAATAAATATACATGTAGAATGCTTGAACCACGTTTATCAAGGAAGAATAGATCGTCTTTGCGCCTTCAAAATCTCCTATGTACTAATCTCACTTTTCAGAACAAAATAGAGATATTAAATAGTAAGACGATTTTACAATTTTTTAGTATGGTGGTAGGGCAATTTTGTATGCTCGTCTGGTTGGCTACCACCCTCAATTCGAAAATCTGTCGTCAAGCACCTATAGATAAGTTCCGGCAGATCCACTAGGCTTAGCGTGTTACCCCATCTTGGGCCACGTCATCACTTAACATGAGGTGAGATAGTATTCAAATGCTGAACCTACAAACGTTAAAAAAATATATAATGTTAAAATATTCTTATTACATAGTTATTGTTTGAATTTTATCATTATTCAATGTTTTCAATACAATTTAATTTAAACTCATCAAGAATAGTACGATTTTCATATTGCGGATTTTGTCGATGCAAAGACGTGAGTTGCTATGGTAATGCTGACTTGCAAATGCTATGGAAAGAGTCTATATGCAGCCCCTTTTAGGTTAACATTTGACCACGATCTCAGTTGATGTTAAGTGACGAATGTGGCCGAAAACAGTAATAAGCTAAACTTAGATATGGGCTCTCAAACCAAAGCTTTTGTTCTGCAAATTTACGATTAAGAGCCGCGATTTAGTCTACAACATTGACCTGTCTAATGTTTCACCACGGCTAGAGATATTTTTATTAAAATAACGACTTGTGCCGACACGAAAAAATTTATAATTACATTTCTACAGAATAACGTATTTTACTGTTCAAATTTTTAACACTCTAGAGAAACCTATTAGCTTTCTAAATACGAACTATTTATAAATTACATCTACATCAAATATGAAATTTCTTCAAACGGGATAAATAAAAAAAAAACATAAATCCATTATCATACCTAGAAGGAAAATGTTTAAAAATGTATACAAATCATAAATCAGTTTGTACCGGTACACTGAGAGGCGAGGCAAATCAGTTGCTGACCAAACAGATCAATCGGACGAATAAACAAAACCGAAATGAAATACGATTATCTTGTAAAAGCCCACAGTCGTGCGTAAATGGCGACAGACGCATTGACGAGGATTATCGGATTGCACTGTGAATATGTACTTTACAAGAATTATATAAATTCTATTTACTGGAACTACTATTACTACACTTGATTTTATCATCAAAGTGGTCACAAAACATCTAATTATATATCACCAGTTTGTATTCGCATGTGATTTCAAGATGTTACCGTTCATCAATGAGCACGTTAAAATCCTTGTTTAAGTTAAAAACCCTGGTTTTCAACCGTGGGACATAGGTTATTAATAACTTCTCACTTATAAAACTAGCCGTGCCCGCGGCTCCGCTTACGTGAACTACAGAGTGCTGTAGGTCGAGCACACGTGCGTATTTTGTTGCTCCAAAAATACTTAATGTGGGTGATCCTTAGAAGTTAGACATATGCTATTACTGACTTTTTTGTAGGTATTTTTAAAGTCTACAATTATATAGTACTATAATTTGACATATCACTTATGGTTTACGCAGCGTAAGCCATTTAAGCGCCCCCAAAGAGTATTTTTTCCTAATTGATTCACCTTTACGTCACTACTTATTTCGTATATTACTTTATTAAACAAAATATATCCTATAAACTGACCAGATTTATCTATGAATTAAAAAAACTATGTAAATCGGATAAGTGGGTTTCGAATGAAAAGAACATATGTGAACATATGTCCATTTAGGACATAAGACAGAGCGACGTTGTGTTTTATAGTATAACATAAATGTTAATAAAATTATTTCTATAAGTGGATTAGTCATTTCCATTGATTGTTTATGGTTGTATTAGGCTTACAGAGAGCGGGCGGCTGTGGGATTAGTAATACTGTGTTATCACTTAGTAACAGTTAGTTGAAACTTTGGTAGATCCAAAAGCCTAACCAAATAGTAGTGACAAAAATATACATTGTTTATTCAATTTTGTATAAAAAGTATCTTCTAATCAGCTGGAAATGAATTTAACTGAACCAGCGGCTCATTAGATATTAAGTTAACATGAAACCTTTATGCTTCTAATAGTATTTGAGGTTTAGTAATAAGATTTCACATCAGCATCTTCTCAGGAATCATTCTTTTTTAATCCCCATTTAACCTACTTAGTGGATGAATTTTCAAAAATACTTTATTACTCATCTATGTGTTAATAGCAAATTCTATGCAAAATTGAATGCTTCTACAACCATCAATTTATGATATGCGATCTATCTGTTAATCTTAATCATTTTATTAATGAGATCAGGTTCTGCAAGCTTCTTTGGACTTAACTTTTACATTTGTACGCAATAAAAGGATATTAATTTAATGTTACAATTGTGGTTTTATTAACTAAAGACCAATTTATTATCCTTATTATCCTCGAAAAATGATAAAAAGCCTTATCTGGTGCAGTTTCACAAATCTCCCGTTGAATAACCTAAAATAACATGTGGGTTATGAACTCTAATCACTTCTGTATTAGAAGATAACCAACATTCAGAAAGACAAACGTATTGAAGAAGAAAACATTACTATAAACACTTATAAACATTCCTTAATAACGTAATTACCCACTCTACAACACACGTCAATCACCAACCCGTGTTGAGCGATCCAAAACGCTTTCAAGCAAGAATATAATTATTTTCGTCAATCATGCAGCAAATCGACTACAATTTGTACCACATTAGAATCGGTCACGAAGTTGTCCGGTATCACCGACAGTCCAGTGTCTTTGTTTCACGACACTATCGTACTATCTATTGCGCTCACCCACCGTTATGCAACTTCTAAGTGTCTTCTAGATAATTGCTTTGAGTAATTGTTTCCATTCGGTGTAACATTTATAAAAACAAATATACCAAAAATCTCTATTAAGTTTGCAAGATTTTATAAAAGAAAAAATTGTCTCTAAATTGCCTTTTTAAGACCTTTTCTACTGTTGTTCAGAAAAATGAAAGGGTCACAAAAATTATTAAACTAAACTTATGGAAAACTTATTTCATAATCATTATAAATTTCACTGTTGTTTAATAAATAATATATCGTTCTATGGAAGCCATTGTAACATTTACTATAGAAAAGGAGCGGTATTTATTCACCAACAATTCTAATCATATGAGAAGTTAAAAAAAAAGTTTGTGTCCGAACATTGAATTTTACAACAAAAGTTATTAGTAAATAAGTTTGCATCTGTTAATAATATAAAAATCACAGACGGATGATAACGGAACTTTTATGTAGATAATTGAAATGATTTTGTTCATGGATAATAAAATTTTATAAATTTCATGGTAGTTCAAAAATAAACAACGATCAGCATAGCCAAAGCTATTGTTACGCATCGCAAATTTAATTGCTAAATTACTCAGTGGTTCCGTAGCCAATATTTCATAACTATTGATGTATCAATTAAGATTTTGAAACGCTTATGTAATCGCGATTTCATAGAAATCAATCCGTTTGTTAACGGCTGTAAAGGTTAATATTGCTCAATAAATATAATATTTTTCATGCACAATTATTATCGCTTATTGCCGAACATGGTGTTCTAGAAATAATGGTACGAAATCTATCAATTTCACTACTCAATACACCAAATTTATTGATTTTCATTAAATCGAAAATGAGTTTTAAAATGTAATTGATTCGTAATAGAATGTTATTAACGTCAATACATAAAATGAGCATAACGAGGAAAGACTTTCTACTTAAGCTGAATAATACTAAAAAAAGTAAATCAGATAATTATTGTTTCTTTGATAATTTTAGGCAATATGACGTTGCTTTGATTGAAAATATTAAAAAGCTATAAAATAATCAAGGATTGTTAAGATTAAGGAAAATGGAGAACAGTTAATAAGAAAAAAGCAGTTGATACAAACGAAATCCGACATAACTATGAACCAAGATAACAAAACTTTTAAAAATATAGTCTTACATTGTGTGCGTTCAAACGCATGATTTCATAATGGCTAATAGCAAGAACCTTAAGTCTATTCGCACTGGACTTATCTATATGCTAACAGATTCAAAGCAATTTTGCAAGTACGTTACCGTAATACACAATAATCGACTTCTTGTGTCAACGTTTCAAACAACATAAAGGTACTGCCGCTCTAAATATCAAACAAAATTACTGACAACAAACTAACAACGTCAATCACTTTGGCTAATGGCGTACAAAGTGATCTTATCTAGAGAACCATAAGCGCAGTTGTCAGCGAGACGAGCTACACCATACAGAAAAAAATTCATTGAAAAATTATGAATGTGAAACAGTAGTTACATGTACCAGTCTGTCTATACCAGTATAACTTGAGTACATTCAACGTATATTATATTCACATTATTTTGTTTCTACTAATACTAATGGCATATTATTATGTCGTGCAGATCATTTGTATAGAAATTAAAAAAGACAACTGTTCACTATTCAATTAGAAAGTATATATAAACTTTAATATTTTTCACATAAACCAGTGTTATACCCAGAAACTTGGACATTTATCGCTACTACACAACTTTGGAATTCGAATGTATATATTTATTACATATGACAACTTCCCAGTAGAACAAACTGTAAACATATTAAGAAAATAGCAAATAAACATATCCTAAATGTATGTAAAAACATTATAAACAATAAGATAATGTACTGCATAATTTTTTTTTTAAATTTCGATAATTGACATAAATTATTTACTAAATATCGTAGTAAGGTTAATTTAATTTACAAACACACAAAGTTAAATTAAATGTTTAATATAAATTTAATTTCCGCTCACGAACATCAATGAATACAAACACGGTTTACTAAAATGAAATTAAATTAATTTAGGAACTTTGTACATATGAATATTTGTACCTTTAGCACATAGTGTTTGCTCCTCAAACTCTGATTATTAACTAACTGGATACCGTTAACTAGTTTAATTATAATTTGAACTGACGCAATCCGTTTAAGCGTTTTAGATAGCCTTCATCATCTAAATTGCCGAAGTCAACTTGTGGCGATATTTTCAAACGTATAATCATAGTGTATTCGATGACGTAATGTGAAAATTGCAGGCGATGTTGAATTTGCGTAGAAATAAAGCCAAGAGCTGACTGGTTGTTGATATTGAGGCAGTAAAACAGTTCATATTTTTCATTTTGTATTTACACATATTATAAAAAAAAATGTAAATAACTTGTTCGGATATGCATCAAGGATTAGGTTTCTTTTGCATTATACTCTGAAGATACAAAAGTCACGGGCAATTTATGTCATTTTAGAGCTTAAATATATGTAACGCTTTGTAATTTACTAATACTAAAAAATATGATAAATGTAAAGTAAATTTTATAATAAATAACATAGTAAATGTAAAAATAATTAAAAAAGCAGACAAGTATTATTGTTTGAAAGTACTTTAAAATTATTAGTACTGTTTTCAAATATGTTTACTCATTATAATCAGTAAGGAAGAAGTTTGTAGCAAACAATATACCTGTCGAAACAAGCTAACGATCAAATATATCGAACAAGGTACAGTACGCTAGGTTGTAAATTGGATAATTGACATGATGTTCCCACGTATCATCGCTTGGCAAGTTAACCATGAATTTGCCATTGAATTATTATTTCACAAGGATTCATTTATGACATTGTGAAATACGTTATAATCAATATCATAATATGAAATATCGAGATGTTGATTTTTATTCACCTTGTAAAACTTCTATATAGATAACCTCTGTCGATAGATTTGATATTCTTCCTTCCGCGGTCATTTTTGTGTTTAAATTGTAATGAACCTTAAAGGTCTCGGCCCAATTTAAACTATAATCTTGCTATCTGTAAACGTGTCAGGAAAAAATACGATGGACGCTACTGCAAATAGTTAAATACGTGTACATATACGTACAATACGTATCCATATGCGTATATTAGACGAACATCCCCGTTTTATAAGTGTACGGTCTCTGTTTTATTGTTTGAAGTTTGTTCAGCTACGGTTTCGTATCCGGAGGAACATAGATGCTTGTTATTATGAAAATTATTCACATTATGTAATACTTACGAGTTTTTTTTTATTTTATTTTAAACTATACAGGTGAGAACAATACAGTTGTAAACAAACAATAGATTAATATTAGTAGTAATAAGAACAATATGCACCATCAAATTACATGTTCCACAGATTAATAACAATTGAATCATGCCAGTTTATAAAAATTAAAATATTGAGGCATAAATGCTTCATCATGTCATCATCATGTCAGCCGAAAGACGTCCACTGTTGGACATAGGCCTCCCCCAAAGATCGCCACAACGACCGGTCCTGTGCTGTCCGCATCCAGCGGCTTCCCGCAACCTTTACCAGGTCGTCGGTCCACCTTGTGGCGGGTCTGCCCACGCTGCGTCTTCCGGTACGTGGCCGCCACTCGAGAACTCTTTGACCCCATCGGCCATCTGTTCTACGAGCTATGTGGCCAGCCCACTGCCACTTAAGTGTAGCTATTCTTCGGGCTATGTCGGTGACTTTGGTTCTCCTGCGGATCTCCTCATTTCTGATTCGATCACGCAGAGAAACTCCGAGCACAGCCCTCTCCATTGCCCTTTGAGTGACTTTGAGCTTTCTTATGAGGCCCATAGTTAGCGACCACGTCTCAGCTCCATATGTAATCACTGACAACACACACTGGTCAAAGACTTTCGTCTTGAGACACTGCGGTATCTTGGACGAGAATATGTTACGTAGCTTCCCGAACGCTGCCCAGCCGAGTTGGATTCGACGATTGACCTCTTTCTCGATAAATGTTAATTTTAAGAAACTGCTTGAGTATTCATAATTTGTATTTGTACATAATGTATATTAACAAAATGTATCAAAATCATGTAATCAATGGGCGGCGTTAAGAATTGTAATTATTATTAAAGGCGAATTTTGCTAATTTAATATGAGAAATGATGTTTAATAATTTCCTTTTTAAATTCATGTACCTATATAATAATGAAATATATCAATGTGTGTATACATGGTCATTTTTGTAATAGATTTAAATGAAAATTAGCAACGATAATCGTAAACCAGGACAATCAATGTTATTGTATTGAATGCGGTTTAGAACGGAGAGCATACGCGGTTACTAAGCGTTTACATAGTCGCGTGCCATGCACGAATCATATTGACACCTGCCAAATATTCTCATCGTGGATCCGACGTGGGTCCGGTCACGGCACGCTACGGTGTTGGAACCATACTACATCTATGGATGCAACGGTCTTGTAGACGTTGTTTTATACCCATTAATACAAAGAATTTTGAAGAGAAACTTCTTTGGGCACGGTATGTAAAAATTTGTGTGACGTGACGTTACGTTACACGTTACGTTACGGACGATACGTAATTGTCCACAATCTTTAGTGTTAAAATTCAAAGTAGTTTTTTTTCCGTAGTTTCGATACTGTTGCGGTTATGGTATGGTCTAGTATATTGGGTAAACACCTTAAAGCGTTCTGCGGTACTTTACCAATAAAATAGTATACAATAATTATTACAAAAAGTATTATCTTAAAACTGAAATATATCGTAACGCTGTAACTTTAAAAACACAACGATGATTTACCAACCGTCAATAAATATATACCTACCATTCGAATTAAAGATTGTTGGTCACAAAAACAAGAAATTCCATCTTTATGAACTGGCTACAATAAAAATATTTCAATTTAATTAATATCATTAGGCAAAATTATTGAAGGCGTGTATGATTGACATTCGGGAACAATCGCACAAATTAATATTATTAACTTTAGAGCTCTGATTCATTAAGACGCCTTGGCGAAGTCACCGGCTACGTATCAAAACCGTTAATATTGAAATGTATGGTACCTAAATCACTTGGAGACGGTTTGGCAACGTAGCCAATTTGGAAGCGTGGTCACGAGCTACGGCTCCCTGCGTGGCGTCAGGATACTCTGGCGGCCTGGCGACATTACCACTATTGTACACAGTTAAACAGCACCTCACTCACTCAGTCGCCAACCGGCTGCCATTTTGGACGCTGTCTCAGACTAACTGTCTGTACTAAATACAAGCTGATGACGTAAACGAACTGAGTGATGAGACGTCATGGGCACCCGACATGGCGACATTCGGAAGCCACAGGTAGCCAGGCCTAGGCCCCGCTGGCGACGACGCCATGGCGTCTTAATGAGGCAGAGCTCTTAAAATCCAATTTGTCCAGAAATTTCAATTAAAATTTAGAATTATATAATAAAATAATTATTAATACAATAATTATGTATTGATTATGATTTATTTCTTTGTTGTAAACCCGACGTAACTTTGACTTGTCAACACTCAAGATTTAACCGTAAAACCTAGTATTTTACAATTACTAAATCATAAAAGCATTCAAAGAATAAAAGTTTTTTTTTTGAGATGTGTTAAATAAAAAAGTGGGTTCGTGTATATTTTTTTATCGTTATAGGTTTAACGTTGTGGCCACAATCTCAGCTGACCTTAAACGACGATGTGGCCCAAGATGGTAACACGCTAAGCCTAGTGGAAGGACTGGCTCTCAAGTGCAGGCTGCCGGAACACACCTATTGGTGCTTGACGACAGATTCTCTACTTTATGGTGGTAGCTAGCCAGGCGAGCATTAGAAAAAGCCATACCACCATGCTATGGTTTCATCACGATGTTTTCCTTCACCGAAAGCTCAGGCTCATTGCAGGGATTCGAACTTGCCTCCATTGACGCAATGTACACGCTACCACTGAGCCATTATTACTTCAATACATTGAGAATCATTTCTTTGTACGCGGGCTATTAGTTATATTTCTTCGAATAGTCACACTCAATGTTATGTAAGGCATAACATCGAGTGTGTCTATCTTCACCAAATAAAAGAAGAGGATTAGCAAGAAACTTCATAGTGTACATTTTTTATTACATAAAAAATTCACTATTATCATTTTTCACAACGCAACTAAAGAAGTTAACTTCAGAAATAAAAATAAAACATAATCTAATAAGAACATCGACCGCAAAACAAATAAAAGTTACTTTCCTTGAATTTCAGTTCGTGCCGGTCGGCGACCAGCATTATCTACCCCGCAGTTACCCAAGTTCCAAACGTAATGAATCATTAACTAATCTTGCGACAATAGGGCGAGTGTTCGAAAGAGGAAGCGATAAGATGGTACACCGAACCCAAAAACGAATCATTGTTACATAGAACATAATGGTTATCTTATCATGTACTATGCGTGAATCCAAGTGTGGTTTCTGACAATACAATTTCATGTTGATAAGGGCTTCGATTGGGAATTTCACACAATGGTGATAATTTTTTTCTAATTGTCCTTAAATTGTAGTAAAATGTTTTTAGCTTTTTTATTCTTTTGGGTCTAACTTTTTGGTTAGAAACTCACCTGATGCTAATTGATGACGTAGCCAAAGTTGATAGCATACTAATTATAGTACGGGGACTGCTTTCAAGTGCAGCTGCTGGTACACACATGTGTGTGCTTGGCGTCAGATTTTCAACTTCAACTAGCTACCCAGGCGAGCATTAGGAAATACTCTACCACCGTGCTATGGTTTCATCACGATGTTTTTCTTCCCCGAAAGCTCACTGAGCCATCATTGCTTCATATGTATAATATTTTTATATCGATCAAATGCCTTCTAAAATCTACAAATATTGTTATGCTCACACTTTCTACAGAGGAACTAGATTTCTACCTTCCTGCAGTAACGTTTATTAATATCAAATATTTTTTTGATCGTAATTGTTAGTCGAAATGCATGTTTTTAGGTTATATCATAATTTGTACGACGTAATAATTTACGTTCTATGGATGTATTATGCAAATCTTCTAACGATGAATTCATATATAATAATTCGTATATTTTACAGTTTTCATGGATAACATACGTTTCAAAAGGGGCGATTTGATTGGAGAATCACGATTGCCAGCCATTTTGTTCCTTTTGCCACCACGCCAGTCCACGACGTATTGGCGATTTCAAACACCGAGAAATCAACAGTTCTATATTTTTCCCACATACAAGAAATGAAGAAACTACAAGAAAATTTCTCAATCGTTCAGGTTTTCTAAAGACGTTTTCCTTCACCGTCAGCCGATTGTGTTACCAATTGGAATTAGTAAATGTGCACGAATTCCGAAAAATTCGTTGAACACTGGGAACATCGTTGCCACAATAAAATTCTAAAACTGTAAATCTGGTGGTCAAGTGTTGACCTCATCAAAACTGGAGGAGTAATTGTGATCTATCTGAATAAATCTACCTGAATGGAGCATTATCACTCGCACATACGTAAATAAAACTAATTCTTAGTAGTAGAAAATTAAATGTAGGAGTAAGGACTGTTCGATTTATTCTTGTTTTAATATAATTAAGAAAATATTGAATGAAGAAACTTAATCGTCAAATTCACCGTTTTGAATCAATTCATGCAGTAACGATAAGTATGCTAAATTGTTTCCAAAAAAAAAAAAAAAGCAGATGTTTTCTTTGTCCACTTATCAAGTTAAAGTGGCGTGACGGGTAGTGTACGAGATGTTTGCATTTGTAAATGGATTCAACTATAAGGAACATACTTTTAACTTCATTTATTTGTAGGCATCTCATTTATTGACTTTATAATCAAATTACTTTGTACTTTGTCGGAAATAGGCATGCTTTTAACAAGTTTTAAACTCATACTGCTACTACTGAAACTGCGTGAATTTTATTTAACATATTAACTTTGTAAATATTTTTAATTTCATATGATAAAACGAGCCACAGTTAGCATAATTATCTTTAATCTATTGTGTATGTCCATGTGCTGGGATATTTTTTATTGACGTATATGCAAGACGTATGTATTTGTTATCTATTTCTCGGAACATTTGTGGATACTATATTATAGGACATTATATTTGAGAGCAACTATTATTAACACTTTGAAGCTGTTTATATAATAGTGGTAGTGTTGGTAAAACTTCGATTTGTCGGACAATCGGTAGTACTAAATTGTTTATCAGTACGGAATACTTGTCATGTTAGCAGGGCGTAAGAACTTTACGAGCAAAAAAAGTCATCGCGTGTTTCCGAAAGTTGCATAGGTACTATTGTTACTTGACGCGCTAAAAAAGGTCGTTCGCGCAAACCTTCCTTGTAATCACAGAATTAGCCTGTATTATGTATTGGAAATCAACAAGCGATTGTTATGTTTCAACTATCGATTGCTCAATTGTCCTTAAAAACAATTGATTAATATCTATCAGCACTAAAAAGGGATGAACGATAACAGGTAAGATATGATAGCCGTTCTACCTGTCCCTGTTCCAAAGCAATAATACTTCCATTAGCCTTTTCTAAAACAACAGCTTGTTACATGATGCTATCTCCTTCTATTAGTATAATTGGGAATAGTAAAGAGCTTGATCCAAATCATATTTGCTTGTATTTATCTCTAAAAAAGTAAACATCATGAAGTTTGACTAGAGAATATGATTTTCAATACTGAAACAGTTTACTTTTATGTCACAACCAGTATGTGAAACAGGTTCGTAGGAAGTGCTTTTTCAGTTTCCAAACTGATACCTATTCTTTTAAGCTGTTTCGACAAATAGGCCTCACTCGTAGTAAAGAATACTTTATTACTAAATAAGATTTATAATTATACCTAATATAAAATACAGAGGCGGCTCGTGATTTTTTTTAATGTATGTTCACTAAAAACGGCACTCATTTTCTACTGAAGTGATAGCAACAGTACATACATTTTTCCAAAGTTTCACGCAACAGATTTCAAAGCGTTGTTCATAGAATATTGTGAGTCATCGTTGTAATAATCTTCAGTGCTAGAAATGACTAACAGCTTATTTTTATACAGTTAAGTTATGAACTAAACATAAACTATACACACGAACAAACAAACATATTTAACTGCAAAGCAAACCATAGCGCATTAAGTGACTGGCTGGCAGTAGAGCAGGAGCGCCGCTCCAGATATAGTTAATTTCTCATACAAAATCTTTTGTTTCATGTACCGGACCGTGTAGAATGTTCTCTTTCAAACTCATTGAATTCATCATATAATTCGTCAATCAGTTCAATTAGAATACGATACTAATAAAAGCTGAACTATAAAAATTGCTAGCAATAAATTAGACTAGTCTAAATTGCAAACCGCAATGTAACACAGTTCCAGAGAAGTCTGCCTGGATGAACGCCCGTTCATATTTAATGACGTCATTAAGTAGGAGACATGAGTCCTGTATGATGCCTTATTTTTGCTTTCAGGTACTTTGTCATAGAAGTAGCGTGTGAAGGCAACTCAACACGGTTCACGCATTCATGAGTTTTGATCGAAAACATCCTTGAATAAGGTATTACACCATTTTTTTAAATGTGGAATAATAATGATCTTTTGGCATAATAAGCCATTACAATATTTAAATTTTATGAAATCATAAAGTGCCCCTTTTAAATTTTACATTTGCCCCTAGCCACCGTGCATTAAGTTCATGATGTCACTAAACAGTCAGCAACTGTCAACTGTAAACAACATTGACAGCGTGCATTGAATTTTTAAGATTTAATTACATACATACTATAATTACCTTATTTATGAATTTTTAGATTCGTTTCCACATATAATAAAATATCTTATTTTACAAATATTTTATATGTGGACGTGTCAAACATAAAAAGATTTAAATGTATTCGGCTGCGTATTACGCTAGACCACACATCAGATTGTGATCACGTTTTAACTGAAGCCAGATAATTTAATATAGATATTAAGTATGTAATATGACGTTTTTCTTTAAGCAATGATTTGAAATTTGAAGAAAAAAGCATCTAATTTAAAATTAATTGTCACTTCGTTCATGTCCTATCGCTGTCGCTGGCAGAAATCATCTCCCTTATAAAGCGAAATATCCGTAGGCGTTATACAAATTGTTCGTTTATAGATAAAAGAACAAAAGAATGGAATAAACCGTGAAAGTGATAAGATGGCGTAAATAGGTTGGTGCTTGCATAAACTTCAGCCTATAATTACGTAACAACGCCCATAAAGTGCATTCCATGGTTATCGCATCTTTTGTATTCAATTAGCCTTGTATTTAGATTACTGATGCCTTTCACGATGACAGTGGTAACGAGCGCGGTCAGCTGTCAAAATGTCCAAATAATCAGCCAGGTGATCCCATATTATACAACTTTTCAACTGACATTTAAGTAAGCAATTCTCTTATTTATATTACATCGGTGCTTTTATACATAAAGCGTTTAGAAATTTATTTAAAAGTGAGCAATGAGTAGTGTAAATGCGGTATTGTTGAATATTTTGACGTTCGAAGTACAAGGTATTGTTGGTAAAGTTTGGTTCGAAGCTCATTGTTCAGTCTATTAAAGTCTTTCAGAGGTGGGTCAATTCGGACGAGGCGTGTTCAGATTACGCAATGAGAGACGTAATATCATGTCCATAACATACGCATAGACGTGAATATGTTTATGCTTAACAAGAGTTATTTTAATATGAATACTATCATTTATCAGTATTTAATAATGAAACCGTTACATTCGGATTGAAATGTCTTTGATAAAAACGAACAAGTGAACATTGTAAATTAATTGTACTTGATTATAAAATCACTATCATTTGAACACACATAAACACACGCGTTATGTAGCTCTTAATAAATCATGCATCTTAAAATATGTATATAAATCCTAGCTTAATTTGACAATAACATTAAAAATTAAAAAAAACACTCGGTGAAATTGATTGATAATAAAATAAAATAGAATATTATTAGTAATTTTGATAAATAAAATAACAAAGTTTGAGACGGTAATAAAAATCTATCTAAGCATTAAACGTAGTTTAAGCTACCTTTATTTAAAATACAATTTGATATTATTTTCCGTACATAATAGAATATGGAAAAAATAACATAAGTAATCATATTGCCGGTAATTATTAAGACAATTATAAGATTGTATGTATCCTACCATTTCATTAGAAACGCAAAGCACCGATTACCTTAAGTTTTTCATTTGACTTTATGATTTGCAAACAAGATTCCCATACTTTACCAAGGGAGTTACATAAACTTCTTGGATAATTGAAGCTTCAAAAATATATAATATCCCTATTGTATTATTTATTACAAAATAACAACTATGGAACATACTGTTTGATAAAAAAAGGTCAAGTAACCTCGTACTTACATCAATTCGTTATTCAAAATTATAAATATTACAAAATGAAAGATATGACTTAAACAACATATAACTATCAAACCAAGGCAAATACACCTACAAGTTATACTGATTGCCCAACATGAATACATAATGCATTATAGAAATGATCCGCCGAAACAACAGGCCAACCGATGGAGATAGGTATCGGACGTTACCACAACCTATAGAACATTGCCTACGAACTCGGACACCAAAGTGTTTATACGCGTTCGATTCAATCGACTAATCAAATCACCATGTCTGTATCGATTCAACAAGAGTATGACTATCTCACTGACGATCGATATTTGTTACGTATAAATTTCGAAGTCACTTTACAACTCTTAAATAATATAAACACTATTTATTTTATTTAAAATTGCACCGTGTGTACTGAGGAATAAAGGCGTTTATAACCATTGCTTAAATTAATAAACTGAATGTAAATTCCGAATGGCCAGAAAGAATATTTTAAATTGATTCACACTGATTGATACTGTCAAATGTTTGCGATGTAGCATTCGGTTCTTTTATTGAGTTGATCTTTAACTTACTTGTAAATTAACGAAAGCGTTAACACGTAATATATGCTGAAGAATGCAGCTGTAAAAAATAAATAAACTGCCTCTTAACATAAAGGTGTACATTGTTACATAAAAGAGAATTAGTAGTTATTGTGAATATATTGGATATTTTATATTACAACTGTTTATCCTAAAAATGTTTTATCGACTAAATTTGAAGTCCAACGTGCGAAATATACTTCTACTCACGAGTACTTCTAGTACTTCTTATACTTCTAACAGTTACGATTATCTTAAGCAAACAGCACACAGGAGGCTAACAGCGAGTGTTTTTACTTTACATTGTAAATACATTTGAAACTAAATACGGAACCGTTAACAAACATTTTTTTAATATATTTTCCTGTCTGTCTTTTCCGGTTAATCTCCCAAACGGTTAGACCGATTTTGACGGGACTTTCACTGGCAGACAGCTGATGTTATAAGGATTAACTTATAGTATTTTAGAAAAATAATTAGGGTTCCGCACAAATAAAATAATAAGCCTTTTTATCTTTAAAATAACCGGAGGCCACAGCCATGGGTGGAAGCGCGGTCACCACTATACCGACCGCGGTACTCTATAGTCCACGCGAGCGGAGCCGCGGCACTGCTTGTCTCTCTATAAAACGCATGAATGTATTACAAAAATAATTTATAAATTCTTAGATAAGAAAACGCGTCACGGAAACGCACACATTGACACCGTATCAGTCCGATTACGTAAGCAAACATACAATTTCTAAAAATAGCACACTTCCCCTTTCTTTAATCGATTTCAATATGCTAAAGATAGATCAAGGTCACTGTAGATATTTCCAACCCTCGTCTTTTTCGAATATATAAGCGAGCAAAATTCTTATTATTACGTATTCCGACGGAGAACAGTTCTGTTTTGGACAACCAAGCGAATAAAAGAAAAGATAAAAGGAAGAAATCTACAAGATACTGTAAAAACAACCACAAAGTACTGCATAGAGTTAGACAATTTCTCTGAACTACGACTGCAACTGAGAGCATTTGAGAGTGACTTTGTTTCGGTTTTTTCCTGTTGAATATCAATAAATTATTTTTGTGAAAACATACGGCATTTTATTCCCTACGGCAGTAACAATAAATTAACCAATCAAGGCCGAAATATTATTTTTTCTGCTATTTAGTCACGGGCTATAATCGTATTATTAAAATGAAAATTAATAATTTTCATTTCTTTATTTAATTTATTAAAAGTTTATGTGTATTTATTTATAACAGTATAACGTGTACTTCGTTATCAATTATGATGGAGGCAGAGACACTTGAAACACAAGTATCTTGTCGAAGTTTCACGTCTTGACGTAGATAGCACTCGATAGTAGCACATAATAAACCATTCACAGCTCTAACAGACAGTGTTCCATGTATTAGTTTTTACTAATATTCCATAGAATAATTTAAGTATTTTTTTTCTCGTATTCCCTTAATATTAGAAAATGTAAACAATTGTATATAGATATTTGCTATGTAAAAAATTTAAAACATAAATATCTTCTATCTACACATATTATAAAACTCAACGTCTCTCTGTTTATCTGTCCGTTTATGTTCTTTTCACGCGAAAACCACTTATCCGATTTACATGATGTTTCCTTCAATGCATAGATATGATATCTGGCCAGGTTATAGAATATATTTTATAACATACACAATAAGCAGCGACGACAATGGGAATCAGTTCGGAAAAAGGCGAAAAAAGACCTACAAAAAAATCAGCGATAGCATATGCCTCTCTATCTTCTAAGGATCACACACAATAAGCATTCTTGAGGCAGCACAACTAGTGTGCCCGACCGATAGCATTCTGTAATCCACGCGATCGAAGCCGCGGGCATAGCTAGTCTATAAGAAATTTAGATATTTTATAAACGCGTTAAATGACTATTGTGAAGTGATGATGAGTTGAAAAATCATACATTTGAGTATATAGCACCCACGCTGCTCGATAGTGGTACAAGACTATTGTGTCGAACTGTATGGCGACCTCCATACACCAAGTGTAACTCTTCACTCGTCATAATGGCACGCTTAGGCGTATCGCGTTTCGGAATCAGCCGGTCTATAAATCCAGTAATCAAGAGGGGTGGTAAGGATATATAACTACTGCAACTACCATAGACGCGGTGACAAGCCCTTCACAGTGACTCTCCATCATCGTCATCTTTCGGAGTCAGCCAGTGTAAGCAAGTTGTTAAGAGACTTGACAGTAACTATCGGCGATCTCTCGGTGGTCGGTGCTGTTTTTTTATCGTACAATGACGTCACTTGCCACACCGTGCTACTATTTCGTGCAGGCCCTACTAGTGAAAACTATTGCGCCGAGAGGTCGCGAATTCGATCCCCGCTCATGACTTACTTTTGTGTGATGAGCATCATTGTCAGTTGTGTATCTAGGTGTTAAATCTATATGTGTATGGTATATTAGCTGTTTAGTTACCATAATACAAGCTATGCATAGCATGGAATTAAATGGCCGTGTGTGAAATATGTCCCCATATTTATTTTTTATCATTTATTTGTGTATTCATAATAATATCGATGTGATTATGGAATCCTTACTAATGACTTAGTTTTCGTACTGTTGACTTTACTCTTGACCCGCACTACCGGCTGGTGCGATAGCAACAGGTGTGCTCTCGCTCGAACTATCAGATCATGAAGACCTCAATTAATAATCTGACATACAATAAACACTGTTCCTGATTGTTCAAGTTGTCCCAACATACCATTATCACTAATAATCTATATTGTATATAAAAGCGAAATAACACTCATCACGAGATATTCGAAACTATAGGTCCAATTGACTTGAAATTTAGCATAGTTACTTCTTTCGCGATGTAGACGCTGACTAAGATTTTAACGGACTTTAGAAATTCAACCTCTAAGCGTGTAAAATAGGAGTTGAAAGCTTGTATGTGTTGGGAGAAAAAAACATTGTCTTTTGACTTGAAATTTTGTACCTACCTAGTCTCTTTAATTTAACACGTGTGTCAGAATTTATCAAAACTCATCGGTGTATAAATAGGGGTTATAAGTTTGTTTGGTAACTGTTGTCTTATAATTAAGCACAGATAATATGTCTATTGACCTGAAATTTAGCACGCATACTCTTCAAATAATTTTGTACATGGGAAGTATATGTCATTTCTTTATTGATAGACTATAATATAAATTGTCAATGATATAGGTATAAATAAAATAGCGAGATTAAAATAATTACTGAGTAACAAACGCATGAGGAGCCGCGGGGCACCGTTAGTACTATAGAAACGCCAGATTAACTACTGTTTCTTACTTTTGCATATAAATACATCTGTATTTACTCTAAAATATAAAGTCATTACCGTCCACATTGAGATAAGTTCATAGCGTGTTTATGTCGATGCAAGATCGATCGGAGTCCGTTGCCGCGAGCCACTCTGATAAGATTACTTCTTGATTGAATATTCTATGCCTTCGATGATAGCGGGGGTCCTTATGTGTATACTATCTATAAATACTTATTATATTTTGTTTTAAATAATATATGCGATTCACTTTCTTGTAGTTTTTTTTATTATCGTTATAGGTTTTGCGTAGTGGCCACAATCTCACCTGATGTTAGGTGACGATGTGGCCCAAAATGATAACACGCTAAACCTAGTGGAATACTGGCTCTAAAGTGCAGCTGCCGGAACACACCTGTTGGTGCTTGGCGACAGATTTTCAACTTGAGGGTGGTAGCTAGCCAGGCTTGCAATAGAAAATGCCCAACCACCATGGTATGGTTTCCTCACGATGTTTTCCTTCACCGAAAGCTCAGGCTCATTGCAGGGATTCGAACTCACGTCAATCGTCACGAACTCGTACACGCTACCACTGAGTCATCATTGCTTCAAAACTTATTTTAATTCTTTAGTAAGCCTATAAAGCCACTTGACGTTAAGTAACGATGTGTTATACTGACTTTTATTTTATCATTAAATTTAATCAAATTAAAAAAAAGATTATTAAATATCATTGAGTTATTAACTTCATCATGTCGCACTACCATTACATGGTGAGAGCGTAACTCTATAAAACAATGTGTGTTTACGAACACGTCACCTAGTTGATATGCATTACATTATCATCATTCAAAGGACCCCCCCCCACAAAAAGGACATGTCTTGTTTATTTTAGTAAAAGATTTTGTTAAAGTTTTTACTAGATACAATTTTCAAGTGGGAAGTCGTTTCGTATTATGAAGTTAGGACGTCTTCTGGTGACTTCATTGTCCTAACAAAATCGTTAGCACTTTCCAGGAAGTTTTTGAGACATCTCATAATGTCTAATGTTCCATTTTATTATTTCGAATAGATACATTTCACTTGTACACAATAACCAAAATATATAATACCGAATATTAATAAACAATATGGGATCAAATAACGCAAGTCTATGAATTAAAAAAAAAACACTTCAATACAGACTAATATAACACCAAAAAGTCGAATATAGTATGTCTTATTTATTACATAAATAGCGTGCGAAATGTGTAAATCTCGGTCGACCAGACATTACATTATATTTAAAATGTATACTGTACATATAAAAAATAACTAAAATATAGAAGAGGTCATTTCTAAGTATCATTTCATACGTCCTCATCCCAGTTTAGTTTATATTAAGACGGACCACGAGAGCAATCTGAACATTCAAAATAGGCTCACGTGCGGGGCTACATGTAAATCTACTTTACGTTCGTGCCTCGACTACTGACTATATGTATTTTAGTGGGAATACAACACTCAGTTACTGTTTTACTCTATATTATGTATTATATATTACACTAAGAATCGCACGCGATTTCATGCGCGTTAATTACAATATAAAATTTATTAACAATCGTAAAACTCAGGGATAATGTAGCTTGTCATTGGTGAAAGAATTATAATGGAGATCACCTCCTACAAACGTGCTTACAAACTTTACCTCTTTACTAGAATTTTGTTAGAGCGAGTAATTCACCCTCTGCCCAACAATGCTCTACCCTCACAGAAGCTTCCCATAGGCCACGAACAGCCATGGCCTCTTTGGAGAACTCTGCACCATTTCGTGCCAAATAGGTTGCTGTAACGCAACACTTGTAAAACTACACAGGCTATTGCATAATTCACTAATTTGTCCCTTAAGTCTTGCTATTTTCAAAAACTAGGGGATCATTGAGACATCGAATGGGGCTGTATAGGTGACCTCTTACTGGTGTTCTCGTGTCATATTACTATTTGGCCTCAACCATCGACACGAAAGAAGATGTCACCTACATTATGACGTCGGGCTCTCCCATTACTACAGCCAAACCCTTCCTTATGAAAGCCGCTGTTTTTCTGACTACAAGTTCTGTAGAATACATAAGTCACTGTGTTAAACGTACATAAGCTATCATACATTTATGGATGTTGTCATTCTTAATAGAGTTTTAATAACATTGTATTAGCGTTCTTTTTATTTACTACAAATAAATAGTAAGCTTATACGTAATATACGTAGAAATATATCAAACGTTCTTAACATCGCTGACAATTTGTTTGAAAAAAGCACTTTTATCTTAAACAATGGCTCATTTATTATGATAATGGAATTGATGCAAACGTTGCTACAAATGATTAATAGTTTTATTTGTATTTGGGATATTGGAATTTTTCTTAGTAGCTTTACTTTTTCCATGATTTCAGTATATTTCCATCATATATTCACACACTAGAATAACGAAAATAGTCATTTTATTTGATAGGAAATCGAACAGCGGTTTACATATATTTTCAGTAAGTGGCACTGTTTATAATTTATGGCAAAGCCGAGCTTCATGAATAAAAATATTAATGAATAAGAAATACGCCCAAGACATATACCAAATTTTATTTTTAAGCATTTCTTAGATATTAATCGTTTTGTTTACCGCAAGCTACGATTGACATTCGTTGATAAATTTACGCGTCAGCAGTATGGTGACATCACCATTGGAGGATATACATATCTTCGCAATAGTTGTTCTTTATTGTACTCTCCTACTTGTAATTGTCACCTGGTAGGTACAATATTTTTTACAGAGTCCATAGAAATATATATAAATATTTGCCAAGGGCGTGTCGGGCCACGTGCATTGTAGGGTTTCGTAGTTACCCGTCATAATATGCAAACTTAGAGAGTTGGCTTTAAGTAATTTTCAATGGAATTTGTACGAAATTACTTCTCCTAGTACATTTTATAAGTTTATTGATTATCTCTCGTTAACCTCTCGTTAAATCTCGTTAACCTGTAAAGCACTCTTACCTCTGTCTACCTAATGTCTAGTACCAACAATTTCTGAACTAAGCCGCGAACAGGCAGACAGACATAGAGAAACTATAAAGGGTTCCTTGTTGACTTCGGAACCCTAAAAATGGTTAAATCGTACAGAAAAATTGTTCTAAAAGCCAAACTTTTTTGTAAAATTGAAAATATATGAAGATGTAAATTGCTATTGCTATTGACGAAAATTAGCTTAACTTAACGTTTAACTGACTGGTGGAATACCTCTACCCTACAGAAGATTGCAGTCAAATGACCTAATGTTGTGTTCTTACAGTGAGTAGGGTTTTTAGATCTCCTAGAGAGACGGGTGGGTTCAAAGAGAGGTAGGCCACAGATACATTTTTTGGGAGATTTCTCTTTACTTGGGGCAGCCCGACTGGTGGAAAACCCCCACCCTACACAAGATTATTGCAACAAAATAGCCTTGTGTTGTATTCCTGTGTGGAGTAGGTTTCCAGAGTTCCTTGGGTTAGGCAGACCACCATTGTAGTATTAAAAAAAAACTATTTAACTAACGTGATAGTTGTCAGACTGTTTACATTCAATAAAATGCGAAACATTCGCACGGGTTTATATAAAATATTATATACGTATACTTTATCTCAAGCAAGTCTTATTTAGATAATTTTAATTAAATTGTCATCAGGTAACCAATACTCTTTTAACAATGTGTAAACGAAGTGACATAAATAACCGTTATAAATACACATAATCTCAATCTGGCTGGAACGTCAAAACTATTCACAGCATCCCAGGCCAGATACAATAAGCGGGCATCGCGCTGCGTCGGCTCGGCGAGAGTCTACTCAAAACTAACGTATAGCACACTTTATTAATATTCATAGCGTCCATTTGTTAATAATACACGTGCCTGACAGCTCAATTTCACAATGTACAAGTTATACTTCCAGAGTTCGTTCTACGACAATTAACACTGAAATGGGAAATTTTGTGTCCATAAATGGTTCTTCATTTGGGTAAAATTTCAACTATATACACATTTGCTTGCAATCAAAAACTTGACTTTATATTTCGAAGTGACTAAGATAACACACGGTTTCAATTATCATACTGAGTAAATCGCCACAATACAATCACATTTTAATGATGGCTCAGTGGTAGCTCAATCCTTTCCACTAGACTTGGCCTGTTACCATCTTTGGTTCACATCGAGGGTTGTCTGCCACCCGTACTTTATAATAAAGTATTGTACGTTATTTTAGGTAATTGTACTTATGTGAACAATAAAGTACACGAAAATACTTTATTTGGCATGATTTGGTTTCTTTGGGATTCTGAAAAGTTTAGTCATATGTATATGTATTTTTTCGTTAAGCGAAATACATCGATTGCTCAATCGATGTCGCCACTCGCCAACGCCACATCACCTAAGTACTCGTTTTTTTTTACAAATATTTCTGAACGCAACTTAACCTCAAATGTCAACAATTTCACTGTCATTAATTGTCACAATTTCTTGTTTGTTTCGTGCGAAGCGGTTTAAATGCAATAACAATAAGATTTAAAGTTTTATAGATTTATGCTTTAAAACAATCAATGAATTATGAACAAGATTCCACATACACCAACGAAACATCTACACAACAAAAAATAAATTGTACTTTATTTTAATACTATGTACTTTATTTCCTACCTATAATAACCAGTGTACTTTATCTTCAAAAAAAAGTCACATCGTCACTTAACATCAGGTGGGAAACGCCAAACCTATAAAAGAATAAATTTTAAAAAACAACATTAAAACATGTTAGAAAATTTATTTTTTTGTCACTATCTACTTATTTAAGTTAAAAGTCAATAAGACTCGTAACGAAACTCATGAACAAAGGTTACGAAGTATATTTTCTATAGCCATATATTGGGAACATAAACTAGACTATCCTTTATAAAAAAAAAATTGCCAGGTACGTGTCGGACCACGCGCAGTGAAAGTTCCGTAGTTGCCCGTGACAATATGCAGACTTAGAGAGAAGGCTTTAAGTAATTTTCAACGGAATTGGTACAAAATTCCTTCTTCAAGTACATTTTACAAGTTGATTGAGTATTACTCGTTAACTTGTAAAGCCTATTTACCTCTGATAGTTTTCCTTTTAACTCCATTATATATACTACTACCATGAATTTTTCGTATACCCAAAAACAACTATTTGCAGGAAGAGGGAGAACACGACTAACAAAAATTAGCGCTTTAAAGCTTGATATTTCGCAAACTGATCTGGAAATCGACAAATGGTTTTCACACACCCGCAATATTTTTGAATGATCTATCTAACGACACCTCACACGATAGGATGGATGAGAAAAAGAAAATCTTTACCACTTTAAACAACCATTTTTTTCCCAAGATATTATTTCCCCTCTTTTTCGGCGTGATTAATATGTATACCCATACCAAATTACAGATTTATAGTACTCAGAATCTCTGAGCTAAGCCGCGGACACGCAGACGGTTATATCGAAACTACTACACTAAAAAACAAACCGTGACGTGATTGCATATAGTTTAAAAAAACAGTCATCGACAGATAATACGCTCGTATTCACGTTAGGTTCCAATAAATAACCATTTTATAACATAAGCCGATGCCAATGCAGAGATTATGCCGGGTGTTATACCATACAGACATAAATAACCATCACAATATATCAGGTGTAATATTGGCCAGGTATAACGCGATACGCTTTGGCGAGTCTCCTTGCGGGATCAACCGGAGAATGTATGTATATTGAGTAATTAAGAGAGGTATTCTTCTGTACCCTACCATGTTTCGGGATCAGACAGTACATAGGGGTTTAACCAATAAAAACGGAGTATCTTTAAAACAATAACTTTAATAAGTTTAAAAAACTAAAAATATGCTTTTATTACGCGCTAAAAATTATAAAACTTTGTAGTCTTATAATAACATCTTTATACCAAGACTTGTCAAAACGAATCATATGAGCCTAAACTCGAGGGATTTGCTAGTAATCACTGAAGAGTTCCACTGTCCACCTCCTGGCTCCATCACCAGACCTTCGTTACCAAGCCTTTGGACTGTCAAAACAAATCATGTGAGCCCAAACTCGAGAGGTTTACTAGTAGCCACTGAAGTGTTCCACTATCCACCTCCTGACTCCATCATCAGATCAGCTCCAAGATACCTAATTATAGTGCTGTCGTCCAAACTACGTCCATATACAAAGTTTCATTTCGATACGACAATCAGAAGTAGGTTAAAATTGACTTCTAAAATTTTATTACGTTGTTCGTTAGTTAGTTACAAGTGATGACCACCTCGGCTTCATATGATAGTGTGAATTCGACAAGTCAGTTTGTTTTTTTTAATATTTCTTTCCCAACTGGATAAATTATATTTACAGTCAATCATATTTTCATATTTATAATTTAGTGCATGCAAGAGGGAGTCACTTCCACACATCACTATCATCCACATAATGATCCACCCTATAATAAATAACCTTTTGACAGTAAAACCTGCTTGTCATGGTCCTTGAACTCATTTTCCGGCAAATCAGTAATGTCCGTTGGGATCTTATTATAGAACCTAACACTATTACCTAAACAACCATACCAATACCATACCAATTAAAATATAATCAAACGGTTCCAATAATCGTTGTTTTTATAGTTTAATTTCGATTTCGATCTGAATAAAATGAGTAATCTAAAAACCAATACGATCTCATTTTTTGGCGTAGCCGTAATACATTTTTTTTGCGTTACGAATCGAATCGACAGAACACTATTTCAATTTCCCACTACGTTTACATTGTAACTATTTTATGTGAATGTCATTTTAGAATAAAAAAAAAACGAACTAATCAAAAGTGCGGCTTATCAGAATAGGCATTAAAAGGAGAAGTATTTTCTTTCACAGTCCGAGGCAATTTCTTATTGGTTCATTTTTTAATTGCTTTTTTGGGCATAACAATCAGCGAAGAGGCTGCGGACAGCGGGTGGTCGCCGGCTCCTTTGCCTCCGTATAACAATTATAATTATTTCATTAACTTGTACCACTGCAATTATTACCTGAAATTCCTTCTCATACAGTACTCGTATTCGCTTACACACACACACATATATAAATTAGTATATTAAAATCAAATTACTTAAAATCAACAGCGTTTTATTTAATTGCCTCTATAAATGTTTTTGACTCGAATAATGTATAGTACCTATTTTTTTAAATATTTTTAATACGTTTTGTTTTTATATATCTATCACCTAGCTTGAATACTGGATATACACGGGTTAACCCCGAAGTGTGCCAATACGGTGGATAATACACCTGCATTATGATAGTCACAATCCAGTCGAACAGCAAAAAAATACCTTCTAATAAAAAACTTTAAATATAACAAAAACAACAAATCATTGTCACGTAACCTTTCATTATACATTTTGTTATTGACCACAGTAAAAACTTAACAACGATAAAAAATATTAAAACTTTTTTTTTTAACAATCTCATAAACAAAGGCAAATTCGTACCACTCTCCATATGACGTCCGTTCTCATCACTGCCTTTTCTTATACAAGATTTATGCCTTCGAAAACCCAGCAGTATGCATTGTTGGTAAAACGACGCTACATAAAGTCACCGACAGGAATTGAAAGAGCAATGGAACAAATTAAAAGTATGTGGTGTTGTTATTGGTTGCACCATACGGCGAGGATCTGCAACATCAAACTTTGTTACCTTTGTAATTCCCTGCGGCGCGGCTTAAAGAAAGAGATTACAAACATTTCCTTTAAAAAAATACACAATTAGAAACAATTAACGTATAATAACAGCCTATGAATAATATAGAGATCGTTTACTATAATTAGAGGATTGATAGGGCTTTATTGACCTTATTATTTATTTATTTAGGCCTTCATTCACATTTCTACTTTAAATTCAACGGGTAATTACCCGAAATAACTATATTACTTTACGATTTCACTCGTAACTAAGTCAGTTTGTATAGTTTTATTTTATTTTATATGGGTAAATTAATGTTTTACAACGGGAATGAGCATGTCGTAAATCGTCCAAATTATTTTTAGGTAAACATGTTCCTGGGAAGATAACAAACGATTATATGGATCTCGAAGTATATTATGATTTTAAATGGTGAATAAAAAGTTGAAGAGAAATCTTTATTATCAGAAGTCAAATTGAATGTATGATTGTATGTACTAGCTGTGCCTGCGGCTCCGCACGCGTTTATTGCCCACTAATTTGTTCATCTAGTATTATCATATTTTATGATTTGTAAAAGTAATAATAGCCATTGTAGTATTAAATAAAATTACCATCTACAAATTTTCCCAGAAAAATAGTAACGCAGTTTTTTAGTTAAATGCAGACATACAAATAGATGCCTATCACGAAATATGGAAAAAAATACATGTACCGAAAGAACTACAGTTTTATTAATATAATTATATAATACACTAGCTGGCCAGGCAGACGTTGTCATCGTATCCTAACATAACTATGAACCATCGTCTCTATAAAATATAGTTTCCAGTGTCACGGCGATTTGTGTATCCTAACAAGATGGTGGCTCCCTTGTTAGAACTTTCTAAGGAGTTTTTGTGGCATCTCATAATTCATGATCCATGTTATTATTAATTCCAATGCACTTCACTTGTAAACAGTAACCAAACTTTATTATGCATAACGCCACCTGTATTACACAATATAGGGTCAAATAACACAAATTTATGAATAAAAAATAAAAACACCACGTGACGGTTTGAGATCCCGCCAAAAAAAACGTCATTGTGTATTATGAGCTCAATTGTTCAAGTCGTTCAGAAATTATACGATCACTAACAGACGCACACAAGATTTTTATAATTTCTTTAATATTTTAATATCAAATATATTTATAAAACTGATCTAAATTTACAAGTTGATGATCTCTGCTACACCGAGATCAGTAGGAAGCCGCACAAAAACAATGTTTGTGGTGAGCATCCATTTTTTTTCTAAAAACGAAATTCCGAAAATCCGCACTCGAACGCAGGTAGCGATCGAATTTTAAAACTGTTTGTATTACCGAAAAAAAAGAGAACAATAGATACGAATGTATTTTACCTGACACCGCTTATAATAATTCACAAGGAATATGACGACGACATATGTCGATTTATTATCTATTTATAAAAAAAAAACTTGTTTGCCCTGTTTTCATTCGGTTTTGTTTGGCGAGCGAATTATTAGTTATTAGTTGCTTAGTCGGATCTATGAGAATACGGTTACAATTTTGTAGATTCGGGCTTTTTTGTTAGCAAGTCACGCGTAAAAGGAGTTTCTACGTCGTTTGGCTGCTTGAATCGGATTTGTTGCAATTAGAGGCATTACTTGGGCGGTTGCATGCAGAACGCAACATAACATAAAAGACATTCACCCTCATTTTGTTAAGGTTTAGTTAATTCCGTAGTTTTGTCGATATAGCTACGATACTTCTTAGCTTGCTTACTAATAATAATTTTGTCAATAATTTGGATTTCGTTCTTGATGACAACAATAATGAATATGAATATGATGAATGATTGATGAATTGAATGATTGAATTGAATGATGAATATGAACAACAAGCAAGCAGATTACCTAGTTCTATTGTTTTATGCCTGTACTAGTATTATAAAGAGGGAAAATTTGTTTGTTTGATATTTTTTATTCCTATTAAATTTTATATTCTATTTATAGTTTTTTTGCGTATAGTAATCTCGTGCCTGTTTTATATATGGTATTTATTTAATTAAATTTCTAATATGCAATAGTTACAATCGACTGATTGTAATTAATTGGTTTATTTTTTAGAAAATGTCTCTAACTCGTAACACAAGGAGTGTTATACCTACAGATATATTCTTTGTAATAGAGTTATATTAAAATCTTATTAATCTGTAATCATTTTCATCATATTGATAACATCATATTACAGAAGTGTATTATTTAATAGTATAACTATATTGTATTAGACCCGTGACCTTATAAATAAAAGTCTTTAAGGTCATTTACCCTTTACCATGTTGATAAACTCTAAAGATATATCTCAAATATTTTCAGGAAAAAGATTTAGAGAACGTGATGTTATCATATAATCACTTAAAGATTAGTCAATAACACCCAGGTGTTAATTATTAACTCCCATCACGCACTTCACGTGAGCAATTCATTCTCGCCAGCATGAAATTTACAATAGATACCTTAGTAACATATTACTAACGCGTCCTAACAATCAAAGTCAACATTTAGTGCGTACACGTCCATACGATTCCCAAGCGTTGCTCATTAGTGAAACGGCAGTTGTACTCGTCCCTGTGTTCAGTAAATGATATTAATGAACCGTTATTATTTCTCTTTTTATTCCTATATAATTATTACTTTTTCCAACGTTTCCGTGTAAATTACACGGCCGGGTCTAATTCCGTCCGATGATTACTTATGCCGTTACACGTATAATTACTAAATAAGTTGTTTATTAACGTTTATAGAACAAGATTTAAATTAATCAAAGATATAATGACTTTATTTCGATTGGCCGCCTTCTTCGCTGAAGGTCGCTAATCTGTAACGAGCTTCTCTATTGGTCAGTTCAATTAATTTATATTATTGGGTTCATAGAACGTTTCATATAAATACGAGTTTTATTTAAAATCTACTTAGGTATAATACGTGTGCCTAACAAGTTTTAAACCGCTTTTTCAACAGATGTTTCTGTGTTTTTAGTTTTGATTACACACATTGTCATTTAATTCCAAACTAAGCATTATGGTAACTAAGCAACTGATATGTATGCAATGCAAACACTCAGGACACACAACTGACAAATTATGCTCATCGCATAAAAGTCAGTCGTATTGGGATCGAACCCGCGACCTCTAGGCTCAATAGGAAGACTTACTACCACTGCGTCACGAGACCTGTAATTATATTGTACATATCATGAAATGCAGATTGTAGTAATATTATTTTTTCCGCTTCTGAATTTATAGTTTCTGAGATTGTTACGGTCCTTACATATGTATTCACATAAATATCTTGTAGTCGTGTACATCATTCATTAAATAATTATAATATAGCAAGGGAAGGAACTGGTCATAGAAGCGTGGATAGGCCGCCGGTGAGATGGAGATAGACAAGAATGGCGTGCAATGAAAGAGGCCTATAGTCAACTTTTCGTAGAAATAGGTTGAAAAAAAGAAGATAAGAAAAAAGAAGAAAAACTTATGTATAATAAAGTTGACTTATCATTCCCACAAATGAACAAGCTGGAAAAAACACCTTTGTATACGCTATAAAATTAACTTATCAAATAACAAGCATACTCAAATTTACTTGTATTTAAATGTGCTTGTTTTCGTAATAACTTAAACCCTTTTTTACGTTTGTAACTGATACAATCTCGACATTATAACGCCATTTACAAGATAATAACTACAATAAAGTCAGCGTGCAGTCAACAAAGAGTTAACTTCTTTTAATACTACCATACAGCAGCGGCTTTGTTTATTTATAATATATATATACGAGTATATATATATATTAAATTCAAATAAAAATAAAATCATCGCTAATATTCGACTTCTTCTTTATGTGTAGCGTTAAACAAGTTAATTTACATGGTCATATTTAAGAAAATAGACACAATACGCTTGAACAATAAAAAAAAAATTGTGTGGTTTTATGAAACCACGATGCAAGTGACACTTTAAAAATAAAAATAATAATAATAACTTCATCTTCGCCTCGAGTCTCACAGTTCCCTACTCTACGGCCAGCTGTAATGCGACATGCGATAGACGAACGAAAAATGTTGGGGCGATAGAATAAAAGTTTCACTTTAATATTAATAACGTTACCTATTTAAATTAAACAAAAAATATCATACTAAACGTTAATTAATAAAGTAGCAGGATTTACATTAAAAAAAAAGTAAATTCGTGTACGTGTATTCATAACATCGCGTGAATCTAACGTCACCACAATAAAAAAAGAGGTTTAGCAAGGAACTTCATGGTGTAGACTTTTCAGAAATAAGAGAGTGTAGACATAAGAGAAAAATATTTACACCAAATAATAAATAAACCAATATAAAATATATATATATATATATATATTACCATATATTAATATATTATTACGGTGGCAACGGACACGCGTTGACTGATTTTGAAATTACCTTTAGTTTCATCACTGTGTTCATATGAAGGCATGGGCATGGGCATGAGTATGGGCTTGGGATATATACCTACACAAGCTATTGCCAATTAGTTAATCAGTTTAAACATTTAGCTCTATGTATAAAACAATCTATGTAAAAACAAATATAAAAGGTTGTAAGTTGTAACCAAGTTTGATTTCATTGCATCACAATGCGATCAACTCCCTTGTTACAATAATTCGAAGCGTGAATTTCGTAAATTATGTAACTTATAACCTTTGCCACGGTATCGATGGATACAACATGACCTACTGTGAATTTCTTAACAGAATTATTAATAGATATTAAACAAGAACAACAAATGAAATGAATGTCTAATATATACGGAACTATTGAGTCAATTGTTACTTTTAGTATTTTTTTTTGGAACTGACTATAATGTTAGCCTTAGGGGCCCTGGAGCCTTTGCGGCTTTTACAGCTTCACCGGGCTTGGGGGCAAGCGCTTAAGGCACTCAGCCGCGAAAGCAAGGCAACAAGTTCCGAGGGTGCCAAAGTGGCCGGACGCGGCTCGGACTGTTGCCGCGTATGCAATGAAGTCGCGATCTGTCTAACTCCCTATCATTCGATCTAAACTAACTATACATATATACATGTTTCTTTCCTCTGGGAGGAGGGAAGGAATATGTGTATGTGTATTTAGTAAGCTGAAACTTTTAGTATATCGTCCATCAGCCAAAGGCTTAATTTCTTAAAAATATCTCGGATGTATCTGTACTTTTTAATATGCAATAGTCACTTCTGGGAAAAAACTTTGCCTGCAAAATTAAAATTATTAACCGAATTACCAATATTTTTATATTTAAAATTGTATTTAGTACATTTTATTATTAATAATGAATAATATTAATGTATGTATATCGTACGTGGATGACGTATAAATTTTTGTTTTGATTTATTTTTGGAGTAGGTAAGTTAATTTCGATATAATTATTGATATAGATAATTAAATTGGATACACAACTATTTAAATACTTTTAAGATAAATTTAAAAGTATGATGATTAGAAATGCCTAAAATATAAGACGTAAATAACAAACCCTACTCAAATCTTTTACATTCATCATGATTCAAAGTAAAGAAATCCATCAGAACCATAAAGCTTCCACGAATAGACTGATTCATTCAACTCAATATATTTTGTATTTTATAGCGATGCCTTAACAATAAGGTGATAAATTTAGGTGAATCATTTTATACAGATTTGCAAAGAATGATTCCTGAACGAAAGTTCCTTGTTTCCTACAAAAATAAAAAAGATGTAATTAACATAAAGGATGATCTGAAAGTTAATAGACCAAAATCAATAATATTTCAAATCAAATATAATTCTCTTCCAATTATTTTTAAATCGGTCAGGAAGTCAACCCCGCATCCTAGCCTATATATAAAGTTACTAGCTGTGCCCCGCGGTTTCACCCGCGTATAATTTAAAAGAAATCGCTGATGATTTATAATACTTCAGTATAGACAATATTTTTATCGGGCGGCCAGGGTTATGCGTCACACGTCACGCGGCTCGTTCACGCCACTGCTGCTATAGTCATAGATCCGAGCCGAGTGTTTGAGTCGTTGTATTTAATTTTACAGTATCTTCCAAACTATTCGACCAAATAACATGCTATCAAAGGCAAAGTTTATCTTCATAAAATTATCTTGATAATAAAATAATTTTCATTCATAAGGATTAAGGATTTTCCATGCCTAATTAATAATGATCGTAAATCACTTTTCAATTTTCAAACTCTTTGCTCGATGTCTGTGTCCATTGTAAAATTCGCAATACACACTACTATATGATCTAAGTAAAAACAGCACTGTATTTAATCTAAATGACAGGTGCAACTCAAACTCCGCGCCAAAATGAAAAACAGTTGTGCCAATCTAACAACAACAAAAAAAAATTAATTTGGAACCATAAATAAATCATCCATTCACGATCCTTTTTGGACGGAATGTATAATTACCAATATATATACAATACTATTTTATCATTTAGGCTTGGTTCCTATATCCAACGAATCGTTATTGTACATTAGCTACCATTCGTTTTTGCATTTATCGTAACAAGCCGTAATAGACGTTCCTATAACTTTTTACGTCTATTACGAGCGAGTTTATTATGTTTATTAAGTTTATTTTGAATACAAATAAAAAATTTAAGTACGTTTGAATATCTAAACAGGTATGCATAATTTATATAATAAAATTCCTTTTTTAAATTATTTCATATTTTTCTTGACGAAAATACTGTTTTATTCGCACTCACACTGAAGTTACCTAAACGCAAGAATGTCCAAGCAGCTTGTTAATATAATCTTCAACACTAGAGCTGTTATCCAAAGTCGTTGAAATCAGATCTCGTAATAAACCTACTTTTCTACTGAGCCCGGAGTCATCAAATACATTTTCTAATTTTGACCATACCTGTTTCGCCGTAGACGCCTCATGTACATGGACGTAGTTAATCGGATCAATTAGAAGTATTATTTTTGATCTTGCCTTTATATCCTTTTTACTGTCTTGTACGTAGTCTGCACTCGGTTCAATCGTTTCCCATAAGTCTTCATGTTCCAAATAATTTTTCACAGCAAATTTCCATGTAGGATAGTTTTCCCTGCCAATCAGTTTTTCAATAGTTCCCATTGATATTTGTGAAACCATGATTTACTATAAAAGAGCTGAAATGGTTGAAAAAAAATACAACGCGGCGGATTTACACTGTTGAGGTTAAGTATTTATATATGCAACTGAATCGCGTAACTTTTTCGGTGGAACACTAACTTTGTTGTTATCTTATCAATAATGGCCCATAACCTGTTAATATAATCTTCAACACTAGAGCTGTTATCCAAAGTCGTTGAAATCAGATCTCGTAATAAACCTACTTTTCTACTGAGCCCGGAGTCATCAAATACATTTTCTAATTTTGACCATACCATAAAGGAAACGTTTTATTTCCTGACACTAGTCTGTGTTGATATTTGTTTTTAAACATAGATTTTGTAATCCTTATGATGCATGTTCATGTGCTAATATTGATACGTAATTACGTAAATAATTTCGTTAAAAAAAAGTCAAGTGAATTAAATTATCAATAAACCCGGGTTGATAATCCTAATTAATAATGATTATGTATTTTTAATTGTATTTATTAATTATTTTGTACAAAACTAAAAAATGTATGATCAAATACGAAGTTACTAGTGTATTTGATACAAAGCAATCTAATATTTACGTGCAAGAACTCTCTCTGTCTATCTGTCCATTTATGTTCCTTTCACACGAAAACCACTTATCCGATTTACAAGGTTATTTTTTAATTCATAGCTATGTTATCTGGTCAGGTTATAGGATAAATTTTGTTACATAAAGTAACATACGAGATAAGCAGTTAAATGGTAAACCTATTCGGAAAAAGACGAATTTGGGACGCTTATATGGTTTACGCTAAGTAAACTATTCGAGATTTGAGATAATATATCAAGTTAATGTTCTACGTAATTGTAGATCTTAATAAGATCTACAAAAAAGTCATGGATAACATATATCTATCTTCTAAGGATCATCCACAATAAGCATTTCTTTTTCCGTCTTTTGAGCAGGGGCTTCGCGCATGCGCTCGACCGTCGGCATTATGTAGTCCACGCGAGCGGAGCCACGGGCACAGCTAGTCCAATATAATATTTATATACAGGATACGTAGCCAGTACTACATGATGCATTTAAATGCTAAATTCTTGTTTGGTAATTTCGTGGTAACACCACATCATAACTAGAATCACTCCAGTCCGATAATATTTATAATCACTTAACATAATATATCTAAACCAGAAATTTCGATATAAATAATAAATATTAACAAAAACACGTAAAACCTATAGTCAATCGGCCGATTTTGGTCGGTAACCAAATCATAAACGTCTAGTAGTTTCAACAACTCCTGGATGTATCAAATTGTTTATAGAAACACAACAAACTGTTTGCTCTGCTAGCCTTTATTCTTACCCCTCACATCTGTACGTAGTAGGTCATTGGTAACTTAGCTGACAAAACATTTTTCATAGAAACGCTTTTGGCTTACGTCTGGTTTAAAAAACTATTGTTCGTAACGAAAACGAACGATCGTTCTTTGAATATAGGAACAGGGTATTTATCGATTTGGCAAATGAAGCATTAATGTTTGTTCATATCTGTTCTATAAGTCACATATATAATATTTATTATGTCTTAAATGCCATACAAACTCGTAAATTATAAACGATCTATTGTTTATCATTCTGTTATAGCTGCGTTATGTTGGTGAGTCTGACAGTTTAACCAAAGATTTAGGTGTAGGCTGATTGCGTAATATCAAAACACGTTGGATGTTTAAGAATTTAAAGAACTTTATTAACATAATATTGTCTATTTGTAGGTTTTTCATATGATAATTTTAAATTGTGTATTCTAAAATTATGAAAATTTGTTCAACATTTAAACCAGGGACTTAATTTAGCCGAAAAGTTATGGTAACCTTACATACCATACTTTGTCTTTTTATCTTTATATAACGATATTACAAGATTTACAGTACATTAATCGTTCATGGTTGTAGTCATTTTAGCCTTACCGCCTTACCGTAATTTATCTTCGAATTGAAATTTTGCTTTAAAGCAACCAACACTGTAGTTATTCTAAATCTAAACTCTTAGTTATGTCTGTATCATTCACAATGCAGACAGCCCATTGCTTAACTTGTCCAGGGAATCGAGGAGGTATTGGGCAGAAATGTCCCAGAGATGTGAACAATAATTCCATCTACGGCTGAATTTAAGCCTTGTAAAGAAGGGGCAGTTGGCCAATCGTGAAAAAACGTCGTACTCTATTCAGGATGCCAAGTCTCCTGGAAATCCAATGTGATCCCTGTGATTGAGGATACAACGGATATCTATTCCTAAGATACTGCGGCTATCGCGTTTTGTGAGTGAAACATTCTGAAAACTGGGGAGTGGGGAGAACGGATTTTTTTTTGTAAAAGAACACACATTTGGTCTTGCTTTGACCTCGACCAAGTTGCTTGTACCCCAGTAAGGTATGCGATCCAAAAGCTGGTTGAGATCAGTAACAAGATTTGCCCGCATCGTCTTCTTTCAACTCGATTACAAATGAGCTTACTGCAATAACACCCATGAACCATGCTGTCATCAGCATAGTAATAATGAATGCAACCAGAGGTTAACATATCATTGATATTTATAAGCAACAGAGAGGATGAGAGTACAGGTTATTGTTTAATCTCCTGCATCAACTGGCATGTGCTGCAAACTGTATGCATCAAAAAGGACATGTATTCTATGCTCATGCACGTTCCACCAACACAGGTTGTAGGAAAGACCGTATGCCCAAAGTTTGGACAGAAGACCACGGTACCAGCTCCTATCAAAGGCTTTTAAACACTGACGCTATAAATAGATATAAGTTGCTGTGACCACATAACATCTGACGGACTAGTTGCTCGATTGCAAATTCTGTGGTGGCAGCACTTGAACTGACATTAACATAAAAATAAGTTTCCTGTTCAATAAAATTAATAGAAAATGAGTTTTTTTTACATCGACCACCAACAGAAAAACAACAATTAATAAATAAATAAAAAACGTTCCCGGTCAGTGTTTCAATTCATTCACGGGGCGGAGTCGTTTTACATTCAAGGGGAGGATATATCTCCAAATCATTAGTCCCGGAATGCATCAGAATGTGAACTCGGTCCATAATAATTTTCGGTGCCCTTCCTCCGGCCGTAGGCGGATATTGCCTTTGTCTTTAGTTACAAACAGCAAAAAAGAATAAAAAGAACATCAGTTGGGAATATTTATTTGTCTCGGCCGATATAACCGCATGTAATTTTGCCGGTATTGTCCAAGCGCCATGTTATTGTCCTACGTCCTGATGTATCGGTGACACACGTTTCATTCCTCGATATTATTATAGCCGATAATAAAGAGGGTCAACTTTTATTATAATAATTTTAGAATTAACATCTTCGCAATGTTATGAAAATTTGACATTTACAATTCTTTTGGGCTTGATTGGTCCTTACATTTATTCCACTTATGATTTGTGTTTGAATGTAACTGGTTTGTTAAATGGATTACAACATAAACTATTATACAATATATCTATACTAATACACTAATCTATACCAATATATATTAATAAAGAGTTTTTTTGTTAGTTTGATTAAAAACGCTAATCTATGGAACTACCAGTCGGATTCGAAAAATTCTTTTTGTATATGATAGCCAGATTCATCAGGAAAAGTATAGGTTATATAACTTTATGCTAGGTAACATTGGAATCTATAAAATGAATAAGTTTAGTTATATTATATAAATTAAAACAATAAGTCAATCGTTTTCTTAATGTTCAACATAGTACACAAATGCTGTCAAAATATTGTTTATAATTAAATTACTTAATTAATTGCTCCTTAATTTAAACATTTTTAGGTTTACCTACTGTTGAATAACTAGCAATATTTGCTTCTCAAGTTCTAATACTAGGATGAATGCTATACCAACCTTTTCCATACAAATGATATTTCAAGTTTAAACCAGAGTAAATCAAATACAACTTTTATGACTTCATCGGCGCTCATACCCACGGCTTTTAATGTAGGGACATTAAAAAGTAATTTATAATAAAATTACATAAATTCTACACAACACTTCAACTTTGGACAATAAAATTATAATATCAGAAGTTATTATCAAGAAAATCATCAATTAATTTCTATTGTGTATGAACCTACGTACCCTCCTTCATGGAGTTATTAGACTGGAACCATCTAGTTTGTTATAATATCGTTAGACATTTTATAGTTGTATTTATAAACTTATGGACTCATTTTAAGTGCATTTTTACTTGTATACCTACCTTGTTTCAGATAAGATAAAAAGTGAATTTAAGTTACATATATTTTTTCAAGACTAAATAACTTTCTCTTTAATCGACTCGCGGTGCTTAAAAAACTATTTAAGCTTTTTAAAAGCGTAATCTTTATCCTGATCGTAAACTAAATGGAACTAAAAGTCATTGAGTAAGGAAAAAGGTGTGTTAACATGGTATTAGTAAAGTACATCGTAAATTACTAAAGTAATGAACAAACAATGAGACACCCGATTTAATCTTTGTTATTATTGCTAAAATAATTAAAGAAATCGTTTAAAAAATGTTAACTTTCATTTCAAGCTAAGCATGGCTTATGTTTTGGTAACTAAAAATAGATATACCGTACATGTAGAAATATTCGACACCCAAAAATATAACTGACAATTATGCTCATCACACAAAAGTCATGTGTGCGGGAATCAAACCCGTGACTTCTCGGCTCAATAGTAGAGCTTACTTGGTAGTGCAGTGGTCTGTGCCAGTGTATTGTTTATTCCCAGTACAAAATGTAAGAGCTAATACTTTTTTAAAAGATAATTATTCAATAAACCGAATAAGATTTTTTTTTATTAAATACAATTAATTAAAACATATGATTTTGTTACTCTTAAATCACTATTTTGTATAAGTATCATCTATTTGTCAGGCTTTCATACATAAATGTGAAGTAACCTAGTATTTTTCAAAGATTGAATGTAAATAGAAATTCATTTTCTCCAGTAAAATTTGTTCACAGAAACCAATTGTAATTGTCGTCCCTACCACGATACAATTAAATCAAGTAGCTAATGAGTATAATTTACATAGGAATACCATAACTGCATGAGTGATGGATGTGTTTTGTAAACGCTTCGTTTTAGCGGCAATACACATGCAAGATGATTTTTATTATTACCCATTATAGTACAAACCGGCTTTATGTCGGACGTTACGCCTACGCTACAGTTTTTTTTTTTCTGTAAATTATAATGTAAGTGCAGTCCAGTGAAGACTGTCCGCGTGAGCGGGGTTACCAGCCGTCTCGTGAGATCTGGGAAGTGACCCGGAAAAACAGCACATAGGACGTTAATAAAATGAACCGCTATATGACAAGAATTTAATTTGAAAAAAAAAGCCCGTTATCTCTTCGCTAGTATGAAGATATTATAAAATATGTATAAGTTTTTATTCTATATCAAGAATTTAAGAACAAAGTTATATCCTTCGATTATTTAAACTACATTCGGCAAACCTGAATTCCATCGATAGCACTTTTAGAGAACAAATCAAGAAGTTTGTTACTTAACAACAAAAAAATAAAATATATAAATTACAATTACTACCACAAAACTTTAAAAATTCGTAAATAACGATTGTAAATGCAAAAAAAATGAAACAAGGTTCTTAAAAATCGTCTAAATAAGTTTTTTCTCAATATGAAAAACAAGAACGAGACTTCAAGTTAAACTCCACAGCCAATATCAAAGTAAATCCAAGTAGACTAAGAAAACAATTTATTCATTTCAAGAGAAGAAACTTACGTCAATGCTGTCATAACATATTTACCTTATAAACAAAACTTTGATTCCAACCCTGCATTCGATATGCAAAATATAAAGCTTCAATGACATACAGTTTCATAACATTGCATATCCATCGATGCAAATAAATATGTTAAATAAAATATCGGATGATATCTCTCTATTATCATATTTAAAATTCAATAGTGCCTATTCAATTCATGTAAGAACTGATAAGGTATATTGTGCTAATTACATATATCTTGAATCGACTAATTTTCACGAGTAAAATAAAGATTTAATAAAGTCTATCGAAGTAGCCGGAAACTTTATATCCAGACTTCTGATATCGTTTTTCAAATATTGCTTTTACTGTTTCTTAGCGATCATTTTAATTCATCACTGTTTTGTTTCAAAATCGTTACAAAATTAAAGAACTCTGTTAATTTCACTCTGGGTCCGTCGAGCGATCGCTTTTAACTGTCAGGGAAAAAGCGATGCTCTAGAACTCTAGACTATGAAAATAATGAGAAATATTACTTAAATGCCTAAACTTAAAAGAAATAAAATTGAACTAGCTTACCCAATCGAACGTTATATAATGTAATCAATTTAACGCTTGTCATGATATTTAAATAAATTGATAATAGATGGCGCCTCCTACATGTTCATTTTTAACTATTTATCTACGCTTCGACTATACCATAAACTATGCATAAAATATGATGCTGAATGAAAGAATTCTGATACGAAAAAGTAAAAAAGATTTTATAAAAAAAAAATCTTTGTAAAAAACTATTCTTATAGTTGAACCCTTTTGGCTACCCATTAGGACGCAAAAAAATTATATAAACAAACTACTTATTTTTTTTCATATTAGGTCCTTACATATGAAATTAGCGTTGCATAAAAAAATTATAACGAAAAAATATTATGAAATTATCATCATCATCATCATCATGTCAGCCGAAAGACGTCCACTGCTGGACTTAGGCCTCCCCCAAAGATCGCCACAACGACCGGTCCTGTGCTGTCCGCATCCAGCGGCTTCCCGCAACCTTTACCAGGTCGTCGGTCCACCTTGTGGCGGGTCTGCCCACGCTGCGTCTTCCGGTACGTGGCCGCCACTCGAGAACTCTATGACCCCATCCGCTATCTGTTCTACGAGCTACGTGGCCAGCCCACTGCTTAAGTGCTACTTATGTGTAGCTATTCTTCGGGCTATGTCGGTGACTTTGGTTCTCCTGCGGATCTCCTCATTTCTGATTCGATCACGCAGAGAAACTCCGAGCATAGCCCTCTCCATTGCCCTTTGAGTGACTTTGAGCTTTCTTATGAGGCCCATAGTTAGCGACCACACCACGATGAAATTATACATTTAATCAATCGAAGTATGTACCATTATTATCTATGCACTTTCGCCATTTTATAAGTAGTTCATTGATTCCATTGCTGAAATGAAAAACAAGCCTCATCGGAATTGAATCCTTTCCTTACAAGAAATTGTCCAAATTCTGAAAAAAGTGGTAATCTGTTGGAGCACGGTCCGGAGAGTATGGTGGGTGTCGGATACATTCCAAGCGCAGTTCCTTTAATTTAACGACCGTCTGTCGTGAAGTATGGGGTCTAGCGTTATCCTGAAGCAGCAGTGGGCTAGAGAGATTAACCAGTCTCGGTTTCTTAACAGCTAGCTTTTCCATCATGGTTTGCAATTGTTGACAATACAGATCTGCCGTTATCGTCTGACCAGATCTTAGGAGGCTGTAGCATATGACACCAGCACTGGTACAATAAATGAAATACTAAACTCGAAACAAAAATACACAAGGCTAAATTTGAAATAAATTTGACTTTAGAATTCCTAATGAAATGCCAGATATTAGAGATCAAGGTGGACATTTCAACAAAACGCCAATTTCATATGTAAGGACCTAATATTTTTTTAAAAGCTTGTCACGTAAAACGAATACCCAACAAGAATTTTTTGTTATCAACATGTTTTTTTTTTACTGAGAATTCTGTTTCATGTTTGGATTCAAACCGACTTCGATTGCGGCAGGGTATACAAAGCAATTTAAAAAGTATGATGCTGTAGTAAAATTTAATACAATCGGATAAAATAATTGAAAATTTATAAATTCACATTGAGAACACGAGAAGATGTCTCGCTTATTACTTAAAAAACTGTAGATATTTACGTACATAAGTTTATCGTAAATAAAACACGAACGTTGTTTCAGAAATTGGTTTTGTTCGACGAATTTACACTTGATGAACGCTGTTGTACTCCGATGGATTATTCACGGGTTTTGTTCGAGCCATGTTGTGTTGTGTTGTCTTGGCCATCTTAATACAATACACACCTACACGGCCGCGCGGAGACAAGCGACAAGTTTCACTTTAAATCTTAAATCGCTGGCAGACAATATCTTCATACTACATACCATTCGCTAAATAAAAGTGCATTTTTTTTAATTTACTGTAATATTATTACTTACTTTCATTTAACTTCTAGATTTACGGCGACCACTTTATTTATATGTTATTTACTCTTATTTTATTAATTGATATTTCACAAACTAATTACTAAATATTTCATGTAAATGATTCTTGTTCCTTTTTTCCCGCTTTCTTTAATTATCATTCCTTATCGTATTTCTAAGCAGGTTCAGATTTTTTTCATATTTTGTAGGTTAAGCGTTGAACCCCAAAATCACCTGATGATATGTTTATAACTTGTAACATTGAGGTGAACTATACTCATGAACGAATCATAGGGGAAGTAGGGCTCATAGAAATTTCTATGGCGATTTATCTCTACTTGGGGCATTCCGTGTGGTGAAATACCTCCACCCTACAGAAAAACGTACCCAAATAACCTTGTATTATTTTTCTGCAGAGGGTTTACAGAGAAAGTCTTTGGAGAAGAGGCATTCAAGGTCGGCAACACGATAGTAATAGTAATTTGCCACCATACTTGTATAAAAAAGAACGGACTAAGTCGATTCTACTAATAAGCTTTTTGATACTAGCTTTGCGTAATGATTGATTCCGTCCTTATGCACAATTTCAATTGCTTAAAGACAAATGCATGCCCATAATCGCCACCCTCAAAACGGCCTGAAAATACACAGCAAAATCTCTTTGTAACTCGAATTAAAATTGACAGATCAAATCATTTAACTCACTGAAGCAATTCTCTATTGCTGACACCTTAACATAATACCATTAACATGTCGATACCCAATATAAATAACATAATCCTATTTAGCCATAGTTTTCAGAAGAACCGTTTTAAACAAATTATCAACTTCTTATTATTATTATTTTTTGCATCATAATGCAAATGTAAATTGTATGATATCTATCTACTTTTAAAACTCTATTGACTTAATATCACTAATTAATTAACTATGATACATGAAATATCTTTTTTTAATTTAATTTACAATGATAATTTTGATCAAGTAAAAATGGATCCTTTTGTAGTCGCAGAAATAAGGTTGCAAAATTCAAATATGTTTTCATTTTCATTTGCTTAGCGTATAGTTGTATTTTATTGTAATTAAAGCAATGTTCCTCATATTGGTCGTCGATATCCAGTAGTTGCGTGTGGCTTTCCTTTATCATCATTTCTTAACTTATTGCTCAGTATTTTAATATTTTATAGGTTCAACGTTGGAGCACAATCTCCTCTGATGATAAGTGACGATATAGGCCAAGATGGTAACACGCTAAGCCTCGAGGAACTGGCTCTCAAGTTAAACTAACGAAACACATTGCAGGCACTTGACGAGAGATTTTCAGCTTGATAGAACTTCCTAGTACTTCTGTACTAATTTAAAAAATTACACTACGTTCATCCGTAGCGCTTTTAATGGAGTTAAATTTTTCACAAAAACAAAGTCGAAGAGCCACGACAGATTTTCTCGTATTTATAACGTCATAAAGTTGCCCGCGATACGAACAAGCTATCACACGGACAGACACCCGGTGAAGCAGTACACGACGAACGCAATCTTGTACTGTTGAATACCATTTGTAGCGACAAAACTTTACGTGACTTGATATTTACCTCAAATGTAACTTTATGTATTTTATTACTATTTATATGGGTTTTATAAGCTATTATACGAGTGATTCTGTTCTGTTACTTATTGGAATATGTTTTTTTTTAATTGTGTATGCGAACTTTTTTCTTATTTTCACGCATATCTATTTTTATTATATTTTATATTAAAAATAAAAGTACAAAATAATTTTGCTACAAGTATAAAATATCTAAAATTAGAATAAATTTTCAAAATCTTCATGCCATGGTACTGACTCGTTTTTTATCTATGGTAGGTACTAATCTGTATATATAATTACATTAAAGTGTCTGTTTGTAATGCCAAAATAAAAGCTTATTACTAATTGCATATGAAAGTATATACGGGACATATAAAAAATATATCTGTATAACTGTTTCATTGTTTGTTCCGGCTAATCACTGAAACGGTTGGAACGATTTTGACGGGATTTTCCATGGCAGATAGGTGTTGTTATAAGGAGTAACTTTTGTAGTTTTATTTTATTTATTTCTATTCTCATATTCTTGACTATTCTATTCTATCAGTTATGAAATGTTATATACTTCCCGTGTACAAAATTTCATAAAAATTTGTTGAGAATTAATACTATAATTTATTTTTCCAGAAATTATTTCTTTACGATTTCTAAAAGTATTATTAAGAATTTATAGAACATATCATTTGACCAATGACATAAGCTTCCCGTAAACAAATTTTCATAAAGATCGGTAATGCTATTTTTGAGTTAAATCCGGACATACAAACAGACAAACAAGCAGACATTTTTTTTTTTTATAGCATTTTCGTGGTCAGTGTCATTTATATACGAATGTCTATCGAAAAAAATACATGAAAGGACTGAACTATAGATTAAAACAGAGAATTATTTTGTGTACTACAAATGAAATTTCATGGACTACGTTTCCCACAATTTGGTTCCCCGGCCCGCACACTTAAATATCTTTAAGACTAAAATACTCAGAAGCTAAAATATTAAGAGCATTCAGAACGTTTTATAGCTACAATATTTACTGCCACTAAATATTCAGCGGCGAACAAAATTAACAAAAGAATGACTGTTCATTGAATATCCGCAACAATTTTAGCATTACGGTCGAAATTTTGACGCCGCAATCACTCCGAAACCGCTGTAAATCAGTTTTACAGCATTTTTAATGATCTCTCGTAAAATAATGCCGCGCTGCATTAAAGATCGCTCACATAGTTAGCGGGAATATGGCCCACAATGACCCATATCGTGTCCATCCCGATATTTATTGGAATAATGTATGCATTTTCCAATATACATTGCCTATTTGTATTCGTTTACGAGTTCGGGTAATGTAAATAGCTTTTTATGTGCATGATTTTATTTAGTAACATGAAACACAATTGAATCAAAATTTTATATTTAATTAATATTTCGACAAGAAGTAACTGCAAAAACTATATCTTAAAATGTTGATAAATAAATAGGAACAAGTATACTGTTAGGTATATTATATCCAAAATTTAAATTATCACCAAGAAATAAAAATTTGCCAAGTGCGTGTCGGACCACGCGCAATGTAGGGTTCCCTAGTTACCCGTCACAACATACAGACTCGAGGATGCTTTTGCTACATCGGTTCGGGCGTCGGCCTTGACAAGGTCATACATTTATAGTATATTTTGCAATTAAGTAACTCATGCTACACTGGGCCTGGGCCGGGCCTGGACCGGGCCGGGCGCCGGCCGAGTCACGGTCAAACATCTATAGTATACTTTTGTACGAAGCAATTCATGTTACACAAGGCCGGGGCTGCGGCAAGTCGGGCGCCCCGCCGGCCGGGACACGTTCAAACACCAATAGTATACTTTTGTATGAAGTAATTCATGATACACCGCTACATGCTAAAGTATACCATAGGTTACTAGGATCAGTTCCGGACCGGTGTGGCACGAATTACTTCATACAAAAATATACTGTAGATGTTTGACCATGTTTCAGCCGGCGCCCGGCCCGGCCTCGGCCCGATGTAGCATGAATTACTTCATTCAAAAATATATTCTGTAGATGTTTGACCATGTTTCAGCCGGTGCCCGGCCCGGCCTCGGCCCGATGTAGCATGAATTACTTCATACAAAAATATACTGTAGATGTTTGACCATGTTTCAGCCGGTGCCCGGCCCGGCCTCGGCCCGATGTAGCATGAATTACTTCATACAAAAATATACTGTAGATGTTTGACCATGTTTCAGCCGGTGCCCGGCCCGGCCTCGGCCCGGTGTAGCATGAATTACTTCATACAAAAGTACATATAGGTACTATAGATGTTTTACCGTGTCCCGGCCGGTGTGGCGCCCGGCTTGGTGTAATTGGTGTATTGACTATTAAAATATTTAATATGTGATTATAAAATGTAATTAATTATGAGAAAATTATATTTATAGACAATACAACATTTGATATTAAGAGACAACGTGATTATTGACAAAAGATTTCAAACTTGAAGGCGATAAGTTGCAAGTACTCGGATAAATACTATGACATCGTACTTATATATAATTATAATAAACACATAACAGTAGCGATAACGTAGTGGTAATTCAGTTACATATGACTGGACTGCAAACACTATACATATAGTAAAAAACCGGTGAAACGTTCGATTCGTTATGTATCAATATACACAATACGACTACCACTATTAATAAAAGTGATAGAACTATGTAAGTTTCGAATGTGAAGGTAACACAACAAAGCAGCATTGATCGCGCTGGTGTATTCAAGTCCGAAGACTGTGGTTGTTGACACGTACTGGCACACGAGGCATTCCAATTGCAACTCATTATAGACTGATTTCAGTTAGGTCTACAGCCCTTTAAGAGGTGATTTATAAATAATAGCTTTAGGCTGGGGGAGGGGCGTTCAATTATGACGTAACGCAATTTGGAAGGATAGAGGGAGGTATAGAATAAAAAATTAGTCAATTAAAATTTCTCAAGTTCGGAACCATTTTCGTTTATGTTTTACGGAGAATCCCTCGATTGCATTGTACGTTATTTTTATTTTATTCTACCAACTTGACACATATTTTCGTTTATGTTTATGTGCAACATAATTATGACTGAGGTAAAAATGGCCACTTGGGTGTTACGTGACGTTTAAGGGGTACAGAAAAATGTTACGGCGCGTTACATGGGGAGGAGGGAGGGTCAAAAATCTTCAAAAATTGCGTTACGTAATACTTGAACGCCCCCTGTAGGGGCCAATTCAATATGATAAACTGAATGTCTATACCACAAAAAAGTGTACCCGTGTACTTATGTTTATATGACACTTACAGCGAACGTAACCACAATAAAACAAAAGGTAGGTTAACAAGCAACATATAGTGTCACTTCAATGTGCGTGCGCATCGTAAAAAGACATATCCTAGAAGTTTTTAATGTGATATTTAAAAACTCTCACTTCTCAGCGGTGGTCATCGTTCTAGGATTGTAATATACTTACTTTCAGGTGACCGTGTAACAAATTAAATGTCTCTAACTTCATTTACTATGTAATCAAAATGCCTCCCACATAAGAGGCGCACCTTTCCGCGAGACGGGTAAACGACACGTCGGCGTGACCACTAAAAAACGATTAACTCACTGGTTCAACATGCAAAGAATTAATATTTGTATAGAAGCGAGCAAAGGTCGCCATGTTATGGTGGTCTATCTCGTTATAAAAAAAGAAACTGTCCGTTTTTTGCTTCCAACGTAGACTGCACAATAAAAGTGCCAGTGTGTTCTTACAAACGAGAATTTATGTTCGTTATATGTAAATTAAGGCAGTTGACGATCGTAGCGGGAGCTTTTTTGCTATCGAGAGCATTGCGCGTCGGGTTGCAATAAACTCTTAGTAACAGAACATTACCAGCAATGTATAACCAGGCTTATGTTGATATCGCATTGAATAACTGCAATTACATTTCCTGGTCATTCGACATACGACCCTCATTATTTTGATCTCTGCTACAAACTTTGTACAAATTGTAGGTTAAGGTAATTGATGTACACATACGTCGATATAATAAGCACATAGGTATTTATGTTAAATCAAAAGTTAAAACACGTTTGTCTGGTAATTTCAATAATTAATACTCGCTGTTTACGAACGTTTTTGTTTATGGACAATTCAAATTAAATCGTTTTACAACGTTTCTCTTATTTCTTACTAAACTTTTAATATTCGGAATTTAAAGAATTGATCAAGTCTCTCTTATTACAGAAATTTTATATATATGTTTAAAACAATTTATATTTATATTTCAACAACCTACAATAAAAAAAATTTAATTGTCAAACTATAGTAATATAATAAAGCGGAAGAGGTTTTTGCTTTACCAGTCGTATTCAAAAATTCTTTTTGTACATGATAGCCAGATTCATGAGGACATGTGACAAAAGTTATTTATGAGCATTATTATTAGCAATGGCATATTAATTCTTACGAACGAAAGTTACTTCATCGTAAAGACAATTTTATGAAGATAAACTTTGCTCTTTATAGCGTATTATTTGAACGCATAGTTTGGAAGATGATGGAAAGTTAAAATAAAAAAACAACACTCGGATCTGGTCTATGCCTACAGTAATAGTGGCGTGAACGAGCCGTGTGACGTGGATGTATAACCCCGGCCACCCGATAAAAATACTGTACTGAATTATTATAAATCATCAATCAGTAATTTCTTTTTAATTATACGAGGGTCAAACCGCGGTTCACAGCTAATTTAGAATAACGTAAAATGTCAAAAGTGTCCTGCAAATTTTCACGATACTCTGGTAGTGTAAACTCTCTACCCATTAAACTAAGCAATAATAACTTCTCATGGCCAATAAATTTTCTACATCCAGAAAGGTCCAGGACTAAGGCTTGCTGTGGTCGAAGACTAAAAATATTGCTTAGCCACATAAATAATATAGAGAATCGATATCAAGTCATACAAGATGCTTCTATCCAAATTATTATACTGTTACGATTTGTATAAAAAAAATCACAATTGTTTAACATTAAAATAAAATCTGGAAAGTTTAGAATTCAATACAAACATGGAATGTAAATTTGTTGGTAATTGAAGACGTCGCGGAACACGCACTCACTGAAACCTTATCTGTCCAATTAAGTAAACAAAAAAATATTTTCTGAAAATAGGACACCCTCCTCTTATTTACACGTCAAGGTCAATAACGAAATTATGAAAAAAAATTGACAGTGGACAGTTCTGTTTTGGGAAACAAAGCGATACAATATGCGACAAAAGGATTCTTCCTTTTAATCTACAAGAGGACTATCATCACAGACTAGTGTTAACCACAAAGACCGTACGAGCACAAAGTACTTAGTGTATGGATGTGTTTCTGTGAAGAACGGCTGCATCCGTGGATACCTGAATAGTGAGTTTTCCACTTGTGTCTTTCTTTTATTTTGTACCAATAAATTCTTTTACCGCAAACGGATTACTCACGCGTATAACAATACATTTTGTAGGTAATAGCTTGATATAGTGATTTAATTGGGGTGACAGTGTGATTTTGTTTATGAAACTAGTGAATATAACATGTAAATTTAAAAAAAACTATAACAATGACTGCTGGTTAACACTTCGGCGTGTATGAATGATTTTTATACTCGGCTAATTTGAATTTACTTAGTAACACTATCGACTAACAATGAAACAAAACATCGTGAGAAAAATTGAAGGCTTAAGAAAAATAATTTATTACTACGAATCCGCGGAAAACTACTCAAGATTATAACAACTATACTTTTTACACAGGCTCAATAAACTACTCGAGTATTAATTTTACAACAATATTCAAGTTAAGAAAAAAGAAAGAAGTTCTCTCCACATTTCCAAGATGCAATTTAGGTGCTGTAAATTGGCCGTGTGCAATTCAAAAATGTATTCCAGCTTATGTCTTTGTAGTCGTTGCTCAATCACTAAAAGGGGCTTGTTTAATGGATTTCTTCCATTACTGAGCAAATAATCGTACTGGTCTTATAAGACTACAGCCTTATTGTGGCAATTATTAAAGGTGTACTACAATGTAGATAAAATATTACGAAAAGTATCGGCCCACCAAATAGTGTCTAATGCGCCTTATCTTTTTAATATATGACAACTACATTACATCTACTGAATGAAGGTTTCTACATCAAGTTAACCTTGATTAATTAAGTCTCTTATAGCCATGGACAAAGTAATAATATAACTTGTTAAATTCCAAAAAAACAAGTCTACTAACTTGAATTCAAAACTACAACGCCTTGTAGTGACGATTGAATTTCCCAAGCTGAAATTCAGTTCTTTTAACGACATGCAAATAGGAACTTGACGTTCTTATTATGTTACGTTACAAACCATTCCTTTTTGTACTGGTAAATATCAGTTCCTGCTTATTTTTATTTCATGGCAACTATGTTCATCTACAATACGGTTTTTTACGCTAACCTCCATCTCGGCACGAACTAAAAAGTTATCTATGTCTTATCTTTGTGGTACCGTGAAGCTGTGGAACCATTTCCCGGTCAATGTGTTTCCGCCTTCTTATGAAATCGGGTCCTTGAAGCGTAACGTGAAGAGATATTTATGCAGGCCGGCATGACAGCGGCGACCGCCGATGGATTTAGATCTCTTGGTGGTCGTCGTTGTATTTGGATTGTACTGTGCTTACTATCAGGGGCAGTACAGTCAATGTGAAGAGCAACTATAAAAAAAAAGCTGTCAACGGCACTGTTAATAGAATATTTTTAGATTTTTTCCTTCAATCACCAAACATAGCTCTTTCAAGGTGGCGGCTCCCTGTTTAAAACTGTCCATATAATCCACTTCAGTTGTGCACAATAACATAACTACATCACGTTAAATGAAAAACTATATAAAATAAGTTTATGAATTAAAATGTAACCAACACATGACAGACCAAAATCTCACCAAAAATTCTAATTATCAGTTAATATATAAGTATATACTTTTCTATTATTTTGTAATGTCCGTTAGCCGCTAATCGCTTCGCTCAAGCGCTAAGGTCTGATGGTCTGCTATTCCGCGCGCCCGTGGCAAGCCGCGCAGTCACGACGCCGCGCCCGGCCGTTCCTCTGCACCGCCAATTTGTGGCCGCCCCATGTTGATTTTGTTGAAACCAGCATCTTCATACCTACATGCGAGCCTTTTTACATCTTTTTGCTACCTCTATGCCGCCCGCACGTTGTGATTTGACGGTAATAGACACCTAAATTACTATGTAAACTGATAGATTATATTTCTTGTTTTAAATAATAATATGTTTCTATTTCGCACAGTATAATCATTGTTGTTGATAATCATATCTAATTCGAAGATATTGTTTATTCATTTTACATTATTACGTAAGTGTAAAAAAACCTGAATGATAAATTATATCGAATGTGACAGTCACTTTGTGACAAAGTACATGAGAAGTTTGTACAAAAGTACATGAGAACAAAAACAGTATATACACATAATGAAACTGACAAGCCTGTCTGTTAAACTCAAAAAAGATGCGTCCACCTTTCGCATGTTAATAATTAACCATGAAAATGATTTAACAAATATATGAGACAATAATTAGGTATATAAACTTTACTGCATGCATCGTCAACCGACGAAATTTCCAAAACCCACAACAACGCCACTATAGATTGACCTTTGACATTGCGTCGAATTCGCCTCGGGTCATAATTTTATAGATAAACAATAAACGCCATTGGAGGTCGGCCTAAAGTGGACGCCCCTCGTAATGATGGGCCCGTCAGTCGACCCGTCAGTCACCGGTTTCAAAGAATGAGTTCATTTCCTTCGAACACGCGAGATACGATTTTTAATTAAGTTTTTGTTTAAAAATTCATTAAAGAGCAACGATGTACTGGGTGGCTTTTGAAGTTTTCTATACATAAATGAGTATATAATTAAGTAGAACTTGGAAACTTTACTCATTATAAGATTTTTTTTTTAAATAATGATATTGCCTGTCTATTAAATGTTTGACATGGTATATGTCGACTAGGTAAACGAGGGTTATAATAATGAATTTGAAATAAAAGGTATCAACAATGGAAAGAGAGGTATTATGACCCGATGAAATGTAAATATGTGGAATATTATACGCGCTCCCGAATGTCAACGTGAACGGTCAACTAAGTTTTTATTCATGAGAAAAATAGTCGATGTGACTGTAGTATGTTGGAATTCTTAATGCATATTGCATTAGGCACAAATCTATCACATACCCAGACACTAGCTCGGGTACCGGAATTTATTTTATTTATCTCTGAAAATCAATCAGTAAGTAATTTTCTTCACTCACGTTCCACCTTTCACTTACAATTTATGATTAATATTGTAATGTTTGATTATTTTAGTGTGTTGGGCGAATTCAAAAAAAAAATTGTGTTTATGTTATCTTATTTTTGAAATTATAACAATAATTAAAAAAAATATTTATGTTTTTTTTATTCGCACATGTCAGCCCCATCCTAACATAACCCATGTTCATACTAATATACATGAATAATGATTATATATTTAATATAAGATGTAATTAATTTGAACAGACAGTTGCCTCCCCATTCTTCGTATTTTATTATAATACATGTTATTTTTCTTCGTAATTAATTTATCTCTTATATTTGTTTTAAGAATATTATAACACCACACATTAGGAGACTCTCAACTGACTCTCCTCGACGCTGACGCCACTATCGTATGTCACGTGGTATATCACCTGACATCATACGATCACTCGTGTTACGGCGGCAGTGTTTCTACAAAGCGCAAGGAGCTGAATTATGAGGGCGTTTTAGTTCTGTATTACGAGAGAGAAACGTTACCCTATCCGTGGGATCAGTTATTATGTGAAGTAGTCATGAACAATAAATTGTTTGATCAATGTCTAACTTAATTATTATTTTATTTCATCCTTGTCAAATAGCATAAGTTCGCAACCTTTACAATATGCTTTAGATACAATATAACAAAACCAAAATCAACAAATCAAATGTATTAATAAACTTGCGAATGAATAGATATAAATTTGTGACTATTCCGACAATTTATCCGCGCTTGTTATCATATAAGTCATCTCTTTGATTAAAATCCCTTTTATCAATATAAAATACTATCCTCAAAGCGTTTGTCGGATATATCCACATTATACTTAGTGCGTAACTATTTGCCGCAGCTGCGACAATGTGTCTGAGAGGGGCATGCGTGCTGTCACCGCAAGGCGCCGCGATCATTTGTAAATTTATCTTCAAAGTAAGCCCCGTTCCTAACATATTGCCCGACGGATCGATCCGAACGTCGCAGAATAGTTTATTTGTATCTTAAACTAAAACAAGAACATTTTTAAACGTATGTTTAAAGTCTTGACTTAAATAAACCCCTATTGTGTTCTTTATTTATATTGGAATCAATTCGGAGCGGTATCGACGATTCATGCCGCTATGTGCTCCGAATAATTTAAGGTAATTTTATTTATGTAGTTAAATATATATATTTTTATATGTTACGAGAATTTCTTCTCTTATTGATCGTTAGGACTCGACGCAAACAAATGACTTTAATGTAAAACATTTATTAACTTTCTATTTGTTCGTAATAATAATCGATCAATTTATCATTTTTGACTTGTTTGATATAAAAACTTTAAAATTATAAAACAAAGTAAATGGAACATTTTTATAAAATTTACATTTACCATCGCAAATTCACTTCATAAGAAGTTAATAAAGTAAAATTTTCTATTATATTTCTTTTTTATTTCAAATTCTTCTTTTTGCAATCGTAGTCAAATAAATTGTAATCTAAATCATTTATATTACTATTATTTAACGTATTTATAACAACAGAAGCCTTAAAACAAGATATATTAAATTATACTAAATTGTATTCACAACTTAAGATATTTAAAATGAAACAAAATTAAATATACATAAAAATAATATTATAATCCCACAAGTGTCTAGAGCTTCATAGAAAAGACTTCAACGTAAAAACTAGTTTTACTGCTTAAAAAAATATCATGTTTTGTTTCAGTTGCAAATAAAAATTTGCACAATAATATTATTTTAACATAAATATTTTATTCTATAGTTTAAGAGTAAATTATTCAAAAAATTCTAAAAATGTAACAACAGCTGTAGAATTAAATTGTTGTTTGCATAAATAGCTTCTATTTTCTATAATACTTCAAACTATTCTTTCTCGATTTGAATGATATGATATTAAATGAAGTTTCTTTTTAAATTCAAATTTGAGTCATAAATTGAATAATTTTATTGGTTTATAATACAGTGCGGCCGAGTCATCATACACAGAAGTCAGAATGATATAGATGATGCAACAACAAACACACTCACGAATTCCATCTCGAGAGAACATAAACGCAAAATGAAATTTATGCTCAATGAAATAACACAAATTTATAACTTCATTTTGGGTATTTAATGAAGTGTTTCCTTTAATATCTCCTAAAGGCGTAACTCTCACATTTTATTACACTTATCAATTTCATATCAGTCGAAATCAACGTATAAATTTAATTTAAAATGCTTGTTTTGAAATATCCGTATGCTAATGTAACAATAAATTGTCCACACTAATTTATTGGGTTACTATTTTGAAAGTGAGATAAAATTTTAACACCTCAAGTAATACGATACGATACCTGTCTGTGGATGGTTATTAGTGTTGCAATAATTTTGGTTATATTATGCTCAAAACATAACGGAACGGAGTGTTTGATGGAATTGGACAATAATGTCACGTAGGCCAACAATATATTGTAATTTCTCATTTAAAAAGTTTGATAATAGTAATATAAATTTTTCAAGAAACGTATCAACCACATATTTAAAAACTTGTTCGGTTTGCTGGTTGCTAGGAGATAACAATTGTGTTGGACTGGACGAAACCACCATACACCGGGTTTATCAGCCATCATAGTGGAATGCTTAGGCGTGTCTCATTTCAGGATCAGCCGATGTATATCCAGTTGCCTAGAGGTTTGCAGTCCGGTATAACAATGACGACCTGCGATAGATAAACGCATTGCCGATCTCATGATGTTCACCGTTGTTTTTGAATTATAGTGTTACCATCAGGTATAATACCACTTTCCCTTAAGCCAGCAGCCGCTCGCGCGATTTAGTGATACTGCATTCACTAGCTATCGACACACACACATGATACTGCACTTCACACACGCACACTACACAGGTACATAAGTTCTGTAAGGGACCTATATTTCTTTTTTGGCTAGTTAGAGTTAGACCAAAATTGCCATATATACTAAATGCATATACGCGTGTTTCTGCCTTCATCCCCGAAGGCAGAAACATGTATTGTATGTTTAGTTAGATCTAATTTTACGGATGCAGAATGAGTGAGATCTCGATTTATTTGCATGTATAGCAACAGACCAAGCCGATGTTCGGCCACTTTGTCACCTTTGAACTTGTTGCCTCACTTTCCCGGTGAAGCTGTCAAAGCCTCTAAATGCTCCAAGGTTCTGAAGACTAACAGTATAGTCAGTTCGAGAAAAAAAAACACAGCCGCGCTACAAAAAATATCATTATAGGTTATTGGTACACACCTACATATGGTTTTTAAGGGGTATTATATAATATAAGAAATGGCTTTTATTTTACATACCTTTATTTAAACAAATTAAATTAAATTTAATTAGATATTTCTCTTTTCTTTAAGCTAGCGATTAACTACAAAAGAGTCGAAGACGGTAACAAAGTAGCCTAAAATGAGAACTGGTCCTCGTGTTTTGTTGGAACACACCACAAGTGTTTGGCGATATGATTTCAACAAGAGACTTTCTTTCAGCGTTTGACCACAATTTCACCAAGCACAAGTACAATAAAGCCAAAAAAAAAACACGTGAAAGTAAAACATTATCAAAACAAAATTTCATCCAAATCGTTACAGTCGTTCCCGCGCAACCAATTACAAAAATTTATAAGACTTGGACACTTACAAGTATTATATATATCTGAGACAATAACACGCTTGGTCTAGAGTGATTGGCTCTCAAGTGCAGCTGCCGGAACACACATATAGATGCTTAGCTACAGTTATTCAACTCGAGGATGGTAGTTAGCAAGGTGAACTTTAGAAAATGGCCTATAACTATACTATGTTTTCAACGTGATGTCTTCAGGATTGTAAGGTTCAAATGACGTCGATTAATATAGTGTCTGTCTAAATATTCCACCACATCACCATCTTCGCCTAAAAATTATTTCGATTGCTTATTTTAGAACTCATATTTAAAATTAAATTTTTGCTTTTTAATTGTCTGAATTTATCTAAATTTAATTGTTTAAGGCATATTGAAATGACTTCGTCCATCTAGGGGCCTCATTAAATTTTTGTATCCAACCAGTTTAGTATTTCCATATTACGTATATCTTGATTTAATTTACCATAAAATTATCAAAATTATGGAATTTGAAGCACAGTATTCGACTCCGCGTACGTAATTTCGTATTTGATTCTACACAAAACACGAAAATCGTTTTTTAATTGTTTTTCAACTTCAATTTTTTTTAATGATGTCTTATAGATAGGAATTCTGCCAATGTCAGTTATGCAAAATTTTTATATAATGTAATTTTAAAACATATAAGAAATCTGACTATACTGTTGACCTTAAGGGCCCTGAAGCCTCAGAAGGCTTTTACAGCTTCACGGGGCTTGGGGAATTTTAAGCCAAAATGAATGTTTAGTAAAGCTTATCATGATGACCTTATGAAGCATCATATTTGACATGTTTTGATTTACACCGTTTAAAAAGCTCCTAGTACACCGGATTTATATTTTCACATACAATATTACTTCTTCTTTATTCTGTGTTTAATGATCGTGTAGGTAGCAGAATGTTCTCTCGAATGACAGACCGCTGCTTAACGTTGTATCATTGGAAGTCAGTAGACGATAAACGTTTTAGGATGTCTGTGTGAATGGAAGCCGAGACGTTTTATTTCACTCGAGTTGAAGTGGACCAACTTTATGACCGCAATATTACTGCTTCGATGTTTTTGTTTTGTGTAGTATATCCATAAAGTTTATTGGTTTCGAGATAATTGGGAAACTGCTAATTATAAAAAGATCATAAGATCATATTAAATATACTATCGTCATTCGAAGCAAATTATATCTCATTATTCTCTAAGCATAAAAGTTTGTTCCTTAGTATCAAAATTAAAAGTACTTTATTTATTAACTTGCTGCTCCCCACGGTTTTACCCGTGTTCAATTTATTCTACCAATTCTTACCGTGCCGCCGCCACCGCACATAAGCTTGACGTTCATTTTTACTACTCCACTCCTTAGAGACAAAAAGTGAAGATATATATAACCTACAACCTTCCTAAAAAAATAGGCTATATTTTACAAAAAAAAAGAACATATTGAATTGGTAGTTCCAGAGATTATCTTCCACATATATACAAACTCACAAAATTCATTCTCTCTCTCTCTCTCTCTTTGTATTTCTTTATAATGTTAGTATACATAATTACATTGCACTCGTAATAACCCTAATAGAGAATATATAACTTTGAACGTAAGTTGACTTTAAAAAATTATACATTGGAATATTGGCACAGCTAACATCATAAATATATTGATTGTAAACATCTCAAGAATATTTACAATTGGATTTTTCATTTAAAAACAGCCTCTAAGCCACAGTTATTTTAGAAGCATAACGAATTTGACCACACCGTGTCACATTGTAGATAATTTATTGTATTTTGTGGTGACCCTACGCGTAGGAAACAATCCAACCATTTAGCGTGTCTATGCAACAGGCACGTCAGCTATTCGGTTATCTAGCAGGCCCTATACCATTGTTAACATGCTCCATTGTCTGAGCAATAAGAAAAAACTTCGCAGGTAAGTATCAATTGATTCGCTTATGAACATTTTCCTATGCGATGAACTCTTCGGTTCGGTCCATTACAAGAGGCTTTTCGAATGTCAGTAGGAGTTTTATTATCAACAGAAAAAGCAGTTTTGAAGAAATGATGGCTCGGTGGTAGCGTGTACGGACATGACGTCGATTGACTTGAGTTCGAATCTGTACAATGAGCCTGAGCATGGTTAAGGAAACATCGTGATGAAACCATAGCATAATGTTAGCCATTTTGTAATGCCCGCCTGGCTAGCAATCACCTTTAAATTGAAAAGCTGTCACCAAGCACCTGTAAGTGTGTTCCGACAGATACCCTTTAAAGCCAGTTGTCCCACCAACATCAGAGCTGTTGCTAACGCGATGATGATTCAGTAGTTTGGCGGTATTCAATTATTATTATATAAGCAAACTTTCAATGAATTTAGACCTCCACCCCTGGTGAGCAAAAATAAGAAAATTGTAAAGTCCTTCAAATTATAATAGGTATTTCTTTTTTTCAAAACGTTTATTAAATATATGTAGTTATATTGTTTTGTTTCAAGCCATCCTAGTACGATGGGAATTTTCTGTATTGAATATCGATAACTGTATAGCCGTCTACATAATAACATTTGTCTATTAACTTTCAAAAGAAATAACTAACCACATTTTATAACCACGATAATCAACGTGCTATCAATTTGTCTGCCAACAAGACGCGACGTCCAAGTCGGCGGATATCAAAACGGCCAAAATTAAACAACCAATATAAAATGGACGGCAACAATACCGGAGGGCATTGAAGCCTAATTCCAATAACGAAAACTGTACACAGCGGCTCGCCTGTTTTCAAAACGCATTTTTCTACGAAGCTATAGGTCAATATTTACCCTTTCTATAAGCGTCACAAAACCTTATGTTTGTCCCGACGTTGCACTTGGGGTCCTGTGTAAACTCGCGCTAACAAATTTGTATGACAGATGCGAAATCTCTTTACTAACCTTAATACGTTTGTGTTAAAGTCTATTATCCAATATTGAGGATTAGGGATAATATCGTATAGTAGCGTTTAGTAGCTGAAGGCGATTCTGCGGTTACATTGTAAAGAATTTTATACGAAAAAGGATACAATGTCCCTAGAGTTTAGAAGATATAATATAACTAAGCGTTTAAAGATATAATTATATTGATTTAAGACTCGAAGTTAGGAGACGTTTTAAGGTACTAATTCTTTAGATAGTGTAACCTTTGTGACAGACTTTTTCAATAACTCATCCATTGCTCGGTCGTTTTTTTTTCGGTCTTACTATATTGTTAGCCTTAATGGCCTTGAAAACTCAAAAGGCTTTCACAACTTCACCGGGCTCGGTTGCTCGCTCGATAATTCGCTCGAAAACATTATGATGAAACCATGGTGGTAGGGCTTTTTCTAATACGCGCCTTGGCTTGTCTTAGATATTACCTTTTTATTGCATTATTTCTCTATTAAAATACTTAAATGTATACAAGTTAATACATTACAACGTATTTTACTTAAGTAAAATAATTTATTCTTATTCGATTCATTCGTATTTTAAAGTTAACTAAAGCTTTGTTATTTATTGTATTGCATGATAAAACGCCTGGTCAGAGACATCACCTTAAGGTATTTAATATTTATATTAAGTCATGATTTATGGCAAAATACACATTTTTAAAATATTAGTTACATATTTTTAAAAATCACTATAATGCCGTTCCCGTGGAGCTCTGCCTTAAATTTGTCAGATCGCGACTTTTTCGCATTATCGGCCAAGACGAGGTTCGGCCACTTTGGCACCATTTGGAGCTTGTTGCCTAGCTTTCGCGGCTGAGTTCTCCGCGCTCGCCCCCGTGCCCGGTGAAGCTGTCAAAAGCCTCTAATGTCTCCAGGGCCCTTAAGGCTAACAGTATAGACAGTTCGAAAAAACAAAGCTCTGCCTTAGTTAACATTTTAAATATTTTTTCTCACAAAAATACTGATGAAGGTGATATTTTATATTTCTATTTCGTGTAAGCTACGCGTTATCATTTAAGTTAATGCTACTTGTCACAAGTCCTCAATTTTCCATCATTTTATTATATTTTTAAGACAATTCTCAGAACTATGCATACACTGTTTCGAACACGCCCAGAACATCGTAAAAACTATCAATTTTATAATGTCGGTACAACTATGAAGAAACAATGGTTTGTGATGGATTCCCTTTGATAAATATTTAAAAGTCCGTAGTCAGATCTCAAAAAACATATCGACGCTGGATGCATTACTCAGCAGAAATCTATAAATTTAAAGGCGATTACATGAATTATTTCGATGTGTTTATACAATAAATGCTTGATAATTTTGACAAATAATAATACACCACTTTTCCGCCATTAATCATAATTACAATTGTTACTAATTTTTTGTCATATAAATGATTACATTAATTTAGTTCCGGAATAAGTTGAAAAATATTACATCAAAATGTATTTCTAATCAAGTATCATAAATCATATCATCATAAATCAAGTAAATCCCATATTCAAAGGGCAAGAGTATTAAGTTACCACATTTATATCATCAAATCTGAACTGATAGTGAATAAAGCCGATTGTACTCAAGTAATGTGACTTTCTGCCTTCTGGGAGGAAGGACGAAACATGCGTATATGCATTTAGTAATCTGGCCATTTGGTCTGCCTAACTAACCAGAAAAAGAAAAAACAAGTCACTTATAGAACCTATGTGGTGTGCATATGTGAAGTGCAGTGTCATGTATGTGTGTCGATAGCTAAACTGTATCGCGCGAGCGGCTGTTGGCTCAAGGGCTCCTGCCGGAGGAACGGACCTAGGCTTGAGTTGCCGCTGGAGAGGGAACAGTGGTTTCACGGGCGTGGGCGCAAACACGCTTGACTTGAAGGAACGGACGGGTATAATGCTTTAGCTACCGTAATTTTGTTATCTGAATCGGTAAAAAATTTGAATTTTTGCTATCATCGTGAACACAAAGGTTGGACTCTTTTCCCTTATATTAGCTAGAACCGCAGATGTTGTTTTGCCTTTTTAGTGGTTAATAACTGGACGACAGTGCCACCTATCAAATTCGGGGATATCATAAAAACGTTCTCCATGAGAAACACTTAGATCTACCAACTTTCATTGTGATTGGTCAATAGGTGTTGGAGTTTATCGATCTTATATAAACTAACATCAATTTTGTATACATAAAAGATGACGCAAAGAGAAATAATTTAAACCAATTTTCTATTTTAACGGAATGTAAAGTAATTACATTCAATCATTATTTGTTATCAAGAAGCATTTCCCGAAACCCAAATTACCATTTCAAGCTTATAGTGATTACTATAAAACAAACTACTAAAACTATAACCTTTAAAATTCATAGATCAATTCAATTCGCAATCCCACACAAATAAACTTTAACCGTTCAAAATTTCATTGTTCGTTACCGCGAAACAAAGGGTTGTCGTTGGTCTTGTTAACAGCAACAGAAATAGTGACAGATCTTTAACAAACTACAATGTCTTTGTTGGTCTGATAGCAGCTTGAGAGCTTTTGCAATGACTGATGACTCAGTACGAATGTTTCTTGTATTGTAGTATAATGTTCTATGTAAGATGATTGTACATTACTAATGTTAATTTATTATCTTGTAAAATTGAAAAACAGTCCTTGTTTGTATTTTATGATTAATATAGATAATTGTAGTCTAATAATGCAGTGATTATATGGTGTGGTCGTTTAGATATTTGTTAATAAAACTTGACTCAATTTTGAAAATTTCTCACTTATTTATTAAATTTATAGGCAGAATAAGAAATATACACTTGAACTAACACGAGTGTAAAAACTGATAAGAAATCCTTTTCTTTCTCACATATTGTACGTTTTAGCATTTGACCACAATTATACCCTGATGTCACGCGATGATGTAGCCTAAGGTCAACGTGTTATCATACACTAAGCCCAGAGGAAAGCCAGCTCTTAAGTGTAGCTGCCGAAACTATTGCTTCACTAGGTGCTGCGCGATAGTTTATGAAGTTAAAGATTGTAGATATCTAATTGGGAATTAGAAAATGGGGTACGACCCTGCTATAGTTTCTTAACGGTGTTCTCTTTCATTAAAAGCTCAAGCTCCACGCCGATGAAAACGGTATTGGAAAACGGTACCACTGATCCATCAATGCTTTAAAACTGAAAATGTAACAATAATTTAAATAGGAAAATACTTAAACAACCTTATATTTTATTAAATAGATACATGATTAATTTTTTTGATTAAATCTATTATTAATACATTTAGTAAGTTGGTCAAATAAATCTTATTACAACAACAAAAAAATTTTGTACAAAAATGTGTAGTCGTAATTATAAATTATAAATAAATACCTAAAAGAATGTTATCTTCCAAACACGGAAACCATAACATCGTTAATTTTGTTTCGGCTCCACACATGGTAATAAAGCATTCGACTAAAGCCTAAATATCCTACAAACGATACAATCTGGAATTGCTACGTTCCCAATTTACGAGTGTGGTTCCCCTCAAAACATTCTTCGACTCTTCGTACCACAAAAACGAGTGGCATTTTTGTCAAGCACAATATTCTTATGAGTTTCTCTAAACATGACCATTCCATTTAAAACCGAGTTTCGTCTCTGCATACATTTAACGTTTTATTACGCCATTATTCTTTATAGGTAAGTTTTGGAATAATTTTATATTCATTCAAACAGTTGAGTGTAATTAAAATGGCTATAAAACACAACACACCTAAATTTTAAGTTTATATAATGAGAGGAATGTTTTATGATCGATCATTGTAGTTCCCAAGAAAATAGAATTGTTTCCGATGTTATATCATCGAAGAATATGCTAGGAGTAAATAGATACAAATACAAATTCAAGATAATTTTCCCTGTACGTTGCAAATATAATAATTATAATATTATGCTTTTGAAAATAAGTTGTTTGATCCATTATTCTTCGTTAATATAAACTTGTTTTCTTAAGGAATGAAAACACTTTTAGACGATACGTTTTAGCTAATTAAAAACCCAAATAAATAATATATATTTGGGTTATAGTCGTAGCATTTCAAAGAATAAAATGTATTTTATTTTCCGTTACAAGTTTAACATAGTAAAATATATAATAAGCCCTACTATTACTTAACTTAAATAAATTTTCGACATTGATGACTACAAGATGTACATACTTATGTAGAATTAATATTTATATCTCTATATTTATGGAATCTATAATTCATGAAAATAAAATTAGTAATTCAAACAATAAGTGATATATAATTGTACTCGTAGCTCAACGTTGGAGACGTGCAATGAACTGCAATACATGCAGATTAGAAGAATATGCAGGAAGTCATAGGAATTTAATTACATAAATAACAATGAAAAAGTAAAAAACAATAATTACAAACAGATTTAAATCATATTTTGAAATTTAATGATACAAATGCCTACCCTATACCTACATTGTATATACTATTATATAAAACTTAAAAATTAGGAAGTTACGCTATTTTGATCTATCCAACAATAACTATGTCAAAAATTTATAAATACCAAAGGTTATCGACGTGTTCTAATGTGTTGACGATTGATTTGTAACGATTTGACGTAAAGCGAACATTCCAATAATTAATGCATTTAACCGCAAAACCGCTTCGAAATATGTGAACACGTTTTTTTTAAGTATACTTCTATGGCGCGTTTAGTAGAAGACAAAACTGAGCGTTGCGCTCGTATCGTGTGACGGAAGTTGCGACATGATGAAGTTAGCCATCAATAATGATTATGTGAATTCAAAATAACCGTTTAATTTTATTATTATTGAACATATTATTAAAGTTATTGGCACGCGGGATATAATTTTTGAAGTTATTTTTTTTGTTACGACAAAGAAGTATAAATTCATACGTGCATTCATAAATAAACTCTTTTGCTGTTGTTTTTAAAGTATTTACTTTATATGTTACAGTTAATAGAAATCATCGCGAGCACGTATCGTTGATGGCGCAGCTAATTATAACAATCGCAAATATAGACACTCCAAATGTGAGCGAATAAATTTTATCTATAATGAATGAACAATAAAAACAGCCGAGTGCAAATGAAACAAAAACGCTACATCGATTTTAGCATACTACGCAACATAATAAGCTCGCTCCGAATGTTTATAAATTATGTGTTGCACAAGTCAGTCGCTACCTTTCGAAGTATAACGTCCGTGGCAGATTCAAAGCTAGGATCACCGGATTAATCCGAGAGTGTCGCAGGCCCAAGGGACTCTTCTAATGGCAATTCAAACGCACCGACTATAAACGCATTATCCATCTGTCGGATCACTACTCTATGCCACAATACTGCGTCACATAACTAAGGAGATTAAAAACAAAACTTACAAACATACAATCCAATATGATATTATGGTATAAAGTATCCCTAATAGTAATCGAATAAACATCAACGAAGGGGTAATAACATATGAAATATTTTTTTATTATCATTCTTTATAAGTTATCATGATCTCTTCTGAAGTTAATAGACGATGTGGCCCTAGATGTAATACGCCAAGCCTAGTGGGAGACTGGCTCTCAAGTGCAGCTGCCGGTACATACCTATTGGTGCTTGTCGACGGACTTTCAACTTGAGGGTGGTAGCTAGCCAGGCGGATATTAGAAAATGATCTACGACCATGCACGTAGTTACTTCTGATTTAATAATACTGATGTTTGAACATAGAATGGTCCTATTTCTTTTAATATACGAGTAAGTTAGTTTTCGTCAACAACCGTACAAGATGTTAAGTGATAATGTTTTTTAGGATAGTAACACGCAGTGTATTGAATGAGGGCTAATTAAGGCAGATGCTGAAACAGACCAACGAAGGCGTGGCGATCAACTTGGTGTTGGGAGTCAACCTTGCTATGATCGCCTCACGATATTTAATTAAATATAAATTTCAGACGTAAAAAATATCTATTGATCGTTCCCACGCGAATATAAGAACGACCTGTGTTGCGAAACTAATAGAAAATTACGACGATGCGAGAATACCCAGCGAAAGTATGTTTAAAATGTCATATGCCAACTCATCGCTTCTGTGGTACTTGCTGGTAGGCGCCGACAAGGTCTTGATGTATATAAATGCACCTTTACATACACTGGCTCATCAGTACTCGATCCTGGAGCGTGTGGCTGATGGTAGATATCCGAAACAAGCGAGTTTTGCACCGTGCGGACGCGAGATTGCTTCGATGAGACTCCGACGCGAGTGTGTGAGTGGCCCCCACTGGATATCATAATTATTCGCGACGACAAAAAATAATTAATTCCAACTACCTACTTTAATACACGACAGATTTAAATCACGCGGCTGCAACATCTACATAATAAACATATTAATACGTTTTAAAACTGTATGATATTTTGATTAACAATCTCCATGAGCGTAGTCAATAATAAAATACAAAAACTTAGCAATAATCAATTAAATCTCAATAACAGACAGACCTACTGGCACAGTGTTAGTAAGATCACAGCCAAATGACATGTGTTTTGTTTCTGCGATGAGTAGCGTTTTCAGAGCTCCTTGGAGTAAGGAGGTTCAAAGTTGCCAAGGCGCAATTGATACCTCCTTTGATTGATTGATATTACAAGCGTCCATAAGCTACGGTAGCCGATTACCATCGGGCGGGCCGTAAGCTTGTTTGTCACCTTTGTCGTATAAAAAAAGCGTAAAGCGGTTGTTTGTCTGGGTGTTAAATATCTATATAACTATGTACGATGTATATATATATATATATATATATATATATATATATGCTATTTACTTTTAGTTACCATAACAAAAGCTATGCTTAGATTGTAATTAAATGGTCGTCTACGCTAAACTGTGAAAAAATGAATTTAATTTACTAATAGAATCATAATTTAACAAAGGGTAAGCTAAACGGTACATTCTTATTTATTTTCAATAAATCAATAGGTTAAATAACATTATCAAATGTCGTAAATATTATCCAATCTCGAGAGCCCTTCAAAATACCGTGCGGCGTATTTTAAGAATGACGCACCAACTGCACCAAGAAAAATATTGAGACAACAGCCGAGTGGAGTGCCCTCCGACACATAATGGATTTTCATTCAATTCCTCTTGTTTTCTTTTGTTTATAACCCATAATGTTACGATTGGAGCACGATTGAGGCCATGATTACTTTAATAACAATGACGTACGGGTACAAAGGACCACTAAAATTATGTACATGGTCGGGTTGTTCTCATGCCCCTCACGTAGGCTGGAGAGACGGTCGCCCCATAACGTTTGCCTTTGCTTGTGACATGGTAATATTATTAACAAAAATATAATGAGCTGTTCATAGTAAACTATTAAGTTTACAACCTGATTATATGTGATAAGTTTTATGCTCAAGAATTCTTACCGAAATTTCCAACATAATTGGTAAGAGTTTTGCTATTACATAGTCTTTGTTTTTATATTGTCCTCTTGTTGGCTTTTATTTTACAAATTTGTTAACGATATCTAAAATATCATCTTGTAGTATTATTTGATGGTAATTGATGACCACAATAAAACAAGTACATCTATAATTAATCGTCAGGAAAGTTAGAACACCCGATACTCTTTAAAATTAAATAAACAAATTCAAATTAATAAAAGAAAAGTTACCTCTAAATCCCACCCACTCTGTTTAATTTTTTAAGTATCTATGATCAATGTCATTTGTATGATTCATAGATGACGAATAGCATCAGGTCCGGTCACGCCAAATTACATACCTCAGAACCCCCGAAACAGGTTTCATTAATAAAAAAATCCATCAGCATTTCCAAGGAGACCGTCCCAATGTCTTCTGGCCTCAATTTCAGCGTATCACGAAGACAAATCTCACAACGGGCAGACTCTCACCGGCACCTTTATCCTTTCCACAAAGAACGTAATAACCATATCAAACGGCCGTGTCCCTTTGCCGTGTTGCATACATATCGCCGGGCACAAACCGACCGAAGCGACGGCTTTATTCTAAAATGAGTAAAGAAATATATGTTTTGTTTCCACAGGGGTGAGGCTTCCATATCTAATTCTTTTCAGAGTACGATCCTTGAATACCTGACAGATATGTGTATGCCTACATTTTACATTATTCATTGCATGATATAAACATTAGATTACATTAGGTATTTAAAAAAACTTCTAAGTAAAACAGTCGTCAAAAGAGAGTCACTTTGACAGGCTTATCATAATGTGCATGATGGTTGCTACACAGTGGGCTACAAATCCCTACCACCCAACTTGATTACTGGACTTTTTTTATCGTTATAGGTTTTGGCGTAGTGGCCACAATCTCACCTGATGTTAAGTGACGACGTGGTCCAAGATGATAACACGCTAAACCTAGTGGAAAGCTGGCTCTCAAGTGCAGCTACCGGAACAAACCTATTGGTACTTGGCGACAGATTTTCAACTTGAGGGTTTAGCTAGCCAGGCGGGCATTAGAAAAAGCCCTACCACCATGCTATGGTTTCTTCATGATGTTTTCCTTCACCGAAAGCTCAGGCTCATTGCTGGGATTCGAACTCACATCAATAGACGCGAAGTCGTACACGCTACCACTGAGCCATAATTGCTTCAAAAACATATAACATGGAAACGCGACACGTCTCAGCGTGTCTCTAAGGCGGGACTTACACCTGATGTACCGTGGTCGCGATCAGGTTAAAAAGTCCTGCCTGATTGACTCGAACCGGACATATTCCATCAGAACATGATAAAATTCATCCACTCTTTAATCTGACATACGTCACAAAGTGTTAACTGTATCTATTAAACCATAGTCAAAATTAAATAATTCATTACACATTATCCATCTTGACAAACATATATCTGCTGTCCCTAAATCCATATACTATGATGGTATATTTTACAAGGACAGGCTTCCTATACCTACACGTTATATCAAATAACATACTATTTAATATAATATGTCGGAGAATCGTCGATGAAATTATGGAAACAGTACTAATGACTTAGTATCCGTACTTTATTAATATTGGCTGAATGCGACAGATAGGTGTGCTCCGTGTCTGCACACGCTTTATAAGTAATCAACGACCGACTTAAGGGCATTTTTAGTTCAGCCGTGGAATAGTAACAGTCTAGTTCGAGGTGTCGGATAGTAATGTACTGCAGTTATTAAGTTGACTACAAATATAGTTCCCGAGTGACGTCACGCTGCCCGTCTCGGACGCGTTGTATTTATATCGTTAAATATACTAAAATTAATTTCCATCATTTTATTTGTAGTCCACGACAATTATCATCCCTGTAGCATTATCATTAAAACTGTCTGTTGAATGTACGAGACCCCAGCGTGTAATTATGCAAACAATATAATGACATGTTGTCACCGTGTATAATTTTGTCCATTCTAGGGTTGTTGAAAAGAAATGTCAAGACATCGTCGCGACTTGCGATTATCGTGTTGGTATACCTTAAAGCCATGCTTGCCGGAGCGAGACTACATAGAAGCTTAAAGACTTTATACTGAGGGGGAGACAGTAAACACTCATTTTACTTGCCTTTTGAAAAGAACCTTGGTAATGGTTTCTACACGGGAGCAGTGTAAGAGTACTTTTATTGTTCAGTTTGTAAAAGAAAGTGTTTTACATTAGATATTGGTATGAAATAATGGATAAATTTATTTTTATGTAACTATCAATATTTATTTACAATAACAAGAAAATCATAGTATTACCTTCATTAGTAGAACGGTGTCGCAGCCAATAGTGTACACCGTCCGGTTATATTACCTACTAGCTGTGCCCGCGGCTCCGCTTGCGTAGTCTACTAAAAAATCTTTTTTTATTTTTTTGCGAAATCCTAATAATTTTTTCTTCTAAAATAAAAGTAGCCTACGTTATTCCTTATAACATCCGATATCTGCCTGTGAAAGTCTCGTCAAAATCGAACAAACCGCTTCAGAAATTATTCGGAACAAACAGACGGACCTACATTTTAGAAATTGGATTTTTGTCATAGATATTGTGTATACTTCCGTATGCATTTAGTAAAATAATAAAATGAATGTTAAAATAAAACTACCATACAGTATTTTTCTATAAATTCTCAATTTAGTTTTTGGGGTAACCAGTAAAGATTTAAAAATATTACTCTCAATTAAAGTGAATTGAAATGATTAATAAATATTGCAGACTTCATGAAGTGTTAAACGTTGTATACGAGTATAGAAATGTGTTTTTTTTTTTTTGAGAACGCTTCGCCCCTACCTTCTCTAAACAAGAATTTAGATGCGATGGAAATCTAATCTTTACATCTGAGCTTGTTTTGTAGGTGAACTTACATAACTTATGCACTGATGGTGTGCACCCGGTTAACTTGGGTATTATCATTTTTTACATAACAGGAATCTATATAAATAAAATTTTTCGTTCTGTCTGTACATTTCATTTGTTTTCCAAATTTTGTGATAGATTTATATTATAAAGGCTACTGGCCACAGTTCACGAATATGACTAATGAAAAATTCTGTCTGTCTATTCGTATGTTTGAATTTAACTCGAAAACGTCTTGACCAATATTTTTACAATTTTGTATACGCGAAGTGTTATGTTATTCGTCATTCGATAGGATATAAAAAAGAATTGCCATGTATACTTATAGAAATGGTAAAAAAAAATAGTTTTTTTTTTATTAATTCTAAATTGATTTTCATGAAATTTGTATACGGGTACTATATTATGTCATTCCCCAATTTATGAGTTAAGAATTGTCAATAATACTTTTGAAAATCGTAAAAAAAAATATTGAAAAAATACATTTTTACCAATTATCAATCGATTTTCATGAAATTTCGTACATAAAAGTATGTGTCATTCATCAATTGATAGGTTATTTGTAAGAATGAATACTTTTCGAAAACATAAAATATGAGCAAAAATAATAATACCAGACACGAAAAAATTACAGCGTAGTAAACTCTGTCTGTATGGTCTGTATGAGTAGAGCTAGTAATCAATATATCCGTTTCGTTTTAACGGAAAAAGTGTTTTAACTTTTATTTTTTATACGGTTTTCGAATAATGAGAGCCAAGTTAAACTCTGTTTTTTTTTATAACTAATAAAAGGAATCTCTACAAACCGCAAATGATATTTATTGTTTATGATTAATATACCATAATGTAACGTAATGATTTATGTTTACCTTTTTTATCGTTATAGGTTTAGCCTTGTGGCCACTATTTCACCTGATCTTATGTGACGATGTGGCCCAAAACGATAACACGCTAAGCCTAGTGGAAGAGGGTCTCAAGTGCAGCTGCTGGAACACATCTATTGGTGCTTGATTGTTGATTGTTGCTTGCAAATTTTTAACTTGAGGGTAGTAACTAGCCAGGCCGGCATTAGAAAAATTCCTGCCACCATGCTATACTTTCCTCACGATGTTTTCCTTCACCGAAAGCTCAGGCTGATTGTAGGGATTCCAACTCACGTATATTGACGCGATGTCCGTACAAGCTACCACTGACCCATCATTCTACATGTTCTGTTTAACAGGACATCGTCAATAAATTCTTTTATCAATTCTAAATACGACAAAGTAATTTTAAAGCTTTTGTAGAGAACACTATATATACATAAATAACTCTACTAACATTATTGCATGTGGTTATCATATGCTACAAAAAAGGCTGGCATAAATAATCACCGATCTGTCTATCGGTTTTCGAGCTCTAGTCGTATAAGAAAATCAAATGTTATGATGGACAACGAAGAAATATTTCAAGTATAAAAATCAGAATCGGATCACTAAAGTTGATGTTCTGGTATTTCCAAATAGTATCATAAATCAAAGTGAGAAATTTCTAAAGAAAGTTTTTAATAAATGATTGCGCAATTTTAATAGTCGCTTAATCGTTGACAAACTACAGTATAAAATTGTCACACAAATTTTCTCAATTACGCAATTATTAGCCTATATGTAAAAGTATTCCATTTCTATAAAACTAATTTCCTTCACCCGTGATATTATACCTAATTATTCTTTTCTTTTTAAGATCCTTATCATTTGTAAAAGAACTTTTGATTTGTGACCCATATATACAAGTCTATACATTAATTCCTAGATTCAATTCACTTGTAAGATAAGTTTTTATGTCCATTTTAACTTACAAGATATTAATTGTTAACGTTCAACTAATACATTTATCTAGTGATGTACGTATACAAGTCATTTACAATAGGAACATTTTTCATGAATAAATTCTTAGCATCAGTTAATATGTAAGTGAATTTTTTTCGTAAATTGCAAATCTTGCATAGATTATTCACAAGCATCTATACGTTGTAACTTATACATATTATGATTTCACCTTGCTTAGCAAGCCGATCGAGAACCAGACAAAATCTATCCTTTATCAGGCATATCATATCACAAACGCCGCATTCTTGATCGTAAACGATAACGCATTTGCGGTTTATAAACTATAATTTGAATATAATTCACAACGTTATACTGAATCAAATACAATGCAAGTTTTATCTTTGATCTTTTCACAATAGACGGATAATAGACTGTTTAAATTTTAATCTGTATCATTTAAACGCTTGTTAAATTAATTTTAAAAAACTGAGAAATACTCCTTTTAAAGGTGATAACAAGTAACATATTTTTTATCTTACTTAATATATAGTGATAAATGAATCAGTAAAATACTATTTTTTTTAAATGTCACGCGATTTTTTACCTATTTAACTCTTAAAATGTAGAAATTGTAACCAAAGTTAATGGTTTTGGAAACTTGAAATTTTTCAATAAAAGTATTGTAAAATTACGAAATAGTATATTTTAAGTAAAAGTATGTTAGGTATACAATACTATGAAATGCCCGCGACTTCGTACGCGTTAATTACAATATAAATATTAATAGCAATAAAATATAGCCTTATCACTCAGCGAGAACGTAACTTCCTTCCAGAATAGGATCGATAAGTTCCCTTTACAAACTAACAAACTTTGTCACTTTAAAACAGTAATAATATCATAGGTAAATAGCAAGTAGGATTCTTCGAGCAAAAATCGAAATATGCTAACATAAACGGTAATATTCTTTGTTTCATTGTGTATACATCCAATAATTACGTTTTTTACATAAACATTAAAGTTGACGCATTTCATTTTTATGAAATACAAAAAAAAATACAAGACAAATAAAACACTTTACACGTTTTTCGTCCGTCAATTCACAACTGTTGCGGTACATTTTAATATTTATAGCTTGTGAAGTCAAAATAGAAACTGCGGCTGAAGGGTTTGCAAAAAGAGTTGCAAATAACGAAAACATTAAACAATAGAACATTTCGGGCGGTAACGGTTAAACCCCTGCGTTATTTTTTTGCTTTGTTAAAACCGTTAGCATTACGTTAAGGGATTACTTTATTGCTGCAAATAAATGTTTACATTTGCTAATTCACAGAAGTAAGCTTTCGCCAATTAAAAACAAAAGGAATGGGTTGACAGTTATATACGCCGAGACGACGATAAAAATAAAGTTGCATGTCATTTTGCTAAATATACGACTTTAACTCTTATTTAATTGTCGTGAAGTATAACCATTGTACTGTGCAGTCCACCTATATTATTACAACGTTCTCAAAAAAATCCAGTCTAGCAACAAAGCGCAGAAAGGTAAAACTATTTTTACAGTAATGACTACTGTCATGCAATTTTTAATTCTGGTATTCCCTTATAGTAATTTTAAAATGATTTCATCATTTCAATGAAGCTTATCATGGAGCGGGAAAGATAGGAGGAACTAGAAAGTTTTGTTCCCGCAAATGTAACATTGTTGGCTAATATCGTCCTCATTAACCAGTCCGTCAATGGCAATCCTTTGATACAGCAAGGAAATTATGGATATTCCCTTTATTTTCATACTGAGGCCGAGTATTTTTCATATATCTTCTTTATATTACTGGTTGGCTCACATATTTATGAGTAATTACGAAGATCTAAGCAACTTATACCTAATTTATTGATAGTTGGTTCTTGAGACAATAAGAATGAAAGCCAACACCTTATTTAGTGCAATTATCAACCTTACGAGATTATTACAACGGAAAACCATATCAAAACTCCTAGTGCTTCCTTTAAACTAAACAGATAACTGATAAAACGGATAGATCTCTTGATAAAACTATGATGGTGCGCTATACATCCGAACGTCGGGGCCGAAAGTTGATAATAAAGGTTTTAGAGACTGGAGTAAAATATTCAATTAAAGAGCTACAAGTACAGTTCTTCAGGATACCGCCACTGAACTTGTTTACAAAATTACAAGATGAAAGGAGCTGATTACCTACTTGTAATTTCTGGAAAGATACAAGAAGTATAAACTGCCTTCTCCAGTCAATTACACTAATCTTGGTGGCTATTAGTTTGGGTTAATGTTCTGCACTAACTCACACAACAGTATAGCCTAATACGAAATAGGAAGCAATAATGGCTCGGTGGTAGCTTGTACGGATACCGCGACAATCGCAGTGACTTCGAATCACCACAATAAGCCTGAGCTTTCGGTGAAGGAAATCATTGTGATGAAACTATAGCATGGTGGTAGGGCATTTTCTAATGCCCGCCTGACTAGCTACCACTCTCAAGTTGAAAATATGACGGTTTAAAAAACTAAAACCACTCTTTAATTACGCACTAAAAATTATAAAACTTTTTAGTCTTATAATAATATCTCGTTACCAAGCCCAATATCTATTTGAGCTGTCAAAACGAATCATATGAGCCCAATCTCGCGGGGTTTACTAGTAGCCACTGATGTGTTCCACTATCCATCTCCTGGCCCCATCACCAGATCAGCTCCAAGATACCAAATTATAGTGTTGTCATCCGAACTACATACACATACAAAGTATCATTTCGATACGACAATTAGAAGTAGGTTAAAATTGACTTCAAAGATTTTATTGTTTGTTAGTTAGTTACAGGTGAAGCTAATATAAGCGTGTTATAAAAGGCACAAGAATTATAAGCCACCTTCTCCATCAGATTAGTCAATCACACTGATCGTGGGCAATACTACATTACAAAAAATATTGTTTAAAGTACAAACAAAAATATGGCTAATAGACCATTTTAAATCACGATACTCTTCACAACGAGATGTTTGTGAGGTGTTCCATATAAACACATGGCTTTATGCATGACTACCAAATTTACTTTTAAACGTCTCTAAAGGCTTGTCAAAGAGCCACATTGTCGCGGACCAAGGCGAACGTCCGAGAAAGGTGCTTTGAGTGACAGGCAAATAAAAGTAAACAATGGTACCTTCTCACCGCGCCGACGCGACGCGACGCGACAAACTGGCCGCTCTCATCGTTATTGAAATTCTATTCTACGTAAATCTTACATGTTTTTAGATTAGATTACCACGTTCCTTTTCCTTCCAGGTTAAATAAATAAATTATCATAAGAAACATGATTTTTTTGAAGTGAAAACTTCTTTAGTACCGTTATGATTTGAAACTCAATGAAACGAAAAAGCGACAATAAAATGAGACAACCATATACATCTATAGGATTTAGCCTACAAGAGAATGAGATAGAATACATGGTTAATGCAAGTCCTGATTTTCATAATTCTGATCGTCGTCGGATTGGCCTAGTGGTTGTAAGACGACCAGCCATCATACCATCATACACAGAACGCACGACTAGTCGATAGATCGAATCCTGCTGCTTTAGGATAATTAAAAAGTATGAAAAGAACGTTTTTTAATATTTTTCCGAAGATTTCATGTTTCACAGTTGTGAAACCCGCCATAGTACGACGGATAGGCGTGCCACATTCCAGGACTAATCGGTGCATATCCAGTTAAACAAGCGAGGTAGTAGGAATTTACATGCATCTGGTTCTCGACCACTATGCACATGGTGATAAATCCGTCATAGTAACTCTCTTTTGATTTTCGCATTCCGAGATCAGCCAGTTTATATCCAGCTACCTAGAGTCATGCAGGACGGCATGACAACAGCGACCGTCTATGGATTGCAGATGTCACGATGGACGCCGAATGGAATATACTGTGCTTACCATAAGGGACAGTGCTTTCACTTTACCGTGCTACTATTGAGAAGTCTTTTTGTAGTACCCACTGTATATGGGAAAAGTGTGGAGTTAGACCAAGAGAATATCTTAGCGTTTGAAATCCCTAATGCGCCGTGAACTGGCGTGGTATTTGAGACCGTGCATTTCCTAGGGAAGAGGTCTCTTTGCCTAGTACTGGGGCATATAAAGTTTGGTATTATTATTATTTTAATCGTACAATCTGTCCACCGGATAATAAAATGTCTCTGCAGTTTATAGCCATCATTAACGAACCCCAAATACACCTGCAATCTTACTAAATTCCTAAATGTATGTTTAAATCCCGAAAGGTATTCGAGATCTACATAAAATAGCGATAGAATAAAAACGGATTATCTTCTATAATATAACATTATTTTATTTATGTAAAAGGACGTAGTATAATGTTACGTAATAACTACAGTCCAAGGGAATCTGTATCCAAATACAAGCAATACTGTAACTTTATTCAAGTTCAATTATTAATATATTGTTATTCGTAAAAACTGAATTGGAGCGCATCAAAATTTTTTATGCTTTTTGACACAGCCCTCAACTACGTCTGCTTTTTTTTCGAACTGACCATACTGTTAGCCTTTGGGGCTCTGGAGCCTTTACGGCTTTTACAGCTTCACCGGGCTTTGAGGCGAGCGCTTAAGGCACTCAGTCACGAAAGCTTTGCAACAACATCCGAGGGTGCCAAAGTAGCCGAACCTCGGCTCGGACTGTTGCAGCGATTGCAAATAATTCGCGAACTGGCTAATTCCCTATCATTCAATCTAAACTAACCCCCTGGGAGGAGGGAAGGAACATGTGTATGTGTATTAAGTAATCTGAAAATTTTTGTCTAACTAACTAGGCAAAAAAGAAAAAAAGGTACCTTTTTTATTTAGGAGTAATAGCAGATGCGCCAGGCTCTATTTAATGGTGTGAAGCACGGTACTAAGTTCAAAAGGCACAATTGGTTACCTGCGTATTTCCAACCTACGAGTAGTACAGAATGGTAAATTATGACTTACGTCTTTTCTATTAAGAACTGTTGGGAATTTGATATAAAAAGGTCGCATATACGTATTTACGCCTTTTCAATTAGGTTCACATGAGTATTTCGGAAAAGCGTCTTTGCAATTTAGTCCTATTAAGAAACTGTGTGTGTACTAACGCCCTATCTTCTTACGGTAAATTCGGTTCTAAACTACCTAGAAAAATATTAAAAATATATGCAGATGGGCCTTTTTTTGCTGATCACGACACTATCTATACTCAACACATTTTTGAAGAAAATATCACACGCGCCTTTTTTACCATTGGGGGCAGGATTTAAATATGATTTTCTACTTTTTAGTTTAAGTTTGTACATTGTATAGTCTTGAAGTCGGTTTTTGTATTTTTTTAATAACTTTATTATTGTTAAGTATCTTTATTATATTGCTTATTATTAATATATATTTTTATAATACATTAGTGAATATACTATTTTAAGACCATAAAAATTCTGTTCTATACGATAAATCTACAAACAGACAAAAAAAACGATTTGACTTTAAAAATACGGACGAAGATGCTCACAGAAGTTTTCGAAATACTCATTTTTATACCTCACCCGGCCTTTTTACCTTCTTTTAATCATGGAAGCAGAAAACTGTTCAATGAACCAAATCAATAAAACCAAAATGAAAACCTAGATTCCATTCGAAAAATCGTTACATTTAAAACATTTCCGAGTTAAAAACAGTAAAAAAGTTCACTCGGTGTCCGTGAGTTCCCAGGTGTAGGAAGTATAGAGCGAGGTCCACGGCGGGGCGCGGCAAGGCGAGGGGGGCTGACGGACCACCAGGGCAGCGCCTGCGCAGCCGCGCCGATCCGCCGCATAATTACCGTGTACCGACTACGAACACACACATATAAACACCCATCGATAAAACATTAAATTTAATTTACCTGCCTTGTAAATTTCATTGGTATCAATTGCGCTTTGGAAATAGAACTAACTCGAACTCATCCGATAATCCCGAGAGCCCGGTAGCAATATTTAAATCGGACGCGGTCGCTTTCCGGCCATTTTACGATCGCAATTGTACAAATCTCTTGCTTGATTGTTAAAAACGACAATTAAATAAACTACAAGATAACTAACTCTAGAACACTATAAGAATAGACATACAAAGTTATGATCTCACACAAGTATTGTAGAAAAATTCCTCGCGTGATTTAAATTCCGAACGAAAATGGCTTCTATATTTGCCCAATGAAATGTCAAAATATGTTGTGAGAACGTCAGGGAAGAAGCGAATGATGGACAGAGGCTTCGTGTACGGCCAGTCACGCAAACTTCGCTACACGCCTCGCCGTATCTACAGTCTTAGTAGAATGAAGCACGTCTATCATTTTTTGCACGACTGTTATAGTACAAATATAGTTTTTACGCCTCGAATAAAATGGTATGCCATGTGGACAACGGATAACAAAAAAATATTGATTGGAAATTCATAAAACCTGAACTGAAAATAACATTATATTGTCCACTGAATAATAGAATAAGAGAACTAATGACCAGTTTTTTTTTAAATAACTAAGGTGACTAACTAGCTTATGGTCCGCCTAATAGTAAGCGGTGACTATAGCCTATGGATGTTTGTAACACCATAAGTATCACTAGCGCGTTGCTGACCTTCCCCAAGGAGCTTTTAAAAATCTTCTCACCGCAGGAACATAACATAAGGTTATTTGGCTGTGATCTTCTGTAGGGTAGAGATATTTCACGAGTAGAGTTGCCCCAAGTAGAGCAATCTCCAAAGATTTCTCTGTACGTTACCTTTCTCGAACAGGCCAGTGCATATTTTGCTATTTAATGACTTTTAACTATGTTTTGTAGCTTATGATGGAAGTATCTCATCTCTACTCTACATTCTTCGTTTTTCATATCTCGATATTCTCCGAACTACATGGTTTTTACATGCCATCAGGTACTTTAGTACTAAGCACAAGTGCAAACATAAAATTAGAACAGACTACTCTACATATTATTCAGAGTATCATATTAATACGAGTAAGCCCTCCAACATAAATATATTATAACTAGCAGTGCCCTACGGTTTCACCCGTGTTAAATTTATTCACCAACCCTCCACCAAGCCGCGCCGCTCCTTAAGGTTGTAGCTAGAAGTTATATAGCATATAATAAGTTTCCTCAGTAATAGGCTATATATTAGCAAATATAATTTTTCAAAACTAGGAGGTATTTTTAGAGATTAGCGCGTTTAAACAAACATTCTCCTGAGCTTTCATAAATTAGTGTAGATGGTCAAGATAATACTAAAATATTTAAAGAATGAAATATTTTAGAACACATTTAAGAAAAGATGAAGTCGCGTAACAAATTGCTACTGGCCACTATATTCCTAGTCAACACGAACGCCGTACACGAACTAAGTAAATTATTAGGGACGAAAAAAAAAAACAAAACATGTTTCACATGCCACGTTCAAATCTCTATTTCTCGTCGCAACATTGTCCACAATGACTTAAACCCAGTGTATTAAGCAATTCAAACACAACTAACAATCTTATACGTTTACTTTCGATGAACGCTTATTACGTAATAACCGTATAATTGCAAAGATTAACATTTAAAATGTTCAAAGCGAATAAATACACAAGCACTGATGGCTCAGTGTCGGCTTCGCGTCATTTGACGTGAGTTCTGAGTTTGAATCCCGGCAATGAGCCTGAGCTTTCGGTGAAGGATAACATCGAAAACAAACCATTGTATGGTGATAGAGCTTTTTCTAATGCCCGTCTGGCTAATTAAAAAAACTCCTGGTTCGACTATATTAAACTTTATGTATGATTTCCTCAATAAGTATAGCACCCAACTGCATGTAAGTGACAATAAAAATTAGGTACGGCATGACCTAAGAATGCAAGGTTAAGAAACTTATAAAACCGAGTGAAGTTAGGATGTACAGGAAATATACGATATAACTCCCTTGATATGAACGATAATCAATGATTCATAATTGAGACTTCGAAGAATTCTAAATCAATAGGTAACTATGAAATATGATCTCATAATCACTATCGAGCTATCGTCGTCGGCACAAAGTCAATAAAGCGGATCGATAGACTGTAATTCAACTATCCAACTCCGGTCTCGACCTAATAATAGCTGTCTAAATCACTGTACGTAATCGCTATACTTACAATGATTTTATACAGAGGTCACGAAGCACTCCCTATCTATTTCTTATGAAATAAATATATATAAACAAAAACATCAAAACATTGCGAAGTAAATAAAATACTTCAAACGAATATTTTATCTATATCAAAAAATCTGTAGTTCTTTCTGTCCACATATTATGAAAATTATATGCAAATTTTGCGATAGTTATCTATTATAATAACCTCTGAACACAAATATGACATTAAAAAAATATGTGTGTCTGTTTTTATGTTCTTACCTCCTCGAAATCCTGGACAGGTTGCAGAGACGGGCTTTCCGCATTGCAAATAATGCAGACGTTACAAAATTCATCGAGCCGCTTCAGCTACGCAGAGACATTGCCTCGCTGAGCGTGTTCTACCGTCTGTGTCATGGCGAGGAGTGTTCTGAAGAACTGTTTAACCTTATTCCCTCATCTCCCTGTCATAACAAAACAACACGCTCTGGGCTCCGGAATCACACTTTACTACGGTAACCTCCATCCCGACTCGAACAAAGGAATTTGCTACGTCTTATCTTTGCTTTACCATGAAGCTGTGGAACTGTCTCCCGGCCAGTGTGTTCCCTCCTTGCTACAACATGGAGTCCTTCAAAAATAACGTGAATAGACATTTGAAAAGGCTGGTATGACAGCGACGACTGTCACTATTGTTTTTAAATTGCACTGTGCACACCATCATTTACAGTGTAGTCACTTTGCCGTGCTTCGATAAAAACAATGTCTGGATGTAACTTAAAAACGGCTTAACCTATCTTTATGGAATTTTGAACACAGGAAGTATACAAAATTAACAATAAGCTATAATCCTTAATCAATAAGCTATAAGAATTGTCAATATGTAATTTCTACATGTTTACTGCAGTAACAAGCAACGAAGAATGTTGACTGGAAGAATTAATATTGTTCTTTGGAGTCAGGCATTCAATAATTAAAGTGTAACAGATTGCGATCTCAATTATTGTTATAGTTTATTTTTATTATTTAATATACACAGCTTACACATCCCTCTATTGATTTAAAGTATAATCGTATTTTCAATTCTATTTGTTTTAAAAAAGAATCGATAATCGTAAAATCAACTTATAATTTAAAGTATGCTACATCTCTAAAATAAACATTTGACATGTGTCGTGGAAGTCTTCTAACGATGAATGAATAATAGTATAACATTTTTTTTTTCTGAAATCGCATAAATCAATAAGAAATTAACTGAGACACTGCTTAAAAATTTGGTCATAGTTTGAAACCAACCGGCATTAGTTGCTTGAAAATATTTATGAAAAGTAAAAAAGGTCATCACGGATGGAAACTACTATGTGACTTTTTGTCAATTAGATTGTCAGTTATTCGCCAAATTACAGTTCCAACACCTCGATTGTTTTTGTCGGTCGTTATTTAAAGACTTAGCCCAACAGCCGTGCCAATGAAATTGATGATAAAACCGGTGCCTTTTATCACGCCGAACCGAAGTTTTAAATCGACTCATGTGTCACCAAACACATTAGGATCAAGAAGATAGTACGAAAATATGTTTTCATTTATAAACTAATCGATATTTGAGCTTAATTTCAAGTTTGGCTTCTAAGTCGTATCCTTGTCGTTTTTTTAGTTACACTTGGGCGCGTTTAGTAAAAGGTAATATTTAAAACTGCGCGCGCATCAGGTGGCATTTTACATACTTTCTTGAATGGGAAAAATAAACATTATTTTGATCAAATTAGAAAGGACTAACTTCATTATATTGTTGGTACACCGGCATTGACTTCAATGTACGCGGGATAATTTTTTTGGAGTTACAAATTTTTACTTAACGTCATTGAAGAATAACATCTTACACAATACAAAAGTACATTTTTTTTAATCAAAATATATTGTACTAAACTGTTGATATACCATACATATATAGGTAGATATTTAACAGCTAGCTGTGTAACTGACATTTATGCTCATCACACAAATGTCGTGCAGGTATCGAACCTGTGACCTCTCGGCTCAATAGTAGGGCTTAGTACCATTATGCCACCAGGCTTGACAAATGTTGCATACTAGGAAAATACGTATTAAAGCAGGTAAAGATTGCGGCTCCTGTCTTAATGTTGACGGATCTTGGTACAGTTTTCTGTTACGATAAGACTTTTATGGCATATCTTACAAATTTATTACAAAAACAAGGAACTTTATAGCCTTCACCTACACAACTCAACAAACGTGTCATAAAGATGCGGGTTTGTACTCTCAGTCCATAAATATTTGTTTTCATTCGTGTGACGTCGTATATAAATTCCATAGCGGTATCATTTTTAATTAGAGTGAAATAGTTACTCTCCTTATACATGGTGCGTGTATCGTTTCAATAAAGGAAAATTGATTTTAATAGCGGCCGTATGTTTTGTCTACAAAGTCAATTTTTGAGCGGCATACCAAAGGCACAATAAATCGTGGTTCATTACAGAAATCGCCTTAAAATACCTGAGCGATTCGACATCAATGTGAGGGCGAGCGAAGAAGACGCGCGGTCGAAACGTTCCGAGCGTAGTTCTTGTGTGTGCGCGCTCCACACCAATACAACATAGATAGTTACAGAAAGACGACTCCGGTCGACTTTGAATTTAGTCAGTTACTGCAGCGCTCGGGCTCGTATCTTCAATATTTAATGAAAATTTCCAGTACGAAATTTAAATGAGAAACATTTATTATAAACTAGCTGACTAGCTAATTAGATGTCGTTCTCCTCTTCCCAATAATCAGTATGAGGTAGAGCTCCAATTTTTTTTTGATAAACTTTCTATGACGATAACCTAAACAAAAAAGAATTATCTATATCCATCCTTTGAATCGTGAGTTATACGCTTGAGTGAGTTCATACAAAAATCTGATAGAAAAAAGGACATTCGGTTTTTCCTGAATTCGAAAGTTATTCGGGAAACTTTTCTAATTTGGACTAACACGAACATTTTAAAATAAAAAACAGCCAAATCGGTCCAACCGTTCTTAAGTGTTGCAAACGAACAGCATTTCATTTATATTTATACTGATGATTATTTAAGCGCATTTTTCCTAATAAATAAAAATCTATTATAACCGAAAAACTTTAAAAATATTGGTTAAAAAACGTGAATTTATTTCGGTTTTATCTAGTATTTATATTTATACAAGCAAATAGACATCAAAATCGTTTATTCACTGTCAATTCAAAACTTAGTGTCACATCATTGAGGTATTATGCATAAAGCAGCTATTACAAACAAAAATTGTGCACCACTTACCCGCAGCGCACGTGCGGGGAGAGCACAAATCAATGATGTGAACTAAGCTTGGTCGTTGTGCAACTTCGACAGATAATGAAACGATTATATTAATTTACAACTTGATCAGCCTTTGCTTCGTATTTAGACAATATCTCGGTGCACATGAAAGCATATTTATGGCATAACAGCTATTACAAACAAAAATAGTATACCACTTCGCTACGGTATACAAGCGAGATGAGCGCAAATTAGTGATGTGAACCGATTACTTAAAAACATTTATTTCGGTTTGATTTTCTTATTATTTAAAATTAAAATAAAATTAAGTGCGATTTTATTTAAGGGGATTAGGTGCAGAGTGATTACTTCATCGCAAGCTTGAAGCGGTTTCATAGGACAAGGTAGTTTGTGTCAATTGTAACAATATTTTACTAGGATTAAGTTATTGTGTTTACGTTATTCTAACAATAACGTAACTAAGTAACATAATTTGAACTGATTCACATGTCTAGCGCAAATATTTATAGTTGCCATAGATGCCATGCCATGCGACAGAACACAAGGGCAAGAGCCCTTGGTTGAGGCGGCATCTCTATGTATAATACTCAATGTGTCACACACAAAACAACAATTAATTGTATCTGGTGAACGCAGACATTCTCGACTGGCGTTCGATCCAATTGATCCGAGATCCTTGTATGTACGCGTTCATGTGTGCGTGTGCCGTTATCGCTCGTTGTATGGAGCTGACTTTCTATACCTATCTATTTTGTGGCCCCACACCTCATCATTCGGCGGAGAAGCGGCGCGGCGCGGTGCAACGTCGGGAACAGGTAGTGCTATGTTGTGTATAAACAAATAACAAAATCGACTTGTTTCACGGAGCGCCCAAGGTCGCGATCGGTCCGAACACCTCCAGCCCGTGCCCGCTCGCACTCGCCTTCATCCATCCATAGTCTATCCTTGTTTTTTCTCTCTTGAAAAGCCCTTATTTATTGTGATAGCTAAGTATTTGGGTGCACAGTTTGTATAAGCAATCAATTTTATTCATTTAGACGGAACAAGTTCCCTTGTAAAAATAAACGAGAGTATAATATTTTATATTAAGAGAGCTGGAAGTCTCTTAATATAAAATATTATGATGTTATGACTTAGAATGTTTTGATAATTATTTATAAACTGTAAAATAGTATTTGTTGAGAGTGAACAGACATCGAAAGCGTGTCAGTGAAATCGATATCTCATTTATTTCAAACATTCGGTATTACGATCTATTTCGTGATGAATGGCGGGTGATATTCGATATTCGATCGATTTGTGAATGGACGGCGGAAGTGACCGACTCGGTTGAAACACGGAGCTGTGTGAGCCACGGACACGGAAAGGCCCACGATCCTCGACTGTGACAAATCGCTGCGTGCCATCACTCCTTTTAATCGTTATGCTTCGGATTGACAATGATCTTGATTTAATTCAATTAACGCTTCAATGCGTTCGAAGCTGTGTGAATGAACTTATGAGGTAAAAACTATACCTCATCGATATCTTAAAATTCATGGGTGAAAATATTTACAATTATTTTAAAATTGAAAACAAAGGCTCTGTTGCCTTGCTACAGAAATAAATGTGCCGACTGACAATAGTACTTTCAAAGTCGAACGTTATCCAAGTTCTACTACCCTCAAATTTATTAATCAAGGGAAAGGAATATAGGAAGCAGTATTTTTAGTCCACTCAACCATGTAATAAGCAGTTCCACGTTGCCAACAGGTCCAGGTGTAATTCTATGCAAAAGAAGCATAAGAGCGTAAATCAAAATAAAACTTACGCCCTTGTGATTTAAGGTACAAAATTGTAAACATCAAGTGATGAGTACATCGATCAACATTTTGAACAAATCATATTTTATATACTGAATAAAGATAATAAGTTCCGTAAGAATATGTGGCTGTTGTCTTTATCTTCGTTCTATATATTATGTATGTAAAATGGATGTCGGTATATAGGAGGAGATTGATAAACTCAGCCACATGCCTTATGGCGCAGTGGAGTAGTAAGCTTTACTATTGAGCCTTGACTTGACTAATCGCGGGTTCGATCCCCACATGTGACTTACATTCGTGTAATGAGCATAATTATTAGTTGTGTCTGGGTGTTAATTACCCTATAAAATATATATGTGTATATCCAAGGCTTTGCTTAGTTTAGAATTAAAATGGTCGTTTATTAATGTGGGGACACGCCCATATTTATTTTATTTAGTATGAAATCATGCACTCGTATATAAGTGTATATCAGCCGTTCATTACCCAAGGTACAAGCTTTGTCTATTTTTGTCGTTGTCTTAGTCTGGTATTAAATGGTAGTGTGTATAGTTTTTAACCATAGTACAAGCTATGCTTAGATTGCAATGAAATGGTCACGTGTGAATATGAGGAAAACCCCATATTTATTTTATTTATGGAATCATGCACACGATATGTAAACAATGTTTACCAGATCACAATCAAATTTGGTAGACTAAATATTTTTAACTGACATTGTGGTCGAAATATTGTGTACTGGAAAGAGCACAACGTCTTTGGGTCCAGCTAATGTAATGTTTAATTTTAAACATTAATATTTTACTTCAACATATTCCTACAAATTTCAGTACCTTATTATTAGGTTAATATAATACGATTTTTACAAAATATTATCAGTAAAGTACCTTTTTTAATTGACACCATTTTAATTAATACATACTCTTAAAATTGTGAAAATGTTCGCTTTTTGCAACGTCCTGTTTTGGCACTTGTTTGTGCGTACTGTAACAGGGTCGATAAAATAACCGAGTTGTTGACTTGTGAAGTTTTCCCATGCATACTTTAGTACACTTCTTAGAAATCATGCTTTGAATTGGAGACTAGTTCGAGCCGGCATACCATCGTCATAAGTAAGTATAGAAATGTTATATATCTTACGTAATAATATATTTCGAAGTTGTTATAGAATTTACATATCGTAAACGAAATGACCACTTGACATGTCAGTTGATTCAAAATGTGCAATACATGTTGACAGAATGTGGCCGGAACAACCTTCAAAGCCGAGAGGCAAGCTACTCTACACCACGCAAGCTACGATACACCAGACTGAGCTTTTTAGTATTTGACGACAATCTCAGCTTATGTTAAGTGACCAAAGATGGTAACACGCTAAGCCTAGGAAGAGAGCTGGAATTTTAAGTGTGGCTGTCGGAACACACTAATGATGATTTCAGATATATTTTCATCCTGAGGGAAGGGCTAACTAGACAGACGTGTTCTTGAAACTTTTCTAGTGCTATAATATGATTTCGTCATGGTGTTTTCTTCATCGAACGCATCGACGGACGCTGTGTCAGATATCATTGTCACGAAACTATATCATCTCTTCGAAATTACAAGACACAAATTTATAGTAATATGCTATTCCATCCATCTTTTCAGCCGAAAAACATGCACTATTGGACATAGTACCCCACTCACAAAGATCAACACAAAAATCGGTCCTGCGCTGCTCGCATCCAACGTATTCCTGCAACCTTCACCAGGTCTTCGGGTGGCCGTGTATACGCCAACGAAGAATATCACCTTCCCATTATTTTATAGTAGCTCAACACATTGACGGTTCTGTCTTTAATGGTAAGCACAGTACAATCCAAATACAACGGCAACCATAAAGAGATCGAAATCCATCGGCGGTGGAAAACCATCTTTTTTGAGCATTGCAGATGGTCGTCTATCTTTTTATACGACCAGTTCTTCACGCGAAATTTTATTATTACTTCCCTTGTAGATTTAATAGAACTTTTATTTTCCCCACTGTTTTCATATAATCTATTCAGCGTTCTTAATTATGTGACCAGACAGTAATTAGTATTTAATACTAGGTTTAAATCTTATGTATAAAGTTTATTTTATAGCCAATCATGTGTATCAATGAATGTACCGCTAGTATGGAAAAGCTTGCGATACCGAGAGAAATACAAAAAAAATAAATGGAATTAGTTATACTTGTTAGTTTGAAATAATCTTCCCTATCAATAAGCGTTCTTAATTATATGACCACAACTCCAGGTATATATCACTATTATATAAAAACAAATGTGATAAATACGTTATAAGAAAATTACTTGGATGATCGAAAATGGTTTTCAACACGAGCCTACTTATGCTTGTTATAATGAACAACAAAAACCTGGCTTCAAATAACAAGACGGTAGCGAGCAAGTATTAAAAGTTGTCAAAAAAAACATGTAAATTGATCCGCTGCACGCAACCGCTCACGTACCATCTAAGTCCTTTACATCACGGAAGCATTATATACGTTGATATTTATAAAATATTTGTTAGTTATTATCATTTTCCCGATAATTTGTTAATGTATACAAAAATATTTATTAGAAGTCATCATAGTATTTCAACCCATCAATAATTAAATTTAAGTTTCTATTGTATTAGAATTCTGATCCTCGGTAAACAAAAATATAAGAATAGGTATTCCATTTATAATGCATATTATAGCTACCTACGTAATGTATTATTTATTTGCTTGTGTTTATTACCAGATATAGTAAGATATAACCTCAAAACAGCACTTTACTGCCAAAAATAGTAAATGACGACCCAAATATTGATTTAAAAAAAATTATCATACTTCTTCAATATTATTAGTACCTGGCGCTCACCGGCCGCTGCCGTGGCAGTCTCGCGTTATTTCTTATCACAAGTCAAACCTAACCTAAACCAAGCAAATCTTAATACTCGCTAAGATTTGATGACCATTTACTATATTCGGTAATTGAATACAATTGAAAATGCAGTCATTACTAAACCAGTTATACAACTCTTAGGGTCTCAATGTATTATTTGGTGGTCATTATATTTAATCCCTTTGTGTAATTGTGCATTTTATAAACTTACTAAACAACCGCCCGAAACTTAGTTAGCGTTAATTATTTACAATGTAAAATTTAATAAGATCCAATAATAGCCTACATGACTCAGGGCTAATATGTAGCTTCCTATAATTGTAAGGATTTTTGGAATCAGGTCAGTAATTTCACAGTAATACCTCCTGTAATGTACCAAATGTACAATCTTTGCTCTTTAGAATAGTTAAATAAAAATAAATGTTAACAAAATATATTTATATTTAAAATATATAATATATTTATTTTATTTGTAAACTGTATTAATAATATACTAACAACAATTATTTATGGTACTAGTGCGGTAAGTTGGTTTTTACAAGCGAGTAGACGAATGCCAAGTCGAGGGCTTACCTTAATCACGAGTTTGTAAAAACCAACTTACCACACGCGTCTCTTACAACGTTTTTCAACACATTTTCGAGAAAACATTACAATAAGCAAACTTTTTCATTGGATTATTTTGAAATGAGAAATATACAGATAGGTCACTCACTATTCTTGGAAATTTTACCTACAATTTGCGCCTCATTCAAGATATCAGGTGGAGTAAATTCCATATTAATATCGGATTCCTCGCTTGAACTCATATTATTATTTTGTTTATAAATATCAGTCGGAAAGTCGCAACAATCTTTGACGTTTCTAATATGAAAATATATTAGCCCACTGGGAGATCCGGTAAAGTTTGGCAACGCGTGGCCGGGTTTGTTTGTATTTAATATATTATGTAGCAAAGAAAAAGCCAACATTTCTTAAATTTAAACCAAATAAATAATTGTTGGTTAAATTTATCAGCCTAAAAATTGTATACCAGTCACTATGTACTTATTACTCCACTTATCCTTCTATATATGATATTATGAAAGCGAGTGTTTGCATATTTATTACTCAATCACGCAAAATAGGGCTGAATTAATTTGGATGAACTTTGGCACGTTATTTTTTTTTATTTCTCTCTGGACCCATTCTAAATCCACGTAGATGAAGTCACAGGCAGTAGTTAGTTATAGTAACAAAACTAAATCTCGACTTTCAAAATCCATTCTATAAGTCGTAAAGTCTCCGTACTGATACATATCGGTGGAACAACAATACCAAACGTCAATTAAAGAACGTAGTAATATCGCTGATTTAATACCGGGACACGCAGAGTCAAGAATGCAAGAAACAAGAAACACGGAGCACCGTTTATGAGAACACAATTACAAACCATTATATTCAACGGTAACCTTTTAGGGACGTTTTAGCTGGTAACCAGCAGACATCACGAACATAAGAGACCGTGTCGAGGTATACCCGGGCCTTAGCATTATGTCTCCGCTTGCGTATTGTTAGTCACTCAGAAGGATTTCACGGCGACAAATGACTTCAAAGATACTTGCTGCAGCAGTAGAAAGTTCTAAGTTCGAATAAAATTAAAACAAATTGGACATGATTTTATCTCTGTTGGCTCATTACGCTAAGAATGCTATATCTATTGAGCTGTACCTATTTAAGTATTATTAGCAAGTAGTGCTAAAACAAACAATAATATATAATATGATTTCATGATAATTTTTAAAATAGAACCATACGCGAGCTAGGCTTCGGAGTCAGAGCTTCACGGTAATCTCCAGTTCGGCACGAACAAAGAAGTTCGGTATGTCATATTTTAGCCGTACTGTAAAGCTATGGAAACATCTCCCGGCTAGTGTGTTGAAGAGGTATTTGAGCAGGCTGGCTTGACAGCAACGACTGACGAGGGTTTGTAGATCTTTCGATGGTCACCGTTGTTTTTGGATTGCTCTGTGCTTCAGGTGCAGTGCCGTCTCTTTGTGATGGTACGATACAATAAAACAAATGAACCATGAGGTCATTTGTAATGACTAAATATAAATATAAGTGCTTTCACTTATATATACACATTACGATCACTGTCAATTACCTAGCAAGTGTGGAAGTGTATCGAATTGCAAAATACCCAGAATTGAGCGCATAGGTATCTCTTTACTATGACGAAAACGTGCTAGCCGCAATTGCTACTGAAGACACTTAAGCATTTACTCGTGAATGTAAATACAATATATGTATATAAAAAATACTGTTGATAATTATGTACGCACATAATAATATTTCGACAATTTTATCCCGCGTGCCAACATCCGTGAAGTTAGCCATCAATGATAATAATGTGAATACTTTTCTAACTTAGCACATAACTAAAAAAAAATCAATTTTATCCTATACTAAATGCGCCAAAAGATGTATTAATAACTAGAAAAATAGGTGAATTGTAAAAAAACCTGGAAGATTTTGTATAGAGTAAAATGAAATACATTTAAAATGGGATGTTTCTACCACAACTCATGTTGAACATTGATCTTCTATGCTAATAATAACGATAAAATATATTATTGTTGACTAGCTGTGCCCGCGGTTCAGCTCGCGTGGACTACAGAATTATAATTTATGAATATATCGTTTTTTTTAATAAGTACAAAATATCTAGTGATTCAGAAAAAAATGATCAAAATCTATCTAGTAGTTTGTACGTGATACGCACACAACGGTAAACCTGTCATTTTACTTATATAGATAAATAGAAATTTAAAAAATATATAGACTCTTTATCTTAAATTTTACAGAAAATTATGTTCAGTTTATATTATATACCTAGATGAACCATTCACATAACTAAATAGTCTTAACAACAAACTTATTTCCAAAAATTATACACCAGTCCATTCGCTGGATTAACTATGCTTCAGAGACGTTTAACCCCAAAGCTGCTATATCTAACTGATATAATTATTTATCTACTTCTTTCATAAATATAAGTTCACTAGTAACTTTACATGTAGGTAATTAAAAGACCAAAGCATAAGCTGATGATCTCAGTTAAAAACGATTTACATACAAAACAACAAAAATATATACTAATTTACGCTCTCATCTCCCCTTACATATTAAGGATTAGAAGAGAATTTATTTGTCTGACTTCCAAATTAAACTATATTGCTGGGCTTTGTTTCTTCTGAGGGCAACAGGTACGTACGTCACCCAAAGTAACAATTCCTAATTCTGCAAATCGTACGAGAACAAAATAAACCCTTTGTTCTTTTTCTAATTTAAACTGTTTGTACTCGTAATTTTGTGGTTGAAAATACTAGTACTCGTATATCTAGAATGGTAATCCCTTAAACGAAAATGAGGGTAGCATTTAGTCCATTCAAACATAGGTAATCCTCGTTTTTCCCCTGTCACTACGACAAATATTTTATAACATGCAAATCTATATCCATCACTGATATATTTCTGTTTTGATTTGTTAATTAATTAATACTATAAGAATTGAGAGCCTTATAAATTACTAATACTAATGCCTATTTAAAGTTTTATACCTGCGTTATCAGACAACCAGCAAACATATTTAACGAATATAAAAAATATCATATGGGTAAAACCAAAGCACTTCTTATACATAATAGGCCTTTTCATCTTTGATAGATGATTTAAGTAGCATCGTAGCAGCACTTGCGTTCATGACTAAAAAGATCGATACGGGAGATAATCTCAGATATACATTATTTTTTAGATATATTATTTTTTAAAACCGAAAAATAAGTTTCCCTTTTATTTTACCAAATAAAGTATACTGGTTGTTAAACTTAGGAAAAGTACATAGTGTAGACAGAAGAGTAAGTAGGTTCTGTCTTTGTTGTGTCTTCGTTTATTATACATATGAATAATAATTAAACCCAATTTCATTATGAAAATGCATCTATATTTTATTACACTTTTATAAGCACTTATAATTAATAGTTAAAATCCACCACTGGCTTTTTCATACACAAAATTGCCAACAGATTTTTTCATCCTTCAATAATTTGCGTAAAATGAATCCTAGAAAAAATTTACATTCTAAAATAAATTATTTTCACCTACTTTATTGTTCTCATGAACGTATTGATTATAATTAGCCCGAAATAAAAAACACTAATATAAATTTAAATTACGGCAACCCTAGTAATGTACAACAAACCTTCCGATAATTCTTGTAACAACAACGAAAATTGCACGCCAATTTTGTCTTCCTGGATCGCGAACACCATTGATCAGATGTAGCAGCCACATAATGGCACTCTTGAGCGTGTCGCGTTCCTGTATCAGCCGGTGGTGTTTTTTAATGGGATGGTATGGTAGGTACCTGATGGTGCCCTCTAATCACATGGAGATAAATCCGTCACAAAGACTCTCTGTTGATTTGTCGCATTTCGGGATCACTAGTATATGTGCAATCCAGCTGCTGAAAGGCAACGATGACTGACTATGGTTTGCTGATTTTCCTATGGTAGTGGGCATAGCTTCGTCACTTTACCGGACTACTATAAAAAAAATAGTTTTATCTACTAGAGATATTTTAAACTAGGTATTTTAAACTCGATACGATCGAGACAAAAAAAGTCACTGAGAGTTTAACCACATGGATTTCAATTTACATTAAAAAGCCGTATCAAACTCTTTCTAAATAGGAATGGAATTACTGCAGATCTGGTGATGATAGAAGGTAAGCTTACATGGCACCGGAGGCTGATAACCTTTATCTGAACCATATAATTATTGGAGATACCATTTGCCAAGACTAGCGTGAGATAATTTTTGTTTCTAAGCACTCTAAAATAAACTTTACTCTTCCATAATAAGGCTACATTGCCTTTTAGCCATTGGAATGGGACAGTCAACGCTGTACTGGCACGAAGCCTGCATCGCCGCCACGAATTGCTCTATAATTAAGAAATAAGCTAAGATACGGTTTTTAGCTGACTTTTTACTAAGCGTCTTACGGGCCAACGCAATTAACCCGCCTTGTAAATTGAATGTTTGCTTTAGTGATTAGTAATTAACTTTAATTTTTTATAGCAGCGCGCACGACCGCATTGATCTTATTGAAGCCTGTTTGTTTTGTTTGCTGCCTCGATGCCTCGCCGTAAGTCAATTTGGTTTAGTGAATATTTGCATCAGATAAAGAATGTTATAGTAATTATAAGGCATAATTTAAATTATATTAAATTGACTTTGAAATTAATTAAAAATGAAATAATTTTACTCGTTAGTGGCTGTAATTATTATAATCTTAATTTAATCTTGTTTATGTCAACCTTTGTTTAAACATATCGAGGTATTCCTTCAATATCGCCACTTTGGAGATACGTTAATAAAAACCAGCAATAAAACGATTATGTTCGAAATAACAATGGATTCAGTGAATAAATGTCATATTTATATCATATTCTATAAATAGATGTGTAGTTTAAACGTAAGATATGTATACAAATAAACACTTCAATTTAGTATTATATAAATGATTTTTAACAGCAATGTTCGTGACTCGTTACACATAAAAACATTTGACTGGCATCTTGTCAAAGATAACGGTCTTATGAGAATATATTATTTTGATCTATATTGATTTGGAAATCAATATCATAATATTAGCACGCATTATTTGATTATACCAAAATTTTAATAGACACTAATAACAAATATATTATAATTATTAATTTGCAAAAAGAACATTAGAATTATATACTTAATGAAATTCTTACGACGAACTGACAGACACAATGAACAACTTAAACTCATGGAAATATAAGTATAGAATTTTGCAAAAGAATTCTTTTTACAAAGTGAGCATTTTTGAAATCTCATGATTCCGAAAATGTTGCTATGGGAAATCACATCGGGCACACGGCTTGTTTTATTATAAAACTTTGAAAATTTGCCGAACATTCTAATGGACCAGAAAAAAATCGAATCTCATCTAATCAACATTTGATATTATTTACAAAACATACTACAATAATGTTACTACCAATACGTTACTATCAATTAACAATAAACAATTTCAGCGTCAGTTCCGAGAAATCCTGCATACATTCAATTAGATCAAGCGTCGGTACTCTAGACCACAATCCCTAATGGTTTCCCAGACATATCTATGTAGAGTAATAAATGGTTCGTATCAGTATAGGTATACATTACTCATTTCATTTTTCTAGAATCATTATTATCTGCAATACAAATACAATAAAGGCTAATTAAGTAAATTTGAAATTAAACCATAATATCCTTTTTTAAGCTTTATAATATAATCTTAAAAAGTTGAAATAAATTATCTTTAGTTAGTATCTTTTTTATTGTGTATACTTTATTAAAAGCATTCTGTCAACTCATAGGGAGTTAAATATCTTATATTTTAATATGCTGCGATCTGTATAAAAAATTCAATATTGTCAAACACTACAGATAAATCTAAGAAAGTGAATTCACTAAAACCATTGTAAAATAAGGCGCCGCGGTTGGGCAGAACACCGCACACTTTGAAACCTGTCGGAATACGTAAGAAAACAAAAAAATAATTAAAATAGCCTATGTAGAATTTCTAGCTTTTCTTTAAGGTCGTATGTCGTAAATAAATCAAGGTCGCTCTCGGAATTTGGACCCCTTGTTTTTATCGGATATAATTATAGGTGGGTCACACGACCGCGAAAATTTTGTATTTTGGACATACAAGCGAATACAAGAAGTGACAAAAGAAAGAAATCTACAAAAAAACTAAATTCACAGAGCAGTGTAATAACATAGAGAGTTAGTAGTACAATCACAGTGTAGTGTTTATGGACGTTTTCTTTGAAATACATTACTGCCACCTAAATAGTGAAATTGTTCTACTTTTATCTTGTTGGTATGAATAAATTATTATATTACAAACGGTATTATATAATCCACGAGTATATCAATGTGACATTTAAAACATTGACTCTTTATAAAAAAAAATCCTTACGTTTTTTTTTAAATCTATCCTGTAGAGAATCGAAATGAGTGATCAAATCTATATATTAATAATCCATATGAATAAATATGTAGTTTTTCTTTATTACCCGATAAACAAAGATGATTATTTGTATTTTTTTGAAGAATCTTATAGGAAACGAAGGACACTGAACACGAACATGCATTTAATAAATTTATATGTCTGTATGTTTGTAAGTCCGGATTTAACTCAAAAACGACTTGACTGATTCTTATGAAATTCTGAATACGGGAAGCTATGTTGTTGGTCAATTGATATGCTATAAGAATTTACAATAATATTTTTAGAAATTGTAAAAAAAAGACATATCTATTAATTCTCAACTGATTTTGATGAAATGTTGTACGCCAGAAGTATAAGTCAATCCATAATTGATGTGCTATAATCATTGCCAATAATACTTTTAGAAAACGTAACAATAATACGATAAGTTAAATTATTATTAGTTCTCAACCGATTCCGATCAAATTTTGTAGACCTGAAGCATACGTCATTCTATAGTTGATATTCTGTAAGACTCAAACAATTTTGAAATTTTATAAACTGGAAGTATGTGTCATTTCCTAACGGATAAACTATATGAATTGTCAATAATATGAGTAAAAATAAAGTTACGGAAAGAAAATTATTTTTCCCTAATAAAGGCGGGTACACCGCTGGTTTTATATTACAGTCTAGAAGATTTTGACTTCAAACACATACAAATACTTGCACTAAAAACTTTAATTGTATTACAGCGTAGTTTATTTATTTACCGAGATTATAATCTCGGATAGTAATTCACTAAGTTTCAATTGCATAATGACGGCGGACAGGACTACCAGCGCGGCTCAGGGCGGACGCTGCTCGCTAGATAATCTCACGAGGACTATTATTAAACAGGGGGCCATCAGTGTTTCAGACCGCCTCCAAACATGTTCCTACGCAAGCGTACATGTTACTATCAACACTAATATGAAAACGTTTCGATAAAAATATTTTTTTTATGAGTTCAAAATATCATTATCTTGTTATTAACTATCAAGGCTTGTATGATTCTAGTTTTTAGATTTTTAGCGTTTGGATTTGGACACGATTTCACCTGAAGTGAAGTGATGATGTGACCCAAGATGGTAGCACGATAAGCCTAGTGGGAGAACTGGCTCTCAAATGCAGATGCCGGTGCTTTGCGATAGACTTTCAACAGGATTCATAACGATGTTTTTCTTCACCGAAAGGTCAGACTCATTGTAGGGTTTAGAACTCACGTCGACCGCCACCGTGTCCGTACACTCTACCACTGAGCAATCATTGCAATTTTAACATAATGTCATTCTAATATTCGTAATTCATGGGTCGAATTAGTAGACGTACTAATAAAGCTTAATACCGTTTTAGAACTCGATAATCTTTTATTTTTCAAATAAACAAGATAAAAATGTAGACAACGTCATTACAATAGATATCACGCTAAGAGATGTTGTCAGTTGACACAGTATATACAAAGATAAGCAATACATCATTATTATCAGTAGCTATCAATGATTTCGGCTCGGGGTCAACGTTTTCTGTTTTTCCACATTTCTCTTTATTCAATATTGTAATTATATAAAAAATAACAAAAAATATTATATGGACGGCCAAAGTTCTTTTTATATAATCCTTAAAAAACGATCCAGGTTTGGGATAGCAAACAAGGGAATATGAAATTATGCATTCGTCCAATTTAAACAGAAATAATCAATCCAAGATACTGTTGTCTTTTTATATAAGTACTACAAAGATGGCAAATACGCGGGCAACCCGCCTGATGGTAAGCGTCTACCGTAACCTATGAACGCTTGTAATACCACAGGTATCACTAGAGCGTTGCCGACCTTTAACCCAGTCTTCCTCAAGGAGGAAACCCTACTTACCGCAGGAACACAACACTAGGTTATTTGACTGCAATCTTCTGTAGGGTGCAGGTATTCCACCAGTCGGGCTGCCCCATATAGAGAGAAATATCCAAAGAAATGTCTCTATACCCTACCACTCTTAAAGAACTTTTAAAGTAGTTTGGGCATAGCGCGACATCAATACATTTCTGTTAAGATCTTCAAATCCTCTCAAATAGATTCTCATTATATCGCGTTTTCTCTTTAAAAAATCTCTATTTGTAATTCAGTTCAGAAGTATTCATACCCCATTATAGTAAAAAGTACTACTAATTTCTGATTGGCTAGAACTAACACGTGACCAAGTTAACTGTTACACTTACACTCATATTTCAAACTTATCAAGCGAAGATATTATTAAAAACATTTTAATAACTATAATTTCAACCACTTCAAGTAAATCTCATTGTGTGAAGTGTTATACGAGTAACAATCGAGAGATTCCCATGACCGCATAGGGTCCCTCATAAACCGTTACCTAAACAGATATTAATCATAATTTTCACTGACGCGACCGGCTCAAATATTTTATATAATAGTTATTAGCTATTTTTGACTATAAACACCGCGTGTGGGCGACTTCGGAGGTGGCTACTGGAAAATTACCGTGTGACATTGAAACGTAATGGATTTAGAACTGCTTCAGAGAAGTAGACAAATATCTGAATTGTAAAATAATCACTTCCCGCGCAATTACCCGCTGTTTCACTACTATATGCATTGTGCACTTAGTAGTTGACAACCATTTGCATGATTTACACAGACTCTAGTCTAGAATATATAATAAGATATCATGGGATACGTACACTGATGAGACGGCTAGCCTAAATATTATTAAATAGACAAACATGTATACCAGGGTTATACATACTACGGGGCTGACATGTGCGAATTGCATAAAAACGTCTAAAATTGAAAAATAAAAAACTATTTTTATCTTCTATGATCATAATAATTAGAACAGACAACATTAGTCGGGTTGGCAAAATGCGTTGGTGTTTGTTTCCATGTCAATCGACCATTCTGAAACCTAGATAGTTTGGAGAAGCTGAACCAAAATAGATTTTTGGGATTTTACGTAATATTGTAAATTCTTTCTTTTTTTCTTTTTTTTTCTTTACTGTATGACCATTTATTCAGTATCATAGGATCGACGTATTTTAATAATATACATTTTCTAAAATGTTTCATTGTGGAAAATTAATCAATCAAACGATTTTGGTATATTATTTTTTACGTACAACATTGCCACGATGCACGTTTTTTTAGTTAGGGTCTCTAAAATATATTGCACAATGTCTGATCATACAAGAAATAAAAAAAGAACATATTTTACATATTAAAATGTTATTGTGTTAAATGTTATGTCAAAACTTACCGACTTCTAAGAGTTTCTCGAAAGATGACATAATGATAAACAACGAACTTAGGATGAACATTTGTCATATAAAAATTTATTGTTTCGAACTACTATGCATCTATCACCAATTATCTCATTCAATTTTATCCAAAGTAAAATAATTGAATTTATTTGAAATATACTTAAATCTATATTAATAAATCTGTAGTTATGTCTGTATAATTATGTAATTTTATTGCCGAATATCCTGATAGCATCTATTGTAAAGGACGTTGATCACGAACGTATGTTCATATGTCTGGCTGTTTGTATGTCCGAATTTTACTATCGGATTTAACCGGTTTCCATGAAATTTTGTACACGAGAAGTTTATGTCAATTCTCAATTGCTATCATTTTTTTTCTAAATAATAAGTTTTTAGTAACCTTAAAAAATATATTTTAGAAAGTAAATTTTTATTAATTCTCAACCGATTTTGATAAAATTTTGTACACTGTAAGTATTTATTATTCCATAACTGAAATGGTATAAGAATTGGCATTATTATGTGTAAAAATAAAATTGCGAGACGAAACGAACTACTGCTTAAAAAACGCGTGTGGAACCGGAGGGTTCCGCTAGTATATTACAAATATACTCCAAATTGTATTTTCACATAAATTCCTTGTCCTCTAGCTACGAATTTACAATTAAGTTTTTAACATAAACGCATTAAAATTTCCCTCATACCGGTGTTATTTCCGCTTACTATTGTTTTAAAAAGCGCTTCATCGCTTATTTCCCATCGGCTCGACATAATCAAAGTAACTGTGAGATATGTGATGAGGAGACTAGATGGTTACCGCTATGCATTAGACGAACGGCGCCAACATTCTTAATTAAAAGTTATTTAACCATGTCTCGACAATGGTTTCCTCATCTGAATACTAATGTTTTGTCCTAGAATGTGATAGCTCCTGTTACCAAGTCACTTAATATTTATTAGACGAAAATTAATTTCATAATAGTTAATGCATATTATATAGATACACATTCAAAGATAACATCAAAATTACACGTTATATTTTTTTTATATACCACTATAGTGGCAAACAAGTACGCAGTTTGCCTGACGATATGCGGTCACCTTAGCCTATAAGCTCTTGCAACACTAGAGGTTGCATTTTACACATTACACATTAACATTTTATATGGTAGGCGTATAAAATGCATTCATCTTTGAATGATTTTGAAATATTTTAGAAATACACATACTTTTTAAATTAATTTACTTGCAAAATAGTTCTTATTTGACTTAACCAAAGATTGAGCTTGCTAAACTTTCATACGAAGTTAAGGGACTTTCAGATGAGAAATGTTTAGTTGCATCCGATAATTTCTGTAACCAACTTTTAATTACTAAGTGATTATTTTAAGTTTATCTATTTGTTTGTTTGAACGCGCTAATCACGAGAACTACCAGTCAGATTAGAGCATTAGTTTTGGATTTTATAGAATATTTATTGAGGAAGGTTAAAGGCTATAGAATTTCATGCTACGACCATAAGGAGCGGAACAGTAATCATAAACTTCAAGCAAGCTGGCAAGCTGTAGGCAAGTAGAAGTTAGAACAACGAACACTGGTACGTTGGTAGTGCGACACAGTGGATAGTCTTCGATGAATTCAACATGGTTGAAACCGTCGGGCACAACTAGTGTAGGCATAAAATTTCAAATTAATATCGATTCACTCGGTGTCCCAGATTTATTAGACCTCAATGAACGCGCGACTTCGTCATGCTTTGAACAATAGCGTCGCAAGTCACCGCGCATTGGGCGCGATCTCCGAACGAGGCTCCCACTTGATTTAATTCAGACAATCGATGGCACTTAACTGATGTTCCTTCTCTCGTCTCTCGAATAACATACATGACATACATAAAATAATGTAGGCATATAAAAATAATTTATCACTGTATATTAATATTGTCATATAACTAGAAGAGTGTTAAGTATGAAGGTGGATGGATACATGAGTAGAGGAAAACCGACGAAGGTATGGATGGACTCTGTGAAGAATGATATCAGTATAAAAGGGGTGAATACTGAGATGATAGTTAATAGTGTAGAGTGAAAGAGAAAAACCTGTTGTGCCGACCCTACTCAAGTGGGATAAAGGGTAAGGGTAAGAAGAAGAATATTATAATATTAATAATAATTTATTTTTTACAATATAATCATATTCAATATTTCATAATATAATAATTATTTCTCAAAGATATGTTTTGTGGCAACGTCATTTCTCCCTTAATATTTCATCAAAATTAATTATTCAAACATCATTTGAAAGCTTATGTTACCCGCTATTTACGAAAAATAGACAAGTAACTAGTTTAAAATGAATTTTAACGTTTCAAATATTTTTAACTAACATAGGAAACCCTATCTATTAATATTCTTTTTAATTAACATGACATCTGTTAGTTACATTGCTTATGTCCTTATAATGTGCGAAATAATCGCATGGATCCAACAACTAGTTACTTATAATTAAGTTATTTAATAATTTATTATATTTCTTAAATTTGCTATCGGTACCGGTATGGTTTTGCCTACCGGACAGTGTCTTTTCTCCTTCTATTATATAAATTACTTCAAGTGTTATATCAAGAATCATTTTAGCAGGCCACGACTGTTGATGGAACCTGTTTCACACAGTGGTGGCCGTTGTTTTTAGAATGCATCGTTACTCATTATCCAGATTTTTACGAAGTAGGAAAAATACCATCAGTCCACTTGATAATAAGTGATAACTGCAACGTTTACCTATTAACAACCAACTTGAAGTAGACCACAGTCCTAACTGTGGCCTATCAATAACACCAATAACTAGCATTGAGTATGGCAGTTCCCTTTGTCGCAACAAAATTTAAAAAATAATCTACCTATTTCACTAGTATAATAACCGTTAAGACGGAGGAAATGAAAATTAGCCTACTTTGGTTAATTTTAGATAATTGGGTTACACTTACTAACCGGCAAAAATGAAGACCATATACCAATTTGCTATCTGAATTACGAAACACATTCTTTCTATTATGAAGGAATGAAAATTAATATTTTTATAATTGCTACCGATACCGTTATGTTATTCCTTTTTTATTTTGAATGCTGAAAAGCCAAATATAAAATATTTAAATTTAAAACTTCGGAAGTAGAGATCTTCAGTTTTCCACATCCAGTTTGTTACAAACACTTTCGCAACAACTAAACTTGTTATATAAAACAAACTTTATTGTGTGGTTTTATGAAACCACGATGAAAGTGAAACTTTTTTCGGTTTGTAGACATTTTACTAAACTGAAAATTATTTGATACAGTATATTAAAATTTCGTTTTTAATATTAACTTAACTAAAAATGGGAACGTGGGAAATAGCAGACAAAATATTCAATTACAAAATTTAATTTCAATTTGCGTATTAGAGTACGGAATACATAATTAATACAATCATTTAGATGATAGACGCATATTAAAAACTAAGAGCATTATTTATTTAAATCATTGAATTGTTGTCAACTTCATTTATATTATCAATAAAATAATATAGATATATTCTAATCATCTACCATACGCCTTTCACTGTATCCCTACTCCACGGTCATCTGTAATGCGACATGCGATAGATAAACGAAAATTTTTGGAGCGATATAATAAAAGTTACACTTTAATAAAAGTAAACACTGAAACTGTATTAAAGTGCCTCAAAGTGAGACTTACATTGCATCTTCAAAATGTTATTGTTTCCTTCTACACTGAACATCTGTTGCCGGCCCGATTGTCTACGCAAAAAAAAAAAAAAACTATACTAGGTCTTATTCTACGAAATAATCGACCTCTCTAGAAAAATTTGGATTCTTTCCAACCGCTTAAGAGCGAATGATAGAATAAATTTGATTGGAACATAAGTACTTCACATTACAATAAATTAGCGGTACCACGCGGCACAACACGTCTTTATTATGCAGTATTAATTTTCGTCTTACAATTTTATGTTTTACTCATATTATTTACAATTCTTGTAGCCCTATCAAATGATTTCCCATTATACTTCCGGTGTAAAAAAAATCATTAAAATTTAATTACTGCGGTTATTTTTAACGTTTTCTAAAAGTATTATTGAGAATTCTTATAGCCTATCAATTATTTATTAACAAATGCTTACCGTGTATATATCATCAATAATGGTTGACAATTAAAAAAATAAAATTACGATTTATATACAAGTAGGCGTTATTGACAATTCTTATAACATATCAATTAAGGAATGATATAATCCTCTGGTGTACTAAATTCCATAAAAATCGATAAACATGGTTTTAAGTTACATCCGAACATACAAACAGACAGACTAACAATTTCTTTATGTCATACTAGCTGTGCCCCCAACTCCGCACGCGTTAACTATAGAATTATTATTTATGAAGATATCGTGATATATATATATTAATATATATTGGTACTTGTACACTATCCAAGTGTAAGAAGTAAAACATAAAAATATTGGTCAAAATCTGTCCTGTAGTTTTTGCGTGATGCGCGCACAACGAAGAACTTCTATCATCTGTGTCCTTCCTAACCGACGTGTACAGACATATATACTGATTTATTAATATAGATATTAGGTTAAGAATACATCGTAACGTTCGCTTTTTACAATTACCAATAAGTGACTTTCATCTTACACCATATAAAGTCGTTCCGTACTAACAATTAACCGCCAAGTAAAAGACAACTTTACTGTTAAAAACTTTAAAGCCCAAAAACCATTCAAACGACAAAAAAGACTAACTTCGTAATGACAATATTAATACCCGCAATTTAAATGATACTACTTATTAAATTTAATCAGAGCTATTCAAAAAGAATTACCATTTTCACCCTCGTCTTTACTTTCCATCAGATGTGATTAGGGTTGCCAACTATATTTTATAGTAACGTATACTACTATATTTTCGATAAAAATACTTTATACTTTTGCATAAAAATAAAGTATTCAATCTTTGCAGTTATGGATAAAACGAAACACTCATATGAGTAATTACTGAACTATTTATCGATACTTATAAGTACGTAGTAGGTAGGTAGGTAGTAGTAGTACGTATATTAATATTATTTATCCAAAGAAAATACTATTGTTAAATGTCAATATATACTTAAATGCACCTGATAGCTTACAATATGTAAAAAGTAGCTTTTTGTATTTCTGTTCCTTCCACTTCAGCTTTCACTGAGAGTGTTTTCTTCGGTAATAAATCTGAAGAGACGAGAACATCGTATTTATCGTACATAAATTTAATAAAAAACGAGTCATTTATTTTTTTAAATATAAATTTCGATTGTAAAACTAGTTTTCTAACTTTTAAAAACAACACAAAATAGTTAACGTATCCTAAAGGCCAACAAAATGTTTAAAAATCCTTTGAAAAAGTTGATATTATTTTACTCAATAAATGTTGGTAACCCTAAATATTCCTGAGGCCAATTGTCCATTATAAAAACGTTCTTTTTAGCATTCACATGATATACGGAACGACGTACCTAATACTTAAAAAGAACAATTGCATTAAACGAACGTAATGTTTTAACAAAGTGGGAAGATGAAGAACTATTTTAAAACCTTTCTAAAAATAAAACATGCAGTTTTTCTGGTACGAAACATTCGCTTTCCAACTTCAAATACATTATACCCATCTGAGTAAATTGTTAGGTATTTTTTAAACAGAAAATATGTTCACTTATCATATTTATTCTACCATGGCATAAAATATCTTTATGATATGGCTTGGACATCGTATAATAATCCTGTAATTACTAATTACAGGTAAACATGAAGCTGTGTACGCTATCTACCTACCTTAATTTACTAAGTGCTTTCATCAAATTTTGACCTGCTGTTCATATTTTGAAGTGCTGAGGACTCTACGTTAGCTTGCTTCGTTATTACATCGATCGATGTGTATTCGAGTCTCACAATGAGAGTGGAACTTTTGGTAAAGAAAAACACCGTTACAGCAGCATAACATTGTATTGTAGGACCTTTCCTAGTGCTTCTAGCATCTGCATCATTATTTCAACATCAGGTAAAATTACGGTCAACAGCTAGCATATGTATTACCTTGTTACGCAAATAAAAAACTCTTTTTAAAAACAATTAGATTTCAGTGTATATGAGGTCTGTTCCAGTGTTATTTTTTTATGTTTTAAACTTAATATAGAGTTATTAAATAATACACTTTGAACCTTATAAGTCTGTGTTTATCATTTTATGCTGTGTGTATGTTTAGTTTATTGTTTTTTTTTAAGAAACTTATTTAGATAATTAAACTAAGTATTTATGAACTATAATATATTTAGATTATAGTAATGAATACCACAGAGCAATACATATTATGTTGGTACCAAGAAGTTCATAGCTGACATTGTTGTAAATTTCTAAACATAAACACTGACCAAAAATATATTTGCATTGAGTTGATATATATTACATAATCTAATCTAAGAAACTTACAACTAAACTAGACGTTGCATCTTAAGGACGCGCATTGATTTAACTAGGGTTTCCAAGCGAGAGTTCTCGGAAAATCTGGCCTTATTCGAGACGAAAATGTTTCGAAAAGTCGAGAATTCTCGTTCTAGACGAATAGATGTTAATAAATCGTAAGATTTTCCATTTGATCTCGATTTATAAATCTAACCTATATTTTTAATTCTAATAAAAAATTGACATTTGTTTTTATGTATATTTGTAATTAAAAGGCAGATACCCAAAATAGTTATTTTCTTAAATTATTATATATTTATCTTAAAAAATTAAACGAGACTTAATAAATATTATTGTTTATTGATGACTATAAATAAGCAAAATTATTATTTTTAATTTAATTATACATCTTATTACTTTATAAAAGTTTTAGAAATTTCCCGAAAATTCGAGAATTTCCTAGAATTCCTAGTCGAGAATTCTCGAGAAATAAAATAAGTTGAGAAATGTGAAGCCCTAGATATGACATACTTAAATTGTAGTTAATGAGCCGTACTACATGCACAGGTCATGCACACAGCGAGATACATATGAATGTTATTACCATTCTTGTTGTCGATGTCGTGAAATATCTGGCAATAAACATTATTTGCTATAAATTAGTTATTACTCTTTGATTTACTCTTTGTATAATCCGAAGCAACTGCAGAATAAAATTTAAACAAAATCGTTTATAAAATTATACAAACATAAAGACGTTTAACTAAAATTACAACATGTATTAAGAACAAATTAAAAACCGATAGTTTATTACAATCCGCATGAATCCACGTTGAAGTCTTTAAACGCATCCGATAAAAACATTACTCGACGCTCTCAATAAATACACATTAATGTCCTGGAGCATTCTGGTTTACATTCCGTGCGGTTTCCAACGAGTTTTATAAAAGCTCCGATCGGCCGCACACGCAATTACAAGCGCCTCTTTGTGGTACAATCAATATTTATCTTCTCCCGAAACAATGCACAACACATGGCTACATTACGGCGTAAACACCCTACCACTAACACAACTTGTACTAAAACCAAGCAATCAATTCACCTCTCTAAATTTCATTTCACTCACAACTGTAGCGATTTATATAAAGGTCGGTACACACCGTACCGAGTTGAGATCGTGTTCGTGCATAAATAACCCACCATGCAATCTTCCAACTTAATGATATTGCATTGCATTATCATTTCAGTCATTTGAAAACGTTCATTTCGTTTATCAAAACCATTACGAATGAAAATTATCACCATGGCTTATAAACGATTTTTTTATGTTATTAATAAACAGTAAAACGTATAATATTAATTGAATAAATTGAAAAATTTTCACGTTATCTTTAAATAGTTATAAAACGTAAAAAAATTGGTTACTTTTCCGGACAAAACAAAATAAGTACAGCCGGGAATTACAAAAATGCTTAGCAATTAAATGAATTATAAAACAATGTGTTCGATTGATACAATCGGAATCGTCGATGCAATGCGTTAGGATGTAGAAGTGAAAGCCAATGCGCTGAAACAAGAAAAAGCATCGTGAGGCAACCAGTTATTACACTAATCGCTGCGATATAATTCCCAAGTCAACTTAAACACAGGTTCCTTGCGGATCGAAATGCAAACATGGCGGCCCTTTGAGCTCGATAGCGCGGGAACCGATGCGTCGACGCGTGCGGCTTCTATACGACGAAAGCAACTCGATTCAATCAACAGCAAAAAAATGTTTAACAAGTTATTACGCAATGCGACTCGTTTAAATCAATTTAACTCTCTTTTCGTAACGAGGCATGTATCATATTCATCAGTATCGTATATTTTATTACTATACGTTACCTATAAATCGAAGTAAATGATCGTAAATTAATTACTTCTTTTTTATAGTACGACAAAGTGACCGCACTGTTGATGGTTAAGCATAGTAAAATCCGAAAGCAACGGCAACCACCGAGAAATAGACAACTCATAACCGCCGTTTTGAATTTTGCAATTTTATTAGAAAATATGTCGCAAGATATGCAATTTATTGTAAATTTTAGAAATTCTACTCACTGGACAGTATAAATTTAAATTAGTAGAGGAGATGTAAAATGGGACGTATTTATCAGATCTGGGGAGCTTAAACGGAATATTTTTTTTTTATTTACTCGTGATTTGTGGACATTCTACCATTCCATTGATCGGTTTATATAAAAACATACGTTAGTATTATTATTATTTAGTCCGACCAATATATAATACCAATAAATTAAAAGTTATATTAGAGTACTTAATTTTGTTCCATAATAATTATTTTACATTTTCTATACGATTGAAATACCTATTTGAAAATAAAATAATCCGACAGTAGCGATGCAATGTTGCGCAAATTCCGTTTCGCTCCATCAAATAGCAGTGCGAAAATCTTTGTTTCATTTCATCGCGTTCGCCACGGTGCCGCGGTGTTATCTGAAATGCGTGGACGCGTTGAAATGATACTAAACTATTTTTTGCTTTACATTTATAGAGCTAACGTTCCTCTTTTATTTATAGGTACTGCATAATATTTATCTAATACTATTAAATGAGAAATATTATAATATACAAAAGATTGTTTTTTTGTATATTGTTTGCACGCGTTAATTTCTGGAACTACCAGTCAGATTGATATAGATATTTATTGGATAAGGTTTATTAAGGCTATCCAACAACACGCTACGACCGTTAGGAGTGGAGCAGTTACCATACAAAGTGTAAGTCAGAAAATACGTTAAGCAAGTACGAAGTAATAATGCAGGCGGGACATGGGTATTTTCTATTAGTAAATATTTAAAAAACATACGCGAACGAAACCGCGGCACACAACTAGTTCTTGTATATATATTGTTTCTCGGAAACGGCTCAATAATTTGGATTAAACTTTTATTTAAATAAAGTTTTAAGTTTTAGGACGCAGATGGGAATTCTTTACTAAACGAATATAGGAAGTAATTAAGCGTCATAGAAAACCAGTCACCATGCATGTCAAAAAATTTTTCTTTATAAATTACTAGCAACCGCCCACGAGTTCGTTCGTGTTAATCTATACTAATATAATAAAGCAGAAGTTTTTTGTTTAACAGCGCTTATCTCTGGAACTAGTCACCACAACTAGTAGCGAGACCCGTAAAAACGGTTGTCCCGCTGGCCGCCCGAGGTATAGTACGGGGACCAATCTTGTACAACCACCATGAAAGGCTGCCTCACCATGTCGCGAATAATCTCGGGTAGGTTCGTCGTGCCGGTTGGTGACCGGATTGGGGTCCCGGCGACCTATTCCGGGAGGGTACGGGGGGCCCTTCCGTTTGCCGGATCAATGTATTTATCTTATGTATTATAATGAGTCGGCGATTAACGCTGATTTACTCAAAGCTCGGTTGAAGATCACTCGCTCTTCACGTTTTCTTCCTTCTTCCCAAAAAAGCATAAGCTTCCCAAGTACAAAATTTCATAAGTGTCAGTCAAACCGTTTTTGTGTTAAATCCGGACATACAAACAGAGAGGCAAACATTTTTTAATGGCATATTCGTAATCATATCCTTCATATAGAATGTCAATCGGGAAATTTGAAAAAAAAAATACATGTAATGACAGAACTACAAATTAATTAATATAGTTCAATAAAATCTTAATAATAATATTTTATTATTTTTTATTACTAGCTGTGCCCGCAAGTCCCCTCGCGTCAACTACTAAAAGACCTTTTTTTATTTTTTTGTGCGGATTATTAATTATTTTTGTTAAAATAAAAGTAGCCTAAGTTATTTCTTATAACATCAGCTATCTGCCAGTGAAAGTCCCGTCAAAATTGGTCCAACCGTTTCGGAGATTACCCGGAACAAACAGACAGACAGACAAATATTTTAAAAATGGGTTGTTATATATATTTTCATATGCATTTAGTAAAAACCTGTTATTTTGAGATTAAAAACAGCCACTTCGATTTTATTATATGTATAGATTAATGTTGTTTTTTTTTTGTATGGTGACATTGGTGGCATTTACGAGCGGTGTGATATCAAATATTTATTAGTTTAGAACAAATTAAAAATATAAATTGAAATGTTAAGGAACATGAAACTATTATCATACTGACCAATGGTGATCAAATCCTGTTTAATATGCGTCTATGAGTCAACCTGTATCAGTCACCCGTAGTGATATTAAATGAAATTCACCTTTTAAACCACGTAATACTCATCTCACCTACATTCATTAACAGATTAAACGAGCCTCGTAATGACCTTATTCCATTTTATGTTCATATTTTATTAATTGTCCATTGAGTATAGGGTTGCCACCCGCACTTATTAATACAATATTGTATGTTATTTCAGAGTAATTACGCTCTATACTTTACGAAATCAATAAAATACCGCGAAAATTCTTCATTTCACATAGTTCGATTTAAAATATTAACAATTAAGACTTGCCAAGTTGGAAATCCCATATGAAAGAAAGTAACTAATTATTTTGTAAATGAATTGAATGAATTGAGAACGTACATTTCTACAGCTATAATTAAAAGAACACCTATGGAACTTAGCACCCGTTACATCCTAGCTCTTTCATCGGTGAAAACGACTACCACGAACGTCATTTCTAGCGAATTTGGCCCCTTTTTTACCTTTTTTTTTTGGATACAATTTACATAAATCATAACAAAAACTAAACAAACTTGATCTTGATTTAAGATAAGACTCTACTGTTTTCTTATATAACTAAGGTAGTAAACAAGAGTACGGCTTGCCTGATGTTAAGTGGTTACCGTAGCTTATGGACGCTTATAACACCATAGGTATTACCAGCATGCTGACGACCATAAATTCGCTTCCCCAAGAAGCTCTGGAAGCCCTATTCACCGCAGGAACACAACACAAGGTTATTTGGCTGCCATCTTCTGTAGGGTGAGGATATTTCACCAGTCGGGTTGAACCAAATAGAGATGAATTTTCGAAGAGATTTATATAGACCCGTTGATTTATTACAATATACTTTATTATGATAAAGCTATTTTTTCCTACTATTAAACACTAATACATTTCATTTGCTCAAATAAAAGGTTACAACCTTATCTGGGTAGATAATAATTGAAGTATAAATACATCCAAATGGGTATAAAGATCATTGAGAAAATATATTAAGTATATTTAACTTATTAGTATTATGATAATAGTTAAACTTTAAAGTAAATAATTGTTGGTCATTAAGAACGAATAATACGAAGTTTCATTTACGGTAGGCGTACATTTTTCAAAAACGATAAATTCGACATCACGAGTATCGCCGATGTTAAAACGGTCAGTAATTAACAATGTATCTTACAGACCTCCTGGCCCCAGATGTTAAAGATTAGGTAATTAAAAGTAAGCTCTTTTAAGGGTGGCTATTAAAGTTTAATATATTGCAGGGAAGGTCCGGCGAACGATCATTCGCTCAGCCCCCCACAAGGGAGACCGATCACGACCGCCGGCGGGAACGGACGTGTTTACGACCGCTCTCTGCCGCCTTTGTGAAGTTTTACGACCGACCGGCTTTGCTGCACACCTGCATCGCACCTGCGTATCGCCGTCTCGCTCGCACCCATTGTGTCGCGCTGCACAACCATAAAACTGCTCTTTTAAGAGCAAATTGTTTCTATTCGACGAAATCCACACTTTAGTGGTCACTTGCCTGATACCTGACGGTGCCAACTAAAGCAAGTGGGTGCGTGACCCAAGCGCCCCTCGGTTGCCTCCTTCAGAGGCAAACGATAGTACTTGGTCGGGCTCAGGAATCTTGGCCCTTGATAGAGTCATAGTCAAGCCCTGAGTGTCTCCTTCCCACCCTTCCGATCCTGCTACACATCCATCCCCGAGTGTCTGTTTGGGCGTAGCTAGGTATTTATACCGGCTGCGTTCTCTGCCTCGGGATTGATAGGGACCTCCACGTAGGGCCCGGTAGGTTCTTTCCTGCGAGTCATTACACCGTGACCCGCAGGTCCCTTTACACGGCTCGGGATAGCCGTTTAAATTCACTCGGCGCACCCCCCTGCCTCTCCGGCAGGGAGGTTTAACTTCACCCCCGCCCGCCCAACCGCCGCCGCCGGAATGGCAGACTTGGAAAGCTTCGTTGCGTTCGCAACAAGCCTACACCCGTCGATATGGACGGATTTCAATAGGGCCATCGCGGCCGCGCAACCCGCCATTGCTGTCGCACAGGCCACCGAGGCCACCAGCGACCCCGCCGCGCCCCACGCGACGGACAAGAAGCCCGTCTCGCGCTCCCGCTCAACGGCACCCCGCGCTCACCGTCAGACGCCGTACAAACGGCCGTCATCGCGCTCGCGTTCCCCGGGCAATCAAGTCACGATCCCAGCGCCCTCTGCGCTGCCGATCAAGAACTCTTTCGCGTCGTTAGTTCCCGAAGCGGACACGCCGACGCTAGTAGCTACGAACAATAGCTACTCGCCCACTAATCCGGATCCCGAACCCGAGTCCAACGAAATGGACACGGCGATAGTCACAGATAACGAGGGCTTCACCCTCGTTCAAAAAAACAAGCCCGCCAAACGGGCATCGCGTTCGCGTCCCGAGTCTCCGGAGACTCAGTCCCGCCCACAAAAGGCGCAGAAAACTGGGCTAAACAGCCACGCCCCCCGCTCCGCAGCGCCCTCAGCGCCTGCCGGTACTTTTGCCGGCAGAAAGGCGCGTCGCCCACCGCCGGTAGTAGTCCAAAACAAGGCGGTCTGGACTAAGCTCGCGGACAAGCTTAGAGACTTAAAAATTAATTATACCTCGGCCAGTAACACGGCCAACGGTATCCGCGTACAAGTAACCACTTCTGACGAACACCGTCAGTTCACAAAGTTGCTCCGAGCAAGCAACCTACACTACTACTCATACACCCTAGACGATGAGCGTCACCTCCGGGTTGTAATCCGCCGCATCCCGGTGGAAATCACGCCCGAGGAGGTCAAAACTGACCTCTTAGCGAAGGCCCTCCCTGTCCGCGAAGTGCATAGAATGCACGGCGGACAATCCAAAAACCGACCATTAGATATGGTCGTAGTTATCTTGGATCTGACCCCCGAGGGCAGAGCCATCTTTAATGTCAGGAAAGTGTGCGAGCTCTCCGGAATAGCCGTAGAGCCCCCACACAAAAACCGCAGCCCTCCGCAGTGCCACAACTGCCAGCTGTACGGACATTCGGCCCGTAACTGCCATTTACGTCCCAGGTGCGTTAAGTGCCTCGGGGACCACGCGACAAGCGAGTGCACGCGCACTCGCGAGTCGTCTACCCCTCCGAGCTGCGTGCTATGCGGCAACGCGGGTCACCCCGCGAACTATCGCGGCTGTCCCCGTGCCCCGCGTCCCACGCGCCCTATGCGCCCTACGCGCCCAAGGCAAGAGCGACACACCCCTCCTCAGAGGGCACGTCCCGCCGCCAATAGTCAACCCATGCCTCTGCTCACGCCAGAAGCCTTTCCCAGCCTCCCGGGCGCTTCCCGCGCCCCGGTGGCGGCCACCCCCGCACCCCGCGCACCCCCTCCGGCCATGCGAGCCCCTCAGGCAGCATGGGTCTCTACTCCCCGCCCTCAGCCTCCTAAGGCTCAGGCCTCGCCGCCCGTTAGCACGCGCCGCGGCGTTGACTACATGGTTATGCTCTTCCGCGAGCATGACCCTCAGGAAGTACTGGCATACGACCAGTGCGTCGCTGAGTACGGCCCCGCCGAATCCATCAGGCGTTTTCCCCTGATGACAGCGACGCTAATGCGCCTGGCCCGTGCCGGGAAATAGATAACGGTTATAAATGGCTCGCATTAAACCTAGGAGTCTCAACATCTCTTTCTTTAACGCGCGAAACCTCCTTCCACAACGGGACCTAGTATCCACCTTTCTTAGGGAACGGGAGATAGACGTATTTCTAGTACAAGAAACACTTCTAAAACCCAGTAGGCGCGACCCTAAGATAGCAAATTACAATATAGTCAGAAATGACCGTGCCACCCGAGGAGGCGGCACGCTCATCTACTACAAGCGTTCCCTCTATTGCATGCCAATAGACCCTCCCGCACTTACCAATATGGAAGTGTCCATCTGTAGAATAGGCATGACTGGCCATCCGTCAATCACGCTTGTCTCTGCATATCTCTCCCCGAGTAAAAGACTCCTTCAGTCCGATCTGGAGGCGCTACTTTCACTCGGTCAATCCGTAATAATAGCAGGCGACCTCAATAGCGGTCACACCCATTTCAACAACTCGCGTAACACCCCTAACGGGGTTATTCTCGACCTACTATGCGATGTGCTCGGCTTTGACGTCATAGCACCGCTAGAGCCCACGCACTTTCAAGATAACTGTCAACCGACAGTACTTGACATAGCCCTCCTCAAAGGTGTCTCACTTCGGTTACGACTTATAGAAGTCGTACACGAACTGGACTCCGATCACCGCCCGGTTATCTTACAACTCGGGCAACCGTTCGACCCCAGTCCGCCAAAAGTCAAAGTAGTTGACTACGCGATATTAAATCGTTACCTAACCGATAACGCTACCCCGTCCAGCTTAGCTAGGATCCCCGACGTATTAGAGTCAACAGCAGACGCCGACTTAGCGATCGATTCCCTGGTCGACTACCTCCAAACCGGTGTAAGGGAGGCCTCGAGAGAGGTGCAAGCGGCAAACGAACGCCGTTTTATACTCCCCCCCGGCTTACGAGCGTTAATCACTGAAAAGAACGCCGCGACACGTGCACACGATTCTTATCCGACGAGGGATAACACCTGTAGGTTACGGCGACTTCAGAGAGAGGTTAGAACTCGCATCGGCGAGTACAGAGGTCACCGGTGGGATAACCTCCTAGAGGGTCTCAAGCCGTCCCATCTGGCTTACTGGAACCTCGCCCGCTCTCTGAAGTTAGAAGCTTCCGCCCTGATGCCGCCCCTCGAAAGGGGCCCCGATCTCCCACCCGCGTTCGATAGTGACGATAAGGCAGAATGCCTTGCCGCAAGCTTGGAGAGCCAGTGCTCTCCAAACTGCGACAACGTAGACACTGCCCACATCGAAACCATCGAGACCGCCGTTCAGGAACTAACGACGATTCCCCCCGCGGAAACGTTAAACCCGGTCACGCATGACGAAATTTGTTCTGTTATTAAAGGCCTTAAGCCTAGAAAGTCCCCCGGCCCCGACGGTATCAGGAATGAAGTACTTAAACTTCTTCCCGATCACCTCATAGCTCTTTTGGTCTGCATCTTCAATGTAGCCATAGCCCACTGCTATTTTCCAGCCGTCTGGAAAAAAGCTATAGTTATAGGTATTCACAAGCCCGGCAAAAAAGCTTCGCTTCCCGATAGCTATCGCCCGATCAGCCTTTTAAACACACTAGGGAAACTTTACGAGCGGCTCCTTCTGAACCGTCTCAAAACCGTTATAGATATTAAAAATCTATACCCTCCCGAACAGTTCGGTTTTCGCGCCCGACACTCGTGTACACATCAAGTGCACCGCCTCACGGAGCACATCACGAGCAACTTTGCCAAAAGTAGTATCGCCCCCGCCCGTACGCTTGCGGTCTTTTTCGACGTAGCTAAGGCCTTCGATAAGGTCTGGCATGCCGGACTAGTCCACAAGCTACATCAATTAGAAGTCCCGGATAGGTTAGTTCATCTAGTTCACGATTTTCTACGCGACCGCACCTTCCACTACCGAGTGGAAGGAGTACTATCTACCGCCCACCCTATACGCTCAGGCGTCCCGCAAGGTTCCATTCTGGCGCCTTGCCTTTTCAATCTGTACGTCAGCGACCTCCCGAAGCCCCCCGGGGTCGAGGTAGGGCTCTACGCTGACGACACAGTCATATATGCGTCAAACAGACACAGAAAAAATCTCGCCTGCGCAGTCCAACGTGCCGTAACCACTCTCGGGGAGTGGTTTCGAACGTGGCGAATAGCTATTAATCCGGTAAAGAGCGCCGCGATTATGTTCGAACCGCATACATGCAAACTACCACGCACGGTAGGACCCCTCTCATTATTCGGTACGAATATCCCTTGGGCCACCAAGACTAAATATCTGGGTGTCACCCTCGACTCGAAGCTTAACTTCAACGCACACGTTACTATAGTCAGGAATAGGGCCATCTGGATCCTTTCCCGCTTGCGACCCTTGCTCAGTTCGGTAAGCAAAATGTCCTTAAGACATAAGCTCACACTGTACAAGATGTGCGTCCGTCCGATCTTGACATATAGCTGCGCCGCGTTCGCACATATGTCCAAACATAACTTTGCCCGCATGCAAAGAGTCCAAAATCGGTTTCTCCGTCGCCTGCTTGACCCTCCAGCCTTCGTTAGGAACATGGACCTGCACAGGGACATGAGGCTTCCCTCGATAGAAGCCTATGTGAAATATCTCACCAGGAGATACTTCGATAGCGCTTCGAATCATCCCAACCCGCTCGTAAAATCCACCGTGAACTACGTCCCAGACAACTCGATCCCCGTTGCCAAACGTTATAAACGCCGTCCGCGAAATCTCTTTGTCGATCCCGATGACGACATCGAGAACGCTAACAATTTCTACGCGTCCGCTCCCGCAACATATGCGTGCTCGCGCCCACGCCCGCGAAACCACCGTTCCCTCCGCAGGGGACGTACGGTTAACTTCGCTCCCGCACACCCGCCACGACCGCCCTCCTCTGCGGCAACTCAAGCCTAGGTCCGATCCATCGGCATGGAGCCCTTGAGCCAAGCAGCCGCTCGCGCGATACAAGTGACTCTACAATCACTAGCTTTCACAGCCATACATGACACTGCATTATACACACATGCACAACACACATAGGTACATAGGTTCTGTAAGGGACCTTTTTTTTTTCTTTTTTTGCCTAGTTAGATTAGACAAAAATTTTCAGACCACTAAATACACATACACATGTTCCTTCCCTCCTCCCAGGGGGCAGAAACATGTATATATGTATAGTTAGTTTAGATCGAATTACGGATAGGGAATTAGTCAGATCGCGACTTAATTGCATACGCGCAACAGTCCGAGCCGAGGTTCGGCCACTTTGGCACCCCCGGATGTTGTTGCTTAGCTTTCGTGGCTGAGTGCCCTAAGCGCTCGCCCCCAAGCCCGGTAAAGCTGTAAAAGCCGTAAAGGCTCCAGGGCCCCTAAGGCTAACAGTATAGTCAGTTCGAAAAAAAAAAAAAAAAAAAAAAAAAAAAAAAAAAAAAAAAAAAAGCCCCCCACAAGGCGGCGCAACGCCGCGCCGCGCCGGCCTGCGCCCGCGCACTCTGTATTTAAAATTTATCACTTGGAAATTAAATGTCATCCTACATATAAATTACACTCAATAATAAGCTCGAACTTGGACGATTTTTATTAAATTAATTTAATTCCAGGGAAGAATAAAGTCAAGTATTTATTATTTATAAGTAAATAAATATATAACAGAAATATGACACAAGCCTCGAAGCAATCATTTTAGATACAAGGAAATGTATGTGTTATTGTGGACCGAAAAAAAATTAATATTTTACATTAGGTATATTTATATTATTTATAGATTTAGCGTTTGGCCACAATCTCACCTGATGTTCAGTGACATGTGGCCAAAGATTATAATCTTATCGTGTCATAATTATGACACGCTAAGTCTAGTGGGAGGACTGGCTGTCAAGTGCAGCTGCCGGAACACATCTATATGTGCTTGGCGACAGATTTTCAACTTGAGGTTGGTAGCTAGCCAGGTGGGCATTAGAAAAAGCCCTACCATCATGCTATGGTTTCACCACAATGTAATCCTTCAAGGAAAGCTCAGGCTCATTGCAAGGTGACGAAATCAGAAGCCATCGACGAAGCCATCATTGCTTAAAAATATTTAATATAATAATAAAAACAATATTTAAGACAGTATTTACATTTTCTTGAAATGCACGTGATAGAGTTTGCCTAAGCATACAATTAATTTAAAAAGCATTGATAACGCCCTCTCGCGTCGTACTCCAATACAAAATACTCTGCTGAAAGCTGAAATTCTCACGGTAAACAGCCTCGCTGAAAACCGGGAAATCGACGGTTGTCCCTCCGAGCTTATTTCAGTTTCGTTACATATTCAAATGTCATAAATAAATATGTATTTATACATGTTTTATCCTCTACTTTTTATTAACATTCGCTATTTTAAATTAACAAAAATTTACGTTAATAAACAATGATTATAATTATAAGTAATTGTATGTTTCTTTTTATTTAATCGCTTTTCGACATTGGATTTAATTTCATTGTAACATTATGAGGAATAAGGAATTCGAAGCCTCGTTAATATTATATAACTGATGTAATATGAAAAAAAAAATTGAGTCAGCTCTTACGCGCCACTGGAGTTAGAATTTACATTATTTTATAATCGGAATAAATATAAAAAATATATAAATAGTAATAATAACACTTTCAGCTGAGCATCAGGAGATTGAAACGTTCGTTGTGTGGCGCACTAGTTTCCCATACAAATTAAATTACGATTAGTGACGTTCTGCTTTTCATGTAAACAACCGTAATACGAAATGCTACATAACATGTTGTGTCATGTGCACTCCACCTAAATGTATTTAATCAGTACAGCGTCTAACAACGTCGACATATAAATGATGTGGGGCGATAGCAGCCCGAAAATTCCAGGGTTGCCCTCTATATCTATTAGCAGCGGCGGCTGGTGTATTCCGGGGTAGCCCTCTATCTATATCTAGAGGTGACGGCCACTCGGGTTAGTTCATGATATCTGTATCGCGGTCCTCAGTATTAGTACTGACATAGTTCTTGGCTGTTTTGATCTTCTTGTATCAAAAAAGCTTTTTAAACTTATATCGTGATCTAAAGCCTGGATCGATCTAGATCGATTTGTTCGTCGTAATCTTCATCGGACCCATACTCTTCATCATCACTGAAAGGGTCTGGAGTAGTTTCCCGTGACGCCGAAGCCTCTTCGAAAAGCTTCATTGACCTCTGGTTACTTTGTTTTCCATTCATCTAAAACAAAAATTTGTAGCTTTCCTCTATTGAACGCCTCTTTCATGCGCTTAAAAACTAAATAGATGATACACATGAATATGTTACCTATTGCTTCGACACGTACCTACCTAAACTATACTAATTTTATCAAGTAAATGTTCTGTCCCTTATTGATAATTACTTTCATTGAACACTCCAAAAAGTAGATACCTACCATTCCATCAATTACAATGATACTAACGATGTACATATATAAATAAACGTGTTATAATATAATTTGCAGTCTAAAATAATAATCAACTATATATATCTACTTAAACATCAATAAAAAAATACTTACTATGACGGAAAACTGTCGATGCAATTTTGAAACATCACGACCGACGACGCATCTCACTCCGTTCACGGAGCACAGGCGGCGTGTTGTGACCTTGTTAACGTAAGCGTTACAAAATATACGTGTCTGAGTGACTCCTAAAAAATGTCTAGAAAAACTGACGTAAAATAGCGCTTTCTATCTGAGAGTTGAAAGTGTTACGGCGTGGAAACGTAGCTAATAGAAATCAGCATAGGCTGCGGCCCTGAAGACACGTTGTCAACAAAAATTTTTGTTCTCGACGTGATTAAACGTTGTGTCAATTATTGTTTATTAAATTTGTAATAATGTATTTTTCTCCCATTTAATAAACGTACCGAGGGCTATATATGAAAATCGATTTCTAAGGCGTAAACTCCTAAAAGCTTCTATATATAGGTAGTATTTTGTTTTCTACTAATTAAGGTTAAGATTTAAATATGTATATATGTATGTTAATGAGCATCATATTTTTCAATTCAATAGGACATTAAAATTTATAGTTCACAAATATTGCCATGAAATTAATAATAAGTGCCCAGCTAATTTTTAACGACAGTTCTCGGTGTCCGTTTCACTAATTAGATAGTCCACCACCCACTGTGCCCTAAACATACCGCATGAAAATTATTTATTCCCGCTGAGATTGAACTTGCTACCCAACTTTACGTCGTATCAAGGTCACCATCGTTAAAAACGAGTTGGAACGCTGAAATTTGTCATACATTAATAAGCACGGAATGCGGTATACAGAGAACAATTAATACACATTTTTTGTTGTTGGGAACGCTATAAGAGCAACGTTCGTTCGGCTACACTTTAATGCACAGGAAAACAAATTAGTAAAAAAATGTCTGTGCAACGATGGCTCAGTGGTAGTGTATACGATCGACATGAGTTCGAATTCCTATAATGCGGCCTGAGCATTCGGTGAAGGAAAACATCATGACGAAACCATAGCACGGTGGTAAGATTATTATAGGACTGAATCCAAGATAAGATTTAAGCTTATCTTTAGGCATATTATTACGCTTTATGGAGCATATGCAGTAGTGACAAAATTACAACAAAATTTAGTTCATTATGTCCGTCAGTCTGTCCATGGCTTAGCTCAGAGATTCTTATTACTAGAAAGCTGTCATTTGGTATGGGTATACATATTAATCACTCCGATAAAGTGTTAAAGTAAAAACTAAAAAAAAAGTTTATAGTACCTCCCCTACACCTAAAGTCAGAATGTTTTTTTTTTCCGTCTATCTCATCGTTGGATAGGTCGTCATAGTTGATATATGGCTGTTTTTGGATATATGAAAAAAATCATGGTATTAGTATATATAATGCAGTTAAAATAAAAACTATCAGAGCTAATACAATTTCACGAGAAATAGTCAATCACCTTATAAAATGTACTTGAAGAATTAATTTCGTACAAATTCCATTGAAAATTACTTAATGCCTCCTCTCTAATATATTGGAACGAGCAACTACGGAACCCTACACTGCGCATGGCCCGACACGCACTTGGCCAATTGTTTATTGTATTGGTAACCCTTCTGAAATAATCTACGATTCTTCGCTGAAACATAACAGTATCAATAATACGGGTGAGATATTATTCTTAATCGCGGAAGAAGTGCTCGTGCTTTTCAATTCAGAATAATTTATTTCAAATGCTTCATATTTTTTTATAATATCTGAAAATCCTGAAAATTAATTTACTAATTTGAAGCTATATTATTTCTGAGTGCTAAAGAATATAGACTATTGTTATTAAATTTTATATTGTAACAAGCTGACCTCGTAAATTTTGTAATGCCCTTTCTGGTAGTCTATAACTCGACTACAGCGCTACCTATCAAGTTAAGGGATAGCATAAACCTTCTCCATGATAAAAGCACTTAGATCTACCAACTTTCACGATGATTGGCCAAACGGTTTTATAGTATATTAATCTCATGTAAATATTATTATAACAAACATCCAATTATATATACTATATTATCGTTTTAGGTTTAGGCCGTTGTGAACACAATCTCATCTGATCAAGATGGTAACACGCTAAGCCTAGTAGGAGACTGGCACACATACTGGTGCTTGACGACAGATTTTCAACTTGAGGGTGGTGGTAGCTAGACAGGCAGGCATTAAAAGAAAGCCCTACCACCATGCTATGGTGTCATCGCGATGTTCTCCTTCACCGAAAACTCAGGTTCATTGCAGAGATTCGAATTCACGTCGCTACTACTAGTGAACTAAGCGAAGCGAACTAGATTCGTTGTTCTTCCCGTACTTGCCTGCAGATTTTCATACCGCATGACATTCATAGTTACTGCTCCGCTGCTTAAAGTAATATAGCTTATAACCTTCCTCATTCAAGTATAAATTCCAATACATTTTTTCATATCTGAATAGTAGTTGCAGAGATAGCACATTGAAGCAATGTTGGCTCAGTGTCAGCGTGTGACACTCATGTCGATGGACGTAGAGATTGGAACATCGCTACAATAAACCTGAGCTTTCGGTGAAGGAAAACATCGTGATGAAACCAAAGCATAGTGGCATTTTCTATAATATCCGACTGGCTAGCTACCACCGTCTAGTTTAAAATCTGTCGGCAAACACCTATAAGTCAGCCAGTAGTAGCCAGTTCCCGCACTAGGTTTGACGTGTTACCATCTTGGGCCACATCGTCACTTAATATCAGGTGAAATTGTGGCCAAACGCTAAACTTATAATAAATCTTTAAAAAAGCGCATTAAACAAACTAACAATCCCTTGACGTCTATATATTATTACTAGCTGTGCCCGTGGCTCCGCTCGCGTGGACTATAGATTGCTGTCGGTCGAGTGCATGCGCGAATCGTGCTGCCTCCACTCAAAAGACGGAAGATGCTTAATGTAGGTGATCCTTAGAAGATATATGCTGTCGCTCACATTTTTGTAGTCTTTTTGAGATCTATATTTATGAAGAACATTAATTTGATATATCTCGTATGTTTTACTCAGCGTAAGCAATTTGAGCGCCTTAAATGCGTCTTTTTTCCGAATTGATTAACCATTATCGTCACTGCTTATTTCGTATGTTGCTTTATCTTACAAAATATATCCTATAACCTGGCCAGATAGCATAGCTATGAATTAAAATAAAAAAACTTGTACATCGGATAAGTAGTATCCGCGAGAAAAGAATATAAAACAACAGACAGACAGAGAGACGTTGGGTTTTATAATATGTATAGAGTAGTATAGATATATAGATAGACCTACAGATTAACGTGTACAAAGTCGCGAACGGTTGCTAGTTTAATAATAATTCAATATGAATATATAATAACCGTGAAATGTGCAATAAGTGCATAAAATTTGCTTTCAACAAATGGTTTGAATAGATCTCGATACAGGTGGCTCGTTCCTCACACGGTATCATATTCCATTCGATTGTGTATCACGATCGAACCTTTCCGGTCGGAACTCGCCGCACGCCCATCGCAGTCCATTGTGCTATCCGCATTAATTGGCCCCTGTGCCTCGCCGCAGACATTTAATACCTCTTAATGCCACGAAAAAAATAAAGAGAACGAGCCCTAAATCTCGCAAAAGTTCAACCTGATTGTCAGTGTTGCAAGCAATCATATTTATGTAGATTTTAACCCAATCTAATCCCGAAATCTAAAAATAATTTGTATACTTTTATAAGTGTCTCATTATTATATAATATTTTAGTATTGTGTACTGTTAATAAAACTCGTAATTCCAATAGCGAACAAAAAACGAGAAAATCATATAATTATATTAACTCAATGTTTGTTGTATAGAGACCCTATGGTCTCTATAGTAATACTCTATAGTAATAAAGTCACGAGCGAATGGAGACTGTAAAACATAGAGGCATATTTACTTACAAATACATAAATGTATGTATTATTATGTAAGCGTTAGTTAAAAACTACGAACTTTTAGAATATTTATTCTAATAATTTATGCTGATATAAAAACTAAGCAAATGAGTTAAGTAATCAATTTAAAAGTTTTCTTATACATTTTAATTATCTACATTATAGGTTCACAATCTCTGCCTGTATTAATACAAATTTATAAAATTAGAGGCAATTTCGTGAATAATCTGATAGTGTTTTGTTCTTCCACCACAAGACAATTTGTCGACATAACTACCAAAATGTTTATGTCATTTATCTATACTATTGTTATCTATATAATAGCATAATAAAGCTGAAGACTTATTTTATTTAATGGTTTGTTTAAATGCGCTAAATCTGAAACTCCGCTTTTTTTTAAATCCGGATTCGATAAATTCCTTTTGTATATGATAGCCAGATTCACGAGGAATAATATAAGCTATATAACTTCACGCTACGACTCCAAGGAGCGAAGCAGTAACTATGAATGTCAAGCAATCTGGTAAGCTATAGGCAAACACAGGGTGTGGAACAACGATAGCGCATTGGCGACACGTTTCTCGAATAAATTTAACACGGGTGAAACCGTGAGGCACAGCTAGTTAAAAATATAGTAATAAGGTTAAATTGAAACTAAACAAACATGTTTTATATTAATTCTAAGTTAGTGTAGATATCTGAAAGTCTTTTAATTTAATTAATTATTTATGAGATCGTTATCTTATATACTTTGAAATAACCATATCGAAGTATAATGACTTATTTACTATAATTTATATATGAGTTTTAAACCATTATGTACGTTTATCTCGAATATAATAAAAATAAAACATGATTATATTGCGTTATGAATTTCCAGTTATTTTATATCAAATCCCTAGCAACACTTTTCGCAATGAATAAAATGTAATGCGATCTTTTAGTGGACTATGTATTTGTTGGTAATAGCAGATGGGTGCTCGAAACAGGAAATCGTTCGAATTTGTTTCTATCATATCTATTATTTATTTTCGAAAACCACGTGCGTCGTTTTTATGGCAGTGTAATATGAACACTTTGTATAAGTAATCATTATTACCGCTTTGCTGTCTTCGAGTAGAAAACGTTAAAATATCGACTAGACGACCTTATAGTCCTCATACTTTTTATTAATGCTTTATTTTGTAGTGTACATAAAGGCACATATAAACAATGAAAACAAACTCGTAACTTAATACTTAGTTATTTCTTTTACTATGTATTACATCAGGTATGGGCTTTGACTTGTTGAAGGCCAAAGTTTAGCGTGCAAATACGTTCGCGGGCCGCGTTTAAAAGTACTTAGTGCATTTTAAAGTAGTGATAATATTTTTTGCGATAGATTTTAGATATGAAATAATACGACAATGTTATTTATTATAGTACAATTTATTAAAATAACAAAATGAAATTTTTAAAAATGACTCGCGGTTCGCATCCGGCCCGCGGGCCGGTGGTTGCATATATATGTATTACATAAATAGATGAAGAAGACTAGCTTCAAATAGTGATAAATGCTTATCAAAAGCCATGTCAAAAGACATTTCAATCAACAGCATTAAGGTGAAAGAAAGATTAATATAAATATCATTGAATATTGATAAAAATATGGCTTCTTATTAATTTATTTTTATTTACTCTATTCTATAGCTTCTTGTAATAAAATTGAGAATACGGGCCAAGAATGAATTTACTTTATACGTATTATATACTATGACAGTATATGTATAAATTATACATACTTTGAATAAAATATATATAAACACAAAAAATAAACTCCATATTTTATACGAAAGGATTTTATCTTTATTTCATTTCCTGCTGTGTTTACAATTGTAGACCATTAATGGAAAAGACAAGATTAGTAAATCCGACAGAATCGTTCAACATTGAAACATTTAAAATTGAATCATCACAGTAAGCAACTTTAGACAAGTATTCTATTTCTGACTGTTTGCTTAACGGAACAACAGTCTAACTCACCGTCGTCGGTCGTGTCGTTGAGGTGAAAGAAATATATTTTTTTATCTCGCATTCGTGTCGAAAATCGAAACGGAGGGATTATTATTTCTGTAACATCTGTACGTGTAACTCTAACTAGATACTAATAGATAACCGCGGATGTTTTTTATGCGACCGCGTTTTTTAATCTTTTGTTGTCGAGTCCCGCGCCAAATGTTCTTTATATTTATTAGGGTCTCGCTCAATGGAGAATACTCTTTTGAACAACTGCATGTTATACAATAAATAATATAGGTCGCACTTGTGACCACTTGTTATTAATTGAATTTTTTATAACTCGCCCTGACAAAAATAACAAGTGTGTGTAATTATATAATGGACGGTAAAGTTACGAATGTAACATCAAAAACTCCCTTAAATATACCTATCGGCCACTTACAGTTCAATTACGCTTCGGTCACATAAATTGCTCGACTTTATTATTCCGCAGAGCGGTTAATCACATTTGAAAGCGGCAGACGGCCCCTGAAGTCTCAATAAGCTACCGCTAATTACGTAATTCAAGCACCGTGAACGAAATAAAAAAAAAACAAAGTTGTAGGAACGATGTATAGCCGTGAAGGGAGGCCGTACGAGAGTCGAATTTAGGTACACACTGTACACAGCCAGAACAAAAGATACACTTTACAATAGGATAATTTTATTATAAAATGTAAAATATCTTGTATTTTTGATATATATATATATTTATATACCATAAAATTTCCAAATAAAATACTAAATAAGCATACTAAATTTGGCAAAAGGATTTCACATAATTTTCCTCAATATAAAATTTAATATCAGTCACATAATACAAACGAACTGACTATACTATAGCCCTGGAGCCATTAGAGGCTTTGGCAGCTTCACCGGGCTTGGTGGCGAACGCGGAAGGCACTCAGTCTCGAAAGTCGAACCTCGGCTTGGGTGGCAACAGCCAACATGCAAATAGGTCGCGATCTGACTAATACCTTGTCCGTAAAATTAGATCTAACTAACTATACATATAATACATTTTTCTGTCTTCTGAGAGGAACGAAGAAACAATGGTATATGCATTTAGTAATCTGGCAATTTAGGTGTAACTCTAACTAACTATAAAAGAAAAAAAGGTCCCTTACAGAACCTATGTACCTGAGTGGTATCATGTGTGTGTGTCGGTAGCTAGTGAATGCAGTGTCACTGTATCGCTAGAGCGCCTGCTGGCTCAAAGGCTCCGTGCCGAAGGAACGGATCTAGGTTTAATGTGCCGCTGGAGATGGTGGTCGTGGCGGGTGAAAATATTAAGTATTTGGGAAAGCATTATATATTAAAAAGAAATATATCGCCCCGGGAGAGCTCGAACCACCAACCTTTCGGTTAACAGCCGAACGCGCTAACCAATTGCGCCACGGAGGCCAAGAATATCAGTCACACAAATTACACTAGACTGTACTGTATGTGAAAATGTTACTCATATTATTTACATATCATAAATAAAATTAAAACAATAAAACAAAATTAATATATCAAAGCTAATAGGAACTATTGTTTGCTGTCCTTAACAACTATACCGAGCAACAAAAATATTAAAATAGCAGGACACTTAATTTAATCTCTCACACTCTCTCTACTAAACTCAGAAAGAAGACATGTTCAATTTTACCAAATAAGCTTTACATTAAAAGGTCTATCTCTTTTGGATTTTATACATGCGCCGTGGCATTTTATTAAAACAATAAACAATCAAAAGTTATAATATGTTCAAATCGGAATATAATCTGTATTTAAGTGTAAATAGTCTCTGTTTACTTCTGGACGTATAGCTGTTGCTTTTAGTATAAGCACAATCGTTTTAAACTTTTTAATTAAAATGAAATATATTTATGACACGTCATATGGCTTAGCGGTGACAGGCATACTGTTAAGCAGAGAGGTCGCAGGTTCGACTGTTTCTGAATTTTAAAAGTTTATATATATGCAGTTTCGTCACTTTACAATATATTTTTTTCTAAAACTAATGGCCTTGTGTGAAATTGTCCCGCAATTATTTTATTATTAAGTAAGTGTACCCGGCCACGTGATGCTTTGGGTAAGGCTGCTTGTTTTTTGAAAAATTATATAAAAACACGCGCGTGTACTATTGCAACTATCTGTAAAATTTTCGAAGAAATCGATTAAGAACTTTCGGAGATTTAACATTTAAACAAACGAACATTTTCATTGTTATTTGTCAAATACATATATGGGGAGTAACTGAAAATGTAATGAACTTTGACTTTGACTAAGCAATTATTTTAATATGAAGTGTCTCATTGTGACTAAAATATTAAAAACGATCGAACCACAGGAAGAACCAACTTTATTATACGAGTACAAAACCACGTTTTCTACGGTTTTTTTAAATAACAAAAGCATACCATAAAAATATTTTCTCGGTACAAGAAAATCTACTTCGTTAGCCATAATCTCTTCAAAAAACAAATAGGGGTTTGTTACATATAGAAAACTGTAATTATTACAAGTATTTAGTATTTATTTATTTTATGTGTGTTATTTATGTATTTAGTAGATATAAAGTACTCATGTTTTAATTATTTTATAATATTCATTTTCCACATAATCTATACATGCAATAAAATTGTTCAAAAAAAATTCGTACACAAATAGAAATCGTTTTGAGTCCCTACACAAAATTTCGATTATATAATGTGTATATATTACGTAGATATATTTAATAGTTTTATTTTTTCCGGCATAACATATCAATGTATTTTCTGTGCTAAAAGATATGCTAGGGTTAGATATCTAACGAATGAAGTATTGTGATGCATTTTTATATTTTAATCGTCATATTCAGTTTCACCCTAACATTTAATCCAACAAGTGCAAACCCTAATCAGTTATGCATATGTCAGATTTTTAAATTGAATACTCTTTGCGGTGTATTACTTTTTAAATTCAATCACACAGATCAAAATTTCCCACAGGAATATTATTAAAAAAATATGAATCCAGTATAATTTGTAAAATAAAAATTAACAGTCCTGTTGAACTTTACAAATATTTCAAATAAAAAAAAAACTAATTTTAGTGCCGAGAAAAATAATTGGTTTTACTTTAGCAACTAAGACATTTGTAAAGCTTTATTTTTTTTATTGAAGTTTGGCAAAATTACCACCATTCACTTGATAGTAAGTACAGTCTACGGACAGCGGTCGAAAGACATGAATCCATCGGCAACGACATCTAAAATCCTACGAAAGTAACTACGCGACGGAATATACACTGAACTTGCCCCGAAACATGAAGTAGGTACTAAATCTATTCATTAAGACGGGTTATCTACCACATAGAAACCTAGTACACAGCACTCTCAATACACATTCAGCTGCTAGCTTATTCCTTGCCCTGGCATACAAAATAATCCAGATCAGTACAACTACCTATAAATGTAGGTGCGTGTACTTTTGTACACGCGTTAGAAATTCCTCTTCTTTCACGTGATCATAATGATTTTTAAATTACAAGAAATAAAATGATTGAAAAAATATTCTACATTATAATTTATAAATAGATGACAATGATACATCATTTAAAAAAATGTGTCTAAGTGTGTAATTATGACCATGATCAAGTAGCATTATTCTCACTAGTGGCAGCTAGTAATATCCGAAATATCGACCGCAAGCTACACTAGTGAATATCACCGTGACTCTCTTCATCACAATAAAACAAAAGGTTTAGGAAGGAACTTCATAGGTTAAATAGACTTTTTACACTCTCATTTTTACACGCCTAAAGAATTATATTACAAAAAAAAACAACGTAATAACTTAAAAGCATGCTTAGAAGTGACTAATACTTAAAAACATTCGTTAAATTCACTTATTTAACAAAACATTATCTTCAAGTATCCGTCTCAAGCACGTTTAAAGAATCAACGCAAATGTATAGTCACAGTAACCCTTATCCGCAAAGAATCCCCAGCAAAGTAAAAACTTTAGCCCTAATACCGTGGATTCGTGTGGATAGAGGTTACAGATGTTTTGAATGTATCTCATAACTTATGTACGCTCCTATATATTTAAAACTAAAATTAGGGGTTCAATGTTCACCCTTGATCAAAGATGATAATTAAAATTAAATTTTATCTAAACGATCTCGTCAGCCACCCAAGTTACGTTAGGGCGGTCTAACAGATATTAGATTCATTTCTTACTTTTTATTGATTTTAAATAGATAAGCGACAAAAAAAAATGTTTTATATTATGACTGGAACGTAACAAGATTATAATCCCACTCTGTATACTTAGTGATAATTTAGTCAGTTTTAATATTTACAACATAGCCTTATTTATCTACGTTACAATTAAAATACATATACTACGAATTTTATCAAACAAACAAAAAAAATTGGGGCTTCAGATGCAATGGTACCAAATCCTAATATTGAGCCGAGAGGTCGTACGTTTGATTTCCAAACAGGACTGATTATTTTAAGATATAAATGCGTATCAATTCGTTGTCTAGGTTTAAAGTATGTATTTATGAATGTATAATATAAGCTGTTTGCTTACTAAATTAATGAATAAATACTTTATTGAACTTTTGGTTCGTAAACTGGCAGTTTAATGTCACAACTCATTTCCTTCCAAGTATCCTCGCTGGAATTGCTTGAAAATATATATCATTGTTGGTAGGTATAGCAAATAGAAAAATGTGTAAAAATAAATAAATATTAGTTCATTCTAAAGTAAAAGTCTTTAATATACATAGTATAGATAAATAAATTGCTATGCTTAGTTCAGTTTAGATTATCTCGCAAAAAATCCAATATCCGCGACCTAATAACAAAAATGTAGATATTAATATTTTCTATTAAAATTGATAAATCGAGTTCATTCCGTTCAGTAACATATGTGATACATTCTTCGCCTACAACACGGTCGCGGTATTCCCTCGGCGAATTTAAATTTGTAATCGTATCTTCCTTTGCCCCAATAACAGTGGAACAATTTATTTAAAAAAAAGTTACGACTCCGCCCCCAAGACGGAAACAGCTGCAGAGTTAATTATTACAAACATGGGTTTTTGAGCATCAGGTAACGCTGTCTACAAGAAAATAATTATATACACTTAGTTGTCTACCATGATTTACCTACATATTTTATGCTAGACCTACACTTCCCACAAGTAGGCACAATGAAAAACATTAGCATTTGATCACAATGTCAGCTAATTTAAAGTAACAATGTAGCCTAAGATTTAGCATCTGGGGATTAGGTTTCAAGTTAAACTGACTGAACACACCTATAGATACTTGGCGACAGATTTTATACTTGAGGGTGGTAGCTAGCCAGGCGAGTATTAATAATGTATTACCACCATGCTATGGTTTCACCGCGATATTTTCCTTCATTGAAAGATTGGGCTCTTTGTACGATATGAGCATACCGCTGGCTCATTGTCATCATCACTTCATACTTGATCTCAAAATGCGAGATGTTGAAGCCGGTCACTATGACTGGCTTCTTAACATGTTATTCGATATCACTTATATTATATGTATTACAACCCTTGTACATAAACACTATTTAAATGCAATAACAATACAAATAATGTAATAGAATATAAAACATTAATGAACCAATCTATTGATCTGATTATTTATTATTTAAATAAATATTATGTTATATTTTAAGTCTTGGATGTGATTTTAAAATTCGAGCATCCTACGCGAATATTTCCAAGTCAAATATTTCTTCAATCATTTCTGTACTCTGGCCTTATATTTACGATTTGACTAGCTATGGGCGGTCACGATTATTATTATAGAAGCATCAATTAATGAGAGAACGATACGATTCAAATAGATTATTAATTGTGAACTAAATTCTTTACGTTCCACCTACGTTTATATCTTAACTCAATCGATGAGATTTTTTATAGGTACATATTACATAATGATTTTTTAAAGAATGTGGCAGAGTTGTAATAGTGTGTATTATTTGATTGACGAAGGCGTTGCTTTACGAAAATCCATCGTAAATAGTTATCAGAAATTTCTTTGCTACTTCCACTTGCAATATATAAATCGTAGCTTCAGCTACCTACAACATAAAATGTTTATATTTAAATAAATTAAAATAATAATAAAGATGATAATAAGTGTATATTCAATATAGCTGAAACTACGATTCATTTATTGCAGGTGGAAGTAGCAAAGAAATTTCGGATAATTATTAAAGTGTATTTTTATTTATTTACATATAATCAGCCGGGTTTCATTTAATATATGTGAAAATATTGTAAGTTCATTTCGCGTTGGGCATTCGAATTTTCGCATTCATTTGGAGTCACAGTTTTAAGGTAACCTGCAGCTCGGCATGAACTAAAAAACTCTCTTTTTTTAGTAGCACGGAAACGGTAAGGCGCTGATGGTGAGCACAATGCAATCCAATAACATCGGCGACCACCGAGCGGGAGTTTTTGGTGGGATCTTGAGCTGCCATGTTGTGGTATTTATTTTTGATTCATTAACTTTGACCCTATATTATGTATAATATTGGTGTCATATAGCATGATATAGTTTGGTTATTGTGCATTCGTGAAGTGGATTGTAAATATTAACTGGACACATGTATTTTGAGATGTCACAAAAACTCCCAAGATAGTTCTAACAAGAGAGCCACAATCTTGTTGGAACCACTTTAAATATAAAAAATACTACGAAGATAAACACATTGACACCGGCAAGTGCTTATTGCGGCGCCAATACAAGAAGAAGACGAAAAGACCACCGAGCGATCTATAATCCATCATCAGTCGGCGATGTCATACCAGCCTACTCAAATGCCTCTTCACCTTGTGTTTGAAGGACTCCGATGTTGTAGGAAGGAGGGGACACCTTGGACGGGAGACAGTTACATAGCTTCAAAGCATGGCAAAAATAAGACGTAGTATATTTCTTCGTTGTCCCGTTGTGGAAGTTACCGTAAAGCTGTGGCTACGGAGCTCAGCTCGTGTTGTCTTACCTTTACCATACTGTGAAACTGTGGAAGCATCTCCCGTCCAGAGTGTTCTTCTGTGTGTAACGTGAAGAAATATTTATGCAGGTCGACATATTATTAAAGCTACTATTATAATAATGCAGTACAAATTAGATAGTTTTAATACGCTAGAAAATAACTAAAAATTACCCTATTATATAGGTATATTTTTATTATACCATTTTCATAAGAGCTTTCATAAGCATTTTTGTAATAAACCTGTCTCGAGACCGATAACATCACAATCTCGTCTTCACCAAAAGCTAAAAGGTCGTTTATACGGACATAAACGTTTATAGATTCATAAACCAGAACCAATCTATTGTTTCCACTCGGCCTACGCGTCCCTAAGACATAACTAATCGAGCGATTCCGCTTTTTGTCTCCACGAGACGCATAATCAATTGTCACCTCGAGTTTAAACATTTCCCACCTAAGTTCAAGATGTTTCAAATCAATTCAGAACGGGTTTCCAATGGTATGTCCACGACAAACGATCGGATATCGTATTGCACGGGAAAGAAGGTGATGAGTGGCCAGTGTTCATATGTTCTGGCGCAAATAGATGAGATGCATGTTAGCGAGACGAGACCATTGATAGCCACGATTTATCGTATATAACATTCGAAATTTGATTAAATTTGATTTTTTTTGACTCGTATAATATTTCATGACCAATTTAATTAAGATATTTGTTGTGGTCTTACATAAAATACAAATTGATATTATATCTTTAGAGGGTTATTATACTGATAGAAATCAATTGAGACAAGACCCCACACCGGGGTTTTAACATTAGATACTTTTACGATACAATGATAATCTTGGAAGTGATATTTATATGGAAATCAAATGCCACCACAAGTTATTTCTCATGGCTTGTACATAACTTGTATACTTTGAAGTGAAACTGATCAATAAAAATGTTAAGTATAGATTTGAAAAGTTTACAAAAAATCTATATCTTAATATGTATGAAACAAAATATAACGCAAACGATAAAAAAAAAATGGTTAGATATTTGGGATAAAAGAGAACAGATAGAGAAATCATTAACTTCGTTCATGTAAAAAAATGTTAACAAAATCATAGTACACTGCAATATAACCCTAGCCTTTAAGTAATTAATAGCTGTAGGGAATGTATTTTCTCATAATTAATAAACACTAAATAATATTGAAAAGAAATTATTAATTAACGAGTCCCAATATGATACAATTTAAAATCTCCCAACGTAATTACCTAATCATAGTTAAGTTATAATAATTAAAGTATTTGTCAACGAATTTCAAATATTAAATTAATGTTATAACTATGTAAGTACTCATTCAAATAATATTTGTGTTATCTTATCGTGCTGAAAATTAGTATTCCAATGGATGATGCACGAAACACAACTACTCTACAACGCCGTAACGTGTACTAAATTACCTACGTACTGCTACATTAAAGCATAATCGATTGCTTTACTCAGTCACAAGACAAATCAATAATGAAGAGACATCGAAGTATAATCAAAAGTCAATTAAAATGTTGTTTGTTCCTCATCAGTACCAGTCGGGGCATGATTTATAGTTTCGCAGCGGGCAATCGGCGCGAGCGCACTCTCGCGGCCGCTTTTTAAATTTAAATCGTAGCAGCCCGGGCGTGATCTTATCCTTCTCGATCAATTTAGATAAAATAAATAAATATTTATACATTTCACTATAGATGGGCGAACAAAGCAGTTCGGTAAATTGATTATGTGAATATAAACAGTTATGACAGTCTACAAAATGTATTCGTTTAAAACGGGCTTTCTATTAAAAGTTTTTTACACGCCTAATATTTTTAAATTGAAAATGGGACTCTGAGTACGTTGGGTAAAGTTTACATGTTAAAAATTTAAGTAAACAGTATTGAACTGAGCATCGACTGTCAAACTTAGAAATTGAGGTCGAAAATAGTCAATACCACCTGTCCAAATGTTGCTAGCGTAACTACTACAAATTTATCGAATTTACATGAACTCTCTCACTTCAAATAATACCTTCTCATTGACAACTCTGACAGATGGTGTCCTGTTATATTTGGTACTTGGAGCCTATTATGATACTCTCGATAATTGAATACAAATTTTATGTCAGTAATAAGATTTCTAACGTGTGTCGTAAAATTGATGTACCATATTTGTAATAATACTTTATATAGCTTTAATGATCTATTTGATGATCGTTAACTAATAAAAGTCATCATAGTAGATAAAAATATTATTTTATTCATGTTCTGCTCGGAATCGTAATAAATACGAAAACTTTCATATTTTAGCTAAAATTTACATCACAAAAATTATTTACTTATCTATTTACACCGTTCGACTTATAAATTAAAATATTTACAATTGACTAGGGTACATTTCAGTTCTTCAACAACTTTGACTTAAATTTAATGTAATTTACACTATACATTTACAATTCTCACTTCTCATTGAAATAAAATTACCTAACGTTATCACATATTATTATTAATTACAATACGACATAAAATTACTCAGGAACCTTATAGTACCAGTTTGAATGTGATCAACACATTAATAGACACAACCGTTGTATGCAATAAAAGGAATGTCTTATACTTGATTCGTTGGTATGTTATATTTATGAACTAACTGAATTAATTCATTAATCTTTATACATAATTATATTAATAATGCTCTAAACTTTGAAAAAGAAAATATTTAGATCTACCTTCAGGAATTATTAAAATAATATACATTATTCACTATATAAACAAGCCAAAATAATTGCAGTTTTGCAGTTTAGCACCGAATTTTTTTACGAAACAATGACATAAATGCCACATTATTATAATATAATGCTTAGATAACATAGTTAGATAACTATTTATGTAAAAATAATTAAATAATCACACTATTAAGAATTTATACAAAATAAGTTTTTCTGGCTTGTGTTGTACTAGACATTGGGATTTGTTGCGCTGGCCGTAGAGGCCTTTCCTCACACTGATGGTTATCTATGGAAACATAGCTATGATGGTGAGGCATACGATCATCTCCTCGACCCTCGCTACTGGCTACCGAACACGTCTCGTCCTCGGTACTACGCGCAGAGACCTCCGCACTAGCGCTGGTCGAATGCATTGGGCTCGACATTAGAATAGGTGGCGCATACTTGTACCACGGGTCGTGAGAAGTCGGCGGAGCCGTGTACCTCAGGTTCCCGTGCCGGCCAAACCCCTCCCTATTTACACTTTTAATATTATTTGCATCATGAAGCGTCCGATTCGGTAATGTCACGTCCACATCGGGCAACCGAAAATTTAGTTTCTCCCAACAATTTCTTTCCCCCCATACGATCACTGTACACGTTTTAAGTAACACTTTCAAGTCTGGATCAATGTTTATGGCACTCAAGTCCGTCGTTACGAGGAAAATGATCTTTTGGCGTCTATGTCTAACGTTCACTGAATTTATAGCACTTTGTACGGCCGCTTTAGATTCGGGCACGTACCATTCTTGCTGTAAAAAGTTTATAGATAAAACTATAATGAGCCTTTTCGAACTTTCGGATGCACTCACTAAGCTATCACCAGAACGTCGTTCGATAAGTTGCAAGTCTCTATGTTGTAAACATAACACGTGACCCGAATTTTCTAAGTCTGAACTCACCGCACGATTCACAAAGTCCTCGTCGCGGGGATTATATACGATAAAAGCGTCAAAACGTTTGTTTTTATTATCATTCATGTCCTTTGGCGTTGAGCTAAATATTCTCACACCATATCTAGAATGCATCCACAATTTAAAGTCTTCTCTGAACATAAAAAGCAAGGCGCACATTAGTAATAGTATAATCGCTATTATAAGCACGGCTGCGATATACGGAATATAATTTTCAACACCGTCATTCGATTCGATGAATAATCGCTTCAGCGTCTCAGTACCAGTCTCCTCGGTAGTGGTTTCTATTTTACATTCCTTAGTTACAGACGCAATGGTTTTATTCATGGGCTGATCGTGGGCAAAGTAGCACATCATGGTCTCGGTATCTTTTGATTTTTTTATTAACCATTGATTCAGCTGAGCCACGTCTTTACAATCACATATCCAGTTGTTGCCTCCTACAGAGACACGCGTACGCGGGTCGCTATCGGAAATGACTCTCCACGGCATATAATCAATATAACCGTTATTGTCGAGGTTCAAGTACTCGAGTGAAGGCAGATAATTAAAAGTATCGTTTTCTATAAATTTAATTTTATTACTGTTCAGATATAACTCGTTCAAGTTTGGTAGTCTTGTAAATTGTGTATTTCTTAAATTCTCTATGTTGTTATTTTCTAAGTGAAGAATCCTCAACGATTCGATACCGTTAAACGTTCTATTTTGTATTATATTGATGTTACTATTATTAAGATATAAAACTTGAAGCTTCTTTTTACCAATGAAAACGTGATTACCTAATTCTTTTAGATCGTTTCCATCTAAGTATATTTCCGTTGCGTCCATCGGTATTCGGTCTGGGACGTGATCGTAGCCGGCATTCGAACAATCGACTACGTTAGTGGTTGTCCAGGTCTGATCGTGATAACATGAACATTTATCTGGACAAGTCATCTTACAATCACAAGCGTCAAAATCACAACAATGACAGACTGTGAAACAGTGTGATTCGTACTCGCACAAAAACTCGGATGATTTTACTTCCAGCAAAAGCATGTCGAATTTAGTCCGTGAATGGGTTAAAGAGCACCTTACACTCTCTAAATCCATTACTCGCGGGCGCTGTCTGAGGTCACTTAATTGGTTAATTGTCTGCAGCCATTCCATTGTGCAATCGCATACAAAAGGATTTTCACTGATATAGAATTCTGGTAAATCTTTATCGTCAGAAACAGACGAAATAGCAAAAGCACCGAGTTCCAATGTTTTTATTTTGTTGGAATACAACATAACTTTATTTAGGTTATATTTTTGTAGGAACGTTCCCGGACTGATTTTTTCTATATTATTATTATTTAGTACGACGCTTTCTATACTACTTGGAAATGAGAATTCGTCGATACTTCTTATCTTATTATTACTCACATCCAGCATTTTCACCATAGTCGTTTCTTTTAAACCGTACGTATCTTCTAATTTTTCTATTTTATTCTCATGCATATCCAACCATTCAAGATTTGTCGGTATGTGACTGTAATCGAACCAAAGTAGCTCATTGTTAGATACGTTGAGCCAAACAAGTGGTTGAGATGTGGTAAAAATTCCTTTTAAATCTACTAATTTGTTCCCATCAAGGCCAATCGCTCTTAACTGTTGATTTGCTGCAAAAGCACCATCATCAATTTGATCTATATTATTTGTAGCTAAGTTCAATATCTGTAATGAAGGCAAGGTCATAAATGTGTCCTTTGAAATTTTTTCAATCTTATTTCCTACAAGTCGTAATCCATACAAGTCATCTAAGCCCTCAAATTGTGCAGTAGTAACTTTCGTTATCCTATTCATGCCCAAATCTAGTGATGTTAAGAACCGTAACGTCTTAATAGCTTCTGGTACCTCGGATAACTGGTTTCCACTCAGCCCCAAATCATGTAGTTTAGTTATATTTTCGAAAGAGCGTATGTCTACTTTTGTTATTCTATTTCCATCAAGAAATAACTGGTTCAGTACATAAAGATTTGAAAAATGCCCGATGTCTACTTCTACAATATTATTGTGGGCAAGTGAAAGAGAATGGAGATTTTTCAAGTTAGAAAATGCACCTTCGGCTATGCGCGCTATATTGTTGTATTCCAAACTTAAAAATTGTAAATTATTCAAATCTTGAAACAAAAGTGCATCAATTTTTGTTATTCTGTTATGTGACAAATTCAGTACTATTAATCTCACTAATCCTGAAAATGTGTCTCTATTTACCCATTCACTGGTCAACTCGTTGACAGATAAATCCAATATTTGTAGTTGGTCTAAACCTTCCAAAAGTCCGGGTGCCAAAACACTCAGAGAGTTATTATGCAAGTATATTTGTTTTATATCCCTCGATGACTGAAACATTTCAGGAGGTAAAGCTGTTAAAGCATTGGTAGATAAATTTAAAATTTGCAAATCACTTAAACCCACAAATGCACGATCAGCTACATTCGATATTCTATTGTTTTGCAAAAACAACTTCTGAAGTGCGCGTAAGCTCGATAAACCATTGTCAGGCAACGCACTTATTTCGTTATACGACATATCCAAAATTTCTAATACTGTATTACATGACTTTCCAGGGGCAGTGGGTCCATTTCCCCAATCGGAGAATCCTAAATTCGATATATCTTGCAGCCGATTCTGAGTTATATTGAGTTCTTTCAGATTGTATAATAAACAGAAAATTTCCGATGGCAATATCCATATGTTGTTATCTCCCAAATCTAAAGTTCTTAAATCAGTAAGGCCTCGGAAAGTGTCCCTGTGGAACTCCATAGACATGGCAGACCAATCTGTGTTATGTGTACGAATGGTTAAATGCCGAAGTGCGCTGAGAGGGGATAGTACCGCGGACGGTACATAACGAATCTTACAAGACTCTATTCTGAGTTCTCTTAAATTGTGGAAACGTGACAATAACTGTGTTCCTTCCTCTTTTCTTCGGCCGAAGTCCAGGGAACTTTCAAAAAATAAAACATCCGTGCAGTGTAGATCTAGCACAGTGATGCGTTGTGCCTGTGATATGCTTATTCCAGTCAGCAAGTCGGTTGCACCGGCAGCCGTGCGGAGCGAGCATGCAAGCTGGACGCGCGTGGTTTCACTCGCGTCGCCTGACACACGTTGCCACTCGCACTCCTGCGGTGCCTCCGCCACACGGCTAGTCAACGACGCACCGCCAGCACCCTGGCACATCCACCACCATGCAGCGTACCACACAGTCAATAATCCCAGCGATAACATGTCGAATAAATCACTTATGAACGTTCACTTTATTTATACCATCACAGTTTTTATCGTGCACATCGCTCTTTTAGTCCAAACTCATTAACAAAACATTTAAACTCACTCGGAAAACTACGAATTTCCCGTCAAACTTGTTTCAAAGTACGATACATAACGGCTCGAGTGGAGCGCACTAAAACGCGACAGAACCTCACTCCAATATGTGCTGGATGCGACTGAGTGACGACGTGAAGCGAGTTGAGCGACCGGCTGGCGCGGCACGCTCCCCGCGCACGTTCGCTCCTCCCCAGACAGAGCCATCCGATATCACTATCTCTGTCATAACAAAAGTTCACGATGGCAACAAGTTGCTCGACGCAAGATTGGCATGAACAGAAGCGAGCTTCGCGAGCTTATATAAACATGCCAGTGCTTGCCGTGTTTATTTTGCCTAATCATAAAATTTCAATAGTGTTTGGTCTGTAAAGCGTGAGAACTGAATAAATTTATAGACGATAACAGTTTATAAGCAAAATATACAATCATACATTCATATTTTTCTTTAATTATTATAAAATATGTCATAATTTTAACTGCTGTTGCAACTGTACTTGGATAAATGATTTTGTAACAAAAATAAAAACATTGTAAAAATAACGATCAAAACCAATTATTTCGTTATACGTCACGTCGTAACGGATTTACATATTTCAGAAAATATTATATTATTTTTAAACGTAACCTAATGAGTTTTACATACAAAACTAAAACTTAAAAATGCTTTGAACCGTTGAGTAAGGATAGTTTTATCTGATTTAATGTGACGATGTTGCCGAAAATGGTAACTGTCTAAGGAAAGAAACTAACTAACCGTCATGTCTTCAAATTACATAGCATCATATATTAGTTAGCTGTGCTATTTCAATTTATGTAAATATTAAATGTCAAAATACATGATTTACACGGTTGATCACAATCTTACCTGATGTTAAGTGGCCATATAGCATAATATGGTAACGCTAAATTCTGATACTCAAATACAGCTGTCAGAACACAGCTATAGGTACTTAGCGACAAACTTTCAACTTGAGGATTGTAGCTAACCAAGCGGGCATTAGAGAATGCCATATCACTACATTATGGCTTTATCACGATTTTTTCTTCACTGAAAGCTCAGCCTCATTGCAGGTATTTGAAACCACGTCCGAACACTTTATCTACTATTGAGCCATAATGGCCTAAATTTTCTATTATTATTTCTATCTCTGCAACATTTCTTTACAGTCTCTCTACTACAAATTATTACCAAATTAAAAAAAAAATAATTACCAGTGTAACTTATCGCAGCTCTGGTAGAATATTCAAAATCACGCTTCTAGAACAAAACGTTTTTATTTAACATCTCCCTTATCACTTCTCACTTCTGAGATAAAACTCTATATATTATACGTATTTTCAACAATCATGATTGTCGATAATATTCTTTTTATCAGGTAAATAATCTATACATTCTGTGAACTCATTTACGTTTTGTTCAGGAAGATATAGGGTTAGTACCATCTTTGTTTGAAACTAATATTTCTTTAAACATTAAATTTAAGCAAAATTTTGGGAACAGAAGCAGCTTTCTGGATTCTTAATAGACCACAGTAAATATTTTACACAACTAACAACTACCTACTACTAGATAATTGTTAGTTTTTTTTTTAGTTGTTTTAAAACGTCTACCTAGGTATTTAAAAGTGTCAAGAGTGTGAAACTGTTTGTAACAGTTTTAATAAGTATTATAAACTAACGTATTATCAAAATAGTTATAAATTTTTTTTTAGAAGTCCTATATATTAATATAAAATCTAAGTATTTTTACAAAATAAATAATAGAATATGGTAACACGTTAGTACTAAAACTGGTACTAGCTCTCAAGTGCATGTGCTAAAAGAGACCAATTGTTACTTAGTAACTAATCTTTAACTTGAAAGTAGTACCAACCCAGCATAAAGAATACTGTAATTTCATCACCATCAATCAGATCATGATGTTTTCTTTCACGAAAAGCTAAGGCTGGGAATCAGACCTACTTCGACTTTTGCATCACGACAGTAAGAGTTGCCCAAAGCATAGTAATTACTTTTATTTTCCTAGTAGCTAATAAGGACAACCCTACAATAAATAAACTACCTGAGCTCGTGACGCATTTAGCGATAACCTTGTCTTATCTGTAACAGTTGTCAACTTACTCATTATGATGACATCACCGCGAAGAGTTCCCATCGCTCACTCGCCTGTTCAGCTAGGTAAATTGCAAAATGATATAGTGTATTATAGCTGTGATTCCTAACATTTAGAAAATTACCCTCCTAAATGTTATAATAAGTTTCGTACAGTAAAACTTACCATTAGATATTGTAAAACCAAGTCAAGACAACCGAACGGATTTTCATACGGTTTTCATAAATGGACGGAGTGATTCATAAGGAAGATTTAGTTCACTCAATGTTTTGTGTAAATTGGCTGAAATATGTCAATAATTGTTGAAGAAGTCGGAAAAAATCATGCCAAGTGAGAGCTTTACTGTAGTAGGTACGCCTCGTAAACCAATAGATATGGAATACTCTGCTACCCGTGCGAAGCCGGGGCGGGTTGCTAATTATGTATACATTTAGCTTTGGACTACCGACAGTACCGATGTGGTTTAAAGTAGTAACACGCCAAGCCTAGAGGAACTGGCTTTCAAGTGTGGCCTGCTGGAATACACCTGTGTTTTCAGTTTCAGGATAGTAGCTAGCCAGGTAAGCATTAGCAAAAAATGTCTTATCATTTCATCTATTCATCGTAATGATTTCGTGATGTGTGACCACGTTACAAATGAACTATCAGTGCTTCAAAAATTAAACTCAAGTTTTAAATGGTTTTTTTTTGTATATTTTAACAAGGTTCTAATCAAGTTAATATGCTTTGAAACAAAAATATATTGTCCCATTGATTGGTTTCACTTTACTCATAAGAGCAAAATTATAAAGTCATTTGTCATAATCAATGTCCACAATGAAACTTTCTGACTGGCCAATGTGTTTTTAATGGGTAACACAGATTCATAAATCTATACTACTATTATAAAGAGTTAAAGTTTGAGTGTTTGTCTGTAAGGGGTAATCTCTGAAACTACCGGCATATGATCCTAAAACTTCTTCCACTAATATAAAGCTACGTTCTCTCTGATGGTTATAGGCTATGTTTTATTTTGATTAAGTTTTATTATATTGCATATTATGGTCCATTGGTAAACCAAGTCGGGAAAATATCCCGTTTTGCTGTTATATCGGCATGCGCTGACCAAACTGTTTGTAATAGATAAAAATAACGTACTACAATATTATTGTATGCTAACATTTCTACAAAAAAGTTTGCGAGAGTATATATGTAAGTTGTACAGATATACATAAAAAAAAAACATTTGTAATAATTTGTATGTGTTTTAACCACTGTATCGGCCTACGCTAATCAAACGGTTTGCAATAGGAGAAAATGTAATACAATATTATTAATCACTAAAAGATCTATAAAACAATATGTAATAGTATATATGTCACTTTTATAGAAATCATAATAAAAAAATATTTTAATAGTAAATATGGCGTTTAGTCGCTTTAATGGCTTGAGTTGATCAAACTGTTTGAAATAGGTGAAAATAATGTACTAAGATATTGTTCACTGCTAAAAGATCTACAAAACAGTCTGCAATAGTATACATGTAACTTTTATAGAAATAACAACAAACAATATTTTAGTAATTAACACGTCGTCTGGGCGGTTTATCGGTATTCACTGATCAAATGGCTTGCAACAAGCTTGCAATGTCTACTACATTACTTGTCTTAGTACAATAGTTTTCAATTCTATAAGTTCTGGAAATCAATCTAGGATAGTATATGTATCAATACTGAAACCCTGATAAAAATTATTTCGAAAATTAAAATACCTAGCTAATTTGTCGGTCTGTGCTGACCACGATTTAAAATAGTTGAAAATAATGTGCTACAATGTTCTACGATAAAAGATCTACAAGACGGTGTGAAACAGTGTACAGGTTAGATTTTTGAGAAGGGATTGTAGCGATAACCTTGTCTTATCTGTAACAGTTGTCAACTTACTCATTATGATGACATCACCGCGAAGAGTTCCCATCGCTCACTCGCCTGTTCAGCTAGGTAAATTGCAAAATGATATAGTGTATTATAGCTGTGATTCCTAACATTTAGAAAATTACCCTCCTAAATGTTATAATAAGTTTCGTACAGTAAAACTTACCATTAGATATTGTAAAACCAAGTCAAGACAACCGAACGGATTTTCATACGGTTTTCATAAATGGACGGAGTGATTCATAAGGAAGATTTAGTTCACTCAATGTTTTGTGTAAATTGGCTGAAATATGTCAATAATTGTTGAAGAAGTCGGAAAAAATCATGCCAAGTGAGAGCTTTACTGTAGTAGGTACGCCTCGTAAACCAATAGATATGGAATACTCTGCTACCCGTGCGAAGCCGGGGCGGGTTGCTAATTATGTATACATTTAGCTTTGGACTACCGACAGTACCGATGTGGTTTAAAGTAGTAACACGCCAAGCCTAGAGGAACTGGCTTTCAAGTGTGGCCTGCTGGAATACACCTGTGTTTTCAGTTTCAGGATAGTAGCTAGCCAGGTAAGCATTAGCAAAAAATGTCTTATCATTTCATCTATTCATCGTAATGATTTCGTGATGTGTGACCACGTTACAAATGAACTATCAGTGCTTCAAAAATTAAACTCAAGTTTTAAATGGTTTTTTTTTGTATATTTTAACAAGGTTCTAATCAAGTTAATATGCTTTGAAACAAAAATATATTGTCCCATTGATTGGTTTCACTTTACTCATAAGAGCAAAATTATAAAGTCATTTGTCATAATCAATGTCCACAATGAAACTTTCTGACTGGCCAATGTGTTTTTAATGGGTAACACAGATTCATAAATCTATACTACTATTATAAAGAGTTAAAGTTTGAGTGTTTGTCTGTAAGGGGTAATCTCTGAAACTACCGGCATATGATCCTAAAACTTCTTCCACTAATATAAAGCTACGTTCTCTCTGATGGTTATAGGCTATGTTTTATTTTGATTAAGTTTTATTATATTGCATATTATGGTCCATTGGTAAACCAAGTCGGGAAAATATCCCGTTTTGCTGTTATATCGGCATGCGCTGACCAAACTGTTTGTAATAGATAAAAATAACGTACTACAATATTATTGTATGCTAACATTTCTACAAAAAAGTTTGCGAGAGTATATATGTAAGTTGTACAGATATACATAAAAAAAAAACATTTGTAATAATTTGTATGTGTTTTAACCACTGTATCGGCCTACGCTAATCAAACGGTTTGCAATAGGAGAAAATGTAATACAATATTATTAATCACTAAAAGATCTATAAAACAATATGTAATAGTATATATGTCACTTTTATAGAAATCATAATAAAAAAATATTTTAATAGTAAATATGGCGTTTAGTCGCTTTAATGGCTTGAGTTGATCAAACTGTTTGAAATAGGTGAAAATAATGTACTAAGATATTTTTCACTGCTAAAACATCTACAAAACAGTCTGCAATAGTATACATGTAAATTTTATAGAAATAACAACAAACAATATTTTAGTAATTAACACGTCGTCTGGGCGGTTTATCGGTATTCACTGATCAAATGGCTTGCAACAAGCTTGCAATGTCTACTACATTACTTGTCTTAGTACAATAGTTTTCAATTCTATAAGTTCTGGAAATCAATCTAGGATAGTATATGTATCAATACTGAAACCCTGATAAAAATTATTTCGAAAATTAAAATACCTAGCTAATTTGTCGGTCTGTGCTGACCACGATTTAAAATAGTTGAAAATAATGTGCTACAATGTTCTACGATAAAAGATCTACAAGACGGTGTGAAACAGTGTACAGGTTAGATTTTTGAGAAGGGATTGTATGGCCAAATCCAAAGCTATGAGGAACAGAGAAAAGAGGTATAAGGAGTCATGAGCTCGATTTATGAGAAAACAAAAATCGCATGTTTCCCTAAACATAGTACTAGAAAACTGTAATTTGGTATGGTTATACATATTAATCACGCCGGCAAAGTGCGTAAAATATAATCTTTAAAAGAAAATCGCCTGGATACGGTCAAACATCTATAGTATACTTTTGTATGAAGTAGTAATTCATGCTAAACCGGGCCGGGGTAGAGCCAGGCGCCGGCCAAGACGCGGTCAAACACCTATAGTACTTTTGTATGAAGTAATTCATGCTACACCGGACCGGGGCCGGGGTGGGCGCCGGCCAGGACACGATCAAACATCTATAGGATACTTTTGTATGAAGTAGTTCATGCGGAAACAGTCCGGGGCCGGGCCGAACGACGGCCGACACACGATCAAACACCTATATTATACTTTTGTATGAAGTAATTCATGCTACACCGGGCCAGTACCATGCTCCGGCTCCCGCCCGGTGTAACATAAGCATCCTTAAGTCTGCATAATGTGACGGACAACTACGGACAACTAAAAAGGACACAAATTTGTTGAATCGACTCACACGCCACCTATTGTACTTTGATGTCACCATGCTACCAACTTTCACGTAAGCACCAATAATATATGTACAAAGTTTAAGTTCAAACGGTTGACCGATGCGCGAACACATAGAACTCGGATACACAGACATTACAAAATTGTATACCAGGCCTACATGCCAACCAGGCCAACCTGTTTATCTAAATATTAAGGGCTAAATCTAAATATACCTATCGTGTTAGTAAAAATTGTTAGATATCTTAAGGTTTAACTAACGCGTACGAAGTTGCTGGCGGTTGCTAGTCTAACATGAGGAGGCGCGAAGTCTGCATAAACATGTAATTGAATTATAATCGTTGAAATAGAAAGCAAACACGATGAAATCTTGTTTTGAGGAAGTGCTGATGAGTAGTTCTCTAGACAGAACCATATTTTACGCGGCACATTGCGGTAAATGTAAGCTTTGAAATTAATCTTCTAGATGTATCACGTTTCTGGTTCGTGTTTTTAGTTATCATAATTTTCTACACATTGTTACGATTTTAAACGAGTTTGAACCGTCACATTGAATTAGATGTTTGTGCTTTCTACCTAAATCAAAGTAACACATGATAAATATTTTATATGAAAATATTTCATGGCTATATAGAGCGGTATGACAGCGACGATCAACGATGGATTGCCAATCTCTGGTGATCGCCGTTATTTTTTAATTGTACTGGGCTCACCATCTGTGTCAGTGCCACCATTTTGTTGCGCAAGTATGAAAAAAAACTAAACAGACAATAAATAAAAGCTTAAACATACACACAAATGTTTGTAGGTAGGGGAGAAACGGGTAATGGGGGTCAGCGGGCAATGGGAGTCAGTACAATAATAAGAAAACTAAAAGACGTTGACAAGTGAATATCGAGCGAAATGATCGGACATACTACACCCGGTACCCAGATCTAATCACCGTTTTAATTGTAACGTGACGTTTGGACAAAAAGGTATATTATTGTCCGCCGCGATTTCATTATAATTTTTCCTGTGTATAACATAAGAGATGAGATATTTATTTAAATATTTTTTTAATTATAAATTTTCTTTTTATTTTAGTAAATTACTAAATAATCTTTTTGTGAGACATTTTTAATGAAATATTTAACGATTTATTTTCATTTAGATTTTTTTAATTTCATTTCTATTTTGGGGTAATGGGAGTCAGTTGACCCCCCACGGAATAGAAAAAACGCAGCAAAGCAAAAAACCTTTAGGCAAGGCCAAGGGACGTGTTCTTCAAGATAAACACTCATCCTGAGAGTTAGATACAAGTTTCTGTAATATATGTGATGTCTATAAAAATGACGATCCAAAGTAGGTCCTTGATTTGTGATGAGTTTAGTTGCAAGAATGAGTTATGGTAACGCGCTGGTACACTTCGTGTGGTTTATGGGCACACGCTAACTGCTTCCGATGGATTCAGCAAAAGGTTATGCGTACGACAGTGCTGAAGATGTGTTGACTCTCATTGTCTAATATGATGACTACCATTACCCGCATGTCAGGGCAATGGTAATCAAAATCGTTATTTTTATAAAGTGTAATTATAAGTATATTACTATCCAAAAATTATAAAAACTGCTTTAAATTGATAAATTATTAGTTATAGTAATAAAATATGTTTTTTTAATTAACGCGAAACAAATAACTTCAGATTTATATCGATTTTTGCTTAAGTGACTCCCATTACCCCATTTTCCCCTATATTGCGTCAATTCATTAAAACTTTTTATATTCAATTGTTCTTCTCAACGATTTTATCAGTAAACAATTTTTTATTGTTCAAAGTACTGACACGACTTCCTTGCCACATTCGTATATCAAGTATGTATATATACGCATTATGTCGTCATATAATATACGGATACGTACATATTTGTTTTATGTGTAGGTGTTTTATCAAAAGATCGATATCTAAGTGAATATGCATTCGCGGTATAATAATAAACAAAAGCCGTCGGGAACATGAAAGGATCTTTATTGGTTTGCTCGACGGCGAAATGCAAAAAATTCTTTCGCATAGAATTAACTGATCTAAACGAGTAGAGTGTACTTGGGAATAAATACTAAATGTGCAGCACTGGTTGGCGGATACCTCCTTAGAACTATTTAGGGAGTTTTAGTGGTAACTCAAAATGCATTTTTCCAGTTTATATTTATAATTCACTTCACGTATGCATAATAATCAAACTATATCACGCAATATGTCAAAGCCTATGTTAGTGAATTAAGATAAAAACCACAATATGTCAGCTCAAAATACCGCCAAAAGTTATTTTAAATACTTACTTACTATAAAAATCCTCACTTATATATAAAAACAAAAGAATTAGAGTACGCAACCCAAGTGACGTAAATAAATTCCGCGACAAATTAACGATGATGAATTGTAATTGATAACAGTCAACTAACATTGCAACACTACAGTTTGTTCGCTGCATATTTTAATTAAGGAAGCTAAATATAAAAACATCTCACAATGTGTAAGTAGTAAGTGTCCCATCGCATCAAGTGCAGTGCTAAAGCGCCGCTCGCGCCCGCTCGCTCAGGAAGTTATAAATCACAACAGCTCTACCAACTCGTCCGCCGATTCTTACACGCTCACCAATCTAACTTGATCCACACTGCCTTCTGAATTCCACTCTAATCATTATATCTATATCCATTATCAACAGTCCAAATAATCTGGTAACTGTTTAGTCGAAACACTGAAAATGTTATATCTCCTGTTTATTACACGCGCATCCTGTATAACACTGTTGTTCTGGTGACAGAGGAGAAAATAAAAAATCCTCTAATACTGCCGTGAATACGGTGTCGCTTGTCAAAACTCTCAAATGAATCAAAACCGTATGGCTTACTTATGACAAATTTATAACAGAGTACCTTAATATATCGGTTTCCTGATTATATAACATTATATAAATTTTATTCTTCTCTCTTTAAGAATCTTAAAACCATATGTTATGATTAGGTTTTCATTAAATATTAACTTATTACTCATTATTAACATATATACTCGTATATGGTATAAAAAGCCAATATCGGTATCAGTGGCACTCAATGCTTATCTATGCTAAATCTGTTCAATCTATCCATATTAATATCCAAAGGTAACTCAATTAAAAGCATATTTCCTGAGCCCGTATTTTTTTTTAATTCTATATTTTCTGAAATACGTGACGCGTAAGCTGCCTATCAAAAAGAAAAATTTCAAAAATAGTCTTTTTTAGATAATAAATTACAGTGTGTTCGTCTAAACAGCGTCAGATGAAATCAACATGTGATTTTGATCACCATAACTAACAGCATTACAAGTAAAATCGATTCCCGCCAACTGTTACCGTACGCGTACGCTTTTAGTATCTGTCAATAAATGGGACCATTGTGTCTGTGATTCCGCAAAAAAAAAGCATAAATCGAATCGATCTTCCTAACTGTCCGCCATTCACTTTGTTGTAGGAAATCTCTAAAGACCCATACATATATTTTGCGGTTGTAGGAGACGTCAAAATATTTTGTATCAGTTGTGCTAATGGTGGCACTTTGTAATATCTGCATTAAGGTTGTATTGTTGCTTTATATGGGGAGATTATTGCCAAATGTGGAATACCATACATCATTATTTAGACACTAAAATCCTCTAATAGTATACAAATTTTATATATGCCTAGATACTTAATCTGATTATTTATCACCTTAAAATAAGTTTGTAACCTGTTTAGCAGTTCGAGATACAAAAAAATAAATAATTGCTCAATGGTAATCTGCGGATATCGCGTCGATTAAGATCAGATCAAGAAGATCAAGACATTTTTTGTTTTTTTTTTTTCTTATCGTTATATGTTTGGCATTGTGGCCACAATCTCACCTGATGTTAAGTGATGATGTGGCCCAAGATGATAACACGCTAAACCTAGTGGAAGACTGGCTCTCAAGTGCACCTACCGGAACACACCTATTGGCGCTTGGCGACAGATTTTCAATTTGAGGGTGGTAGCTAGCCAGGTGGGCATTAGAAAATGCCCTACCACCATGCTATGGTTTCCTCACGATGTTTTCCTTCACCGAAAGCTCAGGTTCATTGCAGGGATTCAAACCCACATCAATCAGCCAATTCAATTCATGTCAATTGTTTAAACGCGCTAATCTCTGGAACTACCAGTCAGATTCGAAATGGTCTTTTATATTTCATAGCGTATTTATCGAGCAAGGCTAAAACAACGAGGCTACACGGGTTGCGTTAGCAGCGGCGCGTTAGAGAGTTGGTTGAATAAACTTATCACGGATAAAACCGTGGGGCAGAGTTAATGTTAAACAAAGCTAGCGGTTTCAGTGAAGGAAAATATTGCAATAAACAGCCTATTAGTGGTGCATTTCTAGGTCTCCCATGTCTAGCTACTACACTCTGTTTTAAATCTGTAACTTAGCACCTATCAGTATACATTGGCAAATTGAACTTGAAAGCCACGTTTCCCTTTTCTGAGCTTGATGCAACCATCTTCTTCCGCTTTGCTACTTCATAATATTAGGAGATTGTGTTCTAACAAAATTATTTTTTATAACAACAAACAATAAAAAAATCACCATAATAAAAATTACAAATTCAAACTTAACAATTTTTTGTGTATAAATGTAATGCTATTATGATTCGTTTTATTTTAGTCAGAGGGGCTGCGGATTCCGGTTTACCGGATAAAGCGAATTTCAAAGTCACAAAAGATTTTTTTTATCAGAGTTTTTTAATTTGCCCCTCGAACATCTGTGGTGGCTCCCTCGACGACAGCGGTTTTAATCGTATTTGTTACGCTACAAGTTATTGATAGTTGAATGGTCTGTTTAAACATTTCAGTGACAACACATATCTTGGAGGACTTTATATTTTTTTTGTCAAATCAAAATTTAAACATATTCCGTACATTACTGGTATTTAACTCGAATTAATGAAGCCCGGTGAAGCTGTAAAAGCCTTCTGAGGCTTCAGAGCCCCTAAGGCTAACAGCATAGTCAGATCAAATAAAAAAATAGAATTAATAGTTAATCTCACATATTCGTATTCTCTGATTAGAATAAAAAGATTTTGACCATCTTTCGGCATAGAAATAGGATAGAAAAGAATCATTATTACTATCATTAAATGAAATAAGCTTGTGTAAACAGAAAGGTGATTGACATTACCTTTCGTTTTAAAGTTAATGTAAATTTGTCGCTAAAGCATTGCATCCATAATTTTTATGCTTCTTAGAACCTAAGGATGTTTAACATCCATTTGATAGTTTTGCATGTAATCAATATGCATTTTTATATCAATTTATTTTTAACTTTGCAGTTACATCACATCATACAAAAAACCTAGGGTGATCATATAGATTGTTCATATATGTTATCCATATAAATAAGTTAAATTCCTTCAAAAATTGAATGAAACCATAAGTTTGTTTGAAAAATTTAAATCTTTATCATTTTACGGATCCTCAAAAACTTCCTAGATACGACCACAGAATTAAAATTTATGGTGGGATTTTAATAAATAATTACTGATGTGATCTGTAAACAGTAAGCTGAAATGCTTTTTTTACGACATTTTGTAGGTCTGGTTAATCCGGTTGTATTTGTCACGGAACATTTGGAAGTAGACCGACTGCACTAAATATGAATCTTTATTCTTTAACGGTGACATTAATCACAAAAGAGCGCGTGATTTATGTACAGAACAACATAGGATCGATTTACAGTTTAAATAATTTTACTGGCGGGCATGCTTCACATCTGACGCTATGTAAGAAAAGACTTCTTATTTTATAGATTTTACATGCTACTACTAGCGACGGTTTAGTCAACCTCTTTGTTATAAAAACAAGGACTACCTTGTGCACGAAACATAATAATGTTTAAGAAATATTTAAGCGTCGAATTACAAGAGCCATGTACTCAAGATATAAAAGCATTGTGTAATTTTCCATAACCTAAAATACCTTTTTTTATACTACTAAGGTAGCATATAGCATAGCAGGTAACAGGCTTACGGCTCACCTGATGATAAGCGGCCACCGTAGCCTATGAACACCTGCAATACTGCAACACCTAAGGTATAACAAGCGCGTTGCCGACCTTGAACCCCCCTATCCCAAGGAGCTCTGGAAACCCTACTCACCGCAGAAACACAACACTAGGTCATTTGGCTGCGATCTTCTGTAGGTTGGAGGTATTCCACCAGTCGGGCTGCTCCAAGTAGAGAGAAATCACCAAAGAAATTTATCTGTACCCTACCTCTCTTTAAAACAATACCAATCTTTAAATAATAATACAAACTTCAGAATTTATTATATACTAATCCGGATATAGAATACGCAGAACGATTTTTTTAATATCCACATTTTGGATATGTACTCCTGAATTAGAGAATATAGATAAGAGAGATAGGGCACAGAGAAATTGCTTGGGCAGTCCGACTGGTGGAATACCTCCACATTACAGGAGATCGCAGCCAAATAACCTTGAGTTGTGTTTTCATGGTCGGCAACGAGCTAGTGATACCTATGGTATTACAAGCGTCCATAGGCTACGGTAACCACTTACCATCAGGCGGACCTTATGCTTGTTGTATAAAAAAATGTTGATAGGAACCATAACCTCAATGTTAAACAAATTTATTTATTTGTTAATATAATAAAGTTTTTATTATACTAACACGGCAAAGTAACGGCACTGTACTTGATGATAACCATAATACAATACAAAATAACGGTGACCATCGTGAAATCGACTATCCATTGTTGGTCGATGCTGTCAAGCCACGTAGCCTCTCGGCAGCTGGATATACATTGGCTGAATCCGAAAAGCGACAAGCGAAAAGAGAGTCACTACCACGAGTATATCACCATGTCTATCGTGATTCGCGATCCAGTCATCTATACTAATATAACAAAGCGGAAGAGTTTTTTGTTTGTTTGTTTAAACACGTTAATCTCTGCAACTACCAATCGGATTCAAAATATTCAATTTGTATATGATAGCCAGATTCACGAGGAATAGTATAGGCTATCTAGCATTAGGCTACACCTCTCGACTAGCCTTAAATATTGATTTTTGTTGAGTAATTCGGAATTAATAGCGCACCCTAAATGATTTATCCGCGTGCGCTGGCGTAATGGTTAGTGATACGTAAATACAATTCTACAAAAATATTGCTTAGTACATCTAAAAAAATTCCGCGATACCACATGCCTGTCTCTTATACATTAGCCACAATAAGGTATTTTGTGACAAAGTTTTATTGAAAATTGAAAAGTTATGAGCATTATTATTAGGGATGACATATTAATCCTTACGAAGGAAAGTTATTTCATCATCGAGATAATTTTACGTAGATAAACTTTGCCCTTTATAACATGTTATTTGGACGAATAGATTGAGAGATAATGTAAAATTAAAATATTTCAAGACTTGGCTCGGATCTATTATGACTATAAAAGTGACGCGAACGAGCCGTATGAGTTGTGACGCATAACCCTGGCCGCCCGTTTAAAACATTGTCTATACTGAAGAAATTCTATACTATCTATACTAAACTAACTAGGTATGTATATCTACTCTATACTAAATCATCAATCAGCGACTTCTTTCAAATTATACGAGGGTTAAACCGCAGGACACAGCTAGTAAAGTAGATTCGTTATGATATTATAAATTTAAATATAACATGTTTCTTTAAATATACATCATAATGTTATATCCTAAATCATTAATGTGAATCAATTGACCATAAGGTATTAGAATTAACATCTTTAATCATCATCGCACAAACTGTACGAATTATCGTCGGTGTAATTGAAGCAAAATCACGGAATTAAATATTATAATTAAAAACCCCCAATCGAAATATCTATCATGATACAAAGGCGCGCATCCCATCAAGTCAGTGACCGGTACTGAATGTACCCTAACTTTTTTTCAGGCCTTCGATTTGTGGGTTCTTGCTTTGTGATACAAAATTAATGATTTTTGGTCTGTGCTTCGCAGCGTCAGCGGACACAATGGTTCCAGTGACAATGGTGCCCCGCTGTCCACGATATTGACGGAAGGCCTCAACGCGGACGCTACCTACGCTCCTGGCTACCCCACCGGCCCTTTGTCCTGAAGAATTTTAGACACGTCACTAACCAAAATGGAAGCTCGTGAGAATAAATACAATATTTTATAAAAATGAATGGCTAATTACGGCAAGAGATATTCATATTCAATGAGCTTTAGAATTTTCAATTTTATGTTTATTGTTATATTAGATCAAAGTAATGTAGCAAAACCGATATAGAAATGAATTATGTAATGCAACTGTCAAGAAAATGAGGAAGATTCAATGCTATATTCTCACTTTATCTCTTATAACATTTTGATCGTTAAAAACTTAATTATTTTGAAATATACGTTTATGAAGGAGGGCTTTACTACACAGACAGCAATATTACCACAATTACCTCTTAGCTTTGACTGTGGATGTTTATAATATAAATATTACCTACAAATTATATTAAGCATTTTTTTAAACATGAGATAACATTAAAAAATAATTAACATGTCAGGAGATGATCTATCGGTCAAATATATTGTTAAGTTAAAGATATTAGATTACATTATTTCATACGAATAATAGCTATTATTATAGGCAAGTAAACTGTATAATAAAATTAAGTCAAAGAAGCGGCGAAATGTCACAAAATATTTACCAAATAACACCTAACCAAGCTTGGAAGGGAAATCACCTAGGGTGGTCACAAACTGGTCACAACCTTTCATTACTATTTAACTCGATTTTATATTGTAAACATCCATTGTTGTCACCCTAACTTTATCAATATTTAATTTATTAGAGTTCAATATGATTTCATTAGCACCAAACTGTTTATAAATATATGACCACAACATGAATGTCTGACGACAGTGTAGGTTATAGTCAATAAATAATGAGATTATCTTGTCCGTGGGTCGTGATTAGGTACCGTGTTTGGGGAATGTCGAAAATTAAATCGTTTAAGCCCTTTTAATGTTTGATGTACAATAGTAACGGTTAGTAATGATGAATTGTGGTAATAAAATAAAACTATGTGCACACATTGGTATAAATAATACGAGGCAATAAATTTAAATTAGGCAGTCAGATCCAAAGTACTTTTTTCAATTTAAGTCCTAAGAAGGTATAAATGTCACAACACTACAAACGATTCGGAAAGCATCCCAGTCACCGAGAAAAACCGGCAAGAAAATCGATCGGGTTTAGCTTCTACTTTTTTTATTATCTAAGGTATTTATTGCTAATAGTTTAATGTAAATTTCACGGGGTGTACAGAGAGGGAGTTATTTCCAGTTATCACCATCAAATAACGTATTGATCCAACCTAAATAACTATGATTTCGAAAATAAAACTTGCTTTACATGTTTCTTGAGCTTATTGTCCGACAAATCGGTAATGTTATTAGGAAGTTTATTGGCGAACCAAACATAATTAACTAAAAAACTTTTGTCTTACTAAGTCTAGTCTTAAAGACAGGATTAGTATTTTTTATTTCTAGTATTGACATTGTGCCTGTAGTTTACGAGTTCAAACTCATCTAACTTTTTCCGAACATGTGTGAAATATTCAAAGATGTATTGGAAGGGCAAAATAGGTACCGATTGGGAATTAATATTAACACTTATCTATAAATACATATCTTCTAACAAACTACATAGTAAGGTATTGTAACAACATTAAAATAATAATTATTACTATAAGTTACGTGTTGAATAAAAATGTAACTTTATTTGTTAAACTAATTCAGCTCTCACTGCGATTCTATATATATATATATAATCGTCATATATGTATTATGATATATTGTTGCTATTTAAAAAATAAAGGCGCAATTTATATTGAAATTATCAAGTATAATGTGACGTAAAACTTTAATTTTTGCTTAATAATTATGATAGTATAAACATTTGATCGTAATTATATTTCCATATCGGTTTTAAAAGACTGCAATCAGCTTATCAATAAACCCTACCGATTGGTTTTAGCAAAAACATTGATTTGAGAAACTCTATTGAAAACAAGACTTTTATATATAGGATTTTTAATGCGTAACCAAAAATATACTCTGTTCGTTACGTCGGTCAAATGTACAGAAACATATTCTTTACTCTTAATGAGTTTATAAAATATTTGAGTAATTCTCATATCTTCGATAAAAATATCTGTAGGTAATAACTGTGTGAATATATTATAAGCAGGAACTTTTCAGAATGATACAAATTGGGTATTTCTTATATCGCAAATAAATATTATTATTAAATGAAGGTACAATACCACATCAAAAGTCTAAAAACATTTCGTTTCTAATACTCCATTTTCCAAAGAACGTTGGCGTAAAATACTGAGTAACTCAAACCCCGATCGGGTTGTTACATTTGGTCCGAAATCGACCATTCGTATGTCCATTAGTTTAATGTGATTTCTTTTAGATGGTACCAATATATATGCTGGCGTACTTATCTACCACTATCCTATACGTGAGAGGTCTAAAATTACATGTAAAAGTGGGTGATTCAGAAATACGTAAGGTGTGGATCTGAATTTGTAGTACCTACGTGCTGTAATTGATATTTGTTCTCGAATAATCTTAAATTGTAGAATATAAATAAATTTAAGAATATTTGCAACATATCATAGCTGGGCTTGAATGTTTCGTTTGGATAAGCTGCACTAATTACACAGTGCAATTTGTTCTACCGTCTGTATCATGGTGAGTGTTCTGAAGAGTTGTTCAATCTAATTCCCTCCTCTCCTTTCCAAAACAGAACCACACGCGCTGGGCAAATCACAGTTCGGAATCACAGGTTTACGGTAACCTCCATCTCGGCACGAACTAAAAGTTCTCTATGTTTTATCTTTGTCGTACCGTGAAACTGTGGAACCATCTCACGGCCAATGTGTTCCCCCCTTTTTATGACATCGGGTCCACCAAGCGTAACGTGAAGAGATATTTATTTGGATTGTACTGTGCTTACCATCAGGAACAGTACAGTCAATGTGCCGAGCTATTATAAAAAAAAACTGGTCGTGGTGGGTTGTTTAAAACTCACTATTTGTATTCTACTGCTAAGCTCCATCGCCATACCCATTTCTATTGCAACGTAGCAAGTAGATCGAGTACCTAGCTGTGTTTCGATCCGAATGATCCGGATGGCAATAACACTGGCACACGAGTCGTTTCAACTCAGGCCTCAGGAGACTTTCAACTACCACTACTCTTCGTTAAGATTGTAGTTTTTTTTTAAATATTAACGAATTATAAAGCCCTACCAACCCTATCGCCATTTTCTCGTTCGTTACTAAGCGGTACAATCGGTTGTTTTAATCGTAAACTACTTATTTACTTGACTAGACTGAGTACAATTATACAGTTATTCTACATATTTCCTATACTAAATATTAGCATATTAATGTATACCATAGATAGTAAAAAAATATTTTGCACTCATACATAGTTACATATATGTAATACTTTGGTTAGTCAATGACCACATCCTGAACAGTAACAAGCTTAGTAACATGCTTTATCTACTTAAATTTTTTCGTTGCTGGTGTGCGCGCCTTTGTTCTCATGAAAACACTTACATGTTCCGCGGGAACTACGTGTCTTACCTAGACAAAAGAAGTTGTTTTTACTCATTTTAATTGAATTGTTTTAAGGCCCTCCATCTGGAAGATATCCACATATCTATTTTCATTTTCATAAAAAGTCATCCACCTAGAAGTCCAACACATAATTCCTTTTCTGCTAGCACACATGCTAAACTACACCACTGCTTAGCCCCTATGGAAAAGTGTAACTAAATCCCTGTCCAGATACAGTCCTACTTAAATCTGAAAATTACGTTCAAATCGATTCAACCGTTTCAATTCACAATTGAGTGAAGCTTAACAAATATAACCACTTTTACGGATTTACGGATTTACGGAAACGGATTTATATCAAACTAAAGAATGGAAATGTACCTAACTAGTGCTATCCAAAATTGACAAAGTATTTCACATTATAGTTTTATTTATTTAGCGTGGTACGACAAATTGGCAGTGACCTGATGGTAAGCACAGTGCAATGCAAGAACAACGGTGACCATTGAAAGATTTAAAATACATCGCTAATTGTCGCTAAAATGCCGAACTGTTCAAATGTCCCTTCATATTATATTAACAAAATAATATAAAAAATACATGTAAAAAGATAATTATTAACAAAAAAAAGACAACTTCAATTTTTTTAGAAGTTCTCTGACGTATCTTCGTAGTTGAAGTTCAAATGCAGAAATAAAATGTGACCTCCCTTGAGGTATCCCCTTTACAACGAAAAAAGAATTATCTAAATCAGTTCATAAACAAACAAGTTATGGCTTAAAACAAATAATGCGAAATTTTCTATCGTCAGTTAGTGTAATTATTTGATGATGTTGTTAAATTATTCACTTCATTACTTAATTATCCCGATACTGAGAATATACTGAACGTTCCTCGTATATATATATATATATATATATATTTCAAATAACCCTGATTCAATTTGGGTAAAATTTCTATAGGACCACCTCTGAAGCATGACCTAAAAAAAATTAATAATAATCAAAATCAATTCATCATTAGCGGACTAATCGCGTAACAATAATACAAAATAAACATACAGTCGAATTAATAACCTCCTCCTTTTTTAAATCGTTTAAAAAATAATTGTGTATGATAAATTTACATTAATTGGAACATTTTTATGTAACAAACAATCATATAATTTTGGGAATTTACATAAGCAAGTATTCTTATGACACTTCGTAATTCAAAAAGCAAGAAAGCGTGAGCATTTGGATTTCTTTAACACTTTACTATACCGATTTACACACGAGTAACTCTTCAAAACGGTAATTATCGTGAGTCCGAGCTATTTCATTTTATTTCATGTGCCATTAAATTTAACAACAATCGCTTGTTATTGACTCGAAAGTGGACATCTTTATGTTTATGTGTCGTTAAGATTAAAGTATTTTCACGTAACGGACGACAGCGACTTCGAATCTGGATTAGGTACTTGAATTACTGTCGGACGCATTACCATAACTCACGGGACACCGAGGTAGTAGGTGTCTGGGACGTTCGGGTGTTCTGAAGATGAATCACAGAACGATTTGTTCTTTTAATTACAGGCAGTCTTCGTACTTATGGCATTTTAGGTTTTCGAAATACGCGTCATAAGTCGAGTTTTTTTTTTCATACATTTCCATACAAAACTTTAAACTGAATTTAATATACATAATATATGTATATAAAATGTATCAAGACACACGGCAGTTACTTTCTACCCCTCCATAAGTCGAAAGCTATTCGACATGCACATTTAAATATTTTTATGTTTAATATTACAATAATACAATCCCAAATTTCACGAATAAACCTATTTATAGTTCTTGACTTATTAGGATCTGAAAAGTATCATTTTTGTCACTGACTCACTCACTCATTAAAAATCTAGACCACTTATATACCTAAACACTGAAAATTTCATGTTTCTGAGTGGCGACTCAGAATTTGGCATCAAGGTAAGACATTAATAATTTACCAACGAAACTAATGAAAAAAATTAAAATTCAGAAATATGTATTTAAACGAAATAACGTTTCATGAAAAACGACGTTTCCATCCTCTCACTAATAGATGGCGTTGTGCCTGCTAAGACTTTCTAGCGTTGTGTTTACCCGATTTATATCGGTATTAGAATATCGACGGTTTATGAATAAATAAATCAAAATTTATCAAAACACTTCAAAAAATACAATTATTAATTGATTTTAAACTAAATAATGTCCATAATAAACATAAACTAAAACGGCGTTTCCATCCTCTCACCAATAGATGGCGCTGTGCAGCTTTTCACAAAGAAATGCCATCTCAACAAAAGCATAAATATGAAAAAGGGCTGGTCCAAGTTCGGTAGAAACGACGTTTACAAATACAATTAAAACTTACCTAGTTATAAATCTAATATCAAAAAGTAACAAATTGTTTTGTAAATGAATTGTAAAAGTACATTCCTACAGCTATAACTAAAGGAACACTTATGGAATTTGGCACCCGTTAGTTCTCAGCTCTTTTATCGGTGACGACTACCACGAAGGTCATTTCTAATGAACTTAGCCCTTTTTTCACATTCATGGTTTTGATTCAAATACTTTCTTCGTTAGTAAAACACTTATTTAATGAATAAGTCATAACTTTTTGTATTTATTGGTTAACTATTTTTGATTTAGTGATGATATCACAATGCAAAAAAAAGAAATCAAAATAAATTATACCTTCATGTATCAATTCAAGTTCGTTCTGTCAGGCGAACGCGAGACAAGTGAATCTATCTATAACGTAAATCCAAAAAAGGGACGTTTGTTTGAGGAATGTTGTCAAATGTTGATTGACGTAACTCGAAACAACTTAACTAGAGGGCTGTCTGTTATTTATCTTACATGCCTATGGAAAAAAAACGTATTATCGCCCACATTTGACAATAAATAATCAATGTTACATACGTGACGACGTACTTATTGATGCTGAAACGTTAGGGCTGGCAGCTTGAATAAAAGTAGTTTATAGCAATTAAGAATCAAAGTTCAAATTGTAGCCCATTAAATAATTAGTTTAGAAAACTTTTTAGTTTTATCATAATATCTCGTTACCAAACCCAATCTATTTGACTTGACAGAACGAATCATAGTATATGCGCCTAAACTCGAGGGATTTGCTAGTAACCACTCAAGAGTGCCACTATCCTCCTCCTGTCTCCATCACCAGAGCCTCGTTACCAAGCTCAATGTATTGGACTTGTCAAAACAAATCATATGAGCCCAAACTCGAGGGGTTTAGCCAGCTCCACCATCAGATCAGCTCCAAAATACCAAATCATAGTGTTGTCATCCGAACTACATATACATACAAAGCTTCTTTTCGTTACGACAATAATTAGAAGTAGGTTAAAATGGAATTATAAGTTTTTATTACATTGTTTGTTAGTTAGTTACAAGTGCAGCTAATGTAAAAGTGTTAATAGTGAGAGAACCCCGATGGATTTATTCTTACTTTGCCACGTATAGTTAATTCTCCACTGAGTAGTATGTATTATTGATTCAATAGATTCTTAATATATACTCCTGAAATCTACATTATTACATATTATAAAACTCAATAGATTCTTTGTTTGAACGCGCTAATCTCTGGAACTAACAGTCAGATTTTAAAGAATCTTTTAGCATTTATAAGCTGTTTAATGAGGACGGTTATAGGCTTATAACTTCACACTATGACTCGAAAGAGTGGAGCGATAACTATAAAAGTCAAATAATCTGACAAGCTGAAGGCCAGTACGGGAAGCGAGAACAAATACGCAGTAACCTCTTAGTAGTCTGTGAAGAACAACGACGAACTCGAGTGCATTGGCGGCGCGGCGGAGAATAGTTACTCATTTTATAAATGTTTATATCCAGGTGTAAAGTTTATACAAAAATTTTGACTTTGATAAGTAAAGAATAATAATATTGAAGACCACACAAAGCTTATGGTTAACCGCCAAGTATCCCGGACTATTGTTGTTGTCAAAACAAGATCGGTTACAATAAATCTTATTAAAAGTCTCACCGAACGCCATTCATGGTCGCATTAGATTCAATTTGAAAAGGTCGGTTTGTTTACAGTAAGTTTGCGGATTGCTATTGTTGGCAACGCATCTGGCCTACCTGGTTGCTTGGTTAGTTTTTACTATACACACTTCGTTGATATACATCACTTTGCGAAATTTAAGGTTAATGTGTAAGGAAGGTTAAATCAAATTTTAATACCGAGACATCCAATCCAACCTCACTGAGAGACCATCACCAAGAGAGGTAGGGCTCAGAGAAATGACATCAGTCAAATGACAAAATGTTCAAATGTCATCAGAGAAGACCGCAGCAAAATAAGTTTGTGGTTCTTCGCGTCGCATATGGGACCGACCCGTGCTAATCCAGTTTCTTTTTACACATGCGTCACGACAGCGGCGACCAGCGATGGATTGTTGATCTGACGGTAGCCACCATTGTTTTTTGACTGAACTGTGCTTACCATCAGGCCCAGTTCTGTCATTTTGCCGTGCTACTATACAATCATAATAGCTAAAACAAACAAACAATTAAAATAAATAATAGCAACTGACGACAAAAACCTATTTTTAAGTAAAACATTAAATAATTTTAGATGAGTCTACAGATTAATGGCATGCTTTATCGTTAAGGCATTAATAACCACAATTTCACGTCATATTAAGTGACGATGTGGGCAAAACTGATGACAGGTTAAGGCTAAAAATCGAACTGGTTTCAAGTTTTTTTATTCTTTATAAGTTCAGCGTTTGGTTATAATCTCACATGATGTAAAGTGGCTTTAGGTTTCGTTGGCTTGAGGGTGGTAGCTAGCCAGTAGGGCATTAGAAAATGCCCTACCACCATACCATGGTTTCATCATGATGTTTTCCTTCACGATAAGCTCAGGCTCATTGCAGGGATTTGAACTCACGTCGATTGACGTATTAATATTTAATATTTTTTATGTAACTACCTATCACCTTTCTCTCGCTTACCACCACGTAATACATGCAGGGATCGTGCACGAAATATAGAGGCAGTACTTATGCCGACAGTCACGCTCTCTATTATCATATAAACATTTGCAACAAATATTACTTTACCTATATGAATGAAACTAGGAATGGCTCCACCTTAAATTATTTACCGTCGAAATGATAACTTATTTTTTACATTTAAATCATTTCATTGTTAGGCTAATTATAAAATTTCACGCAGCAGAAATAAATAGTTTTTTGAGAAAATAACTTTTTAAAATCACATTTTATTTGTCTATTTCAGAAATTTCTGAAAATTTGTTTTAACTTTTTACGTTATTGTCGTACATTACATCTTATTATAATCAATATTTATTACCAAAATTTATAGCATTTCTATTTTGTAAGTCTTAGTATCATGATTTTGTTTATTTAATAGTTTAATAGACATACCTAACCTCAAAAATTCAATATTAAATTTCCCAAAAACTAGTCGCTTCCGGGCTTTTCTTTAATAGAGCATTACCTTCCTTTCACGTCCCTTCTCTTTTGCCCCTTTACACTATCAAAATCAAAGGTACAGTAATCTAAAGTGCAACCCTAAAAATTATCGTAAAAACATTATAGTTATAGCAATGCCAACGTCTCCGCTCGCGTGGATGACTGAACGCGCAGTTTATAAAAATCTTAAATAACTTTTTATAGAATGAAGATATCGTGATTTTTTTATAAGGACAATGAATCTAAAGAGTAAAACAAAAAATGATCAAAATTTATCCGGTACGTTTTGACCTACCTTTACTTATCATTTAATTTTTATAAAAGATTATTAGTTTCCACCCATTTCTTGTTTTTGTCTCATGATCTTTATATAATTATAAACTTATAATTTTGTTTTTCATTTTTACATGTTTATTTCATTTTTAATTAAAATACGATTTTTCACGGCATTTATCAGTTGTTTACATTTAGGTATAGGTTACCTACACAATGATAAACGTTTTTTCCTGGGGAACGATAAAATTTCACCTGTGTATTTAATTTATTACTGATATAAGTGTTATATTCGTTCGAATTTAATCAGACACTTTTGATGAAAACATCGGTAAAACTAAACTTAATAGTTAAAAAAAGGATGACAAATATTTTGCAAAAGCATTGTCAGTACAACGTTGTATTTTTTTTCAGCAGATGGCGTTACATGTTGTACAATTCATTTTCATTTATTAAATATATGTACTGCCAAGAAGTTCTCTTTCTTGTTGTTTTGGTGCAGCAGAAGCACTTGTTAGTAGTGTTAGTGTTTTCAAACCTAGCTTTGTACTCTTCGTAGTCTTTTAGAATTCTCAAAGTTCACTAAAATGCGTCTTTTTAGTAATTGTTTATAATCTATTCTACCACACGTATGCACAAAAAACCAAACTACATCACCCAAAATGGAACCAATATTATATAATATAGAGTAAAATAACATATTAACGAATTCAAATAAAAACCACCACATAACAGTTCAAGATTCAGCCAAAAATCTCGTAAACTGCTTCCAAGCCCGGGGAAGCTGTAAAACCCGTAAAGGCTCCAGGGCCAAAAAGGCTAACAGGATAGTCAGATCGATTTTTTTTATAATAATATAAAAAAATATGAAAAAAAAATCCAATATTTTTTTTATAATATCAGAACATTGTTTTGATCTTTTTACGCCATCTTTTGGCGTTAACCAACATTAAGCCAATTTTGATTTCCTACTCAAATTTAATAACTTTAGAAATCTTTATTGTACTTTAATTTTTAATTAGTTTGATGTTGTATGGTTGTGAAGCTATTGTAGGTTTAACAGACTTTTGCGTGAGTTCTGGATAAAAACGGTTTCAGAACAACGTCCTCTGTTGGTGATTTATTAATATTAAATATAAATATTTCTAAAGTTATTAAATTTGAGCAGGAAATAAAAATTTGTTTTAATGTGTACCAATAGATGGCGTAAAAAGATCAAAACAATGTTCTGATATTATATATCTTTAAAAATAACATTTAAATATCAATTTTAATTAAATATGGACCTTATTATACAACGATCCAAATAAAAAAAACAACATATTTTTTTAAATAGTATGAATATGAATAAAATGTCATCAAAAATATCTTGTTTCGTGATCTTCGAACCATTAAATTTTTACCTATCTGAAGCTCTATGTATTTGTGGCAATATGTAACTTTATTATTTTGTCATATTATCTAGGTATGACTAGACTATTGACTAGTAACTGATAGGGAAGTAAAAAAATAATTAATTACCAAAAAAATGAAGATTATGGTCTTTTTTATAACAATAGATTTTTCTTCTTCTTTTTCCTAACTTGGCAACCTGTTTTCTTTACTGAAGACCATTACTACCATTATCGAGTGTATATAGTTTCCAGTGTTATGACGATTTGTGTATCTTAACAAGATGGTGGCTCTCTTGTTAGAACTTTCTATGGACATTTTGTGCCATCACAGAATTCTTGATCCATGTTATTATTTCCAATTCACTTCACTTGTGCACTGTAACCAATCTTTATTATGCATAACGCCACCTGTATTACAGAATATAGGGTCAAATAACACAAATTTATGAATAAAGAATAAAAACCACTACTTGACAGTGTGAGATCCCGCCCAAAAATGGTTTTAACATAATATTTAAATATTTCAATGACTGCTAAATAATAGCAATAGACGTGGTGTCAAACTAGAAACATTTTTTTTTGATGTGTAACATCTTTCCTCTCCGTTGTGCGATATTTTTTGTGGGATTGATTTTGGAAAATGGACGGAAACCTAGGAAGCGTGCTATTTGATTTGACCAATGAGCGCGCGCGGTGGTGGAGGGATGGTTGTGAGATGGTGCCAACCCATTTTGCGTGAGGTTGGTACCACGAAGTACTGTCGGTCAACATAGTGTATGCGTGTGTGTGACGAGAAAGAGAAAGGGAAAGAGAAGCAGAACGCATCTGCTGTGCACTCATCTACAGTTATACAGTGTTGTGTATAAAATCTGAGGTTATATTTATTTTATATGTGTAAACTATATGAATAATTATCTTCACTATTAAGTTTCTGACAAAGTTCATCATTCTTAAAAATGCGAGTTTACACCAGTCACCAGTTGAAATATATTCTCAGTAATTTTTAATAATAAAATATTACTACGAATGCCCTCGATCTCATACCAAATATGTGGAACTAGGTATCTGAGTTGACCTCTCGGACTGGACCAATATCGTTCCAGTAGATTTTATAATTGCTGGAACTATTTGATCTCTAGTACGTCTGTGTATTTGATCCGTAACTACTCATCTCTATATAGATACATTACGAGTAAAGTTAAAAGTAGTCGTTTTTTATTTATTTACTGGAATTATTTTGACCTTAAGAAGTGCAGACGGAGGTACAAATATAATCAATACAAGTTTTTTAATAAACATGTTTTACTTTAACATTTTTAATACCATTTCTGAAATACACATTTAAAACTATCATTTTTTTTTAATAAACGTACTTGTGTGTCTTTCCATTTGTTACATTTTTTGTTTAAAAAAATTAGGAAAGTTGCAAAACCTATCATTTTGGGGAAAATAAAATATGAATATAAGGAAAATTCAGAAATTCGGCCTAACAACAGTACCAACCGTGGATTAGAGAGACGTAGGTAACATAGAAAAAAGAGTAAGGTAGGTATGAAAAACTCCAAGTTTTCGGTAGAACATCTGTAGTTTTGATAAAGAACAGAAGACATCTCTTCATCTTAGATACTAAGATGAGGATCTACATATTATGGAACGTATGGATGCTGCTAGAAAATAACAGTTGTTGCGATCCAATCTACATTATAAAACCATCCTCTTTCATAAAAAACATTATTATATAAAGTACACAGTGATAAAAACAAAAAAAAGTCTGGTAGAAACAGGTAAAAACTAAGATTATATAGATATTAGATTTTATATGTACATTCCAAGAGTAAAGAATTGATCAGCTGTCATTTTGTGTTCCAAGTTTCTAAAAATAAATAATACGGTGTTAGCATTGTAATTGTGGTATCTCTTTTCTTCTTAAGCAAGCATACCTTAATAACAAGGACGACAATTTGGTTACTATTTTTTACCAGTGTTACTAGTTCTAGCATGTTTAAGTTATTTTAGTATATATTAATAAAAAATGAGACCACATTTTAATTTATAGTTGAATATGTACAATATTTTAAGTAGAAAACTAACACTGTCAATCATAACAGTTGGATACTCTACTATACAATTGTGGACAATCTAGATATTATTTTATCAAGAAAGCAATTAACGTTTACGCTTTCTTATTATTTAGCAATACGCAAATTGGAAGAGTCAACTGGCAATCTTATAAACATTACGAACTGTTTGCGGCAGTATCACCCGCGTATAATTTAAAAGAAATAGCTGATTGATGGTTTACAGTATTTCAGTATAGACAATATTTTTATCGGGCAGCCAGGTTTATGCGTTACAACTCACACAGCTCGTTCAAGCTACTATACATATAGTCACAGACGCGAGCCTAGTGTTGAATTATTTTAATTATCCATTATCTCCCAAAATATGGGCCCAAATTAAAGGGCAAAGTTTATCTTCACAAAATTGTTTTGATGATTAAGTAACTTTCATTCGTACGGAGTAATATGCCATGCCTAATAATAATGCTCATAAATCACTTTTGAATTTTCAATAAAAATTTGTCACAAAATACCTCATTGTGACTTATATGTAAGAGATATACATATGAATTTTTTGATGTACTAAGGAGCAATATTTTTGTGAAGTATTATATTTACGTATCACTAACTATAACTCTAGCACACGCGGATAAAGCATTTCGAATGCACTATTTCTTCCAACTTACTTAAGAAAAATCAATATTTAAGGCTAGCTAAGAGGTGTAGCCAAATAATAGATAGCCTATACTATTTCTCATTAATTTGGTTATCATATAAAAAAGAATTTTTCGAATCGAACTGTTAGTCCCAGAGATTGGCGTGTTTAAGTAAATAAACAATCAAACAAAAACTCTTCTGTTTTATTATATTATAGTATGGATAACTATTAAAATCCACCGTGGCGTCTGATAAAAGTATCATATATAACATACCTAAACTGCAGGGGGCAAAGTGTAAATATATTATAAAGGTGGGGTAATAGTGAAACAAAGCTTATTATTTTCATAATTGAATATTTTATTTAAGTAACGAATAAGGTAATAGAATCTATCTAATGAAAGCTATGAGTGAAAGTTAGCGGAAAATTAATATAAATTAGTTCTGGAATATACGAACTACGAATAAACGTATTTTATTATAATTACGTTTATTATTCATTAACCTGGGGATATACGACCTATTTTTAATTTAATGGCAATTTTATATTGGAATGTTATCATTATGTTATATTATAATTATTATTGATATTATGTTTTAGAGAACTTATATGAATTTACTCAAAGGTTACCTGACAAGTATCGGCTTGTTAGGGCTCACCACAATTGCTAGACTAACGACAGATTTTGGCAGTGATTCGCCAGTTGGTTCTGAATTATGTTGTTCTAGCCTACATAGTATTTGATCACAATAACACCTGGATCTGGTCTATCTGAATATGGATCTAGTCGGGCGGGAGCTTGCCAGGGTACTATTGACACAGCAAACAAAGTCTGTGCAATCCTGTTTATTAATTAACTCATTATTATTTCATACTAAATATTATTAAATATTAAAGATTTTCAGGGAATTCCCCTATTTGATAAATATATAAGCTAGAAATGTAATAATTTGCAAGTTTAATATAATTGCATAGCAGCGAAATTACATTTTTACCTTTTCTTTTACTATTTCACAGGTGATAAATGAGAATCTGCTATATGTTAACAGGTAGAAGAAGGTACTCGAGAGGGCCTTCTTCCCAAGTGAGTTTTTTTACGTCCTCTGCCTACCCAACACTGACAACGCCTTTCTTTCGAAGGACTCCGTTCGAGTGACTCTTTTCCTTAGCTCCTCAATGTCATATATATAGTAACACAGATTAATATTATGTTCATGTGCCTAAATATTTTTATACCATATCGAAAATAGTGATACATATCATTCTCAATTGTATACAGCAATTTATTTTATCATACCATGTGTTAAATTGCAGCGATTCATAAAATTATTCATGACTAAAATAAACACTCCACAAAACTGCGATTTTCAGGGTATTTCTCATGCTGTACTTATAGATAATTCCTGATCTATAAGACTGAAAATATTCTCAAACTAAACTTTATGATGTTTAGAAAATAGTCGCACACCTACAAATATGTTAACATAAAACTTACCCTTTTAAATTATATTGACTTTGAGTTACTAAATAAATCTTTATTTATATTGAATATTTTTATTGGTATTCGTAGGTACATTTAGTTTTCTCTTATCCCTTTGTCAGTGTCAACATTGATATTTTTAGTTAAATTTGTGTACAATTTGATAAAGTTGTCTGGTCACACTAAGTCTTTGTTTGTGTCAGTCAGTTATAGTGGTTCCTGTGTGTTTGTATTTTATTGAAATTGACTGACTGCATTTTGCAAAACATTTGCATTGTTATTTAGAAAATTATAGTTAATTTTGAACTAAGAAATTACTATAAAAGTTAGTTTTAGGGAAACATTAAGTAAAGATTTTATTATTTGGACGGCATGAAGGGGTAAGTGTCCACTTTGATTCAAAACTTTAGAAGTTTATTGCATGATGCACCAAAACTGCTCCGGAAGTTGGGTGAACTACTTTGTGAAATGAAACTGGCTGTGACCTAATAGTCTATAATACAGTGAAAGATTTTAATTTTATTTGAAGAAATTGATTGGTAGTACATATTAATAATCCTACAATTTAAACATAGATCACTGAGAATTTTCTACTGCATTTATCGAGTCAAATATATTCTGAAGGATATGTTTTCTTGTATCATTGTTTTATTTTACTACCAGTTTCATATTATACATAATCTGTTATATTTAAAAAAACTAAAATCTTTATATTCCTTTATATACATTAGTCCTAGACCTAAATCCATCACTAGGTCTCATTCTATCACCTACAAACTTGTGTGTTAACGAAAGCTATATATATTTTGATCATTGATGTAAACTAAACAAAAACATGTGACATTACAATTCTAAGAGATGTTATAGGTAAAAACCCAATTACAAAAATAGTCATAAAGCATCATTCTATTATTGTCTAAACTTGTTATAACTTGTTTTTTTTTAATATATAAAACTCAGCACTTTCAAATTTCTGTTATAATTATAAACAATTTAACATTTATAAATGTATTTTTATTTTATTTTATTAAAATATATTGAACTTATCATTTTGTATAAACTATACAATAATACCATTAATATTTATTCTTAACTTCTTTTATTTCATTTCTTCTAGAAATTTCATGATCATAGTTGTCTTGTAAACTTGGTAGATAAATAATGTAATGTTTGATAGAATTTAATTTTCCATTATTTTTTTTTTTAAGTTAGAATTAGAAGTCTACAGTTTCATAATAATACTCATAAGTTTTTTTTACATTTTTGTTAATTATCTTTATTTGGCCATAATATACTAACATAGGTTCTTTTTTCTTGCATATGGTGTGAGAGTGTTTTAAATATCTTATCATTATAGCTATATTAATACATTTTGTTTACTTTTTGTGCACTACGCAGTTTATCCAAAAATCAGGAAATACTGTGACATACGAGGTGTGTTTAAAAACTAGGGTGTCTTTATATTTTTATGAAAAACTATTTATTTATTTATCAATATTTATGTTGTCTCCTTCAGATATAATTCACTTGTGCCAACGCTTTTTCCAATCCTCAAAGCACTTTTGATAATCACTTTCTGGTATAGTCTTCAGCTTTTCCAGCAATGCAGTTTTTATCTCCTCAATCATAACAAATTTTCTTCCTTTCATAGGTCTCTTCAGTTTTGGGAACAGGAAAAAGTTGCATGGCGCCAAATTCGGTGAATATGGTGGCTGAGGCATGATTATAGTGTTGTTTTTGGTCAAAAACCTCTCACAAGCAACAATGAGTGAGCAGGTGCATTTCTTTCATATTGCTTCTCGCAAACGGCGCATAACTTCGAAATAATACTCCTTATTGACCGTATGACCTTGTGGCAAGAACTCATGATGCACCACACCCCTACAGTCGAAGAAAACTGTAAGCAAAACCTTCACATTTGATTGAATTTGGCCTGCTTTTTTGTGATTCAGTGTACTTCCACTGGGATGATTGAGTCTTAGTTTCGAAGTCATAACCATATACCCATGTTTCGTCACCTGTTATGACCCTTTTGAGCAAATCTGAGTCGTCATTGACATCATCCAATAGCTCTTGAGCGATGCTCATGCGACAGTTCTTTTGGTCGAAATTGAGCAATTTTGGAACAAACTTCTCTGACGAATGTTTCATGCCCAAAATATCTGAAAAAAATTAATGGCATGGATGCCAACATCTTCCACAACTTCTCTGATATTGATTCGACGATTTCCAAAACAATTATCTCCACTATTTCAACATTTTCATCTGTTGTTGACGTGCTGGGGCGTCCAGAGCGAGGTGCGTCATTGGCATCGTCTTGGCCATATTGGAAGAGCTTGTACAACTTATAAACCTTTTTTTTTGCTAAGAGTAGACTCACGGTATGCCACTGTCAACATTTCAAGAGTTTTGGAGCACTTAATTCCATTTTTTATATAAAATTTGATGCAAATTCTTTGATCCATTTTTTTTTGATAGCAGAAAATCGCCTAGCACTCTAAAATACGTCTGACCTTTGTAACTGTCAAAAATAAACTAAATATGCTATGAAAAGTCACCTCACTTTTTGAACACATATTCTTATTAATGTCATAGTAACTGGCAAAATTCTGTATATTCAAGTTTTTAGTATCTCTCATATATACATATTATAAAACTCAATGTCTCGCTGTCTGTTTGTCCCTTTGTGTTACTTTCACTTGAAAACCACTAATCTAATTTACATGGTGTTTCCTTAAAATTATAGATATATTATCTGGCCAGATTATAGGGTGTATTTTGTTACATGTAGCAACATACGAATTAAGCAATGACGATAATGGTGCATGAATTCGAAAAAAAAGACGCATATGTAGCGATTAAATGGCTTTCGCCAAGTAAACCATATGCGATATATCAAATAATGTAATACATAATTGTAGATATTTAAAAGATCTGCAAAAAAGTCAACTATAACATATGTCTATCTTCTAAGAATCACCCACGATAAGCATTTTAAGGCATAAGGCAGCACATTTCGTGCGTGCATTCTTTAGTACACGTGAGCGGAGCCACAGTCACAGCTAGTTTTACATAAAAATAAACAAAATATGCAAGGTTGCTTTCTGTTATTAATGCATAATATACCTGCCAATTTATTGACTTATGTATTGTTTTTTTTATTGCCTCTTTAGCTTGTTGATGCTGGAAGATATGTGCTTGTATCTTTTGTTACAAAGCATGTCTTACCTATTGCTATTCCTTGTTAAAATGTTGTGGCCTATCAACTAGGGAATTAATTTCAGTGGTAGGTTCTTATTACTCCTACAATTATACATTTTGGGAGTTTCCCAATTCCATAGCCTCTGAAACCTTTTCTAATTGATTTCTTAGTAGGGATTTTGACCATACCTAGGGCTGCCATCTCCTAAATTGTTGGATGTAAGTGTTTTTCTCGGACTCCTTAATAAACAAAAATAAAATAATAATGTCTTTTTTATTTATTTACAAATCCCTGACTAATTATTAATAAACTATACTCTGCTTTTTGTGAGGTAATCTAGTAAGAAATGTAATTAGTAACTATCTTCTTTATGGCATTAAATAAATTTAAAAAGTATTATTTTTAGGCTAAGTAATGTTACATATAATTGAAATCAAGTAATTATAATAGTTAAGTACATTTTAAATTCATATTTGTATTATTTATTTGCTAATCAATTAATCCAATATTCCATGGACGCAAGAAGCATCTGGGTCACCCGGGCACTTTTAAAAAACCATGACTTGCCGCTGCCCAGCTGCTGTTAACAATACGACAAATCCAGGGAAAATTGGGCAGATGGCAGCCCTAACTATACCACATACTAGAAGTAAAAAATAATATTAATATTGATATACCTTATTGTCTTTTGCCAGTTCCTCTCCGTGAAAAAGATATTTTATTAGCGCGTTTCGTTGACCCTAAATTTAATGTATTTTAATTTTATTTTGAATTCTCCAGTCTCGTTAGTTGTCTAGCATGGAGTGCAAAAGTAAAATTGATAGCCATCGCCAACCTACGCCTGCAAGTTGTGTCAGTGGTAAAGTCTTAATTTATTAAAGACTAGAAGTGCCCGCGACTCCGCTCGGGTGTACTACTAAAAAGTTTTTTGCGCGGAACCCTATTTATGTTTTTGGTATAAAAGTAGCCTAAGTTATTCCTTATAACATCACCTATCTGCCAGTGAAAGTCCCGTCAAAATCGGTCTAATCGTTTTGGAGATTACCGGAACAAACAAACAGACTGATAAAAAAAAATTAAAAAAAATGGTTTATTGTTGTAGGTGTCGTATATACTTTCATATGCATTTAGTAAAAAGGTGTTATTTTGATATTACAAACAGACACTTTAATTTTATTAAATGTTTAGAAGACTGTAAAAATATTATTGTCACGAATCCTTATCGCAACCCAAACACTTCCGGCCGGTCTACTGATTCACATACTAAGTACGTTTTTATAAATAACAACTGTGGTACACAAATAAATAGATTTCAATATGACAAGGTTTCAAAAGCAATTAATTTCCACAACCGCAAAATATCTGTGTCCAACTGATGTTCAACATGTAGGTATTAAGTTTAGGGAATACTACGATGCTTGACCATCTTGCTATTATTTTATCACAATATTTTAATTTAACAAAAACTCCTGCTCATTATAGCTTTTTAAACTCACTACTTTGATACTGCATCAGAGAGCCGTCATCACTTCATACTTTGCTTGTTTCTCATTTGGCATTCTATAGAATGACTTATGAGGATTTAAGAGAAAACGTTCGAAAACGACTCTATGTAAAACACTCAGAATGTAAAATGTGGAATGAAGAAAAGTTGTGCTCTATATTTTCTTCCTTCCTAAATAGTAAAACGGTGTAATACTGTACGGTGTAGTATCTATACTAATATAATAAAATGGAAGAGTTTGTTTATTTAAACACGCTAATCTCTGAAACTACCAGTCGGATTCAAAAAAAATGTTTTTGTATATGATAGCCAGATTCACGAAGAATATTATAGTATAGATAGACTAGGCTTAGGCTACACCTCTCAGTTAACATTAAATATTGATATTTGATAAGTAAATCAGAATAAATAGCGCTCCCTAACTGATTTATCCGCGTGCGCTGGCAACAAATTAGGCATGGCATATTAATCATATTAATCCTTACGAACGAAAGTAACTTCATCATCAAGACAATTTTATGTAGATAAACTTTGCCCTTTATAGCATGTTATTTGTACGAATAGTTTTGGACAATTTTCTAACTCTCACGACAGTCGCTATCTTCGATATATATGTGCCGTACATCATCGTGGCCTTGACAATCGTCGGTCAACGACATATTATAAATTTATTCTCGAAATTCGATGTTTACTTGTCTTGTTATGTAGGTGGCACTAATCGGCAAGGTCGTTCATCAATAGATATAGTCATCGTATAGGAAAACGCTTAGTCTTATAGTCGGTATTGTAATTCGCAATCCTCAACTAGTATTTGATAATTGAACTACGTTAAATTAAATAGCTTTTAACTTATAAAAGTCGATTATCTATTGTTTTGGTGTTCGTTTACCTCATTGTGTTTTCAAATTTCAGTTACTTATTTTGTGTCGTCTAGTTCATCCAAATCATTATAAAGTTAGTATATATTAATTTTAGGGTGATTTTGTGATTTTTTAATTTTGATAACTTTTTAATTAGTACTTAATATATCAATACCTACTTACTTGCATGAACATATCTTAACAATTGTAACAAAAGGTTTGATGCATTTAAGTTTTTGTGTTTATATACATATGGATAGTACTTACTTACATCCTTCCAAAGTATTTACTTTAATGTCTTATGCTTAATTCGTTCAATGTATCAGTAGCCATATTCTTTTCGCGTCTTCAGAATTTTCCAGTTGAGAAGGTAAAACATGCTTTAAACTTATTTTTAAAAAAAGTGTTCTATAAATAAATTCAACATTAACATTTATCCAATTTTAATTATTTTTTTATTATTACTTAACCATTATACACTTTTCAAACTTTCAAAGACATTTCAGCCATAAGAAAATTGGTTTGAATAGTTTATGCTACTTCTGAAATTCCAGGCTATGCTATCAAACGAAATACAGAAGCGTATTTAATTATATAGTTTACTTTTTTAATCATAACATGTTTTCTACTCCTTAGTCCCTTAAGGACAGTAACTAAATTATAAATACAAGCAATGTCCCACGGTTTTATCAGTGTTAAATGTATTTGATCAACTCTACACCGCGCCGCAACGTGTCCGTGTTGCGCTAGCCTATATTTTGTTCTCACTGCCCGTGCTTGCCTACAGCTTGCCAGATTCCTTGACGTTCATTGTTACTGCTCTGCTCCCTAGGGTCGTAGCGTGAAGTTATATGACCTATACTACTCCTCATGAATCTGGCTATCACAATATAATTTTTGTAATGTCAAAATAACAGGTTTTTACTAAATGCATATGAAAGTATATACGATAATTTATAATAAAAAAAAGAAAGTTTTTAATCTGTTTATTCCAGCTAATCTCCGAAACGGTTTGACCTATTTTGATGGGACTTTCATTGGCAGATAGCTGATATTATAAGGAATAACATAGCGGACAAATTCCACACAGACGGAGTCGCGGGCACAGCATTATCTAAATCAATGAATTCTGGGGCGACTTTGCTCGTTGTCTTGCAAAAAAACGTTTCATCCAAATCATTAGATTCTGAGAATCCAATTCTCATCTTCTATACATATTATAAAACGCAACGTCTACCTGTCCGTATAAGTTCTTTCCACGCGAAACCACATGGTTCTTTTCCTAAATTCATATATATATTATCTGGCCAGGCTATAGGGTATATTTTGTAACATAAAATAACATACAAAATAAGCAGTGCCGATAATGGTGAAACAATTTGAAAAAAAAAAGACGCATTTGAGGCACTTAAATTACGCAGAGTAAAGCATACGAAATATATCAAATTAATTTTCTACATAATTGTAGATCTTAAACATACAAACAATTAAGTCAGCGATAGCATATGTCAATTTTCTAATGATCCCTAATCCCTTCTAATGACCCATAAGAATAAGCATTTTAGGGGCAGCACAATTCGCACGTGCGCTCGACCGACAGCAATCTGTAGTCCACGCGAGCGGAGCCGCGGGCACAGCTAGTCATTGCTTATTTCGTACGTTACTTTATGTAACAAAATATATCCTATAACCTGGCCATAAAATATAGCAATGAATTAAAAAAGAACCATGTAAATCGGATAAGTGGTTTTCGTGTGAAAAGAACATAAACGGACAGACAGACAGATAAACGTTGAGTTTTATATGACATGTATAGAAGAAGATATATTGTACATAAATGCTAGAATTGCTCACTGAGTAGATAAATCACGAGTATATTTATAAGAATTGTGAAGCGATTTATTATAAAAAACGGACGCCGGCTAATTTCCCAGACAAGTTCTTCCTACGCCTTTTTTTTGTAAACGTATTTGTAATTCCGTATTATATTTGCGCAAATCGTTTTTTTAATGTCAGTAGTTTCGATTGAATAATTAATTATCAGTTTTTCCACCTTTTTATTTGAGAAAATAAAGAAAAAAGTGTAATTTATGTAAATAAAGTGCATTGTTCCGAAATGATGCAATGATGGCTCAGTGGTAGCGGATACGACTTCTCGTCGATTGGCGTGATTTCGAATTCCTGGAATGAGCCTGAACTTTCGGTGAAGGAAAACATCGTGAGGAAACCATAGCATGGTGGTAGGGCATTTTCTAATGCCCGCCTGGCTAGCTACCACCCTCAAGTTGAAAATCTGTCGCCAAGCACAAATAGGTGACTGAATGTATACGGCGAGTATGTTCCATGGTGTAGATTATTGTGGAAACGACGCGACGCGGCGCTTACTATGGGATGACTCGTGACGTCACAAGCACCGCCATGCCACTTGCGAGCGTTTTGGTGTCAATATAAAACTAGTTAAAAAAAAAGGCAATTTTTATTTCTAAACCTGTATTTTATGAAAAAATAAGTTTTTTTATTAATTAATAAATACGTAAGATAATTTAAGAAATACTTTTCGAAAAAGTAATCAAGCCTATTTTACTCAAAATGGCGGAACACGTAAAGTGTACAACTATTATCGTTTTTTCCTTAATCTTGTGAGAGATATCCTAGATATATAGATATAGTTTATATTAAAAAAAACATAAGTGGCCACTGCGTAAAAAAAATTAAATGTATTTTTTTATTTTTTTTATATAGATGAACAACGAGATCTCAATATGGATCCAAAGAATAGGCGGCTGCTCCAGCACCACCAGCAAGAAATCGTCAATGATCTTGATGTCACATACATCCTAGACGACCTGTTCACTAAGAATGTTATATCAAACGAAGATTTCGATCACATATATAACTTGGTAAAAGGATCAGATACTTATCATTTAGAAAAAATCTGTCCCATTGCTGGACAAAGGCCTCTTCCTGAGGGAAGACGTATTGACAATTTTATATGCTGCGAAATGCACATTTCTATAATTTTCCAACATACATTGGTACTCCAAGAACATTTATCAAGCGTTCTGGCTTCCTCAAGATATTTTCCTTACCAATTAAAATGAAAAAAATTGACTGGAACCTACGTACATCGTATGTATATATACCGCTGGTTTAAATACTCGACCACCGCGATATTTTTTCATTTAGAAATGTCTTTTGAAAATTATCTTTTCCTATATAAGGTTGACATAGTCATTAAGGAAAAAAAGGGGAAAACCAGAATGCGCTTGTATTTTATAGTCAACAGGGAACTAATTTTAGAACACTAATTTTCTTCTAGACGTTAATTTAAAACGACCAATTTTTATGTCAATAAAAATTATTTAAAAATTATATTGGCTACGATTCGACGAAATAAATCGAATATCGCAATTTTGCTACTTTAGTTTTGAAATTTGCCAGATACATTCAAAACTCATTCAAGATGAATAATTTACCATTTTCTCTATGTAACTTATTTTTTTTTTATTTGAAATAATACTTTTTTTATATAATAGGCCAGCCACAAATAAATCTTAACGTTTAGTTTTTGTTATTTGTAATTTATATTTTTGTATTACTTTTCTAAGTGGAACTGCTGGCCTTACTGTTATGTATGCTGTGATCACCTGTAAATGTAACGGCATTTTAATTATGTTATAACATTGTTTTTCTTAAAAAAAAGATATGCATCGCTGTTGGTGATTAATTAAAAATAAGTAGACCGCGCGGGATCGCTTCTTATTAATTCATTTTTTCACTACCTCCCTCAGTACAAAACATTTATTTCATTCACGTCTCTAGCTGTTAACATAGTGCCTTTTATTTTTTAAATTATTTATATTTAGGTAGCTAATGAAATATAGGTGGGTTTTGTGTAATATAATTTTATTAATGTGCACAAGTGAAGTGATTTTGTAGTATCACGGAAAATTATTGCTACAGAAATACTTTACACAGAAACTTTACGGTATACGGTAATATTTACGGAGCATATTTAGACAAACTTTAGAAAAAAAAAATGGGGCATTGTTTATGAGAAATAAATAAACAAACATTGTATTCCAGACAAATCGTGTTGAACGTACAAGATATTTGATAGACAAGTTACTGCAGTATGGTAACAACAGTTCGTATGAGGCGTTCGTGGACAGTTTAACTAAGGATTACAAGTGGCTCTGGGAGAAACTCGCCGTAGAAGCAAACGATCAAATAATGAACGATAGCTTCGAAGACAGCCTGAGTAGAGGCGACGTGCCAAGGTTACCAGACCACCACGTGAAGCGTGAGGTACTAGTAAGTATAGAAAATATTATTTTTTTTCATGCGAGGTTCATTGAAACATACCAAATGTAATGCGTGTACTTATTTTCTTCTTTGTTTCAATAAAACAGGCTTAGCAAGTAACTTTTTGTAGAATTTTTGTTATAGGGTGCACGCGCATCGTACAATTTCATTTTTTCATAAGCCACCTAAAGAAGTATAACTTTCAAAATATGGCTGTCAAATTAGCTGCTTGAACAGCGATAGCGGGATTACGAAAGATTATTAACTCGAAATTGCTAGCTATGGCCAAGCGTTAGAAAATGCAATGTATATACCATACTTTAAATACTTTATGATAATAGGCTACTATAATACTAATCACCTGACAGTATTTATGCGTAACTTGATGTAAACAGTCGTATAATACTAAAAACGTTCAGTAATAATGGTTCACTTTCGCTCAAGGACTTATATAGTCTAATTCATTGGTAAGTGACCTTCGTAACCACCTCCTGGCAGGAATAGTTTAGTACAGTAACACTGTATCTTTACGCTACGACGGGAAGTGGACAACGCGACGATAGGGCTGGGCTGCAAGGACACGTTGGCGTCGGCGCCCTGAATATTTGTCGAATAAATTGAACACTGCTGAAATACAAAAATAAGTTTCAATGATTGACTTGTAGTTCCAGTGATTGGCGCGTTCAAACAAAAATGAACAATCTTTTGAGTCTTATAATATCGGTATAGGTTTTAATAATAACGTTATTTTATTAATATCAGGAACACACTGTTACAATGAAATTGAAAGAGCTGAGCCGGCATAAAATCCTCGCGTTGCACGGTATGTCGGGCTCCGGGAAGACTTGTGTGGCGATAAGCGTGCTCCGCAATAACCCTGAACTCATCACCACCAATTTCAACGGAGTCGTGTTTTGGATGAACTTCAGCGCTTGCAAGACTGATGACGATATTTTTACTCAACAAAATAAGTAAGATGTCTATTCTTTTACCGACCGACATGTTATGGGCGTATGAAACGAAAAGAAGGAAATTGATAATCCTGATTGACGTTCTTGCCAGTTTTTCTCGATGACATAGATATATCATGTCGAGATGGAGGTATTTTCTGAACCGGTGAACTATCATAGTTCTAAACATGTCTTTTCTTTACCTAAACTTACTCAAGTATTTTTTATTTTGATTTGATTTTTATCAATTTATGATACATTGATTGCGATGCTTCTTCCATATTGACTTTTATCAGATATCACAGACCCTATGTATAATTTACATTCTGATTATTTCTATTTGTGGCATGATTTTTGAAATATGTCTTTGTTTTTATTAGTTTCATAATTTAAAGCTAAAGTGTATTAACAATATGTCACTAAATTTGCAACACTACGCGATATATGATTGATTGGGCGTAGATACGACGATTAGGAAATCATGCTGTGAACAATCGATTCAATTGATATCAATGAGAGTCCATCACATAAAAATATACAACAGAATACAGTTTTGTTCGTCAATTTTGCTTCATTTATAGAGGTAAACTTAAATTACCTACAAATGAATCAAACCTTATGATGTCACTTTTAAATAATATTCTTATGTTTTTACCTTCACATAACGGTACCTTAGTGCATAAAATCCGGGTTTGACGAATACATTTTTTATTTCAAATGTTTGATGTTTTTAATTGTTTTTTTTTTTATCTGGGAGAGTATGGGGAAATCTGTAATCATACATAATAAAATCTTCGCCATAAAGATTTATCACGATATGTTAAATACCTACTCAAAAATATCAGAAAACCTTGAGTATGTTGAAACGATCCTTACATGAAAAGTGAGACAATCACAATTTTTTTATGGATAACTCACGATGGACTAAAATAATGTTGATCATGCCAAAATTGATTTCCCAAAAATAGAGCAAATGTTTCCTAAAACAGTTTGCTTATATCCCAAGCCCGGTGAAGCTGTAAAAGCCATCCGAGGCTAACAGTGTAGTCAGATCGAAAAAAGTCCTTGTACATATAATATACGAACAGTAGTAATACTGAGGAATACTTGATTGTATAACTTAGCTCATGATACAAATAGAATTTTTGTTACTATGATAATTATGGTATTTTTATCATTATTTTAATGTTGTTAGAGCCTAAGTGAGGTTCAAATATGGGTGTACCATCATCATCTCAACTATTTCTTCCTCAAAACAGCAATGATGAAACTGTTGTATTCTAAGCTAAGCGGTGTAGCTTGTAATACAAAACTCACTGGCAAACAAAACGATTCAAAGGTCAATTACAATTTTTTTGCTGCCAAGTTTTTTTTTTAATTTTCATATCTCTTCACTGTACTTTGCGTCCATCGGATAACCATAAAACTACTTTGTACTTATTACTAATTAATTAATTTAGTAAATATATATTTCTCGAGGGTGCAAACTCAATACTCATACAATTATTTGGTGAACAAAGAGGCTTGAACAAAAAGCAAGCTAATCGACCCACATTTTATTTATTATCTTTTATCAAATATCAATTTGTTAGCTGTAACAAACAAAAATTAGTAATAGTTTAAAACTAATTAATCTTTGCAGATTACTGAGAAAAGTTTCATCGATGTATTTAAACAATTCACACATGATTACATCGATATCGATGTCGAGTATCGCATCTAACGGCGACAGTCAATCTTTCTCCAACTACGATTACAACTGGCAGGACCTCAGAGACGGACTAAGAAATCAGTTCTTAGAGCAACCTATAAAAGAAGCATTGTTAGTAATGGACGAGGTTAATGATAGAAAATGCGTCGAAGCGTTCGACGTCGGTTGCAAAATTTTGATAACTACCAGAGATACGGATGTAGTTGCTGATTATCATCCAATTATCATTACTGTGAGTATTTTTAAATTACTATTTATTAAGTTGTTAAATGTTTATCCAGTGTTTTTATTGTTAGCAATGCCAGCAATCTTGTTGAAGCTTCATTCAATTCGTTGAAGTTTATGATAATTAATATCTTACTTATTAAGGTAACGTTACTGCCTGTTTAGTTTTATTGCTAATCATACTATTCACAAGTTACTTAGTCACAGTCCACTTGTAGATCGCTTTCTGTTGTCGCTTCGGTGCGGTAGTCAAACTAGAATTTGTCTCTCGCTGATCCACGGTCCGCTTAATACCAGTTTAAATAAAAAAATTACTGAAAATTTTTAAATGAAATTTCTAGAAAGTTGGGGAATAGTTGTCGTATTTCATTTGATAGTTTTATTACGTTTTAGTTTATATTTTCGTTACTGTGTCTATTGCGTTGGCCATTGCTCTTGATTCGATAACATTTTTAAATGAGCAAAATGAAAAAAAAGTGCTTTCTGCGGCGGCGGCGGCTCTTGGACTTTCCAGGTCGTAACAATGCTATTGTTGTCAACAGATAGAAAATAGCTTCAAAGAAAAAGAGTCATTGGAACTGTTCGCCTCGTGCCTAGACGAACCCGTGTCAAAATTACCATCGCAAGCAAAAAAACTCAATGAGATCTGCAAAGGGAGTCCATCCCATATAGCTTTAATAGGAGCCCAGTTAGCTGAAAACAAGGATAAATTAAAACATGACCCCGGGCATTGGAAGTACTATGTGAATAAATTGGAGAAAAAAGATTTCTTTTTGTAAGTGGATTATTCTATAATTCTAATACATCAAATATGCACCTCTTTATACAGCTTACGTAGTCTTACGATCCTCCTATTTTAGATAATTTTGTAGTTTTTGTGCGAAGTAGTCGTTGCGAAAGTTCTTAGGGCCTCATTACTCGCACAAAAAATAGAACCGTCACGAAAAAAAAGTTAAACCATTTAAAAAAATGTTCCTCTAGGTATTAAATACAAATGGAATCAGTAATACCTATTTAATTCAAATGAATAAATATTTCTCAGTATTACAACATGTTCACTGAACAATTTATAATATAAAAATAATAGAGTATTTGTTTTACTTACAGCAACATTTTAAACTACACTTTAATGTTTTGAAATATAAATTACCTTCACAATAATAACGGCTCGCTGTAAAATGACGTTAAAAATGTGCATGCAAATATGAAATTATAAAAAATATATATTTAGAAGACCCTTAATCTTTACAGTTTATGGAAAACCAATGATAGACCTATGAAGACGGTTGCTCTGTGCATCAATTCTTTAGACGATAACCTACTGCCGCTTTTCAAAAAGCTTGCCGTGTTACCGGACAATGTAAAGATGTCCGCTAAGGTCCTTAGCAAGCTGTGGAATAAAGAATTAACCGAAGTAGAGTCTATTTTGAAGAAACTGCGAAGCAAATCGCTTATAATAGAAACATATGACAGGGAGCATAAGAATTATTTATATGAAATACAAGATTTAATTATGAATTATTTAAGATCAACGGCCAATGACGAAGATATGAGAAAGCTCCACTCTGAATTTCTCAATAGCTATCATTACGATAATATCAACGCAACGTCAGCAGAGATTCTAGATGACGGCTACATAGCATATTTTATCGGTTACCATATATTGAATACTAAGAATTTAAATCAGAAGTGGGGGTTGTTCAATAAATTGTTTTTGGATTTGAAATTTTTGGGTAATAAAGTGAGATTAACTGGACCGGATGATGTTATGATTGATCTGCAGAAGTACGAAAGCTATATTGTTAAGGATGTAAGTATTTTTATGTTTTTTTTTTTTACACAACTAAAGCGACAAACATGCGAATAGTTCACCTGACGGTAATCGAATACCGTAGTCTATGAATGCTTGTATCACTAGTATGTCACCAACTGTGAACCACCCTTCCCCAAGGAGCTCTGGAAACCCTACTCACCTCAGGAACACAACACTAAATCATTAGACTACGATCTTCTGTAGGGTGAAGGTATTCCACCAGTCGGACTGGCCCAAGTAGAGAGAAATCTCCAGAGAGATTCTGTTACTGTTATCTGATCTCTGATAAAATGTTATGTGTTTTGAATCTAGACAGTTGACTCTCAAGTGTAGCTGCTGGAACAAATTGGTAGAAAATAAATAAATTGCTCGGATACAGACTTTCCACTTGCATTATAAATACCCTACCACAATGATATGCTTACTTAATAATGATTTTTTTACTCTATTCGATGATTTATGAATCGGATGCTACGTCTTATGAAGCGACTTTCGAGTGTGCTAACAATTTGCTTTCATCATATTTATCATCCAACATTCAATATCTAGAGGAGCACTTAACCTTTTGGCTCCCGGAGTTCAGAAAAATGTAAAAATTGGCCTATATGCCATCCTCGGGAGCCAAGTTATTAATAAGTCAGTGCAAATGATAAATTTGGAAGCAATAATGGCTCATTGGTATTAGTACGGACACCGCTTCGATCGAATTTAGTTCGAATCCCTGCAATGAGCTTGAGGTTTCAGGGAAGAAAAACATCGTGATGAAACTATAGCATATTGGTGGGGCATTTAATAACGCCCACCTAGTTAGCTACCAGCCTCAAGTTTAAATTCTGTTGCTTAGATACTATAGATATGTACCGACAGCTGCACTTGAGAGCCAGTCTCCCACTGAGCTTCGCGTGTTACCATCTCTGGCAACATCGTCATTTAATATGAGGTGGTATTGTGTACAAACTAGTTTATAAATCAATCCCCTCAGTCGTTATTCCAATTGTGACCAAATGTTAGGTGCCTTCTTGGTTTAAAATGATTTGAAATATGGGGATTATCTGGATTATCCTCTTGGATGGTCTTCTGCAAATCGGTCCACGAGCTTTTCTAACAAGAAAAAAGTCATCATCATATAAGTACTGACTGTATCATGGTGCGTGTTATGAGGAGCTGTTCAGTCTAATTCCCTCCTCTCCCTTCCACAATAGAACCACGCGCGCTGGATTTCGGAGTCACAGTTTTACGTTAACCTCCATCTCGGTACGAACTAAGATGGGATTTTTTAAGGTAGATGTACTTATCTGAAAATTTGGATACTTATTATTCAATCATGGTAAGACGACTTGTACGACACATCAAATCAGGGTTACCAACTCCTAAAAAGAAATAGCCCTAAGATCAAAATAAAATAACCCTAAATTCAATTTGGAAGTGAAACTTCTAAGAAGCGAAAAGCGAAGGTGGCGGATCGATAACTATTTTGGACGAGATTTTAGAGTGATATTTCAAGGATGCGTCCCGTTTAGGCACATTTTCGTTACATGAGAGAGAAGAAAGATATAACGTTAGAGAGAAGGATAAAGACACCTATACTTTTTTATTTTAAGATGTTTCACTTTTATCACTTGTACAGTGCTGCATGCGAGAACTTTTTATTACCAAATTTGTTTTTAACTCTACATTATTCTTGTTTTAAAATTTCAATTTTCTTTTCGTAAATTCTGATTAGGGTTTGATTCCACAACTTTTGCGCCTCGACTTGTTGTGAAACCAATTCATTAACGTAACTCATTTAGGCACGACATTGACAATTACTATGTACGTAGTAGTTTTATAAATTGAAAAAGTACATGTTTTTATTTATTTAAGAGTATATCAATAAAACATCTGCCAGGTGTCCCAAGATGGCTCACTTTATTTTTATTTATTTCCAGGACCTCGATAGAGATCTCGTACATAATATAAAGGTATTTTTAAGCACACATGGGACTGATTTATACCATTACCCATGCACTGACATTATTCAGAGCATCCTACAGCACGTGTCAACAGGCATACTCTATACCAAAGCCTCTCTGATAGCACAATTGAGCTGTGATAAGAACGAATTATATTTTGAGTTTACGTAAGTAATGATTCCACTTTTATACATATTTTATACAACTATGTATTTATATTTATAAATGAAATTGAAATTTGCATTGCTAAAATTATATCAATTTTTTTGTTGTTATTATTATTATTTAAAAGAGAGAAATTGATTTAAATGTCTCCTTACTTGGAGTCGGTCCACTGGTGGAATAACTCCACCCTACAGGAGTTCGCAGCCAAATAACCTTGTGTTGTGTTCCTGCGGTGAGTAGGGTTTCCAGAGCTCCTTGGGGTAGCGGGGTTCAATACCGGCAACGCGCTAGTGATACCTATGGTATCACAAGAGTCCACAGGCAACGTTAGCCGCTTACCATCAGGCGGGCCGTATGCTTGTTTGCCAAGTTTGTAGTATAAAAAAAGTTTATTTGCTTTATCGCAAACATGAAACGATGATAGCTCCCACAATTCTACAATGGTCCTAAACTTTCGGTTAAGGAAAATATTGTGATGTAACCATTACATCATGATAGGGCATTTTCTAACACCCACATATATGGCTAGCTACCACCCTTAAGTGGTTTTTTTCTCCAAGCACCTATAGGTGTGTTCCAGCACCTGCATTAGAGAGCCAGTGTGATTAGGCTTAACGTATGGTTATTTTTGACCACGTAGATCCTTAACATCAGGTGAGATTGTGATTAAACGCTTAACCTATAAAAAGTAATAATCATTAATGAAATAAAAATTTATTTTTAATATTTTCGAAGCATTTTACATTTAAATATTTAAATTATTTTTTACCTTCAATCAGCCTCTAATTACCTATTTCGCAAGATTAAAACGATAGCAGAAATGGCTATTACATTGACTTCATAATGGCTTTGTTTTTGTGAAATATGCGATTAGGGCTCGATTTAAAAACGTGGTATATTAAAAAGGAAATGTTATTTAAATAAATATTTCCTGCCTTTTAGTCTTGTCTGTGTATGAGATTTTGCAATCAATTGAAAACCTATTGAAGAGATTATGATAGAGACTCCTGATAAGTTAATATAAAATCGATTGCAAAATTTGTGTCGAACAGACATACATCTTTAATATTGCATTGTCATGTTTAAAGTTGATTGCAAGTTTCGCATTGAACAGATAAGCAGACAAGGAAGCGAGTTTTTTGAAACGTGTTAAATAAATCTTCGCCTTTGTTAACTATAAAGGGAGACGATTTATTATAAAAAAGGTGTGTATGCGATTCACACACGATAGAAGTGAAACTTCATTTTAAAAGGCATTTTCTATCTTATTTAAACAGTGTGCAATATACATACACACCGACATTTGCTCTCTCGCTCTGGCTCACACAAAGAGGAGAGACCGATAATGTGTCGCATAATGATCGCTTGGAAGTCGCATAAGAAGTTTAACTTCAAAAAGAACAAAATAAAGATAATAACTAAAATACTATACTAGTGCGTGCGTTAAAGATTAGCTTTACGTACATACACGTGCGTGTGAATGATAACATCGTGGTATTGTTCGATAGACACGAACACGACGTCGAGGAGCTGAAGCACTCGACGATAGACGTCAGGGAGAGCATTACGTCAGTCTCCTTCTTGGGTAATCACGTGCTCGTCGGAACTGCACTTGGTTCGATTAAGGTAATTCATTAAGTTATTTACTGTTTTATTACCAACTAGCTGTGTCCCACGGTTTAACCTGTGTAGCTTGTTGTTGTTCTCACTTCCCGTACTCGCCTACTGCTTGCCAGAATGTTTTACGTTTATGGTTACTACTCCGCTCCTTAGAGCCGTAGCGTGAAGTTACATAACCTATAACCTTACTGAATAAACGGGATAATTAATTCAAAAGGAATTTATCAAACCTGACTGCGCGTTTCAGAAATTAGCGCGTTCAAACAAAGAAACGAAAAATGTTTTAGCACACACGAAGAGGTATCGTCAAAAGCAGTAACATATCTTGATTGGCCTCAAGAATGCAAACCTCTTAAGGTTGATTGTTTACAGCTTTAGGCCGTTTACTACTTACACGTCATTGAGGCACTTTCAACAGCCTAGCTGGCTACCATCCCCAGTTATGATTCATTTTATTCATATATACTCCATTATTATTGATATACACAGCAAATATGCTTCGCATACTCCATTTCGAACCCATTTAAGCTACCTCCTTTATACTTGTTTACTAATGGACGAATGTGTGAGAAACTTCGCGAAGGCTCAATGTTCTCACACTTTGATGTGTCCAAAAAAATCAATACTGATCATTAAATATCGTTTGCCTATCGATTAATTGATAGTCATTTGCACTATCGAATAATCAGTAGTCGTGATTAATTATGGATAGTAGAAATGTTCAATATTTTAAAAGGGAGGTACATAATATGGAGTCGCATATTGTGACTGGAACAAAAATATGCGCGTATGTCCTTTTTTCGCCGTCGTCGCTCGATCGCCTGTTTTCTTACAAAACACTTGATGCTATCGATTTTACAAGTAATTGATTTCTCTACGTCTCTAATCTCTAATCTTTCTTCTCTCTCATGTAACGAAATGTGTATTTTATTAGTTCTTCCACATACCGACAAATAAACTGAAGAAAGAGCTGCAGGGAACAGGCTCACCTATAAAGTGGATTGGAGTTGTGTGTTCCAAAACACCGCCGATAGTCGCGGCGCTGTCCCGAGATGGGGTCATCAAGCTATGGTACGTCGATGACGTCGAGGAGGATGAAGATACAGACACTATTGAAGAAGGTAACTTTTGATGCAATTTTTGATCGATGTGAGTTCGAATCCCTGTAATGAGCTTGAGCTTTCGGTGAAGTAAAACATCGTGATGAAGATATAACATGGTGGTACTTTTTTTTCTAATGCCCGTTAGCTAACTACCAACCTCAAGTTGGAGATCTGTCGCCAAGCACCTACATGTGTGTCCCGGCAGTACACCACTTAGGCTTAATGTGTTAACATTTTCAGCCACTTCGTCACTTAAGATCAGCTAGATTGATTATGTTATTGAAATGTTCGTATGTGCAAAGACGGTAAAACCACAATCATGGTGTATGTATATATTTTATAATTTAAATACACAACCCAAAAGAAAACTTAAACAGATTGAATAATTACAGAACCCGAAGAAGCATACAACAATAATTACCCAAGCATTGTGACAATGCGACCTGATTTGGGCGCTTATTTAAACTGCAGATGGACGAACAATGAGGACATGCTGATTGCACATACAGCTAGGATGATCGTAATGTGCCGTCCCACTGGCGAAAGGTTCAGCGTTATAGACAACTTCGAGAGAGACCGGGAACTCCTGTGCTGCGCTCTCTGCGATAATGATAAATATATAGCTGTCGCCACAGCCAATGGCGTCGATAAATACGTCGAGGTTATTGAGAGAAAGAGTAAAAAGAGATTGGTCATATTCGAGGAGACTGATTATATAAAAGATATGTTTGTGATTCCAGGTGAGTATTATCAGTTAATAAATAGTATAAATGAGTTTGTTTAAAAAGAAAGTGGATTCATGAATGTTCATACAGCTGGTTAGAGTAGGTCCTAAATAGTTGTCCTAGTACAGGGAAGAAGCAGCTGGACCAAGTATTTTAATACGAGGCGGTGGAAACTAATTTTAAATTTACTGGAAACTATCCGGTAAGAAAAGGACCAGCAAATGGTGTGTTGTGGATAAACGGGTAGTTCTGTATGTCCAAGAGGGCGGTTAAAGGGAGCAGCTATTGTAAGAGGAATACACGAGGGCGAGCGGGGCAGTTGGTTAAAATAAGTACAATAAGTACAGCCTGTGTACTCACCAAGGCCGAAGGCTGATGTGTAGCGCGGGATGGTGCTTAGAGCGCGCTGGCGGTACTACTTTCGAATAGCTACGCGGTATAACTTGAAACACACTTAGTGTCGATTTTTTAATCAACAGATGACTTTATTTGAGAAATACATTTTCATTTTTGTCATTTTTATCTTGACGTTTTCAATTATCTGTGACGTTTGAATAATCGGCCCTTAGGGTACTTCGAGTGGAATTAATTAGTTAACAACAGTCTTCCTAGGTGGCACAAGTTTCATTTGTTTATTATTTGCCATAATAATTAACCACGCGCCCAACCACGGGTGTTGGTGGTCGCGATCCAGTCGTGTTCTACCATCCAGGAAACAACAGTTTGTTTTCATAATCGTTGCAAACGTTAAAATCAGTTCATATTGCAGGTAGTAATAAAATATTAACATTAAAAAGCCACGAAATCAGTGAACACGAGTTCCGAGTGAAATCGGCTTCTATCGACAAAAGTGTGTTTTGTAAAAGCAGAAGTGTGATTACCGGTGACGCAGTGAAGGGAAACTTGGCATTTACGTCGATAGCCGTGAACAAGTCGGGCACGCTTCTCTTTGTTTCAACTAATGATAGTAGAGTCGTCTGCGTCGATATCAAGACTCATACTCGTGTGTTCGATATCGAGAATCGAAGGGGGTGAGTAAGAAATAGCTATTACTATGTTCATCATAAGAAAGGTTAAGGTTGCATTACGTGTCCGTTTAACGTAAATTGTTACGTCGTACAAATTTCGACATAACCTCAATTCGACTAATAATAATCATTATTAAAAAATATATATATCGATAAACTATTTTATTACATACCGATAACTATTAAATTATTTTGCACGAAAAAGTCTTAATTAAATTCAATTATACAATTTTTAAATTTTTTTTCTTACTTCGGTCAGTTTTACATTTTGTGGTTTTTAAAATTAGACTTCAAGTTACACAAAAAAATCAATTTTATACTTTCCTTTTATTGTGTAGAGACAAAATTTAGTTTATAGAAAAATAAAATGTTATTGCAATATTGTAAAATGAGTATTTTTTGTATAAATGTTTTAAATATATACCTGTAGCAAAAACCCAGTCTTTCCAGTACTCAGTTTATTATCGTAAAAAATACTTGTTATTCCAGTAACGTTATTGCGATGGCTGTAAGTGAAGTTTTGATGTGGGATGAATTCGAACCTGGTTCCGATGTGCTTCTCACCGGTACCGACACGACAGAGAACTCGGCTAAAGTTTGGTATCTCGATCCTTCTTACATATCACAAACGGCACAGAAAACTGGGTAAGTAAATATGTTTCAACACGTTTTTATCAACCACTAATTATTAACTGCTATGGTAACCGTAAATTAAACTTTAGTAACAATGTTTGGGTAATAATGCTTGTAAATTACAAGCTTTATTACCCTATATCCTAATCTACGATATAATCGACTTCTATGCCTAATTTCCTGGGAACCGTCCAGTCGTTAAGTATGATTGAAGGGCAAAATTCAAACAAACATAAATTATCATTTATAATATACTAGTTGTGCCCTTGGCTCCGCTCGCGTGGGATACAGAATACCATCGGCCGAGCGCACGTGTGAATCACGTTGCCCCCGCTCTAACTCACGGCTGTCATCCCGTCTGTTATTTTAAAGACAAAAATGCTTATTGTGGGTGATACTTAGATGCTATCGCAGACTTTTTCATCGATTCGACGATTTATACTTTTAAAAGAGTATGTGCAATATTTACTTTCCATGATAAGAGATAAAACCAGTACAAAACCGAAAAATTTTACGTTCTATAATATGTTTGTATTTTCAAATAATCTCAAGAATGAACCGCAAATGAATCTCAGCAGTATTAAAACTCGCTGGACATCTTAATTCCATTATAAATAAACCAAAAACTAAATTATCCGAGCGCAACAAACTACACAATCATTTGCCAAACGTAACCTCAAACCTACACTACGAGCGCCATATTTGCGTTACAAACTAGCAAAATAAGGAAATATCCTGTCGTGCTCTAACGTTTATTTATGTAATATATTTGTCTCACCTCCTTGAAGTTAGCGGCGCTCCAGTCAGAATTATCGGTCTAATAGATACGTGGAATTTGAGACGATTGAAAAATAGAAACCCACTTTATTAAGACTCATAAAGGCCCAAGTAACTTTCTTCCTGTGTTAGTTATTTAACGTTTTATCAGGGGATTGAAAAATTGATCCTTAGAAAGTAAAACTACGAAACAAGTAAAAAAAATTTAATTTTTGCTAGAATACTTTTTATAAAAGACTGTATCAGTACGACTAACACTCAAATAGGTGTAGCGTTTTATAAACATCGACAATATGAATGTGGTATAGTTTCCAAAAATAGTTTTAATAAAAATGTGTCGTCTGTATCTTTTAGTAAAGTTCGGCTAACAACAAAATTCGATGCGAGTTTCGTCAATGCCATATCACCGAATACTCCAGTTTCATCGACACCAAGCAGCGGCGCTGATAGCGCGGCGAACACGCCCAAACGGCATCAGTCATTCGCCAACCATAAGGAGGTCACGAAGAAAACGCTCAAGAACTCTATGAGCCTTGACAGAAATTCTCTGAAACTGAATCTGAAGGGTGTATGTAATAATAACGACGGCACTCTGCAACCTTTACTGGTAGTCGTCGATGATAAAAATAATATACAGGTAAGATTACTTTTTAAATGGATGTGAATTAAAAATTTACTGATTAGGTTCCTCTTTAAATAGATGTGAATTAATAACTTGCAGGTAATATTCCTCTTTGAAGTAGATATGAATTAAACATTTAATGGTTAGATTATTCTTTAAATGGATGTGAATTAAAAATTTACTGATTAGGTTCCTCTTTAAATAGATGTGAATTAATAACTTTCAGGTAATGTTCCTCTTTGAAGTAGATATGAATTAATCATTTAATGGTTACATTATTCTTTAAATGTATGTGAATTAAAAATTTACTGATTAGGCTCCTCTTTAAATAGATGTGAATTAATAATTTGCAGGTAATGTTCCTCTCTGAAGTAGATATGAATTAATCATTTAATGGTTAGATCCCTCTTTAAACAGATGTGAATTAAAATTTTACCAACTGGTTATGTTCCTCTTTAAATGGATATGAATGAAAAACATTGTAGTTCGAATCATTTTTAAATGAATGTAGATTATGAGTTTTCAGGCTAATTCCTGTTTAGATTGATGTGAATTAAACATGTACAGATTAGATTCTTCTATAAATGTATAGGAATCAATTATTTTTAATGCTTTTTACTTTTATTAAAGATTTAGATCGTTCATACAACATTTTGTTAGTATATAGTTTTTAATGAATTACTTACATTCTATTAAACTTCGAGTTTCACTACAGTATATCATAAGACTACGCTCAACAGACATATAAAAAGCAGTTAAATTATATGAATAAAAAAATATTGTTCAGGTAATGCGGGGAAAGAAAGTTATCGTCGAAATACTCGAGAAATCCGACGAACATATCACGACGGTAAAAATATCTCCGTGCAATCACTACGTGTTTTACGGTTTGCATTCCGGTGACGTGAAACGGTACACGTTACGTACGAAAGAAGTGACCACAGTGTTGGACGTGTACAGTCCGGTGCAGTATTTGAACTTTGTCAATACGAATTTACTGATTGTCGCTGGTAAAAACCGATGTCTAATGGCGTACCGGTTCACTGACGACGGGGAATGGAAACCTGAAATGTTACAGCGAGGAAACACATATTTAGGATCTCAAGAATTACTCAATGAGTTTCAAGGTAATAAAAAATATTTTTTATAAACGTAATTAGCGGATATTAAGTATTATTAAAACACTTGTTAAATGTTTTAAATTTATGCATATACTTAACTATAAAATATTTATATTTTTTAATGTAATATATATTTATTTATCCACTGGGCGAAAGAGTTTCGATCCATGTATTTCCAAAAAACAAAACGCGTATCAAGGAATATTTGGAAAATAAAACATTATCTGAATACCAAATTTGATCCAAATCGTTACAGTCGTTTTCTAGCAACCGTTTACCAATCAGTTGACAGTGGGATAATAATTCGAAATCTAAGTTTGTTGTCATATTAACAAATATTCAATGTAAATATTTATCGAGAAAAGCTTTTTGGAACAATATGTATCGATATTCAAATGTCATTTCACAAAACCCATGTCCTATAAAACGTTTTAATTTAAACTTTGTGTTTTATGCTGGGTTTTTTTTTTTAGGTGTTAAAAAGAAGAATGGACAGTCGGACATGGTGTCGACTTCTGGTAGCGATTCGAGCATAGAATCACGCGACAGGTTATTTCGTAGCGGAGACATAAAGAATCTGTGTAAAGGCAGCGGACTTGTCGACTGCTTTTGGATTCCCGACACTGGCCTGCTCACAGTCGAGTGCAACGCGTCTGTCAAACTGTGGAATCAAGAATTAAAAGTGTCGACGATACTGTACGCGAGACACACCGACGTGCATATAAGCTGTGCCGCGTTTCAAAAGAACGTCTTGCTTATTTGTGATAGCGAGAATAAAAAATTTCAGGTACTGTGAATTCATCCTGATATAATAAAAATGATTGTCCATGTGTTTGTGTTTATGTTGAAAATTTGTACAGTTGTTGTTACTTGGGGTTAAAATTACTAACATAGTACCACGTTGACTATATGGCGTTATATGGCGCACGAGTCGTTTGAAGAAATGAGTCCATTTAATATAATTTAGCAGCAGCAATTCATGTTTTCAGGTTAACATAGTACTAAAGGTGAGGAAGGATTATTAGGCTTTTCCTTTAACAAAAAACGTATAATTCAAAAACCTTGAAGGTTACTTACCTAATACTATAAATATTCAAAAGATGGCGCGCGAATCGTTTGAAGAAATTAATGCATTCCATAGAATTTAGCGGCGGTTCATGTGTTTACAGATTCGTATAGAGCTAAACGCGCTAAGCTTATCAGTTAAAAAAGACAAACCACTTCTAATCCTGATACATGTAGTTAGAGCATTTTCATGTGAACGAAGTAGCGGGCACTAGCTAGTTTATTTTCTAATTCATAATTTATAATAACTTTATGATGGCAACAGTTAAACTCTTTAAATGAAACTTAAAATTTAAAATATTTTGTTTTAGACTATTGTCGTGTATATGTTTACAACTCAGCTAGGGATGCTCTATATTCATACTATGTTTTCGAGACATAGATGTTTTGGCATCGATAGTGGGTTCCCAAAAACATCGATACATTGATTTTAGCAACAAAAACATCGAAGATCTACATTTCCACATTTTTGTATTATAAACGGAATTTAAGGGTCCGTACATAAGCAAAATAACGGAAACACAAAACATATTGAACGCGAAGGCTATCGCCCAATAAAAAAGTTCGCCTATTTAGAGACCACCAAAACATCTATATTTATAAAACAAACGATATTTACTTACCGATATTAACATCGATGTTTTTTAATATCGCGAAATGTCCATATTGTATTTGTTATTCATTGCGACAAATTTCAATTAGAAATATTAGGTTCTATAATAAGATCCCAGAGCATATTACTGATTTGCCTGAAAATCAGTTCAAGGACCACGTTAAGCCGGTTTAACTGTCAAAAGGTTATTATAGGGTGTATCATTGTTTGAATGATAGTGATGTCTGGATGTGACTCCCTCTCTCTGCATTCAATAAATTATTAATATGATTATTAACTGCAAATATTTTTTGTAAAGTTGAAAAAAAAACTTATAGAGTTTCTTGCCGGTTCTTCTCGATAACTGGGATGTTTTCCGAACAGGTCGGTAGTAGTGTTCTGATGTTCATAAATGAAATCTTAGGGTCAAAATTGTTTTTTTTTTTTTGATTGTACAAGAAGATACTTAAATTATTTTACTGTTTTGAACTTTCAAAAAGTATATTGTCATTATAATATTTAAAAAAAAACCACTGAAATTAAAAAAGGTTGATTAAAGCTTCAGTAAACACATGTTTATGAAATCATATCTTTATTATATGTTTATTTCAGACTTTTCAACTGAAAACAAGTTTACCAATAGAATTGCAGACTATTCAAGAATACAAGCTAAACAATGTTATAACTTCCTGCGACTTGTCATCTGACGGACACATCCTGGCCATGGGGTTAGATTCAGGCAACGTTGTGGTAAGTTATATCAAAGTGTATTTATTCTGCATTTTATATTACATATTGGCACCCCTATATGAATAACATCGTAACTTTTACTAGAATAAAACACAACTAATGGATCCGTCTTTAATTGCCTTAATTATTATTATAAATAAAAATAAAATAAAACAGTTTATAAATATTGAGTCAACAGAGCTTTAAACAAAAACCTGGTACCTGGAGAGGAGGTATCGAGTAGGAAGACAAAAAGCATGTTATGGCTGCTCTTCTGAAAACCACAGCTTAATCGATTTACGATTGATGATCGATACGATTGATTTGATCCGCGTATAATTTAAAAGAAATCGCTGAGTGATGATTTATAACACTTCAGTTCATTTTTATTCGGCGGCCAGGGTTATGCGTCACAACTCACACGGGTCGTTCGCGCCGCTACACCTATAGTCAAAGACCCGAGCCGACTGTTAAATTATTTTAATTTTACATTATCTCCCAAACAATTCGTCCAAATAACATGCTATAAAGGGCAATGTTTATCCACATAAAATTGTCTTGATGATGAAGCAACTTTCCTTCGTAAGGATTAATATGCCATGACTAATAATAATACTCATAAATAACTTTTCAATTTTCAATAAAAATTTGTCACAAAATACCTTATTGTGGCTTAGGCATATGGTATCGCAGACTTTTTTTTAGATGTACTAAGGAGCAGTGTTTTTTAGATCATTGTATTTACGTATCATTAACCATCACGCCAGCGCACGCGGATAAACCAGTTCGGGTGCGCTATTTGTATAGATATAGGTGGCATTTCGCATATTAAGCTTGATTATTGTGAACAAGTGAAGTGGATTGGAAATAATAACATGGGCCATGAATTTTAAGAAGTCGATATATTTCTAATACCATATAAATAAAATCACCAATCAAATTGTATAGTTCGGTGGTAGTGTACAATGGTGGATTTAGTTTAGACTGTGTCCGAGGCCCCCTCCAATATGCAGGGACGTATTTATATTAGACCCTATGACGAGACCCTTGGCGTTGCACGCCATTTAGCAGACATAGCAAATGCTATTTCATGCACACTACGTGATCCCATACTTTTGGAGACGAAGCAGAAAAGTGAAATATGTATAGGCCTCCCAGGTATACGATCTTTTTAGGGTCCTGTACCTAATATAATCACTTTGTTGTCCGTCTGTCCGTGTGTTAAGACTATTTTTCTTGAAAACTTGAAGTTAATATCGAATACTAAGGTTTGTGGCCTCGTATTCCTGTAAAAAAACCATTTCCTTCTTTAACGCAATAAAGAAATACGGCTTTTCATACTAAAACTTTACCTTGCTGACTGGTTTTCAAAACGTATTAAGAACTTCTCAGGACTCTTGAAATTTGACACAAAGTGAGGTCTTTTGACATAAGGAATTAGTCAGAAAATAATTAATTGCAATCAAATCCCATGTGGAATACAAAATTGTTTTTTTTTTATAAGTACCGTTACATATAGTTATGCATATGAAAATATGCATTTAGTAAAAAGCTGTTATTTTCACATTACAAACGGACACTTGAATTTTATTTCATTGTATAAATTACTTACATTGTTCATGCATTCACAGAACTAAACAAACCTTAAAAAATTTTGCTGTTTAAAATTTTGCCACCCTAAGACTCGGACCTCACGTGTCTAAGCCTAAATCCGTCACTGGTAGTGTACACACTAATTCGTATGCGTGTGATTAACCAATGGGACGAGTTTTTGGCGGGATCTCAGACTGTCATGTAGTGGTTTTTGTTTTTAATTCTTAAATTTGTGTTTTTAGACCCTATATTGTGTAAAACAGATGGCATTTTGCATAATAAAGCTTGGTTATTGTGTACAAGTGAAGTGAATTGAAAATAATAACATAGAACATATATGCCACAAAAACTCCCTGGAAGGTTCTAACAAGGTAGCCGCCATCTTGTTAGGGCCCTGAATTCGACATAAGACTGGAAAATTTCCCTGGCTTTGGTTACAAATATAAAATACTTGAAACTGGCCCAATGCACGAATAGTGCGAAGCCATAATTGAGAAGAAGAAAAACCAATGGGACGGAACAACCGTGAAAAGCCTGCACACATGCCGCCAAATGACCGCCGTTTGGGTCGAATTCGTGCTCACGACTCGTGACGAGAGTTATATCTGTTAATAGTTCTATCTCCACAGGTTTGGAACGTGAAAGCGAAACGTCAAATCGCTTTATTAAAACACCACAAGACGAAAGTACAGTCGTGTTCGTTCTCGCCCGTGCCGGATCGCATGTATAGAAACCCGTTACAGTCGCCCCCTATACAGTCGACATCGAATAGCGAAGGTCTCGACGACCAAGCCCCACTTGTGCTGGTCACGATGGCCTCGGAGATTGTTTGGTGGAATATTACACATATCATAAGAGCGCGGAGTAAAACAATTTGGAGGTAAATTATATTTTTTCATTATTATTATTATTATTATATGTCTAGTGTTTTTGGTCACAATCTCAGCCGATGTTTAGTGGCTCTAGTTAGGCCAAGCCTATTGAGGTGACTGGTTCTCAAGTGCAACTGCTGGAACTTGCTTGTAGGTGCTTGGCAACAGACTTAAACTTGAGGATGGCAGCTGGTCAGATGGCCATTGAGAAATACCACCGTTTTAGAGTTCCATCACGATGTTTTCCTTCGCTGAAAGCTCCAAACTCATTGTAGGATTAAGAAAGTGTTACCTTAATATTTCAAGAAGTATAAAAATCAGTTGTGTTAGTCTAAGATCCGATTTAGAAGCATTAAAACTACAATATAATATTTTTATTTATTTCGCTCACTTTTTTACCAAAAAAAAAATCAATTTGAATTGAAAGTATGAAGCCTAAAGAGTATGCAACCGTTGAGTTGCTTACCTTTTTCTGTTCACCACTATTGTATTATTTTGGTATAAAACGGGTAAGTCGATACTAGAACAAGGTGGTATAAGGTTGTTTGCCAAAAATCGTTCATGAATCACAATTTCCAAGATTTGAAATGGAAAATTGAAGCCAATGAAGATGTGAGACAAAGGCTTATCACCATGTGGATGGTGGTCACAACCCAGTCGCGTACAGATCCCTATCACCCCGCAATCTTCATCAACATCTCAGCCGAAAGACCGGTCCTGTACTGCCAGCATCAACGAGTTCCCGCAACCTTTACCAGGGCGGCGGTCCACCTTGTAGAGGGTCTGCTTACCCTGAGTCTTCTGTTTTTTATCGATCTGACTATACTGTTAGTCTGAAGCCTCAGAAGGTTTTTACAGCTTTATCGGGCTTGGTGCTGCGTCTTCCAGTACACGGCCACCACTCGAGAAGTCTTTGGCTCCATCGGCCATCCGTTGTACGCGCTACGTACCTTTCAATCATATATTAATATAATAATGTCTAGTGTATTGATTAACAGAAGTGGGTGGAACGCAATGACGCCGGTCGGTACTCCGTTAGAGAATAGAAGCTCGGTGCACGCGTCCCCTGAAGCTTCCACTACTGACAAGTCCAATTTCTTTTTCGGGGATTCATTGTTCAACCAGCACTGTTGGAGATTCATATGGAAAGGGAAAACGTTAGTATATTTTGTATTGTATATTATAACTAGCCCAACTCCTGCAAATATTTCGCACATTATAAATTTTAAATAGATGGCGCCTCTGTTGTCTTATAAAAATACGCTAGAGATCATAATCTGTCAAATAGACTAGAATCTAAACTAATATAATAAAGAGGAAAGATTTGATTGTTTGTTTGCATTGAATAGGCTCTGAAACTACTGGACCGATTTGAAAAATTCTTTCACCATAGAATCCTACATTATCCTTGGTGAACATAGGCCATAGAATAAAAAGTTGGGGATCCGTATGAAAATTTATATTTTTTTATTTTTTTGTTAAATACTCGTGCGAAGCCGGGGCGGTCCGCTAGTATTTAATAAAGCTATATTAAGTTCTGAAAAACAATAATGTTTTTTTTTCACTTTAGGAAGTGATTCATAGTGATGAAACTTCTTCATAGTAATTGTAGGACTATACTACATCAATGAATACCAAAATGATTGATGGCCGCAGATAGCCCACGCTCCATACAAATGTGCCCATTCTCTTTTTATTATATGTATATATCTCGTAGAAGTGCTTCATTATCCGAGTGAATCTTCTGACGTGTATAATATTCCAGGTTCAAAGAAGGATCGAAGAGGAAGGAGATACTGGCGTGCATTAAACTGTCCGGTGTGAACGCGAAGAGGCTCTGCCACGACGAGCGGTTCTCGTGCTTCGTCACCGTCGACAACCCCGGGCACGTGCACGTCATGAACATCATGAGGTCCAACTGCTCGTAGCACTGCTGCTTACCAGCTCTGGAAGGAGGTATCACATTTATCAATATATATTCACACCTAATACCGTCCACATAGGAACTTCATTCCACATAATATTTTATATCGAATAAAAAATTGCTGAATTTAAACTGCATATGTTTGGAAGTCGATATTTTACAACTCTGATAGTTTTATTCGTTGCAAATCAAGGTTTATAAAATCGCTGTGGACATTCACTTGCATTTTATTCATGTTCCTTTTAACTATAGAAAAATCGATATAATCCTTTTTTTGCATTTAAAACAGACGCTCTCTTACTGATAAGTTTTATTGATAAATGTAACCCCCTGTATTTGTAGTTAGTAAAAGTCTAAATAATTTTTAAAGTACACATTAAAATATATTTAATTTTAGTAGATTTTTACACTGACCACCGATTATTCAATTCTTATTATGTGTATTCAACGTAATATAATTTAAAAGATATCGTTTTGCATAATTCAATATGATATTGTAGGGCTAGTTTTTTTTTATATTATTGATACAGATGAGTGAAAAAATGTTGTTATGAAATTTACGTAATCTTACCACCATTTATAAAAATATTTCTCATGTGGTCTGCGAAATAATTTTTTTTTAATCACGTGATTAAAAAATCATGTGAGAAAGAATTTTATTATTTTAAAATTTACTCCAAATTTTTAACATAAGACGAGGTTAATGTTACTATTTACACAAAATTCATCTAACAATAAGATTTCTGATTTTACAAAGACAAGACGAATGAAATATTCGTCGGCCATAACATTTACTTGCTTTTTACATTCATAGATAAAAGGCAAAAAATACACGCGCAAATAATTAGGCATGTTTATTTTGTGTAAATAGTAACATTTACATCTTGTAATGTTAGAAAGATTTAATTTGTTATCCAGATGAGATTAATTACCATAATGTAATTTATTATATTTTATAGAACAAAGTATTTTTAATATAGATTAAATGCATGGTTTTTTTTTAATTATTATAACCGTCTAAAACTGTCCAATAGGTATTATTATTTTTTATATATTGCCATGAAATTGTAATTGAACTGATATGATATATTTGAAATTAATATTTACTTTAAGGTTATTTTAATTTTTAATGGAACAAATATAATTATTATGAATGTCCTTATTAAAAAAAAAATACAGCGAATTAGTTTTTTCTCGAACAACGAAAGATTATTGCTCATTTTACATTATAAAAACTCAAATAAATTGTGATTTTTCTATGTAATTGTTTAATAAGATATTCAATAAATATTGTAATGTTACTATAGATTTAAATGTAATGGGTTTTTCAATAATTCAGTTCGTTAATTTAACTACTTTTCCACTACATACTTTGTAGTAATATTTACAAGAGTGTTGTCAATTTGGTGTCGCTCGTAACGTTGTGTTTTAAATAACAAACTTTTTAATCTTTTATTTGGACGACACTGGAACTTTACAATAAATTTACTGCTCTACTAATTTATGCCTCTAAATAACCAAGTAAACCAAAAACAAGTATGAATTGTTTTTTTTTTATAAATAAACGCAAATGTAACAAACTATTTCAGTAGACTCCTTTGGCACCAAGACGTCACAAAAATGTACGTAAAAATTAACATATATGTCATCCTCTGCAGCCAAGTTATTAAAATGAATGCTAAAACGTCTTTGTTATACTGCATTCAGATACAATTAATGTTTGAGGCAAATTCAAAATTGTATGGAGTTTTTAATTAAAAAAATATCTATGGAATAGAATACAAACGTGTGCTCAAATTATGTAATTATTATAAAAGTTAATATTAATCGTCACAATTTTGATAGTTCTTATTAATAATAAAAAGTTTTTCATACCAATTCACAAACGAAATTTATAAAAGATAAATTCTAGTAATTTAAGATTTTAAACAAAAAATCTGAATAAGATGCCATTTGTGGGTGAAATGTGTAAATACATAAATAGTTTATATAATGAAGGATCTCTGATTATTATTATTATAGATGTTTTAAAATATAATGGTGCTATATATAAAAATACATAGTTAAATTTTATTAATATCTTTATTGTATCGTATCTAAATTAAATGTTAACTTACATTAAAATAAGTAAGTTTTACAAAGTCGAAATGACTTTTAGGAATTATCACTAGAAAAATAATGTATTGTGAGCATTTTGAAGTAAGGTAAAACCACCAGTAATTGACACTGCACCAATAGTTGACACTCTGACGAAGAAAATTAAATATTAAGAAAAAAAAGGAAGCCAAAGATCGAGCTGGCCAAAATCACTGATTACTGATATATTTTTAATGTTATAAATACATATAGGTACAGTCAGTTATAAAAGTCGGTTAACAAACTCAAGACTTCAAATCAATTTAGTATCAAATATTTAATTTTCTTCGTCAGAGTGTCAACTATTGGTGCAGTGTCAATTACTGGTGGTTTTACCTTATATAAAAATATTTCAATATAAAAATATATAAATATATATAAAAATATATATATAAATATTTAAATATAAAAATGTTCATAACACTCACTTTTGAATGCATTTCTTCCATGTGAATACTGTAATGTGTAAATAAATAAAATATGTGAAAACATCTATCAGTGGCTTTTCGACCGAAATTTACAATATTTTAATTTTCTTAGTCAAATGATAATTAAAATGTTTACTCAGAAGCGCTATTAATAAAGTGTGCAAACAGCTGATAATTGGCAACTTGAAGTGGATTATAATTATTTGCATTTAGAAGATTAATATCTTCTTTTTACGGGCAATAACCTAAAATATTGTTCCATAGTAAGTATATTATTTCAAAATTTAACTACTACTAGTTTATAATAAATTTACTGACTGATATAGGTAGGTACATATGTTCGGTAAAAATGCATATAAAGTTAACTAAAAACAAAAAAAAGTTATAACGTATGACAATGTACGTTCATACCCGTATGTAACATTTGGAATATTTTAATTTTTATTGATAATGCTCTACTCGTAATTAATTTCCATGAGACATTGAAAAGTACCAATTAAATACCTATATTAAATTTATTAATTACGAGTACATACAATTATTAATGTAATATTATAATTTGCTGTAATAAAAAGACATGATTTAACAATAATCAATGTAAACTGTAAACATTTTAAAATAAGTATGTTTTTTATTTAATATCGTAAAAGATACGTTACTATTTTTAGATATTTTACTTAAGTGAATCATTATTATAAAAATATACATAATATTTTCTTTTTTTAATTTTATTTCTATATCTCTCCCTGAATTACTCAAGTACGAACTGCAGTTTTTCAAATACTTGTAACCCTTTTTAGCTATTTTGTTAGGGTTACCACGTATTGCTTTTGGAAGGTTGTATGGAGATAAATAATACATCTGATTCCTTGTTGAATACTTGTAACTTGGGAAGCTGATTTATTAGTGCATGTTTTTTTTTTTCGAACTAACAATACTGTCAGCCTTATGGGCTCTGACCGCTTTTACAGCTTCACCAGGCTTGGGGGCGAGCGCTTAAGGCACTCAGCCACGAAAGCAAGGCTACAAGTTCCGAGGGTGCCAAAGTTGCTGAACCTCGGCTCGGCTGTTGCGCGTATGCAAAGAAATAGCGATCTGACTAATTCCTTATCCATAAATTTGATCTAAACCAACTATTCCCCGGGAGGAGGGAAGAAACATGTCTATATGTATTTAGTAGTCTGTACCTATATATTTTTTTAAACTAGTAGGCAAAAAAAGAAAATAAGGTCGCTTACTGGAACCTATGTACCGAAGTGGCGTGCATGCGTGTGTACGATGCAGTGTAATGAGTGTGTGTTGATAGCTGGTGAATGTAGACTATGTAGAGTCACTGTATCGCGCGAGCGGCTGCTTGGCTCAAGGGCTCCGTGCCTAATAACTAAAACATTAATAAAAAATCTGGGCACAATAATATATAAAGCTAGAGACGAACAATAATTGAGAACGAAAATAAGTAATAAAACAGTACAACAGTATTAACAATGCACCGTGTTGTGCGGACGGTTTGTAGGTAGGCCTTTGTCGGCTGCCGCTGATGGACACATGCACGGTGAGTCTTGTGTGAATATTAGTGGCCGAGCCCTTGAAGTAACCGATCCTCGTTGTTTAATATTGTAGCATACCGCATACACATCTACTGTGTAAATTGTATCTGTGGCGCTACACTTTAATAGACTTTGAATGAATAAGTACACATAGTACCTATATAGTTCTTAAGGTATATCCTAATGTTTTAATTGTTATTATATCTTGCATTTATTAAATAAGTTCATACATGCGATAGGTATATTTTAAGTTGTTTATATTAAGAAAAGTAACAAAAAACTTAAAATGTAGGAACTCATTAATAAACTATTAAGAACATTATTTCAGGGAAAATACGTCCCGATTATAATTGTCAATTTTTAAATCACGAGATAAACACATCTTTTATCTCATTTGCGTACGGAGTCCCGCCCCCACGTTTCACCGCGCAGCTACCTAAGGCGCGGTATGGAACTTTTTTTTTTTTCGATCTGACTATACTGTTAGCCATAAGGGTCCAGGAGCCTCGAACGGCTTTTACAGCTTCACCGGACTTGGGGGCGAGCGCTTAAGGCACTCAGCCACCGGTATGGAACTCGCAGTCGCACTATAAGTACACGTCCTCTTTGATCTGTAGCAGTTACAACCCTTTGATTATGACACTTACGTGTATATAATCAAAGGTACAACCCTTATTTTCAAATGTCAATAACCAACAATAAGTCACTTAATACTAATCTTTTTATAAATAATATTGAAAACTTATAACAATTTATATTTTAAAAGTGACCATAAAACTCATAACTAGAATGTTGACAATTGCAAATATTTTATACTAAGACAATAAAAGACAAAAAAATGATAATTTTGAACCATAGGCGCAGATAGACAGATAGTGTAATGCGGTATGCGCGGTATAATAGCCGTATGTTTGATTATTGTAGGTTACAGTTTTCTTAAAATTTACTATTGTAAAAAGTAAATTTACTTTATTCTCGTTATAAAAAACCACGATAAAACACTCTCTACCTTGAATATTTTGACAACTGTGGTGCTTTTAACAACAAAAAAGCGGTTACAATAGTAGAGACATAAAATCCATAGCCCTTTCTCTTTTGCTCTTAATTTTTTTCTATATCGTTCTTTCAATTTGTAAAAAAAGAGTAAGAAATATCCTAAACTCTTTTAGTTGTTCCCTCTACGACCATGGGCTTTATTATAGTGTTTGACGTTCCTAAGTGCATTCTTGGAGCCTAAATAGAATAATGTATTTTTGATTTCATTTGATTATAATTCTATTGTATTCTAAGGTTGTGTATTTAAATTCTATAAATTGAATAAAAATTATAAAACGTTTCATGGTATGTTTTCTGGTTTCGTTCAATATTAGTTTAATATGGCTAGCTACAGTTGTACACTGAACTTCAGAGACATTTAATTTTGAAATTAAAAGGATTTTACATAATGTTGCCGATTTTTGGCTTTTACAAAAAAAATCTCTTATAATAGGTACATTGGTAGGTAGACATTTTTCTTCCAATTGTGTACCTAACTTTAAATAGTCTTAATTACTAATTTTAATATTTAGACTTTAGAAGTGACATAAATATTTTTATACTTAAAAGAAGTCGGAAATTTTGCTGTCTAATTTAAGAGTATTTGGCGGGATTTTTATCTGTCAGTAGTTTTTATTTATAAACTTGAATTATTTGACCGCATTTTTTGTTATATTGGTGGTATTTTACGTAATAAGTAGTTTAATTATTGAATAATAAATTGATATAATGCGTAACATTGGAAAATAGTACGAAGTTATGTCTAAAGGACTTGTATCCAGTGAACTTGAATATTTATTAAAAATATAATTCAAATAACTGTCAATTCTCAACGAATTTTTGAGATCCGTGTTCCGTAGCGGTGCTTTTTGTTTATGTGCGAATAAAATAAATATATATTATTCTCATGTTTAAAAAAAATACGATCGTATATCTTATATTTATATAGTACGTTTTTCTGATACTAAGCTAATCTTGAAAAGTGTCGAAGTGTAATTATGGCACAATTTAACTATCTAAACGAGCTGAACAGTTTGGTCACGATGGATGGCCCCATAACAAGAGGTCCAATGCAACGTTGGGTAAGAAAGAACAATAATGAGAACATAAACCCTGCACTAAACACATCCTCCAAAAATCATTCTAACGTAAACATCAGTAACTGCAACCAGTCTATGCAAAAGTTGTCGATATCCGCAAACCAAAGTTGTAACAACAGTGTTTTGTCTACCAACAAAACTCCGACACGCAATGAGAACAAAAAAGGGAAGAAAACACCCTCCAAGAATAAGTCTCCAGGTAATTAACGTGAGAACATTTCTACCCTACAATATTTTAATAAAATATATTTAACAACAGTTATTGGCATTACTTATGGTCCACTATAGATAACAATTTCTAGAAAATAGTCTTTCAATTACTATAAATCTTCAGGAGACGTTTAAATAAAATTGTAGTATTTTCTCATCGTTTACAAAGTTTATGCCAGAGGGAATAAATATAAATATTTGTATTTTGTAGCTTTTACAAATAAACATACCTAACTTATTTAATGTTAAGTTAATACTTAAGTAAGTAAAACATTTTAGGTCGCTCAACAACACCAACTCCTAATAAAGCATCAAAAACACCTAATAAAGCAGATAGATTCATCCCATCCAGAAGCAATTCAAACTATGATTTATGCCATTACATGGTGAGTATCTAGTAAATAGGATTTATTAAGTTAAATGTACATAAACCCTAGTAATATATTTATTTAATAAAATTCCCAACTTTGACATTGTATAATATAAACTGTATCGATGGGCAGACCATTCAACCAATTATGAGTTTTATTGTTTAAATTATGTATATTTATAATTTATTACTAATTATACATAAGAAAAGGAATATTATGGGTTTCTGTATATGTTTGTTTGCGAGGGTGTGTATATATAGCCCCTGTATATGACCATTCACAAATCAGTACTTATTAAACTTATTAAAACCAGTTTTTTCCTCTATTTTAATACTGATAGATTTGGTAACTGAATTAAATAAATAGATATTCTATGATAAGTCCTACCTTCAAATTATAACTAGACTTCAAACTTATCAAGACTTATGAGCCTTGTTTGTAATCAGACTAATAGCTTGTATAATGAATTTCATATATCAAGGTGAAGTTGTGATTACATCTATTTGAACCATTAAGTTTTTGTTATATGTATGAAATATGATTTTTTTAAATATGTTAATTATCAGATGAATAGAGACGAAGAGAAAAAAGATGAGGAAGTACCTCAGACAGCAGTTGGAGAAGCAATTGGACGAGCTCTGACTGATACAGAGCCAGGTAGACTCCTGCAATACACATGCAAAGCACCTGCTGCCCCTGAAGGCTACCAGAACAGACTTAAAGTTGTGTATTCACAGGTATTAGTCGCTTTCGCTTCTATTTCTAATAATAGTCACCTAGATATTCACAGACATCATCAAAACTTAACATTTCTCTAACTCTAACTTTCGTCAATATGGCTTATATATTATCATACGCATAATTTCTATCAGCATGAAGTAAATCAATGATATAATACATCTTTTGTGTTTAGAATAAATGCACAGACAAATCAGTGATTAGATTATGTTGAAAAGCAGATTATTTCTCTTAAATTTAGTATATTATACTTTATTATTCAGCCCTGTATCTAGGTAGAGGGTAAACATGGTTATCTACCCTGTGCTGCAACTTAAAGATCACTATAGCGGCGCGGAACATCGTAAACACACTATACTGCAGTGGTGCAACAGAATTTTTCAGTTGTTGTACAATCTCACTAACAAAATAGACAAATTAAGTGAAGAAGTGATTGTGGTGGCTTTATTGTGTGAAGCAGCAGAAAATGTTAAAAGAAAAAACAATTTTAAAGGAACCTGTTCTATTTAATACTTATTTGAGAATGACAAAAGAAAATTTCTATAAGTGTTGTGAATTTTAAGCCCTTATATTCATATTTTTCGGGATACCCACTTGTAGCAGTTATTAATTCTTCATCATCCAGCATGCGTTTGTCTCTCTAACTTGCGAGTTGAACTTGAACCTCAGATATTAAGTAACTAACTGTGCTCGCGGCTCCGCTCACATGGACTACAGAGTGGCAAGCACACTGCTATAGAAAATGTAATCGTATAGCTAGCGTAGTGCTATACAAATTGCTTATGCACTCTATACGATTACATTTACTAAAGTAGTTCGTGATTGACCCTGTGAATACCGTTGGTCAAGCGCATGCGCGAATCGTGCTGACTGCTCCTACCAAAGGCGGTCACCCGCCGGTTATTTTGAGGACGAAAATGCTTTTTGTGGTTGTTCCTTAGAAGATAACATTATGCCATCTATGATTTTTGTAGGTATTTTTAGGATCTACAATTATGTAGTACATTAATTTGATATATCTCTTATGGTTTACTCGGCGTAAGCCATTGAAGTACCCCAAAAGTGTTTTTCCGAATTGATTCACCACTATCGTCACTGTTTATTTCATAAGTTACTTTATAAAGCAAAATATATCCTATAAACCTGGCCTGATAAAATAATTATGAATTAAAAAAAATATGTAAATCGGACTAAGGGATACAAGTAAAGTGGTTTTCGCGTAAAAAGAACATAAATGGACAGACAGAGAAACGTTGAGTTTTTTTATAATATATATAGATATTGTTAACGTATGACGTGATCAAACTTGCGACGCGCATCTGCGCCGACGCTAGCTATAACGCACTAGCGGCAGCAGGAGCGGCACGCGCGGCGCTTCTCGTCCAAATATTCTCCGTGACCCAACTCTGCCGTGCCGCTTTGCTGCCGCGTCGATGCAGTACAGTGAGGGTCGTATCAATCAATAAAAATAATATTTTTCGTGTCGCGCTGCTATAGTGCGGTTTGACCTTAAAAGTTTGCCAAAGTTATAATTTCGTGATATAATTGTTTCAAAGCCTTAACATTCAGAGCAATTTTTCATATGATTTTATAAGTCATCAAAGTTTATTATTGAACTCATGCGTAATGTCTCTGCCATGGAAATATAGGTCTCGTCTAGAAATCTCAAATGAAATCGGAGGTAAGGGGCATCATATCCAGTTTTTGTCCTGGTATGAAAAATCATTGATTGTGGTGTAGCTACAAAATCTTCACATTCTCATGGTTAAAATACTAAATAATATTTATAACTTTCTTTTTTATTTATGCACAGCAGGATAACATAAAAATAACATAAAATAGCATATAATAACTATACCAGAGTATTTACCTATTTATTTTTTTATAGGCCACAGTTGTATTTAACTTGTTCTTTATAGTGTAATTATAATAAACGTTTTTTTCTTGTAGGCAAAAGTACCATCTTCAGTTAAGAACACCACAAGATATATACCCCAAGCTCCTGACAGAATCCTTGATGCTCCTGACATTTTGGATGATTATTGTGAGTTAACAACATTATTATGTTTAATACATAAATAATAATTAATTAATATGGGGACACAATTACACACACGGATTATAGCGTCGGTCGAATCGTACTACCCACTTGAAGACGAAAGAATAATGTTTATTTTGGGTGATTCTTAGAAGATAGATATATGCTATCGCTGACATTTTTGTAGGTATTTTTACGATCTACAATTATGTAGAACATTGATTTGGTATATCTTATATGGTTTACTCATTATAAGCACCTTTTTCCGAATTGACTCACCATTGTCATTACTACTTATTTCATGTTACTTTATTTTAGAAAATATATCCTATAACCTGGCCATATGTATAGATAGATGTATAGATATAACATTTTTGTTTATGTCTGTTAGTGGACATGTAACTTAAACGACTTGACTGATTGTGCTCATATTCCCACAATATATTTGTTTTATGGATACGATGGTTCATAGCTATGTGTTAGCATCCGATAGGTGACGCAAAGGGCAAAACAACGCCTGCGCCAGCAAGTTTTCTATAAAACTCTTAAATGAAATGAAACAAATTTCAATTCTTTCAGATCTCAACCTAGTAGATTGGAGTGCATCAAATATACTTGCGGTAGCCTTAGGGAACTCTATATACCTATGGAACGCTGGTACTGGTCAAATAGAACAGCTCTTGACACTCGAAGGTTCTGAAACGGTGTGTTCAGTGGCGTGGGTCCAAGGTACTTCCACGCACCTCGCTGTCGGTACCTCCACTGCGACTGTTGAGCTTTGGGACTGCGAAAGAACAAAAAGGCTGAGGGTTTGTGTTACATTGCTGATCTATTTAATACTTATATATTCCAGGAGCAACATAATAGCAGCAACGATTTCATCACAATTCTGCTAACGTCAGTTGAACAGAATATTTTTTTAATTATTTTTGTAATCTTCAAATATGGCTCTAACAAGATAGCAGCTCCCTTGTTAAAACTGTCTAGAGAGTTTTTGTGTCAACTTAAAATGCATGTTCGTAGTTAGTGTTTATAACCCCTTCAGAACCTCCGATTACAACCGAAACTGATCCACACGTTGATCATAATTATTCTATGGCGATAACGCAATGCAAATATTTTGACACTGAAAAGGCTAATTGGCTTATGTCCATATGACAAACTTTACACGTAAGCTTATTAGTCTCTTTGCCTTCGATAATATTTTTTTAAAGTAACATTTATGTATAGGAACATAAAATTATTGAAAGCATAATAGACGTGTGTGATGGTATAGTGTCTAGCGTGTCCGTCTTCTCTAAATTCAGTTTTTAATAGAAATGAACGTGTTTGTACAGGTAATGGACGGGCACACGGGCCGGGTCGGGTCCCTGGCGTGGAACATGTACATAGTGTCGAGCGGCGCGCGCGACGGCAGGATCGTGCACCACGACGTGCGCCAGCGCGACCACGATGTTGCCACTATCAACGCGCACACCCAAGAGGTAACACAATTCAACAAACATCTATACTAATATTATAAAGCTCATGAGATTGTTCTTTTTCTTTCTTAGTTTGAACGCGCTCTCTCGGGAACTACCTAACAGTTAGATATGGAAAAAATCTGTATACACTTTATAGCCTATTACTGAGGAAGGTTATAGGCTATATAAATTTAGGCTACGGCCATAAGGAGCAAAGGAATGTCAAGCGTCAAATGTCACGGGTGAAACCATGGAGCAAACCTAGTATATTTATATAACAAAAAATAAAAGAAATGTGATCAATGTATCGATTTTAATTCCTTATAATAATAATATATAATTTTCTATTTTATAATTATTTCCATTTGATGGTCATGTAAAAGATCGTCGGAAGTATTCGCAAGTACGACTAACTCGCATCAATCGCATCCAGTGGGAGCACTCCCATAGATAGTGCAATAATATTTTCTTTCGCCAAACGTTATTAGTCTGCCTCCAATGTTTATATTCTTCACCAATATGTATCCCCTAATTATAATATGTAATCCCAACAAATATTTTTGTCATCATGTTCGGAATAAAACTACTACTGCCCGAGGTGGGCGGAGCTGGGCGCGGAGTTGTTGTCGCGGCCGCCAGAGTAGCGGACCACATCTATTAATTTTATTGTTTTATGTGTACCGTCCACGCGAGTTAGCGGTTTTAGTTCGTGTTTTGAGACTGGATTTGAACTTTAATGTTAATCCCATGGCCCCACATTACTGTTTTGAGTGATTGCTATACGAGTGAGCGGGTTTTATGAAGGGATTGAAAGAAGCAGAGTGCTGTGTTGGAAGTGGTCTATCTTGTGGTAACGTTGGCAACAGGTCGTATTACACACATCAGTTCTCATATATTTACACAAAACCTCACAATCTATACATGCATAATAACTGATCTGGAATCGACGAGCTCATAGTCCTCCGGGTAAGCACTTTGATAAAAGTTTACAGTATATGGTGTTGTTTGAATGTAAACGGCATTTACATCGGTAATCGTTCCTTACTCTCCCACGGTTCTTGTAGCACGCTTCCACATGGGTAAGGAGATTTTGTGGCAGACCGTGAAATCGAGACCTCAGCCTAGGGCTGGCTCAAACACATAATATTAATGAAAACTGTCTCCAAAGGGAGATGATAAAAACGGTGATTTAATTAAATCCCTAAGCTAGATATCAATTCACGAAAGATGTTAGTTTAGGTTAGACTTGTGATAAGAAACAGCGGGAGACGTCAGATACTAATAATAATGAAGAAGTTTTAGGTAAGCTTTTTGATACTGTCTGGTGATTCGATTCTGGTGACACATCTATTATTTTAGAGACAATTTATGTGGCGGTGGTTAATATCATACTCCATAGACATTACTTGAAAGACCGGAATCGTTCGTGAGTTTCGTGAGTACGCATTCGTACGACCGTCCATTTTTTAAGAAAACGCATGTAAAGTTTCTTCTTTTCGAAAGTGATAAATACTTCACAGATCTGCGGGCTGAAATGGTCACCTGACGGTAGATATCTTGCTTCGGGCGGCAATGATAACCTACTGAACATCTGGCCAGTCGCCCACGGCCAGCACTACACACAGCCACAATATGTCTATTCGTTCAAGTGAGTTTAAACTAGTTTTAAATCGATCAACATCAAAATTAACATTACCATGAAAGTATATGGTATTATACTATGTTCACCATAACATGGGTAACATGACAGATGTCTTATTATTATTTTAGAGATGAGGCATAACTTAAATCTGGTACTGGTTTTATTATTAAACGATTCTTATTTTAAATAAAGCGAAATATTATCGATAATACGATTATGCTTTAAAATAGTTTAAGGGTGTGTAAACGATGTAATTTAAATAACAAAAATAAAACTATAACAAGTATTGAGATCGCAATCCGGAACACTTGACATATATCTACGGCTTTCACATACGTATTGGTACACGCGAAACAACAAGATGGCATGTTCATTTGTCCAGTCAGTGAATTTATTTCTGTGTTACTGCAGAATAGGGTAGGAATTACGAAAACATATTTTTGTATTCGAAAATGAAAAAGCTAGTGATAAATGAAATTACAGCGGCGTTTTTTTTTTTATAGTAGCTCGACAAATTGACGGTATTGTACCTGATGGTAAGTAAGTACAGTACAATCCATACACAACGGTGACCACCGAGAAAACGGTACTCCATCGGCGGTCGCCACTGTTATGCCGGATAACTGGATATGCACAGGCTGATCCCAAAATGTGACACGCAAAAGTGAGTCAATATGACGGACTATCACCACGTGTATGGTGGTCTCGACCCAGTCAAGCAAAACAACCCTACCACCTCGCTATCGCCATATCCTCGTTCATAAATAAGCAGGGTGCACCACGTGCAGGTGAGGTTGGCTTGGGCATCTCAATTCTAAAGATGTAATGCAACAACCATTTACTGTTTTTTATTTATTTTGGTCTACTCCAGTTTAAAGACAATACAATGTAAACTGCATAGAGCCGCGAAAAAAAAAAAATGGAAATTTTCTTAAAAATCATTGTTTTTATATTTTGGATTTTTACCACAATATTTTTACCACGATATTTTTTATAATGTTTATAGGTATTTTTATTTATCTATAATCATAATTGATAGTCGAAATGCATTTGTTTAGGTTATGTCGAAATTGGCATGATGACGTAACAATTTACGTTTCTATGATAAACATAATCGCATCAGTCAGACATGTGGATTAAAACCATTAAAAGGAGTATAAAGAAATATTATCATAACGGGTTTTTTTAAGTCAATATTTTTTATTAATTATTATAGGCGCCCTGTAATGTTTAATAGTTAGATATTGCAACAATCAATTTCTCTTAATCAACAAGTCCACTATTTCAAATATATAGCCAGCACCTGGCAGCGGTGAAGGGCCTGGCGTGGTGTCCGTGGAGCAATGGTATCCTGGCTTCAGGCGGAGGCACAGCTGACAGAACCATACGGATCTGGAACGTCAACACTGGTGCAAACCTTAACACAGTCGACACTAAATCACAGGTCTTTTATAAATTTTTACTGTAATTATCCACATCACATCGAAATCACAACTTCTAACAGCGCCACGGGTCCAAACCTTGGCATCCATCAACGAATTGTTTTTTAATCTGCGTACATTTTCTAATTCAATTTAGTAACATTATCGGCTGACGGTGATGTAACCTGTTCTTGTAATAACCACCATATGTGGGAAAATATGGAACTGTTGATTTCTCCGTGTTTGTATTCGCTAAAATGTCTTGGGCTGGTGTGGTGACTAAACTCGTACCTACCCTGGGGAAGAGGCCTTTGCCCAGCAGTGGGACAATTATAGGCTGATATTATTATGGTGCACATGCACACAGTGTGTCATACCGTTAGTCCGTGGATGACTTATGAATGGTTCTGTTGGATTGGTCAGTGTATGTGCCTGGTTCGTGAGTTAATTGAGGCGTATAAAAAACAAATCTTTTTTTTTCCCAATTAGTTTTACTGTTATGCTTAAGGCCCTGGCACCTCAAACGGCTTTTACAGCTTTACCGGGCTTGGGGGCGAGCGCTTAGGGCACTCAGCCACGAAAGCTAAGCAACAACATCCGAGGGTGCCAAAGTGGCCGAACCTCGGCTCGGACTGTTGCGCGTATGCAATTAAGTCGCGATCTGACTAAATCCCTATCATTCGATCTAAACTAACTATACATATATACATGTTTCTGCCCCCTGGGAGGAGGGAATGAACATGTTTATGTGTATTTAGTGATCTGAAAATTAGCTAAAAACAAAACCAGTAATTCTGAACTGTGGGGACTGGCTGATTCAATTACTCGCGCACATGCTTTGTTAGTACGCATGCTTGAACAAGCCCCCACTATCTCAATTTTGTGCTAATGACTAGTGATGGGAACAATATCTGTTTAAAAATAGGATTTTTAACACACAATCACTCGCGCAACAATATATAAGTCAATCATGAAGTTGCAGACAATTGTGGTTCCCACTTTCTTCACAAGAAGATAATCATACACACAAAATAGTGGGATTTAAAAAAATAATAATATGATAAATTACTTATATATGAATGATCAGTCACTTATTGGATAAAAATGTTATATGTATCTATCAATAATACGTCATCAATTGAATAAAAAAAATACACTTGCGATACTCTAAAACTAATTATACTTAAGTAAATTTTGAATGTTTCTGTAGGTGTGTTCAATTTTATGGAGTACACACTACAAGGAGCTGATATCGGGGCACGGGTACGTGAACAACCAGCTGATAGTGTGGAAGTACCCGGCGATGTCGCGCGTCGCCGAGCTGACGGGCCACTCGGCGCGCGTGCTGCACCTCACGCTCTCGCCCGACGGCACCACCGTGCTGTCCGCCGGCGCGGACGAGACTCTACGGTACTGTACCACATTCCCTTATAGATAATGCGTAGGAAAGAGACAAAATAACACCATTCATTAACTTCATATCTTATACAAATACAATAGGTTTCTTTTTGATTGTCTGAAATATGTTTTTTGTCCCTATTGTTCGTACTTAAAAACTCAATAGTAATACTAATCATAACAAGTAGTAATAATAACACTTTTTTTTTTGGTAAAATGACAACCTCAAATGGCGCGGTGGGCCGCCATTTTGTGACGCTGAAATAGTCGTCTGTTGTGACAAACGTCCAGAAAGTAGTGTTGCTAAAACTCCGGTTTTTCGGACAATCGATTGTTTTTAGCCGGCCGTAAAAACTTGACTAGCAAGAAAAAGGTCACCGCAAAAGAAAAAGTTATCGCGGTGTCGCGAAGGTTTCGCAGTACTTTAGTAACTTGGAGAGCTAAAAAAAAGCTCGTTCGCGGAAACAGTCCTCGTAATTACAAAAATTCCCCGATTATGTATTGGTTATCAACAATTGATAGTTTTGTTCCAATAATTGATTAATCGATGTTTTACGAATACTACAGGAACACATTATCTCAGCGGCAGAACTTTAAATAACTCTCTTTCTTCAATATAAAATATAATTAAACTCGAAAAATACTGAATTTAAATTTAGGGCTTGAGACGACAATTAACTCAACAAGAACAACCGGCAGGATACTCGGATTTACCTTACCAATTATTCTTTTTAACTGTTTAAGTGTTATTTTCATTTCTTAATTATTATTATAATGAGAAGTCACCTCCAGGTATTATCTATCATCGACGTAATAATTCACCCTAATAACATTTCGACAGTAAAACTCGCTTTATATGATTGAATTTGTTGTTCGGCAAATGATGCACTTAGGAAGTTCCGAGTGCATGTCTAATGATGTTCTAAATATGTTGTAGGAATAGTATTAATAAAACATCGATTAACAATAGGTTAACCGGTTGTTTTAGGACTATCGAACTATCGATTATTGAACCCAAACAATGTTGATATCCATTACATAATACGGATTTTTGATATTACAAAGGAAAATTTGCGCGATGACCTCTTTTTTGCTCGTAAATTTAAACAAGGGCTTGAATCTTGATAACACGACGCGGTGATCTTTTTTTTCCAACATGTATTGCGTACTGAAGAACAATTGATTATTCAGCGATTAGTAGATTGTCCGAAAAATCAATGTTTTGCAAATATATTAAAAACGGGTGATAAGGAATAATATAAACCGTCCGCATTGAGTGTTAATGAATTAATATGTACTAATTTTATTGTTTCATACAAATTTTACTCATGAATCTCGTTTTATAACACTCGATTAAGTAAAAATATCAAATGAGTTTTGTATTAATTTCAGACTGTGGAAATGCTTCATGCTGGATCCGTCTAAGAAAAAGGAGCCGACAGACTCGAAGGCCACTAAATCGCTTCTTAACCTTAATTCGTTGATAAGATAATATAATCTGCGGTTTATAGACGTCGTGCTTTTTGACTGAAAATTATGATATAAAACTTATTGTTTATGATTCGTCTTGTATTTTGTTATGTGTGTTACGTGTATGTGATAAGACATTAGCAGTTGTTTATGCTAATATTTTGTATTCCTCAATAAAAATGACTTCAGTTTTAGAGAAATCTAAGTAATAATGCAGTTAAAATATCGTCGATATATATACATTTATTTTTATTTTTGACTAACAACAAATGAGGTTGAGGTCCTGGAATGTGAATTCGCGAATTCGTTAATTTTCGTTAACTGTCTCTTAACTAATTTTCTTCTCCTATCCATAATTCTTATCGTTTATTTTCACGTCCTAACATTTAATCGCCTCGGCTTCCTCGTTGTAACGACTTTAACTGTTTTATCAGTGTTGACATGGTTTTTAATTATACATTTGTATTTAGAATGGTTGTAATTTTTACAATGGAATAAAGACATTTTCCCATGAACGCATTAAATTATTTAAGGAATCCCTAACAGATAGCATGTAAGTAAATTCTTGTATCAGGTAGGCATATAAAAGTTGTGAAAAAAATCATTATCAATAAGTAGAAAAAAAAAACAATAAGGTAGGTTTGTAAATTTTAACACATATATTAGACTCTGAATCGTGTCGGTCATGACTCGTGTGCAAATAGGCTTAAAAAATTCTTCTATTTATATATTTAAACATCATAGTTAGAAATAGTACGTAGTTTCAAGTAGGCACAGTCCCTGATAATATTAAATTATTAATTAGCATTAACAGAATTAAATTATTAATGACAATACGGAATATGCATGTAATTTAAATATTGGAATCTTTAGTACTGTAGAAATACATCTATAAGATGTTTTTATTTATTCGCTTTTAGTTTAATAGATTTTCATCAATAAAAATTGTTAAAAATACGAGGGAAATTTAAAATCTCAAAATGCACCGCTATCGGTCAAATCGAATCGTGACGTCAAAGTCCGCGTTCAGTTTGTCCACAAAAGGCAAGTTATAGAGTTTTGTATTTATATTAAAGTTTCATCGTTATGATAATTAGTGAAATATTGCATTCTTAGAATGCAAACTGGGCTCGTCCGTCGAGTATGTTCGGCCAGACCACCCTATGATAAGTGACTACCAAATAACTCGATTAAATACAACATTAATATAGGACAATATATACTTTTTTTAGTAGCACGGCAAAGTGACGAGCCGACGGCACTGAGCCTGATGGTATGTACAGTAGAGTCCAGAAACAATGGCCACCATAGTGACATGCATGATGGTGGCCTTCGCAATCATGCCGGCCTCTAAGCATATCGGCAGCTAGATATACATACACTGGCTGATCCCGGAACTCCTCGACACACCTAAGTATGCCAATACAGCGGTTGTTACACACGTAGTGTATAGTGGTCCCGATCCAATCGGACAGGTGTCGTGCCCGACCCAGCATAAAATTTTTCTTCACCTGGTCAGGTTCAACAGACTATTAGATATTAAATTAGCTGTGTCCCACGGTTTCACAGTGTTAAATTCATTCGACACACTCTCCACGGCGCGGCGCTGCTGCCAACGCGCTCGTGTATCCCTATCGTAGTTCCACTTCCCGTACTTGCCAGATTGCTTGACGTTCATAGTTACTACTCCGCTCGTTAGGATCGCAACGTGAAGTTATATAGCTTATGCTATTCCTCATGAATTTGGTTATCATATACAAAAAGTTGTAAATTTCTCGCCAACCACCTACATAGTAAACACACGACCTCTATTTGACATCACTTATATATGTGTAAAACTTATGTAAATATGTCGCGAATGCGATGTCAAACTAACGTAACGTGTTCACTGGGTAACGTGTGTTCCGGCAGAGGCAGTCTATCTAGGCTTGGCTTGTCACTATCTTCGGCTAAATCGTCACTTAACATCAGGTGAGACTGTGGTCAAACTCCAAACACACATATAAGCTATATTAATTTTATTTTTATATTGTAATTAACACGAAAGAACTCGTGGGCTGGTGCAATTTAATAAATATTCAAATCTATCTTGCTAACGATCCCTTGCTACAAACTAGTCTAAAAAATAAAAAAATAGAAGTCATATAAAAAATATTTATTATTATCTAAATTTGTAAATACTTTAACGACAGGAATGTATAGCAAAAAAAGCAAAATAAAAAGTAAAAAAAATTAAACAACAAAATAGACGTGCAATAAAAATGTGCTATAGTTTAAATAAAAAAAATATTTTTAGTAGTAAAATGTGATGCTTTTAAAAGTCAAAGAAATTAAGTACATTAAGTGGAAGCACGTGTAAGTGACTAGAACTAAAAGTTTCCAAGTACACGAATTGATTAAATGCGAACAAGGAACTAAACGGATCAAATGTTGAAAAAATGTTTTGTTTTCCTTACATCTAACTTGAACAACGATTCGCTTACCGTCCTACTTAAGTTGTACTTGACACATATCATTATTTTAAATTTTTATAACTATTACTGGTACAATTGGGATGACATTGGTAGTATTACACTTTCTATTTAAAAAAAAAACTGCACATATCTGACAATATTGTTTCTGTTATATGTTTAACTTCGCGTTCATTATTTTAAAACAAATCAATAACTTTAAAGATTCATTCTCACAACTTACAAGTTACAGGGAACACATGTAATCTCAAAAATTCACAATAATAATAAAAACTTACTACTGACAATGGCTCTACGTTTTTTCTAAGCTCATGTAATTATTATCTTTTTTTTTTGTATGTTAAGTATACATCGTTTTTATAATCCTAATTAAATCTAGTCATTTCTTACACGACAAAATTGATGGCTCATTTGTTACTGTGCTTACACTGAAAAGTAAAAATTAACTATAATAGTGGAATAGTATCCGATTGAGATTCTAATTGTAAGATTTATTCCCAACTTAATACTTCAATTAGGGTTGCCACCCGTATTTTATATTAATGTATTATACATTATTTTGGATAACTAAACTTTATGTAAACAATAACGACATTATTGAACATAGTTTGATTATCTACGGTTACATATTAACAGAAAATAAAAACTGATTGTAATTTTACCGAAATCTACCACTAGATTTTAACTATCAATAAGTGCTTATGAACTTACACTTAAATAAAAGGCATATCTATAATAAAATTGAGTTAATATTCATTCATCTGCGTAATAAATGATCAAACGACATTAATTTACTTTATTTCCATCTTTAACGATCAGTATTCCTACTTTATTTATATAAATAAAAAGTGGCAACCCAAACTGCAACAGCGTGAAATATAATAACCTTAAAAAATAATTTAACAATAAACTACGAATTACCGACGAAAACAACTCTAACAGTTATTATATTTAAAATACCCAATGGTTGTTTTTACCTTCTATGGTACATCAACTTACAATTCTAGCAAAAAAAAACTGCTGCCAGAATGCGATAAAACTTAAATACACTATGAATCATTGTCAGTCAATGAAGAATAACATCGTGAGGAAACCTAAATGTCTTGAGAAATATTCATAGTGTAATCGGAGAATTAAATAACATCTTATACTAACACAAAATGTAGTGTGAAAATTACAGAACAAACCATCTAGGTTTTTGAAATCGCCAATACGTCTTAGGTTGGTCGCGGTGATTAAGCCCACACCTTCCCACGGGAAGAGACGTTTGCCCAACAGTGGGAAATTTACACGCTGGTATTATTACATATTTTATAACATATAGTGCCTATGCATATACGACATTAACTTGGTTATAATAAAACACGCTGTATATACCACAATGAACTCTAGTTTATGTTGTTTCTTTCTAACGCGCTTATGTTGATATATGTCTTCTCATTTTTAGTTTTAATGGAGGTATGACAAGATATTTATTTTCACTTCAGAGTCATTTTAGCCTTTCATGGTGATTTCACGGTAAATGTTAACACCATATGCATCATGGATGTGTATATAAGTGTTTTGGATCCCTTAATTTAAGCTGAAACGCTTAATATCCTTGTTTTGTATTATTGACACAAGTTTATTATATAATTAAACTGTAATTTTCAAATGATTGAGTTTTTTTTATGGTCTGGTTTAAAGGGACAAACCCTTTTATGATATGAAATGGTTTTTTTTTATTGTATCACGGGAAATAACGATAATAAAGAGAATAACAGCGGCGACCACCGAGGGATCTTCAATACTAGTAGTAGCCGTCATGGCAGCTCGCTCAAATGTCTCTGAGCTTATTATTATTTGTTATAAGTTACTACTGTCCTTAAGTACATAAACACATTGTAAAATTCGTAAACGTGATGCATTAATTTAAAACAATCATATCACAGAAGCTAAACTCCTTGCGTGCTCTGTATTATTATCTGTATCCAACATGGCCGACATGGCTACGGTGTTCGATATCGGTTCGACGTGACGCACGAGCCGTTCGTGGCTGTTCGTGAGGCCGCCGCCATATTTGAAACTACGACGTAAACTCGATCGGATACTCTTCGCGGAGTCGCTCTTCCTTACAAACGAACGTCGGAGGTAGTCCCGTGTCGATGTGAGCGAGTGCCTCGAGGCGGGGGAGCGCGGCCCGCTCGAGTCGGTCTCGTCGGTGACCGTGACAGAGGGCGTCGCGAACGCGCCGCTGTACTCGGCCGGTTGCGTCTCGCTCGCGAGAGCGTCCCGGTCGACGGTTTCGCTCAGCGTGATCGGCAGTTGCGATACGTCGTCACTTGTCGCTCGTTCGGATCGTGTCGTGATCCTGTAGGCGTATCGATATCTTTCATCACTCACATATTCTTAAATAAAACAAAACAATGAAAAAGCTGGAAATGTATTGAATACTAGCTGTGCCCGCGGCTCCGCTCGCGTGGACTACAGACTGTTGTCGATCAAGCGCGAATTCTGCTGCCCCAAAAATGCTTATTGTGGATGATCCTTAGAAGATAGACATACGCTGTCGGTGACTTTTTTGTAGGTCATTTTAAGATCTACAATTATGTAGAACATTAATTTGATATATCTCTTTTGGTTTACTCAGCGTAGCTCATTTAAACGCCCCAAAGCAGTATTTTTTCCAAATTGATATACCCTTACCGTCACTACTTATTTTATATGTTACTTTATCTAACAAAATATATCCTATAACCTCCTGGCCAGATAATATATTTATGAATTAAAAAAGAATCATTTAAATCGAATAAATGGTTTTCACGTGACAAGAACATAAACGGACAGACAGATAAAGAGACGTTGAGTTTTACAATATGTATAGATAAATAGATTTACAGAACAACCGAACAAAGTTACATTACGTAGGACATCACAAATTACACGGTTTTTAATCCCACAGAGTAAATTCCCGAGACAATCACAATGTTGCCACATTATTTTCGTTTATTTTACGTTCCAATTATTAGCAAGAGGCTGGTAAACAAATATAAGGGAAGCTGTTTGCTAAATCATACCTTCTAAGTGTCCTGAAACTCCGCCGTATAGTGTTGAGCAGCCTGGCGCCGGTCGCGGTCGAGTACGAGGGCGGTGGGGTGTACTTAGGCGGGGGGTCAGGCGCCGGGGGGTCCGCGGCCGTGACCCCCGCGCTGCGGAGACGCTGCCCGGCGCCGTTCTCGCTCGGCTGGCCCATACGCGGACGATACAAATTCTGTATACGCTGCATTTAATATTAAAACAGAATTTGTTAGTCAAACATTGTCCACACACATTCGATATCGTCTTACTATGGAGAAGCAAGCTTCTTTGTAATCCTTAGGTCATCATTATGAGACGTAATTAACAACAACAAATATATTGTAACTCTAGCAGACGCATGCAAACATTAATTACATAGATTGTTATTAGATGGCGCCTCGTAAATATTACTTGAATATGTTTCATGGCATTCCTAATAAAAAAGTCTTCTCAATCAATTTTTTTATCATAAACAATCTATTTGTCTATTTTTCGTCAATACCGAGAAACATATAGGTACTTTAAGCATTATTTTTGCTAAAGAATTAAAGGAGATATGGCGTTGCTACAAAAAACACATTTGAGAAATTATATATAGGAGGTTATTGAAATAAAACTTGTTTGAAATTGATGTAGAATTACATCACTATCATTAAAGGATTAAATCTGCTCGATAATGTTCTGACTGGATCATCAAACCACATCCGTTGCGGAGTAAGTATTCAAAGTGCTATAACTTATCTTCGTACTCGGTTAATCTCCAATAGGCCTCAAGATATATAAGCTATTTTTTAAACAGAATTCGAGTTTCTTTCAGCTTTTAAGTATTTGCATTCAGTATGATAGAAAACATTTAAAAATGTAATGAACTTTATATCTTTTTTTTTCTCCAATAAAATAGCTTATCAGGGAATATAGTTACGAATTTAAATCTTTCATTATTCTTATCATAAGAAAATTGTTTTAGTATATTACAGAATGCAAACTCATATGCAAAACAATATTTAACAAATCTAAATAGCAATAATGAAACTAACAATAATTAACAACGCTAAATAACAATAACAAACAAACCTAAACAATAATAATTAACAAAGCTAAATAATTGTGATAACAAGAAGTTGTATTTATTTGAATAGTCGCAACCGGTGTTATGTAAATGACACATAAAATCGAGTGTGACTATATTCACCACAATAAAATAAAAGGCTTATTAGCAAGCAACTTCATAATGTAAACTATTTGTTACAATGTGCACGCGCATCGTGTAAATTCACTCTAATCATTTTTTTTTTTTGACGCGCCTAAAGAATTATAACGTAAAAAACGGAAAGAAATTTATAACATCACGAAATATATACACACACTAAACTAGACTAATATAGCTCGTTACAATTTTTTTTAACAAACAATATAGAAACAACAATTCCGATAGCTAATCGAATAAAAACAAAACTACCCACCAATTCTTCAACACACTCGCTAGCCTCGTGATCCTTGCAGCGTATAAACACATCAAAATATCACCCGCTAGACTCGCTACGATAAACACCATGTATGTAAAATTATGTTAATATTCACCTCGAGTATATCGGGTGGGCCTTTATTCATGTATCGCCATGTCTGTATGAAGGCAGTCAGAGGCACTACCAGTAGCGCACCCTGCTGCATCAGCACACCGACTTGTCGACACCATATCGGCCAATATCTTTAATGGAAAATCAATTATAAAATGTTATATAAAACTTGACTATAACAAGAGAGAGAGGAGAGAACAGGTTTCTAATAGGACTGCAACGGCCATGTCATGCTTTCCAGTGTTGCAAGCATCCATATAATATCAGCCGATATACACGTTCGTTTGCCACCATAGTGGTGTAAAAAAGTCTGACGAAGCACACTATTTCCTTTTATTCTAGGGTTGAGTAAACACTTTTCTCATGAAATATTTAGGATATAAATATTGAAACGGTGAAAGTTATTTTGGATTTGAAATATATGACTTTCATGGTCAATTTTCATATTATGTAACATGTCACAAACGACAAGTTACACGTGGTGTGGTACAACACAAACAGTTAACATATTGCCAACATTTGTAATTTAAAAAAAAAAACATTGTGTCGCATTTCAAGTTTTGTTATGTGTTTAATTTTTGAACACGGCCTTGTAGTCCATTTAAAATTAAAAAAGATAATTAACATATATTAAGCATTAATGGATTCTTAATAACAATTGTATATATTTTTAAATTCGGTACAATATGTAATTACTAATAACACAAGTTTAGCATAAAAAAATGAGTATGATAGCATGTCTCACCCGGACGGTTTCCTCCAGGTATACAGCTGCCGTTGCTGGCCAACGCGGAAGTCCATAACGCATATCGTCTGAAGACAACACAACCACCGATCTAATTAATTAATACTTTATTGCATTTCATGTTCGTACACTGGCGAGCTCATTTTACCGTAAGGGGCCATTCATTAACTACGTAACGGTCCCGAGGGAGTTATAAATAAATCTCTACATAATCTTAAGGGGAGCGGATAAAACCAGCTCTTACGTAATATTTTGTAAGTCGGAATTTAATATTAGAAATCTTCATCTTCATTCAATTTCGGATGCCAAGCGGTTTATCATTTTATAATTTTTTTTTTTAATATCTTCTTTCTTATCCATTTCAAATGTTATATATAATAATTGTAGTACATTCTTGCCGTGTATTAATCTTATTTTAATTATTTGGAAAATAATAAATACTTATTTTATTTCAAGCAACAACAACTGCACTGAATGATTATTTTCAATAATAATACCGATCTCTATAGCATATTGAAGTGAAACTTCTTATGCGACTTCCAAGCGTTAAATGTTAAACGTTTAACGCACATTATCGGTATCTCGTCTTTGTGTGAGCCAGAGCGAGGGAGCAAATGTCGGTGTGTATGTATTATATTGCACACTGTTTAAATAAAATATAAAATGTCTTTTAAAATGAAGTTTCACTTCTATGGTGTGTGAATTGCACACACACCTTTTTTTTATTTTATATTCCAAAAACTAGATATTAGTCTTTTAATAATATAATCATAAAAATCTTTGGTTGACGTCAAACTGTGACTTTTGGTGTAACTGGTCGTTTTCTAATATTTTATTATTCTGAAAAACGAGATAGAATTTTACGTGAGAAAAGAGAGGCTGGTTCCAGAAATCTTAGGTACCCTTAAATTGAATTAGGGGGAGGGGGTCAAAAATCGCCATAATTATCCTTAAGTAACTAATGAATGGCCCCTAAGACATGTGATTCCAGTTAATTAGCGATATTGTGGGAGAATCAGAAATAAAAAAAAATACGGATTTGCAAAAAGAAAAAAAGAGCTAATACTGAAATATAAATAATTTATTTTATAGTATGTTGGTTTGAACGCTCTAATATTTGGAACTGCCAATCGGATTAGAAAATTTATTTTTGTATTTTGTAAGGAAAATTAAAGGCAGGAAGGTTAAGGGCTAAAGAAAAGTTCACGCTACGACCCTAAGGAGCGGAGTAGTAACCGTGAACGTACTTACACAGAGGATAACCGGCAAGATGACGGTCCAGGTGAAGCTGAGCAGTGCGGCCAGCGCGGCGGAGAGGCGCGAGCGGGAGTCGAACAGCGCCGCCACCACCACGTCCGGCGAGTACGGCCGCCCCCGCACCACGAACACGCCGCACACGAGCGCGACCTGCACCACGCACTGCCACCACGAGCCCACCCACACGTAGTCTACGAACTGAACTATCCTTATACCCGCCTGGGAACGTCAATACCATCATACTAACTGACCCTTGCGAATGTTTCGCAATCATACATACAAAGTAAACAATTTCATTAACAGTTGTCATCTTAGTTAATCAGATTGTTGATAGATGGCGCCTTTTATATATTTGCACAAAGCTTTAAAATGATGTTTGAATCATAAGTTTTTATAAAAAATTAAGGTATAAACCTTACCCACAACAAACACCTTTTAGAGATAATATATAGAGTTCACAATTCTAGCGTAAGAATTATAGACATGAAAATTAAAGTCACACAATATAACTATCGTGAAGCTATTTTAATGAAACTTTTTTATTACAGTAACACGAGTTCTTCCAACTTACACCTTGTCGTCTGCATCATGGTGAATGTTCTGAAGAATAGATAAAATGCAATGTAACTCAAATAAAACTCACATCAGTGCTGAGAACCAACCCCACGGCCAGTCCAAAGACGCAGCTCAGAAACGTGATGGTGGTTTCCCAGACCCTTAGCGCCTGAGGGTTGATCGCCATTATCCCCGTGATCACGCAGTGCCATATAGCTAATTGTTGCGCTATACCGAACATTATCAGGATAAAGTAGAATATCACCGCCCACGCTGGGGATAACTAAAATAAATAAAAAAAATGCTTTTTAATATTTGATATTTCGACAAAGATGTCGCTTAAACAGCTGTTGATAAATAATGAATTATCATGTTTTATACTAAAACAATTTTAGGTCACCATGAAAAAAAATTTTTTTTTATTAATAGTAATATTAGTATCAATGTTGAATTACAATAATAAAATCAATTGTAGATTCGTTCTTGTAAAGAGACTCATCTAGTGCCAACATAAGAAACTGGTTATTGAACGGGTCGTTGGGTGTTACACCTGTATGACACATGTATGACAGTTAACTGACGTTAATCTTATGCATAACTTTATCGCATCAACAACTAGCGAGAGTTTAACTGAGATGTGCAGAAATCGGGAATCATTGGATATATCAGATGAAAACGCGTATTTTATTTGCTTTACAATACATTGAATACTATTCGATGTATGAAATAGTAACATCGAATAGCTCTGAAACATCGATGTACATTGAATATCCTTATTTAGCACAATAACATAGTAAAATCAAAGACCAAAATTAATTTATTGATATGGTATTTTACCGAATCTAACGGGTTTAAATCCACAATCCATCAATGGCAGTAGACATATGAAATAAATAAAAAAATTAAAAGAGTACGGTTATAATAGGTCCCTTACCAATTCAGGCGGTAGAACGGCGAGGGTGGCGGGAACAATCTGCGTGGCTAGCTGGAGGGGTTGCCAGCCGCTGAGCGACTTCGCGGTGTTGCCATTCGGCCAGACGGTCACCCCGACCAAACTGCCATAATGTGTCATATAACGGACGGGCGTCGAAGCCGCATTTCCTGGCATCGGTTCCGATGTCGGCCAAAGGAATTGTGAAGATCTTATTGTTTCTGGAAAATGTAATGTTTAATTTCAACTTTTTTTTACATGACGTCTCGTAATAACGAATTCTACCAGTATCAAGTGAGGCATAGAAAAGGCACTTTATAATCGAATTTTATATAGTCTTCCAGATTAGGCTGCTGAAACACACATGTTTTAGTTAAAAAGATACTTATTTATTAAGATAACCTACAAATAGTATAAAAGAAAGTCGCTGTCTGCGTCTATCCTCATCATCATTTCTGTTCTTATTTCTTCTAAACTACCGTATATACTTCCATATGCATTTAAGCTGTGTCGACAGCTCCGCTCGCGTGGACTACAAAAACAGCTTTTTTTGAGCGGAACCCTAATTATTTTTCTGAAATAAAAGTAGCATAAGTAATTCCTTATAACATCAGCGAACCAGCTGAAACCAGTGAAAATTCCGTCAAAATTAGTCCAACCGTTTCGGAGATTACCCAGAACAAACAGACAGACAAACAAAATTTTTAAAAATGGGTTTTTTGTTATAGTTATCGTGTATACTTTCATATGCATTATAGTAAAAACCGGTTATTTTGTTTGTAATGTCAAAATCAGGACTCTCACTGGCAGATAGCTGACGTTATAAAGAATAACTTAGGTAACTTCTATTTTTTTTAAATAATAAGGGTTCCGCTCAAAAACATAAAAATACATTTTTAGTACTCCATGCGAGCGGAGCCGCGGGCACAGCTAGTGGTAAATATGTACTTAAATGTACGTTAAATCAAAAATATGTTTTCATTTCTGAGTCTGATTATTTAGTGTCATTCTGTACACATATTTTGACTTGGAGGCTGTGACAAAATACTAAACTATTAAAGTGCATCGTGAACTGAGAGGTTTCGAAACCCTTGGTTATTCTAAATTTAATTTAACTACAACCCATAAGCGTGAACAGGAACGCGATATCGACAGCACCGCTCGCACTTTATCACCATGTATGCTATAGACTATTCGAGTAGTAAATATTTACTTTTTTGATCTCATAGTAAAATTATAATCCATCACTTCTTTGTTAACATTGGAGATATAGAACGTCGTTTATTATCTTCACATCATTTGCGTACATTCAAACAAAACTGACATCAATAATGATGAAAGTTTATTAAAGTCTTTGTTGATTGTTAAATGTTTATTGAGATTAAACTTCTCTTGAAACAGCAATATCAACATTACAATCATATAAACAGATAAGATTGGCAAAAATACAAACCTCAAAAAGAATTTAGAAAGTTCTGTTTAGCTTAATTAAGCATTTATTTAATTTAGTATATCTGTACTAATAATATAATAAAACTGACGAGTTTTTGTTTGATTGTTTGTTAGTTAGTTGCTTCTTAGTATATCTAAAAAAATACACAAAAATGTATTTTGTGACAAAGTTTTATAGTAAACTGAAAAGTGATTTATGAGCATTATTAATAGGTAGGCATGGCATATTAATCCTTACGAACGAAAGTTACTTCATCATCAAGAAAATTTACGATGATGACCTTTACCCTTTATAGCATGTTATTTGTACGCATAGTTTAGGAGATAATGGAAAATTAAAATAATTCAACACTCGGCTCGGGTCTATCTATGACTATAGGTGTAGTGGCGCGAACGAGCTGTGAGACGTATAACCCTGGCCGCCCGATAAAAATATTGTCTATACTGAACTATTATAAATCATGAATCAGTGAAACCGCGGGGCGCAACTAGTTTAGATATAACAATAAGTAATAACTGATTTCATTTTTAGGACGAATATTTACATAACTAATACATAAAAATATTAAATCGCTGCAACTTTGTCTATAATAATGAAAAACCAGTCTTATATCGTGGATTTACCAAACTGAAATGACCATAGACATTAAGGATGGTTTTTACCAGGCATCGTGGCTCAGTGGTAGAAACCCCTTTTATTGAGCAGAGAGGTTAAGGCTTCGATCCCGCACATGACTGACTTTTATATTGCGATCTTATGATGAGAATAATTCGCACCTTCGGTAAGACAAAAATACGTAAAATGAGTTAAGTACGCCAATTTCTTTTATCTGGAGGAACAAAGACGCCGCTAATAAGTGTAAGGCATATGTTACGCAAAGAACAATTACTTCAGAGCATTATTAGTAGAACAATACAAAATTAATACTAAAAAATCTTAAAATGTCATGAAAAATTACAAAAAGTACAGTTATGCTCTTGTCTTAGTGAAGGTAGGAATTGTCAATTGTGTGGTTTGGTGTTATATACTCGTATGTATCGTATGTCGTGTGTCAGTCATTTAGTTACCATAGATACAAGCTTTGCTTGATTTGGAATTAAATCGCTGGTTGGCCGCGTAGATAATTATGGAAAGTATACGAATTTGAATTTATTAATACCTCTCGCAGTACCCTAAGTGTGGTTCAAGTTTTACCGCGTAACTATTTGAAACGAAAAAGTTTCAACTGTTTATTTTAATTGTTTTTATATCACTAATTAAACAATAATTAGTCAATAAGTATAAACATTACTAATTCTATTAATAAGTATTTTATACATAATAAAGCATATGTTTTACATACTAAATGCAATGGAATAAATGGAATCTAACCCCTCGGTTTTGTATGGAAATTCATGAAAAAAGTACCCGACTTATGTCGATTCGATTTACGTCGCGTATATACACGGTTTACAACATACTTAACGAAATAAAAACATATTCATTCGCATATACAAGACGCATATGCATTCACTCATGAGACATAACGCACACGTTCCCACACCTATACACTCTCCCATTAACTCACGACTCAACAACAAAATAAAAAATACTTTATTTAAACTAGGTCCTAAGAAGGCACTTATAAACTTCAAACACTACCACCGGTTCGGAAAACATCCCAGTCATTGAGAAGAACCGGCAAGAAACTCGATCGGGCTTATATTTTTCCCTTTTTTTTTTAAATTCAACTTTACAAACAATATTTACAATTAATAATCATATTTAATAATTTAAATGATGAACAGAGAGGGAGTCACTACCAGACTTCACAATTATTCACATAATGATCCACCCTATAGTAACCTTTTGACTGTAAAACCGGCTTGACTTGGCCCTTAAACTCATTGTCCGGCAAATCAGTAATGTACTTCGGGATCTTATTATAGAACCTAACACTATTACCTAAAAAACCTTTTATTAGTCTTACTAAGGTCTAAAACAAGGTATGACTAATTTATGTCTATTCCTTGTATTAAAACTGTGTTGATCTTTTACAAAATCTAGCTTGTTAACGTTTTTACAGGTATACATTATATTATGAACAATATATTGGGAGGGCAAAGTTAAGATATAAAATTCCTGGAACTTGTTCTTCAATGATTCGTGAAGTCTCATGTTGTATATTGCTGAAATTGCCCGTGTTTGGAATATGAATATGGTGTCTACCTCAGCTGCTGAATCCTACAGCAAAATACCGTAAGACAACACCACAACCGCTGTATAACAAGCAAAATGTACTGAATGCTTTGTAACTAGCATCACCTTATAGCTAAACATGAGAAACGTAAATATGTTAAATGTGCTGCGAAGTAATATATAAGAAACAAATAAATAAGTAAAAGTATTTCGAGAACCGTACATGCCGTAAGTACGAGGACTGTCTGTAATATAAAAACGCATTGGATGACTTACCAAAACTACCTGGAATGTAAGCGTATCCATAATTCTTTAAAATCTGAGCGCACGTGTTCGCTAGAAAGGATCCCAACAGCAACACGGCGAATGTAAACGCGACGACGCACGCGCTCTCCTTCTGTAGCATCGCGTTGCTCTTGTTCTTGGCGTTCTTATGTGATGTGAGTTGCGTTACGCAGGCCCCGAGCAGACCCCACGTGAGAAATGTCTCTTGGGCCGCCGCCGCCCAGCTCTGTTCAATATAAACAGAAATCATTATTCTATACTAATACGGTAATATAGTAACAGTAGTAATAGTTCTATACTAATAATTTCTCGGCAGTTAATGGCTCGACGATAGCGCCACCTATCGGAGCCTAACATAACTAGGAAGCATCGCCTCTATAGAACTATTAAATTTGTTTTATTAACTACTAACTATGCCCGCGGCTCCGCTCGCATGGACTACAGAATGCTATCGGTCGAGCGCACGCGTGAATTGTGCTGCCTTATTGTGATTCATCCTTTGAAGATAGACATATGCTATCGCTGACTTTTTTAGGTCGTTTTAAGATCAATTATGTTATACATAAGTTCGATATATTTCATATGGTTTACTCAGCGTAAGCCATTAAAGGGCCCCAAGTGCGTATTTTTATTATCGTCACTGCTTATTACGTATGTTACTTTGTGTAACAAAATATATCCTATATAGCCTTGCCAGATAACATATCTATGAATTAAAGGAAAAACCAAATAAATCGAATAAGTGGTTTTCGTGTGAAAAGAACATAAACGGACAGACAGACAGAGAGACGTTGAGTGATGATTGACGTTGGCTCATGATGATACGCTAAACCTAGTGGAAGGCTGGCTCTCAAGTTCAGCTGCCGGAACACACCTATTGGTGTAAAACTTGAGGGTGGTAGCTCGCCAGGCGGGCATTAGCAAAAGCCTTACCACCATGCTATGGTTTCCTCACGATGGTTTCCTTAACCGAAACCTTAGGCTATACCTTAGATATATTATGCCTTTATAGATATATTAATTTGTCATTAGAATACATTTCTATAAACATAACATTTAAGGTTTGCCGTTGTGCGCACATCACGCTAAAATGACCATTTACGTGATAGTCGCGAGATATTCGTGCACAATTGCCCTCTATAAGGTTTACCGTTATCTTTATACCTACAAACATTTTCTAATATCAAACAAGAGAATACAATTAGACAACTAGGTCATGGCAACAACTGTGAATATCTTATAATAGTATGAGCAATTAAACATTTCCTCAATGACTTATCACCGAATAACAGATTAGTTAATTAATAAAACTTTACAAAGACATGACTCACGTTACTAATTATGAAGAACTCCGTCCATTCGGTTTCCGAGAATATGTTCGTGACCGAGTCGTAAGGTATGAGTGTCAACAATTTAGTACACAGAACGAGTGTTCCGAATATCGGTAGAAATATCAGCATGTAAACGGCCTGCAATTACAAAACGTCATGTATAGCGTAACATGATACAATTACATGAGGAATTACCATTTACATGAACGATAAACTATTAAGAGATGTTGTATGCTTCAATATTTTAATGAACAATCCTATTTCATATTTAACAAGGTTTCCTCAGTTGCAAGTTTTTTTAAATCTATACTAATATAATAAAGCGGAAGAGTTTGTTTGTTTAAACACGCTAATCTTTGAAACTACCGGTCGGATTCGAAAAATTGACTGATAGCCAAATTCACAAGGAATAGTATAGGCATCTAGCATAAGGCTACATCTCTCAGCTAGCCTTAAATATTGATTTTTGTTAAGTAAGTCGGAAGAGAAAGCGCATCCTAACTGCTTTATCCGCGTGCGCTGGCGTAATGGTTAGTGATACGTAAATACAATGTTCTACAAAAATATTGCTCCTTATTACATCTAAAAAAAAGTACGTGATTCCATATGCCTATCTTTCATACATAAGGCATAATAAGGTATTTTGTGACAAAGTTTTATTGAACATTGAAAAGTGATTTATGAGCATTATTATTAGGCATTGCATATTAAACCTTACGAACGAAGTTACTCCATCATCAAGACAATTTTATGTACATAAACCTTTTATGCCCTTTATAGCGTTATTTGGACGAATAGTTTGGCAGATAATGTAAAATCAAGATAATTCAACACTCGGCTCGGGTCTATGACTGTATGTGTAGTGACACGAACGAGCCGTATGAGTTGTTACGCATAACCCTGACCGCCCGAAAAAATATTGTCTATACTGAAGTATTATAAATCATCAACCAGAGATGTCTTTTAAATTATACGCGGGTGAAACCGTGGAGCACAACCAGTTCTTTATAAGTTTAGCGTTTGGCAACGATCTCACCTGATGTTAAGTAACGATGGCCTAAGATGAAACGCTAAGCCTAATAAGGGAACTTACTCTCAAGTGCAGCTGCCGGAACATATCTGTAGTTACTTGGCGACAGAGTTTCAACTTTCAAACCTACCACCATACTAATGTTTCATATTTTCTTAAATCTTTTGTAGGTTTACTTTTATGGCCACAATCTCACTTGATGTTAAATGACGATGTGGCCTAAGATGGTAACATGCTAAGTCTAGCTTTTCAACATAAGGGTGGTAGCTAGGCTTACAAAAGAATCCGTACAATGAAAAAGAGTTTTCGCTAAAAGAAAACATCGTTATGAAACCATAGCATGGTGGTACTCTAATGTAAACCTAGCCTAGCTACCACTACCATCTTCAAGTTGAAAATCTGTCGCCAAGCACCTACAGTTGTGTTCCGGCAGCTGCACTTGAGACCCACTAGGCTTAACATAAGGTGAGATTGCGGCCAAATGCTAATAATTATAAAGAAAAAAAAACTTAAACTGGTCTCCCTAAATGTATGTTCTAGCGAAATTTTGAATAATCATTAAAAATGAACAGAAAAATTACCTTGCCGTAAGATCTTAATCCTTTGCTTAACGACACGAATACAATCATCCAAACAACTGCTAAATTGAAGGCAACTTGAAACTTTATCGTTCCAAAGTAAGAATTGGACCCTAAATTCCTTTGCAGAACTTCCCCATGGAAGTATTGCGGTAGCGTATCTTGTATTTTATAGCTGCCGTTTTTACCGCTACCATCTGGAAAATAAACATATTATTTGGTGTAATAACAAACTGGTGAGTTGGGATCAAAGTTTTAAAATTCTCCAAACTATATGCAAATATCACATCTTCTAAATAAATAAAATGAATGAGGTTTGCCGTTGCGCTCGCAACACGCATAAACTACTGGATAGTTTTTGATCTATATATTTGTTTGTTTTACTCCTTAGATACTTGGTCCTTACCAAAATAAAAATTATCGCGATATCTTCAAACTTATATATAATCATCGCACGTTTAAAATTACAATGAAGTGCAAAAAAAGTAATAAAACAACAAAATACAAGCTATGACTAATTCATTTCATTTCATTCATTTTTCATTTTCATTTTTTTTGTAGATCTAGTGATAACATTGTCTTTCTGAAAAAAATTCGAAATTATAATATTTGTTTCTTTTTCTTTCGAATAAATGTTGGTTTGAACTTTCGTCATTACATTCCATTTAAAAATATTCCACCTTATAACTTTAATGCTACACAAATAAAAATGAAAGCAAAATCTTTCTCCATGTTCCGGTTATTCCCGCCCTTGAAAAACATTTCCTACCATGGTTAAACCATAAAAAAGAAATACAACAAATTGAATAACCTTATATAACATTTCCTGATTGATAAAACACCAAAATAATTTGACATTGGACAAACAATAAGCAAACGTTCAAAGTAATTATGCAGTATTATTGTCTCACCTTCAATATTGAATTCATGAGGTAAAGTCCATTTATATTTATCATTCGATGTAATGAACGAGTCTCTGAAGTAAATAAATATCCATGAAAGGCCTATTATACTGTACAAGCCGATGACAGCTTGCGTGATTAACAATGACACACCGACTCCTTGGAATATCGGCGATATTCTCCACATATCCACCGGACCCGATTCTAATACTTGGCCCAAACATAAGTGAAGAGTAAATAATGGTATTCCGATCAATAACGACAATATAAAAAATTGTATTATGAAACTAGCTGTAAAAAAAAAACAAAGTTATTTATGTTACTAATTCGAATAAAAATAACAATAGGATTTCAAGATTGTAAGAGGTAAACTATTAGTAATGAATAGAAAAAATACCTCCAAAATGTACACTGAATATGGCAAATCTCGAAATATTAAATATTCCCACAGTGCAACTAAAGCATGCCAGCATTGCGCTCATTCGATGTGGCCAAACTCCAAAAGGAGGTTCTTCAGTCTCATCATTTCTGCAAACATGGGCACGTATCAAGTTATGATTACATCAACATTCACTTAAACTAATATATATTTAGGTTTTAGTAGAACAATGATTCATCTAATTCAAATGACCTCATTTTGAGGCATGGACTAACGTATAAAATTGCATAATCAAGGTTACTAAATTGAATATTTTGGTAACAATAGCAATTCTCAATCCAACTGAAAAATACGATTACGTAAAATTTTGAAGTAGTTACCTCTCTTCCACAGAACCCGTAGCGTTTTGAATTGTGGGAGCAACATTTATAGATTCACTTGAAGAACTTGAAGCACTTATGCTTCTAGCGGTACTTCTGGCAGTACTTCGGTCCATCCAGTCCCCCGCAATAACTTCGCTGTCTCCAGGAGACGGTAATGATAACGTTCGATTCATCAGCAAAGCCCGTCGACCTACAATCAAAGGACCTGACGCTCCTTCACTACTTAAGTTAGCAGCCGTGACTTGCAATTGTATTGGTGCACTAGTCGGTCTAATATTTACGTGATGCTCCAAGAATAATATGACAGGTAATGTTAGTGGTTCACACGACTGCTGCGTCGTTATCGCCGGTAGTACTATAGGATCCAGTCTTCTCATTGAATTGCGTAAATTATCATACGTATTGCTCGCTCTATCTAAAATCGGCAACAGCGTTTGTCGGTCATTTACGGAAAGCTGGGAAAAACTTTTTGAACGACTTGGGATTTGCGGCCTATCTGATGTACTCTGTGTGATGTCAAGTTCTTCTAACGATGGCGCAGAAGGCAGAAAGTTAGTGCACGTTACGACTTGAGTGTTATCATCCGCGGAGCTCTGTGCTTCGGATTGATCAGTTTGCTCATACTGTTCACCGAAACATTCCTTTATTTTACAAATGATATCCTCATCGTCACTGTCAAAATTTTTGACTCCTTCGTCTAAACACGCTAACAGAGACTTATCTAATACTTCGTCTAAATCGTTCAATATATCCATGAACTGGCAAAGTGCAGTGGCTTGAAATTCTTCGTCGTTTGTGATGTCGCTTGATGCTTGTGATGAAAAATTTGAATCTGATTTGTAACATTCTGATATCGTTTTCTGCAAATCCTCTTTCAAATCTCCATCGTCGGAAAACTTATCTAAATCTTCACAACACTGATCGCTGTCGACACTATTAAAAACATTGCTCGAAGCGTCACTGTCGGCATTACTTCCTGGTAAATCTTCAGTCTGTTCGTACCGACCTTCGTCTGTGTTAACTACTTCCATTTTTATCGCATGGCCTAAGTCATAACCGGCCCGCTTCGAAGTTAACCCTGTAACAAGCACTTCACTTATAATCGAAAGAGATATAACAAATCTAAATTAAACAATGTAAATTAAAAAATTATACATTTTGAGGTGACAATTCTCCACAGCTTAAACATGGTTTCTGATACATGTGAATATGATGTGTGTATTAACATATGAATTAGCTTGATAATTAGCTTAATTACTGCACGTAGCAGAGCATCAAAGACGGCTAAATGTTAACACTGTAATGCGAAGTATCTCCGTGCAGTAACGTTTGTAAACATGATTCACAGTGGATTAACATATGTTTATACGACATCATTTTAACGGAAAACTAGTATTAATGGTATAATTAGCATAAACGTTTGTACGAGAAAGTCGTAAATCATCCCATGGTAATGAGAACCATTCGTTTTGTGCAAATAGTAATTTAATAATATTACGAATAATAACGTCATTCGCAGAACAGGATGTTAACTAAATTCTATACATAATCAAAAATCGTGTTCAGTCCTTGCGAGAAATTGCACTATATTTGTTATTCGTTTTACTATGGCTTAATAAATTAGGTTCTATAAATCCCAAAAAAGTAAACCATCTGCCAACATGAAATAAGCCACAAGTATTATTAGAACATGGCCTACAGTTCTTTACTTATTGGAAGAATATTCAAAATCAATAGAGCAATACAGAATTGTGCGGGAATCAAACATATTAAAATGTTTGAATTCAAACATGGATTACTTTTGAATACTCTAACGATTTTTTTGACCGAAAACCTTCTCGTTCAAAGATATACTTCGTGGAAGTATGTTATACCCAAAAATGATATGGCCCATTTAACGTAAGCCACATTGCGCGATATTCATTCAGCACAATATTGTACATAATACGTGACCTATGAAATTGAAGTAGGTTTACCTATGAAATTGAAGTTCTGCAGTACTGGCCAATTCAAATCAAAATAATTTTTGTTTGGCTAAGAATTCTAATTTCAAATTAATTTTATTTTAAAAACATGGAATTCTTTTTCCAAAAATAGTCATTTGTTTATTGATTAGTGTTACATTTTCATCGCATTTAAATCTTTTTTGTCATCATGGATACGTTAAAAATTCGAGTAATTATGGAATATGAGTACCGTCGTGGCAGTAACGCGGCACAAGCGGCACGCAACATCAACGACGTTTACGGAGCTAACACTACAAACCAACGCACCACCTGTCATTGGTTTGCTCGCTTCCGTTCTGGGAATTTCCACCTGAAAAATAAACCTCGCGGTCGTCCGAAGACTTTGGTCGACAATGACGAATTAAAGGCGATTGTGGAAGCTGATGATACACAGTCTACGGCTGAATTAGCAGCAACTTTCGAGACGTTAGCGTCAAAACAATATTGGTCCATTTGCGTCAAATTGGCAAGGTAAAAAAGCTTGACAAATGGGTGCCCCACGAACTCAATGATCGCCAGCGCGAAGTACGCGTCGAGACGTGCCTTGCACTGCTCAACAGACACACAAATGAAGGAATTTTGAACCGCGTTGTTACCTGCGATGAAAAATGGATTCTGTTTGATAACTGCAAGCGCTCAGCAAGTTGGTTGGATCCTGGTTCAGCACCTAAACAATGCCCTAAACGAAAACTTACCACTAGAAAAGTGATGGTCACTGTTTGGTGGTCCAGCGCCGGTGTGATTCATCACAGCTTCTTAACAAACAGGGTGAGCCTTACTGCAGATGTGTACTGTGAAAAACTGAACACAATGATGGAGAAGCTGGCACATCTCCAACCAGCATTGGTCAATCGCTCGTCTCCGCTGCTCCTGCACGCATACTGCACAACAGACGGTCTCCAAGTTGCAAGAACTGGGGTTGGAAGTTCTCCGTCATCCGCCCTACTCACCAGACCTTGCGCCTACAGAGTACTACTTTTTCCAGAATTTGGCGGGAAAAAAATTCAATACCCGAGGGGCAGTACAAAATGCCTTTGTAGAATTTGTTGCCTCCCGTCCAGCCAATTTCTTTAAGAAGAGCATCAATAAACTGCCACTGCGCTGGCAAAGATGCATTGATTGCATGGGTGATTACTTCGATTAATACAAATAAAAAATACATGAAAAAACATCGTTTAATTTTTTTTAATCCAAAACGGCAATTTCATAGGTAAAGACCTAACATACAAATCCAATACTCTTAGTCAAGGACAAATTGAGGAAGTTAGCATAACATTATTATAAAATTATTTATTTATTTACTTACGTTATAAATATATGCAAGAAGCGGAATAATTTCTACTATACTGTACAATGTACATGTTGCACATTAAAAATTAACCACAAAATAACCAGTAGATAACGCAATGCACTTCACTTATCAAATATAAGATTAATTATTCAAGATAAGACACTCGCAAGTGAATAATATAATATAACATTAATATAATTACAGACTTGGAACTTGTTTCGTAATATGAGGTAATCAGTTCGTGAAGTCCATAAAATTATAGGAAATAGTTTTAAAACATATAATAATTTTGTGATACAACTAAGCGAATTAATTTGATCATATCTTTATTCATTTGTTCCGTTCATTACAATCTTTATAGAACCTTTTACAATAGAACCTTGATAACGTAAAAACCTCTATAAATTAATTAAAGTCTTGTTTCCTCGCCTCACAGTCTGAAACCTGCTTAACTTACTACGGAAGCTCAGCGGGAGTGTAAATTTGGAAAGTGTATGTGTACCTGTTTGTTTGAAAAACAAATATCAGTAATTTTAATTTTTAAGACGCGAAGCTGAAGAAAAATGTTATAAAGTGTAAAATATTTTTTTCAAATATGATTGGTTATCTGGTTGGTAATCTGTTGGTTATGGACAGAGGTTATCCTCCACATATACACAAACAAAAATACACAATAAAATTTACACTCTTACTTTACAATATTATTATACAAGCTGTGCCTGCGGCAAGGCACAAGGCTTATTATTTTCTTCGCGCGGTACCCTAATTATTGTTCTAAAATAAACGTATCCTAAGTTACTCCTTATAACATCAGCTGTCTGCCAGTGAAAAACCCGTCAAAAACGGTCAAACCGTTTCGGAGATTGCCCGGAACTAGGAAATGCAACCGCGCAAAATAATTTCGATTCAGGTATTTGTGGGACTGAACCATTTTATTAGCACTGGATCCAGGTATTTGCGGGATCCAGCAGGGTGGACTCGGACCTCAAATCAATCGTAATAAAGACCTAATAGACCTCGTTTTCATGGTTTTAATTTAACCCAAATTAAACAAGCCTTTAGGTACATTTTATCTCGTTTTTTAATACTTTAAGACAAAGATTAGGACATCGTTCCCCTGGGCGCCTTGAACCTTACGCATAGACGGCCAGTTCACGTGTTGCTACCAGTATACCTATATAATGTACTTTGTGCGTGCTGGCGCGCGCAGAATAACACGTTAGTTAAATCCACGCTTCTCTATAATCCCGCCAGTCCCAGCCCGCAATTTTCAACCGAGATTTAGTCCCGCAAAATGTTATGTGGGATCCTGGTATTCTAAGATTGCATTCCCTACCGGAAACAAACAGACAGACAGACAGAGAAAAGTAAAAAAAAATGTTTTTTGTTATAAGTTCGTATATATTTTAATATGCATTTAGTAAAAATCTGTTATTTTTACATTACAAACAGAGCTTCAATTTTATTATATGTATAGAAGATTAACATGTAAGTATCTATTTAACTAAAACATGTGTCTGTCTGTGTGTCTCAGCAGCTTGTTCTTAAGCTGAACTACAGATCAGTTATAAAAATCCTTTCACTAATAAAAAGCTGTACTATCCATGATTTTAATGAGTATATTTTAATTAACGCAAACAAAGTCTTGGGTGGTTTCTGCTACCATTATAAAGTGATCTCTTCCTTTTCCATTAATTACTCCTTATAACAAGCACTATAAGAAATTAAAAACATTAATCAGAAATCATGTATCAATTTAAATATAATATATAAGAAAACATTTATTAAGAAACTGTTATATATACCGATTATTGGAATAATAATATTACTTAATCCACTTATTTATTTACTCTTTAAAAATAACTTTAACTAAAGTCAATATATGTTTAATAAAGACAAGTAGGATTTCACTAAAACTTTCTACATATGCACTCTTCTAAAGTACTTGTTAAAATAAGAAAATTCACATGTGATATCTGTATTCAATGTGATTCTTATTTACATGAAATGATGTCATCATTGTGTGTTGAAAGTGCAATCATATTATCAAGATCTTCAAATCAATATTAAACAGTGATGTATAGATGTATTGTTTATTGCAACATCATGATTGATGATCTATTAATGAGATAACATATACTGTTTAGATACATTTATTAGTTTTACAGTATTTAACATTTTCCCTTCAGTTTTTAATTTTACATGTAACTGTATAATGTACAGTATCATTTGGCCCACAAAAGGCCAGGTACTATTGGAATATGAACCATAACAAAATATCACAAGATATGAAATTTCAGAGGTCAACTTTGATTTCATTAAACAAGTGTATTAAGGAAGTTAATGTAAATTAGTTTTTTTTATCACACAAATGTGACAAACAGGTGTATGGTCCACCTGATGGTAAGCTGGTACTGTAGTCTATGGACGCTTGTAATACCATAGGTATCACTAGCACTTTGCTGACTTTGAACACCCCTTCCCCAAAGAGCCCTGGAAACCCTACTCACTGCAGGAACACAACAATAGGTTATTTGGCTGCAATCTTATTTAGGGTGGAGGTATTCCACCAGTCAGACTACCCCAAGTAGAGAGAAATCTCCAAAGAAATTTCTCTGTGCCCTACCTCTCTTTGAAGCCCCTTACCATGGAACTCTGAGTGAGTATTTAAAAAATAATATAAAGAAGTGTAAGTAGAGTTAGATAAGTTATAGATAAGAAATAAGAGAATAAATAGGAGGCATTCAATGCACTTTAAATAAAACAAACACTCTAATTTGATTAGAGGCGATAAGGATTACAAAAAAAAACTCATAGTCCAAATACTAATTTAGATATATCATGGTACTTTCAGCATCAGCTTTGTGTCAATAACTGTTTAAGTTGAGCCTGACAGATACATATTAGAAGCCAAGACAAAATTTGTATGTAAGCTAGTAAAGCCTTACATATTTTAACACAAAATATTAACTTTTGTTCTCACACACTGACCATACTAAATCTACAATCACATTTACTGTAATCCTCATTTACAAATTTTCTAGATGTATTTTTAGGTCTATTTGAAATTTACATTATGCAAATACATTCACAGGTAAAACCTATTAACAAAAATATATATGTTTTGTATACAAGTTCTAGGGATAAAATTTAAGAAGTGCAATGAGATCCTATGTTTGGCAAGGTAGCATCGACAGGCATAAATTTAGGTACTTTTGAAAATATTATTAAATTGAAAATAATCTGAAAATAAAAACATTGTAGTACAGGGCCTTTGTAAAGGCTTTTAAAAAATGATAATATTTATTTAAATTCTTATAAAATACTTTTAAAATAGAAATAGTAGACAGGATTTAAGACATAAACTTAGAATTAAGACTAGTGGCCACTTCAATGGACTGGACATGACTGTACTAGGATGGTACTGAGAGGATAGTAGCTTGGGACCAAAATATGGAGACAAAGAGTGATAGAGACTGCCCATAGAGCAACAATAATTAAGAGGTTGGAAATATGGTGATGTCGGCATAACTTCATATATATTAGGGGTATAACAGTACCATATGAACAAAAATATGTTAATATAAGGCTTATGTATTGTTTTTTTTATATATTTTTCATGTAGTGTTTTTTATTCAAAAACTTGTGTTATTAGACCCTATATTATTTTGTAATATTAGTGGTATTTTAAAAATATATTTTGATTATTGTGCATAAGTGAAGTCAATAATAATAACAAAGAATATGAATTTTGACACAATAACTCCTGAAAAAACATAGCGAGGGTCCACTACTTTGTTAGAGAGTTATTTGAATTTTATAAAAAGATTGTATCCAAATGACATTGCCAGAATGATGTATAAGCACATGTTACCAGTAAATACAAAGAAGACATTAAGTTTAAATGAGATGTACTGCAATCAATAACCACATATGATTTTCCTTATTCTTCCCAACTGAAAGCTCCGTAGAGTCAAATAATTTTATAAATTGTAAATACTTTTAAAATAATTAAAAAGTCTGAATCGACACCAAAAACGCCTGCGATCAATATACAAAGAGCTACGAAAACCTTTACTAGACTCTGAAGATCGGATACATAAGTAATATCAAAACAATTTCATATTTCTGACACATAAACTTATAACTGTAATAGAAGTCGTGTACTTAATAAATTGATAATTTATGAAAACATGTAAGTAATTGTTTTACAATAAAGTCAATAACACTAACCTGATTTTCTAAATTTGTAGATTCCATCGGTTATACATATATAATATCAAAAGAAATATTTACAATCACTAATTGTAAAACACATAAACACAATCACTTGCTAATAAATACTGATAAATACGAAAAATATAAAATGTATAAAAATCGTGATGTTTTCACTACAATATAAACCACAGAGTAAATTATATACCATAGTAGTATTAGACTATATAAATCAATTGATTAAAAACACAGGATATAAAGTATCGATAAATAGAAACAATCAGATATATCGTTAATTCCCCAACATCAAGTAAACATCGATGTTTTTATTCGATGTATCGTAGTGGCAAATCTACTATAATAACTATAAATTACTATAATAAATTTGTTAATTTTTGTGTTTTTCTCATCAATTAACATAATATTTACCAAATTTATACAACAATAAAAATAAAAAGCAAAAACTTAGTGCATATTTTTAAACGTCTGCATACAAGTACGTACCTATTTCCTTGAAATGCCAAATTAAATTCAAAAATAAGTCACCCTTACCAAATTACAGCTTTCTAGTACTATGAATTACTGAGCTAAGCCGAGGCCAGACAGACGGACATACCGAAACTATAAAGGTTCCTTTTGACTTCGGAACACTAAAAAAGTAAACACAAAGTAGACTTTTGTATTTGATTTTGATTGTTTAATTTTTATGGAAAGCTTAATTATATGTATTATAGAGATCCTTCTTCAAGTTTAGTCCTATATTGATTCAAAATTTGATCCAGTAGTCTTCAATCGACATAGTAAATTTGCCATCAGATCTACACATATAATAAAATTGAAGTGTCTGTTTGTAATGTGACAATAATAGGTTTTTACTAAAAGCAATATGAAAGGATTTACGGTATCTATCACAAAAAAAAAAAACTTGTCTGTCTGTCGGTCTGATTTTGACGGGCTTTTACTGTGGTTGCGGTGTGGCGCGGCTGCGGCTGATGCGGCTGCAGCTGCGGCTCTGGCTCTGGCTGCCTGCCTGCCTGCGTATTGTGGTAAGTGGTCGCGATATAATCGGTTACAAATCCCTAACACTCTTCTTGATTGCTGGAACAGCGGCTAACCCGAAACGCGACACGCGCAAGTGTCTCTCTCTATATGGCATGTTTTACACCCGGCGTACAGTGGTCTCAATCTATTCGTACACAACTGTCATGTCCTTCCACTCATAACTTCATCTGAAGAAACGAAAAAGAGTGTGAAATATTTACTGGAGCTTGCATAAGTGGTAAGGATTTTTACTAGAACCATCATTATATACTTTTGCGTGATGCATTTTAATGCACGTTATTTTAAAATTTCCATCACGTTTCCATCACGACTTTATTTGTCAAAAGTGGTTGAGGACCTTAAAAAAAGGACGCGAGCTGCGGCTTTGTTTTCTGCTAGCAGATGGTCAACTGGACTGGCCTGGCTGCCTGCCTGCCACCGTAGTGACTGGCCCGACTGCGGCTGCGACTCTGGCTCCGGCTCCGGCTCTGGTGGTTGCGGCGTGGCGCGGCTACGGTTGGCGCAGCTGCAGCTGCGGCTGGCGTGTATGTGGCAGCGGCTCTTGCTCCGGCTGCCTGCCTGCGTATAATCTGTTACAAATCCATAACACTCCGCTTATTTCTGCAAACAGCGAAAGAAAAATATTTATTTAATACTGGATGTGCCTGCGGCTTGGCTCGCCTGAACAAACAAAAATAATTGTTACCGGGATTAAAAGTATCCTGTGTTACTTCTAATACCTCCAAAAATATGTGTACACAGTTTCATGATGATCAGTTAGGTATTTTTCGCGTGAAAGCTTAACAAACAAACTTACATTCACATTCAAAAAGCTAGTGCTCAACGCGGCTAAAGAAGTTTTCACTTTAAATATAAATGCAAATTGCCAATCTCTCGTACAGCGTTGCCAAAAAGCATGCATGCATGTATGCATGCATGTTTTATGCCACATTCAAATCGAATTTATTAAAAAGCAATCGATTTCTGGAAAACATCAATTTATTTTTCAATATAATGTCCATCACTATACCATAGATAGATAATCCACTGAATAGTCTGTTCCATAGACCAATATATTGTACTAAAAAAACAAAATTATTTTCGACTTTTCGATCGCGAACTGTTCTTCGACTAGGAATGTGACTAGGAATAACCAATATTGATAAAATCAAATAACTAGTATCAATTAACTATCGATTAATTAATAGACATTAGTACTATGAAACATTCAGTTGTTGAAGTTAGTTGCGATTTCCAGTACATAGTACGGGGTATTTTTGTAATTAGAAAAAAGGAACTTTTATAGTGCCAGTATGTCCATCTATCTGTCCATGGCTTAGCTTAGAGATTCATAGTACTACAAAGCTGTAATTTGCTATGGATAAATATATTAATCACGCTGACAAAGTGGTAAAATATATGTTGAAAAAAGTTTAGGGTACAGTGGGAATGATTTTTTTTCTCGCTTATCCCATGATGTCGGGTTTTGATGTACGTTCAAAAATATTGTGAGACTATGAAAAACATTTTTTGATTTATGGGTTTATTTGCGAAATATTAAGCTTTAAATTGCTAATTTTTGTTAGAGTCAAGTATCCCCCGCCTGCCAGCTAAATGGTTGTTTTTGGATATGTGAAAAAAATTATGGTAGTAGTATAAATAATGAAGTTAAAAGGAAAACTATTAATTAAAGGTAAGTAGGCTTTACAAGTTAACGAGTAATAATAAATGAACTTATAAAATATTTATGTATCGTACAAATTATATTGAAAACAACTTAAAGACCCTTCTCTAAATTCTTAGTGTTTCAAATCACAACGGTAATAAAGAAGTTTTCACTTTAAAAAAAATCACTAATAAATTTGACGTGAAGATCGAATGTTTTAAAAACATCAACGTATTATTAGCCTTTTAACGAGTTATTTAAACTAATCATTGGGTACAAGATTACAGAGTTTACAGAGTTATCCCTATAAAAGTATGGATAAAATCGTATATCTTTCATCAAAACATTGAGTTATGTAAATAAAAGTAACAGACTATCAATCAGTGTTTACATAATTGATGCTCCCTCTGTTTTTTACACAAAGACGCATTTTGAAGTGAAACTTGTTATGCGTCTTCCAAGCGTTAAACGTTAAATGTTAAACGTTTAACGCACATTATCGGTCTCTTCTCTTTGTGTGAGCCAGAGCAATAGAGTAAATGTCGGTGTTTATGTATATTGCACAATGTTTAAATAAAATAGAAAATGTCTTTTAAAATGAAGTTTCACTTCTATCGTGTGTGAATCGCACACACACCTTTTTTATTTGTTCTGTTTTTACTATTCGACTTATTAAATTCGTCGTAATTTGATTTACCGCACTGATAATTCGCTGCCTCAGCTCATCGATAGCATAGGAGAGACATCATAAACTAATGACATATGACCTCAAACGGAATAGTCCATAAGGGTCAAGTCACAACTTCTCGCAGAAATGAGTCCTCCTCTACCAATACATCAAAAGGGGAAATTATTGCAAGGTGGTTGTCCTACACCTTCTAAAGTAACTGTGCGACAGTTGCTAATAGATAATTTTATTTGCGTGTGTTTGCATGGCATATTAACCCTTACGAACGAAAGTTACTTCATCATTATGACAATTTTATGTATATCCCTTTATAGCATGTTATTTGGATGAATAGCTATGTAAAATTAAAATAATTCAACACTTGGCTCGGGTCTATGTCTATAGGTAAAATGGCATGAACGAGCCGTGTGAGTTGTGACGCATAGCCTTGGCCACCCGATAAACATATTGTTTATACTGATGTACTATAAATCATCAATCAACGATTTCTTTTAAATTATACGAGAGTGAAACTGCGGGGCTCAAGTAGTAAGTAACATATTTTTACTATAATGTATCAAAACCAGTGTTAATGAATTGTATCGTATGTTACTTAACTGTTTGTCAAGCGAAATTATTTGAAAATAATGTGTTCTAACTTCGGAGTTGATGTAATGGTAGTGTTTAAAAAATGCATATATTGATTTAAATATGTAGTAAAACTGTTGGCTAATAATTAATTAAAATATCTGTGAGAAAACGCTACTCTGTGCTAAACATTTGAGAAATGTTCTCCTCTATGAATGTTTTCGTAGTACCACCACAGAGTAGTACCAACGTGTGGTGCGAAAATATTTTATCTGATTTCTTATGAGGTTCTTTAAGGGTTTTATAGTTTCGGGACATGAACAAGATGATATTTTTAATATTATTTAGAAATTGTTTATTAATTTTATTTCTAATCTCCAATTTTCCTCATAAAGCAGAGTCGCTGTAAAAACTGACACACGCCCAAAGCCCGGTGAAGGCTTTCCTTTAGATCCAGGGCTCTTAAAGCTAAAAGTGTAGTCTGTCCGGAAGTTAAATCGATTGGACCGCCATTCTATGATTCTGCTCAGGTACAGAGTAAAATATACTATAATATTGAACAAGTTTATAATCTTTGGGTGCAGGTCAAAGTGCTATGTTTTCACTTTTTACAACTAGAAAGCGACCTTATTGTATAGCTAGTAAGACACAAATCGATCTAAATTAAGCAACATATTATCTATTAGATAAAGTTTATGTAAATGTTTTTTAAATAAGTTCAAAACGATAAGATCGTCACCAACCAGTTCTTCTTTTACCAGCGCGTGCTTGGAATAATTTTGTAAAGAATCAATTATGTTTATTAGAGGAATTAACATCAAAATACAACCAATGAATAAGGTCGGTCTACGAAACCTTTTTATTTCTACATTAGACGTCGTTAGCCAGTCGTTCACCAGCTGTCTAAAGAAATACATAAAGTTCCGTTAAATACCTTCGTAGAGGTAATTTTTTAGCATTTGTTTCGAGGTGTTTATTTTATTTTATAGCTTCTCAAAGCGATGGCGGGGTATTCAACGAAAGTTTCCCTGAACGAGGTGGTTATTGCCTCTGCTGTCAGGACTCCAATGGGCTCTTTCAGAGGGAGTTTGGCAAGTTTGTCAGCTACAGAATTGGGTGCGGTCGCTGTTAAAGGTGCGGTAGAGAGAGCCGGTATACCTAAGGAAGAAATTAAGGAGGTTAGCCTAATTAACATACTTTCTCTTTTGACTTTCGAGTCATAGATTAAAGTCATATATGGATTGAGTTCTAATTTTTATAGATTGTTTGGAGACAAGAAGCTCATATATGTGTAAAAAACTTGTAAAAATAAATTTTATACTTTGTTATTTGTCATGGTTTCTCTTATCAGTGATTATCAGTAAAATCTCCAATAGCAACACAATATTTTACTATTGATAAAATTAGAATGATTATATTAGCATAATCTGAGATTCTAATTAATTTTAATCAAACTCTAATGACATATTTATTTGTAGAAAAAAATCTACTTGAGAATGGGTTTTATATTATATGACTCTTTGCAAGTGTAAAATTATGAAATATATGTTTGGAAGTTGAAAAAATTAAGAACCTAATAACCTAAATTAATTGCATTCTGTAAAACATTCATTCCATTAGGGGAGGCTTATGTCCAACAGTGGACTACTATAGGTTGATGATGATGTAAAACAGAAAATATATATTATTCTTAAAAAGTGTTTCTAATCATTATTTATGTTTTTTAGTTATGATACAAAGTTTATAATAGATTAATAATATATAATATCTAAATAAATTCTACTAGATCTAAACAAATAGTTCTAAATTAGAAAAATGGCTATCATAACAATAAAAGTACTTCAGAGTAAATAATATGTTTAAGTTATCTATATTTCATCAAAATATTACAAATTTTATATATTACATTACATAAATGATACAATTAGTAAAAATTGTATAAGTATTTAAACTATGTTTTATGCAACTAGTATATGTTGAATTTTTTTACAACTGTATTTATAACAAATGAAAGTGTGGAGTTGCTATGGGGACATTTTCATAGTATCAAAAATCTACATTATTTACCATGCTCCCTGTGAACTGCATAACAGATAAACCATTAAAATTTAAGACAAAGTTTTTATCCCAAATTACAACTCTAATACAATACTTATAAGCCACTGAGTTATTATTATATAAGCACTAAAAATAATAATCGTGTTTTAGGTGTATATTGGAAATGTATGTTCAGCTAACTTAGGACAAGCACCAGCCAGACAGTCAGTCATATTTGCAGGCCTACCAAAGAGCACCATTTGTACAACTGTAAACAAGGTTTGTGCCTCTGGTATGAAATCCATAATGTTAGCAGCACAAAGCCTACAAACTGGAGCACAGGATGTTATCCTTGCAGGTGGAATGGAATCTATGTCTAATGTGCCTTACTTTTTAAAGAGAGGTGAAACAACTTATGGTGGTATGCAATTGGTTGATGGAATAGTCTTTGATGGTTTAACTGATGTATATAATAAATTCCATATGGGAAATTGTGCTGAGAACACAGCTAAAAAACTTGAGATTACCAGGCAACAACAAGATGATTATGCAATTTCTAGTTATAAAAGGAGTGCTGCTGCTTATGAATCAAAAGCTTTTGCTGATGAAATTGTTCCTGTACCTGTACCACAAAAAAGGGGTGCTCCACCAGTTATGTTCGAAGAAGATGAAGAATACAAAAGAGTAAATTTTGAAAAGTTTAATAAACTTGCAACAGTATTCCAGAAAGAAAATGGTACGGTGACTGCAGGTAATGCTTCCACTCTGAACGATGGGGCGGCAGCGATGGTTTTAATGACAGCTGAAGCAGCACAAAGATTGAATGTGAAACCAATTGCTCGTGTCGTTGGTTTTGCTGATGGGGAATGTGATCCAATTGATTTTCCAATTGCTCCAGCAATTGCAATTCCTAAACTATTAGAGAAGACTGGTGTAAAGAAAGAAGATGTTGCCCTATGGGAAATTAATGAAGCTTTCAGTGTAGTTGCTGTTGCAAATCAAAAGCTATTAGATCTTGATCCAGCAAAAATTAATGTCCATGGAGGTGCTGTAAGTTTAGGTCATCCTATTGGTATGTCTGGCGCCCGTATTGTCGTTCATTTGTGCCATGCTTTGAAAAAAGGAGAGAAAGGTGTTGCTTCAATCTGTAATGGCGGAGGTGGTGCATCATCAATTATGATTGAAAAATTGTAAGTTTTGTAACATACTGTACACATAAATTTAGGTTGTTTTGTTTAGTTATTGGTTGTTTGTTTTATGGTGCTTTTTAATTGTTTTCTGTTGGATAGAGAATATAGGTCTATGTATACATATTTTATAAATTGTTAAAATTTTATATAAGAATAATTTTATAATGAAAATGTGTGTAATAAATCACTTATTTTTACAAAATAATGTTTAATTTTTGTTCATTCCCATTTCCAGTGCTCAAGCTCAAGATGGATTTCCAGTTTTAACTTTTTACACAAAAGACTCTTGCAGTATCTGCGATGTAGTTATGGAAGAATTAGAACCTTACAAAAACAGAATATCTATACAAAAAGTTTTTATAAATGAACAGGAAAACCTAAGATGGTTGAGATTATATAGATATGAAATACCAGTATTATTTTTGAATGGACAATACTTATGTAAACATAAATTAAACAAAGATTTATTAGAGAAAAAATTAAGATTAATTGAAGAGGAAAATCTCTAGAGAAAATGTAAATAAAAAATATTGATATCATGTGTCTAAATTTAAATAAAAATGTTATAAGGCATAGAATCATAATACAATAATATTAATTGGGGAATTTTCGTATATCTGTAATTTCAATGTTCAATGCCAAGCAAACTCAGGTGTGCACGTTTTCCTCAAAAAAAAGTCTCCATTTTCACCCCTCCCTACTCTTCAGAATGTCTCACTAGCAATGTCCTAGGTGTGGATATTCGTAGTGACCGGGACAAGGATTACATCAGAAGTGTCATCTCTACTACACCTCGGAGACTCGGATCTGGACCCTGGCGACGGTTTTTCACGCCCGGTCAGCTGTACCTTCTTTATAAGGCACAAGTTAGGTCGTGTATGAAATACTGTTCGCACCTCTGGGATGGATCAGCAATGTATCTCTTCAATGCTCTGGACAGGTTCCAAAGACGGTCTGTTCCCATTGTTAATGACAAAGACGTTGCCCAATGCATCAAACCGCTTCAGCTTCGCAGGAATATCGCCTCGCTGAGCGTATCCTACCATCTGTATCATGACGAGTGTTCTGAAGAGCTGTTCAATCTAATTCCCTCCTCTCTTTTCCAAAACAGAACCACACACGCTGGGCTTCGGAATCACAGTTTTACGGTAACCTCCATCTGGGCACAAACTAAAAAGTTCTCTACGTCTTATCTTTATCATACTGTGGAAACATTTCCTGGCCAATGTGTTCCCTTCTTTCGTTCGTTCGTTCAAGCCTTACCTGAAGAGATATTTATGCAGACCGGCATGATAGCGGTGACCGCCGATGGATTTCGATCTCTCGGTGGTCGCTGTTGTATTTGTATTGTACTGTGCTTACCATCAGGGACAGCACAGTCAATGTGTAGAGCTATTATAAAAAAAATGTTTTTATTGGATACCGCTCAAATTATTTGAATGAAATTTTGTATTTCTGTATTTACATGCTTTCTAAGTTTATCTACATATTTTTTTTACGTTTACCCAAATATTAATACTAGGATTACTTGAATAAGTACAGAATTTTGTATCTATCACATTATGAATTGTTACACATAAGTTTGATAGTAGGTACCTACTGATTGATTATAAGAATAAAAAGTTGATCTTCTATTAATGTATCAGGTTATCAGGTCGGTGATGTTCTCACCGTTTATATTGATGCCTAGTCTCTCACAGTTCAGAATCTTGAAAACATCTTCCAGTGCAACGGTGAACAGTTTGGGCGAGATAACGTCTCCTTGTCTTACTCCCTGCTGCAACAGGATAGGTTTCATGATTCAATCCTGCAGTCGGTGGCGTTTTCATACAAACACTTTGATGTACTGATAGTCAACTTGGCACTGCTGAAGAGACTAAGGCTTTCTCATGGTCCACAAACGCAAAGCAAAGGAGCATGTATAACCTACCGTAACGCGTATATGTTGTCTACAGTAGTGTAGCCCTTTCTGAAATCTGCTTGTTTGGGTGGCTGAAAGTCGCCAAATTTGTGAGTGACTGATAACCCTGGAAAACAGCTAATAAACATGGCATAAGAGTGAGATGGGTCTATAATTCTTCAATAAATAATTGTTACCCTTTTTGAAGAACCACCAGACTTTTTTTACATGCCTACGGCGTTTTACCATCGTGGATAACGGAATTGTACAAGGTCAAAATGGTCCTAAGTACTAAATTACCACCCGCGTCAATAGTTCGGCTGTAATTCCGTCATCTCCAGGAGCTTTGTTGTTTTTAAGCTGTTTGAGAAACTTACTAATCTCGTATAAGTTGACTTTCGGGATATCTTCTGTATAATGTCGGCTCAATCTGGCTAATGGGCATTTAACTAGATTCGTAACGGGTTTCCGCGTTGATGGTTATAACTGTTCTTTGAACTACTCGACCCCTTTAAAAGGCTTAGGTTTGGGTGACACGTTTCTACCGTCGTCATTCTTCAGCTTTGTTTTCTGGTTTTGCCTAATACTTTGGAGCTTCGCTCTATCGCAGAATTATCTAACGCCTCTGCTTCATTAGAGTCCGAAAGGTTTTTAGTCCCGTTTGTACGGCAAGTTTTAAAGAACTTAGACCCAACCGTATAGACAGTTTTCACGAAACCGTTTTTATAGTCGTCCACGCTACTCTTTAGGCCACGAGTAAGCTCTAGGCAATCGTAAGCTTTCGGGGTTGTATCGGTGCTGGGCGGAGCGTAGACTTTATCAGTCGAGATCTTTCAAACTTTAACTTAAGACTCAATGTGCCTAGTACCATATGGTGATCGTTTCCGGTTTTGACTGCATTGATCACAGAGACATAATGGAATATGTTCCTTTTTGTTGTCATGGTGGAGTCTATCTCGCTTTTCGTTACGCCGCGCCGTCAGGGCTCATCCAGGTTAACTTCCTGTGCGCTCGCTTCCTGAAGAAAGTTCATCATATTATCCTTCACCCTGAAGCCGGCCAGTAGTTGGGTCAGATGATTCCTATTTCTTACTCCAAATTGCCCCATCCGCAGCTCCTCAGCACCGTTTGGTTATTCTAAGTATAAGGCACGCTAATCTAGTCGATACACTCTTGTTGTTCAATAATTTCACAAGGGACTTGTGCACGATAAAAACGCCAACTTGGGATATTGCTCGTCCTCCCGGAAATAGAGCAAACTACTAGATTTAAGGGTTATTATGTCCTCCCCCTCTCTTTGGACTTCTGATCATTCCACCGCAATTTGCTCAGTTCTTCTTCCAGTTTTATAATCTTTTCGTCAGTCCATACTCCGTAGTGTGCGCATGTTATATTGGCGCAGGGCCAATGTTCGTCGGAAGCAAATAGCTGGATGGTTTTAATAAAATTTGGTCTGGAACTCGTAATAGTATGAAACGGGACATGAAATACTTTTTATAACGATATAAAAATATAGGTATGTCCAGCCTAACTGTCAGGCACTATCTAGGAAATAATGAATACTTTAATTTGGTTAAAACATGTAAAAAATTGGTATGACAATTATATTTTTAGAAACGTACTATTATATTATAATGTTTTGTTACGGAATGCGAATTTTTATTTACCTGTCGCATCGCGTTCGCGTGCTTCGACGATCGCTCATGCGAAGCGTCTGGCAACACAGGGCACCACTGTTTTGACTTTTCAGATTTCAATGTATCTGGATTCTGGTATCATATCAAATCATTCATTCTTCATTGGATATGGCAAATCGAAATGATTTTGTATGAAAATACATATGCCCATCTTAGAAAATATACATAACTTCGTAAATTTGTGTTATTATTCGAACCCGTCAGCACATGATAAAGCTATTTAGTGGCAAACGTGTTTTATTTCATTCATCGATTTCGTATAATTGTAATTGATAGTGTTTTGCTTACCTACTACAATCAACAATGGATAACTCGGCTATACAAACATTGGAGGCAGCTGCTCATATGCTTATGGTTAGTATATAGTAAATTTAATGAAATATAAGATGTAGTTTCACACTAAATTTAATTATTGATAAAGTACAAAACAATTTTCTATTTCAGTATTTTGATATTTTTTAACTATTATACAGAAAATGAATTGATTATTATTTGCAATAATGTAACCAGTCATTGCTATAAACTTTACAAAAAAAGTGGCAGACCTTGGGAAACATTAGTTTTTTCACAAGCCAAATATGTAATTAATGATGTGTTATCTCAGAGGAAATAAACATGCTTAAATGTAAAGTTTGCTAGATTGATTTACGTATAAGGAATTAGCCATTCCGCAACTTATTTGCAACTATGACAACAGCCCAAGCATAGGTTTGGCTACTATCGACATCCTTGAGAGCTTGTTGTCATGCTTTCGTGGCTGAGTACCTTAAGTGCTCGCCCCTAACCCCAGTGAAGCTGTAAAAGCCGTCTGAGGCTTCAGGACCCTTACAGCTAGCAGTATAGTCGGATCAGAAAAAAAGCAAAATATCAAGGTGATCCATGAAATACTGTAACAATGTTTAAAAATGAACAAGTATATGCTCTATAAATATAATATGGATTATGTTTTCAATTTGCCTATATTTTATGCAGGTTTGTGCTTAAAATCTGGCTTATACTCTTAATGGTTTTTGACATGTTTTCAATGTTATTTTCATTAAAATCTATTTAAATGAAGAATTAAACCACAAGAAGTAATGAGTTGCAGTTGGTAGGCACAACTTTCAATGTTTAATGTATAATGGGGAATTGGTACACAAAAAGTCAAGAGTGGCAGTTGTGCAAACTTTTGTGTTATCTCTGTAAAAATATTTTAAACATTTGTATAAAATACTTTTTATGTAATTTTACCACTGATTTCACTTGGCGAATGACAAAAATCACAACAATGTTGTGCCATAGTTTATGGGCTATCCCTAATATAATATATTGGTATACATCCTTTTATAGGTAAGCAGTAATAGTAAGATAGGCACTAGGTAATTAAATAAGGTAAATTAATATTTTACTTTTATACATATATTTTCTGCTCAAAATTAACCATTACATAAGTTACCTTGAATTACTTGACATTTGTCATATGACATTTTAGACTATTACAATTTTGTATGAGTGTTGAATACAGGTAGAGAGGAGAGAGAGATTTACCAATTTTTGTAAAATCTATATAATGCTCTTCATGGATGAATGAATAAGAAAGGTGGATATTTAGTGACATTGAGTAATGGGGGGTCTGACTCCTAAAACACCCTCTTATATATGTCCATGAATTTAACATATAATAAAGTTACATAATAATTTCATTTTGTAGGCACCTCCGAATATGGTTACATCAGAGCAACGTCATCAAGCGGAAAGTGTATTCCTCGAATTTCAAACTACAAAGAATCCCTACCAACTTTGCAGAGAAATATTAGAGAAGTCTACAGCTGATTTTGTACTGTTTGAAGCAGCTAGTTTATTAAAATCAGCCCTTATTAGAGAATGGAGCTTATTATCTGAAAGTGATATTTCATCTTTGAGAGAATATTTACTTAATTATTTGTTAAGGAGAGATGCACCACCTTTTTTGAGAGAGAAACTTTTACAAGTATGTTGTGAATTTATTTATTGTTTATTCATGTCATTATAAAATACAATAGACAAGTGTTTTTGTATTACAACTGTATTTACCTAATAATAATGATCAATTAGTGTAACTTATGTTGTTATTTATTGTAATTGGGGTTTTAATAGTGCATTTATTATTATTAGTGAAATTATTATTTCACAAACTTGAAGATTCTATTTACAATTCTGCTTTATCACTTATGATCAAGAAAACTATCACTGATTTTAACTGGTGGATTAGGATTTCATATAAAAATTCTCCGGGTCTCAAGTGTAGTTGCCGGAGCACACCTATTGGTGTTTGTCAACAGATTTTCAGCTTGAGGGTGGTAGCTAGCTAGGCGGGGAACAGAAAATAAATTACCACCATGCTATGGTTTCGTCACCATGTTTTCTTACACTGAAAGCTTAGATTCAGATTAGAGATTCAAACTCACGTCATTCGACATGGTGTCCCTGCATATTACCAATGAACCAATAGCATTGACTTTCTAGAAATTACTATAAACAGTTGTCATTTTTAAATATTATAATTTGTTTTCAGACTATTGCCATAATTATTAAAAGAGGTAGCATTGATGACAGTGGTAGAGAGAGAAAAGCTTTAATTGGTGAATTGGAAAAAATAATCCTTAGTTCACCCATAAATCAACAGAAATTGGCTTGTTCGCTTATTTTAGCTATCATGCAAGAATACGCGATTACTGTAAAATCTGCCGATGTAGGATTAATATGGGAGGTTCACTTTCGACTTAAAAAGTCCTTTGAAGCTTTGGACCTGAAAAGAATATTTAGATTTACTGTTGGTGTTTTAGAACAGATTGTACGGTCAGGACATCGGCCCGAAGGAGAGCAGGCAATTTTGACCAAGCAGCTACTGACTATAGTTGAAACTGTGCTTTGTTGGAGTCACGTTTCGCCTTTATTGTCGAAGCGTTTGATCGGAGCCTTTGAAGCCATATACGAGAGTGATACGGCGCCGGCATTACGTTTGAGCATGAATTGGAAAGATACTATAATGCAACCGGAGTTAATAGCACTATTTTTTGAAATACACATGCATGTACGATTGAATCCCGAGTTGGCAAGCCCATCTTTGACATGCTTAGTTCAACTGGCCAGTTTAAGCGGAGTTGTTGTGAGTGCTAGTAATATGAAACAACAGTATTTGGAAAATTATGTGACTGGTTTCATAAACATGATGGCGTACATACAGCCCACTGACAGAGAGATGCTTGGACTGTCTGATATATATAGGAGATTAATCCAATTTTTTTCGCCGTCTATGATAGCTGCAACACCACCTGCATTTCTGCAGAATCTAACAACGTTGACTTGTCATAGTATTAGAGGAGCAGTAATTGAAGAAATGGTGAGTTTTTGATTTGTGATTAAATAAGGTAAAATAAAGTTCTTTTTGCCAAATGTGTATTGGGCCACGTTCAATGTAGGGTTCCGTGGTTGCCTATATGCTATATAGTCCTATATGCAGACTTAAGGATCATTCCGGTTTCATGTTACACCAGGCCGGACGCCGGCTGGGACAGGGCAAAACGTGTATAGTACACTTTTGTATGAAGTAAAGCATGATTCATGTTACATCGGGCCGGGGCCTGGCCGGATCCCTGCCACCGTGCCCGGCCAGGGCGTGGACACAGCCCGGTGTAGGGTGAATAAAGGATGATTCAGCCGGGTCCAGGCCGGTGTAGCTTGAATTATTTTAAACAAAAGTATACTATAAATGCTTGACCGTGTCCCCAGCCGGCTCCCGGCCCAATTTAACATGCATCATCCTTTAGAGAGGTGCCTTTAAGTAACTATCAATGGCATTTTTCGAAATTACTTTTTCAATTAGATTTTATAAGTTGATTGACTATTACTCATTGACTTGTAAAGCTTACTTCCCTCTGATAGTTTTCCTTTAAACTTCATTATATATATTACTACCATGAATTATTTCACATATCCAAACTAACCATTTAGCTGGGAGCACACTTGACTCTAACAAAAATTGGCACTTTAAAGCTTAATGTTTCGCAAACAGATCCCTGAATAGACATATCCGTGGATTGCATAGACAAGAAAAAAAAAACATTCCCACTTACGCGTAGGAAACTTTTTTTTTTTGTTTTCAAGATTATATTTTACCACTTTGTCGGCGTGATCAATATGTATACCTATACTAAATTACAGCTTATTAGTATTAAGAATCTCTGAACTAAGCCGCGGACAGACAGACGGACATACGGTAACTATTAGGGTTCCTTTTGACTTCGGAACCCTAAATAGATATTTATTAATATAATTAATCTTGAAGTATATTTTTTTGTTTACAGGCAAATGATGCCACAGTATGGAGAGAGTCTTTGAATAAATTTCTGAATACCTGGTGCTCTATAGTCCATGACACAGACGGCTTTTCAAATGAAACACTAATGGGCCCATGTATAGAAATATTTAATACGTATCTTCAGTGTAGATTGGCTCCTCCAGATGGCACTAGGTAAGTTATTATATGTGCTCTTGCAAGTAATCTTTGTTTTGTAATTTGGTGAAAGTTATAGCTTTAAATTGCTGTCTAGTTTTAAAGAACATGTTATATCTTAAATTCCTTTAAAAGTTAGACTTAAAGGAGGTGTATACAGTGGCATTAACAATTAAAAAAAAACGAAATGAGGTAACATACTTTTTCAAGGAAATTAATTTGTTTTATGAAGTTAGTATTATTAATTAAAATAACAACAATATTAAAAAATTAAAATAATGTGTTCCACATCTTTCCAAAAAAGTAGCTTTTCTTGTTTGTTAAATTAATCCAAAGAAAATACTATCATAGAAATGATATTATTGTTACAGAGGTGCAGAAAATACTGAAGTAGATATCAAAGATGACATAGAGGAAGACGAGCGTAAGTTGCATAGTAATAATTTGCTAACAATAGGAGCGATAGCGAGGAAGGCGCCTGCTCACTGCTGTCATGTGCTCTTCACTTTGCTGCATGATAGAAGTAAGAGGTGAGCAATTACAACTAGCTTTTTTTGAATACAAAATAATACAAAAATAACCATTGATTTTACGGACATACTATGCGGTCCTTAATGTATGATCTCATTGAATCCACGGGTTCCGTTGATAAGTCACTATAGTTCTGTGAATCAGTTATATTTGTCATTGATCATTGTTACAATTTAGCTTTAAGGTAATAAGACTCGCTAATCTAGAGGATTTAAATTCAGGATTATATGGAAGATATGAATGCGAAGAGTTGAGACACAGCCAGATGGCATGATGGTTAGCCGTGGGCCATTGTAAATTAAAGTTAATACTTTATAATATTGATTTTTTGATAAATAGCATAAAACAATACAATTCTGGAAAAATATATATATTTATTTATAAAAAAATTCTTCTTTGTCTGTGAGTCACGTGATTGGAAACGTCACACAGAAAATGTGACGCCATCGTACAATTAATATACACAGTTGAATGGTTTTCTTTTGATAAATGACTTAAGATTATTACTACTCGTTGAATAGGCTTTGACATTATATATGCTGAGGAAATTTCATAACTAAAATTCTACTATTGTCAACTTTGCACATTATTTGCCTCTGCCGTGTTTTTGTCGCATGTTTTTTTATTTACTTATATTATTAACGTATTAATTAATAATATATTAAATTAAAATAATAAAAATAATTATATTAATTAATAATATTATTATTTAAATAATATTAATTAACGGGTATTAGCCATTTTCAACATATACATATATGTATAAACCAATTATCCAAAACTTGTCTACTCCCGGATTTACCATGTAATATAATGCGTCTATATCTTTTTTGCGTTCCTAAAGTGTACGTAAAGTTGTTTTCAATACAATGTTGGATATTGGTAAGCGCGTGGTAATCGTGCCGATGTGGAACGATATTCCATCAACGTTTTCGCTTTCGTTCTTTCCTATTATATAGGGTTTTTAAAGGAATTGTGAAGAGGAATTTCGGCAAGCCGGTATGACGGTGAAGACTGTCGATGGAATGACGAGTAAGCCATTTAATAGTCCCAAAAGCATCTTTTTTCCGAATTGATTCACTATTATTGTGACTTTTTATTTCGTATGTTATTCTGTTTTTCTTCATGAAACAAAATATATCATATAACCTGGTCAGATAATATAACTATAAATTAAAAAAAAAAACATTTCAATCTGATAAGTGGTTTTCGTGTGAAAAGAACAAACTGTCAGACAGACAGAGAGACGTTGAGTTTTATTATATGTATAGATATAGAAGATATAGATAGATTAGTTAAAAAAGGTGTGTGTGCGATTCACAAACGATAGAAGTGAAACTTCATTTTAAAAGGCATTTTCTATTTTATTTAAACAGTGTGCAATATACATACACACCGACATTTACTCTCTCGCTCTGGCTCACACAAAGAGGAGATATCGATAATGTGCGTTAAACGTTTAAAATTTAGCGTTTAACGCTTGGATGTCGCATAAGAAGTTTCACTTCAAAATTAGATTAGTTAAATAAACTTATAATTATGTTGGCTATAATATTGTTTCTTACTAAATGCTATTACACAATGAAAAAATTACGGCTCAAGCCTTAATTGGGAAAATAGTTATATTTACTTAAATTCATAACGTAAAAAAATTGAATTAGTTTATGTTATGTTTCAGTAATTTGTCGTGATCTCAAGAAACATGGTTTCATATTCAGGTTCAAGAGTCAATTACGGTTTCATATACTTGTGTTATACTTACAGGTTAGAGAGTCAGTTACATCTGATGCATATGGGAAAATTACCAGTTAGCGGTGGGGAACAACTGGTCAGTTTATTTGAAGATCTACATTGGATATTAATGTTAACAGGTGAATTGAATTCTTAGTTAAATACAATAGGTTTTTGTCCTGAAATACCATATCTCTATATATCTAAGGCTTAACAAACCTTAATTGTGACTTAAAATTTTCAATTCTGTAAGTCGCCGAATGAACGTAATTGAATAGTTAAAAAATGTATCAATTCACATTAAAGAAGTGTTTCTAAAATCCTAAAAATTTGCCAATTGCGTGGAGGGCTACTTGCAGTGTAGGGTTCCGTAGTTGCCCGTCACAATATGCAAACTACTAATTAATTCTTCAAGTACATTTTATAAGTTCATTGACTAATTCTTTAAGCAACGACGAAAAGCATTCTGTTTCGTAGTTTAAAGTTATTATGTAGGTGCAAAAATATCGAAATATTTTTATTAATTTATCGGATTTTACAAAGGATATAATAAGTTTTTGAACTGAAATTTCTTTAGGCACGGTCGGGCTAATTGACCCGTATTAGAACAAAAGTGAAACGCTTCCCTTTAAGTAAAACTTGTTTAGACGCGGTAGGGCAAATTATTCTGTATCAGACGAAAAGTGAAATGCTGACTTCTCTCCATCTTCAATCGGCAGATGAAAAAAAAGAGTGGGGGAATCATTTCTATTCCCTCTTAAAGTAGGGATGTCCAAAAAATTGAATTGTATCGATATATCGCATCGTAACTATATCGAATTAATTTGTATCGATACGCGATGTTATCGCTTCCCTTTGTATCGATATGTCGTATCGGAACCGTATCGCGTGTATTGCAATCGATGTGCGATATAATGAATGTATATTAATGCAAAGAAAAAAATACTTATATGTATTTAAAATAGTTTTATTCAGCCAAAGTTTTCCGTAATCTCAATCTACCTACAAGTACAAGTTTAAACAAAAGCCGGCTGCTATATTTCCATAAACATTTTTGTCAACAGTACCTCTTATTACGCAAATTACGAAGGTCAGAGCCGGAGGATCCAAGTTAAACCAAAATGACTTTAAACTTAATTTATTTAAAATTACAAACTAGACTAAAACTAAAAAGATGTGACTGCTGCCGATGTTAGGCTCACAGTAACGTTTAATAATTATTACAAACTTAATATAGTAAGGAAGGAGTCGGGTTGCCCAACGTTTCTTCTACCGAAATTGCTGACTCGATGTCAGGTGCACCGTGGGACTGTGAACGGAACTCGGTTCCATGTTTACTCTCGGTCAGCAATTGTGATTCGTTGCGATTGCGTAACACGCATAACAATATGTTCAATGGCACTGTTTATCATCATTTTGTTATGATGTAATAAGAATTTTAAAATTATAAAGAATAAAACATTAAAATTATAAAGAATAAAAAATTGTCATGGTTTGATACGAGACGTTAATGCGATATTTTTATAGGAATACGATATATCGAAGCGTATTGTATGGCCAAAATATCGTATTAAATATCGATATATCGTTTAGTGCTGTATCGATTTTCTGATATATCGTATCGTTTTTTTTCGTATTGACTATACTGTTAGCCCTAAAGGTCCTGAAACAGCTTCCCCCGGGCTTGGGATCGTATCGTTTCGGGCATACGCATGCGCAGTGCGTACTGTGTGTATATGTAGCAGGTTTTCTAGCCACGATACCATGAGTTAATCTAACAAGTTTTCCTTCTATTGCGCGAGAGTCTCATGTTTTTTTGAAGTTATACTCTTTTTGGCTCGTTTAGTAGAGGGTAAAATTGAGAGCTGCGCGCGCATCATGTGAGTTAGCCATCGATGATAATGATGTGAATTTATTTTATTGACTTTTTTAAATATATAATAGTTATTTATGATACTAGTGCGGTACGTTGGTTTTTACAAACGTGTAGACGGATGTAAGCCCGAGACCATGTCGAGTTTTCAACACATTTGCGAGAAAACAGTACAATCTGTTTTTTTCATTCGATTATTTTTAATAGCAAATAAAAAATTATACAGGTGCGTCACTTCTCTTGAAAATTTTACCTGCAATATGCGCCTCATACAAGAGGTCAGCTGGAGTATATTCCATATTAATATCGGATTCCTCGCTTGAACTCATATTATTATTTTGTTTATAAATATCAGTCGGAAAGTCGCAACAATCTTTGATGTTTCTAATATGAAAGTGGCGCGCATTTGCAAATGGCGTCACTTTCGCGTTGTGAAAATTAGGACTAAATCTTTCGTCTTATTTTCTCTTTAGTATTATAGTGAGGCAAATGTATTGATAAAAAGTGCTTCCAAGGTTCGATCATTCTGCTTATTTATTCTCGTAATTTGGAACTCCTTGGTCGAATTCTAATAAATTAAAAAAAACGTGAAGCGGTAATAATTTCCGCACGCTCCGTTGTATGGTGCGTAATTTTTAACTTTCGAACAATGTATACAGGTTTCTTAAACGGATTTTTTGAGCAAATGTGTTTAAAAATGGATTTACATTATTATCATTGATGGCTAACATGAATAATGACCACGCGGATAAAAAAAATGTGTTATTTTAGTCTTGTTACACCAAAGAATTATAATTTCTTAGTTGCGTTAATAAGTACTTCCAATGGTTTTTAATTATTTTAGGTCATTTCTTAGCTGTTGACTGCACAGAAGGGGAAACGGTAATGATACCTCAAGAGATTATTCGCTACAGCATTATTGAGAATGCAAATATCGATGCATCTCTTAGATATCTAGTGGGGGAGAGCAGTGATACGGAAAACGTCGATCCAATTCTAAAGTAAGTGATTTTATAAGCTATAATATTCTATCTCTTTTTTATATACATCTCAAATATTATGATGGTCCGGGTAAAAGAAAAATTGAAAAAGAATCACCATTCTCGAAATCTCAAGAATCGTCTGGAATATGCCCGTAATATCGTGTATTTATCATAGTGTAGTCGTGGGTCATGTGTCGGAGGTTCGACAACGCACACATACGAGAGCCTTATCGCTACAACTGTCAACAAACGATGGGCTATAAATCAGACGTTCCTCTCCTTTTAAAAACGATGAAGTAAGTTGTCTACAACATGTTAAGAGTTCAGGGACCTTCTAGAGATTTTACGGTCGTCTCATTTGGGTATAAAAGCGAGCTGTATTGTGCGTTACGGCAGTTCTAATTTCGAAAGCGAAGTGGAAACAATAAGCGAAATAAAAGAAAAACTACAAGAGGAACATACAGGCTTATTCTGTAAGTACATACAGGTTGATTCTGCAAGTACATTCGGAGAGCGATTTGTGAGTTCTTTTGTTTTAATTTGTATTTCTTTGAGTACGAATAATTTGTTTTCGTGCATTTTACTACTTGCGGGCGTAACAATATTGTTTTGGGTTCAGAGCAGATCTCAGATATTCGGTGCCTGTGGGTTATTAAAATATCATGACTTCCTACATATGAACGCACAGCTCTTAAGTTTACCCTCTACTAAACGAGCCAATACAAGTATGACTATAACACTTCAAAAATGTTGCCACAAGTTTATATGAAATAATTCCTAAAAATTAACTAATAAAACTAGATAGTTACTAATGCGTTATATTAATAAGAAAATAATGATATTTTTAATATTAATGAATATTATAATATCGAAAGTGGAAAGGCTAATGACTAACGAGTAAAGTTTGTCGAATGCACGTTACTCATTTATTAGCCTTTCCACTGGCGATATTATTTTAGAAAGTAAAATTTCTTAGATACTTTTTACAAGAATTGTTAAATGTATTGAATGTGTATGAATTAATTTAAATGCGGGAAAAGTCCCGCGAGCCGTGTTCAGAGGGCTGCCAATATGTTACGACCGTATTGCGTATATTAATATTATTTACTCTGGCAGGTTGGTCGGCGAGATTCTGCGTATAAGCGCTTGGGAGTGCGCAGCGCTGGAAGCCGGCCTTGCCACGGTCTTCAGTCCGGAGCTGTCTGCTACTATTTCATGGTTATTAAAGATATGGGCGAATTCTTATTTGATGCCGCAATCCACAGTTTATTCCGAGGTGTGTATTTATTGTTTATTTTATGCCAATAGTTCCACAGTTGAGTTTTTTTTTTTCGAACTGATTATAATGTTAGCCTGAGGGGCCCTGGAGCCTTTACGGCTTTTACAGCTTTACCGGGCTTGGGGGCGAGCTCTTAGGGCACTCAGCCACGAAAGCTAAGCAACAACATCCGAGGGTGCCAAAGTGGCCGGACCTCGGCTCGGACTGTTGCGCGTATGCAATTAAGTCGCGATCTGACTAATTCCCTATACGTAATTCGATCTAAACTAACTATACATATATACATGTTTCTGCCCCCTGGGAGGAGGGGAGGAACATGTGTATGTGTATTTAGTGGTCTGAAATTTTTGTCTACTCTAACTAGGCAAAAAAAGAAAAAAGAAAGGTCCCTTACAGAACCTATGTACCTGTGTGTTGTGCATGTGTGTATAATGCAGTGTCATGGTATGGCTGTGAAAGCTAGTGAATGTAGAGTCACTGTATCGCGCGAACGGCTGCTTGACTCAAGGGCTTCATGCCGATGGATCGGACTCCAGCTGAGTAAAGGCCTTTTCCCTTAGGAAGAAAGAAATAAATGTCTATTGCTGGCACAAATACTAGAGAATATACAAAAGAACTAATCATAGTAACTTAAAAAACATAATCTATCTGCTAGAATTGCCCAGCAACGGCCTTTTATTCAGCTACATGCTGCAGTATTGCTTTGCAGTACTGTACTGATTTTCAATAAAAGGCCCTAATATGCACGGACGTCCAGTCGGTAGATGCATGATAAATTATGAGAATAATACAAAAGAGAAAAATGTACAATAACAAGAACATTAAATTGAAATAAAGCATTATTTATATTAGCAAGACACGGGTTTAATGGAGTTTTTTTTTAAGTATACTTATTTTGGTGCGTTTAGTGAAGGGTAAAATTGAGAACTGCGCGCATCGTGTGACAAAAGTGCGAAATGTTGAAGTTAGCCATTAGTGATAATAATGTGAATTCATTGTACTGAAATAATAACTAAAATACATTGTATTTTATCTTTAATAATGTAAAAATAATTTAACCTTGTAAACCATGTAAACATAATTAAACCTTGTAAACATAATTAAACATTGTAAACAAATTTCAAGGTCGCGTCACATTTCGTTATATGAGAGAGAAGGAGAAAGACAGATATATATTGTTTACCTAAAACACGGCTTAGGGTATCCTCGAAGTGTCACTTCTATCATGTGTACGGTGCTGCACGTGTATTTTTTGAAAGTGTGATCGAGTTTATGCATGTGTAATGGATGCAGATGTCGGCGATCCTGGAGTACGCGTTCGGGCGGTCGTCCCGCGGCGCGCCGTGGCTCGTGTCGCGGCTCGCGAGTCGCGCGGGGACGTGTCTCCGGCACTGCGCGGCGCAGCCCGCGGCCGCCACGCACGCACTACATCTGCTTACCACACTAGCTCACTCGCACCACAAGTTAGTACCACAGCCCTAAACATTCATTCATTATCTATTCTTCATAGGTTTTAGCCCTAGGTACTCCGGAATTTTTTGAAAAGGGTCCACCTGTAATCACACAAATTATGAAACTGGTAACATGAATCGATACCGTACGATATGCAAGTTCGTGATTTAAACAACGAAAGTAATAAATGTTTAATATATAAATAACGTAAAGGTACCTCGTAACAAGTTGCAACTTGTTGAACCCTACATTTACGAAGCTTTACAGTACTTACGTACATACGTTAACAGAGGGCGTCGGATTGGACAGGGGCTGGACTACCGAGGGTCTACTGTAATTACACGGTGTTTTTAAAGTTTCATGTGATGTATTGGAAACTGAATTGTCGTTTTTTTGATGTGAAACATATTATAGCGCGTTTGGACGGTAGTACAAATGTTCTGATGGGACGTCGCTACGTGCCATTCCGCCAGCGTCGCGCTTGGTAGGCTCTTTCTGGCTCAGCGCTCCCTTCTCAACATTTGTACTGAACGTTTCTCTCTACTACACGCACACACTACGTGTGTGTCATTGTATCAGCCTAGTTTCTTGTGATAACCCTTATAGGTTATTTGTGAATATTAGCTTATAAATTATTAAAGCGAAAGAGTTTTTTGTTTAATTGTTTGTTTGTTTACATGTTATCTCTAAAACTACCAGTAAAATTCCAAATATTATTTTTCTATATGATAGCCTGATTCATGATATATAGGTTAGTATTTAGCATGAGGCTACACCTCTCAGTTAGTCTTAAATATTAATTTTTGTTAAGTAAGTTGGATGAAACCGCGCACCCGAACTGTTTTTTCGCGTGCGCTGGCGTAATGGTTAGTGATAAGTATATACAATGTTCTACAAAAATATTGCTCCTTAGTACATCTAAAAAAAGTTCGCGATACCATATGCCTATCTCATATACATAAGCTACAAGTAAAATATTTTGTGACAAAATTTTATTGAAAATTGAAAAGTGATTTATGAGCATTATTATTAGACAGGGTATATTAATCCTTACGAACGAAAGATACTTCATCATCAAGGCAATTTTGTGTAGATTAACTTTGCCCTTTATAGCATGTTGTTTGGATGAATAGTCTGCCAGATATTGTAAAATTGATATAAATGAACACGGCTCGGGTCTATGCCTATAGGTGTAGTGGCGCGAACGAGCCGTATGAGTTGTGACGCATAACCCTGGTCGCCCGATGAAAATATTGTTTATACTGAAGTATTATAAATCATCAATCAGCGATTTCTTTTAAGTTATACGCGGGTGAACCCGCGGCGCCCAGCTAGTACACCAATAAAATATAATTGTTTTGTCAATAATTTAATGAAAATAAAATAATTAAATAACATTGATATTTTATTTTATGTATAACTGTCTAAATATATTTTTTTCGTTATTTTTTTATATTACAATATTAATGTAATGGTGAATTTATAGACAGAACCCGTTGGCGAGCTGTGAGGAGTTCCTCGCGCTGGTCGCGTGGGAAGCCTCCGGCAACAGTCTGCCCGGGGAGCTGCGCAAGGAACTGCACAGAGCGTTTGCGATCGCGGCCACCTACGCAGAAGGTATGCACATGTAAACGGCAACACTATGTACTGTCACCAAACTTATATTCGTCCCCAATATGAATTCCTTAATTATAATATCTATTCCCAATAAATATTTTTATTATTTTATTAATGAAAACGGTCTCCAAAGGGAGATGGTAAAAACGGTGATTTGAACAAATCCCTTAGCTAGACGATCAATTCACGGAAGATATGGCTGGGTTAGGTTAGGTTAGACTTGTGGTAAGGAACAGCGGGAGACGCCTGATACTAATATCATTGAATAAGATTGAGGTAAGCTTTTTGATATTGTCTGGTGATTCGATTCTGGTGGCACGTCTATTATTTTAGGGTCAAATCTTATTAATTAGGTCATTGAACGTGCATTTATTTGGCGATAGTTAAAATTGTACCCCATGTAACTCTACGCTGCTCGGTTTGCCCTCACTTTTTAACATTGTCTCGACAAAATGGTCGGATTGCACCTGGTAAGTACAGTGCAGTTCAAAAATGGGAGGTATCCCACCAGTCGGACCGCCTCAAGTAGAGAGAAATCTCCGAAGACATTTTCAAAATAGATTGGCAATAGATTTTAAAATTGTTGATGTTAGCTAACTAGGCGGGCATTAGGAAATTCCCTATCAGCATTCTATGGTTTCATCACGATATTTTCCTTCACCATTAAAGCTCACGCTTATTGCAGATTCGAATCCACTTCGATCGACGCGGTATTCGAACATCAACATTTTTAACAATCAGGTCAATCGGGATAACATTTATTTTTATTTTTATAGGTTTGGCTTAGTGACCACAATCTCACCTGATATTAAGTGACGATGTGGCTCAAGATGATAACACGCTAAACATAGTATTAGACTAGCTCTCAAGTGCAGCTGCCGAAACACACCTATAGGTGCTTGGCGGCAGATTTTTAACTTGAGGGTGGTAGCTAGCTGGGCGAGCACTAGAGAATGCCGTACCAACATGCTATGGTTTCATCACGATGTTTTCCTTCCCCGAAAGCTCAGGCTCATTGCAGGGATTCGAACTCACGTCAATCGACGCGAAGTCGTACACGCTACCACTGAGCCACCATTGCTTCAATTTTTAGGTGACGTGAGGAACCGTTTATTAGCGAGCACGGGCGCGCTTCAAGAGAAACTGATGAACATTATAAACATGGGGACAGACACGGAGCCCGTTCGCAACATGTTGGCTGACACGCTCGACTGTTTTATTGGTGTCACTGAGGGCGTTCTCGAGGTATGTTTCCGTTTTTAATATTTAAGACACGTACGCACGCGCGCACTCACACACACACACACACATACGTACCCACTCAAACATACACACCCACTCACACATACACACTCACTCGTTTAAAATACCATTATTAAATTGATGCAATGAATAGTTAATAGTTTCGTTAGGATATAAGATTATTATTATTATTTTATATGTAAAACAATGGAAACATCTTGGCTAAACCAATATGTTAATTAAGTATGTATGGTGTATTAATTTAAGAGCTGTAGATTTCTTTAAATAAATAATTAAAATAATAAATAATATACTTGTATACACTTGTGTGCTCTTGTGTTATCAGTGCTTACTTATTAATTGGGGGTTGTTTGAAATCAGAATTATTTGGTAATAATTACCTGATTTATTGTATATAGTACACACGCATGTGGTCACAGACCTATTGTAGAGACAACTGCCGTTTCCCCGAGGAGTCGTGGGTAGTGTGACTTAGCGCGAATACAATTCTGCAAAATTGCATTCGAGTACATAAAATGTGCCCCAACATAAAACCACCTATTTAAAAAAAATACACATCACTTAGCAAGAATTTTATATTCTATATGTATATATAGTTAAAGAATCGTATAGATTACACGTTACTAATGGCATCGAATAATGACGGTCCGTCAAAAATAGTCTACTTCGTGATGTGTTTCAAATATCACCAAAAATGTTTATCGAACTGGGATATATGTAATGCCTCATACAGACAGGGCTAACGAAGGCTAATGAACGAACGCAAACAGGTAAATGTGAAAGATTTCACGAAGTGACACTCGCTTTTAATCCTCTATTTAACCCTCTTAAGAGATGAATTGTCACCAACGTTACACGTTATAGTTTTCCTATGGTATTGGGTCCTTCAAACGACGCGTAAAGATGTATTTCAGCAGGCCGGCTGACGATTCCCGATGATATTTATGTGACCGACGATCACCGTTGTATGTAGACTTAACCGTACTTACCATCAGGTGCTGTACAATCATTTTGCAGAGCTTGTATATAAAAAAGAATCTCGTGTGTAAAATTACATGGTTCTAGACTCGCCGATTTAAGCCGTGCATTGTCCATCAGTCAGTCAGTCAAATAGTTAATTAATTAGATATGTACTTTGAAAGCTTACCAAAAATGGGATATCGTTTTATAGGTGGGGAAAATGGACGAACAATTCATGATGCTCATCGGTGCCTTAGACAAGATACCCGGGATTATATTCAGATATCACAATTATCCCGGAGTCGTTTTACCCGGTTTGAACTTACTGTCGAAGAGCGCTAAAAGAATGTTGCATTCTGTTGAACCCCAGAACGTTAGCAAGTAAGTACAACTTCTATGATCTATTTCAAATGTATGTATTCTATCACTTTTCTAAGTTTTCTAGGCATTTTCAGTAGTTAATAATTTGACTGAAGTGCTACCTATCGGGTTCACATTTTGTAATTTTGTTTTTTGTCACTAAACTGACTGGTGTAACTTGAACGATCGCCTTGATGAACCGTAAGTCCAGTGGAATTAAGTATTATGTTAAACTTTGAACCCTGGACAACTTGCACTTGGGAGAAACGGATAGGAAAAGTTACCTCGGCCTTTGACGTCACTTCAATCCTTTGATTAACTTGCAGTATCCGGCTGTTGGTTTAAAGTTCCACACATTACAATTACTTATTTAAGCATTTTCGATGATAATATGGGGCTCCATAAATAGTATAGATGATGCTTCTTAATTTATTTGCCCGGAGCACAGCAAGCCGTTCGCGAACTCGTATTAAACTAGCGCCTCCGCACGCGGTGCAAAATATTTGTTTTTTTTTGCGTTAAAACCACAGATGGCGTCACTATCGTCTTGCATTGGCCAAGGTGAGAGTAAAGAAAATATTGCAAACCTTAACACCAACATACATTGTAAATATAATATTTTTATTTTATTGAAGTGAAACTTCTTACGCGACTTCCAAGCGTTAAACGTTTAACGCACATTATCAGTTTCTCCTCTTTGTGTGAGCCAGAGCGAGAGAGTAAATGTCGGTGTGTATGTATATTGCACACTGTTTAAATAAAATAGAAAATGTCTTTTAAAATGAAGTTTCACTTCTATCGTGTGTGAATCGCACACACACCATTTTTTATTTAACTACTTTGTGAATGTCATGGACGGATTATATATTTTAAAACTTTCCTATGCTTTAAATTTATGCCATATATGAACTTAAGCTTGTAACTAAATAGCCGTTCACAATAGCTCAATTTGGGCACTCACTATCAGAATATTTAAAATACAAATTACGTATTATTATGCTTTTTTTACAAAATGTTTCCTCCTTTTTCCAAAAGTCCAAGTTAATATTGTTGCGAACTGAGTAAAAGTAGAAAAAAAAGATACTATTCTCGAAATCACGTCTAGAATGTGCTCGAAACATCGAGAACGTAATTCGAGATCGTCTTATTTGAGTATATAAGCGAGCCGTATCCCGAGTCACGATAGACCTCTTTGAATGTTGTTTATGAGTACCAATAAATTTATTACGTTAAATATAAAGGAATTTTAATACCCATGAGTGTAACTATATTTGTGTGATGAAGATACGCAGCCATTGGTTGCCAAAATTTTATCTTATCAATTATATATTTTTTATTGTTTTAGATTTCTCGAGATTTGTAATACGACGTTCGAAGTGTACATGAGATGGAATTCAGGAAAAATATCGAGTATCCCTCAAGATGCAGAGGAAGAAGCTTACGAGGTTTGCATTACATGAGTAACTAACTAGCTTTTTTCCCGCAGCATTGCTCACATATAATGTATATTAGAAGTGGCGAGACCTCATAAGAAATCGGCTTTCATCGAGTTAGATTTGTGAACATTCCTATAGGGACATCGATATTTCAATATAATTATTTTAGCACACATTCTCATGAAAATATCCACTCTGTGTCCATTTAGCATTTTCCCGACGAAGAATACTTGCAGTAAGGTATAATTTATCGGAATAGGAAACTTTTACGATGGCCGCGAAAGATATTTGATATTTAATTTTATCTCTTAAAATACACTGTTCGCCATTTAATGATCTGCAACGAAGAAGTATAGGCTCAGAATAATTTTGAACAATACTTAGAAATCCCATACAGAAATAATCTATTTATTTAGAACATTCAAATGAGCCCAAACACGATATCTCGGCTGCAAATTGCTGAGGAGTTAGGTATCCTGCGAGTGCCAGATGACGCTGCAGCATCTGGTCAAGGTTGCCATGTTCTTCTAATATCATTAAAATTCCAGAATATCAAATTCCGATTCGATCAAACATTTGAAAGATGCCTACATCAAATTTATTAACTATAAAAGAACTGATAATCTTCAAACAGCTGAACAGATATTCTTTATCAGTATGAGATTATTATTTTTTAATAAAAAGTTGATATTCTATAAGTCATATTTTGCAGGCCTGTGTTGTGTGGTCTGAAGCCTAAGTATAAGTATTAGCAATGAGAGTATAAAGTGATGTTGTAATTGCAGGACATATGTGCGCTAATGGAGCTGATATGCAGCATAGCGCGGTCGGGCGCCGAGCGCGGCGTCGGCGACACGTGCGCGCGCGGCCTGCGCCTGCTGCTGCCGCTGGTGACGCCGCCGCTGCTGACGCTGCCGACGCTCGCCCACCACGCCTACAGGATGCTCAGGGACTTAGACTCGACCGATCAGGTCTCTACCATTTCCTTACAACATTCGATAAGCCGTGATTATTCACTTAAACATAAGCGTATATAGTCCCCCAAAGTCTTTGCCCACCCCAGGAGCAATTACTTCATACAAAAGTATACTATAGATGTTTAACCGTGTCCCTCCCGGCGACCGGCCCGGTGTAGCCTGAATCATTCTTGAAGCTATCGCGGTGTCTGTAGCAATAAAGTACAAAAATAAAACACACTCTCAACCTGACTCCTCATATTTTACTTTTCTGCTAGGCCGGGGCCGGCATAACACATTTGAGAATTGAACAGAATTTGTATAATATTGTAATTAAAAAAAAAACATTTTACTTATACCTATTTTTATTGAAATTATAAAATATAGATATATTTTGTTAATAATACAAATTATAAAATGAATAAAACATATAAATTTACTTTCAGCTTACAAATCTACCGATGGACGATTTCAACATGGTCGTGTCCGCTTTGCGCGTAGGTCTGACCGCAGTGTCGTGTGACGTATCGACACTCTGTTGCGACACAATCGTCGGTCTCTCTAACAAGGCTCGTACTTTAGGCGATAACAACCCTTACGCGCTCTCCCTGCTTACCCTTGCGGAGCTACTCCTAATGTTAATCATCAAGATGGAAATCCCTCCCGACTCGATACCCGCAGCCGGCGCGGCGATCTACGCTCTGACGTGCGTCAAACCGGCCCTCCTAGAGGGACTAGCTAGGCAACTGATAGAGGCATTCGCGGTCAACGATCCCGCTAACGTGCCGAGGTTGGAGGAAGCTTTCGGGGTTCTCACCAATGGTGTTCTCTTCGACGGTCACAGACCACACAAGATCCGATTTCAGGACAATTTCGATAAATTCCTAGCGAACGTTCACGGGTTTCTCATCGTGAAATAAAATTTATTTATCCGTGAATATGAGTGTTTTTCGCATCAACGGTACGTCCGACTTGAGTTTGTTTACGAATTTGCTGACGTCGATTAGGAGTGAAGCGTATATTTATCGGAACAGTTTAAAAGAACAGATATCTACAAGTAACAGTTTGGAACTGTTATTTGTGAACTGAAAAAGCTGTTCCTACTTACCTGTTCCACAGACTGGTGTGTGACACAAAAGTAAACTATTTCAATTTGGAACAAGCTAAAAAGAGATACAAACAAATATCCCTTCGAACGAGCTCTTTATTCTTCTCTATTATAGTAATAGAATGAAATAGCTTAATGTAACAGTCTGTTATTTTATAACAGGTTACTGGAAGTGTTATTTCTTGGGAACAGGTTTCGTATTTTACCTGTTATAGCCCAACCCTAATGTCGATAAGGGTTGAGTAAATAAGTCCGCGAGTGTGGGGAATATTTTTACTGCGTATTTGCATACGTTGTTTGCATTGCAGTATTTAATTATTTCTGTACAAGGCGTGAATAGGTTGACAAATCGACTTGCATCAAATTTCAAAATTGTGTATCTGTGTAGTCTGATTTACCTGAGGTATTAAATGAGGAAGTCGATATGCTTGCTTATTTGTGATACACAGCAGTTGTGATTTAAAGTAGGACTTACTAACGTAATGTAAGCTTTAAAATGACCGCCCTTAAAAGTACCTATGTATTTTCGAATTGTCAACATATTCACGTTTTGTACGGAATTGAACAATGATAAAATCATTTTTATCTAGCTCTTAATCTACATACGCCATAGGTGCGTTTTTTTTTAAATATTTGATGAACTCGATGTATATGAGTTGAAGTAAATTATCATTGTTAGGAAAATTTTAAAAATAATTATCTTTGGGTGGTCATAATAATAAGCACTGTTAGCGTTATGAAGTCTGAATATCGAAGCGGATTAAGTCGGAGGGAGGTCTGTAGCAAATGTTATAGGGGGTCCTACGTATTGTATGGTAATAAAATAAAATAAAAATCAGTGTAATGTGAGCAAACTTAGACAACATAAAAAAAATCTCCCATATTCTGCTCTAGTCCATTAGTGTAGCATTTGCTACGTGGCTAATCCGGCCCTATTTAAATGGTGCCATGAATTATCACTCCGATGTTTGTATGTATGTATGGCCTAAACGGGGTGCTTTTAACCTACATTATGACATAAATAAATCTCTAATTATATTAAGTTATGATCTGTTTATATTGTATGCAATTATTTTTTATATGTAATAACCAAAGCTGAGAGATAAATAAAACGTTAAAAAAATTACTAGGTAGGAAAAAGGGTAAATAACATGAAATTTTAATCATCTATTTTCATAATTTTGTCATAATTTCTGTTGTTCCCGTCTTTAGTATTAAACTTTTTACTTATGTCACATATTTTTTATTAGATTATAATTATTGTATGAAAAGCAAGCTGAATTGTATTTTCGTTTAACTTAAAACTAATTAAAAGATTACATTTTATGGCCAAACAAGTTTTGGTTTCTTGGATTTATGTAAATATATGAAATAATGATACGATAATGATGATAACTGTCATGTATTAACGAAAAACAAAAGAGTTATTGTCTAAAAAAAAGTGTATATATAGCTAGTTATTAAAGTTTCTTAAATAAAAATAATTAATAAAATGTCTTTTCGCCGCGTAAAAATATGAATACGCGCGGGCTCGCATGCGTGCGTGCGTGCGTGCATGTGAAATTTTCCACCGAATTATAGTGTTTTTTTTTTAAATATACAACGTTTTTTCTAATGTTCATTAAACATCGTTGTCTATTGATTAATCGATTGCAAATTATTTGCACTATCGGACGGTCAATAGTCAGGTTAAGCTATCGATAGTACAAATTAGGCCAACTTTAATAGAGAGGTACACAATTTGCATCAACTTTTAACAGATCATGCCGAATGACCGTTTTGCACCGTGGTCGCTCGATCTCCTAGATGTAAAAGACGGTACTAAGATACAATCGATAGTTAATCGATTGCTTTTATACAAAACAATCGATACTATTGGGGGGTTTCTAACATTCGAATTTTAATGAATTCTAGTTTTTACAACGCAACGTTTCTGACACAAAAAGGAATTAAGGAATTGACACAAAAAGGAAAAAGGAATTAATTAATTATTCACCTAGAGAGACAAAAACCTAGAGCGCGATACATTGCTGCCCTAGTAAGTACGTGTTTTAAGAATTACCTAAACAAATTTTCACTTATGTATTTTCATTATTCCAAAGTGTATGGTATTTTATATCAAAGTATAGCGATGTTTGTAACGAGTAAGTGGAAAATCCGTAACGCGGTTGTGAATGAGTATGAAATATTTTTCAAATATCATTTACAAGTAAATTTTAGCACGTATTTAGACTTATTATAGGTAGGTAACGATTGCTAATTAGCAAAATGTTATTTTTAAATATCGTTATAAACTAATTATTTCGTTTTTATTGTTGAATTTTACTATTTTTTATGCTTGCATAATCTAGAGTCTACTTTAGACCATCCATACTCAAACTTTTTTTTAGACACACTTCTTTATGCGCACTATGAAAAACGATAAGAGTGTTTGTTTTGTTACGCTGCGCGCGCACATTGTGATCTAGTCATTTATCGTCATTATAAATTGGACAACATTGACTTGTGGCTATGATACAATTGTTTCGTCTAAAAGTTTAATTTAGTCTTCATGTTAACTAAAAAAGATTATGGTACAATAAAAACTCTACAATCTCTTAACTAATCCTATGTATATAATATATTAAAAAAGTTAAAATATGCAGTAAATTTATTGTTGTATTGTATGGTTGACTTGAATTTCTTAATGCAATTGTAAATCTATAATAAGAAATAGATATTTTAAAAGTCCATAAATAATGTTGGTATTTTATTTAAATAATGAATACAAAGGAAAGAAAAACAATCGAAATTATTCTAAAAGTTCAAAAACACGATATGATTTTTATAAAGGATACATTGGATGAACAAATTCATTTTACTCATATTTTCCTGGAGGAATTCATTTTATCTGCATAAGTACATTTTTTTTAAATTATGTGTAGTTATTATTCAAATTTAATCTGTAAAAAAAACTAAATAAGTTAGTTATATGGATCACCATTCATCCGACGGGGCAGGTGAGTTCTTGAGTGAAGACAGTTTAGACCGCCTCTACACTAGCCCCCAAACGTTAGCACCAACGCTATTCGCTCAGCGTGTGGATGAGCAAAATAACGTTGGCACCAATGTTGGTAGTTGGCTGTATCGTGTCGAAAATATCAAAATGTTGGTGATATATCCACACGTTGGTGGTCTACTTAATCTTGCCGTGTCTCGCAACAAGGGTGCACATGACATGTCCTATAATTGTTCATTTGTCACAATTATGCTTTCAGATTTGTATATACACGCTACCTATAACAAAATATCCATTTTTTTGTCTATCTGTCTGTTCCGGGTAATCTCCGAAACGGTTGGAAAGATTTTGACGGGACTTACACTGATAATAACATCTCGTTACCAAGCCCAATCTATTTGACTTGTCAAAAAAAAACATATGAGCCTAAACTCGAGGGGTTTGTTAGTTAACCACTAAAGTGTTCCATTATCAAACTCCTGGTTCCATCAACAGATCGGCTCCAAGATACCAAATTTTAGTGTTGTCCTCCGAACTACATATAAATACAAAGTTTCATTTCGATACGAAAATTAGAAGTAGGTTAAAATTGACTTATAAGATCTTTTTACATTGATTGTTAGTTACAAGTGAAGCTACAATAAGCGTGTTAAAAAGAATGCGAGACTTTTTCTTAAGCAACAAATATTAATGATATGCATTCAGTAATGTAAAAGCGCCTATAGCTATTTCTATATTAGGTCCGATCCATCGGTATGGAGCCCTTGAGCCAAGCAGCCGCTCGCGCGATACAGTGACTCTACTTCACAGACACACATGACACTGCATTATACACACATGCATAACACATAGGTACATAGGTTCTGTAAGGGACTTTTTTTTCTTTTTTTGTCTAGGTAGTTAGACAAAAAAATTCAGATTACTAAATACACATACACATGTTCCTTCCCTCCTCCCAGGGGAAATGTGTATGTGTATAGTTAGTTTAGATCGAATTATAGGGAATTAGCCAGATCGCGACTTATTTGCAATCGCTGCAACAGTCCGAGCCGAGGTTCGGCCACTTTGGCACCCTCGGATGTTGTTGCTTAGCTTTCGTGGCTAAGTGCCTTAAGCGCTCGCCCCCAAGCCCGGTGAAGCTGTAAAAGCCGTAAAGACTCCAGGGCCTCTAAGGCTAACAGTATGGTGAGTTCGTAAAAAAAAATTCTATATCGTATGTCCTCACATTGGCTCGGACTGAACTAGACTGACATGATCGCCAACGTTTAGACTCTTCACGCGCTTACCAATGGGTGCGGGCATTACTCCCATCGTTCGTACGTGTGGAGCAAGCCTTACGTTGGATATACCTGGTAACATAAAGCAAGGTTACAATTATTAGAAGTGGGAAAACGGGTTCAACTAATTCAAACAATATAAAAAAAATAAAAATAATATACAATTTCGACTTAATAAGGAAGAAATAATTTGCGATTTGCTTTCGAAAATATATCATATTTATACTGAATAAAGCAGATTATAACCTTCCTATTATATAGATTAATTGTTAAAGTAATATTTATTTTTCGAAGTAGGTAACGTTAGTTACTCAATTAAATTAATATATGTGCATCCGAGTATACTATATAGACTATACAATCGCATATATATGGCGCGTTTTATAACGGTTACATTGTATATAGGTACATTTATAATTAGTCCTATATAATGGAAAATCAATAGAGGGTCCAGATGTTTCGAGATGAGTAAGGGTGCTATTATTAATACACCACGATTCCAATACGGTTTCTCTCTGGGAAACACGGGAGTGCAGTGTGTTTACGAGCGTCAGGTTGCGTAACAGGAAGATTTTCCATTGCATCGTTCTTACACGCCTCCTATCGACTTGTCAATATCAAGCGTTGATATTTACAGATCGCTTATAAAAGGCAATTATTGGTGTACGTAACGTTCCTTTTATTTATAAATTACATTTCTTTTAATAATGATGACATAGAATTTTTACATTGCGCGCGCACATTGTGACAGAATCCTACACTATGAAGTTGCTTGCTAAACCTCTTGATTTATTGTGGTGAAGATATACACACTCGATGTTATGCGTCATATTACGTTCACCGCCATCAACCTCGTTTCAGATTCATAAAGTAAATAATTTTACAATGTAATAAGTAGTCATCAATCTATATACATTTATTTATATACACAATATAGCTTTTATTGGTTGAATCAATATATTACGTTTAATGTATTCGAATAGTATTTTTTTAGATTGAAACTTTTATTCTATCGTCCAAAAAAATTTCGTTCATCTATCGCATGTCGCATTACAGCTGACCGTAGAGTAGAGAACTGTGAGACTCGAGGCGTAGATGAAATTAATATTATTAACGTCTTTTTTTTAGTTTCCCTTGCATCGTGGTTTCATAAAACCATACAATATCTTTTTTGTAAAGTGTTTAGTTCCAAATTCGACTGTAATAACTGTATGATGTACTGTATTGTAGGTAAGATTTGTAAATACTCAGAAAATATTACCAGTGAACACACGATATCATGTTATGTGTAAAATTTATGTAAATATGATACATATTATGTGAATGTGATGTCAAGCTAAAGTCACGTGTTTACTGGAATTTTAATAAGTACCTACCTAACTGAATTGGTACACTATCCTTTTTCAAATTATGTATTATTATCTATGAAATAAATTGTACAAACTTTGTTTTTGTTTCATTGTATCTTTAATCCCTGGTGACAAAAATGTACAATAGTACAGTAACGGGTTATTGAAGGTGGATTGTATATTATACGGGATGACATTACGCCCTTTTTCGCATCGTCTTGCTTGCATTGCAGATTGTCGCATTTTATTACTTTAATGAACCGTTTAGACTAGGCCATTCTCCGTAACCAAGCCATTTTTGACTTTATATAAACAGAGGTGATTTACAATGGAGTGTCTAGGCCATTAAACTGATTTCTAATTTTTTATTCGACAAGATTAATGGCTTGTCATAATTCGACAAATGAACTCGTGTAAATGGTCAGCATTCATTACGTTACCGATAGCCAGGAGTACACTTGCATTTTATGTACTTTCGAAGTTTCGATGAAGATTTTCATAATACTTATTTTAATTTAATACAATAATATATATTTTTAAAAAATAAATAAACATATAATAAAATTGAAGTGTTTTTATTGCAATATCAAATTAACAGGTTTTTACTAAAAACATATGAAAGTATACATGATACCTATCTATAACAAAAACCCTTTTTTTTTAAAGTGAAACTTCTTTTGCGACTTCCAAGCACATTTATCGGTCTCTCCTCTTTGTGTGAGCCTTCTTATTAGCGTAAAGATAGTAAGTAAGTTTTCGTTGATTATCGTCATCGATGCTTTTCGGTGTCGCTCAATCGACATCCGTTGGCTACACCGTTGCTTCCGCAGTTAGCGCATCGTTTTTTGTTATTTTTTTATGTGATGTTTGAGTGTTTGTTGATACATATGCATAGCGTTTTGTTATGGTTAATTATAAGTTATGATTATGGCCTACATAAAATTTGTTATGTAAGGTTAAGTCAATGGAATAAGACATTTAGTCACTTAAAAATGTTGTATTGGCATAAATACAAAAAAACTAATACTCAGTGTCGTTAATACTCATTCATTACTCTGCAATATTCGCACCGAATCGGAATCTGACATCGGTCGTTGGAATTGGGTATTGCTAGCATCCACTATTAAAGATTTTGACGTCAGATCACGAATGGGGCTGGCGGCGTGGCAATCGGGCCGTAGCATCGTGTACTGCCATTGGTGTTCAATAACGTCATTATAAAAACACCATTTGTATATATTAGTGTACAATCCCCGGATTTGAGAAAACGCAGCTATCTGCGCTCTATACCTTACGAACAACAAATGTGGGACATGCATTTAGCTGTGTGTCCTTTGCAACCAGATAAAAATACGTACGACCGTGTGAATAATGTTGTCAGGGTAGTTAACGTAAGTTTTTTTTACCACTTCGGTAGTGTAGTTGTTAATCCATCATCCGTCATCAAAAAAACTGATTTTGTACTTGAAATGAAGGGCCCCAATGACCTTTACATACCAAATTTCAACAAAACTTAATATCTGTAATCTTGGTGTTTTCCTTATCAACGAATATTTCTTGGTTCTCTTTATTTATTTACTTTTGTTTCAACTTACTATACCTATGCCTAATAGTTCCGATGTCGTAAGCATTTGGAATTTTTGACATCTATCTTGGATTTTGGTACTTTTGAACTGGTACAATAAATTGTATTCTACACTATGGTACTCTATAATTTTTACTTTAAAACCATAACGTTATATCTTACATTGTTTGTAGGTCATGGTCAAACAAAAAACTATTATGTGACTAATATTACCCTACCTTTAGTTTCATGATAGTTAGTTAGGTTGAAATAAAATGATCTTGCAACGCTACATACATATATTTTACTATAACTTCCAGGAAAATCTTTCATTATAACCCAGCAACACTGTTGTAGTTTTGTAATCAGTAATAAATAGCACGGAAAGTAATATCAACTTAAGCTTTGTTACCTATGAAACGATTTTCACTCTTTCTTTTGTCTTCAGGAAAAAATTTTCTATGTAAGTACACACAAGACGGTATATTTTTTATATAATTTTAAAACATACGGGGTACTGTCATTGCATGACGTTTCCTTTCGAAATTGACACAACTGAATACTAATACTAAAATTGTTATGCCTGATTTACACTCTCGCGCGAGCAGCGAAATGAGCCGCGAGGCAAACTCGAGACGCGTATGTAATCGGTGTGCTCGTGGCTCGCATCGCAGCTCGTCTCGCCATTCGCAGCGCTCGCGTCGGAAGCGATTTTTTGGGCACGAGTCAAAGGGGCTCATAGTTGATAGTTCGAAAACAACAGAACGCGCCGCAAGAGTGTGAACATAACTTGACGAGCGAACGAGCTCCGGCCGAGACACATGACGAGCCGCGAGACGAGCCGCGAGGCGTGAGCGTAAATCAGGCATTAGGGACATTTTCGTGTACTGTCAGGCTCCTTCTACCTTTTCCTCAAATCTATGATATAATTTATAATCTATGGATATATAATATCTATGGATTCTTGTTACCTAGTTGATATTATCTGTGATATTATCAATATTATTTTTTTGTAACTTTGTAAACAAAAAAATGAGTTTCGCGATGCAAAATATGTCGACGAATTCATCATTAGTATCATCTGAAATGGATAATAGTATCAGTATGGACACTGCAAAAGTGAAAAATTATGTTAAAGAATTATTGAAGTCAAGGATTTTTTTGGGACGCTACGTAGAAAGAAGACTAATAAATCAGTGTATTGGATATCGAGATATAGTTCTAATCAGTGCAGCTGAGGTGGAACTAAAGAGGGACTTGCTAGAAGCTCAGTACAAATTACGTTCTGCTTGTCCAAATGTTCTCTGGATAGGTATTTCTGAGGGAGATGTTGTTGGTCAAACCTCATCCAGTTTATGCCTCTGCACTGAAATCGATAATCAGCCCTTTGGACCTTTCTGGTTTCAAATTAAAAGTATAAAGTTTCGCCCTGAGGAAATTACTATAATTCTAAAATGTTTAAGGCATATTTCAGATGCATTTTTAGAAATAGAACCAATACTTTGCGGATCAGTGAAGAAAATCAAAGAAAACTCTGATAACAAACTCGAGAATAGTGTTGCATCACTTAATGAAACTTATAATGATATGGTGGAAAATATAAAAGGGGCTTTGTCAATAAGCAATATGAAAGAATTTATAACATTCCTATTTGCATTTATCATTGCAATATTTACTGGGAGTACATCTTTTGTCAATTTCTTAGGAAATTTTGTTTTAGCACTGATAAGAGAAATGTCTATATTTATCAAAAATTCTACACCAATGTTCCTGGGTCTTTTAGATTTCTTCAGTAAAATTGTTGGAGGATTTTATATATTGCTGGCGATGTTGTTTAAACAAAACACTCCAACAACTTCTAACAGGAGAAGTATAACTCGCTATGAAAGACATGGATATAATAATAAATATGACTATAATCAAATTGACTAATAAGTTTCTTATTAAAACTAAATTTGGATTCAATAATACTATATTTTGCGATTACTGAGCAAAAGTATCCAGGCAAGAAAAGCCATTGGTTTTGTATACACTACTAAAATGAACAGTTTTTGATATGTCCTAAATTTTATATAAAAAGTATTAAAATATTTTGCTTAGGTGTATCCTACACATGAAGAATTGAACAAATATTTCAAATGTATAAAAATTATTATAATGGTCATTACACATTCATCACATCATACAAATTTTTGTGTAATTTTTAGCATTGCTATTTTAGCTTCTAAGTTACTGTTGTTTGTTGAGGACTTGGTGAAAAGGAAATAGATTGTTTAAATTTAATTATTTATTAATGAATTTCACTTTAGATGGCATGTTTTTTGCACTATATTTTTAAATGGTGATTGCTTTTTTATGTTATACAATTTCATGTCTATTTTGTTATACATAATATTATATACCTATTAATTTTTTATACTTTATATTTTTATTCTTCGATCGGTACCACTATTATAGGATTCCTATTTTCTGAAATAAATGTTAAAAAGTATTAAAAATTAATTTAGATAAATTATCACAATACACTTCATCCTTTTTGTGACTTTCTTTGACTTATTTAGAAAATTAGATGACTCCCGGTCTGAAACTTAATGAATAAATATATTAATATCTTAAATACATAGATATATAAGGAGACCATATCAGGGTGATGGTTATGAGTTCACAAATCCTGAAATTAAGATTCAGACCACCCCCTCTAAAACTTTTGTTTAAAGACCAGCCTTTGCGAATGAAATTTTAGGTTACTCTATGCTGTGCCTATGCAGAACATCGTCTGCCGGATCAGCTAGTTCTATATAAATAATCAACGGGAGAGTTGAGAAATTTCGCCGATATAAATATATTTTTTATGCACAACATTAAACAAAAATGTTAGGGGTAAAAGAATGAAATTGTTAAGAAATTAATTTTATAATATAGCTGAGACTTTTATTTAAAAAAATCAGTTGTTCATTTGTTTTCGCGCTTGAGATTTTTCTTTGATATTACTGTTTCTGTGACTATGGATAAATCGATATTCGCATTATTTTGGAATAAAAGTTCCGTCGTGGCACCAACGCGGCACAGAGGGAACGCTTTTTTTTCTTTTTTCGATCTGACTATAGGTACTGTTAGCTAGCCATAAGGGCCCTGAAGCCTCAGAGGGTTTCACAGCTTCACCGGTCTTGGAGACGGCACGCAATATTAACGACGTTTATGGACTAGGTACCGCAAGTAAACGCACAATACGTTTTTGGTTTAATCGCCGCCGTTTTGGATATTTTGATCCCGTGGCCAACCGTAAACGGAAGTCGAACGATGACGATGTCGTAGTGGCAGCTGATTCATCTCAAAAATCGTCGAATTTAGCAGCAGCCTTCAACATAAGTGATAAAATGACACTTCTTCGTTTACTTCAAATTTGAAAGAAAAAAAGCTAGGAAAATGAGTACCTTATGAACTCACTAAACGTCGCGTCGTAGCTTGCTTTATCTTTTGAATAGGCACACTTATAAGTGGATTTTGTATTGGATTGTGACTTTTTATGAAAATAGGATCCTGTATGATAATTAAAAACGTCCGTCGCACGGTTGGACATAGGGGAGGCAGCTAAATCATGGCCTAAACGCAAATTGAACCAAAAGAAGCAGCTTGTAAGTGTATGGTGGACCTGTGCTACCAGTTCATTACAATATCTTTAGACCTGGCACAATAATTATTGAAGAGGTGAGATACTGTGAAGAATTGCAAATGATAGACAAGCTTATTGTCAAACAACCAATACTTGTTAATTGTTCTAGTCCACTCGATCTTTTCGACATCACTCGCATAACGGACCATATCAAAACTACAGGAGTTATGACTGAAAAATTGTAAATCCGATGAAGCGTTAAAAGCACCTTTAAAGAGTTCATCGATTCCCGTCTCCAGGATTTCCATAGCAGAAGCATCAATGAACTTTGGCAAAACTGTATGGACAATAATTGCCAGCACTACGACTTATTAAATATTTAATTTTAAAAATGATTATTCTTTTCCATTTAAAGCCGCAATTTCATACTTTAAGCCCTATTATTAAATTGATTATAGCAGGTTACGTACTTTTACGTTTTGATAATTGACGAAAATTATTAGGCATATTACTAAGGCCTAATTTGGATTTATTATTTTTCTTGTGTTGGTTTTTCTTTGCTGGTATTTGATTACTTTCATTCTTCACTTGTATTGGCTAAGAAGTTTAAATTTTTTTTTTTTTATAAGTATTTAATTTCATATATAGGTATATATAAATTTTCCATTACCTCTGTAGCTATATTTGCAATGATCATAGTTTTAGGTAAATCTGGTTCCTTTTCTTCGTTAATATTCTTTGCTACTACATTGTTTAGGATATTTGTTATGATTATATTCATTTCACTGTTGTCATATTCCATTAGCATATTCTTAAAAAGGCTTAATAGAGATGGCAAAAACGTAGCTAGCTCCATTTTACCATTATCTTTGTTACTCAAATTATGTAGTAAGTCTAAATGTGTAAATACTTCATCTAATGTCATGTACTGGCGATATTGTATCAAAGCCTGTGTTGTTTTGTTTCCGAAACCTAAAATATCCATTAAAATCGATAAATTCATTTTATAAATATTTCCTTATATATTTTTATAATAAAATACCTACCCGCACGACTTCTTAAATTTCAGTCAGTATAAACTGGTATTATCTTTGGCCTTTTTAAAATTCGACTGTTAACGTCAAATTTGCATGTCTGCGTTTTTTTGTATTGATATAGATTTACATACTGACTTTTACTAAGCCTTTTAGAAAACTTCAGTTTACCTTCATCAATAGGCTTGCAGTAGTATGTCACATTGACTTGTTGAGTCAATGGAGGATGCATTAGATTCAGTGTGGCGTTCAGTGATTCTAATATGTCGAAATCCAAATTTGATGCTCTTTTTCTCAAAACCTTTTTAATGTCATTAGTTATTTTCGAACTAAACTTTAAATATCGTCGTCCTTCCTCTAACTGAGCTAGTTTGAATAATAATCCTGCCGCCAGTGACTGAAATTTTTGAAAAGTAATTGAAATAATGATGTCTTCTCTGCCGATATGATGGCTCGAGATGGATAGGATCAGAGGAGTATTTATAAACGTACCATATATACTTAGGCTGAACTAAATTGCTAACAAAGTGATATTTCTTTAAAAAAGGTATTTTTTTTAATATTCTATAGTAATGAATTTTTTATTACAGAAATTATAAAAAAACCGTAAAATTTTTGCCGTAAAAAAATGCATTTGATAATTTTTCCGTCATGGCTAGCTTATTTAAAAACCTGACACTGGATACAATATAATTACTCGTCTGCGACACTAGGATTGCTTTTGGTCTAAAAATAATAATATTATCAAATGCAGCATTCACTAATTTTGGGCTTCGGCATTCAGTAAACAAATAGTACCTACTTCTTTATTTTAGCATATAGGTACAGGTGACATTTAGTTTTAAGCACTTAAAAACATTCAATAATAGGTAATTAAAAAATAAAAATAACCCGAGAAACAGGGTCTCCATAATTCTCATATTTACATGGCCATGATATATGAACTATGACTATTGAATAATCTTCAAACACGTTGCAAATGTCAGCATGAGATATGCCATTTATTATCTCTACTTTTTCAGTGTGTGCAGAATCGGATAATCCCTGTACGGAAATATGTTTATTAATAAATTATACATAATCATTTATATTGAAAACAATAATACTAGCATGTATGTGTTCTTCTGCTGGGCAAAGGCCTCTTCCCGAGAGAAGGCACGGGCTTCATCACAACGCCAGCCCACGACATATTGGCGATTTCAAATTAAATAATCATTATTACCATTATAATTATAAAGTACCTATCTAAATTAAATGCATGAGTCTTACCTTCAACAAAATATAGAACATAGTTTCTTTTACGGAAAACGTTTACTAAATTACGTTATGGTTGAATATTATTATCAGTTTTTTTTTTAAATATATTATTTCTTCAGATGTATATTATGCATTAAGTACCACATTTTGAAAATATAATAGGTGTATACATTTAAAAAAAATGCCTTAATAAATGTATGTAGGTATGTATGTAGGTAAATCTTGCCAAGGATCCCACACTTGATTGAACCTTCGGTAAGACCCTATGAGTTAGGAACATTCTGTTTTTGGACTCAATTTCTGATCTTAGAATGAATCCCATAGTTAATCATACGACAAGTGTTGACCCACAATAAATAAATAAAGCAAAACCAGCTTCAAATGTCGCAGATGTTATTAGGTACGTACGTCACAGTAGCCACTTTATATGAATCGGTTGGTATCATCATAGGTATGGTTTATATGAATTGTTAAGGTAAATACAAAACGCCTAGGGTTCTATTATATATATCGTTAGCACAAATATGTATTTATATTTTTGCCCTGGTTCCTGGATTTAATATCGAATCTCTATAAAATTCTTAGTAAGGTTTTTTGATTTACTTATAATTTAGTAATATTGTTCATAATACTATATTGGTTAAACCTTGTTTATAAATTTGTTCCAAAAAACTTACTTCATTCAAAAACAACAAGGCGTTTTTAGCGTAATCTCCGCCCATGTACACAAACTTTTTCAAAATCCTCATATTTTTGATAATTTCTCCATTCGTACTCGTAAAGTACTTAGTATCTTCATTGAAATGTATTATTAAATCGTTGTATTCGTGTCGATTCAAACAGTGACACTTTCTTAGCAATCTTTTATACACTGAACAATCATCGTCGTCTTCCTAAAATATTATACATACGAGTATAATAATTAGCAATTTTAACTTTGTTACTGTTTTAGACGATGTGAATTCGGGCAGTTGCACACAACTGCGCAGTCAGCGTGTAGTTTTAACTACTTGTAGTCGTTACAACTACGTCATTAGAACGTAGTCTGCTTGCTGTTAGCGTGCAGTTCTAACGACTACACGGAGTTAAAACTGCACGCTGCTTGCGCATTCAGTTGGCGGCTTCGTAGCAGTTGCGTCAACTGCACCTGAATCGCATCCAAGCTACAATTATTCAGTTGTCTTGCAACCCGAATGCAGATCGTCTGTAATGACCCTATGTGACTAATTATACATGTTGATAAGTAAATTTACTTAATTAGCTGTGCCCCACGGTAACACACGTGTTAAATTTATTAGACAAACTCTCCATGGCGCGGCGTCGCCACCAACACGCCCGTTCTTGTCTACAGCTTACCAGGTTACTTTACATTCATAGTTACTGCTCCGTTCCTTAGGGTCATAGCGCGAAGTTATATAGCTTATACTATTCGTCATGAATCTATATATACAAAATTTTTTTTTCGAATTCGACTGAAAGTTCCAGACATTATTGCTTTTAGCAAACAAAAATTAACGAAATAAAATCATCAGCTTTATTATATTTTTATAGACTTGTTTTACTAATCTCCAAGCCCGGTGAAGCTGTAAAAGCCGCAAAGGCTCCAGGGCCCCTAAAGTAACAGTGTAGTCATTAAAAAAAATACTAGTCTCTGGTATACATAATAATAAGACTTTGTACATGTTCCATAAGTGTGCAAACTATCTTCCTGGATGAAGGTGCTGGGTAGTAAGGCTGTATAGCCTGACTGGATTACAACCACCATGCATACGGTGAAAATCGCGTCATAGTGGTCTGTTTATGCGCATCGTGCATCGCCTTCCGAGTCAACCGGTGCAGTTCTATTTACAGTCCATTCTATTTACAGTCATTTCTATTTACATATTGCATGCATGATAGCGGTGCCTGGCTATAGATTATTGTTGATCTTTCGGTGGTCGCCACTGTTTGTGGATAGTACTGTGCTTACCATTACGCATAGTTGAATCAATGATAGCTCAGTGGTAGCGTGTACGGACACCGCGTTGATCGACGTGAGTTCGAATCCCTGCAATGAATACCTGAGCTTTCGTTCAAGAAAAACATCGTGATGAAACCGTAGCATGAGCATTTTCGAATGCCCGTCTGGCTAGCTACGACCCAATAATTGAAAATCTGTTGACAAGCATCTATGGTTGTATTCTGGCTACTACACTTGAGAGCCAGTCTTTCCACTAGACTTAGCATGTTACCAATCTTGACTTACCTCGTCACTTAACGTCAGGTGAGTTTGTGGCCAAACGACCTATTAAAAATATAAAAAAGTTTCGTCATAAAACGGGCAATTGATTAGGTACACATAATAACGATTAGGTGTCTTCAAAGTTTAAAACTTTTTAATATAATTATATGAGTACAGGAGCTGGAACAAGCGGATTCAAGACATCTTCTATAAATATTATAAAACACAGATATATATAACTGGCCAGATTATATGATATATTTTATAACATGAAGTACCTAACATACGAAATAAGTAGTGACGATAATGGTGAATCAATTCGGAAAAACAAGCTTTTGGGGCGATTAAATGGCTTACGCTGAGTAAAGTATAAGAGTTATATCAAATAAATGAATAATTATAGATCTTAAAAAGATCTACAAAAAAGTTCTTCGAATCGCATACGTCTATCTTCTAAGGATGACCTACAATAAGCTGTTTTGAGGCAGCACAATTCGCGCGTACGCTTGACGCGAGCGCAGCCACGGGCACAACTAGTATACTATAATAATCGTTCTACTATCATGACGGGTACCTAAGTTAAACACTAAATACATTTTGAGTATGTACCTCTATGTAAATTCCGTCTAAGTTTTTTGCTTGGTCCTGTAATATTTTTATAGCACTGACACCAATATCATCAGTGACTGATGGAAACTGAAAAGTTTTTTAAAACATTTTGAAAATATTAGAAACAAACAAAAAATCCTCGTATTCTTAGCAGAGTCTGAATGTTGTAAAAAAATAAAAATAAATCATACATTATCTGTTGATGGGACTGCGGTTACGAGACCATTTAAATGAACATTACGTATCTGTAATTTTGAATGTGTTTTGGATTGTATCTCTTCCAATACATGCAGTAGCTTTTTGGTGCTGTCCTTCAGTTTTAATATTGAATCCTGTAAAGATAGACAGCCAGAGTGGAATATTTGAGTTGTAGCTTGTAACAGTCTTATTTCAAATGAAAAGTGTTTTATCACAATTAATATTTGCACATCGTTAATAATAATATTATAAAGAGATTTGTTTAGGCGCGTTGATAATTATGGAAAGTAATAATGAATAGTAAAAAGTACTAATATAGTACAATATTGTTTATCATGGAGTACTTGTTTATATTTTTAAGACATTTATTAAAGCAGGCCTAATTTTATGTTTAGGCTCAGTCAGAGCCAGGGCCCTATTTAGAGGAGAAGCAAGAGGAGCTTCAAAGATAAGCCTTCACCGTTCACGTAAGATTTTGAATTTTATTAAATTACAAAAAACAGCCGTATTGACAAAGAAAAAAGTTTTTTTTTAATATAATAATAAAAATCCGACCTTTTAAGTCAGCCCTTGCTGCGGTCATTTTAAATAGGTATATACCGCACCGAAATTCGAAAATCAATAAACTCGCAATGTATATAAGAAAAGCCGTTTTTAGTCAAGAAAATGAGTGCAAACCACTAAATTAAATCATCAGTTTTGAAACGGCACGTAAATTGTTATTATTGTGCCTGGATGTCTTAGGCTACTGGATTGACACCACCGGCTCAGGATACAATACTTGGGATAAAGGTCTAGTTGAACTTAAAAGTGCTTGTGAACAAAAATTATTACTCACCAATTTAACATGGCAAAAGGGTTCATTGGTGGTACGATATTCATTACATTTTTTGTCTTCATCACATGTATTTTTAGATTCGCAAATATTTGATTTTTTTAGTACTGATGTAGGGCGGGAGTATTGAGTGCCGGTCACTTGTTGAGGATTTTTTATTGGACTTGAAAATGAAAATGGATGCACGCCAAACAAAGTATTCCACTCAGTCTCGTCCATCGATGTCACAATATTTCTCTCATTAGACAATATAAAATCGTTATTAGACTTCCCTATTCCTTTATGATTTTCATAATTTTCAATGTCCATCAGGTAAAGGTTCGGTAATCATCAGGTTTCGTACATACAATGTTTTACTGTTATTTTTAGATTGCGAATATTGCTATTTCACATTGTATGAATATGAAAACGGGTTTTTACACACATAGCTATAATTTCATTGCTTCATATTATGCATAGGCATATTACCTATAAAACGAGAGTAAAATTAATCAAAGCGTAAAATATGCCATTGCCATTTTTGAATTTTTGTGCCAAAGCCAAACATCACTCAAACTTATTCTTTTGAAATCGTGTCACAAATCAAACAAACAGTTATTATTATTGTTGCCAGATCTAAAAATTAATAAGAAAAAATAAGCCTTAAGAAGGTTCTTAAAACATCCTAGTCACCACAACATCGTACAAGTCTGTACATATAACAACAAATAAAAAAAATCAAATCATATTGGCAACACTAAACAGAGTTCTTTATGATTATATGATGTGCTACATGCTAGCAATGCTACTATAGCTATGATGCTCTCTGTATCGTCTGTTTCATCTGTGATATTATCGTTAAATAATTTTTATTTGTCTCTGCGTTATATTTATTGTCTATGGTAATATTATCCTGGGAGTAGGGATGAGTGTTGTTAGAGAAACATCGATATTAACATCAACGTCAACATTGTTAAGTAAACATCGGTGACCAATAAATATCGGGCCAAAAATTAGATCGATCGAAATATTAGATTAATTCGATGTTTTAGTGCTATTCAACTTCCAAGTGGGTAATCAAAGTCGATATTTTGATAACATCGATGTATATCGTACATCCCTAACTGGGATACGGTATTATAAACTTTATAAAGTGAAAATGTTTTTGAGAGACATATATGGAAAAACAAATGTATAAGAAAATATGAATCATTATAAGAATAAAGTATCTATTGGTAGTCGATCTGATTCTGATAATGATTGGACAAATTCTTCAGATGATTCTAAATATTCTGATTCCGAAAGGTAAGTAAATAACATGTAAACTTTTCTTATTTCTGTTTTTGTTATAATAAATTCTAAAACTGCTTTAGTTCGGTACCGGAATGGGACTCTGATGTGGGTGACGACGGTGAATTAGTTTATATAAAAACTAAACCGTCTGCGGAACCAATAAATAAAGCATTGCTAGATAACTGCGAAACATTTAAATTGAGGAATAATTTTAAACGTACATCAACAAGACGGTCTACGAAAGGTATGTAAAGTAGACAACTATTATACCTACCTTCAATTTCAGAGTTTGTGGAGCATGTTTTCAATGACTACCAATATATTACATTGTATAGATATCTGTTACAAAAAAAAAAAACTAATATTGACCTAAACATAATGTTGATTTAATTGTTGTTTTTTTCTTCTAGTTATTTGAAAGGGCAACCTACCTACCCATTTGGGCTATAAATTTTGGGTTTTACACTAACATTTTATTCAGTGAAAAGAGTATATGATTTTGATTTTTAATATTAACCATCTAAGAAGAAAGGGAACAGACCACGGCTCAACTTTAGAATAGCTACTGTCAAGTTTAGACTCCAAATTTTTATCACAGTTAGATTGCTCTATAATTAGGCTAAATATAAAATTTTACACTGCAAAAATGTTTTTATCGCATATTTGTAAATTTTACAATAAAAATGTCAGTTTTAAGTAGTTGTCATACAGATTTCCGAAGATTGTTATTTTTTTCTCTATATTTTTTCTTAATTTTGAAATAACCATTGTCTGGTTTTTCTCCCCCACCTTCCTGTCCCTTCACATCATCAAATTCAGCAGTAGCTATTTTAAAGTCCAACCGAGATTATAGTTTGAGATACATACAGGCTTAGATCAGTTGCTAAGAAATATTAATTTAGAATGTAAAATTGATGTTGCGGGATAAACCTCATATTTTTATATTTGGAGTTATTGAAATGAAGTTATGTGAACATGGCAATTTTATAATTGTTTTATTACTTTGAGTGTTCTACTGCATGTACAATGGGGAATTCTCTGATGGACTTTTTCATATAGTGACCTCATCATCGTTCTAAACTTGCAACTTGCTCCACTGAATCATAACAACAGTAGGGTTCTCTAGAACCTTCTTGTCACATACACTACCTAGGGTTATGGAATAGGTTGCATAGATTGTTTTTGCTCCAGAGCTATGACATGGGGCTCTTCAAAAAGGGATTGAAATATGATCTCTAAGGATGGCAACATGACTGTCATGCCCTTGGTGTTGCAACTATCCATAGGAGACGATAGTAAACATTTAACATCAGGTGGTCTGTTTAAAAGTCCTGAGGCATGAAAAATGCCAACACACACTATTCACAAAATATTGTTGCATAATTTTTGTTATACTTAGTAAAAGTAGTTTCAATGTTTCTAGTATATATTTGTTTTCTAAGATGTTCCCCATATCTATACATATCTATATATATAATCAAGACCTCCACCCTGTCAGTGTGTCTGTCTGAACATGATAAACTCAAAAACTACAGAAAGGATTTTCATACAGTTTTCATAAATGAGCGAAATGATTCATGAGGAAGGTTTAGGTGTATAATATTTTACGTTTTGTGTAAATTGGCTGAAATATGACTATGCTTGTTGAAAATGTCAAAAGAAATCATGCCGACTGGGAGCTTTACAGGTGTACACAGTGTAAACATATAGCATTATATGTATTGCATGCTACCCATGCAAATAAAGTGCGGGTTGTTAGTACTATATGTATAGATAATATGATAGTGTCATATATTATAATTTTTTTTTATGTTACATATGCGATGTTGATAATAATTTAATCATGCATGGATATTACTTTTTAATAATTCACTTTTAACCTATTTTTAGGTAAAATATTCAAAGTGCTAAAAGCTAAGAAAAAAAAGTGTTTGGATACAGAGAGACCTAAAGTTACAGGGAGTGGTGGATCAACATCTACAGTTACCAGAAATTTATGTTTAGATGATGATAATAATAAATTTATTGTGATACAGGTTGTATATGTATTCTAATATTTTTATTATCTATATATCTATACCAATACAATAAAGAGGAAGAGTTTTTTAGTTTGTTTAAACACGCTAATCTCTGAAACTACCAGTCGGATTCGAAAATTTTTATATGCATATGACACATCAATATCCACACACGTTCTGTAGACTGATTGTTGAGTGTCGCCTTGTATGTATGACTACCTTAAGGTTTAATTTTTTTTTTTTATTTTTTTTTCATTGTGATAATTTCATTAAATCACAAATAGGTAGCTAAAAGGTACCAAAAATAATTGCTAAATTTATATTTAAGTATTCTAAGAACTTGCTTTAAGTAATAATACCTATATTTTTTTATAATTAATGCAGTTTAAAGCCCTTGTAGGACCTAACCCCTTTTTTTTTTAATGGAATTTTATGAAAAAAGACACTCGACTTACGTCGATTCGATTTACATGGCGTATTTCGAGAACCTAACATGCTGTAAATTCGAGGACTGCTTGTATTTAATTAGACGCGAGTGAAAATTATATTATTTTTTACTTACAGGTTAGCAAAAATATGATATTTACTAGCGAGAGGAATTGCAAAATAGAATCACTTTTTGGTATCAGTTTAGAAACCCACTCGGATAAGAAGACTTTAGTTGTAGCAGATTTTTTAACTGAAGCTAGCCCAATTTATACACCCAGAATTAAAAAAGGTTTCTACTTGCACAAAATAAATGGAATAGAAGTAAATTCATACAACTTACATAATGTATTGCTGAGAGTAACAGAAGAATATAGTAATCCGAAACTGACATTTCAAGTGCCTTCTGAAGAAAACGTCATTAACTTCGAAAAGTTATTAACATTAAAAAATATTCCTGATAATACTTTCACAGAATTAATAAAAGAATCAATGTGTTCAGTGCTTTACATATGTTGTAATGACATTGAATTTAATAGTAAAGATGATAAAGGCGTTTTATACTGCTATCCAAGGCCATTCAGTCAGAACTTTTTGTACAACACTAGGGGTGCTTATGTTACTCTGAATCATTTAGCTCCAAAATCTTTGGGAACAAGTGAACCTATCATTTCTACTGTTTTACACAGCAACAAGCTTATCAATGTAACATATGCCTCTCACTACCAAGATTTACTATTGATAGCTTTCCCTAATAAAGATGTCAACTTATTTTCCGCAAAGAAAGTGATCACGGAGATAGTGAAATTATTAGAATTTTTGTATGGATCCCTGAAAATATGTTTTACAAAACCAAACAATGTGGATAAACTGGATAGTCTGTTTTCGCGAATTTTCATCACATTGTTGTTTGGAAATGGCAAAAAGGGGTCGAGTAGTCACTATATAGAAGATGTTTTGGGAACTCATTCTGTGACTTTGCCCTTGGAAGTGAAGGTGCAAATTGATGATGCCATAACAGAATTGGAAGCAGCAGATTATCGTGAATGGGTTAGAGTCTTTAAATACTACTTTTTGCCTTCCTACTTTGTCCCATTGTATTCAAAGTAAAGCAACTTGTGCGCCACCTATTGTGCCATCTAAGTTTATGAGGAGTTAGGTATGCTGTATTTCCAGATGATGCTGCAGCATCAGATCAAGGTTTCCATGTTCTTCTAATATCATTAAAGGAAGTAATACCAAATTTCGACTCGACTAGATCTGTGAAGGATGTTCACATCCATTTAACAACTAGAAAAGAGCTGATAATCATGTCAGCAATGATGGCTCAGTGGTAGCGTTTACGGACATCGCGTCGAAGGACGTAAGTTCGTATTCCTACAATGAGTTTGAGCTTTCGGTGAAAGGAAAACATTGTGATGAAACCATAGCAAGGTGGTAGAGCATTTTCTAATACCCGCCTGGCTAGCTACTACTCTCAAGTTGAAAATATGTAGCCAAACACTTATAGGTGTTTTCCGGCAGCTGCACTTGAGAGCGAGTCCTTTCACTAGGCTTAGCGTGTTACCACCTTGGGCCACATGGTTACTTAAGATGAGATGAGATTGTGGTCACAACGCTAAACCTATAACGATAAAAAAAAAACGGCTGAATAGATTTTCTTGAGTCGTAGCAAAGAAGCCCTTTCGGAAACCGGCTTGTTCGGGAGGCTGGAAGTCGTCAAACTTGCGAGCGAGACGGTTCGTAATAACTCTCGAAAATAGCTTATAAACATGGCTCAAAAGTGAGATGGGCCTATAATTCTTCAATAGGGTATTGCCACCTTTTTTGAAGAAGAGTACCACCACACTTTTGTTCCATGCCTGCGGCGTTTTACCTTCGTGGATGACGGAATTGAACAATGTCTGAAGGGCCCTCAGGACTGGTTTACCACCCGCCTTCAATAGTTCGGCTGTGATTCCGTCATCTCCGGGAGCTTTGTTGTTTTTAAGCTGTTTGAGAGCCTTACTAATCTCATACAAGCTGACGTCCGGGATGTCTTCTGTGTAGTGTCGAGTCAATCTAGGTCTTGGGTCTTTAGCTAATAACCTACCCCTTTGTATAGCGTTTGTGGACTACGAGAAAGCCTTCGATTGGATTGAGACCTGGGCTGTACTACAGTCTCTCCAGCGGTGCCAAGTTGACTACCGGTACATCGAAGTGTTGAAGTGTTTGTATGAAAACGCCACTATGTCAGTTCGACTGCAGGATCAGAACTCGAAACCTATCCTGTTGCGGTGGGGAGTCAGACAAGGAGATGTTATCTCTCCTAAACTGTTCACCGCTGCACTGGAAGATGTTTTCAAGGTTCTGGACTGGGAAGGACTAGGCATCAACATAAACGGCGAGTACATCACCCACCTTCGGTTTGCCGACGACATAGTAGTCTTGGCTGAGACCATGGAGGACCTCCGTGCGATGCTCGATGACCTCAGTAAAGCCTCTGAACGAGTTGGTCTTAGAATGAACATGGACAAGACGAAGATTATGTCGAACGTCCATGTAGCGCCAACTCCCGTGAAGATCAGAGACTATACGCTTGAAATTGTTGAAGATTATGTTTACCTGGGACACACTATCCAGTTAGGTAGATCCAATTTCGAGAAAGAGGTCAATTGTCGAATCCAACTCGGCTGTGCAGCGTTCGGGAAGCTACGTAACATATTCTCGTCCAAGATACCGCAGTGTCTCAAGACGAAAGTCTTTGACCAGTGTGTGTTGCCAGTGATTACATATGGAGCTGAGACGTGGTCGCTAACTATGGGCCTTATAAGAAAGCTCAAAGTCACCCAAAGGGCAATGGAGAGGCCTATGCTCGGAGTTTCTCTGCGTGATCGAATCAGAAATGAGGAGATCCGCAGGAGAACCAAAGTCACCGACATAGCCCGAAGAATAGCTAGACTTAAGTGGCAGTGGGCTGGCCACGTAGCTCGTAGAACAGATGGCCGATGGGGTCAAAGAGTTCTCGAGTGGCGGCCACGTACCGGAAGACGCAGCGTGGGCAGACCCGCCACAAGGTGGACCGACGACCTGGTAAAGGTTGCGGGAAGCCGCTGGATGCGGACAGCACAGGACCGGTCGTTGTGGCGATCTTTGGGGGAGGCCTATGTCCAGCAGTGGACGTCTTTCGGCTGAAATGATGATGATGATGATGTAGCAAAGAACACTCTCGATGAAGTCACTTTTCAAATAATAAAAAAAACGGTTCAATTGATTGGGAGCTACGATGCCACACACAGACACAGATACGTACGTTAAAAACCCCTCAGTTTTTGTCAAGAGTAAAAAATTTACATGGTTTTAAAAAGAGCTTTATACGTTGTGCATGCACTTTTATTTATTTTCCAGACAGACGACGTAGAAAACTTTCAAAGATTATATATAGTTATAGGAGCCTGTTTATACTACTCAGGGCATCTACTGAGTTCACACTTACAAGATGAAGATTTAAAAGAGATTAATGCATATTTACGACTAAATGGAATTTTGAATTTAAGCACTGAGAAAGAACTAGAAAAACTCATAATATGGAAAGAAGTGTTTATTCATGAACATCGGAAGCAAAGCAAGAATGATGGTCACGATTACAGGTAATATACAATAATATGTTTTTATATTTTAAATCGACTTTGAAAAAAGTTAACTCACAATTATGAAATAATATTATTATACATACATGAAATTATGCGTGGACAAACATACATATATACACACGCCTATAAAATTTTGTATATTTTTTGGAAGCCCTAATAGATTAATGAATATATTGCAGTTCCTATAATATTACATACATACTTGTTGAATTGATAACCTCCTTTGTTTGAAGTCGGTTAATAATTGAATATAGAATACTAGCTGACCCTTGTGAATATCTCGCACATTATAGAACGTAGACATTCTAACAGCTCTCATTTTGTTAAACAGATTGTTAATAGATGGCGTTTGAATATATTTTCATTAGTATTACTTAACAGATGACATTCTTAATGAAAAAGTTTTTAGTCATTTTTCTAACGAAAACATTAATTTTAAACTGTCTTTCGTCAATAGCTGGGACCATAAGCTTTATAATGACGTTTGAATCATTCATTTTGATTAAGAATTAAAGGAGATATGACGTTGCCAGAAAAAAAGCCTCTGTGAAATAATAATATTGAACTGTAATACTGTATAATATAAAACTCGGTGTTTGAAATTACCTATACACCGGGTGTTGGCGTGATGCTTAAGACAGTGCTTTCCCTCGGGATAGAAGTCCTTGCCCAGCAGTGGGACACATACTGATATTATTATTGTTATCTTTTTCAGTAAAAATGATATCAACATTAATATAATATTAGTTCTATAAAGCTACAATCTGTAAAGTGGGTTCCGTGGATAAGCTACCAGGGTTCCATGAATCAGTTTTTGTTGTTGAATTATATTGGCTATTAAATAACTCCACTGTTTTGAATATTATTTTGGAGCAGCGTCATAATTGTAGTGAAGGTCTTTACTATTATTTCAAATAGCACTGTCTTTCCTTTGCTATTTATACTAATATAAAATAAAGCGGAAGAGTTTTTTTGTATAAACACGCTAATCTCTAAAACTACCAGTCGGATTCGAAAAATTATATTTGTATATGATAGCCAGATTCACGAGGAATAGTATAGGCTATCTAGCATTTGGCTACACCTCTCAGCTAGCCTTAAATATTGATTTTTGTTAAGTAAGTTGGAATAAATAACGCACCCTAAATGCTTTATGCGCGTGTGCTGGCGTAATGGTTAGTGATACGTAAATGGCTATCTCTTATACATAAGCAACAAAAAGGTAATTTGTGACAAAGTTTTATTTGAAAATTAAAAAGTGATTTATGAGAATTATTATTAGGTATGGTATATTAATCCTTACTAACGAAACATACTTCATCATCAACATAATTTTATGTAGCTATAATGTGTCGTTTATAGCATGTTATTTGGACGAATAGTTTGGGAGATAATATTAAATTAAAATAATTTAACACTCGGCTCGGGCCTATGACTGTAGGTGTAATGGCGCGAACGAGCCGTGTGAGTTGTGACGCATAACTCTGGCCGCCCGATAAAACTATTGTCTATACTGAAGTATTATAAATCATCAATCAGCGATTTCTTTTAAATTATACGTACGCGGGTAAAACCGCCAGGCAAAGCTAGTAATTTAATAAAAATCTAATAAATAAAAGACATATGTAGAGTGTTCTGTAGCTATAAAATTTTTGCAACTGCTGCTATAATGTATCATTATGTTAGGATTCCAGATGGAAGATGGTTTCTGTTAGTTGCCGGTAAGGGTCATTTCATCCTTGCTACATTGATGGAGGCTGGTGGCTGTACAGAAGAGGTATATTGTATATAATTACATTTTTTGACTTAAAAAGCTCAAGAGATTGTTTATTGCCTTTTTAATGAGAAAGGTTATCTGTATACATATAATAAAATAAAATAAAAAATGAACACTTCATTTTTAATGTCAAAATAACAGTTTTTTACTTAATGCATATGAAGATATACAACCGATAACAAAAAACCAATTAAAATTTTTTTTTGTCTATCCGTCTGTTCCGGGTAATTTCCGAAACAGTTGGACCGATTTTAACGGGACTTTCACTGGCAGATAGCTGATGTCATAAGGAATAATTTAGGCTACTTTTATTTTATTATTTAAACTAATTAGGGTTCCGCACAAAAAATAAAAAAGATTTTTTAATAGTCCACACGAGCGAAGCCGCGGGCACAGCTAGTAGGTTATATAACTTCACGCTACTACTCTAAGGGGCGGAGCAGTAACGTCAAGTAATCTGGAAAGCTATAGGCAAGTACGGGAAGTGACAACAACGGTAGGCTACACGGGTGCGTTGACTGCGGCGCGCCGAGGAGAGTTGGTCGAATATATTGAACACGGGTGAAACCGTGGGGCACAGCTAGTGCATTTAAAAAAAAACAACGAGTCACATAAATCTATGAAGTTACTCTAACTACCTATTAATGTCATCCAACTAATGTATTAAGGTTTAATTTTTGTAAATATGTTTACTAAAATAATATAAAATTCATAAAAAAAAAATGACAGAATTAAAGGTACATCTAAATAAATTATAGCGTATAGAATAACAGAATATGCCCGTAACTTCTTTCACGTGAACATGCTTTTGGTGTTCCACGGGAACAATGTGACATTATCTGACTTACAAGTGGGCTGTCTTCTATTTTTTGTAAAATTATCATTACGACATTTTATTAAATAATTGACCGGTCCTATTGAAGTTCCTTATTCCTAAAAACTTATCAAGGATCATAACGAACAAGACAAAATAAGAATTACACATATCCATCCTTTTATTCGTGAGTTATGTAAATTGTTTAATTCAATAGAATAAAGAAAGTGTCTTTTTTATCGTTATAGGTTTAGCGTTGTGGTCAAAATCTCACCTGATCTTAATTGACGATGTGGCCCAAGATGGTAATACGCTAAGCCTAGTACTTAAGTGGACTGGCTCTCAAATGCAGCTGCCGGAACACACCTATAGGTGCTTGGCGACAGATTTCCAACTTGAGGGTGGTAGCTAGCCAGGCGGGCACTAGAAAAAGCCCTACCACCATGCTATGATTACATCGCGATGTTTTCCTTCACCGACACCTCAGGCTCATTGCAGGGATTTGACCTTCCGTTGAACGACGCGATGTCCGTACACGCTACTACTGCACCATCATTGCTTTCCATAATTTGGTTTATTAAGAACATTTCAATACAAATAAAAACCGCTCAATCGGTCGAGCCGTTCTCTAGTGATGCGCTTACCAACGTGTTCGTTCATTTTTACTTAGACTAACTGGGCGTATGTATTTTTAAAATTAAATTTATCATAGCTTATAATTGTACTTCTGGAATCATAACGAACATTTAAAAACAAGTTAAATTAAAATCCATCCAAACTTACATACAAATATATACAAAGATGCTCTATATTAGTATAGATATTAACTTATTACAATGTTTTTGTTTTTAGGCTGTAGGAGTAACACCACCATCACCTTTCTATGTAGAGGAATGCGAGAGTTGTCTCGAATTGTTGTATGAAGTGGGTCTTGACAAATACTTGACTTCATGGTTTAGTTCTAATACGCACCCACAGCTCGAAATAATCCCGGAATATCTAACCAAAGGTGGTAGGAAGATGAAAGATGTGAATGGTTAGTGTATATCGATAAATTTTTCAAAACCAGCGTACGCCCCGCTTTATTTTAAGCGGCTACCGTACCCTATGGATATTTGTAACACGATAGGTATCACTAGCGCGTCGCCTATATTGAACTCCCCCTACCCCAAGGAGCTCTGGGACTGCAGGAACGTAACACAAGGGTATTTAGCTGCGATCTTCTGTATGGTTAAGGTATTTCACTAGCCGGGCTGCCCCAACTGCCCTAAGTAGAGAAAAAGTTCCAAACAGATTTACCAGCCACCCGCAGAATAGTGGTGATCGATATCCATCGATGTCGAGCTTGAATACATCGATGTTTGCATATTTGTTTGTTGTAATGGAGTTCGAAGGTTTCGAAGCACTAAAAGTAACACTCAAAGAAAGGTCGCGTACTTGGGTTGAACATGAAAACATCGATCTTAGACGATGTTTTTTAACATCGATATATTGACATTTATCATTATCGATGTTATTATATCATGGCTCATACCTACCTTAAAGCGTGATTTGCGACCCCGGGTGCTAGCTACGCTACTACTTACGATAAGTACAACATCTGTAGTTTTTTTGAATGAATTATTTTTGCTAATGTTTTATTTTTGACAGGCCTCGTGGCGCAGTGGTAGTTGAGCCGAGAGGTCACAGGTTCTAACCCTGCCCACGGCTAACTTTGTACGATAAACATAGTTGTCAGTTGTGTGTATGGGTATTAAATATGTTCTATTTGTTTACATAATTAACATCTCTGCATCGTGATTGAGCATAAATAAAAAATATCAATACAAAGTTTTTGTACTAAATGAGCTAAAACTCATTGTCACTATAAATAAATAGTTCTATGCCTAGCATTGTATCTATGTATATATGTATGTATCTATACTGAAATTCAAAACTTCGAATAAAACGAAAATAACTAAATTACCGAGACACGTATCGGTAACGATGATGCATATTGCACACCGTACTGACGCGAATTGCGAGCGAAGTGGTAAGTGGGAGGGGCATCGCATTCCAGTGAGGAATATACTGTGCATGTATATCAGCTGCTTAGTTACCATATTACAAACTTTACTTAGTATGGAATTAACCCGCCACGATCACCCTCTTCTGCGGCAACTCAAACTTAGGTCCGTTCCTCTGGTATGGAGCCCTTGAGCCAGCAGCCGCCCGCGCACATTCGCTAACTATCGACACACACACACATGCACACCACTTAAGTACATAGGTTCTGTAAGGGACCTTTTTTCATTTTTGGCTAGTTAGAGTTAAACCAATATTCCCAGATCACTAAATATATATACGCATTTTTCTTCCTTCCTCTTAGAAGGCAGAAATATTGACTATATGGTATATTTATATCTAATTTTACGGATATGGAATTAGTCAGATCGAGACTTATTTGCGTGTACGGCAACAGCCCAAGCCGAGGTTCGGTCACTTTGGCAAACTTGAGCTTGCTGCGTCGCTTTCGCTTCCGCGCTCGCCCACAAGCCCGGTGAAGCTGTGAAAGATTGATGTCTCCAGTGTTTTTAAATATAACAGTATAGTCAGTTCGAAAGAAAAGTATGGAATTAAATGGCCATGCGTGAAATTGTGTCCTATAATAACTTCTGCATTTAAGTTTCTGATAGCAACAATGTTCAAGTTGAATGTTGAAGTTATTTATTTAAATAGGCAATTATTGTTTTAGCCTTGAAATCAGACGCAACATTAAAATGTACATCATCTACATTCAAATTGTCGAGGTCACAAGCAGAAGCAAAGAAACGTCATAACTCGTCTGAACATATAAATACGGGTGCCACTATGAGTGACGCTTCGCTGACTAGTTTTGGAAGTCACCACAACCTGTACGCGCACTGGTACAGCGGAACGCAAAAGTACAGGCACTCCAGCTTGGACGTTAGCTATTCAGAGGACTCGAACAGTTTGAAAAGCAATAGGTATGTTTTTTTTTAAGATTCTCACTTTTATTTTATTTAATAATAAGTAATTAGTTTATAAGTAACTAGTGGTAGTCCCCGGCTTCGCACGCGTTTACTATGCAATCATTATTTTATTTTTACAATTTATATAGCGTATCAATTGAGGGATGTTTACTTCCCGTGTACAAAAGCGATGCCAGGTCGAGATAGTCCGCTACACGTGCCGGCTGCACGGCGTGGCGACGGCGTGGCGACGGCGTGGCGCACAGTGGTTCAGGATTAGAAAAACAGGGACATAGGGCATTTAAAGTTGGAATTTCAATCAGATTTTTATTTTATAGGGTAAAATATCATAATTCTAACCACTTTTATTCTTAGACAAATTTCGATAAAGTGAATAGTTTTGAAGAAAAAAAATGTTTTAATGGAAAAAATATAAGTTTTGTTGTTTTTATCGAAAAGTTATGAATTGAGCAGCTTCTAGTTTATATTATATTGTAGATAATGGCGTTTTGAATATCAAATGAGAACAAACTTTAAATGCCCTATGTCCCTGTTTTTCTAATCCTGAACCAATGTGTGGCGGTGCTCTTGACCCCGCGTAGCTTTGGCGGTACCGTCATACGATTAAACGTACTGTTGCGACTCACGGCGGTCGAAGACGGTGTTTACGTTTTAAAATTTTGTTAAATTTTAAGGAACCTACAATTAAAAACGTGCATTCTAAATTGGAATAACTTTTTTATTTTAATAATTAATATATAATTTACCATTTTATTTTTGGTAATGGTATTGGGTTACCTATATGTACTTTTCGGATCGAATAGGGTTTTGTTACATATTGTATTAAAGATTTAGACACAAATATACCAAATATTATCGATAATGGTGACAGTCCAGAAATTACTGATATTTAATTTTGTAAAGAAGATGTTGAGAAAATCTTTTAAAATCGGTTATACTGGTCCTACCGGTTGTACCGGTTCCAGCTAAAAAAAGTAAAAATATACAGGAACTATAAATTACGCATGACGCATCTCATCTAAAAAACTGAGGTATACAGGTGTTCCATAAATCAATGTGAAGCTGGAAATGGACGTTAACCCACGTGGTGATTGTAATTAGAAAATTAATCTTAGCCATGTACTTTTAAAATTATATGCAATTAAAAATATTAAGAAATTTGGCACCCTGCTCGGTGATGGTCTTCAAATACCGTGACAAATAAATCTTTACTTTTCTTAATTTTGTCCTTTTAAATGTAACCCTGAATAATCCTTCTTTAAATAATAATCCGAAATTAAAACACGACTACCTGAGTTTTAAAGAAAATATCTTTTTTATTGACCAACCAATTACCAAGTTTTTTACATAGCTTAACTTTCAACTAACTGGTACTGGAAAAAAATAACCTACTACGCCTTTTTGGCGAGTGACTTTAAAAAATGAAGTATTGAGCCTGAGAGTTCCAAAATGGTATAACAACTTGGTAGATTAACTAAACTTTTATTTATAATGACTTGATTCCAAGTTTTCACATTTTATTAATAGATGATAAAAAACCTACCTCTATGTGTTTAAATATATAAACACTGATTACGTTTTATTCGCGTAGGGAGTTCGCAGTTTTTTACTTAACATCCTCGAATCGCGATGGTAGAAAAGTTGAAAAACAATGGTTTAAGATGTTTGATACCAATAAGCAAGTTTAATTATATTATTTTCAGTGAAATAAGCGAAGAACGTGTACAAGGTAGACGAGCGGATAGAGAGCTGAGGAATCGACGAGAATCATCAGGATCAGATTCGGATTGGGATAGGCAGGTAATATCTTCTACTTGACATTAACATGGTCTTTTTATACGTCGAATCCAACTCAGTTGGGCCGTGTTGGGGATGCTACGAAATATCTTCCAAGATACTACAGTTTCTCAAGGCTTAAAGTCTTTGACCAGTGGCAGTGGTGATATAATATGGTTTTAATACATCGTCGCTAACTATGGGCCATAAAAAACCTCAAGGTCATAGGAGAGGCCTATGCTTGGAGTTTCTCTGCGTAATCGAATCAGAAATGAGGAGATCCGCAGAAGCACCAAAGCCACTGATATATAGCTATATTACTAGGCTTAAGTAGCAGTGGGCGGGTCACCTTGCTCGTAGAACGGACGGCTGATAGGGCCGAAGAGTTCTCGAATGAAGACCACGCACCAGAAGACGCGGCATGGGCAGGACCTGTCGTGGCAAAGTTTGTGGGAGGCCTATGACCAAAATAGAACGTTTTACAGCTGAGTGGATGGATGGACCCTTTTTTATTTTAAAAATCTCAGGATGCTGGGATACTTTATTGTAGGAAGGCAGCCGAGCAAGCGGAAGCCTCGATATGTCAGACATCAGAAAATCATTATTGAATGAGATCAACCATGTTACAGTACACAGGTGAGTTATCTAAAAAGCAACATGTACAAAATAGTATTTATTAATATTTTAATGGTAAATTCGATTGATGTAGTAGCTGAATCAATCTAATAAATAATGTTACATTTTCATCATAATGAATAACTGTTTATTATAAATGATATAAATATATAATACATTCGGCTCGTGTCATTACATGAGAGAGAAGAATGACATAACGTAGAGAGAACGAAAAAGACAGCTATACATTGTATACCTTACTGCTGGTTTTCACTAGGTCAGACCGACAGTTTTATTGGGACGGTAAATGTGTCGGGTTCATACTGGCATATGTATGTATTGGCAATCATTGTTAATATTAATTACTATACCATACACATAGTGATAAACCCATCACTTTTCTTTTGTTTTGTCCCATTACGGGATCCACCAGTGTATTTGCAGTAATAAAGCGGGATGGTCGTGGTAGTGATTGCGACCACCATACACATAGTTCTTATTATTGATTTCTTTTGGTTTGTTAATATCAATAATTAAACATGACAATTTTTACCTTTATTATTTAATCTGAACTACTCACTCACTGGGTCTTTTAATTTCCCCATTTTTGGTGGAAAATTTATTCACTTACAATATCATTCGTGCGTTTGTGCTTGTGTTGACAAGTGTAATTACGTGTCGCTTACGCACACATTTATTTAGTTTTGGCTTCAACTTTCAGCGGCACGTTGTATGAAACTATCACACTTAACGTAATAACTCTTTGGGAATAACAATAAAAACTTAACTCTAGATAGCTTTTTAAATCGTATACCCTATAACATAAGTGCACAATTTGCGTTATTGTATATATGTGAATAGACAGTGAAGAACAAAACCTTACTTATTTCTATAATATGCGAAATAATCGCACGGGTTAGCTAATTATTATCATTTATCTTAATTAATAATTTGTTCATTTATGTTCACTCATTTTAGAATAACAGCCGGTGAAGATAATGTTTTATTTCATTTTATTCATTTGGAATCTGAGAAAGGTATACTTATAGCACCAGCAAAGAATCTTGAGTTGCAAGCTAACAATATCTTATATTCTTACATTGTGAAAACTTTCCGGACTGCGTGTAAGAAGATACATGAATTACTGCAACACAGCATAAGGTATATTTAAATTAAATACATTATTTTCATTGAGTAATCTATACATCTCTTTGTCTGTCTGTCCGTTTATGTTCTTTTCACGTGAAAACCACTTATTGGATTTACATACTTTTTGTTGTGGATTGTAAAATATATAAGTAATAATATCTTTATAGTGTAAAACTCTATGTTAATGATTGTCATTTTAAGAAAAAGGAAAAAGACATGACACACGGAAATATATATTTGTATAAGAGAGATCCAAAAAATTGTGCAGATAACGAACATCAGTAAATTGTTAGTATTACTATTTACTACACTTTTCCTTTAATTCATAGTTATATCTGGCCAGGTTATAGGATATATTTTGTTAGTTAAAATAATATACGAAATAAGCAGTGATGATAATGATGAATCAATTCAGGAAAAAGACACTTTTGTGACTTACGCTGAGTAAACCATAAGGGATATATCAAAATAATGTTCTACATAATTGTAGATCTTAGAAAGACCTACAAAAAACTCAACGACAGCATATGTCTATCTTCTAAGGATCCACTACATTAAGCATTTTTGTCTTTAAGAAGACCGGCGGGCGATCGCCGTGTTTGGGAGCGGGGGCAGTGCGATTCGCGCGTCTACTTGACCCACGGCATTCTGTAGTACATGCGAGCGGAGCCACGGGCAGAGCTAGTACTTAATAAAACCGACTTTTTGACAAATTTAAAAATGTTTTCTTGGTACTTACACTAAATATGCTTGGTGGCGAGTTAATAGGTTTTTATGAACACTCGCTTCTAACTATATCTGAAGAGAGAGAATTTTTATTATCACATTTATCATATTCATTTGTCGAGTCCAGTTGACTGCGATGAAACTACGATTCAGCGAGTGACTTGTCGCACTTTTGGAAATTATCAAAAGAAATTCACGACAGTTTTTAAACTTCACATCGAGTAGTAATTTGTAACTTATTAGCCTAGTAATTTAGTAACTAAACGTGTCTGAACAACAAAAATTTGTCGAGTCGATCCATTTTGTTCTACTTTTATCGGGTGAGTAGCTTCCTCACCAGGCGTCACTGCTCACTGGTTCTTCGGCTAAATAAGTCCCGAACTTGCCATTTTAATACAGTTCATTAGCTGCCGCAAAAATGTCAAATCGCTGACTTTAAAATTTGTTTTTAAATATTTAGAACGTGAAAAGACAATTCGTAGCTCCCATTTCATCTCTTTTAATAATCCATTTATCGTACCTATAGTTTTCTTTCTTGAATTTATAAATTTCTTGATCCACTTTTACTAAAATGGCTATTACCATAACCTTAATTATCTTATTCGCTTTATTGCGTTAAGGGTTTTCGTCTTACCTACGAAAACACCGCTCACTTGTGTACTCTACACGACCGAAGTGCGAACGGTTTTTTGGGCAGCAGCGAGTAATTTACTCACTAAATAACTCGCCACTTGACTAAATTACTCGTCACATGACCGAATTACTCGCGTAGTCCGAACTAGGCTTAACAACGATTACACTGATTCTCAACAGCTTATTATAACAAATCTATTTTTTATAGTTTGTTATAAAGATTTATTATTTATAGATTTAAACGCTTGGCCACAATCCCACCTGATGTTAAGTGATTACCCTGGATTCTAGCCCTAATGGGAGGACTGACTCTCAAATGCAGCTACCAGAATATTTACAGGTGCTTGGCGACAAATTTTTAACTTGAGGGCGAGTGTTAAAGCCCTACCGTGCTATAGTTTCATCTCAATATTTTCCTTGACCGTAATCTGAAGCTATTGTTACAACTGTTGTTGAACTAATGTTACTACTGAGCCATCGTGCCTCTTTATTAATTGCTTAATTTCTAAGACGTTTGCACAGGTTCAAAAGAAATCATGCTCCGTCAAATCCTTTAAACAAAATACTTGTAGCCGTCAAAGAGTATGGAATGTTGTATCAAGCTCCATCAGATATCTTGAGCCAAAGTGGCGTCACCAAAAAGATTAATGAAGTGTTCCAGTTTTGGGTTGTGGGGTAAATAAATTGCATTGTTTAAAATAAATTTTTTAAATTATTTATATGTACCTAAGCTTTTGATGACAATCTCACCTGTTGTTTTGTGACGATGCGGCCGATGGTGTGGCAAAACGCTAAGCCTATTTTTGATTTATCTCTATCTCTCCCTCTCCTCTCCCCCCTGACCCCTCGCGTTCCCTCTCCATTTCTCGTCCATCTGGGCAAGAACAAATAAGTTTGCAAATTCTTATGTTTGCCGTACTGTGGAGTTGTGGAATCGCTTCTCGGCCAGCGTATTCCCGCTCTCCTACGGTACAGGGTCCTTCAAACGAGGCGTGAAGAGTTATTTCAGCAGCCCGGTATGACGGTGAAGACTGTCGATAGAATTAGTCACTAGCGGTCGCCATTTCTGGACTGCTAGTACTTTCCATCATGTGCTATTTTGCCGAATTATTCGCTATATAAACAAAAAGTACATCTGCTGGAAGCCGAAACACACCTATAAGGGCTTCGCAACATATTTTTTACTTCAGAGTGATAGCTAGCGAAGAGGGCATTAGAAAATGCCGTACCGCCATAAAAATACCACTAAGAACTTAAAAATTGATCTAGAAACAGCAGTGACCGCCGACCGAGTCGAGTATATACCGATACTTGGTGTCTTTACATCGGTACGCAAACATCACAGCTGTTCCTGACAGGCGATGCGTCGAAACGAGTCACTATGACGAGTCCCTCGGCAATAATTGGTCGAAATTCGACGATGTCTCGTCGTTGTCGTCCAGTAGTTCTTAAATTTTTAATGCTACGGAACACCTAACAGATAAAAAAAAATGCAAATTGATATTAGACTAATAACAGCCAAAGTAATTCAATGATAATCGTAACTGATTCGCGGAATCCCGGTGACTTTTCCACGGAACCCTTGGATTTATCGGAACACATTTAAGGAATCGCTGATGTAAAGTATTGTTTTTTTTTTAATGTCTATTGGTTTGTGCCCTGAGGTAGAATTTTGTATATTATCTTTGTTTAATACAAGTGTTTTTTTTTTAAATTCAGCCGAGTTTTTTGTGAACCAGAGCCAAGGGAATTATACGTCTGCTACCATGAATCTATACCCCAGGATCTTATTGAAATTGCATGTCTACTCTCCTATTTAGAATGAAAAACACAATTATTATAAGAACAGTATTTTTGTGATAAGATTATAGTATTTATCCGTCCATATTTTATAATAAATGTAAAGCTTTTGAAATTATGTGTTTTACTGCCTTCTAATTGTTCATTTATATTAGACGATCGAACGGTGACGATCGGTGATGTTACGATACCGATACGATATATCGGCCGTTAGAAGCGACAGGCCGATCGCCGATTATTTATCAACCGACAAGTAATAATTTGAAAAGCACGCGATGCGACGACGTTGCCTGTCCGACGGCGCGCAGGCGGGAGAACCGCGCTGGCTAGCGATTCTATGCTGTGCATTATGTTTATTCACGCCTATTTCACTGATGAGGTAGAATTCCATTTACGACTCTCAAATATACGAAATCTGATTCAAAGAACTGTTGGCGTTATGAAGAAGCTTTCCTAAATTTGAAAAAACTTGCGCAAATTTACTATATAACTTATCAACTGAGCTCAGTTATGTACCTATCTCTGCCTGTCTTTTTTCAAGTGCAGCGCTTTTACAAAATGATTGCCTAACAGATTATTTGCAAATAATTTTAATTAACTGTGCTTTTTGAACAAATATCTGTAAAAAATGAACTGAAATTAACTTTTTAAATTTAATGTTTATTATTAATTACTTTGTGATAATGAATAGAATCCAAGACAAATTTGGAACTAACTTAGGTATACTATTCATTCACAGTCGTTTCTCAATCGCAGTATTCCTTTTCTAGAATTTTTCCGATTGTTCCTTCTGGTATTGATTTTGATCTCTAAGATAGAACTGCTTGGTTTGACTGGGGCTTATTGTTATTATTTTAAATGAGGGCTATGCAAGCTTATGCGACCATGTATCACTGCGACCAATTAGAGATCTATTGTGATCGTCCCACAATACTAAAGCTCCCCATCTAGTCCCATAGCCATAATATATACTGCAGGACTTTTACTGGCAAAGCTTTGCCAATTGTCCTAGGGCAATTGAACCTTATCTGGCAGAAAGTGCAAATCCGGTTGCGTTTAGGTTTTAATGGGTCACATTCACACAAGAGATTCACACGTTTCGTCCGCATTTTCGCAAAATCTGTAATTTCTTGTGCCCTGGACATCGATGTTGAACTTATGTTTATGCAGATAACAGTCTCCACTGAGTGCCCTCACTAAAATCCGTACCTGATTCCTGCTGATCATCAGTGCCTCTCCAGCTCTACGCTGGTTTAATGCCCCGGTAAGCTTTTTGGTACGACTTGTTATGGCAAATTATACCAGAACTTTATAACTGCCTAGTTTTAACGGTTTCTTAGGTCAATCAAACAAGTGTTTTTGAGATACCACAGAATGGTTCCGGACCAATCTGTTTTTCCGCAGCTCCTCCTTTTGCAAGCTCGTCCACAGACTCGTTGCCTGGGATTTATGTTCAATCAATCAATCTAAGATAAGTATCAATTTAAGATAGAAAAATAAAAGGCATTTAGTTTTTCGTTAATAAACCAAAAACTATTAATATTTAAGAAATTTTTAAAATAGATCCTTAAAGAGAAGGAAATTTCAAATAAAAATATCGTAACTCCCAGGGCTCTGTCTCCATTATTTACCTATTGTTTTTATTTAACGCCGAAAATGAGACTACGCGCGGTCATTGCGGCATTGGGGCACTACCGCTGAAAACAGTATATATATACCACATAAAATATTTTCTTATGGTCAGAGAGAGGTCAGAGCTTGCATCGCCGAGTTCAGAGGTCCAGTGGGATAACCTAGTAGAGGGCCTTACGCCGTCTCACTTGGCCTACTGGAAACTCGCCTGCTCTCTCAAGTTAGATGGCTCCGGATCGATGCCAGCCCTCGAAAGAGGGCCTGGCCTCCCGCTCGCGTTCGATAGCGTAGATAAAGCGGAATGCCTTGCTGACAGTCTGGAGAGTCAGTGCTCCCCAAACTGCGACAATGTAAACTATGCTCATATCTACGATATCGAGTCCTCGGTACAGGACTTAAATTCGATACCCCCCGCGGATAACCTCACCCCGGTCACGCCTGATGAGGTCTGTTCAGTCATCAAAGGCCTTAAGCCTAAGAAGTCACCCGGTCCTGATGGTATCAGGAATGAAGTACTCAAACTTCTTCCTGATCACATCATAGCTCTTTTGGTCTGCATCTTCAATGTAGCCATAGCCCACTGCTATTTTCCAGCCGCCTGGAAAAAAGCTATAGTTATAGGTATTCGTAAGCCCGGCAAAAAAGCTTCGCTTCCCGATAGCTATCGCCCGATAAGTCTATTAAACACCTTAGGGAAACTTTACGAGCGGATCCTTCTGAACCGTCACAAGACTGTCATTGATGACAAGAATTTATTTCCGCCTGAGCAGTTTGGTTTTCGTGCCAGACACTCATGTACCCATCAAGTGCACCGCCTCACGGAGCACATCACTAGTAACTTCGCAAGAAGTAATATAGCTCCGTCCCGTACGCTTGCGGTCTTCTTCGACGTAGCCAAGGCCTTCGATAAGGTCTGGCACGCCGGACTGGTCCACAAGCTACACCAGTTAGAAGTCCCGGATAGGTTAGTTCATATAGTCCGCGATTATCTCACAGACCGTTCCTTCTGCTACCGTGTGGAAGCTGAGCTCTCTAGCTCTCACCCGGTTCGCTCAGGAGTTCCACAGGGCTCCATTCTCGCGCCTAGCTTATTTAACCTCTACGTCAGCGACCTTCCTCGACTCCACGGGGTCGAGGTAGGGCTCTACGCTGACGATACTGTCATCTACGCTTCACGTAGGAACAGATCTCATCTCGCAGCTACCGTTCAGCGAGCCGTGACCACTCTCGGGAAGTGGTTCCGTACATGGCGAATCGCTATTAATCCCGAAAAGAGCGCCGCGATTATGTTCGATCCGAATAAGAGGCCATTGCCAAAGACGCTCAAACCTCTTAAGCTTTTCCGTAGGGAAATCCCATGGGCCACCCGGGCTAAATACCTGGGTGTCACCCTCGATAACAGACTTAAATTTAATACACATGTCAGTATAGTTCGGAATAGGGCCGTCATGGTCCTATCCCGCTTGCGGCCCTTGCTTAGCTCGGTAAGCAAAATGTCCAGGTGGCATAAGCTTACACTATACAAGGCATGTGTAAGACCTATTTTAACATATTGTTGCGCCGCGTTCGCTCATATGTCGAAAAGTAACTTTGCCCGCTTGCAAAGAGTTCAAAATCGGTTCTTACGTCACCTTTTAGATCCGCCGCCTTATGTACGTAACGCAGATCTCCATAGAGATATGGAACTGCCGTCCATAGAGTCATACGTAAAATATCTCTCTAGGAGATATTTTGATTCAGCGATGAATCACCCTAACGAGTTAGTTAGGAACGCCGCGAATTACACACCGAGTGTAATTACAGACATTAAATTCCGGTACAAACGTAGGCCGCGAAATCTCTTTATCGATCCCGATGACGATATCGAGAAAAAGAATCAATTTTACGCGTCCGACCCGATACAAACAGCGTGTCTGCGCCCACGCCCGCGAAATCACCGTTCCCTTCGCAGGGGACGGACGGTGAACTTCGTTCCCGCATACCCGCCACGTCCACCCTCTCCTGCGGCCGCCACTCAAGCCTAGGTCCGATCCTCCGGCATGGAGCCCTTGAGTCTAGCAGCCGCTCGCGCGATTCAGTGACACTGCATTCACTAGCTACCTACATACATGCATTACACTTTTTACAGACATGCACTACACTTAGGTACATAGGTTCTGTAAGGGACCTTTTTTTTTCTTTTTTTGAGGCTAGTTAGTCTAGATCAAAAATTTACAGATTACTAAATACATATACACTTGTCTCTTACCCTCCTCCCAGAGGATAGCGACAGGTATAAATGTATATTTAGTTAGATAGTGTGCTAGGGCATTAGTCAGTTCGCGACTTATTTGCATAGCGCGCAACAGTCCGAGCCGAGGTTCGGCCACTTTGGCACCCTCGGATGTTGCAAAACTTTCGTGGCTGAGTGCCTTAAGCGCTCGCCCCCAAGTCCGGTGAAGCTGTAAAAGCCGTTCGAGGCTCCTGGGCCCTTATGGCTAACAGTATAGTCAGATCGAAAAAAATTTTTTTATGGTAATAATTTGAAAAAAAGTGCTATTGTCTGAACACTTGAAGGAAACAAAAGCCTGTTGGAAAAAAACAATTTCTTTAAAACTTATAATTGTTAACTAAATTTTTACAATTTCTGTTTTTACAAATGAAATGATGACGTAAAAGTTTAAATAAATGACCTAAAAATGTTTGGTTCTTGGAGCTCTTCTTATAATATATATAGGTACTTAACAAGATCACGGGATGAAAGTTTATAAAAGATTATTATATTTTTCATACTATTTTTTTCAAGTTAACACAAAATGAACTGTCAAAAAAATTTAAGACCGCCGACTAACGCATTTAAAAGAATGGTAAAATCTTCGGGTTATGCTATTTTTAGAATTTTAAGATTTATAAGTTTATTTACGACACTCGAACCGATAAGATATCAATTTCTGCGTTTTCCACGCGATGGAATGGCGGCGCTGTATGTCTACGAATTTATATAAAAGACTTCTAAATATTATTTCTGTATTGTTTAAAAATAGTGCACATTTTTATAGTGGTCATAACCATAAGATTTGATAACAATATTTTTATAACTACCTATAGAAGTATTGTTTACAGTTGTTCGATCTAATTTAGCCTATTATGCTAATATTTACTGTATTCTGTAACTAAAATCTCGCCGGATGTTAAGGAACCTACAATACATTTGTAATAAATTATTAATTAAAAAAAATGTTTAAAACAAGAGTTTATATGTTCGTATTTTCTCAACAAACCCTTTCATTTGATAGCCATATCATGGGGGTTTTATAAAAAACTAGAGGCTTTGGGAGCCCACTATATTGGATTTAAAATGACGTCACTTACCTAACAATGCATTGTCATCCAAAGTAAACATGTAGGTATGAAAATTTCAGCTCAATCGGGTGGGCATAACTGGGGTTTACTCTTGAAACTGATTCGAATTTGGTTTAGTTTCTGATTCGATTTCACTTTTGATTCGAACTCGATCCTACAAGTGTACTCTTGAATCAAACCGAATCGAAAATCTAGATCGAGTTATAATCGAATCATATCAACGTTATCTGTATCCGGTCACAGTACACACACAAGTAAAGTTTTATAAATCGTTGCTTGGATTTTTTGAATTGTAACATTTTTACATATAAATGCTAGATTGAAAATCGATCGAAGTTAGTTCCGATTCGAGTCATAGTACGACCGTGCGCTAGTGTTGATTTTATGAGTGCCAAATCTCACCAAATCTAATTTTATTCGATTAGATTCAGAACTCGAACGCATCAAGAGTAAGGCGGCTGTTTTAAAATTAAGTTGGTAAGATTTGCCCATACTAGCAAGGTAAGTTAACTAAAAGCTTCTAAAAAATGGAATTTTTAAACCCAGAAAGGAGAGCAGCTCGCACGTGCAGGCTGTTAGATCAGACCGGTAGCTTTTTGGTAATAGATTTTCAACTTAAGGGTGAAAGCTAATATAGCAGGCACTAGGAAATTGCTCTACTACGAGTCTACGATGCCGCGATGATTTCGTCACGATACTTACTTTCCCAAATTTTGTTCGATTTAAGATTTAATTAAACCCTTGCGAAAGTCTAGGTTGTAACTACTTAGCCACTAACGATAAATATACATAACTACAATATTTTTTGTAGTATACAAAACTATAATAACTGATATCGAAAAAGACAAGCGTTTGTTTTTAAATTTTTTGTTCTGGGTACCCTGTTGGCAATGCAAGAGGTCCTATGTGGTGGTAGGTAGGTCATTGATGTAATAAGCGAATACTTCTATCCTTATTTATCTTTGTGTGGTTTTTACGATGGTTAGGATGCTACGCTTATATTTTATTTTCTCGTTCTTACTTTTAGGCTTAAAGAGGTTTGTTTAAAAGTCCGCCTAAATCATTTGCATAATATTTTCTCTTGTCTATGACAACGACAATTGTTTTTATTTGAATTGCTGTTTTATTCAAATATATATACATAATTAATCATAATTATTGAATAAAATATGTACTATATAACATTATTTTTTTGATAAATAAATTTAGTATTTATTACATTTTTATCTCTATGAGTATGTAGATAATTCAGAATTAATGGAAACAATTTATTGACAAATAGTTGCACCATAGACAAAGCTTGACAGCTTCATTCATAGGTACCAACTGAGCATCCGTTGTGAAAATTTATGCGATTTTGTTCATAAACGTCTTGCAATAAAAGCTACGGTATCGTACTAATAAACTAAAATCATTATAGTAATGACAATTGTACAATTATATACAAAATACTACGGTATGTTTCCGTTATCCGCATTGTTATCCATCGCGTCGTGGTTGCGTTAGTAATGTGACGAGTTGGAGAATTTATTATATCTTGATGGAAAATAAAAAGTATATTTTTAGGTTGTTAACATAGTTCTGCGTCTTTAGAGGATGTTATAGTGTTTATTATTAATTGAATGATGATAACAAAAATGCAACCTCAAGCAAATGTAGCGGTTCCACAATCTGTTACAACGCAACCCCAGGCACAGCAAATTGTCGGCGTCCCAGCAAATGCAGTGATACTAAAAATGTCTGATATACAACAGATTTCTACTGTCGGTATGTGTCATCTATTATTTTTGATCGATTGTGCCAATTCATTGAAAATTTTCCATGTTTGCCTTTGGAATTTTCCCGATTTTTAAAGTCTATTGTCTTAACCAGTGGAACATCAATATGGGTCTTTTGGTGTGTTGACTTATTATGCTTCAGGGTTTTTAGTACTAATATGGAGATTTGCTTTGGTTATTTTAGGTTATAAATTTCGTTGATCATAGTTTTCTTTTAGTGAAACTATTTTTAGTCGACACATTTATAAAATAGTACATAGGTGCCTAATCAAAGTATATTATCTATAGCACATATTCGATATAAATCCGAGGTTTTTAATTACTTACTCAACTTTATTTTGTCAATGAATGTTGTAATAAATACTTACTTTTAATATTAGCAAAATAAGCATAATTATGAAACTCTATTACTTTGCCATAGAGTTTGGGTTCTGGCTAGATATGGAAACTGAAACTAATGATGTAAAAAATTAATCTAGTTTAATTTTATACTATTAAGTGAGCAATTCTTGTATGTAACAATTTGATTTAAAATTTGTTTAGATAATGTTTAAAATTTATGAAAATATATTTCCATAATTAAGGTAAAACCACCAGTAATTGACACTGCACCAATAGTTGACACTCTGACGAAGAAAATTAAATATTAAGAAAAAAAAGGAAGCCAAAGATCGAGATAGCCAAAATCACTGATTACTGATATATTTTTAATGTTATAAATACATATAGGTACAGTCAGTTATAAAAGTCGGTTAACAAACTCAAGACTTCAAATCAATTTAGTATCAAATATTTAATTTTCTTCGTCAGAGTGTCAACTATTGGTGCAGTGTCAATTACTGGTGGTTTTACCTTAGTGTCTACTTTCACATAAATACAAACTGTTAGTTTGTTTGATTTCTGCTTATTATATTATAATTTTATTGCTCACTGTGTTGTCATGTCTATGAGATTTTAAAAACAGTTTTTTTCTTATAAAACACATACAATAACAGGAATACTTTATTCATTATTTAAATTTATGTCTGGATATAATACAATAGTAAATTATCCTTGTTAGAAGTGTATCACTTGAAAGTTACTGAATCAATTTGAATATAGTTTTCAGATAAATATAGGATGCTTCTATTAATTTCTATTTATATGTATTTCTAAATAATATATGGTTATTTCTAAATGATGTAGTGTAGCTTGTATTTTGCTATCTTTAAGGTTTTGTTTTGTAAATTTGTTATAAAACATTTTTAGGGTTATGTCTGCAAAAAATGTAAACAGTTCCATTTCCAAAAAATCAATGTCCAGTTTCTACTTACCTAAGTTACTATTTTTGTGAATTAAAATTAAAATCACAACACTTCCTCACACGAGGTTGTTTCACCAATCAAATCATTTAAATACACATAAATTTAACCTGTATTAATTTTGATGTTTCTGTCAGCCTGGTTTTACCTCTATATATATATATAAACCTTTTTACTTTTATGTCTTACCTATATATTTTTTCTAGGTCTATTGGAGCTTGCTCATCGGGAATATCAAGCTGGGGATTATGAGAGTGCCGAGCATCATTGTATGCAGTTGTGGCGTCAGGATAGTACGAACACCGGTGTTCTGTTGCTTCTCTCATCTATTCATTTCCAGTGCAGACGACTGGACAAGTCAGCACATTTTTCCACATTGGCTATCAAACAAAATCCATTATTGGCTGAAGCATACAGGTTGGTTCCATTGCTAAGTACGGTAAATCAATTTACACTTACATTCATAAATACAGTAAGGGCAACCGAGGCAAGTGTGACATAAATTTATTAGTAGAAAAGTTTGTTTTATAATATTTCTTCTACGTAATGGTTTACTACAATGAGTTTAGTTTTAGGACATGAGTAATTGATTTGCTGTAAGTTTAATTAATTGTTTAAGTATCTCTTAGTAGTTTTTTGTGTCTTTAAGTAAGTGAATCGTAGGAAGGTCGAACCTGTGGGGTAAGTGTAACAATGAGTATTTTTTAGTTGTTTTCTCTATTATTGCTGGTGATCTTTGACAAAATTGAGGACATATTATTAATGGCAACATATTTCATAATCAGTTTTAATGCTGTTACGACCTGATTTTACGTAGCGATAAATTTAATATCCTCATGGGCCAAGTGCGACATATTTTTAAGAAATAGTGATGTGACTTAATAAAAAATAAGTCACACTTTCCCCGGGTATCTTTATGCACAAATAAATGCAAAAATTTATATGAGTGTATTTTTGTTTGTTACACCTTTACGTCAAAACATCAGAGCTGATTTTGATGACATTTAAAATAAAGGGAGATTAAACCCCGAGATGACAAATAGGCTATTTTCGACATCAATATCAGCACATTTTTCATCAATGAGTGGGTAAAACTGGGAGGAGAGAGGAGCACTATCATTATTTAATAAAACACTGCTAGTTGAAAGAGAATTCTTTAATACAGTAACAAGAAATAGATATCGTCCCTTTCGTGGACAAGTCCAAAAACATTTGGATTTTCTTCAATTTGCAACAGTGCCGTTGTTTTCACAATTTCAGTTATAGCAACTACATCAATATGCTGTTTTATTGGCCTTAAAAATTTCAGTGTTATTTTTATCCACAAAATGTTTATAATACAAAATTTTGTACTGATTATTTTCTTCTTTAATAACGAACCAAAACAGTGTCTTCTTTTTCAAAAGCAAATCACTAGTGTTTTCTTCCTTCTCTGTATTAAGTGCATTCAATATTTCTTCTTCTGTTAAACACTGTCTTTTTCCGTATAACGTGATAGTTTCTGATGACTTCTCTTGTTTCATTCTATATTTATTTAGACCGACTATCTTCAATTTTCCTGGATTTTGGCAAAAACTAGTCTCATCAAGATTCCAAATCTGGTTACCTTCCAATTTTTTGATTTCACACCCCTGTCACCATTTACGTGGGAGATTATTGTGGGTCTAGGAACACCATATACTTGGGATGCTTTCAACGCCGAAATTTGCTTCTCCCGTACAGTTTTGACAGCTGCCAATAGAGTTTCTCTAGAGTATTTATCATTTATTTTTCGTTTGTAGCATTGTACCATCTAAAACAAAACAAACAATGAATAATGGCAGCCTTGCAATTATGAACTACAACAATTAAAAAAAATGAAATACCTTTAGCATCATTTAGAAAATAAGTTGATAAAATCTGATCGGCTCAACCGATTTTGATTTTGACTTCTCTTCTTTTTACCCGACCGCAAGGACAGGGTAGGGTTATTTGATCGGAAGTTAAAAAGGAAAAAGTGAGAACCTTCTATTGATGAATATGAAGTTGGTTATTAAAAACTTACACATTAAAATACGTTATCCCATCACTAGTTATGGTATTCTCATACAAGAGGACTGGGGTAAGCGTGACACTGTCACACTTTGACATGTTATGTATGTGGCCGGGGTAAGTGTAACACCGTTCGTATTTCAAAAAATACTGGATTTTATTTCACAGAAACATAACACGTTTAAGAAGTAAGTATAATTCTTTGCCACTTACCGTAAATTTTCTTAAAATAACTCCACAGCTAATAACAATTACAAAATTATAATTCCTTGTGCTTTGTAGCAATCTAACCTCAGACGACTAGTTCGTTAAAATGGCGCCTGTAGATAAAACAGTTCATGTTGTGCTGTCTGTAGAAATGACAATCCCTAACGTAAAAGTTCCTTCACCGTCTGGTAGATGACATTTAAACAAAAAAACATGTTTAGCCGCGTAATGTGAAATTGTTACACTAGCCCCAATGTCACACTTGCCTCGGTCGACCATATATCAGGGCCGTTTTGAAAGACTAATGAAGCAGTATCTAACCATAGTATCCTGATCAGCTCATTGATGAAACTTCTTTTGTCAGCCGTCAACCTGATACTGCATTATGAAGTTTATTGCAGTAATTTTATGTGATACATGGTTGAGTATTTTGAATACATGATGATCAAACTATTTGATGGTATCTTTTGCATTTAAAATACAATGATATCACACCTATCTATTCCATTTATATAGATAAAATAATTGAGACTTGCCGTTGTGCGCGCATCACGCAATAACTACCTACTGGATAGATTTTGATCTTTTTTCTCCTTAGTTACTTAGTCCTTATAAAAAATATATACCTATTACTGTATCTTCATTAACAATAATGTAGTAGTCCACGCGCGCAGTAACCGCGTAAACCAATAGAGTTATATGTATTATACTCTGCTACCCGTATGAAGCCGGGGCGGGTTGCTAGTATATTAGATAATTCTATTGAGGGTGGTAGGATACGACTATTGTTTCCGATTGGATCGCGACCACCATGTACCTTGTTGGTAGTTTAATAAATAAATACACCAGGTGTAATACCTGTCATAATGACTTGTTTACGTGTGTCACATTCCGGGATCAGCAGGTGGTAGGTATTTTGATAATCAAGATTAGTGGTCGGTATCCGGACCCGACTGGTTCTTGCTTATCATGAACAAGGTGATAAACCCTTCACAGAGACTGTCATTTACTTAATCGCGTTACGGAATCAGCCACTGTATATTCTTAATCCAGCTGCCGAGGTTTGCAGGCCCGCATGACAGCGGCGACACGCGATGTATTGCTGATCTCGCTGTAATTGCCGGTGTTATTTTATTGTACTGGGCTTACCATCAGTTACAGAACTGTCACTTAACAAATAAGAAAAATCATTTATTCCAAATTAACATAATTATTTAGTTCATAAAACCGGCCAAGTGTTTGTCGGGCCTTGCGTAGTGTAGGGTTCCGAAGTTTCCCGTCACAATATGCAGACTTAGAGAGGCGGTTTTAAGTAATTTTCAATGGAATTTGTACGAAATTACTTCTCCAAGTACATTTTATAAGTCGATCGATGTTTTTTAAGATTTCATTTTAACACTTTGACGGCGTGATTAATATGTATGCCCATGCCATGTAGTCTAAGAATTTCCGAGCTAAGCCGCGGACTGATAGACGGACATGACGAAACTATTCGGGTGTCTGGTTGACTTCGAAATCTTAAAAAGGGATCTTTTCTTTTTGGTGTTGTACTGTACGAAATTTATTAGCGTACTTTTTGTATTTATTTACGACCATATTTACAAAGAACATCGTAATGGTATATGGTAGTACACGTTGCCTTGTCTAATTAAATTTTTAAAGATCTTAACTAACTGCTTTTGCTTCGCGTTTAAATAGGCTATTCCTGGCTAAAACATTGCCCTTAACGAAAAATTTTGGCAATGATTACGGAGCGAAAAAAATAAGACGGATTATTATTTTCATAGTAATTAATTTACATATTTAACATTATCATTAATAACAGACTGACCTTGGTGTAAAACAGACGCTATAAGTTGTCAGTGTCACTCATTGCTCGTGTGCGTTGTTGTTCTTACATGTAATAAAACCATTTGTTATTTTTCCGTTCTGTATTTTAATTATGAGGTGGAATTTTTGCATGTATAATGCCATCTATATTAATAAATATGTAGTTCTGTCTGTACATGTATTTTTTTTTCACATTTTTGTGATAAATAGGTATTATCTATGTATTATAGAAGTCTAATTACGAATATGACATTAATATGTTTGTCTGTATTATTTCTGGATTTAACTCGATAATGACTTGATCTATTTTGATTACATTTTGTTGATTTTGTACACGAGAAGTACATGTTATTTCGCAATCGATAAGTTATAAAAAAATAATACTTTCATAAATAATAAAATAAGAGTATAAATTAAGAGACGAAATTAATTACTGCGTAATAAACGCATGCAAAGCCGCATACGCACCGCTAGATATCTATATAATTAAGTTTATTTATTGACAATAATATTTTTGAAATATATTACTTAACAACATTGCCCTTATCTAGTTAGAAGGGTGAACCCAGAGTATATAAAAAAATATCCCTATTATGGTAGTCCCGCCCCCTAATTCGCGAATTCGTATTATTTACCAGCCATGCTGTACAAAGATCTACAACGTGACCAAGCCAACTAGATAACGAGTGGAATTCTTTTAAATAAAAAAGTTAAATAATCACAAAAACCGATTACCGAATCTTAGTGATAATTGTCAAAACATAGATTAGGTGAATGTCTTAAATAAACTTGACAAATAAAATATAAAGATACATATAGTTTTTTTTGCAATTTTTAACTTAAACTAGTGGCGTCATATTTGAGTCTTCTACTTGTCACGTTATACCAACTTTTATGGTGATCGGTCAAACGGTGTTGGAATTTATGGATCATACCAACATCCATTGTGTTTAGATTTCAAACTATAAATATTTTTTCGACCGAGCGAGCGATATTTCAATGTTATATTATGCCTCCCGCACCCCACATACCGTTTGATGTCTCCGTGTCGCCCTCAGTTCTTAGTATCAATCAGTCAGTGATTTGATTGAAAACATATATATCAAATAGTCTAAAGGTTAATCGGGGGATATAATTTATGTTTTATCACATAATAATAACTATAAACAGCCAACTTTAATTATTTTTTTAATGGGTCGTACTGCTCTGACGAAAATCCCCACACTTAATACACGACATAACTTAATTTCTAATTTCAGTGGTAATTTTTAAATACAAGTTCTCAGTGAAAGAAATTCGGGATAGGTAGAGCTGTGGTCGAGTTATTGACTACAATATAACACATAATTAAAAAAAAAAATGCCAAGTACAATCAGCCTGATCGAGCTTTCCATTAGTGAATGATTTTTGAATCGCATCAGTAATTTCAGATATTGTCTCCTACAAACAATACGAGCATTATATTTAAGCCATTTTTTATTAAAAATAAATGTTAATAGGTACTGTATTTGTTACTCACTATAAAACTCAACTAAAGATAACCTTTTATTATTGTGTAAGGTCGCCTTCAAGGCTTCCATGATACAGACGTTGGCCGTGTAGAAGCTATTGTATATCGTCTTGTAAAGAATTCCTGTGAAACAAAGGTATTTCATATTGACGTGATGGTGAAAAAGCAAATTCAATAAAATTTGATAAACTTTATACGTTAGTCAATTATTTAACTCCACCGTCGATATGTTATAATATTTTTGGACGGACAATTATGATAAATGCCGCTTAGTATATTATTTTATATGAGTGTAAGAAAATGGCTTCAGTTTACCGAATGATAATTGTGTTGACATTCGTTGTTCTGATTTGTATTCTACCATCAGCGTGACGTCCGCGGAGCTGAATATATAATATACAAGTATTAATAATAGTACATGGTAGAACGTGAAACACGACATGTTGTATCGAGTCACTATGACGGGTTTCTCGTTATACGTATGGTGGTTGCAATTCAGGCAGGCATAAGTTTACACCTGCAATTATTGATGTACTTTAAAAATTATTATTATTAACATTAATTAATCAATAATATAACAATATAAGTATGCAATAATAATGAGTAGGTACATAGTTGATAATTTTATATATCTAATAAATAATAAAAAACTAGCTCTGATCCCTGCGAATATTTCGGACATTATATTATAATAGAATGTAAACAATCTAACTAATGCATGTCATGTTAAACAAATAGACTGATAATAGATGGCACCTCCTACATATTAGTTGAATATATTTTCACTAGAAATGGCATCAACAGATTGCATTTTTTAACGAAAACGATCATTTTTTAACTGTTTGTTGTAGCGGGAACATGTTTTTAAATGATGTTCAATGATTAATTTTGATGAACAATTGATGCGTTGCCATAATAACACCATTAAGGAATATTATATAGATATTTTTTTAAACAGTAACTTGGGCAACGTTTACAAAGAACGCGGACAATTACAAGAGGCGCTGGAGAACTACCGGCACGCTGTCAGACTGAAACCAGACTTCATAGATGGATATATCAACTTGGCTGCGGCCCTAGTCGCCGCCGGTGATATGGAACAAGCCGTTCAGGCTTATGTCACGGCTTTACAATACAACCCTGTAAGTATTCCTACATTTTTATACACTCATTTGCAAAAAAACGGGCGGATTTGATTTTTTTTTGCCGGAAAATACCATACGAAATAGGTTTTAATCATTTGAACATGTTACTGGTTGGGTATAAAAGAGCCGTGGTGTTTAAAAAAAGTAAGTTCCAAATTTAATTTTTAGACTGAGGCTGGTTTTAAAAAAAAGCTTTTTTACTACATTTTGTGGCGCGAATTAATATCGACTCTAAATAACTTTTAGACAATTTTTATTTAATTACCTCATTTCCTTATCATTTCAAAGTATTGTGATTGCTGTTAAGCGGGCTTGAAAATGGTAAATAAAGTGATAAATGTTTAAAGTGATAAAATGTTTAATGTGATTATTTTATAACGTGAAGTGCCAATGTCAAGTATTTTTTGCGTAAAAGATTCAGATTTGCGCCACCAAGTGGCAGAGCTTTCGTCGTGCCCGTCACTTATAAGATCCGACATGAAATTTTCTTAGAGTCTTATGGCGTCACAACATGGCCGACAGCATTTTCAGAGTTAAAATTAAAAATGAAAAAATCAATATTTGTATTGAAAATACGTAGACATCATACACTTTAAATATATGAAATCGATACATATTTATATATATTTCTTAAGTAAATTACTATGTACAGAAAACATTTATTTATTGCGCCAAATTTGATATGAGTCCAGTAGTCAATCGTAAATTATCAGGTTTGTTGAATGTTACAAAATATTTCAATTCATAAGCAAGAACCCTCAATTCAGTATTTAAAATATCACAATTCAAATAATCTGAACGTACAATATGCGGTAGCGATGCGATAATGATTGTGGCAACATTATTAAGTTTGAAATTAGTTCTTGATAATTTACTCCGTGGGATTAGAAACGCACTTTATGTGACAACACTAGTAAAAAGCCGTTTTATCTCACCGTCAGCTGATATAGCTTATTTATATATTAGTAAACTAACGGTGCCTCACAGCTTCACTTGTGTTAATTTTATTTGACCAAATCTCCACCGTGCCGCCAACGCACCCGTTTAGCACTTCCAGTATTTGCCTACAGCTTGTCAGTTTGCTTGACGTTGATTATTACTGCTCCGCTCTATAGGGTCGTACTGTGAAGTTATATGGCATACACCCTTCTTCAACAAATCGTATGTAAAATTACATATTTTTTTTAATCTGTCTGGTAGTTTCCGAGATTAGCGCGTTCACACAAACAAACAAACAAGCAAATCTCTTGAGCTTTATAATATTATGTAGTATAAATATTTTTATCATAGAATGTAATGTATCATTATCATTGTCCTGTCAAATTGTTAGTATTGAAAATGATTGTGGAAATTATTTAAAAAAAATAATTATGAATGGCCTCTCATCTCAAAATCGAATAAGTTTACGGAATTTCGGTCCCTTAAAAATGCAGATAGTCTTTAAGGCCCTATGTGTCCCTTAGACGTTGGTGTAAACGAAATGTCCATAAGTGATCACTTAAGAGTTCTTTAAAACTAGGGGACGTTGGTGAAAACGGGTATAAGTGTTTCAAATGTACAGACGTTCTAAATACTTTTATTGCTTCGTGTATTATTTACTTTCTAATTCAGGCAATAAAACTTATGATCTCGTTCACCTACTTACTTAGCTTCAACATTGTGATAATACGGCATGGTGTAAAATAAACGTTGATGTTTATAAATCGATAAGGATAAGATTCTTTTGACCTTCGTAAATTATCATATTATGGTGACTATGAATTTCCGTGTTCGTAACAATAAAATTATCTATTGTTGTTTTTATATTGTCATTTAAATATACGTAGTTGTGATATTCCATATGCATATAATATGTTGTATGGTTTTATTCTTTAGGAATTTTACATTGCACAAAAATAAACATTTACCTTTAAATTTCATATTTAAAATCATTAAAAAAAACTCCAAAATGAGTTAAATGAAAGGTTATAAGAATTAGAAGAAGCTGTTTACTTATAGTATAATTAAAAACATATCATAATAATTCTATTACTGGTTAGTATTCATCCATTGAATTATTTTTTGCAAATATTTGAAGTATACAGAAGGGGAAAAAATATAGTTGTATACTTTAAGATTTATATAACCTATTATATGAAATATGTAACAATTAACGTGCTCAAATATAAAATTTGCATTGTTTCAGGACTTGTACTGTGTTAGGAGTGACTTGGGCAATTTGCTTAAAGCCTTGGGGCGCCTGGACGAGGCAAAGGTAAACTAAATATATCCATTTTATTTCTTATTTGCTCCAAAGACAACAGGATTGTTTGAAACTTTACTTTGTACAGTGATAAATTAGCGTATCTTCCACTTTGCCAGCGTATGTATCTATAGCGATTGCGTAATCACGTTGGACATTTTGCGTAATGTACTTTTCGATCTTTGTGATGGTTTCAACTAGATTGTCTCATTGTTCGACCTTAAAGAGTCAAATCAAATTTTATTCTATGAATCTGTTTGTTGAAACCGTTAACATGGCTGTGAGAACAAGATGGAAATTAAAATGCCTTCTTTACTTTACCAATAAGACATCTTTTTCAATCTCGTTCCACATGAACCATTCAGTCGCAAAATATTTGGTAAAAACGATTCATATATTTTGTGACCGAATTCTTATGCGTAGATAATAAATTCTCTGGACAATATTTTTACCTGTATATATATATACATTTTCTATGGGTATATAAATAGCGTAGTGATGCATGTTTTACATTTAAGGAATGTTAAATATTGTCCAAAGAGTTTTATCACAAGGAGGATACGCTAATGATAAATGTAGAACATAACACAAATGGACGTACAAAATCCTGTTCTCTCCAATATTACTTCGCATATGTATTAATCCTTGTGTTTTATTAATTTTTTATTATTCCAAAGGAGAGGATCAAACGTAGTAGCGTTTTATGTTTCATTTATAGACATGACGTAGTTAGTGCGTTGTGTTTTATTTGTATATTTTGGTCATTCACATGATGCCTGTCACAACAACATTCAGCTCGATGACAGCGTGAGCTTGCAATGATCCTCTGTAATCATAAACATTTTGATTTGCAACAACGATGCAATTCGATAAAGACATGATGACGTTCGAGTGAAATAGCGACACAAAATCAACTAATTTCTATTATATTTTTAAAAGGTGTTGTCTGGTAAGACACGTGTAGGTGTGACCGGTGCTGTATCTAGCGGGGTTACGGTTGTTACAACACTCGCTCCTACGTCCGGATGGCCCCGAGACGGCAGCAGGTAAAGTGGAAAAGGTTTGCAAGAACTAAAAGTTACAAAACAGGTTATTGGTTATGAATCGTGTTCTTTGACTTTTCCATAGTCGTAATCATCCTTTCCATCGGTTAGGAAGTGGAAGCGTCTCACTTGTCATCAGTTCGTAGTTATTCAAATGTTTTGGTAGCTTGGTCCTTTTTATATTGGTCGTTCGTTTGCATTTCCTACTGATGTGTTGCTCTAGGCGTAGTATCGTATGATTATAGGATGCATTTGGCGTATATTATTTGTTATTTGATTGATGTACCATGATCAATATTGGACTGATTATCTACATCATTCAACGCTCTTGTGTAAATTGCATTGGCGCAACAAGCATTTCTCATGATATTAAAATTAAATGTGTGTCCACTTAATAGCGAATATTCATTTTGTGTGTTTAGGCATGTTATTTGAAGGCAATCGAAACAAGACCGGACTTTGCAGTGGCATGGAGCAACTTGGGTTGCGTTTTTAACGCACAAAGTGAAATCTGGTTGGCCATTCATCATTTTGAAAAGGCAGTCGCTTTGGATCCCAATTTTTTGGATGCTTACATTAATTTGGGCAATGTTCTCAAGGAAGCGAGGATATTTGACAGGTAAAGAATCAAGTTCATCTATACCATATAGTTTTATTTCATTTCATGTTTATAGTTTATATGAATCGTAATTTTTCCCCTTCAACAGGGCTGTAGCAGCCTATCTGCGCGCCTTAAATCTATCTCCAAACAACGCCGTTGTGCATGGTAATTTGGCCTGCGTGTACTATGAACAAGGACTCATTGACTTGGCTATCGACACTTATCGTCGTGCTATAGAACTACAACCAAATTTCCCAGACGCGTATTGCAATTTAGCCAATGCCCTCAAAGAAAAGGGGCAAGTTACTGACGCAGAGGAATGTTACAATACTGCATTACGTTTATGCCCCTCTCACGCGGACTCTCTTAACAACCTTGCAAATATTAAACGTGAACAGGGCTACATTGAAGAAGCAACGCGTTTGTATTTAAAAGCTTTGGAGGTGTTCCCGGAATTTGCTGCGGCGCATAGCAATTTGGCTTCTGTGCTTCAGCAACAGGGCAAACTCAATGAAGCGCTTATGCATTATAAAGAGGCTATACGCATTCAGCCAACTTTTGCTGATGCGTATAGTAACATGGGCAATACTTTGAAAGAAATGCAAGATGTTGCGGGCGCTCTACAGTGCTATACTCGGGCGATACAAATCAACCCCGCTTTCGCTGATGCTCATAGCAACCTCGCCAGCATTCATAAAGACTCTGGAAATATTCCCGAAGCAATTCAATCGTACAGAACTGCATTGAAATTGAAACCAGACTTCCCAGATGCTTATTGCAACTTGGCCCATTGTTTGCAAATCGTATGCGATTGGACCGATTATGAGGCCCGAATGAAGAAACTCGTGAGTATAGTGGCGGAACAGTTAGAAAAGAACAGGCTTCCTTCAGTCCATCCGCATCATTCCATGCTTTATCCACTAACGCACGAGTTCAGAAAGGCGATAGCCGCTCGGCACGCCAATTTATGTTTAGAGAAAGTTCAGGTTCTACACAAACCTCCGTATAAATTCCCTCGTGATTTACAAGGGCGTCTCCGCGTTGGTTACGTCAGTAGCGACTTTGGAAATCACCCAACATCGCATTTGATGCAATCCGTACCTGGATTGCATGATCGTACGAAAGTGGAAATATTCTGCTACGCTCTAAGCCCAGATGACGGTACAACTTTCCGTTCGAAAATTGCCAGAGAAGCGGAACATTTCATCGACTTGTCTCTCGTACCGTGCAATGGGAAAGCTGCAGATAAAATTTACTCGGACGGCATCAATATTCTTGTAAACATGAATGGATATACCAAAGGCGCCAGGAATGAAATCTTCGCATTGAAACCGGCACCGGTACAAGTTATGTGGCTAGGATATCCAGGAACGAGTGGAGCAAGTTATATGGACTATTTGATCACAGACGCGGTGACGTCACCTGTAGAATTGGCTAGCCAATACAGCGAGAAGCTGGCGTACATGCCTCACACGTACTTCGTAGGAGATCACAAACAAATGTTCCCGCATTTGCAAGAACGCCTTATTCTAAGTGATAAAATAAAATCACACAATAACTTGGGAAGCTTAGCCGATAATGTGGCCGTTATAAATGCAACAGATTTGTCTCCGCTAGTCGAGAACACGGATATTAAGGAGATCAAAGAAATCGTGAGGGCGGCTCGGCCTGTTGAGATATCTTTAAAAGTAGCAGAGTTACCAACAACTACTCCTATCGAGACGATGATTGCTTCTGGACAAATTCAGGTGAGAGTTTTACTAAAAATACAATCAATATCAATGTAAAATGGCCACTAAATCGTGACAATTATGTTTATTGTTTGGCTCTGTACGCGTTTGTTACGCAGTAATTACTTTTATCAAGTAATTTAGTTGTACTTATATTAATGTCAATTCATATATCATAGGCTATCAACTGATGAATGACATGTACTTTCCGTGTACAATTATCATCAAATTCGGTAGACATTTTTGTTTACGATCTCTAATAGTATTATTGAAAATTCTTATGGCCTATAATTTGAACAAGACATAAGCATCTCCTGAACAAAATTTTATAAAAATCTGTTAATAATTAATACAAATTTAACATGTTGTAATATTTTTTTTATGGTTTCATAAAATATTATTGACAAGAAAATTCTTATAGCCTTTCAATTTATTAATGACAAACTTCCCGTGTACAACATTTTATAAGAATCGGTCAAGCTGTTTTTGGATTAAATCCGGATATACAAATAGTCAAAAAAAATTAATGACATACTCGGTATCAGTGTCCTACATATATAGTATGTCAATAGAGAAATTGAAAAAAAAAAACATATATAGATAGAACTATAGATTTATTAATATAGATATAGATAATTAAGTCAGCCAGTTACAGTATTTCATCAAATTTATTGAAATATCGCTATAGTTCTACTTTAGCCAGACCGGCTTCAACGTCAACGTTTGATATTACAGACATCAGTGAACGGCGTGATACTTCAAAACGGTTTGGCGACAACACAAACCAACAACAAAGCCGCGACCGGCGAGGAGGTGCCGCAGTCGATAGTGATAACAACGCGGCAGCAGTACGGCTTGCCCGACGATGCCGTTGTGTATTGTAACTTCAACCAGCTGTACAAGATAGACCCGCTCACTCTTCACATGTGGGTCTACATACTGAAGCACGTACCGAACAGCGTGCTGTGGCTGCTGAGGTTCCCTGCCGTTGGAGAACCTAATTTACAGTCCACCGCTCATCAGTTAGGTAAGTTCAAAACCATTCTACTAATATTATTCCTTGTTCATCATACGAAGACTTGCATGACACATTCACAGAACGTAAATTGTTACGTCGTGCAAATTATGACATAATCAAAAAACATAAAAAGTTATAATTTATTTTTAATTGATACTGATAATTATTATAAAAAAAATTGCGATACAAATCCTTAATAACTTCCTCAATACAATGATTTTTGTAAGTTTTCGTTTTGTTACTACGTGCATCATTACTTTCTATGTTATTTAAAACTAGAGTAGACCAAAATTGTTAGACCAAGGAATCTAAAATTAATCGAACTTGAAGAATTGAACCTTTGTGTGTTTGTTTGTGACTCGGTCGTCGCTCGCCTGTCGCAATATCTGCAAGGAATTTCTGGGAATCTCTGAATTTCTGGAATAATATTTCTTAGCAAATAGTTCATTAAAACTAATTTCTATACCAGAAATAGCATTACATCAGTCTCTATAGCCAAATTATTCTCATCTAAAAGTATGCTTTAAATTCAAGAGACTTGAAAGTGTTACGTCGCTATAACAAAAAAGTCGTTATAGATGAAAACAACTGTATTTGTTGTTACTGTGCACTTATGTTAAAATGTTTTTGTTTATTAATATTGTGTAAAATTGAGTAATGTGAATAAAATGACTCGTAGGTCTCCCACCGGGACGCATAATATTCTCGAACGTGGCCGCGAAGGAGGAGCACGTGCGGCGCGGTCAGCTGGCTGACGTGTGTCTCGACACGCCGCTCTGCAACGGGCACACGACTAGCATGGACATCCTGTGGACCGGTACGCCTGTTGTTACGCTGCCCGGAGAGACTTTGGCGTCGAGGTGACGTTTTTTAATATTTTTTACAGGCTTAAAATTTGGTTACAATCTCACCAGGTGTTTAGTGATGTGGTCCAAGATGGTAACATGCTAAGCCTAGCAGGGAGAGTGGCTCTCAAGTTCAGCTGACGGAACACATCTATAGGTGCTTGGCTTCAGATTTTGAAACTTTCAACTACTGCCAGGCGGGCAGTAGAAGAGGCCCTACCTACCACCATGCTATGGTTACATTAAGACGTTTTCCTTCACCGAAAACTCAGGCTCATTGCAGGGATTCGATATCATGTCGATTGACGTGTTGTCCTTACACACTCACAGTCAATGTTTTTAACCATTCATAGTGTTTTCTAATTTTCAAAGTGGTAATGGTTATTTTCAAAAAGATAATGACGTCCTTGTTAGACCTATTTAAGGAGTTTTCGTGGCAAATTAAAATGCATGTTTCCAGTTTATATTTATATTCCATGGTAGATATAAGTACCTACTAAAATCTCCATTATTTAAATTTAACACGCCTTATGTGGCTTACGAGAATAGCGTGACAATTAGAGAACAAATATTGGTGAATATTACCTTTTCTGGGTATGCTAGTAGGCATTGAATGTCGATTTAAATTATGTTATCTCAATTACAGAGTTGCAGCATCACAGTTGAACACTCTTGGATGCCCCGAGCTGATTGCAAGGACAAGGCAAGAGTATCAAGACATAGCAGTAAGATTAGGAACTGATAGAGAATAGTAAGTTGAAGTTAAAAAATATAATAGTTTTAAAATAAATAATAGTTGTAAACGCATCCATGCTTGCTTGCTTTATTAAATACACACTTAACCCACACCAAATTAAAAACCATAAACATTTTAGTCTTTAGTATCAGTCAAATTAAAAGATAAGCAAAGAGATTCCAACACTATAGCTAACAAATATGAAAACAAATGTGATATATAGAAAACAAAAGGACAAGATTACTATTTGTTTTCTAAACATTGATATTTTATACGAAATGAGTTAAAATGTTGACATAAAAAATACTTTGTCTATTGATTTTTATCAATAAACAACAATATATGTGAATTAATGCAACTTCTTATGTTGGCTTACTGAACTGAAACTAAATTACCGTTAACTAACACTTATTAGTTATTAATCATTAACCCCAATTTATTATAACACAATAAAACAATCACAAAACTTTAAAATCGAGCACGCATATATGCTTCACGTAAACAAATGTATTTAATGTATCACACCAGAACCACCCTTCAAAATATAATGTCAACTGTTAAAAACCAAAGATAGTATGTGCCTCTTAAAACAGTACTATAAATATAATTTTTAATTTCGAGGTATTTATTAAAAGGTCGCCCGTTCTCGCTTCCTCTTTGAAAATACGTATATTCTAACACTTTCATAATCTGGAAGCCAGCGAGTTATGACCGTCAAATTTATCTGAACTGTCAGAGTTGCCATTATCTTGCAAATGTGTATTCACTACTGGGCCAGATTAAATTGGTGGTTCCTTATTGGTCACCCGTAGAGCGAGACACATTTTGTTAGCTTCCTAGGGAAATGAAAGAGATGGGAGGCTACGCGACAACTCGCAATTTTACGGCTCATATTCGAATTACACTTGATGCGTAGATTTTACTATCTTTAACTATTATAAATTTTTAGGCGTGAAATAAATTTCGAACACAGTACGTAGCATGTATGACCATCGAAAATCCCTAATTACTATGTACATAAATTTACGTTTAGGAATTCATTTTATAATATGTTCGGTTATTTTCCAGTCTAAAAGCGATTCGCGCGAAAGTGTGGACGGCACGCACCGAGAGCCCACTGTTCGACTGCAAAGCTTATGCGACCGGTCTGGAAATGTTGTACAACAGGATGTGGGCGAGGTACGCAAGAGGAGACAGGGCCGATCATGTACAGGCCATCGAAAAATAGACATGCGGATATCGAGTGTGTGTGACCTTATTGTGACTTATAAATAACAGATAGTGAAGAATTGTGTAATGACTCGTGAGTGATGGTGTATCGTGCAACGTGTGTGATATTATTGTAAGGATATTCAGCTGGATCACTTCAAGGAGCTGCGAGTGAAGAATGCATTCAGGTTTTCTATATAAAAAAAATAAAAACCCTGTTTGCGCGAATGTATAATTTATTATTTTATGTGACATTATATTTTCTCATTGAGAATAAGGAATGACGTATAGCTTTTACGTGACCTAAATACACTTGCATATTGATGTTTGGTTGAATAACAACTTGAACATCAATATTATAATACATTTGTTGTATGGTTTGACGTATGAATTTTATATTCGCGTTATTCGTGTCACGAAGTTTTGTTTACGCCTTAAATCAAACAGAAATGTAATTAAATATTTAGTTCGATAAAACTACGTAATATATTAATTATGAAAGCAATTTGAGTCTCTTTAGTGTATAACATTTAGAATGATTTTTTTCAATAGTAATATTGCTTATACATGCCGCCCTAATGTATTATGATAAATTATATGCAAATGGATTTATAGTATATCTGAAAAACACTTGTAAACTTGTCTTTCTAATTCTAATTAAATATTTCAAATTAATAAATCGATGAATACTCAGGTTTCTATGTAAATTATAGCCATATTTTGCTTTGTTCATTCAAATTTAGGTTTAATTTATATGATAGATGATGGCTTCATTAGAAGTATTATTAATCATGAAATCCATTATCATATATATTATGATGTCTATACATTGTCATGAGGTGATTATGAATATCAGTTTGAAATGTTAATGGTAGAGCAGTATTGGCTAAGCTGTATTCCGTATTTCACAGTTTACATATAAATCGTAGAATGCATATTATACTCAAAACTTGAAAATATTAAAAAAAAACACATATTTTTTTATTTGTATATTATGTATTAATTTTGATAAATTACAAGCCCCAATGTAATATGCTCAAGAAACTGTGTAATTTTATATTAGTATGTTCAAATTATGTCTGACTTGAATGTTATATTTTTTATATATTTAGTCTATGACTCCTGTGGTATTAATCCACAATTCTGCCAGTGTCATTTAGTTGATTTTTTTTAAAGTATCTAAAATGAATGACATTCTTAAATTTTCGACATAATCATAACAAAAGTACTTTGGCTAATGAAGAAATGGATAGGTAATTGACACAAAAAAGTGTTAGATTTAGAATAAATGTTGAATCCCCACAACAATACGTATCAAAAACAAAAAAATTCTCAAAATCAATTTTCTTGAAAGAAAATTAAAAGAATAGCTTAAAATATGCATGAGAGTTTTATGAATGTAATTATTTTATTAATTTTTAAAATTCCATTTCGTAATTTAAATTATAAAAAAAGTATATTTTTGGCCACTTCTGCATAATATGCAAAACTTACATATCTGTTTTTTTCTTGAATTGTAAAACAATATGGCAACTCTTTATGCAACTCCATTTATGTTTTACTTAACACTTTTCCATTAGTAGTCTGTATTGAGTGTGATATTTCATAACTTACTTTAATAAGAGTTATAATGAACAGTATGAATGTTAATTATTTTACATTTAAGTTATTTTAGGACATTATTTGTGATGATAGTACTGTATGGCTATGCTTATAAGTAGTTTTCGTGAATTCTCATCGTAGTTATAATGCATTGTCAAACGTTTCATCGAATTTAAAAGTTGATTCTTTATTACCCCCAATATATTTAAGAACAGTATCAGTCGTTACGATACAGTTTTTTTCATTTATGATTTAAATAATGTTTTTTTTCTGTGTGTAAAATTTTTGTCTACATTCAACGTTTTTGAGACTTGATGAAGTTAAAAAAAATATTGCATTGATATGTTTTCATTACAAGTTCCTCTGTGGTTCATTTTTCTTTGGTATGTATGATCTTCTATTATTAGTACTTTTGTTTACTTGTAAAATAAATTGTGGAGGAATCCTGTTGATTTGTTTTGAATATTCATTGTAAATATCTCGTACTTGAGTAATAGCTGCCTATTCATCATGGAATAAAAATGATAAGGATAATGTTATTTTATTTATATTTCAGATTATCAACCGCTCCTGATTTTGTACACTACAGTGTTAATCTACGCTATATATACTAATATAATAAAGCCGAAGATGTTTTTGTTTGTTTTGTACATGCTAATTTCTGAAACTACCAAACAGATTCGAAAAATTATTTTTGTATATGATATTCAGATTCAAGAAGAATAGTGTAGGCTATCTAGCATTAGGCTACACCTCTCGGCTAGCCTTCAATATTGATTTTTGTTAAGTAACTCAAAAGCAACACCCGAACTGCTTTATCCGCGTGCGCTGGCGTAATGGTTAGTGATACGTAAATACAATGTTCTACAAAAATATTGCTCCTTAGTACATCTAAAAAAATGTGAGAGATACCATGTGCCTATCTCTTATACATAACCCACAATAAAGTATTTTGTGACATAGTTTTATTGAACATTAATAAGTGATTTATGAGCATTATTATTAGGCATGGCATATTAATCTTTACGAACGAAAGTTACTTCTTCGTCAAGATAATTTTATGTAGGTAAACTTTGCCCTTTATATCATGTTATTTGGACGAATAGTTTGAGAGATAATGTAAAATTAAAATAAATTGATACAAACACGGCTCGGGTCTATGACTATAGGTGTAGGGACGCGAACGAGCAGTATGATTTGTGAAGCATAACCCTGGCCGTCCGATAAAAATATTTTCTATACTGAAATATTATAAATCATCAATCAGCAATTTTTTTTAAATTATACACCAGTTAAACCGCGTGGCACAGCTAGTTACAGTATAAAATCGTATAGTAAAAGCCATCACTTTAATCTCTACACATGATTGAGCATTAGGTTCGTATCTGTGTGATTCGAACGTAGTCGGGTTTAACGGCGAAAAAACAAGCGTGTCTATTCTTTAGAGTCCGTTCAGCCTAATTCCTACTTTTTTGGGTGTTTCTCTTCAGGTAGCAGACAACCTCGAGTTTCTTTGGATCCGACTAACATCTGGTCTCAACTTTGGGCGCTCGATTTAGCAAAAAGTGGCAACAGCTACCAAAAATTTAGGGATTAGCTTATATCAAACTCTACAACGGTCACGTGTAGAATATGTCGTCAACTTTGGAATGGGATGCTTAGTCTAAAGCGTTTATGTAAGGTAACTCTCCCTTACCCGTGCTCTGATATCTTAGTTCAAGTATTCTAAAAACTAAAGCAAGTAACTACCGCTAGATTGCAAAACGTCAAAAATGAAAAATCATTTTTAGTTTATTTCACATATATGAAAAAAGCCGAGGTCTCAGTAACAGACTCCAAATATAGCCATTGTATCAGTGTATAACATATAAAACACTGACATTAAATTTTATTGTAAGTAAGATCTAACTGCCGCTTTTGTTAAACAATAAATACACTGGATAGCAACCACCATCGAGTTGAAAATTTGTCTCCAAACACTAATATGTGTGTTCTGGCAGCTGCACTTGAGCGCCAGTCTTCTAGGCTTGGCGTGCTTACCATCTTGGACCAGATCGTGACTTAAGATTAGGTGAGATTGTGGTCACAAAGTCAAACTTATAATGATAAAAAAACATTAAATCAGCGATTTCTCACAATTATGATTTTGTTTGTTATTTAATTCTCCGTGTACGGCAACGATATAATCATTGATGTAATTAAAAAAATACGATTTCTTCACTTGTTATGAGATTTATTTCAAATAAGTAACTATTTTACTTTGTATTTTCCGACTAATTACGAATTACATTTTTTGTATTACAGTAGGTAATTGATAACACTTAGTTGCTAAATTAACACCTGGCAGCTGGGGAAAAAAATAGTTATTCTCTATCAGGAAGATAATTATTCCTGTTCCTTTGTAAAAGATGATGAATTATCTTGTTCAACTTTTCATTACACATAGATACGTGTTATACAAGTTGATATTATCTGCCAATGTGGGGCTGCCATCCGTCTGGGTTACCCCGAATTTGTCCTAGTTTTAGAAGCGTAGGTACACTTTGCGTCCAAGGAAAATCACATTAGTTGATTGATTAGCGCGGAAATTATAATAAATTATAATATAATTTTATTTAAAAACTAGCAAACCCGGCCTCGCCTTGCTGTAGCTCAGTTTTTTATCCGTTTGCTACCAAACTTTACAGGATTACACTTTGGTCTAAAATGAAGATTTCCTAAAAATTATATCAAGATCGCTCCATGCGTTTTGCAGTCCATAGGGAAATCATACATACAAACATGCATTTTTATAAATATATAGATATAGGCTAAGGGTTATGATTTAAATTTTATCTAGCATTACTTAGTCCATAGAGGCATTTTTTTTATTTGTGATTAATTTTATGCATTACTCATTAATTTTCTTACCAGATTACCACAGAAAGAGCAGAGTTAGGCATTTCCTTTGTTTTCCTGTAGTAAGGATCAAGCCTGTTGTTTAAATAAATGAAAAAATAAAATAAAGGTTTTTTGAAAAAAAAAATGTTTAGGAAATCCGGTGCAAGAACTCTATGCTACCCGAATGTCCTGGGATTTTCAAGTTATTGTCCGTAGTCAACAATTTAGGTGATGACAAGGCTATGACTGTTTTTTTTTTATCGTTGTAGGTTTAGCGTAGTGGCCACAATCTCACCCGATGTTAAATGACGATGTAGCCCAAGATGATAACACGCTAAACCTAGTGTAAGACTGGCTCTCAAGTGCAGGTGCCAGAACACACCTATTGGTGGTTGGCGACAAATTTTGAACTTTTTTTTTATCGTTATAGGCTTTGGGGTTGTGGCCACAATCTCACCTGATGTTAAATGACGATGTGTCCCAAGATGATAACACGCTAAACCTAGTGGAAGACTGGCTCTCAAGTGCAGGTGCCAGAACACACCTATTGGTGTTTGGCGACAGATTTTCAACTTTTTTTTTTATCGTTATAGGCTGTGACGTATTGGCCACAATCTCACCTGATGTTAAATAACGATGTGGCCCAAGATGATAACACGCTAAACCTAGTGGAAGACTGGCTGTCAAGTGCAGCTGCCGGAACACACCTATTGGTATTTGGCGTATTGGCCACAATCTCACCTGTTGTTAAATGACGATGTGGCCCAAGATGATAACACGCTAAACCTAGTGTAAGACTGACTCTCAAGTGCAGGTGCCAGAACACACCTATTGGTGGTTGGCGACAAATTTTGAACTTTTTTTTTATCGTTATAGGCTTTGGCGTAGTGGCCACAATCTCACCTGATGTTAAATGACGATGTGTCCCAAGATGATAACACGCTAAACCTAGTGGAAGACTGGCTCTCAAGTGCAGGTGCCAGAACACACCTATTGGTGTTTGGCGACAGATTTTCAACTTTTTTTTTATCGTTATAGGCTGTGACGTATTGGCCACAATCTCACCTGATGTTAAATGACGATGTGGCCCAAGATGATAACACGCTAAACCTAGTGGAAGACTGGCTCTCAAGTGCAGCTGCCGGAACACACCTATTCGTATTTGGCGACAGATTTTCAACTTGAGAGTATTAGCTAGCCAGGCGAGCAATGGAAAAAGCCCTACCACCATGCTATGGTTTCCGAGCGATGTTTTCCTTCACCGAAAGCTCAGGCTCATTGCAGGGATTCGTACTCACGTCACTCGACGCGAAGTCGTGCACGCTACCATTGAGCCATCATGGTTTCATGTAAATTTTCTATGTAAATTGACGTAATATAATCTGGTTATGCTCGCAGAGGTTATGACGCCTCCTTCATCTCAGTATAGAAAGAAAGAAGCTCCATGTTCAGAAGTGGGATGTGTAATGAAGCTACGAGGTAAGTATTATAGGTTCTTAATATCAGGATGTAAATATTCAGTTATTAGTCAAAGGCTCCGTGTAGAAGAATAGCATGGGCTTATTCATTACGCCGCGACGCCCCAGTCTACGAAGTACTTGAGACTTCAAACGCCGAGACATTTCTTTAACAGCCTAAATGGCGGTGCTATAGTGACTTTTTTCAGGCATTCATGTTTCTTCACAATATTTTTCTACACCTTTTAAACTGATACAAAACTGTAGTTTTACATTTTCGTTCATTACAGTTCGTAAAGTACAGCATTCATTTAAATACAGTTTTATATTATTTTTTTGCGGTGGCTTGTAATCGTATATTTTTAGTTGAAAAATCTCTATTATTTCTGCAAATAAGTGGAAGATTTTAAGCTATGCCAATTTCGTGTTTAATAAGTATTTACTTCTGTCAATAGGTACATGTAATTTTATTTTGTAAATTTCGTGATAGACACGCATATTATAAAGGACACTAAATGCTGATCACGAGTACCTATTGCATTTTTTTCAGCCTGTTTGTATGTCTTAAACTTAAAAACGGCTTGACAGATTTGAATGAAAGTTTGTACACGGGACTTGGATTTAAGGATTTAAGGAATCTGATAAAATTATCAATAGTGCTTTTAGAAATCGAAAAAAAATATATTATTAAATAGTTCAATTGTTATTTTCATCCGATATTAATGAAATTTTCTATACGGGGATAATAGACCATCCTAAAATTGGTAGACTATAAAAATTATTAATTATATTATTAGATATCATGAATAAATTTGATATAAATGAGAAATATTTTTTTTTCTTTTTTCACAACCGTTATGCATGCAAATTTTGTATACATTTGTGTTGAGAATCTAATTCGAACCTACTTTGATTCCTTGTGTTTTTATTTGACAATCTCTAATTTAAGGATTTTATCTATCTGCCATTAAAAGTTATTAGTAAGAAACACATAAAATATCGCTTTTCTTTCCCGTAAATATTCCTTCTATCTAACTTCACAAAAACTGAGTTATTCGCAAGAAGGTGTATATTTAATTCCAAAATTAATATTAATAATATAGTATCATTAAAATTAAAATTATGAGACTAAAACATTTACTGTTTTAATAAACACGTGCGAAGCCGCGAGTACACCTAGTATGTAACTAAGTAATATGTACTATAGTTCCAATATGATGGTGTTTTCTTATTGATTCGACCTTTGTTTACCAAGTGAAAACTATTGAAATATTTATGTATGTCTATTAATATTTTACTGAAGTGATTGGTTTGGACATTTCGCACTCCCCTATCTGTAATTTTTAGGAATATCCGGATCGAGGGTATCTCGATGTGAAGTATTTTTCCGGAACGAATTTATACACGCTTATATTTTTTTATATAAATTAGTATTTTAAAATAAATACAGACTACTGTTTGATAAGATTTTATTTTCTGCTGAAGCGCAGCGGAGATCAATAATTAATCTATGACTACATTTTATAATCAAAAGAGTACATACGTATAAATTTTTATTTAAAAAAAATATTCCTAGACACGGCCAAGATTGGATTCTAAATATTTAATTACGTTAATAATTTTTAATTAGAGTCGACCGTGTTACATAAATAATTTATAATAACATGAATAATATTGTTGATTATAATTACAGAAAGATAAGTATTTGCAATATTTATAATGGTTTTTCAAGATTAAAGTACAAAACTGCAAACGGCACAATAATTTTAAGGGAATAAACACAATTTTGTTTTGCTGAATTATGCATGAGCTTTCTGTGAATCAAATGGCATTAATGTAAACAAAGTCACGTAACGGTTTCCGTTTCGTAAAACAGATGAAACCACGAGGGTTTACTTATTATGCGGCAATAGAAATGCTGCTGAGACCCGTTGCCTCGGAAGGCTTGAAACGACCGCGACCGCGCATTCATGGTATTTCATTGTGAGCGGCAGTCGCTGCCCTGCCGCCGCGGGGGGATCTCGCGTTTTCGTTGCTACATAGCACCGCGCGCACATTGCTCTATTTACAAGTCTATAATCATCGCGGTATACCAGTTTCCGCATAGTACACACAACGTACATCCAAGTTTATTGAACATGAACTCTCCTAAAGTGCGAAAGAGAATTCTATTCATGAAAATTGTGTTTTGACAAGTGACAAAAATGATATGGACACAGTGCCGTTTAAAATGATAATTAACGCGATATTCTTTTGTTTAGTGATGGGCGCGGCGCTTACAGAAGCGCCCGACGATGCAGATGCTTGTTTCCGTGTGTCCAGTGAAATTGGTGTGGTGGAGTGCAACGTACGGGCGCTGTCGTTGGACGGAGACGTCGTCGGTTCGATGCACTTTGATGGCGCGGAGCGGCTCTCGATCCGCTGCAGCCCGCTACTGCTTGAGAGCACGTTACGGGATCATCACTTCGGAAAGATGCAAGGCCTAGCTGAGATATCTATTAACGGTTGCAAAATACTTCGACTACCTGGCAATGCGTTTGAAGGTTTACGAGGTCTGAAGACTTTGAAGATACGATCTATGAATAGCGAATGGGGCAACAATAAGGAGCTCGAGTTGTCGTTGGGCGCTTTTAATGGCCTAAGAGAACTTCATACTCTAGATTTAGCCTACAATAGCATAAGGAAAATACCGTCCGACCTTTTTTGTGCTCTGGAAAATATAATATCTCTCAATTTAACTCGGAACAAAATCAAGTTCGTCGATGAATTAGGTTTCGGGCACAAGTGTGGATCTACTTTACAGACAATAGATCTGAGCCATAACGATATTATGTCCTTGCCTGCTGACTCTGAAATATTACATTTGAGGAGACTGACGCAATTGTTTCTACAGAACAATAAAATAAGCGAGCTGCCGGTCGATGTTTTCAGCGATTTACTTTCATTGAAAGTTGTAAATCTGTCAGATAATGCTATAAATTATTTACCCGCGGAATTATTTCGTAATACGAGGGAAATCCGAGAAATTTATATACAAAGTAATGTATTGGAAACTTTACCTAAGCGTATATTTAATCGTTTGGACCAGTTGCTGGTTTTAGATCTTTCGGCGAATAAATTGAGCAGTGACCACATTGAAGATGAAACGTTTGGTGGTCTAATAAGATTAATCGTGCTCGACCTATCGCGTAACGTGCTCGCTCGCATCACACGCAACATGTTTAAGGACTTATTTTTTCTACAAATTTTGAATTTGTATAATAATTCAGTTAGCTTTATGGAAGATGATGCGTTTTCGCCGCTTTTTAATTTACATACATTAAATTTAGGCCATAATAAACTTCACGTCATAGAGGATCATATGTTTAACGGATTATTTATTTTAAATAAGCTTAATATAAACAACAATCTACTGTCATTCATAAGTGAAAATGCTTTTAAAAATTGTTCTGATTTAAAAGAATTAGATTTAAGTTCAAATAAATTAACCATTATACCAGATGCAATACAACAGTTACCGTTTTTGAAATCGCTTGACCTGGGTGAAAATTTATTGACGGAAATAACCAATAATTCATTTCAAAATCTATCGCAGTTGACCGGGTTACGTTTAATTGACAATCAAATTGGAAATCTTACTTCGGGCATGTTTTGGGGCTTGCCTAGTTTACAAGTTCTCAATTTAGCGAAAAATAAAATACAGTCCATCGAAACAGAAACATTTCAGAAAAATACGCAATTAGAAGCCGTACGATTGGATGGCAACTTCATATCTGATATTAATGGAGTATTTGTGGCTTTGATAAAACTCTTGTGGTTAAATTTATCAGAGAACCATTTAGTGTGGTTCGATTATGCTTTCATTCCCGGGAGTTTGAAATGGTTAGATATTCATGCGAATTTTATAGAAACTCTCGGTAATTATTATAAAATTCAAACCGAATTGCACGTCAAAACTTTAGACGCAAGCCACAATCGATTGGTATCTTTATCCCCCATGTCTATACCTAATAGTGTTGAGCTTTTATTTATAAATAATAATTTACTAACGAATATAGAAACTGATACATTTTTAGAAAAACAAAATCTGACCCGTGTCGATATGTATGCCAATGAAATTGAAAGCTTACAGATTAATAGTTTACATATAAAGAAAGTACCAGAGATGCGAGCACTACCAGAATTTTACATTAGTGGTAACCCGTTTCGCTGCGATTGCACCATGAAATGGCTTTTACTTATAAACTCAATTACATCCAGACAATATCCGAGAGTAATGGATTTAGAAAATGTTATATGTAAAGAATCTTACGTACGTGGTGTTAAGTATTTACCAGTAAGCTCATTAAATCTTAAAGATTTCTTATGTAAATACGAAAACTATTGCCCTGATGATTGTAATTGTTGCGATTTCAATTTTTGTAACTGTAGAACAATTTGCCCTATAAACTGTTCATGTTATCACGATTCAGCAAAAACTACGAGCGTTATCGATTGTTCAGTAAAACAATTAAAATTAATCCCACAAAACTTTCCTGTTGATGCGACACATATATATCTAGATGGAAATGTTTATAGTGAACTAAACGAAACTGTTTTCCATACAATGCGTAAAGCTTTTGTTATTTATTTAAATTCTAGTAATATTATCACAATCAGTAATAATACGTTTAGTCATCTCCAAGATCTAAGAATATTGCACTTGGACAATAACAAACTGAAACAATTACGAGGCCTCGAGTTTTCAAAGTTAAGCAACTTGAAAGAGCTATATCTTCAAAGTAATTTAATCGAGTATATTTCAAACGAAACTTTTTCTCAACTGGGAGCTCTAGAAGTTTTACGCTTGGATGGAAACAGACTCGTGAATTATGGTCTGTGGCATTTAGACAATAACAAAAAGTTACAAACATTATTCATTGGTAGTAACAATTGGTCTTGTGAATGTAAATATTTACAAGGATTCCTAACATACGTATCGCAAAATGTTGAAAAAATCGTTGACGTCCATAACGTGTGGTGTTACAATGACAAAGAAAAACCGGCGAAAAAATCATTAAATTTAAATGTAACGATTTGCAGTGAAATAAGCGATACATCGGTGATAAGCGCTTTCTTTGTTTCTCACAACTTGCCATTACTAGCATCCGCTGTCACCGGATTTATGCTAGTTTTATTGATATTAGCTTTAGTGTTCACATTTAGATATGCTTGTAGAATGTGGTTGTATTCAAATTGTGGAATTAGGCTCTCACCTTTGGCGAGTGCTTTTAAGGATACTGATAAGCTTTACGATGCTTACATTTGTTATAGTCCTAAAGACGAGGAGTTTGTTATCGAGACTTTAGCTCGAGAGTTAGAAAATGGCTATCCGTCTTATCACCTTTGCTTACATTGTAGGGATGTGCCACAGTTCGATGCGACGTACGCCCAATTCCCCGATTTGGTGGTCGAGGCTACCGAAGCGTCGAGACGTATCATTGTGGTTTTAACAAAGAATTTTATCTTAACTGAATGGTCACAGATAGAATTCCGACAAGCTCTACAGACGGCGCTTAGAAAGAATCCAAATAAATTAATAATAGTCGCCGTGGGGCACATCCCACGAGATTCAGAGTTAAAGTCACATTTTAAAACAGGTTTCGAGATAACGTGGAAAGAGAAACGTTTTTGGGAAAGGTTACGTTATGCAATGCCTTCGCCCAAACGGCAAGGTCACAAATTGAAAAGACCTAATTACGGAAGAAATTCCAATACGTATACAATGGACGCTTCAGTATTAAATAGTACGTGCCAGACTCTGTGCGGCAAGTCGGCAAATTCTGCCGAGCGTTCTCCGTGCGATCGACCTCTATCCGAACATATCTATTCCACAATAGATTCGGATTACTCGTCTAACGATTTTCAAGGCCGCCAGAACCAGCAACAGTCTGTGGTTTTCCAGCATACTGTTCAAACGTACTTGGTATGAAAACCTCAGCAAACATTAATCCAAACGATCTCTCTATACATATTTGATTTGTTAGTTTTAATATTAGCCTAGGCGTTTGCTAAATTCGTTTTGTTATAAGCGAAATTCGCCCGATTTTGTAAATATAACGGGATTTTATAATTTAACTATAATGTAACTTTTGTACAATAATGATACCAAAATAATTTGCAATGCATTTGAAAAATATGGTTTCTTTGTATTTATTACTTTTTTAAATAATGAAATGTTTTAAGTATTATTTGGAAAGACTGTAAATTATTGTGTAGATGTATGTAATTCAACTGGCTGATGTATAGGTATGTGATTAAAGAAGTATGTGAATGATGAATTTGATTTTTAATGTTTTCATTTTCCATTATCCAAGGTTGTGTTCTACGTCAATAATGTTGTAAAAATGTTGCGAGATTACCAACTCGCAATATAAATACATGTTTTATTCCGTTTCCAATTGAGTTTTTATGAGTGTTGCCGGAGATGTAGCAGCTGGTTCATATAAACAAAATAAAATGAATGGATCATAGCCGACATCTATGCTTTCAATAGGCAGTCATATAATAGATACTTTTGCAGTCGAGATGAAATGTTGAGTTCCATTAGAGATTTTATTCAATTCTAAGTAAAATCTTAAATAATTGGAGCTATAATAACATTATCATTATATGGTAAATGAAGTTGTGACTTTAGCGACAAGCGTTAGTACCTAATCACCTGACAATTGACATACATGATATAGCTGTTTAGTTCACCTACGTTTTACAGTGTTAGTTAATAAACACCTAAGTTAGTTAATAACGGTAAAATTTTCAATGCAGGTAAAATTCATTTTCGTATAAATTTTGTGTATTCGTATATATTGTGACTAGATGCGCCCCGCAGTTTCACCTGCGTATAATTTAAAAGAAATAGATGATTCATAATTTATAATACTTCTGTATAGACAGTATTTTTATCAAGCGGCCAGAGTTATGCGTCACAATTGGTATAAATCTGTGGTTGGCTCCACAAATTTCTGAATATTGACCATAATAAATAACTGTACGATTAAAAAAAAAATAGTTTGATTATATCGTCCTGGGTTAGCAACTACTTTAACTCCTAAGGAAGAAATAGTACTCACACAGCTCGTTCGCGCCATTACACCTGTCAGTCATAGACCCGAGTCGAGTGTTGAATTAGTTTAATTTTACATTATCTCCCAAACTATTAGTCCAAGGAAAATGCTATAAAGGGCAAAGTTTATCTACATAAAGTTATCTTGATGATGAAGTAACTTTCGTTCATAAGGATTAGTATGCCATGCCTAAAAATAATGCTCATAAATCACTTTTCAATTTTCAATAAAACTTTTTCACAAAAGCTTCAGAGATTAGCGTGTTTAAACAAACAAAAATCTCTTCCGGCTTATTATATTAGTATTTTTTTCGAATCCGACTGGTAGTTTCAGAGATCGACGTGACAAACAAACAAACAAAGAACTCTTCCGCTTTATTTTATTAGTATAGATAGATTCTTAATTACATTTAATACTTGAATAATAATTATAATTTTGACCTTATTATTTAGACTTTGATGAAAATTCAAATTTATTGTTTGAAGTAAGTCATCTAATATCGAGAAGGGAATTCCTATTAAGTGGATAAATAATAGTACCTAAGGCATTTGAAGGTAAATATTTTTGAAATTTACTATCCAGGCCAGGGCTTAATATTTGTTACATTGTTAATAGCAATTAAACTTGACAACACGTGACATTTAATAGAAGTGATCAATTTACAAGTAGAATTGAGACCAATTTTTCTATTCATTGCCGCACAGATTTAATATACAGTGAATTTTGTTTACAAAACTCTTTCGCTCTGTCATTGTTGTGTAGGTACATTATTTTGAAAGTAAGATTGTCAAAGACATTTGTTAACTATAGACAATCTAAAAATACCTTTACATGTACACCTCTACCTAATTTATTTTTTTGCAAAATTCTTCGTTCCGCTTCTGAACACGTGCCTTTTAACTGTTATTGGTATTATCTTTTTACTTGTTAAAAGATTTGAAGATTTCTGTTAGTGAGAAAGCTATGCCACGTTTTAAAGATATTATGTTTTAATTACTGAATAATAGTGCTAAGTGCTTGATAAAAATGACTAACGATTCCTGTATCACACACATGTTTATGAATTAGTATGTTTTTTCTGTAAATCAAATAGAATTTTGTAAAATACTAGCGAGGACCCGCGACTATGTACGTGATTTTATAAGTAATTATTTTCATTCCCTAATTTTATTTTTACTCAATTTATTGACGATTCTTAGAGCCGATCATTTATGAAACGACATATATTGTACTTCCTGTTATGAAATTTCATCCAAAACATGGATAAGAAGTAATAAAAAGCAAATTTTGACGATATTATTTTTACGTTGTACCTATTACTGAACGTTGTTATAACCTCTCAATTGAGATATGAAATATGTAGAAAAAAATATAGCGTAGGCAGTATATTGTTTGTTGAGCACGTAGATAACCAATTTGCTGACCTTGCACTAAACGAGAAAAAGTATTAATTCAGTTGTCTTTGCAGGAATGGAACTCGAGACCTCCATGTGTATACCTACACAATCGCCGCAATAGCACGGTAGATGTAATTTATAAGTAAATGAGAAAACTTTGTTAATATTACTGAGGAGTACAATTTGCCCCTGATACATTTTTCTGCCATTATATTTCATATATGTCTTCAAGACTTCAGTTAGTATATTATAATATATCAGCCCATAATTTTCATCAGATGTGAATTAGTTGATTTTGAACAGAAAAAAATTACAGCAATCAATTATAAACACTTAAAACATAAATATTGAAGTAATTTAAATTTATATTTGAACAAAAGAAAAAAGTATTTTGTATTTTACAAATACAAAATAGGTACATTTAAAGTATTACAAATTAAATAGAAAATAGTTTTTGAAAAAGTATTTCAAATACAAAATAAAAATACGTATTCAAATACATGTATGTATTTTAAATAATTCAGATCTCTATCCATAGGCTGCGTCAATCGGTTACCATTAGTCAGTCAGTAAGCTTGTTTACCATCTCAGTTTTATAAAAAAAAAATTGACATGAAATTTTACATTTACATTTTGGGGTGGACCAGAATACTGATAATGTAAGGATTAACACAATAATGTAGCTTATCGTTACGATTTTTTTTTTAATTTTTACCATTTAAAAGTGAAAAGGCCACTATACTGGTACGCGTACGTCATGTTTATAGGTATTTCCATTCAACGAGAGTGGGCAGGTCCGTGGGCGACGGATATATCTCGTAAAGGAGGGATTAAAGCAGTACCATACATCAGATACTTTTTCCATTATAAGAATTGTGATTAGGAAGAATTTATAGTACAGATTGTCAACTGTAATTTGAATACCCGATTTTTAAATCCAACGTGGTCAATGTTGAACATTAGTTAATATTACATAACTACATCTGGTTTACATATATTGGTATACTTTGAAAAAACATGTATACAAAATATGTACTATTTTACCACCAGATAATCATATCTTACGGTGCGATCACAAGTACTCCATCGATGCTTTGTGACGGCACAGTGCATGATAGTAAGCACAGTACGATCAAAAACTAACGACAACCAACGAGAAATCAGTAGTCAATCTCTGGTTGCCACTGTCACGCCACCTATAGTTCTCGGCAGGTGGATGTACATAGATAGATCCCGAAACACATTAAGACGGGTGTTACACCTACCACTCAGCAATCACTTAAGTGATTGTAGAGATCAACTTACGTCTTTATACACGGTGGCAGAGCATGCAACTCTCCCTTAATAATAAAAAAAAAGTAGTATATTTACAGTTCGGACAACTTTTTTGATCTATTTGTTTCTATTTCTATTTAAGATTATTGTAGATATTGTTATGTGAGAAATAAATAATACTTTTATTAAATAATATTTTTATACAATTCGTATAAAAATGAGCAAGGAGTTTTTAACAGGATCTAGATCTATCACGTTATTGTTTTTACTTTAATTCGTAATTTGACCCTGTATTATGTAATATTGGTGGCATTTTGCGTGATATAGTTTGTTTATTGTACAAAAGTGAAGTGAATTATAAATAATAACTAGAATTATGAAATATTACCTTGCCACAAGAACTCTCTGGAAATTTTTAACAAGAAAATTAATTAATTAATTAATTTTTAACCATCTTGTTAAAGTTGTTTGACTTGTTTTAACTGTGAAAATTTGAAAAAATATTCTGTGCACGTGACATTAGCTTTTTTATTTGTACTTAATTTGCATTTTAGTTGTATTTAATTGTGTACAATTAAACGTTGCCATTTATTAAGAATAAGAAGAAAATTAATAGATACGTGGTTTATAACCTCGTACTATAAGGAATGAATTATTTTATTATAAGTCTCAGCTTAAATCATCTATACAATTTATGACATATAAAATTATGTAACCGTCGTTTACGGTACGTTGATTATCCATTACATTACATTTAGGACAAATTCTTTTATATTTAAATGTTATTGAATTAAATGAAGGCCGGATGCGGAGGCCGCTTCCCAAATTACAACGCCATTACCGATGGAACCTGCAACTCATTGTCAAATTTATGATTATTTGAAGTTACGGCATCGCTGCGCACGATTAAGACGTCTCTTTAGGTAAAAGAATAATAATATATTGTAAGCTTTATTTTATTGTATTTTAAGGTTAATGTCTGGATGTCAAGTACGACGATCCTGACGATGCGTTTATAAGAGACTACTCGTTCTCGTATACAGGAATGTTATGAAACTCCGTAACCGCAATATCCGATTGCGGATATCCGATATCCGGGTATCCGAAATACTAAAATATCCGCAACCGTAACCGTATCCTGTATAAATGTTTCGATTAATTTCGGATAGGGACGGAGTTAAATGAGACACTGTACTTGTTTTTTTTTGTTCTACTCCTTAAGTATTTGGTCGTTAAAAAATATCACGATATCTTCATTCAATAAAAATTATTAAACTTTTAAGAAACTACGTTTTTTATAAGCTCTATGTCTTCAGCTATGTGCATCTTCGATCTGATCTGATTATACTGTTAGCCTTAAGGGCCCTGAAGACACAGAAGTCTTTTACAGCTTCACCGGGCTTGGCGATGTGTATAAAATATATTGTTAGCATAACAAGCACCGCAGACGAAGATACGGGTATCAGGTAGTCTCAAAAAAAGTTATAAAATATTATTCACCTGTTATACATATTTTCCTTCTAAATACAATTTTTTGAATATCCATAACTATAATTATCCGAAGCTATCGTATATCTGAACTAGCTTCATATCCATGTCTATAACCGAACAGATTAAATACTTTTAAGAAATCCATATCCAGATCCGAAATCTCATAACCTTATAACACATCGATATTTGTGGGCTTGGATACAATGATTATTTGAGTTTTCTTCTTCATCTAAAGCTTAGGTTCACTGTAGAGTTATAATTAATGTTATTTCACAACTAAACTTAAATCGCTTGAAAATGTTTTTTTTTTAATATTTTATTATTTAGTTTGTTTCATTTTACAGCAGAATAACTTTACCTTGTTCTCAAAACGAAAGCAATGAATAGTAATCCAACGAAATCCATTGCTTTACCAGCTTAATGAATCTTATCCTATGGTTTGATCAAATATAAATGGAAGTTTTTAACAAATTTAATAGGTTGAAATATTTTTTAATGCTTTGTTTTGTTTTGATACCTGATCTTATCATTCTTATCCCGGAACGCGACACGCTTAGCTTGTCGTACCATTCCGATTTCTTTTGTTATTTAGATTTAGCCAATTTTTCACATAAATTTACTTATTTTGTAAATTATAAACCTTTCTATAGAACCTGACAAGGCCAAACCTTTTGCTAAACTAACTGGTTGCCATTTATCTTCTATATATATTTTTACACTTAACGTCTCTCTGTCAGTTTATGTTCTTTTTACGCGAAACCCACTTATCCGATTTACATGTTTTTTACATTTTAATTCATAGCTATGACAGATAGGCCAGGTTATAGGATATATTTTTAGGTGAGATAACGTAACATACGAAATCAGTGACGAAAAAAGACGCATTTGGAGCGCTTAAATGGTCTTACGTTGAGTAAACCATACGAGATATATCAAATTAATGTTCTACATAATTATACATCTTAAAAATCTACAAAAAAGTCAGCAATAGCATATGTCTATCTTCTAAGGATCAACTACATTAAGCATTTTGTCTTCAATCTTTTGAACGGGAGCAACACGATTCGCGCGTGCGCTCGATCGACGGCATTTATCTGTAGTCCACGCGAACGGAGCCGCGGGCATAACTCATTATTTTAATGAACGGAACCGACTCAAATCTTTAAAATTCAAGGCAAGAAAGTTATATATAAAATTAAGGAAAGCGTTATTTATAATTTCACTTTATAAACTGAGCTCTTATATTTTCAACAAATGCAGTAACTAAATCAATAACTGTAATAAAGTTAATTATCCGAGTTCAATTCTAACTTGTTCACCCCTATGTGTACGAGTATTGCAAAATGACATGAAATAAATGCGACATTTTCTCTACTATTTTAAGTGGATCTTATTGTAATAAAATGTCACAAGGGATTCTTGTACAATTAAGATAATATCACACAATTTATTTTACGATTGTTTTCTTAGAATTTATTACGATAAAATGGCCTTTATAACTAAATTGAACCTAATATTTGAGCATAATTAGGCATATAAAAATTTGCAAAAATTGCAATTTTGGTGTCTTGATAGTCTTTTTAGATTTAGCAATTATTTATTTATTTATTTGAAATATACGATACATGTTAAAGAAAATGTTGACTAGAAATTAATTAATTGTTATTTATTATTTGAAATATTACATTTTGGAAAATGATGATTTTATCACCTTTACGTAAAACATGAGTCATTGACGCTGAGTTGAGAGCTGAAGAGTCTTGGCAATAAGATAATTAGGTTCATTTATGTAAATAATATTATTAACTGGCGGTATTCTGCGGCTCTAATATTGTGAAAAATTGAGTAATGTGAATAAAATGACTCGTAGGTCTTCCACCGGGACGCATAATATTCTCGAACGTGGCCGCAAAGGAGGAGCACGTGCGGCGCGGTCAGTTAGCTGACGTGTGTCTCGATACGCCCCTCTGCAACGGGCACACGACTAGCATGGATATATTGTGGACTGGTATGCCTGTAATTAGATAATTAAGTTTATTTATGTAAATAATAATATTATTATTTATTAACAACAAATCATATAATCTATCGAATGAACAATGCTTTCCTTCTACGAAATTTCATCAAAATCTCATGAGATTAAAAAAAAACTTACCATTTCTAAAAGTAATATTGGCAATTCTTATAACCTATCAAGTGAGCAACAACATTAGCTTCCCTTGTACAAAATTTCATAAAAATCGGTCAAGCTGAGTTTAATCCAGATATACAAACAGACAGACATTTTTTTTAATGTCATATTCGTGATCAGTGTTTTTTAGAATACAGACAGAACTAAAGATTTATTAATATGCATTAAAATTATTAGAAAACAATGTCTTTAGTTTTATAATAAGTAATAGTAGGTATAGATTAAAAAAATTAAATGATAAGGCCTTTGGTATATAAGTGGAAGCTTGAACAGTCTTCAGTGGAAATGTGGAAAATAATATTAAGTTAATTAAAGGTAATAAAAAGTATGCAACATTTATCTTGTGTCGAACTGTAAATTCATAAACAAAATGTCACCAAGTAAAATTTTTAAGCGTGAATTACCCCACGGTAGGGGTCTATTAAATTTATTGCTTGTAAAACGACTAGCTAATTTAGAGTCACGTTATATTGTGTTAGCTTAACAAGTTTAGCTACGAGTGGCGCCATGGGCGTGCAATTTTATGGGTTAAATACGAAGTTACTTCAAAGGGGACTTTATTAGTACCGAAAAATAAGTAGAACGTACCGAATATTGTCATAGGGAATGTTAGAGTTGTTTTTATTAGTCGTGTGTACCTACTGGAGCAATAAAACGATGGGGCGCCCTCCTCTTATATTATTTACACACTCATTTACTTCGGTAATAATATATTGAACTATTGTTTACTGGGAGTTGACAAAGTACTCTTGCTTTTAGGAGGGCTTTAATTAAAAAACTAGAAGTGCGTGTTGCCAATTTCTAAATTCTAAAATTCTTTATTTCAAGGTGTTAAGTCAGCCAATCGCGTTAACATTACAGTTCTTAGAACTAGAAGAGTTGTTATGTTTTATATATTAAATCTAATAAAAACTTTAGGGGTGAGCAGCATTGATATCTAAGCATAGGTTGCAATTTAGTTCAAACATGTTTTAAGAGAGGCACAGAGAAATTTCTTTGGACCAGTCCAACTGGTGGAATACCTCCACCTTACAGAAGATCGCAGCCAAATGACCTAGTGTTGTGTTTCTGAGGTTAGTAGAGTTTCCATAGCTCCTTGGGTAGGAGGGTTCAAGGTTGCAACGCGCTTGTAATACCTATAGTATCGCTTGTAATACCTATAGTATTGCAGGCGTTTATAGGCTACGCTATCCGCTTACCAACAGGCGGGCCGTAAGCCTGTTTGCCGCATTTGTAGTATATTAAAAAAATATACGATCGAATAAAAGTACTTTTAATGATAGCTCAGTGGTAGCGTGTACGTATATCGCGTCGATCGACATGAGTTCGAATCCGTGAAATTAGCTTGAGCTTCGGTGAAGGAAAACATCGTGATGAAACAATGGCAGGTAGGGTATAGTGTAATGCCCACCTAGCTAGTTACGTGGTGAAGTGAAAAAATCTGTCGTTAAGCACCTATAGGTGTGATCCAGTGCAGCCACTTGAGAACCAGTCTTTCCACTAGGGTTAGCGTGTTATCATCTTGGGCCACATCGTCACTTAGTATCAGCTGAGATTGTGAACAAATGCTACATTTATAAAGATATGTAAAAAGTCGCTATTTTTTAAACAAATGTATTGTAAGTTTTTATGTTATCTGGGGACAATTATTAATAAGTCATTGTTAAACTCTGAATGTACCTTTCAAGTTATAATCAAATATAATTTATAAAAATACTGATTTAAGACAGGTACGTGTGAACGTTTTTCGCGGTGACTGAACATTGGACAAAGGTCCTATGCAATGTTGACGTCACTCATTTTTCTCGACTTACACGAATCTATCGTTTACACACGATTGATTAAACACAATGAGGTGGGTGCATAGATGAATGGATACGCCACCAATAATGGACTTATACTGTTTTATCTGTGATCTTATAATTTTGTTTCTAGAAAGAAGTCTAAGAATTTTCTTGTTTATTGGTGTTTTAACGTCTCCGACCAAACTTTGCATACCTTGCAAAATTTAAACATAAAAATGTCACCTATCTTCATAATTGAATACAAATGCTGTTTTATACGTATAAATGACGCAAACTTTAAGGTGTTGATTCTTAGAATACGATGTTAAAAAACAATACACATGATATACGGCACGTGCCAATCCTCATTCGTTTTGTTGCATACGAAATTATGTCGCGAAATTCTGAGAATTCATGACTTTTATCCTGCAGTTTGAATTTTGATATTAAAATGGTTGATTTTGCTTTGCTTAAATATTGTCATAATACCTGGGCGAATGAGCTTAGTTGGGTGTCTTGCATAAGATAAAACACCTATTTAGATAAACTTGATGAATAAAACATAATCCATAGATTAATGATTAGTTTCTAGATTCAACTAGATACCATCGACGTACTATAAAAACCGGCAATCAAAACTACGCCAAACCGACGTACTCGAGTCAGTGTCATACTTACAATACTGTCATGTTGACAAGCTTCATTTCAAATAGTCACTACACACTACGATATTAAGGTGCCGTGTTCTGGGAGCTATTGTTTGTAGTTGTTCTAGTTGTGTGTATCTCTAGTTGAAGCGCATTAATCTATGACATTTATAGATAATGCATTGTCAGGACTATTGCCGAGAAACTAATTAAATTATTTATACTAGATTAAGGTTATTAGCGTAGGCCTTAGGCTAAATGTATGATATTAAAATAATAGGGATTATATAATCGGTGGCCGTGAATAAATTAATACATGAAACAAGCACTTATGTTGCTTTATGTATCCAGATTGCCTTGTATAATTGGATACAAACGTAAGAATTGAAATGCTTCGATGTTCAAACTTTACGAGATTTAAAACATTGTATTCTCATTGTAAGTTTGCTAATGCTTGAAACAAATGAAGTCTGTTTTGAGAGTTTGAACATATATTTGTTGATGACAAGCTTTGCTGTTTTGTATAAAAAAACAACCGTGTGGTGTCGTGGGACACCAGATAGGAACGAAGTTCTATTGGAGGTATACAGAAAATAATTATTCGGGTATACATTTTTTATTATGATTTTTTATCAATAATAAAAAAAACTACTTTACAAAATTATCTTAACACCTTTATTTTATTTACTTACAAAAATGTACAATAATAATATACAAAGAAATAACTATTTACATGAATAATAATAACAGTCATCAGGTAGACTATACATAAAAATCTTATGCTTTTTTTAACGTTACGGATGTTTTTTGCCGGCTAGGGTACCACTCCGCAATGCCCCATAAGGAACTTCGTTCCAATAAGTTTTGGCCACACTTGCAGCCCTGGAAATAAAGCTGTTTTCAGAGATAACAACACTTAAAGAGAAAGGATAATCGTTTAATATTATGAGTAAGTAGTATGAGTAACAAGAAAATTTATGAAAATTTTTATAAATCTGAAGGCAGGAGTTCTAATAGAACAATATGTAATATAGGAAAAGCAGTTTGTTAAACATTTCAATATTTAGGTAGTGGTATGACGTACGTGATGCAAATTTTGTTCTAGCATTATAGGCTCCCATGTAAGTTTCACAGGTGTGGGACCATGCTAAATAATACAGAAGGAAACACTACAAAATCCAATAGTGTAAGGTAGAAAATCCGATCCAATACAAATATATGAAAAAATACTATTTACTAGCGACCCGTCCCGGCTTCGCACGGGGGCAATTTAGATACTAATATGGGGCAGTGTGAGATAAATATATACCATCGCGGACTATTTTATCGATTTTTATAAGATATACAATTCCGGAGAACATTAATTTGATCTATCTCGTTAGGTTTTGCCAGCGTTTGCGATTTAAGCGCACAAAAATATGTTTGTTACGACATCACCTTACAAATCTTGGAATTTTTCGGCCTTTCTGTACCATAATATATATGTATTATACATATACACCTTCTTCTTGAATCACTCTATATATTGCTGAAAACTGCATTAAAATTCGTTGAATAGTTTAAAAGATCTAAGCGAACAGACAGCGGAAGCAGCAACATCATTTTATACTATGTAAAGGTGTATAATGCTCAACGTTGTTTTTTTCTTTAAACGCTAAATTCTAAACTGAAGATTCTAAGTAGCAGTAACCTTACCTCAAACAATCTTTTTAACAATGTTGTGAAAGGTTACAAAGATATTTTACATTGTTCTTTTTTCTTCTTTTTAAAAGTTGTGTATGTTTTTGTTAACGAATTCATAAGGGTAATTTACATTTTGAAAAGAATATCTTTTTTTATTTACTAATTAAAGTCATAAAAGTTTAAATTTATTGTACCTAATACCTATATAAGTAAGGTATCAAGTCTGGTACAACATTTCGGCACGTGTCGATAGCTATTGTGGATGATTATTCATGAGGAACTAGGGTTGCCGATACAAAAGATACAATTTAAATAAGGTTATTGAAGTAAAACTTCTTTATGCGCGCCTAGGAGGTAACTGGACGACAATGCAACGGAAGTCCGTTACGGCAATATATGCAACGGAAGTCCGTTACGGCAATATGTGTAACGGAAGTCCGTTACGGCAATATAGAGTCATGTTGAAGTATAACTTCTTTAGGCGCAAATAGGAGGTAACTGGACGAAAATGCAACGAAAGTCTGGTGGTGACCGTCGGGGTGGTGGTGACCGTCGGGATGGTGGTGACCTTTGGGACGGTGGTGGTAGTAGGAATGTATATACTATTATATAAAATAGTCTAGTAAACAAGTTTAATAACGTGTTAATTCTTGTTAATGCGAATTCTTGAAATGTATGGACTGCTATGCAAAAATTCTATTCGCCATCTCTTATAACGCCAAAAAGTTTTATATATATATATATATATACTATGTATATTTTATGTACTAAACTGTAATTTTTGTAACTTGCAACAAATATAATTCAGTTAAGTTTTTTGCTTGTCCTTCTCAATGGTAGTCTTGACGTTGATGAGTGCCGCTTTTGGCTTTTTGAAATTTTATTTTATTTATTATGAACTAACCGTTTGTACGATGGGATTTCCAATCACGTCTCAAGAATCACTCAACTTACAACAGACTTTTAAACCTACTACTTAACCACAAAAGAGGATGAACTTTCAAAAAATATTTCTGTTAAGTCACTTACGTTATAGGTATAAAGAATTTCTGTAAACATTTTCATTCTTCCAAGCCTACCGGTTTAAGTTGTCTGCATTGTTTGTCAGTCATAACAAATATTAGTTGCAAACCTCAAACAGGCAGTTCTAACAGAGATATATACATATAACATACGTACATAAATAACATATAACAGAGATACATAACCTCACTAACTCAAAATTATTAATGTCACAATCCATCCACCGTTTACTATCCTACTAGATTGCTTATTATAAACTAATGGTTTGTACAATTATCAGGTCATTTAATAAGACAAGTTCATTTGAATAAATCTACATAATATATGTCATTGACCCTATTTTAGGATATACGAAGTATGATTGTTTTTTGTTATCTGTATATCATTAGTATGTAGGTATAGACTTATTTCTTGGTTCATCTAACTCGTGAGGTACGTGACAGCTATCATGCAATTACATTCACTGATAATTGATTACTTGTTATCATTAACGATGTAGGACACATCATTCATTCGTTTTTTTCTAACAATTAAAACACGACTTACCATGTCAGAGGACGTGACATCCCTACGAACATTTTGTTGAACCATCAGTGTGTACCTTCGATCGTTTGTCGATATTGTATTACATAATCGATGTTCTATGTGATATGAATTAATTTCTCGGTTTGTTAGTCTTTACGAATAATAAACAGGCTTAACGGTATATAAGGCGATTATATGTAAGCATTCTAATGAAACAATCGTGCTGTCGTGCATAAAGTAATGAGGGAAATAACGCGAGTGCAGTAATTTATGACGTAAACCTTTATTATCATTATAATTTTAAATCCGGTTATAGTAGGGGGTTATTTAGAGCGAGGAAACAACTCTTGACATCGCTACTAGCCGCTCTTGATCTTTCTACTAGTGGCTCCACGTAGTTGTAGTGTACAATGTGGCCAGACCCCGACAACTACGTCGATCCATGAGCTAAACCTAGTGAAAGGGAGATACATCTTTCAGTTAACTTGGGTGTTCTCCGACAAGTACAAAAGTCTGCAACGGCGCGGAAAACGGGCCGGGCGGAAACGGGGGTAAGATGAGATTCTGTTAATGCAGATTTTAATGAACACTCCATTTCGTGATTGTATTAAATAAATTTGTATTATCTAATAAGTTACTAATAAAATTTCAATATAGTTAATACAGCTAATTATATATTTTTTGTAAATTTGTTACGATCATTTCCAGTTCTAATTACAACATGTATACAAATATATAAAGTAATTAATATTAAAATATTATAAAACTTAACAAATAGTTTTTTTGTGTGACCTTTAAACGCGTTAATTTCTGGAACTATCAGTTAGATTATAAAAAATCTATAGCCCATTTATCAAGGAAGGTTATATAAATTCACGCCACGCTCCTAAAGAGCGGAACAGTGACAGAAAACGTGAAGTAGTCTGGAAATCTGTAGACGAGTATGGAAACTTAGAAAAACGATAGGCTACTAGTTGGCGGGGTGACAGATAGTAGAAATTTAATACGGGTGAAACAGTAGGGCACCGTAAGTTATTTTTATATATAAATCATACCTTGCATGAGATAACTATGACATATTTGTAAACATGACAAATCGTAGCATAATGTCTCAGATTCCATACAAATTCCTTATGTGAACGACTGTACTCAGCAACGCAAGATACCGCCCACGTCTGAGCTAGACATTATGGCGCGCTGTTAATTATTTACGACTATTAATGTTGTTATAGGTGTTAATGCGTACATGCGCTATTACTCATCGTTAGAGCGGCTAATCTCGTGTTTCTGACACATTATATCGAAAGGCATAACGTTTGCACGAACGTTAATTACAATTAATTCATAGAATTAATTAATTTATTTGTTTTATCAGTAACATATTGTTCAAAATGACAGTATGAACATTAGCAACTACTGTATTTGGAAACTGTTTCAAGAAATTTTGTTTTCGAGTTAATATGTATATCCATACCAAATTACAGCTTTCTAGTACTAAGAAACTCTGAGCTAAGGCGCGAAAAGACACACGGACATGGTGAAACTATAAGGGTTCCTTGTTGACTAGGGAACTCTAAAAAAGACAAAAAGGTTATTGTAATTGTAAGGTTGTGTATTGTAAGGTAATTGTAAGGTATTTGTTATTGATTTTTATAAAGACTACTTTTTACTTCTTGCTTCTTTTAGCAATTTTTTTTCTATAAAGTTTCATATAAGTGTATGGATTGATCCAAGTGAAATATAGTATTTTTGTGTTTTTTTTTAACGGTAGAAGAAACGAGATACCTAACAATATTATATTTTGAAGCAATGAGGACTCAGTGTTAACATGTAAGGACGCTGCCTTGATCGACGTGAGTTCGCATTCCTGCAATGAGCCTGAGCTTTTGGTGAATGGTATCATCGTGAGGAAACCATAGCATGGTGGTAAACTATTTACTAAAGCCCGCCTGGCTAGCTACCACCCTCAAGTTGAAAATCTATTGTCTAACACCTACAGGTTTGATCCGGACCCCTCCCATTAGCGTGTTACCATCTTGGGTCACATCGGCACTTAGCATCAAATGAGACTGTGTTCAAATGCTCAACTGATAAAAACGATAAATTAAAAAAATAGGACAGTTGGCACAACCCTACTTACAGGTGACATTGTGGCCAAGTGATAACCTAATAAATACGCAAAAAAATGGTCTTTCTATATTTCTTTGCAAGATACATTGTATAAATTCGCATTTGCGGTATTGAATGCCATAAAATCAAATTGAAACCGCAATAATATTCTGATATGAGTATGAATAATCGCTTTAATATCGATTGGTATTAAATGAAATTGTATTACATTTTATTCTCATATCGAAGGTTTGTTTCCATAAAATACATACACAAGTGATACGTCACTGGGAAAACAGATAAAAGAGTAATATTCCGTTGAACAGAAGGACGTTTTTTTCCGGACAGGTGCGGTCCTGGACGTTATTTACGACGACGGTCCCCAATATTTCCCATTTGGACGGATTCCATTTTTGTATTTAACATATATCAATATTCTAGGTGAATGCCTGTTTCGGTTAAAGTGCGCTGAATATGTATAGATATGGACGTAAATGCGTAATGTATTCCAGTATCATAGAATATTGATGTATTCCGAAGGCTGTGTATTGATAAACATTTACATTGACATGAAATATTTGGAGGGATAGTAATGATATTCAATAATTTGCCGTTTTTAGGATTCCGAACTCGAAAGTAACCGTTATAGTTTCGCTATGTCCGTCTGTCTGTCCGCAGCTTACTTCAGGGATTCTTAGTACTAGAAAGTTGGTATAAGCTGTAATTTGGTGGGTATACATATTAATCACGCAGACAAAATGATAAAAAAAAAATTAAAAAAAAATGTTAAGGTACCTCTCCTATACGTAAAGTAGGAATGTTTTTTTTTCTCGTCTATCCTATCGTGTGGGGTGACGATGGATAGGTCGTTCAAAGATATTGTGGGTCTGTGAAAACCAATTTCGATTCAGGGATTCGTTTGCGAAATATTAATCTTCAAAGTGCTAATTTTTGTGAGAGTCAAATTTCTTCCCTCCTACCAGCTAAATGGTTGTTTTGAATATGTGAAATAATTCATGGTAGTAGTATATATAATGAAGTTAATAGGAAAACTAACTGAGGTAAGTAGGCTTTCCAAGTTAATGAGTAAGTCAATCAACTTATAAAATGTATTTGGCGAGTAATTTTGTACAATTACTTAAATACCCCTCTCTAAAGGATTATTCATGTTACACTCGTTTCTTAAGTCTGCATATTGTGACGAGCAACCACGGAACCCTACACTACGCGTAGCCCGACACGTACTTGGCAAGTTTTTTAAGTTATAATTCTTTTGACTCCTTGGTCTTGAGAGAGCTCAGCGTTCAATCCTCAATGTAATTATGGGAAAACGTGTAAATATGTGGAGACTCTTTACTCTGAGTGTCAGGTGTTAACTGTTAGGCAATTATATATTCTTCGGGCAGTCATACGACGCCATTGTATGTCACCTTACGAGGTCTGTAGATCCCAACGATGAAGGTAAATATTTATTTTATCGTCTATTTCTTGCCATACTGTATTTTCCTATCGACAGTTTAAATCCACTTGTACTTGATTGTACAATAAAATAAATTTGAACTTTTTGAAATATATACTTTGAACACTTATCTGGTTAAATCAAACTTTTAACGTGGTTGCATGGATTATGCTACGTTGAAACAGAAAGATTGCTGAAAACTGATTTGCAGCTCATGAGTGTTTTGTCTGGACGTTACTTTCCTTCTTCTGTTTTTATTCTTTATTACATATTTTATTTGATTAGGTATTAGATTAATTAGTATATTAATTAATTAGTATAGATTAATTAGTATATAAGTTTTTAAAATTTTGTCGTATTTGGTTGTTGTTATGTTTTTGGTTGATTTACTGTTTATAATGAACGGAAAATCACTGACTTACAAGATACAACCTGGTAGTTTCTAGGTCAGAGATTCCACTTTTGTGTAGTTTAGAACGGAGAACCACTTCATAATATTTTTTTTGTTTCCATTAAGTGTGAAATGTGTAATAAATTATTATTATTTATACTGAAAGCTACGCGCGCATACGATGACGGGAGTGCGATATGATGAAGTTAGCAATCAAAGATAATAACCTAAATTCATTTTATTTGATTTAAAGCTTACCAGATTGCTTGACATTCTTAGTTACTGCTCCATTCCTTACGGTCGTAGCGTGAAGTTGTATAGCCTATTAGCTTCTTCAACAAATAGGTTATAAATACCAAATATATTTTTTCAAATCTGATTGGTATTTCTAGAGATTTCCGCGTTCAAATAAAAAACTAAAAAAGTACCTTGAGATTTATGATATTAGTATAGATTTCAGACGGCATTGTTAACACGTGAAGTAATTTCTAAAGTAACTTTATGTAGGTAGTTATTATTTGAAAAGACATAATCTTCCTCACAGTAGGCGTAGATAGACTATAGGTGCAATTCATTATTTAGCGGAACTATTTTCAGACGGTTGTAATGATTGCTTTATCAATCATTTTTATATTTTAATTATATGTATTCATTTTAATTTATTTGATTCCTCATTTATTCATTTATTGTGTTTATGCTCCTTTCCGAAGGCATCTCATCTATAGGTAACTTATTATTTTAAATATAGTATTACAAACTTATTTTACGATCTATATATCGAATAAGTAGGTCGTATATATTGTATTTTGGCTGAAGAACTTTTTAAATTTAAAATATGAACAAGACGGCAAAACAATTGAAAACATGAGGGATTGATTCTGACTTACGGAGAGAGACACGGATCGCTAAAGGAATTGTACAATCTGAAATGAGAATTGTATAAGTTTATTTATATTTACTATTATATTTATTGTCTGGACTGACACATATTTGTCTGGAGTCGATAAAACTTGTATTGTTATAATAACAGAGACCTTTTGAATTATAACTGATATTCGAAGGAGTTCGAACTTTTACTCAACAATTATTACAAAACGAATTAAAAACCTGGCGGATACATTCAATCATGCTGGCTTGAGGAAGCAGAAATAATAATGGAAATGAATGGAGTTTATTGAAACATAAGCGTCTCACGACGGAATTTCATTAACAGATCTTTGACGGATATATTAAAAACCTGGACATTTTTTTGTTGGTGAAAGTGTTACTATAATTAATAGATTTAATTTGGCGCCCAACCTAAATAATACCACTGAGCTAGTCATTTTTTAAATTCTAAAAACCACTTACACAAGTTAACCGATTATTCGTAAAAAATTTTGGCAAAAATATTCGGATTATACATATTAATCTATTTTCCATTTTCACTTCCATAACTTCTTTTAATATATTTATTTTCTAGTACATTATATTTATTTAATTGTCCACGTGACACGGTAACTACGACCTTTTTGTAAGCTCAGCGATCCGTACAGTGAGTTATGTCTGATATTGAGAGTCAAATCGATTGACTACCATAGATTTTATGTTTGTATATAATTTTATATGTATGTATATATTTCAATGATTACTTATTTCGTGATGTGCTTGTAAATGATTATGGTGATCTTTTAGCGCAATCTGGTATATATTTTTTATATAACATTTCAAGTGCTTAGTAATTTATTTTTAAGGATGATAATCAAATCTTTCTATCTTTAACAGAGATTGAACAAGTTGTCATTGTTACCTGATCTATAGAAAAGTAAAAATAAAATGCCTCTATGATTTTATGCTGTAATAAGGAAACAATATTTTGATTTCTCTTTGTATTTCAGCTATCTACAAACATAGTCAATGCATTTATTTTCAGAAGGATTTGGTTATTAAATAAACAATATTATGTATTAAGATTCTTTTGTTTTATATAACAATGATGTCTGATGATGATACTCCTGATCGTTTTCGGTTATAGTGACTGCCTCAACTCCGACGTCCATGTGCTCTGCAATGGATAATATAACCTATCTTCGTTCGGAAGGTGCGTTCACATAGTGAACATGTTAGAACACTATTCTCGTGTGATTGCCGCGGGTGGTCGGACTTTTAATTCATCGCGTTTGATATCAAATGCAGAACTGTCGATGGTCTTCAAATATTCTTCACTCTGGACGTTTTGCTGTCAGTTTCTCCCATTGCGATGGCTCTACGTCACATTTATTTTTGAGAATAATATTAAATTTGCGTTATCATATAATAAATAAATAATCAATTGATAAATTGTCCATTTACTCAAAAGTAGAATACAGTATTTAATTTATAGACATATTAGCGCACGCATTATTAGGCAGTGAATTTCGTAAATTTATATTGTTAACAGTTAATATAGCGTATCACTTGAGCAAATCACATCTCTGTGTTTACAAAATGTCATCAAAATCGGAAGGTATTTTTTTCATGATTTCTATAAGTTTTATTGACGATTCCTATACCATATCAATTATGAAATGGCATAATATTGCCCGTGTACAACATTTCATAAAAATATATCCATTCATGAGTTAAATCCAGACAGACAAGACAACAAACAAAATGTGATGGCATATTAAAAATCAAACTCAATAAAATTTTTTTATTTAGTTTGTGCAAAGCAATGTGCATACACTACTACCGGTTCAGAAAACGTCCCAGTCATCAAGAAGAACTGGCAAGAAACTCGATCGGGTAAATTAATTATTTTAATTGTTTGTTACAGTATACTTATTGCTTACAGTTATTTGCGATCAATGTCATTTATAATAGATGTCTATTAAGTTTGGAAAAATAAATTACATGTTCAATTCAATAATAAAAGCGTTAGGTAATTTGGCACGGGTGTGGACGGCGCGGGCGGCGCGTCGCTGAAGAGCTATTCGGGGCTCTAGTTTAGTGCAATTTGCTTGCAACAGCGATGGCCCTTCAAGCAAGAGCTTACCAATTAGACGAGACAAATTTCGATTTATTATTCAGTGTGGGCGCTATTCAATTGGATAATAGAGTAAGTTCGGATGGTTACGCGGCTGAAGAGGAACGATGCTAGTTTAAAGCGGTTACGACATAGAATTGAATGTGAATAAATATGTTTTGTATCTTGTTATGAAAGTTGTTGTGATTATTTGTAAATAAATTTTGGAGTATTAATATTATATAATAGTCAAATAATATGGGGTTATAAAGAAAATAATTATTTGCAGAGAAGTCAATCAATAAATATTTATTTCGCCGGTATTTTATTAATTGATTATTATCAGTAACTGGTCCCATAAAAGAAAAGTACTTTTCAGACAAATCTGTCGATATAATATTAATTTAATTATTGTTAAAATATCAACGGTATTTTTTTTTCTAAATGTTTTTGTGTTTATACCTCTCATGTATAGCATGTATTAATTATGCCCAATTAGCGACGTACAAAGGGTATATTTAATATTGAAATTTATCCCTTCGTTTTAGTGCATTAAAAATTATTTTATAACATATATGCTTCTACTTATTATAATAAGTTTTATACGTCTCTCTGTCTGTTTATGGTATTTTCACGTGATAGCCACTAATCTGATTCACATGGGTTTTCCTTCAAGTTATAGGTATATTCTCTGGCAAGGTTATAGGATATAGGTATTTTGTTAAATAATGTAACATACGAAATAAGCAGTGACTTATCGACTTATCGAACCAATTCGGATAAGAGGCGCATTTAGGCCGCTTAAATGGTTTACGATAAGAGATATATAAAATTAATGTTCTACATGATTGTAAATCTTAAAAAGACCTAAAGTGTCAACGATAGCATATGTATCATCTAGGAATAACCCACAATAAACATTTCTGTTTTCCGTCTTTTGAGCGGGGGCAGCACGATTAGCGCGAGCGAATCCGAGAGCACAGCTAGTCATAATTTCAAAATCATAAACTAACAGACACGTATAATTGGGTTTTTGATATTATTATTATTTTGTGATAAATGAAATATCATATATAAGTTTTATAACAAAAAAAAATATTTCGCAATATTTCAAATGTTATTTCAAAATAAAAATTATTTTTTGAATACAGTACCGAAAACGCGCCGATCGTTCTCGAACAAACCCGAGCGCGTGTGACGTCACAATGTTAATATCTACTCATTGTAGCACACAGCTGATACAGTGTTTTGACTCTTAAGCGATGAAGTTCCTTTAACATTATGACGTCACAAACCTGGCGATCAATCGTGGCGCGTTCGTAGTCATGTGATTCTTTTTAAAATATTACAATTTTCAATTGTATATTTTTTTTAAATATTTTAAGAGTTTTTCCAATTGACTATTATCATAATTATGATGAAGCTTACATAAAAAAATCGATATATTTTTGTAATACCCAATTACAATGTGTAGAAGCTATAGACACATTACACCATAGGGTGTAATTGCGAAAAGGATTTCAAATGAATATTATGGTAATAATTTACAATACAGAAATAGTTTTGGATACCTTCATATCCGTAAGAAACACGTACTATTATCCAGTCAAGCGTCTACTCGGTTATTAGAGCTTGATTAACGGAGTTTCGGAAGTCACTAATCAACTCGTTAGTGTTTATGTAAAATACCAACGCACTAGATATGAACGGGCAGTAGTATTTTGACAAATGGAAAGGCCGATATAATCTTTGTTGGGTCTCAGCAACAACAACGTGTAATTAGATCGGCTGACTAAGCAGTATCTATGGGAGCGTTGCCCGTCTGACCCCAGCGAAGATTTAAGACCCCATTGTGAGGACTTCTTTATAGCACACTGAAGTAATGGCTGTACGTTTTCGAGTCATCGAAACGCGTTCTCGAGAGAATTTATCAGTCAGAAAATTGAATGTCAAAAGTTCGGCTGTAAATTACTGCTCAATGCCTTCCAGCTAATTCGGTTTGCCGGTTGAATGAATCATTTTTGGACACTTACATGTTGTTTTTTATTGAGAAAATAGATCTTATGAGAAGAATAACTTTAAATGCTGTCATGAATACGAGTGCACTGTCGAGGGTGCAAAATAATAATTTTCTACAGATTTTAAAAATGAAATACATAATAATTAACTTATATATAAACAATATGTTTAAAAACAAACTTTTTCAATATTTCAGTTGTACTAAAATGAAAAGAGTGATAACCGTCCGCCATATAAAGTTTAGTGTGACGTCATTTTATTTTCATATCCTTTTCTGCAAATCCTTTCAATTGATACCCATATTGCAGAAAAAATTAACTGGTCCGCCATCTTTGGGAGCTCGCCATATTTGATCTAGAATGACGTCACTGAGCTAACCATGCATTGTCATTCAAAGTAAGCGTGTATATAAAATTTCAAGAAAATCGGTTGTGGATAACTGTTTTTAAAATTCAGTTGCAATTTCTGACCCATACTAACAAGGTAAATCTATGTATACTATAATATAATAAAGCAGAAATATTTTTTGATTGTTTCTTTAAACACGCCAATCTATCAGTCAGATTCGAAAAAATATTTTTGTATAAGATAGCCAGATTCATGAGGAATAAATAGTATAGTTTATATAGAAGCCTTTATAGAGAACAGTTTAATTTTTTTATCATAGATCACGAACGTTTATAAGGGTATGTTTAGCGTGTCCGTCCATTCTTTAGCGTACACTCAAATACTAACATTCCCTAAATATCCACTTATTGTCTTCTTGCAACAAGTTTACTATGCACGTAATTTACTATAATTTTCAATTGATTTATTTTATTAGCATTTAAATATTTTTTTAAGGTGTAAAGTCACGAGCAAGAACTACTTTACCTTTGTGTATTTTAACAACCCTTCCCTTTATATCTACCCTCACGAGTATAATTATACGCGAGCGTTTCGAATGATTCCGTATCAATAATAACTGCACATTCTGTCTTGTTCAATATAAAATTATCAAAAAATGTTTGTTATGCTGTTAATTTTATTTAGGGGTTTTTATCGCCAAAGACATGCCAGTCCTATCATAACTAGAACTGGCATATCATAACTAGATAGGCTACTTACCAACAAGAACAATTATATAATAAACAGTTTGTAATGTCTTATGACGTATCTCACGTTGTTATCCAACTTTATAAGAAGATTAATGATACTATTGTTGTACAATCGCTGCACAAAAAAGGGTTCTATACGTCATTATTTAGGTACCAGTATTATTATTAAGACGTGTTTACCGCTTGTAGTATGTAATTGTTTTGTAACATATATACAAAAGTGCCTACCTACTTAATTATAAATTTGTGTTTGATCGTGCGAAACTATTGTTGTTGACCCATTTCTTTCTTCTACATAAATTGGTTGATAAGAATTTAATGTATACACTGAGAGTTGGAACTACTTTAAAATGTTATAAGGTTGATTTTTAGTAATACATAATAATATGTACACTTTGATCAGACTCATAATATGAGTCGTGGAATTCTAGACACATTTAAGAGTAATTATGTAGATGTACAGTTTGTATATTTGTAGGAGGTTATCTCTGGAACTAATGATCCGATTCTAAAAATTCTTTTATTGATAGAAGGCAAAGTTTCTTTTATTGTAGCGTTGTGAAGTGGCCTGTAAGCAAAATACAATTCAAAAATAACGGTGATGACGATCACCCGCCATTTATTTTAAAGACAAAAATGCTTATTGTGGGTGAAGTAGACAGCTGCTGGATTTTTTGTAGGTATTTTTAATGTCTACAATTATATACATAAATTTGATATATATCATAGTTTAATCAGCGTAAACCATTTAAACGCCCCAAAAGCGTCTTTTTTTCGAAGTGATTCACCATTATCTACACTACTTATTTTTAATGTTACTTTACCTTACAAAATATATATAGAATAGGTATATAGAAGAATGTTCAGTTCAGGATTGTATTTACCATATTTTTTGTCTCATTCTATTACGCATAGCGTTACCAATTAGTTATCTATGATGCTGGATCAAATTACGTTCGTTTGAGCCTCTGCGGTCGGCTGCAGGTCCCGTTGTGTTGCATCACAATAGTTATCTGGTCATAAATATACGAGTCACTGTGGACTAATACTTTGTATTCAAACAATTTAAGTCTTTAGTTGAACCATTTTGTTATTGTTATATTTTGTACGTCAGCATTTAATTGTTATTTGATATTGATAATATGAAACAATTGCTTTCAACACGACAATTTGGAAATAAAATCAAGTGTTTAAATAGGTAACACATATTTACAGAATAACATGAAATATGAATTGCTAATAGAAAAATATAATATTAGCGGAGCCCGACGGTTTCACTCTTGTTAAAATTATCGCCTGAGAACCTATCGTTCTCATTTACAGTACTTGCCTACAGCTTGCCAGATTGCTGGGTGTTTATAATTACTGCTCCGCTCCTTATGGTAGTAGCGTAAAATTATATAGTCTATAACCTTGCTCAATAAATAAGCTATAAAATGTTAAAAGAGTATTCTAATACTGCAATAGTTTCAGAGATTAGCTCGTTCAAACAAGCAAATAAACTATCTCTTTAGCTATATAATATCTAGTATAGACGTAAGTATAAAAAGGTGTGTGTGCGATTCACACACGATAGAAGTGAAACTTCATTTTAAAAGACATTTTCTATTTTATTTAAACAGTGTGCAATATACATACACACCGACATTTACTCTCTCGCTCTGGCTCACACAAAGTGGAGAGACCGATAATGTGCGTTAGACGTTTAACATTTACCATTTAACGTTTAACGCTTGGAAGTCGCATAAGAACTTTCACTTCAATAATTGTTATTCTTAACAAAATTTATCGTGGAAGTGCGAATGAAAATATATTAGCATGTAATTTCAAAGAAAGTTTTATTTCTATGCCGTTATAACAAAATAAAACAGAAATGAATGTTTCGAACGATATGTCCCCGAGAAGTATTCGGTATGAAAAATAGGTTACGATATTAAATGGATATGGCAATATTAAAGGTTAAGATAATAGCCTATTTTTCGGGATATAGCAGAAGCAGTTAATCATAGCAATACGACATATTGTTTTTGAGTTTATAAACGCTATAAGCAAACAGGTACTTTTATTAAGGAATTATAAATTCGCTATACATTTTTTGATATAGATGTTATACATTAAAAAATAGGACAATAATCTGTATCATATCATAATATGACCCATAACTTTATGTGCCGGGACAAGATACGATTTTGCAGATTGATCTATATAAGAATCATGACTTCCACATGGACACATTTTTCGCAAAACAAGAAATATGCTATTAAAAATAGCATTATACGGTTCCGTGAAAGACAAGTATTTAATTTATCTAGTTACAGAGAAAAGAGTGCCCGGGTGAAGCTGTAAACTCCGTTTGAGGCTTCAGGACCCTTATGGCTAACAGTATAGACAGTTCGAAAAAAAAAGAGAAAAGAGTATTTGAAAAACGCAATAACTCGTCTACTTGCTAAAGTAAATGGCATAAATTACAATGGAATGTTATGCTGCGGTATGACTGGTCGTTAAGCCCGTCGATTACGTTGAGGTGGTAACAAAAAAGGTGGGTCTCTCGAAATTAAGTAAATTTACGTCGGATTCAATAAGGGAGCAATTAAGAGTTTCGGTTAATTAGCGGTTACTACCGTCGCGAAATCTTGATAGCCAGTACTTTATTTACTATCGTCATTTCAGTAATTTGCAGATTATTAAAAGATATTTTACTGAGAATTTACCATATAGTAAGTACTCTTGACTTTCTTATAGGAGGATTTAAAATCTATGTTCGTTATATAAATATTGTTTTTAATTCTTACTAGATCTACCAATGGTATGCGTACGTGGTATATAAATGCCTTATATTAAATGCACTACCAAATAACTGTGTGGAGAATTTGCTGAAATCTGATGTGAACAGGGCCGGACGGGTTCTAAGGGAGTATTTTTAAAATGGAAGACCTCTTTGATCTGTTTGGCTTTCATCTCGTGCCGTGTTGACGAGAACACTTCTCCTCAATTAAAGCACAATGGCGGTTTTGATAGGAAAGTTTTCATAAAACATCTTGTTTTTATTTTGTTTAAAATAAATATAACAAATAAAAATAAGTTTGGCCGATTTATTTAAAGCTTAATTTGTGTTCTGAGAGTCTACAGTATTCAGTGAACTCGTATCCTATTAATGTTATAAACTATCTATGCCCGTGGCTCCGTTCGCGTGGACTACAGAATGGCGTCGGTCGAGCGCACGCGCGTATCTGGCTGCCCCCGCTCAAATGAAGGAAGACAAAAATGTTTATTGTGGATAATCCTTTGAAGATAGATATATGATATCACTGGCTTTTTGTAGGTCTCTTTAAGAACTACAATTATGTAGAACGTTAAGTTGATATATCTCTTATAGTTTACTCAGCGTAAGCCAGTTAAGCGCCCCGAATGTGTCTTTGTACGAATTGATTCATCATTATCGTTCCTGCTTATTTCATATGTTACTTTATCTTACAAAATATATCCTATAACGTATATAAGCGGCTTTCACGTAAAAAGAACATAAACAGATAGACAGATAGACGTTGAGTTTAGAATAGATGTGAAAGGTTGTTGTATATTTGGATGTATCTTATCCAATCACGCAAAACCAACTGAACGTATTTGGCACACAGATAGTGTATATTATGGATAACACAACACATAGGATACTTTTTATGCCGGTAAAGATACAATTCTGAAATCCGAAGTCCACGCAGACGAAGTCGCGAGCAGTAGCTAGTAATTAATAAAATTTCCAATTTCAAGGAAATTATGCTCGCAGTACCCACTAAAAAAATACTTGACTATGGAATTTCATATATTACTAGATAACTTCTAAAACAATAACAATAAGTTAAACCTAACTTAGGTAAACAGAAAATAAAACATATCACTTTTTTGTACACTTGCAAATCTAGTTTTGTCTTCGAATACATAATAAATCTATTTCATTGTAGTTGTATTGTATACTATAAAAATACATTTTAATTTAGAACTAATAAACTGGTTAGTTAAAAAACATATTAAATTTCTATTTAATAATCAGATTTTAATGACAGCGATCCAAATATACGTGAACTGGTATTTATAGGGACCGCTTTCGTAGTGAAAACGACTTCATAATATCACGAACTTGATAATGATATGTCATTAAATAAATATTTTCAACTCGGAAAGTAATTGCCGGCAGACACTACACTAACTGAATTGTAATGCGCCGTAAAATACTTTTACAGATACGATAATAATTCTTCGGTTAGCTGTTCGTGGTCCTGCTAATGTTGCCACTTATTTGCAATTATTCGCAGCCGTCGTCGGCCTAAACGCCCTTTGTTACATGACTTTCTTTGGACGGCGTAAGTCGTTACGCTCCTTTTTGTCACAACTCACTTGATAATTCATCTTATCGGTACCTATAAAATTACAGAGAAAATGCAAGGTTTATTTTATAAAGCAAATTAACAATATAACGTTTATGTCAAGCAAACATACGACCGAACGCATATCAAATTTGATGGTCACACGTTTAAAGTCGATTAGAAAATAAAAGTTTTTTTAGGTAATAAAGATTATCTTAATAAATAATAGAATTGATTACGTATTTCTTAACAATATTTTATTAAAATATTTATAAGCCACACCAATGTAGTATTTTATAAGAAGATAACTTGTTAAACTCTAACTTACTAACTTTTGCCCGCGGTTTCATTCCCATTGACTTAAAAATGAACCAAACTGTATGCAATCTATTGTAAGCTGGTATACAGAAACCATCGTGGACGTGCGCACCAAATTAATCAAAGTTTTATCGCAACCCGTTTAATGAATTAGGAATGCACAGGGGTAAAATAAACAAACATAGAAACAGAAAAACATACATAACATTAGAAAATGCCCTACCACTATGCTATGGTTTCATCGCGATGTGGCCCAAGATGGTAACACGCTAAACCTAGTGGAAGAATGGCTCTCAAGTGAAAACACCTATTGGTGTTTGGCGACAGATGTTCAACTTGAGGGTGGTAGCTAGCCAGGCGGGCATCAGAAAAAGCCCTACCACCATGCTATGGTTTTCTCACGATGTTTTCCTTCACCGAAAGCTCAGGCTCACTGCAAGGACTTGAACTCACGTCGATCGACACGGAAGCGTTCTGTAGTACACGCGAGCGGAGCCGCGGGCACAACTAGTTGACATACAGGCTAGTTGTTTCACAGACATGTCTAATTATACAATAACAAAAACCCTTTCTTTGAGAAATTTGTTTGGAGATTTCTCTCTACTTGGGGCAGCCCGACTGGTGGAATACCTCCACCATACAGAAGACAAACATCCTAATTAAATGTCGTAACTCCAATCAAATTTAAAACACAATTCATTCACAATAAATACGTAATCACTTATCTTTAAATGACAGATATATAATCGAGTAACTCGAGTACATAATAAATGAAACGAGGGTAAATTTGCGGGTCGGGTGTGCTGACCGTTCTTATTAAAGGGACCTGACTAGCGCGTGATGTTATCTCCTCACTCTATTGCATTATTTCTCTCCTTCACTATGTATGATTAAAACCTCTATATTGTATTTTTTTACTAGTTAAATGGTGAATAATCTCTATTACTCTAAACTAATATTATAAAGTTCAAAAGATTGTGTGTTGGACTGCGCTAATTTACAGAACTACAAGTCAGACTTGAAAAAGTATTTTGCATTTATAGCATACTAGCTGCGCCTCGCGGTTTTATCCGTGTGTAAGTTAAAATAAATCGTTGATTGATGATTTATAAATTATAATACTTCAGTATAGACAATATTTTTATTGGGCGGACAGGATTATGCGTCGCACTCAGACGTGGACGACTTGTTCTCGCCACTAAACCGGAGCCGAATGTTGAATTATTGTAATTTTACATTATCTGGCAAACTATTCGTCCCAATAACATACTATACAGGGCAAATTTTATCTACATAAAATTGTCTTGATGATGAAGTGACTTTATTTTGTAAGGATTAATATGCCATGCCTAATAATAATGCACATAAGTCACTTTCAAATTTTCAATATAATTATGTCACAAAATACGTTATTGTGGCTTATGTAAAAGAGATAGGCATATAGTATTTATATATTGGCATATAGAATCGCGGCTTTTTTTTAGATTTACTAAGGAGCAATATTTTTGTTGATCATTGTATCGCTAACCATTACGCTAGTGCACGCGGATAAAGCAGTTCGGGTGCACTGTGTCTTCCGATTTACTTGACAAAAATCAATATTTAAGGTTAGCTGAAAGGTGTAGCCTAATACTAGATAGTCTATACTATTCCAAGTAAATCTGACTATCATATACAAAATCATTTTTTCGAATTCGACTGGTAGTTCCAGAGATAAGCGTGTTTAAACAAACAAACTCTTCTGATTTGCTATATTAGTATAGACATGTTAGTATATATATATATATATATATATATATAGATTTATTAAAGAAGGTTATAACTATATCTTACGCTTCTTCTTATAACTTCACGCTACGACTTTAAGGAGCGGAGCAGTAACCATGAACTTCAAGCAATCTGGAAAGTTGTAGGCAAGTACGGGAAGTCAGAACATTGATACGCTCGCTCGGATACATTTTACACTGATGACACCGTGGGACACAGGTAGTCATTGTATTTTCAATGATAACGTTCATAGGAAACATTCTGACCTTTATCCTATCTAAGTAGGGTCGGAGCAATATTTTTTCTCTTTCTCTATCAACTGTAATTTCGTATTCACACCTTTCAGAAATAGAAATAAGTTAGTCGTACCGTGTTTTAGACTTGACTGATAAAAAAGATTTTTGGGTAATAGTGTTAGGTTCTATAACAAAATTCCGAAGCACTTTACTGATTTGCCAGACAATGAGTTCAAGGAATGTCAAGCCGGTTTTACTGTCAAAATGTTAGTATAGGATGGATCATTATGTGAATGATAGTGATGTATGGAAGTGAATCCCTGTCTGTGCATCCATTAAATTATTAATGATTATTAACTGTAAACATTGTAAGTTGGAATAAAAAAAAAGAAAAGATAATCCCGATCGAGTTTCTTGCCGGTTCTTCTCGATGACTGGAATGTTTTCCGAACCGGTAGTAGTATTTGAAGTTCAAAAGTGCCTTCTTGTGGCCTAAATTGAATAAAGTAAATAATCAAAAAATATTTTTGATTTGCTTTGATTTGATTTATAAGTATATCATTCCTCACACAATTCATCCATATCTTCTTTGGTCTTCCTCTACCCGTATATCTGTTTTGCTTCACATGAGATAGATTTGGTGACCGCTGTCAATAAATATTACGAAGAGAAATGTTGTAGCTTTTTGCTTCCTATTTGTATTATAATACCGTCATAAAATTTCTTGATACGTCTATAATACCGTAGTAATTTAAAAGCTTAAAGGAAGGAGGTAATTCAAAGTTATATGTGTACAAATTAACACTGACAGTCTAAATTAGCGAGATGATGAACATTAAAAGTCATTTAGATGACGTCTCGACGACACATGAATGCAAATAAACGGAAAATAATTGTACCTACGCGTTAATTTGTGACTCATAAGGCGAGATGTCTTATTTCTCAAGTAATGAAGATTTTAGCATTGCTTTTATCTGTATTTATACTAATTACATTACGATTTAATTTAATATATTAATTCATACATTATAGCCGGATTTCTATAATTCTTACGTAAAATCTATACGAATATCATAAATTATTTTGTTTCAATGTTACCATTTACTGATTACTGTACTTCTCTGTAATGGGCCCATGTCGCCTTACTAATAAATATATTATTATTATATATACAAATAAAATGATGAGGATTACCGTTGTGCGCGCATCTCGCAAATACTACTGGATAGATTTAGATTTTTTTTAAATTATCTCCTTAATATATATGACACTTGTTAAAAAAAAGCTTCATAAACAATAATTCTGTAGTCCACGCGAGCGGAGCCGCGGGCATAGCTAGTTGTAAATAATATTATAAATAAAATCTCAAGAGTTTGTTTCCTGTACGCGCTAATATCTAGAAGTACTTACTAGTCAGAGAAAAAATATTTTTGCATTAGTTAGTCTTTTTTTTTTCGACTTTTCTGACTATTTTTTTCTGACTATTCTGTTAGCCATAGGGGCCATGGAGCCTTTACGGCTTTTACAGCTTTACCGGGCTTGGTAGTTAGTCCGTGGAAGGACCGTTGAGGAAGGTTGTAAGCAATATAAATTCACGCTAAAACTATGAGGAGCGAAGCAGTAACCCTGAATGACGTTCAGGGTGCTCAATCTGGCAAGCTGCACGTACGGGAATGAAAACAACGATATCGGTACGTTAGCGGTGCGATGGTGAGGTTGAAAGTTAGTCGAATGAATTAAACACGGGTGAAACCGTGGGCACAGCTAGTTATAAGAATAAAATAAAATTCAATTGCCCAAAGTTGGAAATTGTGTAAAATAGGGTGTAAGAAAACCAACGATAAATAATTATCAAAGGGCTTTGTTTATGTTTTGTTGGTAATTATTGACTAGTCACGGTTACATTTTATATTAATTTCTTTTAATTTTATATTGTTTTGGGTCGTGCACCTTGACCGTCAGATAACGTAGTCGATGAATTCCCGACAAATGAAGCTTATAAATCGTCTTTACAGTTCCCACACAGTCGCAGTTGACGAATTATTAGGTCGTAACACGGTTAAACTCCCACATGTAGTGTTGGCTCACCCGTTTCTATGTCACGGTCCTAAGCACGTACTAGATTCTATTATCATTACTTCTATTATAAAGCTGAAAAGTTTGTATATTTAAACGCATTTATCAGAAATATCAATCCGATATGAAAAAAAAAAATGTTTTAGATAGCTCTTTTATTGAAGAACTAGCTGTGCCCGTGGCTTCGCTCGCATGGACTACTGAAAAAGGTTTTTTATTTTTTTGTGCAGAACCTAATAATTTTTCTAAATTAAAAGTAGCCTAAGTTATTCTTTGTAAAAATCGCCAAAATCATCCTTACATAATAAATGAATGGTCCCTAGCTTGGAAATGACAGCACTGGGCTTTATGGTAAAAGCACAGTACAATTTTAAAACAAAGACGCTCACCGAAACATTGATAATCCAACGCTAGTCGTCGTTGTCACGCCGGCTTTCAAGCCTGTTGGCAGATGTATTTGTATATGCAGGCTGATCCCTAAACGCGACATTAAAAATAATAATAATAAAAAAACAGAATAAGCAATTAAGATATTAAGTTTTGACTTGCTTCAAATACGAACATGTCAGAGGTATGTTCTCGGCCTTAATCAAAGTACAGAATGTCAGCAAACTAAAGAGGTCCGGTTTCGTTCGTTTTTGTAATTCGAGGTCTCAACGGCACGGCACGGTGCGAGGTCTCGGTGGCGCCATTTGTGGTTACCGTGGTACCACCTACGTCGTCTCAAAGGGTTGTTATCAAAAAGTATTACAGTTTATAATGTAATGTAAAAAAGATTAGCTTGAAAGGGCTGAAACCTTCATAAAAATTTAAGAACAACATTTCAAGATAATGTTTTTTTTTGTTTTAGTTTATTAAAATATAATTTAATGTGCACCGTAATGCGTAATGTTTATCTATTTTATTAGGGTTCCGAAGTCAAAGGGAACCCTTACGGTTACGGTATGTCTGTTTATCTACCCGTGGCTTAGCTCAGAAATTCATTGTACAAGAAAGCTGTAATTTGGTATGGGTGTACATATTAATCACGAGGCCAAATTGGTAAAATATAACCTTGCAAAAATAATTTTTAGGGTTCCTTCCCTACACGTAAAGTGCGAATTTTTTTTCTCTTCTATTCTATCGTGTATGTTTTCATTGGATAGGTCGTTAAAACATTATGTATCTGTGAAAACCATTTTAAGATTTAAGGGTCCGTTTGCGAAATGTGTAACCGTCCCCTGCGCCTGAGCGGTATTTTTGGATATGTGAAAAAAATCATGGGAGTAGTATATATAATGAAGTTAAAAGGAAATTATCAGAGTTATTTAGGCTTTACAAGTTAATTAGTAATAGTTAATCAACTTATAAAATGCACTTGAAGAAGTAATTTCGTCCAAATTCAATTGAAAATTATTTAAAGGCCCTCTAAGTCCGCATATTACGTAACTACGGAACCCTACATTGCGCGTGGCCCGACACGCAATTGGCAACATTGACTACAGAACTCAATAATTTTATTAATATAGCTTATATTATATAATATAATATTATATTTGAATATTTATTTTATATCGACGTAGGGTTTCTTGTCTTGTGATATAGAGCCGTAGATATATAAGAGCCGAAGGAGATAAAAGATATCAAACGTTTAGCAATCCATTAATTCTGTGAGGCTATCCGTCTTGCACATTTTTTATGTTTGTTTATTGTTTCTGTTGGGTTCGCGTCACTTCCCTCGACTGAGGAGAGGGGGGGTGACGAGTACCCGGGAGGGGGACGGGCGAAATTTGTATATGCCGGATGCCCGTCTCGTGACACCCCTACTAATGTGCCGGCGACTCGAAGCCTCGAGGCGGAGATGAAGGGTCCGAGGAGAGGGGGGGGGGGTGCAATATTGCACCTCAATATCCACCCAAAGCGACGACTCTTCAATAAAACGCCAAATCTTCTTATACCGGAGCGTTCCTTAGGCTGACCAATCTTCGTATCGCTGCTATTGACATCTGTTGGATTGACATCTGTCTATAGACGCTGAATCACATGCCCCAGTACAAAACTCGCGAGCTTAAGTACTCCGAGGCGTTACCTTAAAGAGAGCCCCTATCGCCTAGAGAGCTCGGTTCACTATTGTTATCTATTTTCACTTTGGTCGGCCTATTTCCCGCTCTATAATTCTTTATTTATAATCCTTACATACATGTATTTCATATCGTTATTTTCCTTATTCTATGCTCTATATAATGCAAATTAAATCTTATTCGTAAAATTTACCATTTTATAATAATTTACAAAAAACCTTAATTTCTATGGGCGAACCCGCCGTCCGGTCTATGTATTTTATATATTACTATTAAACTATTATAAATCTTATTATTATCTTTGTTGCATTCTATTCTGTATCTATAATTCTATAATATTAAACACAAACTCAATACATATTTCAATAATTAATGGTTACTTAAACCGATGAAACATACATCTCAAGAAAATCGTATTATCTAGTACCAACCCTATACATATTCCATACATTGTAAACAAAATATCAATATTCTATTTCGAAACACATTCTTAACATAATTATATCAAATATATCTATGAAAATAACTTATTTGTATGTCTCTATTCAATAATTACATATTCGTATGTCGCCAACATCCTCCCCCTCGTGCGCAGCACCAACTCCAGTCATGGCGACATTGCTGAAGGCTGTCCGGAACCGGCGTCGCGTTGCTCGTCGCTCGTCGCTGGAACCAGCAGCACCACCTTGGAGCTCGGTCTCTTCAGCGTCCCGCCTGCGGTGCGCACTTCCACTATCCGGATGCGGCCGTCTGGTCCAGGGTGCGTTTTGGTTACCACACCCCTGGGCCACGTGTTTCGTGGCAGCGTGGAGTCCACGATCAGCACTGTGTCCCCACACTGCAGGTCCCTGTTGTAAGTCTTGAATGTTCGAGGTTCGGGCCAGTCGGTCTCTTCTAAACTCAGAAAAGCGGGCCCATTGAACCACCGATGATCCTTCCCGAAGTCGCTAGGAACTCCTCTCGTCGCGTCGTCCGCCGGGTTTTGGCTAGTCGGGACCCAGCGCCATTCTTGTGGTTTCGAGAGGTCCTCTATTTCTGCAAGCCGATGCGCTACGAACGGTTTGAAGGTCCTCGGATCCGACTTGATCCATGAGAGGACCGTGCTTGAGTCAGTCCAATACGTCCGTTTCTTGATCTTCAAGTCCAGTTCTTCTTCCACCGTCCGTGTCATCCGAATGCCCAACAGCGCTGCCTGCAGTTCTAGCCGTGGGATGGATACCGGCTTCAGGGGAGTCACTCTTGCTTTGGCTGCCAGCAGTGCAACATGGTAGCCTCCATCTTCTTTGCGCACTCTATAATATACCGCGCAAGCGTAGGCAGTCTCGCTAGCGTCGGTAAACGTGTGCAGCTCCCCCTCGTCGCTTGAGTGCGTGAAGCATCTTGGAATGCGCAGGGTCTCCAGCACCCGAACATTCGCGAGATACTCTCTCCATGCTTCTTGATCACTTGCGGTGACTTCCTCGTCCCAGTCAACGCCGCTTCTCCATATGTTCTGTATGAGAACCTTCCCTTGTATGAGAACCGGTGATGCCACTCCCATAGGGTCGAAGGTGGCCATCACGGCGCTCGTCACTTCCCTCTTGGTAGGTCCTCTTCTTTGCTGGACATCTTCCTTTAATTTCCCTAGACACGTCCTGAATCCCAATTCGTCGTCCTCCGTGTACCAGCGTAAGCCCAGAGTCTTCTCCTCTTTCGGTCCAAGGTCGATCTCCATCTGCCCGGTTTCCTTGGTGAGGCTTCTTAACACGGAGGGACTATTGGATGCCCATCCTCTCAGCTCGAATTTCGCCTTCTTGTGGATGACGTCGACTTCTCTGGCTATCTTGGTTGCTTCGTCCTCTGTATCGAAGCTCTGCAAGTAGTCATCCATGTAATGGTTGTGCTCTACTGCACGAGCGGCCTCCGGGAACTGATCTTGATATTCAGCAGCGTTCTTGTTCTTTACGAAGATCGCAGCACTTGGAGAACAAGCGGCCCCAAATATGACTGATGTCATCCTGTATTCCTTGATGGGCCCATCAGCTTGCTCGCCCTTCCATAGGAACCTCAAGCTATCACGATCCTCTTCTCGTATTCGTATTTGAAGAAACATCTCTTTGATATCAGCCACCACGGCGATTGGCTTCTGCCGGAACCGTAGCAGGACACCGAAGAGCGATTGCAGCAGGTCTGGCCCAGGTAAGAGCAGGTCATTCAGGCTCTTCCCTGCTGTTTTGGCTGCAGCGTCGAATACCAGGCGTTTCTTCTTCTTCGTGGGATGCGTGACAGCAAAATGTGGCAGATACCACTTCCGTCTTGAGGTCGTATCTCGATTGGCTTCCTCTGCATATCCATTCTTCACGAGGTTTTCTATCTGACTTTCGTATTCTTTCTTCAGTTCCGGATCTCTGTGCAGCTTCTTCATGATTCCATTCAACCTCACTTCAGCGGCTTTGAAGTTGTCTGGTAGACCCTCTTCATCATTCTTCCAGAGGAGTCCAACTTCGAAGCGTCCATCTTCCAAGCGCCGGCTGGTCTTCTCCAGAATGTCCAGTGCTCTCTGGTCCTGGTCCGTGCTTGGCAACTTCGGCAGGACCCCCAGTGACTCCACCGCGAAGTGATCCTTCATCAACTTCTCCAATGCCTCTTCACGGGCTGACACGTGTGCACATGTCACGAAGTTGACTGGTCGCGACGTACCTCCATCGAAACCATGCAGCACCCATCCGAGCTGAGTGAAGGATGCCACTGGCTGGTTCTTCTTTCCTTTGCGCGTCGCTCTCGATATGATGAGTTCCCAGTTGTCCTGTCCTATCAGCAACTTGGGAGAACCCTCTTCGTAGTGCAGCTGCTTCATCAGCTTCTTAAGGTGAGCGCAGTTCTCTATGGTGCTCTTCTCTAGTCGCTGAGGCGTCAGGTTCATGTCGTCAATGGTGCGTGCCCCAGTGACTGTTCTCTTCTTTGACTGGTGCAGTCCTCTTATCTGCATGTTGAGCTTCATTGAATCCTTCTTCACCATGGATTGCCCACCCACGGTTTCCAAATGAAGCGTCTCCTTGGGTCCCTCGAGGCCGACCTGCTCAGCTACCGTCGAGTCCAATAGGGTGACCGTTGACCCCTCATCCAGCAGAGCTAAGACCCTGGCTTCTCCTGCTGGTCCATAAACCTCGACAGGAATCATCTTCAGGTACGCTCTCGATGACCTGGTGCAGTTCACAGGAAGTCTCACGTTGTTGGCCACTTCTTTTTCTTGCTTCGTTTCTTCTCTTCTTTCTTCATGCAGCAAGCTATGGTGCCAACGTTTGCAGGTTGGGCATGGAGGGTGACGGCAGGTCTCCTTTCGATGTCGTCCGCTCAGGCACTTGTAGCATAACCGCGATTCCTTCGCGATATTCCATCGGTTCTTCACAGGTGCTTGACGGAACTTCGGACATTCATGTAGGAAATGCCCCTCGCGGCAATGTGGACATGCAGTCTTCTCTTTTCCTCCTTGATCAATCCCCTGCTTCTCCCTTCCTGGTCTCTCTTCTTTGATGTGATCAGTCGTCGTATGCGCAGCTTGCCTTCTTGGTATCTGCTTCCTCGTAGCAGCCTCTGGTGTGGCGTGTGGTCCACATCGATCCGCCATCCTGTTCAGGAACCTTGCCATCAGGTTCAGGTCAGGATCCCCTTCAGCCTTGTCCGCGACGTAGTCATACCAGCGGTACTTCAATATGGCTGGCATCTTGTCGGCGATGCTCCTCAGTATCTCTGGTGACTGGAGGTATTGTGGCTTCCGCAGTCCTCGTATCGCCGCCACGGTGTTGTTCACGTTGCTTGCGAGCAGGCATACGTCGTACGGGTTGTCGCTGATCGGTGGCAGCTTCCTTATTCTGTCCAGTTCTGCCAGAACCAGCGCATCCGCTCTTCCATAACACCGCTTCAAGGCTTCCATCACTTCCCCCGGTGTGCTCTCGGAGTATAGTTGACTGCGGACTCCTTCTCTTGCTTCCCCCTTCAAGGCTCTTCTTAACCTTGCCATGTTCTGTACGTCGGAGAAGAGTGGGGCTGTGTCCTCGTAGACGGCTTTGAATGCCATCCACTCCCTTGAGTCACCATCGAAGAATGGCAGCTGATGCATGTAGTCCGGTTGCAGCACTTGACCTTGGATGTGAACGCTCTTCATTTCTTCAGCAATAGCCCTTGCGAGGTTCCTGTGACTCGTGTCCATATCTGCCTTGGTGTCGGGCTTGTCGGCGGAAGGTGGGGGAATCCTTATGCACCCCTCCTTGGATGCCTCCCCCTCGTGTCCCTTCTTGGAGAATCCTTCTGCAGACTGCTGGACCCATTCCCTGACGTGGTCCACCCGGTCCAATGGCTCTTCTATAATTGAGTCTTCATCCTCTTCATTTTCGGCTTGTATGACTTCTAAGCGCAGCCTGGCGGCTACCGTGGCTGCTTGTGCTTCCCGAAGCTCCTTCTCGGCTAACTCGGCGCGGGCCTCCAGTTCCTTGCGTCTTCTTTGTGACTTCACTGATGCAGGGCGGTTCCTCCTCACGGTGGATGCTTCCTTGTCTTCATGACCCTGGGAAGTCGTCGTCGTGTCACGCGTCGTGCCGGTCATGGTGGTCTCGTATGAAGTGAACTCCGTAGTTCCTGAGCCGCTCTGCTGTGCTTGAGTCCCTGCCGCGATGGCTTCTGTGTTTTCAGGCGCCTGTTCCCTCGATGAACCCTTCTGGCTTCTTGTGACTGGCATCTCGTAGTGGTGTTGAGGATCCGGCTCGAAGGACCAACTGTTGGGTTCGCGTCACTTCCCTCGACTGAGGAGAGGGGGGGTGACGAGTACCCGGGAGGGGGACGGGCGAAATTTGTATATGCCGGATGCCCGTCTCGTGACACCCCTACTAATGTGCCGGCGACTCGAAGCCTCGAGGCGGAGATGAAGGGTCCGAGGAGAGGGGGGGGGGGTGCAATATTGCACCTCAATATCCACCCAAAGCGACGACTCTTCAATAAAACGCCAAATCTTCTTATACCGGAGCGTTCCTTAGGCTGACCAATCTTCGTATCGCTGCTATTGACATCTGTTGGATTGACATCTGTCTATAGACGCTGAATCACATGCCCCAGTACAAAACTCGCGAGCTTAAGTACTCCGAGGCGTTACCTTAAAGAGAGCCCCTATCGCCTAGAGAGCTCGGTTCACTATTGTTATCTATTTTCACTTTGGTCGGCCTATTTCCCGCTCTATAATTCTTTATTTATAATCCTTACATACATGTATTTCATATCGTTATTTTCCTTATTCTATGCTCTATATAATGCAAATTAAATCTTATTCGTAAAATTTACCATTTTATAATAATTTACAAAAAACCTTAATTTCTATGGGCGAACCCGCCGTCCGGTCTATGTATTTTATATATTACTATTAAACTATTATAAATCTTATTATTATCTTTGTTGCATTCTATTCTGTATCTATAATTCTATAATATTAAACACAAACTCAATACATATTTCAATAATTAATGGTTACTTAAACCGATGAAACATACATCTCAAGAAAATCGTATTATCTAGTACCAACCCTATACATATTCCATACATTGTAAACAAAATATCAATATTCTATTTCGAAACACATTCTTAACATAATTATATCAAATATATCTATGAAAATAACTTATTTGTATGTCTCTATTCAATAATTACATATTCGTATGTCGCCAACAGTTTCATACATAAATACATATGATTTTAAGGGTGCGTTATAATTTATATCTAAGTTAAACTATTAGCAATGATTGCTATTTGTCTTAAAATTACAATGTTAATTAAATATAAAATGGTAGACTTAGTAGCTTATTGGCATTGTTGCAAACCAGTAAAATTAGTCATAAACGCAACAGTCTGTGAACAATCACAATTAAATCGTAATGTATTCCCGATGTTTATGTTTTCAAATGTTTTATGGGTGAAAGTCTATAATTTCTTCATAAAATTGATATCAGAGTTAAATGTAGACAACAATGAAACTGCCAAAATTACAGAACATAAAGTCTTCATTTTTTTTTTTACTTTTGCTTTGCTTTGCTAGCTTATTATAATAGCATAGAAGTGAAATTACATTGTTCATTATGACTATTTCACATATTATGATAAGATAATTTTTTCTATATTATGTTAAAAGAACGTGGAGAGTATGGCTGCATAAGGTTGTGATTGATACAAGTATCAAATAGTCTCGATATTTTTTTAGCGCGATGGCTACTTGAATAGTGATACCAAATTCTAGAGCCTGAACACGTTCTAGCGACCTTTTTTCTTCTCAGCATCATATAATTTAACGGTCTAGATACATATTTTTGTGTGACTAATCATTTTACATACCACATCGAATATAGCATTGATTAAAATTCATTCACAATTATCTGTTGTTGGTCAGTAATTTATAAGTATACGTATAAGTATACGTTATGATTGGACTGGCATATAAAAAAACCCTCAGATAAAATTAGGGTTTCAAAAACTGTCATATAAACATATTTTTTTATCTTCATTCTTCAGTTATGCAAAATAGTTTAGCAAAAGTATTTTAATTTAAAATGCAAATACTTTTTATTTTTCTATTTAAAATCCAAATGTAAAATGGTTTTAAATAAAAGTAATTAATTACAAAATTTAAAATACGTATTTTAAAATACATTTATTGAAATAAAATATCTCTAGTTAGTAAATATTTTGACTAGACTTTTATATAACTTATTTCCACTAGTAATTGTTCAAATATTTCGTTTGAACAATTACTAATGTACTAATGTACTGCAACTTTGCGGAACATATAATTGTCTGCAAAAAATATCACGTAACCATATGTCTAACTATTGTAGTTATCTTACAATAAGTGTTTTCTTTTATTTTGTTTATTAAATAAAATGCCGTCACTTCAAAAACTCTTTATTTTGTACCTTGGTATTAATCCTTATCGAAATAAATTACTCCATATTTAAGACGAATTCAATACCTTTCTATAACTTTTTGAATTATTCAATTAGGACGTTTCACTCAAAAGATATCGCGATATTTAAAATGTAAGTATTAGTGATGTAGCCAAATAAGTATTAAGTATTGCGCGCGCATGTATGGTGTGGTGGGCGGTCATGAGGGGCGAGGGGGCGGTAACCTCTACGAGATACCATGCCGCGCGGCTCACTCGCGCGGTCGCCTCCTTACGGAACGGTTGTGCTCAGCGAACTAAATTTTTTTTAATGCTTCATTCATTTTTTTTGTTTGGTTACTTTTGTCAGTTTCAGTATCTAATTAGATTTTATAACGAAATTGCCCTTGATTTAGGTGAGAAAGTAACTAACATTGAAGACCTAATCTCCAAAGTTTACCCAGATGTAGTCCATATAGAAAACAAAGACTACCAGTGGGGTGTCAAAGGGCAATATTGACAGCTAGAAATAGTAGCGTTGACTACATGAATAACATGATACTGGGTAAACTTCCAGGAGATAGCGTGAACTACATGTCCATTGATAAAGTAATGGATCAAGAAGATGCGGTACATTATCCACAATCATTTTTAAATTCTGTAAATCCGAGTGGCCTTCCTTCACTTTCACTCAAATTAAAAACTGGCTGTCCAATTGTGCTGCTAAGGAATCTTAAACCACCAAATATATGCAACGAAACCAGACTCCAAGTAAAATTCCTTCGCGATAACGTGATTGGTGCTATAGTATTAACTGGTCCAGCACTAAGGCAAACAGTGCTGATACATTGCATACTTATGAACCAACGGATTTGCCTTTTCACTTTAAGCGAATTCAATTTCCGGTGAAGGTATCGGTACTATTAATAAGGCCCAGGGACAAACATTTAAGTACGTAGGAATAGATTTACGCCAAGAGTGTTTTTCGCACGGGCAACTATATGTTGCTCTATAAAGATCTGGTTCGGGTGAAAATCAATTTCTACTTCTGCCGGAAGACAAAACTAAAAATATAGTTTACGCAGAAGTACTTTAATATACCATTGGTTATGAGTTTTTTGAGAATAACCTAAAATTGTGGATCTACCACTTAGCATCACACAAAGGTTGACTGGCAGAGAATGCGTAAGGCAAAAAACCTTTGTACATTTTATTATTGTACAGAAGTTTCAATATAAATCCTGAAAGTCACAGTACTCCCTAAGGTCACTATTCCAGGCGGACGAAATCGCGGGCACTGCTAGTTATTAATATGACTATATTAACTGTAAATATTATTTGTACAGATGAAGAAATAAATAAAAAGATAAATCCGATCGAATTTCTTGCTGGATCTTTATCGTCATCATGTCTTGGTAGTATTTTTACGTTCATAAGTGCTTTCTTAGGACCTAAACTGAATAAAGTCTTATTGATTTTGATTTTCTGTATGAGGTATCCATGGATCATGTTATATTTTTCAACTGCCCCTAACTATCTTGTTCCCTATATGATTTTCTTCTCTGTAATATTCTTCGTTATGCGTTTCTGCATTATGCATGTGCGTGGAAAGAGAAGGAACTTTACAGACAGATCATGTATCGTGTGAAATAGCGATAGGGTTATCATTTATTTCAGTTTTTTTTTTAATTTACTATTATACGCACACACAAAACGAAACAGGGATCTATAAAGTTCTCCATGCCTAAACTTAACTCAACTGAGGACGATTTTAGTGAGGTTATAACGGATAATAATATAGGTAATAGGAGAGGTAAGGAATAAAGATTTTTCTCTACTTGGGATAGTCCGACTGGTGAACATCTACCCTAAAGAACACCGCATCCAAATGACCTTGGGTTGTGTTCCTGCGGTGAGTAGGGTTTCTAAAGCTCCTTGGGGAAGGGGGTTCAAGGTCCGTAACGCACTAGTGATATCTCTTGGTCTTGATATTACAAGCGTCTATAGACTATGGTAAGGTACATAACATAGGCCGTAAGTTGTTTGCTACCTTAGTGGTATAAAAAATAATTAGGTAACAAATTTAAAAATCAATAAATTTACTAAGCCCAATTATCTTGTTCCAGGAACTTTAAAAAGCCTCCTAAGATACTTAAGAAAGTCTAATATCATTTTCTAAAAACTTTACTAAACCTGAATATCCTAGTTAAGTTAAAAAATAACTGTGAAGAAACTTTACCAAATAAATGCAACACTCATTCATGTTTCGACTGGGTGACAATATTTTGGCAATGCGCCAGTGTTTAGGTCACGTAACACTATTTATCTATGCTAATGGCCCGGACGATGTTGAATTATGTGAATTCGTTCATTGCGATAACTGTAAACGATTCCGATTAGCTATTTGTACGCTGTGTTTCATACATCGTCTGTTTCAATTAAGGCCATATCTGACGTTGTTTCTACTATCAAGTTTGTGCTAATTACATATGTTATAAACTAAATTAATTTCAATTATTATTATGGTTTAATGTTTTTTTTATTCGAAGCACGGCATGGTGACCACACTTTACCTGATGGTGAGCACAGTGCATTCCAATAACATCCGCGACTACCGAGGAATTTACAATCCTTCGCTGTCATGTCGGCCTGCTTAAATATCTCTTCACGTTATGTTTGTAGGACTCCATATTGTAGGAAGGAGGGAAAACACGGACCCAAACAACCAAACTGGAAAAACAATGTAATAAAGATTTATTCTTCTTCAATTAAATTACCTTTTGCAAATTTGGTAAACGAAATTCAAAAAGTATTTTATAGTATTTATTTTGTAATATTTTGATATTGACTTTAGTAACTTTAATGTCTAAAACTTGTTTATTTTGCTTAATGAATTAAAAACGTTTTGTCAACGATTTTTCTTATACATATTATAATCTTTAACAAAGCTTGAAAACAATTTTTTGAAGTAAAACTTCTTTACGCGCAACTAGGAGATAACTGGACGACAATGCAACGAAAGTCCGTTACGGTATTGAAGTAAAACCTCTTTAGGCGCGACTGTTATTAACGTATTGTATCTAATCACGGATGGTGGTGACCGTCGGAATGATGGTGACCGTCGGGGTAGTGGTGACCGTCGGTATGGTGGTGACCATTTAAGTTTTACTTCAATCGCGTGTGACGGTTACACGCTTTTAATTTTTTTTAATTAATTTAGTATAAAAAATAGAAGAAGAATAGTAGGAAATTTAAAATGATTATTAAAACAATAATTATTACAATTTTTGTGCTCTAACGCTGGCCGAATTCAAACAAATACTTAGTTTATTTACTAATCAAGTTTTTTAAAACACAAATTGTATCATTTATATCCTATACGTAAGTTCATATATCTTCATTCCTTTAGCGTGGTAAAGGTATCTCGTGACTCACTTAATAGAACTACTTTCCATTTAATAGAATGACTCATTACGCTGATAATGATAATATGACTAACACTAACTTCTACTTGGTTAGTTGAATATCAACCTTATTTTTAAGCCTGTAAGTTACACAGTCATTGTGAGTGTCTTTGGGGAAAACAAACTAGAGGGATGCACCATTTATGACGTCACGCGATCGGTGGCGCCAGGCCTTATTAACCTAATGATAAACAAATGAATTTCGCCAGTACAATATTGTCTCTGGGTAGAAAATAGCGTGAATATATTATTACACTTAACAATGTTTTATAGTCATGACTTTTACTTGAAAGTTTAGATGTTTGTTGGCCAGACCTATGTGATAAAAACGTAATTTTTAACCCGATAATTTCTGGTTTGGTGTTTTCTCTCTAATTGAAATACTTTCATCCTACAAAAGTTTTCAGCCATATAACCTTGTGCAGTGTTTCTCGGGTGAGTAGGGTTTTCAGAGCTAATTAAACGCGCTAGTGATACCTCTAGTATTACAAGTAAACATAGGCTACGGTAACCGTTGGCTTAGCATCAGGCGAGCATTACGCTTTTTTTGACATCTTAGTTGAATAAAATAATTAATTTCTTTTATTTTTATTTAAACGTTTTTTAAATAGAACTTTAGTGTATTTTTCTGTTATACTATGGATGTTTTAAAATACGATTTTTTCTCTTTTCTTTTGTATAAAAGGAAAGAGATAGAAAGCGTTCATATTTAGGATGGATTTAATGTTAAGAGCAAGTCTTTAAAATGTTTATGTTTGTAAACAGTGTTGCAAGACATTATTTTGATGTTTCTCACGTAATACAAGGGAGCCAACAACTTGTTAGTGTTGTTCGAACTTTGAAGATTAGAAAAATATTCCATTCACATGACATTGGCAGAATCTGTATATTAAATGTGGACTCCTATTTAAGCATATTGCGGGTACGGATGCGTGTGAGATTTGCTATAGTTAAAGTTTATATGGAGAAGGTGTGCAGAAAGCTAAAATTTATATGCATACTAGCAGTAACCTTTGCTTTCAGTCGTTTTAAATTTATTCGACAAACTTCACAGCGCCGCCGCAAGCGCGCCCTTGTAGCCCAGCCCTATTGTAGTACCACTTCCTGTACCCACTCGTACTTGTCTACAGCTTGCTAGATTGCTTCGCGTTCATAGTTACTGCTCCGCGCCTTAAGGTCGAAACGTGAAGTTAAATATCCTATTCCAACTATTCCTTGTGAATCTGGCTCTCTTATACAAAAATATTTATTCGAAGCCGACTGGTAGTTCCAAAGATTAGCACGTTTAAACTAACAATCAAACAATTTGATTAATAAGCTTTATTATATTAAGTATTAGATGTACACGCGGCTTCGCCCGCGTAGACTACTAAAAAGCTTTTTTATTTATCGTGAGGCACTCTAATTATTTTTCTAAAATAAAAGTAGCCTAAGTTATTCCTTATAACATCAGCTATCTGCCAGTGAAAGTTCCGTCAAAATCGGCATAAACGTTTCAGATATCATTATTATAAAAAATGGGTTTTTTATTATAGGTACCGTGTCTACACTTTCATATGCATTTAGTAAAAATCTCTTATTTTGACATTACAAACAGACACTTCAATTTTATTATATGTGTAGATAGATATTATTATATTATGTTTTAAAAATTCATTAATTAATAATTTTCAATTATCATATTATATTTAATTGACGAAGGCGTTACTTTGTGGAAATCCATCGTAAATAATTAATCCCAAACTTTTTAGCTACTTCCGCCTGCAATAGATTAATAGAGTACTTTCGTCTTCCTACAAACATAAGTTTTAGTAGTAAATAAATCACTTAAACAAAACATGACCATATATTTTTTTAATATTGTTGCCAACAAATAATTAATGACAGATTGACTGCATGACTTTTGAACTGTGAATATTGTGTGATTGATAAAATCTTAACATTTAATAACGTAGTCAATGTGCATAAATACGAAATAGAAATAAAATGAATCAACGGAAAATTATGTTAGCATTTATGTATGTTTGTGTGTCACTCCCGTTTGTTGACAAAACACAGACGATATGCAATACTTCAAACAGTTACTCCAAACTCGCATTGTGGTGTATTGACATAGCCCGTGCTTTCGCTGGACATTAATATACGTGGGCGTAGTTTGATGACCCCGGAAAGGTTTTAATAGTTAAGCTTAAAGCAAGCGTATTGGTTATCGTTGTTTATGGTTCCAGTTAAAGCGGTTTCACGGTCAATTTACTTGTAGGTACTGTTAAGTTTAATCGCAGACGGTATTCAGTGGGATTACATCGTTATGGTATAGATTAAGTCAATTAATATGACACGGCTCTGACCAACGTAGGCATGAATTACTTAGAATGATCACTTAGTGTAAATGAATGACTTTTATGTCTTAATTTCAAAGTTGAAGACATGTAATTGAGGTGAGAATTATCAAGTTTAGGAGATATAACACTTATCATGTCGAAATTTGAAAGTAATTTTGTAAGATCTTTTTGTCATTATAAATTTTTCGGAAAGTATCAACATCAGTTATAATATAATGTAGGGGTAATAAAGAGTGCGTATTGGATAAAATTAAACAATTAGAAAGCTTTGTGTATTGAATTGTTGTAGACAATATTCAAACCAATGATCTACTTACAATTAAAATAGTGAACTGTTGTTTCGTTTTTTGCAATATAAGTTAAAAGCTCCCGTAGTTTTGAATTCCAATTTTGTTGTATAAATGGCAAACAAGCGTCCCGTCTGATGGCAAGCGAATACTGTAGCATATGGATGCTTGTAATACCAAAAGTATCGTTGCCGACCTTGAATTTCCTTTTGCCGAGGAGTTCTGGAAATCCTACTAATCGCAGGAACACAATACAAGGTTATTTGACTACGATCTTCTATAGCGTGAAGGTTTTTGTCTGTCGTGCTGCGAAGTAGAGAGAAATTTTCATAGAAATTTCTCTGAGCCCTATGCTCTGCTGGCATGTTCAATGAGTTCTTCGTGAATCGATTATATGAAAAGCATAAGAGGATTTTATCTATCTATATATGGTTATATATAGATACAATAAATAATAGTTAAATGTATAAGTAATAATTGGTTAAGCGATACGTTAGTTCTCGGTTACAAATAAAGAATTATGTATTTTTCCCGTTATTACAAAATTAATACGAGAAGGGTGAAATGGGGTCGAAATCATAAATTTCACGCGGGTAGCTCGCTGGTAGAACCCAGTAATATGTAACACTAATTACTACTCCAAAATATATTGTTATTAAGAGGCTCAGATGAACTGGTGTTCATACAGGATTAGTAAAGATTAATATTCGAAGCTCATTCTTCAGTAAATCACAACTAACTAATTACAATTCAATACTAAATCTTCCTTTGAAATAAGCATTTCTTCTATCGAATAACATGTTTTTAATATTAAATTAAAAGAACTGGAGAAGAAAGAAATAAAAAAACCGGGAGATATAACGATTCAATAAACATTGTAGATTTAAAAGTATTACTAAGAATGAATAAAAAAACATAACTTACAAAGGAATTAATTATTACCTTTTGGCTTTTTAAAACAATGATGGCGCAGTGGTAACGGTAAGTGGTAACGGACAACGTGCCTATGGCCTAGTCACATAATCTAGGGTTAAACATCACAAATTTATAAATAAATATTAATTCGCGAGAAACTAAATACCCGATAAAAAAACACTATCATACCTATAATAATTAAACAAATATTTATTTATTAGCTTTGTGCTCCTACGAAGCTGTACGCCATAAAGAAAACTATATATGTCAACGATTAAATCTTTTTTGTAGAGTTACTTTAGTTACGTGCAATATCTAAGGAGACATTCCTCTCACTAATTAATTAAGAATTTAAAGGACGGGTTTCAGTGCGCCCGTTCCAGATAAAAGTTCCTGAATTGTGACGTCACAAGCCGCGTATAAATCACTTTCGGTATTAAAATTTTATGAAAATCTCCAACCGACCTACTTTTATTTGAATGCAGTTACGTTGAAGATTCGTGATAAGAACGTTGTTAGTATGTATTAAGTTAGTATTTTTTCTTCATTACGATGGTAAGTAACGATGCGTTACGTGCTTGAAGGGACCAGTTTTAATACTGATTTTACAAGCGTGGTACTTTCGAAATTACGTTGTTTAGCTCTTTCCTTTTAAACAGGTCAAATTACTTTTTACGATTGTTTTACGTTATTGGCTTACTAATTAGGCGATAATAAAACTTGTATAGGTTTCAGAACATGTTGGAATGCGAACAATAGAAGCTTCCCATGTATATTCTTGGCTTACCGGTCTATAAGTTTCAGATATAGACTGAGGAATGATATATTTGTATCTCACTGGATCGCGATCACCATGCGCCAGGTGCCATAGTGGCATTCTTGGTCGTGTTGCGTTCCTAGATCAGGCAGTGTGTATCAGTGTGAAACAAGTTTTCGAAATACGTAATAAAGGCTCTGGAGTGCGGCTGTAAGAATACATCAGAAGGTGCTTCATGACAGATTTTTAACAAATATAGTGGTAGCTAAACGAACCCCAGACAATATCACAGTACTAAACGGTGAATTATCTTTAACTCGAGAAGAATTACATTGTGACCCTAAATACATCAAAAAGATACATCTTGACAAACCGTAGTTAAATTAGAGTTTCTCGGGAATTTTAATTATTTGAAACAAAAACGTGCAGTACGTGCATTATCATTTATCGTTACATTGCTACAATGCTAATTTAACTTAAAATATGATTAAGTACATTTTTCTAAATTATATAAGTACGATTGCCGGGCAGATTTATCTTAAATACACAGTAAAAACTGCTACAGTAATAATACATTTGGTGCTTTGTTTTTAAGGATTAATAAGTGTACCAGTAGCAAGTGTATCACCGCAGAATGAATGACAAAGTAGTTTTGTGGAATGCGACCACCAAACACATGGTAAAAAAATCATTTGTGTATTTTACTTCGAAGCACAGCTTAATTGAGTTTTTTGTCGAGAGGGATAACCAGATCTTTAGTCCAGGTGACCCATGGGATTTTCCTACCGAATAATGTAAGAGGTTTGAGCGTCTTTGGTAACTTTTTTTCACTTGGATCGAACATAATCGCGGCACTCTTTTTCGGATTGATAGCTATACGCCATGTACGAAACCACTTCCCAAAAGTAGTTACGGCGCCTTGGACAGTGGCTGCGAGATGAGATCTGTCCTACGTAAGGTGTAGATAGGGCAGTGTCTTCAGCGTAGAGCTCTACTTCGACCCTGGGGGTCGCAGGCGGCCGCTGACGTACAGATTGAATAGGCAAGGCGCCAGAATGAAGCCTTTCGGAACAACTGAGCGTATAGGGTGGAGTGTAGAGAGTTCACCTTCCACTCGATAGCGGATGGTACGGTCGGTGAGATAATCGCGGACTATATGTACGAACCTGTCTGGGTCTTCTAGTTGGTGTAGCTTGTGGACCAGTCCAGCGTACCAGATCCTATCGAAGGCCTAAGCGACGTCGAAGAAGACCGCAAGCGTATGGGATGGAGCTATTTTAGTTTTAGCAAAGTTACTAGTAATGTGCTCCGTGAGGCGGTGCACTTGATTTATACAAAAGTGTCTGGAGCGAAAACCGAACTGCTCAGATGGGTATAGGTTTTTATCGTTTATAACAGTCTTGAGACGGTTTAGAAGGAGCTTTTTTTTTTTTTTTTTTTTTCGAACTGACTATACTGTTAGCCTTTTGGGCCCTGGAGCCTTTACGGCTTTTACAGCTTTACCGGGCTTGGGGGCGAGCGCTTAGGGCACTCAGCCACGAAAGCTAAGCAACAACATCCGAGGGTGCCAAAGTGGCCGAACCTCGGCTCGGACTGTTGCGCGTATGCAATTAAGTCGCGATCTGACTAAATCCCTATCATTCGATCTAAACTAACTATACATATATACATGTTTCTGCCCCCTGGGAGGAGGGAAGGAACATGTGTATGTGTATTTAGTGGTCTGAAATTTTTTGTCTAATCTAACTAGGCAAAAAAGAAAAAAAAGGTCCCTTACAGAACCTATGTACCTGTGTGTTGTGCATGTGTGTATAATGCAGTGTCATGTATGGCTGTGAAAGCTAGAAGGAGCCGTTCGTAAACTTTCCCTAGCGTATTCAAGAAACTGATCGAGCGATAGCTATTGGGAAGCGAAGCTTTATTGTCGGGCTTGTGAATACCTATCGCGATAACCTTTTTCCAGGCGACTGGAAAGTGGCAGTGAGCTATGGCTACAATGAAGATGCAGACCAAAAGAGCTGTAAGGTGATCAGAAAGAAGTTTAAGTACTTCATTCCTGATATCGTGACTTTCTAGGCTTAATGCCTTTAATGACTGAACAGACATCATCAGGTGTGATCGGGGTTAGGGTGTCCGCGGGGGGATCGAGCTATAATCTTGAACCGAGGAGTCGATAGCGGTGATATGTGCAGTGTATACATTGTCGTAGTTTAGGGAGGACTTGCTCTCAAGACTTGCAGCAAGGTATTCTGCTTTATCTACGCTATCGAACCCGGTTGGGAGACCGGGGCCTTTTTCGAGGTCCGGCATCGGGGCAGAGCCTTTAAGGCAGTTGTTTCTTGCTTATAAAGTGCGTGCGGTCACAGAGCATACCTTTTGCTATCGCGCACAGCTAATAGTGATAAGTCAATAGTACGGATACAATTCATCAGTACGGTTTCCATGATTTCATCGACGATTCTCCGATTAATATGACGTGTTGGTACAGTAAGCCAGCTCTTGTAACACTAATTGATGTTTCTTTTATTGTTGTAGGTGTGGCGTAGTGGCCACAATCTCACCTGATGTTAAGTGACGATGTGGTCCAAGATGATAACACGCTAAAACTAGTGGAGGACTGGCTCTCAAGTGCAGCTGCCGGAACACACCTATTGGTGCTTGGCGACAGGTTTTCAACTTGAGGGTGGTTGCTAGCTAGGCGGCCATTAGAAAAAGCCCTACCACCATGCTCTGGTTTCCTCATGATGTTTTCCTCCACCGAAAGCTCAGGTTCATTGCAGGGATTCGAACTCACGACAATCGACGCGAAGTCGTACACGCTACCACTGAGCCATCATTGCTTATATCATAGTTATATTCGACAGGATAGAGCAATGGTTAGATCCCCGCTCATAACTTATGAATAGTCAGTATAATTGTCAGTTCTGTATCTGGATGACAAATATCTGTAGTTATATGTATATCAGCTGTTTAGTGACCATAAATTAAATCAACCAGTAATCTGTAGGTAGGGATATGGCCTGACTAGATTACGACCACTGTACACATGTTCATAGTCCCGTTACAGTGATTCTCTTTTGGTTTGTCCCGTTTGGGGATCATAGCCGCGACCGTCAACGTATTGCTGGTCTTTCGGTGGCTGCCGTTGTATTTGCATTGTGTTCTGCTTGCCATCAGGTTGAGTATCGTCACTTTAGCCGTGATACTATAATAAAGACCAGTGTGAAATTGTGTCCTCATATTATTTTTTTAATATTGTATATTAAACTCATTCAGTAATACGATGTCTATAAAGTTATGTTTGTTTAAATTCAAAATAATAGGTAAGAATATATCTGTAAAAACACTTATTTGGAATTTATAAAATCGTAGAATGGACACCGAGGTCGATTGTTGACCTTAGTCGTCGAATGAAAATGACTGACGGAGCGTCTCACAAATGAGTCAATGTCGTAAAATTTTACGTTGCCCCAACGCGATGGTTCATAGTGTCGTTGTCGAAAGAAACTGCCCATTAAGGGTTTTTTGATGAGGCGGCGTGTAACTTTCTGTAATGGCATGCTGATGCTTCGTAAAACTTTTGAAGGGGCCTCTATATTTATTGATTTTTTAAATATTCTTTATCGGTTTTAGCGTTTGGTTAGAATCTCACCTGATGTTAATTACATAAAGCCTAGTGGGGAAATTGGCTCTCAAATGCAGCTGCGGGAACACACCTATCACACCTATAGATGCGAGAGATTGAGGAACTTGAGGCTAGTAGCTAGTCAGGCGGGTATTAGAAATTCCGTACCACCATGCTATGGTTTGCTATTCATATTTAAAGAAATTCAAGTTCGGCGGGTTAAAAACTTTATGTTTAAACTAGCTGTGCCCGCGACTCCGCTCGCGTGGACTACAGAATGCTGTCGTCCGAAAACACGCCTGAATTGTGCTGCCCCAAAATTGCTTATTGTGGGCGATCCTTAGAAGACAGACATATGCCATCGCTGACTTTTTTACAATTATGTTTTACCTTATATTCCTTTATCTTGTACGGTTTACTCAGTGTATTTTTTCCGAATCGATTCACCATTATCGTCACTTGCTTATTTTGTATGTTAATTTATGTAACAAAATATACCCTATAACCTGGCCAGATAACATATCTATGAATTAAAGAATGAACCGTGTGAATCAGATTAGTGGTTTTCTCGCGAAAAGAACATAAACGCACAGAGAGTTTTATAATATGTAGATGAATGGCCACGACGACGTGCCGCGCCGCGCCGCGCCGCTCCGTTGCAGTTCACTTCCGTATAGCGTGGTTTTAACTTACTGGACTTTTTTTTATCAACTGTTGCACTCTATATTTGTGTCTTGCATAGCAACACACTGTTTTATTGTCAAAGTAATAGGGTGCTGAATAAATTGTATGCCTTCTTACACAAGTCGTGTGTTCTTTTTTCTCAAACCATCAATCATTATTCATTAATACACGTACAAATAAATCTAATATTTTTTGATATTATATTAGCAATAACATCATATTTTATTTTAATATTTTTTTTTTATTGATTAATCTATCTACATATCATATACACAATATATTAAAACTGTTCCATTGATTTATTGTCCGTCATTTATGTATTTTTAAGCTAAATTCATAATATTTATTCTATTATTGGATTGTATAAAATAATTAAGTATTGCCATTGATCGGGTAAAGTTTAGAAATTCACAACACTATTTTGAACGCACACAAGGATCATTTCAAATAGTCAATACACACAACGATATTATATTCTAGGAGCTGTTGTTTGTAGGTAGCGCGATATTTAATTGAAGCGCAGTGGAGATCAATCATTAAGCTATGTTTTAAATATTGATTGACTTTTAAATAATGACTGAAACTTAAGTAAATAACATTTCAGAAATACTAAACTTTCATTATTTATATCTATGTTATGTAGGTGTGTCCATTCTATAGAAGAAATCGTCTAGAGCTACTATTTTTTGAATATAAATTGAACACAACCCACTAATAAATCCGTCAAACATATCACACACTGAATGTTTTACATCTTAACGTTAGTTAACACTATGAGATTTACATAACCGTTTCACATAATTATAACTTCATTGGGAGCAAACACGTCGTGTATTTGACGGACTTGTACTAACGAATAGGACATACATTGTGACACATTACACACAGTATCGTCTTGGATTGATGCCAGTTGGGAATATCTATTTGTAATAATCTATGTTTCGCTTGTAGCACTACTACCCGCGTTGCAAAATTTTAAAGTATTAATTACGAAGGAGTCTGTATTTGAGGTTTTTGAATATGTTCTATATCTAATTATATAATATAGAAGTTTTATTTATACATATTAATAACTTGTATTGAATTTCATTGTTAGTATATTATTGGAATGTAAAAAGTTACTATTTTGGTATTTTCTTTTTTTGCCTAATTAGATTAGACAAAAAAAAATCAGATTACTAAATACACATACACATACACATACATTCCTCCTCCCAGGCGGAAGAAACATTTATATATGTATAGTTCGTTTAGATCGAATGATAGGGAATTAGACAGATCGCGACTTCATTGCATACGCTGCAACAGTCCGAGCCGAGGTCCGGCCACTTTGGCACCCTCGGAACAAGTTGCCTTGCTTTCGGGGACGAGTGCCTTAACAGTATAATCCTTTCGAAAAAAAAACCCTGCACAGGTTCTGTCTGCAACTCTTAAATAATTATTTACTTACATGTAAAAATAAATTTAAAATCAATTACAAAATACTTAGGACATAATCCTAAGAAGGCACTTATGAATTTGTAAATATTACTACCGGTTCGGAAAACATTTCGGTTATCGAGAAGAGTTGGCATGGAACTCGATCTGGTTTATCAATCGTTTTTTATTCTATATATGCTTTTTACAGTTTTTATAATTTTTAGATGTACAGATAAGTATGGGGAGAGCGATAAATATAATACATAATATATATTAAGTAAGCAAAATATAGTACAAGCGTAGAGGATATAACAGTATAAGATAATTTATTCATAAGTATGCACATAGTAAAACGATTCGCTTGGAGCGATCCTGTTCTATGCTCTAGATTTCTGGAATACGGCTATAACGTGGCCATAACTGCTATACATGCATATGAAGTAAAGAGTTATTGTTATTATGTTGGTACTTAGCCAGTTTTCGCTTGCTTTTACTTATTGGTTTTAGTTAGTTAAAATTTAAACGTACAAGGTTTAATGTGCTGAATAGGATGTTTTTTTTTATTATCTAATTATATTTTTATAGTTCATTAGAGTTTGGTTCCTGTGTAAATAGACTGGCGTGTATATATTTATTTGGAATATGTAGGGGCTATTAAAATGAGATTGCAAGATTATAAAGAAAGACGATTTTATCTGCTTACCTAATCTGCTTACCTAAAACCTAATCATTCATATCATCAAAATAGTAATAAGAAACAGAGAATGAAATGCCAATGCATTATATTCATCATATAATATGTACATATTAAATAAAGAACTTAAAAAAAAATTGTAAATTTATATCAAATTTTTGGAAGTCGGTGATCGAGAAGAACAAAAGAGTTGATACGTTTAAATTTATACGTAAAAAATATACGCGCGTCATAAGTTCTAGTTTAATCAAAATAATTTTTAATTTAACTTTAAGTTTAACATCGAGACTACCTTTGCCACAATAAAACAAGAAATTTAGCTAGAAACTACATGGTGTAGACATTTGGTTACAATGTGCACGAGCATCGTAAAAATTAACTTCATCATTAACTTTTCATAACGCGCCTAATGAAGTATAATTTAAAAATCAAATAACAAACACGAAATAGTCTATCTATCGAAATACGAAATAGATCGGTTAATGGTTAAAAATTATAAAATATATTTAATTATTCGCTAGCTAAAAAGAAAATAGTATGAAATATTATATTTTTGTAAATTTATATTTAAAAGTGATTACTCGTATATCACTCTCCATAAAGGAAAAATAAACATCGTAAATATTTTAAGTAGGTACTGTAGCAAGAAGTAATAAAGCTCAAACAAGACTACTATAAACACTGAGGCCTCAACAACAAAAGTTGCCGGTAACTTAAAATCACTGTAGCAATAATTCTTATTTAGCTAATTACTGCGAAGAAATTTGCTCGATTAGTTAGTTCTCAACAGACTCTTTATTCAGTTTATTCATAAGTAAACTATTGTAAAAATACTCGATAAGGCTCATATTAGAATCATACTTTAACCACAAGCTATGAAAGAACATTTATGACCACAAAGCTATAACGATATTGTTTTACATTGTACATTGTAGTGTATTACGCGCCCAGCTGCTTTCTAATCAATGCGTACATGTGAACAAAACAGGAACTGGCCACACCAGTTATGTTGCCAGAAGTCATGTATTAAAATTAGGAGGTTTTTTTTAAAGAATTTTGTGCGGGATCGTATTTGTGATGTTTGTGGTTTTAATTTTAATTTACACTTGTTATTTGACTTTAAAAGGTGTCTAAAAATGTATTACAAAATAAATCTTTTAAATTAACTTTAGATGGCTCCAATCCCCCACTTTCCTTTAACTAGAACCATAAATTACAAGTTGCTACAAATAATCCTTAGACGATTTTGACAAAAGAGTCATCGTCTTGTTAAAGAGTTGTTTGAATTGTAGATTAGAAAAATATTTTATCCACGTGACATTGGCATAATTATGTACTTTGTCATTAAATAAGAAGAAGAGGTAGGACGAAATGTATGTAGAGATGTGAACAGTCTGCCGAACCAAGCGAAATGTTTTTTTTTTTGGAAGTATCCCCAGTTTCATACAATCTCCCCACACTTCACCCGAGCCTCGCTAGGCTGAACTGGTTATCTCACCACTGCCCATCTACAGGCACATCATCCAATTCCCAGATTTGCAAGGTGACCTTTAATCATGTAACGACATAAACCTTTTAACCACAGCAACCAACTTGTTAACCAAACTAAAGCGTTCTCACGGTCAGACAGTTCGAAAGATAATGATCTTCTATCTTCGCGTTCCGATTGACAGAGGTCCTCACTATTCGACGGATCCAACGAGAATGTCTTCAAGCTGGTCGTTGCCTTCTTATATGGGGCTTGCGGACACAGAGCACATTTGTTCCTATCGCATGCACCGTAATTAATAATTAATAATAGTAATTAATTAATAGTAGTCAATAGTACTAGGTCATTAGTACAGACACGATTCTCCGATATGTATTATAGTAACAATCTTACTAAATCCACATCGTTCAACATTTTACTTACTAGTGATAAATATTGTCAACTTTACTGTCACATTCGTATTATTAAAAAAAGAGATACTAGAAACATCTCATGGGATTCTGTATAAAAATTTGAATATAAATTGTTTCGAATTTAATAAGAAAAATCTAAACATGATTAAGCGTGAATTGCGTCTATTACTGTCGTCTGGCAACACCGGCCGTTGTGCGCGGCCCGTGCCGCAACAAGCAGTGCTCCCGTACGGCGCATTTGCATAGAAATGAACTGACCACCCGGCTAACAGGCATTTCACACAGTATAAATAAGGGTCAACGCATAAGCCCGGTTATGGCGGTGAACTAGCTAAAGATGTTCGTAAAACGTTGTAAAAATCTCAAATCTCAATCTGGACAAAACTCAAAACTTGAATCATTTCTCTGTTGTAGTATATAAGTATAATATAAGTGTATTATATTGATCACTAAAATAAGGAGGTCAAGTTTGTGAGTTTTAAGGAAAGATGTATGATATAACCCGAAACTACTGATACCATTCTTAAATTTTCCTTCCTTCTAAATTTTGAAATCCTTGATTTTTATAGGCTATTTCTTTATTATTATTGAATTCTGTATTGTAACTAACGCAAACGAAGTCACAGGAAGAGTTGCTAGTTATATTTTTTAAGGATATAACTTAAGGATATAACAACAGAAGACTCATAGTAACTGGTCATCAAATACCAGTAAAATATCATGACAACGTTGAGAATTTGGTGGCATAAAAGTCACAAAATAAACTTTGTATATGCAGTACAAACTCCTGATGGTTAGCGACCACCTCACACCAGCCGTAACACCCACTATAGTGGCACGCTTAGGTGTGTCGCGTTCCGAGATCATCGTATATTTAGTAATCAAACAGTATGGGAGGGATCTGTGTATGGTACACATGGAAATGTACCAATATGAATCTATTTTGAGTTGTAACCAGTATATATTCAGCTGCAAATTGGCATGACTGTGATGATTTTTGATCTCCCGGTGGGCTTCATTGGTTTTGTATTATACTGCGCTTTCAATGAGGTATAATACCGTCACTTTATCGTGTAAGGATAAAAAAGTTGCTCTGTTAAAGCTTTGATGATGATGATATAATATTATTTCTCATAAGTTTTCTTTGTGTCCCAAATACAGGAAATCAACCGGTTAATTATATATTCTTACTATTAATACTAAATTTTTATGTCCACATCCTGCCGTGTAGGTCACCTCAAATCGCTAGACCGCGAAGATCGATATAGATAATATGTAAATATTTATTCATACATTAAAAAGCTATGACTGGTGATTAAAAACGACTACTCTATTAGCGAACGAAGGTTACAGATATAAAAAAAACGCACCACAGTTCTGTAGTTGTAGTTTCATTTTTAATTGTATTTTTTTTATAGTAACACGGCATAGAATCGGAACTGTGCTTGATGGGAAGGAAGTATAGCAAAATCTAAAATCAATGGTGACCACCGAGAGATCCACAATCCATCGACAGTTGCCGCTGTCATGATCGGCCTGTGCTAATAGAAACTGGGTATACACCGAATGATACCCAAACGCGGCTTTTCAGTCGTACTGTACTGCCTTACCAACCCGCAATTTTATTTGTAATTTGTTTAAATTTTAATAAGAACTTATAAATTAAAAGAATTGTGATACAGCTAGATCACTTATGAGACCTTAGGTTGTGCCTCAGGATAGCATCTAATTCATAGAGTACATAAATTTTTACACACATCTAAAAAAAAACCAAAAAAGCTGGTTTATACTGTGTCCTTATTCAAAAAAAATAACAATACAAAGACTACTTTTAGTGAAAATTTACGAAATTTTGTTATTTATTTAAGTACGTGAAAACGTATTATAGCTATTTATATAATGAATAGCTGTTCGTTGGTAAGCGCATCACTTGAGAACGGCTGGAACGATTAGGCTATTTTTTATATAAAATTATTCGTATTAGTCCGAATTAGGTTTCTATGGAATGAAAATTTAGGAAAGGTTGGGCTAAAACTGAACGCTTCCTTTTCTATCGGATTTTTGTATTAACTCAAGACCATTCAAAGAATAGTATGTTCGTAATTCTTTATTTTATCAGATATTGGAAAAGTTTTCAGGCAAAAAAATTTGTTTAGGTGGCGCTGTAATCAGATTATAGAGATTGCTAGTTTAGAATAAAAACCTACAGTTATAAAGAGGTAAATTTAGTATGTTTGTAGGAGGTAATCTCTGGAACTGCTAATAGGAATACATTATCCCTGAATGATATAAGAATATTTTTGGTTCTTATTAAATTTTTTTTAATTAACACAAATGTAGTCGCCGGTGGTTTTAGTGAGAGTACAAAGTTATTCATATTTCTGTGCTCTGTATATGTCGAAATGCCAAACTTTAATTGCTGTCCTATCATTTTTATAATGATTTATTGGTTTTATAAGGATTGAAATAAATATTCCTTTACAACATAATATAGCGTTTAAATATTTTAAAACTTGCAGACTTTTTAATATATTTAACCCGCAAACAGCTGGGAGTTGTGTCGGTCAGCTTAATACTTTTACAATTCAGTTTAAGATTTACTCAAGTTATAAAAAAGTTATGAGTTTTTGAGTGGTTAAGTAAATTTAAGCGAGGATTAGGTTTATTTTTATTCAAAACTTTAATAGTTGAGTAATTTATTGTAGTTATTCAGTTGCATATTTTTTCAACTTCTTTTACGCATGCGAGTCCGCCATTTTAAAATGGCGGTGATATGGAAATATCGAGTGCATATTTTAAAAATAGGGTAATTTACTTTTATGATTGATTCAATTAATTGAAAAAGAATATTTATGCATGAAAAGTTTTTAACAATATTTTATGATAAATTAAAAAAAATATGATAAAAAATATAATAAACTTTTAGAAACTTTCATCTCGTGATCTTGTCAATATATACACATATATAAAAACTGCTCCAAAAAGCAAAAATTCAAAGTCAATTATTTAAACTTTTATGTCGTCATTTGTGAATACGGAAATAGGAAAAAAAATGTTAGTTAACAATTGTATAACTTTTTCAAAAAATAGATATAAAAAAAAATCCATTGTGGTTTTATTCTTCCAAATGTTCAGATAATAGCATATTAAAAAAAAACAACTGATATTTTATACTATAAAAATAATATTTTATGAGTTAAACTGTTTTCAGCGTCAGTGCGTCCAATGCCGTAATGGCCGCGCTTAGGCCCTTTTTCGGCGGTAAATAAAAAATATAAATAATGGAGATAGGGTTCCGGGAGTCAGGACTTTTTTATGGGAAATTTCTTCCTCTTAAAGGATCTTAAAAATATTAACAGTTTCTTAGTTATTAATGAAAAACTAAATTCGTTTTTTTTTTCATCTTATTTTAATAATAACAATTGTGATTTTTTATGTGCTAATATATCCTCGATATATATTTATAAATGTAATTCCGAATCGAATGAGCTATCGTTCATATTTTTAGGAGCATATTATCTCGAATTAACACGATTTTGAACTTGTTGACTAGACTACAGCTGGTATATTGAATTCGGACACTTTAACGTAGGTACTGCTGTATACAAGATCGGGTACAATTATTATCATAATTATAATCTATTAACAGTCATAGCAAATGCCAAATACCAAAGTTAGAACAATCGGGTATGACCTCCTGTTTCTATTGTTGTAAATGAGGTTAATACATACTATGATGCAATAAAAAGATATTAGTTATAAACGCATTTATGTCAACATTACAACCTTCGACACATCCGGAACGTTACAGCGACCCTTTATTTGCTAACGTAGATAAAAGATTTAATTTATATTTAATTATATTAGTTATAGTTGAGTCATAGTAATATTTATGTTTTAGGTAAAGTATTGCAATAAAAACGTATTGGTAGTAACTTTTTGTTGGTAGTAAATTTATTATCATCATCGTAACTTGTTCTATATATTACGTAATATAACAAAACAGAAAATATTAAAATCTGGCCAGAGAATACACCTATGATTTTAAAAAGATAAGTTATAAGCACACTTAAATATGATGTTGTTGTATTGATGATGTGTTGATGATGTTATATATATAAGTTTAACGTGTGTATTTGTGAGTCTGTGTATCTGTCTGTGGCAACGTAGCTCCCAAAAGGCTGAACCGATTTCAATTAAGTTTTTTTTTGTTTGAATGGTGTCTTGATTGATAGTGCTCTTAGTTAGCTATGATTCAAAATAATCTGTTCAGCCGTTTGAAGATTATCAGCTCTTTCCTGGCTGATAATGGATTTTTTTTGGTATTCTGTTACTCAAATGATATTAGAAGAACATCTCAACATTGAGCAGATGTTGCAGCATCATTTGAAATCTGCAGGATATCCAATTCGTCACTAACTGACAGCAGAGATATCGTGTTTGGGCTCCTTGGAATGGTCTCAATGAATAGGTTACTTGTGTCGGGGGTTTATGAAATTTTCAATTTACCTTATTAAGTATGTAAGGAGTAATATATTGTCGATTTATTGTTTTTGAAATTCTGCACTTCACCAATAGGTGGCGATATTGGCACGCCGAATGTAAGAAAGGGCACGCCCGTAATACTCGTATGTAATTTAATTTAATTTAATATATAATTAATATCTAAATTATAATTAATAATAATAATATATATTAATTATAATAATAATAATTTAATAATATAATTAATATATATCATATTTAATTTGTATCTTCCCGCACAGTACTTATAGCTTAAATACTATTTTATCGAATTTGATGAGGCTCGCCAGGTACATGGGGCTCTAGTCCCGGGCCTTGTGGGCTCTATACAAAAACGAACTTGCTAGCCTCATTGTGGGATTCTAAATCGTGGCTTTTAATGCGCCGTCCGAGTTATGAACCACCAAGTGTTTATCGTTTTTGTCATGACTAAAGAAATAAAATAAAACTGCTTATTACAAAATACCCAAAGCTATAATACTAGTTATAGAGTGGTGTAAACATTACCACTTTCTGCCACTCTATAAACAATGTAAAATAGCCGTTCTAACTTTTTTAAATAAAATAATTATATACAGTCCAGGACTGTTATCAAAAATTATATTGTGTGTGCTTACAAGTACATTTAGAATACCTAAACTCTTACATATACCAGATAGAATTCATTTCTAATCGGGGTGTGCGAACAATTTAATTATCTGGATGATAGTGTTGATTTATTTAGTACAAGTGGCAGTTTTTTTTCAATAATTTTAATTGATTATAGAATGTATTATTGTGTTTCTTTACGTGGCTGACTTAATTTAACCTTGGAAAAATTGAGATGTTTCTATTAGAGTCATTTGATTGGAAACGCCAATCAGAAAGCGTGACATCATCGTACAATATTTATACAATACACAGTTGAGTGTTATTCTTATTAGGTTATCTTGTGACAAGTGACTCCAAAAATATTACTAATTTTAGAAATAGTGACTTTAAATTGAAATTCTAGTAAACTCAAATTTACATATAATCCTTTTAAACGTAGTTTTATTTATTGAATGATTAAGTCATGCACGTTCACATGAACATAATGCCGTGTTTCTATGGCATATTTTTTATTTAAATAAAAAATAATGTGTATAATGAAAATATTATTTCACGGATATAATTTTCAGCATATCATCATCAGCCTATACTAGTACACTGCTGGACATAGGCCTCCCCTAATGAGCGCCATAGCGCCCTGTCTTCAGCTGTCCGCATCCAGCATCTGCCTGCAGTCTTGCACAGATCGTCATCCCATCTGGCCAGAGGGCATCCTACACTACGTTTGCGAGTTTTTCAATATATAAAGTGTTTAAAACAACTTTACAAAAGTTACTTTTGGATTTGTCTTTCATTTCGATTATTTCGATTATTTGCAAGCTTTCCTATTAATGTAAATAATAATAAAATAACTAAAATATGAGCTTAAATATTTACTAAATTACGTTTCACATAAAACCTTTTAGAAGTATTCAAAGCGGTTTATTTGTTAGACGACGACAAAACATTTTTACCTCAACAGGCTCGAACAGAAAATATGGATGAAGCTTTCGCTTTGAAATACATTATTCCCGTGAAATTTTGATTAATTGCCCGTTAGGTTGAGCTAAGATAAATGACGAGACCCAACAGAACATCAAAATTGCCGTATCTTGTATAAATTTTACGTAAAATTTATGTTTGCCTGTTATACTCGTATTATGTGAAAATCTTAAAGCTTAGAAATCCTTAATACGCTATACATTCGGCGTTAATAATTAAATACAACTAACTCAAAATGTCTGCAAAAACTATATTTTAATGAAGAATGATGTTATGAACGCTTGTTATTATTATACTATCTGTGACCCACGGTTTCACCTATGTCAAATTTATTTGAAAAACTCTCTCCGGCAACAACGCGCCAGTGTAGTCCTATCCTTTTTCCAGTTCCCGTACTTGCCTACAGCTTGCCAGATTACTTGACGCTTATAGTTACTTCTTCGCTCCTTAGCATCTTAACGTGAAGTTATATAACCTATACTATTCCTCATGAATCTGGCTTTCATATACAAAAATAGTTTTATAAATCTGTCTGCTAGTTCTAGAGATTAGCGGGTTGATTATTTTATTTAGTGTAGGTATATTTTGACTCTCGTAAGCTCAATGTTGTCCGGCAAAATGATACCAAATCTCATTTAAAGGCTTTGTCAATATATCTTACGTTAACTATTAAAGTTCTTTTGAGAGTAAAAGTAAGTTCTGTGATGGAAGGTAGCTGATAGGGTAAGCAGGAGTCACAACAAATGTAAACAAATCTTGTCGAGAGGGAGAGGGATCAAAATAAAAAAAGTACCACGTTATTAATGGACGTCCTGTAATATAATTATAAAACCTGATCATATGTTTATTTAAAACACTGCACTGGAATGTTTATGTACCTAATTCAAAGTTAATTGGATCTATTTATAGTTGGCTTTAAATATTAATAATAATTTTATTCGTATGTTAGAACTATAACTAAAGTTTAAGCCTAAGGTGGTATAGTCGTTAATAAATTATATTTCACAAAAGTTTGTTTAAGTAAACAGCTACGAATATCAACTCCCACTCGGAGGCGAGACATAAATCAATACAATATACTGTCTTCAATGTATAAAGCTAATAATTTATGTACATATTATAAAGACTTGTACAATAATCATGTTACCCGGGTAGCTTAAAAATTGCCGTATATTTATTTCAGATACGGTGAGTTATATTAGTAAGATGATAAATGCTATTATAAACTGTGGTGTTTTATTTTTCACCAGTGTATACAATTTGTGCTTGGATATATAGATAGGATCAGGATCCAATATGGGTCCCGATCCCCTTGTATGCAAAATAAATGTGATATTTATGCAGCAAGGTAATCGGAAAATCGTCAAGCGGAGATTGTCGATATGATAGCTGTTATTTTGGTTTATTCTACTTTTATTTATTGCGATAACTGAGGATAACTGTGATATGATTTAGTGAAGGCTTTAGTACTTATGCGTGATCTGTGGTGATCTTTCAAGTTCCTGTTGGCATGAATTACTGTGACTCTATTTAGTTTGGTTAAGGTTAAGGGGTCTATTTAAATGTGCTTTAAAGGTATAACGGTTTTGATGTATGCTTTATTTGTGTTGTATTTATATGTATTTACATATGCTATAGAGGTATAAAAGTGTTAATGTAAGCTTTATTTGTATTTCCATGTGCTATAGAGGTATAACAGTTTTAATGTAAGCTTTATTTGTATTGTATTTATGTGTATTTACATGTGCTTTAGAGGTATAACGGTTTTGATGTATGCTTTATTTGTGTTGTATTTATATGTATTTACATATGCTATAGAGGTATAAAAGTGTTAATGTAAGCTTTATTTGTATTGCATTTATTTGTATTTCCATGTGCTATAGAGGTATAACACTTAACATCAGGTGAGATTGTGGCCATAAGGGTAAAACCTATAAAAATAAAGAAAATTATTATAATATTCATATTTGTATAGATATATTAAAATATGTAATTTGTTTTTGTTAAAACATCAGTATAAATAGTTTCGTTCTTATTAATATTTTTACATAGTAGGTTTATTACGGAATTTAGATATCTAAATACCCATATATAAATTGCTTTTTTGTTTACAAAACTGAAGATTTTAATGGCGTCGAACCCAGCTGGTGGACCGCAAAACTGCACAGACAGGCAGCCTTTGGACTGCAATAGAATTATAATTAGCCTGCATCGAACGGTGTAATGAGCTTCGTCAAACGTTAATTGCTACACTGGTTTAAATATAACCGATGCTAGGTGCATCGACCGCTTTCGAGTTGCACGCATTAAGGAATTTCCAATACGATAGGGTTGCCATGAAATGTTTATTCAGTGATGAGAGTTTAATCATTTGTTATTGTTTGTTTGAACATTGATAATTTGGCATATTTTAATTTTGTTTAATTCTGCCAACATTACTATAGCTAGTGCCATTGATCGAATCAAATAAAAAACATGCTATTATTACCGATATTGTTTGTATCATATGAGCTATATTGACATACATTTTGTATTTATGCTTACGCCCTTTTGACATAGAGTAAAAAGTTAGGAGGTCGTGGGGTTAAAAGCGTATAGAGTAGCGAGTAGCGTATAGAGCGTAGAGTATAGGAGGGTTATTTTTGAGAATCTGCAAATAGGAATTCCGATTGGTTTAACATTTTTCCTTACTTGAAATAGATTGTAATTTTATTTTTTAATCTTTATATGCTTAGCGTTAACCAATGATGTGGTCGAAGATGGTATCATGCTAAACTTAGAAGAACTGGTTCTTATTGCAGCTAACGAAAAAAGAAAAGGCACAAAGGTTATTGGACACATTTTGAAGTTGAGAATCGTAGTTAGCTGGTAGCCACCGTATTGGAAAATCCTCTTTCACCATGCTATAGAGGCATGCACCTCTATCATGACGATGCATTTCATCTCTGAAAGCTCAGGATCTTTAAATAATTAGAGCTCACATCGATCGACACGGTGTCCGTGAACACCCGATACCACTGCCACCATTACTTTTAAATAGATGATACAACTTAAACAGAATAATCGTAGTGAAACTTGTGTGGACATCTAACATTATATCATGATAACATATGAAGAGTAATGTAACACACCACATGAAAATATACTCGATTGACTCTCGTTGACGATTATGCTATTATCAAACATCACGTGATATTGTACGATCGTCTGAAATAACGGTGGAAGGGTTACTCCTTTAAAGAAATCGGGAGTTGATATATTTAATCTTCTGAATTTGGCGTTTAAGGCCTTAGGGGACGAAATGTGAAAAAAAATATTAGACAGAAATTCAATGTTTTTTTTTAATATAAATTGCTGTACGATATTTATACATTTTAGCTGTTTCCGAACGCACAATATGTTTAACCAATCATAAGTCGTTTCGTTAATGGACTAATGCACAGTTGCTTTGAATTCATTGCGACACGACAACGAAACGCGCACTATTAATAATTATACTGTGATTGTACGAACATCACGTCGATGGTATACGGAAATCACATCGATGGACGTGAGTTCGAATCCCTGCAATGAGTCTGAGCGTTCGGTGAAGGAAAACATCGTGATGAAACCATAACATAGTGGTAAGGTTTTTTTTTTTTTTTTTTTTTTCGAACTGACTACACTGTTAGCCTGAGGGGCCCTGGAGCCTTTACGGCTTTTACAGCTTTACCGGGCTTGGGGGCGAGCGCTTAGGGCACTCAGCCACGAAAGCTAAGCAACAACATCCGAGGGTGCCAAAGTGGCCGGACCTCGGCTCGGACTGTTGCGCGTATGCAATTAAGTCGCGATCTGACTAATTCCCTATCCGTAATTCGATCTAAACTAACTATACATATATACATGTTTCTGCCCCCTGGGAGGAGGGAAGGAACATGTGTATGTGTATTTAGTGGTCTGAAAATTTTTGTCTATTCTAACTAGGCAAAAAAAGAAAAAAAAAAGGTCCCTTACAGAACCTATGTACCTATGTGTGTTATGCATGTGTGTATAATGCAGTGTCATGTATGGCTGTGAAAGCTAGTGATTGTGCAGTCACTTGTATCGCGCGAGCGGCTGCTTGGCTCAAGGGCTCCATGCCGATGGATCGGACCTAGACTTGAGTTGCCGCAGAGGAGGGCGGTCGTGGCGGGTTAGTGGTAAGGCTTTTTCTAATGCCCACGGGGCTAGCTACCACCCTCAAGTTGAAAATTTGTCGCCAAGCACCTTTAGGTGTGCTCCAGCAGCTGCACTTGAGTGCCAGTACTCCCACTAGGCTTAGCGTATTATCATCTTAGACCACATCGTCAGACCAGATCAGATCAGAAATAAACAAAAAAGGAAAGGTTTCACCCAAATATACAAAGATTATAGTGATCTTTGCATATAGTTATCACTATTTTTTTACTGAGAAAACACGTCATACTAAACGTTGGGTTCAGGCAAAAATTAAGAAGGCCACCTAGTTGATGTAAGAATGCATTTGTTCTCAGTATACATACGGAATCGAAACTGTGCAAATTGGACTCTGTATAACGTATAAGAATAAAAATTATGTTGGCTTACTTCTCGCGCATTTTAGTAATTTTATGTAACTTCAGATAATATTAGATCACATACGACAATGAATAAATCATGCCTAAGGAGTCTATAGAAATATAAAGACGATCCCAAGGGAAAAGGACTGGAGTTTTACTTAAGACTTATTGCATTTTTGCGTTCAGAACATTGTCTATCGGGACATAGTTATGAGTTCATTTTGTATTTGGTATTTTATTTTCAGATTTTTTTTGTAATATCGATCTTATGTGTGGTTAATTACATATTTAAAAATGGACAGATTCAATTGAATTTATGAATTCAGTAGCTTTTAATGAAAACCTTTCTAGGTTTTCATTAAAAGCTACCTTTAGAACCTTTTTTTTTTATAATAGCTCGGCACATTGACTGTATGTACTGTACCTGATGGTAAGCACACTACAATCCAAACACAACGGCGACCACCAAGAGATCGTAATCCATCGGCGGTCGCCGCAGTCATGTCGGCCTGCAAACCTACAGTCTGCGTGGTTTTATTTAGTAGCCGGAACCTCTAGCTCATAGAACAGGTATGCTAAAATGTATGTAGGATATTTTTGGTACATCTACTATGTTCAGCCTTGGAAGCTGGCAAGGAGGCAGCTGTCAATTCACCTTTGGAGTGTTTCCGAAAGGTAGAGTAATAAAAAGTTAGTATAAAGAATAATTTAACATTAGTTATTCTTTGCCAGCTCCCTCTCAGCCAAAATCCTTTTTTTTTTTTTTTTTTTAAACCTGGAGGAACCCTTCATGGGTACACACCCGCCCGGGGGGACGAGTGGTTATGTGAGACTCCTACTCACTAAACCTCCACGGTGTACCATCCGCCGCCTTAACGGGGCGACGCGGGCTTCGCACTTGGCATTCGTTGCCGCGTCGCCCCAGCGGCAGGCCCAGCAGCTTGCTGAGCCCCCGGCATCAATGGGAGACAGTTCGGTACACCCTAACTGTCTCCCCCATTCCGCCGGACCTGTGCAATGGGAAGGCGGGCCCCCCGACCCGTCCCCACTGGTCCGGCTATGGTGGCGGCAGGAGGCGCGCAAAGCGCCTCCTTCGGCCGCCTGTTCTTCTTTGGCGGAGAGGGCCGCTCAGAGGATCCACCTCGCGAGCCCTCTCCGCCGTCTCCTTCTGCGAGATGACCTCCTCGCAGAAGGAGACCACCGCTGACCATGACCCCTCGCTGTCGAGCATGTGATTTACCACACTCGGCAGCGAGAGGTCCCCTCCTACCACCGCGGCCAGAGCGCGGCGCTGCTCCACCCACGCAGCACACTCAGAGAGAGTGTGCTGCGCTGTATCTTCTGCAGCACCGCACTCGTGGCACGCAGTGGTGGGCTCCCTCCTGGCTATCTTGTGCAGGTACCATCCGAAGCAGCCATGTCCGGACTGCACCTGCACAAGCCTGAATGTTAGGGAGCCCTGCTCCCTGTTGCACCATGCCCGGAGGACCGGGCGGACGGCGTCTATGGTATAACGCCCATAGCGCGCATCCGCCAGGTCCTCCTCCCACCTCCTCAAAACTCTATCCCGGGCCTGCCTCCGCAGGCCCTCAATTTCTTTCGGAGCCGGAGGCTCCCCTAACTCTTTCCTCGCCGCCATGAATCTATACACGGCGGCGAGCACCTCCGCCTCCAGCTCCCACGGCGGGGAGCCGGCAAGCCCAAAGGCCGCCCCCGCGGACACCGACCGGTATCCACGGATCACCCTCAGCGCCACGACACGCTGCGCCGCACGCAGCGTGCGTACGTTGCAGGCGCTGAGGGCGTCCACCCAGATTGGTGCCCCGTAGACGGCCATGCTCCGCACGACCCCCGCGTACAATCGGCGGCAGCTCGCGCCCGGTCCCCCCGAATTCGGGAGGAGCCGTCCGAGAGCCGCCGCTCCGACTATGCGCGGTCCAAGTCCCCGAAAGTGGGACTCGAACCACCATCTTCCATCCAGGATGAGGCCCAGATACTTCATCTGGGCCCCAACCTGGACCCTGTGCCCCTGCACCATGAGGTGTGCCCCAGGGGGCGGTCCACACCGAGGCCCATGAAACAAAAGAGCCTCGGTTTTTTCGACCGCCACCCTGAGGCCCAGCAACTCTATTCGCCTGACCACAAGGGCAGTGCCCTCTGTGGCCAGGCGGCTGACCTCCTGCCAGCTTCTCCCCCGGGCTACGACTAGGGTGTCGTCCGCGTAGCAGATTACCCGCACCCCATTAGGGAGCGCTACGCGGAGCACCCAGTCATAGCCTATGTTCCACAGGAGTGGACCCAACACCGACCCCTGTGGAACACCACACCCAACATGGCGCCGGGCCACCACACCCCGGCTGTCCGCAAAGACGACCTCCCTGTCTTAGAGGTAGTCCTCCAACAGCCGCCGCAGGTACGAGGGCACTCCGAAATATCGGAGCGCTTCCCGAATAACAACATGCGGCAGACTGTTGAAGGCGTTGGCGATGTCGAGTGACACCGCCAACAACCTACCTCCCCCTTCGGTCGCCTCAGCGGACCAAGCCTTAAGGGTGGAGAGGGCGTCCAATGTAGAGCGCCCCCTCCGGAAGCCGAACTGCCAGTCCGACATTCCCGGCCCCACTTCCTCCAGATGCCGGATGACACGGGAAGCTATTATCGTCTCTAGCAACTTTCCCGTGTCATCCAACAACACCAGTGGCCGGTACGAGGACGGGCAGTCCGGAGGGCGGCCCTCCTTCGCAAGAAGGCAGAGCCGCCCCAGCTTCCAGAGCCTCGGGAACCGTCCAACCGACAAACAACGGTCGAACAGCTCCCGAAGCCCTCCCCCAAGGTGGCCCAGCGCCACTCCGAGGACTTGGCCCGGAACTCCATCTGGGCCAGGCGCCCTCCGCTTGTTGCGGAGGCGCTCTGTCACCAGCCTCATCTCCGTATCTGTTATGAGATGGGGCAGGACCAGCTCCTCCACAACAAGGCCCCCATTTGACATGGGAGGTGGGAGGAGCTCTGGAGGGTCGGGGAGCAATGTGGCCACGACCCTCCCCAGGAACCCTGGATCGAGGGATTCCGTTAGAGGGGGCGCCTGCCCCCGAAACCTCTTCCGGACCATTCGGTACGGGCGCCCCCATGGATCCCCATCCAGGGTCCCAAGGAGCTCCTCCCATCCTTCCTCCTTAGCCCGGCTGATGGCAACTTGCAGAGACTTTTTGCAGTCCCTGTATGCACCATGCAGCCGGGCCTCCTCACCGGGTTGGCGAGTCCTCCGCCGGCGGCAGCGCTGTAACTGCCGGCGCGCCGCGGAGCAGGCCGCCCGGAGACCAGCAATCTCTGGGGACCACCAATGTACCGCCCGCTTTTTATGCGGGCGGTTGTTGCTCCGCGGCATCGACGCGTCGCAGACCGCCGTGAGGGCCCCACGGAAACGGGCCGCAGACGCGTCGATATCCTCATCTACCGGAGCAGGCACCCGCCAGCTCTGCACTATGGCCACCTCTTCCGCCAGCTCTCGGTCGAGGCGGCTCATGACCCATCGGGGAAACGCTGTCCCCCGATGGGGGCGGAGTGCTAGCTCCTCTGGGGAAGTGGAGACCTCAAACCGAATATATCGGTGATCTGAAAAGGTCTCTACTTCCTCCAGGACTCTCCAATTTTGCACACGGCGTGCGACAGACGGCGTGGCGAACGATACGTCCACCACGGACCCTCCGTTCTGTCGCACGCACGTGTGGACGGATCCTCTGTTGAGGAATGACAGTCCAATCTCGACTGTCCACTCCTCAACTGCGGCCCCCCGCGGGTACGTGACCGCCGCCCCCCATGCCCGTGACTTGGCATTGAGATCGCCAAGCAGGACAATGGGGAGCGGCGACAGCCGCCTAACCGCCTGCCCCAGGGAGTCGAGAAAGGCCTCGAACTCCACCAGGGCCCGGTTTGGGGAGAAGTACACCCCAACAATGGCGTACCCTCCCCAGGCGGCCGCCACGAATCCCGCTCCTCTCTCCTTAATTGAGAGGGGCGAACCCGTGCTGTGGATCGCTACGGAGCCATCCGAGTCTCCTGCCCAGTAAGGCTGGACAGGGACGTAATACGGCTCCGCAGCGACCGCTACGCTGATGTTCCACTCCACCACTGACTGCACAAATAGGTCTTGTGCAGTGGCGGAGTGGTTCAGGTTCGCCTGGAGGCAGCTGGTAAGGGTGTGCTGCATTATTCAGTCATACCAGCTGCCTCCGGCCTAGGCCCCCTCACTCGTCCTCCAAATGGCCTCCTCTTGGTGGCAGGGGGCTTACAGCTCGCCCCCCCCCATATAGTGCTCTGCGGGTATTCCCGCGTCGGCACATACGGCGCAGTGCAGCTTGACAGCTGCACAGCTCGCCGCCGTATGGCCTGGGCCGCCGCACCTATAACACAGGGCGCTCCTGTCGGCTGCCGACTCACACATTGAGCGAGTGTGGCCCAAGCCCATGCACTTGAAGCAGCGCATGGGCTTCTCTTCCAATGTTCGTATTCGGGCCACACTCCAGCCGACCAGGAGACGCCCCGCCTCCGCCAGCTTTCTGGCTTCCGCCACGGGGAGTGATACAATCGCCACTCCCCCTCCCCAATCCTGCCGGATGGGGCCGACCCTAACCACTTGCCCGGGAGACAGACCGGGGCCTGTCCGATGTTGCCCGGGAGCCAGACCGGAGCCTTTTGCCTTCGCTGTCTAAGCTAGCGGGCCTGGGACCAGCAACAGGCCTGTTATTCGCAGGCCACTTATCACCCGCCAGCGGTGGGCGGAGAACCTTCTTCGGGAGGAGTCGGCCATCCACCTCCAAGCTGTCAAAGCGGGCATCCAAAATTTTAATTGACCGCTCCACCCTTCCGAAGCCCTCCGCCAACATCTGCTCCCAATCCCGGGATGGAGCCTCCGCTTGCACTGTCGGTGGGACCTCCGCCTGCACTGGCGGCGGAGGAGGTGGAGGAGGCATAACCTGCCTCGCACTAGCCTCTCGCCGCCATGCGAGGACCTCCTTCTTGAGGTCCTCCACCTGCTGGCGGAGGACCCTTGCTTCCCGTCCCAGGCGAGCTGTTTTCGCGGTCGCCGTCCGCTCAAGGAGCGCCTTCACAACCTCCCTCAGGGAATTAGCTGCCTTCTTCAGGGTCTTAATGTAGGTGCCCTTTAGGTTCCCTGAGGTGCGGCACACCTCTAAAATTTCTTGTACCCCATCGTTGGTGATGGTCCTCAGGGTGTCCGTGTCGAGGTTCTCCACCTCTATACGCCCTCCATCACCAGACACAGTCTGGGGGACCACTTCCACATCAACATCGACGACAACAGTGTCGCCCGCAGCCTTTAAAAACGGCTGAACAGAGCCTTTGCTCCCTTCAGCCAGCCGTCCCGAGCTCTTTGAACGCCCCATTCCACGAGCGGTTCCTCTTATCGCTCGGTTGGTCTTGGGGACCTTCGCAGAGTCCCAATCCACTTCCAGAGCATCGTACCGGGACCCGAAGGTCCTCTTGGCCTCAGCCCCAGAAGGCCCCGAACGCGCATCCGACGCCATGGAAGGCTTAGTCGAACTCCACAAAATCATGTTGTCTCGGTGTGACGACTTTTTCAACTCCTGCCCATCATTGGGCGATAAATCTGCCATTCAAGGCCTGCAATAGGCTGGGGGGAGTTAAGCTCCACCAATCGAAGAAAAAGAAAAAAAAAAAAAAACTTAAACACTAAAACCAGTCCAAATTAAAAATCGAACACCATAAAACGAAAAAGCCAAAAGTCCAAAAAGTAAAAACGACAACAAAATCCGGGGGAACAGCCAAGTCTTAAAAATTAAAGCGTAACAATAACAATTAACCACTACTATAACAACAAACAACCGCAAGGAACGCATCAGAACAACAACACCACTAAATGAGGGTCAGTCGTCCATAAAGTTTCACAAATACAACTGATTTATTTTACGTGTACCTCCACTCTTGTTTTTTTTTTATGATATTTCACAAAACAAAAAAAATAATCCAATTGCTGATCCAAGTGTAGTCAATGAACCTCTACAAATCAGCAATTAAAAACAACTACGTCACCGATCTATTTTTCGCACCGCACGTGAACAAATGTTCTAAAATCCACATTTTCCACAAAAAAATCAGTCAATTTTCACATTTAGTCAAAAACAAAAACACCACCGCATAGAGGGCACCGAGACGCATCTTTTCATATACGGCACGGGCATATACGGAAACATTTTACCATCTCCCAGATTTTTCGACTGCGGAGTGACTTGAAAACGATCCGCTCACTACCGCGACCAAGACGGACTTCCAGCCAAAATCCTGACTCATGGCTACCTAACTGGCTTGCTTATTTCACAAACTCTCTGGCCGGATAGTATGCACTATGCCGACACTGCCGATTGCCGCTCAAACATAAAAACGCTGACACAACATTTCTTTCACTCGTATACAGTTCTACATATATATAAAAATGTTCTTTCACTGAAAACTAACAATAATATATTGTGACAGTATATAAATTAAATTCTCGAATTTTCGAGACTTTAAATAATTTTTATTATAAGCTTACGGTTAAAATTAACGACAGCCCTAACATGTTCCATCCAATAGAATTCACGCAAGTCAATTATGGACATGTGAAGATGGAGGTTATTTTTTGTCCCAAGCAAATATGCAAGCAAACAAATTTCTAATCTTAACGTTAAATTATATATTAGGTATATTATTTGCTTTGCTAATTAGATGTAAGCATATTTCAAATGTTATTTCGTTAGTTTGTTTATAATTGTAAAGTATAAACAACTCTCGATTTATTTATGGTTTGTGACAAAATTTCACATTTTGTAAATAAATTTGTAGGTTTTAAATAAAATAAGAAAGATAAACTTTTCCTAATAAAAAATCGAGGGTTATTGGAAAATAAACAATGAAATTTCTTTAATTCAGTGTTTAAATTTAAAATATAGTTTAAATTTTGGAGAGTTGTGATAATTGTGATCACGCTGATTCAATTATTATATAGCCTAAATCAATTTCGCAATTAAGATGAATGAATAATAACTCGTATGGTAAAACCTCTCAACCTGTTTAGGCTACAAAGCACACACTCAAAAATATTTTTTCTCCTTTTGGGTAGTCGGGTAAAAGTATATAAGGTATAATGTGAAATATGTTTACCCCTACAGGATCGAGATCAGCATATTTCAAAAACAGTCAGATTGCTATTCAAACTACATTTATAAATAATAGTTGTAAATCAAATGCCAATATACGAGTTTTTCGCGGAGGTTCGTTGTCTTTGGCTCTCGGTTCGGTCAACTTATGACGTAAAAATATGAACATTGTTCATGTTCCAGTGATTCCAAAGAAAGAAACGACAATCTAGGTGTCTAATAGTTTCAAAAATATAAAGAAAGAACAAAAAAGAAGAATACGTCTTGTACCCATAAATATTTTCAAAAATATATATAAAATAATTCAGATAGACGCAAAAATAAGTGCGATAGTCAAAATAAACGAATGGTACAACTGCTTTTATCCACAGCTACATGAAATGAAGTTAGCGTATGTATGTAATTATATTTTTTTTTGTTTTTTTTTTACTAGAAGTATAATTTTCTTTGTGTTTGTAAAATATAAATTAGTAATGTAAAATTAGTAATACTAAAAATATTTAAAAAAGAATAGGGCCAATTAAAAAAAATAGAGTGATCGTTCTAGAATTTAGATAGTAAAAGACATAATAAGGAAAAAAGTTAATTTAACGTAAACATATCATACTCTACAAAGAACTCTTTATGTTTTGTTCATTGAAATGAAAACATCGTGTAATAGTTAATACATATAGTCATAATTTCGTATTTTGGCTCTAAGTTAAAAAATGTTTTCTTTAAAAATAACTAAATAAATAATAAAAAGTGTACAGGTTGAAAAAAATACTACAGAAACTTATTACTGTAAAATTCATCACTATGCATTTAATGGGTTAAACCTTCAAGTAAACAATATAGCCTATCAACGAAACAATGTATAAAAACAAAAAAAAAAGTTTAATTAAAACCACAATCATTTACGGCAGGTTAATGAGACAGTTTAAACAATTCTTCAAATAATAAAAGCGGTACAATGCACCTTTGTTTTCATATATCATCGCCCCCTCAAGGGACGTAATTAAAACTGATTACAGTAATTACGTAGTTATTTTTTGTGGTGATGTAATATGAACCCACAAGCAAAAGTTTAACTGGGACACTTAGTAAATTCACCAGTAATTGACACTGTGATTAACCCTCAACAAATAATAAAATAGGTATACAAAAATTCAATAAATATCTTTTTATTGAATAACTTTTTTAATTTGTTTTAATAATAATAGGTCACAGCGACACTGCCTGATCGTAAGCAAAGTATAATTCAAAAGCAAAGGCGATCACCAAAAGACCAGCAAACCATCGCCACGCCTCGCCGGTCGTCACTGGTATGTCTGCAAACCTATGGACATATTGGCTGATTTCTAATCGCGACAAATCATATGAGTTTCACTGTGATGGGTATATCAATCACCATGTGCATGGTGGCCACGAGCAAATTGGGATTTTTTTTTAACAATAGCTCGGCACATTGATTGAACTGTCCGTGATGGTAAGCATAGTACAATCCAAATACAATGGTGACCATCCCACCGCTCTCATGCCGGCCTGCATAAATATTTCTTCACATTACGCTATAAGGAGCCGATATGATAAGAAGGAGGGAACACATTGGGAGATGCTTGGATGAAATGCTAGAATGTCCTCATTTGTTAAATCAAACACTCCTTATAAATTACCCAGAAGAACAGCATATGTAGCATTTAAACCTAAAACCTTTAAAAGCAATCTGGGACACTTCTCCTGTGTGAATATAATCCAAAAACAATACAACAGCATAAGCAAAGAGCCTAGAGAGACCATGTTTTGAAGCACATGTGTAGTGACTAAGTACTTATGTTATATGGCTGTATTCTCTTGATTTTATGAACATTTAAACTCATTTACACTACTTATTTTTGCATGTCAGAGCTACCTTTAATTAAGGCAACACTTACATTCTAATTTAAGCATGTTTTGTATTATTTTTCAATTTTAGTGAAGTGTATGCCTTGTTGGTTGCTTAAAAATTATAAATAAATAAGATATGACATAGAGAACTTTTTAGTTCGAGCCGAGATAGAGGTTACGTTAAAACTCTGACTCCGAAGCCCAGCGCGTGTGGTTCTGTTGTGTAAAGGAGAGGAGGGAATTAGATTGAACAGCTCTTCAGAACACTCACCATGATACAGAGTAGAACACGCTCAGCGAGGCCCTGATACCTACAACCCTGCTAGATTACTGGATATACGCCAGCTTATCCTGGACTATGGTGGGTGTTGCATCTAGAGTATGATGGTCACGATAATCTTGATGCTGTGATAACACGTATTACAGAACTCTTAAATAATTACCTCTTCTTTATGGTATATATGTATATATATGAAGCGAAAATAACGCTAACTTTTTATAAGATATACAAAACAAAAATAACATTCTCGCTTTCAAAGTTTTTTCTCGTCATAATGAAGCAATGGAATAAATGTCTCTCAAGTTTCCTCCGAAAGCTCTGCAAAATACTTCATTAAATCAACCACCGGAAATTTTGCTAAAAAAGGACTTACGTTCATTCGCCATACAAAAGTAAATTATACTTTATCCACATTGTTGTAGAGTTTACTTTTACATGTTTAAAATATTAATGGTCAAAACGGTGTTATCGAGAGGTTTCTTGCTGATAGCATAATATTCATCTAATGAGTTCGTGTTCTGCTTTTCTACTGGCGTTGGCAAGTTGGCAACACGTTAAAACGTGCATGCACTGCCAATATTTAGAACAATTTTATGAATGAGGTATAACTAGGTATAGTTACAACTCTATCAAGAAATAACAGTAAACTTGAAAACCTTCGATTTGTAATATCGCCGTCCTCATTAGTTTTATAAAAAAAAAAAAATATTTTTAGAAATAATGTAAATTTGAATAATGATGATTAGTTGCTAAGGCGACGGATAATTACAGAACAAAGGCAGTTCAAATGAAAGCTTTCGAAGCTTCTTCTATATCTATACTTATTATAAAACTCAACGTCTCTTTGTCTGTCTGTCTGTAGTTGTATGTTTTTTTTTCACGCGAAAACCACTAATTCTACTTACATGGTCTTTCTTTTATCCATTAATATTATAAAACTCAACGTCTCTCTGGCTATATATCTGTTTATGTTCTTTTCACGCGAAAATCAATAAACCGATTTACATGGTTCCTTTAATTCATAGATATGTTATCTGGCTAGGTTATAGGATATATTTTATTACATAAATTAACATAAGAAACAAGAAATGACTACAATGGTGAATCAAATCAAAAAAAAATACGCATCGGAGACCAACTAATAATCTAAGGTTATATTATATTAAGTTATATTATTTTTAGAGGTTATATTACCTAATAATTTACTATCGAACAATTTATTACCTAAAAATTAATTCTCGTTACTCTGCCTAGAGGCGATGAATATTGCCATATAGATTGAAGGTTTTATTATATGGATAACGTTTATGTAAAATCGAAATAAAAAACCCAGTGATGGATTTTCTATCTTTCGTCGGTCACTATTGTTATGGATTGTAACGTGTTTACCATTAGGCATAGTGGTGTTTATTCTCGTACTACTATAAAAATAAAAAAAATATCACGACTAATGTTATTCTTCGTTTGAATCAACTACAAATAATTTTCACCATCAGTTAAAAGCCCCGGAGTACATAATAATATCCTACAGCCATCACCTCAGTTCCCGAGATCACAGGGCCCGAAGTATTTAGTAAATACACAAACAAACTTAGCGAAAGTGAGACGTTGAACAAAGTGAAAATAACCGGAAGCGTAAATTAAAATGCCTTTAAACTAATCGACTGTTGGGGTTTTATGGTGTATCTTCGTTTGATCAGCTTTGTATTGAAGTTTGAGAAGGTGCAGGTGTGAACACTGACTTGGTGTCTCGAACCAAAGTAAATTCAACTTGGTATTGTTCTCTATTGAATTTTAGATGTATACTAGCTGTGCCCGCGGCTCCGCTCGCCGGTTATTTTAATGATAACAATGCTTATTCTTTTATTTACACGGTACTCTAATTATTTCTAATTATTATGTCCACAGGCTCGAGCCTCGGTGTATTCTAAGGATTTCTGCTGAATTTGCGTACTGTTACTAATTATTTATTGGTAATGACTTGAGAAATGTTTATTTTGTACCATTGTATATAGGATAAATATGGGAATGCTAAATCATGTGCTAAATAGTGTTTGAAATTGCTAAATCGTTAATACTTCATGGGTTGGCGAGGTGATCAATTCCGTGCCTTCGCTAGGTATATTTGTCCAGCGATGGTACGCATGCAGGCTGGTATTACTATTTATTATAAACTAATAACAGACAAAAGGATCAGATAAACACGTTACTTTTATTTTTTTAATCAAGTGATTCTTTTTGCCCTGTGCGTTCCTAAATCATTCACCCGATTGAGATGAAATTTTGGTACTGATAACGAACGAAGTTGTAGGCAAATATAAAATATAAAGTTAGTGCCGCTAGTTAGTGTTCCCAAAATACTAGAAAAATTGCAACATATGATAATTTGCCTGTTGTTCCTGCATAGAGTCGAACGAACGTCATGCAATGTCTTTAAACAGGGGGTGTGTACTCTGTCCCAATAAATTCAGTATTACGACCACACTATTAGATAATAACATCAATCAAAATAATTTGTAATTATACCTTCTTATTATTATCAGTATTTTTGTCAAACATAATAAATCAACAAGAATCTGAGACAAACGCATAATAAATAAGAAGAATCATCTTATATGGGGGACATGTTGAAAAAGTGTCCAGCAGTAATGATACTTGAATGATACTTATTCATGATTTTACAGTTTTAACTATTGTAGTACTTAAAGAAAATGAACAATAATGGGAGAAATTTGTGGAGAGATAAGTTGTCCAAGTGGGCGTTAATTAAACAATAATAGGGTCATCTTTAAAATTTACCCACTTACTACCGTTGCCTATTTACCTATACCTATGTGACGATTTTCGATGGACACTTTTTCATTTACAGAGATGGTTCTTCTAGTCCCTACCCTCCATAATTGTTATATGCCAGCTCCCGGCTTTTTGACGGTGAAACACTGATGAAGGCAAGAATTCTCAGTCCTGAGCATGTCGTAAGGTAGCTTGCCTCTCAGTGTTTTACAGGTTACACTTTGGAGAGTATCCACAGGAATTGCACGACCTAATTCCGCCCAACCCGTTTCACCGCAGGACAACTAGACGTCGCGGGGGTTTTCCACCCGTATGTGGTGGAAATCCCCCCAATTAGCACGAAGCGTTTTGCTTCGTCTTTCATTATGCGAACGACTAAGAAGTGGAACTCACTACCGGCGTCTGTCTTCCCGCCCACCTATAACTTGGGAGTCTCCAAGCGAAGAGTGAACAGGCATTTGATAGGTACGCACGATCTATCGTCGGCCTTATCTTCACTTACCATAACGTGAGATCGAGGTCAAGAGCATTCCTATAATACATACAAAAAATTGAAGAATATAATCTCATTACACAAAATCTGTATACAATGATAATAATAATTTATTGTCTGAAAACATAATCATGCAAATATCTATCGACAATAAACAATTGGAAATTGCAAGTGTACACAAATTTTCTAATTACACATTTATAATCGAATACATATGATTGACAAATACAACTTTATCAATTATCTAAATAATTTAAGAGTGTTTACGCCAGAAGTTAAGAAAACATCATTTGTATCGTTTGCATCGACGCATTCAGTTTGAATTTTAACACGCTTTTATTAGCTTCACTTGCAACTGACTAATAAACAATGTTGGTAATAAAATCTTACAAGTCAATTTAACCTTACTTCTAATTGTCGTATCGACATGAAACTTTGTATGTATTTGCAATTCGGATGACAACACTATAATTTGGTATCTTGGAGCTTATCTGATGATGGAGCCAGGCGGTGGATAGTGGTACACATCAGTGGCTACTGACTAGTAAGCCCCTCGAGTTTGGGCTCATATGATTTGTTTTGACAAGTCCAATAAATTGGAATTGGTAACCAGATGTTATTATAAGACTAAAATATTTCATAATTTTGAGTACGTGGTTAAAGCGTGTTTTAGTTTTTTTTTAATTATTTTAACTTATTACATGCACAATTCTGTGACACGATTTATGTAATTAACCAAAATTATTATATTAAACTGTTTTACGAATTCTAAATGCCAATGTATTACGAAGACCGCGTTCCCAACAAAAAAATCGACAGTCGATATTATTAGGTCACTCCACACAGCACATTATGAATAATCTGTACTCCAAACTCCATACTACTACACTCAAAGCTTTTAATGTTGGTATCATAAAAGTTGTTTTGTATATTTAGGTCAGGAAATGTTCAGTTTATATCTTACATTGATAATTTTTATTATTTAAGAAACAGGTCATCGTTATGCATTACTCTTGTTGTGGGTGAAGAAATTACGTAGGTTCATGCGGCACGATCCGACAACGAGACGTGCCCGATATTTATGATCACCGTTTATGGAAATAAAATAAAATATGACAAATATACTTACATGAATAAATCTATACTAATAAAAGCTGGGCCGGCAGACGTTGCTCTGCCCGTTTCACTAGTTAATGGCTCGACCGGAGCACCAACTATCGTATCGCCATTAGGGAATACATATTTATATATTTTTTAAACTATTGTTTATATTAGTACATAGCCGTAAATAATAAAAACACTGTTAAAACTATTAAAATGTAATATTAAAAGAAATATTTTAAAGCATTTATATTTTAAATTTAAATATTTTTATTTAGGAATGCCATCTGTTGATAGTATATCAAACTATAAGGTAGAAAGCGCCATCTATCTAACATGACAGCTATTAGTTGGATTGTTTACAATATAATATGAGAAATATTTGTACTGGCTAGCTGACTAGGTATGTTTTATTTTATTTTGTATAATGACAATAGATCGTACGCTTTTGTTTATAACATAGTTATGAATGTTGCTCACCCTTCAGCGTCTGTATTGGATTGAATTAACAAATTATGATACGTTGCAAGCGTATGAATAAATGGAATGCTGACGCGGCTGTCTGGGTCGACGCCGGAGGGCCGTCTCTAATAATAAGCTCTATTTTTAAAAGTCAATACATAAAGAGCTCCGATTCGTCAGCAAAGAATATTACTTTTATTCTATGTCTCATAAAAACAAAAGTGTATGTCAAAAACTTTATTTATATTAGGGTGATCAGCAGCTTTTCGGAATTAGATATTTGTCTGAAATCCTTGACTTTTAAGTACTTAAAAAACTAACTTATGCGGAAAATATATCAAAAGAAATTACTTTTATTATTGCAATATCAAGGATACTAAAATGGAATACAAAGTAAACCAATAAGACGTAAATAAATGCTTTTTTAAACTGACAAACTTACTCGCCATAACGCTAAATCTATAAATGGTAAAAAAACTACCTTGTGAGGAAATTTTAAAAGTAGGTATTTTGAATTTGAATTTTTCTATAGCCAGTTTAGTTTGGATGCACTCGGCGCCCGCTCTAGGAAGGATCGATTTCGATCTATCGGTGGTCGCCATTGTCTGTGGATTATACTGTGCTTGCACATGTATGTACATAAATACATTACATGTGTTCAACAAATTGCAATCCCTTAAGAGTATATAGTATAATATGTAGTATAGGCTTTATCGATGTGACTATCGAGAAGTGAGATCCTATACGTTCATAATAAATGCTTCAAGTGTGAGTGCGAGTTAAACAGATATAATTTTGACTGTTCGAATAGGACACGTTTCACATTCGCTATAGTACATTCTCACGTTGATTTTAGAGGTGAAACGTTCAAAAATAATAACTTTGTTTGTAATAAAAGTATTTTCTTAACATTTACATTATGACAGCACGTTATTTTTGTTTCAACATGTTTTAAAACATCTAGGGCACAAGATAAGAGAGGTAAGGCTCTTTTGAAATTACTCTCTGTTTTCGTGCAAAGAACGTATATGACTATAATGATCATATAAGTACACACAGTAAATGCTTTAAAGTTCCTCTGGGATTAAAAAAATGGTTACTGTGATCTCCATGCCTGCAACATAAATAGCACCAAAAGTACTTAAATTCACTAAGAGAACAACAATTAATGATAAATGTAACAACTTTACACTTAGGTAGTGTTCCTTATAAGCAATTATAAGTTCAAATTGTTATTGACTTTTGCAGTTTAAAGGTAAATTAGGTACTTATAAAAAATATAAAATTCACGCGTCCAAAGAGAACGAACCCTGATACAAGGAGTACTTTAAATATAAATAAACAAATCTGCATTACACTAGGTAACCCGTCTAAATTGATAAGTAAGTTGTTTCTTTGAAGAAAATATATTTATAGCGAGTTCATAAATTTGGTCGGAATCACGTGTATTCGGTTCTCAGTACGTTCTTCGTACACTCAGTTAATGCTGTATATAATAAAGTTATTCGAAATGGTTTTGCAAACTCGAACTAAGTATATCTGAAGAGTGTGAATCCGGGGTAAACGCGCGTTACGTGCTCGTGCCGTTTTAGTTTGAATTTTGCTTTACAATATACGTTCTTATTCTGTAATTGTTGTTCGGTGCCATGATGTGACACACTGACGGTTATGTTTTGACATTTTAATATGCCATTTTGTACGCGAGAGGTTTAATGCCACGCTTTTGTTACGCTCTTTAATGATTTATGTATGCCAGAAAATTATTTATAGTTCGTTATTCGCATGTGACTTATAAAACACTTAATGTTTATTTAGTTATCACTATGTTGAATTACAGAACAAACAGTGTATGCGATAATTATTCTTAATTTTTAATAATATTAATAATAATATTTTTAATATCGTAGCTAAAGTGTCGTGGGTGGCGCCGAGAGTTTTTAAAAATTATATACACAAGTGATTCTTAAGCACGTTTTACTACAGAATGAATAGTGGTTTCAACAATGGTCTTATATATAATGTCAGGTGTTGTTTATAAACGAATAAAAAAAAATGTCGCAATACGTCTAGACTAAATACCAGGTGGTTATCTCTAATTGTGGTCAAAACATACTGAGTAAATATGCGATCATCAGCATCTTTACTTGTGTACCGATTAGCACGTCGTAATAAGAGAGGGTACATCCTGTATAACTAGGTCGATGAAATGACTGCATTATATTTCATGTTGACTAACGGTTGACTAAAAACAACGGCTACTGTCGGGAAACGGAGTTCTACTGCCATTATACTGATTTGCTTAAATAATTCTTCAAGCCAAAGACCATAAAAAGGATCACACAAGGGCTGGGAGTCGATTCCATAGCATCACGAAATATTAAAGTTAAGGAGTTTTTGCATTTCTTTGTTCGTACCGAGACAACAGTTAACCGTAGATAGGTTCCTCAGACCAGCTTGCATAGTTCTTTATTGGAAGGAAAGGGATGAAATAGATAGTAATCTTGTTGGATTAATCACAATTACTTACCAGTTATGATGATCCTGAACTTGATATTTGGAAATCATCAGATTCATTTACGAAATTTCTTGATAATTTATACTGGCTATGGTATCCGTGTCGGTAAAAGTTTTGGTTCGTGTGGGTAAAGAATAAATCGAAATTATTGGCAGTTACGATTTTCCAATCTAATCTGCCAAGTTTTAAAAGTACACGTTTTTATTTCGTAACACACATGTTTTAACTGTACAAAGTGGATCTGTTTGTCAGTTGTCCTGTATAAGGAGATGAAGAGAACGATTTTAATAGCATATTCTGTTAATGAAACGAAAGGAAATCTATCTCACGCTCAGAATTTAGCGTCAAACTACAAGATTTCCCGCAGGACCAAGTTATCACTTAACATCAGGTGAGATTGTGGTCATACATTATCCTATAAAAAAATGATGCGTGCATTAGAAGTTATAATTCTTTGAATAACGAAATTAAATGTTATGTGGTGCATAATATCGTGTCTATATCTTAACTACAATAAAAAAACAAGCTTACATTATGCACGGTTAATGCAAGTCCTGATTTTCATCATTGTGATCGTCGTCGGATTGGCCTAGTGTGTGAGACGACCAGAATTCGTACGCAGTATGCACGAGTGGTCCATAGTATGCACGAGTGATCAATAGTATTCACGAGTGGTCAATAGTTCGAATCACGCTGATTTACGATATTTAAAATTAATTTTTATAGAACATTTTTTTCTGATTGTCTCGGTGTAGGTTTTTGGCTCACAGGAGTGGGTAGGCACCCTTACATATGCAATCTTAGGGCGTCTACCAATCCTGGAAAGTATGGATCCAGTATCCTGACCGATCATATAAATTACCACCAAACATTATCTTAGAAAATTTTCATCAAATATTGAATTATATAGGGCATAAGAAGTACTTGTAAATAACCTGTTTTTTCATTCAAAAGGAAATCGAAATTGGTTTCCTTCGCTTGGTTTCTTGCCCATGGGAATATCAATTCGCTCGGTGTCTTATTACGAGTAGCCGAGAAGTTGATTATAAATTATCTTTTACTAACGCACGTTTGCTTTTGTTTATGTTTAAATATTGTATATGTGTTTGTTTGTTCTTGTTTCTTTCTTTCAACTTAAATTAAAGTTTATCGTATAGTATTTGGATAATGTTTTATTTAGAAATTATTATATACTTTTATTCTCGTCGCTATAGGAATTTTCATTTCACAATTTCTTATAAATAAATAGTTCTGTTTCGTGTTGCGATTAATAGTATTTTATTCTATATAGGTCTTTTTTCTATATTTTATTCAAATCATGATATCTAATGTTATATACTGTAACGATATAGGTATAACGTTGCCGAGACAGGAAGCGTGACGTCCCCTTACGTACCCTTATCTATATACATATAATAAAATTGAAGTGTCTGTTTGTAATGTCAAAATAACATATTTTTACTAAATGTATATGAAAGTATACACGATACCTATAACAAAAAACTCATCTTTAAAATTATTATCTCTCTGTCTGTCTGTTTGTTCCGGGTAAACTCCGAAACGGTTGGACAGATTTTGACGGGACTTTCACTGGTATATAGCTGATGTTATAGGGCACAATTTATACTACATTGATTAAAAAAAAATAGGGTTCTGCACAACAATTAAAAAACTTTTGCGATCGGAGCCTTGGGTATAGCTAGTTCATTATATAATATGAGGAATACAGATTTATTATTGAAATAGCTGTAAACTTTTTACAAGAATAATTTAAAGTATTCAAATATTGTAAAGAATTTAGTTTAACATTTCACTGAGAATTGTTGTGTTAAATAGAAAAACTCAAGTCAAAACAGTCGGCAACATTTCACTTTGTAAGTCATCTCATTCCAGCTTCATGACTCCCGCGAGCTGCGCTTTTATGAACTGTGAAAAACTTTTAAAATTTTGCATACTTTTTACTAAGTTAAATACAGTTTGCATTAAAGTTTAATGTTTACATTAAATTTTTTGTGTATTTTGGTATTTATATTATTGTATGGTTAAATTTAAACTAATATTGTTATTAGATTTTTTTACGTTTAGTAGAGGTGTCTAGCGGCTCCGCCCATATTTATTAAGCAGTAGTTTTATCTCGTAATTTACTGATATTATTAAAAATTCTTATAGCCTATCAGTTATGGAATGACATAAATACTTCCCGTGTACAACATTTCACCAAAATCCGTCAAGCCGTTTTTGAGTTAAATCCGAACAGACAGACAATTTTTTTTGTGTATTATTCGTGGCCAGTGTTCTTTATAATAGACGTTTGTCAAGGATTTTTGAAAAAAAAAAATACAACTGCAGACATAACTATCGATTTATTTATATAGATTAATTAGCTTTACATCGAGGCTTCAATTTGGATTCCATGGCTACTTCATACACGAACTTAGCATAAAATAATGTAATCATATTTTGTAAAATTAATGATCGCTAATGAGTGCTTTAATTAAAGAAAAAACAGTTTTAATAAAATAAATCTAAGATGATATTTAAATTAATAATAATATAATTAAGTTTATTTAGGTTGGATATTTTCATTAAAAATTTCGATACATAAAAAAAATATATATTAAATAAACAATTTAATAATGGTGTAAAACGGGACCTAATAAAAATCCAAGTCGGTATGTTAAGAGGTTACCGTTTTTAAACCTGTTTTATGTACTAGTTGTGCTCCACGGTTACACCCGTGTACAAAATTCGTCCAATTCTTCACGGCGCCGCCGACTAGGCGCCAACGCACTCATGTAGGCTACGCTTTCTCACTTTTCGCACTTGACTACAGCTTGTCAGATTGCTCGACTTTCATGATTACTGCTCCGCTCTTTAGGACCGTAGCGTGAATTTATATAGCACATAATCTTCCTCAATAGATAGCTTATAGAATTCATTTGTTCTTACCTAACTGATAGTTCCAGAGATTAGCGCGTTCAAACAAAAAACAATCAATTGAGCTTTGTGCACAAGTGAAGAAATAATAATTAGAAGCCTGAATTATGTTATCACAAAAACACTCTGATAGTTTTAAGAAGAGAGCCACTAGCTTGTTAAAGCTTCGTTTGAAAATATTATATCCATGTGACATTAGCACAATCTGTTCATATTATAAAACTCAACGTATCTCTGTCTGTTTGTTTACGTTCTTTTCATGCGAAAACTTATTTATAGCTACGTTATCTGGCCTGGTTATAGGATATATTTTGTTAGATAAAGTAACATTCGAAATAAACAGTGACGATAATGGTGAATCAATTTTTGAAGAAAAAAGACACATTTGTGGTGCTTAAATGGATTTCACTGAGTAAACCATACGAGATATAACAAATAAATGTTCTATATAATTGTAGATCATATAAAGACCTATAAGAACATATGCCTATCTTCTAAGGATCACGCACAATAAGTATTTTTGAGGCAGCACAATTTGCACGTGCGCTCGACAAACTACATTCGGAGACGTGGGCACAGCTAGTTGTGTGTAAACACATATTACCATTAAACAAGCAGAAGAAGACGGTATGTTAATGAAAGCCACTCTACTAATTTGTTCGTGTAGTCGACGAATGTTTCATACAACGTAAATCACTTAAAACAAAGAACGCTATGACGTTTCTAAAACGGTCATAATGAATAGCCGGTTGGAGATGAGGTTGATTGTTATTTTTTACTTACAACTCTCATTGCTCGTTGGTATGAATTATGGGTTATATGGGAGACATACGAATGTTAAAAATGAGTAATGTATTTTCAACGTTAGTTTATACTGGCTATAAAGCGGCCTCAGCTGAAATTCATGGAAGAGTCGTTAAGTTAAATATTGTCTATCCGACGCGATGTGTCGTGCGAGTTTGCAATGAAATTGTTCGTACATTTTTGAATAGTTTGTATTAGTTTACTAGTGATCATTCATTTGTCGAAATTCGACCGTAATTCATTAAATTTTAAGTTTGAACGTTATTGACCTTCTCTTGTCAAAGAGTTATTTATATCTCTATAATCATTGCAGTGTCCTTAGCTGTGATTTAAGATATTCTGTTCACCCGTTTGAAGAACATCAGCAAGTCGAAATTTGTTATTCTGTTACCTAAATGATATTAGAAGACCATGGTAACCTTGATCATCTGGAATCTGCCCCACTTCTTACCAACTTACAGTAAAGATCTCGTGTTTCGGCTCATTGGAATGGTTTCAATGAATAGGTTATTTGTGTCAAAGTTTCATCCGAATCTCACATCTCACACATGCCTCCGTGCGCGCAATATGCTTTAAATGAGGGGACAACATTTTCTCTTAACGTATTAATATACTAGCTGTACTCCGTATAATTTAAAAGAAATCCATACACCCGAGCCGAGTGTTGAATTCTTTTAATTTTATATTACGTCCTAAACTATTCGTCCAAATAACATGCTATAAAGGGCAAAGTTTATCTGTATAAAATTGCGATGATGATGAAGTTCGTAATGTAAGTTCGTTTCGTTCGTAAGGATTAAAATGCCATGAATAATAACAAAGCTCATGATTCAATTTTCAATAAAACTTTGTTACTAAATGCCTTATTGTGGCTTATGTATAAGAGGTAGGTATATTTTTAGATGTACTAAGTAGCAATATTTTTGTAGAACATGATATTTACGTATCACCAACCATTACGCCAGCGCACGCGGATAAAGCTGCTAGGATGCGTTATTTCTTCCGACTTACTATTTAAGGTTAGCTGAGAGGTGTAACTAGCTAAATGCTAAATAATCTATACTATTTCTCTTGAATCTTGCTATCTTACACAGAAAGAAATTTGCGAATCCGACTTGTAGTTTCAGAGATTAGCGTGTTTAAACAAACAAACAATTGTTTATAAACACTTCCGTTTATTATATTATATAGTATAGATAGATGATTGATTAAGACGTCGATTTTCTCATTAAAATGGCATTTAATGATAATACATTATTTTGGGTAAGTTTTATAGATCTTTATAAGTCTTTGCCATTCTTATAACTGATAAGAATAACGGAACGGAACAGGAAATAACGGATCAGAATTGTAACGAGTCTGTGAGGAATCTAGCATAAATATGCTAGCTGTATAATAGTAAAGCAAATGCTTTACGTCAGAAATAGGTGAAATAAATCATTGTAGTAGTGTATATATATATATATATATATAACGAAGTTAAAAGGAAAACTATCAGAGGCAACTACGGAACTTTACACTGCGCGTGGTCCGACACGTACTTTAAATGTTAATTTTTAAATATTAATATTGAAAATTAATAAATTGACATGATAATAGATTTATATAAAATAATAAACCAAATTAATAAACGCTTTAGGATTTAATTAACGTAATGAAAGGAATGGATTTTTAATGAAAAATTAAAAAAAAGATAAACCGGTTTTTATGAATATCAATTGTTGTATTTCTCTAACAATATATGGAACTTTTAATTTAATTAAGATATCACCAATTTATTACCGGTATTGTAATGATTGCTTTATCAATCATTTTTATATTTTAATTATATGTATTCATTTTAATTTATTTGATTCCTCATTTATTCATTTATTGTGTTTATGCTCCTTTCCGAAGGCATCTCATCTATAGGTAACTTATTATTTTAAATATAGTATTACAAACTTATTTTACGATTTATTTATCGAATAAGTAGGTCGTATATATTGTATTTTGGCTGAAGAACTTTTTAGTATATATTGTATTTTGGCTGAAGAACTTTTTAAATTTAAAATATGAACAGGACGGCAAAATAATTGAAAACATGAAGGATTGATTCTGACTTACGGGAGAGACACGGATCGCTAAAGGAATTGTACAATCTGAAATGAGAATTGTATAAGTTTATTTATATTTACTATTATATTTATTGTCTGGACTGACACATATTTGTCTGGAGTCAATAAAACTTGTATTGTTATAATAACAGAGACCTTTTGAATTATAACTGATATTCGAAGGAGTTCGAACTTTTACTCAACAATTATTACAAAACGAATTAAAAACCTGGCGGATACATTCAATCATGCTGGCTTGAGGAAGCAGAAATAATAATGGAAATGAATGGAGTTTATTGAAACATAAGCGTCTCACGACGGAATTTCATTAACAGATCTTTGACGGATATATTAAAAACCTGGACATTTTTTTGTTGGTGAAAGTGTTACTATAATTAATAGATTTAATAAGGTACTCTATTTTTATATATCTGATAATGTAAATGCTTTCGGATTACACATATTAATCTATTTTCCATTTTCACTTCCATAACTTCTTTTAATATATTTATTTTCTGGTACATTATAATTATTTAATTGTCCACGTGACAATTTGGCGCCCAACGTAAATAATACCACTGAGCTAGTCATTTTCTAAATTCTAAAAACCACTTACACAAGTTAACCGATTATTCGTAAAAAATTTTGGCAAAAATATTTGGACTTCATATTTTATCTACTCTATATAAATACTATATATAAATTGTCATTCATCTTACCATTCTATTATATTATTTTAATATTTATGATTTTAAAATTTGATTGATTGTTATTATTATTTATTATAATAGAACAATGGCCAAAGCCAAAACTAATGCTAAAACCAAGGTACGAGTAGATGACATACCTCAAGAATTAGGTGTGAATGAGAATGAGTATGAAGGAAATATGTCTATTAATGTTGATAATTTAATGTTAGAAAATAGGATAGTTAACAGGGGAGTATCTGATCCGAATATACTAATAAATGAAATTAACTTTCTAAAAGAAGTTAAAAAAATTAATTATGATGGTAAATCTTGTCCAAGGACATTTTTAATTAAAGTTAATGAATTTTGTAGGTCTAGAAATTTGAATGAAATAAATTTAATAAATTTAGGTTATGAAATATTTAAAGATGATTGTTTACACTGGTTTAGATATCAGAAAGGGAAAAATGAAAATATAACTTGGGAAGAATTAAGCTCTCTATTATTGAAAGACTTTGGAGATAAAGATTTTGACTTTAAATTGTTGAATTCAATTAAAGAACGGACTCAAGGAGAATCTGAATCAATTATAGTTTATGTAGCAAAAATGTATGGAATGTTTTCCAAATTAATAAAAAAATTAAATGATAATGAAATTTTAGAAATAATTTTAAGAAATATTAGGCCGTGCTATTCAACATTTGTAGCGATGAAGGAAATTAAGGATATAGATTCATTAGTTGAAACATGCCAACGTTATGAACTTTTCTTAGACAGAGATAAAAACTTTAAAGAACCAAGCGTGGATCCCAATCCAGCAGTTGAAGAATTTAATTATAGGTCTTTGAAAAATAAAATAAATGAAAATTCGAATTATAATTCAAATTTTAACAACAAATCAAAGAGACAAAGTTATGGTTATCAAAAGTCTGAGAATTATAATAGGGCAATTAATAGTATGACTGTTAATAGACAATTTAGGAATGTTGAATTTTGTCCAAGATGTAGGTGTAATGGACATAATTTAAAGAATTGTAGGGGTCCAAAGATAATAATTTGTTACCGTTGTGGTATGAAAGACTTTAAGATATCAGATTGCCCAAATTGCAATAATAAAGGTAATAATTCAAAAAATGTATAAGCGACTTGGATAAAGAAAAGAATAAAGGAGAATGGAAAAAATGGATAGAGGAAATTAAAATATTTTTCAAATGTTATAGATTAAATAGAGTAATTTATGACTATGAGAATGACAACAATAGACCTTTTATAAATATATCAATTAATAATGTATATTTTTCAGGTCTGTTAGATTCGGGTAGTTCATTAACTATTTTAGGAAATAATTCTCATTTGAAAATATTAAAATTAGGGTATTCTTTATTCAAGTCGGATCCAATTGTAGTATCTACAGCTAATAATCATAGATGTAAGTCTATAGGATATTTTGATTTACCTATAGGATTTAATAATGAAACACGAATAATTAGAGCATATGTATTTCCAGATATACATCCTTCGTTGATTTTAGGTATTGATTTTTGGAAAAAATTTAATTTATTACCTAAAGTAATTGCAAATTATTTTAATAAAGATTTTAAAAGTTTTATTCTTGATATAAAAGAAAAAAAGGTATTAGATTATAATTATTTAACAGAAACGGAAAAATTTATAGCGAAAGATATTATAGAAAAATTTAAAAATATATCTTTTGAAGTGAAAGGTGAATTAGGGTTAACTGATTTAGTTTATCATAGGATAGATACTGGAGATACAACCCCAATTAAACAAAGGTGTTAAACAAAAAGCTTTAATTGATGAAGTTGATAAAATGTTGAAATGGAAAGTTATTGAAGAATGTGAGAGTTCATGGTTATCACCAGTATTAATAACTCCTAAGAAAAATGGTGAATGGAGATTCTGTATTGATAGCAGAAAATTAAATTCAGTTACAAAACGTGACGCTTATAGTTTACCATATGTTAGTGAAATTCTTGATAATTTGAGAAATGCAAAGTTCTTATCTAGTATAGATATAGCTAAAGCATTCTGGGAAATCCCATTACATCCTGCAGATAAAGATAAAACAGCATTTTATGTACCAGGTAGAGGAATGTATAGATTTAAAGTAATGCCATTCGGATTAATGAATGCCCCTGCTACACAACAAAGGTTGATGGATTCATTATTTACTCCAGATTTTGATAACAAGGTATTTTGTTATCTCGATGACATTATTATAATAAGTGAAACATTTGAGGAGCATATTTCATTGCTAATACGAGTATTTGATAAGTTATCATCAGCAAAATTGACTATAAATTTTGAAAAGAGTCTATTTTTTCGTAAACAATTAAAATATTTAGGTTATATAGTAGATGAACATGGTTTACGTGCGGATCCTGACAAAATTAAAGCAATATTAGAGTACTCAACTCCTACAAGTAGGAAGGAAGTTCGTAGATTCATAGGAACATGCAGTTGGTTTCGCAGGTTTATTAATAACTTTAGTACAATAGCAGCACCATTGAATAAGTTAACTTCTTCAGGTAAAAATGCACCAAAATTTCAATGGAATGATTCAGCTGAAATAGCATTTAAAAAATTGAAAGAAGCATTAGTTTCTACACCAATTTTATCATGTCCTGATTTTGATAAACCTTTCTCTGTACATTGTGATGCATCAAATTGTGGTATAGGAGCAATATTAACTCAGGAGAATGACGGTAAAGAATCGGTTATAGCTTACATGAGTAAATCTCTTAATAAAAATGAAAGAAATTATTCTACAACTGAAAGGGAAACTTTAGCAGTCATTACAGCTTTAGAACATTGGCGTTGTTACTTAGAAAACGGCAAACCTTTTAAAGTTGATACAGATCATTCGGCTTTAAAATGGTTTCTAAATTTAACTAATCCAACTGGTAGATTAGCTAGATGGACGATCCGTCTTTCTAGTTTTAATTGTGAAATAATACATAAAAAAGGTAAAGATAATGTAGTACCAGATGCATTATCAAGGTTTATACAGAAAGACATACTTACTAATGTTAATGTAAATGTAATCTCTACAGATAGTAGACAATTAACATTTGCGGAGTTACAATATAATAAAATATATTCAGGTTGTAGTAATCATCCTGATAACTATCCTAATTATTCTATTAAAGATAATAAACTTTATAAATGTATACATTCATCTGATTCAATTAATGATGATTTTATATGGAAAGAAGTTCCTTTAGTTTCTGCAAGAGATGATATTATAAAAAAATATCATAATATGGACAACCAACCTCATCTAGGTATATTTAAAACATATAAAAGTATTTCTTTATTATTTTATTGGTCAGGTATGTATAAAGACATTGCAAGAATAATTTCTAAATGTGAAACTTGTTTAGCGTATAAATATAGCAATCACTCTCCATATGGCCATATGGGTAAACCAAAAATTTGCTCAAGGCCTTTTCAATGCATATCATTAGATCTAATGGGTCCTTTACCAATGACTAGGAACCGAAACCAATTTATATTAGTAGTTAATTGTTATTTTAGTAAATATACATTAATTTTTCCATTAAAGAAAGTCACAGCAACAAATGTTATTACGTGTTTAGAAAATTATGTGTTCTTAGTACATGGTACACCGCAAACAATAATTATGGATAACGGGGTACAATTTCAATCAAAAGAGTTTGATAAGCTGATGAAAAAATACAGTATACCAAATGTTTTTTTTTCTCCATTGTACTGTCCACAAGTTAACCCTACAGAGAGGTATAATAGAACTATAATATCAGCATTAGCATCACTAGTTGGTGAAGATCATAGATCGTGGGATAAACATCTTTCGAATATACAGTATGCAATTAATAGTTCAACTAATAGTGTAACTGGCTTCTCACCAGCTTATTTAATATTTGGTAGAGAAACAATACCTTGTGGCTCATATTATTCACGTTCCGAAAGTATTGATGAGTTTACATTTTTACCACGTGACATATATGCAAATAATGTGGGATTACTTGCCAATATTTTTAATAAAGTTCAATTTGCACTTTATTCTGCACACGCGAAAAACGCGGCAAGATATGATTTACGTCATAGTATAAAAGAATTTCATGTAGGTGATATTGTTTGGAGAAAGAATTATAAACAAAGCGATGCTGGCAATCATTACAGTGCTAAATTAGCACCCAAATATATTAAAAGTAAAATAGTAAAAAAATTATCTCCTTTAGTTTATATTCTAGAAGATAGTAAGGGCCATAAAAGTAAATGGCATATTAAAGATTTTAAATTATAATTATCTTTTGAATTTTAGTTTTCTATTATTTTTTCTCAAACTACTATATTATTTTAATTAAACATTAGGCTTATTATTATTATATTATATCATATTTGTTTAAATAGTTATGTCTATTTTTAAATATGATTTTGTTAAAGATACTTCGATAGGCTTATTACATTCTTCAGCGTCTATGCTACATTTTTATTATCTTGGGTAACCTTAAAGTTACCCGGGAGCTTATTTATATCGACACCTACCTTACGTCGATCGATATATTTTACTGTAGCATCTTGGATGTGAAGATTTGAATGCCTGAAGTGGAATAATAACTACTAGTATGTATTTATTTGATTTTAATTATTGGGGTTATAGAGCGGTTGACTACTCGTTAAATAAGCCTTAGGTCAAAAGTATTTATTTATTGTTATAGAGCGGGTAATTACTCTTTAAATAAGCCAAGAATTCGAGCGGAAGACAACTCGTTAAATAAGCCTAGGTCATGTTAATGAGCAACTTTTGGAGTAGGCGTCATTGAATGTGAACCCTATCCCCTACTGAATGAGTGGTGATATTATGAGAAGTTGTATGTTGTGATGTATGCTAAGGATGTATGAATTTGTGAAGTATGCTCATCTATGTTTATTTATTTATCTAGTAAACTTAAAATTTTTCTAAGTTGAAAAATTTTTCCGGGGAAAAGGGGAAATGTAATGATTGCTTTATCAATCATTTTTATATTTTAATTATATGTATTCATTTTAATTTATTTGATTCCTCATTTATTCATTTATTGTGTTTATGCTCCTTTCCGAAGGCATCTCATCTATAGGTACCTTATTATTTTAAATATAGTATTACAAACTTATTTTACGATTTATTTATCGAATAAGTAGGTCGTATATATTGTATTTTGGCAGAAGAACTTTTTAAATTTAAAATATGAACAGGACTGCAAAATAATTGAAAACATGAAGGATTGATTCTGACTTACGGGAGAGACACGGATCGCTAAAGGAATTGTACAATCTGAAATGAGAATTGTATAAGTTTATTTATATTTACTATTATATTTATTGTCTGGACTGACACATATTTGTCTGGAGTCGATAAAACTTGTATTGTTATAATAACAGAGACCTTTTGAATTATAACTGATATTCGAAGGAGTTCGAACTTTTACTCAACAATTATTACAAAACGAATTAAAAACCTGGCGGATACATTCAATCATGCTGGCTTGAGGAAGGAGAAATAATAATGGAAATGAATGGAGTTTATTGAAACATAAGCGTCTCACGACGGAATTTCATTAACAGATCTTTGACGGATATATTAAAAACCTGGACATTTTTTTGTTGGTGAAAGTGTTACTATAATTAATAGATTTAATAAGGTACTCTATTTTTATATATCTGATAATGTAAATGCTTTCGGATTACACATATTAATCTATTTTCCATTTTCACTTCCATAACTTCTTTTAATATATTTATTTTCTGGTACATTATAATTATTTAATTGTCCACGTGACAGTATTTACATATAACTGTAATTAATAATTGTGTCGTAAATTCGATTAAATTAATGTTAAGCCGCAAACAGTTTTTATCCTTTGAAGTTGTAATTTCGATGAGGTTATAAATACTGATAAGGCAATAACAATTAATTAAGGAACTTATTACGGACTGGTCGAGAAGGCAACAGATCTGGTCCGTTTGTTTTCCACTGATTTATGTACCGTGTACCGGAGTACACGGTGTCTTGGGAGTTGAAGTTAATTTAATATGAACATGACTTAAATACTTTTGATGGTACACTTAATTGCATTATTTAATCCTAATTAACGACTATTAAAGGTATGTGGAATACAGTTTGAAGTTTGTATGGTGCTCGGTCGATTTTAAAATAACTGGTTTGGATGTTATATGAATAATCTGAAATCTGTAGCTATCAACTAAAGTAGAACCTTATAGAATTTTCCAAATACATATCTATATTAGAAAACAATATATATAAATTTAAAAAAATAAATAAAATATACGAAAAATATAAAGACGTTTGAAGCGGTTTACTTACTTTTGAGTTTTTTCTACTCCTTTTTAGACGCATTACAATACTAGCTGTGTCCGCGGCTCCGGCTGTGTAGACAGAATGCCGTCGGTCGAGCGCATACCGGTTATTTTAAAGTCAAAATTGCTTATTGTGGATGATCTTTAGAAGCTAGACATATACTATCGCGGACGTTTTTGTAGGTATTTTTAAGAGATACAATTATATAGTATATTAATTTGATATATCCCTTATGATTTACTCAGTGTAAGACATTTAATCGCTCCAAAAGATAATAAAAGCGTCTTTTTTATAATTGATTCACTTTTATCGTCACTGGATATTTCGTATATTACTTTATGTAACAAATCAAATCCTATAACCTGGCCAAATAAAATAGCTATGATTTTTTTTTCAAACTGACTATACTGTTAGTCTTAGTGGCTCTGGAGGTTTGGAATAGCTATGATTTAAAAAAGAAAGCATATAGGTAAATTAGATAAGTGGTTTTGCGTGAAAATACCGTAAACGGACAGACAGACAGATAGATGTTAAATTGTATAATATGTATAAATTAGCGAATATTATTTTATAATGAGAAAAATAAATATAATTTAAAAAGACAAAGGCCGTATGGTACTATTTTCTAATCTTTAGTCACACAAAATGATAAATAATAATTTCTTTTCATAATGTTTTTATTTTCTACATTGATAGGGTTACAAACTAACATTAATTTAATAATAGTTTTATGGATAAATATTTTTACATAAAATACATCATATTTTAGTTAATTTAACAAAACAGTTTTCGTGAAATAAAAGGGTTTTTTATATGTCTCTTGCTTATTTATGCAATTTCGCCAATGTCATCCGAAAGTTTTAATCACATCGATGGGACCAAGAAAATGCAATTCAATGATTGTTGATTAAAATCACGATCTTTAAATAAGTCTTTGTTTTGTATATGTAAACTATTTTATCTCATCATGAACACTTTCTCTAAGCAAACGAACGCGTCAATTCGATCATTAAGCCCGCTTTGTTTCGCCAGCGTTGTCCGTTGTTAAAAAAAAGTATTTAAAAAAAGTTCCGCCACACAACGAGAGATATAATCGCTGATGAGATCTCTACCGTTGCGATTGCATTGTTTGTAAATGAGAGCAAAGAAAATAAAAGGCTCATTTGATAACTCTCGGCTCGATTGTTCCGGACCTTGGAGCTGAATCGGAACATTGTTCAGAATAAATAATTACGGTAACGCGCATCGTCGTGGTAGTTCTGTTAGGTACATCTTAAAATTTATGCGACAATGTCATTTTTCGATAAAGTATTTTAGTTCGTGTACTAAAATAGAATGAAATACGGAACATTGTACTTTATTGCACTATAATAATTTCTTAAAATGTCATGTTACTAACAAAAACTTCTTAAGGCGATCTTGTCAGGGTACCGTACCTCATAATAAAAAAAAACAGAACCCTTATAGGATCACTTTGTTGTCCGTCTGTCTGTCTATCTGTCCGTGTGTCAAGACACTTTTTCTAGAAAACGACTTCAGATATAAAGTTGACATTGAAATCATGTATCTGTGGCCAATGCTGCCGTAAAAAAATTTTTTCTAGGTGAACGCATTAAAAAGATATGGTACTTAATGGTTAAAATACGGCTCACGAACTAATTATTAAAACCTATAGGGTACTTCCCATAAGCTTACAGTTTTGAAATTTGGGACAAGGGAATAATATCTTTTAACCCAAGTTAAGGAATCCTATGTGAAATTATAATGCAACAAAATTATATTAAGTTTTATTTTTATTTCTCGAAAACGGCTTCAGGTATACTTTTCAAATTAATATCCAATACTATAATCTATTTGGGGCGCTTAAATGACTGACGCTGAGTAAGCCATACGAGATATATCAAATTAATGTGCTACATAATTGTAGATTCAAAAAAGACCTACAAAAAAGTCAGCCATAGCATACAGCTATATTCCAAGGATCACTCACAATAAGCATGTTTGTCTTTCATCTTTTGAGTGAAGGCAGCACGATTCGCGCGTGCGCTCGACCGACGGTATTCTGTAGTCCACGCGAGCGGAGCCGCGGGTACATATAACTCTATTTTGTGGTTAGTAGATGCGCTCCTCTTTTTTAGTACGGCAATATTCGTGTCTTTCGAAAGCTATACTTGAGAGTCAGTTTATTACCTCTCTTAGCGTGTATATTATTGGAGCTGCATTATTATTTAATATCAAACATGATTACTTTCAAAGCAATATAAAGTCATTCTGATTTTATTTTAGTAGGTACCGCGGGATAAATTGCACATCAGTGACCACAATCGAACCGAGTCCATTTAAACGGTAAACAAATATAAGAACGATTTGTCGTCACGTTCATCTATCAAGAGCAGTGAACGTTGACCGTGTCCAGTCAACCGTTTACGTGTTCGACCAGCGTGACTTGTACGTAATAATGCTTGAATCAATTTGCGGTTCATTACACAACGTACTGTATAAGTACGTAATTGAATCGTTGAACTGAAGGTGACAAATTGGTTTAATGATATACGATTAATTGAATAATCTTAACGACGAAGGACATCGAAAAATTTTTTCTTTATTAATATTGCAAATATGTATCTGAGCTATGCCTGCCAGTACTTTTTTTTTCTTACCAAGGAGTATGTCGTTCTCACTACTTTTTGATCTCTCCTAGTATTCTTCTTGGTAGTACAAAGATTACTTTTTTACAATTATATATTCATTTATGCAGGATGGTAGGACTAGACAACTGTAAGAATGGATCTAGTCCATCATACATCAGATGTAACACGCATCATAGTGGCATGGTTAGGTGTGTCGCGTTCTGGGATCCTGTGTATATCCACTCATCAAGCATGGAGATAGAGATCTGTAGCCGACTGGGTGACAAATACCATAAACATGGCGATTAGTCCGTCACAGTGATTATCTTTTGGATATTCGCATTTTGGGATCAGCTAACGGCGGTGTATTGCCGATATCTAGTAGTCTCCGTTTTTTTTAGATTGTACTGTGCTTACCATTACAGTTCTATAACTTTGCCGTGCTACCATCTATCTACACATATTATAAAACAAAGTCACTCTGCCGTGGCTCTCTGTCTGTCTGTTAAAATAAAAACAATTTTGAGCTGAAAGACTTTCACTACTGGATATAATAAGTCTACTCCAAAGATCATCACAATAACATGTCTTACGCTTCCTGCATCCAGGTCTGCCCAAGTTGCGTTTACCAGTATGAGGTTACCACTCGAGAACTTATTGGCCCCATCAGCCATCCCTTAGGTGCCCCGCCAACTGCTACTTTAATTTAGTCTTTCTTAGGGTTATATCGGAGACTTTGGTTCTTGTGCATATCTCCTCATTGCTGATTCGACTATGTAGAGAAACTCCGAGCATAACCCTTACCATTACCCCTGAGTTAACTTATGACGTCCATAGTACCATGCCTCAGTACCATGACATATCACTGGCGACAAACACTGGTCAATTATATCATATATATAATCACAAGTCGCACTTACAAATCCGTTGTATAAGATCAATATTATACTTTACCTCAAGATTTAGGATGTAAAAATAAGTATACCGTCTCATGGGACAGTATACAACACTAAATAAAATGAAATCAATAAACTGTCAAACATAACAGTATTTTTTTTTGCAAGGAACCAAATTAGTAAAAGCAACTTGTGCACTGAGAATTAATAATCGTTAGTAACAAACAATTAGTCGGCAATAAAATTTGTTTAACTGTAGTTGTATAATGCTATTTATTACACTTGTCTCAGTAGACAGGATAACGGCTCTATCCTATTATAGTGGATAGGATAAGCAGATAATGTATACGAGGCTCGGCCACTTTGGCACCCTTGAAGCTTGTTGCCATGCTTTCGCGGCTGAGTGTCTTAAGCGCTTGCCGCTAAGTCCGGATGAAGTTGTAAAAGCCGTTTGAGGCCTGTATTGCTAACAGAATAGTCAGCAAAGACAAAAAATATTGTAGAATTAATCGATGAAGCAATGATGCGTAAATACGCAATTATTATTATCCTATTATTATCCAAGATGTACCGTCTTGAACCATTATATTAGAATTGGATGCATCGTCAGTGGTAACCAGAGGCTCAGTGTAACCGTTTCCAATCCCATTTAAAACTAATGGCTCAGTATTAAAATCATATTAATAGTACATTTGATTTATTAGTGATGCTTCATTAAGTTCGTTGTTGTTAATCCTTTTATTTCTTGCTTCTTTTCAGTGCGAGTATGGAGAGATGGATAAATTTATGATTAAATTTATTGACATTTTAGAGATTTTGAATGTTTACTAAAAAACTAGTAAACTTGTTTTAATTTATATAACTTATGCTGCTGGTAGTCAATTCGCTTGAGATTCAGTTTGAATAGTCGGAGGAGAGAAAATAATGAGAACATTGAAATTAGTTTTATCATTATCTAAAATTCAGTGATAACTGTAATCTACTGGTATATTATACGGCCCGCATTCTGGATTGATTATATTTTCTTCTAATAGTTTACAATAGTTCTCGGTTTTAAAAGAAATGAATGAAGGCCTCCCAGACATCTCTGTCTATGGCGTCATCCTGTCAATTTCTGAAGTTCATATTTTCCTAGAATGTGCAACGACGTGACTTGTTAAACTTGTTAAAAAGAAGCAGTATTTTAGTAAATACTGGATTCCATGGTTAATTATGTTTAACCATAGAGGTTTGTACTCTTACCCTAAGATAGTCATTTATAATTTTTGTACTTTTCAGCTACTTTGCTACCTAAATAGGCGTACTAAAGCTAACCCGCTAATGTAAATGAAGCTAAAGATCTCTTTTTACCCTCGATGCAAAAAAGGGATGTTATAAGTTTAACGTGTGTATCTGTGTGTCTGTCTGTGGCATCGTGACTCGCTACGGCTGAACCGAATTTGGTTTAGTTTTTGTTTTGTTTGAAAGGTGACTTGATCGAGTGTTTTTAGCTATGAATCAAGAAAATCTGTTCAGATCTGTTTGAAGATTATTAGATCTTTTTAGTTGATAATGTGAGCATCTTTCACAGGTCTAATCGCGTATAAATTTGTTATTCTGTTACTTCAATGAGATTAAAAGAACATGGTAATATTGAGCTGATGCTGCAGCATTATCTGGAATTTACAGGATACCTAACTCTTCACTAACTAGTTCGGGCTCATTAGAATTGTGTCAAAGAATAGGCGTTCGCTGAACAGTTGTCATTTGTAAATCATTGATTCGATATCGAAACACAGATAAATATTATATCATTGACTGTTCCCTTAAATGTTAAAGATTGTGTGAGGACGTAAGAACTTTAGTACATCGCATTAATTAACAATAAAAATTAAGAGCGAAGAGATTTTCATAGGGAAATTTATTAAATTTGAACTGATTGTTTCTAAAAGTAGCAATATATTTTTAAGCTAAATAATACGATATGTAACTAACATATTTTGTTGGCAAGTCATTTTTTTATTTTGTTGATATACTGTTGAATTGTAGATACACTTTTTTAGTTTAAATTATTCAGTGATTTAGTTCTCTGATTTAGGTTAGCACGTTTCATCATATTCTCTCATATTTCAACAAAATTGTCTTTTAACGCTTTAAAACCATAGTTGACGTTAGCGTTTTAGTTGTAAATAATTAAGTATTTCAGCGTTTTCTCTATCTACCCTCGTCATCTTGTCACCCGACTTCTATTATTAATGAACCAGACATTTGGTTTAATTAATCTCATTATCGTTTTTACTTTGAATTTATTTTGTAAGGCTTATTTTATAGCCGCAAATATTAACCAAAGATTTTTTTTTTCCTTCAGTGCCTAGCTTATTATTTAGATAAATAAAACTCTGTATTATTATATAAGAAACATAGTTAATAATCTTGTGAAATGGCTATATTCGTTAATAGTAAAAAGACATAAAAAAAAATATACAATCTCATTCAAGATTATACGAAGATGTAGATATACGATTTCATAATACCAGATTTACGTTATACTTTGCCCGGGTCGGGCTATGTTGTTATCAGGAGATTCAGGTTACACCGTTCCCGGCTGGACCCGTCCCGTCCTGAACTAACATGAATTACTTCATACAAAAGTATACTATAGTTGCTTGACCATGTCCCGTCCGTAACACGACCCGGCCCCGGCCCTGTGTAGCATGAATCATCCTTTGTGTGTAAATAATAATATAGTTTAAAAAAAACTGTTTCATATCATTTAAATTCTAACTATTATTTTATATATTTCTCGATTGAGATGATTTGTCTAATATATTTATTTATCTATATAAATAAAAATGAAAAGCTACTCGTTGGCAAGCGCATATTCGTTACCATTCAAAGAAAAAATTGAAAATTTTTCTTGGAAAATATCTAAAGTCGGGGAAAACTGAATGTCCTTTTTTCTATCGGATTTTTGTATGAACTCAAGACCATAACTCATGATTCAAAGGATGGATATGCGTAATTCATTTATTGTTTTGTTTATGGTCATGGAAAATATTTCAGAAATGAAAAATTGGGATAGATGGCGCTGTGGTCACGTTAATGAATATTGGAAAGCGCAGAAGAATGTCTACGGGGCCAGCTAGTAACAAATAATTATCGGTAAGTATTAATTCTGCAAAACAGTAAAACCTACTTTTATAAAAAAAATCTTTAGTAAATACCGTCGCCTTGAGTTGTATCACCTTAGTCAATTCTGCGATTGCATTATTTATAAAAATTACCTATAGAAATTAGTGATACCGAATAATTCATGAATAAGGTTATAGAACTATCAATAAAAAAAACTCAATTTAACTGTCACGTTTCGTCAGCCATTCTTCATTCGGCCCCCATAAGAGTTGGATGTTTGATTTGTTATCCCCGGCCAACGTTGTCAGTGTTATTGATGTGTAGCGAAATTGGAAAGTTCAGGCGCACTTATCTCTCAGATTTAGATAGCGGGGCAATTTATAAAGCAGGGATTTCTTCCCCTAAGTATCCTCTTGACGTTATAATAAGACCGAGTTATAAGTTACGTGGTTCATTTATGTTTTTATTGTATTGTTTGTCTGCTACTGTGAGACGTAAACTATAAGACGATCCAGTGTGTGTTGCCTGTGATTACATATACTGCTGACACGTATTCGCTAACTATTGGCCTCTTAAAGAATCTTAAGTTACTCAAAGGGCAATATGCACAGTGACTTTTTTTCTTTTATCGTTATATGTTTGGCGTAGTGGCCACATCTCACCTGATGTTAAGTGATGATGTGGCCCTAGATGATAAAACGTTAAACCTAGTGAAATACTGGAGCTCAAGTGCAGCTGCCGGAATACACGCATTTATGCTTGGCGACAGATTTTCAATTTGAGGGTGTTAGCTAGCCAGGCGGGCATTAGAAAAAGCCCTAACACCATGTTATGGTTTCTTACGATGTTTTCCTTCACCGAAAGCTCAGGTTTATATCAGGGAATCGATCTCACGTCAGTAGACGCGAAGTCTTACACGCTACTACTGAGCTATCAATGCTTCTGACATAGCTCTAAGAAAAGGTAGACTTCAAGTGGCATTTGGTGGTGCACTTAGGATGGCTGACATGGCCGAAGAGTTCTTAAGTAGTGACCGCGTACTGGAAAACGCAGCGTGGGCAGACCTACCTCAAATTGAACCGATAGATACGAGAAGGCACCGGATGCATGCAGTGCAAGAACGGTCGTTGTGGTGATCTTTGGGCAGGCAGTGTAAGTCTTTCAACTGCAATTATAATAATAATAAGACTATCCTAGTAACATATTAATTGTAAAATTATGCCTAATTTATAGAAGCCTGGCAAACAACGTATGAGCTGGTAACGGTATGGCACAGCTCAGGGGAGAGAAAATGTAAATACGGCAGTTGTATTTATTTTTAGATACTTATTTCTACTTTACTAATAAGTTCGGCCGTGTATGGAATACTGTTCGCACCTCTGGGATGGATCCGCAAAGTACCTCGTAGATACATACCCTGGACAGGTTGCAGAGACGGGCTGTTCGCATTGTTAATAATGCAGACGTTACCTAATGCAACGAGCCGCCTTAGCTTCGTAGGAACATCGCCTCGCTAAGTGTATTCTACCGTCTGTATCATGGTGAGTGTTCTGAAGATTTGTTCAATCTAATTACCTCCTCTCCTTTCCACAACAGAACCACACGCACTGGGCTTCGGAATCACAGTTTTACGTTAACCTCCATCTTGACACGAACTAAAAAGTTCTCTATGTCTTATTTTTGTCGTACTTTTGGATCTATCTTCCAACTAATGTGTTTCCTCCTTCTTATCACATGGGGTCCTTTAAGCATAACGTGAGGAGATGGATATGGTGGCCAATAGATTTCGATCTCTCGGTGGTCGCCGTTGTATGTGAATTGTACTTTAATTAACATCAGGGACAGTACAATCAATGTGCTGAGCTATTATAAAAAAAAAGAAATGGTAATTTTTTTTGACAAAGCCGTATCTTCGTTAATTCTGCATAAAAATTAATTATTCACATACCATTTTAAAGCTTATATTCCCCGCTATTATTTCGGTATTTTTGGTAAAAAAATTGATGAAACCACATTCTCATTAATTGATGGGATTCCTAATGAAAATAACTATCATATAGAAGGTGTCATCTATTAACAATATGTTTAAACAACATGCCAGCTATTAGTTTTATATATATTAGTTATATTTATAATTATATATAGTTTATACATTCTATAATGTGAGAAATATTCGGACGGGTATAGATACCATATATTATATATTTACATCATTAGATCTCATATATTTATATATCAATAGATATCATATATTTTCCTAAAGGATGATCGTACGTTGCTGTGATGATTTAATATTTTTGTAAAAATAAACACCTATTTACATAGTAACTTCTGATTGTAGTCCCGTTATGAGCAAAGATTCTTTACGGTTATGTTCACAGCAGACGTGTATGTGAAATATTTAAGTTGTACCGAGTTACGAATAAATATATTTCGAACATAACCTATTACACATAACTCTTAACATCAACGTACAAATGTAAGATTCATGTAAAAGGATTTCATTTTATTCCTCTTTGCCTTGGATACGCATATTTGAAAATAATACATTATTTTTGTTCTTTATTTAAATTTATATCGGTTACTTTGGTTCTCTGACGTATCCTTTCATTACAGATTTCAATGAGAAACTCGTCAAATCAAAAAGTATGCATTAAGTAAGTAAGCATTAACAATGAGCCAGTCACATCTGTAGAAGACTTGACAACAGATATATAGAAGAGTTCTTGAATGGAGACCACATCTTGGCAAACTTAGGAAGCTAGGACGCTGTCAAGCCAGATGGAGTGACGACACGACGTGCGTAAGGCTGCTGGACGTGACAGGATGCGAAAGTTAGAAATATAATGCGATGACGAATGTTGGGAGAGGCTTATGCCCAGCAGTGGGCTGATGATGATGATGATCTTAATTTATATATATTTGTCACAAAGTTGATTAGAGTTCTGTGTTTTGGGCATTGAAACTTATAGCTATCAAATGGGATCGCAGTCTATACTGAGGTCAGTTAATAATAAGTGATCACTCCTAAGGATTGAATTGGAAACCGTGTGATGAAACATGCTTCAGACTGAAACAGCGAGCATTTATAGTTTGAGACAGAGAAAAATATCTATGATAATGCCGTTTTTTTTTCAGTAAACATTTTACCATTCTTAAAGCGAGAATACATCATTTTTAATCCGAACATTAGAAGCTACACCTATTATAAAGTTCGTTGAAAACAAGCATAGAAAACAACAAACTTAATCATTACTTAAAAGAAGGAATATCACTGGTTCGCGGGTATCAATCTTTATTGAGGGTTTAGTGAGTAAGGGCCCTCGAAATGCGTGTCGAGTCGTGTCTTTAAACGATCAATCGATACTTGAATTTTTCCTCTGAGACGTTAAGGACTGCCGTTTTGGGTCGTTACCGAAATGCCTCTTATCTTTGGAGATTAATATTGAGAGCTATCTGAAATGACGATGTATTGGATTAAAGGGAATTTATTAACCTTCACATTTTATAAACGGCTTTAATGTATCCTTTTTATTGTAGTTAGTAGTAGTAGATGATATAAAATATCAAGAAACGTTCAAATATTTATATTAATAAATATGTAGTTCTGTCTGTAGATAATTTTTGTATCAAATTTCCCGATGGGATCTTGTATGAAAGACGCTGAACACGAACATGCCATTAAAAATTTTTGCTCTGTCTGTTTGTATGTACCTACTTAAAAACGGTGACTGATTCTTATAGAATTATGTACACGGGAAGCTTATATCACTGATCAAATGATAGGCTATATGAATTGTCAATAAAATAAGGAAAAATAAAATGACGGGATTGAAAATAATTACTGTATAATATACGCGTACAGGTTGCAGGCACATTGCTAGTAAACTTATATGACAATAATTTTTCGTATATAATATACATGGGCTTAGCATTTTTTTTATCATAGCAATGCAAGACCGTAACAAAAATAATGAATTAATGAAATACTATTCGAGTAATGTATAAAAATATAACTATAATTAATACACATTTAAAATAAGTTAGTTTCATATATTTATCTGTAAGGTAAATCTTTTGGTACACAATATTCAGTATTAAGATAATAGGTATATATCATACCTAAAGTTCGAAGCAAGGGATCGTCTGCTTTAATTACTAAGCTTCCAACATTTTAGACAGTGCTGTAGCTTCTTGCTTCTGTATATTGTAAGTTTAATCTTCGGGAGCTTTGTTAAACGTGAAACTATACTCGTACGTATACCCTGGGTATATTGTATTGAAATTATAATTAATGAAGTCTCCTTGTACGAGACGGGTAATGTGCACTGACTCTGTTTAGAGATTTAGGCATATGATTGATATTATGATATGAACTAATCGTCTCCGTTACGATTACTGTATATGTAATTAGTTGCAAATAAAATTTCAATATTACATTTCCTTCTTGTGAGTAATTCTTAATTTATAATGAAAAGATTTAGTGTACTATCACCTAAGAGTCAGTCGAATTTATTTTTCATTGTTGGTATCACAGTACAAAAAAATTGATAAAAAATTAATGCTAAATAATAATAATATTATAAGTATAACCCACACTATCCACGTAGTATGTACTTTTAGTTGTATGAAGTCCGATCCAGTGGCGTAGCATTGGACAATACCACCTACCACATAACGCGTGCTCAGAATGCTGTTGGAGCTGCTACGCATTTGCCATATCGGAAGATGGCATTAAAAACGTGAATTCTTGCCTCGGCAAACATCCCTGAGACACTACAATAACGCGGCAGTCCCACAAGCGCTAGGACCGCGTTGTTATAAAACCAGCCTGTAAAAGTCTCAGTAATATAAAAGCCCGTAGTGCAGCACGTGCAGCAATTATCACGCCAGCCTACGACGTATTGGCGATTTTAAACGGCAAGAAATCAACAATTCAAACACTATTTTTCACAATATTTCTCTTTATAATATTATTACAAAGAGAGAGAGAGTGTGCGAATTTTGTGAATATATATGTGGAGGGTAACGTCTGGAACTACCTGTCCGATTTGAAAAAATACCTGCATTTTTATAACCTACTTATTTACTTATATATTTTTTCCGTGTGCGTACAAATCCATGTGCATCCATTACTGTACATCCATCCATTTACATGTGCGGTTATTTCATGTGCGCATTTTTTTAGAATCGTATAAATTATACATACATAGCTGTGTTGAAATATTTTGTTGACGTTTTCAAATCGGTGTAGCTATCTTACTTTCTATCTGTGACTAATACAAAGTATAATAAATGATCTTTTTTAATGTTATTATTTAGGGACTTTTTAGGGAAGAGTGGTAGGACAGAGAAATATCTTTGGAGATTTCTCTCTACTGCGGGCAGGCCGGTTGGTGGAATACCTCCACCTTACAGAAGATCGTATTCAAATAACTTATTATCGTGTTTGTGCGGTGAGCAGGGATTCCAGAGTTCCTTGGAGAAGAAGTGGTTCACGGTCGGCAACACGCTAGTGATACCTATGGTATTACAAGCGCCTATAGACACGGTAGCCGCTTACCATCAAGCGGGTCGTATATTTGTTTGTTACCTTTGTAGTTGTTCTTGCTGGAATGACAGCGGCGACCGCCACTCGGTGCTCGCCGTTGTATTTGGATTGTGCTGTGTTACCATTAGAGACAGTACAGTCAATGTGCCAAGCAATTATAAAATAAATACAACTATAATATAACTTTTATATAATAACTTTTATCACCAAGGATATGCCAGTTTTATTATAATTTAGTAACCAACAAGAATTGTAAACAAAACATAAAGAAGAGTATAACTTGATATTATCAAGTACTCGGGAGGAATACTTAATTAATTAAAAAATTTACTTAAAGGATAGTTCAAGAAACATCTGATGTCGGTCCTGCTAGAATGCTGTACTCACATCCCAAACATTAATTTTACACTTGTAAAGGAATTTTGTGAAATAAAATGAGCTATTAGCCATTAAAGAAAATCGGGTCAGTTGTTATTATGAAAATATTAGTTGAAACTTGGATATTCTGTGAAAAGAAAAGTAAAAAAATATAATGAAAGAGTAGTGTATTGAACAATAAAAGTGCATTTCACTAGAAGAAAGAGACAGATCAGTTGCATTTTATTTTTTCGAGTTAGCTGATACCGTTAAAGTGATGTTAAACTTTTCACTTAGTACTACGACAGTCGCATCTGCGAATTCACAGTCCGCTTTACGATCCAACTTACTGACGCTCTATACTTTGCAATGCCCTCCATTGTTTAAGTGCGTTACTCTGAACTGTTTTATAAAAGTACGAAGCAAGAAATATGGTACTGAATATTCGGAGTAGGTATATGAACAACCTCTGATTTTTATTATTCATAAGTACATACAAATTTCAGAGTACGTTTCCAAAAGAGCACTATTTCTTTAAGTGTAAATTTTGAAAATTATTGCGCGTAATATCGAGTGTGACTACCTTCACCACGATAAAACAAGAGGTTTAGCGTACAACTTCATAGTGTAGTCTTTTTGTTACAGTGTGCGCGCGCATCGTAAAATATCACTCATTATTTTTCACAAAGCGCCTAAAGAAATATAACTTAAAAATAAAAATAATTAAGATAATTTACTTTCTTTTTTAAATGATCCAAATATTCACGTTATATTTAAAGGTTTAATTTTAATAAGACTTGTCGTTTTGAATTACGAGATATTGTTACAAGTTCTGGCTTCCTCTACTAACACGTCATATTAAATAAAATAATGTTTAATATAATTTCGAGAATCGGCTTGTAGGCATTCTCGCTCGAGCTGTTGGATAGTGAAGACCTTAGTTAATAAGTCGACAACAATAAACACTATTCACGTCCGTTTCGTTGCCTATCTCGCTACATATTACAAAATAGACAAAATTATGCAATATATAAAAAATATATGATATTATGAAAATTACTTTGGAATATATATATACATATTCTATTTTATTGAAAGTTATAATAATATTCCAATATCATTGTAACTTAAATGTACAAAAATTTATTATATTCAATATTTTAGTAGTAACTTCAAAAGTAAAGAGTAGGGACTGCACAATGCAAAATGCACAACGAATGTCTTTTTCGTTTGTGTTTTATTTGTTCATCGAGTAACTTGATATTGTCAATATCAAACTTTTTACTTGACAGCTGAAAACTATAAACTGGATGAAATCTTATTGAAATTGTATTTTACTAAATAAATATTGAGATTTATTATATTGATTGTTATATCATTTCAGGTTGGTTTATAGGGGTTTTGAATAGATTATCAGATACCTGAACAGATGCGATAATTACACAATAGCTACTTACTTACATACATAAGAAGAGATTCAAGAGACTCGAGGCCTTTCCAGAATAGTCCGGTTTCAGAGGAGTTTCCTCCCGCAAACGATCCGAATGTTGAATTAGCTATGCTGAGCTTTACTCATTGAACTACAACATGAGGTCCTTCAAGAGGTCAAGAGGGAAGTGAACAGGTGTTCAAAGGGTCTGTAATATGTATAGTTCTGGTGTTGCGCACGTTCTTTGGCTACGGTGACTGCTTACCATCAAGTCGATCAATGTTTGTCACCGCCGCCGCGCATGGTATAAAAAGAAACCATCACGCAGAAAGATCTCGATTGGAATTTTTATTTATTTACTAGCTGGCCCTTCATATGTTGCACTGCCTTTCCCAATAGTCAATAATTCAACCACAGAGCACCTACCTCCCTTTTTTTCTGCTAATTTTTCTATGACCATAAACAAAACAAAAAAGAATAACGATTATCCATCCTTTGAATCGCGATGGTCTTGACTTCATACGAAAATCCGATTGAAAACAAGCACATTCAGTTTTTCCTGAATTTGATAATTTAGCTGGAAACTTTAAAATTTTTCTTGCCATAAATCCTTACTCAGGCTATTACAAACTTTTTTAAATAAAAATCGGTCCAGTCTTTCTCTAGTGATGCGCTTACCTCGTTGGTAACAGATTTTTTTTAATTTGGATGTTTTTTTACTACTTAGGTATCTACTTAGTTGATTAAAGTAATGTAATAAAATATAACTCATAAATACGAGTGAAATACCTATTATATTTCATTACTCGCAACTAAACTAAGCTGAAAGTTATTGTGATTATTTTTCAGTCCATCGACAAAGTATCTCTAGGGCGAATACCGATAGAGTGGTTCAATCAAATCTACTCTTGTCTTGACATATCTGTTAACCGCGTCTGACTGGATCGCGACTACCATACACATGGTGATAAATGATTAACAGGGGTGCTTTTAGTTTGTCGTGTTACGGTATCAGCCAGTGTTTTATCCCAACCGCCAAAAGGCTTGCAGGCCGGCATGACAGCGGCAACCGCCGATAGATTTTGATCTCTCGTTGGCCACCGTTGTTATTAGATTGCAGTGTACCATCATGCAAAGCGCCGTCAATTTTGGAGTTATATAATTATATATTATTTTAATCATGAGCTATTGAGCTAACAAAGTCTCTAATACAGATAGCTGATTAGTGGTTATTAATGTAAAATACATACAACGTACATTTAATCTAGTTGATAAATGTTTTCTTAGAAATCTGATTTTTTTATCGTTATAGGTTTAGCGTTATGGCTACATTCTCACCTGATCTCAAGTGATGATGTGGCCCAAGATGGTAACACGCTAAGCCTAGTGTAAGACTGGCTCTCAACTGCAGCTACCGGAACATTATTGGTGATTGGCGATAGATTGTCAAATTAAGGTAAGGGTGGTAGTCGCGAATTAAATTGAGCCCTACTACCATGCTATGGTTTCATCACGTTGTTTTTCTTCACCGAAAGCTGAAGCTCATTACACGACGGTCGACGCGATGTCTGTCAACGCTACCACTGAGCCATCATTGCTTAATGTGGTTAATGTGATTGATGATAGCTCAGTGTCGGTCACCGCGTCGATCCACGTGAGTTCGAACCCCTACAATGAGCGGGAGCTTTCGGTGAAGGAAAACATCGTGATGATATCATAGCATTGTCTAGATACAACTCTAAAGTTAAAACTACGTAGCATACACAAGTGTTTTCTGATAGTTACACTTGAGAGATAGTTCCCCCATTAGGCTTAGCATGTAACCATATTAGGACACATCGTCACTTAACATCCGGTAACATTGTGTCCAAAGGTTAAACCTAGGTCTAAGGAATAAATTCTTTGGTTCTGCTGCATTCATTTTGGTATTGATTTTAAAGAAAACCTATTTACGTTCATATTCAGAGGTAAAGCTTACATAGTCAACCGAAAGGAATACTCAATAACTTTGTTTACGAGGTTATTTCTCTGTTTACTCCGACATTAAGTTACCAACTTTTTATTACCAAACCAAAACTAATTATACGGACTCCATTTGCGTTGAAGGCATTACACCCAGCGTTATGAACAGCTGTAGCTGTAAAGTTTTATATTATTCATGTTTTACCTATTAAGTTACATATTTCCCATATATGTTCCCATATAGGAGTTTGCTTTAATTATAAATGTTAAGTAATGTAAGTATATGAATTAAAATCAAATAACATACATTAAACAATTCAATAAAATAAAATAACATAATCACTTATCTATTAAACACAAAAAAAGGAAATTTCCAAGTGCGTGTCAGGCCACGCGCAGTTTAGGGTTCCGTAGTTACAATATGCGAACTTAAGGATGCTTATGTTACACTGGCCCGGCCCTGGCTTGGAATAGCATGAATTACTTCATACAAAAGTATACTATAAATTTTTGACCATGTCCCGGCCGGCGCTCGGCCCGGTGTAGCATGAATTACTTCGTACAAAAGTATATTATAGATGTTTGACTGTGTCCCGGCAGGCACCCGGCACTGCCAAAGCCCGGTGTAGCATGAATTACTTCATAAAAATGTATACTATAGATGTTTGACCATGTCGGCGACCGGCCCGACCCGGCCCATTGTAGCATGAATTACTTCATACAAAAATATACTATACATGTTTGACCGTGTCCCAGCCGGCGCCCGGCTTGGTGTAACATTTATCGTCCTTTAAGTTGTTTACAAAGGAATTGGTACGAAATTACTTCTCAAAATACATTTTATAAGTTGATTGACTATTACTCGTTAACTTGTAAAGCCTACTTTACTTTGATAGTTTTCCTTTTAACTGCATTAAATATACTACAATGAACTTTTCACGTACACAAAAACAATATTTAGCTGGGAAATCGGGGGAACGAACACTTGCCTTTTATAAAAATTTGCACTTCAAAGCTTAATATTTCTCAAACTGATCTCTGAATCGAAAAATGGTTTTCACAGACCCACAATATGTTTGAACGACCTTTTCAACAAAACCCCACACGATGGGATAGACGAGAGAAAAAAAAACATTCCCGCTTTACGTGTAGGTGAGGTATCCTAAACTTTTATTTTTTCAAGATTTTATTTTACCATTTTGTCGGTGTGATTAATATGTATACTTATACCCAATTATAGCTTTCTACTACTATGAATCTCTGAGCTAAGCCGCGGACAGACAGACAGACATATAAACTATAAGGGTTCCTTTTGACTAAAAATTCCTAAAAATTTATACCTACTGCATGTTTTTAATATCGCAGTCTTTCAACCCAGTGCCGGATATATCTTTGAAGCTACAGACATACCGAAACTATAAGGGTTCCTTTTGACTGCGGGTTTAGTTTAAGACACGTTGCTTAGAACCACATCGGTAGCTGGTGTTAGGTAAAAGTGGTAGAAACTTGAGCAAACCTTGATTGTGGAAGTTCTACCACCAAACCTATTTCTTTCGCAAAGTAGCAATGTTCGTGCTGCTGAGTTCCGATCCGAAGGGTGTGGTTAATAATACGCACTGGCTCACAAGGCGTTTAAACGTCAAACTCAGTTCTCAGGAGTAACAACCTTTAATTTATTATTCCTTTGGAACTGCAGTTGTTTTTGAGGTTGGTAGAATGTCGCTATAGATTGTAGTACTAATTGACATCAGGTGATCTGCACGCTAGTATGATATTTAATACAAATAAATTATATTTAAGAATGTCTGATCGTAAAACAAAATACACCAAGCAACATAACATTTTTATTTGAATTTATTTATTAGAACATATTTTAAAAACTTATACTCGTGTATCTTCTATATCTGCATTCTATACAAATAAAGAAATTATTATTATTATTATAAATTATTATTATTGTTATTATGAAATGATTGAGGTTTGCTGTTGTGCGCCCATCACGCAAAAACTACTAGATAGATTTTGATAATTTTTTTTTGTTGTTCTTTGTAGATACTTATCGTTATAAAAAAAACAGATCAGGATTCATTCAATAAAAAGTTATTAAAGTTTTAAGCATCTACGATTTTTATAAGCAATATGCGTTCAGCGATGTGCATAAATATATTGTTTATTTAATGAACATCGCAGAAGAAGTTGCAGGTCTCAGCTAATTTTGAAAAGGCTTATAATCTTGTTGGCATACTTGTTTATTACGAAATGATAAAAAACATATGTTAGATGCCTTAATTACGGAATAATTATGTTTGTAATTAATTAATTTATGATTTAGAATAACAAGAAAATAATTTAGTTATGTCTTTAAATATGTTATTGTTGGTAAAAACGTCTAATTTAAACATAAGGAGAGGAAACTGTATAGCACACTAATATGAAAATTGTTTAAATTATACTTCTTATTTGTTAAGGAACGCGTATCTATAAAAAAATCTATATTTTGTAGTAAAAAGGTAAAAACAACAACAGCAATACAAATTGAACATATTCCCATTTAGGCTCATATTCGACTTCAAACCCTAATAGGATTAAGAACAATTTATTTAACTGTTTTAATTTATAATGTGACATAAACTAAGTTTTTTGTGGCATTTTTCTATATACTGTGACAGTAATAATGAATGAAATTTGAGTCGACTGACAATTTTGATATTATCGGATAATAAATAAGAATATTTTGTCTTAGTAGATACGTACGCGGTAAACGGCAGCGATGTATGTAATTATATTCAATCGTAAAATAAATATTTACAGCTATTTGATTGAGATATTTTATTTGTATACATAATGAAACGCTGCAATGTAAGCGCATGCGTCGGTTATAAATTTATATTTAAAATAAACTCGAACCGGTTGTAAAATTGGTAATATTTTTTAAGGAAGTAAATTTTGTAATCATTTACTCAGATACTTACGTTGCAGTAGCTATAACGATCGAAATATAGTGTGGATAATGGATATGATTACTGAAAATAAACACACAATATATTTTAACTTCTTCTAATTCTTACGAGAGGTAGACCAAGATCATTGACAACAAACATATATGAAACTATAAATTATAGGTATTCAAAATATCATTCTTATGATATACTAGAAGTGCCCACAGCTCCGTTCACGTGAACAAAAAAGTTTTTATTTGGATAAAAAGTATCATATGACTTAATCCAGAATATAGGCTATCTGTGTGCAAAACTTCATCCAAATCACTTTAGCCGTTTTTTGCGTGATTGAGTAACCAACACACAAACCGAAGCTATTTGACAAACATCGTGAGGAAACCATAGCATGGTGGTAGGGTATTTTCTAGTGTTACCATCTTGGGCCGCATCGTCACTTAACATCCGGTGAGATTGTGGCCACTACGCCAAACCTACAACTATAAAAAAAAAGCAAACTCACTTTCGCATTTATAATATTAGTTAGGATTCTGCAGTTTTTAAATATACCCTATTCGTTTATTTTTATGTTCTTAGCGTTATGACTACAAGCTTACCTGATGTTGACCATATGGTCTAAAACGGTGACGCGCTAAACTTAGTGAGAAACTCACTCTCAAGTGCAGTTGCGGGAACACACCACACATCGTCACTTCACATCTGGTGAGATTGTAGCTACTACGCCAAACCTAAAAACGATAAAAAAAAGGTTGCTCATTGTAGCTATAGGCTTAACCGATTTTGATATATGAATTGTCAATAATATGAGTAACAGTAAAATTATGGGAGAAAAATAACTACTGCGTACAAACGCGTGCGGAGCTTTGGGCGCTCGTTAATACATCTATAGGATGCACGATAATAGGATATGATATGATAGGGTATAATAGGAGAATAATATGCCTACGAGAGAATGAGATAGAATATAATTTACATTATGCACGGTTAATGCAAGTCCTGATTTTCACGATTGTGATCGTCATCGGATTGGCCTATTGGTGTGAGACGACCAGACTTCATACGCAGTACGTACGAGTGGTCGATAGTTCGAATCCCGCTGATTTAGGATATTTAGAAATAATTTTTAATTAAGGCTTTTTTATTTTTTCTGAAATTTTCACTTCTGACACTTTTACAGATAACTAGATGTGTCCCACTGTTTCAATCTTTTTAAATTTATTCAGACAATTTTCCACCACGCCGTCGCAAACGCACCTCTGTAGCCTAGGTATCATTGTTTTCACTTCTACATTGTTACTGCTCATGTCCTTACGGTTGAAGCGTGAAGTTTTGTAACCTTTCTAATTAAAAAGGATGCATAATTAATTTATAAATTCTGACTGGTAGTTCCAGAGATTAGCGCGTCCAAACAAACAAACAATCTCTCGAGTTTAATGAGTAGCGAGATAAATTTATTTTTATTAATATTTATTTTTTCTGAATTTGAAATTGATTTATAGTAGTTTATTATCTCTATTTATTTTTATAGCAATATTTTTACCGTAATTTCTTATTAAACTTTGTTCATTATAAGAAGTTTTGCATTAAGTGTCCTTAGAACGTAAATTGTTAAGTCGTGCAAATTAGACATCACCTAAAAACATGCATTTCGACCATTAATTACTGTCTGTTACATTTTTTTATAGTTATGGGTTTAGTGTTGTGGCCACAATCTCACCAGATCTTAAGCGACGATGTGGCCCAAGATGGTATCACACTAAGCCTAGTGGAGGATTGGCTCTTAAGTGCAGCTGCCGGAACACACCTATTGATGCTTGGCGATAGATTTTCAACTTGGGGGTACGAGCTCGTAGCTAGCCAGCCACCACACTATGGTTTCATCACGATGTTTTCTTTCACCGAAAGCTGAGGCTTACAATTGCAGTGATTCGAACTCACGTCCAAGGATGCGATGTCTGTACAAGCTACCACTGAGCCATCATTGCTTCTGGATCTGTTACTTAAAGCTAGAGAAGACCAAAATAACATAATCGATGAATCGAACGGCGTTTTACATTAAATTTTTAGTGTATTTCTTAATTTCGAATAAAATATATATTTACGTAATTCCTACATATTTAATGCAGCAACACGCAACGAAGCATATTGACTGGAAGAATTAATCTTGTTGTTTGGCGTCAGGCATTCAATATTAAGTGTTCCGGATTGCGATGTCAATTGTTGTTATAGTTTATTTATGTTATTTCATTTACACCGCTTACGCGCCCCTTGGTTGATTTAAAACATAATTGTATTATCATAATAGTTTTACCTCTAAAAATCAACTTGCAATTCATTAATCTGTATGCTACATCTTTAAAAAAACATTTGACATATGTCATTCATGATTTCTTATGATGAGCAAAGAATTTTCACAATCGGAAGTGTAGTTCCAGATGTTACCTCCTACAAACGTACTCTCGAATTAAAATAATATAGATGTACATAATTTTATAAAAAGTATACAAACAATTTTATAAATTCATACATTTTAATTCTTTAATAACAATTTACCATGTTTTGTGTTACTAAATGTATTGATAAATTACTGCGTTATTTCTAACTCATCAAGAGGAATTGAATGGATAAACTTTTTAATTTTTGACATCTCTTGCATAACGATTTCATGGATAACCGGTTTTCCAATTTCAAGAAGTAAATCCTTCCAATTTTGGTTGATGAGATCCAATAATACTTGTGCTGAAAATAGAAAACGGTTTTAATATACCAGATTTATTAATTACAATAACAAACTTTATACATATGGCAAGTGTATGCAGTCAGTGGTGATATATGGTACTGAGCCATAGTCAGTAACGATAGCTCAAGAAAGCTCATAATAAAGTTGAAGATTACATAAAGAGTAAAAGATGGGGCCATTATCGGACTTCTCTGCGTGATTGTATCAGAATCGAGATCCGCAGAAGAACCAAAGTCACTAATATAGCCCACAGAATTCTTAGATTTAAGTGGCAGTAGACGGAGCACATTGCTCATAGAACGGATAGCCGATGAGGCCGAAGAGTTCTCGAGTATCGACCACGCAACGGAATTCGCTGTGTGGGCAAACTCCGCTACACAAGGGGACCGACGACTCTTGTGATTTTTGTGGGAGGCCTAAGCCCGGTAGTGAACTTTCGGATAAATGAATAGATCGATGGATGATGGCTCAGTGGTAGCGTGTACGGGCATCGCGTCGATTGACGTGATTTCGAATCGCTGGAATGAGCCAAAGCTTTTGGGGAAGAAAAAATAACGTGATGAAATCATAGCAAGGTGCTAGAGCTTTTTCTAATGCCCGCCTAGCTAGCCACCATCCTCAAGTTGAAAATCTTTCACCAAGCACCAATAGGTGTATTCCGGCAGCTGCACTTGAGAGCCAGTCTTCCACTAGACTTAGCGTGTTACCATATAGGGTCACATTTTCACTTAAGAACAGGTAAGATTGTGGCCACAACGCTAAACCTATAAGGTAACGATAAAAAATATATCAAACAAAAAAAAATAAAAGGATATACTGTAAACGTAATTTAATTGCAAACTAGCTGAGCCCGCGGCTCCGCTCGCATGGACTACTAAAAAGGTTTTTTTAAACCTTACAACATCATCTATCTGCCAGTGAAAGTCCCGTCAAAATCGATCCAACCGTTACGGAGATTACTCCGAATAGACAGACAGACAGACACTCGGACAAAAATTTAACAAAAGGGTTTTTTGTTGTAGGCGTCGTGTATACTTTTATATGCATTTGTATGTAAAAGGTGTAATTTTGACATTACAAACAGACGCTTCAATTTGATTATATGCATAGATATAAACTACCTACGACTTACTTAGTATCAACTTTAGGGCATTTTACTGTTATGTACGCATTAAATCTTGTCATTTTGAAACCTTGTATTAATAATTTTGATTGTAAATATTGTAATTAGCTGGTTGTTATAATTAGAAGAATTGCTTGTCTACGAACTATAGGGTGTACCTCTTGTAGGTAACGCTGGTTACCTGACAGCTGTCTAAGATATAAATATGTGCTACACCAGGGGTAACGATAATCTAAAGAGTACAAAATTTGTTTGAACCTTTCTTTTCGTCACCCTTGTACAGTTTGGTGAAGTTGAAGGAAACTCTCTCAATTGGCTCATATGTGTAGTCGAAACCGGAAATCTTGACGTATTTCTTTCCATCCTTTTCGATTATATTGAGCTTGGCATCAACTTTGACCCTAACTTTGCCTGTAAAATGTTGGTAAATAACATAAATTAAAAATAAGATTTTTGAAATGAAATACAGTATGTACAAATGGGTGTCGAGTCGAACCTTGTATTATATGTCATATGACCTTTTGATGAATTTAAATTATTTGTTTGTATCCGTAGTGAAAATGCCGTTAGATTTTACGTAAATAATATTCGTAATAAATATAAAATATTCGTATTCAGTGAAACATAACTCAAATAAACTCACTATACAGTGGTCGTACTTACAGTAGCTATCTCTATGGTCCTTTTGCAGATTTTTTCCTTTTTATCGCTTACAGAAATGTTCTGGCTCGCTTATATACCAAAATAAAAGGTGACTTAAAATCACTAGAAAGGTCTTGAACTTTACGACATCATTTAAAAAGGGAAGTGTTCTGTTTTTAGACCATTGTTTATTAGATTACGCAATCGGTGCGATAAGCTTTGAATGTTACTGATACATTTGTACAATGCAATGTCTTTTTGAACCTATGAGTATTCATACTTGATATTTCGAGTAGATTCTAGACGTTTCCAAACATTTCGAGAATAGTAATTTTGTTCCTATGTTTATTCAGATCGTAACATTATTTAAAGTTGTAATAATAAAAAATATTTTGTTCTTACCGGACTTTATTTCAATTTCTCCTTCGCCGTCGACGTCAAGAACAAATATTTTGCCTCCCGCTTTGTAGTTTCCTGTTACAAGGGCAGGAAATTCAAATTCCAAGAGTAGAGTTTTATCAGGATCAGGTCTCCTGTAATATTGGAATAAGCTAATTATGCGCTAAGATAAGCAATTTTTCAAAGGTGTTTTTAACTATAATAGTCTTTTGTGGCCTTTTCAATTATTTAATCACAATTCATTAGTTATGATTTTCTTTATATTTTTATATTTATATTAATAAATATGAAGTTCTAACTGTAGGTACATGTAATTTTTTTCCAAAACACCCGATAGACTCTATTAAATATTATAAAATAGAGACCCCGCCGCGTCTGTTTGTCTGAATACGATAAACTCAAAAAATACAGAAAGGATTTTCATACGGTTTTCATCAATGCACGGAGTGATTCGTGAGGAAGGTTTATAATTCATAATATTAGGTGTATAATTCATTTATCTAGATTGGCTAAAATATGATAATGATTGTTGAAAATGTCTGAAAAAATCACGCCGACTGAGAGCTTTACTAGCGTACGCCACCTAAGCCAATAGAGTTATACATATTAATCAGCTACCCGTGCGAAGCCGGAGTAGGTTGCTAGTCCTATATAAAGGACACTGATCACGAATATCACATTTAAGAATATTATTTCTGTTTGTATGACCGGATTTAACTCAAAAACGGCTAGACCGTTTCTTGTCGAGTTTTGTACACGGAACCTTATGTCAATGGTCGATTGATAGGTTATAAGAATTTTCAATAACACTTTTAGAAAGCTTTTTTTTTAAATAAACATTGTGTAATTCTTACCCGATTTTTGTGAAATATTTGTTCACGGGAAGTACATGCAATTCAATAATCGATAGGCTATACATAAGAATTATTAATAATACTTTTACTAATCGTAAATAAACTTAAATTTTTATTAATTCTCAACAGATTTTGATAATATTTTGCACACGGGATGCATATGCCATTCCTCAATCGATAAACTATATAAATTGTTATTAATATGTGTAAAAACAAAATTTGAAAATAATAACTGCGTAAGAAATGCTTGTGGAGCCGCAGGAAACTGCTAGTTTAAAATAAAGTCCAATTATTTACTAAAGTTAATTTTATGAGACACAGACGTACATGACTGATGATATACTTACATGAGCTAAAAAAAATAACATAAGAAAAATATCATGTTTAAATGTTTTTTTTTAATCACTTTTTAATTAATAATCGCTTAGTAGATACAACAAGTTAAATTATGTCATCAAATAATTATTTGTGTTTTAATAAAAGTATTATTTGTGTTTTTCTGCACCTTTTTAAAGTGATCAGGTCTTTTTCTAGGCTTATTAAGTTATCCTCTTCGGCTTCATGATCACTTATTGTTAAGTACGATTATGGTCAATATTGCTAATAGCCTTATACTTACTCTATGTTAATGAACTCGATTTTTCCCATGCCACTTATTATAAGATCTTTGAAATGGAGTTTCAACTCCCCGCTGTCTGCGTTAATATCTTTTATATAAATTGGATCAGCTGGTGAAATACCTAGTTCGGGAATACCTTTAATTAGATAAGGTAAAGCTATTTTGCTTGATTCCAAAATGCACTTTTTGTCGTTCCATACGCACGGCTTAATGAAAGATGCTGTAATGTAAACAAACAATTTTGCTTTATATAATTAAGAGTCGTCGGCAGCCCCGAGGGTTTAAAAAAATTAAAATACAACTGATTCCTAATCAGGTTTACTGTGGAATGATCACAAGTCTTACAATTCTCTTATTTATAATCTCTGATCCTGTAAACTTCAAGTGGCTGTTTGTGACTTGATACAGAAATGACCAATTATGGTCATAACATCCTGAGTATAATCATCCACAAAATCTTCAGCGACTTCTACTTGTGTATCAACTAATATGTCGTAATAAGAGAGGCCGGTATAACTTTCTCTTAAGAACATTGTCACATTAAATTTATATTTAATTTTTATTACTTATCTATTAGTTTTTAGAATTAATATGTGAAATAAATATAAAATAGTCACTCGACCTTTTAGACTTAGTAAGACTAATTTTTAAATAAAATGTTTTTTAGTAATTGTATTAGATTCTACAATGAACTTCCTAACCACATTACCGATTTGTCGGATAATAAGTTCAAGAATCATGTTAAGCAAGTTTTATTGGCCAAAGGATATTATAGGGTTGATCATTACGTGAATGACGGTTATGTCTGGAAATGATTCTCTCTATGCACATCCATTAAAAATTATAATAATTATAAAGAATAAAATAAAGTAAAAACCGTAAGAATAAAAAAATATTGATAAACCAGATCGAGTTTCTAGCCAGTTCTTCTCGACAACTGGGATGTTTTCCGAACCGGTACTACTCGTACATACAATGAGTGCCTTTTTAGGTGCTAAATTGAATGAAATATTTTTGATTTAATTTTAAAGTAATTTTTGTAAAAATACAGAAGTCTCTTTGATGTTAACGAATTTTTGCATTCTTAAGGAAATAATTCAGCTTAAGAACAGTACATTTTATCTTCTCGTGAGGAAAGTAAACCTGACTAATTATTATTATTTTCTGATCATGCTACGGACTTATGTATATTATATATTGATATTTACTTTGCGTGATGTTAATGCTTTAATAGCGAAAAAACAATACAAATGTGTACAATGAACCATTATGATATTTCAGTAATAGATATAAACCTTATGAACGTGAGTAATCTGAATAGAAGTTTTATTAGATCACAGAAAATGGCTGAATCATAGAATAAGAAAATAAACTTTATGATTCAACGAAAAGCTTTTTTATATTTAAAAACTATAATTGGGAACAAAAAAATGTCTATACCTGAACCAGCTTCTGATCTTATAACGCTGAAGATGCACAAAAACAAACACGTCTTCAACATCTTTGCAGTGATATCTTGGTTGTAAGTTATCCTTATTTCCCTCTGTCGATTGAGAAATACGAAATAATACTGGGTTAATAATATCAAACTTGCTATTTATATGCAACACATTTCCAATTAGTTTTCAAGGTTAACCATATAAAGACTTCTTTTTATTGTAAGCATAGCTTATAGGATTACTGATGACGTGTGATGTAAAAAAGGGTTAATATTTTATATCTTGTACCTAGCTAGAATGTATTATTCTTGTTTTCATACATCAGAAAATGTTGGATGAGGAATAAATGTGTATTTATCATAAACCATATATTTAAAAAGATTGCGAAATTAATATTGCACATCATTATTACTTTAGTCAGGACCTTTCTGACAGTAAACACTCTTATAAGAAAATTTCGTGTTTCATCTGGGAGGATAGTGCTTGCTATTTTGTTTTCAAATACGACAAAAAAATATTTATGTACACTGCCGATTTCACTTCGTCTATTTTTCAGCTCAAGTGTTGCTAGTGGATAGATGAAAGAAGACAAAATGTGTTTATCTTTATACGTTTTCAAAATTCGTGTCAGACGCCCTGGTACTTATTTGTGAATTCATTATGTGAAAGTAATAGACTAAAATAAACAAAAATTAACATTATTTAAGGACCTAATATGTAACTTATTGTTAGTTTAAACGTTTCAGAATGGATGTTGTTTGTGAGAAATTATTTTTTATTTAGTATGAACGACATTGTTTTTTTTTTTAATAATTATTAGCGTTTTGAACCGTAAGTTATTAATGAAAAAAGTACTATCCGCTCCATTTTACGCTTAAAGTTATTGAAGTAATGAAAAATAATACTTTTTAGTTCCGTGTCGACATGAAAACGTAAACTAACAAGAAAGGAATTTTTAAAATCGCAGCGATATATCAATTTTCATTCAATTGATTTTACTGCATTTGGAAAATATAACAGAATGTGCTGCAAAAGAGATGCACAAATTACCACCAGTAACATTGGTTTACGTTAATATTACACGGCTATTATAAGATATTCTAATATTTTTTACAAAATTATATTAAAATTATTAAGTAAAGGTATGAAACGTCTGTTTAGTTTCAAGATGTAAAGATGAAACTGGAAAATCTTAAACACGCATCGATTGTAAATAATTTCAACAATAATGTTAATACTAAAAGAAGGGATTACTATACCAACAGTTATAATTGAGATAATGGGCCGATGGCGTTATATTTATCTTGCACAGATAACATGGTACCTACTATTGAAGAAGACAAAAAACACAATGCACTCGTTACACACACAGGGCGAATCACAGATATGTACGAAAGCATTACTCGCTTAATTATGTCTCTGAGAAAGTCACCGCTTGTCAAAACGATTGATGCGTTCGCAATAAACACAATCTCAATAGTGCTCAGTACGGCGCTTAGTGAACCATATAATCAACTGTTAACGAGTCAACGAACAAAATGAGATTGAGAATGAACAAACAATATTTTATAGATCAACTGATGAAAATAACATTAACGATGCTGAGACAAAGCAAAATATAAAGAAAACTTTAGTTGAAATCGTAAACATTCATAAAATCAGGTATAGTGCCGTCATTTTGCCAGTATACAAAGAAAAAATGGAGTTTAATTGAGTAAAAATAAAATTGAAAATTGTTCACTGGTCAAGTAGGTACTTCAAATGATATGAAATTACCTATGTATATAACAAATTCGCATAAAATGACGCTAGAAAAAAGGCATAACTCATATAAGTTATGTATCTAATACTAAATACAGTACATATGTCTTAATAATCCTATGTGGTCAAATAAGATTACTTTTGGACCTTTTGCAAATATGAGATTTTATTATGTACGAACGATCAATTTGCATTCCAAATCGAAATAATAAGCATGGTCAGTAATTTACCAGTATTAAACAACACAAGTTTTATTAATCTATTTAGTTTCAACTGTAGCTAAACATGATCCATTGAAAGCTTTTAGTCGCTTTATAAAAATGCAGATATTATCCGATATCTTTAGGTACACTGGTAGTCGGTGTTTAATACGAGGCAGACCTTATGGAGATGTAACGATACTATGGAAGAAGTGTGCGTTCGACGCGGTGGAAGTGATACCTTGTAACAGTGTACGTATAAATGCGATAAAGTGGATACTGAAGGTCGCTCAATTATGCTGTTCCCAGTGTAATACCTACTGACTCACCGAGAAATAATTTAAACTTTACCCAGTACCTGGAAAAAAACTGTTGAAATTGAAAATACCGTATTTGACTGTTTTTGAAAACTCAACTAAAATGATCAACAGTGTAATAATAATGCTAACAATAAGTGTTTTTCCTCATAATTTTGTGTACTTTTAATAAAAACCGATAAATAAATTCAAATTATTAAAAAACTTCGTAAACGCTCCCATTTGTATTCATCGCACGGTGACGTCATAAGCCAGTCTCTAGGTATCAAAATACGTAAACATTGTCTGCTATTGTCAAGTAAAACTTTGTTTTATAGTTTTATGTTTAGAAAATAACATAGTATACAAATGGTGTATATTATAACAATGTCCTAACATGTCTATAAAGACCCCAGAAAAACTGTTTGAGAGCAACTGGAATGTCGAAATGCAAAAAACTGGTCGGAAATGGCTCGTAGAAACTCGAATGACACAGCGGTCACTTCGAATGTTATTATATTCCGTGAAGATCATTTTAATATAAGTAAACATAATATATGTTTTGTTATTAAACCACAAAATTATTTGTTTTATACACAAATGTGTCGTTTATATCATACGTTGCTACTTTTAAAGTTTGAGGTTAGACATTGCAATATTCAATATTTACATCACGGACATGATAGTAGCTCAATAAAAGCTATTATCAACTAATTAGACAGTGAACAGATTTTTAAAGGGTCAATAAAGTGCATTTGGTGCTTCCGGAACTAATATCGTCCATAGGCTGCGGTTTCCACATACCATCAGGCGAGCCCTACGCTTGTTTGTCAGCCAAATAATCATGTGTTGACTCCTGTGATGAGTAGGGTTTCCAAAGCTCCTTGGAGAAGGAGGTTCAAGGTCGGCAACGCGATAATAATACTTCTACTGTTACAAGCATCCATAGGTTACGATAATCGTTCTTCACCAGGCGGACCGTAGGTACGCTTGTTTCTCAACCTCAGTTGTATAAAAATATAAGACTCAGAAGTGGGATGGACCGATAATTCTTAGGGAAGAGGACACCTATACTCACTAGTGGGTAAATGTGAGCTGAATAAATTGATCGGAACCTAAACATAAAAAACGCTATACCCATGTTACATATCCTTTGTGCAGCAGTGGACTGATAGGGGTTGATAATGGCGAAGGTGATGATGCATACATCGATATCCAATAGTACTTAGTCAGTACTTTAGACAATCACAATGAGAATCAAATTATCAAATTTGAGACATCAAATTAACCACATAATGATTTAATTTATAATGCGCAAGACGTGTTTGTTAATTTTTTTGTAAATAAAATTGTATCCTAATATGTAGTACTTACAGCCTGTCATGTCGATAGTTATGAGTTCGCTCAGTTGAACTAAGTCGTGCAAATTTAGATTTTTAGAATGATACGAGTATGTATCTATGGACGTTTTTAGTTTGTGTTGGGGTATGCACAATATACAGTTAGAAAAATTTATGTTTCCCAACACTCTTAATGAGTTAATTTATTGTTTTATAAGAAAAAAAATGTTATTTCATATATTAATAATCTATATTATCTATTAGATGGAAATATAAATTGCTTTATCTACATACAACTAAATAAAATGTTGTTCGTTGGTAAGCGCTTCACTTGACAACGGCTAGACCGATTTGGCTGTTTCTTATTTTAAAATGTTTGTAATAGTCCAAATTAAGTTTTTATGGCAAGAAAAATTGAAAAAGTTTCCAGGAATAAAATCAATTTGGAGCTTATTTCTATCGGTTTTTTTATATGATTTTTATGTACACGCTTCAAAGGATGGATATGCGTAATTATTTTATGTTTTGTTTATCTCATGGAAAAGTTATAAAGAAAATGAAACGGGATAGGTAGCGCTGTGATCGAGTTATTGGTTATTGGGAAGGGTAGAACAACATCTGCCGGCCACCTAGTATAAAATATATTAGAACTTCATAAAAAGTATACATTAAACGTAATTTTGTTGATTTATTAATGTAATAAAATAATAACAATTTCATGTTCAAATTATGTTTTGTGTATTTAAATATTTTGTTACATTATTGAGATACTTCTATTTCATCAATAGAAACTGACAGGAAAAACTTTTTTACGTTCGAAACCAATTGAGTAACAATTTCTGTGACGACCGGTTTGCCAATTTCTAAGATTAGGTCCTTCCAGTTTTGGTTGATGAGATCCAACAAAACTTGTGCTGAAAATGTAAAACAGTTTAATTCCATCGAGATTTTACTTGATATTAAGCGAATAATTACAATATCATCTAATACTCATACGCAATTTTATTGCAAATATGTAAACTAGTCCATCATACTATCACGTTATTCTATGAAGTAATGACGTCATAGTGAAGCGTGTACGAATACCACGTCGATCGATGTGATTTCGGATCCCTACAATAAGCCTAAGCTTTCGGTGAAGGAAAACACCTTGATAAACATGGTGGCAGGGTATTTTCTATCTAGCTATCATCATCAAATCATCCTCAAATTAAAAATCTCTTGCCAAGCACAAAAAGATGTGTTCCGGCAGTTCCACTTGAGAAAAGTTCCACCATTAGGCTTATCGTGTCACCATTTCAGGCCACATCGTCAATTAACATCAGATGAGCTTCTTTTTTACCATCCACATCGACATTTTAGTTTTATTAATAGATCTAATTCTGTCTGCAAATATATTTTTTTCCAAATTTAATGATAGAGGATAGACATTTATTATAGAGTCTGTGCGAAAAGAGAAGCGTCAAGGCGTTTTAGTGAACTAAATTTATAAAAGTCTCGTTGCGCCTAGCAGTAAAATATCTGATAAAGTATTTAGGAAAATAATTTAGTTTGCAGTAGGAATAAAATAGTATCAAAATATTACAGTCATACTGTAATGATATCGCGGTGTTGTCATCGCTACAAAAACGATAAATAAGCACTTGCGTGCCCTCAAAACCCACGACGGTTCACTTTTCATACAGACTCTAATGGATACTGTCAAGAATATGAATTATATGTTTATATAATTGGTAGGTTATTATAATAATTTTCAATAAATAGTACATTTTTGAAGTGAAACTTCTTATGCGACTTCCAACACGTTAAACGTTTAACGCACATTATCGGTCTCTCCTCTTTGTGTGGCCAGAGCAAGAGAGCAATATATTATTGGTCTCTTCTCTTTGTGTGAGCCAGAGCGAGAGAGCAAATGTCGGTGTGTATGTATATTGCACACTGTTTAAATAAAATATAAAATATGTTTTAAAATGAAGTTTCACTTCTATCGTGTGTTTCAATATTTTTAGTTTCTGTCTTCTAAATTATTAGTTAACTTCGTGCCCTTCCTGCCATGAGGTACATTGAATTAAATTTCCATTGACTCACGGTCTATTTAAATGAAATTTTGTAAGCGGAAAGTATATACCATTTCGTAATGGAATAGGTTAGGTTCGGGAAATTACCAATAATATTTTTAGAAAACATTACATTTTTTTAATTCTCAACAGATTTAGATGAAATTTTGCATTTGGAAGTATATGTTCCTCAATTGAAAGCTCAATTTTGTATTTAATTAATATTTTTTAAATTCAAATTTTACCTAGCTGACATCTTTCAAGATATCCTATATTAGATTAGCTCAGTCGCCCAGATATTTACCTATTGAATTTCGTCATTATAGAATATGGTATTCTTATTTTCTGGTAGTATATATCTAGTATTTAGTTTGGGCTTTAATTGACTCGTTAGTCTGTTCAGAAGCAAGTGGGCCTAAGTATAAATATTCTCTTTCGTGACACATCACGAATACTAATACTATCCCGTTATTGGCAATTCATTGTCTAATAATTAGCAAGCTGGATCGCGTCTAGGTCACGTTGTTATAGGAGTTAATAGTAGACTAAAGTATACAAAATTGGGTTAAACCTTTCTTTTCGTCACCGTTGTACAAGTTGGTGAATTTGAAGAAAACTCTCTCGGCGGGCTCAAATGTGTAGTCGAAACCAGAGATCTTGTAGTATTTTTTGCCATTATTTTCGGTTTGTTTAAGCCTTCCCTCTACTTTGACCTGAATTTTGTCTGCAAAATAGTAAAATTACAAATAGGATGATAATAAAAAATAATAATAAAGAAAGACGGGATAAGTATAGCAGTGCTATGAACGCAGTGAAGCAATGATGGCTCATGGCTCAAGCAGTGGTAGCGTGTACGACTTCGCGTCGATCGACGTGAGTTCGAATACTTGCAATGAGCCTGAGCTTTCGGTGAAGGAAAACATCGTGAGAAAACCATAGCATGGTGGTAGGGCTTTTTCTGATGCCCGCCTGGCTAGCTACCACCCTCAAGTTGAACATCTGTCGCCAAACACCAATAGGTGTTTTCACTTGAGAGCCATTCTTCCACTAGGTTTAGCGTGTTACCATCTTGGGCCACATCGTCACTTAACATCAGGTGATATTGTCGCCACTACGCCAAACCTATAACGATAAATAATATATCTGGGTTCTACTTCTGGAGTAGTAATGTTTATTATGTTCTATCAACTATAGGTATTATTCAACCATTTTATGTGATATTGATTGAATTAATTTAACTTACCACACTTTATTTCAGTTTCTCCATTACCTTCAACGTCAAGAACAAATAATTTGCCTCCCGCTTTGTATTTACCTGTTACTTCTATAGGAAATTCAAATTCAAAGACTACAGTTTTATCAGCATCAGGTCGCCTGTAATATTCCAATTGTTTAAAATAAATAATGTGTTATTTTTTCAACCTCAAAAGTGTTTTAAGATGATAAAGTTTATAAGGCCGTGAACTGAACGACAGCGGGTAGCGACGGGGTGGTAGCGAAGGCGATGCGAGCAGCGGTAAGCGCGACTATATAAAATACATAGGTTTGAATGAAGCGGCGCGGGCGGCAAAACAAGAACGTCGAGAACCTACAAGCGTACTCTTAACCAAACGGAATCGAAAATCAAGGTCTAGTTACGATCGAACTCGATTCATAGCTGTCAGATTGCGTCAAGAGTACGCTTTTTTTGATCTTAGTGAGTAACTCGATCGAAGTTAATTTCGATTCGAAGCGCAGCACGATAGTGCGCTAGTGTTGATTTCAAGAGTATGAATGAGCCCCAAATCGAATGAAATTCGATTCGGTTCAGAACTCGAACGCATCAAGAGTACGGCGGTTACCCCAGTCGAGCGGTGAATGCGCGTACGAATAGTCGCAGTGACGTCCTGTTGCTTACCTACACATATTTTTAGTTCGACAAAGTTAAGATATGTTATTGAAGGAAATCATTTGATTGTGCTCGCCGGCTCCCCGCCGTGGGAGCTGGAGGCGGAGGTGCTCGCCGCCGTGTATAGATTCACGGCGGCGAGGAAGGAGTTACGGGAGCCTCCTGCTCCCACAGAGGTTGAGGGCCTGCGGAGGCAGGCCCAGAATCGCGTCTTTGAGAGGTGGAAAGAGGACCTGGCGGATGCGCGCTATGGACGTTATACCATAGACGCCGTCCGCCCGGTCCTCAGACGATGGTGCGTCAGGGAGCAGGGCTCCCTGACGTTTAGGCTTGTGCAGGTGCTGTCCGGACATGGTTGCTTCGGATGGTACCTTTACAAGATAGCACGGAGGGAGCCCACCACTGCGTGCCACGAGTGCGGCGCTGCAGAAGATACAGCGCAGCACACTCTCTCTGAGTGTGCTGCGTGGGTGGAGCAGCGCCGCGCTCTGGCCGCGGTGGTGAGGGGACCTCTCGCTGCCGAGTGTGGTAAATCACATGCTCGACAGCGAGGGGTCATGGTCAGCAGTGGTCTCCTTCTGCGAGGAGGTCATCTCGCAGAAGGAGACGGCGGAGAGGGCTCGCGAGGTAGATCCTCTGAGCGGCCCTCTCCGCCAAAGAAGAACGGGCGGCTGGAGGAGACGCTTTGCGCGCCTCCTGCCGCCACCATAGCCGGACCAGGGGGGACGGGTCGGGGGGCCCGTCTTCCCATTGCACAGGTCCGGCGGATGGGGGGAGACAGTTAGGGTGTACCGAACTGTCTCCCATTAATGCCGGGGGCTCAGCAAGTTGCTGGGCCTGTCGCTGGGGCGACGCGGCAAACTGAATGCCAAGTGCGAAGCCCGCGTCACCCCGTTAAGGCGGTGGATGGTACACCGTGGAGGTTTAGTGAGTAGGAGTCTCACATAACCACTCGTCCCCCCGGGCGGGTGTGTACCCATGAAGGGTTCCTCCACGTTAAAAAAAAAAAAAGGAAATCATTTGAACGGTTAGGAAGATCTACAAAATGGAACAGCAAATTTAATAACCACAAACATAATCGGATAATTAATCAATTATATGAGGAAATAAAAAAGGAATTGAACAAGGAACTTATTCGGATTTCGTCTTTGGTCCTCATAATTTCATTGATACTTGCTTTTGCTTTCCTTGTTTGTAGTGTGGATTTACTTCTTCTTTCGCTCATAATATCTCGTAACGAATAAAAGAACTATAGGTACTATAAAATTTGCAAAGTACGTGTCTGGCCACGCACAGGTAGGGTTTCATAGTTGCCCGTCACACTATGTAGACTTAAGAAATATTCGCGTTACATCTGGTCAGAGTCGGGCCTTGCCACCGTGCCCTGCCACGCTCCGGTGTAGCATGAATTACTTCGTAGAAAAGTGTACTATAAATGTTTGGCAGAGTTCCGACCCAGTGTAACATGAATCATCCTTTAGAGGGGGGTTTTTAAGTATTTTTAATGGAATTTATACGAAATTACTTCTTCAAATACATTTTTTTATTTACTATTGCTCGTTAAATTATAAAGCCTAAATACCTCTGATAGTTTTCGTTTTAACTTTGTTATACGAGGAGGGATCAAAAAGTCGTGAGAATGAGATAGAATATAATGACTATTGATAACTTAATAATTTATTTTTCTACATAGTTTCCGAGTCTCTTTACACACCGAGTCCAGTGCTTTTCCAAGGCTTCAATCCCTTCCACAAAAAAAGTTTTGTCTTGGTCCTGCAAAAAGCTCTCCATGACATTCATCACCTCGTTATCGTCTTAGTACCTGGTTCCCCTTAAGTATTTTTTCAATTTGGGGAACAGATAAAAATCGCTAGCCACCAGATCTGGTGAATAGGGGGGTGGTCAACCAATTCGAATCCAGCTTGTGAATGGCAGCCATCGCAACTGCCAACCTGTGCGCGAGTGCGTTGTCGTGATGAAATAGCACGCCCCTTCGAAGTTTCCCTCTCCTTTTCTCTTTGATGGCATTCCTCAACTTGGGAATTAAAGCTACATAATATTAGCCTGTAATAGTGGTTCCACGCACCAGGTAATCAATCAACAATATCCCTTCTGAGTCCCAAAATATTGAGGCCATAACCTTGCCAGCCGATGCCACGACACGTTTCCATTGCGAAGATTGCTGTTTTATCTCGGGATCAAAATGATGGGCCCATGTTTCGTCCAGTGTTACGAAACGAGACAAAAAGTTTTCAGAATCTTCTTGAAACTTGTCCAACAGTGTCTTCGAAATGTCAAGTCGATTTTGTTTCTGACTGTCGGTTAACATTCTCGGCACCCATCTTGCGGAGACTTTTCTCATATTCAAAGATTGTTTCAATATGGATTGAATACTTTCATATGAAATGCCCGTTTCTTGAATTAAGTATCGCATGGTAACTCTTCGATCGCTCAATACAATTTTCTCGATTTTCGCAACATTTTCTTGGGTGACTGACGTCGATGGACGGCCGCAACGATGTTCGTCTCCCGTGCTCGTTTTCCCTACTCGAAATTGAGAAGCCCAACATGCGATAGGGGAATATGGCGGAGCAGACTCTCCTAATGTTGCCTCCAAATCGCAATGAATCTCTTGCGTCGTAAACTTTTTTAAACAGAGGTATTTAATAACGGCTCGCACTTCGTTTTATACCCCTCTCCTTTCGTAAATAACCCTTTATTTTTGACTTCAGAACCCTAAAAAAAGCAGTATCGAAATTCCGCATTCTATCGTCACGTCACTTTATCGCTACAAACTGAGTGATCTAGTAGTCTCCGCTAGGAGTATTATTATTCTGTGGATGTAGTCGCTGGCGTCGAGAGTGCTGTCTTCAAGTTTGCGGTCTAAGGGTATCAACAGCCACTCAAAACTTTGGAAGCGTAAATTACAATATAAAACAAAAGAACAATAAAAAAACAGGTACATGTAATGTAACTTGTTGTTTTGACATGAACGTCATACTCGTAGAATTGTGATAGGACATTTTGTAATGATCGCATAACTATTTAACTGTTAACTACGAAATTTGATTGTATCTATGTGTTCCGGCAGCTATTTTTTTGGGAGCCAGGCCATATTTAGGCTTAGTATCGTCTTCGGCTACATAGTCAATTATTGTTAAGTACGATTGTAGTCAATATTACTAACAGTGTTATACTTACTCTACGTATTTGAACACAGTTTTTCCCAAGCCAGTTATTTTCAGGTCTTCGAAATGGAGTTTTAAATCCCCGCTGTCTGTGTTAATATCTTTTATGTAAATTGGATCAGCTGGTGTAATGCCTAGTTCGGGAATACCTTTAATTAGATGAGGTAAAACTGTTTTGCTTGATTCCAAAATACAGTTTTTGTCGTTCCATACGCACGGTTTTATGAAAGGTGCTGTAACAAGAAAAAGTTATGTTTATTTCTTTAGTATATATATTGTGACATTAATATTATTATTATTTTTTATTATTAACTAGCTGTACCCACAGCTCCGCTCGCGTGGAATACTAAAAAGGTTTTTTTTGTGTGCGGAACCATAATTATTTTTCTAAAATAAAAGTAGTCTACGTTATTCCTTAACCCTTAAACGGGCCGAACACAAAACCGACTCGCTTTATAGTTTAAGGACTGTTCTGGTGTCAGGTTTGATAGTACTTTATTAAAATGGAATAATATTTTGCTGAAACTGAAAAAAATCATTTTTTTCTTGTGGGTAATTATTTCCCTTTGCCTGTTCAGGGACATGGCAGTGGGAAATTATTTCCCTTTGCCCGATTACTACCATAAATTAAAATAGACTAGTAGCCACCCTCACTTCACTTTTAAATGCATGTATGTCCTTAAACTCAGTAGTTATGTGCGGTAGTGAATGTGCAAGGAATTATTACTTGGATTAAGGGCCAGTGTGCGTATAAAGGAATAAATAAAAAAATTGAGCAATAATTTTTTTTTTATCGAGAATAGTTAAATGAAATTTTTTAAAACATTCTTGAGGACATAATGCAACTTTGCATGTGCAGGTGAAAAAATAAAAAACAACAAAAAAAAATACAAATTTTTCATATATATGGCGCAATATGGAGTTTAGGAACGGACAAAGGGAACTATTTTCCCACTTACAAGTACATATTTTTAGTGAATCAAACTACACACAAATATTTTTGCATTGAATATCGTAATTATTTAACAAAGAATATAATAAATTTATCAATATCGAACCAAAAATCTACTTAGCAGAATATTTTCTGAAGAAACTTTCTCAACCATTTAGATGAAATTTTGTACACATGAACATAAGCAGCAATGCTGATTAAATGATGGCTCAGTGGTAGCGTGTACGACTTCGCGTCGATTGACGTGAGTTCGAATCCCTGCAATGAGCCTGAGCTTTTGTTGAAAGAAAACATCGTGAGAAAACCATAGCATGTTTGTAGGGCTTTTTCTAATGCTCTCTTTGCTAGCTACCACCCTCAAGTTGAAAATCTGTCACCAAGCACCCATAGGTTTAGCGTGTTATCACCATGGGCCATATCGTCACTTAAAATCAGGTGAGATTGTAGCCACTACGCCAAACTTATGACAATAAAAAAAAATATAAAGATAATTTCTCAATTAATAGACTATATGGATTGTCAATAATAATATGAGTAAAAATAAAATTACGGGATGAAAGTAGTTACTGCTTAATAAACGTGTTCTAGCCGCGGGCTCACCGCTATTTATTATATAAAAAGATAATATATATATATATTTTTTGTTTTATTATTTTCATGCAGCTCCACTAATTGCGAAAGGTTTACATTATAATAATAATATATGCATAATATTTTGTTCTAAATATTATTATTTTTTTGTTAATGAGACTTCAGTGCATCCTTGATTACTCTGCCTGCTTCATATGACAAGTCAGTTTGATGTATGTATTTTAAATTATTTATTTTTATGAGTTAAGAAATAAAATTTTCAAACTGTGTTGGTCGTTTTAGACATGTGTTCTCACAACACAACATTAACTTCTCTCCTACGTTCCAACAGGACCTCGGGAGCATTTTTGTAGTAATTTTTCGGCCTGGTAGTATAATAATTATCTAATATTTAAATTATCTAATATAGTAATTACTCACAACAAATGATAAATATCATCACTGATTTTCGAACAATGGAAATATTTTTTCCCTATAATAAAAAATACTTGGTAAGAGGTATGTGTCCCGATAGGAACCTGAATACTGCGATTAACTCCTTCTTGGAGAGCTTGACATGGTCAAACCAAAGAGAATATCAAAGCATGCTTTCAAAAGTTCTGTACAAAAATCCTATCAATGTGTTTTTCTTATTTTTTTCTATCGTTATAGGTTTAGCGTTGTGGCCACAATCTCACCTGATCTTAAGGGACGATGTGAGAACATTTTAGGAGGACTGGCTCTCAAGTGCGGCTGCCGAAACATACCTATTGGTTCTTGGTGACAGATTTGCGACTTGAAGGTGGTAGCTAGCCAGGCGGGCATTGGAAAAAACCCTACCACCATCATATGGTTTCGTCACAATGTTTTCCTTCACCGAAACCTCAGGCTCATTTCAGGGATTCGAACAAACATCTGTCGACGCGATGTCCGTACACGCTACCACTGAGCCATCATTGCTTTTGCATATTGTTACTTATTTTCGCTTGATGTTAACAGGGTTGTTAGGTGTATTTCACGGAAAAACAACACAAATATGTACTGCGCAGCTTTTATCGGTAACTTTTATTCAATAATAGATATAAAATTTATAAACGTGAGTTAACTAAAACAGCTTCTATTATGTTAAGGACACAACTGGCTGAACAATTAAATTTTCTTTTTTGGTATCTAACCAAATTAATTATAAATTAAAAACAGTTGTTGGATACAAAACCGAAAGAGCAGATAAAATATAATTTTCTATACCTGAACCAGCCTCTGATCCTATAACGCTGAAGATGAAAAGAAGCAGACACGGTTTCAACATCTTTGCAGAGTTATCTTGTTTATAATGTTATCCTTCTTTCGTTCTAACGATTATGAAATACGGACTAATACTGAGGGAATAATATTAAACTTGATATTTATATAGAATACACTTCTAACTAGCTTACAAGGTCGATAGTATAATGTCATTTTTTGTTGCAATGTCTGCCAGTTTATATAATTGTTGATGATGTGTAAAGTAAAAAAAGTGTGTGTTTTAATCTGGAACTTTTTATTTAGATAAAAAAGTAGCGTCGGAATAAAAACCGGTAAATCAGATGTTGAACTTTTTTTTAATGATGGCTATTGGTTGCTTTCGTACATATCTATCACTATTATGATTGCTTTTGTTTCAAAAACATTCCCGAAATACACTGAACTAAAAAAGGTTAGGTTAAGTCGTATGATACAAAATACGAGCGGAAAATATCTATGATTCTTTATACAGGAAAAGAAACTGTTCAGCATCTTAAAGTCATTTAAGACAAATAGTCATTCAATTACACTAATGAATGTAAATAAAAATCTAAATTAAGATAGAGAAAGTCTCTCATGTTGAAACAGTTTGGTGACGACTGGGAGGAAAACGAAACATTTCCCTGGTACAAAGTTACTAGACTAGAAATTTCCCCTGAACCCGTTAATAATGTTGTTCCTGATGTCCCTGAAATAAATGAGAATTATTCCAAATGAGATTGTGATAAACCAGATACAGCCCCAAAAGCTTTGAAGTTTTTATTATTATGTGAGTGAATCAAAGATTTTAGAAAATAGAGTGGTATATTATGCCGTGGTTTTTGAAGAATTGTGTAACTGAAAAAACAACATCGGCCCTATCAAACACTGACATATATCCTACCGTATTTTATTAAATGACGGTATACTTTTTTATTCCGAACTGACTATACTGTTGGCCATAAGGTCCCTGGAGCCTCACACGGCTTTTACGACTTGAGGGCGAGCTCTTAAGGTACTCAACCGCGAAAGCAAGACGACAAGTTCCAAGGGTGCCAAACTGGCCGAACCTCGGCTTGGACTGGTGCAATTACAAATAAGTCGCGATCTGACACTAATTCCGCAACTCGATCTAAACTAACTATACATATATACATTTTTGGTAGTGGTCGCCGTTATGTTTGGATTGTACTATACATTAGAGACAGTACCGTCAATGTTTTGACACATTGACTACACTATTGATTAATATATGTATAAAAAAAGACTACACTGTTAGCCATAAAGGCCCTAAAGCCTCATACGGCTTTTACAGTTTCACGCGGGCTTGGAAAACATGTTTATCGTGAAGAGCAATTTATACAGACATAATATTTTTTCAATTTTATTAAATAAATAATCGCAATTTTGTCGATTTTTGTTCCGACGTTCCTCAAATGCTACTACTATGTTATATATCTTAGAAGATGTTATATAAAGATTTGATTTGAATTGATTATAAACATGTACCTATATATATAAAAAAATACTATTTTTGTCATAAATACTTCATTCAATTGGGATATTTCAGACAGTATTATAAGCAAATTGTGTGTTCCACTTGCGAAGCTGGTGAAGTTTTATCATATTTCGAAATACGTCAAATTTATTTTTTCTGTTTTGCCGATTTTAATTTATCCATGTTTTAGGTAGGGAATTGTTAGAAGATTAATGAAAGAAAACATCATGTGTTTATATTGAATACCGGCCATCTCTTCGGCCGGAATATCTTAGTGGGACAAACACACCTAAAATGTGTTTACGATCAAGTAAAGCGAGCTTTCCAATCTCTGTCCGATATAGATGGAAAATTATCAAACTAAATGTTTTAAAACAAAACAATGATCATCTCCATGGAATTAAATAATACAGTCGTGTCCGAATAGGTGACTCCTAAGGTCATAGAGGATTATATTTACACTTTACCTAGAGTCATTTGATTTTGTTATTTGGGCTGTCAGGTTATTTTTTTTTATAATTCATTCTATTTATTTACTCTGGATTACCTTTTATGTCTTTCTGCAACAATAACGTTTGTTATTCATTATTAATGTGAACCCGAAACTAATAATAGAAAAGAAGAAAAACTGAAATGTTAGTTACCTATACGATAAAAGAGATTAAAGAGAAAACATGATAGTAAAATGATGTCAAATTATTATCATTGATGACTTCATAATGTTGTTGGCACGCGCATTTTTGTAAATGTATGTGTATGTATGTGTGCGTGCGCATTGCCTTACCGCACGGCAACAGCTGTTTAATAAAACAGTGCGTAACTATCCGCGTTGCTTTTCACCTGTGTCACTCCTCGATCTAGCACTGGTGACGAAGATGGGATACGAACCCACGCTTGCAAAATTTGATATGTCGGTGAATTATTCTAATCAAGAGTCTCAACAAGCTGGGAGTGAGGAAACGTCACCGAGTTTGCAACCTTTCACCGAATCTACGTCGAGAAGCAGCAAACGACTACTACGTGATATTCCACCCGTGAACTATAATTCTTTTAAATATATTTTCAGATTTGATGGAGGAGAAAATGTTGTATATGTACTAAAAAGATTATTGTTGAATCTCCAGCTAATTGTGATTTGCGAATTTGATGCAAGTTTTTGGAATGCCGTCGAAAATCGGAACCTAATAACTCTTTGTCTGGGCGTCAGGGCAGAGGTTATAATGAGGTGACAGTTTCGATATAGCTGAATGAATGGCAAGAGGATTATAATTTTTGGAATAATTTACACCAAAGAATTATAACTACTTACGTGCGTAAAAAATGTACACACATTGTTTTTGTATATTATGGTGTAGCAAAGAAGAATATGATCCATTTTATATACAGCTAACGTTAATAGTTATAACGTTTATAGCACGAGAAAAGATTTGATGTAAAATCTCAAATTTAAATAAAGCAAAATAAAAAAAAATTCTCGCAAAATCTAATGATACAGAGGTGTTAATTACGCTTCAAGAAATCAGTCCAATCAGTTTAGAGTAGATAGATCCCATATATATTCGTAAATAATAGATGTTGAAATTTAGTTGCAACATGTATGCCGAACGTGCTAAAATACCACATTGGAAAACACAACCAAAATAGTAAGATCCCTCATTGCCTAGCATACATTCACTTAACTTAGGGCATGAGATAGATCAAATTACAATGGACAGTACAGGTGCGACCCCGAACCCAATGTCCACAAACACATTACTAAACTAGCAAACTTCCACTTCTCTATCACGATGATCTATATTAACAAATCTGCCAGTACAGGTAATTTATTAACCAAATTTTGTAAGATAATGGTATCAAATTTAGCATTAAAAAATGTTTTGTTTATCTGTCCGTTCCTATTTCTATTGAACTCAAAAATGATTAGACCGATTTTAATTAAATTTTTTACATGCGAAGTATATGGCATTTCACAATAATTGATAAGCTATGAGAATTGTCAATAATATGAGTAAAATTAAATTAATAGACGAAAATAATTACTGCATGAAACACGTTTGTTGAGCCGCGGGGCACCACTAATTAAACATTAGATAAATAACTTGGGAACTATTGAGATATATCACATACCGATACCTATTATGAATGACACTTGAAACAAATCACGCTTGTAACATCAGAAACTTAAAACAATTGTATTGACTTGCATTGTGCATTTTTTTATGAATAATATTGTAAATTTAATTATAATGTGATCAGTAAATATTTTTCCCGGGTTTTCAGACTGTCAAAAACTTGTGTATGAATTTAAAATGTTTTCATTGTTAAAAAATAATGGTTCATTAATTCAAAACAAGGGTGAGATTGACCGGGACGTTAAAAATAGGATAAATGCAGGTTGGATGAAATGGCGACAAGTCTCGGGGGTCACATGTGACCCACGAATGCCTGTGAAACTTAAGGGAAAAGTGTATAAAACCATTATAAGATCTGTGTTGATGTATGGATCTGAGTGCTGGGCAACGAAAGAGACGGATGAAAGAAGATTCCATGTAGCAGAGATGAAAATGCTAAGATTGATATGTGGTGTAATTAGAATGGATACAATCAGGAATGACTGTCTCCCTCTTTGTTTTTTACTCCAAACCCCCAACCCCTATGCCCTCTTCCTACATGCCCGTTAAAATCGTCTCCGATATATCTTCATCCTGAGAAATATCCATCGTCACCCCATAAAAATCTTCCCAAAATTTCTCTTTTATTAGGGCGTTACATGCAGTCTGTGTTGCATAAACACTTGTTAAAAAAACCATTTTGCATTATTTATATTCATTGTGACTGTAAAGTAATTTTCGATGAAATTGTACATGAAATATATTTTCTTATTATTTACAAAGATCATTTAAGTCTAAATATTGTTCATATTGGGTGTTGATATTTACAAATATATCATCATAAACATCTTATCTGAAAGACATCCACTGCTGGACATAGGCTTCCCCAATAATCGCCAAAATGACAGGTCTTTCGCTGTTGGCATTTCAAAGAGTTGCCGCAACCTTCATCAGGTCATCGGTCCACCTTGTATCTGGCCACACTGCGTCTTCCGGTATATCACCACCACTCGAGAACTGTTCTGTCCCATTGGCCATCTCTTCTATGAGCAATGTGCCCCGCCAACTTCCACTTAAATCTAGATGCTTTCTAGATTCTTAGAGCGATGTCTGTTACATTGCTTCTTATGCGACTCTCCTTATTTCTAATTTGATCAAGTTCGAGCATAACCCTTTTCATTGCTCTTTGAGTTACCTTGAGTTTTCTAATGAGGTCCACAGATAGTGATCGTGTTTTAGTGCCATTATAGGTCATCACTGGCAACACACGCTGTTCTAAGACTTTTATTATCTCAAACATATATTACTGGTAAAATATGCAAAATTGATTTAAATCTAATAGAGATAGAATACAAAATGTCTTAATTCTACATTCAACTCTCAGTACGTCATTATCGCTAAGTGCACTTGCGATGAAACACCAACCCTCTGCTGCAAGCTGCATTGTAATTATTCGAAAAGTTTTCACTAATATTAAACTCCACGGTGCGAGACACGAGGGTGCTGTCAAAGAGAATCTTTAGTGGGACGATTCTTTACTTGTATTACACCGTAAAGTTTTAAGATGGCGATTGACCTGTGACACCCTATCAATTATCTTCGGAGTAATTTGTTATCTAAAATGTTAGTGTGATACTAGAGTATTATTAGTACTCATCACGTTAACGGGAGGGTATTCCGGTAGATGCATTTTGTAGACTGCTATTGTCAAGTAAAACTTTGTTTTATAGCATGTTTAGAAAATAACATAGTATACAAATGGTGTATATTATAACAATGTCCTAACATGTCTATAAAGACCCCAGTAAAACTGTTTGAGAGCATTGCTGGAATGTCGAAATGCAAAAAACTGGTCAGAAATGGCTCGTAGAAACTCGAATGACACAGCGGTCACTTCGAATGTTATTATATTCCGTGAAGATCATTTTAATATAAGTAAACATAATACATGTTTTGTTACTAAACCACAAAATTATTTGAGTTATACACAAATGTGTCGTTTATATCATACGTTTCTACTTTTAAAAATTTGAGGTTAGACATTGAAATCTTCAATATTTATATCACGAACATGATAGTAGCTCAATAAAAGCTATTATCAACTAATTAGACAGTGAACAGATTTTTAAAGGGTCAATAAAGTGCATTTGATGCTTCAGGAACTAAAACCGTCTATAGGCTGCGATTTCCACATACCATCAGCCGAGCCCTACGCTTGTTTGTCAGCCAAATAATCTTGTGTTGACTCCTGTGATGAGTAGTGTTTCCAAAGCTCTTTGGAGAAGGAGGTTCAAGGTCGGCAACGCGCTAATAATACTTCTAGTGTTACAAGCATCCATAGGTTACGATAACCGTTCATCACCAGGCGGACCGTAGGTGCGCTTGTTTGTCAAACTCAGTTCTATAAAAATACAAGACTCAGAAGTGGGATGGACCGATAATTTTTAGGGAAGGTGTCCACCTATACTCACTAGTGGGTAAATGTGAGCTGAATAAATTGATCGGAACCTAAACATAAAAAACGCTATACCCATGTTACATATCCTTTGTGCAGCAGTGGACTGATAGGGGTTGATAATGGCGAAGGTGATGATGCATACATCGATATCCAATAGTACTTAGTCAGTACTTTAGACAATCACAATGAGAATCAAATTATCAAATTTGAGACATCAAATTAACCACATAATGATTTAATTTATAATGCGCAAGACGTGTTTGTTAATTTTTTTGTAAATAAAATTGTATCCTAATATGTAGTACTTACAGCCTGTCATGTCGATAGTTATGAGTTCGCTCAGTTGAACTAAGTCGTGCAAATTTAGATTTTTACAATGATACGAGTATGTATCTATGGACGTTTTTAGTTTGTGTTGGGGTATGCACAATATACAGTTAGAAAAATTTATGTTTCCCAACACTCTTAATGAGTTAATTTATTGTTTTATAAAAAAATATGTTATTTCATATATTAATAATCTATATTATCTATTAGATGGAAATATAAATTGCTTTATCTACATACAACTAAATAAAATGTTGTTCGTTGGTAAGCGCTTCACTTGACAACGGCTAGACCGATTTGGCTATTTCTTATTTTAAAATGTTTGTAATAGTCCAAATTAAGTTTTTATGGCAAGAAAAATTGAAAAATTTTCCAGGAAAAAAATCAATGTGGAGCTTATTTCTATCGGTTTTTTATATGATTTCTATGTACACGCTTCAAAGGATGGATATGCGTAATTATTTTATGTTTTGTTTATCTCATGGAAAAGTTATAAAGAAAATAAAACGGGATAGGTAGCGCTGTGATCGAGTTATTGGTTATTGGGAAGGGTAGAACAACATCTGCCGGCCACCTAGTATAAAATATATTAGAACTTCATAAAAAGTATACATTAAACGTAATTTTGTTGATTTATTAATGTAATAAAATAATAACAATTTCATGTTCAAATCATGTTTTGTGTATTTAAATATTTTGTTACATTATTGAGATACTTCTATTTCATCAATAGAAACTGACAGGAAAAACTTTTTTACGTTCGAAACCAATTGAGTAACCATTTCTGTGACGACCGGTTTGCCAATTTCTAAGATTAGGTCCTTCCAGTTTTCGTTGACGAGATCCAATAAAACTTGTGCTGAAAATGTAAAACAGTTTAATTCCATCGAGATTTGACTTGATATTAAGCGAATAATTACAATATGATCTAATACTCATACGCAATTTTATTGCAAATATGTAAACTAGTCCATCATACCATCACGTTATTCTATGAAGTAATGACGTCATAGTGAAGCGTGTACGAATACCACGTCGATCGATGTGATTTCGGATCCCTACAATAAGCCTAAGCTTTCGGTGAAGGAAAACACCGTGATAAACATGGTGGCAGGGTATTTTCTATCTAGCTATCATCATCAAATCATCCTCAAATTAAAAATCTCTTGCCAAGCACAAAAAGATGTGTTCCGGCAGTTCCACTTGAGAAAAGTTCCACCATTAGGCTTATCGTGTCACCATTTCAGGCCACATCGTCAATTAACATTGGATGAGCTTCTTTTTTACCATCCACATCGACATTTTAGTTTTATTAATAGATCTAATTCTGTCTGCAAATATATTTTTTTCCAAATTTAATGATAGAGGATAGACATTTATTATAGAGTCTGTGCGAAAAGAGAAGCGTCAAGGCGTTTTAGTGAACTAAATTTATAAAAGTCTCGTTGCGCCTAGCAGTAAAATATCTGATAAAGTATTTAGGAAAATAATTTAATTTGCAGTAGGAATAAAATAGTATCAAAAATATTACAGTCATACTGTAATGATATCGCGGTGTTGTCATCGCTACAAAAACGATAAATAAGCACTTGCGTGCCCTCAAAACCCACGACGGTTCACTTTTCATACATACTCTAATGGATACTGTCAGGAATATGAATTATATGTTTATATAATTGGTAGGTTATTATAATAATTTTCAATAAATAGTACATGTTTGAAGTGAAACTTCTTATGCGACTTCCAACACGTTAAACGTTTAACGCACATTATCGTTCTCTCCTCTTTGTGTGAGCCAGAGCAAGAGAGCAATATATTATTGGTCTCTTCTCTTTGTGTGAGCCAGAGCGAGAGAGCAAATGTCGGTGTATATGTTATTGCACACTGTTTAAATAAAATATGAAATATGTTTTAAAATGAAGTTTCACTTCTATCGTGTGTGAAGCGCACACACACCTTTTTTTTAGTTTCTGTCTTCTAAATTATTAGTTAACTCCGTGCCCTTCCTGCCATGAGGCACATTGAATTAAATTTCCATTGACGCACGGTCTATTTAAATGAAATTTTGTAAGCGGAAAGTATATACCATTCCGTAATGGAATAGGTTAGGTTAGGTTAATTAGCAATAATATTTTTAGAAAACATTACATTTTTTTTTAGTTCTCAACAGATTTAGATGAAATTTTGCAAATTGGAAGTATATGTTCCTCAATTGAAAGCTCAATTTTGTATTTAATTAATATTTTTTATATTCAAATTTTACCTAGCTGACATTTTTCAAGATATCCTATATTAGATTAGCTCAGTCGCCCAGATATTTACCTATTAAATTTCGTCATTATAGAATTTGGTATTCTTATTTTGTGGTAGTATATATCTAGTATTTAGTTTTGCTTTAATTGACTCATTAGTCAGCTCAGAAGCAAGTGTGTCTAAATATAAATATTCTCTTTCGTGACACATCACGAATACTAATACTATCCTAATACGAAAATCACGAATACTAATAGTTATTGGCAATTCATTGTCTAATAATTAGCAAGCTGGATCGCGTCTAGGTCACGTTGTTATAGGAGTTATTAGTAGACTAAAGTATACAAAATTGGGTTAAACCTTTCTTTTCGTCACCGTTGTACAAGTTGGTGAATTTGAAGAAAACTCTCTCGGCGGGCTCAAATGTGTAGTCGAAACCAGAGATCTTGTAGTATTTTTTGCCATTATTTTCGGTTTGTTTAAGCCTTAACTCTACTTTGACCTGAATTTTGTCTGCAAAATAGTAAAATTACAAATAGGATGATAATAAAAAAAAAAAAATAATGAAAGACGGGATAAGTATAGCAGTGCTATGAACGCAGTGAAGCAATGATGGCTCATGGCTCAAGCAGTGGTAGCGTGTACGACTTCGCGTCGATCGACGTGAGTTCGAATACTTGCAATGAGCCTGATCTTTCGGTGAAGGAAAACATCGTAAGGAAACCATAGCATGGTGGTAGGGCTTTTTCTGATGCCCGCCTGGCTAGCTACCACCCTCAAGTTGAACATCTGTCGCCAAACACCAATAGGTGTTTTCACTTGATTGCCATTCTTCCACTAGGTTTAGCGTGTTACCATCTTGGGCCACATCGTCACTTAACATCAGGTGATATTGTCGCCACTACGCCAAATCTATAACGATAAATAATATATCTGGGTTCTACTTCTGGAGTAGTAATGTTCATTATATTCTATCAACTATAGGTATTATTCAACCATGTTATGTGATATTGATTGAATTAATTTAACTTACCACATTTTATTTCAGTTTCTCCATTACCTTCAACGTCAAGAACAAATAATTTGCCTCCCGCTTTGTATTTACCTGTTACTTCTATAGGAAATTCAAATTCAAAGACTACAGTTTTATCAGCATCAGGTCGCCTGTAATATTCCAATTGTTTAAAATAAATAATGTGTTATTTTTTCAACTTCAAAAGTGTTTTAAGATGATAAAGTTTATAAGGCCGCGAACTGAACGACAGCGGGTAGCGACGGGGTGGTAGCGAAAGCGATGCGAGCGGCGGTAAGCGCGACTATATAAAATACATAGGTTTGAATGAAGCGGCGCGGGTGGCAAAACAAGAACGTCGAGAACCTACAAGCGTACTCTTAACCAAACGGAATCGAAAATCAAGGTCTAGTTACGATCGAATTCGATTCATAGCTGTCAGATTGCGTCATGAGTACGCTTTTTTTGATCTTAACGAGTAACTCGATCGAAGTTAATTTCGGTTCGAAGCGCAGCACGATAGTGCGCTAGTGTTGATTTCAAGAGTATGAATGAGCCCCAAATCGAATGAAATTCGATTCGGTTCAGAACTCGAACGCATCAAGAGTACGGCGGTTACCCCAGTCAAGCGGTGAATGCGCGTACGAATAGTCGCAGTGACGTCCTGTTGCTTACCTAAACATATTTTTAGTTCGACAAAGTTTGAACGGTTAGGAAGATCAACAAAATGGAACAGCAAATTTAATAACCACAAACATAATCGGATAATTAATCAATAATATGAGGAAATAAAAAAGGAATTGAACAAGGAACTTATTCGGATTTCGTCTTTGGTCCTCATAATTTCATTGAAACTTGCCTTTGCTTTCCTTGTTTGTAGTGTGGGTTTACTTCTTCTTTCGCTCATAATAACTCGTAACGAATAAAAGAACTATAGGTACTATAAAATTTGCAAAGTACGTACTGGCCACGCATAGTGCAGGGTTCCATAGTTGCCCGTCACACTATGTAGACTTAAGAAATATTCGCGTTACATCTGGTCAGAGTCGGGCTTGCCACCGTGCCCGGCCACGCTCCGGTGTAGCATGAATTACTTCGTAGAAAAGTGTACTATAAATGTTTGGCAGAGTTCCGACCCAGTGTAACATGAATCATCCTTTAGAGGGGGGTTTTTAAGTATTTTTAATGGAATTTATACGAAATTACTTCTTCAAATACATTTTTTTATTTACTATTACTCGTTAAATTATAAAGCCTAAATACCTCTGATAGTTTTCGTTTTAACTTTGTTATACGAAGAGGGATCAAAAAGTCGTGAGAATGAGATAGAATATAATGACTATGTATTGATAACTTAATAATTTATTTTTCTACATAGTTTCCGAGTCTCTTTACACACCGAGTCCAGTGCTTTTCCAAGGCTTCAATCCCTTCCACAAAAAAAGTTTTGTCTTGGTCCTGCAAAAAGCTCTCCACGACATTCATCACCTCGTTATCGTCTTATTACCTGGTTCCCCTTAAGTATTTTTTCAATTTGGGGAACAGATAAAAATCGCTAGCCGCCAGATCTGGTGAATAGGGGGGTGGTCAACCAATTCGAATCCAGCTTGCTGAATGGCAGCCATCGCAACTGCCAACCTGTGCGCGGGTGCGTTGTCGTGATGAAATAGCACGCCCCTTCGAAGTTTCCCTCTCCTTTTCTCTTTGATTCCACGCACCAGGTAATCAATCAACAATATCCCTTCTGAGTCCCAAAATATTGAGGCCATAACCTTGCCAGCCGATGCCACGACACGTTTCCATTGCGAAGATTGCTGTTTTATCTCGGGATCAAAATGATGGGCCCATGTTTCGTCCAGTGTTACGAAACGAGACAAAAAGTTTTCAGAATCTTCTTGAAACTTGTCCAACAGTATCTTCGAAATGTCAAGTCGATTTTGTTTCTGACTGTCGGTTAACATTCTCGGCACCCATCTTGCGGAGACTTTTCTCATATTCAAAGATTGTTTCAATATGGATTGAATACTTTCATATGAAATGCCCGTTTCTTGAATTAAGTATCGCATGGTAACTCTTCGATCGCTCAATACAATTTTCTCGACTTTCGCAACATTTTCTTGGGTGACTGACGTCGATGGGCGGCCGCAACGATGTTCGTCTTCCGTGCTCGTTCTCCCTACTCGAAATTGAGAAGCCCAACATGCGATAGTGGAATATGGCGAAGCAGAGTGTTGCCTCCAAATCGCAATGAATCTCTTGCGTCGTAAACTTTTTTAAACAGAGGTATTTAATAACGGCTCGCACTTCGTTTTATACCCCTCTCCTTTCGTAAATAACCCTTTATTTTTGACTTCAGAACCCTAAAAAAAGCAGTATCGAAATTCCGCATTCTATCGTCACGTCACTTTATCGCTACAAACTGAGTGATCTAGTAGTCTCCGCTAGGAGTATTATTATTCTGTGGATGTAGTCGCTGGCGTCGAGAGTGCTGTCTTCAAGTTTTCGGTCTAAGGGTATCAACAGCCACTCAAAACTTTGGAAGCGTAAATTACAATATAAAACAAAAGAACAATAAAAAAACAGGTACATGTAATGTAACTTGTTGTTTTGACATGAACGTCATACTCGTAGAATTGTGATAGGACATTTTGTAATGATCGCATAACTATTTAACTGTTAACTACGAAATTTGATTGTATCTATGTGTTCCGGCAGCTATTTTTTTGGGAGCCAGGCCATATTTAGGCTTAGTATCGTCTTCGGCTACATAGTCAATTATTGTTAAGTACGATTGTAGTCAATATTACTAACAGTGTTATACTTACTCTACGTATTTGAACACAGTTTTTCCCAAGCCAGTTATTTTCAGGTCTTCGAAATGGAGTTTTAAATCCCCGCTGTCTGTGTTAATATCTTTTATGTAAATTGGATCAGCTGGTGTAATGCCTAGTTCGGGAATACCTTTAATTAGATGAGGTAAAACTGTTTTGCTTGATTCCAAAATACAGTTTTTGTCGTTCCATACGCACGGTTTTATGAAAGGTGCTGTAACAAGAAAAAGTTATGTTTATTTCTTTAGTATATATATTGTGACATTAATAATATTATTATTTTTTATTATTAACTAGCTGTACCCACAGCCATAATTATTTTTCTAAAATAAAAGTAGTCTACGTTATTCCTTAACCCTTAAACGGGCCGAACACAAAACCGACTCGCTTTATAGTTTAAGGACTGTTCTGGTGTCAGGTTTGATAGTACTTTATTAAAATGGAATAATATTTTGCTGAAACTGAAAAAAATCATTTTTTTCTTGTGGGTAATTATTTCCCTTTGCCTGTTTAGGGACATGGCAGTGGGAAATTATTTCCCTTTGCCCGATTACTACCATAAATTAAAATAAACTAGTAGCCACCCTCACTTCACTTTTAAATTTATGCATGTCCTTAAACTCAGTAGTTATGTGCGGTAGTGAATGTGCAAGGAATCATTACTTGGATTAAGGGTCAGTGTGCGTATAAAGGAATAAATAAAAAAATTGAGCAATAATTTTTTTTTCATCGATAATAATTAAATAAAAATTTTTAAAACATTCTTGAGGACATAATGCAACTTTGCATGTGCAGGTGAAAAAATAAAAAACAACAAAAAAAAATACAAATTTTTCATATATATGGCCGCAATATGGAGTTTAGGAACGGACAAAGGGAACTATTTTCCCACTTACAAGTACATATTTTTAGTGAATCAAACTACACACAAATATTTTTGCATTGAATATCGTAATTATTTAACAAAGAATATAATAAATTTATCAATATCGAACCAAAAATCTACTTAGCAGAATATTTTCTGAAGAAACTTTCTCAACCGATTTAGATGAAATTTTGTACACATGAACATAAGCAGCAATGCTGATTAAATGATGGCTCAGTGGTAGCGTGTACGACTTCGCGTCGATTGACGTGAGTTCGAATCCCTGCAATGAGCCTGAGCTTTTGTTGAAAGAAAACATCGTGAGAAAACCATAGCATGTTTGTAGGGCTTTTTCTAATGCTCTCTTTGCTAGCTACCACCCTCAAGTTGAAAATCTGTCGCCAAGCACCAATAGGTTTAGCGTGTTATCACCATGGGCCATATCGTCACTTAAAATCAGGTGAGATTGTAGCCACTACGCCAAACTTATGACAATAAAAAAAATATAAAGATAATTTCTCAATTAATGGACTATATGGATTGTCAATAATAATATGAGTAAAAATAAAATTACGGGATGAAAGTAGTTACTGCTTAATAAACGTGTTCTAGCCGCGGGCTCACCGCTATTTATTATATAAAAAGATAATGTATTTTTTTTTGTTTTATTATTTTCATGCAGCTCCACTAATTGCGAAAGGTTTACATTATAATAATAATATATGCATAATATATATGCATAATATTTTGTTCTAAATATTATTATTTTTTTTGTTAATGAGACTTCAGTGCATCCTTGATTACTCTGCCTGCTTCATATGACAAGTCAGTTTGATGTATGTATTTTAAATTATTTATTTTTATGAGTTAAGAAATAAAATTTTCAAACTGTGTTGGTCGTTTTAGACATGTGTTCTCACAACACAACATTAACTTCTCTCCTACGTTCCAACAGGACCTCGGGAGCATTTTTGTAGTAATTTTTCGGTCTGGTAGTATAATAATTATCTAATATTTAAATTATCTAATATAGTAATTACTCACAACAAATGATAAATATCATCACTGATTTTCGAACAATGGAAATATTTTTTCCCTATAATAAAAAATACTTGGTAAGAGGTATGTGTCCCGATAGGAACCTGAATACTGCGATTAACTCCTTCTTGGAGAGCTTGACATGGTCAAACCAAAGAGACTATCAAAGCATGCTTTCAAAAGTTCTGTACAAAAATCCTATCAATGTGTTTTTCTTATTTTTTTCTATCGTTATAGGTTTAGCGTTGTGGCCACAATCTCACCTGATCTTAAGAGACGATGTGAGAACATTTTAGGAGGACTGGCTCCCAAGTGCGGCTGCCGAAACATACCTATTGGTTCTTGGTGACAGATTTGGGACTTGAAGGTGGTATCTAGCCAGGCGGGCATTGGAAAAAACCCTACAACCATCCTATGGTTTCGTCACAATGTTTTCCTTCACCGAAACCTCAGGCTCATTTCAGGGATTCGAACAAACATCTATCGACGCGATGTCCGTACACGCTACCACTGAGCCATCATTGCTTTTGCATATTGTTACTTATTTTCGCTTGATGTTAACAGGGTTGTTAGCTGTATTTCACGGAAAAACAACACAAATATGTACTGCACAGCTTTTATCAGTAACTTTTATTCAATAATAGATATAAAATTTATAAACGTGAGTTAACTAAAACAGCTTCTATTATGTTAAGGACACAACTGGCTGAACAATTAAATTTTCTTTTTTGGTATCTAACCAAATTAATTGTAAATTAAAAACAGTTGTTGGATACAAAACCGAAAGAGCAGATAAAATATAATTTTCTATACCTGAACCAGCCTCTGATCCTATAACGCTGAAGATGAAAAGAAGCAGACACGGTTTCAACATCTTTGCGGAGTTATCTTGTTTATAATGTTATCCTTCTTTCGTTCTAACGATTATGAAATACGGAATAATACTGAGGGAATAATATTAAACTTGATATTTATATAGAATACACTTCTAACTAGCTTACAAGGTCGATAGTATAATGTCATTTTTTGTTGCAATGTCTGCCAGTTTATATAATTGTTGATGATGTGTAAAGTAAAAAAAGTGTGTGTTTTAATCTCGAACTTTTTATTTAGATAAAAAAGTAGCGTCGGAATAAAAACCGGTAAATCAGATATTGAACTTTTTTTTAATGATGGCTATTGGTTGCTTTCGTACATATCTATCACTATTATGATTGATTTTGTTTCAAAAACATTCCCGAAATACACTGAACTAAAAAAGGTTAGGTTAAGTCGTATGATACAAAATACGAGCGGAAAATATCTATGATTCTTTATACAGGAAAAGAAACTGTTCAGCATCTTAAAGTCATTTAAGACAAATGGTCATTCAAGTACACTAATGAATGTAAATAAAAATGTAAATTAAGATAGAGAAAGTCTCTCATGTTGAAACAGTTTGGTGACGACTGGGAGGAAAACGAAAAATTTCCCTGGTACAAAGTTACTTGACTAGAAATTTCCCCTGAACCCGTTAATAATGTTGTTCCTAGTGTCCCTGAACTAAATGAGAATGATTCCAAATGAGATTGTGATAAACCAGATACAGCCCCAAAAGCTTTGAAGTTTTTATTATTATGTGAGTGAATCTGACTAATTCCCTATCCGTTATTCGATCTAAACTAACTAGACATATAATATGTTTGTCTAGGTCGCCGTTATGCTTGGATTGTACCGTGCTTACCATTAAAGACAGTGCCTATAACTATACATATGGACATATGGACAGTGACTATACACTGTTAACTGTATAAGGGCCCTGAAGCCTCATACGGTTTTACAGTTTCACGTGGGCTTGGAAAACCGGTATATGTTTATCGTGAAGAGCAATTTATACAGACCAGCATTACAGCGATAACCAACGACGAATTACCTATCTTTTGATGTTTGCCGTTGTTTCTAGAATATACTATGCTTACTATCAATTACCATCCGTGACTAAATCCGTCACTTTGTCATGAATATGCTACCGTGTTTTACCAAACATAGATATATCCAATTAGTATGATTAAAAACCGATCAACCCACTTGGTTTTATTTTAACAGGTAACACCACACTCGTGAATTTGGCATTTAAATTATCAAACAGTATTATTAAGTAAGTATTAATTAAGTATTAACTAAAACAAATAAATTGGCAAAATTAGTTCATCTTTAATCTAGAGAGACATATATCGGACATATTTTTTCAATTTTATTAAATAAATAATCGCAATTTTTTCGATTTTTGTTCCGACGTTCCTCAAATGCTATTACTATGTTTTATATCTTAGAAGATGTTATATAAGGATTTGATTTGAATTGATTATAAATATGTACCTATATATGCATAATTACTATTTTGCGTCGTAAATACTTCATTCAACTGGGATATTTCAGACAGCTATTATAAGCAAATTGTGTGTTCCACCTGCGAGGCTGGTGAAGTTTTATCATATTTTCAAATAAGACAAAAAATTGTTTTCTGTATTGCCGATTTTAATTCATCCATGTTTTAGCTAGGGAATTGATAGAAGATGAATGAAAGAAGACATCACGTGTTTATATTGAACACCCTGGTGTTTGAGAATACATTTTGTGAAAGTATTGGAATAAAATGAGAATAGTTAAAAAAATATATTTCGGCGCTATCTTCATTTATTACGGATACTGCTTCTTCGTATGTTAATTTGTCTTACAGAAAATGTCCTATAACCTGAACAGATATAATATTTATTAATTAAAATAAAAGATATGTAATGTCAAGTTGAAATTTTGAATTTTATCTATAAGTTTCTCTGTAAAGCGAATTGTTATATTCTTAGAGAAATAAAATATCTTAAACCATAAATCGGATAAGTGGTTTTCTCGTGAAAAGAACATAAATGGATAGACAGACAGAGAGACATTTAGTTTTATAATATGTATATAGTCAAGTAAGTATACAAGCGATAATGAGTTTTTCTTTTTAATTAATAGAAAATCAATTAAAATAATTATAACTAAGCCTTATATGATCAGAAAGAAATGTCCAGAATGACGGTTGTTCGAAGCAACAAGGACTCTGGGTATCGAGTGAAAATCAGCACTGGACGACTCATCTCCTTCAGCATATATGCTGACTCGGGCTCATTTGCTACACACATCGCAAACTAATGTCATGTCATATCTATAACCGGTATTCTTGGTTTATTTTTCATATATTTTTCTTGTAAATTGTGTGTGTGGGATAATTAAATGTCTTTTCTTTCTTAAATAATAGCTAGTTTTCGGGTGATAGGACATGACAATTATTGTGTCCGACTGGATTTCGACCACCGTACACCAGGTATTACACCAACTCTAGTGACATACATAGGCGTGTCGCGTTCCGAGATCATCCCCGGTTTATAACCAGGAATCAAACAGGGTGGTGTGTGCACGACCAACATTAACATCGTGATAAACTTATCGTAGTGTCTCTCTTTTGATTTGTTGCGTTTCGGGATCAGTTAGTGTATATTCAGCTGACAAGAAGCTTGTAGGCTGGCATGACAACGACGACCGACGACTCGTTACAGACTTCTCAACGGTCGTCAGTGTTGTACTGTGCTCATCATGGACAGTGACGTCATTTTGCCTTGCTACAATAAAAAATAAACTAAATAAAAACAACCTAACAGATATTTTTCATTGTAACATTTAAACCTAATTCGAAAAAAAAACAACAGCAAAATATAAACTGCGATAAGAGTATAAAAATTACATTAAAACGAAAAACATTAAAAGTGACAGGTAATTTTAAGGCATTTTAAGATTTTCTAAAGGTTAATAGGTATTTCGATATCATGTAAGACCGCTAACATACTAGCATTTGTCGAACGTGTCAGCGCTGGTCAATCATTGGTCGAACACGCACGCTCGACTAACGCTAGTATGTTAGCGGTCTTACATGATATCGAAATACCTATTAACCTTTAGAAAATCTTAGTGGGACAAACACACCTAAAATGTGTTTACGATCAAGTAAAGCGAGCTTTCCAATCTCTGTGCGATATAGATGGCAAATTATCAAACTAAATGTTTTAAAACAAAACAATGATCATCTCCATGGAGTTAAATAATACAGTCGTGTCCGAATAGGTGACTTCTAAGGTCATGGAGGATTATATTTATATTTTACCTAGAGTCATTTGATTTTGTTACTTGAGCTGTCAGGTTTTTTTTTATAATTCATTCTATTTATTTGCTCTGGATTACCTTTTATGTCTTTCTGCAACAAAAACGTTTGTTATTAATTATTAATGTGAACCCGAAACTAATAATAGAAAAGAAGAAAAACTGAAATGTTAGTTACCTATACGATAAAAGAGATTAAAGAGAAAACATGATAGTCAAATGATGTCATATTATTATCATTGATGACTTCATAATGTTGTTGGCACGCGCATTTTTGTAAATGTATGTGTATGTATGTGTGCGTGCATTGCCTTACCGCACGGCAACAGCTGTTTAATAAAACAGTGCGTAGTCCGCGTTGCTTTTCACCTGTGTCACTCCTCGATCTAGCACTGGTGACGAAAATGGGATACGAACCCACGCTTGCAAAATTTGATATGTCGGTGAATTATTCTAATCAAGAGTCTCAACAAGCTGGGAGGGAGGAAACGTCACCGAGTTTGCAACCTTTCACCGAATCTACGTCGAGAAGCAGCAAACGACTACTACGTGATATTCCACCCGTGAACTATAATTCTTTTAATTATATTTTCAGATTTGTTGGAGGAGAAAATGTTGTATATGTACTAAAAATATTATTGTTAAATCTCCAGCTAATTGTGATTTGCGAATTTGATGCAAGTTTTTGGAATGCCTTCGAAAATCGGGACCTAATAACTCTTTGTCGGGACGTCAGGGCATAGGTTATAATGAGGTGACAGTTTCGATATAGCTGAATGAATAGCAAGAGGATTATAATATAACTACTTACGTGCGTAAAAAATGTACACACATTTTTTTTGTATATTATGGTGTAGCCAAGAAGATTATGCTCCATTTTATGTACAACTAACGTTAATAGTTATAACGTTTATAGCACGAGAAAAGATTTGATGTAAAATCTCAAATTTAAATAAAGCAAAATAAAAAAATATTCTCGCAAAATCTAATGATACAGAGGTGTTAATTACGCTTCAAGAAATCAGTCCAATCAGTTTAGAGTAGATAGATCCCATATATATTCGTAAATAATAGATGTTGAACTTTAGTTGCAACATGTATGCCGAACGTACTAAAATACCACATTGGAAAACAAAACCAAAATAGTAAGATCCCTCATTGCCTAGCATACATTCACTTAACTTAGGGCATGAGATAGATCAAATTACAATGGACAGTACAGGTGCGACCCCGAACCCAATGTCCACAAACACATTACTAAACTAGCAAACTTCCACTTCTCTATCACGATGATCTATATTAACAAATCTGCCAGTACAGGTAATTTATTAACCAAATTTTGTAAGATAATGGTATCAAATTTATCATTAAAAAATGTTTTGTTCATCTGTCCGTTCTTATTTCTATTGAACTCAAAAATTACTAGACCGATTTTAATGAATTTTTTTACATGCGAAGTATATGGCATTTCACAATAATTGATAAAGCTATGAGAATTGTCAATAATATGAGTAAAATTAAATTAATAGACGCATAAAACACGACATTACTGCATGAAACACGTTTGTTGAGCCGCGGGGCAACACTAATTAAACATTAAATAAATAACTTGGGAACTATTGAGTAATATCTACATACCGATACCTAGTATGAATAACGCTTGAAACAAATCACGCTTGTAACATCAGAAACTTAAAACAATTGTATTGACTTGCATTGTGCATTTTTTTATGAATAATATTGTAAATTTAATTATAATGTGATCAGTAAATATTTTTCCCGGGGTTTCAGACTGTGAAAAACTTGTGTATGAATTTAAAATGTTGTGTAATGAAATGCCGACAAGTCTCGGGGGTCACATGTGACCCACGAATGCTGTGAAACTTGAGGGAAAAGTGTATAAAACCATTATAAGATATGTGTTGATGTATGGATCTGAGTGCTGGGCAACGAAAGAGACGGATGAAAGAAGATTACATGTGGCAGAGATGAAAATGCTAAGATTGATATGTGGTGTAATTAGAATGGATAAAATCAGGAATAAGTTTCTCCCTCTTTGTTTTTTACTCCAAACCCCCAACCCCCATGCACTCTTGCATACCCAACATTCCCTCTTCCTACATGCCCGTTAAAATCGTCTCCGATATATACATCTTCATTCTGAGAAATATCCATCATCACCCCGTAAAAATCTTCCCAAAATTTCTTTTTTATTAGGGCGTTACATCCAATCTGTGGTGCACACACACTTGTTAAAAAATCCATTTTGCATTATTTATATTCATTGTGGCTGTAAGTTCATTTTCGATGAAATTATACTTAAAATATACTTTCTTATTATTTACAAAGATAATTTTAGTCTAAATGTTGTTCATATTGGGTGTTGATATCTGCAAATATATAATCATAATCATCATAAACATCTTAGCTGAAAGACATCCACTGCTGGACATAGGCCTCCCCCAATAATCGCCGTTGGCATTTCAAAGAGTTGTCACAACCTTCATCAGGTCGTCGGTCCACCTTGTATATGCCCACACTGCGTCTTCCGGTATATCACCGCCACTCGAGAACACTTCTGTCTTATTGGCCATCTCTTCTATGAGCAATGTGCCCCGCCAACTTCCACCTAAATCTAGAAGCTTTCTAGATTCTTAGAGCGTTTTCTGTTACATTGCTTCTTATGCGAATCTCCATATTTCTAATTTGATCAACTTCGAGCATAATAATTTCCATTGCTCTTTGAGTGACCTTGAGTTTTCTAATGAGGCCCACATATAGTGATCACGTTTTAGTGCCATTATAAGTCATCACTGGAACACACGCTGTTCAAAGATTTTTATTATCTCAAACATATATTACTGGTAAAATAATGCGATATTGATTTAAATCAAATAGAGATATAATACAAAATGTCTTAATTCTACATTCAACTCTCAGTACGTCATTATCGCTAAGTGCACTTGCGATGAAACACCAACCCTCCGCTGCAAGCTGCATTGTAATTATTCGAAAAGTTTTCACTAATATTAAACTCCAGTGTGCGAGACACGAGGGTGCTGTCAAAGAGACTCTTTAGTGGGACGATTCTTTACTTGTATTACACCGTACAGTTTTAAGATGGCGATTGACCTGTGACACCCTATCAATTATCTTCGGAGTAATTTGTTATCTAAAACCATAGTGTGATACTAGAGTATTATTAGTACTCATCACGTTAACGGGAGGGTATTCCGGTAGATGCTTCAATTCTAAATTTAACACGGTGGTATTCTTCTTAATCTTTTCCTATTTTGCTATTTTTTTCTCGACATGTCGGACGACAAGGGTTCCGTTTTTTAAGGTTCCGAAGTCAAAAGAAACCCTTATAGTTTCGGTATATCTGTTTGTCTGTCCACAGCTTAGCTCAGAGATTCTTAAATTAATATAATATAAAATCTGTAATTTGGTATGGGTGATTAATATCACGCCGACAAAGTGATAAAATAAAATCTTGAAAAAAAAAGTTTAGGGTATCTCCCCTACATGTAAAGTGGGAACGAATTTTTGTTTTCTCGTCTATCCCATCGTATGCGCAATGTCGATGGATAGGTCGTTCAAAGATATTGTGGGTCTGTGAAAGGCATTTTTCAATTCAGGGATCTGTTTCCGAAAGTATATTATAAGTGTTAAGTATAAAATTGCTAATTTTTAGATTCAAGTGCCCTCGCTCTACCAGATAAATGGTTGTTTTTGGAAATGTGAAAAAAATCATGGTATTAGTATATACGAGTATAATGAAGTTGAAAGGAAACTATCAGAGATAAGTAGGGTTTACAAATTAACGAGTAATATTCAATCAACTTATAAAATGTATTTGTTTGGAGAAGTAATTTCGTACAAATTCCATTGAAAATTACTTAAAGGCCTCTCTTTAAACAATTATTCATGGTACACCGGCCCGGACCCGGTCCGGCCCCGACCCGGTGTAACAATGAACGTGAAACAAAGATGGCTCTGTAGTAGCGTGTACAGAAATCGATAGACGTGAGTTCGAATCCCTGCAATGAGCCTGAGCTTTCGGTGACGGAAAACATCGTGAAGATACTATAGCTTGGTGGTAGGGCTTTTTCTAATGCCCACCTGGCTAGTTACCATAGTCAAGATGAAAATCTGCAAACAGCATTAAGTGTGTTCCGGCAGCTGCACTTGAGAACCAGTCTTCCACTAGGCTTAGCGTGTCACCATCTTGAACCACATCGACATTTAAGATCAGGTGAGATTGTGGTCAAAACGCTAAACATATATTAATAAAAAAAAAACATGAAACGAGTACTTCAGCAGGGATCAGTCCCGGTGTAGCATATATTAATTACTTCATTCAAAAGTATACTATAAATGTTTGACCTTGTCCCGGCCGGCGCCTGGCCTGGACCCAGCCCGGTGCCGACTTGGTGTAACATGAATTATGCTTTACTTCATACAAAAGTATGCTATAAATATTTGGCTGTGTTCCGGACGGCGCCCGGCCCTGTGTAACATGAATGATCCTTAAGTTTGCATATTGTGATTGGCAACTACGGAACCCTAAACTGCGCGTTGACCGACACGCACTTGGCAATTTTTTTATAGATTACTAGAAGTGAATAGAAAAATAAACCTTATGTTGTTTTTAAATTCAAGTATCCAGTAGAAACAAGACTGGTTTTTTGTCAGTATATTTATAAAAATAAAAATACAGACGCTCGTTTGCGGACGACTGTCTTTATTGCCCTTGATTACGTAATTAATTGTTAAAAATCGACATACTATTATAGCATACGCAGCGAGCAGCGACCGATTCGGCTTATTATTCGACTCTTGTGAGTCGACTTTTATACAACATTACAATCGTTTAAGTTATTCCCAGTTTCTGCAAAATATATCATGTAGGGTGTAGGATGATGTATTTGTCTTCGAGAAAAGTTTATGTTCAACAAAATATGAATAGAATGATTCGAAGCAATGATGGCTCAGTGGTAGCGTATACAGACATCGCGTCGATGGACGTGAGTTCGAATCCCTGCAATAAGCCTGAGCTTTCGGTGAAGGAAAACATCGTGATGAAACCATAGCATATTGATTGGGCTTTTTCTAATGCCCCCCTGGCTAGCTACCACCCTCAAGTTGAAAATCTGTCGCCAAGCACTAATAAGTGTGTTCCGGCAGCTGTACTTGAGAGCCAGTCTATATCTATATCTAGTATAATATTAGCATTGTTGGTATTGGCGATGATACACTTGCATAGTTTCTAGATAACGTAAGGAAAGAAACACCTTTCAAAATTGTAGTCTAAGTATTACCAACAGCATCAATTCCTTTGACTATGGCTAAGAGGGCCAAGCAATCAGTAGAACATCGTAAAAATAACAACATATATAATTAACACTGTATAATTTATTAATAGTATATTACACGTTATTAGCTATTAATAAGTACTTTGACAAGTTTCGTAATAAACACAAAAATAATAAAATAAATAATCAAAAAAATAAAAATATTTTAAAATTAACTGAATAATGGTATGCACTGACATAATTAAATTAAAATAAATATTGGTTTCGATATCAATAAGGTTTATCAATAATTTAAGTTTAATGAAAATTGGTAATTAAAATAATAGAGGCCGTTCTCCGTAAAGTTATCAGTTTAAGCTTAAAAGCGGATAGGCGGCAGACGTCACGCCGTGGGTCTGTAGACGGTATTTAATTAAAACGACATCACAAGTCTGCAACAGGTCTGCACATATTAAAACTGATGTAATACTGCGGATCCTAGTTTAGAGCTATTAATTTATCCATAAGTTCTAGCCAGATATCACTCAATTGAAAAGGTGAAAAGAAAAGTAATTTTATTGAACTAAGCAAACTGACAGACTATTCAGATCATGTTAAAAATAAGTTAAAGAAAATAATAACAATATAATTATTATAATAAAAAAATCAAAATCCAGAACAATTTTAATCCAGAATAATTTAAATTTAAATTAGGTCCTTAGAAGGCATTTATGAACGTTAAAATTTTACCACCGATTCTGAAAGCGTCCCCAGTCATCAAGAAATGCCGACAAGAAACTCGATCGGGTGTGTAAATATTATTTAAGTGATTCCTTATTAATTATTTCTTATTATAATTATGTAAAATGATGCTACATGTACCACACAACACAGCTAATGCTGACTTCAACGGTTACAGCTGACCCCAGTGCTAAATTTCTGTTGTGGTCATGTCGATTTCATTAAAATATATAATAAAGAATAAATAAGACATTATTTTAACTTGAGCGAAAATTTTATCAGGTCAAAGAACTTTGTTGTTTAGATCACACCGCATAAATCTTTATAATTTATACTGTAATTGACAAGTTTTTTGTGACTTGTTATACAAATAATTGGTAACAGGTATTTTAGGCACATGTTTTTCTTACTTATAGATGAATCCAAAAATAAAATATAATTGAAAGCTTTAAGGATACCTAATATGATTCAAATGTAAATTGAATTATAGCTATTTTTAAAACTCGTTCGACGTAGTATTGTGAATTGTAAGTAATTGAAGCAATGATGGCTCAGTGGTAGCGTGTACGTCTTCGCGTCGATTGACGTGAGTTCGAATTCCTGTAATGAGGCTGAGCTTTCGGTGAAGGAAAACATCGTGAGGAAACCATAGCATGGTGGTAGGGCTTTTTCTAATGCCCGCCTGGCTAGCCATAACTAACTGGCTAACCACCCTAAAGTTGGAAATCTGTCGCCAAGCACCAATAGGTGTGTTCCGGCAGCTGCACTTGCGAGCCAGTCTTCCGCTAGGTTTAGCGTGTTATCATCTTGGGCCACATCGTCACTTAACATCAGGTGAGATTGTGGCCTCTACGCCAAACCTATAACTATAAAAAAAATCTAATGATGATATTATAAATAACATGCTCCTTGTTATTAGGGTTCCGTATCACATAATGAAAAAAAAAAAACGATTTCTTCTAGGATTACTTTGTTGTTCGTGGGTCAAGACATTTTTTCTCGAATTCGACTTGATGTTTAAAGTTGAAATTATTGTCACATAACAAGTTTATGGCCCCATACTGTCATAAAAAATCAAGTTGGTATGTAATTACATATGAGTTACGGCACTTAATAGTTAAAATACCTCATACTGGGCGATTATCAAAACCTATATAGTTCTTCCCGGAGACTTGAAGTTTAGCAAGAAGGGAGGTCTTTTTACATAAGTTAAGGAATAAATCCAAAACTTATGTATTTCTGATTCCGTGTGCATTTACAATGAAAAAAAAACTTTTATTACTTCTCTAAATAACGGTTGAAATTAAAATTGAATACTAAAATCTATAACTTCATACCGCTTTAAAAAATAAAATTTCTAGGTTAAAACAATAAAAGTATACAACCCCACGTAATAAAAATTTTAAAGTGGTGATCACTCACCGATTTTCGAAACCTATAGGGAACCTATATTTCGGAGACCTAGAGTCTTGAAATTTGGCACGAAGATATATTTTAACTGAAGTTAAGGATTCAAAAATAAAATAATGAATTATAATAAATTAATAATTAATTAGAATCAGATTAATAGAATCTTGTCTGAAATTATAATGCAGTAAAATTATTACATTTAACTACTATATAACTTTATTCTATGGCCTAAAATTTGGTTGCCTTGAACTTGGTTTAACAAACACTCAATTTTGAAGCGTACATTATATATTAAAATTGCTTTTATAGTTCCCGAGATTTGCGCGTTCAATCATATATTGTACTTACTGGTACTGTAATGTACTTTTTCATACAAAAAAATAATTAAGTCAAACCCTACTAATATTGTAAATATCAGAGTTTGTATGTATTCGTTTGTATATTTATTACTCAATCACGTAAAAACGAATAAACGGATGTGAATGAGATTTGGCACAAAGATAGTCTATAATCTAGATTACATAACACATAGAATACTTTTTATGCCGGTAACAACAATTTTTTGTTGTTCACGCGAGCGGAGCCGCGGTCGCAGCTAGTCCTACTATCCTTACTCATATTATAAATGCGATAGTAAGTTTATTTGTTTGCTACTCAATCACGCAAAAACGGCTAAATGGATTTAAATGAAATTTGGCACACAGACAGCTTATAACCCGAATTAAGAGATAGGACACTTTTTGTCCTGGTAAAGGCCCAATTCTGAAGTTCATGCAGACAAACTCGCAGACACAGATGGTAATATTATAAATGAGAAAATTTGTTACTCAATAATAAAAAACGGCTGAACGGATTTTAATGAAATTTTGCACAAAAATAATTTATAACACATAGGATACTTTTTATCCCGGTGAATATATTTTTTTGTAGATCACATGAGCGAAGCCGCTGGCTTAGCTAGTAAATAAATAATAAGTTTATGTCCGTCTGTCCTATCTACGAACTGTTACAGAGACACTGTTTCATACACTGCTTGAATGTAATATACAATATAGAGTATAAGATATGAATTTGAACAGTAGACAGGATTAACACTCGGTATATTTACAGGAAATAGAAAAATATTAATACATCGGCAAAATATTTATACAATAGTATGAGAAAATAGTTAAAGTACAAAAACGGTTAAACAAACAACAGTAAACTAGGTATAGGAAACCGAATTAGTTGTAGGTGTCAAGTATTAATTAGTAGGTAAGGAAAAATGTATTATAGTTATGTAAGACAATGATTAAATACTCGTAACATATATATAGAATAGGAAAATGAATAGTAAACAAAAAAAAAAAAGAAATGAAAGCAATTATTTGCTAATTACCTACATAAAACCCTATTCCAGTAAGCACTCAACACTTTCAAAATCTTACTTACAAGTAGGCATGCCACACTCGTAATACACACCATGGACAAATCTGGTTGCTTCCTAATAATGGCGTAGCAAGCTTAAAAAAATATCTGATTGATTAAGGAGCCAACAGACAAAAGACTCTGACTATGTGTCGGAGAACTTACTGGTAAAAGTACACAAAAAAAAACTGTCATAGCAGACATGATCCTTCCAAATACAATTGATTACAGTATAAGAGACGGTGCAGATGCGTCAAACAAAACTTTATTCGCTTGATACACGAAAGATTTAACGAGCCAACAAAGCTGTTGCGAGTCAAGAGCTATCGTCGGTTGGATATGGTATAAAATACAAGTCAGAGCGTTTGTACAAATAAAGCAATTATTATGTACTAGTTGGAGTAACTGGTGCATGTACGCTTAACGACGTGTATTAAAAAATATATATATCATACCACTTCTGGGTTCATAACGAACATATTAAATAGTCAAACATTCAAAATGCTAAGTGACAGCAGCTGTCAAAAACATGCTGTTCAGCGTGAGTAATGTTTAGTATTGCGTGTGTTGCTGATTTGTAAAAGTATATAAAACACACTCGCGTATTCGAATCCAACGTTGTGTCAAAATTTGTGAGCAATAGGTGAAGAACTTTCCGATATATAAGATTTTGAACAAACGAATATTAACATTTTTCCTTATATATATGACTAGCAACCGCCAGCGACTTCGTACGCGTTAGTTAAACCTAACCTAACCGCAAGATATCTAATAATTTTTACTAATACGATAGATATCTTTAGTAACCCCTTAATATTTTTTTTTTATATAAACTGGTATCCACGTAGCCTGCTATACAATTTTGTTTACAAATGTAATGTCTGTGTATCCGAGTTCCTTGTGTTCGCGCATCGGTCACATCAAAGTACAGTAGGTGGTGTGTGAGTCGATTCAAAAATGTGTGCCCTTTTTAGTTTTCGGTGTAATAAATATAAGTTTTCAGGACTGAACCCCAAGAAAAATCACATCATTACGTTATTAAGTAGGGGTCTAAGCAGTCTTACATATAAAAAAGTACGATTGTATAGTCATGTCCTACGGGTTCATGCTTCGTTATTCCAATTGGGTTGAAACTTTATACAGTTTTTGTTGGTCCTCGCGTAAAGGTTTCTAGCATAGTACGATTAACGTAGGTAAACAATGTGACGCACAAGTCATAAAAGGTGTACTCTACATGGCAAAAATTTTACCAAGTGCCAAGTTCACTTTTTGGGCACTGGGTGTACGTGGGCAGTCTTCCACGAAGAAATCGCGCGAAGGCGACTTAGCACAGGACGCAACTCAGGAGCGTAATTTTTGAGCTCCACTACTGGTATGCTGTCTGGCCCACTCGACTTATGAACATCAAGACAGAGCAGCGCCTGACGAACATCCCTTTGTGAGATCCTAATTTCCGGCATGGAGTATTCGCACCACAAGTTTGAGGCAAAGAGAGCGCCCAAAAGATCGGCTTGAAACTGTGAGCTAAGTTACCATCGGCATTTCGCAGTTGTGGTAAGGACGACTGACAGAAGTTTCCCTCGGCAGCTTTGGCAAGCGACCAGATTGCACGAGTTCCGGGTGGGTAGCTGGTTAGCCGTGTATCAATTTTGCCAACAAAGTCAAATTTTGCTCTGGCAATTAATCTTTTACTGGACCGCGAGACAGCATTTAATTTGAGTTTCATACCAGATATGTTAGAGTCCTTATTCGTTCGGGCCTCGATCAAAGCTTTGTACGTTGCTTAGCTTGCTTAGCTTTCTAGCTTCCTTGCATGGCAGATTAAACCACGGTCGCCTATCTGTACAACTTACACATATACTTTCGCGGACTTTTTAGGTAGAACTTTTAGCATATAACAATATTATACTACATTATTTTTATCTATTTCAAACGGTTTGGTCAGCGCACGCTGATATAGCAGCGAAACGGTATATCTTTTCCGACTTGGCTTATAAATGGACCCTAATATTCATTACGATAAAACTTAATCAAAATAAAGCATAGCATATAACCATCAACCTTTCTATTAGTGGAAGTTTTTTTAGATTCGGATCAGTAGTTTCAGATATTACCTGTTACAGACAAACTCACAATCACACATTACCTCTTTATACCTCTAGTGCATTAGGAAATGTCCTACATTTCCTAATGGTTGTATCACATTTTCTTATGTTACTTAGATCTAATTAAACATCAAGTATTTATCGCAATGTTCTACAAGCTTCGATTGTGAGTAGAGTCCTCTTTTCAGTTCTAACATGGTTAATTACCAGAAGCTGTGATTGTGGTCAATCGATAAAATATAGAAAATTTATTAAATAATAATTTATTGAAAACAGTGCAGATACTTTATACAAATAGACATGGATATGTTATATCCTGTTAAACACAAACGACTGAGTCATAATGTAAAAAAAAATAATAATAATAATGTACATAATTTCTTTTCGTTTCTACCATACGTTTGAAGCGTTCAGAGCAATCTTCCGGCACAGACCTGAAGTTCGCTCCAAGCGAACCGCAGGCGTAGAAACCGACTAAGCGCTTTATTGTTGATTCACAGAACCCAGCTTTTCTATAAATCGGACGAGACATTCTGATCGTCAGGAACATTATAATTAATGAAAATCATTGAAGAAATATGCTTGATAATTTTATTAATGATTGGACTATCATATGGTTTAGCTGCATTTCGTTATTTTTTGATTAAACTATACATTTTTTAGAGGACTCGACATTCAGACTAATTCTCTGTTTTATTTTTCTTCGGAGTTTTTAAGCGCGATCTTAATCATTTATGCTATTAATTTAATTTGTAAAGTTGTGTTATTTGACGATGTTTTTATAATATTGGTGGCATTATGCATTATACAGTTTAGTTATGTGTATGAAACATGAATTCGAGTTGCAACAAAACTCTCTGGAAAATTCTATTAGCATGGGTGAAATTCCACTATTTTTCTATCAAGCCCGGTAAAGCTGTAAAAGCCGTAAAGGCTCCAGGGCCCCTCAGGCTAACGGTGTAGTCAGTTCGAAAAAAAAAAAAAAAACTATTTTTCTATAGCGTTACTTGAACTTTCAAGATAAGAAAAATATTCTACTCACGTGGCATTGACAGAATTGTCTATGAACACACGAAGCCCTTAAAAAGAGGATTTATCTTCGGTACTTTGTTGACTTAAAAATTCCTTTGATATTTAATAATATTCAATATTATTAAGCGTTGAAATTACATGTAAACTTATTATTTTGTTTGGAATAGTTGTGCGAAATGCTTGTAGAGGTTTCATTTGAAAACAAAAGGAGACACAGATAAAAGCGGTTTAACGGCCTGGATTTTACTGTTGTTATATTTCGTGTTTGACCGCGAAATCCTCAACGGTGCTTTGACGTTAACCACATGTTTTGTGTTACGTTATTCTGAGGTCAAATATTTTTGATATGAGAGAATCCACAAAGGAATACCTCCAAAAAGGAAGCATCCAAAAATAGACTAACAAATAATGAAAACCCAAAACTTACTATTTGAATAAGTAAAAATAGCTGATTTGATAACAATTGAACTGCAATAATAAAATTCGCAAACATTTTTAAGTAAATTTCGATTTAATATATTTATGACTAGTTGTGCCCGTAGCTCCGCTAGCGTGGGTTATAAAATTATTGTTTATGAAGACATCGTGTTTTTTTTTATAAATACCAAATATCTAAGGAATAAAACGAACAAAAAATATCTAAATTTATGCAGTAGTTTTTGCGTGATACGCGCACAACGGCATAACTCAATCAGTTTATGATCCATCTTCAAAAAAGGAGGAGGTTATCAATTCGACTTTATGTTTGTTACGCAATTACTCCGTCAATTTTGATGATTCTTTTTTTTTGCTAGATTATACTTCAGAGGTTGTCCAATATACATTTTGTTGAAATAGATGCAGCGCTTTTCTAAAAACATAAAAATATACGAGAGGCGTTTAATGTATTCTGGGTATCGGGATAATTCAGTAATGAAGTGAATAATTTAACAATATCATTAAATAATTAGACTACCTGTATATCTTCAAAAATTTCACATTATTATGATCATTAATTCTTTAATAATTCTCAGTGAAAGACATCATAATGACTGACTTGACAATTTTAAAAGAAAATCGAACACCGCGCTGTGATTAAATTCCTATCAAAATAAGGAAAAAAAAACCTTTATGAAGATATGATGGCTGTTTACCACGATTCTGAACCTTCATTATCTACACTTCAAAAGTGGTCAAGTGAATTTAAGAGAGGCCCTGCCATTGAAGACGACCCTCGCACGGGCGACTCCGTAAATGCCATAGCAAAAAAAATGGAATTAAAATATTAGCAGAGATGACCAACCTATCCGTTGGCACAACACATAGAATTCTTCATGATGGAAACTTGTATTGGAAGGTACCCGCATAAAGGTTTAAATATTACCAGAGATGACCAACCTATCCGTTGGTACCACACACACAATTCTTCACGATGGAAACTTGTATTGTAGGGTGTCCCAGTAAAGGTTTAAATATAAGCAGAGATGACCAACCTATCCGTTGGTACCACACACATAATTCTTCACGATAGAAACTTGTATTGGAGGGTGTCCGAGTAAAGGTTTAAATATTAGCAGAGATGACAAACCTATCTGTTGGTACCACACACACAGTTTTCACAATGGAAATTTTTATTTTAGGGTGTCCGAGTAAAGGTTTAAATATAAGCAGAGATGACCAACCTATTCGTTGGTACCGCACACACAATTCTCCTCGTTCATCTTCATCCCTCAAAAGTCGTTGCAAGGTGTGTGCTGCGAATGCTCACGGCGCTTCAGAAACAAGTGCGACTTGATTGCTGTATAGAGTTTTTGAAGCTCTGTGTAAACACGTATATAAGTATAAATAATTTCGTTGACTGTTCTTTAATGCAAGGACATGACTATGTTTACCTTTAGTTTAGTCTTTTTTGAAGTAATTAAATATTATTTTCTACTTTTTAGTTTAAGTTTTCATATTGTATAGTCTTGTAGTCGTTTTTTTTGTTTTTTTTTTTTAAAGAAGCTTTCTGATATATAGATTCCATTTAATAATTTATTCATTTAATTTGAAGTACTACTCTGCTTACTATGGCTGCTCCTTTTATTAATATATTTATAGGCAATGTATGATATAAAGAGAATTATTACATATTTTGAACGAATTCTATAGAATGCCAAATGCTATTTATGCAAAGTATGAAAAAAGGTCCTGATATGGCGATTGAGCTCGTCGGATTCGGTCTCTGAATAGTCGTTTTCGGAGTAGCGATCAATGACCGTGGTGCTGCCGCGGCCAGCGCGCTAGTACTTGTTTGCAAGTCCAAACTAGCCAAACCGAGCATCGTCTTTCAAAATCTGTCACCAAGCACCGATAGGTGTGTTCTGGCAGCTGCACTTGATAGCTAGTCCTCCCACTAGGTTGAGCTTGTTATCGTCTTGGGCCACATCATCATTGCAGATCAGATGAGATTGTGGTCACAACGCTAAACCTATAACGATAAAAACAAAAAGGTTTTCTGAAAAGATAATAAGAGTTTTCGAATTATCTTGTAATTTTTAATCAATTTTTCAACTGCTTCAAACATACAAGATGGCGGCGTGATATTCGAAACGAATCGGAGATGTATTTCATACTTTGCCGTTTTCTCATTTGGCATTCAATGCATTGCCTTATAACATATATATAACTATATATATAAGAATAACAAAACCTTGACTTTGGATGTTGTAAGGTGTCGAATATCGGCAAAATAAAAACAAGAGGCAAGTGCAATTAAGGACTAAGAGTAGGTAAGACGTTAAAGTGAATTTATATGGCACTAGTGCATCAGAACAATAATTTTATACCAAGGGCAAGTTTGAAGTTCATTTGAGAAGCGTTCTTTTGCACGTGCGCTATATTTTTAACGTATGTCGCGTACACCTCTGGAAGCATTAAGATATGTATCTTTGTACTTAAATAATGTAAATAAAAATTGTTTATTATAATTATATAATTCTACTAGCTGTGCCCCACGGTTTCATCCGTATTAAATTTATTCAAACAACATTCCACCGTGCCAAATTATCCGTGCACGTATCGTTGTTTCTCACTTCTCGTTACTAGCCTCCAGCTTGCCAGTTTGCTCGACGTTAAAACTTACTGCTCCACTGTTTAGGGTCCTAGCGTGAAGTTATAATAATGTTACATTATATGATATGTTATGTAGTTTTATATAGAAGGAATTAAATACCTTTTTTTTAAATAAACGCATAACATCTCATTTGATTACGTATAGGTTATACAGGTTGTTTGAATAATCGCAGATCTGATTTTGGCACCGTGCCAGACAGACTGGCTACTTAAAATGCATGAACGAAATGCTATCGTGCTACAGATTGTAATGCCAATTTGTCATCCATCATGCAATGCGTTACGAAATTGTTTTTTGTTACGTCATAGTCATATGTACATTTCGGTTTATTTCAATTTCTTTTTATTTACAGGTACTAAGCCTGTAAAAGGTTGTACTTATTTAATTATATTAAAATGAACGAAAATAATACACTTTAAGTAGAAGTGAAATTATACGCTTAGGGACATAACTAAAGAGCTTATTACTCAGAATAACCACTTTGAAATAATGACTGATAACAACGAGAGAGTAACAATGTCCTTATACAGAACGAGAAAGACTATATCATCGAGCTCCTGGCGTATTTAGAGACTTATTACCCTAATGACGACACGACGAAATAGTCGTGAGTCGTGACGTCACAATCTGCGAAGGTCAGTTCATTGCCTTTTAATTTGGTGCTACATTATAAAAAAAAAATTTTTTTTATCATATTCATTGAACATGATCTCACTGCGGAGTACCACAGACTGACAGTAGCATCGATTACACCGATTACAAAGAAGTTCACAATTTTTTCTCTTTGCCATATCGTGTAGATATCTCTACCCAGCCAATGTGCTCTCTCCTTGCTATGATATTGGTTCCTTTAAACGAGGTGCGAAAAGACATGACAGCAGGCTTGCATGACATCGACGACTGAAGATGAAATATGTATGTGTCACCGACGGTCGCCATTTCTTGTGGATTGTACCGTACTTACCATCAGGTGTTATACAGAAATTTTGGTGAGTTAGGATATAAGAAAAAACTTTTTATGACGTTTCGATGTGGCTGTAGAATACACTAAAACTAAAAAGACGACTCGCCACAAACTGCTACAAAAATAACACACTAATAGATTTATATTACTAGAAATGCAGTGGGTAGTTAATGAATCCTAGAGAATACTCTACCACCATCAGAGGCGGTGTAAGGCGCGGGCGACGTGGCAGACCGCCTGCGGCCTCACGGTCCGAGGGGCCTCGCGCATCGATGGTATATGCGTTACTTATATTTTTTACTATTATTAAACATTATTAATATTAACCATTTACCATACCATACCATTTACATTAAATATTCGGTTGATTTCCCATAACGGATTATCACACAGCAGTTAAATAATAGTGTAGAAAATTATCCTAAAGATGATATTCATAGGCACTTTTCTATTATTATTTTTTATCAACAAAACTAATGAATGGTGAAACTCAACATCGTCGCTGGTTTGTTTATTCAAACTCTCAAGATAAAGTTTTCTGTTTTCCATGCAGACTGTTTGGTATTTTTAAAAACTCAGACGCTACAGGTTGGTTGCTGTGATTGAAAACACTTAAGCAGTATTTTACATAGACATGAGAATACCAATGAACATATGACGTTTATATTTCAATGGATAACGTTAGAGAACAGAATAAAGACCGGAAAAACGATAGACCAAGAAAACTAAAAACTAATTCTTGAATCTCAAAAATATTGGCAGAATTTGTTTGAGAGATTAATTCATATAATTAATTTCTTAGCCTCTCATAATCTGGCATCTAGAGGTCACAGAGAATCTCTTAAGACAGACGACGATACTAGGAAATCTGGTTACTTCATAGACTTATGCAAAATAAATTTCTAAATTTGATCCTACGTTACGGGAACACAAGAAACGTATTCGTTAAGAACAAGTTGCATACCATTATCAAAGCCATATCAATAATCAAAATAAATTGATCACATTGTTGTCAAAAACAGTTACCGATGAAGTGATCCGTAGGGTAAAAGAGGCAAAATATTATTCTATTTTGCTTGACTGTACTAGAGACTCTAGTAGAGTTAAACAAGGGTTAGTTATCTTAAGATTTTGTAATACATCAACCGGCACAATATAAGAAAACTTTGTCAGATTTCTTGCTCCCACTGAGACGACTGAATAACATTTAACAAAAACAGTACTGGGAGAGCGAGAAAAAAATGGCTTAAATATTCATAACCGTCGTTGCTAAGGATACAAATATGGTAGGCAAAAATAGTGGACTTGAAATTCAAATATTAAATATTAATCATAGGGCACACTTTACACCTTGCGCTTGTCATAGTTGAAATCTGTTATTGGTGGATGCAGCTAATTCTTCTGTGGTAGCAAATACATTTTTAGGTTTTATTCAGAAAATTTGCTATATTCAAGTTGTAGCAAACGCTGAGAATTAATCAAAGGCAATTTAAAGCTTACTATTAAACCTGTATTGGACAGGTGGGAATGCAGAATTGAGGCAGTGAAAGCCGTATTATTGAAATTTGATTATGTTGTTGAATGCCTCGAAAGATTAAAAAAAAAGTATGATAACATAAGCAAACTATGGCAATCTGTACAAGTCCATTTAAGCATTGCTCTTGAACATTTACGTACATTTTGTAACTGGATCAAAAAATATCGACATACTGCATTCGAAAAATGCTTATCTAACGCTCGTAAATTTATTAAGAAAAGCAGTTATGATCTGTCAGTAGACTTTAAAATTAAGAGGGTAGCCAAAAAGAAAAGGATTTTCGATTATTAATAAAAATCAACCTATACACTCTCAAAAGCCGGTATGAAACAGATTTTTTTAACACAATGATTGACTTTATAATAACCCATATCAATTCAAGGTTTGTTTTTCTGACAACATTTTGAAGATTTCTCTATGACAAGTTAAAAAATATTCCAAAAAATAAATATTAAAAAATTGACAAGATTTTACACACAGTCCTGCGATTGAGTGAGAGCAGCGACTTTCAACCTTACGAACTAAATATATGAAGAATTACAAACAATGATTCCAAATTTAACCAACTTCATTAAAGACATGGAACGGCTGATGCAATACATAACAGAAAATAGCTTGAAAGAAATTTACCCAAATCATTACATTGTCTTTCGAATTCTGTTAACCATACCAGTAAGCACAGTCACGACTTCAAAATGGCAAAATCATATTTACATCAGATTGAAATCAGACGCTTGGTAGGCTGGTGGTACATATTATGAATTCGACATTTCACCATTTCTGCTAGTTCTTTTTTATTACCAAATACGTAGTTATGGGTCCGCTTTAGCGCCGACATTAGCTATTCTAGCGTCCCGGGTGAAATATTTTGTAGCGCTCTTATTGGGCTTCGCTTCCCGCGGTCATTGCTTTTCAGGGATCAGACTCAGAGGCGGTTTAAGCCAACCAATGTGAGCAAATTTAGAGGTAAGACTAATAACAAAAAGAAGTAGTCCACTTGGCATCGAGGAGCAAAAATTTTCCGGTTTCACGTGAACTTTAAGAGACAAAAATTAAAAAAAAAACATATTGCATATTTGTTTCTAGAAAATTATTACGTATTGGTTGATACTATCGATTTTAGAATTCACTTCTATCTCTTAGTTACCATGTATAAACACATCACTGTTAAAGCGTATAATTTCATTTAATGAGTTAATTAAATAATGTACCTAGTAAATATGTATAACCAATATTAATTAATTGATGAAGGAACTTAGAGGAGCTTTTGAATAATTAAGGTCTTGTATTCACGATGTTCATTAAGCATTCAGATTAATTAAGCTCCTTTATAAATTTTGACTTATCATGCTTTACGTTAATTGTTTAGATTTAGTGATTTGGTTGACAAAACTAAAAACATTTAAAACTGAATGTGGGGAAATGAATTAAATTGGAAATTATAGCGAGAAGTTACCATATTTTCTCTTTGCTTTCTTGAGAAGGGACATAGCATAATTACATATAGAAAGACGTGTCACCCCATTACGGTGGCGGATGGTACACCGCTGGGTTTTAGTCAGTCGAGTTTGATATACCCCACTTGCTCTCCTGAGCCGGATGGGATCTATGATGGATTTCCTAGCAATAAAAAACGAAAAAAAGGCAAATTAACCATACAGGTAACGACAGTGGTATCGAGATTGTTATAAATTGTTTTTTTTTTTTACATTTTTCTTCAATTAACATACACATACTTTGATAATAAATCGGGATTAACACAATACCCAGAATGTGTTCGGTTAGGTTAGGCTAGAACTGTGACCCACGTTATGATTAATTTAAAAGGCACCTAATTTAAATTTACTAACCAAAAAACATTTATTGTATTTTAGTCTAATTAATTAATTGTAAAATAATATTTTTGTTTTTTTGTTAAATGTTGACATGTTGATCCTTCTATTTTCTATCTATATACATATAAAACTCAAGGTCTCTCTGTCTGTCTCTCAGTTTATGATCTTTTTACGCGAAAACCACTAATCCGGTTTACATTCCATCTTTAATTTATAGCTATGTTATCTGGCCAGGTTATAGGATATATTTTGTGACACAAAGTTATATACGAAATAAGCAGTGACGTTAATGGCGAATCAATTCGGAAAAAGACGCATTTGGGGCGCTTAAATGGCTTACGCTGAGTAAAAAATAAGAGATATCGTACCATAAGAGATAATTAATGTTTTACTCGATTAATGTTTGACCGACAGCATTCTGTAATCGATGCGAGCGGAGCCGCGAGCACAGCTAGTTTAAAATACAATAAAATAATGCATATTTAAAATGGCTGCTTGACATATGCATATGTATGTTTTGATGTCATTATCAAAGCTACAATTGTGTGTGGGGGTCAATGATACGCAAAGTTCAAAATTCAATGGACTGTATTTTCAATTAGAAGAAGATTAGTTGTTAAAATACAGTCAGACCGTAGTCCGATACTGAACTGTTAATTTCGAGCCGAGCCGTCCATACAATTTGGAACTATATTTAAATCCGGGTACTTAGAACTATTACATGGTCAGCCATTAAAAAACACACATTTTGCCTATCGTATATCGTAGGCCTTAATTTCGAGTATCAGGTTACGTAATAATAATAATAATAATAAACAGTAAACTGTCCTATAAACAGTAAATAACCTTTATATATAACACGTAAAGACATACTAGCATACTAACATAGAGATACACTAAATTTAACCATAAATTGCAATATAGGTTCAGTATTCTTTGCATTAAATCACATAGACACGAACTATAAAATATATAAGCGATAGTAGGCATTTCTAAACGGATAAGGTTGTGATATATCGAACCATGTACACTAAAGCGTCGTATATAAGACTTGTATAAGAGTTATAATAAATAGACATGAAAATAAAAGACATGGGTGCATGCGCACAAACTCTTAGGGTTTACAACTATGCCACACAAGTAGTAAATATTTAAAATCCCATGTAATTTTACTGTGAGGCTACGGTGACGGTGATCTGACGGTGTCAGATGAAATGTTGCTTATGAAATAATAAATTGTGTGTAAAACATCATAGAACCGGCTGTCATGCGTTGTTGTATCGAAAAAATAATACATTGCTCGTGAAATACACACGTTAGAAGTTATTCTTCTTAGTTAGTCACACTCGATGTTACGTTATGTATAATATCAAGTGTGGTTATTTTCACTACAGTAAAATAAGGGGTCTAGCGAGCAACTTCATAGTGTTGACATTTTGTTACAATGTGCGCGCGCATCGTAAAAAATCGCTCTTATCATTATAGAAGGCAAATAAGTACAATAGAATGAAGTAGACTTTTAAATGAACTTTAGAACTAGTATTTAAATTAACTTCAAACTGCAAAGAACGGTATTACACGACAACACAAACGCGTTATTGCAGGATATAAATTTCCCTAGCGCACCGAAAGATTTTCATTACATCCCGTAGTCACTTGACCGAGTTTCTTCACAAAGAGATCCAACTTTTATCTCTTTAGTGAGGCATTTATTGCGGTCAGCCAAAAGGTCTTTAGATCAAAGAAGGGGGCCACTATAAAATATCTCGTTGGGCGAACGTTCCCTTGTTTTATTTGAACTAGTTAGATTGCTTTTATCTGATCCAGATCTTTGCTTTCTACGACGATATAATTATTTGTTAACTGTGTCTTCGTGTTGTTGTGATTATGTTGTAAAAATTTGCTGATGTATCTTTCCACTTGTTGCTTCTTTTACAATAGATAAGCTCTTTAGTATTGCGAATTATAAAAAAACTTATTAGACATATATTATACTAGTTGTGCCCACGCCTCCGCTCGCGTGGACTACAGAATGCCGTCGGTCGAGCACATGCGCAAACCGTGCTGCCCCCACTTAAAAGACGCATAGCAAAAATGATTGTTGTGTGTGATCCTTAGAAGGTATACATATGATATCGCAGTCTTTTTTTTAGGTCTTTTTAAGATCTACAATTATGTATAACATTAATTTCATATATTTCGTATGGTTTACTCAACGTACGCAACTGGAGCGCCATAAATGCGTATTTTTCCGAATTGATTTACCATTAACGTCACTGCTTATTTCGCATGCAACTTTATTTTATAAAATATATCTTATAACCTGGCCAGATAGTAGCTATGAACTAAAATAAAAAACATGTAAATAAAATAAGTGATTTTGTGGTGAAAAGAATATAAACGGACAGTCAGGGCGACGGTGAATTTTATAATATGTATAGATAACATTAAAAATGATTATGATAAGTTAACTAATTGGTTATAATTTTTATTTCTTGTAGTGGATGTCTGTTAAACTGTGGTATTCAGCAGCTACGGCAGCAGCAGCAGCAGCAGTGTTACGTTTCTACAAGAAACTTCCTCATAACAGCCGAATAATAAGTTAAAAAATCATGTAAATAATATTTGCCAACAACAGCTTAAAAAAATACAAAAAAATAAATAATTTATCGAGTTTCACTGTTTGAATTAATGTTTCAATGTTTTCCGAATCGGTGGTAGTGTATTCACATTCATAAATGTCTTCTAAAGCCTAAATTAATATATTTTGATTATTTTTTTAGCTGGCACACGTGCGGCTTTTTGCTAGACTTACTACTACTTCAGTAGGCCTCTGAGCGGGCTGGGCCATCGCACTCAGTTATTCGCATCACGATTCAAATAATCCTCATAATCACGAAAATAGTTATGCTGATAAAATCAATACTCATTAAGGTAACAGTTGTTTGTTTCAAATTCGTTTTGCTTTAAAATACTTATTTATTTTAGAACTTTATTTAGTCATTCCAATTTGAATAACAAAAGAAAGCGTATTTTTTCTCTATTATTGGTGCTTGGAGAAAATTTTAATGCTATTCTCCGTGGGCGCATTTATTTGAACAAAATTCTTGTGTAAAGTTGATTATTTGACCAAACCCAAAGTGGACGTGATGACATATATGTATAATAAATGTTAATAGAAATTATTAACATGTACTTGTCGTAATATTTGTTAGTTACATGAGGAATTATAAAATACATATGGTAAACCTACATATTGTAGGGTCCGTATTTCATAAAATGGATGGAATATGCCAAAGTTCGGAAAACAAAAGGTTAGACAATACTTGCAGATTTTGTGTGATGTCTCACAGCCCACATTTGCTATTTGCTATGATACAAATTTTATTTTTGAAATCGTATTCCAAAGTGATTTATAGATTATAATTATAATGCTTTTAATAACTATAAATACTTTATTTTAATAAATCATATAATGTAAGCTGTGGCCGCGTGAATTACAGAATCTAAAATAAAAAGTGTCTCCTTATAACATCAGCGATCTACCAGTGAAAGTCCCGTCAAAATCGGCCCAACCGTTTCGTAAATTTAGTAAATTTATTTTTTTGGCATAAGTATCATAATATAGTTTAATATGCATTTAATAAAAAGCTATTATTTTGATATTACAAACAGTAAATTTACAATTTTTTTATATGCAATTATATATTGCTTTAGATATTGAGAATGTTAGATGTCTATTCAAGTTTTCATTTCTACCTATAATACTTGTAATTGTTATTAGTTGTTAATTATTTTTCTCCTTCTCTTGTACTTATTTTTACTCGAAGTTTTTGAATTCTTAAAGTGACTTTATTATGATTATTGACAATTTAGTTTTATAGATAATTTTTAAAACCTATCAATTAACCCATTGATGTATTTATACTACTATTCTTATGGCCCCTATCAATTTCCGAATGGCATATAATTCCCGAGGAAATAGGTCAAGCTATTTTTGAGTTAATTTTGGACATACAAACAGATATACATTTTTTTTTTACTTTTTAACTTGATCAATATCCGTAATAGATGTCTATCACGATATTTAGTTAAAAATTACACGTATAGACAGAACTAAAGTTTTATTAATATACATAATAAATAATGTTTATTTAAGTCACTCTGCTGATTCTAGAATACAAATTCTAATATAATATGCACATTGTACATGACTAATTTTGTGTTACATATTTCTTATGTAGACTTAGCTTAACACAGAGTACCGCTTGGAACATTCAAATATGGAAAGTATAAACATGTTTTTATTATAATGGAAGTAATGAAGCGATACGTTTTTACTCAATACAATCCATTCATTTCCATGATTGACGTACAATACTGTGTGGTAGCATTGTTTTCCGCTTACTTAGCAAAGAACCAATCAAATTATTCGCTAATCCAAAAATAATCGATCGAAAAACAATGCCGCGTGGCGTGTACCTACAAATATGAAAAGGTCTGATTATGAGTGAATTATAGATTAGGTATTTATGGAGTATCTACTAAAGAAAGAGGACTTAATAACTTTAGTATGTTTTAGTTATTTTTCGGTCGATATAACTGTTGGAATCTTTGCCGAAAATAATAGGCATAAGAATTGTCATTTAAAAAAATTGTGGGAATATTTTCTTCTTGCAATGTAGCCAATGTACCTCGCAGCATATATTCGCATGTCGATACAACTAAATCGGTGTGGAGATGATTTTGCGTTTGTAGTAGTTACGCCATTTTTGTAAACTCACGTTCTGTGAAAATATTTTGATGTGAAACGTCTAATTACGTGGCTGGTAAAATCAATTGTACATGTAGTCACATAACCGTCAGATTTGATTTGGCTGCTATGTGTTAAATTGTTGATTTTATCAACAAATTCGTTCTTAACGCCTTCTTTGTTCTTATTTACATTCTTTGAAATTTTTTATTTTATTTCTGACTATGATTACAATCTAGGTCTTTCGCGTCTCGTCCGGTTTTAAAATCAGTTAGCGTAATATTTATTACCAAGTACCAATTAATGTTATATTAATGTAAATAAAGTCATGTAACTTGATTTACGTAACACATCTATTAATGTTAAAATGTTTAATTATTTTAATTTTATTGTTTTATTAACTTGAGTGTCTTTGAATGATAATCAATTCTGTGTTTCACATCTGTCAGAAAACTTAAACAAGTTAAAAAGTAATATTATTTTCATTGTAAGAGGTAAGAAAATGCAATAATTGTGGAAAGTTTTCTACAGATTAAGACTAAACTTATAACAACTATAGTTATAACTACTTAGTTATAACTTATAACTCTACTAACTAACTACAGATTAAACTTATACATTTAGTAACTTTAATTTCTCCTCTAGACATACGAAATAATTGATAGCCATTTTAAAATTATCAATTACACCTATTACAGATATGTCTCAAAAGTTTATTTGTTATAGTTTAACAAGCAATTTTCTATTTCACCTCAGTTTCTAATGAGATTCCCAACGCACTGGAAAAATGCGAATGTAATATAGAAATAAATGAGATGTCTTACTACATAAAGCTCCAATCCCTCAAATGTAAATATTAAAATGTCAGATTGTTTTATCGTTCTATTTGTCAAAATATTTTAAGAACACGAGATAGACACCCCCTTCGGTAAGAGTAATTGAACAAATGGATTTAGTGTTAAGTTACATAGTATGTGACATATTTTCTGTACATTTCTATTGTTTCATTTTATGATGTACATATGATGGCTTAGTGGTAGCGTGTACGATTTCGCGTCGATTGACGTGAGTTCGAATCCCTGCAATGAGCCTGAGCTTTCGGTGAAGGAAAACATCGCATAGCATGATGGTAAGACTTTTTCTGATGCCCGCCTGGCTAGCTATCACCCTCAAGTTGAAAATCTGTCGCCAAGCACCAATAAGTTTGTTCCGGCAGCTGCACTTGAGAGCCAGTCCTCCACTAGGTTTAGCGTGTTACCATCTTGGGCCACATCGTCACTTAACATCAGGTGAGATTGTGGCCACTACGCCAAAACCTGTAACGAAAAAAAAACTAGCTATGTTTCACGGTTTCACCCGAGTTAAATTTATTCAGCCAACTCTCTAACGTGCCGCGACAATGAACTCGTGTATCGTATCTTTATTGTCAATTCTCGTCCTTGCAGCTCCGTCCTTGCAGTTACAGCTCCGCTCTTAAGAGTAGTAGCTTATTCAGTTAATGGGCGCTCTATAAAATACAAAACCGGATGCGGAATGTCGGACATCGGATCCAATGGCGAGCCTTGGGAGAACCCTATGCCCAGCAGTGGACTTCTAAAGAAAGATGATGTGTCATGTAAATCTATACATCTTACAAAACAAAGTCGCGCCTGTCTGTCTGAACGAGATAAACTCGAAAACTACCGAACGGACTTTCATACGGTTGTCAACAACTGACGGTGTGATTCATAAGGAAGGTTTAGGTGTATAATTCATTAAAGATTTTATGAAAATTGACTGAAATATACGACAAAAAATAATTAAACTCAACTACTTACTCTAATTCTTTAATTTACTACGGTATTAAATTACTTGGCTGCAACATTTAGTTTATGATGGTCCCGATCCTGTCCGATACATTTTTCGTGTTCTACCGCTCATCAAAAATTTAGTTATAAAAATAAGCCATTGCTAGATATTGGCTTCTCTATGCATTATTTTGTCGGTTTTTGAATTTCTATAACTAATAGCTTCTTACTGTTTTCTTTAGTTCTTTGCTTAATTTTGGCTTCCCAACTACCAAATACCGATATGCGATCTCAAGTCTAGAATTCATCTACCCCAACGTAATGTCCGTTCATTGGTACATATTTTTGACTTTGTACTTATCAGAGTAACATTTATGGAGAGATGTATACTTTATCCGCCGCGAAACTTTTCTATTTTGTGCCTGATACAAGCTACCAGTGAATATTTTTATACAATCAATATGAAATCAACCACTATCTGTGCAGAAGTACATACTGTTCGTGCACAGTTGATTACACTTAACACACACGGAATACCAATCAAAAAGTGTACTGTGTCAGCAATTAGAAACTAAATGTTGTCAGTTGAAGACACAAGCGAGATTAAGCGTCCGTCTTCGCATACATTTCATTCGCCTTTTTCTATCAGAGTGGGTGAACTGATTAGTGTCCAACTGTTACTAGTGTTCAAAGCCAGCAACCAGTGACTGTATCTGGTTGCAGATACTGGACACAGAAATCACGGTTTTCTGTGACTGTGTCCTGTGTCAGCAACAACGTCTACGTATACATTATATGGCACTACTTCATACAGTAATTTTATTTTATGTCATTTGAAGTTTTCTTTACCGCTGAGCTTCAAGTCTAGTAATCGCATTCTCCACTTTCTTTGCAATTGTATACATACAAAGTGAATAATTTGCTGGAATGAATCTGTAATCATTTTGTGACAAACATTAAAAAAAAAAGTGCTTTGGGGCAACTGCACAAAGTTCCAAATGCAACGGTGAATCTAACACGACATACTAACAAGGATTTATAAAGACACAGATGTTCACCGAAGTGTCTATCTTGATTAACAATAGTAGGTGAATTTAATTTGTTGGCAAAGGGTGTATTGGATGTCGTAGCAGCTGTGATATACATATGTACGTCAAGATAATGGATTTAAAAACGTCGTCCGAATACATTCAAATCTATTTTGTTTTGATGTTGAAACTACATTTCACATACAATTCGATACGAAATAAGTTCGTTATACGTTACGTTTGGCCTTTTTTATTTTACTTTTAAAATATTAATATGGCATATCGATTTCATTTACTTACGCTAATTGCTACTTTAAATTTACGTTAAAATTAGTCGAGAATAAATAATTTTTATTTTTAATTTTTTTACGATTTCTATAAATATGATTTCCAATTCTTATAGCCTTCTAATTCGCAAGATGACGAAGTATGTTTCAAAATTAAAGTTCATTCAGTATTGATAAAAAGTTAGAAAATTAGACAATTTCAGAAATTCATAATATTACTTTTTTTTGTCTGTGAGTCAAGTGATTGAAAACTTCAAATAGAAAAAGTGACGTCATCGTTCAGAGAATATATACCGATGAATGTTATCTTGTGATAAGCATGTCTTTATTACAAGCGTTGAAATACTGGCTTTAAAATTATGTATGTTAAGAAATGCCATAACTGAAATTCTACTAAATTCAACTTTTACCTTTGTTTTAGTTTTTGAATTATTATGTCAAGCTTTGTTATCGCGGATACTTTCCATTTCGGTTTAAAAATATTTTTAAATTACTTTTAAAGGTTTCTTTTAAATGCAATTATTATACTTGCGTGAACTATTATTTTTAACATATAAATTGTTTAAACAATTTTCTAAAAGTTGTTTGATCCCGGATTTTCGAATGACATATACTCCACGTGTACAAGCTTTTGTAAAAAATAGTCAAGTCGATTTTGAGTTACTTCAGATATACAAACAGACAGACTGACAGAAATCGATTTTTATATGTCATGCTCTTGATCAGTTGACTTTATAATGAAATTTGGAATAAAAACACATGAACAGAACTACATGCAAATAAATGAACAGAAAGAATTACAGATTTATTAATAAACCCAATTACACTCGCGTGTAATTTAAAAGTAATCGCTGATTGATGATTTATAATACTTCAGTATAGACAATATTTTCATCGGGCGGCCAGGGTTATGCGTCACAACTCACACGGCTCGTTCGTGCCACTACACCTATAGCCATAGACCCGAGCCGAGTGTTGAATTATTTTAATTTTATATTAAACTCTAACAAACTATAACTCCAAATAACATGCTATATAGGGCAAAGCTTAACTGTATAAAATTGTCTTAATGATGAAGTAACTTTCGTTCGTAAGGATTAGCATGCTATGTCTAAAAATAATTCTCATAAATCACTTTTAATTATCAATAAAACTTTGTCACAAAATACCTTATTGTGATTTATATATAAGAGATAGCCATATGGTATCGAGAACGTTCTTTTAGATGTACTAAGGAGTAATATTTTTGTTTAACATTGTATTTACGTATCAATAACCATTACGCCAGCGCAATAACCATTACGGATAAAGCAGTTCGGGAACAATATTGCTTTCGACTACATAATTAAAATCTATATTTAAAGCTAGCTGAGAGGTGTAGCCTAATGCTAGATAGCTCACACTACTCTTCGTGAATCTGGTTTTCATATACAAAAAGAAGTTTTCGAATCCGACTGGTAATTTTAGAGATTATTGTCTTTAAGCAAACAAACAAAAAAACGGCGTAGCCATTTAACAATCGCTTTATCTATGAATATTATCTTCGTATTTTGCAGTGACTGTGGTTTGTCCGAAACGTCCGACGGCACGTGACTGCAAAGTGATGTGATGTAGTTTCACCGGACGTACAGTACAGTGGAACACAAAAGTGATTGCAGAGGAATAAGGAATAAGCGATGAAGGTTCAGTAAAACAATAATGGCTCAATGGTAGCATATACGGATGTGGTAACATGATGGATGTGAGTTTGAATCTCTACAATAGAGCTAGGTTTTCGGTGAAAGATAATATCGTGATGAAACTATAGCATGATGGTATGGTAGAGCATTTCTAATGCACAAGTGTCTAGCTACCACCCTCAAGTTGAAAATATGTCCCTAAGCACCTATAGGTATGACTAGCAGCTCCACTTGAGAGTCATCATTTCCCTCACTAGGCTTAGTGTGTTAGCATGATGGAACACATCGTCACTTAATATCAGGTTAAATTGTGAACAAACGCTAAACTCATAAGATTAAAAACTAATAAGAAGAAAAATCATCTGGACAGTAGTAACCATGGAACACGGCGGAAGCCAATCTATACATATAATAAAATTGGGTAATAAAAACATTATTCTCGGACTTTGTCTAGTCGATACCAAGTTTGTACTCCTTGTCCTTCTATCAACCTGTACTTAATATTTAAATTAACACATTTCGTATTCAAACTATGTAAGACTTATTTAATTAATATTTGATATAATATTTTTATAGTAAGTTAATTAAGGTAGTTTACATTGTTACAAAAATAAACACAAAAATATACATCTATTTACTTAGCTATACATATAAGAAAATTTAAGTGTCTATTTGTAATGTCAAAATAACAGGTTTTTATTAAATGCATATGAAAGTATACACGTTAGCTATAACAAAAAAACCCCTTTTAATATTACATAGGTTGCATTTATTTTAGAAAAATAAAAATAAGCTTTTGTAGTAGTCCACGCAAGCGGAGCCGCGGGCACATATAGTACATTATATACATTTAATGTTTCCTGTCTAAAATTTTAATTGAAATGTTTTCTTGGTTTATTTGTATTAAAAATACAAATTACATAAGAATAATATAACAAAAACTCGTCTGAGGTGAAAATGTTATTTCAAGTATGAATTAATTATTATTTTGAAGGTCATTTTTAATTAGATTAGCAATTTAAAAACTATGCTCATCTGCAACGAAACTACTGATTAGCTTAATATACTTTTTACTGCAGATTAATTAAAATTATGTTTTTTTTATATAGATTTCTAAGCTACTGTTTTACGATAATTAACTTTGACAATATAAGCCTGGAAAGCTCTGAGCTTAGTAATGTAATCTGAAGTGCAGCTGATTTAATAATAATACATAGAAAGTGTCAGTTTAACCTAACTTAAAGATAGAAAGAGAGTAGACCAGGGCAGCACAGAAGGCTCTAGTTGTATTGCAATAGGATTTGCAATTTGTATTACAAATGGAACCCATATAGGATCATTTTGTTGTCCGTCCGTCTGACAAGAAACCCCTTTGCCCGAATACGACTCAGATATAAAGTTGAAATGAATATCATATACTAAGGTCTAGCCTCATGCTGCTGTAAAAAAAAAACAATTTTTTTGGTTAACGCATTAAAGAGACACGGCACTTCAAATTTAAAATACCGCTTCCTGACCAATTATCAATACCCATAGGGTACTCTTCCCGTAGGCTTAAAGTCTTGAAATTTGGCATGAAGGGAGAACTTTTAACAAAATTTAAGGAATTCGAGTAAATCCGATAATAAGGAATTAATTTATTTATTATAATGATAATTATATAAATAAAATATAACTATATAACACAATCTCTTATAATTATTAATTAAAAATTAATTAATAAAAATATAAATAATGTGTGATAATTAAAATGCAACAAAATTAATTTGAGTTTTATTTTTTCTCTAGAAAACAGCTCGAAGTATAAAGTTGAAATTAATATTGAATTCTAAGATTTTTTGTTTCGATCTGACTATATTGTTAGCCTTAGGGGCCCTGGAGTCTTACGACTTTTACAGCTTCACCGGGCTTGGGAGTTCTAAGATCTATGACCTCGTATTACTATAAAAAAAATAAGTCTCCAGGTTAACACAACAAAGACATACAGCCCTTCACACCCAAAGTTTAAAAGTCACACCCACTGAACTATTTTATCATAACCTATAGGATACTTCCAAGCTAAATACAGTTTTGAACCCTCTTCTACAAGTCATGCATATATATTTTTTATAGTAACTCGGTAAATTTACGTTACTGTACCTGATGGTAAGTATAGTACAATCCAAACACAACGGCGACCACCGAGAAAACGGTAATCCATCGGCGGTCGCCACTGTTATGTACCGTATGTAATGTAATCAGTAGGTAGGTACGGAAACCCTCAGTTCAGGTCGTCAGTTCTACTCGCTACATATCCGGTTTATTTTAATTTTAAACTAGAAACTTGCCCCGGCTTCGTTTGGGTAGCAGATTAAAACATATAACTCTATTGGTTTACGCGGCGCACGTCAGTACAGCTCCCAGTCGGCATGATTTTTTTCGACATTTTCAACAAACAATCATCGTTATATTTCAGCCAATTTACAAACAGACTTAATGAATTATACACCCAAACCTTCCTCATGAATCACTTTATCTATTGATGAAAACCGTATGAAAATCCGTTTGGTAGTTTTTAAATATATCGCGTTCAGACAGACAGACAGACGCGGCAAGGGACTTTGTTTTATAATATTGTAGTAAGTCTAAATATCGTTATTTTTTAATTATTTTTTAGCATATATTAAGAGCATTTTACCTTGTCTTTTCTAGGATGAAAGCCAGTAATGATGGCTCAGTGGTAGCGTGTACGTACATCACGGCAGTCAGTCAATGTGACTTATCCAGAGCATTTAGGAGGTATTGGGCAGGACCGTCCCAGAGATGCAAACAATATTGCAAACACGGCTGAACATGAGCCTTATAAAGAAAGCATATTACTCAAACGCTAAAATCTATATTTTCCCATAAGATGCAGTACATCTCATGATCAATTTTTTTTTATCGTTATAGGTGGGCGTAGTGGCTAAACACACGTACACGCTAAACCTAGTGGAATACTGGCTCTCAAGTGCAGCTGCCGGAACACACCTATTGGTGCTTGGCGACAGATTTTCAACTTGAGGGTGGTAGCTAGCCTGGCAGGCATTAGAAAAAGCCCTACCACCACGCTATGGTTTCCTCACGATGTTTTCCTTCACCAAAAGTTCAGGCTCATGGTAGGGCTTCGAACTCACGTCAATCGACGCGAAGTCGTATACGCTACCACTGAGACATTATTGCTTCAAAATACATTCCTGGCAATACCGATCGATATAAGAACGAGATTGGCTATGCCTATATATTTTTCTTAAATTTTTTATATTCGTCATATTTGTTTATTGAATGTCTAATAACGACGGTAATATAATAATATAAATAAAATAGTTTAAAGTTCAATTGTTTTGCTTGTCTGCGGCGGTCTTTATACATCAGCTTGTAGCTCAGTCGGGGTCTATTAAATTGACTGACTGTGAAACGAGAAGTCTAATTTAGAATCGGATATATTTTGTTTTGTTTAGTGTCCATGGTTATACTCAGTGGGTGGGGAACATTAATAATTATTGATATAAATTCATGATGTAGGTGTGTACAAATGTTTTAAAATGCTTATAATTACTGAAAGGTAATAATTATATTGTGATATTTTAGTTTTTCTAACTATATTTTGTGTCGTTAGAACAGCTTTTGATGTTGTGAGAATATAACTTGAATAAATTTTGAATAAATTCTCTTAAATTTGATTATATTATGTACCAATTAATAATTCGGAATTAGTAATTTCCTAGTTTAAATTGAATTATCGGAAATCTTATAACGATTAATTTATGTCTATATCTAGTATTCAAACTGTGCTGGTGTCTGACATAATCAAGCTTGTAAAAAGTTTGAACTTATCCCAACATCTCCCTGCCACAACAGTGGAAGTGGACGGGTCTACGGAGCAACAGTATCCGATACCGTCCATTATGGCACGAATAAAAAAGTTTGCAAATCCTTACCTGTTTCTTACCTGTCCTGAGAATGTGGCATGTAACACATTGCACCAAGCAACGTGTTACCACCTTCATATGATCTTCATACGTGCAGTGAATAGGCATTTTAGCCGGCCGGCACGACATCAACGGCTGCAATGAAATCTGTGTTACTGAAGATCACCGTTGTTTGTGAACTGTACTGTATTTGATGCCATCAGGTGCTAAACAATAATTTTGCGGACTAGTATTTAAAAATATCGTACCAATTTTTAATCGTACAATCGTACCTTAATTATCTTAATAGTAATCGTACCTAAAATATAAAGTATTGCGAGCAGCACGGGGCAGCTGCGTGATCTATGCTATGCTCGCCGACCGAGCACTTCAAGCGCCATCTCCGCCGCAGGCCAGTTTGCTGTCTTCTGCCTTGGTTTTTGTTAATAATATTTTCTAGAATTAGCTAAGTTAATTCAGCCACCCCGTCTGCCTTTGTGTATTCATCATACAATAGCTGCTCATTTTTACCGTCTTACCGTCTACTCGTGGACAAACTAAATTACCCATTTGTCTACTATTGTAGTTCTTTTTGAACCGGATAATTTCCAGTAATTTTTTTTTTTAATTTATTTACACTGCCCCGCAACATTATACTTAGCGGACTAGCCTCTACTCGCACTAGGATAACTATTTACACGTTGTACGTACTCCAGGCTTTACTAAGTATAAAACACGGTTGATTGTGTTTTTTCTAGCATTAAAACTATGTTGGTCTTTTACAAAATCTAGCCTATCGAAAGTTTTGAGGACACACATCAAATTCTCAAAATCTAATTGTTACTAATTCAAAGTTATACGTTTAAAAATGCCTGTTAAGTTTCACAGATAAAATTGATGAAAATAGACATCGCGCAGAAATAAACGAAAAGGTTCGCCGTTCGGACCTAATAAATTCCTATTCATAGTTCGAAAATCGTTCACCAGAGTACATCAGTTTTATTGGGTTGATAAAGGAACTGGCCAGTTCGGGTCGATTACGCTCGTTCGATACAAATGTAATGAAAATCGGTCGGGTCACTCACAAGCTGCGCTTCGTTTAACGAATAACTATTATTGTTCATTCGTTTGCTCTTTCGTTCATACAATTACCTACGAAATACTTTTAGAGTTGGAATGATAAGACCTATCTTTTAAAATTTCTATTATTATGAAATCTTAAAGTGCGTAGTGAATTATAAAGCTACTACTATTTATTAAGACTGTTATGTAGGTACTTTAAATCAAGCAGTTAATTACTAGCTGCTGAGCAGGCCTAAAGAAAAAAGAATCTATCATATGTCCTATTATACAACTAGAAGAAAAGCGAAGAGCAGAAAAGAAGAGCAGAAAATTAAAAAAATAAAATAGAGTTCAAGTGTATGGAGTCGCAGGCACAGCTGGTCTTGTGTAAAGTGGATAACTTTAATATATAAGTATATCATTCGAGAATTACAATAATGATTATATTTGGACTGGAGGTTGTTAGACGAGATTTTGTCACACTGAATCGCGACCACTATAAACCAGTTGTAACGCGCGCCATGGTGGGACGCTAAGACGTCTCGGGTTCCACGATAACCTTTTTTATCGAAGCATGGCAAAGTAACTACATTGTATCTGATGGTGAGCACAGTGTAATCCAATAACATCGGCGACTCCCGTGGGATTTACAATACATTGTCAGTCGTAGCTGTCATGCCGGCCTGCTCAAATGTCTATTCACGTTATATTTCAAGGACCTGGTATATATATACAGTAGTCAAGCGGGGAGGTTGGGCTAGAGAGCTAACAGGGTCATAATCACCATTCACATGGTGATAAACCAGCAACAGTGACTCTTTTGGCTTGTCGACTTCTGAATCAGCCAGTGATATATGTATATATATTTTATACAACTAAGGTGTCAAACAAGCATACGGCTCTCCTGATGGTTAGCGACTACCGTAGCATATGGTCGCTTGTGATATCATCACTAGCGAGTTACAGACCTTGAACATCCCATTCCCAAGGACCTCTGGAAAACTCACCGCAGTAAAACAACACAAGGTTATTTGGCTTAGATTTTCTGTAGAGTGGAGGTATATAACCAGTCGGACTGCCCTAAGTAGAGAGATATATCTTCATAGAAATTTCTCCTTGTCTCTCTTTGAACCCCAAACACCCCCTCCTTCCTTCCCCAAAGAGAACTTAGATGTTAACCATTAGACACGGTGCCGGCTTTTTGCCGTTTTTTTTTTCTTTTTTTAATAGCTCGGCACATTGACTATACTGTACCTGATGGTAAGCACAGTACAATTCAAACACAACGGCGACCACCAAGAGATCGAAATCCATCGGCGGTCGCCGCTGTCATGCCGACCTGCAATGTACGTATACTAAGCTATAAAAATAAATTAATTAATTAGTTTCAATCAATATCTTAATTTAACTTAACCGACTTAATTGTCAATTGTGCTTAAACTAACATAACTGAAAATTGTCAATTGTAAAACGAAGCGGATAATTAGGGTTGTTTCGATGTTAATTATAAACGCGGCTTTCATTTCCTGGTGTCACGTGTCTTGGCGTAGAAATTAAATTCCTCATTGGACTACATTTAAATGCAAAGCGCGATGAAGAGGGTAATTAAAGCAATGGCGTTGCACTCGAAATATTTCTAATTAAGCTTTACTTTCTTGTATAAAGTTTATTTAAAAAGTGCGCTACTTTCTCGTTAATTGAGGGCTTAATTTTAAATGATATTATTTTCAGCTAAGTTATCCTTAAGTGTTGAAATATTAATGGAATTACTTTTTAGATTTATATTTCTATATTGACAGTATAATAAATTTAAATTGAACGTTGGTCAAGTTAACATAAAAATAACTCGGTAATGTGTTTTTTTTGTATGAATACTTAATAATCCTAAGGAAACGTTTGACGAAACTTTATATATAAAAGTATACAACGTATTCTTTCGTGTCGATGATTGTATTAAATTAAATCTGACCAGTATTCGGCCACTTTCTGAGCATCTAAAGATAGATCGGCATTTGTACAGGAATAAGGGCACATGAAGCACGACAGTAGATGTAGCATTTTTGGGTAAACACAGCAGTCGCAAAGGGCTTCGTTATGTTTTGTTAATTAAAAGCCCATTTTACAGCAGCCCACTTTAGTTAGAAGTCAGTTTAATTGTTTCCAAATGATCAATGGCAGTTTATTTTCGGACGGAAACTCCTCTGCGGTTTTTATATAACCTGGTGGCGGTGATAGCTTTTCTAGCTCCAGTCTCCTCCATGCCTATATTGAGAGAGCCTTTTTAGTCGTTCTCTATGAAGTTGGGTGAGTGTTGGTAGTTGGTTTCCTGTTTTTTCTTTCATACACCACACGCGAGTCTTCAACGGATTAAAAACATTACTGAGATTTATACTAGCTTGGCAAAATAAATATACAACACGTGATGGATGTACGGTATACACAAACAATGGCGACCGTTGGTGAGACAGATTCCATTGGATGCGTCAATGTCATTCTGGTCTGCTGAATTTCATCTTTATAGCTTGTTTGAAGGATCCAGTATCATAGGAAGGATGGAACATGTTGGTAGGGATACCATTCTACATCCGCACGACGGTACTCATGTTTAATATGCGAACTTTTTTGTTTGTTCCATGATGGCGCTACAGTGTAACTGTGACTTCGTAGAGCAGTCCCCGTCGTTCTTTGGTGGAAGGGAAATAATGGGATAAGGTTACACAACTCTTCAGAACGTTCACCATGATACAGATGATAAAACACGTTTAGCGAGATAATGTCTTTTCGAAGTGGAAGCGCTTATTAATAATTCATTTCAACTAAACATACGTAGAATTTTACTTTCCAATTTAACACATTGTGCTGCTTAAATGACGTAAAAACATATCAAAGATTATTAATAAATTAACTTACAATATGTTGTTTACAGATTCTAAAGAGTCAGCCATGGAGAGGGAATGTCAAGCAAAAATAACTATGACGTCATGACTATGGTAGCAAGGATTTACGGAGTGGAACGTAAAATTAATTTACATTATACATAACTAGCCGGTGGCAGCCTGTTTTGCTGGATGATAAAAAACTTTAATACCATGTATCTTATTTCATAATATAATCGAATTCTATGCCAAATTTTATTAGAATTCATTCAGCTTTTGAGTGTGAAAATGAGTGTGCAAAATTAGATTTTGGTCCTAGAAATAGCTTTCCTGTAGAGTGAGTTTAATCCGCAGTTTACGTGATTTTTTTTTGAAAAGAAACGAGATTATTTATAGCATACCACTATAAGAAAATGTTCAGCTTTGCTCAAGATATCTTCTTATATTTTTAGCCAATAAATATAATTAAAATCAATTACATCATTGAATCAGCTAATTTTAAATTGAATGCCCTTTTATTATAATTACAATCACAATAATACACTTTAATGAAAGAGTAAAATATTGCTTGAGACCTGTGATGCTTCGGTTCGTAAAGAATGAATAAAATAATTAAAAGTTACTCACTTCATTTTTATGTAGATTTTTTCCCTTATCGAATGGCTATTACACCGAAATATACTCGTACTATAAATTTGCCACGGCTAACTTCTTAATGGTAATTTCATAACTACTGTGTAATTTTCTTTTCAATTAGTTATTATAAAGAAAAAACGTTATCGTGTACCTTAACCTATATTACGTTTGGGATATAAACAACAAAAATCATTATAAAATAAATGTTGTAATTTTTTTGCGATCACTTACATGTATTTGTGATGTAGTTGGAAATAATATTAATATTCCCTTATAATATTAAATATGCCGGTAATAAAAAAAAAATCTTCATTCCAATTAGTGTATCTTTTTTATTTTAGTAGTCTATTTTCGGTTCGTACTAGTACAATACGTAGCATACTTTAAAGTATATTACAAATAAGAACAAATACATATGTTATAAAAATGTTTACCTTTAAGAAGCATTGTGAACCATCTATACATATTATAAAACTCAACGTATTTCGATCCGATTACATAGATTTTTTAAATTCATAGCTATATTATAAGTAAATGCTTACGCTAAATAAAAGATACGAGATATATAGAATTAATGTAGGTACTACATAATTGTAGATTTTACAAAGACCCACAAAAAGGTCAGCGATGACATATGTCTATCTACTAAGGATCGCCTACAATGTGCATTTCTGTTTTTAAAAAGTGGGGGCGAGGGCAGTACGGTTCGCGCGTGCGCTCGACCGACGGGATTCAGTAGTCCACGTGAGCAGAACCGCGAGCATAGCTAGTTAAAATATAAAATAAACGAAAGAGTTTTGTAAAATAAATAATTTTATGCATTAATTATTGGTTTATATTTTTTTGTCCTAACTTTTTTATGGCTGCTCTACAATGACCTTGCCGCGAGAGTGTTAAAAAAGGATGCACTTTGCAATAATTACACACACACACATTCGTCCAGTTAAAGACAAAAAGCTTTACCTATTTTAACTACTTTGAAAGGTTCTTTACCGACTTATTATATTAACAATTTTTTTGGATTTTTTTTTTTGTATTATTGTACCTTTTATTGTGAACCTTAATTTACACGATACCTAGCAATGTTATTAATAATGTAATGGGATACAGATGAATTTTGAGCTTATGCTCGTTAAATGGCGTTTGGCGTATGATAAATTTTGGTTTAATTACGCGTTTTCAGTGTCTCAAGACGAAAGTCTTTCACCAGTGTGTTTTGCCGGTGATTACATATGATGCTGAGACGTGGTCGCTAACTATGGGCCTCATAAGACAGCTCAAAGTTACTCAGAGGGCAATGGAGAAGGCTATGCTGGGACTTTCTCTGCGTGATCGAATCAGAAATGAGGAGATCCGCAGGAGAACCAAAGTCACCGACATAGCCCGAAGAATAGATACACTTAAGTGGCAGTGGGCTGGCCACGTAGCTCGCAGAACAGATGGCCGATGGGGTCAAAGAGTTCTCGAGTGGCGGCCACGTACCGGAAGACGCAGCGTGGGTAGACCCGCCACAAGGTAGTCCGACGACCTGGTAAAGATTGCGGGAAGCCACTGGATGCGGGCAGCACAGGACCGGTCGTTGTGGCGATCTTTGGGGGAGGCTTATGTCCAGCAGTAGACGTCGTTCGGCTGACATGATGATGATGATGATGACGCGTTTTACCTTATTCTTTTGGGTACAAAATTCATTTTCAGAAATACGGTTTGTTTTATACAGTTTTGGCATAAAATTTATTGGTAGACAAAGCCAGCTCTATACAATGAGCGATAATGGCGTATGTACACAAAAGTGTACGTACCAGGATCTGAGATCAGCTCAGTCGAACGCCCGTCACGAGTGTCCGCGCTTTGTAGATACGCTTTGACGTACCTAATTATTATGTTTTGTGTGCGATTCTGAGTTCTAAAATTACAATGGATAAACGATCTTATCCAAAATTATGTGTATTCGCTTGTATAAGTACTCAGTTAAACCAAAATGAATTCACATTTTGGAATCAATGTTTTTCATTTACCAATTTAGAATTTCTTATTTATAACAAATAAGTACGCTTAAATAATTTATAATAAACATTTATTATTGAAAATTTGAAGTCTTCGCGTATTTATCTTGCTGTACCTCTATATATTTTGTGGCTTTAGTAAAAGTACTTCACTTCATTTATCTTTTTTAGGGTTCCAAAGTCAAAAGGAACCTTTATAGTTGCGCTATGTCCGTCCGTTTAGCTCTGAGATTCTTGTTACTAGAAAGCTGTAATTTAGTATGGGTATACATATTGATCATGCCGATAAAGTGGTAAAATAAAATGTCGAAAAAATTTATTTCCGTACATTATTTACTTCCCTACATGCAAAGGAAGAGCTAATTTTTTCTTTGTCGTATATCCCATCGTGTGGGCTGTTGTTGGATAGGTCGTTCAAAAATATTGCGGATGTATGACAACCATATTTCGACTAAGGGATTCGTTACCGAAATATTAAGCTTCAAAGTGCTCATTTTTGTTAGAATCATGTGCCTCTGTCTCCTGCCAGCTAAATGAATGTTTTTGAATATGTGAAGAAAACGAGGTAGTGGTATATATAATGTCGTTAAAAGGAAATCGATCAGAGGTAAGTAGGCTTTACAAGTCAACGAGTAATAGTCAATCAATTTATGAAATATATTTTGAGAAGTAATTTCGTACAAATGCAATTGAAAATTATTTAACGTCCCTTTTCTAATTCTGCATATTGTGACGGAAAACTACGGAACACTACTTTCGCGACTGACTCCCTTAAGCACTCACCTTTAAGCCCGGTGAAGCTGTAAAAGCCGTCTGAGGCTTCAGAGCTCTTATGGCTAAAAGTGTAGTCTTTTTTTATATATTAGTTCGACACATTGACGGTACTGTCCCTAATGGTAAGCACCCAAACATAACGGCGATCCGGCGAAGCAGGGAACACGTTATAGCTGAGAGATGGTTCCACAGTATTAGGGTACAACAAAGATAAGTCCCAGAGAACTTTTTAGTTCGTGGCGATATGCAGGTTATCTGTTGTGGAAAGGTGAGGAGGGAATTAGATTGAACAGCTCTTCAGAACACTCACCATGATACAGACGGTAGAACACGCTCGGCGAGGCGATGTTCTTACGCAGCTGAAGCGGAAAGAGAAAAAAGGGAACCCTACACTGCTTGTAGCCCGACACGCACTTGGCAAAATTTTTTTTCCGCTCGTATTGGTAAATTTTTTGTTAAACGTTTTTATGCGATCAATAAAAATACAGGTAACCACATATCTATAATAAGTCAAACAAGAGTCGATCATAACCTGTTTCTGATTTCTCTGTTGTTTATTACTACTTCACGTTATTCGAAGATCATTGGAGTTTATCTATACATATTATAAAACTCAACGTCTCTCTGTCTGTCTGTCCGTTTATGTTATTTTCACGCGAAAATAAATTATGTGATTTACATGTTTTTCATTTTAATTCATAGCTATGCTATCCAGCCAGGTTATAGGATATATTTTGTAAGATAAAGAAACATACGAATTAAGCAGTGACGATAATGGTGAACCAATTCGGAAAACAGACGCTTTTGGGACGCTTATTGGCTTACGCTGAGTAAACCATAAGAGATATATCAAATTAATATACCACATAATTGTAGATCTTAGAAAGACCTACGAACGATCTAAGAACGACAGCATACATTATCTTCTAAGGATTACACACAATAATCATTTTAGGGCAGTACAATTTGCACGTGCGGTAGATCGAAATTTTTCTATAGCCTACGCAAGCGGAGCCGTGGGCATAGATAGCTAGTTAAAACATAAATAAGTATTTCAAATCAAGATTGGCTTCAATAGGAAAACGACTCATTGTGCCTGGTAATGAAAGCTATTGCTATGTTTCTGAAACTTAAAAAAACTAAATTTTCTTTTAGATTATAGCGCGATTATATCATGTAGATATATATGTATATTTATTATTATTTTTTAACTTGAGCAACAAATGAGCGCATAATAAAAATGACACAAACGCGCTGACACAAACTTTTACCTTATTTAATTACTACTTCTTCTTTTATAAACAAAGTAACTGTGCCCACGACTTCGTCTGCATGGACTTCAGAATTGGGCCTTTACCAGGATAAAAGTAAGCCAAATTTCATCTAAATCTAATAGCCATTTTTGCGTGATTGAGTAAAAAACAAATAAACTCATTTTCGCATTTATAATATTAAGTAAGGACGTAAGGATTTAGAATTTTATCGGCCGTCGAAACCAGCCTAATCTTTATATTCATACAAAAACTTAACGAGGAATTAGCTTGACTGTGATTATTATGATATTATTAGATAACTCGATTGGATGGATACAATTTAGAAAAATACATAATACATTTTATAATTAATACTCAGAAGATACATTTCCAATTGTTTTTTTATTAAATTAATAGTACCTTAGACGTGATTTGAGAGTAGCTCGGGTCATTTTTCGGACGGAAATAACGTACAATAAAATATATAGTCAAGTTTGTTTCTATATTATCCATTTTGTTAATGTTTAATTAACTTTATTTAATTATTTAAAGGTAAAAAAATTATAAATAAGACATTTAGATATACCTATAAAACTTCTGTTCAGCTATTTGAAGATTATCAGCTCTTTACTAGTTGATAAATGGGTGTGAGCATCTTTCACATGTCTGATTGAGTCGAAATTTGGTAATCTTTTACTTCAATTATGTTAGAAGAACATGGCAACATTCAGGTGTTGCTGCAGCATCATCTGAAGTCTGCAGGATATCTAACTCTTCACCAATTAACAACAGAGATATCATGTTTGGGCTCATTGGAATGGTCTCAATAAATCGGTTACATGTTTCGGGAGCTTATTAAAATGTTCAATTTACTTTGTGGTTTTATATAATTGTAATTATATCTGTTACAAGGTCGAGGAAGTTTTACTTCAAACGCGCCTAAATGTAAACGGACCGTTTTTGTGACTAATATAATTGGACTAATAAGAGGTCTTTACCTATGAAATTTCCGTTCTGCAGTACTGGCCATTTCAAGTCAAAATAATTTTTGTTTGGCTAAGAATTCTAATTTCAAATTAATTATATTTAAAAACATGGTATTCTTTTTCCAAAAGTAGTCATTTGTATATTGATTAGTGTTACATTTTCATCGCATTTAAATCTTTTTTGTCATCATGGATACGTTAAAAATTCGAGTAATTATGGAATATGAGTACCGTCGTGGCAGTAACGCGGCACAAGCGGCACGCAACATCAACGACGTTTACGGAGCTAACACTACAAACCAACGCACCAACTGTTATAGGTTTGCTCGCTTCCGTTCTGGGAATTTCGACCCGAAAAATGAACCTCGCGGTCGTCCGACGACTTTGGTCGACAATGACGAATTAAAGGCGATTGTGGAAGCTGATGATACACAATCTTCGGCTGAATTAGCAGCAGCTTTCGACGTTAGCGTCAAAACAATATTGATCCATTTACGTCAAATTGGCAAGGTAAAAAAGCTTGACAAATGGGTGCCCCACGAACTCAATGATCGCCAGCGCGAAGTACGCGTCGAGACGTGCCTTGCACTGCTCAACAGACACACAAATGAAGGAATTTTGAACCGCATTGTTACCTGCGATGAAAAATGGATTCTGTTTGATAACCGCAAGTGCTCAGCAAGTTGGTTGGATCCTGGTTCAGCATCTAAACAATGTCCTAAACGAAAACTTACCCCTAGAAAAGTGATGGTCATTGTTTGGTGGTCTAGCGCCGGTGCGATTCATCACAGCTTCTTAACAAACGGGGTGAGCATTACTGCAGATGTGTACTGTGAAGAACTGAACACAATGATGGAGAAGCTGGCACATCTCCAACCAGCATTGGTCAATCGCTCGTCTCCGCTGCTCCTGCACCACAACGCGCGACCTCATACTGCACAACAGACGGTCTCCAAGTTGCAAGAACTGGGGTTGGAAGTTCTCCGTCATCCGCCCTACTCACCAGACCTTGCGCCTACAGACTACTACTTTTTCCAGAATTTGGATAACTCCTTGGCGGGAAAAAAATTCAATACCCGAGAGGCAGTACAAAATGCCTTTGAAGAATTTGTTGCCTCCCGTCCAGCTGATTTCTTTAAGAAGGGCATCAATAAACTGCCACTGAGCTGGCAAAGATGCATTGATTGCATGGGTGATTACTTCGATTAATACAAATAAAAAATACATGAAAAAACATCGTTTAAATTTTTTCATACAAAACGGCAATTTCATAGGTAAAGACCTAATATGATTATTTTATAATTTTGTGGATTGTGCCGTATGATAAATCTCTACGCGAATGCGACTCCTTAACAATTGTACTCAGATAATTTAAGTGGTTTTACTAACAAAGACAAAGGTTATGTTGACTTTGTCATTCAATTGAAATCTTTGTCTTGTTATTCCGATGAAAACAATGCGCAGGGTTGTCTTAAAGTAATGCTTTTGATATATGAAATGAGCTGTATGTGTATATTATAGGGATTACTTGAAATATTATGATTTATAAATTGTAAACAAAGAAGCTTTTACTATATATTTTTTAAGGGAACAATCTCATGATGTCATTTTTGTTCTCTGCTAACTATAGTCATAAATATTACTTACCAACCAGCCAGCCATTTGGGAAAAATAAATCTGTGTCTTTTCGATTCCATATAAATAAGGCACAATATACCTATACGTAAATAATGCTATTTATAATAAAATTATCCATTCTTACGAGAAATGCTTCAGACACGCGATTCAAAATAAATTTCTAAACTCCCCACTGTTTTTTTTTGTAGTAAGTGAGTAATAGTCATTTATGTACATTTATATATATATACATAATAGGTATGAAAACAAATACTATTTGCAAATAAATATGAAATTTGAAAAAAAAAAACAGTTATATAAACTTTTTGAATTAATGAAATGTAAAATTACAGAAATTTTAACTTACGAGATTATAAAGCATCTATTGTTATTTTAAAAGTAATAAAAAATATTTTTTTTCGATCTGACTATACTGTTTGCCATTAGGGCTCAGGAGCCTCGAACGGCTTTTACAGCTTCACCAGACTTGGGGGCGTGCGCTTAAGGCACTCAGCCACGAAAATAAAAAGTAAATACAACTTTCTTTCTCTTAAATAACTCCATAAATTAATATATATTTTAAACGATTTACGCATTTGTTAAGCGCCATCTATTGATGTAGTAGTACTGTAGTACGTCAGAAATATAATTAGACAATGTATTAATGACATAATAAATTATCATAAAATGTTTTTAAACATATTATAATTTGTATGACAAATTTTTAATTAATTCTACGAAATTTCTCCATAAATAGTTTAATGACATTATTGTAATTACCCAATAATGTAATTAATTTGCTTTATTATAAATTTGAAGTAAATCATATTTCATAGTTTTATATTCATTGCATAAATAATACAAGTCTGAAGACTTTATTATTTGTATTTATAATTTTTTTCATGTAAATAGATGGCGCTATCAGTATTGCTTCCTTTTAAAATAAGAAACTTTTATTCAAGGTTATTAGATGTAGCTATGTCTCGCTATGGAGGTAATATTATTTAGCGTATTAATACTGAAAGTAATCTTGTTTTCAACTCGGTACAGAAATGTTGAATTGTTATAACTCTGCTAAATTAATATAAATATTATATGTGAGATCACTATCGCTACATTTATAATTATTCCCGGCCAGTAGCGCCGATACATACGTTTCGTTGAATTAATTTTCAATGGTTTTCGTTTATTCTACTCAATAAAAGATGGCGCAGTTAGGTTCATTTTAGAAACTCGATGTGCTTTAGGATAATTTCTCTTATACTAAACCAGAAAATAGTGTCGGGTGCCATAATGTAATATTACGAAGCCATTGTAAGAATAACAATTTCTTTGCGTTTTCCCAATTACAGTTTATTGAAGCGATTATTTCGGGTGTTATCAGCTATCTGCCAGTAAAAGTCCCGTCAAAATCGGTGCAACCGTTTCGGAGATTAGCCGGAACAAGCCAACAGACAGATAGATAAACATTTTAAAAATAGATTTTTTGTTATAAGTATCGTATATACTTTCATATGCATTTAGTAAAAAATTATTATTTTGAAATTACAAACAGACACTTCAATTTTATTACATGTATAGATTTCAAGGTCTAGTCTGTTTAAACCATACCTAGCTATAACATTACAAGTACTGCCTGATTGACTCTAACCTGACACACTCAATCAGAACATGATATACGTCATTGACTCTCTGAAATACGTACAAAGAGATCCCTTAATTTTATGAAATGTTTATATTTGTTTGACGGAATCTATCCGGATCTTAGCCAATGTGCGACAGATATCAACTTAAAAAATTAACTTTAACGTATACATCTAAAAAGAAAAATGTAAAGGATGGCCGTGACATTATTAATTATAATTCCATGATATCACATTACCTTTAAGCTACCTGATAGTAGGCTTCAACGGTAACTCAAATAGATCGCTATTCGATTACTAAAACAGTCACGGTTGACTAATAAAAAATGCCGACAAAGTCGCGACAACGGCGGACGATGGTACAGTGAGACCGGACGTTTTTTACTAGCGCCCAATGTTACTTACGGCTGTGTTGAATGTGTAACTGATTTTAATGTTTATTTGTTTATTATGAATTAAAATGTTAATCTTAGTTAATTCTTGACGGGCCTTGTGGCGTTATGCAGTAAGCCGAGAGGTCGTAGATTCGATTCCAGTAAGTAACTGGTTTTTGTGTGATGAGCATAGTTGTCAGTTTCTGCGTTTTAAATGTCTATATATATGTATAAAGTATATCAGCTGCTTAGTTAAGCACGGTAATTACCGTACTACATGCTATGGTTAGTTTGAAATTAAATGTTATGTGAAATTGTGTCCCCGATATTTTTTCAGATTATATAAAATTACAAATCGTTTTAAACTAACTAATATTGTACATAATTTTATAAAGCAGAATTAAAGCCGTTCATTTTCTTATAATAAAATACGCACCGCCCACGACTTCGTATTCACTTTTCTGTCTATCAAAGAGGGTCAACCCGTCATTAAATTAAACAGAGACCAAGGTCCTTATAACTATACAATTTAAAACATTCGGAATTAAAATTGACTGTCATTATTATATTAAGAATATTAAACGCCAGATTACAACATTATTCTCGGACTTCGTCTAGTCGATACTAAGTTTGTACTCCTTGTCTTTCTATCAAACTGTACTTAATATTTAAATTAACACATATCGTGTTGAAACTATGTAAGACTTCTTATTTAATTAATAGATGATATAATATTTTTAAATATGTAATGTAAGATAATTTATAATTAATAAATATTGTTACAAAAATAAACACACGATAAATACATCTATTTACTCTATTGACTACTAATAATACTTTATATACTTATTGACTTAATATATACCGTTCCTTATAAAAAATAAAGTTATATCATTATGAATTAATTTTCCTTTAAATATGAATTTATTAGATAAATATAGAGATTTTATAACCTTATTTATGAACTGATTAATAATAATATATTTCAAAGTACGCGCACGTTATCCTTTCTACCATTGTGTCACGTTCTTAAGGGTGCCTTGTCTTAAAACACACCTGCTTGGAATCTTGATATTGAATTCCCGGAGTTTTGAAACCAGTTAACAAGACCTCTCATTTTCCCGCGAAACCTTTTAAGATAAATGAAGCTTTCTTCATGATAGTCCCAGATCTTTGGTATTGGTTTTAAAAATGATGGCAGACATACACCGCGTAATTTGATGTACTGTGATTTGTTCGCATCTTTGATAATGAAACGTGATTTGTATATAAAGTACCTACATTAATGTTTATTCCTAGATGTGCCCGTGGCTCCACTCGTGTGGACTACAGAATACCGTCGGTCGAGCGCACACTCGAAACGTGGTACCCCGCTTAAAAGACTGAAGACAAAAATGCTTATTGTGGGTGATCCTTAGAAGGTAGATATATGCTATCGCAGACTTTTTGGTAGGTCTTTTTAAGATCTACAATTATGTTAATATAATTATATTATTTATATATATCTCGTATGGTTTACTCAGCGTAAGCTATTTAAGCTCCCCAAATGCGTATTTTTTCTGAATTAATTCACCGTTAACGTCACTGCTTGTTTCATATGTTACTTTGTCTTACAAAATATATCCTATATCCTGGCCAGATAACATAGCTATGAACATGAAAAAAAAACATGTAAATCGGGTAAGTGGTTTTCGCGTGTAAAGAACATAAACGGACAGACAGACAAAGAGTCGTTGGAGTTTTATAATATGTATATATAGATTATATGTATAAAAATAAGCTAAGGCGAATGGCTGTGTTAAAATGTTAGTAAGTACAGCGCGTCGATCAACGTGGGTTCGAATACGACTATGAGCTTAGAATAAAAAAAATGATGAAACCACAGTTTTCGTATGTAGGGCATTTTCTAATTCCCACCTGGCTAGATACCAACCTCAAGTTGCAAATTGGTCGTCAAACCTCTGTAAGTGTATTCCAGCAGCTGAACCTGAGAACCAGTCATCTTAGGCCACATCATCACTTGGCATCAGAATAGATTGTGGTCAAATGCTAAAACTAACTTTTACTAATAATTAGCATAACAAAACATCAGTGTAACCCCACATCACCCCAACCCTGGAGGAACAAAGCATGGTGGGAGGGTACTTCGGACCCGCCTGGTTAGCAACCACCCTCAAGGTGCAAGTATGTCCGCCAAGCACTCTCGTGTATGTTCCGCCGGTTAACCCTTGAGGACCAGTTCCTTTACTCCACGGTTGGTAAAAACCATTGTGGTCGTGTGGGGATATTTTTGTGAGTGAAAGTAACTTAGTAGTAAGCATGTTTTTAAATATGTAAGCTTAGTTATTGAATTTTATAATTCTCACTTAGTTGTAGTACTTAGCTGCTCATATATAAGGCAGCTATTTTTTGTAGTAATTTTAACTCTTTTCTAAAAAAAAAAACGCCCACTTTAAAAAAGGTGCGGACCAAGAGTCTGCATATTTCATTAACAAAAAATAATGCTAAAACTAGAAAATATATTAAAAAAAAACTATTGGACATAATTCTAATTGTGTGTTGTTTCTAAAGTTTTTTGGTTGACAATAATTTAAAAGAGCAAGGTGCATGTCGTGGGTGGACGAAAATAAAAATAAAACGAAGTGGTCACGCTAACAAATATTCCCGGGCAGGTGCTACGGTTGCCTTATTGGTAAGGTTTTAACTCTAGGGGGTGCTTACGTGATAAAAGTCATAGAGTTTGTAAGTCAGAAGTGACATATCAAAATCTTAGTGTCAAATAATATTTCATATTGCACGCGTAATAGTTTTTTAATTGTCCCAGAAAAGACGAAAAGAAAGTAGAATGCAATTTGTTGAAAAGAAAAATAAAAAATGAAGTGTTATAACTCAAAATCATCATAGTATTCCAGTTACCTTAATATTTGTAGTCGTAATATCGTTATTACGGATTATTGTCAGTCAATATAACTTTAAGGTAAAAATAAGAACTACGTTAAAAGACTAAATAATATATTATAACATTCCTATAACTTTATTAATATGATAGTATTCTAGCCATGTTTTTTTCTGCTAGTTGTAATTGTAGGAGAAAATAAAGAGTTGAAAAATATATCTTATCTATATCTATACATATAGTAAAATTGAAGTGTCTGTTTGTAATGTCAAAATAACAGCTTTTTACTAAATGCATATGAAAATATATAAAGTATAAGAAAAAACAATTTTAAAATTTTTTGTAGCTTTAGTTGTTCCGGCTTAAATCCGAAACGGTAGGACTGATTTTGATGGGACTCTAACTGACAGACAGATGATGTTATAAAGTGTAACTTAGGTTACTTTTATTTTCGATTCTGTAATCTACGCGAGCGGAGCCGCGGGGTCAGCTAGTTTTAAATAAATTATAATATCTGGGCGACCGAATATTGCTGGGTGGGTGAGAACCTAGTTCAATAAACTTGCATATTAAATGATTACCTAAATACAAAATTATGTAGTTTAATCTGAATCTGAACACATTATACTTATTATAATGTAATATGCTTTTATATCCATCTTCCAAAATCCGGAAATTTATTTTGAATAAAATCAGTTTTAATAAACCGTCAGACGCATTTAACAGTTGAACGTATCATATCTGTATTAAATTTAAATACTCTATGATATTTACGGCCATTCAACATTTCGCACCTGCTGTTTTTTAGAAAAACGCTGTAACCAGATTTTAATCCCTTATCAAGGCGTAAAAGGTGGAAGCGAAACAAAACGAATCTTATCTTTTCACACGGATAAGTTATTCCGTCCGTCTGGTGTTAATTGAGACTAATATTACCTATTGCTTTTCGAGAGACAGCTAGTATTTTTATTACAGAGAATTTTTTTAATGTTTTGGTCTTTCCTTTTCGTTGATTTTAATCAACCGTCACGGTTTTTAATAATTAATTAATTAACTAATTAATATGTAGTAAAGCACAGGTATACAAATAATTAAATAAAATGCTAAGTGTGTGTCGGAACACGCGTAGTGTAGGATTCCGTAGTTGCTCGTCACAATATGTAGACTTTTAAAGGGGTTTTAAGTAATTTTTCATTAGAATTTGTACGAAATTTCCTTTCCAAGTACATTTTATGAGTTGATCGATTATTACTTGTTAACATGTAAAGCTGTGATAGTTTTCCTTTTAACTTCATTATATATACTACTACCATGAATTATAACCATTTAACTGGTAGAGGGGGTACAAATGATTCTAACAAAAATTAGCACATTAGAGAGCTAACGATAAATAGTTTTCAAAACCTAGTGATATTTTGAACTACCTGTCCAACGACAACCCACACTATGAGATAGACGAGAAAAATACATCTTCACTTTTCGTGTAAGGGAGGTAAGTATACTAAAAGAATTTCTTTTTTCAAGTTTTATTCTACCACTTTGTTAGTTGTTGTAAAAACAAAAACAAAAAAAAAACGTAACCGTAGGTAAAGTCAGTTGGAAGAGACCACTTTCCATATATTATGTAATTGGTATAAAAAGTCTATTAATAGTTTCATTAAAATTGCCAATGTTTAATTATACAATCAGAGGATTGTTCGTTTTTGTATAATGGAACACTATAAGGATATCAATACAATGATATCACACTAGGCGATGGTAAATAATCAAATTTAAATAAACGCACACAGTAAAACGCTACTCATAAAATATAATAATGGTACTCAGACAATTTTTACAGAAGGAAACTGTGAGTAAACAGTTTTTCAGCAATTTTTTAAAAGAATAAAATTATATATGTTAACCATAGGGCGTTATGCGATTCTTTATTCGAACTATTATAAGAATACTGAAGTTAAGCTGTGACGTAACCCGAGTGAACTATCTCGACCGCGGTCCGGCAAAACATACAAGGAAACTTTTTTTTTTTTTTTTTTTTTTTTTTTTTTTTTTTTTCGAACTGACTACACTGTTAGCCTGAGGGGCCCTGGAGCCTTTACGGCTTTTACAGCTTTACCGGGCTTGGGGGCGAGCGCTTAGGGCACTCAGCCACGAAAGCTAAGCAACAACATCCGAGGGTGCCAAAGTGGCCGGACCTCGGCTCGGACTGTTGCGCGTATGCAATTAAGTCGCGATCTGACTAATTCCCTATCCGTAATTCGATCTAAACTAACTATACATATATACATGTTTCTGCCCCCTGGGAGGAGGGAAGGAACATGTGTATGTGTATTTAGTGGTCTGAAAATTTTTGTCTATTCTAACTAGGCAAAAAAAGAAAAAAAAAGGTCCCTTACAGAACCTATGTACCTATGTGTGTTGTGCATGTGTGTATAATGCAGTGTCATGTATGTCTGTGAAAGCTAGTGATTGTGCAGTCACTTGTATCGCGCGAGCGGCTGCTTGGCTCAAGGGCTCCATGCCGATGGATCGGACCTAGGCTTGAGTTGCCGCAGAGGAGGGCGGTCGTGGCGGGTGGAAACTTTTATTACAATTCTGGTAGCTTTACAAGAGTTATATCGTGTAACGTGTTTTACATTGTAAAATTAAGAAGAGGTTATATTATTTTCAAAAAAAAAGAAAGAAGTAACGTCTGGGTAAGGTCGTATGGAGTTGAAAAGGTTTTTTACTGTGAATATTAGATTATCGTTTGATGATGCTGGAAAGATAGACAAGGACAACAGCAACTAATATTTCATATAACAAGTTATATTGGTGTTTTAAGTGTGAATTCAGTAGCATTTATAAAAAAAAAATATTTTGTAAGTACTAGCTGACCCGTGCATAATATTTCGCATATTATTTAGAATGAAACAATCTAACAACTGCCATGTTAGTTAAACAGATGATTAATAGATGGCACCTCCTGTATTATAGTTTTATTAATAAAGGTTTTTTCTTTAACATTATTTTTAAACTATTATTTTTCGTAGATAGTTCGGATACAAATTTTACAATGATGTTTTAATCATCAACTTTCATGAAGATTTCAGGGAGATATGGTACTGCCATAAAAAATCACGTTTCAGAATTAATGTATACATACTGGATTTATTGTGTATGTTTTTATTTATTTTAAAAGCATCTATCTGTATGAGGTATGATGAGTTATTTCTTCTGATGATATGTATGGTCATTCAGGTAAACCGTTAAGAATACACGAACATCTCTCTAGTAGATTAGAAATTGCCATACCATATCATACCATACCATTACTAGATTGCCATCAATTTACTCTATCCTCATAAACCGCTTTTGGTTCAAACCCTTTATGCATTTGCTCTGGTTCCGGGTGAACCTTAGCTAATTACGTGTTTAAATTGATTGCCAGTATGCCAGGATAATGAATGTATTTTAGAGTTGTATTCAAAATTTTTCCCTACAAATTCGATAAAAAATTATTATATATTTTGTTTTTCAGTCGTGGTCAAAGACTCTCAATTTGTGTAACAAACAGCAGAAACATGGTGTATCATTCTCAAGGACTTGTACATCTAAACTCAATGTACGTACTTATATTTGAAATATGAAGTACTGTTTAAATAGATTTTGACTTTTGCTATACTTTACCCCTTTTCCCTTTATATAAAACAACATTAATTTCAAATATCGTTTATAAATATTTTCAATAGTGTTAACTATGTGATTAATTACCCACAGAAAATAAAATTTTACTATTCATTCTTATGATTAAATCCCGTAATTTGATTAGTTTCGTTGAGTTTCACCTTTGATTTATGACATACATTAAAAAACTAACACTACATCAACTGTAGGTAACAAAAACTATGTCCGATGCTTTAATATAGTTTAGTAAAAGTTTTTATAGCTTTTTTGAAGCATTTATAGGTGGCGTTTATGGGTGTATTAATGTATTAAAATCATGTATTAAAGTCATTGTTATGCAACAATAATCGGGTTGGGTTGCGACTACTTTTTTATTATAGAAAGGCTGTAGTAGGGTGGATCATTACGTGAATGATACTAATGTATGTATCTCTTTATCTCTGTACATCCTTTATAATTATAATGAATGACTGTAAACAATACTAATAAATAAATGAAATTAATTAAAAAAGAATTTGATAGACCACATGTTTTTTTTTTCAAATCAGCTGCAGGAACACACGTGTGCTTACCATGTTATGGTTTCATCACCACTTGCTTCACCGAAAGCTAAGGCTTATTGCAGGGATTTGAACTCAGTCGATCGACGTGATGTCCGTACAGGCTACCACTGAGTCATAACTGCTAACCTAGGTGATCTAGTTATAGTTACAACACCGATACGATTGTCTCAATGACAGATATTTTTCAAAGCGGTATTAATATTTTAAAATTAATAATTGCCTTCTGAGGGTCTAAACTGAATAAAGTGTTTTTGATTTTGGGTGACTAATATTGAAGCTCACATTTACGAGAGTTAAATAAGTCAATAACGAAAAGGGGCTGAATAAAACCGGGTCTATTAAAAGTTTTGTCTCAAATTCTTTCAGTAATACGCATCTTCATTATTTCTAAGTATATAGGCTATGTTTTATAGTAATTCACGAGATCGCGGGCCTTTGCTAGTGGTTAATAAGTATAATCACCTGTAATTAAAAATGTACGTCGAAAGGTATAATGTAAGTGCAACTTGTCGCTTAACACTGCGTCGCGTGATGACCGGCAGTGATTAATCCTAGCCGCTGACAGTTGTATCTCCGCAATTAGAGAAATTCCTAGGCGTCAAACTGTGGGAGAGTTATTTGTACTTGCTTATTTAACTCGGCCCCTTAATGTTTCTTGTTTATTAGCACGCGAGTCATTGTGGTATATTTGGTTCAGCGGAGCTCGATGAAAACCCATGAAAAAGATATTATCTTACCCATACGAATATTTCGCTCAGTATAGAATATATAATCTCTAACTTAAAGAAATAAGAAACTTAAACTTGAAGCAATGATGGCTCAGTGGTAGCGTGTACGACTTCGCGTCGATTGACGTGAGTTCAAATCCCTGCGATGATCCTGAGCTTTCGGTCAAGGAAAACATCGTGAGGAAACCATAGCATGGTAGTTAGGGCTTTTTCTGATGCCCGCCTGGCTAGCTACCACCCTCAAGTGGAAAATCTGTCAGTAAGCGCCAATAGGTGTGTTCCGGCATCTATAGTTGAGAGCCAGTCTTCCACTAGGTTTAGCGTGTTATCATCTTGGGCCACATCGTCACTTAACATCAGTTGAGATAGTGGCGACTACGCCAAAACCTATAACAATAAAAAAACTAACAGATGGCGCATCCGTTATTTGAATATATTTATATTAGGAATGCCGTCAAGAGTGCTAAGTTTTGTTTTAATTAGTTGCGTTGTCAATGCATTTGTTTAGCCTTTTTTTCCGAACTGACTATACTGTTAGCCTTACAGTACCAGCCTTACAGCCCTGAAGCTTACAGCTTCACCGGGCATGGAGGCGAGCGCTTAAGGCACTCAGCTGCGAAAGCGTTGCAACAATTCCAAGGGTGCCAAAGTGGCCGGACCTCGGCTCGGACTGTTGCGCGTGTGCAAAGAAGTCGCGATATGGATAATTATATATCATTCGAACTAAGCTAACTATACATATATACATGTTTCTTCCCCCTGGGTGGAGGGAAGTATCTGTACCTCAGAGGTATACAATAGTAACTCCACTTTTGTCGAAATTACGTTTATTGTAAAATTAAAATCGCAAGAACCAGTTCTACATAATGGTATAAAGCATGAAGTCCGACGGCGCCTATGAAAAGAGATATCTAATGGTATATCACATTAAATGCACAAATATTAACAGTGATGATGATATTCCATACCTCTAAGCACAGCGCGAAGTTAATGCTGTTCATTGGACATAATGTTGTATACCTTTAAACGAAACGCGGTGCGCGAAGCACCGTCTCGTATAAGTATACCGATTGCCGATCAGTGTGTGCGCTGTCGTTGTTTTGAGCGTATAAAAATTAACGTAATTAACTGTATAAAACTGTGAAAAACATGTATTCACGTGGAAAATTACTGTGTAAACTAGTCATTGCCAGAGAACCATGTGATGCAACTCTTGAATATGGTAAGTGCTTTTATTATTGCTTTAGTTAAAACTTAATCAGAGGTAAACAATAGTATCTCCTGTACACATATTATAGCATTAATCTTAACGTCTGCGTTTTAAGGTACTTTTTCCAATATGACCACACTAGGTAAATAATAGAAATGCAAACAAGTGGTACTTGCTTGCTTGTCGTATAAGCTGAGTAGCGAGCCCTAGTGTCAAAGCTTTTAGGCTGCCCAAGAGTATAACCTCGGTTTTAATCCTCCTGCTAATGACACTTGTGACGATTGTGATTCATTTGTAATCAAATAAAAAAATATAACAGTTGAAACTGAAAAGGGATAATAGTAAAGCTCAACACGATATACATCTCAAGGAAAGCAATCTGCGCTACATGCTAAAAGGATTTGACAAAGTTGCAGCGATAGAAATCCATGTTGCCAAAAAAATGCTATTGGTAGACCTCCAAAAATGTTAACCAACACCCTATCTGACTAATGGCCAAAGTTTCTATTACAGGAAGTTGTGGACTTTTAGTTGTGGTCTACGATTATGGACTCAGTTCCGAAAGAAAGCTGGTGTTTCATATGGGATGAGACCGTGGCAGGTCGAGGTAGGAATGAAATGGCTTCAGGAATAGTAAGTTAAATTTTTTGAACAGACTGACAATTGTGCATTGAAAGAATTAACCTTATGGAGCGACAATTGTGCGGGGCAGAAAATAATGTCTACTTGATGTTGACTTAATGATATTAACTCATAAAGAGAATTTTCAAATAATAAACCTCAAGTATCTACCAAAAGAGGCATACTCACATGAAAGTGTTATCCACTCAATAATAGAGCGAGAAAAGAAAAAGATCCAAGAGTGTCCCATCGTTACTCCTTGGGATTGGCAGCAGTTTATTAAAAGCTGTTAAAGAAATGCTAAAATTAAAGTGATCAATATAGAAACCGATCACTTTAAGGATTTTTCTGCTTTTTGTGAAGGATCATCAGCTCCTTTTGTTCACAGAAAAAAATCGAATGCAGGAGAACCTGTGCCTCATTTGGCTATAGTGTGGATTCAATTTCGAAAAAATGAGATGGGGTTCAATGTTCTATAATACTTCTTTTGACCAGGAAACATTCAAAGAAGTTAGTTTTATTAGAAACAAACGAAGAAGATTTTCGATACCTATCCAAGAAACTCGAAAACCCATTTCAATACTGAAATACAACGACTTATAGAAATCGTTGCGGTGGATTCCATCCATGTTTTATGAATATTATAAGAATCTTCCATGTGCGGTAGTTCCTGACTTGCCTGAGGCCTGCGAGTGAGCTGTTAGTCTTTTATAATTATTAAATAAATGAAAATAAAACATTATCCAATTTCTTAGCACAGAGTTATTATTACTTTTATTATATAAAAAAAATCCTCCTACCTCCCTTTCCCCCTTGAAAATCAGTTCCAGGTATTTTTGTATTACCTTATAATATTGTATACTTCTGAGAAACTCATTTTAAAAAAAAGGTATATAGTCTCAAGTCCATAAAATTATATGATAGATAAACTTATCATAATTATTAATCGATTATGATACTTCCCTCTATTTATTATAAAAAATCAGCTAAGTTAATCCTTTTGCCTTTAAAATAATGTTCTCAAACTTACATTTAAAATTTCACTACGCGCATTTCTGTCTCTCCTGTAAAATTTGACTTTAGGCTCTTAATGTTGTATACCTCTAAGGTACAGATATTATAATGTATTTAGTAACTTGAATTTTTTTGTCTAAACTAACTAGGCAAAAAAATAAAAAAAAAGGTCCCTTACAGAACCTATGTACGTATGTGGCGTTCATGTGTGTATGATGCAGTGTCATGTGTGTTTGTGATAGCTATTGAATGTAGAGTCACTGTATCGCGCGAGCGGCTGCTTGGCTCCAGGGCTCCATACCGATGGATCGGACCTAGGCTTGAGTTGCCGCAGAGGAGGTCGTGGCGGGTTTCAGCCTCGTTTTTCTCACTTCTTATAATTGCCTACAGCTTGCCAGATTGTTTGACATTCATGGTCTCTGCTCTGCTCCTTAAGGTCGTTGCATGAAATTATATAGCCTATTAATGGACTATAAAATACAAAGATATTTTTTCAAGCCTGGCTGGTAGTTCCAGAGATTTGAAAGTTCATACAAAATATCGTCAGCTTTATAATACCTATAGTTATAATACGAAATTATAATGAAAAAATAAACTTTAAACCACGTTTAGTAAATCGTAATGAACCCTTTACTGAGTTTGAATCGCAGAATGGATTTTACCGCGGTAACATTTTAGGGATAGTTGAAGTTTTTCAAAGTGCTTCAACTAATGAGCATTTTTAATTACAGCAATGTAGTATTTATCTTTATGTCCGAGAATCGCTTTTAAATTAATGTTGGCTAGAAACGGACGCTTATAAACATAAAGATTATTTAATAAAAGAATATCCTGTTGACGTGTAAGTTAAATATGACAGATAAAAAAACACAAAAACAAGTATTTGTAGACTAGTTAGTTAAACATTCATTTATGAAAACATATTTTTAAGCGCTTAGTTAAATGCTTTTTATTTAATATAAATTACGTTAATTTTCAAAACATAGTATAACGGTATTGTATGTTTTGTTTGTTTTCGTTTTTTTTAATAGTGCCGGTTTTATAACGAAACCCAATAACTCGTAAACTGTATTATACGTAAAAAACTTCATTCACATAATGCGCCGGCAGGAAGCCATAAAACGGGATTGTTTTGTGTTTTTTTTTCGTCGCTCCATATTTCCGTAACAATTTTTGTATCTATCTCGTGTACAAATATTGGGCACCGGAAAGTTTAATGTATGACTTGATTTTTAAACAATAGGTACAAATGAATAACAATTATATGACGGCTTGAAAATGTTGATACGTCAACATATCAAAATATGTTGTGTCATGTTACAAATGGAAGTCTTTTTATGTCGTTGATTTTGATATTTCAACAAATTAAAGTCTTCTTTCAGGTATCAACCATATGAATATCAAAATTTAAATATAGATCTTCAACGTCAAAAAATTAATCTGTCGATATATAATTCTAGGTAAGTCATGAAATGAATGTCAGGGCTGGCGCGGTCCTACCATAGCGAGTGGCCGCTCCAGGCTGCAAATTTAAAAGGGCGTTAAAAAATCAGTTGTGTGACTGGGTGTTAAATATTCATATACTATAGTATACATACCAACTGTTTGCTTAAATGGAAAAGTGTGAATTTGTGTCTTGGTCCTATAATTATATAACCACTGTTATCTAATAATTTATAGGCCTTAGGAGTATTATTTTATTTTATAGAAAAAAAACAATTACAGATAACAGATCAATTATTTCACAAATAATGAGACAATATTATTATATCATGACAAATCTGAAATTCTATTACAAATTGTACACAACATTTGCGTATAAATTTAAAAACACAGCTTAATACAAATTAATATTATATAAATGCACAAATTTATATACACACACATAATCATTGATATACTAAAAGAAGAATTAGTTAGATTAGTAATTTCTTAAATTTATTATGTTATCATGCAATATGTCTTGCTGAACACAACATTCATTCATGCCTGCACATTCGAAATAAGTGATTATTATTACAACACCTATTATCGAGTACCGTGTTAAACGTCTCTGATTCGAATTTTATAATGTTTCAAAATATTCGGTGAAGTAAATAATAGTGATGAAACCATAGCATGATTGTAGAGGTCACATAAATTAGCTTGGAGACGTTTTTGCATTTGTAGTTGTGTAATACACACAGTGACTAAAGCCGGAATCAAGCAGTTTGCGCTAGCTACCACATGCCTCAAACTCTCGCATCATTCACTTATAAGTAGCGTCAGAAGTGTCATGCCATTTTGTTTGTTATTCTGTTCTTAGTAATTAGTTTATTGATTTTATTTGTTGTTCATTGTTATTATTTATTGTCATTTGTTGTTATTTGATATTAAATTTATTAATTAAAAATTATCCGGTGTTAAAACATGGTCAAGGTAAGCCTTTAACTTCCCTAACTAAAGAAATTTTGTTTAAATTGTACAAATTTTTCGTATAAAAGTACGTTTAATATGTATAATATTAGGTAACTACCTATAAAAATATAAAAAGTATTTGTTTATTTATTTATCCGCCGACCGTACAAACGCAAAACGTCTCCAAGCTAATTTGGCTGTAGGTATATGTTAGCACTCACTTGAGCCTTTGTTGCATAATTGTTGCCAAGCATCTATCTGTGTTTTATGTGGCTACTCTTAATAGGCAGTTCTTTTTCACGTTTAATGTGTTACCTTACCATCAACAACCACATTGTCACAAAAATGTGTTATTTGACATCAATTAAGTACAGGTTGTACCATTCGTAGCTCTGTTACTATAGGACGGTGAAGCTAAGGTAATATTTCCTCGAAGTTTAATTCCGTTATCCGTGTCCCGCCCACCTGCCTCCATACCGTTATATTGAGGAAGTAAATCATCTAACCATATGACCATTCGAGAGAAAATGTTACGGAAGCCTAGTTAAAAACTACAGGAAATCTTCCAAACACAGATAAAAGTCGTTCTTTATCACAGATAAATGCGAAATTTTGTTATTTTTCTGAGGACTTAAATTTAATTAAATAAAAATAAAATAGATGGTTAAAATGTTGAGATCTGTTAAAAAAATGCGCTATTCACAAACATCAATGAAATATTTGGAAAAAAAACCTAGAACTCACTACAAATATCGAGTATACATTTGTAGATAAGGCCTCATAGACGCGCGGAACACGCACACATTGAAACCTTATCGGTTACTTACATAAGCAAATTAACAATTTTAAAATAGCCTGCTTACAAAATTTAACCTTCTTTTAAACGTCGTCAGTATATCAAGGTCACTCTCGAAATTTTGAACCCTCGTTTAGTCGAATATATAAGCGAACTACCTTCCGACGGGGGACAGTTCTGTTTTAAATATTTGAACAAATACAAGAAGCGAACACAAAAAAGATTTTAGATATGTACTGTATAGACGCTTCCTCAGACCTATGACTGAGACTGTGAACACAATAATGAGTTCGTTCTACTTATGTTTCTTTACCAAAAACAATTTATTGAAAACAAACCCACAGATGTAACACTAATCTTAATTTTAAAATACTCCTCGCTCTTTTCCATGTTAATAACCGAGTATGAGCTATAAAAAACATACTGGCTTCTTGTATATGAACTTTGCAAAGTAGATAACTCTCAGTAATGCTTTTTTACCATATGCGGTGATTCAATCGAATACGAGTGACTCGCAATAAGCATTCGTGAAGGCTATAATAGACACCTTATGTTTGTAGAACCCTCTATGTACACAAATCCCGTGGTCTTATCTTGCCGCATCATTTATAACCAGGTATCAAGGAATGACGTCTGTTCAGGGCCCGCAGGTTTAAGGGCCCCATTTCGAGGGTTTCTAGTTACTGAGCCCGGGGTTTTGAGATAAGTTTATTGCGGTAATACTTAATTTTAGTTAACTAGCGGTCAGCGATGTGATGTTTCCATTGATCCCTAAGTTTGTATGTGTAATAAAATTAATCTTCCGTAATTTATTTTATATATTTACAATAATAAAAATATCTTTTATTAATTCTCAACCTGTTTTGATGATATTTTGTAGACGATAAGCATACGTCATTCCATAATTGATATGCTATAAGAACTATCAATGATAGTTATAGAAATTGTAAAAAAATATATATTCTCAAATGATTTTGATGAAGTTTATGGACTGGAAACATGCATCGTTCTATAATTAGCAGGTTATAATAATTGTCAGTAATAATCAATAAAATTACGAGATGTTATTTTAATGACTGTGTAATAAACACATACGGTGCGCGTCTATAATTTATTTTTAATTAACTTATTTCAAATTAATATACTTATTTTGAAGAGTTATAATAAAAAATTACAATAATATAAATAGAACGTAAATTAACATACATTTATTTTTTTTAGTTTATACTGCATGTTTTTTTCTAGTTCAATTTATTTTGTTTGCTGTGTAGATTTAATTTTCAAGAGTTATAATATGCTTAGAAACAATAAATAGCACTATTTAAGTATACCATATTCAATTTAAAAAGTAAATATGTTTGTTTTAATAATACATTAACGACGCCCCTAACACAGATCAGGGATCTTTTTGTCTTCTAAAATCAAATCTATTACGTGTCCCTGCCTTCAGTGAGTAGTTTCCCAAATTACCCCAATCTATATTATTTACAATTTTAAGGTCTAATTAGTCTAAATTTGCTTACATGCTACGAAGCTTCCCTTCTCTTTTGATGTTTTTACTCTACCTAAGTTTCCCTTCTCTTTTGATCTTACGCTACATTCCTATATCTAACATTTCACAAAAGTGCGTATTAGTGTAAACAATCTATTAATCAATCAATTTTTACTGTACAATTCCGAGTGCGTCGCAACGACACGTCGTGAAATTAAAATTTTGAATATATAACTACAGCTAATCTATAAGCTAATATAAAAGACAAATATTTGTTAATGCGGAATACACGGACATGCGTCTAATTACTAGACTGCAGTGACTTACGGAGCCCGTATCGCTTAAATCTATATAGGTATAAAGCTGAAGGGTTTTTTGTTTGATTGTTTAAACACGCTAATCTCTGGAACTACCAGTCGGTATGAAAAAATATTTTTGTGTATGATAGCCAGATACACGAGGAAAATAGTAAAGGCATAACTTCACATACCGACTTTAAGGAGAACCAATTATGAACGTCAAGCAATCTGGTAAGCCGTAGGCAAGTATATATGGGAAGTGGAGGTGGCTCCGCACCGTTGAGACTTTGTCGAATAAATTTAACACAGGTGAAACCGTAGGGCACAACTAGTATTGCATAGACTTTAAAAATCGCCATTTTTTAAAATAATATGCTCTTTGTTTTGTACTGGATTATACAATATATATATTACAAGGTGGACGGTTATTGAGGTAGAAGACAGGAAGACAAAAGAAGATAGGGATGAATTTTGTAAGGAATGATACGTGTATAAAAGGTGTGAACAGTGAAATGACAGCTGATAGAGAGGAGTGGGTGAGAAAAACATGTTGTGCCGACCCTACTTAGGTGGGACTTATTCCACTTACCTATTAGGACCTATTCCCACCCATTCCACCCTTATATAAGAAAAATAAGTACCTGTGTAAGTTTTGACTGAGGAAGAACTATCGCCACGCTTATTTTTGCCGGAAAGTAGGCGTGCTTGCACTAGTGAAACATAAAACATAGCTTTCAACACTCACTGGCATACAAGACTATCCAATTCAATTATCAGGAGTAGGCATCCTATTATTGACTAGCATTAGGTTAGAGCTGCGGCAATTTTTGAGGTTGGTTATAGATATAAAACTGTAGGCTTTAATAACTGTTAAAAAAAAGAACAGGCCTGTTTGTTTTGGTACAATAAAAAAAAAACTTACAACATTAAAAGTAATGAATATTATTTATTGCGTGCGATTGCGACATTAGAGCATATCGGCTCTACTCGTAATTTCTATATCGCTTGAACAGATATCCATTCTCAGAAACGATTTATATTTTATATGAATGATGTGTCAAGAAAATATTTTAATGCGTTCACAGTACACTTGATGTATTGGGCGAATAAAGATGCGTCAAACAAAACGTAACGTATCCGACACGATTTTTCGGTTTAGAATAAAATATATTAATATATGTTATTATACTCGTAGATTTAAAATATTTACAACTAGCTGTGCGAGCAGCTCCGCTCGTGAGGACGACAGAAGAACGCGGAGTGCCTTTAAAAATCGTAGTTTCTTAAAACTTTTTATTGAATGATGATATCGTGTTACTTTAAGGACCAAGTACCTAATTTGTAAAAAAAATATGAAAATCTATCGAGTAGTTACACAACGGCAAACTTCAATTATTTTATTTATATATGTATATACGAGTAGATTGAATTGAAATGGAAGCGATCCTGTTTTATTTTTATTTTCTAAGAAGCAGACTCCGAGCATAACTTTTTATTACTGTTTTGGATAGGTCAAATTAAAATGACCAAATGCTAATATACGATTCATACAAAACTTTAGAATGTTAGCAGGTAAAAATATTTTGTTTGACCTGATTCCCTCTTTACCTTCATAACAGAAACAAATACGCTGAACTTCGGTACTTTGCTACGGTATGTTATATCTTTGCTGCACTATGAAGCTGTGGAATAGTCTCTCGGCTATTGTGTTCCCTCCTTCTTACAACATGAAGTTCTTCAAACATAACGTGAAATGATATTTGAGCAAGCCGGCATGACAGCAACGACTGGCGTTGGATTGTAAATCCCTCGGTGGACACCATTTTTTTTGGATTGCACTGTGCTTACTACCAGTTACAGATACAGATGAAATATAAAATATTGTGTGGTTTTATGAAACGAACAAGCAAGTGAATCTTTAAAAAAAAACTTTATCATCGCCTCGAGTCTCACAGTTCCCTACCCTACGGCCAGCTGTAATGCGACATGCGATAAATTAACGTAAATTTTTGGGACGATAGAATAAAAGTGTCACTTTAAATATATATACTTAATTTAAATTATATACCTTGAAGCTATTTACATAATAATTTAATAAGAAATATATGTCCTATAATCGTGGCGTTCACGTTACGTTTGTGTTTAGACCATTCCAAATTAAACGAACATGATTGTGAAGCAAGCAGTATCTCCCTGAAGTAATATAAATCATCCGCAACGAGTACTGGAAGTTGTACAGCTTTGCAATTTATAATTGCGACATTCATAATTTATTTGGAGTAATGATTTGGATGGTTGCCATGTATTTGTTATTTTTATAACTTTAAGTGTCTTGATGTCTCCTGTTGTTACCTTCGTGGGTGGTAATAGATGTCATAGAAACTGGGGTTGTTTTTTAATCCAGAAAAGATCGATAAGTCGATTACAGTCATTATAGTATAGTATGGGAACCCAATGATGAAAATCCAATAAAGTTTTGACGTTCACGAAGTTTTTTTGGGTTCAGTTCGATGAATTTTCAAAAAGGAAATCATTGATAAGTAATATTTGGTCATAACCAGAAATATTATGAATAAAAGAAGATTTTTGTTTAAACAACTAACTGTGCCCCATGGTTTTACTCGTTTTCAGTCTAGAGCATAGGTGAAAGATTGCTTGCCTCTCAGTGTCTTACAGGTTTCACTTTGAGGATGCACAGGAATTGTACGATATAATTCGTCCCAACTCGTTCCACCGCAGGACAACTAGACGCCTTGAGGGTTTCCACGTTATGTGGCCGACATTCTTCCAATTCACATGAAGCATTCTGCTTCGTCATTCATCATGCGAACGGCTAAAGAGTGGAACTCTTTCCCGGCGTCTGTCTTCCCGACTACCTATGACTTGGGAGTTTTCAAGTGAAGAGTGAACAGGCATTTGATAGGTAAGCACGATCTATCGTCGGTCTCATTTTAACTTGCCATCAGGGAAGATCGAGGCCAAGCGTTTACCCATACTCCATAAACAAAGCAAAAAAAAAACAACTGTAAACATGAAAATCAAAAATAATTATGTATTTAGTTCAATTATTTTAAGTTTTTATAAAGTAATTGTCGTGATTAAAACTAATAGAAAACCATATAATTAGCTATTATTCAACGACATGTGGCGTTGGTGTAATGTGCCGTGGGTCGTGGGCCGTGGTGTTGCTTGGCGCATTGTGGTGTTCAGTGTTGCCTATGCTTATGAATAATAGAACCTATTTATTGAATTTAACAACAAACAATTTTACTTATTTGACTATTGAATTAGTATTTATGTCCGGGTTCACGCTTTGATTCCAATTACTTATTGTATTATTACAGTCGATTCGTACGCGCACACACTGCATAAATGTCGTAGCCACACTATAAAGTGCACGGAATGAAGTGCAGTTGCGGTTACTGCATATCGATAAATTTTCAACTTACGCATAATGTATCGAAGTAAATATTGTTAAGCAATTTTCTTCTATGCTATGCATGCATTATGCAATAAAAATAGGGTTCATAGTCAATAAAGACCACTTACAGTTTCGCCATGTCCGTCCGTCTGTACGTCCTCGGCCTAGCTCAGAGATTCTTAGTACTGAAAGCTGTCTGGTAAACATATTAACTACGCCGACAAAGTGGTAAAATAAAATCTTGAATAATGATTTTAAGCGTACTTTCCCTACACGTAAAGTGGCGATGTTTTTTTTTCTCGTCTATCCTATGGTATGGTGTGTCCTTGGATAGGTCGCTCGTAATAAACCATTTTTCGATATAGGTATCCGTTTGAGAAATATTAAGCGTTAAAGTGCTAATATTTTTAAAGTCAATTGTCCCCCAACCCCGCTGCCAGTTAAATGATTATATTGAATATGTGAAAAAATTCACGTTAGTAGTATGTAGAACGAAGTTAAAAAGTAATACATCACAGCTTAGTAGGGTTTAAAAGTTAACGAGTAATAGTCGACAAACTTATAAAATGTACTTGGAGAGAAAAATAAAAAGGAAACGTAAAAATTCCATTGAAAATTAGTTATATCCCTCTTCTAAGTTTGCATATTGTGACGGTCAACTACGGAACCCTTCAATGGTAGAATTTTAACTACTTCGGTAAAACACAGTTAAAATCGCACTACCCCTGCATTATTATCGTTTCGAGTCCCTCAAGCCCGGTAAAGCTGTAAAAGCCGTAAAGGCTCCAGGGCCCCTCAGGCTAACAGTATAGTCAGTTCGAAAAAAAAAAAAAAAAAAACGTTTCGAGTCCCTTGTGTTAAAATCTATAATGAATTATACATAAAAAACATGTTATGAACCCTATGTTTACGCGATGCATAAAACACGGCAATTCGCAAGTTTGCGGCAATCACTTACACCGCCATGACTGAATGCATGCAGCACGGAACACGCTTCTAATGATAGTCCATTTATTGTTTAGTTTGTGGGTGGAAACGTTCGAATAGTTTATTTGACTATGCAACATGTATTTGGGTGTCAAATGAATTTATAGCCTGCCTGGTATTTGAATAATGTTTGCGACAATATGTAATATTAGTTTGAAATTAAGTTTTTACCAACAATTATATGTGTCTACGTATATTACCACAGTGTCAGTTGAACATCGCCATTGTAGTGTAGCAAAATACCTCTTACGCATAGAATACGTCATACTCCAAAGGTATTATTATTACTTTTACTTAATCTGTTAGGTGCCCTTTTGCTAGTTAAAAGGCTTTCCAACCAGGAATATATATCTATACATATAATAAAATTGAAGTTCTGTTTGTGATGTCAAAATGTTTACTGAATGCATATGAAAGTATATACGGTGTAACAAAAAACCAATTTTTAAAATTGTTGTCTGCCTGTCTATCTGTTTGTTCCGGGTAATCTCCAAAACGGTTGGCCCAGTTTTGATGGGACATTCACTGGCAGATAGCTGATGTTATAAGGTATAACTTAGGCTACTATTATTTTACAAAAAATTTTTTAGAAGTCCACGTTAGCGATGCCGCGGACACACCTAGTAATTAATAACAATATTTATTATGCTTAATCGTTTTTCCGTCATACGTAAACAACTATACATAAAAATATATTTTAATAAAGACAATTACATTAAGGTTTATTAATAAAATAATGGTATTTAATCAAAATATTATCAAAATCTTCGGTGTAATTTGTTTCATTACTTTCCATAAAAAGGTTTTTCGAAAAGCTATTATAAATTGTATACAGGTGGGTTCTCGGTAAATGTGAATGAAATCCATAAAGTAATCAAATGTATGAAGCCGCAAGAGCGTGTCCCAACTGAGTGTATGGCAGGTTGGGCTTGTATTAGCCCCTTTTGCATTCGCTCCAACTAGACATGCTCAGTGACTGACTGTTTATTCAGGTCAAACTGCACTATAGCGGCGTGGCGTGTCGCTGCAGCGAAGCGGCGCGGCATAACACGAAAAATATTTCTATTGATAGATTGGAATATTAATTTCCATATAAAAGTAACTATCGTACAATGCATATTGTAATGATACATTATAATGCAAAACTTATCTATACTAATATAATAAAGCGGAAGAGTTTTCTTGTTTGTTTGTTTAAACACGCTAATCTCTGGAACTACCGGTCGGATTCGAAAAAATATTTTTGAATATGATTGCCAGATTGACGTGGAATAGTATAGTCAATATAGTATTAGGCTCTCAGCTAGCCTTAAATTGAGAAAGTCGGAAGTAACATCACACCCGAACTGATTTATACGCGTGCGCTGACGTAATGGTTAGTGATACATAAATACAATGTTCTACAAAAATATTGCTCCTTAGTACATCTAAAAAAGTCTGCAACCATATGCCCATCTCTTATACATAAGCCACAATAAGTTATTTTGTGACAAAGTTTTATTGAAAATTTAAAAGTGATTAATGAGCATTATTATTACACATGGCATATTAATAATCCTTACGAAAGATAGTTACTTCATCATCAAGACAATTTTATGTAGATAAACTTTGACTTATATAGCATGTTATTTGGACATATACCTAGGTTGGGAGATAATGTAAAATTAAAATAATTCAACACTCTGCTCCGATCTATGACTATAAGTGTATTGGCGTGAACGAGCCGTGCGAGTTGTGACGCATAACCCTGGCCGCCCTATAAAAATATTGTCTGAAACTGAAGTATTATAAATCATCATCCAGCGATTTCTTTTAAATTATACGCGGGTGAAAGAATGTAATATATTATATGCATTTTGGATATAGAAGAAATCAAATTATACGTCGTATGTCGTCATTTTGCTTTTTATAGACTTATAGCTAGAGTTTCATCGTAATTGCACCTCAGGTTAAGGGATGATGTTAGTGAAGAAGTAAACATCCTAAGCGAGGAGGCAAGCTAGCTCTCCAGTATGGCGGCCGGGAGAAACCGATAAGTTGTTGATACAACCCTATCATTTGGATATGAAATATCGCCATCCAATAAAGATAAGAAAATTAATGCAGTATGTATAATAAAAGCTTTATGAATTACATCATAAATATTTGTTACAGTAGATGATAAAAAACAAAATGTTTGCTGTTCGCTCCTTCGATACATGATCGGAGTCTTTTGTTATCAAATACACATCGCTCTTTACTTTTACGCGTTTACTTATAAATCAAAAGACATAATGTATGTACATTTTTTAATATTTGTTCATCCCATGTTTTTTTATTCCTCATATAATTATGTGAGAAATATTCTGCTTTTTGTATATATCATTTATTACTTTGTTACATTATGTTCTATGTTTAGTAAATAGTACATATAATATAACAAAGTATGTATACAATTTACATAATGTTTATGTTATTATTATTAATCAATTGTCCAGGCTGAAGTGCTACTTTCCCCTTGCCCTTTGCCCCACTCTTTTGCAGAATATTATAAATGTGTTTTCTAATCTAAACAATTGTCCGTTGCATTTTATTGATTCATATTTAATTGTCCAGGTGAAGTATTGCTAGAAAAGGTACTGGTAGTAGTTTTTATATCGAAATATGTAATTTACTAAAAACCTCATATCTTATTCCATTTATATTACCTAATGTAACAAAACATGCTAAAACCTGGGCTATAATGAAGAAAAATAATAATTATATAAATCAGTTAAATGGTTCTCGAGTTATATGCACACTAACAAATAAATAGACATAGAGACGTTGCCTTTGTTATGAGTTAGTTATGTTCCATTTAATGATGGCTGGCGTATGATAGCCTGGTCTGTCTATTTACTTGATAATGAATAGCTATAATTACTGTATACCTTGTAATTGTTAGATTATTACTGTCACCAGTGCTGTATGTTTTTAGTATTAGTGTCGTCTACACTAATATGTATGTATAGCTAAAGAAATTATTTATTCATGTATGTATTTGTATCATGTTACACTGGTTACACATCATTTGAAGCACGCGACCTGTCTTTGTTTGCTTATCGTGATTTGTGGTGGCAATGAATTATTTAAAGGGCGTGGTGAGAGCTGTGATTCACGTGTTTGGTCCAATATCGGGCTGTTTCTACATCTCTTCATTCTCGAAAAACCACGTTTGATTCCTACATATTTTTAGGACACAAATTAGTATCGGATTCTAGTTTCCTATTTCTTATGCATTGTCAAAATCGAAAATAAAGAACAAAGTAAGTGGTAATATAAAATGAGTATAGAGAAAATAGCACAATAAATGGTTTATATCTTTTCCATCGTTAAATACTACAAAAAGCAACGTCTCTATGTCTATTTATTTGTTAGTGTGCATATAACTCGAAAACCACTTAACCCATTTACACAATTCTTTATTCAAATTATAGACTAGGTTTAAGTACGTTTTGTTACATTCGGTAATATAAATGGAATAAGATATGAGGTTTTTAGTAAATTACACATGTCGATAATAAAACTACTACCAGCACGTTCTCTAGTAATACTTCACCTGGACAATTAAATATGAAGCAATATAATGCAATGGACAATTATTTAGATTAGAAATATCTTTAAAAAATCGGCGATACCATGAATCTAACTTTTATATTTAAACCACAACGACCGTTTCTACGTGGCAAATCATTTAAAATGTTAAACATTAATCATTGTCAAATTAAATATTTATTGTCATCCAATTGGTCTCAATGTTTTGGATATGACCTTTGTGTACAAAATGTACGATGTTATGTTTAGATTTATAAAAAAAAACACTTCGTTCTTTTTTTAATTCACGCAAGCAGAGCCCCATCAAACAGCTAGCAATTGCATGTTTTGAAATAGACGAGCTTATTAACTTTAATAGCTAAAATAATAAATGCCAGACACACGGATATTATCGATGCATCATAAAAATATTTTCACATCCCTCCGAGTATCGCAGCCAACCTCAAAACATTCGTTAGTCGCTTTACAAGGAGAACATGAAACGAAACGTCACGCAAATGGTCTTGACACGTGCGCCAGTGCACCCCTCTATGATAACAGCTAAATGTTTGCTGTTTACCGATTTCAAGATACTCGTGTGTGGCTTACATGATAGCGATTTCAAATAATATTTTTTATTTATTTCAAAATATATATTGCCAGCTGTAACCCACGGTTTCACCCGTGTTAAATTTATTCGACAAATTCTCCAAGGCGCCGCTGCTAATGTCCTCGTGTAGCCCGATCGTTGTTCCACTTCCTATACTTGCCTACAGTTTGCCAGATTGCTTGACGTTCATAGTTACTGCTCCGCTCCTTATAGTCGTAGCGTGAAGTTACATAGCCTATACTATACCTCATGAATCTGGCTATCACATACATATCAATATTTTTTTGGAAACCGACTGGTAGTTACAGAGATTAGCGCGTTTAAACAAACAAACAAAAAAAAACTCTTCAGTTTTATTACATTATTAAATAAATAATAGTATTGATATATCAAAGAGTTTTTCTGGTAACGCCATATCTCTGTTAATTCTTCATTAATATTAATGATTCACACATCATTTTAAAGATTATGTTCCGCGCTATTGATGAAACAAATATTACATTTTATAACATCCACTTGGCTAGATATGTACAACACTCGAGTTGAAAAACTGTCACAAAGCAAGCAAAGCCAGCAGCTGCACTTGAGAACCAGTTGATACTTAATATCAGGTGAGATTGTAGCTAAACGTTAAACCTATACATTAAAAAATATAAAAATAGCGTGATTTTTAACGTTTAAAAAAACATATCAATATAATCAGGCCAGGCACGGAATCCATTTTTAAGTTTGAGCTTTTTCGCCACGAACTTTATCTTTAATCTCGATGCACAGCAAATTTATTTAACATAAATAGATAAGCATAATACCTAGCCGCTCTACACACGCGCCAGAATCACGCGCGAAAGCCAGAATAACGCGTAAAAAGTGTCCCCTACTTTTTGTCGGTTTTTAACCATCGTTAAAGGAGTTGCGAGCGCGTGAATAGATGCGAACATGATTCGATTCCACACTCGCACGTTCCCCAGTAATATTGTGTATTAAAATTAGTGTAATTTAATCTAACCAATTAGGAATTCGACATTTCTGGATAACATATAAAATGAACCTATTTTGTAGATTTTTAATTTTCTTTTTATTTTTAATATAGGCGTAATTATAGTACGCAAGTACAACAGTACGCTGGTCCCAACAGCAACGTCGTCCGTATTCGTCGAGCGCCCGAATTATACAGTGAACCGACGATAAAAAACTATGAGTTTGAATACAAGAAAGTTCGCGCTGCGATTCGCGCGTGAAGTGTGAAGTGGCTATTAGAATCAGTTCATAGTTATTCGTAAATTTAAAATAAAAACTAAATAACTCACTATCACGAGTAAAAATGAGTTTTACAAAAAAATCTTAAAAGTTATATAAACGCTTACATTGTGACATTGTATCTTTAAGAGATCGTTCCTTTGATACGCAATCACCCCAAGGGAATAAATCTGTTCGTTATTGATTGCTAGTTAGTTACGCCCCGGTTAATGCAGTTTTCTTCCTCATTTCGTGATATAATATCGGGGTTCATGTTACATTATGTTAATGTCAGTGCGATCCATATTAAAGCTTAATTTATTATGTCCGTATATTTTTACTGATAAATATCTATACATATACATAGACACCTATTATAAAGGTATCTCTGTCTGTCTTTTCGTTTATGTTCTTTTCACGTGAAAACCACTTATCCAATTTACATGTTTGTTAGATAAAGTAACACACGAAGTAAGCAATGACGGTAATGGTGAATCAATTCGGAAAAAGACACATTTGTAGCGCTTAAATGGCTTACACTGAGTAAGCCACACGAGATATTATGTCAAATTAATGTACTACATAATTGTACATCTTAAAAAGACCTACATAATAGTCTGCAATAGCATATATCTATCTTCTAAGAATCACCCATAATAAGTATTTTTGTCTTCCGTCGCTACTAACCGTCCGCTCCCGCAACATATGCGTGCTCGCGCCCACGCCCGCGAAACCACCGTTCCCTCCGCAGGGGACGTACGGTTAACTTCGTTCCCGCACACCCGCCACGACCGCCCTCCTCTGCGGCAACTCAAGCCTAGGTCCGATCCATCGGCATGGAGCCCTTGAGCCAAGCAGCCGCTCGCGCGATACAAGTGACTGTACAATCACTAGCTTTCACAGCCATACATGACACTGCATTATACACACATGCACAACACACATAGGTACATAGGTTCTGTAAGGGACCTTTTTTTTTCTTTTTTTTGCCTAGTTAGAGTAGACAAAAATTTCAGACCACTAAATACACATACACATGTTCCTTCCCTCCTCCCAGGGGGCAGAAACATGTATATATGTATAGTTAGTTTAGATCGAATTACGGATAGGGAATTAGTCAGATCGCGACTTAATTGCATACGCGCAACAGTCCGAGCCGAGGTCCGGCCACTTTGGCACCCTCGGATGTTGTTGCTTAGCTTTCGTGGCTGAGTGCCCTAAGCGCTCGCCCCCAAGCCCGGTAAAGCTGTAAAAGCCGTAAAGGCTCCAGGGCCCCTCAGGCTAACAGTGTAGTCAGTACGAAAAAAAAAAAAAAAAACTTCCGTCGTTTGAGCGGGGCAGCACGACTCGCGCGTGCGCTCCATTGACCGCATGCTGTAGTCCACGCGGGTGGAGTCGTGGCGGAGCGAGCGGTTGACTTGGGTGTCTCAAGTCTTAAGATACTAATTGACTCCTCTTACACCCCTATGTGATTATAGTATTATTATTATTTTATTTTATTAGGCCTCTTTCTACTTGAAAGGCATTTTACCCATGCCATTTATTTATTTGAGTATACTTTGTATTTATATATATTTATCTTGTATACATATAATAAAATTGAAGTGTCTGTAATGTGAAAATAACTCATTTTTACTAGATGCATATGAAAGTATAGACCACTGTACCTATACCAAAAAACCAAATTTTGAAATGTTTGTCTTCTCTCTGTCTGTTTGTTCCGGGTAATCTCCGAAACGGTTGGACCCATTTTGACAGGATTTTCACTGGCAGATAGCTGATATTATAAGGCATAACTTAGGTTACTTTAATTTTAAATTAAAAATAATTTAAAATTTAATTATATTAATTTAATTAAAAATAATTAAGGTTCCGTACAAAAAATAAAAAAAACCTTTTTTAGTAGTCCACGCGATCGGAACAAATTTGATAGAAAATCACTTGACACTAAAAGCCGTTTGTATTTTTTTTAATTCTTTATAGGTTCAGCTTTATGATCACAATCTCACCTGATGTTAAGTGATGAGGTGGCACAAGACCCTGATACGCTAAGCCTAGTGGGGGGAAATGGCTCTCAAATGCAGCTGTTGGAACACACCAAAAGGTAAGCACCTTTACAGATTTTCAACTTGAGGGTGGTAGCTAGCCAGGGCATTAAAAACTACCCTAACACCATGTTATGGTTTCATCACAATGTTTTCCTTCCCAGAAAGCTCAAGTTCAATGCAGGGATTCGAACTTACGTCGATCGACACGATGTCCGTACACGCTACCACTAAGTCATCATTATTTTTTGCAATTTAAATTTAGTAAAATATTCAAATTAACATTTCATCTAACACAGAACAATGGCTGGCTATTATTTAAATTGTATTACAAAAAAAACACTTGTAATATAAATTTAAAATTGATTTTATCCTAAAAATCTCCAACATGTTTTTATGATATTGCGGGATTGTCCGTTTTAAAACCTTAAAAATGATTTTTTATTATCTATGATTGGTATGATACGATATTATAAAATTTATGGCCTTATTTGAATTTGATTATTGACGAAAGAATGTTCTACAGGGACAGTATGTCTATTATTTGTTATGCAGAACATTGACTGCTTACGGAATTAGGTACGGTTGCATGCGTCATCGTCGGAAGGCTATATTATATAATATTTCTGTAACCAGTTTTTATACTTAATTTAAACCTCGTACAGACATTGACACAATTTATAAACGTTGAATGACTCATTTATGGTCAAAAACTAAATTAATTTTGCATATTAATTGCTGTATTATGTTTATCCATATACCTAAATTTTCTGTAAATTGTTAGATAGATACGACATGTAACAATTTACAATGTAAATAAAAACTTTATCTGTCAGATCAAATCGTTGACTGTCTTTTAAAATTTAACTTAGCGGTATAATATTATAGATTATAATTGCTTATAATTGATGATAGTGTAGTGGTGGTGTAGTCGGAGACTGTTTCGATTGACGTGGATTTGAATGACTCAACTTGCGCTGAAGACGAGAACTGTGATAAAACTATAGCATTTGTTATATTTTTTTTATAGTAGCTCGACGTGCAGGCGACCGTCACTATGCCTAAAACCAGTTACAGTGTCTCTCTTTTGATTAGTCGCCTTCCGGGATTAGTGTATCAGCTCACGATGGAGTGCTGATCTCAGGGTGTTTATTTTTGTTTTTTAATTGTACTGTGCTTAACATCAGGCTCAGTGTCGTAAAATTACTGTGATGCTATAATAATAAAAAAAAGTAGTTGGGTGAAAATTCGTGACAGTCCGCTTAGTTAGCAAATCTTATTATTCTCTGATTAATAGATCGGTATAACAAGCTAATAATAGTCTATTTGTCAAAATAAAATCGACGGCTTTATCCGTTAAAACAATCAGAAGGTATTCCGGTTTTTGTTATGAAAACATGTCAGAGAATATTATAAGGCCATTAACCTCGGAGTATAAATATTTTCCATGTTTCTTGACCATTATTATGATAAACATTATTAAAATCCTTAAATTGATAACAACGTTATACTAATGTAAAATACCAGCCAAATAATCTTGTGTTGTGTTCATGTTGTGAGTAGTGTTTCCAGAGCTCCTTGGAGTTCCTTGGTTAGGGGGGTTCAAGGTTAGCAACGCACTTGTTGATATCTATTGTAATGATTGTATTATCAATCATTTTTTATCTCTTCATTATATATATTTATTTCACTTTATTAGATTTCTCATTTATTCATTTATTGTGTTTATGTTCCTTTCCGAAGGCATCTCATCTATAGGTAATTTATTATTTTAAATATTGTATTACAAACTTATTTTACTATTTATATATCGAATAAGTAGGTCGTATATATTGTATTTTGGCTGAAGAACTTTTTAAATTTAAAATATGAACAAGACGACAAAATAATTGAAACTTGACGGATCGATTCTGACGGACACAGAGAGACACGGATCGCTAAAGGAATTGTACAATGTGAAATGAGAATTGTATAAGTTTATTTATATTTACTATTATATTTATTGTCTGGACTGACACATATTTGTCTGGAGTCGATAAAACTTGTATTGTTATAATAACAGAGACCTTTTGAATTATAACTGATATTCGAAGGAGTTCGAACTTTTACTCAACAATTATTACAAAACGAATTAAAAACCTGGCGGATACATTCAATCATGCTGGCTTGAGGAAGCAGAAATAATAATGGTACTGAATGGAGTTTATTGAAACATAAACGTCTCACGACGGAATTTCATTAACAGATCTTTGACGGATATATTAAAAACCTGGACATTTTTTTGTTGGTGAAAGTGTTACTATAATTAATAGATTTAATAAGGTACTCTATTTTTATATATCTGATAATGTAAATGCCTTCGGATTACACATATTAATCTATTTTCCATTTTCACTTCCATAACTTCTTTTAATTTATTTATTTTCTGGTACATTATATTTATTTAATTGCCCACGTGACACTATAGTATTTTAGGCGTCCATAGGCTACGCATCAGGCGAGCCGTATGCATGTTTGCCACTTTAGTGGTATAAAAATACAATTGTAGAAATATAAGGTAAGAATGAATATAATACATTTTCACCAGTAAAACCTATACATATAATAAAAGTTTTCTTTTTTTAATGTCAAAATATCAGGTTTTTACTAAACGCATATGTAAAGTATACACGGTACATTACATAACAAAAACCAATTTTTTAAATTGTTGTCTGTCTGTTTTTTCCGGGTAATCTCCGAAACCGTTGGACCGATTTTGACGGGATATTCACTGGCAGATAGCTGATGTTATAAGGTATAACTTAGGCTACTATTATTTTAGAAAAATAATTAGAGTTCCGCACAAAAACTAAAAATTTTTTTTTTTTTTTTTAATTAAATATTTTTTAAATTTAAAAATATTTTAAATTTATTTATTAATATTTTTATGTATTACACGTGTGTCTTTTAAATTTTATCTTAATTTGCACACTAGTTCATCGTTTCTATGTTAAAACATATACAGTTTTTAAAATTTTTATACAATTGAAATTTACTTAAATTTAATAAATGTTTTGTTGGATACAGTCCATTGTCAAGATAAGTCACTGCACAAGATCATTCAAGACTTGCCTGTGATTTCGATTTGTAAATATTTTAAATAGATTTTTGATATCTACATAAATTTACTAGATTTTTTAATTTAATAAAAATTAGACAGTTGACATTCTCCAAGTTTGCACTATTTGAGTTTACAAAGCACAGCTTTTGATTTATTTGGATAAATAAGTATTGGTTTAAATAATTCTGTCTCCATTTACGTCGTATTTTGTTTGATACTATCCATTATACTTAGAGTTAAAACAATATATTCGTTGTCAATACCTCATTTTGTTTCGAATTCCACGGTTCACTGTTTTCATAATAAAGGACAGTAATTACTGTCATATGTTTTAAATATACAGGATTGTGTTGACATTTTTATGCCCTTATACCCCTGTTTGCGTGTGAAGATCGAAAATAATTGTTCTTTTATAGTTTATACTTTACCAACGCAGCGCTTACCCGCTGTTGACAGTTTGACGATGAGATAATAAAATTTATAGTACTGTACGTCAATATGACATTTCCTTTGTGATTAATTATTAAGGCATGGTTTTTTTATAAAATACTTGAAAATCAAACAATTTTTTTTAAATTGAATTTCAATTCAGAATTTTATAGAAAATATTTTGTATAACTTTTCCCTGTATATTTAATTTCTAGTATTGATGATATTTTAACTGATTATTAAACACATTTATAATACCTACAGAAATTGTGTTTTATTAAAATAACATCGTATGTGCTAATAATTCGATTCCAAAAGAGCTAATGGATTTATTGCATGTTTACACATATATCTCCGGTTTGTTCGTAACAAAAATATCATTTTTAATATATAAAAGAGGAATAAATAGACAATTTATATCAAATTAAAATTAAATTTAATGAATTAGATCTCTAACTCCTCAGCTGGTACTTTACTAAAGAAATTTTCAACGCTGCCAATTATTTTGGCAACAATACTCTTTACTATTGGAGGTCCCACTTCTAATATAATGTCATTGCTGTTGGAAGCGATTAATTCACGAGCTGCATAACCTGGTAAGAAAAAGGCTAATATAGACCTATATTACAAAAAATAGATTAATTTGTAGAAGACATAAATCATGAAGAATTTAGTATGCTTAATTCATGGAATAACCAAAAAAACTATAATCTTTACAAATATATCTGAGCAACAAGGATTACAAAAATATTTGAGAATTATCAACGAATTAAGTCTAACGTTAAACATATAAAATATTTTTAGATTTTGACTATAATAGACGCATTCTGGGCAAAATATAAAATTAGAAGACGCAGGCGAAAGGCGTAAGTGAGAAATGTATATAAGCTTTTTAAAATATAAAATAAATGAAGTAAACTATTCGGTTAATACTTAACAAATTATTACGTACCGAGAATTTCATTGCCATTGAATAAGTTTTGTAATTCAAGAGTAGATTGACCTTTTAGTTCAAAACTATGTTTCCAATTCTTAATTGTCCAATGTCTTATTCCATATTTGTCAACTTTATCGCCTAGGTCGACATCCACAGAAATTAGTATTTTTCCTAAAAAATAATAACATGCATTATTGATATTTTTCATATGAGATGGGAAAATGATTTTTCATACCGTATGTAATTATTGATCTGTATGTCTGCTAGTTTTCATATATTATTATGAATCCAAACATTCCTGTTTATTATATTAGGGGCCATTCATAAAATACTTCGCGCAAAAAGTTACCTTTTTACACCCACTCTCCCCCGCTATGTCATTTTCTGTGACCCCTTCCTACCAATATTGTGTCACGAATGATTGATGCCCCCATGCTTATATGCATGCATATATGGTAATTAATAGTACACAAATTTCAATATTTATAAATATTTATTATTTGCAATAACAAAACTAATAAATCAATAAATATCTGTAATATGGAACAACAAATAAATATTTCTGTTATATGAAGAAATATACGTAATATATACGTAAAAATATTTACAAATTTGAAACGAAAACTTTCTATTGCAATAAAAAAAAACCCAACAGAAAAGGTTGCAAAATTGTATGATGAGCTTCGAACTTGACGTTTCCTTAGACCTCCCCGACCCCCTTGTCACATCTTAACACAGTAAGCGACACCTCTCCTCATAAGTGTGAACCTATTTTATGAGCGGCCCCTTAGAAGCAAAGTTAAAATTACAACGAAGTTTTCATTTATCATTAGTAAAATAACATCGACAAAAAAAACGCGAACCGGTCGGGTACAACCCTCTACCACCCCGCTTCATTACTACATATGCACTTGAGCTACTCGTAGTCGCAAACTACAACCTAGCAAACCATGCACTTAGCAAACTTTATCCCTCTTATATTCTATTCAATATGTCTCCAAACTGGATTCTCATGGATAAACCTTTGCAATAGATCTCAGATATCAGATTGTTTATTCGAGGCGTTTAAACAATCTTGTTTGAGGTTATCTACAGAATTATATTGCTCAATGAAAACCACATGGATAATATGAATGATCATGTTACACAATGTTTACATACTCAGCACAACATGGACATCTCCCTTGCCTTCTATTGGTAGAACAAGTACGCGTCCATTCATCTCATACTGTCCTCGAAAATCTACGGTACATAGAACCTTTACGATTAACTTCGATTTTGGTTTATTACGTCTGAAACAATATATTGTTAGTAATAAAATATTTTGTACATTTACAGCTACAACCATTTGGTAGGTAATTTATGGACTTTATTTATTCTAAAAGTTTTTACTGCTGCTTGCGTTATATTTAAAAACTGGGTGTATAACTTTTAAATGTAAATTACGAACAGCCTTTAACGAAAATCCATTATAAAATTGTTTAATCTTAAGGTAATGGGCCAAGGTATCTTTCACAAACCTTGGTTGCAGCTGCCAATGAGGAAGCCAAAGTTTTATGGAAGTTTGTTATTAGTGCATTAAGTTAGCTTTGTGAATACTAAGATTTAGGCTACGATGTGACCGATTTTTTTTATTTGAACTCAAGTTCCCAAATTATTAAAGATATTTATACTATTATAATAGAGCGGAAGAGGTTTTGTCTGTTTGTTTAAACACGCTAATCTCTAGAACTACCTGTTGGATTCTTATATGATTCGTATATGATTGCCAAATTCACGTGAAATAGTACAGGCTATCTGGAATTAGGCTAGACCTCTCAGCTAGCCTTAATAATTGATTTTTGTTAAGTAAGTCGGACGAAACCCCGCACCCGAACGTGCGTGCGCTGGCATAATGGTTAGTGGTAAGTAAATACAATGTTCTACAACAATATTGCTCCTTAGTACATCTAAAAAAGTATTATAAATCATCAATAAGCGATTTCTTTTAAATTATACGCGGGTGAAACCGCCGGCACAGCTAGTAGTAATATAAATTAGGAAAAATTATGTGAGTATTAAAGTTACTTTATATTTTTAAATACATTTTTATTTTGAAAATGTGGTAATTAAATACTGTTACGATAAAATTTGGTAAGCGTGTGTTTACATAAATAAAATTTGCCAAGTGCGTGTCGGGCCACGCGCAGTGTAGGGTTCCGTAGTTACCCGTTACGATATGCAGACTTAAGAATGTTACAACGGACCGGAGCCGGGTAGGGTGCCGGCCGTGATATGGTCATTATTTATAGTATATTTTTGTATGAAGTACTGGGTCGGGGCCGGGCCGGATCCATGCACCTTACCATGTTGGGGCACGGATCCAGCCTGGTGTAGCATGAATAACTTCATACAAAAGTAAACTATAGATGTTTGACCGTGTCCGGCGCCTAGCTGGTCTCCGCTCGGTGTAGCAAGAATTACTTCTTACAAAAGTATACTATATATGTTTAAACGTGTCCTAGCTAGCGCTGGGTTTGGTGTACCATGAATCGTCCTTTAGAGAGGGATCTTTAAGTTGTTTTCAATGGAATTTCTATGAAATTACTTCTATAAATACATTTTATAAGTTGATTGCCTATTACTCGTTAACTTGCTTACACGTTAAAGGTTACTTACCTCTGATAGTTTTTCTTTTTACATATTTTTTTCACATGTCCACAAACAATTATTTAAGTGGCACAAGGGGGCGGGCACTTGACTCTAACAAAAATTACCATTTAAAGATAAATATTTCACAAACGGATCCTTGAATCGAAAAGTGGTTTGCAAATACCTACAATATTTTTCAATTACCTGGCCCACTACAAACCATATGATGTGATAGACGTAAAAAAATAATCATTCTCATTGAATATGTATACCCATACCAAATCACAACTTTCTAGTAATATGAATCTCTGAGCTTAGCCGCGGAATGACAGACGGACATACAAACTATAAGGGTTCCTTTTGACTTCGGAACCCTAAGAAATTTATACTTACTGCATGTTTTTAATTTCGCAGTTTTTCAACCCAGTGCCGGATATATCTTTCAGAAATAATTTTAAATTCGATGAGCTCGCGTCCAACGTTTTTAGTTTGATTGGATCGATTTTCTCCACACCCAGACTGGAAATACCGTCCACGAACATGGGTATGATGGTCTGGGCAGATGCCTTTATGCATTTTGAATCTTCCCAGTGGCATTTATTTACAAATGGTGCTGAAATAATTTTCATTTGTTAATATAAATTATTGACTTAACAGTGAAACAAGATTAATTAAGAAAGGGAAATATTTCTGTTGATTTACGCATCAATGGCATTTAGGGGAAGCTTTAAGTTCGTAGGAACAAAGATCTGGAATGACCTACCTCCACCATTACCGAGCACCGGTATGTCCCATCCAACACTTAAAAAACATTTGCATAGAGCTCTTTTACAAAAACAAATGGAGCAAGCACATTAGAATTTAGCAATCCCAATAACATATGCAGTGCACTCGATAATTATCTACCTACTTCCTTTTCTTTTGTAACTTTGTTATTCCAAAAAAATAAATTTAAAATACAGAAATGGACATACTTAACTAAAATATTAATTATTTTTTTCTTGTTGTTTTTGCTATATGAATTTGACATTTTATTATTATTTTATTTGTAATATCATGTAATAATGAGCCGAGCTGCTGATTGCGCGTAATATTATTGTTTTGTAAGAGTGTGGGGTAGAGTGAAAACCAGCGCTGTGGGGTGGGGTGATACCACACCACATAGCATCAGCTGAGTCTGTCCCATAAATTACTGTTCTAAATCTTAATTTAAAATATATGAATGTATTTTATTAATATTTAAGAATCGTACTATGTATAAGTTACAGCGATGGAATAGTCAAAATTGTAGGATAATTAAAAAAAAACCTAAAATACAAACCTATAGCGCCATATGTTTTACAAGTAAACACTAGAATTAACTGAAGTAATATTAAATTTGACCACATTTCTATTTTGTTATGATCTATACGGCCCATGTATATTCACACAACTTCACTACTGAACTGTTATGTGTACTAAATAACCACACGCCATGCTTATTTTTATATTAGGAATTTTTTCTTATAAAATGACAAACTGGTTGTTAAATAACAAGTTCGATTTGAATATATTAATGTGGTTACATGAGGATCAAGGGCGGTCATTCTATTTGATTGGAAGCAATGTGACTCAGTTGTACCGTGTACGGCATCGCGTCTATAGACGTGAGTTCGAATCCCTGTAATGAGCTTGAGCTTTCGGTGGAGGAAAACATCGTAATGAAATCATAGCATGGTGGTAGGGCTTTTTCTAATTCCCACCTGGTTAGCTACCACCCTTAAGTTGAAAATCTGTCGCCAGGCACTATTAGGTGTGTTCCGTCAGCTGCACTTGAGAGTCAGTCCTCCACCTAGGCTTAGCGTGTTACCATCTTGGGCCAAATCGTCACTTAAGCAAGTGAGTTTGTGGTCACAACGCTATACCTATAACGTTATAAAATACATTATTTTTTTTCAAACATTGAGAAAATGTTTATTGTCAATTATATTTTTATGATGAACGCACTGATAACGAAGATAGAGGCAGATTATCTATACATATTATAAAACTCAACGTCTCTCTGTCTATCTGTCCGTTTATGTTCTTTTCACGCGAAAACAATTTATCCGATTTACATAGTTTTACCTTTAATTCATAGATATGTTATCTGGCCAGGTTATAGGATATATTTTGTTAGATAATGTAATATACGAAATAAGCAGTGTCGACAATGGTGAATCAATTTGGAAAAAAGACGCTTTTGGGACTCACTTTTATTTTTCGAACTGTCTATACTATTAGCCTTAGGGGCCTTGGAATCTTTACGGCTTTTACAGTTTCACCGGGCTTGGGGGCGAGCACTCTGCCACGAAAGCTTTGCAACAACATCCGAGGGTGCCAAAGTGGCCTAACCTCGGCTCGGACTGTTGCAGCGATTGCAATTAAGTCGCGATCTGGCTGATTCCCTATCATTCGAACTAAACTAACTATACATATATACATTCTTCCCTCTGGAAGGAGGGACTCACGCTGAGTAAACCATAAGAGGTATATCACATTAATGTTCTACGTAATTGTAGATCTTAAAAAGACCTACAAAAAAGTCAGTGATAGCATATATCTATCTTCTAAGGATCATCCACATTAAGCATTTTTTGTCTTTAAAAAGACCGGCGGGTAACCCTCATGGTTGGGAGCGGGGCAGTACGATGCGCGCGTCCGCTTGACCCAGGGCATTCTTTAGTCCACACGAGCGGAGCCGCGGGCACAGCTAGTTTAAAATAATCGTTAATATAAAGGTTATTCACACGTTTGATTCATTTTATAAAATATATATGTTAAAAAAACATCTTTGGTTAGTTGTATGGAATTAATAAAGTTTACAAACTTCTTTTATAACAGTTCTTAATTTATATTGCGAGTAGCTCTGTGGTAGCACACATCGCGGCTGCCGCTTACAAGGACGAAAGCTCGAATCGTGTAATAAGCCGGAGGAATTGGTCAAGGAAAAAGAGACCGATCACGACCGCCGGCGGGAACGGACGTGTTTACGACCGCTCTCTGCCGCCTTTGTGTAGTTTTACGACCGACCGGCTTTGCTGCACACCTGCATCGCACCTGCGCCGCACCTGCGTATCGCCGTCTCGCTCGCACCCATTGTGTCGCGTACTTTTAGTACGCTACACAAACATAAACTGCTCTTTTAAGAGCAATTTGTTTCTATTCGACGAAATCCACACTTTAGTGGTCACTTGCCTGATACCTGACGGTGCCAACTAAAGCAAGTGGGTGCGTGACCCAAGCGCCCCTCGGTTGCCTCCTTCAGAGGCAAACGATAGTACTTGGTCGGGCTCAGGAACATTGGCCCTTGATAGAGTCATAGTCAAGCCCTGAGTGTCTCCTTCCCACCCTTCCGATCCTGCTACACATCCATCCCCGAGTGTCTGTTTGGGCGTAGCTAGGTATTTATACCGGCTGCGTTCTCTGCCTCGGGCTTGATAGGGACCTCCACGTAGGGCCCGGTAGGTTCTTTTCCTGCGAGTCATTACACCGTGACCCGCAGGTCCCTTTGCACGGCTCGGGATAGCCGTTTAAATTCACTCGGCGCACCCCCCTGCCTCTCCGGCAGGGAGGTTTAACTTCACCCCCGCCCGCCCAACTGCCGCTGCCGGAATGGCAAACTCGCCAGACTTAGAAAGCTTCGTTGCGTTCGCAACAAGCCTACACCCGTCAATATGGACGGATTTCAATAGGGCCATCGCGGCCGCGCAACCCGCCATTGCTGTCGCACAGGCCACCGAGGCCACCAGCGACCCCGCCGCGACCCACGCGACTAAAAAGAAGCCCGCCCCGCGCTCCCGCTCAACGGCACCCCGCGCTCACCGTCAGACGCCGTACAAACGGCCATCGTCGCGCTCACGTTCCCCAGGCATTCAAGCCCCGACCTCAGCGCCCTCTGCGCTACCAATAAATAATTCGTTTGCGTCGCTAGTTCCCGAAGCGGACACGCCGACGCCAGTAGCTACAAACGTTAGCTACTCGCCCCCCAGTCCGGACCCCGAACCCGAGTCCATCGAAATGGACACGGCAATACGAACAGACAACGAGGGCTTCACCCTCGTTCAAAAAAATAAGACCGCCAAACGGGCACCGCGTTCACGTCCCGAGTCTCCAGAGACTCAGTCCCGCCCACAAAAGGCACAAAAAACCGGGCTCAACAGCCACGCCCCCCGCTCCGCAGCGCCCTCAGCGCCTGCCGGTACCTTTGCCGGCAGAAAGGCGCGTCGCCCGCCCCCCGTCACGGTCCAGAACAAATCGGTCTGGACAAAACTCTCAGAGAAACTGAGAGAACTCCGTATCCACTACACCCAGGCCAGTAACACGGCCAACGGTATCCGCGTCCAAGTTTCCACCTCGGACGTACACCGTCAATTTACCAGGTTGCTCCGAGACAGCAACCTCGAATATTTCACGTACTCCCTGGAGGAAGAACGTCAACTCCGGGTTGTAATCCGCCGCATCCCGGTGGAAATCACACCCGAGGAGGTCAAAACTGACCTCTTAGCCAAGGCCTTCCCTGTCCGCGAAGTGCACAGAATGCACGGCGGACAATCCAAAAACAGACCTCTCGACATGGTCTTAGTCATCTTGGAACTGACCCCCGAGGGCAGAGCCATTTTTAACGTTAGGAAAGTGTGTGAGCTCTCCGGAATAGCCGTAGAGCCCCCACACAAGAACCGCAGTCCTCCGCAGTGTCACAACTGCCAGCTGTACGGTCATTCGGCACGCAACTGCCATCTCCGTCCCAGGTGCGTTAAGTGCCTCGGGGACCACGCGACGAGCGAGTGCTCGCGCACTCGTGAGTCGGCTACCCCTCCGAGCTGCGTGCTATGCGGCAACGAAGGTCACCCCGCGAACTATCGCGGCTGTCCCCGTGCCCCGCGCCCCACGCGCCCTACGCGACCCATGCGCCCTACGCGACACAGCCCTCCTCAGAGGACACGTCCCGCCGTAGGACAGCCAAAGCCCCTGCTCACGCCAGAGGCTTTCCCCAGCCTGCCGGGTGCCTCCAGCGCCCCGGTGGCAGCCGCCCCCGCGCCCCGCGCACCCCCTCCGGCCATGCGAGCCCCTCAAGCAGCATGGGTCTCCACTCCCCGCCCTCAGCCTCCTAAGGCTCAGGCCCCCCCGCCCGTCAACACGCGCCGTGGCGTTGACTACATGGTCATGCTCTTCCGCGAGCATGACCCTCAGGAAGTACTGGCGTACGAACAGTGCGTCGCTGAGTACGGCCCCGGCGAATCCATCAGGCGTTTCCCCCTGATGACAGCGACGCTAATGCGCCTGGCCCGTGCCGGGAAATAGATATCGGTTATCAATGGCACGCATTAAGCCTAGAAGCCTAAACATATCTTTTTTTAACGCGCGAAACCTCTTTCCACAACGGGACTTAGTATCCACCTTTCTTAGGGAACGGGAGATAGACGTGTTTCTAGTACAAGAAACACTTCTAAAACCCAGTAGGCGCGACCCTAAGATAGCAAATTACAATATAGTCAGAAATGACCGTGCCACCCGAGGCGGCGGCACGCTCATCTACTACAAGCGTTCCCTCTATTGCATGCCAATAGACCCTCCCGCACTTACCAATATGGAAGTGTCAGTTTATAGAATAGGCATGACTGGCTATCCGTCAATCACGCTTGTCTCTGCATATCTCTCCCCGAGTAAAAGACTCCTTCAGTCCGACCTGGAGGCGCTCCTCTCACTCGGACAATCCGTCATAATAGCAGGCGACCTCAATAGCGGTCACACTCACTTCAACAACTCGCGTAACACCCCTAACGGGGTTATACTTGATCTGCTATGCGATGTGCTCGGCTTTGACGTTATAGCCCCGCTAAAACCCACGCACTTTCAAGATAACTGTCACCCGACAGTACTTGACATAGCCCTCCTCAAAGGTGTCTCGCTTCGGTTACGACTTATAGAAGTCGTACACGAACTAGACTCCGATCACCGCCCGGTTATTTTACAACTCGGGCAACCGTTCGACCCCAGTCCGCCAAAAGTCAAAGTAGTTGACTACGCGATCTTAAATCGCAACCTAACGGATAACGCGACCCCGTCCAGCTTAGCTAGGATCCCCGACGTATTAGAGTCAACAGCAGACGCCGACTTAGCGATCGATTCCCTGGTCGACTACCTCCAAACCGGTGTAAGGGAGGCCTCGAGAGAGGTGCAAGCGGCGAACGATCGCCGCTCTATACTCCCCCCCGGCTTACGAGCGTTAATCACGGAAAAGAACGCCGCGACACGTGCACACGATTCTTATCCAACGAGGGATAACACCCGTAGGTTACGACGACTTCAGAGAGAGGTCAGAACTCGCATCGGCGAGTTCAGAGGCCACCGGTGGGATAACCTCTTAGAGGGTCTCAAGCCGTCCCATCTGGCTTACTGGAACCTCGCCCGCTCTCTGAAGTTAGAAGCTTCCGCCCAGATGCCGCCCCTCGAAAGGGGCCCCGATCTCCCACTCGCGTTCGATAGCGACGATAAGGCAGAATGCCTTGCCGCAAGCTTGGAGAGTCAGTGCTCCCCAAACTGCGACAACGTAGACACTGCCCACATCGAAACTATCGAGACCGCCGTTCAGGAACTCACGTTGATTCCCCCCGCGGAAACGTTAACCCTGGTCACGCCAGATGAGGTCTGTTCTATCATCAAAGGCCTTAAGCCTAGGAAATCTCCCGGTCCTGATGGTATCAGGAATGAAGTACTCAAACTTCTTCCTGATCACCTCATAGCTCTTTTGGTCTGCATCTTCAATGCAGCCATAGCCCACTGCTATTTTCCAGCCGTCTGGAAAAAAGCTATAGTTATAGGTATTCGCAAGCCCGGCAAAAAAGCTTCGCTTCCCGAAAGCTATCGCCCGATCAGTCTCCTAAACACCCTAGGGAAACTCTATGAGCGGATCCTTCTGAACCGTCTCAAGGTCGTTATAGACGACAAGAATTTATACCCGCCCGAACAATTCGGTTTTCGCGCCCGTCACTCGTGTACACATCAAGTGCACCGCCTCACGGAGCACATCACGAGTAACTTCGCCAAGAGCAATATTGCTCCCGCCCGCACGCTTGCGGTCTTTTTCGACGTAGCCAAGGCCTTTGATAAGGTCTGGCACGCCGGACTGGTCCACAAGCTACGTCAATTAGAAGTCCCGGATAGGTTAGTTCATCTAGTTCACGATTTTCTACGCGACCGCACCTTCCACTACCGAGTGGAAGGAGTACTATCTACCGCCCACCCTATACGCTCAGGCGTCCCGCAAGGTTCCATTCTGGCGCCTTGCCTTTTCAATCTGTACGTCAGCGACCTCCCGAAGCCCCCCGGGGTCGAGGTAGGGCTCTACGCTGACGACACAGTCAAATACGCGTCAAACAAACATAGAAAAAATCTCGCCTGCGCAGTCCAACGTGCCGTAACCACTCTCGGGGAGTGGTTTCGAACGTGGCGAATAGCTATTAATCCGGTAAAGAGCGCCGCGATTATGTTCGAACCGCATACATGTAAACTACCACGCACGGTAGGACCCCTCTCATTATTCGGTAGGAATATCCCTTGGGCCACCAAGACTAAATATCTGGGTGTCACCCTCGACTCGAAGCTTAACTTCAACGCACACATTACTATAGTCCGGAATAGGGCCGTCTGGATCCTTTCCCGCTTGCGGCCCCTGCTCAGTTCGGTAAGCAAAATGTCCTTAAGACATAAGCTTACACTATACAAGATGTGCGTCCGTCCGATCTTGACATATAGCTGCGCAGCGTTCGCACATATGTCCAAACATAACTTTGTCCGCATGCAAAGAGTCCAAAATCGGTTTCTCCGTCGCCTGCTTGACCCTCCAGCCTTCGTTAGGAACATGGACCTCCACAGGGACATGAGGCTTCCCTCGATAGAAGCCTATGTGAAATATCTCACCAGGAGATACTTCGATAGCGCTTCGAATCACCCCAACCCGCTCGTAAAATCCACCGTGAACTACGTCCCAGACAACTCGATCCCCGTTGCCAAACGTTATAAACGCCGTCCGCGAAATCTCTTTGTCGATCCCGACGACGACATCGAGAAAGCTAATAATTACTACGCGTCCGCTCCCGCAACATATGCGTGCTCGCGCCCACGCCCGCGATACCACCGTTCCCTCCGCAGGGGACGTACGGTTAACTTCGTTCCCGCACACCCGCCACGACCGCCCTCCTCTGCGGCAACTCAAGCCTAGGTCCGATCCATCGGCATGGAGCCCTTGAGCCAAGCAGCCGCTCGCGCGATACAAGTGACTGTACAATCACTAGCTTTCACAGCCATACATGACACAGCATTATACACACATGCACAACACACATAGGTACATAGGTTCTGTAAGGGACCTTTTTTTTTCTTTTTTTGCCTAGTTAGAGTAGACAAAAATGTCAGACCACTAAATACACATACACATGTTCCTTCCCTCCTCCCAGGGGGCAGAAACATGTATATATGTATAGTTAGTTTAGATCGAATTACGGATAGGGAATTAGTCAGATCGCGACTTAATTGCATACGCGCAACAGTCCGAGCCGAGGTCCGGCCACTTTGGCACCCTCGGATGTTGTTGCTTAGCTTTCGTGGCTGAGTGCCCTAAGCGCTCGCCCCCAAGCCCGGTAAAGCTGTAAAAGCCGTAAAGGCTCCAGGGCCCCTCAGGCTAACAGTGTAGTCAGTTCGAAAAAAAAAAAAAAAAAAAAAGTCAAGGAAAAAATTGCTGTCGCCAAACACGTGTTTCTGCAGTTAGACTTAGGAATCCGTCTGTATTTCTCCAGTTTTGTGTGTTACCTACGTTTGCATAGACGCAGTTTCCACTCTAAAAAACTTCGAGCAAAACTCCTTCCTTTGCTCGTCACCTATGCCGAAGAACTGATAACCTATGAGATAGACAAGTTCTGGAGTGCAAACTTTTTTTTATAGTAGCTCTGTAAATTGACGGCACTATACCCGATCGTAAGCACAGTACAATCCAAACACAACGGCGACCACCGAGAGATGGCAATCTATCGGCGGTCGCCGCTATTACGCCGGCCTACATTAATATCTGGATATGCATAGGCTGATCCTGAAACGCGACACGCAAAAGCGAGTCACTATGATGAACTTTTCCCCACATGGTCGAAACCCATTCGGGCAAAATAACCCTACCACCCCACTATCGTCATATCCTCGTTCATTAATCAGCAGGGTGCGACACGTGCAGGTGAAATTAGCTTAGGCGTCTCAGTTTTAAAAATGTAATTTGACACACCTTACTCCCCCCACCACCACCCCCTTCTGCGTCTAAGCAAACGTTGTGTGGGTGTTCAAATTTGCATGATGGAGCAACGAACTATTCAAGGTGGTTGGAATCGATGTGAAGGATTCAAAATTGAGTTCAGTGGCAATCCTTGGAGGAGTCTACGTCACAGACACAGACTGATAATGATGAGTATATAGAAAAAAAATGCACAAATCCTTTCGGTTCGCTTAATACGACCAGCTAACCATGTAATCCACAACTTGCGTCTGTTTACAATACATACTTTCACATCTTCAATTGATTCAATATCTTGTGGACTATTCTTACAGTAAGTTATGTAATTACACAGCCTGCAATGGTAAAAAAAATAAAACATACTTTTAAGGGAGTTGAAATTAATTGAAATTATACTAGCGTTTGAGAAGCTAATTAACATATTCTCGTCCAAGATACCGCATTGTCTCAAGACGAATGTCTTTGACCAGTGTGTATTGACAATGATGACATATGTATGATGTTAAGATGTGGCTGTTAACTTCTCACAAGAAAGTTTCAACCTCATAAGAAAGATCAAGGTCACTTAAAGAGCGATGGAAAGGACTATGCTCGGAGTTCCTCGTGATTGAAGCAGAATTGAGGAGATCCTCACAAGAACCAAAATCAACGACATATCCTTAAGATTTGTTAGACTTAAGTTGTAGTGAACGGGGCACGTAGCTCGTAGATGGAATGGCTGATGGGGCCAAAGAGGTCTCGAGTGACTACCATGTATAGAAAGACGCAGTCTGAGTAGACTTGCAGCAAGATTGATCAACAATTTAGTGGAGATTGCGGGAAGCCGCTGGATGCGAGGAGCGCAGGACTTGTCATTGTAGCAATTTTTGAAGGATGCCTCTGTTCTGCAATGAACTTTCGGCTGAAATTGTGATGCTGATAATATATTATGTTTCTGAAGGAATAAGTTTATGGGAAAAAATATTTTGACTAATGAAATAATGTTCCAAATAAATTCTTTATTTGGAAAAATAAGAATTATTAATACATGAAAATATAATTAAGATAACATTGGGTCTTGACGTTTCTAAAATTAAGTACCTGTTATTATAATAAAAGTCAAACAATTTTTTCTTAAACAGGAATTGTAGTTTTATGAGAATATACACACAATTTTATATTTAGTACAGACAGTAGGTAAACGTACACTCAAAGAATCTGCCATAACAGGTTTTACATATTATAATTTTCCTTACAACTGATGGCAAAAAATAAATCGAAAGATTTAGTATTTAAGATTTATGTTATGTTTTACGACCTGACACGTAAAGCGTTTATTACATAAAATAAGTTATTTTTAATTTTTTTAAATCAAATAGGAGTTCAAAAGTTTAGTGACCTATAATTATTATAATAATATTATATAATGTAAGTTATCTCACAGTACGGAAATATTATTTAGGTATAGCAAAATAACTGTACAGTTTTAATAGTAGGTAAGTAGAACTACGAATGTATGTAAAATACTGTGTTAAAGTATATTTTGATTGATGCATAAGTCTTTTGCTTTTTAAACTGCATCTGTGCCAAATTCCGTAAATATTTTTTAAATTTTTAAATCACATTTAATATTACATACGGACAAGAAAGCTAACTTAGAAGTTTTAAAAAAAGCACCTATTTAGATAAAGAAAGTAAAACATTATTAAAATACAAAGTTTCGTCCAAATCGAACAGCCATTCAGATTCAGAGATTCAGATCGGACAGACCGCCTCTTTAGACATGAATGAAACACTATAATATTGATATTACTTGTATAATTTAATAATTCGTATATTACATATGAGACATATAATCTTAAATGTAAGAATCGAAAGCAATTGGACCTCAAGGTGGTGTATATTATTAATTTAAAGTAAGATCTTCAACGGGAACTGATTTAAAGAAGTTGTTGATATTGCGAACCACTCTTGCAACGGTCACTTTTATCATGGGCCAACCTACCTCTTTGATGATATCATTACCACTGGTAGCTACTAATTCCCGAACAGCTCGACCTAAAAAATATATTTGATTACAAGGTTTATTGGTATTTATAGTTTTGTTTCGTTCACTATCACGAACTAAAGTAGTACTAAAAAATAAAACAGTATTATGCCTTTATTAAGCTCCGACGCAAACAAAGGAGTGTTATAAATATAACATGCATCTTTCTAGCTGTCTGTAGCATCGAGGCTCCCGAATGAACCAATTTTGATTTAGTTTTTTTTTGTTTGCAAAGTTTCTTGGTCGAGAGTTTTGCTGATTATAATTTAAAAATCTTTTCAGCTGATTGCAGCTCATCAACTTTTTTCTAGTCGATGAAGGGATGTGAATTACTTTCACAGTCTGATCGATTCGGAATTTGGTATTCGGTTTCTTCATTGATATTACAAGAACTTTTAACTGATACTGCAGTATCACCTGGTATATCCAGGATACCCTACTCCTCACTAACTTAAAGCAGATGATCATGTTGGGGCTCATTGGAATAGCCAATATTCTTTAGAATATTGAACAGGTTTTTGTGTCTGGAGTTCTTAAATGTTTAACTTATCTTGTTCTGATTATTGACTGCAATATATATGTAAATAAAGTTATTAATAGAAATATGAAAACCTCTTTTACCTAATACTTCGTTTCCACCGTAAAGATTCTCAAAAACGATGTCAGACTTTTCCTTTAATTCGAAAGAATGCAGCCAACTTTTGATGTGCCAATAAACCTTGCCATCGTCATTAGTCTTTTCTTTTATGTCCAACTCTAGATGTATTTCAACTGATTCTGGGAATAAACAATTTGGATAGATTATTATAATATTACGTTTTTTTTTGTGAAAATGCAAAATGTAATCAATATATTTTTAGGATATTAACATTCAGTTTTTATAGTTATCTCTACTAATTTAAAATTAATTTGTTTTAGTGAAACGCTAAATAAAAAGTTTTTAGCATATATTAATAAATCATTTATATAAATTACATAGAATACTATTATTAAATGCTGACGAATCCAAGTTTATGTTCAGAGCGTGGAAAAGATCAAATTACTCGTATACTGTGATAAATTTGGATACTCTTTTACTACATTCTTTTCTTCATTATATATAGAGATCAACAAACTGTTAAAACGTTAATTACTAAATAAATTATATTTACTTAATTAAAATTTTAAAACATACTTAGAGTAACAAGAAGTCGCCCTTTTCCTTCAATCGGCAACACAAGTATATTTCCTTTCATATCATAGTTACCCTCTATCTTTGCGTTACAAATAAAATTAAGGATAATCTTTGATTTCTTTACGTCAAACCTGTAAAAACATAGTTTAGAGGCATAATAATAATTTTCCCACTATTTACCATTATCGTGTCTGGTGACAAAGAATCCATCCAAATCAGATAGGTGAGTATATGATGAATGAAAATGTTTTATAATTTAGTATTTTGTAATAATATAGTAATATTTCTTGTTATTTAAGTAAAACTAAACTAAACTAAACTAAAAAATTTAATTATATTCCTAGTTTTGTAACTTTAGTGATTATATTCCATATTTAAATGAAAATTATCATGATCTAACCATTATACCTTTCATGGTTCTTCACTCACTGTTTCATTTACAAGAAACTTCGTAGTATTAATGTTATATGTAAAATATGATTTTAGTTTTAATGTGATTTTGAAGCACATCGATAATTCCTAAATTAACATAAACGAATATATTAATAATAGTGGTTTTTTATAGTGACCAATTCGTTACAATTAATAGTAAATAAATGATATCTGTGATAGTTATATGTTATATAGTAATGTTGAGCTAGAATCTTGGAGTAATACCATAACAGCGGTCTAATATTAAACTTTTAAACAAAAAAATATTTTTAATATAATGAATGACAAGTTTTGAATCATTGATAAATAATCAGATTTCATTTGATACTTTAAGATAATCTAAAAACAAGTTTTATTTATATTCAACGAATGCATGAATTTATTTATAATGTCAGCCTCAAAACTACTCGAAATAAGACATTTGTTCGATGTTAAGAACATGAATACTTACTGTACATTCTTAGCGAGACATTCCTTCAAACCTATTATACTGACATCATTTAAGGTTAAGTCCAGGTTTGCGGAACTCGCGTTTACTATATCAAAATTGAGTGGGTCCAGTTTTTCTACTTTGTTATCTTGTAGTCCATTAGCGAAAATAGATAGAGCCGCCCGAGTAGATTCTTCCAAGCACTTAGTGTCATCTGTTTTACATTTCGTGATGAATGATGCTGTAAGATGGGGAAGGTAACTTCGTTTTTCTTTTCATTGTTAGCAAAAGTTAAGATTTAAGAAATTTAAGAAAGTTTTTAGGTATATATACAAATATATTTATAAATAATTTTCAAAATATTCATATTTACTTGACTACAAAATTTATTGGATTATTAAGCTTATTTGACATTAACCTATCATAAATATATTGGAAACGTTGAAACCCTTACAAATAATTGTTATGTCTAACAAAGTCTTTCATCCAATTATACGGATAACATATTTGAAAATCTATTTTTTTTATTTCCAAAAGTGGTATAAAATTATCATATGTATATTCCTTTGAACTTTAACAACAGAAACTTGATAGCTATATTCAATTTAAAATAGCCAGCAATTGTAAGTCTACAAATAAATGGCAAATAATGTAAATGACAAATAATGATGTAATGGATATCATTTGAGGTACCTAATAGGTTGTACGATTGCGAACATGCTTGTTAACAATTTATTTATGAGCTAAACGGATCGTATGCCCAATATATATAGAAATTGTCTGTATAAAGACACAGAAATGATGTAAATATAAACTTAAAAAAGTATCACTATACAATATCTGTACTTACGTGTTTCAGCGTAAGATAAACCAATAAAAGCGATAAAAATAAGAAACTTAAAATTTATTTTACACATAATTTTGCTTTAAGATTTATGCGTTCTTTAAACTGTTTCATGCGATATTGAGCTAGCTAATCTACGATCATCAGTATATATAAGCAAAGTACTATCATGTCTTCGTGTTAGACTTTTTATATAAGAATTCTTTGTCTTAAATTATAATGGTGTATGGCAAAAACTATAATAACTTTGTACTACAGTCTTCCTGTTAAATACGCAACAAAAAAAGTCGTGGCTCCTTTTTTGTGGATCGGTTAATTAATTATTTTATGATGTCATACAAAAGAAATCATGGTGATCGTATAGTTAGGTGTGCATTTATTTTTGGATTGTCGCAATTGAACACTTTGATATTGCTGTTATTATAGTAATTTCGTAGTATTCGTTGTATATTATATCAAGTTAAGTCAAATATATCAAGTAAGTATTCTCATTAAATATTCAAGTATTAATAAAGTAAAACAATAAATAAATTATATTAAAATTGTTTATTTTTTAACGTAATTAACAAAATGTCTAATTAAAATAAAACGCCACTTCTCAAACTTATACTAAAGAAAACTTAAAAACACTTAATTTAATAACTGTATTCCCAGATTCAGTAAACCACGTGAATAAAAAACAAAAATCTATGAAGAATAATATTAAATTTGAACTTATTTTAAAGCATTCGTTAATATGATGTTAGTTAAAAGCCTAATTTATTGTAAGGCTATCTAAAGACGCGTATTTGAAGAATTTGGCGACATTGTTCATTACTTTGCTGATAATAGCTTTAAGAATTGGTGGGCAGAGTTCCATGATTAATAGATCCCCATTATTAGCGATCAAATCTTTCAGAGATTTTTCTGAAATAAAATTAATTTTATTAAAATAATTGAAGTTGTTATTTTAACTTTAATAGCATAATATTAATACTAGAATATATTAAACTGACCATTCAAACCGTGTAAATTTAGATCATCATCATAGTCACCATTTCAGCCGAAAGACTTCCACTGCTGGACATAAGCCTCCCCCAAAGATCACTACAACGACCGGTCCTTGCTGCCCGTAACCTTTACCAAGTCGTCGGACCACCTTGTGGCAGGCGTCTTCCGGTACGTGGCCGCCACTCGAAAACTCTTTGAACTCATCGGCCATCCGTTCTACGAGCTACGTGGCCCGCCCACTGCCACTTAAGTCTAGCTATTCTTCTGGCTAGGTCGGTGACTTTAGTTCTGCTGCGGATCTCCTCATTTCTGATTCGATCACGCAGAGAAACTCTGAACATAGCCCTCTCCATTGCCCTTTGACTGACCTTGTGCTTTCTTATGAGGCCTATAGTTAGTGACCACGTCTCAGATCTCAGAAATTTAGATCGTCTAGATACAATCCTTTTTCGTTCTGATTTATTTTTGATAAATAATATTATTAGTCTTTTGTTTATTATTAAAATGCACGAAAATCATCTTGGAGACGTTTTTGCGTTTGTAGTAGAATAAAATACATAGTGATTAAAACCGGAATAAACCAGTTTACGCTAGCTACCATTTGCCTCGCAGTCTCGTATCAATCGCTTATAAGTATCGTTAGAAATGTTATGCCATTTTGTTTGTTATTATTTTCTTATTAATTAGTACCTAGTTATATGTACTCATATATGGAAAGCGTGTGTTTCAGTATAACATCAACCTAAGCAACGCTGTAGCGATACCGGACGAGACCTAGACGCGATGTCAGCAATCTGGGATTCGCCACCATAGTTAGTAAGATATCTTTAAGTCTAGTTTTACGATTGTAAATCAGTTTAAAATCAACGGGCAAATGTTATAAACGTGTATTAGTTAAAAAGTCTAAAATCAACCAATATAGTTTCTATTACATATAACAGAATGAATTATAATTAACAGAAATGATTTATTGGGTAAAAACGAAAATGAGGTTGACTACGAAATGTCTGGATTTGAAGAAATTCATGATTAAAACTTACATTTAATATGTGTAATATTAAGTACCTACATATAAAAATAAAATAAAAATGTAAGAAGTATTTGTTTGTTTATTTATTTGCCGACTGTACACTACTACGAGTACAACCGCAAAAACGTCTCTACGCTGATTGGACTATTCTAATCCTTCGCTTACAATTTTGAAATGACCTTTTTTATTAAAAAATAATAATGAAGTCAATTTAAAGAATTCTATATCTTAAAAAAGTTTGAAATAATATCTTTATATAACTATAATCAATAATATGATTTTTGTACTCGGCGTCAATCGACAGGTTCAGGTTTGACAATGAGCCTATGCATTCTTTGAAGCAAAACATCATGATAAAAACTATAGCATGATTGTAGTGCATATTCTATCGCTACCACCATCAAGTTAAAAATCTAACACAAGGCACCTATAATTGAATTCTGCTAGCTGCATTTATGAGCCAGTTCTTTTAAGCTAACGTATTACCATCTTTAGCTACACTGTCATTTCAATTTTCAAATTTTCAGATCTATAATGTATATAAAAACTACATTGCTGATTTTTATACGGACTTAACTAAGTTAATGAAAAAAGTACCTAATACTTCGTTTCCAGCTCCCAAATTGCCCAAATTAATGTCTGATTTGCCTTTCAATTCGAAATTGTAAACCCACTTCTTTATTCGCCAGTGTTTCTTTCCATTTTTCTCAAACTCCTCCAAGTCGATGTCGGCCTTGATTAGAATTTCACCTGAGAAATATCGAAGGTTATTTATTATTTATAAAAACTGCCTTTTAAACTTGGACTATTTGGTTATATTAATACTTTGTTTGGACTTTAAATTAATATTTTAAGGACCGCTGAAATGTCGTCGTCTTTTGTTGTAAACGAGGATTTCCTCGCAAGGTTTTGTAATAACAATAACATTTGTTGCTAAAAAAATTTGTAACTCTCTAGTTGAACCGTGTGAATATTTAGCATATTATAATATAATGCTAACACTAACAGCTGTCATGTTAGTTAAATAGAATGCTAATAAATGGCGCTTATTATATGTTAGTTGCATATATTTATCTATGAGTGACATTTCTAATGACAAAGTTATTTTATGCAATTTTTTAACGAAAACATTTTCGTCAATGGTTGGTAGCATAGGTTTAAAGTTATCTTTGAATCATTAATTTTAATGAAAAGTTAAGAGAGATATGGCGTAGCTATAAAAATACCTTTGAGAAACTATATATAGAGATTATATAAGACTTGTTTGGAGAGAATCAGCTAGTGATATTGGCATTACATAGCCCCTGCATTATATCTTATGAAAATTTTATTAGTTACTAAGTTATAACTTTTCCTTTTTTGCTTTATTTAAGTACCTACTTATTTTTTCTTACAAAGTTATAACATTACTGTTAATATTTTGAAAACAATCCATCTGGAACGATTGTCTTTTTTAAATCACTAGATGTTTTAATATTTGTAAACTCATTAAATGAAATTTCTTTAAACCGAGTTTAATTATTGTAATCTATAAAGACAAGTAAACTTGTATTATCTAGTAATCAGTGTTTGATTAAATCCATGAAGACGTACGGTACATTTCCTATACAACAACGAAATTTATAGTTTGTATTAATTTAGCTCCAAACAATGGTATCTTGCAACTTTGATAATGTAACTGCATAGAGTACACTAACATAGTAGATTTTCCCCGCAGTTTTCTTCATACACAATAATCGGATATTTGTATTTGTAAATATATTAATTTTAAAGTAACCAATTTTCTTTGAGATAGCGCTGATTGTGACGTAGAATTATTAAAGAAAAACCATATTTAAGAACTAATTTACCAAAAGGCTTTTTAAAAACTAATTTTGGGAATTTCAACTATTTTAAGTATTCCAACTCAACAACGAAGTCAAAACAGATTAAAGTATCAACAGGATTACTTAAGCAAACTGAGATAATGTTTGATCAAAGTCAAACACAAAATAAGCATATTAATTAAATGACTGACCTTAATTTTACGGAAGCGTATGGAAACTTAAAAGCAAGGTTGTGTACTTTATACTTAAGATAATAAACAAGATTGTATTATGCCGACTGGAGTTTGTTAAACTGGCTTTTAGCAAGGCTACTAGGATTTTTGTAAGAACTATCATTTAAGTAAATACTTGTAAGTTATATTCGTACCTAAACTTCATTTTGCCGATTTTATAGATATCGATACCTATTATTAATAACAATATAACTCATTTAGGCGAACTAATAAGAAGACTTGCTTAAAAAAAAACAAATTCATGATATTTTTTGACTTCATGATTCAAACAAAAAAGGAAGGAAACTTAATTTTAAAGTTATGTTCAGAATCACATTTGCAAAAGATGACATCAGCTAGTTTTTTTACTTCTCTGTGTGAACAACATTTACAAGGACAGAAGAAGAAACAAGGAATGAAGATAATCCCAATATGAACACAATTACTGTATTTAAATACAAAATCACAGTAAAACTGCTATTCAGGAGGCTTATCTTCTATACATATAAAACTCGACGTCTCTCTGTCTGTTTGTACGTTTATGTTTTTTTAACGCAAAAACCACTTATACGATTTACTTGTTTTATTTTTTATTTTAAATCATAGTTATATAATCTGACCAGGTTATAGAATAATTTTTTAAAGATAAAGTAACATTTGAAATAAGCAGTGACAATAATGGTGAATCAATTCTGAAAAAAGACGCATTTGGGGTGCTTAAGTTGTTTACGCTGTGTAAACTATATGAGATATATCAAATTAATGCTTACATAATTGTAGATCTTAACAAGCCCTGCAAAAATGCCGACAATAGTTTATATCTATTTTCTAAGGATCACCCATAATAAGTATTTTTTTCTTCCGTCTTTTGAGCGGGGGCAGCACGATTCGCGCCTGCGCTCGACCGACGGCATGCTGTAGTTCACAGCTAGTTATTAATAAAGTATTTTTAAATAATATAATGAAATGCACTCACGTAAGGTGATTTCCATTTTGCTTTTTCTATCTAGTGTTAAGGTTAGAAGTTTGCCGTTCATGACGTAATCACTACTGAAGTCGACCGTACATTTGGTGGCAACGTACAACTTCGACTTCTCTAAGCTACGTCTGAAAAAAAAAGGATTAATTAATGAGTAATTCAAATATTCTGACAAACTATGAGTTCACCTCAAAGTAAGGTAAAGAACTAGTTCGCGACCACCATGCACAACCCGTCATAGTGACTCTCTTTTAGTTTGTCGCGTTTTGGGATCAGCCAGTGTATATCCACCTGCAGAGTGGCTTGCAGGAAGGCATGACAGTGACGACCTGCGAATTAATTGTTTAAAAATAATTTAAAGGGCATATTTAAATATTTTTTACGCAATTAAACAAATAAAAGTCAGTAAAATGAATTCCCATTATTATCATTTATGGCTAACTTCATCATGTCGTACCGCACTTCTGTCAAATGATGCGCGCGCAGCTCTTAGTTTTACCATCTACTAAATATCAAAAATTATATGTACTCTGCATTTTAATATGATATATTAAGATGCGAATTTAAATATTACAAACAACTCTTTATTAATTAGTTTGTGTGTTTTGTTACATCTATTATTTGCGTGTGAAGCTGATATTACAATTTCCAATGTATTTTATATTTTTATATAATTAAATAGCTGTACCCCGCGGTTTCACCCGCGTATTATTTAAAAGAAATCGCTGATTGATGATTTATAATACTTCAGTATAGACACTATTTTTATCGTGCGGCCAGGGTTACGTATCACAACTCACACGGCTCGTTCGAGCCACTACACCTATAGTGATAGACCAGAGCCGAGTGTTGAATTGTTTTTATTTTAAATTATCTCTCAAACTATTCGTCCAAATAACATGCTCTAAGGGGCAAAGTTTATCTACATAAAATTGTCTTGATGATGAAGTAACTTTCTTTAGTAAGGATTAATATGCCAAGCTAAATAATAATACTCATAAATCACTTTTCAATAAAAATTTGTCACAAAATATCTTATTGTGGCGTATGTATAAGAGATAGGCATATAGTATCACAGATTATTTTTTTTAGATCTAATATAGAGAATATTTTTGTAGAACATTGTATTTACGTGTCATTAACCATTACGCCAGCGCATGCGGATAAAGCAGTTAGGGTGCGCTATTATTCCGACTTACTTAACAAAAATCAATATTTAGGGCAAGCTGAGATATATAGTCTAATGATAGATAGCCTCGTGAATCTGGCTACCATATACAATATATATAATATATATATATATATATATATCCAAAATAATTTTTGGAGTCCGACTGGTAGTTTCAGAGATTAGTGTGTTTAAACAAACAAACAAAAAACTATTCCGCTTCATTGTACTGTTTTAGTAAGTATAGATATATCATTTCCTTCTTTCCTGACATGAAGTCCATCAAACATAACGTGGAGAGACATTGTAACAGGCTGGTTTGAAATCGATAGCGATGGAAGTAGATCCCTTGATTGTTACCAAAGTTATTGGATTGCACTGTGCCTACCACCCTCTTACAGTTTACTATCTCATTACCTTACAGTATCATCAGTTTGCCATGATATGATAAAAAAATGCATATTAAATAACTACAATACATGTACAAAATGACTATGATAATAATTATACGGTATCTTCTAAAATTGCCACCAACAGTGTAGTTTAAAACATTTGGACATTAACCGCCGGCCTTACTTATAAAAGTTCACTAACAAACGTACATTTATATTAAATCTGTAGTTCTGTAATTTAATCTAAATTTCCTATTACATCCATCGCAAATAACGCAGACTACGAATATAATTAACATTAAACAAATTTTTGTTTGCATGTCTGTCTAATTATGTCCCGATTTAAGTAAAAATTGCTCGATTAATTTTTATAAAATACTGTACACGGGAAGATTACTCATTTCTCGATAGGAGGTTTCAATTATAAATATTTTCAAAATCATAAAACAAATTATTTGCAAAAACTGGAATTTCCTGAACAGGAAATATATTTATATGTCATTTTGCAATTGTAGAGTATAAGAACTGTCAATAATAATTTTAGATATCGTAAAAAAATATATATTTTGGACTGAGTTTTAGGACTCAACATTATAAGAAAGAAGAAACACGTTAGTTGGGAGACCATTCCAGATTTGCACGTTGCAGAAAGGTAAGAATTTACGAACTTCTTGTGATGTTATATCATATGTAAGATTGCCAATACCATATATGCCAGTAGTACATGTTTTCTTATAGTAGTTATATTGTAACTAAGTATGTGATGCAACGAAGGATGAGTTTATTGTGTATTAGTACTAAGTTTGCTATTGTATAATATTCTAAAAAGATAATTGGTGATATATATTCTAGCTTATCATATATATACTATAAAAAATCTATGAAGAAGGATTACAAAATATTACGTACTCTATTTTCACCGCTACGCAATTTCTCAAACCATCAACTTTAGCACCATCGATAAGAAATTTAAGGTTTGGAGTACTCGCGTCGATTTTGTCCAGTAGTAAGGGGTCTAACTTTTCCACATTCGCCTCAGGAATACCTTTTGCGAATTTTGAAATGACTGCGTTGGTTGAAGCAGTGATACATTGGCTGTCATCCCACTTACATTTAGTTATATAAGGAACTGAAATAATATAATTCACAACTTAATAATTGAAACTTATAAATAAAAATTGGTTGAGACTAAGCAAGTTGCTACTCTATAGTATCTAAGGTAACAAATTACGTGTATCAGTTGAATGTAAGTAAACATCCATGAACTGGCAAGAATACCTTGATTGTGAATCATTTCGAACGTTTCATTAAAAGGTTAATCATTTATTTATTTTGTGAGTTTTGTATGCATTATTCTCGGTTGTATATGAAATCGTAGATATTTTTATTGTCTTTGTACAGACACATGATTGCGCAGCACTAAAATATGACATCTAATTTACCAAATACAGTTGCCTTTTGCCATTACAAAGTAAATATTTAGCGATTATTGCTATCGTTTTGCTATTGTGAAATACGTAAACAGGGGGCGGATCACCTGTTTTTGCATACAATTCATAGATTATTATTTCACGTAAATATAACATAAATATTATTATTATTCTTTTTCTCGAAACTATAAGAGTTTCAGTAATTATGAAATCAACGGACCTAGGTCAAGTGGAGTACATTTTCTGTGTTACAGATTCATCCTGCAAGAACTTACGAACACTTCGGTACGTATTTAAAATTGCAGCTTTTTGTATGGTCATGTATGTATTGCCGTGTAAGTTAATCTGCTGTAGGTAATGGTGAAGGTGGTTGGGTATGACCCCTGTGCTAGAAAGTACCAGAGGCACAATGTATATTTTTCTCATGTTCCATAATCTACTAATTTCTTCCTTCAGTTCTATGTATTTGTGAAATTTTTCAGTAATAGTTTTTTGTAAATTATGTGTCTTAGGAACAGCTATATCAATTAAGTAGGTAAGTTTATTCAGTTTATCTATTACAGTTATGTCAGGACGATTGTTATGTACTGTTTTATCTGATAGAATTGCCCTGTCGAAGTAAATCTTGTGGCTCAGGTTCTCCAGTACCGGTTTTGGGTTATCTTTGTAGTATGGAACTGCTCCCGAGTGTATAAGGTTTTGTTTTATAGCTAAATTTTGGTATATTATGTGGGCTATTTGGTTATATCTATGGGTGTAATCAGTTTGAGCTAGAGATGGGCAGGCACTAGTGATATGTTGGATGATCTTAGATGCGCGGTGACATTTCCTACACTTGTCGTTTTGAATGTTATTAAATCAGTTATTATTAATATTTATTTTGTAAAATTAAACTAACTATGTAATGTAATCAGTAGAAAACCCTCAGGGCGCGTGTTTTACTCCCTACTTGTCCGATTTTGTTTACAAAAGCAGTCAGTTTTCTATGCCAGTTCAAGAGATGTCAATTTATATGGGAGTCAAAACAGTTTTGAATGTGTTTTTAATATAATTGGTATAAAGTATAATAATGTATTTGGTATATTATGATCCCGGGTCAAAAATTAATAATATTTATTCAATAATTTTTCGATATTCAGGAAGGCTAAGATGATCCAAGTTTATATAAGAATCAGTTTTGAATTTAGAGCCGTAAAAATACGTGCAGGTTCAGGTTCACCACTTCGGTTAAAGATAATAGAAAATGTGTTTAGAAATATCACAATAAACATTGATCAAGTTAATATTTCGTGTCCATTAGAGATATTCATGAATGCGAAAAAGCTCATATTTAATTAAGAAACATAAGTGTTATAATTTTAATCATAAATCTACTCGTTATCAAGAAACCTTATGAGTCAACTGTATACTTAAATAGACAATTTTCTTCACCGACAAAGAAATTTTAACTTGATGATTTAAGTTTCGTTCTGTTCTAATCAATTTAACTTAATTTTTTATAAACAAAAAGTGAAAGTTCCGTACAATAATTTTATGCACTTACCTGGATTATCTTCTGCGAGGGAAAATACACTGAAACAAAACCAAGTTAATGCGTATATTATGAAATGCATTTTAAACGATCGGGAGACTTTACTACCTAAAGAATTATTTGTTGTAAACGACTGAGTCCCTTGGGAATCGTTTATATATTAATGCTTAAACACGGAAACGTACATTTATATAATTCATTTTGTATTACTTGTTTAAAAGAATAATACGTATGTTGTTTAAATAAAACTCGTTGTCTGAAAGCCAACGGAAAAGTTGTAATTTTTGTTGACGTTGATCATTTAACCAATTTTAGAGTTCCGTTTCCAAACAAAAAAACCTGTTGTTCGCGCGAAAGAGGAAATTTGAGGTGGTAGGGTTGTATAGCCTGACTGCATCGCAACCACCATGCATACGGTGAGAAGTCCGTCGTAGTGATTCACTTATGCGCGTCACGTTACAAAATCAGCAGGAGTATATTAACAGCGATGGATTGGTGGCCGCCACTGTTTTTAAATTGTACTGTGCGTACCATCATAGTGATGTCACTTTGTCGTACTTCTATAAAAAATAATACAGAAATATATTTTTATATATTAGAAGATTTTAAAATCAAAAAAGTTTATTTAACAAAGAAGAAAAGATACAAAGTAAGTGTCCAACTACCAAACTAGAGTAACCTGTATATTGGCAGTTGATTCTTCACGATTAAATTAATATTAGACTAGAAATAAAATCCAGTAATCAAGTGGGTTAGTAGGGATCGCGACTACCATACACATAGTAATAAAAAAACCACGGTAATTTTCTCTTGGTTTGTCGCGTTTCGGGATCGGCCATTGTATATACTTTTTTTTTATCGTTTTTGGTTTGGTGTAGTGGCCACAATCTCACCTGATGTTAAGTGACGATGTGACCCAAGATGGTAACACGCTAAACCTAGTGGAAGTCTGGCTCTCAAGTGCAGCTGCCGGAATACACCTATTGGTGCTTGGTGAAAGATTTTCAACTTGAGGGTGGTAGCTAGCCAGGCGGGCATTAGAAAATGCCCTACCACCATGCTCACGTTGGTTTCCTCACGATGTCTTCACCGAAAGCTCAGGCTCATTGCACGGATTCGAACTCACGTCAATCGACGCGAAGTCGTACACGCTACCACTGCGCCATCATCGCTTTCAGATTAAAACGGGCTAACATAAAAAATAGTCTCAATGATTTCTTCTTAAACTATAATATTCTATGAAAACACGATAACGACAATCACATTGTGCCTAAAAACTAGCTACTACAATAGACAGTTTAAAAACCGCTATTCAAAATCAAAAATACTTTATTAAATTCAGACCCTATGAAGACACTTATAAAACTTTCAAACATCCCCGTCATCGAAAATAGCCATCAAGAAGATTAATCAGATCATATCAGGTGAGATTGTGGTGAAATGATAATATCTATACTAGTCTGGGTGGGATAACGACTTCATAGAACGGCTGGTCGTGCAGATAAGAGTGGAGGGAACTAGATCGCGACAGGTCACCTATGCGCTGGACTGACCAAGTGAAATCCGCTGTAGGAGGTCGTGTATCTGACTGCGCCAGACAGTCTGCAAACAGAGAGAGATGGCAGGAGATTGTGCGGAGAGCAGTGTCTGCCTCTACCACCGACGTGGACGCCTCGATGTGACCACGACCGCTCTGCCAAGAGCGAAACGACAGAGAAGAAGAAGTCTGGATGGAGCAGGCATGTAAAAAGCCGTTCCACTGCGGATGTAGCTAGATTTGCCACTTGTTATGTTATGTGGGCGAATTAGTGATATAATTTAGACACTACAAAAAATAAATATATTGCGGATGACTTTAGGAGTACACAAAGATAGGCGGGGAGGAAACAACAAATTAATAAAATGTGCACACACCTGGAAATCTTGATGGCAACTGTGGGGCGGGCGAAGGCGCTTGTTGCGCGCTGTCGGCGAGTGTAACAGTAGATCCCGCGGTTTCTCTGTGCTAGACTCACGATTTGTCGCCCTCTATAAGCGGCCGGCGGTAAAGGTTACCGGGCATAGACACTACATTAGAAAACGCTCGTGGTGTAATTAGTTACAAGCAATCTCCTCAGGTGGCGCAATCTCAATAATTCACTACCCACATATTATTATTTCCGCGCGTAACCACTAATATTATAAAGCTCAAGAGATTATTTGTATGTTTACTTAAATGCTCTAAACTCGGACAATACCTTTTGAAAGTACGGGAACTGGGAACAACGGTAGGTACACGGGTGCACTACCGGTGGCGCGGTAGACAGCTTGAAGCATAATCTGAAGACGGATAAAACCGTGGGGCAACATTAGAATAAAAAAAACTAACAATGACAATTAATTACAAGCATTGTTGACCTCAGCGGTGATCTCCTAATTTATAACCAAACAATTCAACCGTTCTCAGATACCTAATAGTTGTCTGTATTTTTGCCTTGACTCTACATAAATTTTGATATAGCTTACGTGTTTACGTACCTACAAGGATCCAGTACCAAATGACGTAGTAGATATTCGATAAATGTCATAAGATACATTTTTAATATCTTTCTTGAACTTTACCCTACAAATAATTTGTTTTCTTTTTTTAATTAAAATCTACCTTTTTTATTATACAAGGTAAATTTAAAAACTTTAAATCCTCCGACACAAATAACTTATTAATTGAGACCATTCCAATGAGCCTAAATCATGATACCTCTACTTAGTAGGTAAGGAGTTGGTCAAATTCCAGATGATGCTACAGGATCAGGTCATGCTTACCATATTCCTGTAATATCATTTAAGTAATAGAATACCAAATTTCGAATCGTTCAGACCAGTGGAAGATGCTCACATCAATTCCTCAATAAGAAAAGAGTTGATAATTTTTAAACGGCTAAACATATTTTCTTGAATCATAGCTAAAATACATTCAACCAAATAACTTTTCAAAAAATTAAAAAAATAATCTGTTCAGCCGTTTTGGAGCTACAATTCCACAGACAGATACATATGTTAAACTTATAACACCCCTCTGTTTGCATCGGTGGTTAATAGTTATCAACACTGCGTTTAACATGAATAAATAGAAAAAAATCTACTTTTGTCATAATCTTGGTAAAGTAGTTATGCAGGCTATACCCTCTCTTATTATGACGTATTCATCGGTCCATAAGTAGAAGACGCTGATGTTACATATTTACTCGTATGTTGTGACTACGATTGGCGATAACCAACTGTTGTTTAGATTAGATCTATTTCGACATGTTTTTTGTATAAGTAGAAGACACTGACATTATATATTTACTCTTATGTTATGACTACGATTGGTCTAACACCTGTTGTTTAGACTAGATGAATTGCGACATATTTTTGTTATAAACATATAAACAACCAACTTGTGTTTACAATATAAGAGATTATATATAAGAGGATTGTAATACCATTTATGGATTCTACAGTAAATCTGCTTAAGAATCAGTTGTATTTTATGCTATGAGTATGGCTTATTTTGCCTTGGCTCAGTCTATCTTTTCATATTGTATTACATCTTGGGGTGGTGCATGTAAATCTAACTTACTGCAACTTGAACGGGCACAGAGAGCTGTACTTAAAGTCATGAATAAAAAGCCTTTTTTGTATCCAACATCTCAACTATATACAGAGTGTAACGTCATGAATATTAGACAGCTCTTTGTATTCCATGTCGCTATAGTGAAACGTAGTGCACTCCCTTTTGACCTCTAGACCTGAAGAGATATAATCTTTAATTTAATTAACTGTGTAAAAATAATATAATATTATGAATTTTATAATTGAAATAAATTATTATTATTACAATAATTTTTAAAAACCCTCGGCGCCTCCCGCGACACTTAACTAAGTGGTAAAATGCATAGTTTCACATTGTTAGTAAATTACCGAACAAATAATAATTAGATATTAATTATGTCTATGTATTACAGAAATATAGTTCTTTGTTAGTTTTTAAATTATTCATTTGTTTAATTAAACAATGTCAGTTTGAAAAATAAAAGAAATATATAGTAATTTTCAAGAAAATAATAATTAATAAACAATTATTATAAAGCCAAGAAATATCATTCATTGCAAAATATTTGTTCTGTTATGGTCTATTACTGCCATTAATTACTTCTTGTTTGTCTAATAATAATCTGTAAATACCTATAAAAACGAATGTTTTTTTTTATTTATTTGTCCCTAATGCATTTCTAATAAATTAATTCAATTGCGATTAAATTTGTAGAGGTGTTACGCGCACACCTGCAAAGGTATTCTGTATTATTACATCCAGTTTACAATAGTTAGCGCTCAAAATACTCCATTTCGAAGACTTTTATTGTTACTCATCTTATTGACAATTGATATAAATAGTTTATCAATTGAGACATGACATACATCCCATATACAAAATTTCATCAAATTCGGTTAAAGATTAATAAAAAAAAACATTTTTACGGATTCTGAATGTATTAATAAAAAAATATTTAGCTTATTATTTGAAGAATGATATATATAAGTTGTGTACAAAATTTGATAAGAATCGGTTAAACCTTTTTGGACATACAAACAGACAGATATTTTTTATGGCATATTAGTGATCAGTGTTTGTTTCGTGACCGTAACTGGTATTCATAATTCAAATTTTGGTACTAATCTGTATTGGATACCGGTGTGAACACCGTATGAATCTGTCGCTTCTTGTGATGACATTCGAACCAAGAGTAGAGCGTTGTGAAGCGCTCATACGTTCCCGTCCAATCACAACTTTTCGTCATGGCGCCATCAAGAATGGCGTCTGAGTCTTTTCGTCTTCGAGCTGGTGCACGGGACTGCGTGCGATTCCAAGCGGTTCGTTAGAATATAATTACAATTTTTTCGAACTGACTACACTGTTAGCCTGAGGGGCCCTGGAGCCTTTACGGCTTTTACAGCTTTACAGGGCTTGGGGGCGAGCGCTTAGGGCACTCAGCCACGAAAGCTAAGCAACAACATTCGAGGGTGCAAAAGTGGCCGAACCTCGGCTCGGACTGTTGCGCGTATGCAATTAAGTCGCGATCTGACTAATTCCCTATCCGTAATTCGATCTAAACTAACTATACATATATACACGTTTCTGCCCCCTGGGAGGAGGGAAGGAACATGTGTATGTGTATTTAGTGGTCTGAAATTTTTGTCTACTCTAACTAGGCAAAAAAAGAAAAAAGAAGGTCCCTTACAGAACCTATGTACCTATGTGTGTTGTGCATGTGTGTATAATGCAGTGTCATGTATAGCTGTGAAAGCTAGTGATTGTAGAGTCACTTGTATCGCGCGTGCGGCTGCTTGTCTCAAGGGCTCCATGCCGATGGATCGGACCTAGGCTTGAGTTGCCGCAGAGGAGGGCGGTCGTGGCGGGTATTTCTATCATAGGGGGCGACAGATTCTTAAGCGCTTGCAGCCTTCAAACGAAATCTGGCGGCTGCTCCCAAATGTACGTGCTTTAGTAATAAAAGAAAAGTTTCAAATTATGCACATAGGTGACTATTTAGACGAAATTCGGAGCAGCCAAGATTCTATACCGGTATAGTAGCGCGATACTTACGTGGCAAATTGAATTAATGAGAAAATTTAAACGTCCTTCGCTGTTCGCGCTCTAAAACAAAACGGGAACAATAAAGCATTCTTAATCTCGTTCTTGGATTTCTCCTACGTTCTCACTTATATTCCCTTCATTATTATAGCCTATCGACGCGGTAACGGTTGGAAATTGAAATATCAAGAAATTTGAACATAATGATAATTATTAATTATTACATTTAATATGTTACTAGTCAGACATAAATACGTATTTAAAACACAAAAAACAATTCTAGTGGATGCACTTCCAGAAATTTATTTATAACTTCATCGATCTTCTCGATTTCAGCCGTGAACCCTGGTCCTTGCAGTTCCTTTGCAACAGCTTTAGAATTTTCATTAACGAATTTCAGTAAATTTTCAGCTGAAAGCAGTAAGATACATTTAAAAAAAGAAAGGCCAGTTCATGTCAACGGACCACGCTCAGTGTAGGACTCTGTAGTTGCGCATCACAATATACATACTTTGAAGAGAGTATTTAGTAACTTTAATGGAATCTGTACGAAAATACATTTCATAAGTTGCGCGACTATTACTCGTTAACATGAAAGCTATAACTTAGCTGTGATAGTTTTACTTTTACCTTCGTTGTATGTATACTACTGCCGTGTATTTTTTTACTTATTAAAAATTAGCACCTTAAAGCTTAATATTTTTCAAACGCATCCCTTAGTCGAAAAATGGTCTGCACACACCTGCAATATATTTAACGACCTATCCAGCGACAACCCACACCATGCGATAGAGAAAAAAATTCTTCATCACTTTACGAGCTGGGTAGATACCCAATTTTTTTCCACTAATCTTTTGCCACCTTATCCCCGTGATTAATGTATATAACCCATACTAAATTACAGCTTTCTAGTACTAAGTATCTCTGAGCTAAGCCGCAAACAGACAGACGGACGGACATGGCGAAACAATAAGAGTTCCTTGTTGACTACGAAACTCTAACAATTACAAAATATTTAGGAGTCAACTGTTGGTCTAAGTATGTGTGACCAGCGGAATAAACGTTTTTTTAATAATTTAGTATTATTTTCAAATGAATAAATAATGCAACTAGTATATGAAGACGGATTTCAATAAAAAATTTGATCAGTTAAGTTAATGGATAAAGAAACCATATAACCAGCTCATATTAAGTCAAACCAACATTAAACTTAACTGGTATTTGTTAGATATACCTAGATATATATATATATATATATATATATATATATATATATATATATATGTATGCCTGATTATGAGTGATGCACGCGCAGCGTGTTATTTGGAATAAACTTTGTTTGTGAACGGACGTAGGTATTTGATGTCTCGGAACTAAAAGTATTATTAATTACAGATAAGATATTGTTTCTAGTTTTATTGATGTACGTTTTGTACTTTTCCTTTAAGTAAGATCACATCTACGCAAACGAACGCCTTTATACACAAAATATAAATATTTTTTATGGAAAAACGAAATCAATCTATCAAATAATTTTAAATGTTTCCAGGATAAATAAAAAAACCACTCGTTTATCTATGTGCCTCATCCCCATGGATCCTTTAGCAAAAGAAAAATGAAATCGTGAAAACCACAGAATTTGCTGTCATGTTAATCTTGAAAAATTTCATAAAAAATAAAAGCTTACCCAATTCATTTTGTCCATTAAATAAATTTTTAAAATCATAAACCAAGTCTTCTATAGGGGTAGCATTCACACGAATATTACTAAATTGTAAATAGCGCTTGTCATCTTTAGTTGTAAGTGACACGTCCTTTCGAATTTTCAAATCATACGCGTCTGAAAAATTGAAACAAATTACTAAATTGTAAATAGCGCTTGTCATCTTTAGTTGTAAGTGACACGTCCTTTCGAATTTTCAAATCATACGCGTCTGAAAAATTGAAACAAATCTTTTATACAAAAACACAATTCTTTTATACATTAAAATTGTAGTTTCTTTAGTACCAGTGATATTATTTTTGTACTATCTAGCGTTTAATCGTGATCGTCGTCGTCGATCGTAACAGATTTACGACTTTCAGTCACTCAAGTGCAGTTGTAGAAATACATAGGCAGTTGCTTTTTACAAGATTTCCAACGTAAGGATAGCTAGCCAGGCAATCACTATAAAATGCATAACCGATATGAGTGATGTTTTTCTTAAATAAAACTCAGAATCATTAAAAATCCACAAATGATTATACTTGATTATAAGTTTAAGATCAAATGTAAAATTATAAACATTGAATTTTTAAAAACTTACTTGTATCTATAGTGAATTCACCGTTTCCTTCTACTGGTTTATTGAACAGAAATCCGTGGGCATCGTACTTCCCTTCTACATGAAACCCAGGGCAAAACAATTCTTGCTCATACATCAACTTTTTCAAATCCAAACTAAAATATAGATTATACATAATTATTTTAAAATAATAATTATAACACATGTACGAATTATAGTACTAAGTTAGTTTTATTCGTCTATATGTAAGTTAGTAGATACATTACAGTCTAGATAAAATAACTCCGTACTGTAGTCGATTGAAAAATAAAAATAATCTGCATAAAAACCCCAAGTTCGATGTGATCACAGCCAAAGTTAATAGAGTACTAGGAGGGATCAAAAGGTAGTGAGAACGACATATTCCTTGGTAAGAAAAAAAATACTGGCAGGCATAGCTCAGATTCATATTTGTAATATTAATAAAGAAAAAATCTTCGATTCTCTTTTGTTTTTTTCTGGATGTAGTCATTGAAGCAAACATCATGTCGGAACGTGTTCTCGAAAATGGAGGAAAACGAAGTGCGAGCCGTTATTAAATACCTCTGTTTAAAAAAAGTTTACGACGCAAGAGATTCTTTGCGATTTGAAGGCAACATTAGGAGAGTCTGCTCCGCCGTATTCCACTGTCATAAGGTGGGCTTCTCAATTTCGGGTAGAGAGAATGAGCACGGAAGACGAACATTGTTGCGGCCGTCCATCGACGTCAGTCACTCAAGAAAATGTTGCGAAAGTCGAGAAAATTTTATTAAGCGATCGAAGAGTTACTAAATTCAAGAAACGGGCATTTCATATGGAAGTATTCATTCCATATTAAAAACAATCTTTGAATATGAGAAAAGTCTCCGCAAGATGGGTGCCGAGAATGTTAACCGACAGTCAGAAACAAAATCGACTTGACATTTTGAACATGTTATTGGACATATTGTTCATTCAAGAAGATTCTGAAAACTTTTTGTCTCGTTTCGTAACAATGGACGAAACATGGGTCCATCATTTTAATCCCGAGACAAAACAGCAATCTTCGCAATGGAAACGGCCATCATCACCGACCCCGAATAAGTTTCGTGTCGTGGCATCGGCTGGTAAGGTTATGGCCTCAATATTTTGGGACTCAGAAGGGATATTGTTGATTTATTACCTAGAGCGTGGAACCACTATTACAGGCCAATATTATGCAGCTTTAATTCCCAAGTTGAGGAATGCCATCAAAGAGAAAAGGATAGGGAAACTTCGAAGGAGCGTGCTGTTTCATCACGACAACGCACCCGCGTACAGGCCGGCAGTTGCGAAGGCTGCCATTCAGCAAGCTGGCTTCGAATTGGTTGACCACCCCTCTTATTCACCAGATCTGGCGGCTAGCGATTTTTATCTGTTCTCCAAATTAAAAAAATACTTAAGGGGAAACAGGTACGAAGAAGATAACGAGGTGATGGATGGCGTGGAGAGCTTTTTGCAGGACCAAGACAAAACTTTTTTTGTGAAAGGGATTGAAGCCTTGGAAAAGCGCTGGACTCGGTGTGTAGAGAGCCTCGGAAACTATGTAGAAAAATAAATTATTAAGTTATTAATAGTAATTATATTCTATCTCATTCTCACTACTTTTTCATCCCTCCTTGTAAAGCGTTCTACACACCAAACCCACCGACCCGCTGACACATGTTGGTGGGTTCGTTGTTGCCGGATTAGCCGGTATTTTCATATCGTAGCGAATTGAAATCACAAACTTTGTCGGCGACATATCGGTGGTACGATAAGAGTAACTTATCTGCTATTATTAACTGACGAGTCTGGATATACGTTGTGTCTTTCGAATCATTCAGTAATGAATGTTCATGCAAACATTGTCCATGTTTGTATAGTGATCAAATAATACCAGTTCATGGGGTATTCTCGCTATAGTCAAAGATCAAAAAGATTTCAAGACAGACTACTTAATAATTATTAATTTAAAAATAATAAAGCTTTATTGTTACCAATTTTATCCCCATACCCATCAATGGCCATTTTAAACATTTAAAAAATATTGTTGGAACTATTAAGTTAAAAAATGTAAATTACAGAAATTTACATGTTCATGTAAATTAATGTAGACCCTTAAAAGAATTTGAAAGAAATCGCTGATTTATTTATGATTTATAATACTACAGTATAGAAAATATTTTTATCTTTCCGCCAGGGTAATTCGTCACAACTCACACGGTTCGTCCGCGCCACTGCTGCTACAGTCATAGACCCGAGCCGAGTGTTGAATTATTTTAATTTTCCATTATCTCCTCAAATGCGTCCCAATAAAATGCTATAAAGGGCAAAGTTCATCTACATAAAATTGTCTTGATGATGAAGTGACTTTGGTTTATAAGGATTAATATGCCATGCCTAATAATATTCCTCATAAATCACTTTTAACTTCAATATTTTTGTCACATAGTACTTTATTGTGGCTTATGTATAAGAGATAGGCATACAGTATTGTGGCCCTTAGATGTACTAAGGATCAAGATTTTAGTAGAACATTGTATTTACGTGTCATTATCCATTAAGCCACCGCACGCGGATAAAACAGTTTGGAAGTGCTATTTATTCCGACTTAGTTAACAAAAATCAATATTTACGGCTAGTTGAGAAGTACAGCTTAATGCAAGAAAATCTATACTATTCCTTGTGAACCTCATATACACAAAGATTTTTTTGATTCTTACTAGAAGTGCCAGAGGCTAACGTTTTTAAACTAACAAAAAAACTCTTCAGCCTTATTGTATTATAGTATAGATTATGCAATATATGTACAGTAAAGCAGATTATATATATACATTGTTTACATCGTCACAAATATATTATTAAACTTTTTTATGGTTTTATTATTTGACGCCTATGGATATGGAGAATTTCTCTTTAATATTTTTTAAATTCAGGGTCTCGCCTTGTGTAAAGTGAAATAAATATTACATAAAGTTACTTACTTTGCATTTTTAACATTACACTTCTTAAATCCTGTAATCGTGGTGTCTGTGAGCGTATATTTTAGAGTTTGTAAGTCTCCTTCAATCAGTTCTTGGTACATTGGATCTAAATGATTATTTTCATCATCTACTAAACTCTTATATACTTCTATTGATTTTCTAGTAACACAGGCTTCATTCAGTTTACATTTTTGACCAACTGTAAATTTGACGAACTATATGTATAAATAAATCTCGTAGACTTTACGTAATGACGTGCCTATTATAAATACAATACATCTCTCTGATTTTAGGTAGGGAAGCACTCTATTACTGTTAGGAGATTATAAATAGAATAATTCCTGAGAAATTCTCGAGAGAAATCACATTGGCCATACAGCTATTTTTAAACGTATTCAAAGTTCTTTATTCTTTTAAAGTTTTAGCACTTGGCGCTGAAATTAATTTACGATGTGGCCGCAAGATGCTAACACGCTAAGCCTAGTGGGTGGACTGGCTCTGAAGTACAGCTGTAGGAACACATCTATAGGTGTTTAATAATATATTTTCAACTTGAGGGTGGTAGTTAGCCATTGAAAAATGCCCACACTAACACGTTTTGATTTTATTACAATGATTTCTTTCACAGAAAGCACAAGCTCTTCGTAGAGATTAGAACTTACTCTATGAACTTTAATTATTGATAAAACTTGAGGTATTATATTAGTTAGTTTGACTCACATTTAGCACCGAGGACTCCAAGAAATGCGCAGTTCAGTATTAAAATGACACGAAACATTTTGTATGTGTTTGAGTCTGAATCTATTGTTCTAATGCGCTCTAAGTATATCCGTCGAATTTATACCGAGTGTCTCATGCATAATGCATTAAATTATACAAAAAATTTGTATCATAAATCAGAAGACCAAGGTTGCTACAGAATACTGCTTTGGCGTTCAAAAGTGTGAAAATGTTAGTATAATATACGAGGAACTTTCACAAATAGCTCATTGAAAGTTAAAAAAAGTAAAAACTGGCCAGCAAAGCTGAGTTATGGGACTAAAACTGGTTACGTTATGTTTTTTAAAAGCAGTCCTCTGCTTGCTATTTGTTCTAGCTTGTTGGTGAAAATGGAAAAATGTAACTACGCACGGTTATTATATTTTGTATTACCATAGTAATTATAAAATTCACCAATAAGAACCCTTTCTCAGAAAAAATCTTTTTGAATATCGTAGAATAACCCTACATTCTATTGCTGATGAAACGAAGATTTTGACAGATAATGTGCATAAAATTTTATAAAAATGCTTGGGGATGAAAAAAGTATGTATACGTAGGGCACCTAGAATACTTACCGATGTGCAAAAAACAATTCAGACTGAATAGGTATTTAAGTCTGCGTTGTGAAGGCTGCAATTCGAGATGCTGGTATTGAAATACGTGAATACATTTATATTCACCAGACCTTGCCCTTAGTGATTTCCAACAATTTCCAGGGTGGCATAAGTTTCTGAAAATAATGATGCAGTAGTCACTAGAGTCCATTAATTTCTTGGTACTCAGACTTAAAGACAGACAGATGGATCAGTTTTATTTTGAGATCTTAAAGTTTCATAATTTAGAATACCTAGTTTTTTTTTTTTAATAATTTGTAATAAACAAATTAACTACCTAATTTTGACACAGAAAAACCTATACTTCAATATTGTTGATTCCTATTAGTAAAATAATAATATAAATAAAATAGTGTTTTATATAATATTACAATTTTCTGTAACTACCAAAATTTATTAACTCAAATGTGGCAGCCCTATCACATTGAAATCACAATATTCGTCTAGTATAAAAAAGGGAAAAAATAACACGGTAGAACTAGATCTCCTTCCTTTTTACGCCATTTATTTTCTTGTATATGTGTGTGTATGTATGATATCCTATATATTTGGATAGATTACGTAGCATAATGGATAAAAATGAAGTTGACAAAAGTCTGCCGAAATCGCGTTGTTTCTTAATCTGCTGCCTAAACCACTAACGATGGAAAATAAGTAGAATTAATAATTAATGAATTGGCGGCGACTCTGGTATGTCTAATTATGTTAAAATATATTGTATTTTATGTTACCTAAAATTAATAATAGGAATAATAAAATGTACTCCATTTGACCTAGGTCCGTGGATTTCAAAATTACCGAAACTCTTATAGTTTCGAGAAAAATAATAAAAATATAAAGAATAATAATTTATTTCAATTGTAAAATTCATAATATTATATTATTTTCACATTGTTAATGAAACTAATGATTAGATTATTTTTTTACATTTCTTAATAATATAATTGACGTTTGTGTCTGTACTAGCCGTGAGACTGTATCATAGCATTTACTTCTGCATGGTCGAACCATCTCATAAGTAAACACAAAAAGAGTTTAAGAAGCTACAATATCCAATCCACACGATGGAGTCAAGTCGTGATACTTGCTGCTGTTAAATAGTGTATCTACACCGGATTCTTGTCAACCAACAACTTTAGCTATTTTGGCCTTACCTTTTTTTACCATCGTACTCTACGTTTTTCTACAAGTGAAAAATCGATCACATAGAATGTAGCTATGTAAATTCAAGAGGTCTTGGGAGAAATTATAGCATTGGATAACCAACCTTTGTAAATTTGTCGAAGATTAAGCATAAAATGGACTGATATTTCTAGTGAACCCCCAATACCAAGTCACGTATGAGTCAAATAGTTATAACTCAGATAGTCAAAAAATTAAACTTTGATTTGTCAAGTGCTTTCAAAGACCACAATTATGACTATAATGATTTACTTGTGGATCTATATGACAAATTTGTTGTATTTTTGAGTTTCACTATTAATTGGCTTCGTGAACAATTTTTTCACGAATTTATTGATTTTTATCATGGTTATTTCATTAGTCATTGAATATTGTATTATTTAATGTCGAAATTTGTTTATAAGCCGTGAACAAATTCATTACTTTATTTCTTCAACATTACAAACTATTGAACTATTTTTATTTTGTCAGCACTATCTAGATACCAAAGTTCGGTGGAACAAGCATAGAGCCAAATGCGCAAGGCTCCCAAGTACGTCTACGCTAAGCGAATTCGTGCTCTGCTCAATCCCGGCTTGCCTAGTATAGACGTTCTTACTAATAAAATCTTTCTTGTTGTAGTGGATCAACAGTTTACAACAGACATCAAACAACAGATCTGACTGGGGTTTTTAACTGTAAATTTGGAAGATACAGCTTGTTAGACTATTAAGTCTAAATCTCTGTCACCAGCGGAACAAAAGTTCTTCAATAATTTAGTATTAGTTTCATAAATACATCATACAATAAATTAATCAAGATCGATTTGAAAATAGCGTTTTACTAGATTCGGAAGAAATCAATCTAACAAGTTTGTTAGTAACAAGTTAGGTCACAAGATTTTAAAACTTAATTGGTATTATCTATTACAGGTATTATTTTGTTTATAGTCTTGTTAACATACCTACTTTCCTTTTTTTATGATCTCGGCTACGCAAATTACCGTCCTCATAAATAAAATATCAATATTTTTATGTAGAAATCAGTTTCATTAAAGCTTTACATTAAAATCATCAATTTAAAATAAAACGCACGCTTTACCTATGTAAAATAAATGGGGTTGATTTTAGACATCAATTTAAAATAAACACGCGTTTACCTATGTATCACATCTACATAGATTTTTCAGTTAAAGTAAATAAGAAGTCATAAAAATCATCCATTCGGTTATCACCTTAATCTTCGAGAAGTTTATTTACGAAATAAGAACTTACACATCTCTTTGAGTCCATAATCTTTTTATAAATGTATCTAATGAATTTTTAATCAAGTTTTAATGTTTTTTTTTAAAAGCGGGATTACTGACTTATTGCTATTACTACTTGGAAGTGTTCGCTGATGCGCAAAATATGGCTACCAGCACTAATCAAACCGTGTATCTAATTTTAAGAGCTTCTTCATTATTGTAACAAATGGCTGTAATTCTGTATAAACTGTACAAATATATAAATATAACTTGCACGCACTAAGGACTTCAAATTTTATCACTCATAATTTATCACCAATAATTAGCAACTCAGCTAAATACCGTCTGTATCATCGTGAGTGTTCTGAAGAGCTATTGAATCTTATTCGCTCCTCTCCTTTCCACAACAGAACCACATGCGCTGGGTTTCGGAGTTACAGTTTTACGGTACGGCATCTATCTCGCCACGACCTAAAAAGTTATATTTGTCTCATCCTTGTCGTGCCGTGAAGTGCAACCATCTCCCGGCCAATATATTCCCTCCTTCTTATGACATCGGGTCCGTCAAACGTAACGCGATGAGATATTTATGTAGGCCGGCAAGACAGTGGCGACCGCCGATGGATTTCGATCTCTCGGTGGTTGCAGTTGCATTTGGATTGCACTGTGCTTTTTTGGAATTTTGAAAAAAAAAACAATTTTATTAATTGACATGTTCATTATTTAATAATATAGAGACGTTCTGATCAGTAATTGAATAATATTTTCGTACAAAGTTATTACAAAAAATAATCTAAATAACTGACAAATCGAGATTATAATAATAAAGTTGTAGCAGCAAGAATTATAATAAGTCAGGCATGCATAAATACGCTTTAAAACACAAACAAACTTTCAAGTGAATTCCCTTCCAAGACTTTATTTGAGATTTCATCTATCTTCTTGAATGAAGCTGTGATTAGTGATCCTTGCAGTTCCTTGGCAATAGCTTTCGAATTCTCATTAAGAAATTTATTTAAATTATAAGCTGAAAGCGGTAACATATATATTAAAAATGGCAAAAAAGTATTGGAGTTGGTGAGAGTGGTTTTGGAAGAAGTGGACCAACGGAATAAAAGCTATGTATTATAAGCTATATGTATAGATACATTTATTCTTTTCATACGAATAAATCATGCAATGAACTTAAGCAAGACGGATTTGAAGAAATCATTTGATTATTTACAAGACGTATAACCAATTCAAATTAAGTCAAACCATCTTATAAGTTTATTTGAAATTATCGATTACAGATATATTATTTGTAGTTTACTTGATGTAGGTTTCCTACAGTTTCTTTCACTAAAATTACGTTTAATTACGCAAACAAATGCCTACATATTATATAAAAACTTAATCAATCTACCGAATGATTTATTTGATTGGTTTAGACATAAATTAAAACCCACGCGTTTATCTGTGCGCCTCATCCACATGAATCCTCTATCAGAAGAAAATAAGAAGTCATTAAATCAACACATAATAATATTGGAGAAGTTTATTTAATTAATAAAAACTTACCCAACTCTTCTTGACCATTTAATAAATTTTTAAAATCGTAAACCAAGTCTTCTATAGGGGTTGCATTTATATGAAATTTTTTAAATTGTAGATAATGGTTATCATCTTTAGTTGTAACTGATACATCCTTACGAATTTTGAAATTATATGCTTCTGAAAAATTAAAATATTTTTTAATGAAAAAACCACCATTATTTAATATAATAAAAAAATATAGTTTCCTTAGTATCAGTAATATAAATTATGTTTTTTAATTAGGTAGTAACCTAGCGTCCGATCGTTACCGTGAGGCGGGTGAAAAAGCTAACTTGCTTAAGAAGAAGCTAATCTCACAATTGTAGTTGCCGAGATAGGCTTATACACCAATTGGATCTTGGCGTTTACAGACTCTCAAATGCAGTTGTCGAAATACAAAGGCAGTTTGCTTTTTACAAGATTTCAAACGTGAGGGTGGTAGTTAGCAGGCGATAACTGTAAAACGCCTGAATGAATTTATTATATTTTTCTTCAATAAAAGCTCAGAATTATTAAAATTCCACAAATTATTTCTAAGTTTAAGATCAAGTGTAAAATTATGTACTTTGAATTTTTTTAAACTTACTTGAATCTATAGTGAATTCACCCTTTCCTTCTACATGTTTATCTAACAGAGATCCGCGGGCATCGTACTTCCCTTCTATATGAAACCCAGGGCAAATCATTTCTATCTCATACTCCAACTTTTTCAAATCCAAACTAAAATATAGATTTAGATAATTATTTTAAAATAATTATTATAATACGTGTAAAAATTATAGTACTAAGTTAGTTTTATTCGTCTGTATGTAAGGCAGTAGATACATTACAGTCTAGATATAATAACTCAAAAGTGTAGTCGGCTGATAAATATAAAAAATCTGCATAAAAAACCCCAAGTTCGATGTGATCACAACCAAAGTTAATAGAGAAAAGCGTTCTACACATCAAACCCACCGACCCGCTGATACATGTTGGTGGGTTCGTTGTTGCTGTATTAGCCAGTATTTTCATATCGTTGCAAGTTGGAATCGCAAATTTTGTTGGCGACATATCGGTGAGACGATAAGAGCAACTTTAATTCCGCTATTAGTGACTGACGAGTCTGGATATACTCGTACGTTGTGTCTTTCGAATCATTCAGTAATGAATGTTCAACATGCAAAAATAATAAAACCAGTTCCTTTTTTTTATCGTACTAGGTTTTGGCGTAGTGGCCACAATCTCACCTGATGTTAAGTGACGATGTGGCCCAAGATGGTAACACGCTAAACCTAGTGGAGGACTGGCTCTCAAGTGCAGCTGCCGGAACACACCTATTGGTATTTGGCGACAGATTTTCAACTTGAGGGTGGTAGCTAGCTAGGCGGGCAGAAGAAGTTCTACCACCATGCTATGGTTTCGTCACGATGTTTTCCTTCACCGAAAGCTCAGGCTCATTGCAGGGATTCGAACTCACGTCACTCGACGCGAAGTCGTACACACTACCACTGAGTTTTAAGACATAAAATTGTCTTGATGATGAAGTAACTTTGGTTCGTAAGGATTAATATGCCATACCTAATAATAATAATGCACATAAATTACTTTTTAATTTCATTGTTTTTTGTCACATAATAACTTATTGTGGCTTATGTATAAGAAATAGACATAAAGTATTTTGTCCTTTTTTTAGATGTACTAAGGAGCACAATTTTTGTAGAACATTGTATTTATGTGTCACTAACCATTACACCAGCGCACGCGGATAAAGCAGTTTGGAAGCGCTGTTTATTCCGACTTACTTAACAAAAATCAATATTTAAGGCTAGTTGAGAGGTGCAGCCTAATGCTAGAAAGTCTATACTATTCCTTGTGAATCTATCCGTCATATACACAAAGAACTTTTTGTTTTTTACTTGTAGTGCCAGAGGTTAGCGTTTTTAAACAAACAAAAAACTCTTCAGCCTTATTGTATTATAGTACAGATTATGAAATTTATGTACAGTAAAGCAGATTATACATATACACTGTTTAAATAGTAAATTGTTTACTAATATTGACACAAATATATTATTACACGTTTTAGTGGTCTTATTATTTGACGCTTATGGATTGGGGAATTTCTCTTTATTATATTTTTAATTCAGGGGCTTGCCTTGTGTAAAGTAAAATAAATATTACATGAATTTACTTACTTTGCACTTTTAACATTACACTTCTTAAATCCTATGATCTTGGTGTCTGTGAGCGTATATTTTAGAGTTTCTAAATCACCTTCAATCAGTTCTAGGAACATTGGATCTAACTGACTATTTTCTTCTTCTACTAAATTCTTATATATTTCTATTGTTTTTCTAGTTACACAGGCTTCATTCAGTTTACATTTTGAACCAACTGTAAGTTTGACAAACCATATATATTTATAAATCTCGTAGACTTTACGTAATGACGTGCCTATTATAAATATAATACATCTGTCTGATTTTAGGTAGGCGAGCAGTCTATTATTGTTAGGAGGTTATAAATAGAATAATTCCTGGGAAATTTCCGAGGGAAATCCCATTGGCCACAAAGCTATTTTTAAATGAATTCAAAGTGCATTATTGTTTTTTAAGTTTTAGCACTTGGCGCTGATATTAATTGGCGATGTGGGCCCAAGACGCTAACACGCTAAGGCTAGTGGGTGGACTGGCTCTGAAGTTGAGCTGTACGAACATACCTATATGTGCTTGGCGATAGATTTTCAACTTGAGGGTGGTAGTTAGATGGGTGGGCATTGAAAAATGCCCACACTAACTCACTTTGATTTTATCACGATAATTTCCTTCACAGAAAGCTCAAGCTCATCGTAGAGATTAGAAGTTACTGAATGAACTTTACTTATTCATGAAACTAGAGGTATGTACCATATTCATTAATTAATAATTGTAATAGTTAGTTTTACTCACATGTAGCACCGAGGACTCCAAGAAATGCGCAGTTCAGTATTAAAATGAAACGAAACATTTTGTATGTTTTTGAGTCTGAATCTATTTGAAATCTAAACTGCTCTAAGTATATCCGTCGAATTTATACCCAGTGTGTCATGCATAATGTATTAAATTATACAAAAAATATGCATCATAATCAAGGTTGCTACAGAATACTGCTTTGGCGTTCAAAACGTAATAAATCAAAAATAGTTAGCGAAGCTGAGTTATGGAACAAAAACTGGTAACGTTATGTTTTTGTAAAAGCAGTTCTTGGCTTGCTATTTGTTCTAGCTTGTTGGCGAAAATGGAAAAATGTAACTACGCACGGGTAGCACATTTTTGTATTATTACCATTATAATTATAATATTCACCAAGAAGAACCTTTTCTCAGGAAGCCATGCGACAGCAGAAATTGTAATAAAAACGAAAAAATTCTTTTTGTTTATCGTAGTATCACGTTACATTTGGTTACTGATGAAACGAAGATTTCGACAGAAAGTGTGCATAAAATTTTATAAAAATACTTGGGGATGAAAAAAGTATTCATATATTGTGCACCTAAAATACTTAGCGACGTTGTAATGATTGTTTATCAATCATTTTTATCTTTTAATTATATATATTTATTTCACCATAATTGTTTCCTCATACTTTATTTATTGTGCTTTCGTTCGTTTTCCGAAGACATCTTGTCTTTCGGTCATTTATTATTTAAATATTGTATGACAAACGTTTTTTTACGTTCATACATATATATAAATAAGCAGGCCATATACAAAGACAGTATTTTAATGGCTGGAAGAACCTTTTGAATTCAAAATTTAGAACGAGACTTGAAAAGAATTGAAGAGACATGGATCGTTAAAAGAAACGTACAGTCTTTAACAAGATTTATATAAATTTATTTATAATTCTGATTCTATTTATTGTTTGGACTCACACTTACTTATCTGGAGTCTGTACAAAAAGTTATTTTGTTACTACAAGAGACCTCTCGTATTGTAATCGGTATTCGAAGGATTCGTAACTTTTAATTCATAATTGACAAGAGCCAAGATTGTTTATAAATTAAAAGAAAACCTGGCGGACGCTTTCATTCATGCTGGCTTGGCGATGCAGCTATAGAAACGAGGGTGGAATGAATATCTAATGCTTGTTTGCCAAATTCATATACACACAAGCTTCTCAATACGGATTTATATTAACAGCTCTGGTTCGGATAGAAGCATAAACGTGGACTAACTTTACTAGTGAAGTTTTAGTAAAATTAGTATGCTACAAGACTAAGGTGCTCTGTATTTTATATCTTACTTTATTGTTTAGTGCCCTCGGAATACAAATATAAATCTATTTTGAATTTAATTTAATTAACCTATTAATCTATAATTTTCGGAATTTATATCTATACAATTGTCCACGCGACAATGTGCAAAAAACAAATCAGGCCGAATAGATATTTAAGTCTGCCGTTGTGAAGGCTGCGTTCCGAGATGCTGGCATTGAAATACGTGAATATCTGTATATTTTCCAGATCTTGCTCTTAGTTATTTCCAACAATTTCCAGGGTTGAAAAAGTTGAGAATGATGCAGTAGTCATTGCGGTCCATGAATTTCTTGATATCCAGAATTAAAGACAGACAGATGGATCAGTTTCATATTTAGATCTGAAAATTTCATAATTTTGAATACCTAGATATATATTTTTAATAATATGTAGTAAACAAACTAAGTACCTATTTGTGACACAGAAAAACCTATAGGTACTTCAATATTGTTGAATCCTATTAGTAAAATAATAATATAAATAAATTAAAATAGTGTTTTATTTAATATTTCTGTGACAACTAAACATTATTAACTTAATTGTGGCAGCCTCAAAACATTGAAATCACAACTTTCGTCTAGTATGAAAAAGGGAAAAATAATAGGATAACATTGCCAACTCTTTCCAAAAGCAAAGTTGTATCGAAATCGGTAAGATTTTTAAGGGCAATGGCCCTAATACTTTCACTAGTTTCTTTGTTATTGGCAAAAAGGCTATATTTTCATTAAAAAAGACATGGGCAATGTTGGCTAGAAGCCTAGATAACTTTGCCTGACATCAAAATCAATGGAATGTTGGAATAAATGTTGACTTTTTTTGAAAATTACTAAACCAGACCATGGCCCTGAGAAGAAGAATTAAATTTGTGTTTTATAATTGTAAAGGTGGACTAAAACACCTTGATTTTTGTACTATTTTTTTAATATATATATTATTATATATTTATCTATATCATAAGAGTTGTTATGTTAACCTTTGATATGGTAAGCGTCCATTGTAATAATAATACACTTCTTCTTCTTATTTTGGCGCCGCAAAGGCACTTGCCAGTGTCAATGTGTATGGCTTCGTAGTATCTTTCTCACTTATTAGCATTTTCTAGGGAGTTTTTATGACATCTCAAAATGCATGTGTATAAATGCATATTTATAATACCCTTTACAAATGTGCAATAACCAAACTATATCACATAAAATGCACCAAAATTACATAATATCGGGGCAAAGAACCTAAGTAAATGAATTAAAAATAAAAACCACAACATGATCAACAAGATCCCGCCAAAAACATAATAATATACTTAAGTCCGTTGATGATATGAAAATGATATTTAATGTGTTGCTACATAAAAAATAGTGTTTTCCGCCAATCCGAATTAATCGTAAAACTGTACTAGATATTGTTCATACCGTTATTTTTTTTTGAACCCGTTAAGATGACGGCGAATAAGGCAGAATAATCGAGTGGCTTATGGGCCAATCGAAACGTTTTTTCGTAAGCACTTTGCCAATACATGTACATTTTATAGTTTCGTAAATTATGTAATGATAATAGTAACTTATCGAGTATGGTGAATAATACAAATTATTTAAATTAATAAATAAAAGCCCTCAATACAGTACTCAAAATCTAATGATTAAAATAATCAGAATGTAAAGTAAACAGTAGTATATCACCACGAAAATTAATGCGGCAACATTATTTTCAAGTATGACATTAGTTATTGTCAAATTTCTTCACACTGAGAATAAAATGGAAGTATAGCTGTGACCCCCGGCTTCGTTCCGGAATGATATGCGCGTCACATATTGTTGTAATACACTTTCGCGAGTGTGCGCGCCACAACTCACCAAAGTTTTATCGCAAGCCGATGGGTGGCTTAGGGGACAAACAAATAACCTTTATTTTTTACATATATAGGTAACTAACGGTACCCCGGGGCTTCCCACGCGTTTATTGATACGCATTAATTATTTACATTATGTAATTTTTTGTTTTTACACATATCATATATCCTATCAATTGACAAATGACATGTATTTCTCCTGTATACAATTTTCATCAAAATCGGTTGAGAAATAATAAGATTTTTTTTTATTTAATCTACGATTTCTAAAATTGTTATCGAAACTTCTTATAGCCTATGCTCGAATGACATAAGTCTCGGTCAAGCCACACAAGCAAAAAAAAAAAAAGGTATATTCTTGATCAGTGTTCATCAGTGATCAGTTTAATCCTTTATGTAAGACTAGCTGTGACCGCGACTTCGTCTGCGTGGACTTCAGAATTGGCCTTTTACCAGGATACAAAGTATCCTATGTCTTGATCCGGGTCATAAACTGTTTGTGTGCCATATTTCATTTAAATCCATTAAGCTGTTTTTGCGTGATTAAGTAGCAAACAAATAAACTCACTTTCGCATTTATAATATTAGTTATGATGTCTATCAGGAAATTTGGAAAAATTTACATGTACAGACATAACTACAGATATATTAATATACATTTATACATCTATTTATCTGTACATGTATTTTTTTTCCAAATTTTCAGATAGACATAATATATTAAAGACACTGTACGTGATATACTTAAAAAAAATTGTCTCTCTGTTTGTATGTCCAGATTTATCTCAAAAACTGCTTGACCGATTCTTATGAAATTTTTACATAGGAAGCTTACGTCATTGGTTAATTATCAGACTATCAGAATCGTCAATAATATAATAATTAAGAATCGTAAAAAATAAAATATTTGTTGTCAACCGATTTTTATGAAATTTTGTACATGGGAAGTATATGTCATATCTCAGTTGATAAACTATATGAATTGTCAGTACTATGCGTAAAATATAAATACGAATTAATGAAAATAACTACCGCGTAATAAACGCTTGCTGAACCGCAGGCGCACCGCTAATAGTGTCATATGTGAGAACTTGAAATGTGAGAAAAAAAGAATGGTTAACAAAGAAATAGTCTGGTCAAAATAAAAAATCTAAAAATATAGCTCAAAAAATATAATCAAATCTATCTATCTTTCAAAAATAGCTCAATCGACTCGGAATTACATTTAGAAAAACGTGTTTCGAGGGTGTATTAGCAAATAATAAATTGCAATTGTTGTTAAGATAAAAAAACGGCATTTAGTGTTTCGTTAATAACTCAAAATCTATTAATATTTAAGATCCTCAAAGAGGAAGACATTTTCAATAAAAATGGCTTCACTCCCGGAACTCTATCTCCATTATTTATAATGTTAGGTTAACGCCGAAAATGGGACTACGCGCGGCCATTACGGCATTGCGTGCACTACCGCTGAAAACAGTATTCAATAAAATATTTTTATATACATAATAGTAAATACCAATTCAAAAATTTCAACAAAAGCACCATTGGAAAATAAACTTTATGTTACTTTTTGTTCTTATATTATTGTTAACTAACACAGTTTTTTCCAATTTCCGTTTTCACAAATGATGACTTAAATTTTAAATAATTGACTTACATTTTTTTACTTATATAAGAAGAGCTTATATATATTTAAACAAGATCACGTGATGAACGTTAGTTAAAAGTTGTTATACATATTGTTTATTAATTTTTTTTAATTGATACAAAACGAAATGTTCTAAAAATATTACTGAAAACTTTTTTTAACAAATGCTTTGTCATGGCTGTTTTAGCATCTAAAAATTATATTAAGTGACGGTGGATAATTTTTTTATGTCATTTGTTAAGAAATGATTTATAAACAAATAGAGAACTTAATAAAAAAAAAACACAGATTACTTTTTGAAATATGCTTAGATTTTTCGGATTTTCAAAACGTCGCTACATGTCATTCGCCTTCCCTCGGGAGAACTCATTTGCTGTGCTGTGGGACATTTACATGTTAGTATTATTGTTATTAATTTTCCTTCTTATTGAAAGCTGAAATATGGGTTATATTGGTTAGCTAAAAATGCAATAATTTTCGAAGTTAAGATCAGGGAACTTAGGTCTGTCACCAAGCAATTAAACTATTAAGCTATTAACTAGTTTGTTTTGGCTGCAGTACTTGAGAGCCAGTTCCTGCACTAGGCTTAGCGTGTTACCATCTTGGGCCACATCATCGCTTAACATCAGGTTAGATTGTAGCCACAAGTTAAAACATAAATATCAAAAATGTTTATTTTATTTTTATGTTTTCATTATAATTCGAAATAATCATTTCGTTTAATTTTTTATCCATTTCTTGGACTAGTTTTATACCGATTGCATTAAATACAGGTCCTTGAATTTCAATCACCACTTCCTTCTTACTTTGTTTTTATAATTTGTGAACAGCATCATCTATAAAAAGGTATAATATTTAATTACACTGGTTAAATTGGATGTGAATTGTTTAAAGATGTTAATTTTTTAAGTTTATGTAGTATCTATGTCTCAGGTCTAAAAGCAACTTCCTACAATATATTAAATTTTAATTTAAAATACAAAGAAATAATAAATTAATTCGTACATCTAGAAATGTTGCTACAAGTTCAAATGAATCATACTTTAATTTTAGTTTTACTCGCATAGAAGCCAGTAATAAGAAAATGACTGCTATATTAGACCATATTGAAATCTCATTGCATAAACAAATCATCATCATTTATACGGAAAGCCGTTCACTATTGTATATAGGCCTCCTCAAAAATCGACATAACGAACGGTCCTGCGCTGCTAGCATCCAAAGGCTTCCGGCACCATGTGGTGGGTCTACTCACGCTGCGTCTTCCGGTACGCAGTCGCCACTCGAGACTTCTTATTCCTATCGGCCATCAGTTCTACGAGCTATCTGCCCCGTCCACTACCAGTGAAGCTTAGTTATTCTTAGGGCTACTATATATTATTGGTGTGACTTTTATATTATAGAAACGATAAATAATGTCTTGTAGTTTAATACTTTTGAAAAGCAGCCAACAATTACAGGTAAGTACACTGAGTAGAGCAAAGACAATTGCGCTATCTTTCCTTTTTTGAAAAGAAGACATCCTACGTGAAGAATTCAGTGTCTTGTGACAAGTAAAAAAATATTATTAATGTGTCGTAACTAATAATATTACTAGTATCCAAGACTATGAATTATTTTACAAAGCAACTGAACGGAGTGAGACTTTTAAAAATAAAAATTGTTGTTTGTCAGAGTGACGACTGACTTGACATTGACAGTATGAAAATAAAAACACCATAAAAAAAAATATTCATAAAATTAAATTATGTCTTGAAAACAGTTCTTAAATTATGACTAATTACGATAACGAGGTGGAACATTAACAATATGTCCTGAACATGTTGTTTTATGAATAACAGGACTGGTGTTAGGAGAATGAACGAATTTTTCACTGTTACTTATTTCACTACTCATTTTGGTTTTGTTTTCAGGTACAATTTCAGAAGAAGCTGAAAGTTTCACGATATGTTTGACATTTCTATGAAACAATCCTTATGGAGACTGAATGATATAACTACGAAGCTCGCTTTCGGCTTGTCAAATTCTATCTGGGATCCAAACACCTTGTGGCTTATGTATCAAGTATATTTCATCACTTGAATGTAAATTAGACAAAAGTTTGGTATGTTTATTATAATAAAGTCGTGAATACTGTTCCTGCTTTTCAATACTATACTTTAGTACATCAATGTTAACTGGGAATCTGTAACAGGTATTTTAGGACGCAAGTACAGGTAGACAGAAAAAAACTGTGAAAGTGAAAAGCCTGCCTTTTTAGGTGTATTTCTGTATTAAATTAATGCTATATTATAGAGCTCAGTATTATCTGATTTACATTTCTTCAATATATATTTTTAATAGTACTATTGATTCTTAATACCATACCGCTTGAATTACTTAAATATAAACTAGATGTAATAAATTGAATACTCCAGTCTTTTGTGGAGGTCTGGAATTCTTTTGAATTAAAAGTGGGACCATTATCTGAAATCATAATTTACCATGGAATACCATGTCTTGCAAAAATATTACTATACCAATATGTTTAATATAAACTGAATATAATGTTTAAATAAAAAATTAAAAAGAAGTCATTAATTTGTACGAGGTTCGATGCGTATACTGTTTTGCACTAATTATGTTGGCCTAAAGAGCCTTAACAGCTTCACCGGACTTTGTGGTGAGCTCAGAAAGCCTTTAGTCGAAATAGCAAGAAGTTTTTTTTATACAACGTCGGTGACCAACAAACGTGCCACCAACAACCACAAACCAATCAGTGAACGCTCAGTTTATTCCGACACAAGATAATCCGTTTATTTTGACAAGTTAATTCTTATAGAGTTATTTCAACGCTCATATCAGAACACTGCACAGATAATGCCGATCACAACTCATTCTTCAACACTGTGTAATAGGCTTTTTCCAAATCTGCGAATGCCTAAAGGATTTTTGGTCTGTGGTTTGATTGGTCATTAGTTACTATTAATAGATACATATTGTTGTTGATGAAGTGTTTGTGAAATTATTATCCCAACAAAAGTATGCTGTAGAAAACGTGCCAAGTCTTGATAGAGATGATTGATCTATATAAAGTAGTGAAATCTCATAAAAAGCCAAATCTATGAGATCGATGTAAGAAAACGAGTAATTTTGGCTAATATTTGGCCTATCTTTTACAGGTTAAATTCCATTCTTTAGAATCTACTGTGCCTAATTATATGATCATAAAACATTTTAATTAATTACAAGATACGAGTAATAAGGTTTATATATTCATATTATATGTTGTGGAATTGTATAAACAAACATCCAAATTGCGATTAAATTTTGATTAGTTATTTTACAAACGCCCACGTAGATATTCTGTATTATTAGTACAACCAGTTTATAATAATCGGTGGCTCGCGAGTTGCTTCATTTCAAAGACGCTGGGAACGATCACGTGAAGATCTAGTAATATGTATAATTTACCTCTTCCAACACGCTGAGGATAGCTTTAAGCTTCTATAAACTCTATTCGAGAAAATAGCAATATAAATTATAGAAGGGTTGACTATGGTTTTCACCAAAGCTGAACTTCAGTTGAACGTTCGGCTTAAAATAATACTGAAGCTGTAGTTTTGTGTTGTAGCTTCATTTCAGTTTTGGGCGTTAAGAATCTGTCAAAAAATACTTTGGCTACGCATGCCATTTCGTCTGCGCGCCTCTCGCCTACTTCTCCCTTCGGCCCGTAACTTGTTTAGACCACAACATACTCGAGTAAATGATTTCTCCAATTGGTAATGGTCGCACTGCATTTACTTCTTCATTGTCGAACCATCTCATAAGTAATATTTTAAGAAGCTACAATATCCAATTCACACGATGGTGTCGAGTCGTGATACTTTTCTGCTGTTGAATATTATATCTACACCGGCTTCTTGTCAACCAATAACTTTAGCTATTGCCTTGCCTTTATTTACCATCGTACACTACGTTATTCTGGAAGTGTAAAATCGATGACCTACATTCTATGTAAATTCATGAAGTCTTGGTAGTAATTATAGCTTTGGATAAACAACCCTTTCAATTTTTCGAAGCATTATATCGACTGATGTTTCTAGTGAAACCCCACAACCGAGTCATGAGTCAAGTAGTTATAACTCAGATTGTCAAAAAAATTAAAAGTTTGATTTGACAAGTGCTTTCAAAGGCCAAAATTATATCTATAACAATTTACGTGTGGAGCTATATGAGAAAATTGTTTTATTCTTGAGTTTCACTATTAATTGGCTTAGTAAAGACTTTTTCTATATCATAGTCATTTAGTTTGTCATTGAATATTGTTTTATCTAATGTCGACATTTGTTTCAAAACCATGAAACTAATTCAATACTTTATTTTTTCTACATTACAAACTATTGAACTAATTTTATTTTGACTTTGTCGGCACTAACTAAATACCAAGTTCGGTGGAACAAGCATAGAGCCAAATGCGCAAGCCTCCTAAGTACGTCTACGCTACGCGAATTCGTGCTCTGCTCAGTCCCGGCTTGCCTAGTATAGACATTCTTACTAATACAATCTTCCTTATTGTAGTCGATCAACAGTTTACAACAGACATCAAACAACAGATCTGACTGAGGTTTTTAACTATAAATTTGGAAGATACAGCTTGTTAGACTATTAAGTCTAAATCTCTGTCACCAGCGGAACAAAATTTCTTCAATAATTTAGTATTAGTTTCATAAATAAATCATACAATAAATTAATCAAGATCGATTTGAAAATAGCGTTTTACTAGATTCGGGAGAAATCAATCTAACAAGTTTGTTATTAACAAGTTAGGCCACAAGATTTTAAAACTTGATTGGTATTATCTATTACACTTATTATTTTGTTTATAGTCTTGTTAACATACCTACTTTCCTTTTTTTTATGATCCCGACTACGCAAATACAGCTCTCATATTTTTTTTAATCAGATTATTAGTCTATTTTTATTAAACTCATCAATTTAAAATAAAACGCAAGCATTTACCTGTGTAAAATAAATGGAAAGTCGGTCAGCAAGCTATTTGAAGAATATGTTTTAACATAAATCTATGGCTGTCGCACTGTATCCGAACGACCGAATAGAGCGCGAGAGAGACAACTGCAACTCGCGGACTATGCAAAATACAGTACCTAAATCCAAATAAAAAAATACTTTATCATATCTAGGCCCCAATAAGGCACTTATGAACGTCAAACACTATTACCGGTTCGGAAAACATCCCAGTTATCGAGATGTACGGGACATCTCGATAATTGGGATGTTTACACGCCGAACATTGGGCAAGGAAAATTTCATACATTTGGTTTTGTTTGCATTTAGTAGTGAATTATTGAGAGCAAACCATTCAGAAATCTTAACTAACGTGTTATTTAATTGCCTAAACTCTGAATATATTATTTTCAACCACTAGCGGTGGTTTCGCATTCCCCAGTTTCCTCATCCAAAACTGGACCGGTTTTTTTTTTCGAGAATATAATAAGAAGGACTTTGACTACATCCATATGATTTTCTTTTATTTTTTTATGATCTTCATATTTTTTGCTGGATGTCTGATAACGACGATATAAATAGGCAATTTTAGAAAATATATGTTAAACAAAGGAATACTTATACTTTTGTGTCGACTAAACGGTATTCGTATTTCCTCGCAGGCCGCAACTCTCAGGTTATAACTACTTGCTTGTGCAAAAAAAGAAAAGCATCGCGATGTACTTAAACGAGCGGTGTAGAAGATACCATATATTATGTAAATATCGACAAGTCATTTATAAGTAGAGCATTTTTTGTAGAGTCGTAGAGTCGAGTTGTAAAATAAATAAGCACGCGTTTACCTATGTACCCTATGTACCTATGTACCTACATAGATCTTTTAGTTAAAGAAAATAAGAAGTCATATAAATCATCCATTCGGTTATCACCTTAATCTTCGAGAAGTTTATTTACGAAATAAGAACTTACACATCTCATTGAATCCATAATCTTTTTATAATTGTATCTAATGAATTTTTAATCAAGTTTTAATGTTTTTTTTTAAAAAGGGGATTACTGTAGCGACTTATAATTGCTTACGCTGTAATACTTGTAAGTGTTCGCCGATGCGCAATATATGGCTACCGGCACTAATCAAACCATCTAATCTATCTAATTTTAAGAGCTTCTTCATTATTGTAACAAATGACTGTAATTCTGTATAACTGTACAAATATATAAATATAATTTACACGCACTAAGGACTTCAAATTTTATCACATATTTTATAACCAATAATTAGCAACCCAGCTAAATACCGTCTGTATCATCGTGAGTGTTCTGAAGAGCTGTTGAATCTTTTTTCGCTCCTCTCCTTTTCACAACAGAACCACATGCGCTGGGCTTCGGAGTTACAGTTTTACGGTACGGCATCTATCTCGCCACGACCTAAAAAGTTCTTTTTGTCTTATCCTTTACGTACCGTGAAGTGCAACCATCTCCCGGTCAATGTATTCCTTCCTTCTTATGACATCGGGTCCTTCAAACGTAACGTGAAGACATATTTGTGCAGGCCGGCATGACAGTGGTGACCGCCGATGGATTTCGATCTCTTGGTGGTTGCAGTTGCATTTGGATTGCACTGTGCTTACCATTGGGGACAGCAAAGTTAATGTGCCGAAATACTATACAAAAAAAACTTACATAAATATGCCAAATCTTATCTAGATGAAATCAAAGGTGAACAAGATTTTGTACGGATATAGTAGCGCTATACTTACGTTTCATACTGAAATATTAAGAGAATTAAAACCTCCTTCGCTGTTCGCATTCTTGAACAAAATGGGAAGAATGAAGCATTATCACTCTCGTTCTCTGTTTTCTCATATATATTAAACGAATTTTGAAAAAAAAAACAATTTTATTAATTGTCATGTTCACTATTTAATAATACATAGACGTTCTGATCATTAATTGAATAATACATATTTTCGTACAAAGTTATTACAAAAAATAATCTAAATAACTGACAAATCGAGATTATAATGATAAAGTTGTAGCAGCAAGAATTATAATAAGTCAGGCATAAATAAATACGCTTTAAAACACAAACAAACTTTCAAGTGGATTCATTTCCAAGAATTCATTTGCGATTACACCTATCTTCTTGAATGAAGCTTTGATCAATGATCCTTGCAGTTCCTTGGCAATAGCTTTCGAATTCTCCTTAAGAAATTGATGTAAATTATAAGCTGAAAGCGGTAACAAATATATTAAAAATGGCAAAAAAGTATTGGAGTTGGTGAGAGTGGTTTTGGAGAGAGTGGACCAACGGAATAAAAGCTATATATTAATGTCGTGCATATTCTTTTTTATATGAATAAAAAATGCAATGAATTTAAGCAAGACGGATTTGAAGAAATCATTTGATTATTTACAAGATGTATAACCAATTCAAATTAAGTCAGACCATCTTAGAAGTTTCTTTGGAATTACAGATATATTATTCTTAGTTTATTTGATGTAGGTTTCCTAGAGTTTCTATCATAAAACTACGTTTAATTACGCAAACAAACGTCTACATATGATATAAAAAACTAAATCAATCTACCAAATTATTTATTTGATTGGTTTAGACATAAATTAAAAACCTACATGTTTATCTATACGCCTCATCCACATGAATCCTTTATCAGAAGAAAATAAGAAGTCATGAAATCAACACATAATAATATTGGAGAAGTTTATTTTAAAAAAAAAAACTTACCCGACTCTTTTTGATCATTAAACAAATTTTTAAAATCGTAAACCAAGTCTTCTTCAACAGGGGTTACATTCATATCAATATGATTAAATTGTAAATAACGCTTGTCATATTTAGTTGTAACTGATAAGTTCTTCCGAATTTTGAAATCATATGCTTCTAAAAAATTTAAATAAATATTTTATAAAAAAAACCACCATTATTTAATACATTAAAGAACTATAATTTCATTAGTATCAGTAATATAAATTATGTTTTTTTAATTAGAGCGTCTGATCGTTACAATGAGGCGGGCGAAGAAGCTAACTTGCTTAAGAAGAAGCTTAGCTCACAATGGGATCTTGGCGTTTTGGTAACAGGTTTACAGACTTTCAAGTGAAGTTGTCGAAATACAAAGGCAGTTTGCTTTTTACAAGATTTCCAACGTGAGGGTGGTAGTTAGCCAGGCGGTAACTATACAACGCTTGAATGCATTTATTATATTTTTCTTGAATAAAACTCTGAATTATTAAAATTCCACGAATGATTTGTAAGTTTAAGATCAAGTGTAAAATTATATACTTTGAATTTTTTTAAACTTACTTGAATCTATAGTGAATTCACCGTTTCCTTCTACTGGTTTATCGGACAGAGATCCGCGGATATCGTACTTCCCTTCTACATGAAACCCAGGACAAAACATTTCTATCTCATTCTCCAACTTTTTCAAATCAAAACTAAAATATAGATTTACATAATTATTTTAAAATATTTTTTATAATACATGTAAACATTATAGTACTAAGTTAGTTTAATTCGTATATATGTAAGGCAATAGATACATTACAATCTAGATTATAAAACACCATAGTGTAGTCGGTTGAAAAATTAAAAAATCTGCATAAAAAACCCCAAGTTCGATGTAAACACAACCAAAGTTAATATAGTAAAACGTTGTACACACCAAACCCACTGACCTACTGACACAATATGTTGGTGGGTTCGTTGTTGCCGGAATAGCTGGTATTTTAATATCATTGCAAGTTGGAATCGCAAACTTTGTTGGCGACATATCGGTGAGACGATAAGAGCAACTTTAACTCCGCTATTAGTGACTGACGAGTCTGAATATACGAGGAGGGATCAAAAAGTAGTGAGAATGAGATAGAATATAATGACTATTGATAACTTAATAATTTATTTTTCTACATAGTTTCCGAGTCTCTCTACACACCGAGTCCAGCGCTTTTCCAAGGCTTTAATCCCTTTCACAAAGTTTTGTCTTGGTCCCGCAAAAAGCTCGCCACGGCATCCATCAACTCGTTATCGTCTTCATACCTATTTCCCCTAAAGTATTTTTTCAATTTGGGGAACAGATAAAAATCGCTAGCCGCCAGATCTGGTGAATAAGGGGGGTGGTCAACCAATTAATCAATCACAATATCCCTTCTGAGTCCCAAAATATTGAGGCCATAACCTTGCCATCCTATGCCACGACACGAAACTTCTTCGGGGTCGGTGATGATGGCCGTTTCCATTGCGAAGCTTGCTGTTTTGTCTCTGGATCAAATAGATGGACCCATGTTTCGTCCATTGTTACGAAACGAGACAAAAAGTTTTCAGAATCTTCTTAAAACTTGTCCAGCATTATCTTCGAAATGTCAAGTCGATTTTGTTGCTGACTGTCGGTTAACATTCTCGGCACCCATCTTGCGGAGATTTTGCTCATATTCAAAGATTGTTTCAATATGGATTGAATACTTTCATATGAAATGCCCGTTTCTTGAATTAAGTATCGGATGATAATTCTTCGCTCAATACTATTTTCTCGACTTTCGCAACATTTTCTTGGGTGACTGACGTCGATGGACGGCCGCAACGATGTTCGTCTTCTGTGTTCATTCTCCCTACTCGAAATTGAGAAGCCCACCTTGCGACAGTGGAATACGGCGGAGCAGACTCTCTTAATATTACCTCCAAATTGCAATGAATCTCTTGCGTCGTTAATTTTTTTAAACAGAGGATTTTAATAACGACCCGCACTTCGTTTTTCTCCATTTTCGAGAACACGTTCCGACACGAAGCAAACAAATGACTACATTTAGAAAAAAAAACAAAAGTTAATCGAAGATTTTTTTCTTTATTAATATTAAGAATATGTAACTGAGCTATGCCTGCCAGATTTTTTTTTTCTTACCAAGGAGTATGTCGTTCTCGCTACTTTTTGATTCCTCCTAGTACGTTGTGTCTTTCGAATCATTCAGTAATTAATGTTCAACATGCAAAAATGAATAGATATAGTGATGAAATAACAGCAGCTTGTGGGATATTATCGCTATAGTCTTAGAATAAAAAGATTTCAAGGCAAACTACATGATAACTATTCATAAAAAAAAAACGCTTTACTATTACTAATTTTATCCCCATACCCATCAATGGCCATTTTAAACATTTAATAAATATTGTTGGAACTATTAAGTTAAAAAGATATAAATTACAGAAATGCAGCTTCACCAACAGACAGACTACCATTAACGTTACGTATTTCGGGACGACGTTTATAATCACTATTTAGGGGTTCCACAATAACCGTTTTGAGATTTATTAACATGAAAGGTTTCCATTGTTTCCCTTCAGATCTAAAAAAAGTCTCTACCTACATCACTTCATGTCGAACCTCGCCAACAACTGAGTGCGTACACTAGTCAGAGGGTATTCTAAAACAATGTCGCCGACACTAAACCGAGCTGTGTCGGCGGGTTCGGTTTATCAGTTTAAAGGATCTGACTAAAGAATAGACTTTGACTTTCGACAGTTGGGTGATGTGACCATTCGTTTTGTCGATCTTTATGCATAGGAAATAATGCAGTTTACCTATACTCCAAATGATGTAACGTTTGTATTATGGTTTTACAATATGATAGAGAGCTTATATTTAACTTTTGTAATGATGTAGAACTGGATGAAATTATATATTATATATATCTTCTATGCCCCGTGGTTAAAACCTGCATAACGTCACAACTCACACGGCTCGTTCGCGCCACTGCTGCTATAGTCACAGACCCGAGCCGAGTGTTGAATTATTTTAATTTTCCATTATCTCCTCAAACTATGAGTCCAAATAACATGCTATAAAGGGCAAAGTTAATTTTCATAAAATTGTCTTGATGATGAAGTAACTTTACTCCGTAAGGATTAATATGCCATACCTAATAATAATAATTCTCATAAATTACTTTTTAACTTCAACAATTTTTGTCACATAATACCTTATTGTGTATAAGAGATAGGCATACAGTATTTTGACCTTTTTTTAGATGTAATAAGATCAAAATTTTTGTAGAACTTTGTATTTATGTGTCACTAACCATTACGCCAGCTCACGCGGATAAATTAGTTTGGAAGCGCTGTTTATTCCGAATTACTTAACAAAAATCGATATTTAAGGCTAATGCTAGAAAGTCTATACTATTATTCCTCGTGAATCTAGCTATCATATACAAAAATAACTTTTTGATACCGACTAGTAGTTCCAGAGATTAACGTTTTTAAACAAACAAAAAACTCTTCAGCGTTTTTGTATTATAGTATAGATTATGAAATGTATGTACAGTAAAGCAGATTATACATATACACTGTTTAAATCGTAAATTGTTAACTAATGTGTACACAAATACATTATTACATTTTTTAATGGTTTTATTATTTGACGCTTATGGATATGGGGCATTTCTTTTTATTATTTATTAAATTTAGGGGCTCGCCTTGTGTAAAGTAAAATAAATATTACATGAATTTACTTACTTTGCACTTTTAACATTACACTTCTTAAATCCTATGATCTTGGTGTCTGTGAGCGTATATTTTAGAGTTTCTAAATCTCCTTCAATCAGTTCTAGGTACATTGGATCAAACTGACTATTTTCACCTTCTACTAAACGCTTATATACTTCTATCGTTTTTCTAGTTACACAGGCTTCATTCAGTTTACATTTTGGACCAACTGTAAGTTTGACGAACCATATATATTATACATATATACATAAATCTCGTAGACTTTACGTAATGACGTGCCTATTATAAATATAACACATCTCTCTGATTTTAGGTAGGCGAGTAGTCTATTATTGTTAGGAGGTTATAAATAGAATAATTCCTGGGAAATTTCCGAGGGAAATCCCATTGGCCACAAAGCTATTTTTAAATGAATTCAAAGTTCTTTATTATTTTTTAAGTTTTAGCACTTGGCGCTGATATTAATTGGCGATGTGGCCCCAAGACGCTAACACGCTAAGCCTAGTGGGTGGACTGGCTCTGAAGTGCAGCTGTAGGAACACACCTATAGGGGCTTGGCGATAGATTTTAACTTGAAGGTGGTAGTTAGCCAAGTGGGCATTGAAAAATGCCCACACTAACACGCTTTGATTTTATCACGATGATTTCTTTCACATAAAGCTCAAACTCATCCTAGAGATTAGAACTTACTGTATGAATTTTAATTATTGATAAAACTTGAGGTACATAATTAATTTATTAATAATTGTAATGGTTAGTATTACTCACGTGTAGCACCGAGGACTCCAAGAAACGCGCAGTTCAGTATTAAAATGAAACGAAACATTTTGTATGTGTTAGAGTCTGAATCTATTATTCTAATGTGCTCTAAGTACATCCGTCGAATTTATACCCATTGTGTCATGCATAATGTATTAAATTATACAAAAAATATGTTTCATAAATCAGAAGACCAAGGTTGCTACAGAATACTGCTTTGGCGTGAGAAACGTAAAAATTATAAAAACTAGCTAGCGAAGCGGAGTTAAGGGACAAAAACTGGTTACGTTATGTTTTTTTAAAAGCAGTCCTTTGCTTGCTCCTTTGCTAGCTTGTTGGCGAAAATGGAAAAATGTAACTACGCACGGGTATTACATTTTTGTATTATTAACATTATAATTATTGGAGAGTATTTAATGAAAATTTAGGGAGCGATCATCTTATTATAAAAATTGTTTTGAATTATAATGAATCTTTTTATACTGTAAAGAAACGTAATTTCAAAAAAGCAGAGTGGTCTGCATACCGCCTTGCGCTCGAAGATATGTTCGGTAGTAATAGTGAACTGAATATTAACAGCAAGGAAGACGTCCAATTTTACTACGATTATTTTGTTAATCAAATTAATAATACAGCTGACAAATATATTCCTGTAATCAATATAAACACTACACCAGAAAAGGCTTTTAAACCAAAAAGTTATTGGAGTCCAAGTTTATCGAGAGTAGTTGCTGAACGTAGACTAGCACTTAGTAAATTTCGTAGAAATCCAACTCCTAGTAACTTGTTAAAATTAAATAAAAAAGTTGAAGAGGCTCAATCTATGATTAAACAAGCTAAAACAAGTAGTTGGCATAGTTTTTGTAATAATATAGATAGATCAACTTCGGTTACGGATATGTGGCGAAAAATGCGATGGATTAAAGGTATGAAAACAAATAATAATCATATTCCAGTAGAAACGAAGAAAAAACTTTTGTGGTCATTAACTCCTGCCTCGGTTGTAAACTTTCCACCTATTTTTACATCAACTAACCATATCCTTGAGAAAGAATTTACATTAGAAGAACTTAATAAAAGTATTAAAAAATCTGATACTGCCCCTGGATATGATGGGATCTCATATTCTATGATTGCGAACCTCCCTGATAACTGTAAGTTTTATTTACTTTACTTATACAATCTTATTTTTAATTATGGTTATGTCCCACGACAGTGGAGGGATATATTAGTTCTTCCTATTCCTAAATCTGAAATCAATCCAACGGCGGAATGCAAACTTAGACCAATTTCCCTTATTTCATGCATGTGCAAGATTCTACATAATATGTTAAATAAGCGGTTAGAATGGTATAGTGAAAAAAACAAAATTTTATCATTTCAAACCACAGGATTTAGAAAAGCTCATTCGTGCTTGGACTCTCTGGCTAGACTAGTAACTTATATACAAATTGGTTTTTCTCAAAATACTCCTACATTAGGCCACTTTTTAGACATAGAAAATGCTTATAATAACGTTTCAGTATCTACAGTAATTAAAACTTTTGATGATTTTAAATTTGGTCAAAAGATATGTAATTATTTCTGGTCATTTTTGCATGAAAGACATCTTATGATGAAAACTGGCATAGAAGGAGAAATTATAACGAGATGGACAAATCAGGGATTGGCTCAGGGTGATCCTATCTCTCCTTTGATGTTTAATCTTGTAACTTATGAGATTTGTCATAATATTAAAAATGTTTATGTTAGTCAATATGCAGATGATTTTGTTTTTATATAGGACATAAAGATTTAACAATTAGTCAATATAATATGCAGGTCGCTTTAAACACTATGATAGTTTTATGTGCAAAATTAGGTTTAGAATTGTCATCTACTAAATTTTACCTCTTTAGCAGAGGCCATAGACGGCAACAAATAAAACTTGTCATAATCTTCTTCAATAGAATTAGCAGAAAGTGTGAAGTATTTGGGCATGTGGTTAGACAGATCACTTTTATGGAGAACTCATATTAATGAAATTGTAACAAAGGTTTCAACATTTTGAAATGTGTTAAAAGTTTTGTCAGGACGTACTTGGGGTATACATCCTAAGCATTTAAGGATCATCTATATTTCATTATTACGGAGTAGACTAGATTATGGTTGTATATTATATGACAATAGTGCAAAGACACACGTTTCAAAATTAGACAAGATACAGAATCAAGCTTTAAGAATAATTAGTGGATTTATTAAAAGTTTACCAATCCATGTAATGGAGAGCGAATTGTGTATGCCACCCCTTTATGTGAGAAGATGTTATCTTGCTCAAAAATTTTGTTTAAAAGCACTTTCGTGGACAAATAATTAGACTATTTTGCTTTTAAAGAATGTGAACACTTTATGTAACAATTCGTACTGGCTTAGAAAAAATAAACCTTCACTAATAATTGCTTATAATGAAATACAGAAAGAAAATATTACATTCATTCAAGTTATCCCCTTCAAATGTTCTCTTTAGGTATTTGGCCTACCTATATAAATATAAATAACATAATTAAACTAAATTTAGCAAGTGTTATTGGGTCAAAAAAACATCTTAACTTAAATACTCTTAAATATGATATAACAAAAGAACTTACTGAAAAATATGGTGGATGGATACAGCTATTTACAGATGTTGCTAAAACTTTTAACGGTCAGGGTGCAGCATTTTATGAACCATGTACAGATAGCGCTGGCTTATATAATATAACAACAAATGTATCTATAATGACACTGGAACTATTTGCAATTTTAGAAGCTATTAAGCATGGTATTAGATCTGTGCATCAAAATATTGTTATTTTAACTGATAGCAAGAGTGCTCTCCAGCATTTGCTTCGATGTGCCTCTGGATACAGAGGAGTTTCGATAGCCTATGTAATTTTTAAAGAGATATTTAATCTCCATAGTTCTAATATGCGTATAGAGTTGCAATGGATTCCGTCTCATATAGGTTTAGAAGGAAATGATAAAGTTGATAGTTTAGCCAAACAGGCTTTAATTGAGGGGTCATCGGTAAGTATTCCACCTTATTATTCGGAAGTTTTAGGTAAATTTAAAAAGAAATGTCGTGACATGTGGAAAGAATATTTTGATCTAGTTTCAAAAGAGAAAGGATTTTGGTACCGAACAATTCAATGTCAGCCGCCTCCTGTACCTTGGTTCATAGAAACCGATATGGATAGGAATTCTGTTGTTTTGGCTTTTAGATTAAGGTCTGGACACATTCCATAGGGAAAATATGGATATCTCATGAAAAAAGTTGACTCACCATTTTGCAACCAGTGTGGTAAGATTGACGATGTCCATCATTTTTTGATGGAGTGTTCCAGAAATTATAATTATAGGATATCTTTAAATAATAAGTATAAAATTAATGTTTGGGATGTGGGTGTATATCACAGCATTCTGGCAGAACCGACATCGGATGCTTCCAGAATGTTGTGTAGTTCTTTTAAGTTTTTTTTAAATTAAGTTTTCTTCCAGAGAAACTTATATAATCTTATGTGTATTTTTATTTTAGTTTATAGCTTGTGTTGGTATAAGTAGTAGGTATAGGTTATGATGGGACTGACATATCCTTGGTGATAAAAGTCTCTAAATAAAATTAAGATTAAAAAAATAAACATTATAATTATAATATCGACCAATAAGAACCTTTTCTCAGGAAGCAATGCGACAGCAGAAATAAAAAAAAAAACGAAAAAATCCTTTTTGTTTATCGTACAATCACGTTACATTTGATTGCTGATAAAACGAAGATTTCGACTGATAGTGTGCATAAAATTTTATAAGAATACTTGGGAATGAAAAACGTATTCATATGTTGTTCACCTAGAATACTTACCGATGTTGTAATGATTGTTTATCAATCATTTTTATCTTTTAATTATATATTTAGTTATTTCACCTTAGTTGTTTCCTCATTACTTCATTTATTGTGCTTTCGGTCGCTTTCCGAGGCCATCTTAATAAGAATATTATTTGAAATAAGCTTAGATTTTTCGGCTTTTCAAATCGTCGATACATGTAGGTTTGCCTTCCTTCGGGAAAACCCATTTGCTGTGCTGTGGGACATTTCATGTTAGTATTATTGTTATTAATTTTCTGTCTTATTGAAAGCTGAAATATGGGTTATATTGGTTAGCTAAAAAAATGTTAAAATTAAATAATTTTCGAAGATAAGATAAGGTAACTTAGGTCTGTCGCCAAGCAATTAAACTATTAAGCAATTAATTAGTTTTGGCAGAAGTACTTGTGAGCCAGTTCCTGCACAAGGCTTAGCGTGTTACCATCCTTGGCCACATCATCGCTTAACATCAGGTTAGATTGTAGCCACAAGTTAAAACATAAATATTAAAAATGTTTATTTTAAATTGATTTTATTTTTATGTTTTCATTATAATTCGAAATATTTTTTTCGTTTAAAATTTTATCCATTTCTTGGACTAGTTTTATACCGATTGTATACGAGTGAAATACAGGTCCTTGAATTTCATTCACCACTTCCTTCTAATTTTGTTTTTATAATTTGTGAACAGCATCATCTATAAATAGGTATATTACTTAATTACACTGGTTAAATTGGATGTGAATTATTTAGAGATGTAAATTTTTAAGTTTATGTATTATCTACGTCTTAGATCTTAAATCAACTTCCTACAATATAATTATATTTTAATTTAAAATACAAACAAACATTAAATTAATTCGTACATCTAGAAATGTTACTACAAGTTCAAATGAATCATACTTCAATTTGAGTTTTACTCGCATAGAAGCCAGTAATAAGAAAATGGCTGTTATAATAGACCATATTGAAATCTCATTGCATAAACGAATCACCATCATTTCTAAGGAAAGCCGTTCACTATTGTATATAGGCCTCCTCAAAAATCGACATAATGAACGGTCCTGCGCTGCTAGCATCCAAAGGCTTCCCGCAACTCTCACCAAGTCATCGGGTCACTATGTGGTGGGTCTGCCCACGCTGCGACTTCATTGGCCCTATCCGCCGTCAGTTCTACGGGCTATGTGCCCCGCCCACTACCAGTGAAGTTTAGTTATTATTAGGGCTACTATTATATTATTCGGTGTGAATTTTATATTATAGAAACGATAAACAATGTCTTGTAGTTTAATACTTTTAATAAGCAGAGAACATTTAATACAGTTTAATACAGGTCCTTGAATTTCATTCACCACTTCCTTCTAATTTTGTTTTTATAATTTGTGAACAGCATCATCTATAAATAGGTATATTACTTAATTACACTGGTTAAATTGGATGTGAATTATTTAGAGATGTAAATTTTTAAGTTTATGTATTATCTACGTCTTAGATCTTAAATCAACTTCCTACAATATAATTATATTTTAATTTAAAATATAAACAAACATTAAATTAATTCGTACATCTAGAAATGTTACTACAAGTTCAAATGAATCATACTTCAATTTGAGTTTTACTCGCATAGAAGCCAGTAATAAGAAAATGGCTGTTATAATAGACCATATTGAAATCTCATTGCATAAACGAATCACCATCATTTCTACGGAAAGCCGTTAACTATTGTATATAGGCCTCCTCAAAAATCGACATAATGAACGGTCCTGCGCTGCTAGCATCCAAAGGCTTCCCGCAACTCTCACCAAGTCATCGGGTCACTATGTGGTGGGTCTGCCCACGCTGCGACTTCATTGGCCCTATCCGCCGTCAGTTCTACGGGCTATGTGCCCCGCCCACTACTAGTGAAGTTTAGTTATTCTTAGGGCTACTATTATATTATTCGGTGTGACTTTTATATTATAGAAACGATAAACAATGTCTTGTAGTTTAATACTTTTAATAAGCAGCGAACAATGACAGGTAAGTACACTGAGTAGAGCAAAGACGATTGCTTCTCTTTTTTGAAAAGAAGACTTAGCCTTCGTGAAGAATTGTGTGCCTTGTGACAAGTAAAAAAAATATTATAAATATGTCGTAACTAATAATATTACTAGTAACCAAGGCCATGAAATATTTTACAAAGAAACTGAATAGAATGCGACTTTTAAAAAGAAAAATTGTTGTTTGTCTGTGTGACGGCTGACTTGACATTGGCAGAATGAAAATAAATACACCGTAAACAAAATAAATTGATACATAACAACGAAATTATGTCATGAAAAACAGTTCTTAAATTATGACTAATTACGATAACGATGTGGAACATTAACAATATGTCCAGAACATGTTGTTTTATGAATAACAGGACTGGTGTTAGGAGAATGAACGAATTTTTCATTATCACTTATTTCACTAGTTTTGTTTTCAGGTACAATTTCAGAAGAAGTTGAAGGTTTCACGATGTGTTCGCGATTTCTACGAAATAATCCTTCTGGAGACTGAATGATATAACTACGAAGCTCGCTTTCGGCTTGTCAAATTCTATCTGGGATCCAAACACCTTGTGGCTTATGTTTCAAGTATATTTCATCACTTGAATGTAAATTAGACAAAAGTTTGGTATGTTTATTATAATAAAGTCGTGAATACTGTTTCTGTTTTTCAATACTATACTTTAGTACATCAATATTAACTGGGAATCTGAAACAGGTATTTTAGAACACAAGTAGACACAAAAAACTGTAAAATTGAAAAGCCTGACTTTTTAGGTGTATTTCTGTAAAAAATGAATGCTATAACTAGATTATAGAGATCAGTTTTATCTAACTTACATTTCTTAAATACATATTTTTTAATTGTACTATTGGTTCTTTCGACGATAATGTTTGAATTACTTAAATACTAGATTATGGACTAGATGTAATAAATTGAATACTCTAGTTTTTGTGGAGGTCTGGAATTCTTTTGAATTAAAAGGAGGACCTTTCTTTATCTGAAATCATAATTTACCAGGGAATACCATGTCTTGCTTGCAAGATAATCCGTTTATTTTGACAAGTTTATTCTTATAGGGATATTTTAACGCTCGTATCAGATCACTGCACCGATCACAACTTATTCTTCACCACTGTGTTATAGGCCTTTTCCAAATCTGCGAATGACCAAAGGATTTTTGGTTTGTGGTTTGATTGGTCATTAGTTACTATTAATAAATACATATTGTTGTTGATGAAGTGTTTGTGAAATTATTATCCCAACAAAAGTATGCTGTAGAAAACGTGCCAAGTCTTGATAGAGATGATTGATCTATTAAAAGTAGTGAAATCTCATAAAAAGCCAAATCTATGAGATTGATATAAGAAAACGAATAATTTTGGCTAATATTTGGCTTATCTTTTACAGGTTAAATTCCATTCTTTAGAATCTACTGTGCCTAATTATATGATCATAAAACATTTTAATTAATTACAAGATACGAGTAATAAGGTTTATATATTCATATTATATGTTGTGGAATTGTATAACCAAACATCCAAATTGCGATTAAATTTTGATTGGTTATTTTACAAACGCCCACGTAGATATTCTGTATTATTAGTACTTACAACCAGTTTATAATAATCACGGGAAAGATCTAGTAATAATTTACCTCTTCCAACACGCTGAGGATAGCTTTAAGCGTCTATAAACTCTATTCGAGAAAATAGCAATATAAATTATAGAAGGTTTGACTATGCTGAACTTCAGTTGAACGTTCGGCTCTAAATAATACTGAAGCTGTAGCTTCATTTCAGTTTTGGGCGCTAAGAATCTGTCAAAAAATACTTTGGCTACGCATTCCATTTCGTCTGCGCGTCTCTCGCCTACTTCTCCTTTCGGCCCGTAACTTCTTTAGACCACAACATACTCGAGTAAATGATTTCTCCAATTGGTAATGATCGCACTGCATTTACTTCTGCATTGTCGAACCATCTCATAAGTAAACACAAAGATAGTTTAAGAAGCTACAATATCCAATTCACACGATGGATTCAAGTCATAATACTTTTCTGCTGTTAAATATTATATCTACACCGGCTTCTTGTCAACCAATAACTTTAGCTATTGCCTTGCCTTTATTTACCGTATCATGTCCGTATTATGTATCGTACACTACGTTATTCAGCAAGTGTAAAATCGATGACCTACATTCTATGTAAATTCTGAAGTCTTGGTAGTAATTATAGCTTTGAATAACGAACCCTTTCAATTTTTCGAAGCATTAAATCGACTGATGTTTCTAGTGAAACCCCATAACCAAGTCATGTAGTTATAACTCAGATTGTCAAAAAATTTAGAAGCTTTGATTTTTCAAGTGCTTTCAAAGGCTAAAATTATATCTATAACAATTTACATGTACAATCTCAACAATATGAGAAAATTGTTGTATTCTTGACTTTCACTATTAATTGGCTTAGTAAAGACTTTTTCTATATCATAGTCATTTAGTTTGTCATTGAATGTTGTTTTATCTAATGTCGACATTTGTTTCAAAACCATTAAACTAATTCATTATTTATTTTTTCTACATTACAAACAATTGAATTAATTTTATTTTGACTTTGTCGGCACTAACTAAATACCAAGTTCGGTGGAACAAGCGTAGAGCCAAATGCGCATGGTTCCCAAGTACGTCTACACTATGCGAATTCGTGCTCTGCTCAGTCCCAGCTCGCCTAGCATAGCCGTTCATACTAATACAATCTTCCTTGTTGTTGTAGATCAACAGTTTACAACAGAAATTAAACAACATATTATTAAAAAAAAACAGATTTATTATTAACACGTTCATTAGTTAAAAATAGAGAAAAGTTATGATTAGTAATTGAATAGTACATATTTTAGACTATAGTAATTAAAAACAATATAAACAGTTTGAAATGATCAAACAGAGATTATGATTTTCAAATTGTAACAGAAATGACTGTAATCTTATGATTATAGTCAGGCGTAAAATACTCATTAGAATATGAAAAAATATTCAAGTGGTAGCCGTTCCAAGATTTTATTCGCACATTCAACCGTCTTCTTGTATTTACTCATGAATAAACGCCCTTGCAGTTCCTTGGCGACGGCTCTCGAATTTTCATTAATAATTTTAAGTAATTCATCAGCTGAAAACCGTAAAATACATGAAAAATAATTAAAATAAACAATTTTAATTACTAAGATTATGTAGATATAGATATATATTATATTATTATGAATACCTTTAGATAGATAGAGAGATATATTTAGATCTGACTGGAGTTTTTAACTATAAATTTGGAAGATGCAGCTATATTTTTCACTATTAAGTCTAAATCTCTGTGATCAGTGGAATAAAAGTTCTTTAATATTTAGTATTACTTTCATATGAATAAATCATACAACCAATTTATCAAGATCGATTTTAAGATATCGTATTCTTAGATTCGGGAGAACTCAATCTAAAAGTTCGTATTAGATCACAAGATTTTCAAACTTGACTGGTATTATCTATTACATATATTTACTCGTAGTATTATTAACATATGTACCTACTTTTTTATTTATAATCACGGCTACGCAAATTACCGCTCTCATAAATAAATTATCAAATTTTTATGTATAAATCAGTTTCATTAAAACTTTACATTAAATTCATTAATTTTAAATGAATAAGAATTCTTGAAAATCATCCATTCGGCTGTAACCTTAAACTTCAAGAAGTTTATAGAAGAAATAAGAACTTACACGTCTCTTTATGTCCATAGTATAAATTTTTAAAATTGTAAACCAAGTTTCCTGAAGTGGTTGCATCCACGTGAAAATTATTTATATGTATATAGTGCTTGTCACCTTTAGGTGTAACTGATACATCCATCTGAATTATGAAATCGTAGGCTTCTAAAAAAATAAAAATAAAAATTTATACAAAAAGCTTAGTGATATCATTTTCTTTAAATGTTATTATGATGTTTATTTAATTTATTTTACGACTGATCATAATGCGGGCGAAGAATTATATCAATTCATAAGAATTATGCCTAAAAGAGCATTGGCTCTCGATTGTAGTTGTCGCAGTAAAACTGTTGGATCTTGGAGTTTTGGTAACAGATTTACAAAAGATGCTGTTAAGCGCAGTTAACTGAACACTTCAACAATACGAGTTCTTCAAAAGGGGAGTGAACAATTTTTTAAAGGGTCGGTAACGCGCATGTAAAATTGTTCTGGTCTTGCAAGCGTCCATAGGCTGCGATTACCGCTTACTATGAGGCGGACTGCATGCTTGTTTGCGTTGCTTTTTGCAAGGTTTCTAATGTGAGGATGGTGGCTAGCCAGGCGAAAACAAGAAATTGCCTTATGAACATGCTATCATTACATAACGATGTTTTTCTTCGATAAAAGCTGACATATTTTAAGAGCTACTAAGATATACTTTAATTGTTTTAAATACTTACTGGTATCTACAGTAAATTCACCATTTCCTTCTACAGGTCTATCAAATAGAGAGCCGTGGACTTCGTACTTCCCTTCTGTATGATATTCAGGGCAATAAAAGTTAATCTCACATATATTTTTTTTGAAATCCAAACTAAAATGTAATACATAGTTATTATAAAAAAAGTATTAGAATAAAATACATTTTAAAATTATAGTATTAAGCTACTTTTATTCATCTATATGTGAGGCAGTAGATACTTTACAATCTAGTTTAAAAAACACCTTAGTGTAATAAAATATACCATCGCACCGCTCGCCATCGGCAGGGAGTTCACACAGTTCCTCACACTTTGGAACCTAAATGGTCGCGGACAGTCCGGTTCCAGAGGAATTTCCTTCCGCGAACGCTCCGGATGTAGAATGAGCTTCCTGCTGAGGAATTCTCACGGGCCTACAGTATGAGGTTCTTCAAAAAGGGAAGGGTCTGTTAATCTGTTTGCTTGGTTTAGACCAAGAATAGACCAGTAGCCATAGAGTCAGTTCTATTGTTTTATTAGCATGGCTAAAAGGTAAACCAAATATATGGACCACTTTTGTTAGCAATAGAGTGTCAGAGTTTCTTAATATATTAGATAGTCATCAGTGGAATCATGTTTCTACAAATAATAATCCTACCGATACTGCTACACGTGGTTTGTAAAACTGTGATTTGATTAAGTTAGAGTTCTAGTGGCATGTTCCTAATTTTTATTTCAAAAGAACAAATGTAAGATCGATATTCATTTATTTATAACCATGGAAGAAATGAAATATATAAAATTCTTAGCCACAATTATAAAAACTATTGAAAATTTAGTTTGGAAAAAATAATCAAACTTAGGAGATGTTTTAAGAATTTTGACATATAATCAAAGAATTTTAAAATTTAGATTACTAAAAGATAAAATGCCTAAAGAAAATAATTCATTTATAGCTACAAAGGAAATGGAAAAAGTATTTAATATTTGTATGAAAACCACTCAGAATTTACATTTTGAAGAAGAAATAAAAGGTTAAAATGCACCATAGAAAGGTATTCTTCATACACTCAGTCGCATTCTGGATAAAAATGAAATATTAAGAGTAGTTGGTCGAGTGACTCGATTCACCAGAAAGCTATGATAAAAGACAACCTGTAATTCTATGTTATGAAAGTCATTCAGCAAGCTCAATATATTATATAAGATCAAAGTATTGATCTTATATAAAGATAACTCGTGATAGAATTTTAGTAAATTAGATATATAGAGAATGTGTCACATGTGTTAAATAATAACATAGTTATGGGTCAACTACTGGAGATTTCACAGGGCATATAAATATAAGGTTTTCAGAGGTGCATGATCCTATAAGGGCTATATATGCTTACTTACATATATGGTCACAAAAGCTATAATATGTTTAGAAGCGGTGTCAGACTTAATGTCGAAAGAATTTATAGTTGCCTTTTGAAAGTTTGTCTCCAGAAAGGATATTGTTAAAATTTATATAGTTATAATGATACTAGAGACAGTAGTTCTGTTGCATCGGAATGTCTCCGTCAGGGTACAACCCGGAGTTTTCGTTGGCTTTACCTCCGGTGCGTTACGGTAGAATGCTTTGCAACCCTATGCAGACGGTCTACCTTGGGATTTTATGTGAGTAGGAGTCACACATAACCCTCTGGCTATAGCGGACAATTAAATGATATGACGAGTTACCACACTTAAAAAAGTGTACAAAACTTATTTTATATCAATTCACTTACTTTGCATTTTTAACGCTGCACTTCTTATGTCCTGTGGTAGTGGTGTTTGTGAGCGTATATTTTATAGTTTCTAAGTCAACTTGAATCAGTTCTTGGTAGAAGGGATCCAACTTATTATTTACATCTTCTACTAAGCTCTTATATACTTCTTGTACATGCTTTGTTATACAGTCTCTATCCAGCTTACATTTCGGACTAACTGAAAGTTTGTCAAATTATTATATTAATAAAACTCCATAGCATTTATACCTATTATATGTTCAAATACGTTATTGCTGGGTGGTAGGGCAAAATAATTTTGTTTGACAGGATCGCGACCTTAATGATCTGATCGTGGAGCTCAGTAGTAAGAAAATAGGATGCCGCATTGATGACATCAGTGTCAACAACATTAGTTATGCTGACGACATGGTGCTGCTGAGCCCAACGGTTAGGGCGCTTAGAGAGCTGCTTAAGTGTTGTGAGTGCTATGCTCAGGCGCATGGCTTATTATATAATGAGAAGAAAAGCGAGTTCTTGGTCTTTAGGGCCGGCGGTGGTAAATCCCCCGAAACCGTGCCTGCGATAAAACTGAACGGTAATGAGTTAATGCGAGTCTATCAATTCAAGTACCTGGGGCATTATGTAACCGACGACTTTAATGACCAAGTGGATATTGAAAGGGAACGTAGGGCGCTGGCAGTCCGATGTAACATGTTGGTACGCAGGTTTGCACGTTGTAGCAAGCAAGTCAAAGTGACGCTTTTTAAAGCTTACTGCCAAGTGTTTTATACGTGCAGCCTGTGGACCAATTATACTCAGCGGGCTATCAGCGCCCTGCGGGTCCAATATAATAACGGATTCAGGATGTTGATGGGGCTGCCCCGTTTCTGCAGTGCATCTGGCATGTTCGCACAGGCACACGTTGATGGCTTTCATGCCATCATCAGACAAAAATCTGCCTCGCTGCTCTGCAGAGTGTGGGCCAGCTCCAACTCCATCATGAAATCCATAGCAGGGAGGTACGATTCCTCTATTATTTATCATCTTATTAGGAATTGTATCTCAGGAATCGAACTTGTAACAAAATATTAGCGTCTACTAACATAGGTATAAGATTTTTTCTTTTGTGTTACTAACTAAATATGGATGTTGCTCATCTGAAGTAAATATTATTTTATTTTATTTTTTTTTTTTTATTTTTTTTTTTATTTTTTTTTTTATTTTATACGCCATGTGTAACACTCGCCATTGTTGCAAGCTTAGTGGAGTCACGTTATGGAATCATAATCCACATGGTGATAATCCCGTCGCAGTGTATTTTTATGGTTTGCCGTATTTCAGGATCAGCCATTGTATATCCAACTGCCAAGAGGCTTGAGAGTTAGCATGACAGCGTCGATCCACAATGGACTACTGACCCCTCGTGGTCACCGTTCATTTTTGATCGTACTGTGTTTATCACCAGGCACGTTGCTATAATTTTGCCGTACTAGTATAAAAAAAACATCTTTCGGCTTTAAAATGGTACGATGCCGGCCAGCGGGGCGATGCGATAGAATGCTACTAGCGATCCCGTGTCCCGCAATGTTTTGTAATCAAGTCTTCAAAAAAACAACTTTTGGGTTAATCTGGATAAACCTTAGTGTATTACTAAAATGTACAGTGATATGAAAAATCAAGCGATGGCGGCACGGTGAGAACGCACCGCCGCGGCGCCGTCTACACAAGCCATAAGGTAGAGGAGGGGAGGGTAATATCGTACACCTAACTTTATGCATCTTTTTCTTTAAATCTATTCAATTCAAGACAAAGTATTATGTATCATGTTGTAGTAACCTTAGTTTAGTTTTATACAAATAAAGCACGTTGGAATATAATTACTAACATAGTGTCAAAAAATATAAATTGTTAAATGTTATGTGTACGAAATTGCCCGACACTTGCGTCTAATTTCGTACATAATTAAAAGGATCCAAATAGTTTGAATGAAGGTATTTTATATACAAATAAAATAATATTTTCAACCAATAGGATTGTAATAGTATTTATTCGCAAAATATACAAATATAACTGTCCGCAGAATTTGCACACTACACAAAGCATGTACCCAGTTCCCACATAACACAAATCTATACCATAACTCTTTATTTTTACCAAATTCATGACATATTATGCCCAATTAATTTACTAATGGCTGTTGGTCATCAAAATATCGATGAAAATATTGATTATATATTACATCTTTTCCTTGTTGGCATCTGAAATAACAAATAAATCAACATGTGTACGAAAATTCCCGAAATCGAGTTTCGACTTATAAAAACTTGTAGTTAGTAAAAAAAATGCAATAAACTGATTGACTGGGCATTATTCTATACTAAATAGACTAACGGATTAAACCATAATACTTTCACTATAGTATTTAATAAAAATTTCTACTTACGGCTTATTTTCTGGCGTCAGAATATTGTAACTGCAAGATCAAAATCACGTCACGTTAACTCGTAACCAAACTATGGCGCAGATTGATACAATAACTTGCGAGGTTGTGTAACACTACTAAAGGAACGGATGTGACAAGAAAAAAACATATGTAACTCGATTCCTTCATTAGAAACACTGCTGTACGAAATTGACCGCTGTACGGTACTAGCCTCCGCTCCCCTAATATTGTAGCGTCGTCAAAAAAAAATCGACTCTTTGCCTACTACTATCAAATTCTTGATACAGAAAATTTTTGATGCACATTTTTATGAATAAATTTTCAAAGGTATTTAGAGTTACTCACATGTAGCACTCAGGACCCCGAGAAGTACGCAGCTTAGTATTAAAATTAAACGTAACATTTTGTATCCTTTAAGCCTTACAGTAGTGTTCTAAAATGCTCTAAGTAAATCTGTTTAATTTATACCAACTCTATTATACATTATTTAACCTGAAACAAAATTAAAGTTATAGACTTGGAAAAGACAACAATGAAAAAAAAAATGGCAAGAACTCGTAAAAAATTTAGCAGCGCCGGGGCACGGTACCTGTCCAGTGTAGCATGAATTACTTCATACACAAGTACTCGTATACTATAAATGTTTGACCGTGACCCGCCCGGCGCCTGGCCCGGCCCCTGCCCAGTGTAGCATGAATTACTTCTTACAAAAGTATACTTTAGATATTTGACTTACTGTATAGATGCGACCAAACGCCATATTAATTACTAAAATATTTTTTATTGTGATTTCTATAAAGTTACATACATTCTATTCATATATTTGTAGATCTTTTAGCGATCAATAATATTATAGTACATTTTTTCACCTATGGTAACCCTTTGAGTAGCACATTCCGATTAAGTGGCCATTATAAATATTTATCTGTAGAACTTACACATATACTCTTGCGCACTGTTTTGTAGAATTTTTAGCATACAATAATATAGTGGTACATTATTTTTATCTATTTCAAATAATTTGGTCATCACATGCCGATATAACAGCAAAACGGGATATTTTTTCCGACTTGGTTTACAAATGGCCTGTAATATTTATTACAATAATACTTAATCAAAATAAAACATAAACCTATAGCCATCAGCGAGAACGTAGTTTTCTATTAGTGAAAGAATTTTTGGAATCGGATCTGTAGTTTCAGAGATTACGAATTACAAACTTACAATCAAACTTTACCTCTTTATAATAGTAGTATAGATAGCATTCTGCAACCGATTCTTTCAAAACTCAACATCTGTATTTGTGTGTGATTAAATTAGCTTCGCTTCATCCCTAATAATGAATGGTTATTATTATGTAAATATTATTAAAATATGTAATTATATTATTTTAACTAATAATAATTTCAATGAAATAATTCTACACAAGTTAATTTTAATTCAGACAGTTTTAGTTTAAACTAAAAACACGCTTTAACTACGCACTAAAAATTATAAAACTTAAGTCTTATTAGAACAATTATTTACAAAGCCCAATTGTCAAAACGAATCATATGAGCCTAAACTCAAGAGGTTTGCTAGTAACTACTGGAGAGTTTCACTATCCACCTCCTGGCTTCATTACGAGACCATCGTTACCAAGCCCGATCTATTGGACTTGTCAAAACAAATCATATGAGCCCAAACTCAAGGTTTTTAATTGTAGCCAATGATGTGTACGACTAGCCACCTCCTAGGTCCATCATCAGATCACTAGTAAAAATAAACCACGTTATGCATCTATCCGAACCAGAGCTGCTTGTAAAAATCCGTCTTGATATGCTTGTGTGTATATGAATTTGACAAACAAGCATTAGATATCCATTACGCTCCAATTTCTATAACTGCATCGCGAAGTCAGCATGAATGAAAGCATCCGCCAGGTTTTCCTTTAATTTATAAACACTCTTGGCTCTTGGTAATTATAGATGAGAAGTTACAAATCCTTCGAATACCGATTACAATACGAGAGGTCTCATGTAGTAACAAAATAACTTTTTGTGCATACTCCAGATATGTAAGTGTGACTCCAAATAATAAATAAAATCACAAATATAAATATAAATTATAAAAGAATGCACGTGTTTAGCCGTAGGCGTCAGAGGTCCTTCCAGCCATTAAATACAATCTTTGTATACGGCCTTCTTAATTAATATATATAGCAACGCAAAAGAAGTTTGTCATATAATATGTAAATATAATAAATGATCTATAGACAACATGCCTTCGGAAAACGACCGAAAACACAATAAATGAAGTAATGAGGAAACAACTAAGGTGAAATAACTATATATAATTAAAAGATAAAAACGATTGATAAACAATCATTACTGCATTTATCAAATATTTTATAGCATCTATTGAGTAAGGGAACGTCATTATAAGCATATTTAAACTTATAACATCACTAACATTCCTAGTAATAGATATATGGGGGATACGTCGCGGTCGCTACGACCACAGAGTACATTTGTATATAGGAGGAGGCTACGACTAAAAGGTTGATGATGTTCGCTCTTTTTTATTGTGAACTGACTGTACTGTTAGCTTTAGGAGCCCTGAAGCCTTTACGGTTTTTACAGCTTACCGGACTTGCGGGGGTGAGCGCTTAAGGCACTCCGCCACTGCCGTACGCTCCTTCAGCCACACCTTATATACCCCCCACCACTCAGTCCACGCAGTAGGGTAGTTATGAATATCCCATAATGAACATACCACACTTGTCATAAATGAATTTCACTGGTATCGAATGATGTCACCATACCAGCGCTACGACATATATATAACAATCTTCCAACATGGTGAGGAACGCTTGTGCTTTACATACCCTACCTTATTATACTGGATAAATGAAATTAAAAAAAAAAAGAAAACCACTTTATTAATTGACATATTCAAGACGTTCTGATCAGTAATTGCATAGTATTTTTAGACATAGTCATTGAGAAAATAATATAAATAAAAAACTTCAACAGAAAAAATCGAGATTATAATAATAAAGCTATTTCTTAAAAATTATGATTTTTAGTTAGGTATAAAAAATAATTATAATACTAAATAATTATCAAGTGGTTCCACTTCTAAGAATTTATTTGAAACTTCAATTATCTTCTTGTATCCAGTTCTGAACAATGTTCTTTGTAGTTTCTTGGCGACGGCTATCGAATTGTCATTAATGAATTTAAGAAAATCGTCAGCTGAAAGTGGTAAGATAGATTAAAAATGGCAAAATAGTAAAATATATTTTTTTTTATACAAATAAGGCGACAAAGAAGTTTACGCCCGCCTGATTGTAAGCGGCTACCGTAGCCTATGACATTCGTGATACCATAGTTATCATTAGCGCATTTTTAACCTTGAACTCCCCTACCCCAAGGACCCCAAACCCAATTCACCGCAGGAACACAACACAAGGTTATTTGGCTGCGATCTTCTGTAGGGTGGAAGTATTCAACCAGTCGGACTGTATCAAGAAGAGACAAATATCTAAAGAAATTTATCTGTGCCCTACCTCTCTTATTTCTATTATTATTTAATACTTAATAATAACTAATGAAATAATTAGTAAGATTGATCTGGCTGGAGGTTTCGAGTAACTATAAATTTATATATCTTTGAGCAGCTGGCGGAATAAGTTAGTAGTCCCCATGTTCATATGAATAAATCATACAATTGGTTGTCAAACCAAGACGGATTTCAAGAAATTTTTTCATTAGATACGGGAGAAACCATATAACTAGTTCATATTAAGGCAGATCAACTTACAACTTAGTTGTCATTATCGATTACAGATATATTTCTTACTTTTAGTTAGGTACGATAACGTCTATGAAACGAACTCCTTTATAAATAGAATACCAAATTTTTATGTATAAAACAAATCAAATATTTGTATATGATTTAAAAAAAAATTGACCACGTGTTTATCAATGCACTGCATCCACATGGATACTTTAGCAAAAAAAGAATAAGAAATCATGCAAGTCATCCATGATGCTGTCATATTAATCTTCAGGAAGTTTAGTTGAGAAATAGTAACTTACCCAATTCTTTTTGTCCATGAAATAAATTTTTAAAATCGTAAACCAAGTAATCCAATGCGGTTGGATCCAGATCAAAATCATTTATATGTAAATAATGCTTGTCACCTTTACGTACAACTGATATATTCAGTAGAACTTTCAATATGTAGGCATCTGAAAAACAAAAAACCCAAACTATAGACTTTTTTAATTTATGCTATCTTAAGTTTGACCAATAGTTTTATCTTAAGATATGATGCGGCCGTAGAAAATTACATGATAAGCCAGAAAAGGATATCGGCTCTCAATTGTAGGTGTCGCAGTACTTTTACAATTTGGATCTTGGTGTTTTTGTAACAGATTTACAACTTGCAGGCTCTCAAGTGCAGTTCTCGGGACACAAGCAGTATTTGTTTCTGTAAGGTTTCCAATATGACGATAGTAACTAGCCAGGTGATAACTATAAAATGAATTACCGATATGCTATAATTTCATAAATTTTTGTTTTTGAATGTAAGCTTTCATTATTAAAAAATGACAAATGATTGTAAGTTTAAGAGCAAGTATAAAATGATATAGTTAAATATTTTTATACTTACTGGTATCTATAGTGAATTCACCGTTTCCTTCTACTGGTTTATCGAACAGAGATCCGTGGGCATCGTACTTCCCTTCTACATGAAACCCAGGGCAATATAACTCCACTTCAAACTCCAACTTTTTCAAATCCAAACTTAAATAAATATAATAATATAATTATTAAAAATTAATTAATTCCTAAAATTCTTGCAAAATTATGATATTTGTTTAGTTTTTGGTACAGAGTAAAGTCTATATTAAATAACTCGTTAGTGTAAAAGTGTAATAATCGGTTTATGCCTTATTGTGATCAGTCATAATTGATTATCACCACTTTGATTTTGAGATTTGAGTATTGCGACCATTCGTTTTATTGGTCTCTACATACATAAAACATCGCACCTTACCCACATAAATGTACGTATAGTATTAGGTCTTTACCTATGAAATTGCCGTTTTGTATGAAAACATTGAAACGATGTTTTTTCATGTACTTTTTATTTGTATTAATCGAAGTAATCACCCATGCAATCAATGCATCTTTGCCAGCGCAGTGGCAGTTTATTGATGCCCTTCTTAAAGAAATCAGCTGGACGGGAGGCAACAAATTCTTCAAAGGCATTTTGTACTGCCTCTCGGGTATTGATTTTTTTTTCTCGACAAGGAGTTATCCAAATTCTGGAAAAAGTACTAGTCTGTAGGCGCAAGGTCTGGTGAGTAGGGTGGATGACGGAGAACTTCCAACCCCAGTTCTTGCAACTTGGAGACCGTCTGTTGTGCAGTATGAGATCGCGCGTTGTCGTGCAGGAGCAGCGGAGACGAGCGATTGACCAATTCTGGTTGGAGATGTGCCAGCTTCTCCATCATTGTGTTCAGTTCTTCACAGTACACATCAGCAGTAATGCTCACCCCGTTTGTTAAGAAGCTGTGATGAATCACACCGGCGCCAGACCACCAAACAGTGACCATCACTTTTCTAGGGGTAATTTTTCGTTTAGGGCTTTGTTTAGGTGCTGAACCAGGATCCAACCAACTTGCTGAGCGCTTGCGGTTATCAAACAGAATCCATTTTTCATCGCAGGTAACAATGCGGTTCAAAATTCCTTCATTTGTGTGTGTGTTGAGCAGTGCAAGGCACGTCTCGACGCGTACTTCGCGCTGGCGATCATTGAGTTCGTGGGGCACCCATTTGTCAAGCTTTTTTACCTTGCCAATTTCACGCAAATGGACCAACATTGTTTTGACGCTAACGTCGAAAGCTGCTGCTAATTCAGCCATAGATTGTGTATCATCAACTTCCACAATCCCCTTTAATTCGTCATTGTCAACCAAAGTCTTCGGACGACCGCGAGGTTCATTTTTCAGGTCGAAATTCCCAGAACGGAAGCGAGCAAACCAATAACAGGTGGTGCGTTGGTTTGTAGTGTTAGCTCCGTAAATGTCGTTGATGTTGCGTGCCGCTTGTGCCGCGTTACTGCCACGACGGTACTCATATTCCATAATTACTCGAATTTTTAACGTATCCATGATGACAAAAAAGATTGAAATGCGATGAAAATGTAACACTAATCAATAAACAAATGACTACTTTTGGAAAAATAATTCCATGTTTTTAAAATAAAATTAATTTGAAATAAGAATTCTTAGCCAAACAAAAATTATTTTGATTTGAAATGGCCAGTACTGCAGAACGGCAATTTCATAGGTAAAGACCTATTATTTTTGGTAAAACATGAACGCCTAAACAATACATAGTCATGATGTAAAGTGCGATGTACTATGTATATTAGTTTGATATACTCTATATTTTAGTTTTACAATATGATAGTGAAAAATTGATATTTAACATTTGTAATTTAATATAGGAAGGGTTGAATAAAAATAATGTATCTGTAAATTTATATACTGTTTGTATTGTAAATTACTAACTATTCTTGACATAAATACCTATATGAGTTATAGGCGGGACCTCAAACTGTCATGTAGTGTTTTTTTTATTCATAAATTTGTGTTGTTTGACTCTATATTGTGTATGTAATATAGGTGGTATTTTGCATAATAAAGCTGCTTTGTTGTACAGAAGAGAGGTGGATTGGAAATAATATCATAGACCATAAATTCTGTCTGAGATGCCACAAAAACTCCCTAGAAAGTTGTAACAAGGGAGCCACCATCTTTTTATGATACTAAAATCACCATAAGACAGAACACTATATAGTAACTCGATAATGATAGTAATGGTCTTCTATAAAGAGAACTAGTTGCCAAGTTAGGAAGTAGAAGATATAAATATATTATTACAAACTTTTATTCGTATGGTGCTGTTACTATAGGTTTATACATATGGGGAATTTATTATTTATTGTTATATTCCAAGGGCTCATCTTATGTACAGTTAAAATATATACATATAAATGTAAAAAAATAATTTTATATAAAATAAACTTACTTCGTATTTTTAACGCTGCACTTTTTAAATCCTTTTACAGTGCTGTCTATGAACGAAATTTTTAGAGTTCCTGAGTCTCCTTCAATCAGTTCTAGGTACATTGGATCTAACTGATTACTTTCATCCTCTACTAAACTCTTATATATTTCCATTGAGTATTTAGTTACACAGGCTCTATCCTGTTTACATTTTGGTCCAGCTGTAAATTTGACGAATTATCTATAATAATAAATCTGTTGTTCTGTCTGTACATGTAAAAAGAACGGGAACCCGTCGCTAGGCGCGGGCAACGGAGCGCGCCGAAAACAAAACGATCGGAGGTAGTGAAGTCTCACGGACTCCGCACTACAAGAACGAGAACGCGGCGGCACAGCGCAACATCTAACGATTACTCGAACACTCTTGTAGGATTATCTTGCACCGTGCCGAAGAGGCGGAAACGCACTTACGACGGTAAGCGAAAGCCCGCAAACCAAATTGCACTCTACTCCTAATACAGTGCTTTTTTTGGAGGGTTTCTTTAGTCTTGAGGCTTCTAGAGTCTTGAGTTTGCGATCGAAGTCTGCTGGACGAGTACTTTTTTTCAAACTGACTACTCTGTTAGTTATAAGATCCCTGAACCTTGAACGAATTTTACAGTTTCACCGGGCTTGGGGGCGAGCGCTGAAGGCACTCAGCCGCGAAAGCTAGGCAACAAGCTCCAAGGGTGCCAAAGTGGCCAAACCTCGGGCTTGGGCTGTTTCCGATCATGCGAAAAAGTCACGATTTGACTAAATCCCTATCCATAGAAATTCGAGTTAACTAACTATACATATACATGTTCCTGCATCCTTCTGATTTGGCAATTTTTGGTTAAACTAACTAGCCAAAAAAAGAATAAAAAAGGTAGCTTACAGAACCTACGTACCTGAATGGTGTGCATGCGTGTATAGTGATGCAGTGTAATTAATGACTGTATGTTGGTAGTTAGTGAATGCAGTGTCACTGTATCGCACGAGCGGTTGCTTGGCTCAAGGGCTCCATGCCGGAGGATCGGACCTAGGCTTGATTTGCCGCAGGAGAGAGAGGTCATGGCGGGTGTGCGGGAGCCCACTGCGGAGGGAGCGGTGTTTCCGCGGGAGTAGGCGCGAGCACGCTTAGTTTGGAGATACGGACGGGTATGAAGAGTTAGCTTCAACGAATTTATCGTTAGGGTCGGTGATTATGTTACGTAGCTTTTTTTTTTTCGATTTAATCATACTGTTAGCCTCAGGGGCCCTGGAGCCTTTACGGCTTTTACAGCTTCACCGGGCTTGATGTTACGCGGCCTACGTTTTACCTTAGGGGCGTTAGGGACTTGCGTGTATATCGCGGCGGCTACCACTGACGGGTTGGGATGATTTGCGGCACTATCGAAATATCTTTTCGCGAGATTTTTCATATAAAACTCTATCGAGGGGATATTTAGATCTCTATGGATATCTTTATTACGACGAATGGTTCGGCACTAACTAATGTACGTAACAGTTTGTATTGCAAAACTGGCAACGGTTTAAAGTTTCGTTTCGGCATGAACGCGAAAACAGGGCAAGCGTATGTGATAAGCGGGGTGACACATGTCCTGTATAGTGTAAGCATATGTCTGAGTGACATTTGCTTGTCGAGCATAGCATAGCATGCAAGCGGCCTAGGAATATGGCTGCCTTGTTCCAGACTATACAGACATGTGGCTTGAAAGATAACTTATTGTCGAGAGTGACGCCTAGACATTTCATCTGGGTGGCGCAGGGGATAGGGGTTTAGTGCAGTCTAAGTTGCTTGTAATTCTTTTTCCCCGGAAAGGGGTCAAACCTTATCGCGGCACTTTTAAAAGGGTTAATCGCTATTTTCCAGCTACGGTACCATACACCGAGTAGGTCTATGGCCCGTTGGACGAGACATATGAGGTAGATTCTGTTCCTATTATAATTTTTTAAGAACACCGTTGGTCACAGAAAAGAATGCCGCGACACGCGCACACGACTTCTATCCGATTAGGGAAAACTGCAAACAGTTACGCGAACTACAGAGAAAGTTTAACAAACGTATACAGGAAATCCGCGATATCAGATGAGACAACTTCTTAGAAAGTATCAAACCCTCTAGCTATGTTCCTATAGCTCTATAGATAACTGTATTATCAGCTTACAGTCCTTCTACCTCTATTCTCGGGAGTCGAGGAAGGTTACTGGTGTATAGATTGAAAAGGCAAAAGTCCAGGATGCAGCCTTGCGAAACACCGGAGCGTATCGGATGCACTGAAGTGAGTTCGCCTTCCACCCGTAAGCGGAAGGTACGATCGGAGAGGTAATCGCGGGTGATGTGAACTAACCTATACAGGACTTGTGACTGGTGTAGGTTGTGGACTAGTCCGCCGTACCAGACCTTAACAAAGGCCTTTGCGACGCCGAAAAAGACCGCAACTGTACGGTATGGGCTATCTTACTTTTCGAGAAGTTATGTGTAATGTTCTTCGTGAGGCGGTGCACTTGGTTTGTACAAGAGTGTTTGGCTCGGAAACCAAACTACTCTGGCGGGTAAAGATTTTTCTCTACGATGACAGTCTTGAGATGGTTCAGAAGGAGCCGCTCGTAAATTTTACCTGTTTTTACGTGTTTAGTAAGCTAATTGGGTGATAGCTATCGGGAAGTGTAGCTTTGTTTGCCGGGCTTGTATATATATCACTATGGCCGTTTTCCAGGAGGTTGGGAAATGGCAGTGTGCGATGGCTACATTGAAGATGCAGTCCAAGAGGGCTATGAGTTGCGCGGGTAGAAGTTTGAGAACTTCATTCCTGATACTGTCGGGACCGGGTAATTATTTAAGCTTAAGGCCTTTAATGATGGAACAGACTTCCTTAGGTGTAACCGGGGCTAGTGTCTACCGGGTGGAACGAGGCTAGTGACTGCACCGAGGTTTCGATAGCGTCGATATGTGCAGTATCAACGTTGTCGCTAGTTGGAGAGCACTAGCTCTCCAGACTCGTGGCAAGGTATTTCGCTTTTTCGACGCTTTCGAACGTGATTGGAAGACCGGGTATCCTATGGAGGGGTGGCATTGGGGTGGACTGATCTGCTTTCAGAGATCGAGCGAGTTTCCACTATGCGAGATGGGACGGTTTGATACTTTCTAAGAAGTTGTCTCATCTGATATCGCGGATTTCCTGTATACGTTTGTTAAACTTTCTCTGTAGTTCGCGTAACTGTTTGCAGTTTTCCCTAATCGGATAGAAGTCGTGTGCGCGTGTCGCGGCATTCTTTTCTGTGACCAACGGTGTTCTTAAAAAAATATTATTTTTATTACAAGAGAATTAGTCTATTAAAATATAAAAACAAAATGATTGAAAAAAAACTATAAATAAAATCTCAACCGGGGTGATTTAAGATCATTTCCACGTTCTTTGAACTACCTTATATCACCATCTCGACTGTCTTAACTAAATTCAAATTTTAATTTATAATAAAGCAAAGTTTGAAGGCACCATCCCGTAATTAACATTGGTACTCGTAATTAATATATTTTACTCACATGTGGCACTCGGGACACCGAGAAAGGCGCAGCTTAGTATTAAAAGTAAACGAAACATTTTGTATCTTTAAGTCTTGTAACGTTGTTCTAAGACACTCTAAGTAAACCTGTCTTATTTATACACATTATGTCATGAATAATGCATACAATTATAAAATACAAAAACTGTTTTTCTGTCTAGGGTTGCCACAGAGTTTTGCTTTGGTTTGAAAGTGCTAAAATATAGAAAAAGCGCTTAATAAAAAAGTGAGAACATTATCAAATCTTTTGGAAGTCAAAAAGGTAAAAATGACTGATATGAAATTTTTATTTCTGAACAAATCAATCAAGATTTACTAGATACGTAGAGGGTTAAAGCTTCGAATTTAATTTAAACGTCTAAGAGTTCTTTCTTATTAAAGTTGCCTAAACTATTGACGGTGAAAAATATGTAGCAAAATTTACGTAGTCGGAGGCTCTGGTATATCGATTATTTTATTTATTATTTTATATTACACATAATTAAGACAGAATTCATGATTAGAATTATGATACATGCATATCAGCTTTGCTCGTAGTTCGTGTGTACATACTTTCCTGACACCTCCGGCAGTTCAGCAGTGATTTATTTGCTATTTAATGTTTAGTCAATTAGAAAAACATACAGCAATAAACAGTTAATATTTAAGTTATCAAAAATATAGACTATCTTTTATGTTACATTAGCTCAGTATATTTCAAAGTTCTTGAATTTGTGACTCCTTCATAAATGACAAAAATCAGGCGACCTCTAGACCAATAATAAAAAAATAAATAAATAAAAAATAATTTAATTTCATTTCTGTTCATTTTGGCAGCTGACCGCAAACGATTGATATCTTCTACATGAAGAGAAAAGGAAAATTCCAGCGCTGGTAAGGGAATCTTTAAAGTAGTTATAACTATTCGCCACTACAGTGATAAACATAAAAACTGAGAACAGATTTACGTCTCAATTGCAACCACGATTCCAAAATTTGTTAAATGAAATAGGCACAGCCTTCTCACTAAACATGTATTTTGATTGTACTGCTAATTTTTAATTTTATCTGGCTTGCGACCGTGACCCCTCGAGTAAGACTTGGCAACCACCTGGGAGTCGCGACTCACAGGTTAAAATATGGTGCTTTAGCTATTATAAATAAAGTCTGATTGGTTCAATCAGAGACAAGTAGTAGGAGTAGTAGTAGTAGTAGTAGTCTCTGGTTTAAGTATTTGAACTGATTTTTAGTAAATAATAAAAAAAACAATATTCAACCGATTTTGTTAAAACTAAGCATCTGTATTTTTATGAGTTAAAATTAGCTCAGCTACATCCTTACTAATGGCCATGATGATAAGAATTTTAATTTATAAAGTTATATTATTTTTAATTAGTAATTTAAAGTATATTGTTAGAAACAAGTTATTTTTGATTTTGGCAGTTTTAGTGAATAATTGGCTATTATTTCACTATATTTTGAATCATTTACCAGCTTAATTTTAAAGTCTTTGCATATCAATCGCCACTTCCTACTAATTTTGTTTTTAAATTTGTGTAGAGGATCAGTTATAAAAAAGCTTTATTAATTAATTAACACTGTTGAAATTAGATGTATATAGTTTAGGAATTTTAAAATTTACGTAGTATATAGGTTTAGAGCTACTACAGTACTTGTATATTAAATTTTAAGTTAAAATGTGTACTAACAAAAATGAATATGCACGAACTATTAGAAAAATATCCTGGAAAATGCTATTAAACACTACATGACTCTCGAATATATAATTTACTATAAGTTTTACTCTCACAAAGGCTGCATCAACATATAGGCGCCTTTGACAGCATTTTGGCAGAACCCGGTTTGGATGGTGCCAAGACCTAGTAGTGCTTTCTAAACAGATAGTTTCTTAATTTGATTCTAGAAAGGATAGGGTACAATGGGGCTGATATATTTGTATAAAATGTAAAAAGGAATAGGAAAAATGAAGCTGGTGCATGTAATAAGAAAATAACTGTTTCAGGTTAACCAAATTGAAATTTCATTACACAAAAAAAGTCTTTAAATCACTACATTAATATATAAAACAATGCTAAGTGCACGTCGGGCCACACCAAGTTTAAGGTTCCGTAAATACCCGTCATAATATGAAGACTTTATTGTTACATCGAGCCGGAGCAGGGCCGGGCACCGGCTTTGACACGGCCAAATATTTATTGTATACTATAGATGCTTGACCGTGTCCCGGCCAGCGTCCGGGCCGGTGAAGCATGAATTACTTTTTTTTGTTGTTTTTGGGACTTTTATTCTACCGAATATATCAGTCCCATTGTACCCCATCCTTTCAACTTCCCATCACATCAAGAGAGTCGCTGATGAGATAGCACTACAAGGTCATACAACAACTTGGCATCATCTGAATAAGGTTCTGCCAAAATGCTGTGAAAAACACCTATATCTAGACAGTTTAAATTCATGCTATTCACCAGCGACTCCCTTTCGATCTTGTTCTTGGCACACTTCATCAGTAGGTGATGCACATCATCAATCTTTCCACATATATTACAGTTGGGTGACTCTCCTTTCCTCATGAGATATGCAAATTTTTCCGATGGATAGTGCCCTGAACGAATTCTTAATGCTATCTTTATATATTGTCGGTTTAAATAACATTCACTAAACCAAGGTTTATGAAGATGCTGACACTATATTGTTTTATACCAAATGCCTTTTTCTTTGCTTACTTCATCAAAATATTCATTCCAGTTTTCATAACACATTTTTTTTTCAATTATTTCATTAACATATTGAGTGCCAGTGAGACGAACGAGTGAGAGGAGCCGAACGACCCGCCACGCGGGTTCTTTTTTAAACTGTATTTTTTCGTAAAAATTCTGCGAATATATTGAAAATGATATTATAGTGTGTATTTTAATTAACAATACGTCTTATTGTATGTTTTGGTTTTCATGAACATACATATTTTTTTAATTTTATTTTTAGTACACAATATATATATATATACAGCGTGTTTTTTTTAACACGCTTTTATTAGTTTCACTTGTAACTAACAAACAATATTAGAAATCAATTTTAACCTACTTGTAATTACCGTATCGAAATCAAACTTTGTATGTATATGTATTTTTAATAACAAACTATAATTTGGTATCTTGGAGCTGATCTGATGATGGAGCCAAGAGGTGGATAGTGGAACTGTTCAGTGGCTACTAGTAAATAAACCCTTCGAGTTTAGGCTCATACGATTCGTTTTGCCAAGTCCAATAGTTTGGGCTCGGTAACGATGGTCTGGTGATGGAATCAGGAGATGGATAGTGGACTTCTTCAGTGACTACGACTAAACTGTTCGAGTTTTTTATTTATTTATTTAAGTGAAAGTTCTTTATAATCGATGTGATTTCAAACTCGATGAAACGAAAAAAAGAGTCCATAGAGACACACAAACACACGTAAATGTATAGGATTCAGCCGGCGAGAGAATGAGATAGAACACATTACACATTCTCGGTCTCCTCTTTGTTCGACCGTCGGGGTGGTGATGACCGTTGAGATGGTAGTATCCGTTGGGATTGTGATGACCGTCGGGGTGGTGGTGACCGTCTTGGTGGTGGTAACCGTCGAGATGGTGATTGCCGTCAGAGTGGTGGTGACCGTAGGGATGGTGGTACCGTTGGGATTGTGATGGTTGTAGGGATGGTGGTACCGTTGGGATTGTGGTGGTTGTAGGGATGGTGGTGACCGTCTGGGTGGTGGTGACCATCGGGATGGTGATGACCGTCGGGATGGTGGTGACTGTCGCGATGGTGGTGACTGTCGGGATGGTGTTGACCGTTGGTAATTTTTTAAGTTAATTGCCATCTCTTATAACGCCAAAGAGGTTTTATTTCAATTGCGTGTGACGGTTACGTGCTTTTAATTTTTATTTGGCAACCCAACAGCATAAATGTTTCTATAAAATAACACAATCTATTTAATAACTAAAGCAAAAACAGGATTTCGTAGTTGCAAAAAAAGGCTTGTTCTGTTTTCTGGCACATACGCGTGTGTGTGTGTGTGTGTGTGTGTGTGTGTGTGTGTGTGTGTGTGCGCGCGTGTGTGTGTGTGACTATGCGTTAGTGTGTGTCTGAACCTGTGTGTGTATGTGTTTGTACGTGTGTTTCCAAGCCCGGTGTGTGTGTGTAAAAGCCATTTGTGTGGGTGTGTGTATGAATTTGTGTATGTTTTTGTGTGTGTATGTATCCATTCATGCCTGTTTGACTGTGTGTGTCTTTGTGAGCGTGTGTGTGTTTGCTTATGTGCGTGTGTGTATGTATTTGTGCCTGCGCATGCGCTATTGCGTGCCTTTTTCTGTGTGTGTGCGGTTTATGACTGTATATGTGTGTGCATGTTTGTGTTTGTGTGCGTGGCATTTTGTTTACGTGTGCGTGCTTGTTTGTTTGTGCTTATGTGTGCTTGCCTGTTTGTGTGCGTGCATGTTTGTGTGTGCATGTGTGTGTCTCTGTTTATGTGTGTGATCGTGCGCGCTCTCGCTTGTCTGTGTGTGTATTCGTGAGTGAATTTGTTTTTTCTGGTTTTAATGCTGTAGAGTTTGAAATATGCCACCCAAGCCAAGGTGAAAAAATTCCAAGGGCTCGATGAATGAAGATAGTTAAAATGTTTATCGCATGACATCGTCACCTTATGTATGTATTATAACTTAATTAATAAACTGAAAAAAGCTAACCCGCTAGCCCGACTGCTAAAATAGCTCCACTAATATCGCAGCCAAATAACCTTGGGTGAGTTTCCAGAGCCCCTTGGAAAAGAGGGATTTAATCTCTTTAGAGATAAAATATCTTTAGAGATTTCTCTCCACTCGTGGCAGTGTGACCGGCGAATTTTTTTAACAATACATATTAAATTTGCTCATTAGAACAAAACAAACGAGCCTAAACCCGACTATATTTGCAGCTTCCATCATGGAGTTCATTAACAATCTTCCGGCTCTATCTACAGATCTACCTAATCATGTGCAATGGAAAGTGCTCCTTAGAATAAAACAAAAGAGCCTAAACCCAACTATCTTTGCAGCTTCCATCATGGATTTCCATTGACAATCTTCCGGCTCCGTCTACAGACCCTCATCATCATGTGTAATGGAAAGTGCTCATTAGAACAAAACAAACGAACCTAAAATTGACTTTCCTAACATTTGACATCTTGGAGTTCCAGTCCCTGCATCCCGGCTATGTCATCAGATCAGTTTCACGGTACTATAATATTGCATTGTCATCGAAGTTACATACAAGAGCCAAATTTCATCTCAATCGGATGCCAGCAAGTGGTCGAAAAATGGTTTGAAATTTTAAATGTTCCTTACATACTCTTACGAACATTGCAAGATAAATAAAAGTTTGAAATAAAAACACACTGTATTATATAAACACGATATAATATAATATATATAAACACGAGCGCATTCCTATTCCCGATGACCCGCGTCGCGGGTTCACTTCTCAAATATATGGCGGGATGGCATATGAGCTCTATAGAAACTGAGCGGAGGCGAATGTGTTAATTAATTCCTTGAATTACTTCATACAAAAGTATACTATAGATGTTTGACCGTGTCCCAGACGATTAGTCAGATCGCGACTTAATTGCATACGCGCAACAGTCCGAGCCGAGGTCCGGCCACTTTGGCGCCCTCGGATGTTGTTGCTTAGCTTTCGTGGCTGAGTGCCCTAAGCGCTCGCCCCCAAGCCCGGTAAAGCTGTAAAAGCCGTAAAGGCTCCAGGGCCCCTCAGGCTAACAGTGTAGCCAGTTCGAAAAAAAAAAAAAGTCCCAGACGACGCGGCGCCCGGTCCAGCCTTGGACAGGTGTAGTATGAATTACTTCATACAAAAGTATACTATGGAAGTTTTACCATGAGCCGGTCAACACGGCGCCCGGCTTTAGAGAAAGGTCTTTAAGTTTTTTTCAGTGGAATTTGGACGAAATTACTTCTCCAAATACATTTTATAAGTTGATAGGCTGTGTCCCGCGGTTTCATCCGCGGATAATTTAAAAGAAATCTCTTATTGATGATTTATAATACTTCAGTATAAACAATATTTTTAACGGGCGGCCAGGGTTACGACTCGTTCGCTCCACTACACCTTTCGTCCCCCCGGGCGGGTGTGTACCCATGACGAGGTCCTCCACAAAAAAAAAAGGGCACGCGGATAAAGCAGTTCGGGTGCGCTGTTTCTTTTGAGCTACTTAACAAAAATCTATATTTAAGGCGAGCTTGGAGGCATAACCTAATGCTAGATAGTCTATACTGTTTCTCATAAATCTGGCTAACTTATACCAAAAACAATTTTTGAATCCGACTGGTAGTTCCAGAGATTAGCGTGTTTAAACAAACAAACATTGAAAAGAACTCTTCAGCTCTCTTCTTACCTCTGATAGTTTTCCTTTTAACTTAATTATATATACTACTACCATGAGTTTTTTCACATATTCAAATCAAACATTTAGCTGGCAGGAGGTGGGGTAGGGAAAGTCCATGCGGTCACAGAGCACACCTGTTTCTATCGCACTCAGCCAATAGTACGAATACTAAGTCATTAGTACTGTTTCCATAATTTCATCGATGATTCTCCGGTATATTAAACAGTATGTTATTTGATATTACGTGTAGGTACAGGAAGCCAGTCCTTACAACAATATTGACTAGATAGACATATTGACAAAGTTCCGATCAGCTGGATTGGTATAATTCGTCCCTTACTAAATTCACTTTCATACCACACTGAATAAGAAAATCGGGACATTCTTCTCGGTAAATGCCTTAATACAGAACGAGACCAGTGAAGCATACATACTTTTGTTTTCGGTTTTCTCTACCTTTGTTACTCATATGAGTACCCTTCGTAGGTAGGTTCTTCGTCGATTAGAGATTTCCTATAGAAATCAAATAAAATTGAACGATTTTACAGTTTTATTATCATGTTTATTTTGTAATAGAAAATACTTAAAAAGAGCGATACATTGTTTAGTTATTATATAATATTTTAAGACACAGTTATTAAAATATATATTAAAGTCAAACACAGCAGACAGAGATTTGAACAATAAAATTGTATGCGTAACTTTTGCATAAACGTTTTAATATTAGTGTGGATTAAAAATGCATTAAAGGAGTAAAAAATTTTCAATTTCATGCATTTTTAAGAATTTATTTATGGCTTTGACGACCTTCTTGAGATTAGCGCTGACCGTAGGTCCTTGCAATAAGTTAGCCACAGCTTTCCAATTTTCATTCACAAATTTAAGCACGTTGTCAGCTGAAAGCGGTAAGATAGGTTAAAATTGGCAAATTAGTCAAAATGTCATTTGTCAAGTGCATTTGAGGCTAAAATAATGAATAGAGAGATTGATCTAATTCGTGTTTTTTAGTTCATTATAACTTAACTAAATGCCATATTATTAAGGCCACAAGGTCTCTGTGAACAGCGGAATAAAAGTTTTTTTATAATTTGGTATTACTTTATACTAGCTACACGGACAGACTTCGTTCTTTCAAAAATTAATAGTAAAAATCATATAAATATAATGTCTTTCCGAGTGACCTTATTTGTGTCTCAACAATCCTTCGATTACATTGTTAACTTCACTGATAGCCGTGTGCCGTTACAAAGACGCGGTGGGTTAATATTTCGTAACATTATTACTACCGATCCTACTTTCAATTGAAGATTACGGGGTCGCAATCTTGGCAAATCCAATGAGTTTAAAATTTCTGGTGTATAGTTGACGACATCATCTTGATTAGTTACACAATCAACTGATTTGTATGTCTTTAATTCACTGGCAATTTCATTTTGAATTTTGAAGTCTATTTCATTTACGTCCGTGTTTTGGCAGCTAATATAGCACGTTCGCTCAACCAAAAATGATCTTTGTAATTTTGAGCGACGTTTGGGAACACCTTTTGTATGAGCTCGGTTGTTGTTTCAGTAAACTGGCTAAAATCATCAGGAAATGTAACGCAGCCAGTCGAATCATCAACAGGCATTTTGCCATTATCAAGGTGTCAATGAGTAGTTTAGAAAATATTTTTCCAGGTCATTTTGTAATTCGATCACTTTGTAATTCGACACGCATATTATTGCTTAAATTTAGTATCTTGACATATTTCCACAAAATGGAGAACATTAAACTTGCATTGAGTTCATCCCCTGGCGTTGACCGTGGAATCACTGTTAATGTTTGACGGAAATAAATCTCCTGTAAATAATATCATCGCTCCAACAAATAAGTCTTGATTGTTTCGCAGATTTTTCATAGATCTGGCTAATGCCTGCAAACACTTTTTATGTATCATCGTGCATTCATTCTACTCTATCAACTTATATTGTTGCAAAACCTTTGCCATTGTTGAGTTCTTCGAAATGTTGCTGGTCGAAGTTTCATTGATTTGAATATTCAATTGTAATTTTATCGCTGAATGGGTTGTTCGACCGGCTTCCTATTATGTGGATTTGTTGCTAAAATCAATGAAATGAAAAAACTCTTTTGTTGCGACATCCCTTTTTGCCATCCAATTTCTCCTATTCTTTGGGAACACCATTGGATTTTAAATACGCGACCATATCTAGCGCGTAATTGTACGTCAAAACGAAAACGTTGTAATGGCCGCCGCGGAACTGCTGCGATACACGCGCTGTGAATAATTTTGTGGTAAATTGCTTAAAAGTATCGTAAACCTAGTGAAATACATCTTTCTAGTGCTCTAGAAGTGTTAAAACTATTCGAGACGTTTAAGGAAGTTCAGGGTGCACTCTCGGATCGTTGCTGATACGACCAGGATACGTGGTGAGTCTACTGCTCCATTCTATGTGTCTTTCCAGTCGTCGCATCCTCTTTGTTGTGATTAACTTGTATTCTAGCATCCTACGAACAGATGTGTGAAATAGCTAGCTAGCTCTGATATACGGCTAGTACCGTCCATCTTTCTTGTACCACCTGGAGCAACCAAAAAGTAAATTCCTCCAGTTCCATCATTTACAACTTTTATAAGTGAATTAAAGACATAGTTTTGTTTTTTTTTTCAACAGCGGATAATTTACTAAAACTGATTCCCTTAAAGGATTAAGATCATATAGCTTTTCACTTCGCAACTCTTAATTAAAAGCATCGTGGATTGGGCGATTAGGTACGGCCATGCCTAATTGAGATAATACTTTGTTTGACATCATCAAGCACATATTTTTAATTATTATCAATGCCTCCATGTAAATTTCTTCTGTGTATTGTAAATGTATATTCCCTGTTCTAGTACGCATTTGAAGCAAGATATCGTTACACATATCATCTTTGTATTTGATCCATAAATCAATTGGTTTTGACGGGAAGCATGCCGATATAATTATAGAAAACAATGTTCGTAATTGCTGAGGTTTTGAAGAAATTACAGCATCATTTAAGGTTTGATTCCAATGGGAATCATTTTTTAACAGTTACAAACGCTGACAGGCTTCTCTGTAAGAGCCACGTAATTCACCATATACAGTTCTTAAATGTTGGAATGATGTTGAGCTCCGAAAAGTGACTAACAGTAATAGCAAATAGACACACTCATCATTGCTTATTTCTGCAATTATTGCATTCATCATTTCTGATAATAGCAGTGTTCGGGCAAAATCATCATTCTGACATATTATATAAAAAAACTGGTCAAAGTTGTAGGTGGTGGTTGAATAACTCGTTGTAGTACATTCTATGCAGTAAAATAAACTCTTTGGCCATTTTCTAAGTGTACTACTAAGTGAACTACACTGGGGTATCTTTCATGAATGGGAAAAGAAAAAATGCGCCAAATTGCTTCATTACTGCTAACATAACGGCTCATTTGGTATTGGTTAACTTCATCAATGGAATTCTTAGTATCTGACTGTTCTTAGCAACATTCATTTTTACTTATGTAGATTGGTAATTATTATTAAATTATGTAATTGGTCGAGCCGTTCTCGAATTTTGTGATTAGCAACGTTCATTTTTATTTATATAGATTAATAAAACATATAATAAATTAACAAATTCGATTTTAACAAGCCGTTTGATTAGATATTGGAGAAACCAATATAACGAGTCCATATAAGGACATACCAATTTAAGACTGCCGAAAACAGATAGTAGTTTTGTTGATGTACTTTTTACACTTTATTTTCATATGAACTTAATATGAACATAACTAGAGAAAACTAACTTAAGGGTACCTCGTGGATACCCGAGATATCCCAGCGATTTGCTTTGCAAGGATGAATCTTCCACACCATTCTACCATAGGCAGGGTATGAAAATTGTGTAACAGTTGGGGTGAAAATGCTGACATATTTAAAGATTCTCTCTCGGATTTCAGGTCTAATGCAGCGAGACTGTTGAGAGTATAAATCATCTACATAAATTAACTTTGTTAGTCATTAGCGACATATCACGTATTGTTAATCCTATTGTTATTTTCTAATGTATTATTTTATATTTTTTAAATAGTTTTGATTTTTGTTTAATTATTTCCTATGACATTTTTTTGTATTTTTTTCTCTGACAAGTTTATTTTTATATTTCATTTAGTTGAACTTGTATGAATATTCAATTATTTTTACTAGAGTTATACTCGTATATGTATGTATATATACCCTTTTTTAATTTTTTTATGACTACAATTTTGCATGTTGTTATTGCCTTAAAAGACCTAGTGCGTTTCGTTCTTTAAATAAAATTCTGTTTTTGTAACTACATAATGTACGCAGACCACTACCTATTCTAAAAAAAAATATATGATCACGACTACACAAATTAATACTATCTTAGATCAATTATAATATTTTAGGTAAAACCAATTTAACTATCATATCGACCGGCCAACTACTTTTTTGAGAGATAAATTAATAAAGACCATGTAACATAGCTTTTAACCTAAATATCTCACACAGATGGAGCCTTTAGCAAAAGAGAACAAGAAATCACGACAGTCGTCCATTCTAGTGTAATTTTAAAATTCAATAAGTTTTTTTAAGAAGTGAGACTTACCCAACTCTTTTTGTCCATTAAATAAATTTTTTAGATCAAAAACCATGCTTTCTATAATGGTTGAATACGTATTGAAATTATTTATATGTAAATGGCGCTTATCACCTTCAGGTATTAATGATACATCCATTAGAATCTTCATATCATACGCTTCTAAAAAAATAAAAACAAATCTTTATACTAATTAATACCAAGGAAATTATAGATTTTTTTATTTCATGTCAACTTACGATTGATCACAGTTAAGAGTATGTTAAGCGACGATGCCTCCGAAGAATATAACATGCTAAGCCAAAAAGGTTACTGACTTATTTATAGTAAAACGAAAAGGTTACGGACCAGTGCCTTATCGTAAGCACAGTACAATCCGGCAAAGAGAAGACATTGTGAACTTTTTAGTTCATGTCGAGATGGAGGTTACCGTAGAATTGTGGTTTCGATACCCAGATTGTATGATCCTATTATAGAAGGGAGGGGAGGGAATTAGACTCAATAGCTTTTCAGAACATGATACAGATTATGGAATACGTTCATCTAGGCTTTGTCTCTGCACAGCTGAAGTGACTTGATATATCCAACGCCTGCATCTTTTATATAGCAGTTAACCCCTTTCTATTCAGGGCATTGAGTAAGTATTTTGCAGATTACCTTTGCTGTATATTGCTACGACAATATATCGATTGCGTCTAAGTAACAAATTTATAACTTACAAGATCTCAAGTTGAGATTGTAGGAACACAAGGATACTCGGTCTTCGTAAGATTTCCAATGTGAGGGTTTTACTTAGCCAGACGATCTAGAACCGATAATCTGTTGTTTAAATACAATATTTTTCTTCGACAAACCCTCAGAATCATTGTTAAATATGAAAAATTATTCTAAGCTTAAGAGCAAGTGTAAAATTATAAATCTACTTCAAAAATTGAATACTTACTGGAATCTATAGTGTAGTCACCGTTTCCTTCTACAGGCATAGCAATTAACAATCCGTTGATGTCATACGTGCCTTTTACGTGAAACTCTGGGCAATAAAAGTTTACATCAAACTGCAGCTTTTCCAAATCTAAGCTAAAATATAAATATTTATAATTATTATAATTTTTTTTTTTTTTTTTACAAGTTACTAGGTGTGACAGCGGTCCTCTGCCAAACGCCTGAATGAAGATAATTAATTATAATTAAGTTGGTATTTTAAAAAAGTTCGCTAAGGTGCACGGAATCCATTCTAATCTTAAAGCCTGCCACCAACACCTCAAGACTGTTCAGCCTGCAATTCTCTTTCTGACGGAGACAAAGATGTGCCGTTCGGCCGATATTTGTTACTTACACTACCCCGGCCATATGCTTGAAGATAATTTGCAGGTTAAAGCTGGAGTATGTGCGTTTGTATGGTGAGATGTGTGTTGTCGCCGCTTGCGCTGCATGGAGGATCCTTCCTTCTCCGTCCTATGGATACACGTGGATCTAGGTACTGAGCCATATCTACGTGTGCCTCTACATATCTCACAACGGGGTATTGAGACAACTCGGCTTTTTGACTACACAAGCCGAGCGTCAGACGATGCGCAGGAGCGGTTTCCTACTGCGGAGATGGTGGTTTTAGGAGGTTTTAATGCTCACCACGAACTGTGGTTGAATTCCATCAAGATTGAACTATCGATCAACTATGCAGGAAGAACTGCTCACGCATTTGCTCTAATCCATGACTTGACTCAGCTGGTGAAACAGCCCACCCGGATCCCAGCGCAAATAAGGATCCTAGCGTTATCTCCCTCAAATCAATTTACGACAGCGCCACCAAAGTTTTAAATGGGCTTATGTTAGAGCGGATGCCCAGTGCTTGGTCAAAGTCTTCATGCCTAGATCCAGACTCGACGATCGTAACGAACGTAACGATCGAACGATCATGCAACCGCCAAAAATACCAAGTGTTACGAAGCCTGATAACGTATCAGTCAAATTGATGTGCGACGAGAACTTCTTTCACTCGACATTCGGAAAGCCAGTGGTCCTAGCGATAGTCTTTAAAAAACGTGTGCCCGAGATATCCCCAGCGTTGGAAATAAATATTATGGTATCAAGGATATTGTGACCATTTGTTGTGACGTATCCGAAAACGTTGTAGTTTACCTACCAATACAATATATAAATATTTAGAATATAAGTACTGCGGATTTAACATTGTTATAGGGACCAATTTATAATTCACCTTTGTAATCTAATATATACTTGGATTACATTTATGTATTATGCTATTGAATATACAAACTGTATGTTGCTATATATTGTTGACATAACTATATGTAAATAATTACAAATTCTCTACTCTTATAGTATTATAAGTTGAAACACAAGAAAGAAATAGGGGAGCTTTTTCTATAATTTACTCGTATTTGAAATGTTTGTGTTTAGCTTTAGGTGTTTTTTTTACACAACAAGTGTATGGCCCGCCTGATAATAAGTGGCTACCGTAGCCCATGGGCGCTTGTAACACCATAAATATTACTAGCGCGTTGCCGACTTTGAACCCAATTCCTCAAGGAGCCCTGGCAACCCTACTTATCGCAGGAACACAAGGTTGTTTTGGGTACGATCTTCTGTAGGGTGAAGGTGCTTTATCAGTCGGACTGCCCCAAGTAAATAGAAAACTAAAAAAAAAAAAATTATATGTGACCTACCTCTCTTAAATTAATATTAGTTTTACATGAAATTCCTTACTTTGCACTTTTAACGCTGCACTTCTTAAATCCTATGGTCGTGGTGTTTGTGAGCGTATATTTTATAGATCCCAAGTCTCCTTCAATTTTATTCTGGTACATTGGATCTAATTGATTACTTTCATCTTCGAAAAGACTGTTATATATATCAGCTGTGTGTTTAGTTACACACTCTCTATCCGGTTTACATTTTGGGCCAACTGTAAATATGAAGAAATGTATATTAATAAAACTCATACATAGCATTTACATAACTGACATACTTATTATATACTCAATACATTTTTCGGGTTGTAAGCATACAAGCTCTCTGCACTTTCAATCTCATATTCACTTTCCATGTAGTTGAATTAGATTAAAAAAACGATGAATTACTGAAGACGGAAATTAATACAAGTGAATTGAATCGTATTAGTTAGTTTAACTCACATGTGACACTCAGAACCCCGAGAAAGGCGCAGCTTAGTATCAAAATTAAACGTAGCATTTTGTTTCAAGTCTTACAATAGTGTTCTAAAGCGCTCTAAGTAAATCTGTCTTATTTATACCCATTATGTCATGAATAATTAATAATTATAAATTACAATAAAAAAAATCTGACTAGGGTTGCCACAGAGTTTTGCTTTGTCAAATGTTTTAAAATGTAGGTTTCTTTGATTGACGAAAGCGTTAAATTGTAGAAATCAATCGAAAAGAAATATTAAAAAAAACATCTTTGCTATTTCCGCCTGGAACAGATTAACATTTGTTACGTCTTTCTGGAATAAACAAAATATGTTATTAATTATTGATGTGAATCTAAACCCAGCGTTTGTCTGTGTGTGTTTCGAATTTGTTGGTTTCGAAAATTATTTACTCGTACGAGTATCTAATTTATGTCATCATCATCATCAGTTCACTTCAGCCCATTGCAGAACTAGAGCGTCTTCTTTGCACGTCATTCTTTTTTCTGGATGTGATTTTCATTCATTATAATACCAGCCGCCCAAACGATTGATTGAGCGATGATGGCTCAGAGGTAGCATGTACGACTTCGCGTCGATTGACGTGTGTTCAAATCCCTGCTATGAGCCTGACCTTTCGGTGAAGGAAAACATTGTGTGGAAACCATAGCATGGTGGTAGGGCTTTTTCTAATGCCCGCCTGGCTAGCTACCACCCTCAAGTTGAAAATCTGTCGCCAAGCACCAATAGGTGTGTTTCGGCAGCTGCACTAGCCAGTCTTCCACTAGGTTTAGCATGTTACCATCTTGCGCCACGTCGTCACTTTACATCAGGTGAAAACCTATAACGATGTCATGGCGCTGAATTACGTATATAAATTATATATATATATATATATATATATATATATATATATATATATATATATATATATATATATATATATATATATATGCAGGAAGGACACATACATTACATTCATTCGGAGAAAATATTTATAATTAAGGCTAACAGTATAGCCAGTTCTAAAAAAAAGAGAAAATATTATCACCGAGCCATAATCGATCAAATCATCCGTACTTCATGAACCAAGACACGTTCTTTTCGGACCTTTCGGTTCTTTCGGACCTTCTTTTTCTCTTCGTCTCCTTGTCTTTTTTTTTAATCTACCTTTAGTTTTTTCTTTAGTTTATTTTCTTATTCTCATATCTGTTATAGTATTCTGAGCTTGTCGGCTGAATAGCTGACAAGACCTCGGGACAACATACCACCAATAAAATATTCCCTTCATTCTCGTGTATTGTGCTGCACACGTGCTTGTTTAATTAAATTGTTTTTCCGGGCAACCAGAAAACAATTTTATCTTTCCACAGAACGGTTCTCAATTTAATTTGTGCTCTATAGAAAAGATTTATAATTCGATTATCGATCCAGCGCGGTTGCTCACGTTTTTATTACCAAGTAATTAGTTTCGTCTAGTAAGTCTATATTCTTTTACTCATTTTATTGACAATTCTTATAGTTTATCTAAATTGAGGAGTAACAAGAGTGTTTAAAATTACATTAAAATCGGTTGAGAATGAAAATATATTTTTTTTACGATTTCAAAAAGCCCTATCAATTATGGAATCGCATATACTTGACGGAAAGTCAATTTTTTATGTAATATTTTATGTATATCAGGAAATTTGAAAAAGAACAATACATATACAGAGAGAATATTAACATAGACAATAATTATAGTAATAAATACAAAAAAAAGTTTCTAAAGTAGTTAATAGTTACAAAGTTTCTAGTGGCTCCGATATGGAAAATTTTGATTAATTTTACCTACACTTTATTATTAGTTATATAATATAAAGATTTTTTTAATAATAATACTTTACATATTCGCATTTGCAACGGATTCTGTTAAAAGTCCACATAAGTATTTACACCACTTTAAAATTATCTTTGCTACATCCCTACCATTGACCGTGAATATTATAATGTTTTTTAATAAAATGTATAAATATATCATTTTAAATTAATAATTTAAAGTGTATCGTTCCGTACACATTGTAATTTTTTTTTGCGGAGTTTTAATTAATAACAATGAATTATTTATTTGCAATTATTTCATGGTACTTTGAGTTTCGTAGTGGCTTCCTATTAACGTCTTGCCATTGTTCTCATCGACTCTGTGTAAGAATGTGATTATAAATTAATATACGATAATTTCTGCAAATCGTGGTGGTTTATTATTCGGTGGTATGTTATTCGGAATTCCTATACTAACTTCAGTTAGAAACACATTCGGCTAACGGTGAAGAAAAGTGTTGTGAGGAAACCTGAGCGCTTGAGAAATGTTATTGTATAGTATAGTCAACAAGTTAAAAAACTTGTTAATTCCTGTAACTGCGAGTTAAAACACGTACGATATCTCGTTAAATTCGTAATGAAATCTAGAAAAAAGTGTGAATTTCAAACCCGCACATAGTCAATCGCAAAACTTATGAACAATTAAAGATTAGAATATAGAAGAAATTATAGAATAGAAGATTAGAGGGTCTACTTTTTTTACAAATTATACTTAAAATTTATTGTTGCTGGAGAAATTTAATAAATTTATACTAAAAGAGGAAAAAATGAAAAAAAAATTTGAACACGGGACTTTTCATTTAAAGTTCAAAATAGGACTCCATAGTAACGCTGCCTTGAAACTGGAAACTACTAATGAAATCATTTTTGTATGTTATGAATTTTTCATAGTACATTTTGAAAAAAAAAATTGTGGGTAAAATGTTTCTTAGATTTTATATAAAATGAACCTAAGCTGAGCGTGTTCTACCGTCTGTATCATGGTGAGTGTCCTGAAGAGCTGTTCAATCTCATTCCCTACTCTCCTTTATCTCGGCACGAAATAAAAAGCTATCTATGACTTATCTTTGTTGTAATGTGATACCCTCCTCTTACGTACGACATTGGATCCTTATAGAGTAACGCTAAGAGATATTTATACAGGCCGGCATGAAAGCGGCGACCGCCGATGGAACTAAAGTTTATGTCCAGGGACTATGTCAAAAGAAAAATGCTGAAATGCATAACAAATGACTGACCTATGATTGTGTTCCGTTTATATGGTACTAGCAACCCGCCCCGGTTTCGCACAGGTAACAGAGTAATTTATAACTCTATTAGTTTACGCGGCGAAAGCCAGTGAAGCTCCTAGTCGGTACGAATTTTTCGATCATTTTCAACAATCATAGTCATATTTCAGCCAATTTACACAAATCCGTAATGAATTATACACCTAAACCTTCCTTATAAATCATTCCGTCCATTGATGTAGCGTGGAAGTACTTCGCCAGTCGGGCGACCTCCAAGCAGAGAGAAATCTCCAATAAAATTTCTCTGTGCCCTAACTCTCTTAGAAATTTCTTTGTGTCCTACCTTTATTGAACCCCATGAAACTTTCTTGTTGTTTAATGATACAAGGCATTTTCTTCCAGCTAACTAGCGGTTTCGTAGGTAGTACGAATAGAAAAATAAAAGTGATCAAGATCATATCTTGAATAGTAAGAAACTATAAATACATAAATGGATATTTTTACTATGATCGAAAATGATAACACAAACATATTAGCTTCTCTTGTATCTCGTATGTATTTTCGTGGCGCCTCCAGCAGTCTAGTAGCAGTCGATTCTATCTTTAGTCAATTAAAAAAAGATAAAGCGAGTAAACAGTTCGTATATAAATTTAAGAAAAATGTAGACTAACTTTTATGCCACTTTTAAAGTATCTAAAAACTTTTTACTAAAAAGTTTTTACGTGTTAAGTCTGTGGTAGGTTTTTAATTTGGTTTTTTGTTGAAATAAACATAATATAATTTTATCAAGATTTCTTCTTTTTCGTTACTAATGTCTTGTTTTTATGATAGGATGTGTAATTATATAAGTTTATTTTTGGAGTTTAATGAATAATTATGAATTATTTCATGGTATTTTGATTTTTCTACCGGTTTCTTATTAACATATTATTATTTTTCTCATAAACTAAAGTAATTAAAGTTCAACTAAATTAATATAGGATGATTTTCTGAAAATCGTGGTGGCCGAATGGTTAACAACGACGGAATATCAATTCGATGTTCGCAGGTTTGAGTTTCGGCATGTATTAACGAGAATTACGGTACTTTCAACTGACGGTGAAGAAAAGCAATGTGAGAAAACCGGAACGGGTCGCGCCCACGCCCGCGAAACCACCGTTCCCTCCGCAGGGGACGTACGGTTAACTTCGCTTCCGCACACGCGCCACGACCGCCCTCCTTTGCGGCAACTCAAGCCTAGGTCCGATCCATCGGCATGAAGCCCTTGAGTCAAGCAGCCGTTCGCGCGATACAGTGACTCTACATTCACTAGCTTTCACAGCCATACATGACACTGCATTATACACACATGCACAACACACAGGTACATAGGTTCTGTAAGGGACCTTTTTTTTTTCTTTTTTTGCCTAGTTAGATTAGAAAAAAAAATTCAGACCACTAAATACACATACACATGTTCCTTCCCTCCTCCCAGGGGACAGAAACATGTATATATGTATAGTTAGTTTAGATCGAATGATAGGGTTTTAATCAGATTGCGACTTAATTGCATACGCGCAACAGTCCGAGCCGAGGTTCAGCCACTTTGGCACCCTCGGATGATGTTGCTTAGCTTTCGTGGCTGAGTGCCCTAAGCGCTCGCCCCCAAGCCCGGTAAAGCTGTAAAAGCCGTAAAGGCTCCAGGGCCACTAAGGCTAACAGTATAGTCAGTTCGAAAAAAAATTTTTTATACAAACCCGAACGTTTGAAAAATGTATAAAAATTTCTCCTTTCATTTATAATTACATATATCCCTATTATTAGTTCCAGGCCTGTGCAGTATATTTCTTTACATGAAGTGTAATTAATGTTATTAAAAAGTATCATATGTTATTATTTTCATATCGTATACTTTTCATTTTACCTAAAAATATAAATACATCAATATATGCCTCATTATTTCATATATAATCATGTAGTATTAAATAAAATGTAGATAAGCATAAAGTTTTCATAAGCTTGTTCTTTGAGGAATATGTTTGCGTCTTTAACTATCTTCTTGAAATTAGCTCTGAATATTGGTCCTTGCAGCAAGTTGGTAATAACTTTCCAAGTTTCGTTCATATATTTAAGCAATGTATCAGCAGAAAACAGTAAAATGGATAAATGACAAAATAGTTCAGATCAGCTATGCTCACTGACAATGAAGATAATTAATAGTAGATTTTATATGGCTAGAGTTTTTGAGTTACCTGTAAATCTTGAAAAAATCATATATGATATATTTACTATTAAGTGTAAGTCTCTGCGAGTAGTGAAATAATTATTCATAGTGTTTACATATTTAATATATATATATATACATTTTCATATAACTTATATAATATAGTCTAAATTAACGAAGATTGATTAATTTGCTCAACGTTTTAGTAACGTTTCCCGCTTACCATCAGGCGGGCCGTATACCTGTTTGCCACCTTTGTAGTATAAAAAAAACTTCGCCCTCCCTTTTACATACAGACAAGTAAACAAGGTCTGTGAGATAATTAATAGTGAATTTAGGGAAGCCAAGATTACAATTATTAGTTGGTTGTCATACTTGACCTACGGGGATACTGAAATTATTTTTCGTATTCCTCTATAACCAAATAATGGACTTTAATATGTATTAGAGATTATTTATAACATAAAAATACTATGCATTCGAGGTCTCTATATTATAAATATACCATCAGCTTACCTTCAGACGAGACGTATGCTTGTTTGCCACCTTTATATTAAAAAGAGATATAAAATATAAAAAAAGGTGTGTGTGCGATTCACACACGATAGAAGTGAAACTTCATTTAAAAGGCATTTTCTATTTTATTTAAACAGTGTGCAATATACATATACACCGATTTACTTTCTCGTTCTGGCTCACACAAAGAGGAGATACCGATAATGTGCGTTAAACGTTTAACATTTAACGTTTAACGCTTGGAAGTCGCATAAGAAGTTTCACTTCAAAAAACATAAAGCGAATAAACATTTTTATTTTATATATTGAAAAGTTAGTAAAAGTAAATTTAAGTTTTTATATAATTAAGTAAAAAATTAGAATTATGTTTATACCATTTATACATTTTAACTAGTTCAAGTTGATCGTATTTTTTTATTAGTAATTTGTAAAGTTTGTGGTAAGCTTTTAACCACTAAAGTTCCCATTTCAATTTGAGCTATAAATAATAAATTATTAGATGTTGATTATTATAGTAAAAAAAGGAATGTTTTGTTTGTAACCATAGATTTTATATACGTATACTAAATCAATGTTTGCAATTGATGTTTGCAAACTCCGCATCGGTATTATAATTTACATGTCCCAAAATTAACTTTGCCACATTCCTGCCATTGACCGTGATTATTATGATGTTTGTTTTTGTTGTTTATTAAGATTAAAGATTTTTAAATTCATAATTTGAAGTATATCGTTCTACAGATGCTAATTATTATTTTCCGAGTTTTAATGAATAGTAATGAATAATTTGCAAATGGTATTTTGATTTTTGCACCGACTTGCAACTTGTTCTCATCAGAGAAGAGGACTTCGTAAGAAAGTATTTATGTGTTGAAATTATTATTTATTAATTTTGCTATGATGAAATTCAAACAAGTTTCTGATTATCGTATGACTCAAAATATGTGTTGACGCCTGAAATAAGTTAATAAATATTGTGTTTACCATTGCCACTCCAAAAAGGACATTTTATGCATCGCAGTGAATGAAACTCTCTTTTGAATAACTGAGTGAATAAAAGCATTTTAAATTGGGAAAAGCACGAATTATACGGATTATATACAAAAAATGAATAAAAGGTTGAAATTAAATAAACATCCTCTCAGAGGAAAGAAACATGTATACTATGTATAGTTAGTTAGATCCAATTACGGATAGGGTATTAGTAGTCCACCACGTAAGTACGGTCCACCAAAATTCAACAAAAACTTCCAACAAGTTTTTTTATTTTACAAATAATGTGTACAATAAAGAAATCTACAAAATTTGCTTATGCATTTATTATATTTATAGTGTATTTTGGTACCATAGTGGATACAATAGGGTTTGGGGTAATAATAAGAGACGTCAGCTAACAGAGTTTCTTTGCCAATTTCTCTCTACTTGGGTCAGTCCGACTAGTGAAAAACCTCCCTCCAGCCTACAGAAGATCGCAGACTTCCTTGTATTGTGTTCTTGCGGTGTTTAAAAGAGGTAAGGCTAAGATAAATTTCTTTGGAGATTTCTCTCTACTTGGGGCAGCTCGACTGGTAGAATACCTCCACCCTACAGAAGATCGCAGCCAAATGACCTAGTGTTGTGTTCCTGCGGTGAATAGGGTTTCCAGAGCTCCTTGAGGTAGGGAGGTTCAAGGTTAGCTATGCGCTAGTGATACATATGGTCTACGTAAACTTTTATAACCTACGGTAGCCACTTACTATTAGGCATACCGTAGAATTGTCTGCCACCTTAGACCCGCTGTTTTACTTTTGAACAAAACTTTTAATTTTCTTGTTCATCAGTATGCATTAGCAATTACTTATTTGCAGCACCTAGTCTATGTGATGATGTACTTGTGCTTAATTTGTATTTTATGTACAGTATAAAACAAAATTTTAATTATGTTTCATAAGAAGACTAGTAACCTTCCTCGACTTCGTTCGCGTTAATTAGAGTAATAAGTAGTTTAGGTATAACATAGTTTCCTATTAGTTGAAGATTTTTTTAAATATAGGATCATTGGTTTCCTAGTATACCTTCAACAATTATACAAACATTTTGTGTATAATAATAAATATAAATAAATAAAAAATAAATGATAATTATAACCTTCATTATTAAAGTGAGTAGATGTTGTTCTTGTTTAATTGAGTTATTATTTAATTCTTAACAATATGTTAATTATTTCTCCTTTAATTTGTAATCATATACATGTTGTTAAGTCCGGGGCTGTAAAGTATAATTCTTTATATAAAAGTAATGTTATTAAAAAAAAAACTATGCTGTTTATTTCATATCGTATATTTTCTCTTTTACAGAAAAGTATTAATTCAACAATTATGTTCACACACACCTTCAGACCTTGATTTCACTGTAATATCTCTAGTACTGTTAAAACCTCTAGATAATTAAATCTTTAATAAATGCAGAAAAAAATTAAACTGTTGTAATATAATCAAAGAAGATACATTTTTATATTCAGTGAGGTATAAAAACCTATATTTCTATAAAGTCTTCAAGTATATGGTTTTTGAAGAAAACGTTCGCGGCTTTAATTAATTTATTGAAATTGGCTCTGAATACTGGTTCTTGTAGGAAGTTGGCAACAGCTTTCCAGTTTTCATTCACAAATTTAAGTACATTTTCAGCTGAAAGTGGTAAGATAGATGAGATGACAAAATAATTCAAGTTTAAAAATTCGTAGCGGTCAAGTGTTTTAAACAGGCGGAACAGCGGCTCGATGTCCGCAGATTCGAGTCTAGGCGTGTAATAATGTTTTTTTTCGGATTTCATTACCCTAAATAATTTCAATTGGTAATGCTATCGGCTGATGGTGAAGGAAAACATCGTGAGGAAACTTGAACGCTTGAGAAATGTTCTTGTAGTACCATCGTATTTGGAGAAAATATATAAGCGTATATTTCTTGGCGTCAATAAGTCGTGGGCTGGAGTTGTGATTAAGCACACGCCATCCAGAGGCATTTGCCCAGCAGTTGGATATTTACAGGCTTGGATTTATTTTTATATGATTAATAAAACTTACACTAAATTAATATCATTATTAACATCGTTATTGGAGAAAGCAAACTCACAGGCACATTTTCGTTAATACAAATTTAGTTGGCATTATTCATTATATATATTTTATAGTTTTCTTGAAGTTCATTGACAGACTGACAGACTTGACAGATTGATAGACAGTTGCTATATGCACTACGCGGATAGTGCTAGTTTGCGGTTGCCAGCCATTGACGGTGCACGTGTCCATCGCCGACGATCGACATGTCATCTTGGAAATGAGTCGAATAAATCGCAAACCACGATGCTTTCTATCCGCAAGTTCCATTTGCGGTTACGGCTAGCTACCACTCCGTTAACGGCAATTGCAGCTGCATCTTGTTGGCCAGCCTGATGGCTGTCCGTAACGCGGGTAACCGCTCAGTGCGCTCGTGGCCTTAGATTAATGATTGGTCTCCGCTGTTGTAGCGTAGTGGAGACTAATCATTAATCGAAGGCTAAACAATTTAACTATCTGTTCCACAACTATTTTTTGTATTTGTTTTTAGATATAATTTAATAGAAACCACTTTTACATCAGGGCCCCACCTGCATTCATCTTGTACTAAACAAGAACAAGAAGTCACGTCATTCTATCGTGCTGCTATCGTCAAGAAGTTCACTTAAGAATTAAATACTTACCCAACTCTTTTTGACCATTAAATAAATTTTTCAAATTGTAAACTACTCCTTCTAAGGGTACTATATCCGCAATATAATTATTTATATGTAAATGATGCTTGTCCCCTTCAGGTATTAGTGATACACCCATTCGAATTTTCAAATCATACGCCTCTAAAAAAAATAAAAAAAACGATGTAATAAATAATATTAAGCATATTTTTTCCTATATCCTAAATTTGATGTTAAATGATTATGCGGCCGAAGAAGATATGCATGCTCTCAATTGTAGCTGTCGTAATACACCGATTGGATCTTGGTGTCTGTTACCTAAGCCTAAGAACCTAAGCTTTTGGTAAAAATACATCGTAATGAAACGATATCATGGTGATAAGAAATTTTATTGTTTACCTAAATAGCTTCCATCTTCAAATTGAAAATCTGTTGACGAGCACATTTTGGGTGTTCCGGTATATGTATAGTTAACAGGCAACACTTTTTCTAGACTTAGCGTGTTACTATGATCGGACACATCGTCACACAACATAAAATTAGTGAGGTTTAAGCACTAATTTATAAAGAATAAAAAATATATGGTTATGTTTACTAGGCTACTAGGCTAGTAAAAGAATGCCTAGTATTTTATTATGATTTGTGTATATATACATATATATATGACTTATACTGATATTCATTATCATCATCATTTCAGCCGAAAAACGTAAAACAGCCACTGCTGGACAAAGGCCTTCCCCAAAGATCGCCACAGCGACTGGTTCTATGCTGTCAGCATCCATCGGCTTCCTGCAATCTTTACCAGGTCATCGGACCATTTTGATAAGGGTCTGCCCACGCGGTGATCTCCGATACCAGGCCGTCACACGAGAACCTTTTGGATCCATTGGCCATCCGTTCTACGAGCTGCGTACCCCGCGAGCTGCGAAGTATTCATAGGGCGATGTCAGTGATTCTGATTCGATCACGCAGAGAAACTCCGAGCATAGCCCACTTCATTGCCCTTTAAGTGACCCTGAGCTTTCTAGTGAGTCCCATAGTTAGAGACCACGTCTCAACACTATAAGTAATTACAAAGAACACACACTGATCAAAGACTTTTGTCTTGAGACACTGCAATATCTTGGAACACAAGATGTTACGTAACTTCCCAAACGCTGCCTAGCCGAATTAGATGCAACTATTCACCTCTTTCTCGAAATTGGATCTACTGATATTGCTCATATCCTTTTTTACTATATGCACAAAAGATGATCCTAGAGCACTGCACTGATTTACCATACCTAGCTAATCCATAGTCAGGCTCCCAAGTAGGTAATGTTACCAAAACATATGGATATAAGCTTTCTGTAAGATTTCCAACTTGAGGAAAGAAGCTAGCTAGTAACTTTGTAGCAAGCCAAGCGAGAATTGGAAAAGGTATTACTAAAGGTTGACTAGGATGTTCAGAATCATTGATTTGATTGATTTTGATTGATTGAAGATCAGAATCATTGCAAAATTTGACAAACCCTAATCCTTCAAAGCGGTCTCTGAGCGTGTTAGACAAATGCTAGCTTATTATTGACAAAAGGCCGCAACATTGATTAATAGTTTAAGAGTAGGTATAGAATTATATGGTTCAATTTTTTGAATACTTACTAGTATCTGCAGTGAACTCTCCGTTTCCTTCTACAGGAATAGAAATTAGGAATCCATTGATATCGCACAACCCTATTAGATGAAACTCGGGGCAATAAAAATCCACATCTAACGCCAGCTTTTTCAAATCCAAACTAAAATATAAAGATACATATTTGTTGTAAAAAATAAGTAGTATGTTACATTAAATTGTAATATTAAGTTGTTTTTCGTCTCTATGTAGGACAGTTTATACTGTACTCTATAGTCTAGATTGTACATCTTTATAGTGTAATCGGTTTTTAATTTTTATCGTAGCACGGCAAACAGACGACACTGAGTCCTGATGGTAAGCACAGTGTAATCCAACACCAGCGTGACTGTCATGCCGGCCTGAACAAATATCTCTTCTCGTTATGTTTGAAGGACTCTATGTTGTATGGAGGGCACACACCAGCCAGGTAGAGAGTTCCACAGCTTAATCAAGATTCTTACTGGTTCTTTACAATGACTGGCATGTTTTCCGAACCGGTAGTAGTATTTTGATGTTAATAAGAACCTTGTTAGGGCCTACATTGAATAAATAATATTTTGATTATGATTTTTTGGTTTCACAGTAGGGCAAAGATATGACGAAGAGCACTTTTTCGTTTTTGTCAAAATGGAGGTAACTGAAAAGATATGGCTCCGGAGTCCAGTGTAGGTAGTTCTGTTATAATAGGGAGAAGAGGGTATTAGTAACGTCTACACCATTTACAATGTGGAGAGCTCGTCTCTGCAACCTGACCAGGGCATCGAAAATGTATTTTGCGGGTCCGTCGCAAAGGTGCGAACAGTATTCCTTTTTTATATTTTGAAGTAGAAACCAGGCTTGCAGTTCATATAAATTGTTCACAGCAGCCTTATAGCTGCTTATTACCAACCTTAGAATGACCGCATTTTTTAGATCAATCATTGATAGGTTACATCTGAGAACTGAGTGGAAACTCCTCTTGTGCCAGTAGTGTTAGTAACCTTTAGACTGGAACTTAACAGCCCAAGCATTGCTACATTGCAGAAATAGATCAAGCAGTCTTAGACTTAATGAGTCAAATAAAAGTTTCTTAGCAGATTACCGCTTAGACGATTATATGGTGAATATTTACATAAATTATAGTGGTGTCTGAAAGTGGCTTCTGCTTGTTATATTAAAATGCAATAAATAATGTGGTACACTTAAAAAAACAGCGTGTTTCTTCCCAGGTATTCTCGAAAACAGGGATAATTTTAGAAATATTGTTTTGTTTTTCATTAGTGTTTTCACAGGTTCTAAATTAAATAATGCATTATTTGATTTTCGTAAATTTGTACATTAATATTAAAAGAAATTAATTTTATATGAACTTACTTACTTCGCACTTTTAACGCTGCACTTCTTAAACCCTGTGGTAGTAGTGTTTGTGAGCGTGTATTTTATAGTTCCTAAGTCTCCTTCAATCAGTTTCTGGTACATTGGATCTAACTGATTATTTTCATTTTCAAAAAGACTCTTATAAATTTCTTGTATGTGATTTGTTACACAAGCTCTATCCAGCTTACATTTTGGACTAACTGTAAATTTGACTAATTGTATATAAAACTTATAGCATTTACAATGACTACTATTGAATTATTACTGAACAAACACTGTGAACTTTCGGTTTCAAATTTACTTTGTATGAGGTTGGATTGGTCATATAAGCGATTCATATGTCTTTCTCTCTCCAATATTTTACCCGAGGTATTTTTATATATTTTATATAAATTATATCTGGAAGTGAATATAAGACCGAGAGTTTAGAGCGTTTGGCTTACGCAATATGGCATGTTAGATAAGGCTAGAATTGAGATCGTTACGTTAGAACGCAACGTTTTTGAGCGCCTGAGTTAAATGGTACCGATTGATTATTACTCTCCGAGTATTACTCGGAAAAGTGCCTGGAATGCGTCAATCCAAGGATCATATAGGCTTTAAAGTACTTTAAAGCCTTTTTCTTCTAGGTATATTGCTTGATCCAATAACGTGCCATAAATAGTATCTAAATCTTTTTATCACGATGTTACTATTGTAGATTAGCAAACTCTTGAATTATGATAGAGATAATTTTGACCATATTAGTTTTATTGTCACAACTTGAAATATTATTTATAATGTCAATGAGTAAACTTCATCGAGTTTCTTGCCGGCTCCTCTTGATGACTGGGATATTTTCCGAAACGGTAGTAGTATTTTAACGTTTAAACGGTGTCTTCTTAAGGCCTAAATTAAATGAATGTCTTTTTGGTTTTTTATTTTGAAACGTGTCGTTTTTATAATCTGATGATGAATTCGTGTTATTTTTCCTAAGGGGTATGCAATCTATGTCATGTTAAATGGTTACTACAGACTTTAATAATTCACAATTAACCTCAAAGAGGACCTGGCTAGTCAATATTATGGCTGAATCAGAATGCCTTGTTTTCCTACGTGTGTTCGGACTAGAATACAGCAACGCTATTATTGTCGATATGCGGTTGAAATAAGTGTGACGGTGGTGGTCTTCGCAGTCGAAATTTGACCAAACATAACATAAAAAAATTTATAAGGATAAAGAAATACTAGCTTTTAACACTAAGGAATAACTTGCTTATTAGTGAAAAAAAATTTAGAGTTGGATTACATAGTAGTTTCAGAGATTACTTCCTACAAACATAAAAACTTTACCTTATTATAATATCAGTATTAGTAGAAAATAGCATTTTTATAATAGAAGTGTATTGATGTAATTGATATACAAATATTTTTAGTTTTCATTGTTAGTAATGTTCACTACTTTATTGATAATCAGAAAATAAATAATTCAAAATAGGAATGTTGAACTCACATTATTAGTTATTGGAATTAAACAGATGGGCGGAGCGGAATAGTTCATAAATATTATAAAGAGGAAAGATTTGATTGTTTGTTTGCATTGAATAGGCTATGAAACTACTGGACCGATTTGAAAATTTCTTTCACCATTAGAATCCTACATTATACCTGTTGAATATAGGCGATAGAATATTTTCAAAAAAGTTAGGGATCTGTATGAAAACTTCGATAATGAAACCCAAAATGTGGAAAAAATACCAAAAAAGTCGTTATATCGCGTACGCTGCGGAAATTATTGCCAATAGAGCAAAGTGATGTAATACGATTTTGTATAGGAAATAAATATTTACAAAAAGTCCGCAATACCATATGTCTAACTATTACAGTTATGTCACAATAATTACTTTTTTATGTTAAAATATGTAATAGTAATACCGTAGTAGTTTTGTAGATATGATCTTTTTATAAACATAAGAAATAAAAATAAAATAAATAAATATAAAAAAAAAAATATAACATAAAACAAAACTTTCTCTGTAATGTACTCTTTCTTAGTAAACCCCGACGCAAGTATATGGAAGTGCGTGTGTGTGTTCAAATTTATAGTTTTTGAATTTTTTGTTAAAACCCGTGCGTACCCGGGGGGGCCGCTAGTAGTTCATAAATAAACAAGGTTCTTAGATACAGTTCTTATCTATATTAATATTCGTATTTTTTAGTTTTACTTACATGTAGCACCAAAGACACTGAGAAATGCGCAGTTTAGTATTAAAATGTAACGAAACATACCTACACCTTTATTAATCTCAGAGTTCTAAAATAAAACTAAATGAAGTTGGAGTAATTACACCTAATTTATACCTAAGTATAAAAATAATAAAATAAAACTTCTGGTTAGGGTTGCTACCGAGTTCTGTTTCGGCGTTCGTTATAATAAAAACACCACAACAGGATTTACATTGTGACAATTCTAAGATTTCCGACAAATATGACTCTGAACAAATGCAATATTAATCATAGGAGTTTATGTCATGGTTACACACAATGAGTAGTTAAAAATAATTAATTAAATGGAGCACAAATTAATTTGGAAATGTAATCAGGCAGAAAATAAATAAACTTCAACAAATATTAATATATTTTACTTACAAAGGCAAATGGATTTATATTTTCCAAGGCTATAATCTAGGTCAGACTTTTTAGACTCAGCATTATAACGTTATACAATTCTATTCAACGGAGAGAAAAGCCCCAAGTTTGTTCGGTAATGATTAGTAGCGAATATATTAAAACAAATTACTCTGGGAATGAGTTTGAATATTGTATATTTTGGTTACTGATTGCTTCTATATACGGTTTATTCATGAAAATGAAAAGAAATACCGTCGCAAATATGGTAACTAGTTGGGTATTCAAAGAAACTGTAGTCAGTTGAGCTATAAAAGTTACAAAGTATTACGAAGGTTGCAAACAAGCGTATGGCCCGCCTGATGTGAAGCGGCTACCGTAGCCTATGGGCACTTGTAATATCGTAGATATCACTAGCGCGTTGCTGACCTTGAACCCCCTTCCCAAGGAGCTCTGGAAACCCTACCCACCACAGGAACACAACACTAGGTTATTTGGTTGAGATCTTCTGTAGGGTGAAGGTATTCCATCAATCGGGCTGCCCCAAGTAGAGAGAAATCTCCATAGCATTTTTTATGTGCCCTACCTCTCTTAAATAAAAATATGTACAAGAACACATATATACATACTAACGTATATACAAAAATAATAATCTTTTTTGTATAAATAAAATATAATATTTAATACTAGCTGTGCCCGCGACTCCGCTCGCGTGGATTACAGAGTGCCGTCGGTTGAGTACACGCGCGAATCGGGCTGCGCCCGCTACCACACACGGCGATCGCCAGCTAGTTATTTTAAAGACAAAATCTTATTGTGTGTGATTCTTAGAAGATAGACATATGGTACTTATCGTTGAATTTTTTGTAGCTCTTTAATTTAAATGTACATTCAAAATGAAATTAATTTCATATATCTCTTACTAGCAACCCGCTCCAGCTTCGCTCGGGTAGTAGAGTATAATACATATAACTCTATTAGTTTACGCAGCGCACGCCTGTAAATCTCCCAGTCGGCATGTATTTTTTTTTCGATATATTCAACAATCATCGTGATAGTTCAGCCAATTTACACAAAACGATAAAGAGTTATACACTTAAACCTTCCTTATGAATCACTCCATCTATTGATTAAAAATGTATGAAAATCCGTTCGTTAGTTTTTGAGTTTATCACGTTCAGACAGAACAGACGCGGCGGAGGGCTTAGTTTTATAATATAGTAAGATGGTTTATTCAGCGTAAGCCATTTAAGCGCCCCAAGAGCTTTTCTTCCGCACTGATTTACCATTATCTTCACTGTTTTATTTGTATGTTACTTTATCATACAAAATATATTCTATAACCTGGCCAGATAACATAGCTATAAACTATAAAAATTGCCAAGTGCGTGTCGGGCCACACGCTGTGCAGGGTTCTGTATTTGCCTGTCACAATATGCAGATTTAAGAGGGGGCTTTAAGTATTTGTACAAAATAACTTCTCCAAGTACATTTAATAAGTTAATAGACTATTACTCGTTAACTTGTAAAGCCTAATTACCTCTGATTGTTTTCTTTTTTAACTTCATTATATATATACAACTACCATAATATTTTTCACATATCCAAAAACAACCATTTAGCTGGAGAGGGGGGGCTTGACTCTACCAAAAATTAGCTCTTTAAAGCTTAGTATGAAGAACATAAACGTACAGACAGACAGAGAGACGTTGAGTTTTATAATTTGTATAGATATATTACAGTATTACATACCTATACATACATGCCTTTTTTATATGTGTATAACTTAATCGCAATTTATAGATTATTTAAATAACCATACGTGTAAAAACGCATCCTAAATGTATTTGCAAATTGTATACTACAATCATACCAAATTACATCAAATTCGGTTTAGTAGTTTCTCCGTGATTGGCGAACAAACTAACAGATATACAGACAGCAAAGTAAAAATTTCAAAAGCTCTCGAAATGTTTTCTGTCCTTGATTCTAAGCCCACCCGAATCATTTTTTTTTTCAAATATGTTTAATATACAGTTTTCTACTCTTTACTGTTTTATTATAAGTATTGATTACAAGTAATTATGACAGAATTATTTACTATGATCGAAAATGATGATACATACATATAGCTAGCTCCTTCAGCAGTTCAATATTGAGTCAGTTAGAAAAATATGGAGGAAATAAACAGTTCCTACATAATTTACGAAAGATGTGTAATAATTTTTATTTTGTTTTTATAGTTTAATTGGTTCAAGTTAATTGTTTTTTTTTTAGTAATTCGTAAGGTTTGTGGTAAGTTTTTAAATGTTTCTTTGTTGGGACAAATATAACATAATTTGATGATGATTTCTTCTTTTTAGCCACTAAATTACCTATTTCAATTTCAAATATGAAGAAAATATTGATTAGATATTTGTTAGTGTAATAAATAATAAAAAAGAATGTGTGTGTCGGACGCGAGACTGGAGTTTACTCCTTAAGAACTGTTTTGGAATTTAGAATATATACAATTGGCAAGAAAAGTTAATAAAGGCATCTCTTAGGATATAGAATTCATGTAAAAAAAGTAATTTGCCCCCTCGAGGCGTGCCCGCTTTTTCAATGATCGATTCGCGTCTGGCAGCTTTTGCAGCAAACGAAAAAGAATTGATTAAATCTTAACCTTATTTGAATATGACTAAGGTTAAAAAGTGTTTGCGTGATGTCGAGTTATGTTGCGTGATGTTGCACTTTCGATTTCACTGCTCATATTTTTCATACCGTGCGCGTTATACGTTTCTTAAGAAGTGAACTCCAAAAAATACATTTGCAATCATAGGTTTTATACAATATGTATACTAAATCAATGTTTGGATTCTGTTAAAACTTCGCATCGGTATTATAATTTACATGCAAGAAAATTAACTTTGCTACATCCCTACCACTGACCTTGATTATTATGACGTTTTTTGATATAATGTCTAGGTAATTAAAAAGTTTCAAATTAATAACTTCAAAGTTACTTATCTTTCTACAGGTGCTAATTATCATTTTCAGAGTTTTAATGAATAGTAATGGCTAATTTGCAATTTTGCAATGATTTTTGAACCGGCTTCCTATTAACGTCTTGTCGTTCTTCTTATCGGTTAAATGTGAGTACATGTCTTGAATTTAATATAGGATGCAAGTTGTGGTGGTCGAATGGTTGACGGAATATCAATTCGATGTTCACAGATTTGGGTTCCGGCATAGTACAACGAGTATTTCGGTATTATTTTACTAATTTGACTTGGATAGACTATCTCGGCTGAAAGTGAGGAAAGCATTGTGAGGAAATTTGAACGCTTAAGAAATATTCTTGTAGTAGCACCGTTTGTAGAGTAATACAGAATGTACTTTTCTCGGCGTTTGTATTCGCCAATACGTTGTGGGCTGGCGTGATAATTAAGCCCGTGCCTTCTCTAGAGAAGAGGGCTTCGACGTAATGTGTTGGTATTATTGTTATTAATTTTGATACGGTAAAATTGAAACATGAATTCTGATTATCGTATGATTTAAAATAAGAGTTAACGCCTAAAATACGATAATGATACATCGCAGTGAATGAAACGCTCTATTAATCAATAAGTGAATAAAAACACTTTGAATTTGGAACAAGCACGAATATATGGATTATGTACAATACAATTATTTATGTTACTAGTTCGGTCTTGGGCTTACCATAATCATGAGTTTGTTAAAACAGATTCCACACGCGTGTCTTACAACTTTCTTCAACACATTTGAGAGAAAACAGTACAATAGATAATGAAGCAAACTTTTTATTCGATTATTTTAAATAGCAAATTATAAAGATAGTTAGTACTCTTGAAAATTATACATGCAATTTACGCCTCATTCAATGTATTAGGTGGAGTAGATTCCATATTAATATGGGAGTCCTCGCTTGAACTCATATTATTATTTTGTTTATAAATATCAGTCTGAAAGTTGCAACAATCTTTGACGTTTTTAATATAAAAATTGCGCGAATTTGCAAATGGCGTCACGTTCGCGTGATGGAAATAGAACTACATCTTTCGTCTCATTTTCTCTTTAGTATTAAATTGAGACAAATGTATTAATAAAAAGTTCTTCCAAGGTTCGATCATTCAACTTATTTATTATCGTAATGTGAAACTACTTGGTGGAATTCTTATATATTTATATGGCACTATATAACGGAGCGTGTGATATACATTTTACCGTACAATTATTGATACTTATATACGTATTTATACAGCATAAGCAGCCAAAGCAAAAATAACCTTAACAGATACATACTTGTATTATATATATTAATGTGAAATAAAAGAGAGATAAATAAAAGAAATCGAACGAAAGGTGATAATTGAGTAACAAACATACAGTCGAATTGTTAACCTCCTCAGTTTTTGAAGTCGGCTAATAAAATAAGCTTTTTTTTGACATGAATTTATAAAGCTATAAATCGGTTCTTGGTATCTATGAAAGCTTTATATCGATAGAATAACATATTACATTTTTAAACAAATCGATCCACTCAATCAAAAAATGTATATATTTTGCAATTTTTTATAATTTTTATGTTTCTCAGAAACGGATTTCAGGGAAATCTTAATACTTCGATATTACCTACATACCGATAGAATATCATTAAGATATTTTTGCAAAAGGCACCTTTACCTTGCTTATTATTTACCCTATAGCCTTTAGCCGTACGACATGTCGACGGGAAGTTGCTAGGACAATAACCTTGCGTATGCACGACGAACAAGAATATTTTGGTAACAAAATCACAACTGGCTTATAGGACACGAGAATTGTGTCCTCCACCACAATAGCGGTGCTCTGAGGCATCCCGAGATCAGCCAGTGTATGTTCAGTGATTGAGTGTTAAGGATTTGTATCCGACTGCATCGCGACCATCATTGTGATAAACCCATCAAAATGATTCTTTTTTTGGATTGTTGCTACCAATAGGCACGTTGGCTTCACTTTGCCGTGCTACTAGAAAAATTAAACAAATATAATTCAAAGATAATCTTGTAATAATCAATAAGGTATACATGAACATTATAATTCTATAAAGTTTTCAATTGCTTGTTCTTTGAAGAATATGTTTGCGGCTTTAACTATCTTCTTGAAATTCGCTTTGAATATTGGTCCTTGCAGTAAGTTGGCAGCAGCTTTCCAATTTTCATTCACAAATTGATGGAAATTTTTAGCTGAAAACGGTAAGGTAGATGAGATGACAAAATAATTCTAGCTAGTTATGTTTAAAAAGTAGTGATGGTCGAGGGTTTTAGACTGGTGGAATATCGAATCGATGTCCACAGGTTCGACCCCCGGCAGGTATCAGTATTTTTTTTGAATTTGCGTACATTTACTAATTTCATGCAATGATGGCTCAGTGGTAGCGTGTACGATTTCACGTCGATTGACGTGAGTTCGAATCCCTGCAATGAGCCTGAGCTTTCGGTGAAGGAAAACATCGTGAGGAAACCATGGCATGGTGGTAGGGTTTTTTCTAATACCCGCCTGGCTAGCTACCACCCTCAAGTTGAAAATCTGTCGTCAAGCACCAATAGCTGTGTTCCGGCAGCTGCACTTGAGAGCCAGTCATCCACTAGATTTAGCGTGTTATCATCTTGGGTCACATCGTCACTTAACATTAGGTGAGGTTGTGGCTACTACGCCAAAACCTATAACGATAAAAAAAGAATCGGTAACACTATCGGCTGATGGCGAAGAAAAACACAGTGAGGTAACTAGAACGCATAATTTTTTTTTTCTAATACCACATTATTTGGTGAAAATATATTACTGTAGATTTCTCGAAGTTTGTTAGATCCATCGAACGAATGCTTTTTGTATTTGGTATTAGAGATAATTTAATACAATAAATACATTTACATACGACTAATAATTAGCCTCACCCACATACATCTTTTACTAAAGAGAACAAGAATATTCTTCTTATTTAAGGAATAAGAACATACCCAACTCTTTTTGTCCATTAAATAAATTTTCAAAATTGAAAACTACTTCTTCTAAGGGGAACAAATCCATATGAAAATTATTTATATGCAAATGATGATTGTCACCTTCAGGTTTTAGTGATACACCCATTCGAATTTTCAAATCATATGCCTCTGAAAAATTAAAAATAGATCGTTTTACTAATGCTAAGGGACATCACAGTTTTTTTTTTGTTTTCGGATTAACCTATATTTTACTCCAGTCGCAACTGACGTTACGTGATGATGGAAGAAGATAAAGCCAAAATATTTGTTCTCGATTGTTGTTATCGCAATACAGCTATTGGATATTAGTGCCTGTCTTTTTTTTTCCGCCTGGCTAACAACTATCTTGAATTTGAAAATTTATCAACCAGCACCTATCGGGTGTTTCAGCATTTCCAATAAAGTGACCTTCTACTTCGGATACATTATAATTAACGTAAGGTGATTGAAACTAATAGTAAAGTTAGTCAGGCGAGTAATATAATAAAACGCCCTACTTATTGATTGTCATTGCACATTATGACTTATGTATATTGCTATTGCTACTAGCTTTTCTTACTATACTTTTTATTAGATGAGATGTGTGTTTAATTGTGGTAGCAAAAGGAACCATCAACATGTGGTCTTTTTTGCAAACGTGTTTTAAAAAAATCCAATGGTGAACGAAACATAGGCTCACTACATAGACCTGTCGTAACTTGATAATCCATAGTCTGGCTCTCAAGTGCAGTTGCCGGAACACTCAGATAAATGCCTTCTGTAAGATTTCCATCTTGGCGGTATGAACTAGCTAGTGACTTTGTAGCTAGCCAATCGAAAACTAGAAAATGTCTCACTGTTTTTAATATTACGTTTTTCTTTAATAAAATTTAAAAACACAAATCCTTCAAAGTGGTGTCCGAGCATGTTAGACTAACACTAGTATTTTGTGACTCAACATACAACTACTTTTGCAAGTTTAAGAACATGTATAAAAAATTAAATGGTTAAATGTTTTCAGTAGATACTTACTGGTATCTACAGTGTAAGCTCCGTTTCCTTCTACAGGCATAGAGATTAGGAAACCTTTCATATCGTACGACCCTTTTAGATGGTATTCAGGGCAATGCAAGTCCATGTCTAACAGCAGATTTTTCAAATCCAAACTAAAATATAAATATACATGATTTTTATGACGATTTTACTAAATTAATTTTATTTGAATTTACTTACTTCGCACTTTTAACGCTGCACTTCTTATAACCTGTGGTAGTAGTGTTTGTGAGCGTGTATTTTATAGTTCCAAAGTCTCCTTCAATTAGTTTCTGGTATATTGGATCTAATTGATTATTATCATTTTCGACAAGATTTTTGTATATTTCTTTTATGTGTTTAGTTACACAGGCTCTATCCAGTTTACATTTTGGAACAACTGCAAGTTTCAAGAATTATATATCATTAAAATCTCATAGCGTTTATATAAAATATATACCCATTATATTGCACAATATAAGTCTTGGATTATTACTGGACAAATGCTCTAAACTTTCGGTCTCACATTCGCTTTCTATGAGGTCTGATTGGGTTTAATCATTTACATTTAAAAATATCAAGGGACATGCAGTCCATCGGATGTTAAGTGGTCAATGCAGCCTATAATGATTCTTAATTAACTTCAAATAAAGCCGCAGTTCTAATTTAGGCTAGAATGCATTCTACGAGTATTAGCATTATAGTAAGCAAATTTTGCGTTTAGCATCTCGACGAACATCCAAATATGGATCTCCGAAACAGTAACTATTCAGTCATTGTTATGTCGTGTGGCGTTCATATTATTTTATTGTAAACACTTTTTAGTGAGTAGGGAATGGTTTATAATATATTTAGAATCAGAAGGATTTGAAAACAACGAAGACACAGCGACACACGACAAAGATAAGACATAGAGAACTTTTTAGTTCGTGCCGAGATGGAGGTTACCCTAAAACTGTGATTCCGAAGCCCAGCGTGTGTGGTTCTATTGTGGAAAGGAGAGGAGGGAATTAGATTGAACAGTTCTTCAGAACACTCACTCCCCATGATACAGACATTAGAACACACTTAGCAAGGCGATGTTGTTGTTAAATTGTTGTTGTTGTGTAAAATCAATTATAGGTTGTTCATGTTTTATAAAGGTCAATATACTATAAGAGTCGTTAATTTATACATTATCATTTATAGGTAAACGTAATTTTATTGTTATTTATTATAATTTACTAGCAATCGCTCGCGACTACGTTAAAGGTTAATTGCAATATAAATTTTAATAAGAATAAAAAAAAAACATTTATCACTGATATACTTCTAATAAAAGAGTAAAGAGTTGAAGTCTGTACGTTAAAGATATTTGAGAAAAAATAGTAAAGTAGGGGGTAGAAACATGGAGAGAAAACATTTTTCATTGAATTTTTTAACTGTCTGTTAGTTTGTAAGCCAAACACGCAAAAACTACTGAAGCGATTTAGATGATATTTGATATGACAGTATTTTATGGTCTGTAATAACTCTTTTTTTTACACGTATGGACATGTACAAGTTTAAATTGAGTTGTACGATTGAAATACAGACTTTATAACCTGTGCACTGTATTGCATTTTATTTGCATTTAGGTAAACTGCCTGGTAGAAAGCGGACAGGATTTTTTCAGTATTCCATTGATCTAAAAAGGAGTGAGATCCGATCGCTCACTGGCAACCGGAGAATACCGTCAAGTGATACTTAATGTGATACTAAGAAATAAAAATACGCATCCCAGAAACCTATACGGAACGACGTATTAGATTAAATTCACAGCGCAGACGTATGACAGAATATCGATTGATCGAAAGTAGTGAATGTGAGGCAAGGCTGAATGCTAACCGTGAGTACCACGCTGCTACTTAGGAATCCGAGATATTCGAAAAGCACAAAACACAGTTAAATAGCTGATGTTGAATTTCAGTACACCTACATACCAAATCTGTTTTTTTTATTAACGCAGTTCTTCATATACGCAATTTCACGCGGACGAAACCGCAGGCACAGCTAGTAGTAGTATAAGTATGTAGTATAGAAGTGAAGATAAGGGAAATATTATTTAGTCGTTTTGTTTTTATGTAGGTAATTCATATACAATATGTTTTTGGTTTTTATTGTTAGTAATGTTTGCTAATTTATTAATATTCTGAAAATAAATAATTCTAATCAAGAGTTTTTAACTCAAGTTAATAGTTATTTAAATTAAACAGAGAAGGAGAGCGGAATAGTTTATAAATAAATAAGGCTCTTAGACTGAAGTTCTTAGAACTGTTGTTTTTAGTAATTAATGTTCGTATTTCTTTGGTTTACTTAGTTATGCGGTCACCAGGACTAACTATAACAACTCGCTCCCACGAAAACGCAGTGTAAGCGCGTTGATTCCTGGTAATCGTGTAACTCGTGGGAACATTAAGCAGCGCATTGGAGAGAGGTTAAAAACGGTAGTCAGTCGTACTGGACATCCCAATCTGTCCGTACACTCATAAATTAGTTATTAATTAATCTTAATCATTTATATTTTAAATTAGTTTAATTAAAAAGTTTTGTATTAGTATTTTTTTTAATAATACATCGCTCCCGCAAACTTGACTACTTACATGTAGCACCAAGAACACTGAAAAATGCGCAGTTTAGTATCAATATGAAACGAAACATTGTTTCTCTTTATTAATCTCACAGTTCCAAAACAACTAAAGCTGGAGGGAATAATTACGGCTTATATATACCTACACAATAAAATAATTAAAAAATTGCTAAGTGCGTGTCGGGCTACGCTGAGTGTATGGTTCCGTAGTTTCCCGTCACAATATGCAGGCTTAAGGATGCATTTGTTACATCGAGCCGGAGCCGGGTCGGGCGCCAGTCTTGACACGATCAAACATTTATAGTATACTTTTGCGTGAAGTAACTGACACTACACCGGGTCGGATCCGTGCCCCGGTATATAGGTGTACTGAAATTCAACATCGCTAATTTAACTGTGTTTTGTGCTTTGTGAATGGCGCGGATTACTTTATACAAATGTACACTATAGATGTTTGACTGTGTCCTAGCCGCCACCCGGCCCAGCCCCAGCCCGGTGTAGCATGAATTATTTCATACTATAATAAACGATTGATGTTTGATCATGTCCCGGCCGACGCCTGGTCTGGCCCCAGCACGGTGTAGTATGAATTACTTCATACAAAAGTATACTATAGATGTTTGACTATGACCCAGCCCCGGCCCGGTGTAGCCTGAATTACTTCATACAAAAGTAGAAACAATATCTTTATCGTGCGGCCAGGGTTATGCGTCACAATTCACAAAACTCGTTCGCGCCACTTCACTTAAGTAATAGGCACATGGTATCGCAGACTTTTTTTTAAATGTACTAACGAGCAATATTTTTGTAAAGCGTTGTATTTAAGTATCACTAACCATTACGCTAGAGCACGCGAATAAAGCAGTTCGGGTGCGCTGTTTCATCTGACTTACTTAAATAAAATAAATATTTAAGGCTAGCTTGGAGGCGTAGTTTTATGCTTGATAGTATATACTATTCCTCATGAATCTGGCTATCTTATACAAAAATACTTTTTTAATCCAACTGGTAGCTTCTGAAAGTCACGTGTTCAAACAAACAACAAAACGCTTTTCCGCTTTATTTATTATATAGTATAGATTGACTATTACTTTAACTTGTAAAGCCTACTTACCTCTGATAGTGTTCCTTTTAACTTCATTTTATATACTTCTACCATGAATTATTTCACATATCCCAAAACAACCATTTAGCTGGCAGAGGGGGGTGATACTTGACTCTAACAAAAATTAGCGCTTTAAAGCTGAATGTTTTGCAAACGGTTCCTTGAGTCAAAAAATAGTTTTCACAGAACGACAATATTTTTGAACGATCAATCCTACGATACCCGACACAATGTGATAAACGAGAAAAAAAATCATTGCCACAAAATGTGTAGAGGAGATACCCTAAACAACTTTTAATCATTTTTTTTACCTCTTTGTCGGTGTTATTAATATGTATACCCATACCAAATTACAGCTTTCTAGTACTATGAATCTTTGAGCTAAGCCGCTGATAGACAGATGGACATACCGATATTATAAGGGTTCCTTTTGTCTTCGGAACCCTAAAAAATACTCGTTAGGGCTGCTACCGAGTTCCGTTTTGGCATTCAAGAGATTTTAAATGAATATTTTGGTCGTTGGTTGGTTATGGTTTAACTATGAACATAAAAAGAAGTACCGTCAAGGATGTGGATGTCAGACAGATATGAAACAATGATGGCTAAGTGGTAGCGTGTACGGACATCGCATGGATCAACATGAATTCGGAACCCTAAAAAATACTCGTTAGGGCTGCTACCGAGTCCCGTTTTGGCATTCAAGAGATTTTAAATGAATATTTTGGTTGTTGATTGGTTACGGTTAAACTATGAACATAAAAAGAAGTACCGTCCAGAATGTGGATGTCGGACAGATGTGAAACAATGATGGCTAAGTGGTAGCGTGTACGGACATCGCGTCGATCGACATGAATTCGAATCCCTGCAACGAGCCTGAGCTTTCGGTAAAGGTAAGCATCGTGATGAATCCATAGCATGGTGGTAGGATTAATGCTCGCCTGGCTAGCTACAACCGTCAAGTTGAAAATTTGTCGCCAAGCACCAATAGGTGTGTTCCGGTAGCTGTACTTGAGAGCCAGTCCACCATCTTGGGCCACAACGTCACTTAAGATCAAGTGAGATTGTGGCCACAACGCCAAACCTATAACGATAAAATGACGCGTTACTCTATATATTCATAGAATCTCTAGTCAGTTGAGCTAAAAAAGTTATTTAAACGTTAATAAGAGAATATTGAAAAATGAAATCTGCTTTGAAATGATACATAAGTAAATTAGAAGTAAAAAATAAATAAATTCGGAAAATCTTTTCCGATATCGCGATATGTATTAATTAATACGCCGACTAAACCGTTAACAATGGAAAAATAAATAGAAAATGTTACGTTTACGAAGACTCTGGTAAGTAAGTCGACTAATATTTGCATAAGTCGCAGTTGTATTATTCACACCCATGGAATATTAGAATTATTTACGATATTTTTTACTTATTACATCAACTGATCTGTGGTATGAAATTAACATAGATTTAGACAAGTTTCAATTTCATTATTTAAATACCATATTTAGAATACCTATTCTAGATCTAAACACCGGACTTAGGAACTATTACTACTAAAATATTGTTTTTAACTTCCTTTACTTTCTTCTTAGAAAGCAATTTTGAGGATTTAAGTAAGTATTTTTAACGAAATAATGTATGTAAGCAGTTTATAGACGATACATATTTTTATGACTTCAGGTAACTTACCGATAAGTTAGGTGATATCTGGATGTTTTAGAAGTGATTTGAATCATGGGTTCATCGTAAATAAATTTTTACGTACAACCTAGCTCAAACTATTGTATAGCTTTATGAATATTAAAAAAATTTGCAAACCAACCTCTACTGGACAGAAACTAGTTTATTTTATTACCTGTTGTTTAAAAATTACAAACAAATATAAAAAACTTCCAAGAAACTGTATATGTGTATGTTAGGGTTGGTAAAAAATATACGAGTGGCGCGCTTGTTATTTTTATAATAATAAATTATATTTTTTTATCCTTGGCAAAATTTCGATGATACGTTAATGTAAGAAGATTCGGAGTTTTGTGTTTAGGTATAAATTATCCGTGTGAAATAATAGTCATTGTTATTATTTAATATATTTTAATATATAATTAATTATAATAGTTTTATTATAATTCAGTATAATAATTAAGCGACTTTCCTGTTAACAGTTTATTGTGGGTCCGTGTTAATAAATCTTGTAAATTGAAATGATCAGTTCAAACTATTGCATAATGGACTGCTGATTGTGTAATTTTTTGTTGGTTTAGTCATCTTATTCTCGGCTGATGAAAATCGTGTATATGAATGAAGTTTTATTAATACAAGAAACAGATTTGTTACCGCTGTTACTTATGTGAATACCTGAATTCTGTAATATATATTAATTTAAAATGTTATTAGATTGTCAAAAGTCGGTATGCTTTCACTCTCGTAAGCTATTTTGAATTTCGATCGTAGGAAGTTATCTAGATTTCGTAAAAAATGAATAATAACAATAATGACCATTTACTACCGAGAATATCAAGACTAGTCGGTACCCGCGCATTCTTTTTGTAACCCAGAAACATTGCTAGCAGATACTGAAGGTAAAAATAACATTGCGCTCAAATGTAAGTCGGCTATAAATCGGCATCATACCTAGCTATAAATTTTGAACGTGGTACTTCATAATTTTGCAAAATGGATTAATGAGCCGTGCGAAAGACAACTGTGTAGGTATTATTTTTACTGGAGAGAACTTAGCAATTCATAATTGTGTATTTAGGAGTTAAATAGATTTATAAAATGTTTAAAATCACAAAATTTATTCGAAAAATGCGGCGGATAATTCTCGGCAAATTTATATTACTCAAATTTTTTATCAATAGCCATTACAACTCTAATCGCTATGTTTAGAACAATAGATTGGCACCTAAATTTAATTTCTATAAATTGTTCTTCGAACTTTACATATTTCTGTTTTAACGATTCTAATTGTTCAGAATGAGAACAACTTAGTGGATATAACAAAAATACTCAATCTTTAATACTAGCATGAGACTATTTTTAGCCATTTTAGGTAAAAATAGAAGAATAACGAGAGTTTTAAATATTAAAAATGAAATAACGGCCTGATGGCTTCTTTGATTTTTTACTAATTCGGCTTCGATTAGGACAAGCCGCCTTCCTCTTGATGCGTTCGAATCGAACGAATAAAATTCGATTTGGTGCAATTTGGCACACTTGAAATCAAACTAACTTAATAACAATCAAACTAAATAACTCGGAACTAACTTCGATCGATTTTTTTCATTAGGATCGAAATGTGCGTACTCCTGACGTAAAAATATTGTAGGTGTGAGAAAACTATTGTTGGATTCAGGGATCCGTTTGCGAAATATTAAGCTTTAAAATTCAAATTTTTGTTAGAGTCAAGTGTCTTTCCCTCCATGCCAGTTAAATGGTTGTTTTTGGATATGTGAAAAGTTTATGGTAAGTAGTATATATAATGAAGTAAAAGGAAAACTATCAGATGTAAGTAGGCTTTACAAGTTAACGAGTAATAGTCAATCATCTAATAAAATGTATTTGGAGAAGTATATATGCCATTGCCGGCCCCGGCCCGGTGTAGTATGAATTACTTCATACAAAAGTATACTATAAATGTTTGACCGTGTCCCGGCTGGTGCCTCGGCCCCAGTTCGGTGTAAAATGAATCATCCTTTATTCATGCTACACTGGGATGGTGTAGCATGAATTATTTCATACATAATTGTATTATAAATATTCGAACGTGTCCCGGCTGGCGACCGGCCTAGACCCAACCTGGCACTGGTCCGGTTTAATATAAATCATGCTTTACTTCATACAAAAGTCAATCCAATTAATGATTGGCCGTGTTGTAGTGATTAATTATCAATCAGTTTACTTTAATTATATATGTTTATTTTACTTTAGTTATTTTCTCATTTCTTTATTTATTATGTTTTTGAGTGGGTTTCCGAAGGCATCTTTAGGTCGTTTATAATTTAGAAATTGTAGGACAAATTTCTTTTGCGTTATCCGAGGCTGTTTAAAGAGATTGCTTTATAAAAAAAGGAGGCCGTATTCACAAATAGTATTAAATAGCTGGAATAATCATTTGAATTTGTAAATTTAGAATGAGATTGAAAAAAGGAATTTGAAAGATATACAATTTTCGGCACTGATCGATCAGGAGTCTGAAAATAAAGGCTTTCAAAAATTAAGAGTACCATGGAGTGTAACTATATTGTATTTTTGATTTATAAGACGGTTTGAACTATCAATCTAAAAATGTCCCGTCTTTATTTGATACTGCAAGAGACCCCTTGCATTGTAATCGGTATCCGAAGGATTTTAAACTATTCACCCAAAAATTGTCAAGAGCCAAGAATGATTATTAAACTAATGGAAGACCTGGCGGACGCATTCATTAATGCTGGCTTGGCGATGCAGTTATAGAAATGGGAGCAGAATGGATAATTGATGCTTGTTCGCCAAATTTAGTTTACAGACAAGCTTCTCTAGACATACTTTTACAAGCAGCTCTGGTTCGGTTAGATGTATCACGTGGACTATTTTTACTAGTGAAGGTCAAGTTTAATTAATAGACTATAAAAATTAAGGTACTCGGTAATTTGTAACTTAGTTTGACATAAACGTCTTCGGGATACATGTAAAAAATAATTATTTATTTCATTACATGAACCTTTTAATTATTTATTTTGGAATTTAAATCTATTTAATTGTCCACGTGACAGTGTCCCGGACGGCACCCGGTCCGACTCCGGCCTGGTGTTACATGAATGATCCTTAAGTCTGCATATTGTGAAGGGCAACTACGGAACACTACACTGCGCGTGGTCCAACACACACTTGGTAAATTTTTGGATTCTTAAATCATGTAAATTCTTTCTCCGTCTTATTAATTCCAGGCTTGTAAAGTACAATTTTGTACATAGATGAAAAGTTATAAAAAAAAACTGTTTCGTTTATTTTATATCATATATTTTCAATATAAAATATTATTATTAAATTTTATAATGGTATAATACATATTTTTTAATTCTTATGTTTTAATATAACTCAAAGACTAATCTTGTATTATTCAGTAAGGTATACTAAATAAGCATTATATTTCAATATAGTTTTCAAGTACATTCTTTTTGAAGAATACGTTTGAGGCTTTGACTATCTTCTTGATATTATCCTTGAATACTGGTTCTTGCAGTAGGTTGGCAACAGGTTTCCAATTTTCGTTCACAAATTTATGGAAATTATCAGCTGAAAGTAAAGCAAAGGAAAGATGAGAAAATAATTCAGGTTGATTGAATAAATAGTTATCAACCTATTATGTTGAAATATTGTACACGGGAACTGATTTTATAGGCTTGATGAATTGTCACTGACATGTTTTAAAAATAGAATTACGGTATGAAAATAATATTTTCGTTTTATCTTTATATGAATAATAAATCATACACTAAATTAATGAAGTTAGGCACATAAATCGGTTTGTTAAATATTGGAAAATCCAATCGACCATAATAAATTTTAAGTTAGAATAATTTATTTCGTATTATCGATTATATATACGAATTATATTTTATATAATTTTCTTGAAGAGTTTTTCTACTTACTTTAATACATTTTGCTTTATGTAAAGTCAAAAAAGATTGAGACGTAATACGTATACGTAAGACGTAAAAAATCAAATCAAATTTTTAGCTAAGCTATTTATAGCCACTAGATATATCCATCGACTTCAGATTGTATTTATTTTCAGAGATAATTTAGTAGAAATCACAGGTTTACCTCAGTGCTTTATCCGCATATATCCTTTACTAGAAGAGAAGAAGTAGTTACGACATTCTGCCGTCCTGCAGTCATTTTAATCTTGAAGTAGTTTATTTAATAAATAAAAACTTACCCAATTCTTTTTGTCCATGAAACATATTTGTTAAATTGTAAACGTTTCCTCCTAAGGGTAACAAATCCAAATGAAAATTATCTATATGTAAATGATGTTTTTCCCCTTCAGGTATTAGTGATACGCCCATGCGAATTTTCATATCATAACCCTCTAAAAAAATTATCATAAACTTTGTAATAAAACTGTGGATATTATAGTTTTTTTGTACTTTACACTCAATTGTAGCTGTCGTAATACACAGATTGGATCTTGGTGTCTGTTACCAGATTTTCAACTTTAAAGCGTATCTAATGAAACGATATCATGGTGAATGAAACTATAGGAATAGGGATTTTTTATTATTCGCCTGGTTAGCTACCATCATTAAATTGATAATACACCGAAAAGCACCCATCGGATTTCCCGGCGTCTACAGTTAAGTGGCTATCTTTCATCTAGACTTAGGGTATTACCATCTTCGGATACACCTTCACTCAACATTAGGTGATATTGTGGTTTAAACACTAATTAATTAATAATTAAAAATCTGTTAGTTTAGTTAACCAGACGAGTAATATAAATGATGCAGTAATGATATTGCTCATAGCCATTCTTAATATTACTGTTTATTATTTATAAGTAACAGTAAAAGAAGCCATCAACATATGGTCTTCCGAAAGTGTGTTAAAAACAATTGCTCGAAACATTAGCTTATTACATAGATCTATCGTAACTTGCTAATCTATAGTCTGGCTCTCAAGTGTAGATGCCGGAACAGAGGAAAATATGCATTCTGAAATATTTCAAACTTTAGGGAAGGAGCTTGCTAGCGGCAAAGTCGCTAGTTTCAAGATTCGACAAACCCAAATCCTTCAAAATGGAAGGCGAGACTACCACTAGCATATTACAATTCAATGAAAACAATGAGTTCAAGTTTAGGAGCAATTATTAAATTAAATAGTTCAATTTTTGAATACTTACTAGCATCTACAGTGAACTCTCCATTTCCATCTACAGGCATAGAAATTAGGAATCCTTTAATGTCGTATAACCCCGTTACGTAAAATTCGGGGCAATAAAAGTTCACATCTAACTCCATCTTTTTCAAATCCAAACTAAAATATAAATATACATAATGATTATAAAAGGAAGCATTATCTAATCAGAGCCGAAATAGACTTGATTTTGATTTTTTATATTTTTGTGTTGTGGCCATTCGTTGTATCGGTCTCGACGTACATTAAAATATTGTCGCTTACCTATACTACATTATATACATAGTATAGTATACTGCTTAAGAACATAATGAGGACCAATTTACTAAAAATTTGTAATGAAATATGTGACTATATATTTTTTGTTTGCTTCCATTTTTGACTATTGTATTATAAATTTTAAACTGGTATGTTATTATTAGTAAAGATGCTAGAGGTATATATCGGGGTATTTATCTGTATTATATTTGACATGCCAGGATAGATCATGCCTTGATAAATATGCCAGCATATCACTTCGGCGAACTTCGAAACACTTCGAAAAAACTTAGACAAGTTAATACGTGTAAAAATCAGCACAATTTTTATGCTAGAAATAAATATAAAATAGCCTTCCCATATCTTTTATGTTATACAGTAGAAATCAATCTTGTAGTCAAATAGTCACAGCGACATGTAGCACCTTATAACCAGCCTTAGAGACACCGCATTTCTACCTGAGAACAGTCATTAATAAGTTGCTACTCCCAAAGATTGAATGGGAAACCCTCGTGTGCAAGTGCGTTTTGGCAATCTTACCCTTCGGACTGAAAATACAATAGTCTGAATACTGAAATAATTGTGGCGGTCTTAGAATTAGTGAGAAAAATAAAAGTTTCTTATGTAATAATGTTAGTTTCTATAAAAAGTTTCCAACCCCAATTACCGATTGCCGATTATAGAGCGAATATTTACGTAAATGGTAATGGAGTTTGGAAGTGACTCCTCTCTTTACATCCACAAAAAATATTTACAACACCTGTACATTTTAATGAAATACAAACACATACATATAAGTACATATATTATTGATAAATCATATTGAGATTCTTGCCAGCTCTTCTTGGTGACAGGGATTTTTATGGAACTGGTGGTAGTATTTTCATTATCATCAGTGCTTTCGCAGGTTCTAAATTCAATAAAGTATTATCAGGCTTTGGTAAATTTCGATCTTAATGCTAAAATAAATTAATTTTATATGCTTATACTTACTTTGCATTTTTAACACTGCACTTCTTAAATCCTCTCATAGTGGTGTTTGTGAGTGTGTATTTTACAGTTCCGAAGTCTCCTTCAATCAGTTTATTGTAAATTGGATCTAAGTGATTATTTTCATTTTCAAAAATATTCTTATATATTTCTGTTGTGTGTTTAGTTACACATGCTCTATCCGGTTTACATTTTGCAGGAGCTGTAAGTTGCACGAATTATGTTATCATTTAAACTCATAATCATAGATTAGTCTCCGCTGCGCTCTGTGGAGATCAATAATTAATTTAAGTTCATAACATTTACGTAACTGACATATTTCTTATATTGCCTGATACATCTTTTGAATTATTACTTTCCATGAGGTGTCATTGGGTTCCAGAATATACATAAACGTACTTTGATTGAAATATCGAGGACAGAAGGTCATATAAATGACTTAATGTGTAATATGTGATATAACGTTATAATTGAGACCGTAATGATAGAACGCAACGTATTTTTAATTCCAAAATTAAATGGAACCGATTTTTTTCTTATCATTGTTCGGTATAGTGATTGAAATGTGTTAATCCAAGGGTCGTACAGGTTCGAAGATACTACAACAAAAGACACTTCTAGGTAAGTTGACCCATCCAGAAATAATATTGAGAAAATTAGATCTATTGTCATAAATTAAACTATCATATGATGAATACATTTTTGACCAGTCATAGTATTTTTTTCTTATTGATTTCAGATTTTTTTTGTGCGCCACACATGTTACAGATCATAATTAACTTCAAAGCAGTTCTAACTTTAATAGGTTGTTCCTCTTGAGGTCTGAATTGGAACACTTTGTTTTCTAATGAATGTTCGGACGAGAACACAGTAGCGTGAGCACTGTTGATTTGCATTTGAAATAAGTATGGCGATGGTGATTCCGCAGTTGAAACTTACACAAACTCTTTCATTCTTAGACTGATTCGAACTCAGTAAAAGTGGAGTTCTTAGCAATATATTGCTGCAGCTCACAGCTTATGTCGTCATTTATTGCATTTAGTATCTCGGCGGCCATCCACATTTGGATCCCCGGAACGATCTTTGAAACCTTTCATTATTAGGTCAGCTAAATTTGCTAATACAACTCATTATGAAATTATAGCAATGTCTATTATTGTCAATTTAATTGAACGTGAATCGATAGTGATTACTATTGCTTCGAGTGAATATCCATTTTGAAATAATTATGAAATATGTTTATAGTATACAGGAAATAGGTAATTAAAAAAGAAGTCTTGAATGACTATTATCTGAATAATCACATATTAAGGATATAAATGAAGTAAAAATGTCAACATGGCATTAACACAATTAAGATGACTATTGGACCACCATCGAACAGAATCGTTGCTCCGTCAACTGTCCTCAGTTGCTTCAATGCTGTCACGTAGATATAGAAATTGATGGGCTGAATTTGTGTTGCTCGATAGGTGAGGATGCGCACACTTCTTGTAAGTACCTATTATAAAACTGGGACAAGCGTGGTTTAGTAGTTGCATGAATTATGATTTGTAATAAACGATACTCGTATAGTTAAATGTGTTAATACATCAGTCATGTTCTACTTAACATTGCTAAAGCTTAGTCAAATATGAAAGTCATTACTTCCTATCTTTTATTTGATAGGTAAACACAATTATATTGTTATTTAATTATAATTGGTTATCCACCGCCCGCAACTTTGTGTTAATCTTGTATATTACTAAATTCTTGATCGACTGAGATGATAATCACATAGTATGTTTTTTTTATCGAGGGGCTGATTTATAGATATGCTAGGATCCTATAGTTAGTGCTGTGTTCGAGTTATTTACTAAAGGGCAGAACAAAATCTGCCAGGGCAGCTAGATACATTATAAAATTTAATAAGAATAAGAAAATTGCCTTTATCACTCAAGAAAGATGCCTTTTACTGAAATAATTTTTATAATCGGATGAGAGATTATCTTGCACGAATATAAAAACTTTACCTTTTTGTATTAGTATTATATAGAGATTGAAGTCCAGATAAAAGCAATATTATCGCGTTATATAAGCGTTTTGTTTGGATGTAATTAAATTATATACAATTATTGTTAATTTTTGTTACATTATTAATAATTTGCAAATTAAAGAATCTAAATCAAGAATTTAGAACTCATATTACTTAGTGGTTATTTGAATTAAATACGTAAGCGGATCAACGGATCTTCTCATTAATATTCGTATTTCTTAGTTTTACTTACTTGTAGCACCAAGGACACCGAGAAATACGCAATTTACTATTAAAATGAAGCGAAACATCGTTTCTCTTTGTTAATCTCCGAGTTCTAAAATAAAACTCAATAAAGTTGGAATAAAAGCGTCAAATTTATACTTACACGCAAAATGTAAAAAATATATATATTTAGTTAATACCAGTTAGGGTTGCTACCGTGTATCATTTTGGCATTTGAAAGATTTAAAATGGATGTTTTGGTTATTGGTTGGTGCTACACGGTTAAATATTTAACTTTATGCAACTTTAAAATTTTCAAGACGTTTTAAAGGTATTATTCAGTTTATCGGCATTATTGCACTACCGACAGCTCTATACATTAATATTTTAATTAGTACAAACATATATACCTAGATACTGTTACAAAGAGCGGTTTCCTGTACCAACACCTCATATCAAATAATATACTACTTAATATAATATGTCGGAGAATCGTCGATATTATTATGGAAATCGTATTAATATCTTAGTATCTGTGCTATTGACTTAATATCCGTACTATTAACTTTATCAGTATAGGCTGGGCGCAACAGGTGTGCTCTGTGACGGCACGCACATTATAAGCAAGCAACGACTGACTTAAAGGCATTACTTCAGCCCTGGAATAATAACGTTCTCGATCTAGCTATCGGATCGTGAATACTTTAGGTATTAAGTCAACTATAACGTGTGTGCACGGAGTTTCGCCGCAAAGATTGGCTACATTAGCCATCTTCGGGCGCACCAGCGCCATCTCTCAGACTTGAGGTCTAAAGTGGTCGCCATGGCCGAAATCGGTCGGAACAATCATCATCAACTATAATAAACACGCTGCCCGTCATACTATACCATACTATGCGTTCCTAAACCGTTTATCCGTTGCCTTTGCCTTTATTATATCTATTTCTTTCAGTTAGTCGCCAAGTGCAAAGTAATTCCCTAATAACTGTACTATTATAATCACTAATATATATTTATCAGTAATTATAAAAAAAACTGCATAGATTCTATGAGGTCCGAAAATATGTTTTTTTTTTATTATTTGCGTTACATCCCTACCGTTGACCACGATTACTATGATTTTTATTTGTAATATGTGTAATAATAAAATAAAAACATTTTAAAGTATAATATCATTCTACACATGATAATTATTATGTTCAAAGTTTTAATTGGTAATAATGAATAATTTGCTTATATTTCATGGTACTTTGATTTTTGTAAAGTCTTCCTGTTAACGTCTTATCATTGTTTTCATCGTCTAAACTAATTCTGAACTAACTGACGGTTTCACTCGTGTAGCCTATAATTGTAGTCACTTCCCATACTTGCTTACAAGTTCTCAGATTGCTTGACATTCATGGCTACTGCTCCACTATTTAGGGTCTTATCTTGGAGTTATATAACCTATGTCAATAAATAGGGTATAAATCTCTTGAGCTTTATAATATTAGTGTAGGTTAATAGAGGATTATTTGTGGATAGAGGTTAAATATGTGCAAGTCGTCGTGGTTGAACGGTTAAGAGTCCGTATTCGTATAATTGTGGCAGCAAATAATAAAACTGGAGACAGTTCTGAGCACTCTCGTGCAGTGTCTACGACTGGAAACTTCTAATCTGTCGAGAGGCCCTAGGAATATATTTATGCCACGGTTTGCTTATCATAATGGCTTGTTATGGGTGGGAAAGCTCATTAGTCAATTACACAACTGTACCCGAAGTCAATATAAAGATCCAATTATTAATATCTCTCATATACTAATTTCAATTATTTATGTGAGTGTAAAATATAGAAATGAAGATTTCTCGGCGTTACACGTCGTGGGCTGTTGTGCTGATTAAATCTGTGCTTTTTTTCGTAAAGATGCCTGTACCCAGCAGTGAGACATTTATATACTGCTATTAAATTACGGTTTATTTTATTTATTATTTTTTTATAATTAAATAATATTCCTATTAATTGTCAATAATGTTGAAAGTTGAAACTTGATTTGTGACTTATATATGTGTTAGCGCTTTAGATTAATAAATATTGCTTTTGTCCAGACACTGCCTGGAAATCGTAAAATAAAAAATATATTTTAAACTAGGAACAATACATTTGAGTAAACACAATATGACAACGAGAACTGAGGATAAAAATTCTCGATCTCGATCGACAGTGGTCGCCGAATACTCACACCCAGCTAATATTAGAATTATTAATGATATTTTATATTAAATCATAACTGACCTTTGTTATGAATATGAAGACTTATCACTTGATAACGGCTCGACCGATTAGACTGATTTATTTTTGTTGTGTTCGTAATTGTCAGTAAAAAGGAATTTTTTTTTTTGTTGGAAATTCGGAAACTTGGAATACATTTATGCATGAAAATCTCAATAAAAAAATGTGATAATCAGTTTGACAAAATTTAGCTGCCACACGCTTTCATAACAAAAAAATGTGACGTTTAATTTCAATGTTCTGCTGTCACATGTTTTAATTACAACAACCAAAATAATTCGCCTTCTGTGCATCAAATTCGATCACTTTTTACCATAATCATTCCAACATATTATTCATCGAAACCACTTCATTCGTGGAACAAATAAAAAATGGCTGAAGACATTTTGCATCAAGTACGCACAACAACAGCAAAACTCGAATTTCAATTTAAATTGGAGATTCACAATGACGCGATGATTTCTATAGAGGATTTGTCAATTGAATTATGTGCCTTATGATATCCGGGAAGATGTTGCGAAGCAAATGAAGCATATTAGGAATGCCAGAGCCAAATTGTCCCATGTACGATGCATTAATCGAGAATTTGAACGAGAGCGGTAATACGATTGAGATACTTTGAGTCACTTATTAAGAATAAACGTCCCACTTTTGAATCAGCAGCAGAAAATAGCGATCGTAAAAGCTACATCATCAATAGATATTGGCAGACAATGACGGCTACGGAGAAATCTTCTTCCTCGATGCACATGACGAAACTAGCAAAACATTTTTAATTTAATTAATTTAAGCTTCGATTCGCCAGCATGGTCAAATTGTGCTGGTCGAGCTATCATCTGAAATCGCTGCCACATTGTTAAAAGGAGGACGAACAGCTCATTCTGTGCTCAAACTATCGTCATGCGTCATCGGCGTATAGCTGCCTCCTTTTATATGTTAATCCCTTCTCACTATGGATGCACTAACAGCAGGCATGATTTTAGTTTTAATTTTCACAAAATTATGAAAAAAAGATTCGAATTATTTCAAAATCCTTGGTCAGCTTCTACAGAATAAGTTACATTTTGCATAACACCTGATCCATTATCGATTTCAATTTAACTTCATAGTCACCTTTGGATTTTGACGTAATGCATTATTACTAAAATACTACGATATTAATCTCTGCTGGTTTTCTATACATCTTTTTATACGTTTCACTTTTACATTCATGAAGCTTTTAATTAACTTTGGTAGTGTTCAAGTACTACGTAAGCAAATTTCAAAGATTTCAGAACACTATGTAAGCAAAAATAAGAAAATTGTGAACTCTCCCCTCCCCCTAATGATAACAAGTAAGAATTTAAATAATTGTCCGACATTTCTTTGCTACTTCCGCTTGCAATAGATGAATAGTAGTTTCAGCTACCTACAACAAAAAATGTTTAAATGTAAGTAAATGTGTAAATGTATGTCTTAAATAAATTAAAATAATAATAATTAAAGTCGTGATAATATGTTTATATTCAATATTTTCAATGACTCTACAGGCGATTCGGAAGGCACTGTCCTTTAGAGAAGAATCAGCAAGAAACTATAGTTGCTGTTTTAAACCTATCTCTTTACAATAATAATCTACATTAACGAATATAAAAACATTTTAAAATAACTAATAAAACTGAAAAAAAAAATGAAGAATGTTGGAGATGAGACGTGAAACGACCACATTCAATGACACTTGTTTCGCCTCTCAACAAGGTATCCTCAGATCTAGGGACTATTGACTCCTCCGAAGCTAGCGGGCGAGTGAGTGCCGGCGATACACGGGATATAATCCCGTATATTATTGCAACCCCACTTTAAATAGATGCGAATACGACTCGTTTATTTCTTCATTCAGCAATGTAACTCCGCGTATCTGGCATATACTCTAATTAGGCAGGTTTTTAAACGGTTACACCAAGTTAATATCGAACTATTTAATAGCAATATATGAAGTTAGAACATAAATATCTTATGACGTATATAAGATTTTTTTTTTCATTTTCCTATAAGGTATGGTTCACTATATTTACGCGGTATTTTGCAGAGGAAGTTACGAGCTATCGTACTATCCCCGACGATATGACATATTATTGTGTTTTTGTATTTCTAATTGTTCCAATACACTTAATCGGAAGCCTTTCTGGCTAATGTGTAAAATTTCATGTGTATGATTGTCCGATAGTGTGTGATCCGAATCGGAAGCCTTTCTGGCATATGTATAAAATTTCATCTGTATGATTGTCCGATAGTGTATGATTCGAATCGGAAGCCTTTCTGGCATATGTGTAAAATTTCATATGTATGATTGTCCGATTATGTATGATCCGAATCTATGAGGTGATTAGCGAAATGCGACTTCTCTGGGTGTTCATTTCGTGACGCTGATGTATGTTCTTTATAACGAGTGTTGAAATTTCTACCCGTTTGGCCTACACGGCGATACACTCGTCACATTTAAGTTTTATGCACCCGAATTTTTTGACGGGTCGGTTTTGTCTTTTCCTTTACGTAATCTCTTTAGATTATTATTGGTTTTAAATGCTACGTGTATTAAATTGCGTCTTGGCTACCCGTTCAGAGATATATCCCGCGTAATTTATACTTATTGTATATTTCTTAATCTGTTCTCTAGGTCAGGAATATAGAAGATTTCGACAGATTTTGTTAATAAAAATCAACAAGCAAAAATTCTTATTAAATTGTCAATGATATCTTCATTGTGTCCATTAGCGATTGCAATTTGATACTACGTGTGTAACTCTTTAATATATTTATACTCTTCAAGTGGAACTGTCATTAATCTATGTATGCAGCTGCAAAAAGTAGCTAGTTTATGTGTAAGGATGACAAAACGACGCTGGTATAGTCTTATCGGTATGAGTAGGTTTCCGATAAAATTTGAAATGTATGTTTTTTTCCGAACCTCTTTATAGTTAGATCTAATTAGTCAAGGGATTCGTCTGACTCTAATTCTAGTTGAATATGAATTTTCGGATATTTTTTTTAAGTTTCTTGACGTAGGAGTGTATTTGTCGTATTGTTCCTTTCCAACAAATTATTATGTAATCGACATATCTATAGTAATATATGATTTGCTTCTCCTTTACGATATACGTATTTTCAGGAATATCCACAAAGATATCTGCCATTAAGGGACTTAGAGGTGAGCCCATGGCTAAGCCTTCCTTCTGGCGATAGAACTTTCCATCGACTTTGAAATATTTTTTGTTATATCTCTGTTTTTCAACAGATATTTTGGAGTAATTGATTAATACTCGAGACTATTTACACACGCATTTTATTTCGGAAAATACAACTTGACATGACATTCCCGTCAGTGTTGCCCACCTTAACTATACGATACAACAATTTTGTTCCATACAAAGTTTTATCAAAGCTATCAGATCTTGTACTTCGTCATGATGTGCGGCATTTTTCTAATGTTATTATTATTATTTCTATAGTTTCCAAATGTACCTTACATTGGTGAACAAACTGGTATACTATACATCAAAAAATTTAGCAACACAATTTAGTTCTATCAAAGTCTTATAAAGGAAAATCCAATATGTAAAGCTTATATATTGATTAGATTTCGGCCTGGTTTACTTTAGTTAATCAGTCTTTTTAGACTTCCATCTAGATATACCTAGACCTAAAAGAAATAGTTAATCAGAATATGTGTGTGAGTTTAATAAACTATTAAATAATATTTATAATTACTGGGTATCTCCAGTTTGTCATAGACTGTTATTGATATGAGCTCTCAATCTTTCCTACTAATGTTAAATAAAACTATGATTTAGAATGATTTAGATTTGATGAAGAAATAACAATTTATTAACTTGATCAATTTGGTATAAAATCTTAAAAATATAATGACAAATAAAATTTATAACATCAATACAGTTAACAAAGTAGGTATTCGAATATATTTACTGCTATAAATATAGAAATAATTTAATGAAGAATATTTTCAAGAGGTACATGCTTCATAAACTTGTTGATATTTTTAATAATTTTCTTAAGGTTGGCATCAAAAGCGGGCCCCTGAAGCAAATCTGACACCAGTTTCCAATTGTTACGAACAAACTGTAGCACGCGATCAGCTGAAATTATAAAACACAAAAATTAAAATTCAGATTATAATTTTAAGGACTCTATAATCTTAAATGCGTAACGGGAAACAAATCAATTGAATATTATACATAAAATATTCATTATTAGTATATAGTTATATAGTCCGAATCGATTGTGTTAGTCATCTAAAAAGTTTTAATAAAATATAAATCCACATTCTACGGTTAAACATTTATTTCATAATTATATTGTTCTTATTGCACCAATTATTTCTTTATGCTCTATCTGCACTGTTATATTTTAGGATAATATCGCCTCCCGGCAAAAAAAGTGTCATAACACATATTAGGTACGTTATGACATCTTTACAACATTGAATAGCAGATCCTTTCATTTAGTCGCCAGTAAAATCGACGTTTTTATGTTGCGCATAGTGACCGCTAGATGATCCAAAGTTCTCTTTTTCACTGAGCTATATCGCTCACTTCACCGGCGTGAACAGTGTCACATTTGTATTGATACAGAGTGGACATGTGTTGTTTTCCCTGAAAAGCGTATTAACATGTGATGTGACTTTCTAACGGTAAGTTTTACGTATTAATATTTATAATTATTACTAATACAATGGCACAAATTGTGTTATGACTGTTATTTTGAATAAAAAACACTGTAAAATTGGTCATATCTTACGGAAAATAGACATAATCTGTGTAGGGACACTTTTTTTGGAAGTTTCGGATCTATATTCTAGTTTAAATTAATGTAATAAAGACATAACACATTTAATGACAATGTTGTTGAAAAATATTATAATTATCACGAGTTTTACGTTGTATAGGGTCTTTCTTTCTGCATGAAATTGAACTCGTTTTTAACGACAGATGGCATATTTTATTTTCTGTCGGTTTTTATGGAAAAATATTGTAGCTTGAGGTGAGATATTAATTTTGAATATAGTATTAGTCTTGTATAATGATCTTGTTCTATCGGTGTATTTTTATATTTGTTCCAGGACAACATAAATAATAACAGTCGGGCGGCGTTTTTTATACGACTGGCTAATGATAAACTTAACCAACAAGAAAGTTCTAATACTATTCAAACTAAAACTATAGAAGACGACGTCCCAGTTGAAGGTTTTAGCTAACTTAACTTATGCAATTTTGCTGTACGATTTATTTAATATTAATAAATTGAATATTTGTATTGTAGTTATTTATAGTACAGGTACGCAAACAATCAGTGGATTGATGTTTTCAAATTGTATATACGTAGTTATTTTTACCCTTGTAAAGTAATAATATTTTTTTATTTTATTAGATTACGTCTACGTAACGTCTACTTCGGAGAATCGTGTTTATTGTAAACAACACGAAACTATAGCTCAGAACTCCATCAATACTCAATGTGAACGTCCAAGTACCCTCGTAGATATTATACAACCCTCTTGTACAGGTATATTAATATTAAGCTGATAATTATTTAAACTTATACCTACTTTTACCTCCAATAGACTAAGTTTTTTTATTATTTTAGATGGGAGTTAAACATCAGATAAAGAAAATTATAATTTCAACGACAGTGATGACAGCGTGTTAGACGTCAATTATTATTGGAACCTTACGTAAATACTGACACTCCTGAGCAATCCGGTTGTACTAGAAATAACTATATTTCGACTCCTTCTACACCTACAAATATTCCGCAGCGTCATGTGTCCACATCCTCTGATTCGTCTTCGTCGACATCCTCATCCAGTAACAGCAGCACTGCAAACCGTGGGGCTGACGAAATAGAGTCCTGTGTGTTCAAGTTTATAGAAAATACTCAGACCAATACGACGGACCGGGATTAGGTCTAATTTTCTATTCTGACAATTGCTGCGGTCAGAACAAGAATAGATTTATTATTTCTATTTACTTGTTTGCGCTGTTGAAATTCCCTAAAATTACGTCTATAAGGCACAAGTATCTTATTATTGGACATACTCAGAATGAAGCTCAGAATGAAGCCGATTCTGTTCATTATGTGATAGAAAAGCAAATCCAAAAAAGACTGAAGTCGGGTCCAATTTATGTGCCCAGTCAATACGTTGAAGCTATTAAATGTGTTAAGAAAAAAGGCAATCCCTACACCGTAAAAGAAATGTCTTGCAGTGATTTTTATTCATTGAAGCGTCTATCCGAGGATATTGGAATTATAACAGCAAAATCATTCAAAATTTCTGAGCTGAAAGTTTTCGAATTATTGCAAGGCGATCCTACTAAGTTGTTATTCAAAACCTCTTATAAAGATGACCAGTTCTCCGAAATATTTATAACGCGAAGAAAAACCTGAACCAAATCACACTCAAGCACGCGTATCGATCCAAACCGAAACTTAAAGAGAATAAAATAAAGGATCTCTTGGATTTATTACAAAATAATCATATTCCATATTTTTATGAATCTTTTTATAAGTCTCTTAAGTAAATTCTTGTAAAAGTAATTTTGATAATTTGGAGTAAGATTATTTACGGGTTTTGTATAGGTACTTTTTAAAGGTGCAATTTCCTGCTTTATAATTCTCGTTCCTTTTATCAAATGATTAGTTGGACGTTAGAGTAATTTATAAATAAAACCTACCATTCTCAGAAATTATAATGTTAAGTTCCTATTTTATTTCTCAGATTTAATTTTGATTTTTTCAACTGCCAAATAAGTTGATTGCGAGTTAGCCAAAAAAAATTAGAAAATAAGTTTGCGATTATGTTATTTTTTGTTAATATTGCTATTATGATAATAAGAAGAAATAAAGTTCAAAAAGAAATTATTATATATTTTCATATTTTAGAAGTACGTTTAGAGACATTTTTTGAATAAAACTAATAACGACGATTGTATTATTAAAAAGTGTATCATTTTCTAAACCATAGATAAATTTTACAAAAAAAGGGTCATAATATATGCCTAATTTCGGGTTTTTTAAAAGTTACTTCACAAAATATTATAATTTTGTTGAAAATGTTATACCATATGAAATACACTTAAATAAGCTATTTGTAAATAAAATTTCAACAATGCAACTCTTATAGTTTTTAAATAAACAAGATAGAAAAAAATAAAAAATCATAAAAGTCGTGTTTTCTCGAAATAGCTGTTTTTGTCTTATGACACTTTTTTTGCCGGGAGGCGATATATAAAAATAAGCAACATACTCTAGTATTTATTTAGCTCATCATTTAATCATTTATCATTAATACCAATTTATACCAACTATCCACAGCCATTTACCGTGTGTAACCACAGATAAAAATATGTTTTTTAGCCATAACGGCCCTGTAGCCTCGGACGGCTTTTACATCTTCACCCGGGCTTTCGGGGTCAGCACTTAAAGCACTCACCCTCGAAAGTAAGGCAACAATTTCCATGGGAATTAAGTAACTTTGTTGAGTTCAATGCCAAGAAAAAATCAGATGTGTGCATATTCTTGAAAAAAATCTCCGTTTTCTCCCTACCCTTCAGAACGTCTCACTAGCAGTACGTGACAGCCTCAATATCCTAGGAGTGGATATTCATCTCTACTAGGTCTCGGAGACTCGGAATCCTGAAGAGGATGCGATGGTTTTTCACGCCCTCTCAATTGTATCATCATTACAAGGCACAAGTTCAGACGTGTATGGACTGTTTGCATCTCTGGGATGGATCCGCAAAATACTTCCTCGATGCTCTGGATAGGTTACAGAGACGGGCTGTCAACGATAACATATTTCCACGCGAGCGGAACCGCGGAAACAGCTACTTTTGAATAAATTTACGTAACACACTGACCTTTGAATATTAAACATGTTGTATTCACTCTGGTAAAAATCATACTTATATGCGAACATGTCTTAATATAACAAAGAATAAAACTGATTATATTCGTTTTTCGAGAAACCGATTCGCTCGTAATAAAGGTGATATATGTTTTTTTAGAATGGCTCTATACATACATTTTTTTTATGTGTCAGATAACACTAAATTTAATCGAATCACAACCTTTTATTTGAGCGTATCTTTGAACTTACTGCAAACAATTACATACCTAGTTCTTTTTGACCGTTGAACAAGTTAACAAGGTCGAAGTCCATTCCACCGCGCAAATCAGCTTTCATGTTAAAATGTTTAATACTTATATAGGTTTTAGCATCTTCACCTTGAGTTAAAACTGTGTCAGCATCAAATTTTATGAAGTAATCATCTGAAAATATATGATAATTAATAAAAACAACTGCATAATCATCGGAATCTACATATATCACCCCGTGCAGCATTGAGGTCGAGTGTTAAATAATGTATTAGATAACAATAGAGTTAGTTTAGTAGAGCTTAGTTTAAAATAAGCCTGCTCAAACCTTGGCTCGCGGGTAATAATATGGCCTCCAAGGTATTCAAATTTGCCCGCCAACTATTATTAAACTATCTTAAACTGAAAACTTTTTATTTTACTATAATTACTGCATATAATTGCATAAATTTGCAAAAAAAATTGCATATAATTAATCAGATCTAACATTGCTTTGAGATGAAAATTACGATACCCTATTATAGAACAATTAAATTGTTGAATGTAAAACTAAGAGCAAACATGACATTATATTACATACATCTAACCTTGTAGGATGACTTTTATATTTAAAATAAAGTGTAGGTACATTTTTGTAATTATAAATTTAAATGGGATTAAGTTTAGTTTTAACGATTAACATACCTGTTAAGGCATAAACGTGTCTTAATTCGCTGACTAAAATGTTAAATTCAAGAAGTATTTATCATTTAACCGGCTTAACTTTAGAAGTATCAGTCAAATAAAATTATTTAAATCAGACTTGCCTTTTTTCGAGAGGAATGTTCTAGACTCGAATAATCTAGATCTAGAAGTCAATGCGATTTAATTATTGCCACTAAAACTGTATGATATAAGCAATGATGACTCAGTGGTAACGTGTACGGAAACCGCGGCGATCGACGTGAGTTCCAAATCCCTGCAATGAGTCTTAGCTTTCGGTGAAGGAAAACATCGTAATGATACCATATTATGGTGGTAAAGTATTTTATAATGCGTGCCTGGTTAGCAACCCTCAAGTTGAAAATCTTTCGCACGGTATATCTTATAGGTGTGTTCTGGCAACTGCAATTGAGAGCTAATCCTCCCACTATGCTTAGCGTGCTACCATCTTTCACAAAGTCACTAATCCGTCCGGGATGATGACGCAATAAAAAAACAATTTCGCCTTCAAATTCGGCATATAAGCCGAATAAGAACACGGGCGGGTTAACATTAGGTTACGTTGAGGTTTTCAAACGATAAACCTACAATATAATAAAAAAAGTATAGAAAGAAGGCATCTTTCAAAATAAATTGAATCAAACCATAGCACCAACATAAAAATAACTTACTGCACTCAATCCAATATGGTCCTTTGCCCTGTATAGGCATCGCAATTATGTTTCCATTTATCTCGTAATCACCAGACATTCTTAATCGAGGACATTGCATATCCAAGTGAAGTATTTTGGTTTTTCTTGAAAATCTAAAGATTTAATTTGTAAATTTACAACAATTACATCGTTTATTTGATTTTACAGCTATAGATAACTTATGATAATATTTCAAAAACAAGTTAATAAAGAGAATTGATTATTATTTACTCACTAAAATACACTATATTAAGACTTTATATTTCCAAATTTAAATATTTAAAGAAAAATTTTTTTATGTGCAGCTTAAAAGTCACCCAGATATTTTTTTTGTAAGATCTTTAGCTAAATGTATTTCTATTTAATTTTATATAATTCAATACTAATAATCATTTTATTAACAAATAAGACATTTTAAGCGCGTTTGAAGAAACAGTCCTTGATCTTGTAGCAAATATTACGATTATACTAAAAAAAATAGTAAGCCATTTGAAAATTTAGAGGAATTTATTGATAATTTCCGCGTAATCAGTGCACCAAGAACTTAGCCACTCCACATGGTGGGCGATAAAGTCTCCTAAAACACCAACTCCGCATAAGGGTACTGCTAGGGAAATTTATCAGTCGTCAATTGCAAATGCTCAGTGTCGTGTCTTGTCCATGTCACCGCTGTGAGACCTGTATAGGCACGGATATATATATCCGTGAGAAATAGGATATTCGGTTGCGCAGCTTCTAGGTGCAAGTGGACTGCGTTTAGGTTTGAGTGAAGGCCCCTGATGTTGCCAAAGTCCACTGTTATGGATGGGGATGCCGCTGAAAAACATCTATTTATTTCTTTCTGGCCATTGTGTTTTGGGAATAAAAAAGATTAGTGAGGATTTACTGCGCTGACAACTAAGGGACAAACGCATGGTGTAAACCTGCCAAAGGGCGGTGTAGGTAGCGCGGTTTGTCGGCGCAGCGTACGGACGGGACCCCGGTTTCCCTCTGTAGTAACAGCTGGATCAACTCCGGTCTCCTCCTCTTGCACGACTCCCACTCCAGGGATTATACGCAGACTGGCGGTTCAGCCTCCTAGGGCGGAGATTAAGTAATCCCTAGGTCCGGGAACCCTACGAACTTGCGGACGGTCAGCGGTCAACACTCGGGTCTCACTGATCGCCGCGCCCACACTCCGCGCTCACACAGCAGTGTTATGAATACCGCAAGTCCCCCGCTGTCAGCACATCGCATCCTTAGGAGCTCTGGCGATCTTACTCACCGCAGGAACACAATACTATAGAGGAGTAGTGTTATTTGGCTGCGATCTTCTGTAAGGTGGAGGTGTTCCCCAGTCGGGCTGCTCCAGATATTGAGCAAGACAAATCCCGCTATGCCCTACCTTGCTTGACACACTACTAGGGACACTACAAGTTGATAGTAGTTTTTGAATACGCTTAAAGGTTACACGGACTTTTTTTTTATCAACACAATTTCTGATATGTTTTGTAAAGTAATATATTATTAACTTACTCTGCATTCAGAATGTTGCACTCATTAAAGCCGACGCAAGTGGAGTTAGTTAGACTGTATTTTATGATAGACAAATCCGCTTCAACTGATTCTTGGGCCAAGGGATCCAAACTCTCTATGCCTAGATCGGGATCACCGCGTATAACAGCATGGTACATATCGTTGATCAAGTTGGTGAAACACACTTTGTCGTCACTCCGGCATGGTGTTATGGTTGGTACTATAAAATAAATTCACATATTATTTCGAGAGAAAGGAAATATCACGTTTTATCACAATCAAGGTAGGTAGATATTTATCTAATGATATTAAATATGTGAGTTATTGGTTTATCGGAAACAGTTCTAGCGATTTGATTGAAATTTTCTATTTAGATGTTTTGCTTTCCTAGTTTACCTACCTATGTAAGTGTTTTTGCAAGTTATCTAGTTATTATTACATACAAAACAATATAAAAATCGACCATGTTTTACATAAACACACTCCTACTGGTTCGGAAAACATTCAATTTTTTTTAAATATATTTTTTACAGTTCTTCGTCTTCTCTTTATTAAAGGCAATTCAACTAACGTTACATGAATAGATTATTGTAATCTTTAAACAAAGCTCTAACAAGATGCTGCCTTCCTTGTTATTGCAGACTGTCCAGGGAGTTTTTCTGGCGACTTGATATGTTTGTTCCTTGCTATCTATATAAATAACATTATTGAGGTATGACGTTGTGCGCGCGTCACGCAAAAAACTACTGGATAGATTTTGATCATTTTTTTTTATTTTACTCGTTAAATACTTGGTTCTAATCAAAACAGAAAATCACAATATCTTCATAAAATGCCACCAAAATTTCGTACTAAATTACTCTTTTATACTATTATACGCTAAGTAATATAAGTTTATGAATTAAAATTAAAACCATCATATGGTAGCACCTATCACCTATATCACCTTTTGTAGCTGTACAGAGACAGTCACATCATGTAATGAGCCCTGAATAAATAATACCCATTCGACATAACGGCAAAGCATTGACCAACTTTAAAAATGTAAATATTACAGTTGATTGTTAGGTCTGTTCCTCCGGCATGGAGACCTGGAGCCAAGCAGCTGCTCGCGCGATACAGTGACACTGCATTCACTAGCTTATTACACTGCATTTGTATGTACATGCACACCACTCAAGTACATGGGTTCTATAAGGGACCTTTTTTCTTTTTTACACTAATTAGTGTAGACTAAAATTTACTTATTACTAAATACGTATACACATGTTTATTCTCTCGTCCCAGAGGAAAGATACATGTATATATATGTATAGTTGGTTTGGTGTAGATCGAATTACTGATAGGGCATTAGCCAGTTAGCGACTTATTTGCAACTACGGTAACAGTCCAAACCGAGATTCGGCCACTTTGACACCCTTGGAGCTTGTTGCCTCGCTTTCGCAGCTGAGAGCCTTAAGCGCTCGCCGCATAGCCCGGTGAAGCTGTAAAAGCCGTCCGAGGCTTCAGTGTCCTAATGTAGTCACATCGAAAAAAATATATATTGCTCATATTTTCCCGTTCAACTTTATCGTCAGTCTTCAGTAGACTAAGAATATCCATGCTTAACAAAGAGCTAACATATAGAATACTATTATCATATTAAAAAAACTTACTTGATGATGTATATTGAAAACTTCCAAAACAAAATATCAAAATTAAATACGTAATTATAGACATGATGCTTAAGCCGCAACGCGAATATAAATGTGTATAATTATTTACACAGACCAGATTTATAACAGTTACTGAATTCCACGTCATAAACATAAAGTTTGATCTGTTTAATATAAAGCCAAGAGTTCGTTTTTTTTTTGTTTGATCGCGCTGATCTATGCAACTTCCTGTTAGATTTTTTACATATTCTATATATATATGTTATATAATATGTTAAAATCGTATCGTCTTGTAGTTTCTGTATTACTATCATAAATACCACACAATTAATGTAGTTTATATTAACATCAAAATATATGAATTCGTTCGAAAATGTATTTTCTGTAAATATATTTTGAACTACCTACTGCACTACGAACACTTTTTCGTGTGTTTTTAAGTTTCGTAATTAACATGTCAAAAGGACATCCTTTTACTAAATTTTAAAAGGGTCGGCAACGCGCATGTGATACTTCTGGTGTAGCAAGCGTCCATAGGCTGCGGTGACCCCTTACCATCTAACAGGCCGCATGCTTGTTTGCCACCATCGTGGTATATAAAAAACATGGGTGAAACCGTGGAGCACTGCTAGTATTAAAATAAATCAGATCCTAAATTATGTCGATCAAAATGCATTCGCTTTTCTTCTAAAAAAGGTCAGGTTATACTGGTATTAAATGCAGAATTTAAATTTCTAATTTGTTTTCAATTTTATAACCGTTATAGAGCAGAGTCTATAGATAGATAGATCTATAAAAATTCATTGTTTTATTTTGTCGTTTTTGGTGCATTATATCTGAATTTTAAGAATTATATTTTGAAATAATATTCAGTGTTATTAAAGTCAATTTTAAACTTTGATGTTTGAAGTGCATAATTTTCTTTATATAGTAGTAGCACGGCAAGGTGAAGAAACTGATGGCAAACACAATACAAACAGTGGCGACCACCGAGAGATCAATCCATCTCCTGTCGCCGTTGTTAAGCCGGACTACGTAAATAGAAAATAAATATGCACCAGCTGCTACCAAAACACGATGCGCATAAGCGAATCATTTACTGTTGTTTCTGTATATGGAAGGTGGTCACGACCCAGTAGGCCTTATCACCCCGCTATAGCCATATCCTCGTTCGATACTCAGCAGGGTGCACCATGTGATTGGGTGCCTCAATTCTCAAGGTACTATTTGACTATATTTTATTTAATGTGAATTATTAGAATTGGCTTGTGGCATACAGGTTTGCGGTATCAAATAGATTCTTGTTTTCCAAACCGGGTTCACAAGCCCTCGGTATATCCTTGCCTTGCATTCCCCACTGAATCGTGTCTACTGTTATTGTGAGTCTCTTTGTTGCCTTGAGTTTTGAGAACGTATCCTATGAAAATATGTATTTTGGTTTAATGTGTTATAAATAGAGTAATCAATAGAAATCATCATAACTTCTTTCCAAGTGGAGCAAACAAGAATAACTAGGTACTCTTAAAAAACTGGATTAAAAAAGTTGTGATGAGAATTCGGTTGAATATATAAGAAACTAGCTTCGCCCGCGGTTTCGCTGTCGTGGACTACAGAATGCCACGGTCGAGCGCACGCGCGGACCGTGCTGCCTCCGCTCAAAAGACTGAAGACAAAATTGATTATTGTGGGTGATCCTTAGAAGAAAGATATATGTCATACAATGTCTACAATTATGTACAGCATTAATTTGATACATCTCGTATGGGTTACTCATTGTAAGTCATTTAAGCGCCCCAAATGCGTCTTTTTCCTTATTGATTCACCATTATCTTCACTGCTTATTTCGTATGTTACTTAATCTTACAAAATATATCCTAAAACTATTCCAGATAAGATAGCTATGAATTAAAACAGATAGACAGAAAGACGTTGAGTTTTATATGTATAGAAGAAGAAAGGAAGAAAACGTTTATTTGTTAAACACACGTAAACTGTTCAGTATGTTTAATGTTGTTAAATATAAAGGATGTTAAATGCAAAGGAATAATAATAATGAAAAACGAAAAAAAAAACTACCTATTTCGTATTATTTTATATCTCGTTACGATGAATCGCAGTCATTATAATTGTTTACCAAGCTTTGTTAAGTTAATGCTAAATTATATATGATTTAATCTAACGAATTTATAATTATTATTGAAGTACGTCAATCGTGGTTACATTAAAATATTTAAAATTGACCTGAAATGGTTGTAATATTTTGCTAATAAACTCAAAATAATATATTTAGATTTTGTTGTTCCTAAGGTTTTTCTTGATTCTTGGAGTAGTCTTCCCAAATGTTTATAAGTTAAAACAGACCTTATAACAACATTTTAAAATAACTGTGGCTCACTGGTATCGCTCGGAAATCTAAGGAGTTAGTTCTACACATTGTGATAGAACCACAGCACGGTTGTAGGAGTTCTTGCTTGGTAAGCTTAATTACATGCGAGATGAACATATCTTAGTATTATAAATTAATAAGTAATATAAAATAAACCTGCCTAAATATTTCTACCCTTATTTTAAACGTTATCATTTTCTCAAAGTCACCCGAGATTTCGACTGAAAATATATAAGCTGGCAACATTAAGATGGAGTACAATTCTGTTTTAAACATTCAAGCGGATACAAGATGTGACGTAATGATAAAATCTAATTGAGGACTACAATAACATAGTAGAGCAAGTACAGCCAGAGTTATAACTGGGTGCAATTTAATTGGTATTAGATCGAATTTGGTATAATTACTACAAAATATCCACGAGGCCGCCGCCTCAGTTTTGCTAATAATTTAAGAGAGGTAGGGCACAGAAATTTCTTTAGAGATTGCTCTTTTCTTAGGGTAGTCCAACTGTTGGAATCCTTTTTTATAGAACTCAGAAAAATATAAAAATAACAAACTCGAAAAGAATGCAATGCAAATTCAAAAGAAAAAAAACAGTCTGGTTCAAACAACTTGAATGGGAATATGAAATAAATCTGTATGTATATCGATAACGATAGAAGAATCTGGAATGATAACACTGAATTAATAAAATTCAACACCTTTAGTGTACTGTCCTGACAGTACACATGATAGATGCTTCTGAAGAACACCACAGATAACTTTCACGCAATTTCGCGTTAACATTACATTTGCGATGAACCGAGCGCGATCAGAACCAACGCCTTTCTGTAGGTGATTGCTAATAGAGCAACTACCTTTATTGTTATATATGATGAGGGAAAAAAATATTGTTGCATAAATAATTTACTAACACTAGGTGCATAAGTAAATTGAAATACTAACAAAGTATATTAATTGTATGTCTGAAAAATAAAATGATTATTATTATAGATAACAATAAAATATACTTTGAAAACCAATCAAAAGACTTTACTGTCCTGACCTTACTTAAAATTGATATTTTACTGGCTCTGATTAATAATTTTACTATAAGTTATCACTTAGACTGACGTATCGCCATATTTGCTTTGAAGAAGATTAGTGGAAATGTTCGAAGAGAGACAACGTTCTAGAACCGAACAGCGGTAAAGATAAATTATTATGATAAATGCAAATAAAAGAACTTTGTGTAGTTTGAAAACTTTATTGTAATATCATACAGTTGTTGTAAGAAAAATATATGTAAGCGTATCGCTACGAAATCAAATAGTAAAATATTGTTGCAATGTTCAAACGATTACAAAAGTTTGTAGAACAATTCGTATTTCGGTATTAATGCGAGGTATTTGTTAATGTTATCTACAAATAAGCCAATTAGGGAGTAAATTATTGTTTCTCCGATTATGTCATGCAATTTCTTCCAATCGCCATTGATGTACTTATGTATTTCCATAGCTGAAATCATGCAATATTTTGTAGATATAATAATATATTATAAACTAGCCGTGAGGAAGGAAGCCCGCGTTTATTTTATATTAATCTTAAGGCTATCATCAATGTTGTAAATAATATTTACACATAGTATTAAAAAAAAATTGAATGAAACGATTTTTATAAATTTTTATAATTCAGCATTATAATTAATTATATTAGCATTAAAATTTGCTTTGGTTTTGTTGTTCAATATGATAACTTACATTTCTCCTTGTCTCCATTGAATAGATTACTGAAATTATAAATAACTCTTCCTTGGACATATGTGAAATCTATTTTGTAGGATGTGATATTAAAATACTCCTTACCGTTTTTACCGGTTTTCGTTTCGTATCCTCCATACAAACCTATAAAATACTTATCTAAAATATAAAGCAGATATATTAGTATAAAAAGAAGGACAAAAAATGTACACTATATTAGAGTAATAAGATTAAAAATAATATGCCTCGTTTAGTGTAGGGTGGAATTGTCAACTATTTGGTTTCACAAAATAAAAATCAACCACTGATGTTGGTGCAATGATGTTAAATCATGTATTTAGCACCTAAAATGAGTTACAAGATGCAACCAGTGTATTCTGTGTTCTCTCATTTGCCTTTTTTTGTGTTGATCATAGTACGTTTATACTTAAGTTAAATCACTGGTGTGTTTGGAAATTTGGCAGTAGTACCAAGATAGAAGAAAATATCGTAAATTCTTATAAATATCGTAAAAATTTCTTGGGTATTTCACTATAACTACTCTGTAACCACTAGTTACACACTAGGCAGAAACATTGAGTAATTAAAAAAGTAAGACGCGTTCTAGACCCGCATTAAACATATAATATAATGGTTAAAAAACGCGATAGTTTAAAATTATATTACACTTAATTCAAATTACTAAATGGGGAAGCATATTAAAACTTTGGCGGGCAGATTAAGGTTTACCACATGCGCAGTACGTACGATTGCTCAGTTTATAGAAGTTGCCATCGCTAGGTTAGTCTACTTCGCTTACTTCCATACCTTAATTTCTTATGGTATTTTACTATGTGGGACAGTAGCTAAGGTGTATCATATACCATATTTATATTGCAAAAGTGGGTAATCCGAGTAATCTTCATTGGAATAATTAAAGAACATTTCCAGGAATTTAATATCTAAACTTCCTGACAAGCTAATAAAAAAAACAGTTATGCTAGTTTTTGTAAGTTTCCGGTATAGTTTATAATACTAGAAATAACAAAAATTTGTCATCCCATGTTTTAGACTTAGTAGAACCACTAAACATTTTTTTTGTTCAGTTTTGTAGCAATAACAAATTGCTAATGTTAATTATAACTGTGTTTAACAATAACTATGTAGTTTTAACTATTCATTTATTCTGAATATGTACAACATACTTTTATTGAAATTATTGTAATAAGTACATAATATAATTGATTTGATTTTTAGTATTGGTAAACTATAACGAAGTGGAGATTGTTTAACTAGAAAAAAAATGTTAATTCTCACCATAAATTATTTCACATCTTCCTGTTCCTTCGATGTGAACAGAATCGACATCTCCATTAATTTCATAATCAGATTCGAGAGTCATTTTCGGACAGATATACGACACGAAATATTCACTGGTGGATAATCTGAGAAAATTAATAAAAACAAAAACAAATTATATTCATTAAATAAATTGCATTTGTTCATTGTCCTGGTTTATCGGTCAGGATATCAGAGTTTTTTTGAAGTGATTTTTGCTCAATAGAAACAGACATCGTGTCGATTGAGTTGCTCTAAATCCTGCAATTATTCTGAATAAAAAAAAGAGCTATGATATCATAGCGTATTTGTAAACCATTTTGTCTCCTATAACTGCACTTAAGTTAGAAATAAATTCTTGAAGGTATATCTGCATCTTTTGGTAGCTACATTTTAGACCTAATCTTCTTCTTAGGCTTAACTCGTTCTTATCGTTATTGTAATTTATGATCCATTATGATTAGGGTCAAATTAAACCTAATACATACTTTAATAAATAAAAATTATGCACCTAAAACGATGTACGTCACAGGATTTCATGCCATGCATATATGCATTGTTAAGCGTGATATTCATATGAGGTAGAAATGCTTCTATTTTGTCTCGATACAGTGGATCGGAACTCGTTATGTTGTAAACGGGATTCCCAGCTACAGCCTTTTTAAATAGTATCTTGTCCGCCGCAGTTAGACAGGGCACATCATTCAAGTCACAGGGTACTCTTTCATTACCTGTAAATATTTTTACTATGTTATAACATGTATGTGTAATTATGAAGTGGCTAGTTACTGCACCACCTTTAAAGCATGACGTATGTTACTAATAAAGACAGTGAGTACGTTACCGAATAACCTCGAGTCCGCATTTTGCGCTTCATACTAACATATTAATATATATTATTTTTATAACATATGTTTTCATTTTATAATGTGTTCAATGTAGTTATGTATTTGCTCTACTATTTGCTCATCTATTGCATTTGCCCGCGGCAGTGAAAGAAAGTGTCGGGAATGGATGATTTGTTTAATTGTTCAAATTCATTTTTTTTTATTGTTGTTAGATTGGCACAACTGCATTTCATTTTGGCGCGGAGTTTGAGTTGCATCTGTTATTTAGGTTAAATACAGTGCTATTTTTAGTTAGATCATATCTAGTGTGTATTGCAATTTCATAATGGACAAAAACGTCGAACAAAGATTTTGTCTTAATTTTTGCGTCGCCAGTGGAATTTCGTGTTCGTAGACACTGAGAATATCACAGATGGCTTACGGCTTATAGCAACATTCATGAATCGCATTATTACTCGTGGCGAGACGTGGGTTTACGAGTTTGATATGCAAAATAGTCAACAAGCTTCGGAGTGGCCCCTTCCAACTGAACCGAAACCGAAAAAACCACGCCAAAGTCGTTCAAAAGTCAAAGTCAAGTCATGTTAAACACTGTTTTCTTTGACTATGGCAGTGTTGTGTACTCGGAGTTCTTACCGGAAGGTCAAACGGTAAATAAAGTATAATATTTGAGCGTTATCCAGCGCTTGAGAAAGCAAATTGGACGAAAAAGGCCAGATTTGGGCAAAGAAAATTCTTGGATTTTGCACCACGATAAAGCGCTTTATCGACCTTACTCTCGACTTTACTTTAAAAGACCCACAAAAAGGCAGAAATAGCATATATCTCTCTTCTAACGATCATCCACAATAAGCTTTTTTGTCATTTCTCATTTAGCGGGGGTAGCACGATTCGCGGTGTGCGCTCGACCGACGGCATTCTGAAGTCCACGCGAGCGGAGCCACGGGCGCAGCTAGTTGATTATAAAGCCTTATATAAGTTTACTTTTAAAACTACTTAGGTACATTAAGTACTTATGACGACATAGGTAATAATTTATTTTCATGGGAACTCTCGTTTTACAAAAAAGTATTCGTAAATTAAACGTACACGTAAGTACGTAGGCGTTCTTAATTTTGGATTGAAGTTGCAGGCTAGAAGTAGTTTTTTGTTCATTTTGATATATAATTGTTGAAATTTCAGTTATCTCGTATTGGATCTCGACCACCATACACCAGGTGTAAAACATTTGCCTTAATGCCACGCTTAGGCGTGTTGCGTTCCGGTATCAGCCGTTGAAGGTAGTACATATATCCAGTAAACAAGAGGGGTACCTAGTAGAGATCTGTTCGTGTCTCGTACAAAGTTTTTCGAACTGACTATACTGTTAGCCTTAGGGGCCCTGGAGCCTTTGCGGCTTTTATAGCTTTACCGAGTTTGAGGGCGTGCGCTTAAGGCACTCAGCCACGAAAGCAGAGAGGTCGTCTTCGCGGACGGCCAGAGTGTTGTGGTGCGGCTCTACGTCGATACGTCATGCGATCGGTGTCCGCGGGGGCGCCCTGTGTGCTCGCTGGCTCCCCGCCTTGGGAGCTGGAGGCGGAGATGCTCGCCGCCATGAACTTATACACGGCAAGAGGGAAATAAGGGAGCCACCACCTTCCACTAGTTATAGAAGTTAGAAGGGAGGGACAGGCAGAGGTGCTGCGGCGATGGCAGGAGGATCTGGCGCATTCGCGCTATGGATGTGCAGATACTGTCCGGACATAGTTGCTTCGGATGGAACCTGCACAGGATAGCTCGTAGGGAGCCCAACATCGCATGCCATGAGTGCGGTGCTGTGGAGGATACGGCGCAGCACACTCTTTCTCTGAGTATGCTGCGTGAGAAGGTCAGTGCCTTACTCTGGCCGCAGTGGTGAGAGGGGACCTTTCGTTGCTGAGTGTGAAGAAAGCCATGCTCGACAGTGAGGGGTCATGGACTGCAATGGTCACCTTCTGCGAGATTACATTCTCCTTCGAGGAGGATCCTCTTAGCGGCCCTTTCCGACACAGATGAGCAGGTGGTATGCGATTTGCTCGCTTTCTCCCGCAGCCCAGGCCAAACCAGGGAGGACGGGTAAGGGGGCTCGACTTTCCATTGCACAGGTTCGGCGGACAATTAGGGTTGTACCGTGGAGTTTTAGTGAGTGGGAGTCTCACATAACCACTCGCTCCCCCGATCGGTTGTGTACCCATGACGGGTCTTTACACGTTAGAAAAAAAATGAAAAAGGCATGTACAATCACAAAATAACGCGGGTTAATCCGCGGGGCACTGCATGTATAATACAGGCTGGTGTAGTAAATAATATGTATTCGAGAAAAGAAAATAAATACTTACATAATACATTAGGAACTATAAAAAATAAATTTATAAAATACAACCACGTAACCAACATCTTTAAAAGGTAATTTCGTTTGATGAACTGTCTAGATACTTAGCAAGAATCCTTTATATAAGTTAATCGTTCTCATAAAAACCCAAATCATAATCATCATAATTTATGATTACAGGAAATAATTAAATTTTGTATGATTATCTTGAATCAAACGCTAATAGTTATATTTTTATTTTTATTTAACATGGATTTTAACTCCTATATACAGATTATATAATTTCGTCTTATAAACCGTGTTTAGCACACATTTTAAGGTACTATGTACTTGATACCTCAAAATACCATCGAACGACAATCACAGGGACTTACTTCGGAGCATTGCCTATACAGAGTTATTTTAGTAGCTTTTGCCGTTAACATATCAGGATAAAGACGATAAATGATAATGGCCTATCTCGTCGAGAATAATAGAAATATAATTTTATACCGTGTCAGCATTCATGTGAAAGATTGCGTCAATCTGGGACGGTGATGTCGGTTCAGTATGCGCATGGTGGTCAATTGGCATTATGTATTAAAAAATTAAGCACAACGTGATTCAATTATTTTATTGGGTTCTTCAAAATATTTTTAACTATACATATGTTAACATTTAACTATACGGCTTTAGTGCAGACAGATAGCCTCCTTTCGGATAATTTTCATCCAAGTGCAGGCGTGCGACAGGGATTGAAATGGTCCCCAGCCAACGTGTCACCTCCCTCTATGATACTGAGTCCTTCAAACGATGCTTGAAGAGGCATTTCATGACAACTGCCGATGAAATCTGTGTCACCAACGGTCACCGTTGTTTGTGGATTGTACTGTTTGTTAGAAGAGAGGTAGGGCACAGATAAATTTCTTTGCAAATTTATATCTACTTGAGCAGTCAGCACTGAAAAAAAATGAATAGCTGAACAAGTTTGACTATTCAGAAAATACCTTAAATTTACTTCTTAGTAACCAAACTTTTGTTAAAATAGCTAAACTGGTTTTGCTGCACTTCCCAAACTAGTTAAGCTATTCGTACTGTTGTAGTTATTAAATAAAAAAATTGCTATTATTTAATGAAATGAGTTTGTTAAATTCGTTTATCTACTTTATACAAAACAAAGTTTAGTAAAAAAAGATTATTTGATTACTGATAGGCAAACACTTTAGTAATTATTATACAAAATGTTTAGTTATGTCTAAGCAAGTATTAAGTAAATAATAGACTAAGAAATCCATTAAATGTTTTTTAATTTATTTTTCTATTGTAGCAAAAATTAATTAATAATTAGAAGACAAACTTTTACAGTTATACGTAACTAAGTTATTAAAAACATTCCTAGCTAAAATTTGTTTATCTATTTTAAATTGTTTAATAAATAGTAGATAAATTTACATGTTTTTTTAACAAAACGAACTTGTTAACTTAACTTTTAACAACTTTTTTTAACACAAATCTCAAATCCAACCGTGGTACGCGTTTCTGCGATTGTCAGTGTTGCCATATTAGCGATTTATTCTCTAAATCCAGTGATTGTTGTCGCCCTTTGGCGAGATTTTTCTATCGTTAAGTGAATTATTTTGCTTTTGCGTTTTTCAGTGCTATTTGATCACACCCATTATAATTACGAAGTTTCTTTAATATACCATAAGTTAATTTTATTTATTTATTTTTACGTATTTTTGAGACCCTCTAACTTTAGGCGATACTCTTCTCCACCACTGCATTCGACTGATTTATTTACTAATTAACTTCAGGCCATGTCTCTCGCGGGAAAGGTAGAAAAAATAGAGCACCACTGCAATCTACTTTTGCATACCTCTTTAAAAGTTCTACATATGTTTTTTATTGCCCATTTTCTCTTTTTCGGTGCGTATCCTTCAAGTGTTATTTGAAGACCTTAATAAAATTGTGCCAACTTTATGATAATTTTCTAAAATATATGTTTCACCACTAGAAAAAAAAGGTTTTGAAAAATAATAGAGAGTTCAGTGAAATGATTTTTACATGTTTACGCCGAAGCTGTCTTTATTATAAAAACATTTTTATTTATGCGCGGTATTTCTAGTTCTGAACACGATAATTTTAAGCTACGAATACGGTAGTTTTTAATTTTCATATGGAAACACTGGTAGATGGTGTTAAAATTATATTATTCTTCTCTTTCTTTAACTTAAACGTATAAACTTTCGTGATTCGCGAGTTCGGTAGAATGTGTAAAGGCATAAAATACCCGAAAGCTTTGTGTTCAACGTAGTATAATCACACTATAATAATTACTATTCCACCGCGCGCGTTCCCTAATCATATATACGTACATAAATCACGCCTCTTTCCCAACGGGGTAGGCAGAGACCACGTCCTTCCACTTGCTACGATCCTGACATACAACTATCGCTTCCTCAACATTCAATAATCTTTTCATGCATGCTCGTCGGTTTAGAGTACTCTAGACCTGACCTTTCTTCAAAACATCCCCGATTTTATCGTGGAACGTTCGTCTAGGCCTTCTTCTTCCCACGTTCCCATTTACACTCATCTTATAAATCTGTCTAGTCAATCTTCTTTCATTCATCCTCTCTACATGCCCAAACCATCTAAGCATCCCTTTCTCAATCCGTGTCACTACATCTTATTTCACACCACAACGTTCTCTTATTACACTATTTCTTATCCTGTCACTCAATTTCACTCCTATCATACTTCTTAGCGCTCTCATTTCTACTGAATTTATTCTACTTTCATGTTTTTTCTGACACACCCAGCTTTCACTTCCGTACATGAGTGTTGGAACTAACACTGCTCCATGTACAGCCAGATGAGCTTTTCTAGAAATTTTCTGGATGTTCATAAAAGCGTGCAACGCCCCATTCATCTTATTAGCAGCATTAACTCTCCTTTTAATATCACTTTCACACTTTCCATCGTTAGTAAACATTGATCCCAAATAAACAAATTCATTCACTTGCTCTAGTTTATCGCCACCAATCCGGATACATGCTCTCTTCCTCTTCCTTTTCAAATACCATAACTTTAGTCTTCTTTGCGTTCACTTTCATTCCCTTTCTTTCCAAAGCATCATTAATAGTAGTCACCATCGCTTGTAAATCTTTAGCCGACGATGCAAGTAATACATGATCATCGACGTAAAGAAGACTTTTGATAAGTAACTCATTCACTCTCAGTCCACAGTTACTCTCTTTCAAATCTGTCAGACAATTATCCATGAATAGGTTGATCCATGGAGACGCTACACATCCCTGTCTAACACCCTTTTGGATATTAAACCATTCGGTGTATGCTCCGTTTATTCTGACACAAGCACTGGAATCCATATAGAGGGATTCCAATGCCTGTATCAGACTACTGCTTACCCTATGCAAAGATAATGCTGACCACAACTCATTCCTAACCACTTTGTCATAGGCCTTTTCTAAATCTACGAATGCACAATAGACTTTTTGGTTTATGGCCAAAAATTTTCTAGTAATGCACCGTAAGGAAAAGATCTGATCCATACATCCCATTCTCTTTCGAAATCCCGCTTGTACATCCCATATTCATTCATCTGTTTCTAACATAATTCTTTCAATGATTATTTTGCATACAGTTGCCGACAACATTGAGAAGGCTAATTCCGCGGTAATTTTTACAGTCTTGTTGTGACCCTTTTCCCTTGTACAATGGCACTATCACAGCCTTGCACCAGTCTCCCGGTACCCGACCGTTTTTCCAACACAAGTTGAAAAGGTGGTACAACTGACTTGCTACCACACCTGTCCAGCCTTCAGCATTTCGACAGTCACCCTGTCATATCCCGCAGCTTTACCTGATTTCATACTTTTCAATGCTTTCATAATCTCTTCCAAACTAATATCGCTTTCAGGTTCACTTACGTTCACATCAAGAGGTGCTTGCATTTTTTCTAGTACCTCTTCTCCTTCAAACAGACTTTCAAAATTCTCCTTCCATCTTTTCAACACACATTCTTCGTCTTTTATAATACTCCCATCTTTGCTTCTGATTTTAGATAGCTCCAAGTTCGCTGTTTTTCCTCGGGCCAATCTAATCGATTTCCAAAATACTTTAATATTAGCTTGGAAATTATCAGAAAGCCTTCTGTCAAGCTCATCCTTTCGTTCTTCTTTCTTCATATTGACCACATTTTTTACTAACCCTTTCATTGCTTTGTAAACCTTTCTTGCCTTATCCACATCCTCTAATGTCGCCTTTTGCACTCTTTTATTGGCCTTTGTTGCTAACCAATCCAGCCACGCTTTCTTCTTTTCAGCCACAACTTGTTGCACCTGTTTATCCACCCAGTCATTTTTCTGCACTCTTCATTTTCGTCTTTTAGTAATACCACATACGTCACTTGCAACATTAGCTACACCTTCCTTAAAAGACTTCCAAAAACTCTCTATCTCACATTCCTCATCCACATCAACAAACCGATCTCTCAACCTTTTAACGTATTCACCTTTCACTTTATCCTCTTGTAATCTTTCTACTTTTACACGTTCCAGATTAGTTAGTTGTTCCATTTTCCTATGTCGCCATCGTTTAAAAAGACCACTTATCCGTGACATCACAATACTGACACCGCGGTATGCCCGAGTATCCAGGACTTGCCCTTTCAGTCTTTCATCTACGATCACAAAATCAATCATACTTCTTAAACCACATTCATCTCTTGTATACATATGAATTCTCTTATGAGCAAATATTGTGTTCGCTACTGAAAGATTCCATTCCAAACATACTTCAAGCAAACTTTTACCATTTTCATACCATTTTTATACCCATCACGCTTCACACCTACCCATCCATTAAAGTCACCTAACATGATAATCCTTTCATTACCCTTACACTTCATAAGAACTTCTCTCATGTTATCCCAGAACTCCTCCCTTTCCTTTTTGGCTGCTGTGGACACACTCACACCCACATCTGTAGGTGCATACACACCTAGGACAAAAATACGGGTAAGCCCGACTTTTAGCCTTATCCAGAGGAGTCTAGGATTTACACATTCATACTCAATCATACAATCATGCATTCGCGCAGACAAAATGACTCCGACACCCTGGCAGCCTCTTTTGGCACTGGGTACACCAGACCAATAGGCCATGTAAGATCCATTCTTAGTGGTGTCACAACCCTTTCTCTTCGTCTCATTCACGCATAGAACATCAATCCTCCTCTCATCCATCGTTTGATATACTTCATCTATTTTTGCATTACATAATGTTTCAGAAACCATTGCGTTCCCACGAGAAAAAAATCGTTGCCTACTCGTTTCTTCAAAATGCAAAGCAGCCGTACATTCGTCCGTAAAAAACTGACCTATGATTCGTTGCGCATACTGTGCGTTCGGAAATTGTTAAAAGGTATAAACATCGTCAAGATCCGGTTCCGGTGATGAAAGTGCAAACACGTACAAGAATGAGCTCTGCAAACATTATTAGATTTCTAGTGCAAAAAGTGAAAAATTAAACATAAAATACACTTAAGTTTACGGGATATCGAACTAAAACAGTGCTCAAGAAAAGTGAAAGGGAAATAACAATAAATAAATGTGATTATTTCCAAAGAGCTATACGATCATAACCTCAAATTGAACACATTCCATAACTACAAGTAGTGCCAACCAAACAAACTAATCTGTCAGTGACATTTTAGACCTCGACATTGAGAGTCATAGACAACTGTCTAAAGTGTTCGCACAAAATCAGTTGACATATTCTACCAATATACAAAAGTGTTACCACTATAATACACCAAATTACCCAACATCAAAAATGGAAAACAAATGGAAATCTTACTCTCTAAAATAAATGAACAAACAAAAATATTAACAATGGAAATAACGAAAAATGTTGTGGAAGCCTTAGACAAGAAGATGAAAATGCTAAAAGAAGAAAATAACAACCTTAAAACAAAAGTCACAAATTTGGAACAAAAAATAACATTCTTAGAAAAGGAAAAACGCATGAACAATTTGATTCTTTTTGGCATCGAAGAAAAGGGAAACACAGAAATAGAACTAGTCGATCATGTGAAGCAAATTATAGAAAAATCAGGAACGCAATTAGACAACCAAGAAATAAGCTACATCAAAAGAATTGGAACACAATCGGATATCAATCATCCAGTAAAAATATCTCTAACTATATGGAAGAAACATCTTATTTTGAGAAATAAGCGTAATTTTCCCACAAACGTATATGTTAAAGAGGACTTCTCCAAGGAAGTTCTTGAAATACACAAACAGTTACTCCCAAAAATACAAGCAGAAAGAGAAAATGGGAATATAGCGTTTATAAAATACGACAAGCTTATAGTGAAAAAACCAGGGATCAACAACCGTGAAAAAAGAAAGAGAGAGCTTTCATGATCGCCAACCACTCCAAACCAGAAAAAACCAAGCATGAAAATACTGAAATTACAAAAGCATCCCAAATTTCAAATAGGGAAGTAATCAAGCATCCTTTCATATGTAGCACGAGAAAGATCTGCCTCAATGTCAGAGCTGCCAAAAAATAAGTAAAAGCCTTCTCCAACTGGAACCAATATACAGACACAATAAAAAACATTACCGCAACTTCAATAAATCACCCCCCAAGCCGGCCAGTCACCGTGGGGGAAGCCGACCACCACCCTCCAACAAATCAGAAAACAAAATCCAATATAAAAGAAACAATACTAAAACGAAGTAGTCTATACCTATTTACACTAAACACACGAACTTTAAGAACACCAGAAAGTTTGCAGGAGTTAGAGCTAGCTATTAAAGATATCAAGTGGGACATTTTGGTCATAAGCGAGATACGAAGATTAGGGGAAGGAATAGAAGAGAGGAGCCACTACATCATGTATCACAAAGGCGAAATCGCTGGACAAAGAGGAGTTGTATTTTTGGTAAAACTAAACCTTAAAAGCCAGATCATTGGGTTTGAAGGGATATCAGATAGATTAGCCGCGAAACATATAAATTTTACCAAATTACCCGAAAAAATGGACAGTCATCCAAGTCTACTCGCCAACAGAAAAAGCTATAAAAACGGACATAGATAATTTCTACAACAAACTAAGTGAAATTACTGAAAAATATTCGGAAAACAATATAGTACTCATGGGTGACTTCAATGCTCAAGTCGGTGCTAGATTTGTTGGAGAAGAACATATAATAGGGAAATACGGAAGTGGCAAAAGAAGCAGTAGTAGAAGCAGAGTAGTTTGTGGAATTCCTACTTGAGAAAAAATTAACTCTTTTAAACACCATGTTTCGCAAAAAGCCCAAAAGCAAGTGGACTTGGGTGTCTCCAGATGGGATGACTAAAAACGAAATTGACTACATAATAACTAATAAAGTTAGGTCATTTAGTGATACGGGAATAGTACAAAATTTAAACTTGAATACTTACCACCGTATGGTACGCAGCTGTCTCAATGAAAAAGATAATAAAAAACCAAGACCAAAAAGAATTCAAATGAACTACTTACAAACAATTAGTGAAAAGAAGAACCCAAACAACATCACAAAAGACATAATGGAAGTAGTTAATTCAAACATGGATCTAAACGAAAAATAGAAAAAAATAGAAAACAAACTCAAGGAACAGGCAAAAATACAAATAAACAAGAGTAAAAAATCTCAGCATAGTGAAAAAACTTTAAAACTAATTGAAGACAGAAAAAACCTAATAATAAAAAGGGACAAGAAAGAAATCAATAACCTTCGCAATCAGATTCGCGAAAGTAAAGGAAGGACAGAAAAAACAGGAGAATGAAAACCCTAGAGATTCACATTAGCAAAACGGGAGACACGAGAAAAGCGCTCAAGGAACTTCGAGAACAGGGAAAAGAATGGATACCAAAGTTAACAGACAAAAATCGGTCAACCACTTCTCGCAGCAAAATTCAAAATATAGCAACAAACTACTATCGCTTACTATACAAAGAAGACAGTTCAAATCAGTCTAAAATACAATTGCCCGATAGAGCATATTATAACAACATTCTAAAACATAGGACAGATGACACAGAACTTATATCAGAAATTTTATCATCAGAAGTAGAAAAATCTATAAAAAGTCAAAAGATGGAAAAAACCCTTGGTCCAGATAAAATCACAAATGAACTTATGAGAGGGACAATTAAATATCTAAGCCCTATACTAACAAAGGTCTTTAATGAGACTTTATATACCGCCAGCATTCCAAGCCAATGGGCAGAATCCCACATAATACAAGAAATAAACTCTTATACAAGAAGAAAGGTCCAAACGACGATATAGGAAATTATAGACCCATCTCTCTCATCTCAAATGTATAAATTTTTTTGCTAAAGTGATTCTGGAAAGAATATCACTTACATTAGACGAAAATCAACCCGTGGAACAGGCAGGGTTCAGAAAAACTTTAGCACAATTGATTATATACATACAGTCAAACAGCTCATACACAAATACAATGAATATAATAAAACCATTTACCTAGCCTTTATAGACTATTCCAAGGATTTCGATAGCCTAAACCATGAATCCATATGTCTTAAAAGTCTTAAAAGAACAAGGGATTCAAAATACTTATATTAATATCATCCAAAATATTTACAGTGGAAGCAAAGCTAAAATCAGGTTAGAATCTACAGGAGATGCTTTTCCAATTGAAAGGGGCGTCAGGCAAGGTGACCCACTCTCACCAAAGCTGTTTACAGCAGTGCTTGAACAAATGTTCAGAAAAATGGAATGGCAACATCTGGGGCTAAATATAAACGGAGTAAGACTGACTCACCTAAGATTTGCAGACGACCTAGTCATATTGGAGGAGGATCCACTGATACTGGAATCCATGATACAAACTCTAGTAGACAGAGGTAGAGAAGTAGGGCTAGAAATCAACACAAGTAAAACCAAAGTGATGACTAACTCAATACCTAAAGACATAACCATAAACGGTCAGAAACTTGAGTATGTAGAGGAATATGTGTACCTAAGCCAGATAATAACACCAATTGACCAAATGTCCAAAGAAGTAGATGAAAGAATTGCAAGAAGGTGGAAAAAGTATTGGGCATTGAAAGAAATCATGACAAGCAAGGAACTGAGCATGAAGATAAAGAAAAAGACGTTTGATACCTGTATTCTACCCTGCATTACATACGGCTGTGAAACCTGGGTACTGTCGAAACGCCCTAGGGTCAAACTAGTAAGATGCCAGAGAAGCATGGAAAGAAGCATGCTAGGTATAAAGCTAATAGACAAAGTTACAATGTCTTTAACATCAGGCACAAAACTAAATTAACTGACATACTGTCACGCACGGACTAACTTAAATGGCGGTGGACTGGTCATATGCTCCGCTGCAAGATGGAAAAGTGGAGTAAACTGATAACAGTATGGTACCCAATTGGCAATACAAGGAGCCGATGTCGTAAAACAATAAGATGGGAGGATGACTTAAAAATGACTTTAGGGCCACTTTGGATGAGAGTAGCGGCAGACCGAAAACAATGGAGAGAGTTGGAGGAGGCAAACCGAATTAAGAAATATAATATAGAAGTAGTTTTAGTTATTAATATATAATTTTTTTTCTTTAAATTGCTTTTGTACAGTTATATTTATATCCAAAAATTTCATTTAAGACATAAGTGTAAAAATGCAAACACTTTGGAAATAAAGGCTTTATTATTATTATTATTATAAACATCGTAGAGAGGATAAAAAAGAGGCTGCAGACTTAACTACATTTATGGCCATACCATTTTTATTCGTAAATGTTTGCTATTACTTCATTAATAACAAAATATAAATTGGTATAATATTTTATTCATTGTACTGAAACAAAGTTTATTTTTAAATAAAATGTTTTAGTTATTAGTACCTTAACTGTATATTTATTATTTACTGAAACTGCTTTGCTATCTGTCGCTAGGTTTTTTATTTATTTGATTTAGATTAACTAATTAAAACGATTACAATTGATTAATATTGTTTTATTAAAACAACAACAACACACTAAACGTGGACTAGAAAACTTCCCCTAAGGATTTCTACATAAGCCTGATTACTAGTTAGGAAGTTTCTTGCAAGTTATTTTAATATAATTTAAATTAATGACAATCGTGATAATTAGCTTAAATAAAAGAAATAAAAATTCAACGAACCAACTAGCGACAGGTAGCAAAACAATATCAGTAGGTAATAAACAAAACAGTTAAGTTATTAATAACTAAAACATTATATTAAAAAGTAGATAAACTTTGTTTGCAGTAGTCAAATTAATTAAATCTGGTAACAAAACATTTTATTTAAAAGTAACTATATAATTAAGTTAGCAGTAGCTTAATAAATCTGATCAGGTAACATAAAAATTTTGTTATTAATAGATAAACAATTCATGATAGTAACCAAAAAGTTAAGCTAATTTAAGCAAATTAAAAGTGGTGTTCAATAAACTAAATTTTGAAAACATCTAAATATTGTTGTTATATGTAAACAAAGCAGTTAGGCTAATGGTACACACACAGTTTTGTTAATACCACAAAAATAGTTCATTACCAGCCAACAAAATAAATTCATCAAAAAGTAACTAAAATTATTTTACAAAACTAAGTTTGGTTACTAGTAGGTCTCAGTTTAGTAGAATTTTGTATTCATAATTTTGTAACTAATAGATAAAATTTGAGCTACTCTCAATAAAACTTTTTTCAGTGTGACTGGTGGGATACCTTCACCCTATAGATCTCAGCCAAATAACCTTGTCTTGTGTTACTGTGGTGAATATGGTTTTCAGAGCTCCTTGGGGTAGAAGGTCAAGGTCGGCAACGCACTAGTGATATCTATTTCATTAAAAGCGTGCGGTGGCCGCATGCTATCATCAGACGGGACATATCATTGTTTGTCATCTTAGTTGTCTTTAAGTAGGTATATAGTTATTCTACATTTTTTAAATTATTATTGAACTTAGAAAAATATAAATATAACAAACTCGAAAAGACTGGAATGCAAATTCAAAAGAATAAACAGTCTAGATTAAACAACTTAAATGGGAATATGAAATAAGTCTGTATGTGTCTATAACGATACGCCATTCTGTAGGTGATTGCTAATAGACCAACTACCTTTATTGTTATATATTTTGAGGGGAAAAAATATATAATTGTATAAATGATTTACTATCACTAGGTGCATAAGTAAATTGAAGTACAAGTACAAGTAACAAAGTATATTAATTGTATGTCTGAAAAATAAAATTATTATTATGGATAACAATAAAATATAGTTCAAAAACAAATCAACTGATTTTTCTGCCCTGAGCTTACTTAAAATTTATATTTTACAGTATCTGATTTATAATTTTACTATAAGTTATCACTTAGACTGACGTATCGCCATATTTGCTTTGAAGAAGATTAGTGCAAATGTTCGAAGAGAGACAACGTTCTAGAACCGAACAGCGGTAAGGATAAATTATAATAATACATTCAAATAAAACAACTTTGTGTAGTTTGAAAACTTTATTGCAATATCATACAGTTGTTGCAAAAAATATATGAAAAGTGAATCGCTACGAAATCAAATAGTAAAAAATTGTTACAATGTTAAACTATTTACAAAGATTTGTAGAACAATTCGTATTTCGGTATTAATGCGAGGTATTTGTTAATATTATCTACAAAATAGCCAATTAGGGAGTAAATTATTGTTTCTCCGATTATGTCATGCAATTTCTTCCAATCGCCATTGATGTACTTATGTATTTCCATAGCTGAAATCATGCAATATTTTGTAGATATAATAATATATTATAAACTAGCCGTGAGGAAGGAAGCCCGCGTTTATTTTACATTAATCTTATATTAATATATATATATATATATATATATATATATATATATATATATATATGAATATATATATAGATATATATATGAAGTTCTGACTTTACATGTATTTTTTTTTCATTTATGTTATATATTAATCTCGAATGTGATTTTATTTGTCTATCTGCCTTTTATTGTGTCTTGATTTAAGTCAATAAAAATTTCAAAGAAATATTTTGCAAAGGTAAATTTGATTGTATAAGGGAATATTTGTAATTAATTAATAATCAACGATACTTAAAAAAACATGTGAAAAATAGTTAGAAAAAAAATATACAAAAAAAAACATGAATTGCTTTATAAATGGAATATATTTAGTTCCATAGTTGATAATAGGCTATCAATATTGTTAATAATATTTATACCTAGTATAACTAGAAATTGAAACCAAACGATTTTATTAATTAATATAATATAGCATTATAATTAATTTTATTAGTATTAAAATTTGCTTTGGCTTTGTTGTTCAATATTATAACTTACATTTCTCCTTGTCTCCATTGAATAGATTACTGAAATTATAAGTAACTCTTCCTTGGACATATGTGAAATCTATTTTGTAGAACGTGACATTAATATACTCCTTACTGTTCTCACCGGTATACGTTTCGTATCCTCCATACAAGCCTATAAAATACTTTTCTGAAATATAAAGCATATGTCTTAGTATAAAAAGAAGGCCAAAACATGTACTCATAGTAGGGTGATAAGATTAACCACACTTTGAATTATTTAGTGAACGGTAGAATGGTCAACAGTTTATTTAAAAAAATAAAAATCAACCACTGACGCTGGTGCAACATGTTAAATAATGTATTTAAAACCTGCAAGGAGTCGCAGGATGCAACCATTGTGTTCTGTTATCTCTCATTGGCCTTCCTTTGTATTGATCATAGTATGTTTATACTTAAGTTAAAAAACTGGTGTGTATGGAACTTTTCTCGACCTTTTAGTCTCTTATTTAGGATATCACTGTCAGAATGTAGGTATAAATAGGGCAACTTCTTCAGAAACATTAATAGAATAGGCTTTCCTTTATGGCTCGATTTTGGAACCTTTTTATTTTTGGTATAATTTATAAACGATCTATCGCTAGTAGTTGATGAGATCGGTGCTGACATGGTTATTTTTGTAAACGAAACCTCATTTACAATCAAATTGAAATGAATAGATTCGGAGGTTAAGCAATTAAATAAAACTTAAGCTATAAATTTTGAACGGTTTGCTTTAAATTATTTACTGCTAAATGAAAACAAAACAAAATGCATGAGGTTTGCATTGGACAAATGTTCAATATATTGGCAGTAGTAAAAAGATAGAAGAAAATGTCGTAGCCTTAATAAAGCTACTCTGTAACCATTGTGTAACCAGGCATAAACGCCAAGTCATCCGTTCAAAATCCGCATTAAATATATATTATAATGGTTATAAAACGCGATAGTTTAAAAAGTTATATTACACTTAATTCAAATTACTAAATATGGCTCGCTTAAAACTCTGGCGGGCAGATTAAATTTTACTACATACGCAGTGAATAAACCAGGAAACCATAGCATGGTGGTAGGACTTTTTCTAATGCCCGTCCGGCAAGCTACCACCCTCAAGTTGAAAATCTGTCGCCAGGCCAATAAGTGTGTTCTGGCAGCTGCACTTGAGAGCCAGTCTTCCACTAGGTTTAGCGTGTTATCGATCATCTTGGGCCACATCGTCACTTAAAATTCATTGTATTCATTATTTACACTGCCAGCTCTTCTTGATGACTGGGGTATTTTCTGAACCGGTAATAGTATTGTAACATTCATACGGCCAAAATTGAATAAAGTAATTTGATTTTGATTATTAATGAACTTGGACTTTAGCCGACTTTACATTCCATATTGTAAGAAGGATGGAACACACTGGCCGGGAGACAGTTCCACAACTTCACAGTACGTTGACGATATGATATAGCGAACTTCTTAATAATAGGGTTATACTAAATATATCTTTCGTATAAGGAACAGTTTTTAAATGTGTTTAGGTTTAATTAACACATAAGAAGTCGCGGGTGGTTGCTAGTATTTGTTGCAAGTTGCAAACTATAACGAAGTGGAAATTGTTAATCTATATAAAAAAATGTTAATCCGCACCATAAATTATTTCACATCTTCCTGTTCCTTCGATGTGAACAGAATCGACATCTCCATTAATTTCATAATCAGATTCGAGAGTCATTTTCGGACAGATATACGACACGAAATACTCGTTGGTGGTCATTCTGAGAAAATTAATAAAAACAAAAACAAATTATATTTGTTAAATAAATTGCATTTATTCTGAATAAAAGAAACTAAAGCTATGAAACCATGACCATTTTTGTCTTCTATAACTACATTTCAATTAGAAATAAAGTCTTGAAGGTGTATCTGCATCTTTTGGTAGCTACATTTTATACCTAGTCTTCTTTTTAGACTTAACTTGTTTCCATCATTATTGTCATTTATGGTCCATTATGATTAGGGTTAAATGAAAACTAATATACATTAAAAAAAAAAATATGCACCTTAAACGATGTACGTCACAGGATTTCATCCCATGCATATATGCATTGTTCAGCGTGATATTCATATGAGGTAGAAATGCTTCTATTTTCTCTCGGTACAGTGGATCGGAACTCGTTATGTTGTGAACGGGATCCCCAACCATAGCCTTTTTAAATAATATTTTGTCCGCCGCAGTTATACAGGGCACATCATTAAAGTCACAGAGTACTCTTTTATTACCTGTAAATATTTTTACTATGTTATATGTGTATATGTAATTATGAAGTGGCTAGTTACTGCACCACCTTTAAAGCATGACGTATGTTACTAATAAAGACAGTGAATACGTTACCGAATAGCCACGAGTCAGCATTTTGCGCTGCATACTAACATATAAACTTATATTTTTTATAACATATTTTTTCATTTTATAATGTGTTTAATGTATTTGCTCTACTATTTTATACCATCTTTCACTAGTATTTGCCCGCGGCTCCGCACGTGTTTGTTACGTAGAGATTGCTATCTATACATATTTTAAAATACAACGTCTCAGTGTTTATTTATGTGCTTTTCACGCAAAAACCACTAATCCAATTTACATGCTTTAGATCTCTTGTGCAGTCAGTGGCGGAGTGGGACATTAGCGTCGCGGTCGCCGCGGAGATTTATTACGTCCCTACCCAACCTAACTGGGCCAGTGACCTGGATGGCTCCGTGATTATGGGAGCCGGTTTTATGGCAGCCGCCTGGTGAGGGCATTCAATTATTGGTGTGTACTTCTCCCCAAACCGGGCCCTGGTGGAATTCGAGGTATTCCTCGACTCTCTGGAGTTGGCGGTACGGTGGCTGTCGCCATTCCCCATCATTCTGCTTGGCGATCTCAACGCCAAGTCGCGGACTTGGGGCGGTGGATACTAACCCACGGGATGTGGCAGTTGAGGAGTAGACAGTTGAGGTAGGACTGTCTCTCCTACACAGAGGGAGCTCGTTCGAATACGTGCGACATAACGGAGGGTTCGTGGTGGACGTTTCGTTCGCCACGCCATTTGTCGCACGTGGTGTGCAAGAATAGAGGGTGCTGGAGGTACTGTCCCCTGGTGTTGTTGGATGACACAAGGAAGCTGCTCGAACATATGGTAGCTTCCCGTGTCATCCGGCACTTGGAAGAAGTGGGGCCGGAATTGTTAGATGGGCAGTTCGGGAGAAGGGAGCGTTCAATTCTGGATGCTATGTCAAACCTGAAGGCATGGTCTGCCGAGGTGACCAAGTGGGGAGATAGGTTGTCACCGGTGTCACTTGACATCACCAACGCCTTCAACAGTCTGCCGCATGATGCCGTACGAGAGGCACTCCGGTATAATGGAGTGCCTTCGTTCCAGCGGCGGCTTTTGGAGGATTTACTTACTTACTCCAAGGTAGAGAGGTCGTCTTTGCGGACGGCCAGAGTGTTGTGGTCCGGCGCTACGTCGATACGTCATACAATCGGTGTCCTCGGGCGGCCTGTGTGCTTGCCGGCTCCCCGCCTTGGGAGCTGGATGCAGAGGTGCTCGCAGCCGTGTATAAGTTCACGGTGGCGAAGAGGGTAATAGGGGAACCACCAGCTTCCACAGAGGTTATAAAAGTTAGAAGGGAGGGACAGGCAGAGGTGCTGCGGCGATTGAAGGAGGATCTGGCGGATACGCGCTATGGCGCCATTGATGCCGTGCCCCGGTCCTCGGAATGTGGTGCACCTGACGTTTAAGCTTGTGCAGGTACTGTACGGACATGGTTGCTTCGGATGGTACTTGCACCGGATATCTCGTAGGGAGACCAATATCGCATGCCATGTGTGTGCTTCTATGGAGGATACGACGCAGCACACTCTCTCTGAGTATGCTGCGTGGGACAGTCAGCGCCGCACTCTGGCCGTGGTGGTGAGAGGGGACCTTTCGCTTCTGAATGTGGTGAAAGCCATGCTCGACAGTGAGGGTCATGGATTGCAATGGTGACCATTTGCGAGATTACATTCTCCTTCGAGGAGGAACCTTTTAACGGCCCTCTCCGACAAATATGAGCGAGTGGTAGAAGGAGGCGATTTGCTCGCGTTCTCCCGCCGCCCAGGCCGAACCACGGATGACGGGTTTAGGGGCTCGTCTTTCCATTGCACACGTTCGGCGGACTGTTAGGGTTGTACCGTGGGGTTTTAGTGAGTGGGAGCCTCACATAACCTCTCGCTCCCCCGAGCGGGTGTATTCCCATGACGGGTCTCAACATGTTAGAAAAAAAAAGTATGAATAAGGCATGTACAATCACAAAATAACGCAAAAAAGTATGAAAAAGCATGTACAATCACAAAATAATGGGGGCTACTCCGCGGGGCACTGCATGTATAATACAGAGTGGCTGGAGTAGTAAATAATACGTATTCGAGAAAAAGAAAATAAATACTTACATAATACATTAGGGATTATAAAAAATAAATTTATAAAATACAACCACGTCACCAACATCTTTAAAAGTGAATTTCGTTTGATGAACTGCCTACATGCTTAGCAAGAATCCTTTATATAAGTTAATCGTTCTCATAAAAACCCAAATTATAATCATCATAATTTATGATAATTTATGATTACAGGAAATAATTATATTTTAAATGAATATCATGAATCAAACGCTTATATATTTTTATTTATACTCAACATGGTTTTTAACTTCTATATACAGATTATTTGATTTCTTCTTATAAACCGTGTCTAGAACACATTTTAAGATATTATGTACTGGATGTGTCAAAATACCATCGAACGACCATCACAGGGGCTTGCTTCGGAGCATTGTCTATATAGAGTTATTTAGTAGCTTTTGCTGTTAACACATCAGGATAACGACGATAAATGATAATGGCCCATCTCGTCGAGAATAATAAAAATATACTTTTATACCGTGTCAGCATTGATGTGAAAGGTTGTGTCAATCTGGGACGGTGATGTCGGTACAGGATGCGCCTGGTGGTCAATTCGTTCAACCCGACCGACACTAAGAATATAAAAGAGATGCATATATAGGATTTTCAAAATTATTATCACAGTGGAATTTGCCTATCTGTGTTATGATCAGACTTGTACGAACTTTTGTATGTACAGTACAATTGATTATATTTTTATGATAAAAATCAATAATAAACCACTTGAGTTTTTTTTTATTTGAAATGTCTACAAATTATCAGTAAAAACAAAACGGTGTATATAGATAGCAACATATCTATAGAAAATAATTTTCTAAGAATTGTAAATGAGTGTAGACCGTAAGAATTGTGATAGACCTGCTGGATTTGTTAAGGCAAAGGGAAGCAGGTCCTCCTCGTTCTTCAAATCATTGAGAAAGCTCGAGAGTTCAACAAGCCGACATTCATATGGTTTGTTGATTTCTTTAAAGCGTTCGACTCTGTCAAATCGCCAACTTTGTGGAAAACACTACTCAACATGGGCACGCCACAACACCTCGTGCACCTGCTCAGGGAGTTCTATGAGGAAGGAACTGCTTCAGTGCAGACAGATAGCCTCCTTTCGGATAATTTCCATCCACGTACAGGCGTGCGACAGGGATGCAAAATATCAGCTTTACTATTTAATATTTACACAGAACTTGAAATGCAAATCACTCTCGAAAACTGGACCGATGGTGTAACGATTGGTGGATATAAAATTGCGAACTTGCGGTAAGCAGATGACACCGCCTTATTCGCGAGTTGTGCTGGCCTTACGGAGGAATTACTTCTCAAAATGGAGCGCGGGAGCCTTACGTTTTGGTTAAAGATAAACCAATCTAAGACCAAAATGATTATTGTGGATCGCGTCAGCAACAACTCGCCCGTATACGTGGACAATGCGTGAATTGGAACAGGGGATGATAGATGCTCTGGAGATGTGATGCTGGAGGAAGATGCTCGGAATATCTTGGATGGAGTTACGCACCAATGTGTCCATACTTCTATAGCTCAGCATTGTACAACGTCTATCGGCCGTAGTACAGTCGCGCATACTGCAGTAGTTCGGACATGACTCTAGGCAGCATAACGACTCCATAGAACGGCTGGTCATGTAGGGAAGAGTGGAGAGAACTAGATCATGCAACAGGTCACCAATGCGCTGGACTGACCAAGTGAAATCAGCAGTAGGAAGTCCTGTATCTGACTGCGTCAGACAGTCTGCAAGCAGCAGGAGATGGCGGGAGATGGTGTGGAGAGCTGTGTCCACCTCAACTACCGACGTAGACGTCTTAACGTGACCACGCTCAAACTGCCAAGAGCAAAACGATAGAGAAGAAGTAATAGAGAAGAAGAAGTAAGAGATAGAAGGTTTGTTAAATGTTTTTAAGTTATTATGAAAAATAAATCCTGTGCTTTATTATGGCTATGTTTACGAGATAAAGGATTATACTTATTTTGTAGTATAACGTTATATTTGGCCTATTGCAGTAATTTAATTTGTCTGATCTGGTATAGTGATTGTAGTTGTGAAAATATAGTAGGTACAGTTTATGAATAATGTATATAATACGGAAATTTGTTACAAATAAGATTTTATTTTATGGCTCATGCGTTTTAGAGACACTCGATCAACTAATGTTGGGATTTCTCACCGTTTTCCTATGATACTGAGTCCTTCAAACGATGCTTGAAGAGGCATTTCATGACAACTGGCGAAGAAATCTGTGTCACCAACGGTCACCGTTGATTGTGGATTGTACTGTTTATTAGAAGAGAGGTAGGGCACAGATAAATTTCTTTGCAAATTTATATCTACTTGAGCAGTCTGCACTGAAAAAAAATGAATAGCTGAACAAGTTTGACTATTAGAAAATACCTTAAATTTACTTCTTAGTAACCAAATTTTTGTTAAAATAGCTAAACTGGTTTTGCTGCACTTCCCAAACTAGTTAAGATATTCGTACTGTTGTAGCTATTAAATAAAAAAAATGCTATTATTTAATGAAATGAGTCTATTAAATTCGTTTATCTACTTTATACAAAACAAAGTTTATTAAAAAAAGACTATTTGATTACTGATAGGCAAACACTTTAGTAATTATTATAAAAATGTTTAGTTATATCTAAGCAAGTATTAAGTAAATAATAGGCTAACAAATCCATTAAATGTTTATTAATTTAATTTTCTATTGTAGCAAAAATTAATAAATAATTAGAAGACAAACTTTTACAGTTATACGTAACTAAGTTATTAAAAACATTCCTAGCTAAAATTTGGTTATCTATTTCAAATTGTTTAATAAATAGTAGATAAATTAACATATTGTTTCAACAAAACGAACTTGTTTCGACATGAATTTCCAATCCACCCGCGGTATTCGGCGACACTCTTGTCCACCACTGCATTCAACTGATTTATTCACTAATTAACTTCACGCCATGTCTCTCGCGGGGAAGGTAGAAAGAATAGAGCACCACTGCAATCTACTTTTGCATACCTCTTTAAAAGTACTACATATGTTTTTTATTGCCCATATTTTTCTCTTTCGGTGCGCATCCTTCAAGTGTTTTTTGAAGACCCTAATAAAATTGTGCTAACTTTATGATAACTTTTAAAAATATATGTTTAACCACTAGAAAAAACAGGTTTTGAAAAATAATAGAGAGTTCAGCAACATGATTTTTACATGTTTACGCCGAAACTGTCTTTATTATAAAAACATTTTATATTTTATTTATGCGCGATATTTCTAATTCTGAACACGATAATTTTAAGCTACAAACACGATAGTTTTTATTTTTCATATGGAAACACTGGTACATAGTGTTAAATTATAGTATTCTTCTCTTTGTTTCCGTCGACGGCAGTTGCTGAATTACCTACGCTGCTTTGTTGTTATGAAGAATATTTTTTTATGTTATTTTATGTTATTTTAAATTACTTTCAAAATCGAAAAACCGACGACTTTCTTACATGGAGAAGCCAATCGATAATGCCAGTACGATCATGGTGGTTCGAAATCTACATCGATAATTTTGCAGGCACGCAATATTATTTCTTATTTAGTTTTCAAGAAAATAGGAACCAACTGGCTGGTTAAATTAAGTTGCCGGTTTTTTGGGGGATTTTCGTCTGTTATGTATTAGTTTTAGTTATTTTTCGTAATCGTGCTTGGTTTGACTCTATTTTGTGTAATATTAGTGGCATTTTGTTTAATATAGCTTGATTATCGTGCACAAGTGAATTGGCTGTAAAATAACAACACGGAACATGAATTCTGAGATGGCACAAAAACTCCCTGAACTGATAAGTTCTAACAAGGCGGCCACCATCTTGTCACCTTTTTATATCTGATAGGCTAGCGTTTGACCACTATCTCATCCATTGATAAGTGATGATGTGGTACAGTTTCTTAATTATATAATTATATAAATATAGTATTGTTTTGCTACTTGTCACTAGGTGGTTAGCTGTTTTTTTCTTTTGTTTAGATTAACTAATTAAAACGATTACAATTGGTTAATATTGTTTTATTAAAACAACAACAACAAACTAAACGTTGACTATAAAATTTCCCCTAAGGATTTCTACACAGGCCTGATTACTAGTTAGGAAGTTTCTTGCAAGTTATTTTAATATAATTTAAATTAATGGCAATCGTGATAATTAGTTTAAATAAAACAAATAAAAATTCAGCTAACCAACTAGCGACAGTTAGCAAAACAATATCAGTAGGTAATAAACAAAACAGTTAAGTTATGAATAACTAAAACATTATATTAAAAAGTAGATAAACTTTATTTGCAGGAGCCAAGTTAATTAAATCTGGTAACAAAACATTTTATTTAAAAATAGATAATCTTTGATGCTGTAGTTAAATTAATCTGATCAGGTAACAAAACATTTTATTTAAAAGTTAGTAGTAGCTTAATAAATCTGATCAGGTAACATAAAAATTTTGTTATTAATAGATAAACAATTCATGATAGTAACCAAAAAGTTAAGCTAATTTAAGCAAATTAAAAGTGGTGTTCAATAAACTAAATTTTGAAAACATCTAAATATTGTTGTTATATGTAAACAAAGCACTTAGGCTAATGGTACACACACAGTTTTGTTAATACCACAAAAATAGTTCATTACCAGCCAACAAAATAAATTCATCAAAAAGTAACTAAAATTATTTTACAAAACTAAGTTTGGTTACTAGTAGGCCTCAGTTTAGTAGAATTTTGTAACTAATAGATAAAATTTGAGCAACTCTCACCAAACTTTTTTTTCAGTGTGACCGGAGGGATACCTTCACCCTACAGAAGATCTCAGCCAAATAACTTTGTGTTGTGTTCCTGTAGTGAACATGGCTTTCAGAGCTCCTTGGTCAAGGTCAAGGTCGGCAACGCACTAGTGATATCTATTTCATTAAAAGCGCACGCTTTTGTGTGCCGCTTGCTATCATCAGGCGGGCCATATCATTGTTTGTCATCTTAGTTGTCTTTAAGTATATAGTTAATTAGATTTTTTTAAATTATTATATAACTCAGAAAAATATAAACATATTAAACTCGAAAATAATGGAATGAAAATTCAAAAGAATAAACGGTCTGGATCAAACAACTTAAATGGGAATATGAAATAAATCTGTATGTAACTATAACGGTAGAAGGATTTGGAATGATAATATTGAATTATTAAAATTCAACATCTTTAATGTACTGTCATGACAGTACACATGACAAATCCTTTCGAAGATAACTTTCACGCAATTTGGCGTTAACATTTACATTTGCGATGAACCGAGCGCGATCAGTACAAACGCCATTCTGTAGGTGATTGCTAATAGAGCAACTAACTTTATTGTTATATATTTTGAGGAAAAATATGTTAGTGTATAAATGATTTACTAACACTAGGTGCATAAGTAAATTGAAATACTAACAAAGTATATTAATTGTATGTCTGAAAAATAACATGATTATTATGGATAACCATAAAATATAGTTCAAAAGCAAATCAACTAACTTTACTGCCCTGACATTACTTAAAATTGATATTTTACAGTCTCTAATTTATTATTTTCCTATAAGTTATCACTTAGACTGACGTATCGCCATATTTGCTTTGAAGAAGATTAGTGGAAATGTTCGAAGGAAGACAATGTTCCAGAACCGAACAGCGGTAAGGATAAATTATAAAAATGAATGCAAATAAAAGAACTTTGTGTAGTTTGAAAACTTTATTGCAATATCATACAGTTGTTGTAAGAAAAATATATGAAAGTGTATCGCTACGAAATCAAATAGTAAAAAAAAATTACAATGTTCAATTATTTACAAAGATTTGTAGAACAATTCGTATTTCGGTATTAATGCGAGGTGTTTGTTAATGTTATCTACAAAATAGCCATATAAGGAGTAAATTATTGTTTCTCCGATTATGTCATATAATTTCTTCCAATCGCCATTGATGTACTTATGTATTTCCATAGCTGAAATCATGTAATATTTTGTAGATATAAAAATATATTATAAACTAGCCGTCAGGAATGAAGCCCGCGTTTATTTTACATTAATCTTATATTAATATACATATCTCTAGTTCTGACTTTACATATATTTTTTTCACATTTATTTTAGATAGTTATACACTGATCTCGAATGTGACATTATTATTTTTTGTTTATCTGCCTTATAATGTTTGGATTTAGGTCAATAACGTTTTGACCGATTTCAAAGAAATTTTGTGTAAAGGAGTAAAATAAGGTTATAAGTTGATTGTATAAGGGAGTATTTGTCATTAATAAATTATCAAGAATACTTTAAAAATTATAAGATAACCAGTTTGAAAAAAAAAATGTTTTCCAAAAAAAGAACATGAATAATAATTAAATAAATGGAATATATTTAGTTCCATAATTGATAGTATAGTAGTAGTATAAATAATATTTACACCTAGTATTAAAATAAATTTGAATCAAACGATTTTTATTAATTAATATAATTTAGCATTATAACTAATTATATTAGCATTAAAATTTGCTTTGGCTTTGTTGTTCAATATTATAACTTACATTTCTCCTTGTCTCCATTGAATAGATTACTGAAATTATAAATAACTCTTCCTTGGACATATGTGAAATCTATTTTGTAGAACGTGGCATTAAAATACTCCTTACCGTTTTCACCGGTATACGTTTCGTATCCTCCATACAAGCCTATAAAATACTTTTCTGAAATATAAAGCATATATCTTAGTATAAAAAGAAGGACAAAACATGTACACTATAGTAGTGATAATATTAAAATTAATTTGCCTTATTTTGTGAAGGGTTGAATGGTCAGCAGTTTGGTTTCAAAAAATAAAAATCAGATGTTAAATCATGTATTTAGGACCTGCAGTAAGTTGCAGAATGCAACGAGTGTGTTCTGTGATTTCTCAGTGGCCTTCCTTTGTGGTAATCATAGTATGTTTATACTTAAGTTAAAACACTGGTATGTGTGGAACTTCTCTCGACCTTTTAGTTTCTTATTTAGCATACCACTGTAAGAAAGTAGGTATAAAAAGGGAAATTTCTTCGGGATCATTAATAGAATAGGCGCCCCTTTAGGGCTCGATTTTGGGACCTTTTTTTATTTTTGGTATAATATGTAAATTATCTATCGCTAGAAATTGAGATCTCTGACATGGATTTTTTGCAGATTTTCTACCTCACTTATATTCAAATTGAAAAGAATATATTTGGAGGTTAAGCAATTAAATAATAATTTAACTCTAAATTCTGAACGGTTTGCTTTAAATAATTTACTGCTAAATTAAAACAAAACAAAATGCATGAGTTTTGCCTTGGCCAAATGTTCAATATGTTGGCAGTAGTAATAAGATAGAAGAAATATCGTAGCCTTAGTATGATAGTATTGTTTTCTTGGGTATTTCAGTATAACTACTCTGTGACCATTGTTTAACCAGGCAGAAACGTCGAATAATTAAAAAAGTAAAACGCCTTCTAGACCCGCATTAAATATATATTATAATGGTGACAAAACGCGATAGTTTAAAAAGTAATAATACACTTAATTCAAATCACTAAACAGGGCTCGCATATTAAAACTTTGGCGGGCAGATTAAGGTTTACCACATACACAGTACGTCCGATTGCTCAGTTTATAGAAGTTGCCATTGCTAAGTTAGTCTACTTCGCTTACTTCCATAGCTTAATTTTTTATGGCATTTTACTATGTGGGACAGTAGCTAAGGTGTATCATATACCATATTTATATTACAAAAGTGGGTAATCCGAGCAATCTACATCCTTGGAGCTACACGAATTATTAAAGAAGATTTCCAGGAATTTAATATCTTAACTTTCTGATAAGCTAATAAAAAAATCTGTTAAGCTACTTTTCACAAGTGTCCGGTATAATTTTGAAAACTAGAAATAACACAAATTAGTCATCCCATGGTTTAGACTTAGTAGAACGAATAAACATATTTTGGGTAATATTATTATATAATATAACATTCCTATAATAAGATGCTTAAGCACATTATCGATGTGCCGGGAAATGAGATCAAATACCATGTCAAGCAGGTTTTAATATCAAAATATTATAATACAGTGGTTCATTATGTGAATTAACGGTATGTCCGGAAATCACTCCCTCTTTGTACATCCACAAAAATAATAAGCTTATTAACTGTATACATTATTTACACAGTAAAAAAAGATAAACCCGATCGAGTTTCTTTCGATCTTTCGATAGAAATACCGGTGTTTTCTGACCAGTACTAGTATTGTAACTTTCATACGGCCTAAATTGAGTAAAGTAACTTGATTATCAATGAACCTGGATTTTAGCCGACTTTACATCCCATATTGTAAGAAGGATGGAACACACTGGCCGAGAGACAGTTCCACAACCTCACAGTTCGTTGACGATATGATATAGCGAATTTCTTAATAATAGGGTTATACTAAAGATATCTTTCGTATAAGGAACAGTATTTAAATATCTTTAGGTTTAATTAACACATAAGAAGTCGTGGGTGGTTGCTAGTATAGATATTGTATTGATATAGTTTTGTAGCAATAAAAACGTTAATTATAACTGTGTTTTACTATAACTATGTATTTTTATCTATTCATTTATTCTGAATATTATGTACAATATACTTTTATTGAAATTATTGTAATAAGTACATAATATAATTGATTTGATTTTGAGTATTGGCAAACTATAACGAAGTGGAAATTGTTTGTCTAAATAAAAAATGTTAATCCTCACCATAAATTATTTCACATCTTCCTGCTCCTTCGATGTGAACAGAATCGACATCTCCATTAATTTCATAATCAGATTCGAGAGTCATTTTCGGACAGATATACGACAAGAAATACTCGTTGGTGGTCATTCTGAGAAAATAAATAAAAACAATAACAAATTATATTCGTTAAATAAATTGCATTTGATCATTGTCCTGGTTTATCGGACAGGTTATCAGAGTTTCTTTGAAGCGATTTTGGCTCAGTAGAAACTGACATGGTGTCGATTGAGTTGATCTTAACCCTGCAATTATTCTGAATAAAAGAAAATAAAGCTATGAAACCATAGCGTATTTGTAAACCATTTTTTCTCCTATAACTACACTTAAGTTAGAAATAAAGTCTTGAAGGTATATCTGCATCATCTGGTAGCTACATTTTAGACCTAGTCTTCTTCTTAGACTTAACTTGTTCTCGTCGTTATTGTCATTCATAATCCATTATGATTAGGGTCAAATGAAAACTAATACATACTTTAAAAAAACATTATGCACCTTAAACGATGTACGTCACAGGATTTCATCCCATGCATATATGCATTGTTAAGCGTGATATTCATATGAGGTAGAAATGCTTCTATTTTGTCTCGATACAGTGGATCAGAACTCGTTATGTTGTGAACGGGATCCCCAGCCATAGCCTTTTTAAATAATATCCTGACCGCTGCAGTTATACAGGGGACATCATTAAAGTCACAAGGTACTCTTTCATTACCTGTAAATATTTTTAACTATGTTATATATGTGATATGTATGTGTAGTTATGAAGTGGCTAGTTACTGCACCACCTTTAAAGCATGACGTATGTTACTAATAAAGACAGTGAGTACGTTACCGAATTGCCTCGAGTCAGCATTTTGCGCTGCATACTAACATATTAATACTTATATTTCTTTACAACATATGCTTTAATTTTATAATTTGTTTAATGTATTGCTCTACTATTTTATACCTGCTTTTACTAGTAGTTACTCGCGGCTCCGTACGTGTTTGTTACGTAGGGATTATCTATCTATACATGTTTTAAAACTCAACATCTCTCTGTCTGTCTTTCCGTTTATGTTTTTTTCACGCGAAAACCACTGATCCAAGTTACATGCTTTTTACTTTAATTCATAACGTATGTTATCTGGCCAGGTTAGATGACATATTTTGTAAGATAAAGTAACACACGAAATAAGCAGTGGCGATAATGATCAATCAATTCGGAAAAAAGACTTAAATGGCTTAAGCTGAGTAAACCATATGAGATATTTATTAATGTTCTACATTATTATCAATCTTAAAAAGATCCACAAAAAAGTCAGAAAAGCATTTATCTGTCTTCTAAAGATCAGACACAATAAGCTTTTTAGTTTTATCTCTTTTAACGGGGGCAGAACTATTCTCACGTGCACTCGACCGACGGCATTGTGAAGGCGTCTATTAGTAGAAAATTATTTGTCCTTTTGAACAAGCAACAAACATTAAATCATTTCACAGATTTTATATAGTATATCAATTGTTGAGTTACATACGCTCCTGTATATAAAACTTCGTCAAAGTTGGTAAAGCCGTTTTTGAGTTAAATCCAGACATACAAAAAGATAAAAATATTAAATAATTTCAAAAATGCCATTACTAGAGATCAGTGGTCTGTAGAACAGAAGCTATATATTAGACAATTAAAAAAAAATACATGTGTTAATTGTCATTCTTGCGGTACCGGAAGAGTTTGGCTGAGAAAAGCCAATTGTCACTGCCACATTTTAAGTTTATTTTTCTGCACCTACTTAAATTATTGTTCTGTTATCCTTTTTTCTTTCTGTTATAAATTTGTCTATTATTACATAAATAAGTAAAAGTAATTAATACGTAAATCAATTTGAAAAGTTTCTTATAATAAAAATAATATCCTAAATAATTGAATTATTGTTACGTGCTTTGATATTGTTTTTCTGATCGATAATAGTGTATTGATAATTTATACTTCAGCTTTTCAGGGTGTAATATCAGAATTGTTTAAATGTTGCATTTTGCATGTGCATTCCAAAAATAATACAAAGTGGCTGGTTTAGTAAAAAAAGATGTATTCGAGAAAAACAAAATAAATACTTACATAATACATTAGGAACTATAAAAAATAAATTTATAAAATACAACCACGTCACGAACATCTTTAAAAGTGAATTTCGCTTGATGAACTGTCTAGAGGCTTAGCAAGAACCCTTTATATAAGTTAATCGTTCTCATAAAATACCCAAATTATAATCGTCATTATTTAATTATACAAAGATTTAATAATTATTTTTGATTTAATGATTACAGGTAATCATTGTATTTTGTATGCTTATCATGAATTAAACGCTAAAATATTTTTATTTATATTTGACATGGTTTGTAACTTTTACATACAGATTAATTTCATCATAAAAACCGGTTTTAGAACACATATTAAGATCCTACTGGATGCGCCCACTATACCATCGAGCGACCATCACAGAGACTTGCTTCGGAGCATTACCTATATAGAGTTATTTAGTAGCTTTCGCCGTTAACACATCAGGGTGACGATGATTAATAATAATGGCCTATCTCGTCGAGAATGATAAAAATATAATTTTATACCGTGTTAGAATTGATGTGAAAGGATGCGTCAATCTGGGATGGTGCTGTTGGTTTAGAATGCGTCTGGTGGTTAATTAGCATTATGTACTAAAACTGAAGCACATAATGAGTTTTTTTTATAGGGTTCTTAGAAATATTCTTCAATTTTTAACTATATATATATTAATTGAGTCCTTGAGTCATTAGAAAAGAGTGTTTACATTTTGTTATTAATCAATATGGAAATATTATTAATAGGTATTATGAGCTAAACTGGAAAAGAGTTCGACCCGACCGACACAAAAAATATAAAACAAATACATATATTATAGGATTTTCAAAACTATGACCGTCGTGGAATTTGCCTAGACCAGATTTGTACGAACTGTTGTATGTACAGTACAAGTCGTAATTAATTTTTTATATTTTTATAATACTAAATATTTTTTTTCATAACTTTATAAACCAAACTTAAAAAATAAGTTTATATACAAAATCCTAAATTAGCGGGACTCGAACCAACGATTACTTATATTGTACATACATACAACAGTGCGTGCAAGTCTAGTTATCACATAATATATAGCGAAAGGAACTTCGTTCCTAACGGGCATCTCACGACACCACTTGAGTTTTTTTAATTTGAAATATCTACCAATTATAAGTAAGAAGAAAACGGTGTACATATCTATATAAAATAATTTTCTAAGAATTCTACATGAGTGTAATAGACCTGCTGGATTTGTAAAGGGAAAGGGAAGCAGTTCTTTAAATCATTGAGAAAGCTCGAGAGTTCAACAAGCCGACATTCATATGCCTTGCTGATATCTTCAAAGCGTGCGACTCTGTGGCGAACTTTGTGGATAACACTACTGGACATGGGCACGCCACAACAACACGTGCACCTGCTCAGGGAGTTCCACGAAGAAGGAACGGCTTTAGTGCAGACAGATATCCTCCTTTCAGATAATTTCCATCCAAGTGTGCCTGCACTTGCACGTCTGTGCGACAAGGGTGCATAATATCACCTTTATTTTTTAATATTTACGCAGAACTTGTAATGCGAATCACTCTCTAAAACTGGACCGATGGTTTATCGATTGGTAGATATAAAATTGCCTACGCAAATGACACCGCCTTATTCGCGAGTTGTGCTGGCTTTACGGAGGAATTACTTCTCAAATTCGAGCGCGTGAGCCTTACGTCTGGGTTAAAGATAAACCAATCTAAGACCAAAATGATGATCGTGGATCGCGTCAGCAACAACTCGCCCGAAGTAACACAGATCGCGAAATGCGACGCGGTCTAGGCCTACGTTTAACTTGAGGCTTTGATCTTAAACAATGGTGAGTGCGTAGATGATGTGAAACGGCGTATGACCATAAACAGAGCTGCGATGGAGAGGTTGAAAAAAGTATGGAGGAATCGCAACATTACAAAAGCCAACAGAATCAGGCTTGTGCAAATACTTGTATTCCCCATCTTTCTGCACGCGGCAGATACGTGGACAGTGCGTGAATTGGAAAAGGGGATGATAGATGCTCTGGAGATGTGGTGCTGGAGGAAGATGCTTGGAATATCGTGGACGGAGTTACGCACCAAGTTGTCCATAGAGTATAGAGCTCAGCATTGTATAACGTCTATCGGCTAGTACAGTCGCGCATACTGCAGTAGTTAGGACATGACTCTAAGCGGCATTACGACTCCATAGAACGGCTTGTCCTGTAGGGAAGAGAGGAGAGAACTAGATCACGCAGCAGGTCACCAATACGCTGGACTGACCAAGTGAAATCCGCAGTAGGAAGCCGTGTATCTTACTGAGAGATGGCGGGAGATTGTGCGGAGAGCTGTGTCCACCTCTACCACCGACGTGGACGCCTCAACGTGACCACGACCACTCTGCCAAGAGTAAAACGATAGAGAAGAAGTAATAGAGCAGCTTTCTGAATCTGAACAAATATAAGATAAAGTTTGTTAAATGTTTTTAAGTTTTTATGAAGTATAAATCATGTGCTTTGTTATGGCTATGTATACGAGGTAAAAGATTATACTTATTTTATCGTATAACGTTATATTTGGTCTATTGCAGTTATTTAATTTGTCTGATCTGTTATAGTGATTGTTGTTGTGAAAATATAGTAGGTATAGTTTATGAATAATATATATATTACGGAAGTTTGTTACAAATAAGACTGTATTTTATGGCTCATGCGTTTCAGAGACACTCGATCAACCACTGTTGGGATTTCTCACAGTTTTTCTATGATACTGAGTCCTTCAAACGATGCTTGAAAAGGCATTTCATGACAAGAGAGGTAGGGCACATCTAAATTTATTTGGAAATTTATATCTACTTGGGGCAGTCCGGCTGGTGCAATACCTTCACCCTACAGAAGATCGCAGCCAAATAAAATTGTGTCGTGTTCCTGTGGTGAGTAGAGTTACCAGCTCCTCTTGGGTTAGAGGGGTTTAAGGTCGACAGCACGCTAGTGATAGCTATGGTACTGCAAGCGTCCATAGGCTACGGTAGCCGTTTACCATCAGGCGGGTCGTATGCCTGTTTGCCACATTTGTAGTATAAAAAAACGGAACTTACCATCAGTTGCTCCATAGTAGTTATGAAAGCTAGTTTAAAAATAATAAGAATGTAAGATGGATTTTGTAATGATGTAGTATACCAATGAAACAACTGTGGGGAAATGAATCAGAAGCTTTTTTGAAATCTTTGTATGCGAGCGATATATATTTAGATTTTGTTTATAAACCACTGTATCTAAGATGAGCTATTCTTGACATCCTTCACTGTTTTTTCGGCTTCCTGATTGTTTATTAGAGTGTTGTAACGCCGCTTAGAAAGTTAGCGTAAATTAAGGAGTCTAAATTTATTTAAAAAAAATATTATTTTTTAAAACATCTGTCATATTATAATTATTATTAAGAATAGGTACGTAAGATACCAAAATGTTTCATAACGGTTTGTATAAAGAAACCTATAACGTAGTAAGTTACCTATGTAAGTAAATACATGCTTGCCGAACGATTCCGTATTTTCACCGTACGGTAAAAATAATATATTTTTGAGTTCATCAGTCTTCAAATCTTAAGTAGATTTTAGAAACAAATATTTTAATGCTAAATACACCGAGATTTTAGAGGCTAAAATCTAAAGGCTAAGAGGCCGGCAGTAGAACTGATTTCCACTCATTGGCGTGAAATATTGTTAAGACACTTCTTTGCATTGTGACATCTATGTATTATATGTATATTGTATGAGTAGGTACATATCATTAATGTTAATATATTTTTATATAATACAATCTTTGTAGGTACGTAATGCAGAAACAAAACAAAATCAATGTGAATATACTCAGTTGTATTATTATTATAAGACAAGCTGTGCCCGCGGCATCGCTCACGTGGACTACTAAAAGACCTTTTTTATTTTTTGTGCGGAACACTAATAACTTTCTTAAAATAAAAGTACCCTAAGTTATACCTCATAACATCAGCTATCTTCCAGTGAATATCCCGTCAAAATCGGTCAACTGTTTCAGAGATTACCCGAAACAACCATGCAGACAGATAGACAGAAATTTAAAAACTCGGTTTTTTGTTGTAGATAATGTGTATACGTTCATATGCATTTAGTAAGAAGGTGTAATTTTTTACATTATAAACAGACATTCAATTTTATTATATGTTTCTTATGATTCTTTTGATTCTTTTTCTTCTGATAAATTTCCAAATGTGGAAGAATACTTAACATACATACATTTATATTACATACATAACTACTGATTTGTTATTAGAGATTATTATATTTTTTAAGCTGTTATCACAATCTTGCGAAATTATATTTAAACAAACTTAATGTGTAATTGTTCTTTAATTAAAAAAAACACAGTATGGGTCCTTCGAAGTGTTGTTACGATAAAGCGTCATTTAGCGATGCATGACGATCAACTTTGAGTTTATTTTATTTTAGTTTTGTCCCGGCTTTGGACGGGTAGCAGAGCATACATACATATTATTTAAAAAATGATAATTATAGAAAGCTACGTTATTTTAAAAGGATAGACTTAAGACTTAAGTTTTATTTTAATGAACATTAGATTCAATTTATAAAGCAAGTTCGAAAAAATATGCCGTTTGGCTGCTATATCGGCGTGCACTGGTAAAACTGATAGAAATAGATGAAAATAGGTTACTATAATATTATTTTACGCCAAAAGTCCACGACAGTGTACCTACATGTAAATTTTATAGAAATCACAATATAAACGATTTTAGAAACAAACTAATTTTAATTTTACAACACAATTCTCTAGAATTGATTGTGGAAAGCTATTTTACAATAAATCCAAATGGATATTTACGTGGGCTTTCTTAGAACATAAATAACAATTTTCTCTTTTACATAATAGTGTTTTGATAAATATTTTGATAGATATCGTCACAGGTTTGAGAAAGAGCCAAAGGTAGAACGTAAAAGGTCGCCAACACTCAAAATGCTAAAACTAACTCGAGTCAATTTCTCGACTTAAAAAAAAAACTAAGAAAGCGTTTCATTGGTAACAAAGTTGTAAAAGCCATCTGAGGCTTCAGGCCCTTCAGCTACCAGTACCTATAGACAGATAGAAAAAAAAAAGTTGTTATCTATTATATTATGTTAAAGAAAAAGGCCTTTTTCGCGTAGTTGACCCATCAACGCCCTTTTTCACATGAAATATGTTGTAGGCATGAGACTTACCTGAGAAAAGACAGGTAGGGCACAGATAAATTTCTTTGGAGATTACCTACTTGGGACAGTTCGACTTGTGAAATACGTCCAACCTACAGAAGATCGCAGCCAAATAATCTTGTGTTGTGTTCCTGCGGTGAATAGGGTTTCCAGAGGTCATTAGGTTAGGGGGTTTCAAAGAGAGGTAGGGCACAGATAAATTTCTTTAGAGATTTCTCTCTTCTTGGGACAGTTCGACTTGTGAAATACCTCCACCCTACAGAAGATCGTAGCCAAATAATCTTGTGTTGTGTTCCTGCGGTGAATAGGGTTTCCAGAGCTCCTTGGAGTAGGGAGGTTCAAAGTCGGCAACCTAGCTTACCTACGCCTACCTATCACGTTTGTTGATGTATACCCAAGATTATTACATCGCCTAACTTTAACTGACTGTACTGTAAAACTGTACTGTTTTATCACGGGTTATCTGTTTTTATTTATTACTGTCACCACTTGTGCTAACACCCATTTCCGGCTTGATGTTGATTTTTGGGACAGCCTGTATAAAAGGCAATGTCCTGACTGATACATCATCGTCCAGCCTAATTTTTGCAATGATTTATTGGGAGCTTGTTGATTTCATATTGTAGGTATCGTTTAAGAAGGGTTGTCTCGAAATTCATCCCCTTAAAGCAGGTAGCCAAGGTTTGTATGCGAGATAATATTTTTCAGGCCACATTTGTTTGAAACTTGATAGTAATAATTTTCAACACAATTAATAAATTACGTATATCGGCGTTTTCTTCAAATGCTGAGGAGAGAAAAGGGTAACAGAGTCTGCATTGGAAATAATATTTAACGAGTCAAATTTAATTGTAACTTTCGATACATTTAATGAGACACATGTTTCGTCTTATTTCAAAACTTAATGTCTAAGAAAAGAAAGGGCGTAACAAAGTTAGTATGAAAAATATTGTTTTTCTTTACGTATACATTAAAAACTTTGTATATATTCTTTGTAACAAAATTTATGTAAACGTACTTTAGCGTTATAAAAAAATTCAACCACCAAGGTGCGAAAAGAAATGGTAGATTTTTTATGGGAATTTTTTTTTCGGGTCAGATTAATTCAATGTGACCTGTTATAGAATCCGTTCCAATACTAGACTAGTGATTTTAGAATGAGTCAATACCTATATCCATCAATGTGGTACTTGCATAAAGAAGTGTGCTTTATTAAAACTATCTTTTTATCCTACAATTTTTTTAGCATAAAATAAATGTACTTTATAATTTGTTGATTTATATATGAACGAGATAGATAGAAAATTCGATTAAAAAAGGGTAGGTAATTCTTATAATTATGCAAGAGAAGCCTCTGGTGGGAAACAAGTCATTTTATAAATCTGCAATATAAATCGTCATTATGCTATTATATGTATATTCATTTTTTGTACATAGTTCTACTAACTAACACAAACAATTAATATTCTCTTGTTAATTAAACTGTATGATAAATGTTCTTGTTTGTAACATTGAGCTAAGTATACTAATAATAATACTTGCATGTATTTCGTTTAAAATTATTGTAAAACTAGTTATGTCCCACGGTTTTACCCGTGTAAAATTTATTTGTCATAATCTCCACGGCGCTGCGCCGGGGCCAACGTGGGCCAACGCGTCCGTATAGCTCTATTGTACTTCCATTTTCCGTATTTGCCTACAGCTTGCCAGATTGCTTGACGTTCATAGTTACTGTTCCACTCCTTGGAATCGTAGTTTGAAGATATATAGCCTATACTATTCCTCATGAATCTGGCTATCGTATAGATACAGATATGTTTCTAATCCGACTGGTAGTTCCAGAGATTAGCACGTTTAAGCAATGAATCAAAAAACTTCAGTTTTATTATATTATTAGGTATAGAAAATCGAATAAAACAAATATATTATTTTTAAGTTCAATCCGTTATATTAAAGTACTAGCTGTGCCCGAGCTCTACTCACGTGGACTACAGAATGCTGTCGGTCGAGCGTACGTGCAGAGTTATACTGCCTCAAAAAGACTTGGTGATCCTTAGAAGATAGGTATATTCTATTGCTAAGTATTTGTAGGTATTTTGAAGATCTATAATTATGTCATACATTAATTTGGTATATCTCTTATGTATTAATCAGCGTAAGCCATTTAAGCGCCCCAAATGCGTGTTTTTTTCGAATAGATACACCATTTTTGTCACTGCTTATTTTGTAATAACTTATATCCCATAACCTGACCAGATAACATATCTATGAATTAATGGAAGAACCATGTAAATCGGATTCGTAATTTTCACGTGATAAGAACATAAACGAGAGATACATAGAGAGACGTTGAGTTTTATAATATGTATAGAACATATAGATTGATATTACACGACTGAAAAATACTTTTTTTATTAACATAGATAATCATATAATTCAAAAACAAATCAACTGACTTTATTGCCCTGGCCTTTCATGTGAGCTTCAATACGAACAGCGTTATGAGGGATAATCATAAATGACTGTACTCTATTGCCACGCTGGATTCCAAAAGAACAGAAGAGGGGTAAAGATATATTATTGCATAAATTATTTCTTAAAACTAGTTACATTCGTAATTTGAAATACTCATAAATTATATATGTCTGAAAAAAGAAATTATTATTATTATAGATAATCATAATATTCCAAAAACAAATAAAATGACCAATACTGTCTTGACCTTTCTTATTTTTCCTTTAATTTGGGCTTAGTCGCAATAGCTTACAAAACTTAAGAACTGCTACTGGCAATTGCTTAACTTAATTTTAAACATGTAATTATATATACCAATGTGGAACGAATCAGAAGCATTAAGTATATGGATTCACTTTGAATACACTTAACCAGTGTATTCGAAGGCATTTGACATAAAGGGGAAATATAAAATACAGAGTACCTTATTTTTAGTCTAATAATTTTAGTAAACCTTCCCTAGAAAGATAGTCCACGTTTATGTATCTATCCAGACCAGGGCTGCTTGTAAATTTCGTCTGGAGATGCTTGAGTGTATAAGAATTTGGCAAATAAGCATCAGACATCCATTCTGTACCATTACTACAGCTGCATCCCAAGCCAACATGTACGAAAGCGTCCGCCAGGTTTTCCACTAGTTTAATATCTCTTGGAATGACAAAATAAATTTCTTTACGAATTCCAGATCGGTAAATGTCTCCAAATAATAAAGTAGAATCAGACAAATAAACTTACAATACAAATAAACTTGTAAAAAATCTTGTACAATAATGTACGTGTAAAGCCACAGACGTCTGATCGGTAAGTCATCCTGAATAATGAATAATCTGTTATTTCAATTATATTTTCAAGTCTTGATCAATATTTTAAATCTAAAAGATTCTTTCAGCCAATAAATACAATAATTGTATACGGCCTTCTTATTAATATAAATATGAACGTAAAAGAAGTTCGTCTTACAATATCTTCATAACATAATAAATGATCTAAAGATAAGATGCCTTCGGAAAGGACCGTAAACACAATAAATGATGTAATGAGAAATCAACTAAGTTAAAATAAATATATATAATTAAAAGATAAAAATGATTGATAAAACAATCATTACAAACCTTGTCTAGTTTTGGTCAGCTTTTTTTTTTTAGGTCAGCTCTTTCATTACCGTCTATATTTATATGAAATGGTATCGACTAACAATTACTTTATTTTTTGTCTTCAAATCAGGTAATTGAAAAAATAGCACATATTGAAGATCACTTTTTGATTTCTATAAAGTAACAACTTCTTTAGAGTCAATTAATTGAACAAGCTTCCGAAATAGCTACCAACTCAGTATGCATAATAGAAACATTTTCATTTGATTTGAATTTCATAAAAAAAAACGAATTTTAACCCAACAAATGCCTACCTAATTCTAATCTTTAGATCCATCAGTGTGTATTTTTGTAATTTTTTGATATTGGCTATTGGTATATTGTATACAAATAGTTTTCATTTTGATGAAATTATATTGGCGCTTTGGATTCGTGATACCATCTATATATTTAGTCTAATTGTATTTGTTAGGTCTATGCTGTCAACCCATTTATGTAAAGAGAATATTTCAAGATTTGTGCTAAGGTGTATTGATATAGTTTTATAACTAAAACACATAGAAGCCAATAAGGGTTTCTTTTATTATGCAAATGAGGGTTTTTAAAAGAAGCGGATAATTCATCTAATAGCTTAACAAGGTTGTTTTTCGCAAATGCTTTAAATTTAAATATAAACTTTCCAGCGAAATATTTTTTTCTAAGATTTAATGGGTATATGCTCAGTTCACTTTACTTAGATAGGAGTACTTTTAACGTAACCCCCAATAATTTACATAGCCTGATTTTGAATTTTATCAAATTTAATGAAATTAGTTTGGGCATTATTATCATAAAGAAAGCTTGAAAGCTTTGAAATTGATATTTTACTGTCTCTGTTGTATATGTAAAAGTTAGCCTAACATACCAAACGTTAGGCTAACTTTTAGTAAATAACTTTGAGTGTACTTTAAATCAAAAATCCATTATATATTGCCACTCGTCACTACTTTACGCGTATAAATTTGCTTTGAGGAAGATTAAAAGATGTTTTTATAACTTGTTCTCGAACAGTGATAGAAAAAATTTGCAAAATATACTAATGAATGCTAAGAAAACGTGTTTGTGTAGTTTGAAAACTGTATTATAATATCATCCAGTTGTTATAAAATATACGAAAACAGTATCGCTACTAAATCGAACGTCGAAGATTGTTACAGTGTTAAATCAATTACAAAAGTTTCTGAAATAATTCGAATTTCGGCAAAACTGCGAGGTATTTGTTAAGGTTTTCTATAAATTGACCAAATAAGGAATACAGGATTGGTTCCCCGATGATGTTATGCAATTTGTTCCAATCGTGATTGATGTAATGATGCACTTTCACAGCTGAAATTATAAAATATTTTGTTAGTATATATATTTATATAATACATTATAATTAATTCTATTCACACGCCAATTTTGGTTTGCAAGCACAAGAACACAGCAAAAACATTTAAATTTAAAAAAAAAAAAATTCGTTGTCTGTGTGGACTATATTGAATTCATTTTTCCACCCTGTAAGTGTCCCATTGCTGGACATTGGCCTCTTCTTAAGGGAAGGATACATTACATGCGTTTCTCAAAATATACTTTCAAATTTTTTTTTAAATACTTTATAGTTTTAGTGTTTGATCACAATTTCAGCTAACATTCTTAGCCTAGATAAACTAAGGAGTAACTATGCAGGCGGAAATTATAAAATACCCTAGCCGCATTGAATTATCACACTTGGAGTTCGAGCAGCAATTTTTTCTGCATATTCTTTTTCTTATACAAGTAAGATTGCAAAGAAGCGAGTTCGAATAATTATCGATCAATTTTTTTTATTAAACGTACAATATTATATTTCTGCGTTTGTTATTCATTATTTTAACTTACATTTTTCTTTGTCTCCGTTGTAGAGATTAGTGAAATTATAAACAACACTTCCTTTTACATCGATAAAATCCATTTTATAGTACGTGATATTATAGTAGTCCTTTCCGTTTTCACCGGTATATGTTTCATATCCTCCACGCACACCGAAAGAATAATTTTCTGAAATATAAAACAAATATCTTAGTACAAAATTTTGTCTACTTAATGCAGTAAGGTGTCAGTTAAGGCGCTAACAGTCTAAATAGCATGATAATAAAATTATTAGAACGAAACCTGATTCTAGTTGCTAAAAACCTATGTATAAAAAAATACAATTTTGAAAAATACCGTTCTTGCATCCAAAATTTAAGAAAAACTGGAGTATACCTAAATACATTGGATTTTTATATAATAATATTTATGCCCGCGGCTCCATTCGCGTGGGCTACAGAATGCCGTCGGTCGAGCGCACGCACAAATCGTGCTGCCCTAACTGAAAAGACAGAAGACAAAAATTCTTATTGTGGGTGCTCCTTAGAAGATAGACATACCTATGCTATTCCAAACTTTTTTGTAGGTCTTTTTAAGATCTACAATTATGTAGAACATTAATTTGTTATATCTCGTATGGTTTACTCAGCGTAAGCCATTTAAGCTTCCTAAATGCGTCTATTTATCGAAATGATTCACCGCTGATAATCGTCCCTGCTTATTTCATATGTTACTTTAGCTTACAAAATATATCCTATAACCTGGCCATATAACATAGCTATGAATTGAAATAAAAAACATGTAAATAGGATAAGTCGTAATTTGCGTGAAAAGAACAAACGGGCAGACAGACAGAGAGACGTTGAGTTTTATAATTATATGATTTGAACTGATACGGTAAATGTTGTTCTGTCCTTTTCGGTAATTAATGGCTCGATCTAAGCCCCAACTATCGGATCCTAACACATCTATAAACCATCGTCTCGATAAAAAAACATCTTCTATACAAATAATAACATTGAAATGTCTGTTTGTAATTTCAAAATAACAGTTTTTTACTAAATTCATATGAATGTACCTATATATGTTATAGGTGGTATACATATATATACAATTAAGGTTAAATTCACGCCTAATTTAAATAAACATGAGCTCAATCGGTCAAATTGGTTAATTACTAACAGACGCACACAAGATTTTAAACAATGTAAGATGCGTATTATCATTTTTTTTTTGTTTCTAGTTTTTTTGTTTCAAGTTACTTGTATTAAGTCGCCAATTTAACCATTTTTACGATTCGTACAAGTACTACAATTTAGCTACTTTTGTTTTAGGCAAAGAGTCCATTTTTAACATAAAGTTGTAACTTAGGTAATTAAAAATTTATAGGTTTATTATACAAGCTATCCAAGTAAAAAACATGAAAGCAGGACTCGCATTCTGAGGGTTCTGTACTGATTACATTACATAGAATAGAAACACAAATTAAAAAAAAAACAAACCTACAAAACCGTTAAATATTGGATAGTAGCAAACAATAAAAATTGATGATAAAGAACTCTTCTTGTATAATATACTGGATACTTGAGTAGATCGGAAAAATCTAAAAAAATGGACAAGAACCAACTAGTACTAGCGCCCTGAGGGTTCCAAACTGATTACATTAGTTACCGTACATTATTGTACCGTCTTTTACATAAATATTGTTTATGTATTATCCTTGTATTCTTTAATATACCTCGGTCTGGTCATCTGTCTGTCTGTTAGTACGCTTATAACTTAAGGATCCATTTAACAAATTTCGGTGAATATTAATTAATTATTTAATAGATGTTTTTAATAAATGAATTTTGTGCTTAAAAAGGCAACCCGGATCATTGGTTATTATTATATGGATATATGCTTTATGCACTATATGCTTAACTTGCAGGAGGGGTTTTCAAATTCTATGTAGCTTGGAAGTATCCTATAGGTTTTACTAATTGATCACCAAGTGTGACTTTATGACTTTTATTATGAAAGGCTGTATCTCTTTATTCTGTTAACTAAGAAACATAATTTTTCTATAGCAATTCGAGGTCATAAATTTATAAATAAAACACTTATATGAAACAATTCCGTAATATTTTTTTCGATAATCCTAAGAATCACCCATAAAAAGAAATGTTAGCTCTCACCATAAACTATTTCACATCTTCCATTTCCTTCAATGTGGACAGAATCGACGTCTCCATTCATAATCAGATATAATAATCAGATTCGAGAACCATTTTTGGACAGATATACGATGCAAACCACTCTTCAGGTTTTATCCTGAAAATATTAATAATTATAACAATTTGTAATTATTAAGTAAATTGGAATTCATTGAAGATTCTTTCAAGCGATGTTGCTTCGGTGGAAACGGTAACCTTGTTGAACGACTTAGGCCGAATCCAGCGATACTCGTCAGGAGTATTCAATTAAGGAAAATATAGCGATAAATCCATACTGTGGTGGTAGACGAGTTTCTATTCCTATTAGAACTCTCAATTTAAATTATCATTTACCAAGTGTCTATGTCTTCTGGAAGTCGCATTTTGTACCAGATCCATTTCCAGACTAAACGGCGATTGTTTTCTATTTTTACTCAGACCGTTACAATGTGATTGTAGACTATGTTATTTTTTTAATTTAATTTACTTTAAGTTACTAAAGTTATCTATTAAATGATTTTATATGATCTTTGACTATGGACTGAGTACGTACATTAATAAAAAAAGCCATTAAATTTCACAGTGTATTAACATTCAGTATAAACTTACCTTAAACTATGTGCGTCACATGATTTTGTCCCATGCATAAATGCTTTGTTAAGCGTGAGGTTCATGTGAGGTAGAATTACTTCTATTTTGTCTCGATACAGTGGATCGGAACCCATTATTTTATAAACGGAATTACCAACTACAGCCTTTTTAAATAATATCTTGTATGCGGCAGTTAAACACGCCTCATCATTCAACTCACAAGATGTTCTTTTATCGCCTGGAATATTGTTTATATATCTTCACACGTGTTATTTATCTATATTAATAAATATGTAGTTTTGTCTGTACTAATTTTGTGTTAGATTAATCCAATTTGACATTTAAATGTTTTTGTCAATGCGTTTGTATGCTTGGATTTAACTCAAAAACCGCTTAACCGATTGTAAGGGAACTTTAAACATGGACGTAAAAATGACTAATAAATAAAACTCTATTAAAAGGATGTAATAATCATCAAGAACATTATTGAACTTAAAAAAAATCATTTTTTTTTAATTCATAACCGATTTTGACGAAATTTTGTATAAATATGTGATTTAGAGATTGATAGGTTATAAAATAATCAATAACACTTTTAGAATTAGCAAAAACATTGCAGATTTATGACTATAGTCACCAAAGGTATAAAGGTTTCTTACGTACTATGAACAATTATTATTGGTATTAAATTGAGACTTCAGTGAATGATAAATATTCACAGTTTTTAAAGTTAAATTATAATTAATTGTATACTGTATTTGTTACTAGCTTGATAAACGGAAATTAATCTATCTAATTTGTATTATTCCATGAGCTTTACTGTCGTCTTCTGGTAGATAAATGAGCAGTCGTGTTACTGTTCTCCATCATTTCAATATGTAATGGAAATATCAAAATGTAAATGTAGCTATAGCATTTTATGATTATAAATATTATAATGCGGAATTTTATTAAATAATATTATGTATTCTAGAAGTAAAAAATACTTACATAAAGCAATAGGAAAAATTAAAAAAAAAAATTGTAATAAAATACAGCCACATTCTGAACATTTTTAAAAGTGAAACTCGGTGAACTGTCTTGAATCTTAGCTAGACCCCAGTATATAAAGCTTACTATTTATGACAAAAATATAAATTCAAATCAACATAAATCGTAAACAAAATAATTATATGAAGTAGTTAATATTACTGTAGACATCCGTAATTAAGATTTTTTACTGTTTTCGACATGGTTTGTGACTTCCTTTCCTGGTATATTTTTTATATGAATCGGTTTTTTTACTTATATCCAACATGGTGCGAGCAGTATACCATCGAACATCCATTACGGAGTCTTATTTTGGAGCATCGCTCATATCTATTTATCAAATAGCTTTCACTGACGCAGGTGCTTGCAGATCAGCGTGACAACAGTGAATGTTAATGTATCCCCATACATCGTGTGGTCGAGAATGTTTATTAATAACACATATTTAACATCCAAAGAAAACAAAGTGTTCTATGATTTAAGAAAATCGATTCAGCCGTTTGAAGATTATCAACTCTTTTGCAGTTGATAAATGGATGTGAGCGTCTTCGAGCTTCAGGTCTGGTTGAGTCGAAATTTGGTATTTTGTTAGAATGATGAGAGATAAGAATGATATTAGAAGAACACGTTAACCTTGACCTGATCGCAGCATCATCTAGAATCTACCCAATTCCTCACCAACTTGCAGTAGAGGTGTCGTATTTGGGTTCATTGGAATTGTCTCAATTATAAGAGGTATTATGTCGGTTTGGTTTGGTATCAGAGAAACATCGTAACTTATTTACACAATTATTCCTTGTACGATACTCTCCTCAACATGATTCAATAATGCTTTATATTACAATTCCTGTTTACCACAACTATGTATAGATGGCGTGCTGAAATAACTTCCGCTTTATAATATAATTCAGACCGGATATATTTACTGATAACGGAAGTCGCTAGTACTTTTGTATGAATACAAACAATCACAATAAATAGGTTATTTGTTTCGTTTTTTTTTTTTTTATTTTTTTTTTTTATTTATACTCAGAGGGCGACCGCACGTTGGTGTTGCAATCCTGTGGCGTAAGCGAGTCTTTGAATCGGTCACAGTAGTCAGCTGTGTTAGTGCGCGTTTGACGGCGGTTCAAGTGTCGCTAGGGAATAGGTTTATAATGGTGTTTAGTGTATACATGCCGACTGACTCGAGTGAAAACCTGTCAGAATTCACTGAATGCCTAGCTGAAATTAGTGCTATAGTCGAAGCTAGTAATATTAAAACTGTTTACATACTTGGTGATTTCAACGCCCACCCCGGTGAGTCCTTTTGTGGTGAACTTTTGGATTTTTGTGCCGATCAAAATGGATGTGTGTGGACATTGAAAAATTAGGATTACAGTCAGATAACTATATCTTTATTAGTGACGCGCACGGCTGTAGGCGATGGCTCGACCACTGTGTCGTCACACAGTCAGCCGTCTTAACAGTTACCAATGTAGGTGTAGTACACGATGTGTTCTGGTCTGATCACTTTCCCATATTTGTTGAGTGTAGATTAGATAAAATTAAACTAAGGTCAGAAATTCATATGACATCACGTAACAAAGTAATTTGGGGGGAGAGGGATAGTGAGCAAATAGGTGTATACTATAATGTATGTAATAGTAGATTAAGGTTAATTGATTACCCTCGGGAATTCGGTATGTGCAGTAATACACACTGTGATAATGTTGACCATAGGCAAATTCTTGACAGAATGTATGCAAATATTGTTAATATTTTGTCATAGGGCGCTGTACAGAGTCACGTGGAAAACTGGGCATTTAGGCACGGAGGACGTGTTGTCGGATGGAATAAACACGTACGTGATGCTCATGCGAGGGCCAGGCTTAAATATCAACTATGGGTATGGCATAACAAACCAACGTCTGGTGATGTATATAATGACATGTGCCTTACGCGAAGGGTGTTTAAAAGCAAACTTATGTGGTGCCAAAGGCATCAAGAACAAATAAAGCTTGATATTATAGCTTCTCATCGTAAAACCAATAATTTTCAAAAGTTCTGGAAGGATACAAAAAAGTTTGATATTAGGCCTGGCCTCCCGGTAAGTATTGGGGGTGTTGATAAGCCAGACAGCATCGCTAACATGTTTATGGAACATTTTAAAGTAGAGTCACCGCTTGGCTCACCGCTGCGAGTGCTGGATGATGGATGCTGTCGTGATTCTGATCTGGTTCGTTTTTCCGGCAAGCAGGTGGCTAGCATAATTAAGAATATGGCTGGAGGAAAGTCCCCGGGTCACGATGGTCTGAGTATTGAGCACTTACAGCATGCCGGTCCTCATATATCTAGAGTGATCGCTATGTTTTACTCATTGTGTATGTGTCACTCGTACCTCCCTTGTGATTTAATGCGAACTATTGTCGTGCCTATTATTAAAAACAAAACGGGTGACGTTGCTGATAAGTGTAACTATCGACCCATCTCCCTGGCTACTATTGTCGCGAAGGTACTTGACAGCCTGCTGGACTCGCGATTAGATAATTTATTGCAACTACACGATGCACAGTTTGGGTTCCGTCATAATTTAGGAACTGAAAGTTCGATTCTCGGCCTCAAGCATACGGTTCAATATTATACGAAACGTCGAACACCAGTTTATGCTTGTTTTCTAGATCTCTCCCGAGCCTTTAAGTAAATATTATTTTATTTATTTATTTATTTAAACCCGTGCTAAATGTTTTCCTCTATTTTGCATGATGAAAATTAATGAATAGATATCGAACTAAAGAAATCTTACGATGTATTTTTGGGAGTTTTAGTTACCGCCACAACAGAACGGCTATCTCAGATCACTGTCACCTTTACGAAGTAGGGCTTGTTGAAATAAGAAAATGTTTTTCGGTAATTTTTATGCGTTCTACAATAAACGTCTTAAGCACCTTATCGATTTACCAGACGGTAAGTAAAGGAATCATGTAAAGCAAGTTTTATTTTGGAAAGGATTTTATAGGATGGATAATTGATAGAAAAAGGTAATGATGTCTGGAAGTACTGTAAATAACCGCAAATAATACTTACATTAAAAAAAAGAAGATAAACTCAACAGGGTTAAGGAAAGGAAAGAAAAATTTCGGAACTTTTTTGTTCGTGCCGAACTGATGATGAATGCTACTGTGAGGATGTGGCTCCGTAAACCAGTCCACGAGGTTCTGTAGTGGCATGGAGAAGACGGAATAAGGTCAAGCAACTGTTTAGAACATTAAATGTGCTCGTCTCACCACGAACCAACTTTTATTTGTCCCACCCTAAATATTCATAATTGTATGAGATACATACGATAATGAAATATATGGGTGTAGTACGTTTGTAATATTGTCGCGTGGACAATTAATTAATTTCTTATTCTATTCTTATTTCTAATTTTCTTACATGTATTCCGACATAATAAATGAAGAAATGAGAAAATATAAATATATATAATTAGAAATAAAAATTATTCTTAATCAATCATTAAATTATGTCCATTGTTTAAAGATTCGAAAAAAAAAACTTCAAAATAGTTGTAATATATTTTTATTATAACATTTTAATATATTTATGAAAACTGTTTAAAAAAAAAGAAATTAGATTTTAATAATGAAACCGAATAGTTTATATAAGGTCTGTTTTAGAAATATGTAATATGCATTAACTACGAACGAAGTAAAAATTTATTTTTAAATCAATTTTACAATGTTGTTTATTTTCCATAATTTAGACATCCTGATAGTAAAATATAGTTTGTAAATTTTCAAAACTATATTAATGTTTTGCAGCTGCCCTAATAGTAAGATTTTTTATTGATAGGGGTTTTGTGGAGACTCTTGGATTTGGCAATATTGCGAGGTATTCGTTAACGTTGTGTATAAGAAAGTCGAATACGATATGAGTGATTGGTGTACCGATAACGTTATGTAGTGTCTTCCAGTTTTTAATGAAATACTCATAAAGTCTCACAGCTGAAATCATAAAATATTTCGTAAGTACATTATAAATAAAGAGTGGTTGTATCTACGCTTTTTATAAAAAAAATATGTCTACTTAAAAAAACACAAGACTCAAGTGTGATTATTTATATTAGATTAGTTATTTAAAATTTTAGTATGTTACCTATATAATCGTTAGTTCAAATCTTCTGAGACAATTGTTAACTAATTTAATTAGTGATAGCTAATATATAACCACTAATAACTTACTAATTGTTAAAAAATAGAAAGATTATACTTAACATTTGTAGTTTTACTAATAAGTTCAGATGCCCAAATAAGCACCGCATACGTTGTATACGTTTTAATAATAACACTTAATAATGAATTAATTACTTATAAAGATATTTTGTTTTTGGAATATATTTTACTTACATTTCTCATTGTTTCCTTCAGACACATCATTCAAATTATATGAAATTTTTCCTTGTACTTTTGTATAATTCATTCTGAAGTACGTGACTTTCAAATGTTCCTCACCATTCTTGTCGGCATATGCTGCGTATCCTCCGTACATACCAATCAAATACTTTTCTGGATTGGATATTAAAAACTTATCATGATTAAATAAATAACATAATTAATATAGGGTATATCAATTAGCAGACGAATGTAAAATGGAAAAGAAGACGTTAAATTCTGTGTTTTGTCAATTGAATTTGATCTTGAATGATCTTTTACTCATATGGTTTTTCGACCCCATTGCTTTCTTTTATTTTGACAAATCCTTAGAGCGAATAAATAATAATAGTTAATGATGTTTAACTTCGACGATTGGACGTAAAACACTCGATCACCACGACGATGTATGTATGTGTAAGTGGGAAAATATAGAACTGTGAATCTCTCGCCGTTTGAAATCACTACTACGTCTTGAGATGGTGTGGTCATTAATAAATCCGTACTTTCCCTTTACCCAGCAGTGTAAAAATTCGCAATGTATAACATTATATTATAAAGTCCATATTAGCATATTTTTTTTTAAATTATGGCACGTGTTGTTTATTATTAGTAATGTAGCGTTAAACGTGGCCAAGCGCAGCTCATCGTCGGTTTCATAGAAATGCTCATTGGATTTTTTACTCAACTGCTATTCTTAATAAGACACGAATAAGTTTATAATTATGTTAAAACGTATACAGTAGAAATTAATTTTGAAATGAATATGGAACGAAAGCTCGATAACCACTGTAACAATATTACGATATGCCATTTGTTTTTTTTTAAAATCAAGTATTGATTTATTTACGAGAATGAGTAAACGCATGGTTCGTTCCTAAAACTCTAAAATAATAAAATTACTTTTTAAAATATTTTGTAATTTATATTTTTCACATATCACACACTTACACACAGAGTAATGTTAATTCTGTTTTTTGTACATCCACTGTAACATTTTTCGCGTGTTATCATGAACATTATTGAGTTACTCTCGAATGGGAAATAATCATGAATGGGGGTGAGGGTCACCTAGATTTGAACATAAACCGTAATTCATTAAACGTAAAAGAGGATAATAACACTGATATCACACATAATTCACGGCTCAAAAATTAATCAGTTAAGGTTAGACAATGTATGTAAAGAAAATGTATATGGGGCATACCGCACAACGCGCAGTGCCGTGCCGCGCAATGCCGCTGCCGCGTAATGCGGTATGCCCCATACAGTTTCATATAAATAATGATGGGCCGCGACGTGCCGCGTCGTTCCACTGCAGTTCAGTGGCTATAACCTGCCATCCAGTTGACAAAAAGTTTTAAATACTTAGGAACAATCTCTACTCTGCGCGACTGTTTGACCACAGACTGTTATGTGTATGACACGTAGACAAAGAAATAAATAGACAGACAAACTGTGTAACCGGGTGTGAGATAGTTATATTTTAGATTAGTGTTATCATTTTATACATTTCCCTAAAATTTAAAATTGTACGCACGTACACTAGACAGTGTTCATTGCCAAAACCCTACTTTACTTTGTTTCATAAAAAATATTACAACCCAAAAACACTCTCAACCTCGACTATTGGGATAACGTAGCGCTTTTGGCACTAAGAACTCTGTAGTGATAAATACACAAAATCCATTTTTGGCTCTTCATATATTTTGTATGTCTCTCTTTCAGTTGAAGTGTTATGTGGTGATTTTTGTTTTAATACATAATCTTATATTATTTGACATTTTACGTGATTTAGTTGGATTATATTGGATAATGGATTTAAAGTTGCCATAAAAACTCCCTGGTAGTTTTAACTAGGGGCCGCCATATTGTTAAAGCAATATTTGAAGATTGCAAGATAACTGGAAAAATATTCTATATAACGTATATAGTATTTGTCAGAATTGTGCAAGAACACAGTTGCTATCAAATAATAATAAAACTAAGACAGACTATTATGTGTTTGACATTGGCAGTATGTACGTAAAGAACGAATGTTTTATTTAATTTAATTTAATGTATTTGTAACACATAGTATATGTAAATTTTAGTTTTCTGTACTCCTCTATATAAACTTTAATTATGTCAAATCTCGCACTACTTCGTGTGAGCGATATGCTTATAAAGGAGTCCAAAGTTTTCTCTTCACGTATTATATAATATATAGATACTGTAATTATTTATTATTAGTTGGTCGATTCTAAGGATTAATAATAAAAATGACGTCATAAATAATGACTTCATACTTTTATAGTAGTCTTTATATACTTTCGATATGTAAACAAAACATAAATAATTTTTTGAAGTAAAATGTGGTTATTTTTTTACTAGCGATTGGCTTTGCTATTAATGATATTAAACTAAGTGGTGTAGGAAATTTATCGTGGATCCGGCCAACGCAACGGTCACTGGGAATCTTACATATCAAAGATTTATAATATTTTAGTTTGTAAATTAAATTAGCAAAACTTTCAAAATTAAGGTATCTTATTGTAAACAAAAAAACTAATAAAAGCTCACCAAAAATTATTTTAAATCTTCCCTTTCCTTCAGTGTGGACAGAATCGACATCTCCATAGATATCATAATCAGTCTCAAGAGTTATTTTTGGGCAAAATAGGGAAAGAAACCATTGCACAGGTGTAAACCTGGGAAAAAATAAAAATAAAATAATCAATGGAAGTCGAAGAGCCGATAACAACTGAGCCCGACATACTTGTTGTATTCGGGATTGTTTGGCCAAAATTTGGCTGGTATCCTTTTGACCAGACAAACAAACACGTGAACGTCTTATTGTGAGAATATAATTTATCGCCTAACTGATGGATTCAAAGTACTTTTGTACATTTATTGTAAACTTTAATTATTTGCAGATTCGTTACACTTTGTCGCGACATCATACATGGTTTGGTTAGAAATAAATATTTTCTTCGTTTTTTAAGAACCCTTTTGACATCATTATATTCCTGTAAATCAGAAGGGTTATTCTCACCGTCTCGTAGGCTAAAGCTTTGCATGAATAAACAAACCATACTTTAGTTCTAAGGCTTCGCAAGCTGACAGTCCGTATATGTATGTGTCGTTAAGCGTAATATTCATATGAGCAATCTCAAAAGCCTGTATTTTGTCGATATGCAATGGATCTGCGTTTAATAGATTTCGGAGTGGATTCCTTGCTACAGTTAAACAAGACTCATCGCTGGTGTCACATGGAACACTTTTATCACCTGAAATTATTTGTAATTTTAATTTTATTATTTAAAAGTTTAAATCTTTTTCAATTCAATACAAACGTTCAACAAATAACATTTTATTGTAAATTTTATTTGCTAGGTAGATCATTAAAAACATTGTATTATGTTTTTCAATTTTGAATAGATAAGGTGGTACATACGAAAATATGTATTTATATATTTGAAATACTTACATAAAGTGACGGGGATAATTAAAATTAAATTTAAAAAATATAACCACTTTGACATTTTTACTGCTTGATAATTTGAATCTGAATAAAACTCTTAGTTTTACAGGCTTATATAGTTAGTTATTATCATAATAATTATCGTCGTCTAAAAGAGCTAAATTACTAACTTAATTTTTTGCTAAATCCAAATTTTGATATTAAACATACCCCGGAACAAAAATGCTTAGTTTTTTTTTAATATTAATCAATACTCGGACTCCTTGAGTGTTAAATCAACTACTTAAACTGGTTTAACTCCCGGTATTTCACTCATTTTTTTGATTTGCTAGCAGTTGCTACAGTGATGTCGAGATTTATATTCTAAAATAACTCGTGCATAATATGAAGTATAAGAGTTATTTTGTAATCTATACTAATATAATAAAGCGGAAGAGTTTTTGTTTGTTTGTCGCACGCTAATCTCTAAAACTACCAGCCGGATTCGAAAAATATTTTTGTATATGTTACCCAGATTCACGAGGAATAGTATACCTCTCAGCTAGCCTTAAATATTGATTTTTGGTAAGTCGAAATAAATAGCGCACCTTAACTGCTTTATCCGCGTGCGCTGGCGTAATGTTTAGTGATACGTAAATACAATGTTCTATAAAAATATTGCTCCTTATTATATCTAAAGAAAAACTGTGATATCATATGCCTATCTCTTATACAAAAGCCACAATAAGGAGTGACAAAGTTTTGTTGAACATTTAAAAGTGACTATTAGGCATTATTATTAGAAATGGCATATTAATCCTTAGGAACGAAAGTTACTTCATCTAGATAAACTCTACCCTTTATAGCATGTTATTTGGACTATTAGTTTAAGAGATATTGTAAAATTAAAATAATTCAACACTTGGCTCGGGTCTATGACTATAGATGTAACGGCAAGAACAAGCCATGTGAGTTTTGACGTATAACCCTGGCTGCCCGATAAAAATATTGTCTACTACTGTGCCCGCGGCTCCGCTCGCGTGAACTTTAATAGTCTTTTTTAGTAAAAGCTTTTTATTCCTTTGTGAGGAACCCTACTTATTATTCAAAAATAGAAGTAGCCTAAGTTATTCCTTATAACGTCAGCTATCTGCCAGTGAAAGTCTCATCAAAATCGGTCCAACCGTTTCGGAGTTTACCCTGAACAATCAGACATGCAGACAGATAGACGGACAGACTGACAGGCAGTCAAAAATTAAAAAAATATGTTTTATGTTAAAAGTATACTGTACGTGTATACTTTCATATGCATTTAGTAAAAATGTATTATTTTGACATTACAAAAAGGACACTTCAATTTTATTAAATGTATAGATACTGAAGTATTAATCACCGATCAGCGATTGAAGAACACTGATTTGCATTAGAGGTGAAAATAGGGAACAAAAAAATATTTTTGTTATTTTGTAGTTTTGTAGAGTGAGTCTATTGAGAAACGCAGACGTTACTAAGATTATCGAGCGGTTTTAGCTACGCAGGAATATTACCTTGCTGAGCGTGTTATACCGTCTGTATTATGGCGAGTGTTCTGAAGAGCTGTTCAATCTAATTCCCTACTCTCCTTTTCATAATAGATTACACGAACTGGGCTCCGGAGCCACAGCTTTACGGTGACTTCCATTTCGGATAAATAAAGATGTTTACTATGTCATACATTCGCCGTAATATGAAGCTGTGGAACTATCTCGCAATCTGTGTATTTTCTCCTTCCTACAACATGGAGTCCTTCAAACATAACATGAAGGAAGAGACATTTAAGTCAGCCACAATAAGAGCGACAACTGGGGGCGGGTTGTACATCTCCTGGTGGTAACCGATATTGTTGGATTGCACTGTGCTTACCATCAGATAAAGTGCCGTTACTTTGAAGCGGTTTAGCGGTTTACTTTGAAGAATTATAAAAACAAAATAGAACTTATCTAAACACTTCATTACAAAAAATAAGATATTATACATTTTATAAAATCATACTTAAAATAGAAGAATGTGAATAAGAATTTGTATTATAGTGCCACCACTTTTGAAGTTAAATACTTGAGACATGGAAATTAAATTGACAAACAATTTATATATTGCAACATTATTATTATTATAGGGTAATTTTATATTTTACCGTATAAAATATATGAATATGAATATTTATTGGGACAGGTTGTCTAATATCATGCTAAGACCGCTAGGACCGGAGTAAAGAACATAAACGTCAACCAATCTGGAAATCTGTAGGCAAGTTGGTATTATAATTTTAAAACAGGCATGCACAACCTAAAATAAACGCGGGTGAATCAGCGGGGAGCAGCTAGTTTTATATTAAAAAATAAAAATAAACACGTTCTCGAGGTTGACAGATGCCCTGTGATAACACGACTACTCAGACTCTCAAACACCTTTTTGAAAGATTGTCCATGATTTAACATATTATGATCATAAAATCCTTTGCGAAAACTTTAAGGTATCAGCCTATAATCTTAAATGCGTAATGAGACAGTGATATACTTTAAAATCTTATATAAAACTAGAGAAGTATATTAATAGTCATCTCAAAAGTTTTAATAAAATTTAGGTACTATATATTTTTGTTCTATTTGCTCTTTTATATTTTAGGGAAATATAGCATAAAATTTTTACCAAAAATTACCATGTATATATTATTATAATTACTATATATTATTATATTTAGCTATAAGTTCATCTTAACCATAACATATTTTAATTTCATGTTTATCATTCATCATCAACATCAATTTATACCATCCAGTCATTTACTGGGTGTAACCACAGATGACAAAATGTATCAAATAGCACATGTCATCACAGTCGAACATTTTAGCTAACTTAAATTTAAATCGCTCCATATACATATAACAAATTTTATCACTATCACTACATAGTATAAAACAAAGTCGCTGTCGCTCTGTCCGTCCCTATGTATGCTTATATATTTAAAAGTACGTAACGGAAGCAGTTTTTTTAATAGACAGAGTGATTCAAGAGAAAGTTTTATGTGTATAATACATGCATAATATTGTAGAGAAACACTGATAAATTTAGAGGTTTTTAATGTGATGTCGTAAATAAACCATTTTTTTTTTGCGCTTACATTGCAAACGCTAGCTGAACCCCACTAGAAAAATCAAAATAATGTACTACAGTGTACACCTTAAAAAGGTCAACAAAAAAGTCCGCGATGGTATATGTCTATCTCTTAAGGATAACCCACAATAACCATTTTTTATCCTTTATTTCCATTTTACGGGGAAAAATGGCTTATTTACGAAGTGATTTTAAGCAATACAGCATTAATCCTTATCCAATTAAGTACCTTAAATACATTGTACGTTTAATAAAGATCAATATGGCCCTTTACAGCATGTAATTTAAATGAATATTTCCGAAGATATTACAGATTTAAAATGCAGGGACATAGCTGTGCGGCGTTACCACCCCTATATACCATGGTTAATTATATGTCGCTCTTTCAAGAGTAACCTCTAAACAAAACATGTGTGTATTGTCTAATGACAAAAAAGCTGTAAACGTTGTTTAAGGACATTCTGTAGTAGGAAGGTATTTAGTATCAGCATTGCAGCCGTGCGAAACCGGGGTGGGTCGCTAGTGTTAAATAATTAAAACGACGGGAATAAATTTAAGACATGGAAATATGTTTTATATAAATTAGAAAATTCTGGATTACTGAGTTGTTCCATTTTCTATTTACGAGACGACACATTTATAAAATGATTTAGTGCTTAATTTTAAGTAATAATAATCAATTTTAATTCTTAGATTATTGTAATATTATGCTAATATGTGGAACGATGGTTTATTTAGATCTCATATGAAATTACTTTTCGAGGTAATAAAGAAGCGATAGGTACTATATTCGAGATAATATACAGGTATATGACAATAACCATGACGCTCTAGTTGATAATTAGAAGACTATTAAGTTTGATTTTAAAGTAAAAAATCGTCACGGTTTACGATTAAAGAGATATAAACGAATTACTTAAAATAATAATTAAGTAAGATTATGCCAAAAAACTGTTTACTACTGACAATATTAGATTTCAATATTAATAATTATAACATGAAATGATTTTTCTAGATCCCGTATATGAACAATTTTGTACATTATGAGCGTTTCAAATGTAACTTAAAAGATATAAAATGTAATAAAAAAATATTTCGTTTCATATTTGAAGAAAACTCTGATAGTATTTTTTTTCATGTTTTAATAATTGATATATAATATATTATAGCTATCCATGTCCCAAGGTTAAATATATTCAAGATAGGATTTGCGTAAAATCCGTTGTTAGTAAGCGTCTACATCGCAAAATGAGTAACTATGTTAAATTTCAGGTCAATCGGACCTATAACTTAGATTTTTTTTATCGTTATAGGATTGGCGTTGGCCACAGTCTCACCTGATGTTAAGTGACGATGTAGCCCAAGATGATAACACGATAAACCTAGTGGAAGACTGGCGAGACTGGAGACTGGATGAGATCTGCCCGCATTCTTTTTCTTTCAACCTGATTACAAATGGGCTTACTGTAATAACACCCATGAACCGTACTGTCATTTGCACAGTAATAAATGCAGCCAGAGTCTAACATATCATTAATATGCTTAAGAAACAGGTTGGGCGAAAGTACAAAACCTTGTAGGACTCCAGAATCAACTAGTATTAAGTGTAAAATTTGATCATCAACAAGGACATGAATTTTGCATTTATGTAGAGATGTACATACACAGATTGTCGGGGAAACCGTATGCCCGTAGTTCGCTCAGAAGACCACGGTACCAGACCCTATCAAACGCTTTCGCTATTTCGAGACTAATAGCCACGACCTCATCATGTTTATCAATCGCTGGGATACCCAGTGATACAACACATACGCTAAAATATCACCCGTTGATCTTATTGGACGAAAACCATATTATCAATAATTGATAAAGGAGTGATCTTCTAGATAGCGGATTAGCTATGAATATTCTATACTTTGAATTCTAATACTCAATTAGCAAATATCTAATCCGTGGCATTCTTTCAAACATAATTTCACACTGATACATTTTTAATAAACAACGTATGGGGAGAGAGAAGTGGTTGCGATTTGATACAAGCCACCTCCCTTTCCATTACGCCATCGCATGATAATTTTCTAATAATGGCGCATAACCCTTAAACGGGCCGAACACAAAATCAACTTGTTTTATGGTTTAAGTAGAGTTTTGGTGTCATGTTTCATAATAGTTTAATAAAATGAAATAATATTTTGGTGAAACTGAAAAAATAACCTTTTTTTCTAGTGGGAAAATATTTACCTTTGCCTGTGTAGGGACAAGGCAGTGGGAAATTATTTCCCTTTGCCCGATTACTAACATAAGTTAAAATAGACTACTAGCTTACCTTAACTTCACTTGTGAATTTATGTAGTTATGTCCGTAATTTCAGTATGTACAGTACTGAATGTGTAAGGAATTATTACTTGGAATTGAGGGGAAGGGTCAGTGTACTTATGAAGGAATATATTAAAAAAATAGGCATTATAGAGAAAATTTTATTTATTGGTCAAATGTTTTTTTAGACTATGTTGGGAAATTCTTATTTTCTTAATGCAACTTTGCATGTGCAGCACAAGCTGTTGGTGCGTTTTCTTTATTTTTGATGCTGTAAAATCAGCACCTTTTGTAAGTGGCCTCTTTTTCTGGCTGGTGCACGTTTACCCTTGGAGTTAAATCTCATATGGTACGCCAAAAGTTCACGTTTTTTCCTCAACGATTTTACTCCAAACGTCTCTCGACATACATCGTAAAAAGTACCAATTGGACTTATTAGACCATTGCTATATACATTGTCATTATCAGACAGATCAATATCCGATAGATTATCTACTATGTTTTGAAGCGTTTTGTCATCAAATGTTCTATTCGATAACTATTTTTTATAAGAAGACATGATTTAAGACAATTTTAACCAACATTTAAAACAAAAATTTTTAGAGTTACAAAAATAAATACCTATTTTTTATATTTATGCACGCAATATGGAGTTTAGGAACGGACAAAGGTAACTATTTTCCCACCAACAAGCATATATTTTTATTAAATCGAATCACACACAAATATTCCTTTTTTACATTGAATATCATAACTATTTAACAAGGAATATAATAAATTTTTCAATATCGAAACAAAAATCTAATGGCATAATTTTTGTTATCACTCATTATGTTATCTTACCCAGTAGACCGTTGCACTGGCTCTACCACTCAGCTAAATGTATAAAAAATTCTCACTCAAATATTCTGACTTAGTAAGAGTTAGACTCAAATAGTTATTGCAAAATTTTATTTCGAAAAGTGGTTATTTATACACAAGAATATTAAGAAGGTTTAAATTTATCTCGACATATTTTGATGACCTACATCTTCTATTTAAATCAATAGGAAAAGGATATGATGTATGAGCTTCGTATTAAAATACAAACTGATGGGATGGTCTTGAGTTTGAGAATATAAGAATTTGCGAAAATCTTAATTGGAAACATAAAAGATATAATATTATAAGTGTACACAATATATAACAGAAAGTACCTATCATAATACAAGAAAAGTTTTTATTTGACAGGTCTCCCTAGCCTACAGCGCCATCATTTCAACAAAAGAAATAATTTCGTTATTGCAAATAATCAATGTATTGATGTTATTTAGAATATGTTTTATATCGATGTTTAGTTTAAGATAATGATTTAAAACAATGCCCTCTATTTTAAGATTGACAAATTCGGTAAAGGAACCTTGTATTTATTTTGCCAGTATTTCCAAATGGAATTAAACTACACTTGGACTGGGTACTATTGAGTTAATAGGTCGTAGATAATAGGAATAAAGGAACGAATGAGGAGCCGTTCCAGATAACGATCCTCATATCCTCTAGCTAAACTAGCATGGCTTTAGTAATTTATTAAATCCTTGAGTGCAAAACAATATATTATCATTCATCACTACATTTTACTTTCGTGGTATGATGCTTTGAAAAAAATAAACTTATTATAAAATGTCTGAATTATGTTGAGTCATTTTCTGATCGCTTTTTGCGAACATAAGTAGATATGGTTTGATGTTAAATATATATTTTTAAATAATAGAGAAATGTCCAAATGAACTTGTCCAAAGTTTTCTTATAACAATCTACATGGAAAAGATGAACTTCCTGGAGGCGCTCTATTGAGTAGTAGACTGCTTCAACTGGTATTGGATAGAAAAAATTAGAAGAAGCCACGGACGATTAAGCTAAATGGGATTTCCATACTTGGGATAGGTTGGGATCTTCTGGGAGCCTTATGGCTGTGTACATCATTATTATATGGAAATAAAGCTAATAAAACATTGTTTATGTAGTTTGTAAACTTTATTATAATATCACCCAGTAATTATAGAAAATATAATAAGAAAACGGTATTGTTACAGAATCCAACACCTTAATAAACAAATTATTGACAATTACTAAGCTTTGTAGAATATTTCATATTTCGGCACCACCGAGATGTATTTATTAACGTTGTTTATAAAATGACCAAATAAGGAATAAATGATTGGTTCTCCAATTATATCATTCAGTTTTCTCCAGTTCTTGTTTAAATACTCGTTCACTTTCAAAGCTGAAATTATTAAATATATCGTTAGTATATGATAATATATGCCACCGAATAATTGTACGAACCGTTAGTTTATAATAAATCTAGTGAGATTAAAATGTCGATAATTTTGTCAATTTTGAAATTTTGTGGTTAGGACTATTAAATACGTAAAATCATGATACTATGATTTGCCAAATGTGAATTTTCATCGGCTTATTTGTTTCTGGCCGATGCCGACCGCTGCCGCAGCCGCTCCCTCTGCTCACTCGGCTCGCGAGTTACGGTCACAGTTTCAACCTAATCTTGCCAAACAAGTTACATTATAAGCTTACGAAAATGTAAGCCTTTGATTGCAAATTTTAGTGACCCTTCAAAAAGATAATGGTTCGTACAATTATCTGTTTATTTTTTTTATCGTTATAGGTCTAGCGTAGTGGCCACAATGTCACCTGATGTTAATTAACAATGTGGCCGAAGATGATAACACGCTAAACCTAGTGGATGGACTGGTTCTCAAGTGCAGTTGCCGGAACACACCTATTGGTACTCGGCGACAGATTTTCAACTTAAGGGGGTAGCTAGCCAGGCGTGCGTTAGAAAAAGCCCTACCACCGTTCCATGGTTTCTTCACGATGTTTTACTTCACCGAAAGCTCAGTATAATTCATTTATACACATTATAAATAAGTCTACTTCCATTATTCTTCAGTTGTTTGTGCAAATTCGAGAAAAATGTTAAAGAGATAGTGTATAACACTAACTTATGCATTATAATTATTTTCAATGATACGGATATTTTAAAATAAAACAAATATGATTGTATGTTTATATGAATTATTCTATTATTTTACATTAAATGCATTTTCAAAATAAAATACATTTTAAAATTCTTTTTTTCATACTTTTAGGGTTCCGAAGTCAAAAGGAACCCTTATAGTTTCGCTATGTCCGTCTGTCTTTCCGCAGCTTAGCTCGGAGATTATTAGGTGTAATGTGTAATTTGGTATCATTATATATATTAATCACGCCGACAAAGTGATAAGAAAATCAGGAAAAAAAATGTTTAGGGTACCTCCCCTACACATAAAATGGGAATGTTTTTTTTTCTTGTCTATAACAGCGTATGTAAGGTCTTGTTAAAATATAGCAGATATGTGAAAACCATTATTCGATTCAGGGATCCGTTTGCGAAATATTAAGCTTTAAATTGCTAATTTTTGTAAGATTCATGTGTCTCGCCCCTGCCAGCTAAACGGTTATTTCTAGATATGTAAAAAAATCCATGGTAGTAGTACAGTGAGTCTTGGATAAGAAGGATCTGGAGGGACCTATATTATTTACCACTTGTAGAGGCTTTTCATTTACTTATTTTCCCAAATAGGCAGGTTAACATGACAATTGTCTTATTTATAGACGGTCCCACTATGAGCCACGACCATAATCCAATAATAACTTTAATTTATCAGCGGCTGTTAAAGAATAACACTTTCATTTCGGCATTTTATGTACTTTTATTCACAAATTTATCGTACAAACACTTAGATACTACTGACAAACAAAGCAAGTATGGAAGGGATCAGACTGTTTGTAATAAAAACGCGTCATAACTTGTCCCACTTATACGGGCTATAGAGCTAGAAAGTCCCAATTATAGACGTAAACATCGACAAAATTTAAGTGTAAGTAACAAAGGTTTGAAAATTCCCAATAATAGAAGTGCAAAAGTGTCGGGACTTCATTGTAATTATCAATAACTGGGGTTTCTCATATATCCAGGGCCCCTTATCCAGGTTTCACTGTATATATAATGAAGTTAATATAAAATATCAGAGGTAAGTAGGTTTTACAACTTAATGAGCAACAGTCAATCAACTTATGAAATGTTCTTGGAGAAGTAATTTCACTTTACAAATTCCATTAAAAATTACTTAAAGACACTTAGTCTTGTAATATTATGACGTGTGACTACGGAACCCTACACTTCGCGTGGTCCGACACGCACTTGGCAAATGTTCATTGTTTGAACTCATTTACATACATCAAGCGATTATCGTTAACTTTTAGTTATGCTTTTACGTACTTTTTAGTTATCTCATAACATTATTGTGAAATGTCTTGAAATTTTACATATTTAATGATAAAATTATAAGTAATTTTATAAGCTATACTTCAAATTATTACATTCAGGCCCAGGAATAACCGTGTCCCTTGTTTATTTAAATAAGCATTACAATTATTTCTGCATTGATTGTTCATTATTTTAACTTACCTTTTTCAATATCTCCGTTGTATAGATTAGTGAAATTATAAACAGCACTTCCTTGTACATCTACAAAATCAATTTTGTAGGACTTGATTTTAAGGTATTCCTTTCCGTTCTCCCCGATATATGGATCGTATTCTCCATGCGCGCCGAATTTATACGTATCTAAAATATAATGCATTCTGTCTTACATACTATAATAAGCATCAACTCTGTTTATGTCTATCAGCTAGTGTGCTTATATTTCGAGAATCACTGAACTGATTTACATAATTCTACATCATACATAAGTCTACAACGAAGACAAAAGAAAGGTTATGATTTCAGCGGGTTATATTCATCTGTTTCTACTGTATAATGGTACATACTTCAATTAAATAAATGTGCAGAATATTTTTTTCTTTTTACTTTTTCAATATTAAACTCTAATTTCATATGTAAGTACCTATTATTTCTATGTAAGATTTTTATGAAAATAATAGTGTTATATCATTTTTATGCATACGAATTTTCATAAGAATTTCAACACTCGGTTTTCTATGCACTTCTATTATTGTCAAATTTCTACAATCATATATTTTTAAAGTTCGTAATATTTTATCTACTTTTGTTGTAGATAAAGTGGTCACAATGGCATGTAGTATTGACACTTCTAGTAAACAAATCCGATACAAGCTTTTTATTGCAAGTTTTTTTTTGTTATAGATTTGGCGTAGCAGACATAATCTCACATGATGATAAGTGACGATGTGGCCCAAGTTGGTAACACGCTAAACCTAGTAGAAGACTGGCTCTCAAGGCAGCTGCCGGAACACACCTATTGGTGCTTGGCGACAGATTTTCAACTTGAGGGTGGTAGCTAGCCAGGCGGGCATCAGAAAAGGCCCTACCACCATGCTATGGTGGTTTCCTCACGATGTCTTCCTTCACCGAAAGCTCAGGCTCATTGCAGGGATTCGAACTCACGTCAACTCTTACGGTTAACACATAGAGAATTTAAAATTTAGTAATAACATTTCGTATTAATATTGTCGTTATCGTTTTAATATTGTTTTACTATTTAAACCTATTCATTAGATTTGAACGTTAATAACGTTTAGAAATATCTATTGCGAGTTTTATAGCAATAATAATAATACACTCCAGCTATTTTATCCTTAATAATATAAAACACTTAATAGTTTTTAAATCAATTATTTAAGAATCATCAAATACCTATGTTAAAAAATTATAACTCTCACCATAAATTATTTCGCATCTCCCTTTTCCTTCAATGTGGAAAGAATCGATATCTCCAGTCATTTCATAATCGGAGTTAAGAGTCATTTTCGGGCAGGTAAAACTTATAACCCAATCATTATTATTTATTCTGCGAAAATTATTGATAACAAATATATTTTAAATAAATGACAATTCACCATTACCTTAGGTTATCGGATAAGATTTGATGCTTTTTAGGATTAGTGGACACTGCATCAATTATGTTGGTCAATATTATAGCGATGAAAGCACGGCGTGGTGTTGTCCTATTATAACTCTCAAGTCAAATATCAGTCACCGAGTCCTTGTTTGTATTTCCTGGCATATAAATATTAGGTCTAGGCATATTTCTAGGTTAACGTGCTATCATTTTCAACAATATCGTCACTTATCATCAAGCGCATTTGCTTTAAAATGTAACAACGAACAATAACAAAAACCTAAACCCCCGAATCCGTGGTTAGTAAGATTTTGAATTAAGAGTTTGTCACAAAGTCTTGATCTGTTATGTTGTGGTTTTTATTTTATTTGGCCCTATAATATGTAATGTTTGAGGCATTTTACCTGATATAGTTAGGTTTGTGTGCACAAGTGAAGTGTATTATATAGAATAACTAGGAAGATGCATTTGTTTTGCTTTGTTGCAAGATTAAAAGAATAAGTAGAAAAATATTCTATTCACGTGACGTTAGCAGAACTGTGAATGTGTGAATGTGAATTAGAAAAATATAAACAGGTAGGTACCTGAAACGATCCGTGTCACAGAATTTAAATCCATGCATATATGCTTTATTAAGCGTGAGGTTCATCTGAGGTAGAAATACTTCTATTTTGTCTTTATACAGTGGATCGGAGCTCGTTGTTTTATAAATATGATTCTCAGCTACGAAGTCTTTAAATACTATCTTGTATGCAGCCGTTAAACACGCTTCATCATTTAAGTCACAGGGTATTCTATTATCACCTGAAATTATTGTTTATAATTCTTTATTCTATATATTTTAATTTTATTATGTGTTACAAGTATTTATTTTATCTACTAATTTCTACCAGCTCTTACGGGTACGGGTTTATATTCAGGTTATTTAGATACCAACAATGTTTGACTCTAAAACAGCGCCGTTTTATCATAAGCAACATTTAGCACTGACGCCAATTCACTATGCTACAATTTATTTCATGTATTTTTTTTTTGGTAAATGTGAGACAATAAAACATGTTCTTTCTTTTTGTTTGTATATTTTTTGTGAATACTGTATTCAATTTTATATTTTCTGTACGGTAAATAATTAACATTATTTAATTGACACTTCATTGAATTATAGAAAATATTCGTGAACTTTATTTTGTATAAAATTGTAATAAATTCTTTACAAAGTTTTTAATAGGGAATATGCATGTAATTTAAATATTGATCTAATATTTTTATTTGGAATCTATATTAGTGTAAAATTGAACCTGTAACTTGTTTTTTTATTTATTCGCTTTATTTTTAATAGATATTCGTTAATAAAGAGTGTTAAAAATACGAGATAAATTTAGAAGCGCAAAACGCACTCTATTGGTCAAATCGAATCGTGACGTCAACGTACGCGTTCATTTTGTCGAGAACGGTGAAGTTACTGGGTTACTTTATTGTTTTGTATTTGTATTGAAGTTTTATCGGACGGTCTGCGCTGTGATCACTAGCGTTCGAGACCCCGTACCAGTTCGCCGCGTTGTGCACCTCGGTTGCACTCACCACCGGACAGTACAGTTGCCACCCAGCGAATAACCAACTGCAGTGTCCAGTGTACCGACGGGAAGCGCTTCAACGCCGCGCTGGCACTGTAGTACGGTCGGACCACTACGGGAACCGTACAATAAATCAGAAATCCGGGATATATATCCAACGAGCGTCAACGGTAAAAGAAGCTGCGGACGGTAGCCTGATGGCTCTGGCCAATGCTGCAACCCACCGTGGCACCGTCACCAAGAAGAATTCCACAACAACAAAGAAGTCGCAACCAACGCCACCCACAGAGGGCATCACTCCCCCTGTTAAACCCGCCAAGGCCCAGATCCACATGTCCAAGGAGCAGTTTGTCTGCGCCTTTGACAAGGTGAGGAATGCCTAAAGCGACGAAGAAGGCCTGGAACTCTGTCGCAGACTTCTGGTCATTTTTTCCAAACCCGAGGGAAACAAACAAAATCGAAATCCACCAGCATAAGCTGGCACCAAAGCACCGTCCCATATTCACGGGACGCGATGATACCCACTGAGAGGGTAATACACCCTGACACAGTTTCCTCACCGCCTCCTAGGAGGAGGGTGTGATGACCACATCGACGAATTTTATCGTTATGTATTAATAATTAGTAAGCATTTAGTGAAATGTTGTATTCTTAGAATGCAAATTGGGAATGGTCGGTCTATTATGTTCGGCCAGAGTACCCTATAATAAGTGATTAACAAATAACTCGACTAAATACAACTGTAATATAAGACAACACATACTTTTTATAGTAGAATGACAAAGTGACGGGCCGACGGCACTGCGCCTGATGGTATATTGTACAATAGAATGCAGAAACGACGGCGATAATCACGAGAAGGGCAATCCATTAATGGCCGTTGCAGTCATGTCGGCTTCTAAGCATATCGGCAGCTGAGTATACATACACTGGCTGATCCCGAAACGCAACATACCAAAAGAGAGACACTTTGGCGAGCTTATCACCATGTGCACGGTGGTCGCGATCCAGCCATCCCGCTTAATTACTGGATATACCTCGGCTGATCCCGGAACTCAATACTTCTAAGTATACCATTACAGCGGGTGTTACACACCTGCTGTATGGTGACCGCGATACAGTCGGACACAGTCAAAAAAGCATTCTTCGTCTGGTAAGGTTCAACAGAATACTTTTATATTAAATAGGAAAAAGACCTGTCAAAATATTTCATTGTAAACGACGGAACGTCTCAAAAAATCTTCTCCGTAATAGTCTATATTAAAACTATGGATTGTAAAAAAAGTTACACAATTTTTTATCGTTTTTCAATCAATCAATATTTCTAAAGTCGAAATTGTATCTCGCGGTAAATGGTAATATACTTTATCAGGTGTATTTATTATCTTATTTTACACATAGGTAAAATACAGTACCTACTTATAAAATGGTTTTCCTCTTCCTTTTATATTGTAATTAGTTATAAAACTTTTGAGATAAAACGAAATTAACACCCTTCAGTATAAAAGATATATATTTTATTGTGTGCGCTGACGTCACCGATACTCGATGGCAGCACGTCAAAATGGTGGCGTTTAAACCCGCCCTAATCTCATTGCAGTTTTATTTTGTTGTTAAATCTTAATATTTTTATGTTTTTTTTTATTTTTTACAGTTATATACCTACTAATGTAAATAATCGATTCAAAATATAAAAATATTTCATGCACTTTCCCTACTGCTTTATAAACTAAAAGTGATCTATTCAAAATTTTATCATTCTACGTGGTTTGATATCTTCTTTTGATCGATAAATGTGCAGGGTGAGTTACCATCCTCTATTTTTTTTAATCTGTAGGTGTTATGTTAAAATAATTTTAATAATATTCGATCTTCAATTATTAAAGACCTTAATTTAGATCTTACTAAGTAAATTAATTTTGTGATTTTATTAGTGTAAATAATATAAAGTAAAATTCTAGTAAATATTATGTGTTCGAGAAATAAGATAAGAAAAAAACTTACATAATGCAATAGGAACAATTAAAAATAAATAAATAGAATATAACCACATTATCAATACTTTTAAAAGTGAATTGAATCGGTGAACTGTCTCGAATCTAAGTTAGACTCCTGTATATAAATGTTATACCTATTACCAACCGGTATATGAATGGCAAGGACCTTGGAAGCATCGCCAACATCTAGTTAACAGATAGCTTTCACTGAAGTAGACACATCCAGATCGCCTTAAAGACGACACATTATGCATCACCGACTAAATAATCGAAGATTTCTAGATATATAATATAAAAATATTGTTTTATATCATGGCAGCTCTAGTAACCTTCATGTTTTATTGGGTTCTTGTATTAATTTTTTTTTTTTTTCCAAGACATTTGGTGATATTTTATTGTTTGTTTATAAATCATTTTTATTTTTTTATTATATATATTTATTTTAAATTAGTTGTTTCCTCATTACTTTATTTATCGTGTTTTCGGTCGCTTTCCGAAGGCATCTTTAGTTCTTTAAGGTCATTTATTATTTAAATATTATATGACAAACTTCTTTTACCTTGATATATATAAAATACGAAGGCCGTATACAATGATTATATTTATTGGCTGGAAAAACCTTTTAAATGAAAAATAAAAAACGATAATTGAAATGTGAGGGGATTCAATCTGACTTACCGGAGAAAAATGGATCGCGAAAGAAAACGTACAGTCTTTAATTAGATTTGTAAATCTGATTCTATTTATTGTTTTGACTCACACTTACCTATCTGGAGTCTGTATAAAAAGTTATCTTGTTACTACAAGATACCTCTAGAATTGTAATCGGTATTCGAAGGATTTGAAACTTTTAATTCATAATCGACAAGAGCCAAGATTGTTTATTAAATTAATGGAAAACCTGGCGGACGATTTCATTCATGCTGGCTTGGCGATGCAGCTATAGAAACGGGAGTGGAATGAATATCTAATGCTTGTTTAACCAATTCATATACACACAAGCTTCTCAACACGGATTTTAATAACAATTCTGGTTCTGATAGAAGCTTGAACGTGGACTAACTTTACTTGTGAAGTTTTACTAAAATTAATATGCTATAAGACTAAGGTACCCTGTATTTTATATCTTACTAAATTGCTTAATGCCTTCGGAATACACATTTAAACCAATTTGGAATTTCATTAACCTACTAATATATTTATTTCGGAACTATATTATTCAATTGTCCACGCGACAATATCCTAAAGAAAAAAAAAGCAGTGAATAGCATAACTTTGTGTCACACAACCTTAAACATTCAAGAGTAAGTAACATATATCGACCATTCACTAACGTATAAAGAGCACCTCACGGGTACGCAGTTCAGCTGAATTGTACATAAATATAGAAATTTTAAAACAATAATTGGGACCAGTTGGACCGTCTCTAAAATCAACGAGCCGCTTCAGCTGCACAGGTATATTGCCTCATTAAGCGTGTCCGACCGTCTGTATTATGGCGAGTCTGAAGAGCTATTCGACCTAATTCCCTCTTCTAACTTTTATAACAGAACTATGCACGTTGAGCTTTGGTGCCACAGCTTTACGGGAACCTCCATCTGACCTCGAACAAAGAAGTTTTCTAATTCTTATCTTGGCGTACTGTGAAGCTGTAGAATTATTTCCCAGCCATTGCATTTCCTGTTCCCTACAACTCGGACACCTTCAAATTTAACGTGAAGATATATTTGTACAGGGCAGCATGACATTGATGACTGGTGATGGATTGTAGATCTCTCGGTAATTTCCGATGTTATTGAATTGTATTGTGTTTACCATCAGGTAGAGACCCTTCAATTTTCCGCGCTACGACAACGACAATTTCAAGTCATATCCTCTAGCTGAACTAGCGTCGATTTAGTAATTTATTAAATCCTTACTGTACACATTTTGGTGTACACTTATTGTATTAAATTACTCCTCCTTACTTCTATAGTTCTTAATAGCAATTGTAAAAGCAAGCAAGCTTTTTGCAAGAGGTGTAAAATTATATTATTGCATAAATTCTTTACTAACATGCCAGTAAATTGGTAATATATATTAAATACAATCATTTACTCGTTTGTATAGCTGGTAAAAAAATTATCATATAACCACAAGACAAAGCGTCAGACTTTACCGCACTAACTTTCATTGAAATTGATATTTTTATATATCTTTATTGTACATACAGGTCAACGTAACATTTTGTCATTTTATGTAATCCTATTGGGAGTGCAAACAATATATTATCACTCATCACTACATGTTACTTTTGTGGCGTCATATAATGCTTTGAGAAAGATAAAATTATTATAAAATGTCTGAATTATGTTGAGTAAATGTCTGATCGCTTTTTTCGAACATAAGTAGATATGGTTTGATGTTAAGTGTATATTTTTAAATAACAGAGAAATGTCCAAATGAACTTGTCCAAAGTTTTCTAATAACAATTTACATGGAAAATATGAACTTCCTGGAGGCGCTCTGTTGAATAGGAGACTGCTTCAACTGGTCTTGGATAAAAAAAACTAGAAGAAGCCACGGACGATTAAGGTATATGGGATTTCCATACTTGGGATAGGTTGGGATCTTCTGGGAGCCTTATGTCTGTGTACATCATTATTATATGGAAATAGAGCTAATAAAACATTGTTTGTGTAGTTTGTAAACTTTATTATAATATCAACCAGTAATTATACGAAATATAATAAGAAAACGGTATTTTTACAGAATCCAACACCTTAATAAATAAATTATTGACAATTACTAAGCTTTGTAGAATATTTCATATTTCGGCACCACCGAGAGGTATTTGTTAACGTTGTTTATAAAATGACCAAATAAGGAATAAATGATTGGTTCTCCGATCATATCATTCAGTTTTCTCCAGTTTTTGTTTATATACTCGTTCACTTTCAAAGCTGAAATTATTAAATATATCGTTAGTATATGATAATATATGCCACCGAATAATTGTACGAACCGTTAGCTTATAATAAATCTAGTGAGATTATAAAATGTTGAAAATTTTGAGGTTATGACTATTAAATACGCAAAAACAAGATTTGCAAAATTTGAATTTTCAACGGCTTATTTGTTTTTGGCCGATGCCAACCGCGATCGCTCGGCTCGCGAGTTACGGTCACAGTTTCAACCTAATCTTGCCAATCAAGTTACAGTATAAGCTTACGAAAATTTTAGTGACCCTTCAAAAAGATAATGGTTCGTACAATTATCTGTTGTTTTTTTATCGTTATAGGTCTAGCGTAATGGCTACAATCTCACGTGATGTTAAGTGACGATGTGGCCCAAGATGATAACACGCTAAACCTAGTGGAAGGACTGGTTCTCAAGTGCAGCTGCCGGAACACGCATATTGGTGCTTGGCGACAGACTTTCAACTTGAGGGTGGTAGCTAGCCAGACGGGCATTAGAAAAAGCCCTGTGCCATGGTTTCTTCACGATATTTTCCTTCACCGAAAGCTCAGTATATTCATTTATACACATTATAAATAAGTCCACTTCCATTATTCTTTAGTTGTTTGTGCAAATTCAAGAAAAATGTTAATGAGATAGTGTATAACATTAACTCATGCATTATAATAATCTTAAATGATATGGATACTAATAATAAAACTAATATGTTTACGAATACATTTTAAAATTCTTTCTTAAATACTTTTAGGGTTCCAAAGTCAAAAAGGAACCCTTATAGTTTCGCTATATCCGTCTGCCTTTCCGCATCTTAGCTCGGAGATTATTAAGTATTCATATAGTTAAGATTATTATATTAGTGTAAGGTGTAATTTGGTATGACTGGTAATTTGGTAAGAAAATCAGGAAAAAAATGTTTAGGGTACCTCCCCTAAACATAAAGTGGGAATGTTTTTTTTTCTTGTCTATACCATCGTTTGTAGGTCTTGTAAAAATGTAGCGGATATGTGAAAACCATTATTCGATTCAGGGATCTGTTTGCGAAATATTAAGCTTTACATTGATAATTTTTGTTAGACTTAAGTGTCCCGCCCCTGCCAGCTAAACGGTTATTTCTAGATATGTAAAAAATCCATGGTAGTAGTACAGTGATACTTGGATAAGTGAAATCTTAAGGGACCTATATTTTTTACCACTTGTAGAGGCTTTTCATTTACCCATTTTCCCAAATAGACAGGTTAACATGACAATTGTCTTATTTATAGACGGTCCCACTATGAGCCACGATCATAATCCAATAATAACTTTAATTTATCAGCGGCTTTTAAAGAATAACACTTTCGTTTCTGCATTTTATGCACTTTTATTCACTAGTTTATCGTACAAACACTTTGATAGTACTGACAAAAAAAGCAAGTATGGAAGGGATTAGACTGTTTGTAATAAAAACGCATCATAATTTGTCCCAATTATACGGGCTATGGAGCAAGAAAGTTTAACTTTTAAAGTGTAACTTTTAGTAATGTTTTTACGTACTTTTTAGTTATCTCATAACATTATTGTGAATTGTGTTGAAATTTTACATTTTTAATGATAAATTTATAAGTAATTTTATAAGCTATACTTCAAATTCTTACATTCAGGCCCAGGAATAAACGTGTCCTTTGTTTATTTAAATAAGCATTACAATTATTTCTGCATTGATTAATCATTATTTTAACTTACCTTTTTCAATATCTCCCTTGTATAGATTAGTGAAATTATAAGCAGCACTTCCTTGTACATCTACAAAATCAATTTTGTAGGACTTGACTTTAAGGTATTCCTTTCCGTTCTCCCCGGTATATAAATCGTATACTCCATGCGCGCCGAATTTATACTTATCTAAAATATAATGCATTCTGTCTTACATACTATAAAAAGCATCAACTCTGTTTATGTCTATCAGCTAGTGTGCTTATATTTCGAGAATCACTGAACTGATTTACATAATTCTACATCATACATAAGTCTACATACAGCGAAGACAAAAGATGGGTTATGATTTCAGCGGGTTATGTTCATCTGTTTCCACATTTCTTCTAAAGTATCCCTTATAATTTGACAAAATATCAGGTATAGGGTATAGTTTTTAACTTTTCTTTTTATTTAAATCATAGATATATTCTCTAGTCACATTTTAGTATATCTTTTGTCCCACTAATTTTTCTAGAAATACTGTACCTTAACCATTAAATATTACTAACCGATATAATGCACTGGGTTATGGATTAGAAAAGAAAGAACTAAAAAGAATCGGCAGTATCTACCATACATTTAATGTTTACATTGCAATAACTACTTTTTCGTGAAAAACAAAGTTTAAAATTTTTAAGACCACGTACAAAACATTAGCCGTAATAAAATAAAATAATATCGATTACAATTTTTTCCGAAATTTGGACAACTTCTTACAAGGAAAAACATTCAATTCCGATGCGGCAGTCCTAACCGCCTTCAAAGAGTTTGTTGTCTCGCCCCCATGGTTTTTTTAGTAAAGAGATCAATGAACTACCTATGAGATGCCAAAAGTGCATAGATAACAACGGTGCATACTTTGATTAAATAAATATATATTACAAAAAATAAATTGACTTTATATTCCTTCTGTACAAAACGCCAATTTCATATGTAAGGACCTAATATTACTAATTTACAGGCATGTTAGTAAAGAATTTATGCATACAAATGAAATTGACGTTTTGTTGACTTGACCACCACCTTGATCTCAAATATCTGACGTTTGATTAAGAATTCCAAATTCAAATTTACTTCAAATCTACGCTTATCTATTTGTGTTTCGAATTTAGTAATTAATTTGTTTTCGCACCATGTGAGTTTTCTTTAACATCGTTCCTTTCATAAAATGGAAAACTTAAAATATCGCGTTCTTTACGAGTATGAGTTCCACCGTTGCATCAGTGCTGCAGAAACAGCTCGAAGGATTAATGAAGTGTATGAGGAAGCTACCGTAAAAGAAATCATGGTACGTTTTTGGTTCCAACGTTTTCGGTCTGGAAATTTTGACCTGCGATACAATCCCCGTAGACAGCCGGAGATCCTAGTTGATAATGAAGATTTAAAGGTGATCGTGGAAGCGGATCCACTTCAAACTAAGTCAGAGTTAGCGGCAGGCTTCGGTTTGAGTGATAAAATAATTTTAATTCACTTGAAACATATTGGAAAAGTGAGAAAGCTCGAGAAATGTATACTGCATGAATTAATTGTAGCACACTAAAAAACACACATTGAGTGCTACGTTACACTGCTCAAGCGTCACAATAACGAGGGAATTTTAAATCATATTGTTACTAATTACGAAAAATGGATCCTTTACGTCAATCGGGAACGCTGATCACAGTGGTTGAACCCAGGGGAACTGGTCAAATCCTGTCCCTAGCGAAATTTGACTCAGCAAAAGGTACTGGTGAGTGTTTGGTGAACCAGTGATGGTGTTATACACTACAGCTTCCTAAGACGTGGCCAGACGTTTAACGGCAGATCTGTGTTATCAACAATTGTAAACCCTAGCTAGCCGTTAAACAACCGAGACTGGTTAATCTCTCTAGCCCACTGCCGCTTCACTCGGTCGGACGGTCGCTAAAATAGAGGAACTGCGGTTTGAATGTCTCCGACACCCCCCATACTCCCCGGGCCTTGCTCCAATAGATTACCACTTGTTCGGAATTTGGACAATTTCTTGCAATGTAAAAAATTCTATTCCGATGAGGTTGTCCAAACCGCCTTCATATATTTTATTGATTCTCGCTCCCACAATTTTTTCAGTAATAGAATTAATGAACTACCTATAAAATAGCGAAAGTGCATAGAAAATAATGGTACATACTTCAGTTAATTAAATGTGCAGAATATGTTTTTCTTTTTACTTTTTCAATATAAAACTCTAATTTCATGTGTAAGTACCTATTACTTCTATGTAAGATTTTTAATGAAAATAATAGTGTTATTTCATTTTTATGCATACGAATTTTCATAGGAATTCCAACACTCGGTTTTCTATGCACTTCTATTAATTGTCAAATTTCTACAATCACATAATTTTAAAGTTCGTAACATTTCAGCTACTTTTGTTGTAGATAAAGTGGTCACAATGGCATGTAGTATTGACAATTCTAGTAAACAAATGCGATACAAGCTTTTTGTCGCAAGTTTTTTTTTGTTATAGATTTGGCGTAGCAGACACAATCTCACCTGATGTTAAGTGGCGATGTGGCCTAGTAAAAGACTATAAACCTAGTGAATGACTGGCTCTCAATTGCAGCTGCCGGAACACACCTATTGGTGCTTGGAGACAGATTTTACACTTGAGGGTGGAAGCTAGCTAGGCGGGCATTAGAAAAAATCCTACCACCATGCTTTTTTCCTCACGATGTTTTCCTTCACCGAAAGCTCAGGCTCATTTCAGGGATTCGAACTCACGTCAATCGACGTGAAGTCGTACACGATACCACTGAGCCATTTTGCTTCATCATTGCATTAAGCAAACTCCAGCTATTTTATCCTTAATAATATAAAACACTTAATAGTTTCTTAAATCGATTATTTAAGAATCATCAAATGCCTATGCTAAGAAATTATAACACTTACCATAAACTATTTCACATCTCCCTTTTCCTTCAATGTGGAAAGAATCGATATCTCCAGTCATTTCATAATCGGAGTTAAGAGTCATTTTCGGGCAGGTAAAACTTATAAGCCAAGCATTATTGTTTATTCTGGGAAAATTAATGATAACAAATACATTTTAAATAAATGACAATTCACCATTACCTTGGGTTATCGGTTAAGATTTGATGCTATTTTGGATTAGTGGACACTGCATCAATTGTGTTGGTCAATATTATAGCGATAAAAACACGGCGTGGTGTTGTCCTATTACAACTCTCAAGTCAAATATCAGTCATCGAGTCCTTATTTGTATTTCCTGTCATATACATTTTAGATCTAGACATATTTCTAGGTTAACGTGCTGTCATTGTTAACAATATCGTCACTTATCATAAAGCGTATTTGCGATAAAATGTAACAACGAACAATAACAAAAACGTAAACCCCCGAGACCGTGGTTAGTAAGATTTTGAATTAGCAGATTTTGACAAAATCTTGATCTGTTATGTGGTGGGTTTTATTTAATTTTATTTTATTTGGCCCTATAACATGTAATTTTTGTGGCTTTTTACCTGATATAGTTTGGTTGTTGTGCACAAGTGAAGTGGATTATAAATAATAACTAAGAAGATGCATTTTAAGATGCCCCAAAAACTCCCTGGATAGTTTTAACAAGGCAGGCGCCATCTCATTAGAGCTTTGTTGAAAGATTACAAGAATAAGTAGAAAAATATTCTATTCACGTGACTTTAGCAGAACTGAACTGAACAGAACTGAACACAATTGCCAAATAAGATGAAGAAGAAGACTTTAAATTAGAAAAATATAAATAAGTAGGTACCTGAAACGATCCGTGTCACAGGATTTAAATCCATGCATATATGCTTTATTAAGCGTGAGGTTCATATGAGGTAGAAATACTTCTATTTTGTCTTTATACAGTGGATCGGAGCTCGTTGTTTTATAAATATGATTCTCAGCTACGATGTCTTTAAATAATATCTTGTATGCAGCCGTTAAACACGCCTCATCATTTAAGTCACAGGGTAGTCTATTATCACCTGAAAGTATTGTTTATAATTCTTATATTCAGGTTATTGAGATACTGACAAAGTTTGACTGTAAAACAGCGCCGTTTCATCATAAGCAACATTTAGCACTGACGCCAATTTACTATGGCACAATTTACTTCGTGTATTTCTTTTTGGTAAATGTGTGACAATAAAACATGTTCTTTCTTTCTGTTTTTATGTTATTCGTGAATACTGTATTCAATTTAAAATTTTCTTTACAGTAAATAATTAACATAATTAAATTGACACTTCCTTGAATTATAGGAAATATTCGTGAACTTTTTTTTGTATAAAATTGTAATAAATTCTTTAGTAAGTTTTAAATAGGGAATATGCATGTAATTTAAATATTGATCTAATATTTTTATTTCGAATCTTTATTAGTGTAAAATTGGACTGGTAACCTGTTTTTTTTTATGTATTCGCTTTATGTTTAATAGATTTTCATCAATAAAAAGTGTTAAAAATACGAGGGAAATTTAAAAGCGCAAAACGCAACGCTATTGGTCAAATCGAATCGTGACGTCAAAGTACGCGTTCAGTTTGTAGATAAAGGTAAAGTTACTGGGTTTCTTTATAGTTTTGTATTTGTATTGAAGTTTTATCGTTATGTATTAATAATTAGTAAGTATTTAGTGAAATACTGTATCCTTAGAATGCAAATTGGGGATCGTCGGTTTATTATGTACGGCCATAGCACCCTATAATAAGTGTCTACCAAATAACTCGACTAAATACAACTGTAATATAAGACAACACATACTTTTTATAGTAAAATGACAAAGTGACGGGACGACGGCACTGTGCCTGGTGGTATATTGTACAATAGAATCCAGAAACGACGGCGACCATCAAGAGAAGGGCAATCCATTAAAGGCCGTTGCAGTCATGCCGGCCCTCTAAGCATATCGGCAGCTGAATATACATACCCTGGCTGATCCCGAAAGGCAACATACCAAAAGAGAGACCCTGTGACGAGCTTATCACCATGTGCATGGTGGTCGCGATCCAGTCAGGTACAGATACCCAACCATCCCGCTTAATTACTGGATGTACCTCGGCTAATCCACGAACTCGATACGCCTAAGAATGCCAATACAGCCGGTGTTACACACCTGGTGTATGGTGACTGCGATCCAATCAGACAGAGTTATCGTATCCGACTCAACAAAAAATCGTTCTTTGCCTGGTAAGAACGACGGAACGTCTCAAAGAATATTTTCCGTAAAGTTCTATATTAAAACTATGATTTAAAAAAAAAGGTACACAATTTTTTATCGTCTTTCAACCAGTCAATATTTCTAAGGTCTAAATTGCATCTCGCGGTGCGTGGAAATACACTTTATCAGGTGTATTTATTATCATATTTTACACATAGGTACTATTTACAGTACTTATAAAATTATTTTCCTCTTCCATTTTATCGTAATTGGTTATAAAACTTTAAGTTTTTGAGACAAAACGAATAAAACACTCTCCAGTATACAAGATAACTATTTTATTGCGTGCGTACGATATGGTGGCGTTTAAATCCGCCCTGATCTCACTGCAGTTTTAAAATATATATTTTGATGTTAAATTTTAATATTTCTATTAATGTTTTATCTTTTTACGGTTATGTGCCTACCAATGTAAATAATTAATTCAAAACATATTAATATTTCATGCATGTTCCCTATTGCTTTATAAACTAAAAGTAATATATCTAAATTTTATCATTCTATGTGGTTTGATATCCTCTTTTGTCCGATAAATGTACACGTGTGTGTCATACTTTATTCTTTCAACGTGTAGGTGTAATGTCAAAATAGGGCATTTTTATAATAGTTGGTAACCAATTATTAAAGACCATTTGTTAGATCTTACTAGGTTAATTAGCCTTATGATTTTATTAATTAATTATTAATAATATGCAATGGAATTCTAGTAAATATTATGTGTTCGAGAAATAGATATGAAAAAAATACTTACCTAATGCAAAAGGTATAGTATAAATAAAATATAACCACATTATCAATATTTTAAAAGTAAACTTCAATCGGTGAACTGTCTTGAATCTAAGCAAGACTCCGGTATATAAATGTTATAACTATTAGCTACCGGTATATAAATGGTTTATACCTATTAGCTATCATAAAAAACCTAATTTTAAACCTCATTAATTGTACAATAAATTGTTTTAAATTATCTTAATTAGTTATTTAGAAACGTTTAAATTATCTTTATTAATTCATAACGACATGGTTTGTACTTTATTACTTTGTTTTTCTTATAAATCGTTTGTTATTCAAATTTGTTTGTATTCAACTGGATGCGACCATTATACCGTTGATCCATCATCTCAAGTACTTTGGAAGCATTGCCAACCTCTAGATATCGGCTATCTTTCGCTGAAGTATACACTTCCAGATAAGCTTACAGACGACACATTATATTAGATCACCGTCTAAATAATCGAGGATTTCTTGATATATATTTAGAAATATAGTTTTATATTATGGCAGCACTAGTGACCTTATAACCTTCGAGTGTAAATTCATCTGTCCAGGACGTTCTTGTCACTACAGACTGTGTCAGGTGTGTATTCATAATGTAGGCGGTTAAGACCAGAATCATATTTTATTGGGTTCTTGACAAATATTAATTGTTTTTTAAGACATCTGGTTACCCTAAAGAAAAAAAAAAGTAGTAGTGAATAGCATAACTTTGTGTCTCACACCCCTAACATGTCCTCATTTCCTACATTTAAAGTATATTCGTATATTAAGTATGCGTAAACAGACTCAATTATTATCAACCAAAAGTTAATTTCTAATTATAAAACCAAGTCATGTATTTTTAAGCTAAGCATTGATTTTAATAGCTGTACTGATAAATTTTCATTTAACTAGTTTATCTGTTGAGTAGTAGGGATTTTTGTATAAAAGACAGTCTTGTCTGATACGATACACCTCCCGCACACCCGCCAAGACCTCCCTCTCCTGCGGCAACTCAAGTCTAGATCCAATCCATCGGCATGGAACCCTTGAGCCTTCCTTATTCACCGAAGGCAGGAACATGTATATATGTATAGTTAGTTAGTTCGAATTTCTATGGATAGAAATTTAGTAAATCGCGACATTTTCGCATGATCGGCAACAGCCCAAGCCGAGGTTCGACCACTTATTGTGAAGAGATTTGTTTTAAAACAGCTACCTTAGAGTTTCTTGCCGATTCTTCTCTAAAGGATAGTGACTTCCGAATCGGCTTTAGAGTCATTGAGAATATTGAATGTAAAACATATTACTTATTACATTGTCTCATTTATACACACTAAACTTAGCAATTTAACTCATTTAATATACCATTTTAATTTGATGATTCTAACAAGTGCTAGATAATTGCAAAGTCCTACTGTATATAATCATTCATCACTAATTTTGACTGTTGTCAAAATTACATTACAATTACAAAATTACAATACAAAATTACATTACAAAATTACAATTACAAAATTTGACTCACTAATTTTGTTAATTAGTAAATAATAGAGAAATGTCCAAATTAACTTGTCCAAAGTTTTTTTTATAATAATCTACTTGGAAAAGCTGAACTTCCTGAAGACGTTCTATTGTAAAGCAAGCTATTTCAACTGGTCTTGGCTAGAAATTACTACAAAATGCTGCACACGATCGAGCCAAATGGGATTTCCATTCTTGGAATGGGATGGGATCATCTGCGAGCCCTATGTACCCAATGAGGGAAATTAGAAGGACCTAATTGATAATTATATAGAAATAAAGCTAATAAAACATTGTTTGTGTAGTTTGTAAACTTTATTATAGCATCACTTATTAATTATATAAAATGTAATATGGAAACGGTATTGTTGTAGAATCTAACACCATAATTTTGTTTTTAACAATTACTAAGCTTTGTAGAATATTTCAAATTTCGGCACCACTGATAGGTAATTATTTACGTTGTTTATAAAATGGCCAAATAAGGAATAAATAATTGGTTCTCCAATTATATCATTCAGTTTTCTCCAGTTCTTATTTATATACTCGTCTACTTTCAAAGCTGAAATTATTAAATATATCGTTAGTGTATGATAAAATATTCCACCGCATCATTATAGGTTAGTTTATAAATTCAATCTAGTGAGATTGTAATCTGTCGATAAATTGTGAATGAATTATTATTTTGAAATTTTGAGGTCACGATGATTAAATGCGCAAAATTATGATACTAGGATTTGCAAAATTTGAATTTTTAACGGCTAATTTGTTTCTGGCCGATGCCGTTCGCTGCTGCGATCGCTCGCTTTGCTCACTCGGCTCGTGCGTTACGATCACAGTTTTAACCCAATCTTGACAATCAAGTTACATTATAAACTTACGATAATGTAACCGCTAGATTGCAAATTTTAGTGTCCCTTCACAATCTGCCGACAGTTTACAATCTCAGTAGTTTAATTATTATAGTAGAAAATATAGTAGCACTATTCTATTATGTTCCATTAAATGTTTTTTCAAAGTAAAACACATTATAAGATGTTTATTTTTATATTTTATAAATAGGTTATATTTTTTTCACAATCTCACCTAATGTTAAATGCTTAAAAAGTAGCCTATGTATGCTTAGGATGTAAGAACTTACTCTCAAGTGCAGTTGCTAGAGCATAACTGTAGATTTGGCGACATATTTACAATAGTTAGCCAGGCGAACATTACAGTTTTCTTTATGGAAAGCTCAGGTGAGTTGTGGAATTCAAACCTACGCTAATAGACCTGATAATCAAAATTAAATACAGAAGAATAAAGAAACATATATATATATATCATATATAATAAAGAAATATATTTAATAAAGAAGACGGACCACTCCTTCATACAATTTTGGGCGTGGATATAAAGATATGAAAATGGTGTCATTTAATGACTTATATTATTTTTACAACCCATCACAGAAAATTCTGTGGCTTTTGACAATTTGACCTGCTGTCAAGATATTCCTCAAAGGTGTAGTTATATAATAAACTATACTTAAATCACGGATTAAAGAAAAAGGCAGATGGAGCCTTCAGAACAGCAAATGCACTGGACATGGCAAGTGCAAATGGACATGCATTTAGCTGTGTATCTTAGAAAATCAAATAACAACAGTTGATACAATGTGAATAATGTTGCTAGTGTAGTTAAAATAGGTTTTAATGTTTTTACCACTCATCCTTAATCCATCATCCTACATCAAAAAACTGATTTTGTACGTGAAAGGACCTTACCAATACCAATACCAATACCATACCAATTTTCAATGAAACTTATGTCTGATTTTTTTTTCATGAATATCTTTTTATGTTTTTGTTTTAACTTTCCCTACCTATCCCTAATGGTTCCCATGTCGTAAGCATTAGAAAATTATGACAACCATTTTAGGGTTTAGGTTTTTGAGTGGGGCAGTAAATTGTTCAGGGTTCTCTATAATTTTCCCTTGGAACCATGACGCCTCTATCTCTTTCAGTTTTGGTAGACTGGTAGACCACGCTCATCACAGTGCTTGAACTCAGGAGAACCGGCCAAATCATATCCCAAGCGAAAGTTGACTCAGAAAAAGGTACTTTCTTATCGTTATATGTTTGGCGTAGTGGCCAAAATCTCCCCTGATGTCAAGTAACGATGGCCCAAGATGATATCACGCTAAACCTAGTGGAAGATAGGCTCTCCAGTGCAGCTGCCGGAACAAATCTATTGGTGCTTGGCGACAGATTTTCAACTTAAGGGTGGTATCTGACCAGGCGGGTATTAGAAAAAGCCCTACGACCATGCTATGGTTTCTTCACGATGTTTTTCTTCACCAAAAGCTCAGGCTTATTGCAGGGATTCGAACTCACGTCAATCGACGCGATGTTCGTACACCACTGAGCCATTTTTGCTTCATTTTTTAAGTTACTACTTCAAGTTATTCTATTCTGGTTCAGGAATAACCGTCTCCTTTGTTTATTTTAAAGCTTTAGATAGGGCACTGTGGTCTTCTCTCCAAACTTCCGATGTATGGACTTGCCGGCAACTTGTGCACATGGATCTCTGGTTTTCTACATGAGTGCAGAATTCGTGTCGTAGTCGATCGATGTGATTCGCAGCTCATATCAGTAGATGCTGGAGTTCCACAAGGCTCTGTACTTTCGCCCACTCTGTTTCTTCTGCATATCAATTGTATGTTACCTTTGGGTCATATTCATTGCTATGCAGATGATAGCACTGTTCATGGGTGGTATGACAGTAAGCCCCCTTGCGGTCGGCGAGAAACGGAAAAGAGACGGGAAGAGGTTGTCATTCAGCTCAATCAATCCTTGCACCTCATATCTACATGGGGTGCAAGTAACCTGGTGGAATTCAATGCCCAGAAAACTCAGGTGTGTGCGTTTTTTACCAATAAAAGCCCGTTTTCCCTATCCTTACTCTTCAGAACATCTCGCTGGCAAAGCGGGACAGCCTCAGTATCCTAGGTATGCCACATCTCGGAGTCTTGGAATCCGGAACAGGGTGTGACGGTTTTTCACGTCCGAACAGCTGTATATGCTCTACAAGGCACAAGTTTGGATATGTATGGACTACTGTTCGCACCTTTGGGATGGATTCGCTAAATACCTCCTCGTCCTCCTCGTAACTTCATCGAGCCGCTTCAGCTGCGCAGGGACATTGCCTCGCAGAGCGTGTTCTACCGTCTGTATCATAGCGAGTGTTCTGAATAGTTGTTTAACCTTATTCCTTCTTCTCCCTTTCATAATAACAGAGCCACACGCGATTTGCTCCGGAGCCACAGCTTTACGGTAACCTCCATCTCGACTCGAACAAATAAATTTACCACATCGTAACTTTGCCAAACTGTAAGGCTGTGCTCACCATCAGGTACAGTGTAGTAATTATGACATGCATCGATTTAAAAAAAGCATTACAATTATTTCTGCATTTGTTGTTGATTATGTTAACTTACCTTTTTCAATATCTCCGTTGTATAGATTAGTGAAATTATAAACAGCATTTCCTTGTACATCTATAAAATCAATTTTGTAGGTCTTAATTTTGATGTAGTCCTTTCCGTTCTCTCCGGTATATGTATCGTATAATCCATGCGCGCCGAAATTGTACTTATCTAAAATATAACGCATATAGTGCATACCTGTTTATAAAATGGAATTCATCATATAAATAGTAAAGATATTGCAAGACTTTAATTACTTTTAAATGCGTGTTTCAAATTATTCAGAACTTGTCAATTTGTACCTAACGAGTAGCTCGAATTTAAAATGAAATCATATAACAAACAATGGATATGTAGCGAGTAGAACTTGCACTGTATGGGTTCTGTACTATTATACGTTTTACATAAATATCGTTTGTATATTATCTTCGTCAATTAAGCAGATATTGGCTAAGAAATGTCGTATCTATTTATTGTGTTAACCTAGAAATTTGATATTTAACAGCAGAATAAAGCCAAAGACGTATTCGAAAATAATTTAAAGTTTATACTTCAAGCCATTTTCGAGAGAAAGAGCCTAGATACACTGACGACAAATGATCTTATCAGAGTTCCGTTTTTTCATTGTAGCTATACAAGCCTTTAAATAACCATTTTTTGAGCAGATGAAATGGAGAAATAATTATATTACCGTCATTTTTAAAGTTAGGTACATAAATATCTAAGCAGCCAATTTGACTAGATCTAGCCACATTTCAAAACGTATCAGTAATAAATATTAAAATTATTCACTAAACTGGTAGGTTAATGCTCTGACCACATTTAAAACATAACGATATGTTTATTAAAAATATAAACTTCTTACGAATTTAATGGGCTATAAAACCATTCGAACGGATTCCGCTTCTAGTAGCTACTGAATATGAAGTAAAAGAACATCTTTTTTACATTTCTATGCAAGATTTTTTGCCGTGAAAATTATAGATCAATTGTATTTTTATGTATGCGAATTTTCATAGCAATTTTAAAACTCGTTATTTCTACTTTTTTTAAGTCATAGGTGTAATATTTAATGTATCTAGATAACAACAATTCATGTTATTTTTTATATTTATTTCATATTCATTACGATCTAACGTTAATAACATATAGAAGTAATTATTGACAGTTATAGTCAAAAAAATAATAACTCCAGCTATTATATATCCTTAATAATATAAACACTTAAACACTTCACAATCTGTTTAAAAACTTAAACAGATTTATTAGGAATAATAATATAGGGCTATATACTATGCTACACCTCTCGGCTAGCCTTAAATATTGATTTTTGTTAAGTAAGTCGGAAACAACGTTGTTCCCGAAGTACTTTATCTACGTGCGCTGGCCTAATGATTAGTGATATGTAAATACAATGTTTTATAAAAATATTGCTCCATAGTACATTTAAAAAGAAGTCCGCGTTGCTATATGCCAATCTCTTATACATGCGCTACAATAAAGTATTTTGTGACAAAGTTGTATTGAAAATTATAAGCATTATTTATTATTAGGCATGACATATTAATCCTTACGAACGAAACTTACTTCATCAGCAAGACAATTTTATGTACCTACATAAACTTTGCCCTTTATAGCATTTTATTTGGACGCTTAGTTTGGAATATAATAGATAATTAAAATAATTCAACACTCGGTTGGGGTCTATGACTTAGCAGCAGTAGCGCGAACGAGCTGTGTGAGTGTGACGCATAGCCCTGGCCGTCCGATAAAAATATTGTCTTTATTGAAGTATTAAAAATGATCAATCGACATTATTGTTAATTATACGCGGGTGAAACCATCACATATGTATGCTAAAATAGCTCACCATATATTATTTCACATCTCCCTTTTCCTTCAATATGGAAAGAATCGATATCTCCATTCATTTCATAATCAGAGTTAAGAGTCATCTTCGGGCAGGTATATTTTACAAACCAATCATCATTATTTATTCTGCGAAAAATAATAGTGACAATAAATTGAATTTGATAAATAAATTACAAAGTCATTGTACCAAGATTTATCAGTAAATTTTAGTGTTTGAAGCGATTAATCAGTGAAAATGGACACCGCATCGATTGTGTTGGTCAATAAGCAATGAAGATACGGCGTTCGTTGTGTTAGGTTAGTTTTTGTTCGATTATTTTTCATCCTTTATAGTTTCAGCGTTATGGCCACAGTTTTATCTGATGTTTGCGCAAACGAAGTGGCCAAATATAAAGCCCAATGGGAAAATTGCCTCTCAACTGCGGCCTCCGGAATATACCTATAGATTTTCAATTGAGGATGGTAGCTAGCCAGGGTTCATTAGAAAATACCATGCCACCATGCCAAACCGTTATAGGGATTCAAACTCACGTCCATCGATGCGGTGTCCGTTCACGATACAGCTTAAAATTCTGAAGTCATAAATCAGTCTTCAAGTGTCTTGTTTTGTAGGCCTAACATGCTCTCATCTTTAATAATATCGTAATTTATCATCAAGTGTGTTTGCCGTCAAAGGTTAGCAAGCCAACGAAAAAAAAAAACAAATATTTAATTTACGAAAATGTTTGGCGAGATCTTGGCCTGATTTTTTTATCGTTATAGGTTTGGTGTAGTTGCCACAACATCACCTGATGTTAAGTGCTGATGTGGCCTAATACGCTAAACTTAGTGGAAGACTGACTGACCCTATATTATTTAACTTTAAAAGAATTTTACGTGATACAGTTCGGTTATTGTGCAAAAGTGTAGTGGATTATAAATAATAGCTAGAAACGTGCTTTTTAAATTGCCACAACAATTCCCTGGATAAGGGAACCGCCAGCTTGTTATATCTTTGTTTAAAGATCACAAGAATAATTTGAAAAATATTCTATATACGTGACATAGGCATAATTGTAGATGAACACAGTTAATAATAATATCAGCTTGTAAGCGTCCCACTGCTGGGCAAAGGCCTCTTCCCTAGGGATGGTACAGGCTTAATCACCACGTTAGGCCATGACGTATTGACGATTTTAAAAACCGAGAAATCAACAGTTCTGTATTTTTCCTACGTATTGTGGTAATACAAGAAGTTTTCTCAAGCGTTCAGGTTTCCTCGCGATGTTTTCCTTCACCGTCAGCCAATTTTAATTAGTAAATGTATGCGAATTCCGAAAAATTCGTTGGTACATGCCCGGGTCCTTGAATGAATACAGTTGCCATTAAATGGAAAGAAGAAGGAAATTTTAAATAAGCAAACATTACGTAGGTACCTTAAACGATCCACGTCACAGGATTTTGTTCCATGCATATACGCTTTATTAAGCGTGAGGTTCATCTTAGGTAGAAATACCTCTATTTTGTCTTTATACAGTGGATCGGAGCTCTTTGTTTTGTAGATAGAATTCTCAGTTACAACGTCTTTAAATAATATCTTGTATGCAGCAGTTAAACACGCTTCATCATTAAAGTCACAGGGTATTCTATTACCACCTGAAATTATTGTTCATGATTCTTCACATGTTTTAATTCTACTTCTTTTTCTTTAATTAATGGCACCGTGTGTACATGACACAATTTTGCCAATGTCCATAGGTATGGATGTACATTCTCTATGGTAGGTAGTGTTATAAACGAAGGAGACTGATAGAGAAATGAAGTAAGCTCACAAAAGTAAAATTTAAGTATAATTAGTATCAAGACAAGAGTAGAGTTTTATTTTGGATAAATTGAGATAAAACATGTAAAATGGAAGGATTACTTATTACTAAAGCTAAGAGGCACATAAGGTTAGTAGGATGAGGGAGAGAAGAACGTAAAACTTCATAAAGGGAGTACCTGTTTCTAGAACAATTAAAAAAAATGTGATCAGGGGAACCATCCTCTAAGCCACATTCACAAAGAGAATGGTTCCTAATTCTTAATTTAGCTAAGTGAACAGGAATGCACGCATGACCCAAACGGAGACGACAAATGATAGAGGAGACCCTTTTACTGTAAAAGGGAATTTAAAAAACCATGGTTTTCGGGGGATATCACTTTGCAAAAGACCATAAGATTTGGCTTTATATTTTCTAGAGAAATTCCAATCCCTTTGCCATGCTTCTAATAATCTACTTTTTGCAAGAGAGCACAGGTCATCAGTGTATAACGTATGTATAACGTATAACGATGACCCATGGAGCCAGATTGGACAGCATTTTTTGCGCAGGAGTCGGCTGTTTCATTACCAGAAATGCCGCAATGACCTGGGATCCATGCGAGCACAGTGTCAAGGCCTAAAACATGACACTCGTACATTACTTCTCTACTTTTTAATATAACCGGATGTCTGGATTTGGAACGAAATGGATTGGAAAGTATGGCATGTAGGCAGCTTTTACTGTCTGTAAAGACGATTGCTCTCTTTAATTTGTGAGACCTAATAAATGAGACGGACTCAATAATGGCAATAGCTTCCCCTGAAAACACTGAGGAAAGTGGTGGGCATTTATAACTGAGAATAATCCTATATCTCGGAATCCAAACCGCGGCACCTACATGACCAAAATCAGCTAATTTAAACGCGTCAGTAAAAATAGGAAACCAATCCTCCCAGTCATTAGCAAGAATAGCATGAAACATACTGTTAGCTTCAATAGGGTCTTTATGAACACCAAAGTTCAATATAATAGCGGGCCGAAAAGTTAGTTAGTACTGTATAAAGGGTTGATACAATTTTTAAAGACAGGATATAGAAGACTGTTAATTTTAATATAAGATTGAAGAATGCAGGGGAGCTCTTTCATAGATTGGTAGCATCTTGATTCAAATGCTTGTAAAAGATTTTGTAGTTTAGGAATTAAGACATGGTTCGAAATCTGAAAAAGTTTAAAAAGGAACCGTTCTGATATATATTGTCTGCGCAATTATAACGGAGGATCTACACATTCTACCTGGAGAGCATTCGTTGGGAAGGATTTCATGGCTCCAGTTATTATTCTGAGACATTTATATTGGATTTTATTTAATTTGTCTATCGCTAATTTATTACATGGGTCTAAGAGGAATGATCCATAGTCCAGATGACTTCGAATAATGGCGTTATATAATATTTTTTGTACAAAAGGATGGGAACCCCACCAAACACCTGAGAGAGTCCGAAGAATATTAATAGATTTTTCACATTTTTCCACAAGTGCGTTTATATGAGGTACGCCAGATAGTTTTTTATCTAAAATTATACCTAAAAATTTAACCTCATCTTTCAGGGAAATAAGTTCACCATTGTAAAATAATTCAATATTTGGAGTTAGATTACGCTTCCTAAATATTATACCTGAACATTTAGTGACAGATAGAGAAAGCCCATGCTCTGAAAGCCATTGTCCCAAGTAAAACAAGGCTTTATTTAACTTTTCCGCTGCTGTAAAAAGGGAAGTAGAAGACGTGTATTAAGCTATATCGTCGGTATACTGTAAGACCTGGCAATAGGAATCAACAGATTGGGAAAGTTCAGCTGTATAAATATTATATAGCAAACGCCTGAGGACCGACCCTTGAGGAAAGTCTTTCCATGACAATCTTGGACCCACTATTTTTTCCTTCGACTTTATATAAATCTCTCTTTCCATCAGAAGGCTGCCTATATAATTGGTCATCTTCGCTGGGATACTCAGCTGAGCATGTCTGCTCCTGAGTACCGGAAGAAGAACGTTATCATAAGCAAATTCAACATCTAAAAATACTGCCAACAAAAATTCCTTCTTTTGAAAAGAATGACGAATATCAGTAGTAATAATGCTAAGATTGTCCAAGGTGCTCTTATTATTCCTAAATCCAGTCTGGAATGGGTCTAATAGCCCTTTACTTTCTAAATACCACTCTAATCGATTTTTAATTAAATGCTCTATAATTTTGTAAAGAGCAGAGGATAAAGAAATTGGCCTATAGGAATGTGATCTGAGGGATCTTTACCATATTTTAGGATAGGAATAATTAACTGCGATTTCCAGGATATAGGGACTACATTAAGAGAATAGAATACATTAATTATTTCTAAGAAAAATGATTTAGCCTTATTATTACTTTTTATAATGAAAGAATAGGGTACCGAATTCATACCAGGGGTAGTGTCATCAAGATTTTCAAGAACGTAATGCAACTCACTTAAAGTAAATCTAGAATCTAATCATTGATTAGAAGAGGGTAGGATAGGAATGTTCAATGAAAAGGTAAGGGAGTTACCTGGAAGACAATTTAGGAGTGGGACGAAAGGAGGAGATATTTTATCGAAAAAGTCTTCAATCCAAAAAGAAGAGTCGTTACAGCTTATATTCTCTATGCTACAGGCCTCGCGATATCGCTTTATTTGTTTCTAAACAATAGTGGTGGGAGTTAGGGGAGATAATCTTTCACAGAAGCGAATCCAACCTCTCTTCTTTTTTAGAGACAAAAGTTTTTTTGAGCGAGCTGCTATTTGTTCCTAATTAAGGTAATTATGAACAGTGATGGCTGAGTTATATATAGCTTCTGCTTCCTTACGTTTACGAACATTCGGAGTCCCACCAAGGGGGAGAAAATCGACATACCCAGTAAATTACCACATAAAAATTTGTATTTTGGCATCCTAAAACTATTCTCAAAATTCACATATAATTGGATGGTCGCAAGTTTTAAAGTCAGGGGTCAAAAGTCACAAAAATCGATTTGTTATTAGGCATTTTTTGCAAATATCTCGATTTCTATGGGTTTTACGCTATTTGTATTTACAATCAATATTCTAGAGAATGAAATTCTCTACAAAGTTTGTATTTTTTTTTTATATCTTAACTGTTTTCGAGATAGAGGGCGTAGAGCGCGCGGTCAGAAAATTATCTAAGGTCAACTGGTAGTCTCGATCAAAAACTCGTAATATTAAGGTTATAATTTATTGCTAAACATATAATTATCATTTTTTATTAACGTTTGGATGCACTTATTGTGCATCATCTTGGAGTAGTTTAATATTAAAAAAGAGGAATAGTTTTTTTTAATCAATTAATTATCACAGTATATATTTGATGTGACATTAAAGTATATGCACATCTTTAGTAAATAAGAAGGTTATAGTAATCTAAGGTAGGTAGGTCTAAGTAAGATTATATTTTCTGTAAAATGGTAATAAGTTATTTATTAAATTATTTTATTGTTTTATAATTTGAAAGTAATCTATTTAATTTTATCATTCCATTCGTTTGTGATCGGCTTTTGTTCGATAAATGGACAGGTATGTCTTATCATTATTTCAAAGAGTAGGTATAATGTCAAAATAATGTATTTTGATAACATTCAATGTCCTATTATTAAAACCATTAATTAGGTTTATGATTTTATAATTATTATTAATATACCATGCAATCCTAGTAAAAATTATGAATTCTAGAAATAGATAAAAAAGAAATAGTTACTTACATAATGCAATAGGAATATTAAGAAATAAATTTATGAAATACAACAACATAATCAACATTTTAAAAGAGTATTTCAATTTGTTGACTGGCGTGAATCTAAGTAAGACACCGGTATATAAATGATGTGTTAGCTGTAATAAAACAAAATATTCTAACTTATGTTAATAGTACAAAAAATTGTTTTTAATTTTCATAATTAATAATTTAGTCTCAAATTAAAATGTCTTATCATACTATCTTCATTTATTACGACATGGTTTGTGACTTTAATAACTTTTTTTCATATTACAAAATCGTTTTTATCCAAGGTTTTTGTACCTAACTGGACGCGAACGTTACACAGTCGAGCCACCATCAGAAGTACCTTCGAAGCATTCCAATTTCTAGTTATCGACTAGCTGTCTCTCAAGGATATTTGCAAATCAATGTAACGACGACGAATTCTAATGGATCACCGGCTATATCATCGAGAATGTCTTATGACCCATCCACATGCTTTACAAAACTTGGCAAACATTGACAAATTCAAACTTTTGGCTTGCCTTGCCACTGATCTGAACTAAGTCGGTATTTGATGCACAAATTAAAGGAGTTTGCGGCAAGCGCTTGTGATGCTTTCACACGTTTGTGACTTTTGTGTACAGATAGTATCGCTTACCAGAAATAAATAAACGATAAATAACTGAAAAAATCCTGGTACGGTTTCTGTAAATCTTTAACTATCTTCGTTACCGAATTATCCATCATCAACCTATAATAGTCCACTGCTGGACATAGACCTCCCCTAATGAACGCCATAGCGCCCTGACTTCAGTTGTCCGCTTCCAGCATCTGCCTGCAGTCTTTCGCAGATCGTCGTCCCATCTGGCCGGAGAGCGTCCTACACTACGTTTGCCGAGTCGCGGTCTCCACTCAAGAACCCGTTTACCCCAGCGGTTGTCGGTTCTTCGCGAGATATGGCCGGCCCACTGCCACTTCAACTTGCTAATTCTTTGAGCTATGTCGATAACTTTGGTTCTCTGTCGGATGTATTCGTTACGAATTTTATCCTTCAGAGAAACTCCGAGCATAGCTCTTTCCATAGCACGCTGAGCGACTTTGAACTGGTGGACCAGCCCTACCGTTAGTGTCCACGTCTCAGCTCCGTAGGTCATTACGGGTAGGACGCACTGATTGAAAACTTTCGTTTTCAAACATTGCGGTATGGATGACGAGAAGACTCTACGTAGTTTCCCAAACGCTGCCCAGCCCAGCTGGATCCTTCTCTTGGCCTCCTCCGAATTATCCGTATCCTGTTATTTATTCTCGTTTAATTTTGTTATAACCAAGTTTTATAACCGACACAAGGTTGACGTCCAGCGTGCTTGCATATCCAAAACACACTAGCACACTCGCAGACGTGTTAATGCCGATGTTTAGCTTGCCTATTTTATCCAAGCGTTTGTAGAGGTTTGAAGTTTGCGGCAAGTGGAAAACGTGTGGATCCGGTATAAAAATATATTTTAAGATATAATTTTATTTTTTTGGCAGCGGTTGTAAACTAACCTTCGAGTGAGATGGAATTCTGTCCAAGACGTTTTTGTAACCTTTTATTATATCCTTCAAGTATAAAGGTTAAGCTACGGCATTTAAAGTTTCAGGAGAGGTAGGTCACAAAGAAATGTCTTCTTCTACCGAGAGAGAGTTCTTAATTTTGTTGGTTTTTCTCTGATCAAAGCAGTCTGACTGGTGGAATACCTCCACCCTACAGAAGATCGCAGTCAAATAACCTTGTGTTGTGTTCCTGAGGTAAGAAGTGTTTCAAGAGCTCCTTGGGTTCAAGGTCGGCAACGCGCTTATGATATCTATGGTATTGCAATCGTCTAAAGACTACGGTAGCCGCTTACCATCAGGCAAGCCGTATGCTTGTTTGCCACCTTAGATGTATAAAAAAGGGGTACAAGCAACTTAGTTGAGTTCAATGCCGAGAACGTTCTCAGATTTGCGTGTTCTCTTGCAAAATATCGATGTTCTCCCCTATCCGTACACTTCAGAATATCTTACTCGCAAAGCGTGACAACCTCCGTATCCTAGGGATACATATTTTATTTTATCCATTTATCGGATCCTAACGTAGCTATGAACCATCGTCTTGATAAAACAAATGTGAATGTGTTATATGAATATGAGTTTATCAGCTCAATCGGTCAAGTCATTCAGAAGTTACAAGATCACTAACAGGCGCACATAATATTTTTATATATTAGGAGAATACTATAGTTAACAAAACTGGTTTCAAATAACAATTTAGATCTAAATAATGAAATCAAAGAGATTGATTAAATTAAATTTATTTCCAAACCAATTTTACAATGTTGTGTTGAGTTATTTTTAACGTTAAAATATTGTTAGCGTGATTCCCATATAATGTAAACTGTTATACACTATTAATGTCTACACATTAATTAAAATAGTAAATTTTGCACAGCCTGCATAGGAAGTTTTAGGAATGACAGAGGTGTCATGAAAACTTCTAATTTCGGTACTAATGCGGCGTAATCGTTAGCGTTGTCTATGAAATAACCCCATAATGAATAAGAGATTGGATTGCCGATGATGTCATGTAGTTTCTTCCAGTTTTTATTGATATACTCATGTACTTTCGCAGCTGAAAACATAAAACATTTCCTTAGGATATTTTATATAAAGAATGTTTGTACCTATTCATCGAGGAAAAAAAATCAACCAAAAAAAAACGACCACTTAAAAAATATTTAGAGATGTTTTTAGGTACTAATAGCTAATATCAAGAAGCAAAATAAACAATAAATAGACATGTTAAATGATTGTTTAAGTTTCAAATATCAGATGAGTGTTATTATATCTATTATTAACAGTTTCTAATAATTTATTAGTAATTAAAATAGAAATACTCTCATGTTACATAAAAAATAGTAAAAATTATTAATACGTTCCGATCACAAAATAAGCGGCTTTTGTAGGAATATGTAATAATAACATTTAATAATTAATAACAAGTTGTAAAGATATTTAATTGCTAAATATTTTTAACTTACATTTCTCTTTATCTCCGCCAAACAGATTAGCGAAATTATAAATAACTCGTCCTTGTACTTCCGTATAATCAATTTTGTAGGACGTGATATTAAAGTGGTCCAAACCGATCAAATCCGCATACGTTTCTAATTCTCCACTCATACCAATCAAATATTTTTCTGAAGTGTAAATTGTGATGTTATCAATATAAAATAAGTAACATAATATAGGACATAAAAATATTATAGAGCATAGCTGTAGAATGTTAAAAGGAAGACGTTATTATACTCTGTGTTTTATTAAATAAATTCATACTATACTAATATAATAAAGCGGAAGAGTTTTTTGTTGTTTGTTTAAACACGCTAATCTCTGGAACTACCAGTTAGATTCGAAATACACATATTCACGAGGAACAATATAGGCTATCTACCAATACGCTACACCTCTCAGGTAGCCTTAAATATTGCACCCTGACTGCTTTATCGGCGTGCGCTGAGGTAATGGTTAGTGATACATCAATACAAAGATTTAGATAAATATTGCTCATTAGTATATCTAACAAAAAGTCTGTGATGCTATATGCCTATGTCTCATACATAAACCACGATAAGGTATTTTGTGGCAAAGTTTTATTGAAAAATAAAATTGATTTGTGAGTATTATTATTAGGTATGGCATATTAATCCTTACGGACGAAAGTCGTCAAGATAATTTTATGTAGATAAACTTTGCCCCTTTAGCATGCAATTTGCACGAATAGATAATGTAAAATTAAAATAATTCAACACTCGGCTCGGATACGGGTATTGACTATAGATGTAGTGGCACGAACGAGCCCTCTGAGTTGTGTTGTGTTGTGATAACCCTGGCCGCCCGATAAAAATATTGTCTATACTGAAGTATTATGAATCATCAATCAGCGATTTATTTTAAATATACGCGGGTGAAACCGCGGGGCACAGCTAGTAAATTTATAATCTTTAATTGTGTGTTATTTCTGTACGGTTGGACATGACAATTTTGTTTGATAGGATTGGCGACCAGAATACGTATTTTGCAATTGCGCGCTTAGACGTGTCGTGATTCGGAATCGAGGGATGTATATCCAGTAATCAAGCGAGATAGAATGATAAATTGCCCATCTCTCGGTGGTCGCCATTGTTTTTGAATTTACTGTGCTTACTAACAGGCACAACATAACATATATTTCGCGAAGAAACGACAACCGCTGAGGTAAACGGGTTCTTGAGTGGAGACCGCGACTCGGCAAACGTAGTGAAAGGCCCTCCTGCCAGATGGGATGACGATCTGCGAAAGACTGCAGGCAGATGCTGGATGCGGCAAGCTGAAGACACGGCGCTATGGCGCTCATTAGGGGAGGCCTATGCCCAGCAGTGGACTGCTGTAAGTTGATGATGATGACTAACATATTGTTGACAAAGTGCCGATATTTTGCTATGCTACTATATAAAAAATGACTTTTCGAACCCCTAGCTTTCTTTAATTTGTTAAATCCTTAAATTTAATAAATAAGAGTTTGCGATGATTAACCTCAACGATTGGACGTAATTCTTCCGTCCATCTATATATTTCAAATTTTTAGTAAAGTTTGCCTTGAACAACATTTAATTTATTTTAAATTATTCGTTTAGTTATATAGCACGTATTTTTATTACTCATATTACAGCGTTCGTTACAGCTCAGCGAAGCTTATCGTTGACGTCAAAATACCGCTCAATGCCTTTTTTGATCAGGTCCCTTTTTTGGCCGTTTTTCTTTATAATAAACGTAATAAGTTTGTAATTACGTTAAAAACTATAAATTACGAGTGAATATTTAAGTCTGTATGGAACACAAACGTTGAAGTTGAAAATACAGTGTTATGTGGGCTTAAAAATATTGTTTGGGAATAAAATGTTTTTAATTATTTTTTTAAAAGAAACTGGTTCTTACACATTGCATATTAAATTCATTTAAATTATTTATTAATTTTGTATTTATTATTGTTTTCCCATACCTACTAATCACTAAATTAATATTATCACAATTAAACGGTTATTATGTCACCTTTAAAAATAAAACTCCTAAATTATCAAAATTTCACACTGATAATAACAGAATTATACTATCGCGTATACATTAACCCTCTCTTCGGATATTACTAACTTATAATAGGTCTTTCTTTACCTATGAAATTGCCGTTCTGCAGTACTGGCCATATCAAACCAAAATATTTTTTTGTTGGCTAAGAATTCTAATTTCCAATTAAATTTATTTTAAAAACATGGAATTCTTTTTCCAAAAGTAGTCATTTGTTTATTGATTAGTGTTACATTTTCATCGCATTTAAATCTTTTTTGGCATCATGGATACGTTAAAAATTCGAGTAATTATGGAATATGAGTACCGTCGTGGCAGTAACGCGGCACAAGCGGCACGCAACATCAACGGCGTTTACGGGACTAACACTACAAACCAACGCACCACCTGTTATTGGTTTTCTCGCTTCCGTTCTGGGAATTTTGACCTGAAATATGAACCTCGCGGTCGTCCGAAGACTTTGGTCGACAATGACGAATTAAAGGCGATTGTGGAAGCTGATGATACACAATCTATGGCTGAATTAGCAGCAGCTTTCGACGTTAGCGTAAAAACAATATTAGTCCATTTGCGTCAAATTAGCTAGGTAAAAAAGCTTGACAAATGGGTGCCCCATGAACTCAATGATCGCCAGCGCGAAGTACGAGACGTTCGAGACGTGCCTTGCACTGCTCAACAGACACACAAATGAAGGAATTTTGAACCGCATTGTTACCTGTGATGAAAAATGGATTCTGTTTGATAACCGCAAGCGCTCAGCAAGTTGGTTGGATTCTGGTTCAGCACCTAAACAATGCCCTAAACGAAAACTTACCCCTAGAAAAATGATGGTCACTGTTTGGTGGTATAGCGCCGGTGTGATTCATCACAGCTTCTTAACAAACGGGGTGAGCATTACTGCAGATATGTACTGTGAAGAACTGAACACAATGATGGAGAAGCTGGCACATCTACAACCAGCATTGGTCAATCGTTCGTCTCCGCTGCTCCTGCACGACAACGCGCGACCTCATACTGCACAACAGACGGTCTCCAAGTTGCAAGAACTGGGGTTGGAAGTTCTCCGTCATCCGCCCTACTCACCAGACCTTGTGCCTACAGACTACTACTTTTTCCAGAATTTGGGTAACTCCTTGGCGGGAAAAAAAATCAATACCCGAGAGGCAGTACAAAATGCCTTTGAAGAATTTGTTGCCTCCCGTCCAGCTGATTTATTTAAGAAGGGCATCAATAAACTGCCACTGCGCTGGCAAAAGATGCATTGATTGCATGGGTGATTACTTCGATTAATACAAATAAAAAATACATGAAAAAACATCGTTTAAATTTTTTCATACAAAACGGCAATTTCATGGGTAAAGACCTAATATAATATAACCCAAAGAACTTATGATCAGAGAATCTCGTTCTTTGAACGAAAGTTACAAAGCGATTTCGTCATGTGCTAATTTATACAAATAATAAAATTGAAGTGTCCGTTCGTAATATGAAAATAACAATTTTTACTAAATGTATATGAAAGTATACACGATACATCATCATTACATAGTATAAAACAAAGTCGCGTCGCTCTATTCGTCCCTATGTAAACTTAAATCTTTAAAACTACGCAACGGATTTTGAAGTGTTTTTTTTTAATAGATAGAGTGATTCAATTGAAAGGTTTATATGTATAATAAATGCATAATATTGTAGAGAAACACTGATAAATTTAGAGGTTTTTAATGTGATGTCGTAAATAAACACATTTTTTGCGCTTACATTGCAAACGCTGGCTGAACCCCACGAGATAAATCAAAATAATGTACTACAGTATTGTACACCTTAAAAACGGTCAACAAAAAAGTCCGCGATGGTATATGTCTATTTCTTAAGGATAACCCACAATAACCATTTTTTATCCTTTACATTTTACGGGATAAAATGGCTTATTTACGAAGTGATTTCAAGCAATACAGCATTAATCCTTATCTAATTAAGTACCTTAAATGCATTGGTCATTTAATATATATCAATATAGCCTTTTACAGTATGTAATTTAAATGAATATTTCCGAAGATATTACAGATTTAAAATGTAGGGAAGTGCTGCGGTACCAGCCCTATATACCATGGTCAATTATATGTCGCTCTCTCAAGAGTAACCTCTAAACAAAACATGTTTGTATTGTCTAATGACAAAAAAGCTGTAAACGTTGTTTAAGGACATTCTGTAGTAAGAAGGTGTATTTAGTATCAGCATTGCACCCGTGCGAAGCTGGGGCGGGTCGCTAGTATAGCATAAAACCCATTTTTAAATTGTTTGGCTGTCTGTCTTTCTGTTTGTTCCGAGTAATCTCCAAAACGGTTGGACCGATTTTGACTGGCAGATAGCTGATGGTTTAGGGCATAACTAAGGCTACTTTGATTTTAGAAAAATAATTAGGGTTCTGCACAAAAAATAAAAAACCTCATTTAGTCATCCTAGCGAGCTTAGCCGCGGGCACAGCTAGTATATAATAAAAGTGTAGTGTACATTTATGTTCAATAGATGAATTTTAGTTAAAATAATAAATACAGTGTTCTATACATGCTGTATTTTACTAATACAGTGTACAGAGAATGACATAAAACTACACTAGATCTACCGTATTACAGTACTTCTTTGTATTCTTCTCTTATATTATTATTATTTGTGTATTAGTATTAGTGTTTATTATACTCATTTGAGTATAGTGAATATAAACGAGTTATTAATACTAACAGAAATTTATCACTATGTACAAGTTCCATAACAATTACTTTTTTAAATATATTTTAATATATATATACCAAATCCCACTTTGCATATCTGTTAGAGAAATGTTAATTCTGCCCTTTGTAGATCCGATGTAACCATTTTTATGTCTTGGCATGCATACTTGGGATAGTATACTGCCCCCCATCCTCACATTAATCCAGTCACTCGCAAGGAAGAAAAAAATATATGGATAAAGGAATATTAAATATATTTTACACAATGTGTGGTGAATTTTCACAGGTGATTTGACTATTAATTTCTAAGCATGGTAGTAAGATTGGAGTAAGTATGCCCGATGGTCACTGTGAATGTAATATATGAACGGCTTATGCGATTTACGTTTATAAATTAAATTAGTAAAACTTTGAACGCATAAGAGGGAAAAAAATGCCATTGTAAAACAACAAAAAAAAGGAAACAAGTTAAAACTCACCATAAATTATTTCACATTTTCCTTTTCCTTCAATGTGAACAGAATCGACATCTCCATTAATTTCATAATCAGATTTTAGAGTTAATTTTGGGCAAAACATAGTAAGAAACCATTTACTGGAATCAAGTCTGGAAAAATAAATAAATAAATAAAATAAAATCAATGGAATTCAAAGGACCGGTAATAGCTAAAGCCGACACACTTGGGCTTATCTAGTTAGAACTAGGCTTGTATCCTATGGACTAGACATACAAACTACTCGTTAGACTCCATGCTCGCACACGTCTCATTATCTGAAGGAACATGGATGGAAAAAATCTTAGAGAAAGTCTATTCAGTAAGATTAAGTAGCATACATAATGGTAAAAATTTAAGGAGACGTATACAATTTCATACAGACTTGGGCCTCAATAAAAAAAGTGTCATTTAATATCTAATACAATATATCAAAACTAAAAATTCAGCGGCTTTTGCCACACTGACAGTTTTATGGTATTTCGTAAAAGTGAAGTTGTGTAATAAACTATACTTAGAAGATTATTAAAGTGCGATTGAAATATTTTTATATGGAATTAGAATAGAATATTTGTAATAATAGAATTTTTATATTTGTGCAGTGGGAGAATTTTATGATACCTACAAATCGTACGTAAAGATATGATTTTTAAAACTAATTTTACAAAATGATGATCCACAACGGCCTTAGAGGGAACAAAAGAGATATTTTTTACTATTTGACTACGAACTGAAAGAACGACATACAAAAAGTATGTAGAGAAAAAGAAAAAGGGCTATTTATTTTCTGTCTCTATCGTTGTAACCGCATTGCTTGTGCTAAAAGCACCACAGTTGTCAAAGTTTAGAGTGTTTTGTCATGTTTTTTTTTAACGAGAATAAGGTAAATTCACGTTTTTGCACATCTGACATTGAAGAATATTTTGTGCGTGCGTAAAATGGTAAATATTAAGGAATCTGAATAAAAATATAAAACTTATATAAAGTATCGCTATCTCACAACCCGATTGCACGATCTATCTGCCTAGTTCTTTTTATGTGTAAGAAAAACGGAAAAAAGTATTACGAGTCAGGAGCGTCATTGTTGTCAGATCATAGCAAAAATACAGTTTCAATGAAAAGATAACTTTTGAGTCAATTTGTAAAAATGAATTGATTTTAATATTTATTTTTTATAATATATACATATAAAAAAAATTGTTTTTTGTTTTTGGACTTTTATTCTACCGAATATATCGGTCCCATTGTACTCTATCCTTTATAACATCACATCAGGACAGTCACTGATGAGATAGAACTATAAGGTCATACAAAAACTTAGTATCAATATAAATAAGGTTCTGCCAAAATATCGATCGATATATATAATAGATATCGATCTATTTATCTTATTTTTATGTCTTAAATCTTTTAATTGTAATGATTTGTTCCTTTGTTCTAATTTTATTGTTTGATATCATTTACATCAATCGATTATATAGCGACAATTTTTAATAACTCCTTGATTTTCTTTTTGGATTACAAGTTTTGTAGATTGTGAATTGTGTTGATATTTGAAAGATTGAAATTGTATTTTTTTAAATTAATTCTGTAAATCATACTTCATTTTATTATACATCAGGTCAAAGAAATATCCGTTTCTATTAAAGTAAACTTGGATTATGGAAATTTTCCGCTACATTATTTCACTATATCTTAATACTCGTAATATGAATTAGTTTGAAATTAATATTTTTTTCATTTTTTTTTATCTTTTTGATTTTATCTTACTCTACAACGTCGGCTAAAGCTTTGTATGAATAAACAATACATACTTCAGGTGTTGGGATTCACAATCTAATGTCCCGTACATGTATGGGTCGGTAAGCGTGATATTCATATTAGGTAGAATAACCTGTATTATGTCTTGATGCAATGGATCCGAACTCTTTAGGTTTAGTAACGGATTCCCTGCTATAAACTTTTTTAGTAATAACTTATGCGCTGCAGTTACACAAGTATCATCGCTGAGGTCACAGGGAACATTTTTATCACCTGAAATTATTTTAAATATTTATGAGTATGATTTTTTGTTAATTCAACATCTTATGTTCAACATATAACATTATTGTAAATCTTATTTTATAGCTTAATAATTAAAAACCATTTTACTGCAGTGCTACCAGTGCAACCACATTTTTAAATATTCTGTACCTGAATATTTTTCAAAGCAGCACTTAAATTATTAATAGATAAGGTAGCATCACAGTAACAGAAAAAAAGTGTATTTAAATGTTAAAAAACTTACATAAAGTGACGGGAATAATGAAAATTAAATTAAAAATATTTAGCCACATTAACATTTTTACTGTTTAACAGCTCGAATCTTAATATAAAATTTATGATTTAAAGGTTTATATAGTCAAATATGACTGTAACAACTGTCGTCGTCTAAATGAACTAAATTGCTAACTCAGAATTTTAGCTAAATTCACATTTTTATTTTAAACGAACACCGGAACAAAACTGTGTAATCCTCATATATTGCTAACAGAGAAAAATGCTTAGTTTATTTTAATTAGTACCAAACCAGGCTAATTTAAAAATATGAAATAACTTATGAGAATTGGCTTATTTTTAGTTTTGGAAGCCGTTTTTGGTTTGCATGTAGTTCATATACTGTATCTGTAGAATAAACACAGTTTTTTTCAGTTAGCATATTTTAGTATAACAAATTTTTGTTCCGGTTTTTGTTTAAAATCAAAATGTGTTTTAGCTAAGTTTTATTTCGACAGATATTTGTTAATTAATATTGAATGCTTATCGGTATACTTGTATTAAGCTGTGTTTTCAATTTAAAAGTAAATGTCGTGTATAATTTGTAACTTTGGATGTCAGATTTATCATGCTACAATATTGTATAGTTATTTATGAAATTATTAAACTGTTATCTGTATTTATACGAGTATTTTTTCAATAAAATATAAAAGAACATACACTGCTACGTAGTTAAGGGTTATAACAATTATTTATTAAAAAAAAACAAAAGGTTTCCCAACTTTTTAGACAGAACTCTTGCTCCATATGTAATGTGTTATTCTGTAATATTTTTATAGTTTTTATACAAATTATTGTAAAAATAATAATATATAAAAGTATTGGACAAGAACCGCACCAACAAAAAGAACTGCATCTGCTGAATTTACATGATATTTTGACAGTAGGTTCTTTTTGTTATTTAAGGGCATACTAGAGAGATTACATAGACATGAAAACAAGAAGCGACAACCGAAACAAATCTACGAGTGAAGATGGCGACAATTGCGACTAAGAAAAAATGACAGTGAAGAACTTTCACAAGTGTAATTTCGATTTTGCCTGTGAGAATAATTTCTGTAATCGATATATTAGCGAAATAATACTTATCACGAGAACTCGGAAACTATACCTCCGATTAATTCGAAAGTTAGCGTAGTTGTTCTTTTCACAATGTAGATGCTCACTAAGGACGGATTTTGGGAAATTGAACCTGTAAGGGTGGAAAATAGGAGTTGAAATTTTATATGAGGTGGGTGAAAATTTTTTTGTCTTATAACTTGAAATTTTGTTATTAGACTCTTTAATAAAAATATTGAAAAACGTCTATCAGAATTTATGAAAATTCATCAGTTAATGGTGTGTACAATAGGGGTTGAAAATTAGTTGGTATAATAATTATTTGTTTAACTATTGTTTTATAATTATGCACACATAATAAGCTTTGTCTATTGACCTGAAATTTAGCACGCATACTTTTCATTAAAAATAATGAAAAATTTATCTCCATTATTTTACTTAATATTTACATAATACATTATGTTAGCTCTCAAAAAACGCATTGAATATGTAATTTTTACAATCATTTTAATTATAAACAAAATATCAAAATGTTTATGAATGAGTAGAAAATTTGTTACAGTTTTATATAAAACTAGCGCTGCCCCGCTGCTCCGAACGCGTTTATTATTCATTCTTATTATTTATTTTTACGATTTCTAAAAGTTCTATTGACAATTAATATAGTCCATCAATTATGGAAATAATATGGTTTTGTAAATGTGTTTATTCGCAATTCTTATAGCCTTCAATTGACAAATTACATAAGCTATCCATGTACAAAATTGCACGAAAAATCGGATAAGGCATTTCCGATTTAAATCTGGTGATACAAACAACAGACATTTTTTTTTAATTTCATTTTCCAGATCAGTTTTCCTTTATAATAAATATCAATAAGGAAATTTGAAAAAAAAATACATAAACATAACTATATATTAATTAATAGTTTCACTAAGTGTAAGAAAGTGAAAACTACAACCAGTTTAAAATTAATAGAAAAGTTCCGCATTTCTTAGTTGCCCCATTTTATATTCGAGACGACATATTTATGTAATTAGTTAAATATTAATGGTCGAAGTGACTATAATAAGCTCTAATTCCTTGTTTTTTTAAGTTATATGCTAATAAGCGAATCAATTGTTTTTGAAAGACTATTTTATCCAGTTTTATTTCCTAGGTAATGAGGTATAATTGACCTTCTTGGTCTGTATAGGATGATGTTAATGTAATGATAATTTGGAAAACTATCGTCACGGATTCCGATTCATGAAACGGACAAGTGCAAATATTTCTCGTATTATCAATTTAGAATGTAAATAATTTAACTAACAGTCTGGTATGTTACTTATCTGAGTCAATTCAACAGATAGTATTCCTAATGGAAGTACTCTTTTTTTTTTAACGAAATTGTATTTCGCCATTAGCTGGAACTTATAAGCTTTAAAACAAATATCAATAATTAATTTTATTAATGAAGATAATGAAATACGTAGCGAGATGGTACTTAGGAACAGTGTTCATTGTAGTCGACCGATAACACAAATAAATCTTTTAACGATACAACTAAGAATGATTCTCTCTTCGGGTTCCGATAATATTAACAGAAGTCCTTACGATCTGATAACTCGAGCGGGAATCAACCTGCTCTCGCCTTCGCGCGCCATTTAAAGTATCCAGTCACCAGTACGAGTCAATAATAAAGTCAATAGTAGCTCTCGGTTAATCGATAATGCAAACATCTTTAATATGGTTTCAATAATCACATCGGCAAATTTAAATTGAATAGAATCGTATTTAAATGCCGTGTTCATAGAGGAAGTCGATCATTTAAACAATATTGCGTTATCACTAATAACACCCTGGAGAATTAATATACTAAACCTGTTTGTGATAGCACAATAAGATTTTAATTGACTTTTTTTATCTTATAAGTGGTGTAAATAGATCATTATATTTTAAATTATATTTAATTTGATATATTATAATAGGTATTTTAAGTGTGCTTGGTAGCTTAGTGGTCAATATGAAAAACAAAATGGTTATCGCTTTAGATTTTTAGCCAGATCTACGAATACATAGGGCGTACTAAAAAAATCCAGAACTGGCCACTCACATTAAGAATATAAAAAAAAAACTAATTACGACATTTGACAATGGAACTCATTGTCTTTAAAATGCAGTTTGTTTCATCTATATACCACTTGTTTTTACATATTGCAAAACTACGTTACCATGGATTTAAAATATGAAACTTTGAGATCTCGACAATAACTTCCACGTGATATTTGAAATGAATCGGAGATATATTTCATACTTTATTAAAATAGCATTTGGCAAAGTATATAATGTTCCAATGCACCTAATTTAAATCAAAACGATACTTGTGAGATACCACTGTTAAACAAGGCGTCTAGTATTCTAGGTCTACAGTGGTCACCTAAAACAGATCATTTAAAGTTTCCTATAAATATAGAATTTGAATTGCCAATAACTAAGAGGTCAATTCGAAGGTCAACGTGTACAATTTTAATACAATAGGCTTAGTATGTGCATGCGTTATAAAAAGTTATGTGGTGAATTGTTGGGATCTCGTTTATGCTCAAAGTTAACAAAGGTTCTCAATTTTAATATTAATAAGATCATTTCCTGGCCTGATTCCACAATTGTTCTTTGTTGGATTTGAACTCCACAAAAATTACTCAAGACTTTTGTATGCAATAGAATACAAGATAAAAGCGAGTTCGCAACTGGTCACTCCTGGAGGCACGTTCCTACTGATCTAAATCCTACCGATTTAGCGTCGAGAGGTGTTGAACTTCAATATCTAATACAAGGAACTTGTCTATGGTGGGAAGGCCCTCCATTCCCAAAGGGGAAGTCAACAAATTGGCCTCAAAAATATATTTTTTACTGTAGATGTGCCTGAACTACAGTTTCATTTGACTATTCAAACTCCAAACTTTATATTGTTGTACATACAAGTTCAACGTAAAATTTGGTAATTTTATATAATACCATTGGATGTGTTAGATTATTGTTTCTTGTTTCTTATAGCCTGTTTTATTTCAAACATACTCAATGAGCAATTTATTATTTTCATATGTATTTCTAAAGTACAAACATTGATTTGTATAATTTTAAAGTATACTCATATATTAATATCAGTAAACATACTCAATTATTATCAACCAAAAGTTAATTTGTCATTTTAAAACCAAGTCATGCATTTTTAAGCTAAACTGTAATTTTAATAGCCGTACTGATTAATCTTCATTCAGTAGTTTTATCTGTTGAGTAGTTGGGAATTTATTGAAGTGAAACTTCTTATGCGACTTCCAACACGTTAAACGTTTAACGCACATTATCGGTCTCTCCTCTTTGTGTGAGCCACAGCGAGAGAGCAAATGTCGGTGTGTATGTATATTGCAACAATGTTTAAATGAAATATAAAATATCTTTGAAAATGAAGTTTCACTTCTATCGTGTGTGAATCGCACACACACCTTTTTTTATAAAAGGCAATCTCGCCTGATACGATACATCTCCCGCATACCCACCAAGAACTCCATCTCCTGAAGCAACTCAAGCCTACGTCCAATCCATCGGCATGGAGCCCTTGAGCCAAGCAGCCGCTCGCGAGATACAGTAAACTGCATCCCTAGCTTCCAACATACAGTCATTATATTACATCCCTACACATAAATGCATACCGCTCAGGCACATAGGATTTGTAAGGGACCTTTTTTGCCTAGTTAGTTTAGACAAAAATTGCCAAATCACTAAATACTTATACACATGTTCCTTACTTCCTCCCAAAAGAACATGTATATATGTACAGCTAGCACGAAATTCTACGGATAGGGGTTTAGTCAGATCGCGACTTTTTCGCATGATCGCCTACAGTCCAAGCCGAGGTTCGGCCACTTTGACACCCTTGGAGCTTGTTGCCTAGCTTTCGCGGCTGGGTGCCTTCAGCGCTTGCCACCAAGCCTGGTGAAACTGTAAAAGCCGTCTGAGGCTCAGGGCTCATAGCTAACAGTGTATGTCAATCGTCTAAGTTAGATGTCTCGCTATACGGTGGTAAATGAGAAATATATATATATACTCTACTTCTTTGTCCACAAACTAAGTACCTATATTTATTGTTTTGTTATTGTGAAGAAATTTGGTTTAAAACAGAAACCTTAGAGTTTCTTGCCGATTCTTCTCTAAAGAACAGTGTCCTTCAAATCGGCTGTAGAGTCATTGAGGATATTGAATATAAAACATATGATTTATTACAATGTCTCATTTATAAACGCTAAACTTAACAATTTAACTCATTTAATATACCACTTTAATTTGTTGATTCTAACAAGTGCTAGATAATAGCAAAATCCTAGTGTATATTATCACACATCACTACTTTTGACTGCCGTAGCGTTATATAATTTGTTTTGGGAAAGATAAATTATTACAAAAATGTTGTTCTTGTTTGCGAACATAAGTAGTAGATAATAGAGAAATGTCCAAATTAACTTGTCAAAAGTTTTTTTATAACAATTTACTTGGAAAGGCTGAACTTCCTAGAAACGTTCTATTGAAGAGCAGGCTACTTTAACTGGTTTTGGCTAGAAATAACTACAAAATGCCGCACACAATCGAGCTAAAGGAGTTTTCCATTCTTGGGATGGGATGGGATCATCTGCAAGCCCTATGTACCCGATGAGGGACTTTAGAAGTACCTAATTCCTCTTCATATTGAAATAAAGCTAATAAAACCTTGTTTGAGTAGTATGTAAACTTTATTATAACATCACTTCTTTGTATTACAATATCATATAGTAATTATAGAAAATGTAATATGGAAATGGTATTATTACAGAATCTAACACTATAGTTTTGTTTTTAACAATTAATAAGCTTTGTAGAATAATTCGCATTTCGGCACCACTTATAAGTGTTTATTTACATTGCTTATAAAATGGCCAAATAAAGAAATAAATAATTGGTTCCCTGATTATATCGTTCAGTTTTCTCCAGTTATTATTTAAATACTCTTCCACTTTCAAAGCTGAAATTATTAAATATATCGTTAATGTATTATGATAATATATTCCACTGGATTATTATAGGAACCGTTAGTTTATAATCAATCTAGTGAGATTGTAAACTGCCGATAGATTGTAAACGAACATTTATAATTTTGAAATTTTTAGGTTATGACTATTAAATACGCAAAATTATGATATTATGATTTGCAAAATACTGACCACTACCGCGGATGCTCGCTTTGCTCACTCGGCCCGTGTGTTATGATCACAGTTTCAAGCTAATCATGACAATCAAGTTACATCATAAACTTACGATAATGTAACCGCTAGTTTGCAAATTTTAGTGTCCCTTCACAATCTGCCGAGAGTTTACAATCTCACTAGTATGATTATTATAGTAGAATACATAGTAGGATTATTCTATTATTTTCCATAAAATGCTTTTTCTAAATAAAACACACTTTAAAGTTGTTTTTTTTTATATATATATTTTATAGATAGGTTTATCAATTCTTCACAATCCCACCTAATGTTAAATGCTTAAAACGTGGCCAATGTATGCTTAGGATGTACAAACTGACTCTGAAGTGCAGTTTCTAGAACACATTTGTAGATATTTGGCGATAAATTTACAACTTGAGGGTGATAGTGAACCAGCCATATGACATTATAAAATGAACTAGCACCATGCTATGGTATCATCAAGATATTATCCTTTATGCAAAGCTCAGGTGAATTCTGGAATTCAAACGTACGCTGATCGACCTGATAATCATAAATTAAATACAGAAGAATAAATAAATATATATCATGTATAATAAAGAAATATATTTAATAAAGAAGACGGACACTCCTTCATACAATTTTGGGCGTGGATATAAAGATATGAAAATGGTGTCATTTAATGACTTATATTATTTTTAGAACCCATCACAAAAAGTTCTGCGGCTTTTGGTAATTTGACAGGCTGTAAGATATTTCGCAATTGTGTAGTTATATAATAAGCTACACTTAAATCACTGATTAGAGAAAAAGGCAGATGGAGCCTTCAAAACAGTAAATGAGCATTTAGCTGTTTATCCTAGAAAATCAGATAACAACAGTTAAGGTCGTGTGAATAATGTTGCTTGTGTAGTTAGAACAGGTTTTAATGTTTTTACCACTCATCCCTAATCGATCATCCTTCATCAAAAAACTGATTTTGTACTTGAAAGGACCTTTACATACAAATTTTTATTTAAACTTATATCTGCCATTTTTTTTTCATGAATATCTCTTAATTCTTTTTATGTGTTTGTTTTAACTTACCCTACCTATACCTAATGGTTTCCATAAAGTAAGCATTAGAAATTTATGGCAGCCATCTTAGGATTTAGATTTTTTACTGGGGCAGGAAATTGTTCAGGATTCTCTATAATTTTTCCTTCGAACCATGACGCCTCTATCTCTTTTAGTTTTGGTAGACTGGTAGAGCAAGCTCATCACAGTGGTTGAACACAGGAGAACCGGCCAAATCATATCTCAAAGAGTTGACTCAGAAAAAGGTACTGGTGGATCAGTGCTGGTGTCATACAGCTACAGCTTCCTAAGATCTGGCAAAACGATAACGGCATACCTGTATTGTCAACATTTACAAACCATGATGGAAAAGCTAGGCGATAAACAACCGAGACTGGTTGATATCTCTAGCCCACTACTGCTTCAGACAACGCTAGACCTCATACTTCACGACAGATGGTCGCTAAATCAGAGCAACTGCGGTTGGGATGTCTCCGACACCCACCATACTCTCTGGACCTTGCTCCAACAGATTACCACTTTTTTTCGGAATTTGGACAATTTCTTGCAAGGAAAAAATTCAATTCGGATGAGGCTGTCCAAACCGCCTGCAAAATTTTTATTGAATCCATACCTTTTTCCAAATTTTTTTCAGCAATGGAATCTTTGAACCTATATAATGGCGAAAGTGCATGGATAATAGGGGTTATACCACATACTTCGACTGATTAAATTTATAAATTCATAATAATTTTTTTCGTTTTAATTTTTTCATATAATACGCTAATTTCATATGTAAAGACATTATTAAAACACACAAGATGCTGATATTTCATGACGTTTTCTTTCAAATATGACACAGTTGAATACTATATGTGACTTTTTCGTGTTCTGACAGGCTTTATCTGGCTTTTTCCCAAATCCGTGACTTAAATGGACTATTTTTGAAGTACAAGTGATATATTGAGCTAGGAATATTATACATGGGTAGAGTGGGAGAATTGTAAGGAACACATAAATCATGTAAAGGCGGTAAAGATATAATATTTATAAATAACAAAGGGAAATGACAGATAATCCACAAGAGATAGGATAAGGCCAAACGACTCTTCAGATCAACATCGACATCACGACGAACCGTAATTTTAGTACCCTAAAATATATTCATATTAAATAAAATACAATAGGTAAATATACGTTTAAAATGTATACGTTTTCCGAAGATTGGAATTAAAAAAAAGGTGTGTGTGATATTCACACACGATAGAAGTGAAACTTCATTTTAAAAGACATTTTCTATTTTATTTAAATAGTGTGCAATATACATACTCACCGACATTTACTCTCTCGCTCTGGCTCACACATAGAGGAGAGACCGATAATGTGCGTTAAACGTTTAACATTTAACGTTTAACGCTTGGAAGTCACATAAGAAGTTTCACTTCAAAAAAATGTTTGACGAAGGCATTACTTTCCAAAAATCCATTGTAAATAATTCATCGGAAATTTCTTAGCTATTTCTGCTTGTTATAATAGATTTACAGTAATTTCTACAATATAAAACGTTTGAATAGTAAAAAAAATTGTTAATAAATATGTTTTAATGAATGTCTTTAACAAATGATAAAAATACATTAAAAAACGATGTTGCGGATGAGACGTGAAACGACCACAATCTATGACGTGTTTCTCTCCTCGATGAGGTATTCTCAGATCGATGCTAATTCTTCGAAGCTAGCGAGTGAATGTTTTCTGCGATGGGTCCTGGAGCATGCATTGCAAAAATCCAAAATGAGTCTGCGGATGAGCTTGCAAGAGCCGGAGCTTTGGAAAAACAGATTTGCCCTGAACCAGTCTGTGGTATCCTAAAAGCCTAGCCTTCATTCCGAAGATACAAGATCACTAACAGGAGCATATAATATTTTTATATATTAGGAGAATACTATACTACTTAAGTAGTTAACAAAACTGTTTTCAAATAAGAGTTTAGATTTAAATAATGAAATCAAAGAGATTGATTAAAATAAATTTATTTCCAAACCAATTTTACAATGTTATGTTGAGTCATTTTTAACGTTAAAATATTGTTAGCGTGATTCCCTTATAATGTAAAATGTTAGATATTGTTAATGTTTATACAAAAACTAAAACAGTATATTTTGCACAGCCTGCACAGGAAATTTAAGGAATGACAGAGGTTTCATGAAAACATCTAATTTCGGTATTAATGCGACGTAATCGTTAGCGTTGTCTATGAAATAACCCCATAATGAATAAGTGATTGGATTGCCGATGATGTCATGTAGTTTCTTCCAGTTTTTATTGATATACTCATGGACTTTCGCAGCTGAAATCATAAAATATTTTTTAAGGATATTTTACATAAAGGTTTTTTGTATCTAATTTTGGAAGAAAACTGATCACTTAAAATATTTAGAGATATTTTCGATTTGAAAATGTAGTATGTTACTTACATAATCGTTAGTTAAAATCACTAATGTCATTAGGTACTAATAGCTAATATCAAGAAACTAAATAATCAACATATAGACATGTTAAATTATTCTTTAAATTTAAAAAATCAGACCAGTGTTATTATATCTATTATTAACCGTTTCTAATCATTTATTAGTAATAAAAATAGAAATATAATACATAATAAATGTAAAAAGTTTTTAATATTTTCCGATCAGCGAATAAGCGAAGAGTGAATTGTAGGTATAAAAATAATAAAATTTAAAAGTTAATAATAAGTTATAAAGATATTTTGTAGCTAATTTATTTTTACTTACATTTCTGTTTGTCTCCGTCAAACAGATTAGCAAAATTATAAATAACTCGTCCTTGTACTTCCGTAAAATCAAGTTTGTAGGACGTGACATGAAAGTGGTCCAAACCGATCCAATCCGCATAGGTTTCTAATTCTCCACTCAGACCAATCAAATATTTTTCTGAAGTGTAAATTGTGATGTTATCAATATAAAATAAGTAACATAATATAGGACAAAAAATATATTATAGAGCATAGTCGTAGAATGTAAAAAGGAAAACGTGTGTTTCATTTAATACATTTATACTATACTAATAAAATAAATCACAATAGTTTCCAGTTTGTTAGACACGCTAATCTCTGGAACTACCAGTCGGATTCGAAAAAATATTTTTATATGATAGACAGATTTACGAGAAATAGTATGGATATCTAACATTAGGCTTCACCTCTCAGTGAGTCTTAAATATTGATTTATGTTAAGTAACTCGGAACAAATAATGCACCCTAACTGTTTTATCAGCGTGCGCTAGAGTAACGGTTAGTGATACGTCAATACAATGTTTATAAAAATATTGCTCATTAGTATATCTAACAAAAAGTTACTGATACTATATTCCTATGTCTTATACATAAACCACAATAAGGTATTTTGTGACAAAGATCTATTGAAAATTAAAAAGTGATTTGTGTGCTTTATTATTAGATATGGCATATTAATCTTTACGAAAGAAAGTTATTTCATCGTCAAGACAATTTTATTTAGATAAACCTTGCTCCTTGCAGGATGCAATTTGCACGAATATTTTGGGAGCTAAATGTAAAATTAAAATAATTCAATACTCGGCTCGGATACGGGTATTGACTTAGATGTAGTGGCAGGAACGAGCCCTGTGAGTTGTGTTGTGATGCATAACCCTGGCCGCCCGATAAAAATATTGTCTATATTGAAGTATTATAAATCATCAATCCGCGATTTATTTTAAATTATACGCAGGTGAAACCGCGGGGCGCAGCTATTAAATTAATAATCTTTGATTTTGTGCTATTTCTGTACGGTTGGACATAACAACTGTGTTCGACAGGATTGGCGACCAGAATAGGTATTTTGCTATGCTACTATATAAAAAATGACTTTTCGAACCCCTAGCTTTTTTTACTTTGTATAAGTCCTTAAATTTAATAATGAGTTTACGTTGATTAACTTCGACGATTGTACGTAATGCTGTTTGTCCTTCTATATATTTTAAATATTTAGTAAAATTTATCTTGAACAAAATTTAATTTATTTTAAATTATACACGGTTATTATGTCACCTTTAAAAATAAAACTCCTAAATTAACAAAATTTAACATCATATCAGTTGATACAAAATTCGCACACTAATAAAAACGGAATTATACAATCGCGTATACACTAACCCTCACTTCGGATATTACTTGCTTTTATAATATAACCCAAAGAACTTATGATCAGAAAATCTCGTTCAAAGTTGCAAAGCGCTTTCGTCATGTGCTAATAATATATAATAAAAGTGTAGCGTTCATTTTTGTCCAATAGATGAATTTTCGTCTATCTAAAAATACAGTGTACTATACATGCCGTATTTTACTAATACAGTGTACAGAGAACGACATGAAACTACAGTAATTACAGTGTATCTTTGTATTCTTCTCTAATATTATTATAGTATTATTATTTGTGTATTAGTATTTGTATTTAATATATTAATAGAATAATACAGTTTCATAAGAATTACTTTTTAAAATATTTTGTAATTTATGTATACCAAATCCCACTTTGCTTAGCTGTTAGAGTAATGTAAACTCTGCCCTATGCAGATCCGATGTAACCTTATTTATGTCTTGGCATGCATACTTGGGATAGTATACTGCCCCCCATCCTCACATTAATTCAGTGACCCGCAAGGAAGACAATAATATATGGAAAAAGGAATATTAAGTATGTTTTACAAAAATTTGTAGCGAATTTTCACATGTGATTTGACTATACTAATTTCTAAGCATGGTAGTGAGATTGGAGTAGGTATGCCCGATGGTCGCTGTGAATGTTAATTATTAAAACCTTGAACGTATAAGGGGTAGAAATATATCCCATTGTAAAACAAAAAAAGGAAACAAGTTAAAACTCACCATAAATTATTTCACATTTTCCTTTTCCTTCAATGTGAACAGAATCGACATCTCCATTAATTTCATAATTAGTTTCAAGAGTTAATTTTGGGCAAAACATAGTTAGAAGCCATTTACCGGAATCAAGTCTGGAAAAATAGACAAATAAAATAAAATCAATTGAATTCAAAGGACCGATAATAGCTAAAACTGACACACTTGGGTTTGTTTAGTTAGAACTAGGCTGGTATCCTATGGACTAGACAAACAAACTACAAACAAACGTCAGACTCTGCTCGCAGACGTCTCATTGTCAGAAGGAAACTAAACATCTAAGATCTAAATGGATGGAAAAGTTCTTAGAGAAAGTCTATTCGGAACGATGAATTTCCTTTTAAATAAAAAAAATATAAATCATATTTCAACCCATTATAAATCAGGCCAAGAAATATCCGTTTTCATTAAAGTAAACTTGAATTATTTGAATATTCCGCTACATTTTTTACGATATCCTGATAATATGAATTAGTTTGAAATAAATATTTTTTAATAAATTTTTAGGTCTTAACTTACTATACAACGTCGGGTAAAGTTTTGTATGAATAAACAATACATACTTCACGTGTTGGGTTTCACAAGCTAATGTCCCGTACATGTATGGGTCGGTAAGCGTGATATTCATATCAGGTAGAAAAACCTGTATTATGTCTTGATGCAATGGATCCGAACTCTTTAGGTTTAGTAACGGATCACCTGCTATAACTTTTTTTAGTAATAACTTATGCGCTGCAGTTACACAAGTATCATCGCTGAGGTCACAGGGAACATTTTTATCACCTGAAATTATTTTAAATATTTATGAGATTGATTTTTTGTTAATTCAACATATTATGTTTAATATATAACATTATTGTAAATCTTATTTGATACCTCAAAAACCATTTTACTGCAGTGCTACTATTAATTTTTGAATATTTTTACTTGAACATTTCTCAAAACAGCACTTAAATTATTAATAGATAAGGTAGCATCACAGTAACAGAAAAGAGTTTATTTAAATGTTTAAAAACTTACATAAAGTAACGGGAATAATGAAAATTAAATTAAAAATATTTAGCCACATTAACATTTTTACTGTTTAACACCTCGAATTTTAATATAAAATTTATGATTTAAAGCTTTATATAGTAAGTTATCACTGTAATAACTGTCGTCGTCTAAAAGAGCTAAATTGCTAACTCATAATTTTAGCTAAATTCACATTTTGATTTTAAACGAACACCGGAAAAAACTGTGTAATCCTCATATATTGCTAACAGAGAAAAAAATGCTTAGTTTATTTTCATTAGTACTAATTCTAATTCTGGCTAATTTAAAGATGTGAAATTAACTACAAGAGATGGCTTACTTTTAGTTTTGGATGCCGTTTTTGGTTTGCGAGTATTTTATATACAGTATCTGTAGAATAAACTCACCTTTTTTTTCAGTTAGCCCATTTTACAATTACAAATTTTAGTTCCAGTTTTCGTTTAAAATCAAAATGTATTATTGTTAGCTAAAATTTGAGGTAGTAATTTGGGTCTTTTAGATAAGGATAGTTTCATTTCAACAGACATTTGTTAATTAATATTGGATGCTTATCGGTATACTTGTTAAGCTGTGTTTTCAATTTACAAGTAAATGTCGTGTATAACTTGGAATTTTGGATGTCAGATTTATTATGCTACAATATTGTATTTATTAAACTATTATCTGTATTTACATCTTTTGAATAAAATATAAAAGAACATACACTGTTACGTAGTTGAAAGTTGTGACAATTATTTATAAAAAAAAAATAACCAAATGGTTTTCCCCACTTTTTAGTCAGAATTCTTGCTCCATATGTAAGGTGTTATTCTGTTTTTATACAAATTATTGTAAATAATAACACATAAAAGTATTGGACAAGAACCGGAAAAACAACAAGAACCGCATCTCCTAACTTAACAAAAGTGACATTTTGACAGTAGGTTACGGTATGGGCGTACTAGAGAAGGTTATTTTGAAAGTGAATGTCCTCAAGATGATAGAAAATTTGAATAGGAACTCCGTTACATAGACATAAAATTTAAACCAGGATGTATCTTAATAGTACGTAAGTTCAGTTCTGGCTTGAATAACAGAGAAAACAAGAAGCGACAACCGAAAGAAATCTACGAGTGAAGATGGCGACAATTGCGACTAAGAAAAAAGGACAGTGAAGAACTTTAACAAATGTAATTTCGATTTCGCATGTGAAAATAAATTCTATTACCGATATATAAGCGAAATACAACGAAAGCTTGGAAACTATAGGTCCGATTATTTTGGGAAATTCAACCTCTAAGTGTGTAAAATAGGGGTTGAAAGTTTATATGACGTTGAAAAAATATTGTCTTTTGACTTGAAATTTAGTTTTCAGACTTTTTAATAAAAATATTTAAAAACATTTATCAGAATTTATCAAAATTCGTTAGTTAATGGTGTAAAATAGGGGTTGAAAATTTGTTTGGTAATTTTTGTTTAATTATTGTCTTATAATAAAATTATGCACACATAATATGTTATATTAAATATCTATTAGGAAATTTGAAAAAAAAAAAACATGTATAAGACATAACTACATTTTCATTAATAGTTTCACTAAGTGTACGTGAAAACTACAACCAGTTTAAAATTAATAGAAAAGTTACGAATTTCTCAGTTGTTCCGTTTTATATTTACGAGACGACATATTTATGTAATTAGTTAAATATTAATGGTCGAAGTGGCTATAATAAATTCTAATTCGTAATTTTTTTAAGTTATATACTAAAAATTAAATCAATTTTTTATGCAAGACTAATATGGAGTTTTATTTCCGAGGTAATTAAGTGTAATTGACCTTCCTGGTCTGTACAGGATGATATACAGATTGATGAAGTTTGATTAATAGAAAATATCGTCACGGATTTCGATTCAAGAAACGAACCAGTGCGAAAATTTCTCGTATTATCAATTTAGAATGTAAATAATCTAACTAACAGTTTATCACGTTAGTTAAAACAGAGTCAATTTAACTGATAGTATTCCTAATGGAAGGACGTTTTTTATAAATTCATTTCTAGAGTAGCGCGAACATAAGCTTTAAAACGATTTTGGATCATTAATTTTGTTAAAGAAGATACTGAAATACGTAGCAAGATGTGCAGCGAGGCGGCACTTAGGAACAGTATTCATTGTAGTCGACCGACAACAAAAGTCAGTCGTTTGACGATTAAACTAAGAATGATCCTCTTTTCGGGTTCCGATAATATTAACAGAAGTCCTCACGATCCTATAATTAGAACGGGAATCAACCCACTCTCGCCGTCGCGCGCCTTTATAGTTATCCAGTCTCTAAGACGGATTAATAGTAAAGTCAATAGTAGCAGTCGTTTAGTAGATAATACAAACACTAGATCTTTAATATGGTTTCAATAATCACACCGGCAAATTTAAATTAAATGGTATCGTTGCCACTAGTAACACGCTGGAGAATTAACATATAAAAAAATCCGGAACCTGTTTGTGACCAGTGACGAGTACAATATGATTTTAATTTATTTTTTATTTTATGAGTAGTTTAAATACATCATTATAATTTAAAGTATATGCAATTAGATTTATTTTATTAGGTATTTTAGTAAAATTCGCTTAGTATTCAATATGAAAAACAGAATGGCAATCGTTGTAAATTTGTAGCCTTATCTGCGAATACATATAGGGCGTACAAAAATTTTCCAGAACTGGCCACTTCCATTAAGAATATTTAAAAAACAAATTACGACATTTGCCTTTGCTCTTTGTCTTTAAAATGCAGTTTGTTTTATCTATTTATCACTTGTATTTTACATATTGACTAGGTTGCCTTGGATTTAACATATGACACTTTGAGATCTCGCCAATAACTCCCACGTGAGATTTGAAATGAATCGAAGATATATTTCATACTTTGTTAAAATAGCATTTAGCAAAATATGTAATGTTTCATACATTGCAGGCTACTTTTAGGCATTCTATAGAACCTTTTTTTATCATTGTAGCTTGACAGATTGATGGCACTGTCCCAGTAGTTAGCACAGTGCAATCTAAACACAACAGCGACTACCGAACGTGTGGTAATTTGCCTTTTAGATTGTCTACAAACCTTACCCCTCTGAACCCCTCGTAAACAGCCATGAGTCAGAAATGCGAACAAGCAGGAGTATATAAATAAAATGCCAAAAACTATCGTGAAATTTATTTTACTAATTTATTTAATGTTTACTCGCTTTTCAAAAATATAGTCGAAGAAACAAAAACTCATGTTTTTTTGTAAAAAACAAGTCTTGTAGTGGTAGTATCGTGAATAATTTATTCATGTTGTCAAGTAGCTTGCCCATGAACGAATATATTGCTGGATGATGAGTACCTATACTCACCTTCTTCCAATTCTGATTGCAATACTTGTGGAGCTTTTAAGCTGTAATATAATTTTTGTTAATGATATATTTCCGCACATAAGTAATTGTACTATTTCCTTTTCAATATTATTTACATTATTCATTAAAATGAATGATAACCATTACTCCGCAACGTACGAGCATCACATTTCTCGAAAACAATTAGTTTTTTATTGTTTATATTATAATAATGACTTCCTTAAGTAAAACTAAGAATATAATAAAGTATTCTGACCAGTTAGTTATTGAAAGTAATAAATTAACTTAAATTGTTTACCACTTTTTTTTTTCAAACTGACTATCTCGTTAGCCTTAAGGGTCCTGGAGACATTAGAGGTTTTGACAGCTTCACCGGGCTTGGGGGCGAGCGTGGAAGGCACTTAGCCGCGAAAGCGACGCAACAAGCTCAAGGGGGCCAACTGGCCGAACCTCGGCTTGGGCTGTTGTCGTAAAAGCAAATAAGACACGATCTGTTTAATTCCTTATCCGTATAATTTGATCTTTACTAACTATATGTTTATATATATATATACGTGTTCCTGCCTTCTGGGTGGAAGGAAGAAACATGCGTAGGGGGAAGCGGGGTACTTTGATATAAGGGGAACATTGGTATACCAACAATATCTCAATATTAACAAACATTATTAGAGACTAAACAAAACTAAAACGTAACACGAACAGAGTAAGTATCTCTTCAAGCGTGACGCGAAGAGATATTTATGCAGGCCAGCATGACAGCGGCGACCGCCGATGGATTTCGATCTCTCGGTGGTCTCCGTTGTATTTGGATTGTACTGTGCTTACCATCAGGGGCAGTACAGTCAATGTGCCGTTTGCAAATGAAATACCTGTGGTTTTGCAGTTACAATTTTTTTAACGAAGACGTCTTTAAAGTTATTCTTTTATAATTTTTTAATCAATTTAAACGCATATATTGTTCAGTAATATATTCAACCACACAACGGTGGTAATAGTGTCATCATAAACTCAGGTCTATTTAGGAACTAGTCATTACAGTGTGTATTATGTCTGGAACTGTTGCCACTGATGCAAGTTTGACTGTACATAAAGCTTTTTTTTTATTTATTTATTAAATAATTAAGTCCGTAATAGTTTCTATAGTTTTGTTTATAAAAGATAGGTCGTTGAAAAGTATAATTTTATTTTATTTATAATCTTAAGTCTGATTCGAATTGCCAACAGTTGAAAGTTATTTCCATAAAATTTTATTTTTTCATTATAATATCCATACATATATATTTTGATACCAAAGTGCCCCATTATATGTATCATCGTGCCCCATATTTTATTAAATTGAGTATATTCACATTATTATTTCACTTTAATGATTCTTATGACTTATATTATAATATTGATAAAATTTAACAATCTACACACGAGGAATAATAATATTTTATCAAGTTTTAATGCATACATTGAATTTTTCTGTATCAATCTGTTCCACTTTCTCCTATATTCATTTATTAATCTGGCAAATTGGTCTTAAAAAAAAGTTCCCTGATAGAACTTATGTACCTGAGTGGTGTGCTCATGTGAAGTGCGTTGTCATGTGTGTATGTTAACAGCTAGTGAATGCAGTTTCACTGTATCGAGGGATCGGCTGCTGGCTCAAGGGCCTCCATGCCCGAGGAACGGACCTAGGCCTGAGTTGCCGCAAGAGAGGAGGGACATGGCAAGTATTTTATATATAAAATATCAAATCTATTTCCTCATATAAAAAATTTAGACTAAAAACCAATATTAAATAGTTTTTACTGCTATTACAATTCTAAAGAAGAAGTAATAAAATTTTTTTTTTTTTAAATTAGGGTTATAAAAATACACTTATGGACGTATAATTCCACCATCAGCTTAGTAAATCGCTGTACTAAAATCTGGGAAGAGTCTTTGAAAGTATTATTTTATTTGTTACATCACTATTTGTGTAAATGAATTTAACGATATTCATGAAAAATCGTGTAGTTAAACAGTGTGATGCAACCCTTGTGGCCCCTTGCGTTGCCCTTGAACATTTCATATCTCAACAAAGTCTCTCGTTAGTAGGGATTACAAACTTAATACTCCTTGACCTTCCGAATCGCCAATTGTCATTGTCCAATGTCGTTGAGTTACGAGTGCTTTTTTTGGGAAAGGACTTGTGCATAGTGATGGAGGAATTATATTAGTAGCAAAGCTACCGTTTATAGATCAAGATTGATTCCTGAAGGGTCTCACGTACGTAAGGTTTGGAACAATATTACTAATTAGTATTATTATTAATATTTAGCTACTTTGTGGTAGCGTGTACGACTTCGCGTTGATTGACGTGCGTTAGAATCCTTCAGTAGAGTAATTATACTCGAAACACGTGCCTCATTCTGCCGAGAGGAGTATCAACATTAAAGCTGTTTTAAAAATTTAACAATGTTATCACGTCAAATAGAAAAGTTATATATTACATACTTCAAGGATACAAATATGAATAACAAAATTAATTTAAAAATATATATGTATTTTTTTTCAAACTGACTATCCTGTTAGCCTTAGGGGCCCTGGAGCCTTTGCGGCTTTTACAGCTTCACCGGGCTTGGGGGCGAGCGCTTAAGAAGGCACTCAGCCGCGAAAATGTTGCAACAATTCTGAGGGTGCCAAAATGGCCGGACCTCGGCTTGGACTGTTGCGCGTAATGTAATGCAATAAAATGCAAAGAAGTCGCGATCTGGCTAATTCCCCATCATTCGAACTAAACTAACTATACATATTTCTTCCCCCTGGGAGAAGGGAAGGAACATGTGTATGTGTATTTAGTGATCTGAATTTTTTTCTCTAACTAGGAAAGAAAAAAAAAAGGTCCATTACAGAACCTATGTACCTATGCGGCGTGCATGTGTGTATGATGCAGTTTAATGTGTGTCTGTGATAGCTAGTGAATGTAGAGTCAATGAGCCTAAGTTTTCGGTGAAGGAAAACATCGTTAGGAAACCATAGCATGGCGGTAGGGCTTTTTCTAATGCCCACCTGGCTGGCTAACACTCTCAAGTTGAAAATCTGCCGCCAAGCACCAATAGGTGAGTTCCGGCAACTACACTAGTCTTCCACTAGGTTTAGCGTGTTATCATCTTAGGCCACATCGTCACTTAACATCAGTTGAGATGGCCACTACGCTAAAACCTATAACTATATTTTTTTATATAAAAAGTTGTATTTTTTACAATACAAACAGCGCTCATACATTGTGTTGTAATGATTATCATTTCTTTGAATTAATAATGTTAGGAAATATTTAAGACATTTTGTTTCTCTTGTGAAAATAATATATATCATTGAAAATTATTTACGTAAAATAAACAATTATATATAACTATTACAGATAAAAACGTCCACAAATTGTTGAATGAGAATTGGAAGAAAATCAGCATAGGCACACATCATCCAGCAATGTATTTGTTCATGGGCAAGCTACTTGACAACATGAATAAATTCTTCTCGATACTGCCAATACAGGACTTGTTTTATACAAAAAACTATAAGTTATAGTTTCTTAAAATTTTTCAAGATTTTAAAAGTAATAAATGTAAAATTGACGTTATAAGATATTTGCTTATGTTTGGACCACATACGGGCTCCAAAAAAATCATCTCACATTAATAATTTATTATTTTAATGAAACAGTTATATTTTTATAGTTAAATTATAGTTTTTTGGTATTACCTTACTCATTATTAGTTAGTCGTTTATTTTTCAATCGCACACCTTGAAGATTTTATTATTTTAATCAATCTTCATTAGTATTTGTATCAACTAGACCGGCAAGGTCTATATCGTATATTTATTATCGCGAAAAACTTCATATTATATTATTGACTTGCATAAACTATCGGTCCACTTGTTAGCATATAGACTGCAGCAATAAAGAATGATTTAAGTGAGAAATTGTTATTTTATACCAGTATAGCCGAATAAAGTTTAAGATAAGAATAAAATTAGTATAAGGCCACGAATCGAAACAAAATTTGGTATGATGCAATAATTTTAAATACTCAAATGGACTGTAATGTAAAAAAGTGTTATAATTAATAAGAAAGGTGAAAAGGGATGTTGCGTTATTAAACGAAAGTACACCAAGTTATTATGTCGGAAGTGGACATGTTAATCAAAGTTATTATGTTAACAATGTTGATCGAAGTTTTCATTCTCGGTTATGTTGGATGTGGGACAACCTGCAATGTTAATCGAAGTTTTAATTCTCGAAGATATTGGGAGTGGAAAATTCTACAATGTTAATTTGTTAATTTCTCATCATCTCAATCGTAGTTGTACTCTATACGAACTTTCTGTTACCTCTCTTATGGACGTCCATACAACCCTTTCATTTGTAGTATTTTTGGTCCTGATTTTATTAGCTAGCAAGGTTTTAAAATCGAAGATTTCCCCTTGCTCTTCCTTTACAATGTAAACTTCACCTTCAAATTTGGCCCACCATTTTGAATCACACATTTTTTTTTACTATGAATATTTTTTTTAACATTATGAAAATGAATTAATGAGCTAAAGTGTGTAACTAATGGAACTGAGCTAGTTAAGGGATTTTGAATTGATTAAATATATTCAACATAGTGAGATGGTTCATCGACAGGCGACGTTGTGCCTACAAAACCTACTGGGACGAGTACGGGATAGGCCCTGGTTCATCTCGAAATGCGAGGCATCGCCTATGGTGAATTATTTTCTAACTTGAAAGTTCCAATTTGAGAAATAGGTAGATGATCGCTTGGAAGATAGAACAGATGGTAAACACAGTGCAATTTAACAACATCAGCGACCACCGAAGTATCTACAATCCATCACCAGACATCGCGATTATGCCGGCCTGTGTAAATATATCTTCACGTTATATTTGACAGACTCCAAGTTGGAGGAAGAAAGAAACACACTAGTGAGGAGACAGTTCCACAGCTTCACAGTTCGGCAAATATATGACGTAGCGACCTACTTTGTTCGTGCCGAGATAGAGGTTAGTGTAAAGTTGTAACTACGGAGCCAAGACAGGTTAGTTCTGTTATAAAGGGAGAGGAATAAATTGAGTTGAACAGCTTCATAGAACACTCGCCATGATACAGACGATGAACACGTTTAGTGAAGTAATATTCCTGCGTAGCTGAAGCGACTCGTTGAAATTTATAACGTTTGCATTATTTACAATGACAACAGCACGCTCATCTAAAGAAATTCCTATTCAGAATTTCTACCATCATGAAAATATTTTATTTCCTAAATGTCTTTTTCTAGGACGCCCTTATATCACAAAAGTAACCTTCATATATGTAAAGTCAGCAGATACGGTTCTGTATTGATCTTTCTTTAACCAATACTTTTATATAATATTATCTATAAAAACATCCATCAACATTTTTTAAATATCACAGAATAACTATTACAGTTCATATTGAACATGAGTTTTGTCTGAAAGTTGGGAAAATAGCTTGTTTTAGAGTGCAACTCTCGAGAAAATTATATCAACCGCTTACAAATCAAAACAATTCATCGAATACTGGTAGTTAACCAATTTACATGGTTGATTTGATACTCATGGAGTCAGGCACTATATTATTGTGGAGTCATTACAATAAACGAAGCATTTATTTTTTCCGGTAGCATATTTGACGATAGCAAATTTTTGTTACGGTATATTTTAAATAATAAAACATGAATTTATCAAAATCTTGAGTTAGCAAATTCGATATTTTAGACGACGATAATTTTTATGATAATAACTTACTATATAAGCATTGAAAGCTTAAACTTTTATTCAGATTCCAAGTGTTCGTTAAGCAGTAAAAATGTTAATGTGGTTATATTATTTAAATTTAATTTTCACTGTTCCTGTCGCTGTGTGTGAGTTTTCTAAATATATAAATACATATTTCAAATTCAAAATCAAATAGTTTTGATTGTCTACCTATCAAATAAAATTTACAATTGAATTCTATGTGTAGACCAAATACAGATATATTTTTTTAACTGAGGCAACATGTTGCAATCCAGAACCATAGCACATACAGGGAAACTGTGTTAGGAACCATTAGATCTTTTTAAAGGTCCGTACCTCATGATGAATGAAACGGAACGATTATAGGTTCACTTAGTTGTTCGTCTGTCTTTCCGTGTGGCAAGACCCTTTTTTTCGAAGGCGCCTTGAGGTATAAAGTTGAAATTAATATTATATACTAAAGTCTATGGGCGCATATTGCTGTAAAAAGGAAATTTTTAGGTTAACGCTTTAAAGAGATACGGCATTTCATATTTAACATACCGCTTATGGTACGATTATCAAAATAAAATAATATAGAGTTCTGCCTGCAGGCCTACAGTCTTGACGTTAAGCACGAAGGGAGGTCCTATAAAAAACGTTAAGCGAAAAATCAGAAAATAAGGAATCTCTAATCTCGTGTGAAATTATAATACAACAAAATTATATTCAAGTCTTTTTTCTCAAAAAGGGTTTGCGGTATAAGTTGAAAATCAAATATCGAATACTATAAAATCTATGACCTCAAACTACAATAAAAAATCAATTTTCTAGGTGAATACAATAAAGAAATACTACTCTTCATAATAAAAGTCTAAAAGTCGTTCTCAGTAACCAATTATCAAATCTATAGGGAACTTCCAAGCTACATACAGTTTTGAAATCTCTTCGCTATGCTATGCATTTGTATTGTTAACTATATAATAGTAAACAATGATCAAGATCACCTTTTTGATTATACAATTCATGATTGATATTTTACGTCAATATAACATTAACATATTTTATTTCTTTTATAACATTAAATTATCTATTGAATTTTTTTCTTCTAGTCTACACAAATGTGTAGTATATTGTACAAGTAGATTTCTTTATCACCTATTTGTATTGTGTTTCTATTATCCTATATTTAACGGTTTGGTAGCGTATTCCAAGAAAGAGAGGGAGGGTACAGATATATTTCTTTGCAGATTTCTTTATACTTGGGGCAACCCGACTGGTTGAACTCCACCCTAAAGAAGATCGCAGCCAAATAGCTTTGTGTTGTGTTCTAGCGGTGGTATGGTTTCCAGAGCTCCTTTGGGTAAGGGGAATAAAGGTCGGCAACGCGCTAGTGATATCTATGGTATTGCAAGCGTCCATAGGCTATGGTAGCCGCTTACCATCAGGCTGGCCGTGTCAAGCACACCTGCCACCTTCGTAGTACAAAAAAAGCGTGCTAATAGTGATTTTTTCCAAGTTCATTTTGTATATTATCTTACACTAGCAACTGCCCGCGACTTCGTACGCATTAGTTGAACCTTAAGATATCTAAAAAAAATTACTAACACCATAGTCTTTAGTAAAACCCTTAACATTATTTAAAAAATATTTAAATAAATATATATCTACGTAGCCTGGTACACAGTTTTGTTTACAAATGTAATGTCTGTGTATCCGAGTTTTATGTGTTCGCGCATCGGTCACCCGTTTGAACAGAACTTTGTACAGATATTATTGGCGCTTACGTGAATATTGGTAGCATCAAAGTACAGAAGGTGGCGTGTCAGTCGGTTCAACAGATGTGTGTCCTTTTTAGTTCTCAGTGTTATAAATGTAAGTTTTCAGAACGGAACCCGAAGAAGATCTATATAATACATATCATTACGCTGTTAAGTAGGGGTCTAAGAAATCATACATATAAAAAATGCGATTGTGTCTTACGGGTTCGTGCTTCGTTACTCCAATTGGGTTGAAACTTTATGCAGTTGTTGTAGGCCCCGCGTAAAAGTTTCTAGCGACGATAAAGCTTAAACCGCTCAAAACCGATAAAAGGCTTAAGAGTAATCTGTATGAATCCTGATACAGCCACTTGAGATATCCTGATATATAACAGTACATACATTCCACTTTATGCACCGAGATGCGAGTCATATTGAACCATTAGTTTTCTTAATGTACCACATTACTCACAAATTGTATTAAAAAAAAAACGTGTTATTAAATTTACAAAATTTCAGTTGTTACATTTTTTTTCATCCAGCACAATAATTTCATTTAATTTTATGGATAATAAAATTGACTATGCTAAAATTGTTTCTACAATAAATAAGCAAATAATTCCTAAGATAATTTCAGATCAGATATACAGTACTATTAAAAAACACTTTGCATGTTGAATTAAAATAATTATTTAAACTCATAAATATTAATAATAATTTTAGGTCTTACAACTGTTCCATGTAACATCAGCGATGAGCCTTGTATAACTGCTTCGAATAAAATAGTGCTAAAAAAAATTATAGCAGGGAATCCGATTCTAAACCTAAAGAGTTCGGATCCATTGCATCAAGACAAAATACAGGTTGTTGTACCTCATATGAACATCACGCTTACCGACCCCTATATGTACGGACTGGCAGCTTGTGAAACCCATAAAGTGAAGTATGTTTTGTTTATTCATACAATGCTTTAGCCAACATGACGGTGTAGAGTAATCCTTTAGATTTAAGTACACGAATAGAATTATGTCAAAAGGGTTTTAAAACAAATAAAGAAAACATTTATTGCTATACTATACGGTGCTAAATAGACTTTCTCTGAAACCTATTTGTATCCAATAATTAAGTTTTAATTATCTACTCACAATGAGACATGTATAAGCATGCTTATTAATTAGTAGTTTATCTGGCCCAGAGGATACTACTAGCCAAGTTCTGGTCAGACAAACCCAAATACAATAATTTGATCCTCAGCTGTTATCAGCTCTTGGGATTTCATTGATTATATATTTTTATTTATTTTTTTAGGCTTACTCCTGAGGAATGGGTTCTTTCGATTATTTGCCCAAAAATGACTCTTGTATCTGATTATGAAATGAACGGAGATGTCGATTCTGTCCACATTGAAGGAAAAGGAAGATGTGAAATAATTTATGGTGAGCTTGTGGTTGTTTTTTGTCTTGTTCTAAAATAAAATTAATTTCTTCTCTATTAGAGGTCAAAAGTTTTACTAATATTACTAATAATTGAAATTCTAATAAATTATTAATTAATTACATTCACAGTGACCGTTAGTCCGGACCACGTCAAGACCCCTTTTAGCTTACTAACTAGATTAATATCTATTTCGCTAGCGAAAACTCAACCTCGCTTGTAAAAAATATTATTTGCATTTTTAATTATTTGAATTTGTACTTTGTATGCATTATCTATAATTATATTAAAACAAAAAGATAAAGCTTTGGACCCTTATAAGCAATGACGAAGACCAGCGTGAGAATTAAAAATATTAATTGAGTAAAAATGACAATGAGCGATAATTTGAAGCCAACGATTCAGGCCAAGATTCGCTGGGCACCAAAAAAGTATATTATACTGCCAATAATAGTGAATGATTACCAAATCTCAGCGAGTAAATTAATGCAATATTAATACTTATCAAACGTAGTGGCTGGAATAGGTTAGGTTTAACTTGTGACAAGATACACAGTACTAGTAATATGGAAATGTTGGTGATCATTTACTGATTTTGCCAGTATAAAGTTCTTATTTGAGGTTATATTTTACTATATCTGGTAATCAATTAAACACAAGTGTTGAATAAACACAAAGTGTTATTCTTTTGTACATTCTTCAATTATGTTTATAATTGATATGCTCTATATTATGTTACTTATTTGATCCTGATAAAGTTACAATTTACAATTCAGAAAAGTATTTCATTGGTACGGATGGAGGATACACAGGATTTGCCGATAAGAACGGTGTGGAACACTTTAAAGTTACGTTCTACAATATGAATTTTACGGAAGTACAAGGAAGAGTGACTTATAATTTCACTAATCTGTTTGATGGTGATAAAGAGAAATGTAAGTAAAAATTATTTAACAACAAAATATTTTTGTACGATAGTAGTTGTAATTAAGAGAGGTTTGGAGAATTTCTTTGGAGATTTCTCTCTTCTTTGGGCAATACGACTGGTGCGCACCCAACGTAAAGAAGATCGCAGCCAATGAACCTTGTGTTGTGTTCCTGCGGTGAGTAGGGTTTTCAGAGCTTGTGGTAGGTCAGCAACGCGCTTCTGATATCTATGATATTACATCATGTGGAATTAGGACTCCCGTTGTATACCGGCGTGCATTTAATGTTCCATTTTCTATGAAAACTAACTCTGTACGCTCCATCGAATTAACTGCTGCCCAAAACATAACGTAGCCTGCGCTATATGGAGTGATTTCTTCGAAACACACATAGCGTTCCCGTGGTCTTCGTAGCACTCTTCTCCACACAAAAAGATTCTAGCTTCATCAGAAAACAATACTTTGTTCCAGCCCTCCAGTTTCCATGAAGCACAGTTAGCAAACTGAAGTTGAGCAACACGGTGTTCACGGAGTAATTTAGGCCCCGGTCCGAGCTGTAACTGCTGATATCGACAGCCAAAAATATTTTTTTGTATTTAATGTAAAAAGAAAGATTAAATTCTTTCATTTGCAGAAACTATCCAAAAAGATTTAAAATTTTAGTAATCAGCAAAAAATAGTTTCAGCAGTTCGCGCTATTAGTAAATCAATTTAAAAATTTCAATTTTTTTATTGAAATCGCCATTACTTTTTGGGATTGCATGTTGATTGAGCCCGTACTTTCCCTTGGAAAGAGGTCTTTACCCAGCAGTGGGACACTTACAGAATGATATTATTATTATAAATCACAGAAAATTCTAACTAACGATTAATTTAATTTTAATAGGTAACATAATATATTTATAAATTGAATATAAAAATAAACATTACAAATTAAAAATAACTATTCTTGAGCCCGATTTTTTTAAGTAGACATACATATTTCTACAAAACGTAGATAAAACCATCATTTATGTAAAATATACTTACAAAATATTTTATTATTTCAGCTGCGAAAGTCCATGAGTATATAAATAAAAACTGGAAGAAACTGCATAACATCATCGGCACACCAATCATTTATTCCTTATTCGGCTATTTTATAGACAACGTTAACGAATACCTCGCATTAGTGCCAAAACCACAAGTTTACACGAAACGCGTGTCAGTAGAAAATCTTCCTGTTACGGCAGCTATGAAAATATAATATACCTTCCAAAATTTACAAACTATATTTTGCTGGCAGTAGTTCCATAATTTATGTAAAATAATACTGCACATTAACTTAAAGTTAATTTAGAAAAGTAAATTTGTTTTTAATTCATAAAAAGTTCATAATTTTTACTTATCAGAAATCAGATCTAATTTATAATCGTTAATTATTAAAATTTAATTTATTATTTTAATACACTTTTGTGACTAGTAACAATAAAAATATATCAGAACTATTTCCATGTTTTTTTTTTCATATTTCATTATTTATTATAATAGTCTCATTACGAACTATTACACTAGTTAATAAAATATTAAATAACTGACTACAATAAAAAACAATTATATTGTCATTGTTGTTGCAATTATATTGTAACCAGTTAACTTCATATAAATTAAAACCTCCAATTAGTTAAGATTTTATGCAGATATTCAAAAATTTTTTGCACTGGTTAATAAGACTCAAGAGTTATGTGGCTAACGGGGAGTGGAATATACATTGCGCATATAACAAGTTGTTCGTGTCGTGCGTTTATTCTAATTTGTAGTTTCACCTGCAAATCTTCGCAATGACATTCCCATTCGGGTACCCGAGTTTGATACAGAATGCTTGACACTGCTATTAAAACTCCATCTATTTATTTCACATTTTGAAATCCGCTGCATAGCCTTTCACGTCTGTAAACCGCGAATATAATTTGTATAATCAAAGATCTCACTATCAAAAATGCTAAGTTTCACTAATAATAGAAATGTCATATTCATTATTTAAGTTATTGAGAGTTTTACTACGGAAACCTCTTAAATTCTGATAATAATTGTTAATTCATCAAATACAGTGATTAATTATAAAACAAATGTAAAGGAAAATAAAAACAGGCAATTAAATTTGACATAAAAATTCAGAAATAGTTTATTACAGTCTGTCAAAAGGCTCTCTGTCACGAACTAAGATCTGTTCTAATGCATCCGTAGCGTCCATTTTTTATTTTTTCCAATTTGTAATCATTGTAAGCCTTTACTCTAGCTTCAGCTTGGAGAGTATTCATACTGAGTGTTAAATGGTCGACTACGTATAAAGTTTTTTTTTTCTATTGTTCAGAGATACAGTTTTCTTTTGCATCAGGTTTATTAAATTTAATAAAACCAGCAATGAAAGCATTCCGGAACCGGGCCTATAAAAATTAACTACGACAGAACGTGGGTCTGTTATTTGAAGTATTGATCTTTGCAATAAGAGTTCAGCGATTTATATTACCTTGTTTAATATTGCTGCCTGTTGTAATTTAAATAACAACATTGAACTCTGTTTTGAGACTTTAAATTCCGATATAGAGTGAAATTCAATTATATTGATCCATAATAATTAGGTTTTGTAAGTCATTAAATGTTTTCGTTAATTTTATATTTTCTTTACATTACATATATACATATACTCTTGTAGTAAGTAACTTGTAGTAAGTAACTCAAGTACTTGGGTTTGTTGTTGACTGTATCCAATTTATTTTGTAACATGTAATTCTGATATCATCTATGTTAATTTGTGTTGTCAAAACCAAAGTACTCGTTGTCTTTCTTGTGAACTGAGTTATGAGATGTAATTTACTCTTCTAGATTAACAGATGTATTTTGTCTTAAGTGTTTTGTCAAGAACATCTTTCAGGAGTAATCACATTTCTAGTTTTATATTGTTTACTACAGCAAACTGTACATATCCGTGTAGATATATTATCTGGTTTAATGTCTGAGTATTTTTTTTGCGCGTAACAACACATTTTAAATGATAGAATAGACACCATTTTTTTTTAATTTTATAGTTCCGCTGATGTTAATATTTATAGAACAAGCTGCACAGTAGGAAACATTTTTGGAGCATGTTTTAGATATTTCGAAAGTGACTTTCTACGTGAACATATTAATACATTTATATTTCTGCATAAAAGGTGTACTAACCTATGAAAATATTTATTGTGAATCTTATCGAACTGTATTGCGATACGCCTTTACTGGAATTGAATTATAAATATTAGGTATTAGAGTACGCAAGAAACTGCTGGTGGGAGACAAGCATAAAAAATATATTCTACAGATCTGTGGTATGATTTATTATTATTTTACAATTATAATTATGAGAGTCGATCGTAGCACTCTGGTTCGGGAGCGCTTCGCATACGTCCAGCTCGCACGTAGGCTCGCGGTCTCTCTGGCATAGATTATTACTTATAGCTGAGGTCGGGCGGCGCCGGGGCTGGCGAGCTTCCGACGTACCGTTAGCTCACCACACCTCCCCGCGTCTTTCGTCGCCGATGACATCCATAGCGACGCGGCGGCAGACGGCTAGTAATATCAATAATAATGCACCACCACATACCCTATATCATCATCTATCTTCCACTACCGAATCACGTGTATTGGTCTACCGGGCCAATGCTACACGGTAGCATACATCAAGGCACGAACAAAGAAGTTACTAAATTCTTACCTATGCCGTACCGTGCAGATATGAAATTTTCTTCCACAGTAAACAGCCAATAGGCTCTTATGACATCATCGCTTACCGATGAAATCTGTCACCGACGTTCGTCGTTATTTTTGGACAGTACTGTACATGATTATATTTTTGAAGTGAAAATTTCTTTAGCCGCATTGAGCACTTTTTGGTAGGGAAACATCTTATGGGTTAGCGTCACCGACATGCTAATGTTAATTGTATATGAAAACTTCTTTAGTCGTTTTTTTTTTCGAACTGACTATCCTATTAGCCTTAGGAGCCCTGGAGCCTTTACGGCTTTTACAGCTTTACGGGGTTGGGGGCGAGCGCTTAAGGCACTCAGCCACGAAAGCTTTGCAACAACATCCGAGGGTGCCAAAGTGGCCGAACCTCGGCTCGGACTGTTGCGCGTATGGAAATAAGTCGCAGTTGAGCACTTTTTGGTAGGGAAACATCTTATGGGTTCGCGTCACCGACATGCTAATGTTAATTGTATATGAAAATTTCTTTAGCCGCGTTGAGCACTTTTTGGTAGGGGAAATTCTTATGGGTTAGCGTCAACGACATGCTAATATATGTAGCCATACAGGTGACGTATTGTATAACATTAGTGCTGTGTATATCTTTACAAGTAAAAAGTTTAATGTGTATATACTGTACAATGTTCAAATAGTGTTTGAGTTTGATTATTATCTTAATTGTTTAATAGTAGTTTCACTGTGCGCCGGTATCACTACAACGATATAATTTGAAATCGGCGGTCACCATTGTTTGTAAACTGTATTGAACTTGCAAATTGGTATTGTGTAGTTACTTTTGCCGAGCTAGTATAACAACAAAAAACATGTTTCAATTTCAATTTGTGCTGTAGTTTGGTGTTAATTTTCTACCAATTTATATCGGGTTACTTATATATTACTATTTCATTACAAGTTTATTATTTATTAAATTTAAAATACAATTCCTTCTTAACTAGTTCAAATAAGACATCATTCCTATTTATATACTTTTTTCCAGGGCTACCAAGGTACAGTCGCTGCTTTGCTTGAAAGCAATTGTTAACAATTTTGTTGTTATACTAAATTGCTAATTGTAACAAATGTTGAAAATTAAATAAATATAATAAGTAAACACCATGTAAAATTAATTTTAAATAACAAAACATCGGCAAGCAAAACCATAAGGTATAAGTATGTTTTGCTCAACAGATATAAACATCTTGATTTCAAATAATTAGGTAACAAAAACTGTAATTAGTTTTAAAAGGGTCAAACAGGTGAATACAAAACTTAGCTGAATGGTATCATTTTTGATGGTGAGATCTTCGATAATAGATATTAAATACGCGATTTACTGACATGATAGGCCATCCAGCGGATTTCATAATGAGAAATAAGTCAAGTTTAGTTTTTCACAATTTTATGGTAACAGTATTATTAATCATAGTCAAACATAGGATTCGACAAATACGCAATTTAAAAGTAATTATTAGAATATATCTATGCTATAATATTATACAGTTCTAGAGGTTGTTTTTTTTTCGAACGCGCTAAACTCTTTAAGGCTGATTAACTTACTCTTGATATTTTAAGTAAAGGTGGTTTTCGAAACGAAATGGTTCGCGCACAATCTACTGTCGTACACAGTAACACACCAACGTTTCAACGAAATCGGATAAATGATGTAGAAACGCGTACAGGCAAACAAAGTAACATATAGATCGATGTATGTGATAATAAAGTTATATAATATTTTATATAGTACAATAATAACATTTTATTCAGGTTGTGGCAGAGAAAATATGAAAGTACAAAAAATGCGGTACAAATGAGATAATTAAGAATTATGTAGGTAGGTAGATTCTAGGTACCTACCTACCTACAATTTGAGGGTGCTAGCTAGCCAGGCAGGCTTTAGAAAAAACTCTACCTGTTCTTTAACGTATACCTTTCTTTCTATACTAATATAATAAAACTGAAGAGCTTTTTATTTGATTGTTTGTTTGTTTAAACACGCTAATCTCTGTCACTATCAATCGGATTCGAAAAAATATTTTTGTATATTATAGCCTGATTCATGAGGAATAGTATAGTCTATATGACGTCTCGCTATGACCCTAAGGAGCAGAGCAGTAACTATGAATGTTAATCAATCTGGCAAACTGTAGCAATTGGAATTGGAACAACGAATAGGGCTATACAGGCGCGTTGGCGGCGGCACTGTGGAGTGTTTGTCGGATAAATTTAACACGGGTGAAACCGTGGGGCATAGCTAGTTCATCATTATAGTGTTTATATTTCATGACAACCTACCTAGGTAACTTACCTTAGGAACTCTGGAAACCCTACTCCCTGCAGAAACAGCACACATATTTGGCTGCGATCTTCTGTAGGATGGAGGTATTCCATCAGTCGGAATGTCACAAGAAGAGAGAAATCTCTGAAGAACTGATCCTTTAATATAGTTTTTACCATATTATGCCAGCTAACAAATATTCGTTTTATTGTAAAAAACATATTAAAATACAGTGTAGGTTTGTATGAAAACATTGTAAGAAAATAATCAGTATTTTTTCCCTTTTCAGACAAAGGAATACTTCCTAAAGAATCTAAAGATACCGCAGATTTATTACTATTTTTTGATGATATATTTGACTCGATGAATGGAAGTTATAATAATTCGAAAAAAAAAGTGGCAAACATCTTTTAGAGCCCTTAACCCCGAAACCGAAACATACTAACAGGAAAGGAAAGTAGTGTGCCGTCAATAAATAACTGGTTACGTAGTCTTGAAAATATAGACCTATTGAAAAACAAATTATTTAATACATATAATATGACAGTAACAGTCAACAGGAAATAAGTCGAAGTACACATAAATTATACACCGGAACTTATTTAAGTGAGATCATTTTCGAGGAAGGTTCATGAAAATTTTTAATTATTCCCATTAACTTAATTAATTTAACACATGCTGTGGTTCACTGTAATTAGTTATTGAATTAAAAAATAATATTTATTTATTGTTTATTATTGTAGTCAGTTATTTAATTGTTATAAACTATGTATTTTTATTGAATGACTGTTGTTTCATCCTAAATATTATTGTTATACCCAAAATATACATACCATTAATAAATAGATATATTTAATAGATTATAATGTGGCCATTATTTGAAGACTCGAAATATATAAAAAAAACATGAAAATATGTAGTTCTAATATATTTTTATTTTTATTAGTCACAAAACTGTTTCAAAATAATAAATATTTTTTTTAATAATTAACGATTATACATTAGATCTGATTTGTTATGAACTTTGAACGAATTAAAAACAAATTTACTTTTCTAAATTAACTTTAAGATAATGTGCAGTATTATTTTAAATAAATTATGGAACTACTGCCAGCAAAATATAGTTTGTAAATTTTTGAAAGTATTATATTTTATTATATTGTATTATATTATACATATTAGTATTATATTTTTATAGCTGCCGTAACAGGAAGATTTTCGACTGACACGCGTTTCGTGTAAACTTGTGGTTTTGGCACTAATGCGAGGTATTCGTTAACGTTGTCTATAAAATAGCCGAATAATGAATAAATGATTGGTGTGCCGATGATGTTATGCAGTTTCTTCCAGTTTTTATTTATATACTCATGGACTTTCACAGCTGAAATCATAAAATATTTTGTAAGTGTGTTATACATAAATGATGGTTGTATCTACGCTTTGTAGAAAAATGTATGTTTGCATATAAAAATCAGACTCAAGAATAGTTATTTCTAATTTGTAATGGTTATTTTATATTCGATTTTAAAATTGTGTTATGTTACCTATTAAGATTAAATTAATCGTTAGTTAAAATATTCTGTGGTTAATAATAATAATAATAATAATATCAGCCTTCTCTTTCCAAGCGAAGGTATGGGCTCAATCACCACGCCATCCCACAACGTATTGGCGATTTTAAGAAATCAACAGTTCTATATTTTTCCACATACGGTGGTACTACAAGGCCATATCACAAGCGTTTAGGTTTCCTCACGATGTTTTCTTTCACCGTCAACCGTTAGTTTAGTAAAAATACGTAAATTTCGAAAAATTCGTTTGCACTTGCTGGGATTCGAACCTGCGGATATCGAATCGATATTCCGCCGGTCTAAACCACACGACCACCACAACCAAAAATTGTATGATTTATGTTAACTAATTTGTTTACTAATAGCTAGTATAAAATAGCTGGCTAAAATCTGAAATCTCCAAAGTAATTCTCCAAACCTCTCTTAATTATAACTACTATTCTACAAAAATATTTTTTTGTTAAATAATATTTACTTACATTTCTCTTTATCACCATCAAACAGATTAGTGAAATTATATGTCACTCTTCCTTGTACTTCCGTAAAATTCATATTATAGAACGTAACTTTAGCGTGTTCCACACCGTTCTTATCGGCAAATCCTGTGTATCCTCCATCCATACCAATAAAATACTTTTCTGAATTGTAAATCGTAATCTTATCAGGATCAAATAAGTAACAATGTTTAGAGTACACAATTATAAGCATAATTGATTACTGTAACACGGAAGAACACTTTGTGTTTATTCAACACTTGTGTTTAACTGATTTCCAGATATAGTAATAAGTAATCTCAAATAAGTACTTTATACTGGCAAAAATAGTAAATGATCACCAAAATTCAAACCCAATTTTAATGCAAAAATATAAACAAAAAATTTATATTTTGCTATCCTATTAAAGTAATTGACTCCAAACTAATAACTGTTAACTCAAAATTAGTAAACGATCACCAATATTACTAGTACTCTGTTTCTTATCACAAGTCAAACCTAACCTATACCAGCCACTACGTTTGGTAGGAATTAATATTGCATTAATTTACTCGCTAAGATTTGGTAATCATTTACTATTTTTGGCAGTATAATGTACTTTTTTGGTATAATGTGTTTTCTCATTCCACGGACTAAATTAACAATCACTCATGAGTTACTTGAAAATAATGTTGTCGTATTCATTGTTCTAGTGTTGTACTACCAAATATTTTAAGTTCCGATTATTAATCCTAAAATTTTAAGTACTGAAGTGAGGGTTTTAGTTTAATTTACTATTATCATTACTTAATTCAAGATATGTACATATGGCAAAATACTTTATAAAAAAAACACTTCGGTTAGCCCACAACAGACGCGATTTTGTCTACCTTATTCGGCCTTCCTTAGAGTAAATAAATAATAATAATTAAAGATGAGTCACTTTGACAAGATTATTTATTTGATACTAACTGTGCCCTACGGCTACACCCGTGTTTATTTGACCACCCGCAATAACTAATATTGTATTAGTATATTGTTTGTAAAATCATGCCATGTGTTTTTATTATTCTTAGTAAACGTAAACGTTAAACGTGACCAGCGAAACTTATCGATAGCTTCAAATTATCGCTCATTGCCATTGCAAGTTTGTATTTATTTTAAAACACATACAATACGAATGAATATTGTGATAATGAATACATGGAACGTAAACCCATTAATCAGTGCAATAATGTCAGGTAATTCCATGCCCTTTTTTTTATTCAATTATTGAGTTATTAAGTCAACTAAGTTACCGAGTACAATAAATAAAAAAAAGAGTAGAAGAGAATAAACGAACAGTTCTTTCCTATATATAAGATTTATAATAAACTACGTTTTTTTATAAATATTTTGTAATTTTATTTATCACAAATGTAATTATTTTTTTGATATTTTTAAATTCTTGGGCGGCCAAAGACATATTATTATTTTTTCTTAATTATTGAACAATTTACACATGTGCTGTCGCAGTCTTTCTTGTAGAACTTTTAGCATAGAACAATATCATAGTACATTATTTTCATCTTTTTCAGTTTGGTCAGCGCACGCCGATATAGCAATGAAAATGCTTAATATATTTTCCGACATGGTTTACAAATGGACCCTAATATTCATTAAAATAAAACATAATCAAAATAAAAAATATAACCATTAGGAAGAACTAAGCTTGTTGTAAGAATGTTGTAAGAATTTCAAAAATCGGCTGAGTATTTTCAGATATTACCCCTTACAGACAAACTCGCAATCAACTTTACCACTTTATAATATTAGTATACTGCATTCTTTCTCCATATAAACTTGATCTATGCCAAATCTCACACTCTTCCGTGCGTGAAATAAAGGGGTCCAAAATGTTCTCTTTAAGTTTGAATATAATTATAGATACTGCATACAAACTACAAATTCAAATAATTAAAACTGCAAATAATCATTTTTACAAGCGAGTTGAGTTTTTGCTAGCGATTATCTATTTGGTAAGCTAAACGGGGTTGGAAGCTTGGCATGGGCCATGGTCACGGTGAACGTAATATATCAATGATTTATTCGATTTTAAATTGTAAATTAAATTAGTAAAACTTTCCACCTCTAAAAGAGTAGAAATTACTTTATTGTAGAACAAGAAAATAAAAACAACCACAAACTCACCATAAATTATTTCACATCTTCCTTTTCCTTCAATATGGACAGAATCCACATCGCCGTTTATTTCATAATCAGATTCAAGAGTCATTTTTGGGCAAATAATCGAAAGAACCCATTTCTCAGGTGTGAGCCTAAGAAAAGAAATAAAACATTATAATCAGTAGAATTTCAAGAGCCGATAACAGCTGATATTCTTGTATTTGGGTTTGTCTGGCCATAACTTGGTTAGTATCCACTGGACCAGACAAACTAATCATTACTATACATGCTCGTACACGTCTCATTGTGTCAAAATATCTATATTTTAAAACCTAATTATTGGACGTAAAAAGGTTTCAGAGAAAGTCTATTTGGCACCGTATAGTAGCAATAAATGTTGCCTTCGTTTGTTTTAACACCATTTTGATATCACTATATTTTAGTAATTTCTAAAGGATTACTCTACACAGACGTTTTGGCTAAAGATTTTTATGAATAAACAAAACATACTTCACTTCATGGATTTCACAAGCTGCCAGTCCGTACATATAGGGGTCGGTAAGCGTGATGTTCATATGATGTACAACAACCTGTATTTTGTCTTGATGCAATGGATCCGAACTCTTTAGGTTTAGAATCGGATTTCCTGCTATAATTTTATTTAGTATTATCTTATACGATGCAGTTATACAACGGTCATCGCTGCTGTCACATGGAACAGTTTTAAGACCTGAAATTATTTTTAAATTTGAATTTTTCATATTTTTTTATTCCACATACAGTGCTTTATTTTTAATGGTAATATATATCTCATTTGAAATTATCTTAGAAACTATTAGCTCATTTTTTGTGCAAACAATTTTAACATAGTCAATTTTATTGTTAAGCGTGAGCTGTCCGAAATTGACTTTTTTGTTCTGATGGACTTCATTTATGCAAGGATTATTTCAATATGTAGGAAGAAAAAGAAATGTTGCTCTTTTAAACAAATCTCTTTACATTAACAATTATTATACAAGATTTCAACCAAGAATTATCTGAAATACATTACAAAATAACATAAATACTTAGCTTTGGTATATCATCTCAAAGAACGCGGGAACAAAACGCCGTCCAATTATCGTTCACAGAATCTACTAACTAACAAACAGTCTAATATTTTCTTAATAATATGCTCCCAGGAGGTTTCGAACTGACATATAATAAAATAATATAATAGAGGTCGTTTGATTTATATGAATATATAATACCGTACATTTATTTGGATTTATCAACTTATGTGCCATTCTATCACAAACCTACATATATAAAATATGCTATTACATTCATCCATCCAAAGAATTTAAGAAATTTCTCTTTGCCCTACACATGTCTGAAATCTACCCTTCCCCAAGGAGCTCTGGAAACCCTACTCACCGCAGGAACACAACACGAGGTCATTTGACTTGGAATACGCCGTCAAACCGTTTAATATAAAATAATAGAAACACGATAAAAATAGGTGATAAAGAAGACTTATTGTACAATATACTCAACATTAATTGCGTAGACTAGAAGGATTTAAAATAATTCACTGCACCTTATATAACTAACTTTATTATTTAAGCCTCAATAAGTAATTGAATGTTATAAAAGAAATCAAAAATATTAATGTACGTAAAATAACCATTATGAATGTTCACATAGTTTTTTTTTTAAGTAGTTTGATGTCATCGATTTTAATATATGGTATTGAATTTTCAACTGTATATCCTATGCCTTTTTCGAGAAGAAAGACCTGAATAAATTTTTTTTCCATTACAATTTCTCAGGAGATTAAAAATTCCTTTTTTTCGGATATTTCAATTAATGTTTGTTAAAAGAGCTCTCTTCCTGCCTAACTTTAAGACTGTAGGCCTGCATGTAGAACTGTATATTATTTTAATCGGTTCATAAGTGGTATTTTAACTATGAAGTGCCATATCTCTTTAATGCGTTAACCTAAAAACTTAATTTTTTTACAGCAATATGAGGCCATACATTATAATATTAATATAGTATATAATATTAAATTCACGGAAAGACAGACGAACAACAAAGTGAACCTATAAGTGTTCCGTATTTTTCATCATGGTGGTACAGAACTTAAAAAAACTAATGGTTCCTAACACAGTTTCCCTGCATATGCCATAGCTTTAGATAGCTACATGTTGCCTCAGTTAAAAAAACATCTGTATGTGGTCTACACATGGAATCCAATTGTAAATTTTATTTGATAGGTAGACAATCAAAAACTTTTGATTTTGATTTTTAATTTGATATATCTATTTATATATTTAGAAAACTTACACAAAGCGACAGGAATAGCGAAAATTAAATTTAAATAAAATAAACACATTAACATTTTTACTGCTTAACGAACACTTTGAAACTGAATAAAAGTTTAAGCTTTAAATGCTTATATAGTAAGTTATTATCATAATAATTATCGTCGTCTAAAATATCGAATTTGCTAACTCAGGATTTTGTTAAATTCACATTTTGATATGTAACATATACCATTAAAAAAAATTTTGCTATCGTCAAATATGCTACCTGAAAAAATTAATGCTTAGTTAATTCTAATGCCTCTACAATCTTCTAGTGCCTAGAATCTAGACTAACTCCATGAGTATCAAATCAACCATGTAAATTAGTTAACTACCAGTATACGATGAATTATTTTGATTTGCAAACGGATGATATAATTTTCTTAATTCGTATAATTAAATAATAATAGTTACATTCTAAAACAATTTATTTTCCCAACTTTTAGACAAAACTTATATTCAATATGAACTGTAAGAGTTATTCTGTGATATTTTTAAAAATCTTGATGCATATTGTAGATACATAAAAGTATTAGTTAACGAAAGATCAATACAGAACCGTATTTGCTGACTTTACAAATATGAAAGTTGGACAGTTGGTTACTTTTGTAATGTAAAAGTGTCCTAGGAAAATACATTTTTAAAACCAATATTTTCATGATGGTAGAAATTCTGAATAGGAATTTCGTTAGATGAGCGTGCTATTCGGATTGTAAATGATGCAAAGTTCATCGAGATGCTTCAGCTGCGCAGGGATATTGCTTCACTAAACGTGTTCATCGTCTGTATTATGGCGAGTTTTCTATAAAGCTGCTCAACCAAATTTACTCCTCTCCCTTATATAACAGAATCATACTCTCTTGGCTCCGTAGACACAATTATATACTAAACTCTATCACGGTACGAACAAAGGATTTCGCTACGTCATATATTTGCCGTTCTGTGAAGCTATGGAACTGTCTCCCTACTAGTGTGTTTCTTCCTTCCTACAACTTGAAGTCTTTCAAATATAACGTGAAGAGATATTTAAACAGGACGGCATTATCGTCTGGTGATGTATTGTAGATCCTTCGGTGGTCGCCTATGTTGTTGGATTGCACTGTGTTTATAATCAGTTCTATCTCCCAAGTCTCCATCTGCTATTTTTTCAAATTGGCGCTTTAAAGGTACAAATTAATTCGTCATAGATGGTGTATCGCATGTTGAGATGAACCAGGGCGTATCCCGTACTCGTCCTAGTAGGCTTAATAGGCACAAAGATACCTTTCAAAGAACCATCTCACGTTGCCTACCGTATTTTTTAATTTTAAATTACAGAGAATTTCCTTATAATTGATTATAAATTTAGATTAAGTGACTGTTTTTAAAATCGCACACAGTCAGCCATTATTTACTATATCATTCGGTCAGTCAAACCAATTTCGATAGTGGATAAAGTGAAAAGAAGTTCACAATATTTTGTGAATCAATCCAAGTAATTCTAACGGGTAAGTTTTTTTTTTATTTTCTTAGTTTTAAAAAATAGCTGATTTAATATAGGTACAGTTTTTTACGTGTTTAACCTATACTCGCTTAGGTTTCATGTGCATATATGACAAATTAAGTTGATTAATATTCCACCAAAAATTATATGTTTAAAATAAAAATTATCTGTTATAGAAGTAATTTAAATATAACTGGATAAATTCTATATAATTAAGTACTTCATGTAAATATATGCAATATCTTCGACGAATGATTATGAACAATCTTAAAAAAATTTGAAGTCATCATTAGAGAACTAACAGTCAGCAAATTTTATGGTAAGAGTGATATGATTGAAAAAGAAATTTCAGTTGAAACAAATAATATTCATCTACATATTTCTATGATTGAAGATTCAAACTGATGGCATGTGTACTATGCGTCTCGATATAGAATTATTATCAACTACACATTAAAAAATATATAGTTTCAGAAATCACTAAATATTTCAAGTATTTAAGTAAATTTAAGATTTTTTGATATTTATTTTTTATTTCAATATTTTACAGTAGCAGAACATGAACCGAAAATTCCGTCTCCTTTCAAAAATATGATTAAATTAAATTAAAATATGATTAATGTATAAAGTTAAGCTTCATTTTATGTAAGGCCCTACCTTACATAAAATGAAGCTTAACTTAGAGATAGAGAAATTTCTTTGGCACTTTGTGCAGGTACATACTCTTATATGTCACGTTACGTCCCGTTAGTTTATAATCAACCTAGTGAAAATGTAAACTGTTGATAGATTGTGAACGGTCACTGGACGGTACTGGCCGTGTATCACAGCCAGATAGCTATATCAGACATCTGTTCGTAGTATGCTAAAATTCAAGCAAAGGAGCAGTAAGGGACCTACCGCTTATCTTGGTTGCATCTCCTACGATCCGAGGATGCACCTTGAACTCCGTCACACGTCTTGAATAGTCTTAACACTTCTAGAACGCTAGAAATACGTATTTCACTACGCTGCGTGTGTATCACTGTGGGTCGTGGTGGCCAATATACCGTTCTCATTTTGAAGAATAATCATGCGGCAGATTTGCGTCCTTATTTTAAATCCAATGATGTCCCCAAGGAATATGAGAAATTAGAAGGAAAAAAAGGATGTCGCGACAGTCACTAAAATTGCAAACCAAAGTTTACATTTTCGTAGGCTTATAAACTAACTAATTGCTATTGGATTGGCTAGGTTAGGTTGAAGCTAAGATCATAACGTACGAACCGAACAAGCAAAGCAGAGCGGGCTACAGTTTGGCCAGCGAATGTCAGTAAACAGATAAGCCGTTGAAAATTCATATTTTGCAAGTCCGAGTATCATGATTTTGCTTAATTAATAGATATAACCCAAAAACTTCAAAATTGTTAGTGTCTGTTCACAATCTATAAACAGGTTATAATCTCATTAAAATGATTATAAGCTAACGGTTTGTAAAATTAATTATATGGTAACTTTATTTGAATTTCGACTTATGAGACGTATGAGAATAAACTATTGCCCGAGGTATACGGCATTTTTCTTACCCGTGACTGTAATAATATCTTGTATTATCTATGTCTGACATTTATGTAAATGTCATTATTATTATTTGTTAAAAAATATGTATGTTTACATAATCAAAATAATTAATTAATTACTCAAAAAAAAAAAACGCTTCAATAAAATTTTATTACAAAAAAAAAACACTAAATTTATTATAAAATTAGTAGAAACTTTGGTGCATTTATCCATACTATAGCTTGTTCAGGATGGTCATCTCACCCTCCTCCTAAGTCCTTCTCCTCCTCTGTCCCGTGAATACGGAACGGTGCTTTGGTGCCAGCCTAAGCTGGTAGGTTCTCCCTTTGTTCGCCGTAAGCGCGAAAGGTTTACGGAACGCGGGAGGGAACAAAACCTTTGATTTTTTTTCGAACTGACTATACTGTTAGCCTTAGGGGCCCTGGAGCCTTTACGGCTTTTACAGCTTTACCGGGCTTGGGGGCGAGCGCTTAAGGCACTCAGCCGCGAAAGCTTTGAAACAACATCCGAGGGTGCCAAAGTGGCCGAACCTCGGACTGTTGCGCGTATGCAAATAAGTCGCGATCTGACTAATTCCCTATCATTTGATCTAAACTAACTATATATATATACATGTTTCTTCCCCCTGGGAGGAGGGAAGGAACATGTGTATGTGTATTTAGTGTTCTGATTTTTTTTGTCTAAACTTACTAGGCAAAAAAAGAAAAAAAAAGGTCCCTTACAGAACCTATGTACCTGTGTGTTATACATGTGTGTGCAATGCAGTGTCATGTGTGACTGTGAAAGCTAGTGAATGTAGAGTCACTGTATCGCGCGAGCGGCTGCTTGGCTCAAGGGCTCCATACCGATGGATCGGACCTAGGCTTGAGTTGCCGCAGAGGAGGGCGGTCGTGGCGGGTGTGCGGGAGCGAAGTTAACCGTACGTCCCCTGCGGAGAGAACGGTGGTTTCGCGGGCGTGGGCGCGAGCACGCATATGTTGCGGGAGCGGACGCGTAAAACTTGTTAGCTTTCTCGATGTCGTCGTCGGGATCGACAAAGAGGGAACAAGACCGGCCAATAAGCTAGCCTGTCGCCGGTCGCCGGCAGCAACCGACGTTTGACGTAAGGGCTTACGCGCTTTTATTTTTGTGACTGCTCTATAAGAGATTATTTTACCAAGATGAAGTTACGCACCCTGCGTTTAAAAAAAACTACGCAGTCAATCTAAAGTAATGCTTTAGCGCGTATTTATTCAAATATATTTGAATACTATACAATATACAAATAATTAAGTTCCACTTCGACTGCGTGTAAAGATTACACACACAAGGTTTTTTCAATATAGTACTTTTTTGATTAACATTTTAATAAAGACAACAATATTATGTGTATTAAATATATTATTTTTCATTAGATATCTATACTGGTGGCACATGTGTAATATTTTGATCTTAAGATATAGGGTATCATCTCAATAGCGTATATATCCGTAAACACCCGCCGGCTCACGTCCCGCAAACCTTCAGGAGGGTCGTGCTTGTAGCGGTCGGCCTATAATATTATAAGACTCAAGCCATTGTTTATGTTTGTTTGTGTGAGCGCGTTAATCTCTGGAAGTATCAATCAGATTTAGAATATTATTTTTTAATTTTGTAGCTCACTTACTATGCCCGCTGCTCCGCTCGTTTGGACTACAGAATGCTGTTGCTGTCGGTCGAGCGCAAGCGCGAATTGTGCTGCCACAAAAATGCTTATTATGGGTGATCCTTAGAGAATAGATATATGCTATCTTTGACTTTTTTGTATGTCTTTTAAAGATCTACAATTACGTAGAACATTAATTTGATATATCTTTTATTGTTTACTCAGCGTAAGCCATTTAAGCGCCGCAGAATCGTCTTTTTTTCGAATTCATTTACTATTATTGTCACTACCTATTTCGTACGTTACTTTATCTAACAAAATATATCCTATAACCTGGCCACAAAATATAGCAATAAATTAAATCAATGATTATGTAAATCAGATGAATGGTTTTCACGTGAAGAGAACATAAACGGACAGACAGACAGAGAGACGCCGAATTTTATAATATGTATAGATATAGATTTAATGAGGAAGTTTAGACATATATATATATATATATATATATTAGAAGGCTATCTAACATTACGCTACGACCATTAGGAGAGGAACAGTGATCATAAATGTCAACCGATCTGACAATCTGTTGACAAATAGGTATCATATGTATTAAACAGTTATATTGTATGAAATTAACGTGAGTGAATCAGCAGGGCCCTGCCAGTTTTATATAAATAGAAAAATTCTGAATTATTGCGTTGTTCCATTTTCTATATAAGAGACGACGAATTATTGAAATAATAATCAATTTTATTCGTAATTTATGGTAATAATATGCTAAAAAGTGGACCGATATTTCCTGCAAGTCATTAATATAATATGAAGTTTTTGCGATAGCAAATATACGACATTGACCTTGCCGGTCTAGTTGACACAAATACTGATGAAGATTGATTAAAATAATAAAATCTTCACGGTTTGCGATTCAAGAAATAAACGAGTTACTAAGTAATAAATAAGTAAGGTGATACCAACGAACTATAATATAGCTATAAAACTATACCTATTTCATTAAAGTAATAAATTGTTAATGTGACATGATTTTTCTCCAGCTCGTATGTGGATCAAACGAAGCAAATATCTTATGACATAAATTTTACACTTATTCATTTATAATCTTACAAAACATTTCTTTTTTCTGAGTGGTGTATTTTAATTCGTCGTAAATTATGCGAAGGGCTAAGGAGTGGAGCTCAACTCTCGGAGTTTGTTTTTCTGCCTAATTATTACTTGAGGGTTTTCAAGCAAAGAGTGAACCGGTGTTTGAAAGGTAAGCGCAATCCGTCCTCGGCCTCATCTTTACTTACCATTAGGTGAGATCGAGGCCAAGCGCTTACCTGTACTCCATAAAAAAATATATATGCATATTATAATTAAATTTAAATAAAACTACAAAAACTGCTTACTTAAATGAGATAGCTGTATATTTATACCAATATAAAAAAGAATGGCGATCGATGTAGCTTTGTAGTCGAGGCAATAAAAAAATCCCAATTTTTAACCAAAAATATATTACATATTATATTACATTTTGCTCTTTAGAAAATCTAGGAAGCATCCTTGATTCCTTCGTATATATCCATAGTTCAGGAACGATAACTAGTAGAAAACGGAAATAATGTACGACAATAATGAAATGTATTTTAATTTTTAAACTTTTATATTACTTGTTTTATTCAAAAAAAATTGTAGAAACTATAACTCGTAGCTTTTTGTATAAAACAAGTCCTGAATTGGTAGTATCGTGAAGAATTTATTCATGTTGTCAAGTAGCTTGCCCATGAAAGAATACATTGCTGGATGTTGAGTGCCTTCGCTGATTTTCTTCCAATTCTCATTCACAAATTTGTGGACTTTTTTAGCTGTAATAGAGAGTTTCGTTTATTTTACGTAAATCATTGTCAATGATATATTTTCACAGGAGAAACAAAAAAATGTCTTTAAAATTTCCTAACATTATTAATTCAAAGAAATAATAATCATAATAACACAATAAATGAGCGCTATTTGCAGGTGTGCGGAAAATAATTCATGATTTTTTTAATAACAATGACTTCCTTGATAAATATGAGTAGTAAAATAAGTAATTCTGACTTTTATATATGATAACTTAACCTAAGTACTTGCTGATTAACTGAAAGGACACTTTTTCATTAAACGTTTTCATGATTAAACAAAGATATTGTCCTTACAGGATACAACGCATAATTTGGCTACTAATTTTTTAAGAATACTAGATCTGTTTGCTAATTTATTCAATTTTTGCCAAACACTATCAGTGCCACCGGCATCGCTCGCGTGGATTACAGAATCTGTAATAAAAGTAGCCTAAGTTACTTCTTATAATACCAGCTATCTGCCAGTGAAGTTCTCGTCAAAATCGGTCCAACCGTTTCGGAGATTAGCAGGCACAATAGCTAGAAAAATATAAAAAAAATTGAAAATTGCTTTGTTTATAAGTACCGTACATACTTTCATGTGCGTTTAGTAAAACGCTGTAATTTTTACACACTTGAATTTTATTATTTATAATTTGAAATAATTTTCTGTTTATAATAATTTAAATGAAGTGTTAACCACCATTATAGTTTCTGTATTCAATTAAGACTGTTATAAATGCTTAGATCTATCATCAACTTGACACTACCTTGTCACTTGTGCCTACTGAGAACTGGCATGAGAATTTTTGGGAACATTACTTTTTAGTAAAACATTTTTTACATAATTTGATTTTTTTTGTGGGAAATTGTTTAATCAATGTCAATAACAAACATTGAAAAAAATTTACGTAATAAAACTTATCGCCAATATCGTTGAATGACGTATGATTTCGTCCGTGACTTTCTTTGTGTGGAGTCTTGTGCGCGGTGATGGAAGAATCAATAATAGGGTGTATAGGTACCATTTTTAGACAAAGATTTGCTTCCTGTGTGATGTTATGAACGTAAGAAGCGGGAAAATATTATAAACTGATATTATTATCAGTATTTTACTAAAAATAATTACAATGAACATAGAAGGTACCTAATATTTACGTAGGGGTACACGCTGCCTTGAAAATAATATCTTCTATAGATATTACAAAATTCAACATTTCTGTGTCTGTCTGTCCATTAATGTTCTGTTCAAACGTTACATATTTTTTGTTTTAGTTTTGTAAGATAAAGTAACATTCGAAATAAGGCGTGAAGATAATGGTGAATCAATTCGGAAAAAAATACGCATTTGGTGCGCTTAAATGGCTAACGCTGAGTAAATCATACGAGATATATTAAATTAATGTTCTACATAATTGTAGATCTTAAAAAGACCTACAAAAAAACAATAGCAAATATTTATCATCTAAGGATCACCCACAATAATCAATTTTGTCTTCCGTATTTTGGGCTGTGGCAGTACGACTCGCGTGCGTGCGCTTGGCTGACAACATTCTTTAGTCTGGGTGAACGGAGAAGCGAGTACAGCTATTATATAAATAAAACTTACACCTTTCCTCATCACCATAGTATAAATTGGTTAAATTATAAATAACAATATCTTTAACATCTAAGACATCGATTTCATAATTTTTAATAGTAATATGTGGTTTGAAGTCCGCACCAGTTACGATTTCATATTCACCGCGAAGTCCAATATGGTAGTTATCTGCAATCAATATTCATATGTGGTTTTTATTCACTTCACACCTTTACATATTTATCACATATGATAAAGCTATCAAGTGCTACGATCAAACCTGATATCTAAATGATGACGTGGATGAAAACAGTAACGTGTTTAATCTATAAAGCCAAGTCCAGCAGCCGCAACACAAGCATAGGTTCTTGCTAATAGATTTTCTTTATGGGATGAAACTAATAATTACTAAGCTTTGTAAAACAATTTAAAAAGTCACTTCTGTTACGATCTAATTTTGAGTATTTAACAGTTCCCAGACAATCGTTCACATGATGAGAGACTCCAACGCCAAGATATCTAGATTTTTTAAGTTAGTTAGTGAGATGGCTAATAGCCATAATGAGATCCACTTTTCTGAGAAGAAAAAACCATGGTACAATAGTGCAGTGCAACTGACTAATAATTAATTTAAAAACGAAAGCCAAAATGATTCAAATTAGATCAAGAAGGGTAATTTATTTTGTTACGATATTTTTGTTCATAGATAAAAAAACATAATTTTTAAAATTTTACAATGTTATCCACCAGTCGATACCTATGATCTATTTCGTTAAATTTATTTGGTACCTGTCTATAGCCGGTGATAAATAAATAAAATGTAAGGCATATTGAGTTTGGCTCAGAAGTGGTATTCGGACCTCGACGCCCGACATTAGTTGACAACAACATCAACAATTAGCCTGGGTTTTGGGTGAAGAAAAATAGCGTAATGAAACAATAGGTTAACGCTTGCCTGGTTCGCTTCGACTCTTAAGTTGACAATCTATTATCAGCTATCAAACACTTTTAGCCATATCGTGAAAATGAAAATTAAAGTTCATCTATACAACATATAATAAATAGCCACTGACCGTGAATAATCTCAGCTCTTCCTTTCCCTTCAACATAAATTGAAGCAATTTCTCCTACGGTTTCGTAGTTCGATTTAAGGGTGAGACATGCGCAAATTAAATACAAATACCAAGAAGAATTATTCTTCATAAAACTGGAAAAAATCAATGTATTTTTTGTATTTTATATATTTATTTTAAACAAAATTATAATAATAACAATATTATCCTATAGATGTCTCAATGTTGTGTAATGTGGGACCCTCTTCCTAGGGTTTAAATAGGACACCAATCTATGAAATACTATCGATTTCAAACACTGAGAAATGTATGGTTCTATTATTTTTTTCCTACTAAACCATGCAAATAAAATAACGTTTATAAAGTATTCAAATTTCTTGATGATTCTGATGTTCACCATCAGACGATAGAATTGCTATTTAAATTCAGATTAATTAGTAAACCTACATGGATTCTGCAATATTCATACCGACACAAACCAATAAATATATAATCAAAATTCAAGTTATGTTAATTATTCGGTTGCCAAGACTTAAACTTACAATACAATGGTATGACGTGAAGTATACAAAAATTTAATTAACTGAATACTCGTTTCACGGCATTTAAATATTCATTGTTCTTGGACGTCCAAAGGTACTGACGCACATGCTGTTTAAAATCAATGACCACTTGTAACTAATGTCAAGCGAGGCTTATGAAGGCACAAAGTCTGCTAATCCTAAAAACTAACTTGGAACTTACACATGAGAAATCTGTTTGTATATCACCAAAATTTGTTTAGCTATGTGTCTTTTAATAAGGTTCCTCCTAGAATCGACTTACTTTAATTTTTGTACACTGCAGGTTTGGAAACCGTGCAAATTCCCGTTCATTATTGTATAGTTCAACTGTGGCATATTAGCATTGATTCGGTCTCGACGTAGAGGATCTGAACTTTCTATACCCCATGCTGGGCTTCCTGCTGCGAGCATCTTAACCAGACTTTGAGCCGCTGCGGTGACGCAGACATCATCATGTATGTCGCAAGGTACTTTGTCTCCATCTAAAAAGACTGTACTTCTACATTAGAAATGGCAAAAACACTAAGTGAAATCATCAAAGATCATCAATATTTAAATCTTCTCCAAATGCAGTTCAGCGCAATCTAAACATCCTCAATAAATCGGATTGATCCATAATTTCTTAATGACATAGTTAATGTAAGAATTTGGAACTTAAATCTTGACATTATAGTTAAAAAACTTTTTAATAATTCGACGCTAAAAAATAATATTTTAAAGGAAATTCGATGTTTAAGTTTTACAAGAAAAAGAAGATTCAAATATTTTGCCAGTACATCATTGGTTTTTTAGAACAAAAAGACGAATTAGCATTGAGAACTAAGATAAAATGAGACTAAACATGAAAACATTATGTAATTAAAATTATATGGCACACTAAAATAAAAGTGTTTTATAAAATACAGAGAATAAGACAATTATTTGTTTATATTTTGTGAACAAGGTGAAAATTATGAAATGGTGAAAATGTTCAACTTGTTTGATTATTAATTGTGTAATTTTCAGAGAATTAGGGAGTTATTTAAAAAAAATAAACGTTGCAAACCATTTTGTTTGTAGACTTCATGGCCGAACTTCTTTAATGCATTGATGTTATAATTTATTATGTAATGTAAGTCCGATGTTTAAATGTAAAAAGAAAAATAATTTAGAATTTTTATAGCAGGATTTATACAGTATAGGGTATAGGTTTCCGCGCCACTGTTGAATTGCAGCGGAAGAACGCAAAGAAAAATTAATATGGATAAATAAGTAACAATGAATAACAATATATACATATTATAAAACTCAACGTCTCTCTGTCGGTCTGACCGTTTATATACTTTTCACGCGAAAATCGTTAATACGATTTACATGGTTTTAGCATCTGACCAGGTTATAGGATGTATTTTGTTACATAAAGTAACATACGAAATTAGAGGTGACGACAATGATGAATCAATTTGAAAAAAAGGCGTTTTATGGTGCGATTAAATGGCGTACGCTGAGTAAACCATAAGAGCTATATTAAATTATGTACATAAAAGATCTACGAAAAAGTCAACGATAGCATAAGGCTATTTTCTAAGGATCACCCACTATACACATTTTTGGGACAGTACAATTCGCGCGTACGCTCGACAGACAGCATTCTGTAGTCCACGCTATTATATAGTTGATTTATAGTACATGAAAATATAATTAGCTTACAAAATATACAGAATAAATATGTTTTTCTTGGTATTTTGTTAATATGAAAACATTGAATCGGGTTTTTATAATATAATATTGAATTGGTAATTTATTTAAAATATGAATCAAATTTTATCCATTATGATGGTCGAAAATAACAACTAAAATTTTTATTGGAAAGATTTTTTTATAAAACAATATTACTTACACAATAATATTATTACACCAATCCCAAGTAATGAAGTAACAAAAATTAGTTTTGAATACATATTTTTCTATTAGTTCACTATTCGTTCCGTCTGAAAGAGTACTAAAGTGACACCGTAGATATGATGTGACTCTTAAATATAAAACTTAATTATGGCTATACACAAATACAATAACTTATTAAAGTACTCGTTGTCGCCCGCGACTTTATTCACATGAAAATGTTAATGGTATTCCTCGGGAACTGCGTATTTTATATAGATTAACTTTTTTAACTGTATTTGTTTTTACTACTTTGCCTCTACAGAAAAGGGTAACGATAAAAAGGCTAGATCCTTTCTCAATTTTGGTCCTTAAAACTTGTGTGGGTTAACTCTCCTAGGGCTTCAAGTCCGTGGCTTTGAATCCGCTTCAGGATAAAAATGAAACGCAGTCTTCAGTATTCAGAGCGCAGCTGGAGGCGAGGCAGGAACTCTTCCGTGGTTACTAGTGGTTACGGCAGTGAATCCTGAAAAGGACTGATGAGCCGCCAATCGGCTCGCCTTTTATTATAATTTCCACGGAGAAGTTTTCGCTTTACCCCCTTTTGCTAATAACTTTATTTTAATTTACCGTCTTTTATAATTTCTTATGACTATGCTTATCTCTATACTAATACTTAATTCTAACAATTACTTATGTACTAAAATAAAAGACGTTATCGAACATGGATTATTTTCCATAGCTAGACATGTTCCTATAACAGATTAAGAGCTCAACAAGTAGTTGTTTCAACTTAAAAAAATCTATGAGTTTACGTGACGTGCATTTGTTGCCGAGTTTAGCCTTATCGCACACGTAGTACTAGTTGTGAGGACAACTTGTCGGGGGTTGGTTTTCACTTGGTCGTGTACAAAATCATAGTCAAGCCCCAAGTGTCTCCTTCCCACCCTACCGATCCTGCTACACATCCATCCCCGAGTGTCTGTTTGGGCGTAGCTAGGTATTTATACCGGCTGCGTTCTCGCCTCAGGCTTGATAGGGACCTCACGTAGGCCCGGTAGGTTCTCATTCCTGCGTGTCATTGCACCTCGACTCGCAGGTCACTTTGCCGGACTCGGGATAGTCCGTTAAATTTTATTTGGCGCGCCCCCTGCCCCTCCGGCAGGGAGGTTTATATTTTGTTTCGAATTCGGAATTCGAATTTCAAATATTTTTTTTCCCCGGTCCTCCACACGCCACCGGAATGGCCGATTCTGCAGAAGCCCTAGAGCTAAGGAGGCTCCGTACCTTTCTCAAGGAGAACATACCCGACGCCTTGGTTTCCTTTAATAGGAAGTACCCACGAGTCCGTCCCGCGCCGGCACAGACCCCCGCGGAGAAATGCCGCCCCACCGCACACTTCGTACCCCTCACCGCCGCGTCTAACAGAGTACCCGCCGCGCCGCGCCCGCGCTCGCCGCGCTCCCTGCGCCCCCCGAATCCTGACACGCGTGTCCCGCGCTCGCGCTCGTCGATCTCACGGGCGCGTTCGAGCTCTAAGAGCTCTTCTCTCCCGCGTCCGCGGTCACGTTCGCCCGTAGTGCGAACTTTCATTAATACGGCGAATTCTTTCTCACCTTTATCTCCGGATCCGGAGATACAATCGTTAATGCCGCCTTTCGTGCGGAAAAATGTAAATGTCCCCGCGATGGACACCGCGGTCCCCAACGAGACCATACTAAACGACGGTTTCATAACCGTCAAGTCCACCAAAAGGAAGGGGAGGGGCTCTCCGCCCTCTTCCCCTACACCCGAGGCCGCAGGAAAAGCACGCCGAACGAGCGAGAACACTCGCTCCGACCCCTCCTCCGCGCCCACTGCGGCCCCCGCACCCGCTGAAGGGAAAAAACCCCGCCGCCCGCCTCCAATCACTATCCAAGACAAAGCGTCTTGGACGAAAATCTCGGACAAGTGTAAGGAGCTCAAGCTCCACTACACCGGGGCCCGGAACACCCCTTCAGGGATCCAGGTCCAGGTGTCCACCTCCGATGACCACAGGAGGCTCACTTCCCTCCTGCGGTCGAACAGACTAGGTTACTTCACATATGCCCTCGAGGAGGAGCGCCTCCTGCGAGTGGTTATCCGTCAGATCCCGGTCGAGATCACTCCCGACCAAATCTCAGTCTCCCTTAAGGAGCAGAACTTCCCAATTCGTGAGGTACACAGGATGTACAAACACACCACCAGGGCACCATACAATATGGTGCTTGTCTTTCTAGACAAGTCCCAGGAGGGCAAATCGATTTTTAACCTCTCCGAGGTGTGCGGTCTCACCGGAATAACCGTTAAGCCGCCACACAAAAATAGAATCCCGTCGCCGTGTCACAACTGCCAGCTCTACGGACACTCTTCCCGTAACTGCTGTTTCCGCGCTAGGTGCGTCAAGTGCCTAGACGACCACGCCACGAAGGAGTGCCCTCGCACTCCTGGCACTCCCACCCCGCCCAGCTGCGTTATCTGCCAGCAAACGGGACATACCGCAAATTATCGCGGTTGTCCCCGCGCCCCGCGCACAAAACGCCCCCAGCCAGTCAGACAGGCCACCTTTCCCAAGGTACCTGTCGCTCGGCCTCATATCCAGCCTCTAATGTCTCTAGAGGCTTTCCCCAGCCTTCCAGGCACCTCACGAGCCCCAGTGGCACCAGCTCCCGCGCCCTTCGCACCCCTCCCACCCGTACTGGCCCCTCCGGCCTCATTAATCAAACCCAAGCCTGTCAAGGCCGTCCCGGTCCCGGCAGCCCCCGCTACCTCAGCCCTCGGTTTCTCATTGGCCTGCAAGGAGTGGTTCACCCAGCTTCTTCTTGTGCATGAAGTGCAAGAAATCATCGCATTCAACGCGGTGATTAACTCCAATAAGGACTTAGGATTGCTCAACGCAATAACCCAATTCCCGGGCATAGCCGCCACTATTCAACGGCTTGTCCGCGACTCACATAGCCAAAATTAAAATGGATCGGATCAAACCTAAGAGTTTGTGCCTTTCCTTTTTTAATGCGCGATCAATTAGACCTCAGCGTGATCTAGTTGCCGCCTTCCTCCGAGAGCACCAAATAGACGTGTTTCTAGTCCAAGAAACATTCCTAAAACCCAGCGCTCGCAATCCCCGAATCGCGAACTACAACATTATTAGGAACGACCGGGTCCACGCTAACGGCGGAGGCACCCTCATATACTATAAACGCTCTCTATACTGCATAGCAATAGAACCTCCCGAACTATCCAGTATAGAGGTATCTGTTTGCAGACTCGGTATGACTGGCCACTCGTCAATCATAATCGTCTCTGCCTATCACACCCCGAACAAAAGGCTTCTCAGGTCAGATCTGGAGGCTCTTTTTGCACTAGGTAATTCAGTTATTATAGCTGGTGACCTCAATTGCGGGAATGTCATCTGGAACAACCCGACTACCTCCCCGAACGGGAGGATTCTGGAGGATCTATCTGCCATTCTCGACTTTGATGTCATCGCTCCTTCAGAGCCCACTCACTTTCAGGACGATTGTCGTCCATCTGTTTTAGATATAGCACTTTTAAAAAATGTCTCTCTCAATATAAGACTCGTACAAGTCGTACATGAGTTAGACTCTGACCACCGACCCGTAGTTCTCCACCTAGGTCAGCCTTCTGACCAGCATCCCTCCTCCGTCAAGGTGGTGGACTATGCGGAGCTAAACAGATACCTCTTGCACAATCCCTCATCCTCCAGTTTGGATAGGGTCCCAGACGAGTTGAAATCGACAGCCGATGCCGATCTAGCGATCGATTCCCTGGTCAGCCATCTCCAAAACGCCGTCAGTAAGGCCTCGAAAGAGGTGCAAGCGGCGAACGAACGCCGCTTTATACTTCCTATCGACGTGAGAGCGCTGATCACGGAAAAGAACGCCGCGACTCGAGCACACGATTCATACCCGTCTGCGGACAATCGTAGGCGGTTAAACTCACTTCGGAAAACGGTAAAAAGCCGCATTTCCGAAATCCGTAATGCCAGATGGGGGGCCCTACTCGAGGGTATCCAACCATCCCATCTGGCTTTCTGGAAATTAGCACGCACATTTAATGTGACGATACAGTCCCCATGCCCCCCTTAGATCAAGGCCCCGGCAAACCTCCCGCTTTCGATAGCGCTGAAAAAGCAGAATGCCTTGCCGAGAGCCTTGAAAATCAATGCTCTCCGAAGAACTGCGATAACATCGATCCCGAGTTCGTAGGCTCGATAGAATCAGCAGTAACTAATTCTCTCGCGGTCCCCCCGACGGACGATTTGGACTCGGTCACGCCTGAGGAAGTTCTGTCAACCATTAAAGGCCTTAAGCCTAGAAAATCCCCTGGTCCCGACGGTATCAGGAACGAAGTACTCAAACTTCTTCCTGATCACCTCATAGCTCTTTTGGTCTGCATCTTCAATGTAGCCATAGCCCATTGCCATTTTCCAGCCGTCTGGTAAAAGGCCATAATAATAGGTATTCACAAGCCCGGCAAAAAAGCGTCGCTTCCCGACAGCTATCGCCCTATCAGTCTCCTTAACACGTTAGGTAAAGTCTATGAGCGGCTCCTTCTGAACCGGCTCCAGATAAAAATCTTCTACCACCTGAGCAGTTTGGTTTTCGTGCCAAACACTCTTGTACCCACCAAGTGCACCGCCTCACTTCAAAACTTCAACCGCGAACCAAAACCTCGCCCTACACTTGCGGTCTTCTTCGACGTCGCCAAGGCCTTCGATAAGGTCTGGCACGCCGGTTTAGTCCACAAGCTTTTGGAACTTCAAATCCCGGATAGATTAGTTAAAATCATACACGCGTACCTCTCTGACCGGACCTTCTGCTACCGAGTAGAGGGTGCTCTCTCTGAGCCTCATCCCATACGCTCAGGTGTTCCCCAGGGTTCCATTCTGGCGCCCTCTCTATTCAACTTATATATCAGTGACCTCCCTCGCCTCCCCGAGGTAGAGGTAGGTTCCTACGCTGATGACACAGTCCTGTTTAGTTCCTCGTGGAACAGACAAATCCTCAGGCTACGAGTCCAAAAAGCCGTAGATAGAAGAAGCTAGGCGAATGGTTCCGTAGATGGCGCATAGGAATTAACCCCGATAAGAGTAGCGCTATCCTCTTTCATCCCACTCAAAGATTAGTTAAAATTCCCGTTATCAAACTATTTAATGTGGCTATAGGCTATAGCGAGTAGAACTCGCGCCTCGAGGGATCCGTACTGTTTTCGTTACATACCGTTTTCTACAAAAATATTGTTTGTATAATGTAAGGATAATTCCTTAATTTTTCAACGTCACTCGGTTTATCCGTCTGTCTGTTTGTTAGTGCGCTTATTACTCAAGAACCACTTGGTATACAGCTAGGTTATAAATAGATCTTCATGTATAATATACTAGACATTTGTGTAGACTTGATGATCTAAAAAAGTACGCTTTGACTAATATAACTAACTTTAATATTTAAGCGACAATAAGTGACTTAATTTTAAAATTCTATCAATATTTTTTTTCATGTTTGCGTGAAATAACACAGATAAATGAATTATAAGAACAAAAAGACGTCACTGATTATTTTTAAATACGGATAACATTATAGGCATAACTTGTATGATAGTTTTCAAAACTGTATATGTAGTTTAGAAGTACCCTATAGGTTTTTAGGTTTTGATAAATAATCGGTCGGTGAGTGAGACTTTTAGTATGAAGAGCTGCATCTGCTTATTGAGTTAATCTAGAAATTTGAATTTTCACGGCAGTATGTGGACATAGACCTTAGTGTTTAAGACGTTGTTGAGAGGGGATAAAATAACCGTAAAACAAGTTTGTGGCGTAATAACTCGTAAACTGTATGGATTTGTAATATATATTATTATTGTATTTATTTCTTTAATTTAAGCTAAAGGACCTCTCTTCGTGCCAAATTTAAAGACTGTAGGTTTTCGGCAAGTACTTATACTTTTTAATAATCGATCAGTGAGTGTGATCTTTTATAATTTTAGTATGTAGGACTGTGTCTATTTATTACGTTACGTTACTTTTTACAGTAGATTCTGACTGTAGATCTTCCTTAGTATTTGATATAAATTTTTATTTTATACCTCAGACAGTTTTTGAGTGAAAGAAGTAAAACTTAATAAAAGTTTCTTGCTTTATAATTCTACACGGAGTTAGAAATTAATGATTTTCTGTAAGTTATGTTAAAGGACCTCACTTATACTGTAGACTCTAAGGCTACAGGAAGATCCCTATAGGTTTTGATAATTGGATAGTGAACAGCGTTTTAACTTAGAAGTGCCTTTTAAAAGGAACACACAGACAATTGTTTTTTATATTATAAGAATACAAAGAGATAATTTTAATTGTGAAAATAACACGTTAGACATAATTATGCTCATTAATAATCACATTTATCAGTTAGCCATTGTTCTTGGTTCTGAGTTTTTTATGAGATGTAGGATTCATGTTTCGTATACTCATTCTGTGGACATTTCACACACTACAACTTCCGAATAACCTACCTCTACATACAATCAACATATCTATATAACAATGAATTTATACTGTACGCCAATGTGATTTAATGTTACTGTATTTTTTGTGGTAATGTTAATGTTGCTGGTTTATTTTTTAACAAAAAAATACGTAAACGGGGTAGTTTTATTCAATGGTACATTAAATACATGCTATCTTTGGTCAATCCTGCTTGTATCTTTGTAGAAAATAGAATATTTATTAAAGAAATCAGTCTTTTTTATAATTTTCAGTTATAGCACGTGAAATTAAAGAACATAAAGCCTTTTCATGAGTAACAAAATGCATTCTTATTTAGTTACTTGGTATATAAACTTTATACCATTTATATAATGACCTCTTGGGAATGATTATAATTATCGAAGGTATGGAGTTTCCTGCAGCATTTATACAAATATTTAAAATTTATAACATTTAAAATTATATGTTACCAATATAAATAGTTGAATTCACAATTTTAAAAAAGACAACTTTCTTGTTTCGACGACCGTTGTTTGTATTTATTATTATCACCATTATGTATTTACATATTTATAGCCAAAAACTTTACACCATATTAACCATTGTCATAAATTCCCGTGACATATCAACAGAGGTCATTTGCTATTGTACAATATAAGATTCATGTAGAAGAAAACAGCGCATAACTAAATACCACTTAAATGAAAATGTAGGCGTGTATCAGCAGTTGTACTCGATGACCAGTACTTATCTCGATAAGGCCTAGGCCTTATCGTATTTACCCAACGTTTAAAGAAGTTTAAAACTTAATATTTCGCAAACGGATCCCTGAATTGAAAAATGGTCTTAACACACCGCAATAATTTTGAAAGACCATAATTAATTAACTTAATTAACCAACGTAATTTCACACAATGGGATAGTTATGAAACAAAAATCACATTACGTTGGGGAGGTACACTCAAAAAAAAATTTTTTTCAAGAGTTTATTTAACACTTTGTCGGCGTGATTAATATGTATACCATTACCAAATAACAGTTTTTTAGTAATAAAAATCACTGAACTAAGCCGCGTACAGACAGATGGACATAGCGAAACTACAAGGGTTCTTTGTTGATTTCGGAACCCTAAGCTTCCTTAAGTCTGCATATTTTGACGTGCAACTACGGAACCCTACACTGCGCATGGCCCGGCACGCACTTGGCAATTTTTTTAAATGTTTTAAATTTCCCGGTGTGTTTACGTTGACACGAAATGTAATTTATTATAAATCAAAGACATCACGCTACTTACCGAAAAGAGCAAGGCGCTTATTTAATAAAACACATTATTATTTGTTTCAAAGATATATTTTTAACAAACATTATGGGTACTTGTAAAACATTTCGTATACTGTTACCAATGTAAGATATTTATTAATATTATTTAGAAACTGATCCATGAATAGGTACATTATCGGAAATTTAACTTCTCCACTCAGTTTTTTACAATTATCATTGATCAATTTATGGACTTTTTCAGCTGAAATGTAAAAAGTAATCTATATTAATAAATCTGTATGTCTGTATGTAATTTTTTTCTCAAATTTTCTCATAGACATCTTATATAAAGGACACTGATCACGAATATACCATAAAAAAATTATCCGTCTATTTTATGTCCTGATTAAACTAAAAAACGGATTGACTTATTTTTAGGAAATTTTGTAGACTGGTCATATAAATATCATTCCATAACTTATAGGCTATAAGAATCGTCAATAATACTTTGAGAAATAATAAAAAAAAAACATTTTTGATAAATTTGTACACGGGAAGTATATAATATTTCATTCATCGATTGATAAGCTATATATCATTTGTTAATAATACGAGAAAAACCAATACTACGAGACGAAAATAATTATTGCGCAGTAAAGTATGCGAATCCGCGGGGCAACACTAGTGACTTGAGAAATTTTATTTTAACTAAGCATATAACACTAAATTTCAATATAATTACTTTTGCTCATAATAAATTAAAGTACGTAATTTTATTTAAAAAAACAAATTTAGGGAAAATACATGCACCCGGGGCCGCCACGAATAATTGAAAGGATGAATGAATCTGAAGGAATTGATAGAGTTTTGTAAGTATAGATAGAAGTACTGTTTGATACTTTCTACCTACCTCTACACGATTACTACACCATTACCATTAGATATAACTTGATAAATAATAACAAGCTACAGTTCCTCGAAATGTAAGAAATGGTAAATATTTTTACAACAAGATGCGAATGTTTATAATAAAACCCGGTAGTAAACTTACATTTTTCTTCGTCGGTGCTGAATAAACTTGTGAATTTATAAATAACGTTATCTTTTGCATCCAACAAATCAAATTTATAATTTGTGATGTTCATATGAGGTTTTCCATCGGTACCTGTTATAGTTTCGTGTCCACCATGTGAACTCATGTGAAAATTATCTGTAAGTTGTAAAACATATAAATAATTAAAATAAACTTTTTATGCTAAAAAATAAAAACTGATTTGAGAAGTTGTTTCAAAATTTTCCAATGGGGTACGATATCAAGTAACCTCCACGTTAATTTTGATGGCGTACTGATGACCTAATTGGAGTCGTTCATCCAATCTCTCTTATTATTAGCAATTGGGACAGGGGATGGAAAAGGGTGGGCACAACGTGCAATTACCATGACGCCGTACAGGCGGTAAGAAACTTGTTCCATCTTTGCCATAGTTCGAAGATGTAATCCGTGTTCAAACGTGTGTTCGGCGGTTACGACCGGGACCGAGAGTCAGGGTTACATCGCATGAGCCGCAAGGAAGAAGAACTTCCAAAAAATAACCCCTGAGTGGCTTACTTGTAAGCCTGAGCAATAAAACCTCGTTAAAATTGATGAGGAAGGATATGTTATTAAAAATTATCACAGAATGAAACCACATGAAAATATTTATGAGTAGAAAAAATTACACATTAACATTACAGAATTACTCCTTAAAAATTAAGAGGAAGATAACCTCTTTAAACTACCAGAGGTGCTCTGAGATAGGTAGGTCTGAAAAATAGCACGGAGGCTAAGAGTACGGTTGGAGGACACCTAATTATATGCTGCGCTTGCGGGAGATGCGAACGAATGCGTAAGCGATTCCGGCATCTCCAGAGATAAGCACATGGGATGTGATGTTAGGGTTTTTGTTGGATACCGTCCCACATAACTTGTTAGATGTCCTCCATTGATATTCCTCCGTGGTGGATGGTCATATGACGGTCTTATGACGAGTTTTCTCCGAATAAAAAAGAAAAAGAGATTATAAACCAGTTATAAAAGTATTATTTTGGATTTACAGGAAAAAAAAGGAGCGTTCAATGTTTGTTAATTTTTAAAGAAAGGTGTTTCAATACTGAACTTACCAAGAGTAACAACGACTTTTCCTTTGCCTTCAATTGGGACTGAATCAACCATACCTTTTTCAACATAATCCGCTTTGAAGACCATTTGTGGGCAAATCAAGTAATAATCCCATGTTGAATCGGTAATGAATCTGAAAGAAAAGGAATGTAACATCTGAGTAGCCCTATAATTGAGATTTTTCTACTTTGAAGAGAACGGATGAATGTATAGGAAGTGCTGGATTTTTCATGTTTATAAGAGTAGAGTAAAATTATTTTGAAGCAATGATGGGTCAGTCGTAGCGTGTACGGACTAGCGTCGATTGACTTGAGTTCGAATTCATCAACACCTATAGGTGCTTGGCGACAGACCATCAACTTAAGGGTGGTAGCTAGCCAGGCGGGCATTAAAAAAACTTCTACCACCATGCTACGGTTTCCTCACTATGTTTTACTTCACCTAAAGCTCAGACTCATTTCAAGAATTCGAAGTCAAGTCAATCGACGCTAGTTCGTACACGCTACGACTGAGCCGTCATTGCTCTATAAATTCAAATCGCGATGAAATATAAGATGTGTGTTTTCTGATGTGTGACGTTATCGTAAAAACTTAATTCATATTTAGTTAAAATCATCAATAGGTATATATTTTTAAATAATTCACTTGAAAATATTGTTTTATATATATAAATTTATATAAATATTGTATATGAGGAAGTATTTTTTTGTAGTTATTTTTCAGTTGTGGTTAATATGGTTAATAATTTTAACGCTTGTACATCACAGCTTCGATGGGTATGGTAGTCTTACGTTCACCATCGGGATATAATTTTAATATTCTTTTAGGTACCACCAAAGTGAACAGGGCCATCTTTCAAAGACAAAACCACCTCTCTCATCCTCTGGATCATCTCTCTGGATTCGTCTCTTTTCATTTGTAAAGTTAGATAACGCAATGTCAGCTTATCTGGATTCTTATAAAACAATATATCTCAGGCCCAAGTAGGTCTATTCTGTGCATTAATAAAACTTACTTTAATTTTTTAGCAGTACAGTTTTTCATACCGTACATATATACATCAGTGAAAGAGTAGTCCATATAATGACATAGATTTGCATTTATTGTTTTCACATAAATCGGTTCTAAGCTTTTCAGTCCACGTGATTTATTACCGGCAACAATGAACTTTAAAAAACGAGCAGCTGAATTAGTCACACAAGCTTCATCAGTGAGATCACATTGTTCTTTATCGACACCTGAAATCAATAATGTATTTTTGACATTTTTATTATATATACATATACAGTTGTGGTCATATAATTAAGAAAGATAACAAGAATTTCTTCTCAGAAGCAACTAGTTATGCTATGAAATAGCTACATGAATAGAGCAAACAGGATTTGGAATATAGAATAAATTCATTATTATTATTTTTTCATATTTTATTTATTCTCTATAGTAACAAATTCAAATAGTAATGAAGCTATATAAATAATTAAAAACGATTTATTAAACTACTCGAGAGGTTTTATATATGAAACTTAGATTAAATAAATCACATTAATGTAAAGTGCTTAAAGAAAAAAAAAGCAATTTAATACATTTTGAACTAAAATTATTAATTAGTAGCATCTACACGGCTTTTAATTACTGCTTTATGCCGGCTAGGCATTAAATCTATCAATTTTTGATATTTCGCAATAGAGGTAGAGTTTCATTCTTATAAGAAAAGTCTTACAGCTCTCTTAAATTGCCACACTGTCGATTTGAAACATTTTTCTTGACTTCGCACCAAAGATGCTCTATTGAGTTTAGATCTGGGCTGTTAGGTGGCCAATCTAAGATAGAAACTAATTGCGATGTGAGAAATTCCTTAAAGATGCGTGCAGTAAGCTTTGGATCATTGTCGTGCTGGTATGTCCAAATTACCGGAAGCACGTATTTAGCATAAAGTAACATTGCTCCTTCCAGTAAATTTTTGTATTGGAATTGATCCATGTTCTATTTTATCAGCTTAACAGGTCCAACACCATGTCCAGAAAAGCACTCCCAAATATTCACATTTCTCCCGCTATGGTTTAATGTCAATTTTATATAGTATATAGTCGAATGCCTTATTCGGAGGGCGTCGTACATATCTTTTTCCATCAGAACATACCATGTTTATTTTGTTGTCGTCAGAATAAGGAACATTTTCCACTTTCTAACGGTCCAGTTTTCATACTTTCTTGCAAATGCAAGCTGGGTTTGCCTATGACACCGTTTCAACATAGGCACCTTCTTTGCTATCCTTCCGTGCAACTTTTCATCTACGAAACGACATCAAATAGTGCGTGCCGAGATTGCTGAAGGGTTGTTTTCACCAAAATATTATTTTCTTAGCTCATTAGACCCTTTAAAAGGATTTTGTTTTGCTAAACGAAAGACATTTCGATCATCTCGACGAGATTACCTTCTCTGTTTAGGTACACGCGGAATATTTAAAGTATTTTGATACGTGGCAAAATTCTTCACAACGTGGAAAACCATCGTTCTTGAGCATCGTATGGTCGGTTATCTTTTTATACGATCAATTCCACTCGCAAAAATTTATTCTTACTGTGTAGGTTTATCAAAACTTTTATTTTCACCCATTGTTTTCATATAAAGCAATCAGATTTAAGACTTTTACAGCACTAAATTGCGCGAAAATTATGCGAATAGTGACTTACAACCACAGAGCCACAGAGTATTCTCTATTGACATTTGAATAAAAAAATAAACTATTCAGCGTTATTAATTATGTGACCAGCCAGTAAGTAGTAATACTAGGTTCAGATCTAATGTATCAAGTTTGTCTATTTATTTTTTAGCCAATCATGTGTATCAACGAATGTACCGCTTCTATGGAAAAGTTTTGCGATATCGAGAAAAAAAAAACTGCAATTAGTTATACTTGTTAGTTTGAAAAAATCTTCCCTTTAAATAAGCGTTCTTAATTATATGACCACAACGTAGATATCTATTACATTACAAATAAACATAATTTTGACAGAACGGACTTAATAGGATGTAACATATTAGTGTCATATAGCATAGTATATTAATTTTTGCTTTCACTTAAGCGTAATTGAAGCAATGATGGCTCAGTGGTAGCGTGTATGCTTACGCGTCGATTGACGATTGACATGATTTTTTTTGTACGTCTTTCTTTCCGGATTAAATTTTATACGCGATAAGCTTATGTCTTTACTCAAATGATGGCTGTAAGAATCTTCAGTTGTACATTTAAAAATCGTCAAAAACAAATTCTAAAAATTTAACCTTTATTAATTCTTAACCGATTTTTTGTGTAACCGATATAACAGAAATTTTGTACACGGGAAGTATAAGTAATTCCATAATTGACTGTAAGGATTGTTGTTAATAAAACTTTTAGTAAATCGTAAAAAAAGTCATTTTCACACGATATTAATGAAATTGTTTACACGGCAAGTATATTACTTATGTCATTATTTAATTGATTGGCTATATGAATTGTCAATAATATGAACTATCTGTAAATCCCTAACTTTTGTGCTCAGTTAGAGATTAAGTGATCTTTGCGATTGTTTAAAAGTAAGCAGATCTTAGGTTAAGTACGCACTCTAGTATTTTAGGTTAGTCTAATATGGCCAAACCATTGAAATTAATTTATTCTATGACCCAGATCTTGTTATTATCGGGGTCATTATATAGTGGATGGTGATTGCACTAAATTCTGTTAGAAATAAAGGTTACTGGACTGTATAAGATGGAAACTGATTGAGAGAAATACAAATTAAAAAGCTATAATAAAATATAATCGCAAATAATTTATCCCAGATTTCTTTGCTACTTCCGTCTGCAATAGATAAATAGTAGTTTCGGCTTCCTACAACATAACATGTTTGAATATAAATAAATTTGTAAATAAATAAATGTGAAAATGAATGTTCTAAACAAACTGTACTAATAATAATAGATGATAATATGTATATTATATTTAATTTTATTTTCAATTACTCTCTATAAAGTCATATCAATCTCTACATCTATATTAATTTCGGATAAATTATTTACGATGGATTTCAGCTAAGTAACTTCGTCAATCAAGTAAAAAGTAGTAGTATCTAGTATGTACTAGATTTTTTATTAACTGTGTAATGTTGTCTGGAAGCAAGTTATATTATTTGTTGAAAAGAAGAATAAATTTCAGTTTATAATAAATTTCACTTACATGAGACCGATGCAAGAAGAATTAAAAAAAACGAAAAAAACAATTTTCGTAAGAACATTGCGCTATCGGTAATCAAAAATTGTTTTGATCGTTATAACTAGCTTTTATGTATGAAGTGGCTCTTGACTTATACGCGTTTAAATATCAGAATCTATGATATCATAATATATATTTTAGGACAAAAAAACCTGCTGGATTTTTTTAAAATGATAATTATGTTATGTTAATAATATTAAATTACTTTGACCTTTTTGCTTGCCGTCTGTTTTTAGTGTTCCGTACATGAAAATATAAATGGAACCCTTATATGAACATTTTGTTATCCGCTTGGCTGGCTGGCTGTCTGTCCGTGAGTCAGGACACTTTTTTTTTTTCGAAAACGACTGGTGGTATAAAGTGGAAATTAATATCATATACTAAGGCCTATGTCCCCGTGTTTCTGTAAAAAATTTCTAGATTAACGCGTTAAACAGATACGGCACTTCGTATAGAGAAGAGAGAGGTACAGCACTGAGAAATTTCTTTGGAGATTTCTCTCTACTTATAGAAGCCCGACTGGTGGAATACTTAGCCAAATAACCTTATGTTTTATTCCTGCGGTGAGTAGGGTTTCCAGAGCTCCATGGGTACAAGTTCGGCAACGCGCTAGGGATACCTTTGGTGTTACATGCGTCCATAGGCTGCGGTAGCTGCTTACCATCAGACGGGGCGTATGCTTGTTACCTTTGTAGTTAAAAAAAGTTAAAATAACGCTCTAGAATCGATTATCAAAACCTATATGGTTCTTCCCGCAGGCCTTCAGCAGGCAGGTTTTTGTTATTTGGCACGAAGGGAGGTATTTTAATAAAAGTTAATGTAAGCGTATGTCTTTGAAACATTTTACTTGCCGAGCATAATAGAGGATGCAAGCGGCCCAGGACCATGGCGGCCCTGTTCCGGACTATACGGACATGTGCATTGAATTGTGGTGAAACCCAAATATTTAGTCTGGGTTATCCAGGGGATTGGGATACCAAAGAGGTGGAGGGGTACGATCTTTCGTAGATGTCCAGTATTGAAGAGAATCGCGGTACTCTTATCGGGTTTGAGGACTATGCGTCATCTACGGAACCATCTCTCGAGAATTGTTATGGCACGTTGAATACGGTCTCGGAGTTGAACTCTGTTCCTACGTGTGGCGTATACGACTTTATCGTCAGCGTATAAGTTTATCTGGATGTTGGGAGGATATGGAATGTCGCTGATGTAAAGATTGAACAGACAAGGCCCCAAAATATAGCCTTGCGGGACACCTGAGCGTATGGGGTGGGGTGTGGAGAGTACACCTTGCACCTGGTAGCGGAAGGTGCCGTCGATGAGATAATCGTGGATAATGTGAACTAATCTATCTGGAACTTCAAGTCGGTTTAACTCGTGGACTACTCGACGTGTCAGACCTTATTAACCAGACCTTATCAAAAAGGCCGCAAATGTACGACGTGACCTATATAATTCACTAAAAATAAATGATGTATTCTTCTATTAGGCGGTCTACTTGATGAGTGCAAAAGTGTTTGGTGGGCAAACCGAACTGCTTAGGTGGGTGTAAGTTTTTATCGTTTATAACGGTATCGAGACCGGAAGGCTTCGCTTGTTAAGTTTTCCTAACGTGTTTAAGAGACTGAGCGGGAGATAGCTATCGGGAAGTGAAGCTTTTTTGCCGGGCTTGTGAATGCCTATCACTATGGCCGTTTTTCAGGCGGCTGAAAAGTGGTAGTGGGCGATGGCTACATTGAAGATGCAAACCAAAAGAGCTATGAAGTGATCGAGAAGAAATTTAAGTACATCGTTCCTGACACGGTCAAGACCGGGAAACTTTCTAGGCTTAAGGCATGTGATGATTGAACAGATCTCATTAGGCGTAACAGGGTTAGGGTCTCCGCAGCGGGGATCAAGTCCGAACCAAGGACTCAATAGCGTTGATGAGTGATGTGTCTACATTGTCGCAGTTAGGAGAGCACTGGCTCTCCAGACTTACGCCAAGGCATTTCGCTTTATCGTCGCTGTCGAACGCGAGTGAAAGACTGTGGCCCTTTCGAGGGCCGGTAACGTTGTAGATGATCCGTCTAACTTGAAAGAGCAGGCGAGGTTCCAGTAAGTGAGGTGGGAGATTGTCCCACTGATGACCTCTGAACTCAGGTATGCGGGTTCTACCTGCTCTCTGAAGTGCGCGTAGTCGAACGCAGTTATCCCTAGACGTATAGGAGTCATTTGCACGTGTTGTGTCGTTCTTTTCCGTGATCAACGCTCGCACGTCGGCAATAGTTCGCCACTTGCACCTCTCTCGAGGCCTCCCTGACGCCGTTTAGGAGGTATTCGACCAAGAAATCGATCGCTAAGTTGGCATCTGCTATTGACAACAGTTCATCTGGGATCTTATCTAGGTTGGACGGGGATGAGTTATCCGTAATATAACGGTTAAGCTTCGCGTAGTAACTACTTTGACGGTAGGAGGATTGGAGTCAAAAGATTGACCGAGTTGAAGGATGACCGCACGGTGATCTGAGTCTAGTTAGTGTACGACTTGTATTAGTCGTAACCGAAGCGAAATACCTTTGAGAGGAGCTATATCAAACCCTACTCCTCCTCCTCTGAAAGAGGTAACTGGCACGGTGGGCGTTCAGGTCACGCACCACTTGTCTTTGCTAGCACTGCTAGCTAGCTAGCACTAAGCGTGTGTTTGATCGAAAAGAGACGAATAGCACTGAAAAGTGCGGTCGTTTGCTTATGGTACTTAAAAGTACACGCCACGAAATGAGAGAGCGAGATAGCAATAGCCATATAATGAGTACAGAGATATACTTATACACTATTATAACGATCGCACAATGAATCACGACAGCAGCCGAGAGTGATAACGGACACGTCCGTTCTCGCCAACGGTCGAAATCGGAATCCGTTTTACACATACGAGTGTGTCTAGTATATTTTAAAATAAGATTTCTTTATTACCTATTTACAAGCCGGGTGACACTGTGAAAGCCTTCTGAGGCTTCAGGGCCCTTATGATAAAGAGTATAGTTAGATTAAAAAAAAACATCTATTTGTATTGTGTTTTTATTGTCCTATGCTTAACGGTTTTGGCAGCGTATTCTAAGAAAGTGTGCTGATTTGATTATATATTATCACTAGCTATGCCCGCGGCTCCTTTCGCGTGGACTACAGAATGCCGACGGTCGCATGCGCGAATCGTGCTGAAGCTGCTCAAAACACGGAAGATAAAAATGTTTATTTTGGGTGATATTTTTTTGTTGGCATTTTTAAAATGTACAATTATGTAGAACATTAATTCGATAATTATATCTCTTATGGTTTACTTAGCGTTAGCCATTTAAACGCCCCAAATGCGTTTTTTTTTAATTGATTCGCCATTATCGTCACTGCTTATTTCGTATGTTAGTTAATCTTACAAAATATATCCTATAATCTGAGCAGATAACATAATTTAAAATACAAAAAAATAAACGTCGGATAAGTGGTTTTCGCGTCAAAAGAATATAAACGGGCAGACAGACAGAGATACGTTGAGTTTTATAATAATAGGTCTTTACCTATGAATTTGCCGTTTTGTATGAAAAAATTTAAACGATGTTTTTTCATGTATTTTTTATTTGTATTAATGTTCATATATGTACAGATTACTTATTTTTACTTATGTTTTGTTACGTAACGTTCCTAAAACCTTTTTAGGAGAAACATCTATAAAATTGTCCGAAATCTGTTGTGTCTTGAGTTATAAGCGCACGAACAGATAAATAGACATCTATAAACAATATTTATATAAAACACGGTACAATAATGTACAGTAAGTAATGTAATCAGTTCGGAACCTTCAGGACGCAAGTTCCACTCCACAAGTAGCAATACATGTCCGTTTTTTTTTATTTCCTATTCATAACAATTTACGTAGCTCATATAAATTTACTTTTTATTACAAGATATGCTTCGTTTAACAAACAACAACTGTATCGTCGTTTCTGACGTGGTCTATAACCTTTTTATTTATTTAACCAGTAGGTACGTTTATTTATTTGTTCGTTAATTGCACAATTAATGTTACATAGAGTATACTTATTACAAGATTTAGTTTATACCAAACATATTAAAATAAACAATTTAGTGCAACAATATAATGTTTAATAAAAGCTTCCAAGGTAGTTAGCGATTGTATCTTGGTAACCTTAAAAAAATAATATCAAATCATGTATTATATGACTAGTTAAATAAGAATTGGTTGTTTATTTAAATAAATAATAAAACTACAATATAACTATATTCCAAAATTATTAAAGTTTAAAAATTTCTATGTATTCAAAAATTTGAAGCCCATAAATGATACGTAAATTTATATAAATAAAATTATTCAAATAATGCAGTAGGCATTGCATTATATTGTACTATTTAATTTTTTACCGAACATTATAATCACATTAAATTTTACCAAAGAAGCAAAAACTGAATGACGTACTGTTTTTGTAGTTTTTTATTCACCTATATCAACTTTTAGACTATATTAGACATTATATATTAAATCTAGATACTTATCTCAAATAAAACGTTAGTTATTTTAAATTAAATAATGAAACTACGTTACTGGTGCAATTAAGCTATTTTAATTACAAGATTTCTGTGAATAAGATTAGAATAATTAAAACAAAAGTAGCTTTAAATCATCTTTATTTAATAAAAGCAGCACCAGTAGCGCTATTATTCAATATAGATTAATAATACTTAGTTATTAAAGATAAAACATAAAAGCAGTCTGTTTTGGAAAAAAAATGCAAAGCAAGAGGTCAATTACCGTCTATTATTAAATAAAAAATCCTTATCATCAAATCATCATTACATACTAAGTTCAATGTTATTTCATTGCAATCGTAACCTTCGTCGCACCCATTCTCCTACCATCCTTTCTTATCGTCTTCCCTATCAACTTCATTGCTTCTTGTGAACTCTTCAAAATTTGCACGGTAGGTTAATTCTTCACACTGTTTACAGTCATTTATGAAATATTATTGTAACAATACTGTAAGAATACAAAGTGCAGCTGAAGAGATAGACAACTAATGATTAAATTCAATTTCATTATAACTGACATTTTTCAACTTTGTCTGAAAATTATTCCATTCAAAACGTACTCATTTACTTTAAAATCTGTATCGTTTTGATAGAACATGTTATGAACTTTGGACTCTACTTTGCAAATTTTTAGGTAATTTTGCTTGGAAATTTGCTTCGAATTTCACATTTGTATTCAGTTGGACAAAAACATCCGAATTAAACAGACAGGATCTTGACCAAAAGCGTAATTATACCGTTTTGTTCGCCATCACCTCATTTGCCATCGATGTCATTGAGGACGTCGAAGGACGACGCCAAACACGGATAAGAGACCTGCGAACCCCAATATTTTATAAAACGAGCCACAAAAAATATCCTACAGTCTTCAACCTCATAATACTTCTTAGGAAATACAAACTGGAAATTTTATAATTTAGTGTTATTTTTTTAAAGATCCTTACGACACCCCTAACTTAACCAGGGACCTTGTGTCTTATAATAATAAATTTACACGGTGCCCTTCCTGCCATGAGGAAATCACCCACAATAAGCCCATGGTATATTATCTAACAAATTTAAGAAATAACTTAAATGTAACGGATTTTTAAAGTTATGCGAAAGTTTCCCTTCTCTTTTAGATCTTATAATACCTACTACCAAAGCTTCGCCTTCTCCTTTATATTATTACTTTCAACACGACGTACCCTACTATTTTTACCAAAAAAGCTTATCACAATATTTTAACAAAACGGACGATAACGTTGCAATTCCGGGTTTGTTACAACAACACGTCATAATTAAAAATTTAATAAATATTTAACCTAATTTACAACCTAAATTTAAATTGCTTGTAAAATAATTAATGAAGCTAATTTGTTAATCTATCAGAAGCTAATTAAAATAATATTAATAATTCATAAAATTTGAGATTAAAATTGAGGTTTATTTGAGGTTTTTAGTTTAAGAACTAGATTTTTTTTTTTTTTGTCTATATCTTGTGCCTCGTTTGTTCCTTAACCCAGCTCTTTTTCAACGTTTTCTATAACAGCAAGAAAGGCGATGCGATGCGCCACATCTAGCATCAGAGTGCGTAAGGTATCAAGTCCAACTTTGACTCCAGTACAGCACTCGAGGTCGTACTTGGAAGTGTCGAATCTAGGGCAGTCTATGATAAGATCCTATATCCTTGTCGCAAGCACACGCGGGGTTATCCTTAATTTTCAAACGGTGCAAGTACGCTGCGAATCCCCGTGACCAGTTAAAACTTGCACGTGGCGAGGCGAGGTGAGCTTTCCTCCTGATTACGTGGGCCTGATCGACCCTTGGGAAGAAAGCCCGCGTCACCACCCAAGTTAATTTAAAAATGTAGTGTTTGTATGTACATTAATAAATCTCTAGTTTTGTCTGTATATGTAATAATGTTTTCCAAATTATATTATAGATGTTTAATATTAGGTCTTTACCTATGAAATTGCCGTTTTGTATGAAAAAATTTAAACGATGTTTTTTCATGTATTTTTTATTTATATTAATCGAAGTAATCACCCATGCAATCAATGCATCTTTGCCAGCGCAGTGGCAGTTTATTGATGCCCTTCTTAAAGAAATCAGCTGGAAGGGAGGCAACAAATTCTTCAAAGGCTTTTGTACTGCCTCTCGGGTATTGAATTTTTTTCCCGCCAAGGAGTTATCCAAATTCTGTAGTCTGTAGTCTGTAGTAGTCTGTAGTAGTAGTGTGTAGTCTGTAGGCGCAAGGTCTGGTGAGTAGGGCGGATGACGGAGAACTTCCAACCCCATTTCTTGCAACTTGGAGACCGTCTGTTGTGCAGTATGAGGTCGCGCGTTGTCGTGCAGGAGCAGCGGAGACGAGCGATTGACCAATGCTGGTTGGGCACATCTCCATCATTGTGTTCAGTTCTTCACAGTACACATCTGCAGTAATACTCACCCCCTTTTTTAAGAAGCTGTGATGAATCACACCGGCGCTAGACCACCAAACAGTGACCATTACTTTTCTAGGGGTAAGTTTTCGTTTAGGGCATTGTTTAGGTGCAGAACCAGGATCCAACTAACTTGCTGAGCGCTTGCGGTTATCAAACATTTTTCATCGCAGGTAACAATGCGGTTCAAAATTCCTTCATTTGTGTGTCTGTTGAGCAGTGCAAGGCACGTCTCGACGCGTACTTCGCGCTGGCGATCATTGAGTTTGTGGGGCACCCATTTGTCAAGATTCTTTACTTCTAATAGAGTCACTGCGATGCCCGATGATGCTACGGCCAAAGCTAATTTTATTGAGACCTAACTTTAGCTAATATTAAATTGGTAACAAACGTTTTGCTGGTTCCTCCAGGGGCATCCAAAATAATATATCTTCCCGTCATTTAAGCGAACACTGTTCAAAACTAAATTATAATCTATCAGCTGGTCATCCACTAACTTAAGTTCGTTTTCAAATATAATCACTTAATTTATTTACATCATACGGTTTCCGAAATGCTTCTTCCAACGGATCCATATTAATATTTGAATTATTCCTGTTTGATTTAGTCCAAAATCAGTTAAAGATTTATCACACATCTCATGAATAATATCTTCAATCATTATAAGTCTTTCATTGTATATAGTATCATTATATTGTAATGTCATTTCCTGACAGTTATTACGATTTATATTTAAATATCTTCACAGAAATCATAAGGAAATTTACCCCATAACGCGAATGGGTCATATGGCTGACAAAATATGAGGTTGATGGTAAATAAATTGCTTGTTTCTCGTTCGCGGTTTACTGAACTTCGGAAATTCTGTGAGGCCAAACGTTGCGAACGTTAATCGCTTGTTTCACGTTCACGGTTTGCTATTGATCGGGAATTTTGTGAGGCCAAACGTTGAGAACGTTCAGCACTTGATTCCCGTTGTCGATTCGAAGAAGTTAAAGACTAATTAAAGAATTATACGATGATGTGATATCGCCTAATACTCCAAAGTCAAACTAAACTAAAGATAATTAAATACTACAAAATCTAATTAGATACTGAAATTGACAAAAGTAATCAACAAAAAATTTTTCGTCTAAGAAGTATAAAAAAAATTTTGTTCGCTGAGCACAACCGTTCCGTAAGAAGCCGACCGCGATAGCGACCCCCCACCACATCATACATGCGCGCGCAATACTTAATACTTATTTGGCTACAACACTAATACTTACATTATAAATATCGCGATATCTTTTGAATGAAACGTCCGAATTAAATAATTGAAAAAGTTCTAGAAAGGTATTGAGTTAATCTTGAGTATACAGTTTATTTATTTTGATAAGGATTAATACCAAGGTACAAAAAGTTTTTAAAGCAACGGCATTTTAATTATTTAAAAAAAATAAGAGAAAACACTTATTGTGAGATAACTACAGTAGTTAGACATATGCTTACGCTATACTTTTTTGTAGACAATTATATGTTCTGCAAAGTGGTCGTACATTGTTTTGTTCTATAATCAATAGTTTTCGCAGCGCACGCCGTGTAAGGATTTTTTTGGGTCATTTTTTTACACCTTGGGTTACATTATTGAACTTTTAGTAAGAATCGCTATAATATTTCGATATAATATAGCCTATAGCCTTCCTCGATAAATGTTCTATCCAATACTGAAAGAATTTTTCAAATCGGACTAGCGGTTGCTGAGATTAGCGCGTTCAAACAAACAAACAAACAAACTCTTCAGCTTTATAATATTAGTATAGATTATTATTATTATATTATATAATTATATTAAAATTATATTTTGTCTGTCTGGATTTATTTAACTCAATAACGTGTTTGATTGTTTTTAGGAAGTTTTGTACATGAGAACGTTATATCATTCTTCAAAGGCTAGCTTATTCAATTGTTAATAATACCTTTAGAAATTCTAAAAAAATATTCTCTACCTATTTTTTGTTTTTCTTATTTGATGACAGGATGTCATTCCAGCCACCTATTCCATAATTGATAAGCTACAAGAATTACAATAATGTAGAAATCGAAAACAATAATATCCAAATAATTAAATTTTTGCTATTCATAACCGATTTTGGTGAAATTTTGTACATGGGAATTATATGTCATTCCATAGTAGAAAGATAGGATTTTTGCCCATAATATAAGTAAAAATAAAGTTCCAGGACTATAATAAGTTGCATAATAAATGTGTTTGGAGCGGCGGGGCACTACCAGTAATAAATAAAAGATTGGTTGCCATATGGATCCTTATATTTTAATCATTTATTTATATATATAATTAACGATTTTTATGCGTCCTTATAAAACATTTCGTTTTTCGGTACCGCAGTCAGAAATTTATTATTTATATTACTAAAAAATTGATGGATGAATGGTTTCAATACCGGGTACTCAATCTCACCGCTCACTTTTTTCCAGTTATCATTAAGGAATTTATGGACTTCTTCAGCTGAAATATAATAGTAAATTACAAATGAAATTTTATTAAAACATAACTAAACTATGTTATAGTTTAAAACATACGACTAAATTATTAATTTCTCACACCATTTGAATAGTATAATTTGATTCTTATTGTCGTAATGTAAAGACTAATTGTAAGAATCTATCAAATAGGCTTACTATGCATTGTATAAGTTTTTTTAATAGTAACACAGCAAAGAGACAGCAGTGTGCCTAATGGTAAGCAAAATGTAATCCAGATCTTAAATTTGTTAAATAATATAGGTTAGGGTTATTGGGGGTAACTCCTCGCAGAAGGATGGGTTAATTATAAGCTTTATTTAAGAGACACACGTTCCCTGATTTGTGTTAGGGGAGTCGTAGGAACTATCAATAAAAAAAAAAACAGCTTAGACCATTGAGCTCGATAATCCATCGAGGGTCGTCGCTTTCATGCCGGCCTGCAAGCCTTTCGGCAACTGGATTCACACTGGATGATCCCGAAATTAAACAAATCAAGATTTATCACCACGTAAATACTGTATGTAATAATGTGGTCGCGACCCTGTGGCATATAAAGCGCTACCAACCCATTTAGGTTATATAGTTTTATAAGTTTTTCACTAAAAGATATGTAAAAGATATTTGTTAAGATCTTATACTACTAGACAGCTAGGGGCATCAGTTGTTTTAATTGATACATTAATGTGTATACTATCAGATCACGATAGAGGCCACAAAATAGATGGTCTGTGCGTGAAAAATACTGACTCCATTAAGAACATGGTGTAATATTACATAAATAGTAAAATTCTTACAAAACGGTGCGAATGTTTTGTAGTAAAACCGGATATATTATTTACGATGGAAGCAACGCCTTCGTCAATCAAATGTCGAATAAACTTACATTTTTCTTTGTCTGTGCTAAATGAATTTGTAAATTCATAAGTAACTTTATCTTTTGATTCCATTAGGTCAATTTCATAGTTTGTGATGTTCATATGTGGTTTTCCATCGGAGCCTGTTACAGCTTCGACATTACCTTTTGTACCTATATGATAATCACCTGTAATTTGTAAATTAATTAAATTATAGTGTTAATTAAATTAATCAATAACATTAATTTATTTATCTTAAACCATGACACCAACCAGTAGTAAAGGTACGTTAAGGTAAGTACGTTACATAAGATTTTCGATTAACATAGAAAACTGGCACTATTTTTAAATGAGATATTGTCTTAGTATTGAACTTACCATAAGTAATAACGGCTTTTCCTTGGCTCTCAATTGGGACTGTATCTACCACGCCTTTTTCAACATACGCTGCTTTTACAGTCAGTCGTGGGCAAATAGTGTAATAATACCATGATAAATCCGAATTGAATCTGAATAAGAGGGAAAAGTAGAGAATCTAAGTAACCGTATAATTGAAACTGAAACTATTACTATTGAAGTATATAGTAAATAAAATTAGAAATGCAGTAATCAGTATAAAAGAAATGAGATATTTATAAGTATACATGCCTCGATAGGCATATCGAAATATCTCGAAACAAGATATTTCAATAGCGCGTCGAACCATCCAAATCAGTTAGTGGTATCCGCCCCACAGACCCAAACCGTATAAAACAAGGGCGCGTAACATTCTCACCGACCCCAACGATAAGTTCGCGGAAGCAAGAATCTCATACTTGTTCATCTCTTCTAATCTAGCGAGCCTTTGCCCACGCCCATGAAACTACAATTCTACTAAGACCATCCCCTCCTTTTTTTTTCACGTGGAGACACGGTCCTGGGTACATACCCGCTCGAAGAAGCAAGTGGTTATGTGAGACCTTTACTCATTAAAACTCCACGGTGTACCATCCGCCGCCGTAAAGGGCGACGCCGGGACCACTAGTAGCATTCCACAGAGTCGCTCCGGCTAATTTCCGGTCCCCAAACTACAGGCCGACGAACTCGTCCTCCCTGGTTCGGCTAGGGCGGAGGGAGAAGGCGAACAACTCGCTTCCTCCTAGCTCCCGCTCTTCTGTGTCGGAAAAGGCCGCTAAGACGATGGCTTTCAACACACTCGGCAGTGAGAGGTCTTTTGCTACCACCGCGGCCAGAGCTCGGTTCTGTTTCTCCCACGCAGCACATTCAGAGAGAGTATGCTACGCCGTATCCTCCACAGCATTGCACTCAAGTATGCGGAGGTGGGCTCCCTACGAGTTACCCGGTGCAGGTACCATCCGAAACAAACATGTTCGGACAGTACTTGCACAAGCCTAAACGTAAGGTAGGCATGCTCCCTGGCACATCACCTTCCGAAGACCGGGCGGATAGTGTCTATGGTGTAACGGCCATAGCGCGCATCCGCCATGTCCTCCCCCATCACGGCAGCACCTCTGCTTGCCCCTCTCTTCTAAGTCTTATAACCTCTGAGGGAGCCCGAGTTTCCCATATTTCCTTGGTCGCTGCCTTGAACTGATACACGGTGGTAAGCCCCTTCGCATCCAGCTCCCACGGCGGGGAGCAAGCGAATACACAGGCTGTTTCCGCGGACACCGATCCGTATCTCTTAAAGTGGGACTCGAACTGCCATCTCCCGTCCAGGGTGAGCCTGGAGCCTGAAGCCAACCTACACCTGAATAAATGTTTCTTTCTTTTTTTTTCTTTTCTTCACCATGTGCCCTTCAACAATTATTTTTGCCTCAGGAGCGGCCCGCTTTGAGGCACAGAGAAATTTCTTTGGAGATTTCTCTCTACTTGGGGCAGCCCGACTGGTGGAATACCTCCACCCTACAGAAGATCGCAGCCAAATGACCTAGTGTTGTGTTCCTGCGGTGAGTAGGGTCTCCAGAGCTCCTTGGGGAAGGTGGGTTCAAAGAGAGGTAGGACACAGAGAAATTTCTTTGGATATTTCTCTCTACTTGGGGCAGTCCGATTGGTGGAATACCTCCACTCTACAGAGGATCGCAGCCAAATGACCTAGTGTTGTGTTTCTGCAATGAGTAGGGTTTCCAGAGCTCCTTGGGGTAGGGGGGTTCAAGATCGGCCCGTCAGCCAATTCCAGCCCCACTTACGCTCGCTCGAGCAGCTTCCCTGTGTCATCTAACAACACCAGGGGCCGGTTAAACAACGGGCATTCTGGAGGGCGGCTCTCTTTCTCTAGGAGGCAGAGCTGCCTCATCTTCCAGAGCTTCGGGAACCGTCCAACCGATAGACACTAGTCGACCAGCTCCCTAGGCTCTCCCCAAATGTGATCGAGCGCTATGTCCAGGACTTGGCCTGGAACCCCGTCCGGACCAGATGCCCTCCGCTTGTAGCGGAGGCGCCTAGCCCCATCTATTCATCCCTGATAGGATGGAATGGAGCGAGCTCCTCCGCAAGCCACCATGTCGAGGCATGGAAGATGGGAGGAGCTCCAAAGGGCCAGAGAAGAACGTGTCCATGACCTAAGGTTTTCATTATAGGGGGTGCCTGACTGAACTTCTTCCTTGCTGTCCGGTATAGGCACCCCCACGAATTCCCATTCAGAGTTCTGAGGACCTCCTCCCAACCCTCTGCTTTGGCCCGGCTGATGACTGACTGCAGAGACTTTTTACAGTCCCTATAAGCACCATATAATCGAGCCTCCTTCACGGAATGCTGGTTTCTTCATCGGTGGCTGTGCTGCAGCAGTCGCCACTCCGCGGAGCAGGAAGCCCAGAGATCAGCAATCGGATATCGACTTTTACGGATAGGGCATTAGCCAGATTGCAACATTTTCACATGTACAGCAACAGCCAAACCGAGATTTGGCAACTTTGGCACCCTTAAGCTTGTTGCCCTGCTTTCGCGGCTGAGTGTCTTCAGCGCTCCCTCCTAAGCCAGAAGAAACTGTAAAAGCCATATGAGGCTTCGAACCCTAACTGCAAACAGCTTAATAAGTTCAAAAAAAGTAATTAGAGAAGAATGACCTCCGATCTTTTCTGTCTACGCCCGTAAGGACATGGCATTGGGATCGATTTATATACCCAAGTCCGGTGAAGCTGTAAAAGCCGTTCGAGGCTCCTGGGCCCTTATGGCTAACAGTATAGTCAGATCGGGAAAAAAAAAAAACGATTTATATATGAGATGAGTTAAATGCAGAACAAGGTTTTTCGACGTGCAGCGTAACTATAAAATATTAATTATAGATCTATATTATAGTTGGTATCTTTATAATCAATTTCTTATGACGCACATGAAAAACACTGTGATGGTATTTGATAGAACTTATATGAAAAGATTGATGATGTTCATCTTTTGTTGATAAAGTGCGCCAAGAATACGATTGGAACGGAGTCGCTGATCAAGAGCCAAAATATTCCTACACAGCATTTTGACGCAGAATTGTTCAGATTGTAGGTAGATATTATACGACCTATTAGTTTTAATTCACCTCCTTCATTCTTATTATGATAAAAAATAACGAATAGGTAGATATGAATAAAACACTTGCCAAATTGATAAACTCCCTTCCGTATTTTACAGTGTAATGTCAAACTAGTGATCCCTAATTCTACATTTTAAAACAAATTTAGGATAATATAATACAATTTACATAGTTTATTTGACTTTATAATTCAACAGGATTTAAAAAATCAATATCTGGGTACTATGTTCTCATATTTCTCAATTATTTATTTTATGGAGTTAATCAATTTGGGAATTGAAGTATTCTTTATAATTCTTGGACTTAGACTTAGACTTTACGTATGAATAACGAAGAGTTCATTCAACAGCTTTTTCGATGCGGTTACGATAGGTAAATAGGTAGAGTTACACACCAAATTAGCTAGTAATAGGAATTTTATGAACTTTTCGGGTTCCCCTGAAATAAACAATACAGTACAAAGACACATCTCGGAGACTAGGAATCCTGAACAAGGTGCGACGGTTTTTCACGCCCGGTCAACTGTACCTGCTATATAAGGCACAAGTTCGGCCGTGTATGGAATACTGTTCGCACCTCTGGGATGGATCCGCAAAGTACCTCCTTGATGCCCTGGACAGGTTATAGAAACGGGCTATTCCCATTCTTAATGATGCAGACGTTATCCAATGCATCGAGCCACATCCGCTTCGCAAGAACATCGCCTCGCTAAGTGTGTTCTATCGTCTGTATCATAGTGAGTGTTCTGAAGAGCTGTTCAATCTAATTCCCTTCTATCCTTTCCACAACAGAACCACACGCGTTCGGCTTTGGAATCACAGTTTTACGGTAACTTCCATCTCGGCACGAACTAAAAAGTTCTCTATGTCTTATCTTTGTCGTGCTGTGAAACTGTGGAACAATCTCCCGGCCAATGTGCTCCCTCCTTCTTATGACATCGGGTCCTTTAAGCGTAACGTGAAGAGATATTTATGCAGGCCAGCATGACAGCGGCGACTGCCGATGGATTTCGATCTCTTGGTGGTCACCGTTGTATTTGAATTGTACTGTGCTTATCATCAGGGAAAGTACAGTCAATGTGCTGAGCTATTATAAAAAAGACAAGCTATTTTTGATAGACTAGCAATTTGTGAACTTATCGTAACGACATATCGGGATGCATGCAAAGTCAGTTACGCAATACAAATATTTGCTCCAACTCGTAGCTACAGGCGACGGTGATTGCTTACTATAAGGTGACTATAAAATTTATAAAACTTACTTCAGTTTTTGAACGTTACAATCCTTTATACCGTACATGTATACATCGGTGAAAGTGTACTTCAGTTCATGCCACAGGGTCACATTAATTATTTCCTCGTGGAGTACTTCTGAGTTTTCCATACCCCATGCTTTATTACCGCTAATCCTCAACTTAAACAATTTTCTTTCTGCATTTGTCACACATGCTTCATCGGCAAAATCACAAAGTTCTTTACCAACACCTGAAATAAGTTATAATTTTTTAAAATATTTTCTGACTTATTTCTTTCTTATTGCAGATAAATATGACATGGATGATGGTAGGGTCTTACCCAACAGGATGTAACATGTTAGGGTTTAGTAATGTGTAATGAGTTTTTTTTTTTTAATGTTGGGAGACGCTTATGCCAAGTTGATTACGATCACCACACAGAATACAAAACTAGAGTTATATTAAATAACTTAAGTTAATCAATCACGTTTTAAAATCAGCTGATCCTGATATCACTTTATAATCGCAGTCATAATGACGGTATTAGTCGATATTTAAGGCATATTGGTCTCTATACTTCAGCCAAATTCGATAAAGAATAAACGTAAACAAACTGTTTTAGGGTCATTACAACTCTGGAAATCCAAATCTTGTATTATTGTTGTAATTATTGCACAATACATAACAATAGTTTTTTTTGTGAACTTTCATATTTTATGTTGAAGTTGTAAGTGCGTTACGACATCAGATATGGGATAAGAACTGACCGTTATGATGGTGGTAGTGACCTTCAGTATAATAACGGTGGTGGTGACCGTTGTGATGGTACGATTACTAAAACAGTGTACTAATGATCTAGAGTTCTTGTCTGAAACCGAAGTGATACACAAATTTGTGAATACTCAATTAATTGTTGGGAAGTTCTCGTTTTATTATGACTTTTCACCTGTCAAGTAGGAATTTCTGATATTTAGTCTTGGCGACATGGGCTGTACGCTGTAGTTGCTAAACTCTTAATAGAATTTTTGATTAAGCGATGCTGGTTAATTGGTTGGTCTTGAGTAATTGACAGACGCCATAAAGCTTGTCTTGAGTCATTGTCAGACGCCGTTAAGGTTGTCTTGAAGGATGTTCGAATATCAGACGCCGTATAATGGTTGTCTGGAGTCATTGTCAGACACCGTAAAGTTTGTCTAGAAGGAGTTTCAACTATCTGATTCCAGTTTGTAGTTGTCTTGAGTCATTATTAGATGCCGTGCAAGTTGTCTTGAAGCACGTTCGACTGTCAGACACCGTGAAGAATTTCTCGAAGGGGATAAGACTCTCAGACGCTGATTATTACTATTATCAGATTCCGTGAGGGTGGTCTTTGGGACTACCTTTCAGAACCTGAGTGCCTTCAGACACCGAGAAAGTTCACTTGAAAGATACCATGCACGGGGACGACGTTTGGGCGCGAGTGTTGCGTGAGTAAGACTGAACTGCAAAGCTGGCAGGTGATTAAGATCTGTTCTAATGATACATTGCGAGTAATATCGCGTCTATGTGACAACTGACAAGTATCCAGGGTATACGGGAAGTTGGTGAATCTATTTGTTCCCATAGTAAATCTGGTATATCAGCTTAATGAATCTGATATGTCTGTGATGAGTTATGGATAATGAAGCAGCAAATTTTCAAGTACTATATCGTGTACTTGGAGCAGCGTGTAAAACCGACGGCTCTGCAAACGATAAAAGTTATGAGCGCTTTGGTACGACAGTCCTGTCATAAGTACGCACCATGGCTTCAATCCTGTTAAATAGTTTCAGTGAGCCCCATAAGTGTTTACGCTTAATTTTGGACAATGACCTCATCAATTATTTTGGTATCATCACATGCTCGGCTCGCGGGTTTAAGTGAACTTCTTCTCATCAGAAATATCAACCAACTCCCAATTATCCACAGGAAAGCCTTTTCTCTATGTATGGCTACCGTCCGGACATAGTCCCTAGAATCGACTAGCAGTCGAGAAGAAAACTAGAGGAGAAAACCTCTTTATAAAATCACTGCCTAATGGGTGGGGAGGAGCTACGTTAATTCGCCTCTTTTCACACCAGGGCGAACCAAAGCGAGATTGATCGGGGGACTCGTCTTCCTATTGTACTGGTTCGACGGACGGGCGACTGTTCCGTAGCACCGGCCTGTCTCCGTCAGAAAACGGCACTATCAGGCCTTGCCGCTGGGATATTGCGGTTGTATGCTCACGTGACCTAATATGATCAAAGCTTTGAATTAATTTATTCTATGCCAAGTAACGGCATTATTTATAAATGTATTGTGTTTCTATATGATAGGATTATAGTTGTACTATTATTTGTGTGAAATAAACTTCTAAGCAGTGTAGGATTCAAACAGGCTGAGAATAATATAAATTTAAGAATAAAATTAAGCAAGTCATCAATTTTACATTTCTAAATTTAGCTAGTACTGGCATTTGCTTAACTATACAAATATAATATAGCAACGAATTATACTGTTTTTTGAATAGAAAAATAAATTAGACAGTAACATTAAAATTACTCACATAACACCGCTAGAAAAGCAGTTAGTAAAATAAAAACGGGTATTCTTTTAGATAACATTATGTTATCAGAAGTGAAAGTATCGTGTTGATCTGTACAATTAACTTTTATAAATGAAGTAGATTTTGACTTGCGCACGTTTTATATCTACTTCTTATTGGTAAAAACTTTCCCGATTAGCTAGTTTAATGAATACTATGTTTTTTGTATGATATTAATTGTATTATCATGTTTATTAAACAAAAAATACCTACTCATGAATTTTTTGTCATTTTTATTACTTTAGCATTTAAATTTTTATAGTTGTCTGAATATTCAAGATCACTTGGTTTTATCTAGTCTGTTAAAATAATGTTAATTTCGACATATTAAAGGCAAGGCTTTCACCGAAGTTTATATTCATCACCTGAGAAATTCAATATTCACCTGGTTAAAAAGTTTAATATAATATATTTATGCTTTACTTGTAATGATTGCCATATGGCCGTCTGTCACAAACTTTGCATGGATAACTCTCCTAATCTTCCGGAAGAGATGACCACACCTTTAAAGTCCGCGTGATCCACAGCCAAAACAGCCAGTGTTTTTACAAAATAACATCACCATAATGTAAACCGTACACTCATAAAAAATATCATGGTAGGTAGAAAATTCTAAGTACGATTTCATTTAATTTATCATATTTTTTAAAAATAATTGTGACCTGCACTTGCATTCACGCACAACGCGAAGCGAAGTAAGCAGTTACGGCGATATCTAGCGAGTTAACTCTGAGATATTTTGATTGGCCATCTCTGCCAGGTGGTCAACTAACCCCCAGAATTATCCTAATCATTTATAATAACAATATTTTTGTCTCAAATATAATTAAGCACAATTAATTACAATTATTCAGGAAATACACTATTTTTGTATTTATTCGCTTTTCATTTAATAGGTTTTCATCAATAAAAAGTGTTAAAAATAAAGGGGAAATTTAAAATCGCAAAATGTAACGCTATTGGTAAAATCGAATCGTGACGTCAAAGTACGCGTTGAGTTTGTTCACAAAGGTGAAGTTACTGGTTGTCTTAGTTTTGTGTTTGTTTTGAAGTTTTATTATTATGTAGTAATAATAAGTAAAACGTAAGTATTAAGTAATTAGTAAAATATTGCATTCTTATAATGCAAATTGAGTATCGTCGATTAGTATGTTCGACCAAACCATACTACTATGATAAGTGACTAACAAATAACTCGACTAAATACAACTGTAGAATACAGAGATACGGCGATCATCGTGAGAAGGGCAATCCATTGATGGTCGTGCAGTCATGCCGGCCTCTAAGCATATCGGCAGCTGAATATACATGTACTGGCTGATCCCAAAACGCAACATATCAAAAGAGAGACACTGTGACGAGCTTATAATCATGTGCTTAATGTTCGCGGTCCAGTCAGGTACAAATACCCTACCACCCCGATTGATAACTGGATATCCTGATCTCGACATGCCTCAGTATGCTAATACAGTGGGTGTTCTACACACCTGGGGCCCAAGTCTGCTATTTCACATTTAAGATTATACCATTGTCATTATATCGATACTCTATTGATATTATATCGAAATTGTAAAAAATTTGGTATTCTGCTAAAACTTCATTACTGTATCGATAGAATCTCTGTAGTGTTGTGATAGCATGTCAGTGTGATGGAAATATCAATACGCAATTGGTTTTGCCTATCAAAATCTACCATGGATTCAGTATTGCTAATCGAAAATCTCTGCTAATCGAATCGATGTAGGAAATTAATATTAAGGATTAATCCTCTAAATATGAATGTTCACAAAAACAGCTAAGTGAACATGTGGTGTCAGCGAGTAGGTTGATGGAGTCAGTTGCGGAGAACATGGAGGGGGACCGTAAATCACTCAGGAGTTTTTCTGTATTGAGTGATTGTGGCTACTCTAAATCCTTGTATGGCACACGGCAGGAAAATTAAGTTCTGCTGCATTCGCAGTACGTAAAATTTGCCAGTTAACAGATATTGCTACTGCTAGGTTAGTGTACTTCGCTTACTTCCATAGAATAATGTCTTACGGTATTTTGCTGTGGTCGAGGTAGATGCCTTATTCATATTACGAAAGCGGAAAGTTCGATATCTAGACTTTGCCCTACCAATACATTCTTGATAGTTTGCTGTATATTCGTAAAAACTTTGACAAGCTTGCTTTTGTCAAAGACCAGCACAGTTTTATTACTAGAAATAGAGATAAATTATTCGTACCGTGCTTTATACTTAGTAAAACAAATAAAAGTTTTTTAGGAAATACAGTTAGGTTCTATAATAAGATCCCGACGCACATTACTGGTTTGCCAGACAATGAGTTCAAGGACCATGTCATGTCAAGCAGGTTTTACTGTCAAAAGGTTATTATAGATTGCATCATTCATTATGTGAATGATAGTGATGTCTAGAAGTGACGCCCGCTCTGTGCATCCACTAAATTATAAACATTATTATTGACTGTAAATATTAATTATAAAGTTAGAAAAAATAAAAAGATAAGCCCGATCGAATATCTTGCCGGTTCTTCTCGGTGACTGGGATGTTTTTCGAACCGATGGTAGTATAGTAGTTTTTGACGTTCATAAGTGCCTTCTTAAGGCCTAAATTGAATAAAGTTTTTTTATTATTTTGTGTTTGAAACTACCATTAGTTGACAATACTATGTTTTCTGTTAAATGTGTCACCATCTCAATTGTTGCCGTCTGGACTATCGCCATCTCGACTGTCGCCATCTTGACAAACGCCATTTCGGCTGTCACCATCAGTATTGTTGCCGTCTCAACTGTCACCATCTCGACTGTCGCCAACTCAATTGTCATCACTTCAAACCATCGACATTTCAAAGATTCGATGACGTTCATGACGAAATTTTATATTGTTTTGATATTATTTTTATGAAACATATAAGCAATCGTGCTAGAAAAGCTATTGTTTTTCAATGGCTTCTCAGTAGTCAAAACACCATAGAAGTACGATTGATAAAACTGTCAAAAACTAAAGAGAATACCATTTTGACTACTATTCCAGTTGCTATCGAGACGCGATTGTAGAGCAGAATACCAAATGAGTCAGTGGTTTTCCGATAGAATGGTAAACAAATAGGCGAATACCAAATGTTGACCAAATCTCTGTAGATATTTTCAACACACTATTTTGTTAGCAGACTTGGGCCCCTGGTGTATTGTAGTCGCGATCCAATCAGATAAAGTTGTCATGCTCGACCCTGAAAAAAAACTTTCTTCACATGGCCTTACCATGTGATACAACAGAATACTTTTATTACTAAATAGGAAATAAACCTGTTAAAATATTTTATTGTGAAAGATGAAATGTCTTGAAGACTCTTCGCCTTAATGTTCTACATTAGAACTATGGATTATAAAAATACGTTACGGGTTATTAACAATGTCTTTGTCGTTTTTCAACCGGTCAATATTTCTAATGTGCAAATGGCGTCTCGCGGTACATGAAAATACACTTTATCAAGTGAATTTATTATCATATTTTTACACATAGATACAATACAGTACTTATAAAATGGTTTATATTGTCCATTTATATCGTAATCTATACTAATATAATAAAGCGGAAGAGTTTTTTTTGTTTGTGTAAACACGCTAATCTCTGGAACTACCAGTCAGGTTTGGAAAATTATTTCTGTACATGATAGCCAGATTCACGAAAAATAGTATAGGCTATCTATCATTAGGCTTCACCTCTCGCGGCTAGCCTTAAATATTGATTTTTGTTTAAGTAAGTCGGAAGCAACATTGTACCCGAACTGCTTTATCTGCGTGCACTGGCGTAATGCTTAGTGATACGTAAATACAATGTCCTACAAAAATATTGCATATATATACATCGTATATTATAAGGGTATATTCATAAGTAGAATATTCGTAACTATCCTACTTCTTGGACCGAGTGGAGTGGCATTTTCTGATGTACACCTGTCTAGCTACCATCCTCAATTTTAAAATCTCTCGCCAAGCACCAAACAGCTAGACTTGAGAGCCAGTCCTCCCACTCGACCTACGGGTTATCGTCTTGGTTCACATCGTCATTTAAAATTAGGTGAGATTTTGGTGAAAAGCTTAACCTATGAAGAATACAAAAAATCTAACTTTTGCAGACCGGATGATATAAAGATATGAAAGAAAAAGACAAAAAAAGAAGGTCAATTATTTAAACTTTTATGTCATCATTTGTGAAAACGGAAATTGGAAATAAAATTATTAAGTAACGTCCAACTTAAAAAAAAAAAAATGTCGAAAAATTCTAACGTAGTTTTATTCTTTGAAGATAATAGCATATTTTTTCTATTTTTTTTATAGACATTTAATACTGGCAGTGCGCCCAATGCCGTGCTCAGACCCATTTTCGGCGGTAAATAAAAATTATAAATAATTGAGAGTTCCGGGAGTTAAAACTTTTTATGTGAAATTTCCTCCTATTTAAGGATATTATTTCAATAGTTTTGAGTTATTAACGAAAAACGTATTTTTTCATCTTATTTAGTTAATAATAAAAATGTATGTGCTAATTTTTCCTCGAGATATATTCTTCTAAATGTAATTCCGAATCGTATGAGCTATCGCTCATATTTTTAGGAGTTTTATCTTAAATTAACACCACTTTGAACTTGTTGTCTAGAGTATAAACAAAATAACATGGTAAAATATTATTTATTCCATATTTACCAAAAATTATGAACTAAAAAGTTAGAGACTGTTAAAAAAATTAAACGATTTTTTTAACATATGCTTATTAACTTCACTTGCATGTATCTTTTGCATTCAATTTTCATTTTTTTGCACATCCTAGTACTTGAAATATAGCACACGTATTAAGAACCGATGACAATACAATAATTTTATAACTATAAGCTCGAACTCTCATCAAGACCATGATAAATATAATACCTATGTTTTTTTAAGTTATATACGCACGGTCGACAGCCTTGACATATGTTACGTACTACGAGTAGCTAGCTGTGTCTCACGAATTCATCAGTCTTAAATTTATTTGACCAATTTTCCACCGCACTATCGCTAACGCAACCGTGTAGACTATAATAAAATTGTTCTCGCTACCAGTACTTGCATACAGCTTGTCTGATTGCTTGACTTTAATGGTTACTGCTCCGGTCCTTAGGGTCGCAGCGTGAAGTTATATAGCTTAAAATCTTTAATCCAATAAATTTTATTATATTTATTCAATAAATAGGCTATAACATACATAAATAACATTTCAAATCTGACTGGTTCTTTCAGAGATTAATGCGTTGAAACAAACAATAAAATTCTTGAGCTTCATAATATTGGTAAATACTTATGTTAACCACAATCTCAGCTAATTTTAAGTGTGTATGTAATTGAAAGACTGAATGTAAAATTATGATAGGCTAGCTCTCTAGCTCAGTTGCTGGAACTTTAATAATGACACAACCTTTATGAATAGCTATTGTTTGAGATAAACCAGCGCCTGCGCGAATGAAATAGCTCCGCAATTAACTTCCACGTTTGTGTGTAGATATTTTTATTTTATTTTTTTGTATACCGCACATTATGGTACGTCACAGTTTCATTAAACACCACAAGTATCAGCTGCGCTCTTATTTTATCAGATATTATCAAAAATTATAATCAGCGTCAGGATTAAGCCCACACATGGTCACTTCAATAAGGATAGAAGAAAATTCATTGGACCAGTAATATTTATGGATTTCAAATAAAAGGCGAAATTGGAAAGTGCAACTCGGGTCATCACAATGTCAAGACTATTTCACGTTGAAGATTTTATTGTGTAATGGTTATTTAAGTAAATGGAAGATAACACGTTGGACTTTCATTATAACAACTAATTATTTGATAAATTTCGCCCAGGTAGTATAATGCGCTAATTAGATGGTAAAATATAAGAGGTTAGTACCCTGTATTATTATTATATAACCTTAAAGTGTTAATTATTAACGATTACTACTTATTATTGTCATATAATCAGTTTTTATTATTTATTTTAACTATTGGACCAGATAAAGTTTGGTTAGAACGTGTTATTAATTATTTTTGTGGGTACATTAGTCGGTACTTACGAGCTATGTATTGCTGATTTAGTCACGTAGTCATTCAATTAGCATTTGATAGATAATACACGGTATTCGATAATAAATTTATTTCATTTAGTTATATGTGTTGTTTCTTTTCAGTTTGTAAATTATTACAGTTACGTAATTATCTGGTAGCTAGTAGTTTCTGCTTAGTTATGTGATATATATGAGTATTTAATTACTTATTGTTTTATGTAGTTTCATATTTTAATATTACGTAAGATAGATCAAAGTATTAAGAACTAACGATCGTATTAAGGGTGTATAATACACCCTTAATATTGTATGTAGGGTTATCTTTTTAAGTAACTGGATTTGTAAAACCTTTCATTGTATACATTCCAGGTTGATTACACATCAACACTCCAAAATGGAAGATGAGAAACTTATTAAAACGTGAGCCAGTTGTAAATAACGGTTAACTGCATTCTCAAATATTTGAATTTCATTGAAATTTCCCCTTTCGATCTCTCCGAGGCAAAAAAATTGCAATTACGGATCATCAAGATGAAGAGGCTTTGTACGATCAGTTTGTGGAGGTACAGTTATCATTAGAATCTAGTTAAGATAACGCTCAGTCAACGGAACGGAACAACTCTGAATCTATTTATTATAAAACAATTGCTCGTGCAATGAAATTAATCGACGATTGTGGTAAATTAGAGCAAGTAGAAGGTGAAGTAGTTTCACGTCGTGCTAGTCATAAAACTGTTAAATTACCCACTATTTATTTACCTAATTTTAGTGGATCCAATGATAATTGGATGGGGTTTCACGACACATTTATTCGTAATAATGATGAGAATATTAGTAAATTTCACTAATTTACGTGCATCTCTGGAAGGCTCTGCTGCTGAATAATCTAGTCGATTGAGTGTTGTGCAGCCAACTATACTATGGTTTGGAACTTACTATGTGATCGTTACGATAATAAGAGATTTTTGACTGAAAATCACGTTACCCTTATTATTTAATTTATAACAAATAACAAAGGAAATAATTTATCTGACGCCTTCGTCAATCAAATAACAAAGGAATCTTCTATAAATTAAAAAAAACTTCATAGATAGAACAAGCATTCCCACTCATTGCTAGGATATAATTCTCATTCACATTATTACAGATAAATTAGATTCTAAAATATGTCGTGAATGGGAGGTGCACAAATATCTGTTGAGTCGGGATCAACAAAATTATTTTGCCATGTTTCTTACATTTGTTAAGAACCGCACTGACTTACTTGAGGCTATAGAACTAGATTCTATAGCTTCTCGAGCATCGGGTTCAAATTCCTCTATTATAAATAATACTAAGGTAAAAACCATGGTGACTATTCGAGACTGTGGTAGTAAGAAAAATTACGACAAACGTTGTCCTAAATGGTGAACATAAATTGAGTAGTTGCTTACAATTTCTTGCGCTCACTAATGAGTCGCGGTTAAAATTACTTCGCGATTTTATACTTTGTTTTATTTGTTTTGCTTCTGTACACTATGCTTATAAATTCAAAAGAACAGGATGCAAAATATGTCGCCGTAAGCATAACACACTTGTGCACATAACGGATTGCAAACTAAAGCCCGTTAACGAAATCACTTCTCTAGTTTAGATGATAGTTTTTTCACAAACATTCAGTGCTTTGTTCTGCCGTCAAATACCGAGTATATTCCCATTAGACAGGTAGACATTTCAAGTTTAAAGATAATAAATAAGATAATGTATTAGTAGTATCTTTCTTGCAGGTCCAAACTTTCACGTACCGGCTCCTGTCGATATTCTCATCGGTGCTGAAATCTTTTGGGATATTTTAAGATCGCAAAGGCTTAAATTGGCTTAAAATGTGTTACCGATAATGGGTAGTATATTATCGAATGAAAGGACAAACTGTTGTCCCAATAATGGATAACTTGACACAGCATCTTATTCTAGCAGATTTTCCTTTTTAGCATGTAGGACTGGACTATGCTGGTCCAATGTTGTCCGCTTTAGGTTAAGGTGGTCGTTGCAAGGTAGTTAAAGTTATATAGCCATTTTCGTTTGCTTTACTACGATATCAATCCATCTTGTGTGTGGGTGATTTAACTAGTAATGCTTTTCTATTGTCTTTACGCAGATTTATCTCACGTAGAGGGAAACCTCTTAATATTTGTTCAGATAACGGTACCTCGTTCGTTGGTGCAAACAAAAGTATTTGTAAATTTCTAAAAACTAATTTCGATTTATTATGTGGAGATATGGCTAATTAAGGAATTAATTTCCGTTTTATCGCAGTGTATTCACCTTATTTTGCTGGTCTTGCTGAGGCTAGTGTGTAGTTAGAGCGTTGGGTAATTGTCATTCAACATATGAGAAATCCAATACCACTTTAATCTAAATTGAGGCGATACTCAACTCCAGGCTGTTGACTCCACTATTATCAAACCCAGAAGACTTGATGCCTTTAACGCATGGAAACTTTTTATTTGGATGTTCACTTATATCCTTGCAGGCACCAGATTACCAATAACATTCTGATAATTTCTTGACTCGATACCATCGCATTGAGGAACTTTGCCAGCATTTCTGGGCTAGATGAAGCAAGGAATACGTATCGGTGCTTCATTGTGGTCAAAATGGTGTACTAGTAAAGGCACCCTGAAATTGAATTGGTTCTCTTTCCTGGTTCTCCTTAAAGAATGCAATTTACAACCCTTACAGTGGAAGTTGGGTCGGATTATTGCAATATATCACAGAGCAGACGGTGTTACAGGAGTAGTTACCTCAAGACTGCAAACTGTGTACTTCGCAAATCGTTTAGTAAAATTGGACCATTTCCGGAAAGTGAAGATTTATGTTAAAAGACGCGCTGTCAACGCCTGGAGATATGTTCGAGATAAAAAGCGCCTGCGCGAATGAAATAGCTCCGCAATTAACTTTAACGATTGTGTGTAAATATTTTTATTTTATTTTTTTATATAGCGCACATTATCGTACGTCACACTTTCATTAAACACCTCTAGTATCAGCTGTACTCTTATTTTATGACATATTACCAAAAATTATAATCAGTGTCAAGATAAAGCCCGCACAGCTAGAAATATCAAGATTCCATTTGATATCTAGCACCCCACGTTTTTATAGTAAAGTTAAATATTATATCAATCGCTATTCTAATTTTAAGATTAATTCAAAAAGTTAATTTATACCGAGCTTTGGAACACTTAGCGCAGTTGAATAAACCTTACTTTTAACAAATTGAAATAAACATAAAAATTTTGACGTTATTGTTGATATGGATGTAGCGTCAAATTCTATAAGCGTTTGTGCTGTGAGCTTTGTCAAAATTTGTAATTTGTTTTTAGTTATAAT